>JAQPPZ010000541.1:15000000-17500000 GCA_028583015.1 Wollemia nobilis
ACTTCCAAGCCTTGGTTGATGTAGCAACAACAATACGGGGAAATAAACTCTTGTCAAGAGCAGACTAGATATGGTCTAATGAATTCTTCTTCTTTGTTTCTCTTTTTGTTGTCCTATAATTTCCTTGTAATGTGTTTCAATCAGGTGGTTCTTCATAATCTTGCCCGTTAAATTCTAGAATGGGTAATGAGTTGTTGAAGTTGGCCATTAGATTCAAGCAGCAACAAATAAAGTTTTTCTTTAATGAACTTGTCCAAGAACTTGATCAATTGTTAGACTGACCACGAAGTTCACTCAAATTCAAAAACTAACCTTGCTTTGATACCAAATGAAGTAAATGACCAAAAAACGAAGAGGACCAAAATGCAGCAAAAAACGTAGCAACAAAAAAATTGCAGCAGCAAAAAACACAACAAAAATTGCAATAACACAAGACAGTCTAAATTTGAGAGACCAAAACTGCTCAAAATTTGATAATTTTGGGAGTGAATTCTACACAAAATACCTTTCCAACGTTGTATCACACTTGAAAAAAGGAGTTATATAACAAAAGTTATGACCTCTGAAAGTTGACTGCAGGTTTCAGAAAACACAGACAGCAAACATTTTTTTCACAAAATGAATGGAATAGAAAGTTTTTTAATCCAAACGAACTCAGACGTATTACAAAGCTTTTGCCACACTCTTTTATAGCTATAATACTCTATCTTACATTTTCAAAAAGAAAATGATGTTACAACACTTCATTTCACATTCTAGGAAGTCCAACAGTCATGGTGACTTTTAAAGGCTTGTAGAAACTTTTGGGCTTCTTCAAATTCCTAGGATAACTTTTGGTTCTCTTTTTTAGTCAGCATCAATCTCCAACAAAGTGCACTTGGTTTTTTTGTGTTTGTTTCCTCAGTTGATCTAGCTACTGGTGTTTTGCTTAGAAATCTGTTTTGTAACCGTTTTTGTTTATAGTTGTTTTGTTCCAATTATTGTTCTGGATGGTAAGACTAAAATGTAAAATGTAAAATCTTTGGACACGTTATGTTAAATAGACAGGACCTTTCAATCCCCTTCTTAACCATTAATAAAAAAAATACGGGTGAAATCCCTTTCAATCCATATAACCAATAAAAGAAAAATTGAATGCTATTAATTACGACTGGTAAATTGCCTCAAGATAAAGTTTAACGTGAAATATGTCAACAACCATCAAGATTTTTTCACACATGTTATATACAGTTTGCTGTAATACCGTTATATACTTCCTTAAAATATTAAGATAAAAAGATAACAGTGTAATACGATGCATTTGTTAAAATCGAAAGAGTTTTTCCACCACATCAATTTCCTGATCAACAAACAAAAACGCCCATTATACTATACGTTCTGTTGCTAGTAGAATTCAAACAAATTTAGTATTTTGTGCTGTTTTATGTGTGATATCTTCCATAATATTGCCATATAATGCACAGATGACGTTTACAACCCCGGTAACAGCAAAGGTATTGAACAATCAACATATACATTATGGCACATACAATTAGTTTTGTTTTAAATAAATGTGTCAATATTTCAGCTCACACTTACTCATTGCATACAAATGTTTAGCTGCTTCGTCCCCAAACATAAGATGACTTGGCGTTGATAGTTTTGACTAGCAGATTTATAGGTCACAATGCATTACGGTGTTAAACAGATAAAACCACTGCCCTTTTAATAATCATATGGCTTAGGTATAACCTCCCCTTGTTTGCACCTCTTGGTTCACATAATAAATTCCATAGGTGTATTGTGGCCATTCACAGATTTCAATAATATTTATTTCTTTCTAAAAAGAGAGAGATTTTTGAACCAACTGAAGATGCGACATGGTAGACCTCAGAACAAACAATTTTATTCGATCTTGACATGATAGTCCTCAGAACAAACAATTTTATTCAATCTTTTATAACATTTGCCAAAAGACGCAGATTTTGTTACTAGTCGTCTCTCAGAGATTAATTCGCCATCGCAATTTTTCCCATGCACACTCCCAGCACTTTCACGTGTTGGAATGAGAAAAATTTAAAATTGTCAAAATTCAAAAACATATTCTTACAAAGTAAGCTCCTCTGGGTTTTCAATGATTTTTGCAAATGTTTGCAAGAAAGCTGCCAAATCAGCACCATATACGATTCTGTGGTCTGCAGTTACATTTACCTGTAATAACAAAATTGACAAAAGTCAATTGAACATGAACTATGTACAAAGAGGGCAAAAAAATCAATTGAACATGTACTATGTACAAAGAGGGCAAATAAATCACTTGAACACATAGTATGTACAAAGAGATTTTTCTCTTCGAGTTTGTATTTTCTTATTTTTCTTGGACCAATGCATGGGTGAATGAACCAGGCAAGGGGAAATCAGTTATATAAAAAACAGGTAAACAAAATTTTGTACCATCCAATATAAAATATTTATGATTTTGCTTCTTGTTGTCCCCAAGTACAAACTGCAATTTTTTCAAATTGGCTTCTGTAAAAGAGCCAACAGACTTTAATGGTTTGGATAATGCAAAATGTCTCCTGGTTTGAGTTCCTTAAATTCCCCATAGCTTCTGAAGAGAGTCATTTTTGTTATCCACTATGGATGAAGTGTAATGGTTAGAATTTGTCTACCTTCCTTTTACTAGTCTAAAAATCAGCATGCATATCCAACAATTAAACATTGTTTGATCTTCATTCTATAAAGACTTTTACCAGTCCTTTATCGTAAAGACTTATATCCATCCCATCAGAATTGACCTACACTCCCTCTTCTTAGTAATCAAAAGTTTATACTAGAGGCCCCTTAGGTAATACATTCAATGATAGAATAGACCATTTGTGAATAATTTGGCCCTTATGAGCAAACACATATTGAATATCAATAGTCTATACTTTATAGCGCTAAGTTGCTAACCAAAGGTGTACAAGCATTGTAAAGGGCTTAGCTGCTCTCAAACTACCAATGCTGTAATCGAAAGAGCTCCAGTGAATTAATACAAATGACTGATTGAAAGGAAGGAATGGAGCCTTGCTACTTAAATAAAAACTCAAAGTATAAGCCTGTCAACAATGTTTTGGTTATCAAGGCCTAATAATGCACAATTGGCCTCTAATCATGCTAGAAAACTTTAATGACTCCACAGTCATATATTGTGATTCAAATGACTTTAATTGCCAGGACCTTTGACAAAAAAGGAATTATAAGTTCATAACTTACCTGCATTTTACTCTTCACTCCAAGGAAACCATCTCCAGTTGCAGTGACAGTTGGCTTTGACGCTCCAACAGCCATAATTGCACCCTAAAAAACAAACCATGAAAGACTCATATGAGAACTTTCTAAAAATATATTAGTTCCTCTTGAGCTTTTTGTGTACACAAGATTATATAAGACAGAACTTACTTGTCCTGGTGGAAGAATTGCATCGAATCTGTCGACTCCAAACATCCCAAGATTGGATAGAGTAAATGTTCCTGTGAACACCGGAACGACTCAGCAACAGCATGTCTAAACTCCAAACTGGCTATTTGGTTTATAATTGTTATATACAAAAATGAATGCACTGCCATGTTTTCTTGAACAATGTAGAATGAAATATATGGGTCATACCTGAATTGTACTCCTGAGGCTGAAGTTGCTTTGAGCGAGCCTTATCAACAAGCTCCTTCCACCTTTGAGACATTAAATAGAGGTCCATCTGTAGCCACAGACAGAAAATGGAATGAATTGAAATAATAATATTGAGAGTTGAGTATGCTGCAAGGAAATGAGATCCAATGAAAGGCACCAGAAAGGGGCAATGCCACTAACAGAGATTGCTATTATTGGGTAAAAAGCAAATGCCTCCACAGACAGAAAATGGAATGAATTGAAATAATATTATTAAGAGTAGATTATGCTGAAAGAAAATGATAGCCAATGAAAGCACCTCAAAAGGGGTAAAAAGCCTCCTACAGAGAATGTTATGGACTAGCATCATTTTATCTACACATGGCAGTTGACTAACTGGAATATTTAGATAACTCAAGGGACTTCTAACTGAAAGTAATAGGCTAGGTGAGGAAAACAGTCCGCAAACCTTGTCTGCATCTTGAAGAACAGGAGTGATAAGTCCTCCATCAATTGCAACAGCAACTGCAATGTTTATGCTGCTATTATATGTAAAACTTTTGCCATCCTTACAGCTTGCATTGACAACTGGATGCTGCGCTAATGCCGTTGCAGCCGCCTTTGACAACAATGCAGTCATGGTCACTCCCTTGGACTTGATCTGCATTATTCAACACGTGGAACAATCACGCCATGATTCATGATAGGAAAAGATACATCGTATTTTTCAACATTGGCTGATAATTTAATTAGTCGTCACTTTTTCTCAATTAGCCATATCTTACCATCTCAAATTTACTGAGTCCTAAAATTGATCAGAGACAATATCATAAATTAACTAATTGGCCATCAAATGCCATTATCTGAACCAGCTAAATTCCTCGACTTCAAGGAGGAGACCATGGGGCCGTTACAATCCCATATAACCATTTAAAAAATTAAAAAAAAAAACTCTAAAATCTTGTACTTAATAGGAATAACTCCTCTAGAGTCTCATTCTAGAGAAACTCCAAATCGAGCATAGCTGGAAAGCTGTTACAGACATTAAATTACAAATGCAAATCTTGTTGTTCAAGATTTCCTATTTTATAAATTTCCAATTTCCAGCATCACCTAAAAAACTCTGAAATTTCTATAAAGCAGAGACAGTTACTTCCTGTATAGAGCATCAAGATCTCAAAATTTTAAGATCTTATTTTTTTTAAAGTCAGAGAGACGAGCAGCTTCCTTTTTTCAATTGGTTTGAGACAAGCACCTTCTTGATTTCTATTTTAAAGATTGTTTTTAAATTTCTATATAACATGAATTTCAATTTGTCACGACCTAGAAATTCAAAAAATTTGCTTTCCTGTAGAAGATTTTTATCTTTAAAGGGTTTTTTTTTTTTTCTTATTTTGAAATTCTCAACTTGGCACGTCACCTACAAATTCAAAATTTAGAGAATCAAAATTTTAGTTTTTAACGTTTGAATTTTCTATTTTTACAAATTTCATGTGCCCACTCCACTTCATTTAAAATTTTGAAATTTACCGCGATGCAGAGAGACAATGACCTTCCTGGTGTTTAATTTTTAAATTTCCTACTCAATGAATTTTCAATTTGCATTGTCACCTATAAATTTGAAATTTTTTATAAAGCAAAGAGACAAGCACCTTCCTTTCTGTATAGAGGATCAATGTTTCTATTTTTCAAAGACTTTTGATTTTGCGATAAAGCATAAAGACATGTACCTTTCTGATTTTGTAAGGATCTATTTTCAATTTCCTATCTCATTAATTTTCAAATGCCACTTCACCTAGAAATTTGAAATTTTCTATAAAGCAGAGACAGAAGCCAGTCACTAGAAATTTAAAATTTGAGAGACAAATTCGTAACTTCTTGTGTAGAGCATCAAGATTTCACTTTTAATTTTTTTTTTAACAATTTCCTACTTTATGAACTTAATTTCCAACGTCACCCAATAATTAAAATGGAAATTTTCCATAATGCAGAATCAAAAACGAAAATTTTCCCTAAGGCGGATCTAGTACCTTCTTGTATAGGGCATCAAGAGCGTCCGTGGTGATGGTGTAGCCGACCCGGAACGTGGGCACCGCAAGGCTCTCCACCATGTTCCTCGCCACTGCCGACTGCATTGTCGTAAACGGTACCCTCGTCCCTGGCACGACCGCCACACTGGTCGCACCAGCAGTAGCAGCAACCACGTTGGACTTAACGGCAGGAGCGGCCCGCGTCGGAGCCTGAACCACCACAGCAGCAGCAGGACCCCCGGATGGCGTCAGGCCCGCCGCCCTCTCGACGTCCTCCGCCGTGATGCGCCCGGCGGGCCCCGTCCCGGCGACGCTCGCCAGGTCCACCTTGTGCTGCTTCGCGAGTTTCTTCGCGTACGGCGTCGCCACGATTCTCCCGGAAGGCGCGGCAGCCACTGGCGGCGGAGGAGCCGCCGCCGCTGTAGCTGCAGGTGGAGGTGGAGCGGGAGCGGGTGCGGCAGGCTCGGGTGCCGGTGGAGGAGCGCCGGCGCCGGCGGAGGATTGGGCAGCCTTGGCCTTGGCCTCGTCGATCTCGGCCTCGGTCTCGGCAAGGATGCCGATGGGGGCGCCGACGGGGGCGACCTCGCCCTCGGCCACCACGATAGCGGCGAGGATGCCGTCGTAGAACGTCTCGACGTCCATGTCGGCCTTGTCGGACTCCACCACCACGACGCTCTCGCCTTTGGAGAGCGTGTCGCCCTCGGACTTAATCCACGACACAATCTTTCCCTCCGTCATGGTGGAGCTCAGCGCTGGCATGAAAATCTCCCGCACCTTCGCCTCCACCACCAGCCTTCCGCCCCTCCTGCCCACCCTTCTGAAACCTTGGAGGTCATTCCTCCCCGCCCTTCCGTGGAGGCCATTTTTTAGGGGTTCGAGTTTCCCGAGCTTGGTCAGCAGATTAGCAGAGGCCAACGACGCCATGGATCTGAATTTTTCTGGACGAGTCTGGCGTTTAGGTAACGGTATTAATAGGGTGGAGCTAGATGGGTGTCTGAATTGTTTAATTACAGTTGGTAAGTTAGCGTTTGGAGCGCTCACGTGGCGGTATTTGGGAGGGAGAGATTGGTTTCTCCGCCGCAAATGTTGGTCACGGCGGACTCCCCAACGAGGAGAAAGCCCCGAGTTCGTTTGTAACTCCGCTGGCGAGGAAAAATTGAATATGGTCTTTTAACGTTTGCGCCCCACTGTTCTGGGGATGTTGGGTGAACTACTTCCTTTATAGCTTTACCAACTTGTGGGTGCGTTTATTGCGATGTTGCCCAGAAGTATTTGCTGGAATCGACGACAGTCGACAGTGAAACTGTCAAAGGGGTAGATGGAGGATTTTTTTTTTTTTTAATAGTGGTGGGAGAATTTCCATTTACAAATTCAATGGAGTTAATCACGGGAGATATCTTTGGGAGGAGAGGGTGGTTTAAAACAGTGGAAGGAGAATTCACAAACTCAATGGAGTTCAACAGAGGATATGTCTCTCAAAGGAGAGGGCAGTTTCATTTACAAACTCAATGGACTTCCAACACTGTTGGAAAAGTAATTGTTTAAAATTTAAATACAAAGTTTTTTTTTAATTGTAAACTTCATTCAATTGTTTTATATATAATTTTAAATTTACATGTTTAATTATTTCCCTTTTAAAAATATAAAAATATAAAATATTTTTAAAAATTAATTATATGAGATTAAAACAATCTAACATATTATAGTAAATATACATGTATAATTTAAAACAGGTTCCGTATATGATATTATAACATACATATAAAATGTAAAACTGTATATTATCTTCGTATATGATATTATAACATGCATATAAAATGTAAAACTGTTTATTATCTTATGAAATGAAATGAAAATTTTTAATTGCGTCCGCGAGACCCAGATATGGTCTATAAGACCTCAAATATGGAAGTACAACTGCTCAAATCATATCATATATCTTTGAGAAGATTGTTCTTTCTCTAGCTGATTTGGGTTAGCAATTCCCCAACTTTTTTTTACTTTATTGTCTTCAAATAATTCTGTCATAGACCCGTTTCCAAGTGTTTCTTTGTATTTACCACGGATGTCTCAAAAACTCGAGCACTTATAGATGAAGTGTTCCTCTGTCTCTACTGCCCCTATGCTCCATAAAGTACATATCTTTTTTTCCCATTGTTCTTTGGGTGTTGTCCATCTCCTATTTCACATCTAAGCCTATGAGAGCTAGTCCTTATCTGAGTAATGAGGATTTTTTTCCTTTCACTTGATTTTAGCGCCTATATATGTTTTTTCCTTGTGATCATATGTTGGGTTGAACTTTGCAATATAATATTGCAGTTTCCTGCTTGCATTTTTCCACATTCCATTTCTAAACTTTTCATTCACATAGTTTTTTGTCTTTGTTGAAATTTAGGCATTCATTTATGTTGATTTCCCAATGTTTCATCCATTTCTGATTTTGTTTCATTCATGTGTTCTTTCGCCTATGTAACTCTTCGTCCCTAGTTGCCCTTGGCCATCTTTCGTTTTTTATGTTTTCTATGTTTTTCAAGTAACATAACAGCTTGGTCATAGCAATTGCTTCTATAGGAAACATTCCAGTTTCAGCTAGAATAATTTCATAAGGGATTGTGGCTTTAATTTTGAAAAAATTTGTGATTAAATATTTTTGAATCCTTTCTATTTGCCTCCATTTTGCCTTTGTTGTGCCACTAGCCCATACCTTGCAACCATACAACAAAACCGGTGTAACAAGTAGGCCAAACAAAACCCTGGTGATCTTCCAGTCCCACAACTCGGCATTTCTACACCTATTTTGAAGTGCATACAATGCTCTCCAACCACTTTGAGTTCTTTTCATCCTACATGTATTCCAACTAAGTTTGTCATGAAAGTCTATGCCCAGGTATTTGTATTCTACTACTACCTCAAGTGGTTCTCTTGCAAACTGAAATTTGAGTTGTTTCTTTTTTGCTGAAAAAATCATGAATTTTGTTTTGCTTGTGTTTACCTACATCCCAACTTCCTTACAAATGAGTTCTAGAGCTCGAAGGTGATCTCCTAGATCTTTGGCTGTTTTGGCTATAAGAATTACATCGTCTGCATACACGAGGAGTTTTACCACATATTTGGCTAAGTGCACATCCTCTCCTCCAAATTTGTTTATCCATTCTTCTAACTTGTCAATGTACAACCCAAATAAGGTAGGAGATAGAGGGCAACCTTGTTTGACACCTATGTCACTACCAAAACATTCAGATAACCCTTCCTGTGTTCTGATTCTAGCTTTTACATGCTCATATAATCTGTGAATTGTTGCCCTGTAGTGAATTGGAACCTCTAGCTCTTCCATTCTGCTCCATAATTTTTTCTTGGCAATGTAGCAAATGCTTTTTTGAAGTCTACAAAACAACATAAAGCCTCCTTTTTTTGTCAGAAAGCCTTCTTTTTTTTTTGTCCCATATTTTTTCCACTATGTGTCTGAATGTGATACAATGATCAATAGTTGAGTGCTTGGCTTGGGCCTAAAACCTGCTTGTCCCTTTGCTCTCTTTCCCTTTTCTTTTGCTCATATATTGATCCTACGCTCTATCATACTTAACAATTATTTTAAATTTGTTAAAATATTTTAGTAAACAAATAATATTATATATAAATTGTGGAAATACATGTGCTTTTGCTTAATTTTTTTTTATTAATATAAATAAATTATTTATATTTATTTTTAATTGAAAAATATTTTAAAAAGTAAAAGTAAAGATATAATCTTACTCGAAGAATGAAAAGTTAAATTTTCTAATTAAATTATTTATTAATTTCTCTCACTTTTAACTATAATTTAAAATTTATTTATTTATATATATATATATATATATATATATATATATATATATATATATATATATATAAAGGTTAGTCCGAAAAATCTCAACTACCACGAATATTTTGGTTTGAGCATCCTTTTTCCAACCATGACCTCTGATAAGAGTAAGAATTAAGCTTATCAATAGGGACCAAACACACACCCACCTCTCTCATACACTAATTTAAAAAAAAAAAAAAATTAATTTTGTTTATGTTAAACAAGTCTCTTACATATGAAACTGCAAACTTACTGCATTAGCAAGAGTTTTGGTTTATCTTTAGAAGGTTCAAGGTTCAAACCCTACTCAATATGAAGAGATTGAAACCCTTATAAAAACTTGTATAAATTCATTGAAAAAAAAAATCTTCTACCTATACAACAAGTTCATAATTCATTGAAAAAAAAAATCTTCTACTTATACAACAAGTTCATAATTATATAATATTTGTTACAATTAATATTCAATAAGTTATATATAATTAATTTTTATATAAATTAAAATATAATACTTGTTACCATTAATATTCAATAAATTATATATAATTAATTTTTATATAAATTAAAATATAATATATAATCCTATATCTTTAAAATAATTAATTTCTATATATTAAAATATAATATATAAACTTTCAAAAATATTTGATTTAAAAATTAAAACAAATAATTGATAATAACTACTTCAAAATTTAAATCTTAATAAAATCAAATAATCACCTTATTGCTAGAGCATATTAATATCATCCACTTAGAATAAGAAACCTAAAAGGCTTTAATGCAAGCCAAAACTCTTCCACTTATAGTTCAGTGCCAACTGTCTCAAAATGTAATGCAGTAAAACTCCACTTATAGTTCACTGCAAACTGTCACAAAATGTAATGCAGTAAAACTCCTCCACTTATAGTTCACCACCAACTAGAAAAAGGATGACATCAAGTAATTATTAGTAACGGTAATTATTAGTAGTGGTTAATTGTTTGTATTGATTTATTTTTATTTAATAAACTAAAGTTTATAAAAGTTTTTTAATGTTAAAAAAATTATTTAAAAGTTATTGAAAAGGTTTTTTAATTGATGGAGTGGGTTTTAAAAGGATTCCAAAATATTTTACAAAAATAATATATAATATGAACTAGGGAAGCAATGTTCGTAGGGAGATGGTCTTCGCAAAGAGAAGATCTACATCAGAAAATAGTCCCAAGAGGACCATCTCCAAATCTTTCAAAATTAAAACACGGGAACATCTACAATGAGGAATCCTACTCAAAAGGGAGTCAGGATAGCAAGTACAAATGAGAAAAATTAAAAGTAAGAAATCTTGCCCAGATGGACCCGAGATAGCAAGTACAAATAAAAAACTTAAATCATGGTATCCCCCAAAGGAGGCTCAAGAAACCAGGAACAAGCAGTGAAAGAAAACGAGAAATCTAAAATTTAAAATTTAAAAGCAGATTCCCACCCAAGAAGGGCCCAGGAAGGCAATCCCTAGAAGAAATAGCCAACGACCTAAAAAATGGGACAATAGAATCTGGGGATCCCCACAGGCCATGAGATCCCCCTACACATGGGGTTGTGCTACTTTGAGTGTCAGATGAAACCAAAAGAGCCTTTAGAACCCACAAACCCGAAGTGCAACGAACACGCCTAGGGCAGGAAGGACTCGTTTCAGAAAATCAGACCTATAGCAACCACAAAATTATCTCAACTGTAGGCAATAGACACGGGTCCCCATCCAAGATGAACAGATCAGGTAAACGAGAAACCACCAGCCAGGTGCATGAACCGCAATAGAAAACCAAACCCCGAATGCAAACAATAGGCATCGATCCCCACCCAAGACCAAGAAAGATGCAACAAAAATATCCCAAGCAGTTACGAGCAGATCAGGCAAACGGGAAGCCCTCAAATTCAGGAACCAACGACCTAGGGCATCCCAAGAGAGCCTAGGGTATCCTAGACCAAAAGGATACAATGAAAACTCTCGAGATGCAAAACAGAGGATCGAAGGTGAACACCCAACCAAAAGAAGCCTCAACACTTTAAACTGAATTCGAAGGAAAATTGAATCAACTAGCAAGCAAAAAAACACAAATGAGACCTAGGGAAGGACCCAAGAGCGTCTAGGAGCCCAAAAGAGAGAACAAATGGGGAGTAGGAAAATGGATCGGGGATCCCCGACAAGCAGTGAGGTCGCCTACTTAGCCAACCCTGTTCCACACAAGGATGATCTTGAAAACTCACAGGGTGATCTAGGGATGACCCCAGATATGCACCAGGCCATAAACATGAGTAGAAACCTTCAAACAGGGCATGGAAATGAGTAGAGAAATGGATCATGGACCTCCAGCCCAATGGTAAACTTTGAAAATAATTTTTTTTGTTAGTGTGAGAAACCTTACAAAAATGACGTTGAGGGTTGGACATTCTCATCCTACCATACCTCTCATAAAGGAAAGAGCTAAGCTTATCAATAGAAAATTTAACACTTTGTAAATATAAATTTTAACAACATAAATAAAATCAACTTGAATCAAATGATATAATTTAAATTGTCAAACATTAAATTTTTTAACGAACGAAAATATTTCTATCTATTTTAGGTAAATTGGTTATATATTTTTTAAAGGTTGTATATTCTATAACAAACTCTTTTTTCCTTCAATTCAACTTAAACTTTATTTTATAATAGATTTTTAATCTCTTTATTAGATTGCTCTTTTTTTGGTAATGGTAAAAAAGGGGTTGAAGGGCCGCGACCTTTTACAAAGAACTCGAAAGATGTACATGAAAAAAACAAGAGAAGATCAGACAAATGTAAGATAGCCCTATCATAGTAAAACAAAAAAACTTGGGCTAAAGCTGGTGATGGAGAAGTTGAAATAATATTCCTCCGCTATCCTTCTATTTGACAAGGCTTATGCAGTGCTCAATGCTTTACATAACTGATAAAGAAATCGCTAACAATATAATTTAGTGTGCTCAAATCCTTCATCGTATGATCCCAATAAGTATTCTACTTTGCTCTGCCCTCTTTATCTGCTAGCTTCATTATCAATTCTTATAATCTCTTTCAATTCCATGGGGGCGTATGACTAGACCTTGAAATTCTCAGATCTAACTACCATATTCATCATTTTATTGGCAACTTTGTTTCCCTCTCTATAAATATGTTTAATTTAACTTTCTTCTAGGTTTCCCAAAATAGTCCTCGCATATGTAATTATTTGGAAAATGCTAGAATTATTTAGCTCCTCTTTTTGAAGGAAATTTATAATATTCTTGGAATCCCCCTCGAGAATAATTCTCCTAAAATCCAAATTCACCGCAATTCGGAGGCCCATAAGCATCACCCTTGCTTTAGCTTGGTGATTTGTGGTAATCCCTAGATACTCAGCATATGCAGCCACTACCTGATCTATGTTATTCCTAATGAGGCCCCCACCACCAGCATGATCCGAGTTGCCTTTTACAGCCCCATCAAAGTTAATTTTTACCCAGTATTTGTGAGGGCGTTCCCATCTAGTATCTAGTCTTACCTTATTGATTTTTTCCATATTTAAGATATATTTTTCTCTAGAGAGGATCATTGTAATATTTTCCTGGTCGGCAATGTCTCTAATGCAATCCTCCAAGAGGGTTGTTTTTATCCTAGCATAAACCCTAATTATTCCTTTGGCTTTATTTTTAAACAGTCGCTTGTTTCTTTCCAACCAAAACCCCCAATAAATATGTGGAATGCATTTTTGCTAAAAAATACTACTTCCTAAGTGCCACTGTTCCCAAATCTTGATTAGAGAATCTAGAATGATCCAAGCAACATGTATTCTCTCAATAACATATTTAGGATATCATAAAAAAATCACAAGTTCCAAACATGTGGTCCACACACTCATCCTCTTTGTTACACAACACACAAATAGTTGGAACCACAATCCCTCTTTTGAACATATTATCTTTTGTGAGGATATTATTGAGAATGGTAGTCCATAAAAACATAGCAATCTTAGGGATGATGTTTAGCTTTCAAATTATTTTAAGCTCGGGTTTCTCTGAGGTTACTTTACCCAAGACTTTGTATCCATCCTTCACCAAGTACTGGCCTTGTTGGTTTCTTCCCCAAATTATCTAATCCTCCTCTAAACCTCTGCCTAAATAATAACTCCTTAAAAGGTTTTATAGATCTTTACCCCTCGGGCCTTGCATATCTTCTTACAATATTTTTTGATAGTTTCACAATGACACTGAGAGGGGGGGTGAATCAGTGTAGCTATTTAAATTCAAATCTACAACTCTTAATGCCGAAACAATGAAAACTTAAACTCAGATAAAGCAAGTATAACAAGAGAGCATTCCACAACACACGATGTAACGAGGTTCACCAATTTGGCTACTCCTCAAAAATGACTGCTTGGACTCCCGTCCAAATCCAGTCTTTGCAAAATAACAATTTTACAAACAATTTACCAGCACCCACTGGAAGGAGCACCAACCCCTGGTTTATCTGCACCAACAGAAAGGAGCACCAACCCACGATTTATCCTAAAGAGCACCAACAGAAAGGGGCACCAACCCCGATTCCAAGCACCAACTCAGACTGCAATTTTGAAACTATAAGATTGACATAAAAATGCCTTCGCTTATACAAGACCCTGTCTGGTCTATTGCTCTCTCGGCTCTCCTTAACGCTCTCTTACGGCACGCACTCTTCAACCTTTTTCAGCAATGTAATTCTCCATGCAGATCTCCTTTTATAACCTTTTCTCTGTAACTGCACCTGTAACTGTCGTACCGACTTCTCCTATAACTGCACCTATAACTGTCATATCGACTTCTTCTGTAACTGCACCTATAACTGTCGTACCGACTTTAGTTAACTGTCACATATCTTCTTTCGATTGGTTTCTCTTCTTAGCTCATGCCGAAGCGACCTGTCACGAAATCGTGACACTTCTACCTCTTTGTCCTCTTCTCGGCTTGTACCCGCAAAAACAACATGTCACGATATCGTGACACTTTTGCCTCCTTGCTACTTTTCTTGGCATGTACCCATGAAAATACATGTCGCGATATCGTGACACTTTCGCCTCTGTACTCTTTCTCTTTACTTTTGTCGCGATATCGTGACACTTTTGCCTTCTTCCTTTCTCTCTCCTCCGTTAGTCACGAAAATGTGACATGTCGCGATATCGTGACACTTTTTCTCCTTTGCTCTTTCTCTTGCCTTCGGGTCGCGAAAACGTGACATGTCGCGATATCGCGACACTTTTTCTTCTCGGCCTTCCTGCTCTTTTCAAGTCGCGAAAATGCGACATGTCGCGAAATCGTGACACTTTTCCTTTCTTCCTCTTTTCAAGTTGCGAAAATGCGACATGTCATGAAATCGTGACACTTTTCCTTTTCTGTCTTCCTGCACTTTTCAAGTCGCGAAAATGCGACATGTCGCGAAATCGTGACACTTTTCCTTTTCTGCCTTCATCTTCGCTTTGGACCGCAAAAATGCTACATGTCGCGATATCATGACACTTTTTCCTCCTTGCATTTTCTCTTCGCTTTGGACCGCGAAAATGCAACATGTCACGAAATCGTGACACCTTTTTCTCTCTCCTCTTTCTCTTTGCTTTGGCCCGAAAATGAAACATGTCGCGAAATTGACACCTTTTTCTCTCTCCTCTTTCTCTTTGCTTTGGCCCAATAAACATGTCGCGAAATCGTGACACCTTTTTCTCTCTCCTCTTTCTCTTCTAATGTCACACCTTTTTCTACTCTCTCTTTCTCTTCCAACATGTCACAAAATCATGACACTTTTTCTTCCATACAATCTCTCTTGCAATATGTCGCGAAATCGTGACACTTTTTCTACTTGTCTTTTTCTCTTCCAACATGTCGCGAAATCGTGACACTTTTTCTTTACTATCTCTCTTGCAATATGTCGCGAAATCGCGATAGTTTTGCTTGCTTGCGCTTTCTCTTCGAACATGTCACGAAATCGTGATAGTTTGCTTTCGCTTTCTCTAACATGTCGCGAAATCATGATAGTTTTCTTGCTTCTCAACATGTCGCGATATCACGACAGTTTTTCTTTCTCTCAACATGTCGCGATATCGCGACAGTTTTCTTTCTTCTCAACATGTCGCGATATCGCGACAGTTTTCTTCCTTGTGATTTTCTTTTGATTTTTAGCATTTTTAGCATATGGGTCACTTCAAATTTTTTGGATAATCACTGTACATACTCTGAAGAACCTCTTAACTCCTGTATACTTCATCAACTGATCTGTCTGACTGCCTGTACACTTCATCAACTGATCTGTCTGACTGTGTTGACAACAATGACAATACTTTTGCTGCAACTTGCTCAACAATCTCCCCCTTTGGAATTGTTGGCAACACTCATGCAATCTCTTGTAATTCCTGTAATTCTTCTCCCCCTTTGACAATAATACCAAAGGGCTGCTGCAGACTCCCCCTGAGTCCATGCACAACATTCTCAAGCACAAATTATTACAGTTAGCAAAAATTACAAACATGAGCAAAAAGATAATGAAATATATAATTGCTCCCCACGAGAATGTGGTCCCGATTGCTAGTCAATGCTTGGGAAGCGTGACCACTCCCAACTTATTGCGAAGGTACTCAAAAATTTCTTTGGGCAGCGGTTTTGTGAAGATATCCGCTACTTGCTCTGTAGTTGGGACAAAATCCAACTTAACCTCACCTTTCGCAACTTTCTCCTTCAGAAAGTGATATCGGATAGCAATATGTTTTGTGCGGGAATGCATAACCGGATTCTTTGAGATGTTAATAGCACTGGTGTTATCACACTTAACTGAAATTGGCTCTCTGAAGTTAATGCCAAGATCTTTCAGGGTTTGTTTCATCCATAAAACCTGCGTACAACACGTTGATGCTGCAATATATTCTGCCTCTGCTGTGGATAAGGAAACTGACTCTTGTTTCTTACTGTGCCATGCGACCAACTTGTCTCCAAGATAGAAAGCACCTCCACTGGTACTCTTTCTATCATCGACACATCTTGCCCAATCTGCATCTGAATACGCAATAAGGGTGAAATCCTTACCTTTCGGATACCACAATCCATACTCCATAGTACCCTTCAGATACCGAAGAATCCTCTTCATGGCTGTCACATGAGTTTCCTTGGGACTAGCCTGAAATCGTGCGACCATGCAAACTGCCTGCAAGATATCTGGTCTGGTAGTTGTCAAATACAGTAAGCTCCCAATCATAGATCTGTACATGGTTTGATCAACATCTGGAGATTTGTCATCCTTGCTCAACTTGCAACCTGTCGTCATGGGAGTGCTAACAGGCTTACAATCCTCCATTGTGAATTTCTTTAGCATCTCCTTCACATATTTAATTTGAGAAATAAATATGCCCTTCTCATTTTGATTAACTTGCAGTTCGAGGAAATACGCAAGTTCACCAATCATAGACATTTCAAATTCTTTCTGCATCTTATTTGCTAAATCTTTACACGACTCATCATTGTTGTTGCCAAAAATGATATCATCTACGTATACAACAAGGACAATGAGATGGCCATTCTCTATTTTGACATACAAATTGTTGTCCACCATACCCTTTTTGAACCCTTGTTCAGTAAGATAGTTGTCTAGCCTTGCATACCATGCTCTGGGTGCCTGTTTCAAACCATACAGTGCT
Organism: Wollemia nobilis; assembly: GCA_028583015.1. Lineage (NCBI taxonomy): Eukaryota > Viridiplantae > Streptophyta > Pinopsida > Araucariales > Araucariaceae > Wollemia > Wollemia nobilis. The sequence continues at coordinate 15,017,193 of JAQPPZ010000541.1, forward strand.
TTTTTCAACTTGCAGACGAAGTTGGGATTATCACCGAGTTGGAAGCCATCTGGCTGCTCAATATAGACCTCTTCTTCAAGTTTTCCATTCAAAAATGCTGATTTCACGTCCATTTGATAAACTTTGAAATTCTTGTGAACTGCTAAAGCCAGAAACATTCTAATTGCCTCAAGTCTAGCCACTGGTGCAAAGGTTTCTTCAAAGTCAATACCTTCAACTTGTGCATAGCCTTTATAGACCAATCTTGCTTTATTCCTGACTATCTATCCATCTTCATTCAATTTGTTTGAAAAACCCATTTAGTACCGATTATATTTTTATTTGCAGGTCTTGGTACTAACTCCCAGGTTTTGTTTTTCTCAATCTGATCTAATTCTTCATTTATTGTCGTCATCCAACTTTCATCTTTGCTTGCTTCAACAACATTTTTGGGCTCAATGTTGGATAATAGAGAGTAGTTACTTACTACTCTTCTTCTTGTTTGAACACCAACTGTGGGATCTCCAATTATTTGCTCTCTAGGATGATTTTTCTACCAATTGCTTGTTTTGAATTTCTTGTTTTCTTCCTCTTCGAAACACTACTTAAATCATCTGAGTCAATTTTTTGTTTCTTTTCCGTTTCCTCTTCCTCATCTGCTTCAATAACCTCTTCATAGATTGGGTAGTTTTCTTCATAACTAATTTCTCGTTCCCTACCTTCATCAACTTTAACATCGAGCACTCTCCACAATTTTCCTTAGTCTCTTGTTGTAGCATGTATCGGCTTTGCTTTTTGTTGAATAGCCAAGAAAGATACCTTCATCGGATCTATCTTCAAACTTACCAAGATTATCTTTAGTTCTTTTGATGTAACACTTGCTGCCAAAAACTTTAAAGTATCTTGTTGTTGCCTTTTACCGAACCACAGCTCATACGGAGTTTTGCTTTCATGTGTCCTCAACATGCACCTATTTTGGATGTATACCGTAGTATGGACTGCCTCTTTCCAAAATTTATCTGCTATTTTGCTCTCAGTCAACATAGTCCTTGCCATTTCTTGCACTGTCCTGTTCTTTCTTTCTACCACACCATTCTGCTGAGGTGTCCTTGCTGCTGAAAACTGTCTCTTAATCCCATACTTTTCACAGTACTCTGCAAACTCCTCTGAAATGAACTCTCCTCCTCTATCTGATCTTAAACATTTAATCCTTTTTCCTGTTTGATTCTCAACTTGTTTTTTGAAAATCTTGAACATCTCACAGGCATCTGATTTAAGCTTCAAAAATAGTACCCATGTCATCCTGGAATAGTCATCTATGCACAACATAAAGTATTTGTCACCATTTATGCTTTGCGTTCTCATGGGTCCACATAAATCGGTATGTATTAGTTCTAAAGGTTTGCTTGTGAAGTACTCTTTTGTTTTAAATGTGGCTCTAGTTTGCTTCCCCTTTTGGCATGAAGCACAAATGCTATTTAATGGTTTGCCAATGGTGGGAATATCTCTCACTTGCCCCTTTTGAGCTGATTTTTACTAGATTGTCAAAACTGATATGACCGAGCCTCTTGTGCCACAACCAATTTTCTTCTTCATGTCCAATCAAGCACGCTCCTTCTGAAGTCTCTGAGAGAGTATACAGGTTTCCAGATGTTCTTGATCCAGTTGCTATCAACTTTCCATAGTTTGTTGTTCTGACTTCACAACCCTGCTTCTTGAAAATTACTTCATGACCTCTGTCACAAATCTGACTTACGCTTAACAAGTTATGCTTCAGACCAATCACAAACAAGACTTCTTTTGACTTTATTTTTCCGTCACTGATCTTAACTGATCCTTTGCCAACTATCTTCGCTCCATCATTATTTCCAAATTTTATAGAACCACCTTCATACTTATGTAACTTCTCAAATTTTTGTTTGTCACCTGTCATATGACTGGAGCACCCACTATCAAGTATCCATGGTGTAAATTTATTCTGTGCTTTAAATGTTGTCTGTACAATCAAGGATTCCTTTTCTTCCTTGAGTCGCTCCTTTTCTTTCCACTCTGGTTTGATTACAGTTTTGGTCACTTGTTTTGACTTTTCTTTGTCAGTAGCTTGTGCATGTTTTTCGGGAAATCTTCTATTTTGTCTCAAACCATTTGATTGAAATTGTCTTCCTTGATGTTTATTTGCTGCAAATGTACTTCGACAATTTCTTGCAATATGTCCAAAATTATGACAGTTATAACATTCTACTGCATAATCCATCAATGGTGAAAAAACATTTCTACTGACAAAATTCCTTTGACCTACATTATACTTGCAATCTGCAATCTTATGTCCATAACCATTGCATTTAAAACAATAACCAAAAAAGAAATGAGTGAACCTGGGTGATGGTTTTTGCCATTTTGTAGTAGGAGCCACAAATCTTCTTCTCCTTTGATGAGTGACATTGGTGAATTCATCATTGTCAATACTCCTCTCGTGCCTGGCATTATTGCTTTCTTTAGCATGATTCATTTTTTCTTGATCAATCCTGATCTTATCTTCATTCTTTATGGGATCTACAGTTATGGCCTTTGATCCATTTGATGATTCTCCTTCAATGAAGCCCAAACCAAATTTGATGCCTGTAGTCCTTTGGCTATTTATAATCTTGTCCAACTTTACAGAACTTTCTTCAATTTTGTGATAACATCTCACTTTTTGATTCATCTCTTCTAGCTGCATCTTTAATCCAACAATCTCTTCTTCTAACTTGTTGCACTCATCTATTTTCACGGTTAATTGTACTTCTATATCTTCAGATATTTTCTTAGATTCGTCTATCTGTACTTTCAAGCTGGTTATGATTTCATTGGCATCCTCAAATTTTCTTGAAACTTTCTTATTCTTTTTCCTTTCTATACTCGGCTCTTTAAGTGCAACGATCAGCTCACCTTCCAGATCTACTTCAGCCTTAGCCTCAAATTTTTCTTTTATTTTTTCTTCTTCGAATGCCATGAAAAGAGCTTCACCGGTTTCTTCTTCAGAATCTTCACCGGAGCTGTCTTCTTGGATATGAAACTTTTCTTCTTGAAGTTGCCTTTTCTAAAATTTGATTTCTTCTTCCAGTCACTTCTTTCTTGGTGTGAACCTTCATCACTTTTGTTTTTCTCATTGAGTGGACATTTAGCTGCAAAGTGCCCAATGCCTCCACAGTTGAAACACTTAAATGGTAGCTTTCCTCTGTATTTTCCTTTTCCCCTTATTAGTTTTCGAACAAAGTTTGCTTCCATTTCATCTGATGTCTCTTCTTCCTCGGATTCTTGTTTTGCTTTTATATTTTTATGTGCTTTAAAAGCAGCTTCTCTGTCTGTGGGTTTAGTTTTTCCTATTCTCATCTCATATGCAGTTAGAGAACCATGCATCTCATCCATACTAAAAATATTTAGATCTTTAGCTTCTTCTATTGCTGAAACTTTAGAATCAAATCTTTGGGGAAGAGATCTTAGTACCTTTTTCACTATGACAGCATCTTCCATTTCCTCGTCGAGTCCTCTAATCGCATTAACGATTCCATTAACTCTCGACATGTATGCCTCTATGTTCTCATCGTCATTCATTTTTAATGCTTCGAACTGGGCTCGATGCGTTTGTAACTTGGCCTCCTTGATCTTGTCGTCTCCTTCATGAATGCTCCTTAGTTTATCCCACATGTCTTTTGCCATTTTACAACTCATAATCTTTATCAGTTCGTTGTCCACTAAACCGCACATGATAGCATTTTTTGCTTTAGAGTTATTCTCAAACAATTTCTTACCGACAGCATCGGTTGGAGGAGTGATGGATATTGCGTATCCACTGTCTACTGACTCCCAAATGTCGTATCCCAAGGCGCATAGATATGTCTGCATCCTGAGTCTCCAAAATGCGTAATTAGTTCCATCAAATAATGGTGCTTTGTTTGATGAGAATCCTTCACCACCTGCCATTGTCTCACTTCCAAGATCACCTTAGCCGATTAAGCTTGTTCAGGAACTTGGCTACGATACCAATTGATAGTCTCACAATGACACTAGAGAGGGGGTGAATCGGTGTAGCTATTTAAATTCAAATCTACAACTCTTAATGCCGAAACAATGAAAACTTAAACTCGAGATAAAGCAAGTATAACAAGAGAGCATTCCACAACACACGATGTAACGAGGTTCACCAATTTGGCTACTCCTCAAAAATGACTGCTTGGACTCCCGTCCAAATCCAGTCTTTGCAAAATAACAATTTTACAAACAATTTACCAGCACCCACTGGAAGGAGCACCAACCCCTGGTTTATCTACACCAACAGAAAGGAGCACCAACCCCTGATTTATCTGCACCAACAGAAAGGAGCACCAACCCCTGATTCCAAGCACCAACTCAAACTACAATTTTGAAACTATAAGATTGACATAAAAATGCCTTCGCTTATACAAGACCCTGTCTGGTCTATTGCTCTCTCGGCTCTCCTTAACGCTCTCTTACGACACGCACTCTTCAACCTTTTTTTAGCAATGTAATTCTCCATGCAGATCTCCTTTTATAACCTTTTCTCTATAACTGCACCTGTAACTATCATACCGACTTCTCCTGTAACTGCACCTATAACTGTCGTATCGACTTCTTCTGTAACTGCACCTATAACTGTCGTACCGACTTTAGTTAACTATCACATATCTTCTTTCGGTTGGTTTCTCTTCTTAGCTCACGCAAAGTGACCTATCATGAAATCGTGACACTTCTACCTCTTTGTCCTCTTCTCGGCTTGTACCCATGAAAACACATGTCGCGATATCGCGACACTTTTCTCCTCTTTCTCACATGTCGCGATATCGTGACACTTTCGCCTCCGTACTCTTTCTCTTTACTTTTGTCGTGATATCGTGACACTTTTGCCTTCTTCCTTTCTCTCTCCTCCGTTAGTCATGAAAATGCGACATGTCGCGATATCGTGACACTTTTTCTCCTTTGCTCTTTCTCTTGCCTTCGGGTCATGAAAACGTGACATGTCGCGATATCGCGACACTTTTTCTTCTCGGCCTTCTTGCTCTTTTCAAGTCACGAAAATGCGACATGTCACGAAATCGTGACACTTTTCCTTTTCTGCCTTCCTACACTTTTCAAGTCGCGAAAATGCGACATGTCACGAAATCGTGACACTTTTCCTTTCTACCTTCCTACACTTTTCAAGTCGTGAAAATGCGACATGTCACGAAATCGTGACACTTTTCCTCTTCTGCCTTCATCTTCGCTTTGGACCACGAAAATGCTACATGTCGCGATATCGTGACACTTTTTCCTCGCATTTTCTCTTCGCTTCGGACCGCGAAAATGAAACATGTCACGAAATCGTGACACCTTTTTCTCTCTCCTCTTTCTCTTTGCTTTGGCGCAAAATGAAACATGTCACGAAATCATGACACCTTTTTCTCTCTCCTCTTTCTCTTTGCTTTGCCCGGAAAATGAAACATGTCACGAAATCGTGACACTTTTTCTTTCGTACAATATTTCTTGCAATATGTCACGAAATCGTGACACTTTTTCTACTTGTCTTTTTCTCTTCCAACATGTCGTGAAATCGTGACACTTTTTCTTTCATACTATCTCTCTTGCAATATGTCACGAAATCATGACAGTTTTGCTTGCTTGCGCTTTCTCTTCGAACATGTCGTGAAATCGCGATAGTTTTGCTTGCTTGCGCTTTCTCTCCGAACATGTCACGAAATCGTGACAGTTTTGCTTGCTTCTCAACATGTCGCGATATCGCGATAGTTTTCTTTCTCTCAACATGTCGCGATATCGCGACAGTTTTCTTTCTTCTCAACATGTCGCGATATCGCGACAGTTTTCTTCCTTGTGATTTTCTTTTGATTTTTAGCATTTTTAGCATATGGGTCACTTCGAATTTTTTGGATAATCACTGTACATACTCTGAAGAACCTCTTAACTCCTGTATACTTCATCAACTGATCTTTCTGACTGCCTGTACACTTCATCAACTGATCTGTCTGACTGTGTTGACAACAATGACAATACTTTTGCTGCAACTTGCTCAACATTTTCCACTCCTGAAAATCACCTACCCTATGAATGTAACCATTAATTTTCTTACTAGAGGTTCTAGTTAAATGTTCTTTAATATCTTTGAACTTTGTGTAGTTCGCTAAAGGCTCCTTTTGAATTCAAGGGTCTTCCCAATAGTCTATTTTGTCCCTCCTGCCTACTCTCCATTTTTCGATAGAACTTTCCTACTGTTGATAATATTTTGCTAAAAAATAGACCCACATGGAGGATTAGAACAAATGATAAAGTGGTTTCTGCCCTCCAAGTATTTGTTTTGGATAATGCTAGCCCATTTCCCTGATGCTCTAGTGCAAAGCCTCCAACCATGTTTAGCTATAAGGGCTCTATTTAGATCTATCAACTTCCTCAATCCAAGACTCCCATTCTATAAAGAATGACAACAGATATCCCAAATTACCAAATGTATATGTTTTTTGCATTCAATGCCATCCCATAAGAATTTTTTTGTACTCTTTCTAAAGTCTCATCCACTTTCCTTGACATCCTTAGGAAAGACATGAAGTAAATAAGGAGGCTTTGAAGCATACGTTTAATAAGTTGTATTTTCCTCACAAAGGATAACATAGATCCCTTTCAGCCTTGAAGTTTCCTATTAAATTTATCAATAATCAGGTTCCAAAGTTCATCTTTCATTTTTCTTATAAAAAAAGGTAAACCAAGATAGGTGATAGAGAACTTTTCCTCCTTACAATCCAACACTTTAATTATTCGATCTCTTATATTTTCCTCCGTGTTTAAAAAGATAATATTATTTTTTTCATAATTTATTTTTTGGCCCATAGCTTTTTCATAAGAATCAAGGACTTTTTTTAACTCCAAAGCTTCTTCCTTTGTAGCTTCCCCAAGCAATAAAGTATCACCCATAATTTTTTGATGGGAAAAAGCTTCACCAATGGACTTATATTACCATCCTTTCGCTTTATTTCTAAAGTTCTTCCCAGGGCATCTGCCGTAATGATAGAGATATGGAGACAACAAATCTCCCTGCTTGATTCATATGGTAGAAGGAAAGAACCCAACATATTGTCCATTGATCAGGTTCGAAAACCGAGGGTTAGAAATAAACATACCAATCCATGCCCTTCATTTTTTACTGAAACCCATTCACTCCATTTTTTATCTAAGAAAGACCAAGGAACCTTGTCATAGGATTTGTTCATGTCCAACTTGAGAAAAATGCCTAACCCTTTCCTCCTTTGAAGAGAGTGTGTTGTTTCATAAATGACAATGATGCTTTCAGTAATATGCCTGCCACATAAGCTCCTTGATCTTCATTAATGATTGAGAGGATAATTTTTTTCAATCGATTGGCTAGCACTTTAGTAAATTTTTTGTAAATTTTATTACATACACTAATTGGTCTAAAGTTATCTACTCCATATTTCTTGGGAATCAGATCAAGGAAGACATTATTCTATTCTTTCAACAAATTACTAGATTCCTAGGCTTCTTGGATTGCATTGACTACATCTTCTCCAACAATACCCCAATGATGTTGAAAAAACATGTCAAGTTTATTCTAGGTAAATCACCATCATTCTACTCAAGTAGTATAAAATTATCTCCTTGCAATAGAAATCAAATAGGGTTTCAAGAGTAACATAATAAAGAAATAAGGATGGAGGATATTTATAACAATTAAGTTTTTAAGGCAATATAAGAAGATAATTTATGTGGAGGAATATCCTTGCACCTTAGGATTTATAGGCAACATAAAGAAGAAAGTGCTTTTGAGGTTATTCCTTACACTTTAGATCCTTTGGAGCAAGACAAACTTGTAGCATATACCCTCACTATAAATAATATGAAAAATCGAAGATATTGATGAAGATTAAAGTGTTGGTAGGAATCAATAAAGGGAAAAATACCCTAGAAGCAAAAACAAAGAGAAAATGAAACTCAAAGGGATATTGATATGGGAAAACAAAAGCAGATATCACAAGTGGTCAGACCTACAAATAAAAACAAAAAGTAGAGATGAAAATGATATATTTAAATATTAGGGCAATGAATAAGACCCCTAAAAAAATATGTAGTAGGAAATTAACCAGTTATTATAGTCAACTTATTTATAGATAAGGATATGAGGTAGCAAATATTTTAGCTAGTCATGGTACTAATATTTGTCTTGGAAAAATTCAAATTTAAGAGGGAAAATGATTGAGTGAGATTTTATCTCTTTTTAAAAATATATGTGAGAAGGATGAATATCTTTGATAAAAAGACATGAAAATATCTTTCAAAAAAGGTGAAGTTGAAGATGGTTTAATTAACCATGACTACAATGTAATTTTGATTATTTTGATAGAAGTGGTCCCTAATAAAAGCCACACGTAACTTACTTAAAAAATATGTAGTGTGTGAGTGCAGTTGGGAGCGAGTGCAAGTGCAACTAGAAGCAGGAGTGAGTGCAAGCGCAAGTCGGGAGTGAGTGCAACCAAAAGCAAGTGCGAGCGTGAGCCAGGAGTGAGTGCAAGCACAAGTTGGGAGTGAGGAGGAAGTGTGAGCAGGGAAGCAGAAAGTAGAAAGCAAAGTGTGATCAAGGAACAAGTGCCACTTCTTGTTCCAGATCTTAGGAGAATTTAAAGGATTCATTTGAAGAAAATCTAGGTAACATGGAAAGAAAGTCATTTGTGAAAGTCCTTACTAAAAGTATGAATGGCCAAGTTGGAAGTATGGATGCCCTAGCTAGCAATAAGAGGAAGAGAGAATCTATGGCAAACCCAGTCCAGGTAGCAGATTCTACACCAGAAGTGATTATCAAGGATGAGATGATTGAGCATGATATAATGGTTCTTAAAACCAGAGGGTTAATATGTAAGTTTCATGGATATTGGCTAGGTTTTTTGAGATTCAAAATTGGATCAAGTGGAAGTGGGGATTGAATTCAAATTACTCCATGACTTTTCTTCCAAAAGGATTTTTCCTCATTATTTTCTCTAGTTCAAAAATAAGGGATAAAATAATGGATGGAGGCCCATGGTTTAGGGGTAAAGATGCATTATATTTAAGACCTTGGAGTGAGAATTTTTTGTGGACACAAAAACTATTAAAAGGCTTCTAGTATGGATTAGGCTTTTTGGACTTCCTTATCAACTCATCAATAAGGAGGTTTTGAAGAATATTGGTAATACTCTAGGTGAATTCATCCAAGAGGGAACAACTACTAAGGAGAGAAGGCATGTTATATACACTCGAATATATGTTTCCATGGATATTTCAAAACCTTTACCATAGTCAATTAGAATTAAATTTGAATCAAGAGAATGGGATCAACAAGTGGATTATGAAAATATTGCATTTTGATGTCACAAATATCATGAAACTAGGCACATTGCAAGAGACTACAAAGTGAAAAATGGAGGAAGAGATGGAAATTTTTGGGCATGAGGGTAGCTTCAATTTGAAACAAGGAGATCATATCATAGGAGAAGCTAGGTCAAATCAAGGATTTTCCACTCCTAAGAAAGTGGCTAGAAAAATCCCTCTACATAATCAGATGGCAAAGGCCATTATAGTTCACTCAAATCAACCATTAGAAGAAAAAATGATATGGGGGATGAGGAAGTACAATGCACAAGTTCAAATATAGAAGGAGCTAAAGGTGCGAAGGAAGAGGGGAAGGCAAATTTTAAAGCAAAGGAAGATGGAAAAGTTTATTTTAAAGTAAATGAGGTGAAGGAGGTCAAGCTTAATCTAAGTAAATCACCTTTATTATCCTCAAGTAGCATAAAATATTCTCCTTACAATAAAAATGAAAGTAGTATGAAGTGTATTCCTTGCACTTTAGGATTTCAAGAGTAGTATAGTAAATAAAATCTTATGGAGGATATCTAAGGAAATTTAGGGTTTTCAGGCCAACATAAGAAAGTGATGACTATGGAGGATCATCTATGTAGTTTAGAGTTTTTAAGGTAACATAAAGAAGAAAATGCTAATGAGGCTATTCCTTGCACTTTAGACTCTTTAGGGCAACATAAATCTTTAGAAGATAAGTCTCATTATGAACAATATGAAAAAATAGAAGAGATTGATGAAGATGAGAGTGTTGGTGGGAATGGAAGAAGGAGAGGAAGGCCATCAAAGTAGGAACAAAGAGAAAAATAAACTCAAAAGGATATTGATCTGGGAAGCCAAATAAAAATATCATAGGTGTTAACAAGAAGTGGGGCTAAGCCCACTAATAAAAATAAAAAGTGTTGATGATGAAAATGATATCATGGAATATTAGGGGTATGAATAAAACCCCTAAAAAATAGTTATTAAGGAATTAATAGGTTGTTATAGCCCTAAGTTTATTTTAATAAAAGAAATAAAATTAAGTAGTGAGGAATGTAAGGATGCTTTTAAGAAGATTTGGAAGATAGGTGATTGTTTAGCAATTTCTTCTATAGGAGCTTTAGGTGGTATTGCAATAATATGGGATAAATGTAAATGGGATGGACAACTATTAGAAGCAAAAAGTAATTGGGTTGTTAGATTATTTTGCAAGAAAGAGGAAAACATCAAAGTTGAGGTTATAAATGTATATGCTCCAACTATAGTTACTCCTCGTGAAAGATGTTGGAAGGACCTTAGCATATTTTTATCAAATACAATGATGATTCATTGTGATCTATGGATTCTTGGGGGTGATTTTAATATTGTTCTATCTCCTTTGGAAAAGAAGGGTGGTATTCAAAGATGGTCTAAATCAATGCAAGATTTTGCTTCATTTTTCAATTCAAATGATCTTTGGGATGTTAGTCCCTCAAGCTTTCAATATACATGGGATAATAGATGCATTGGGAAAAATCATATAGCAAAAATACTAGATAGATTCTTGTTATCCAATAAATGGTTGCAAACAAAGTATACAATCTCTTCAGATATTTTATTGTGAGTAAGATCAGATCACAAACCCATTATTTTGACTTGTGAGTTACCTAATAATGGTCATCCAAAGCCATTTTACTTCCAGTCTATGTGGCTCCAAGACCCTGATTTTTTCTAGATGGTTATGTTATGGTGGGATGAATCAAAATTTGAAGGATCATGTATGTATAGGTTTGTTCAAAAGTTGAAATATTTAAAGGAGAAAATTAAGATATGGAATGCCAAATATTTTGGTAACATTTTTAAAGAAAAGAAAGAAATTGAATCCAAGCTCAAAAATTTACAAGAGATAGTATAAATTAATGGAATGGATCAAGATTCTTATATGAAAGAAAAATAATTACATTTTGATTATCATAATGCATTGAAAAAGGAGTCATATTGGTTCCAAAAATCTAGAGAGAAATGGCTCAAGGAAGGAGATAGAAATAAAAAAAAAATCATGCTACAACAAAAAAAATTTTTATGTTCATCATATAAAAAATATTATAACTCCAGATGGAAGAAATATTGAGGACGAAGAAGATATAAGGAAGGAAGCAATTAATTATTTCAAAAATATTTTATCAGATTCTAGGCAAGATAAGGAGGCACAAGAAAAACTTTTACAAAATATTCCATCAATTATCACTTAGGGACAAAATGAAATCTTGATGAAGAAGATATCTATGGAGGAGCTCCATGAAGCAATTTTCTCTTTCCATCCTAACAAGGCACCTAGCCCCGATGGATTTCCTACAATTTTCTTTCAAAAAATTTAGGATTTATTGAAGAGTGATATGTTAGATGCGGTTGAAGAGGCCCAAAAAAGGAAGGCTATAATAAGTGAGATCAATGCTACTTTTATTACCTTGGTTCCCAAGAAAGGTGACACAAAATATTTTGATAATTTTTATCCAATAAGCCTTTGTAATATGATTTATAAGATCATTTCAAAAATTATGGCAAATAGGTTGAAGGGCATTCTAGGGTGTCTTATCTCAGAGGAACAAGGTGGCTTTGTTCATGGTAAACAAATTCTTGATGGTATAATTATTGCACAAGAGGCCATACATTCTCTTCATTCCATGAAAAAACCAGGTATGCTTTTGAAATTAGATATGAACAAAGCATATGATAGGGTTTCTTGGAATTTTCTACATGTTATTCTCAGAAAGTTTGGCTTTGATTATAGTTGGTGTGAGTGGATTAAATGTTGTTATAGCACTACAAAATTTTCTATTTTGATCAATGGTTCTCTTATTGGGTACTTCAAGTCATCTTGTGGACTTCATCAAGGTGATCCACTTTCTCCTTATCTATTCATTATTTTGGAGGAAGCATTAGGGAGAGCCTTTTCAAAGGTAAAAATGGAAGGAAAAATCAAGGGTATTCAAGTTGCAAAAAATGGTCCCTTTGAATCTCATCTCCAATTTGTTGATGATACTTTTCTTTTGGGTCATCCCTCAGTCAATGAGACCATGGAGTTTAAATCAATATTATCATGCTATGAGAAGGCTACTAGATAGTTGGTAAATACTACAAAATATAAGATTTTTTCATTAATACTACCCTAGATTTACAACAAATTATTGTGAATATTTTAGGGTTTAAAATTGAAAATTTTCCATCAACCTACTTGGGTATTCCTTTGTCTGATAAAGGAAATAAAAAGGAGCTTTGGATCTCTTTTTTGGATAGAATGAAAGCTTGCTTGGCAGGTTGGAAAGGTAAGTTCTTAACCATGGTAGGAAGGCTACAACTCATAAAGACTACATTGCAATCCATTCCTATTTATATGATGTCACTTTCAAGATTGCCAATAGGTATTGCATCAAAAATTGATAAAATTCAAAGAGACTTTCTATGGAAAGGTTGTGAGGAAAAATTTAGGTTTCCTCTTTGTAAGTGGGATAGGGTTTGCAAAGGAAAGAATATTGGAGGAGTAGGCTTGTGGAATTGTAGACTTATAAATTTGGCATTAGGAGCAAAGCTTGGGTGGAGATTATTCAAAGATCAAGGAAAGAATTGGGTAAAAATATTACTTCAAAAATATATAGGTTCTCTTGATGCAATGAAATTATTTAGGAAAATAACTCTACCCAAAGGATCATCAACATGGAACTTCATATCAGAGAGTTTGCAATTGATAAAGAAATATATTAGATGGTCAATCAATGAGGGGAGTTATGCAAATTTTTGGTATGATGCTTGGTTGAAGCCTTATCCTCTTATATCTGACTCAAAATGGAAACCATTGGCTCAAGTATGCCTAGCATGTAAAGGTCCAAAGGTCAAATATTATATTATTATGAGAAAAAACTCTAGATCATGGATTTCTTTTAGTAACCTAGTTGAAGGAGAGGAACTCAAACAAATTGCAGATGAACTTCAAAAGATGCTTCAAGAGTTTTATTTACCAATTTTTACATGAAAGGATGAGTTGGTTTGGAATTTATCAAAGGATGGTGGATACTCGATCAAGTTGGGATATGAGGATTTAGAACAATCAAAATTTCCTTCTCCCAAAGATTTTCCTTGGAAGAACATTTGGTCATTAGAGGCTCTTCCTAAGGCCTCAACATTTATTTGGTTAGCAATTCAAAGTAAGATTCTTACACGAGAGAGTCTACAAAGAAGAGGATATTATGGACCCTTAAGATGTGTCTTGTATGAGAAGGATTTAGAAACATCAAAACATTTGCTTCTTCATTATCCATTTGCTCACACCATTTGTTTTTTTTTTAATATGAAATTATATTGGGTAGCTCCATCAACATTGAAAGAGTTGATAAAATGTTGGATAAATTATTTTAAAGCTAAAGCATTATGTATTCTTTGGAGGATTGACCCTCTAATTATTTGTTGGAATTTATGGCTTGAAAGGAATAACAATTTTTTAAAAAATACATCTAAATCATGCCCAAGTTTGATAAAACATAGCTATGATAAAAAGGTATGTTGCAACGAATGTAATATATTAGTATTTTGATGGAAGTAGGCCCCAATAGAAGCCACATATAAACTATTTGATATATATATATATATATATATATATATATATATATTTCTTATATTTGATATTGCATTCCTATAGCTTTGTTAATCTTTTAATCTTTTATTTTATATTGATTTTAAAAATTTGAGGGTTGAATGTTCAAATTTTAGAACTTCAAATAATCTATACTTGTGCATATATCATTTTGATATTTTAATTTTAATATATTTAAAACTTATTATCTAAAAAACATTATTTTATTTTATAATAACTAATGCCCATGGGGTTTGTACCAAATGATCAAGAGTGAAAAGTTTCAAATCTTAACCTAAGGTTCAAATCTTATGGATAAACTTTAACATTTAATCATATGGCATGAACTCAACGAGTTAAAATCTTTGACTTTCATTGAGTATACCTAAGTTAATATCTTGTCAATTTTCAAGCTATTCTAATACTAATATATGATCACAATATAATATAGATGATACCATTTAAATGTTAGAATTCATAATAATTTTAAAAAATATTCTAAAACATGCATTCACCATGATCATATCTAGAAAAGATGTAGGAGCAAACTAAAGATAATATTAATAGACAAAAGAAAAAATGAAGGAAATAGAGAGATAAATTACACAAATTAAGAGAAGGAATAAATTTTTAGGGAATAAAATATTATTATTATATAATTAAATATCAGGTTTAATTAATTAATTAAATTAATTAGGTTTTAATTAAAACTAGGCAAGCTTTAAATAATAGGTCTTGAAAAGTTTTGTTATGCATTTTGAAAGTTTCTCAAGCCTTATCCTACAAATTTTTGTTAGGGCCTTATCTTATCTTCCACTTCGCTCCTAATTTTGGACCAATGGTTTTGCCCAAGCATGGTTTGTGAATATTTATAAATATGTTTGATATCAATGCAAATTATTATTAGGCAAGTTTTGAGGCATACTTGATCCTTATCAGGTGGTATTAGAGCACCCTAATCCATTTATGAGTTGCTTATGTTAAAGGTACCATGATACCTAGTCAATATCCTTCGAATGATCTCTCTTCAAGAAATAGCACAACGATCCAAAGAGCTTTGTACTGAGATGATATTGATCAGTTGATATGAGAGAAGAAAATGTCACTGTTGAGGTTGAAGAAGATTACTCACCCAAAATAGATGAGTATGACGTGTTGTTTCTTGATGAAGCAACACCTAGATTAGAACCAGGATCTATGGGCCAAAATCCCATCATCTTAACATTAGATGATACTACTAGTATTGATGAAAAATTTTAAGACCCTCACGTGTTTTGTTGATATTTATATGCTTTGCATGCTTATGGCATTATCATATGTAAGGCTCTTTGATGACAGAAGATTCATCATCAAGCTCATGCAATGATACAATATCTTTTTATGGAAAATGTGGAGTTGATCAAGTCAACACACATTATGAATATTTCCTATACTTTAGGAGTTGATGAGTTTGTTGACTTGACATGGCAAGAAGTGGGCATTGTGATCCCTATGAAAAATCATGTCCACTAGATATTTTCACCACCATGGTCATGGACACCCCCATTGTTTTATCGGTTGACCACTCAAGGCCCCTGTATACTATCACCAATCAACTTGGTTGCACCCAATATATTTGTTCCCCTTAACTTGTAGCCCCATACTTTGACAATGTCCATTCAGCATCTCTTAACATCGAATATAACGATGTTTCTACATCTCCCTTACCATAGTCTTGATCACATCCCACAACTTTGACTTTGATCCACACCCTCCGTTGTGCTCTGCCACCTCGTGGCCCTCCCAATGCTACTTTACCTCTGAATTGGTTTGATTTACTTACGACTTGCTCATTTGGCCCGTGTGTGTAACCAACCACCAAAAAATGTGTCTAGTGCTCCATAAAATCCTTGATTTCAAACCTCATCGCCTCTGACTACCTTGGATGTCAATTTAATCATTCGAAGGACACTTTATTCCCCTAGTGAATGCATGTCATCGCATGCACTACATCCATGCAGCCCCATGACCACCCTCAAATGGATTATGTGCAAACACCCTCACACAATAATACCTTGTGACCCGAATCCTTCTACACCAAAACTTCTCTCTACCTATAGAGGAGAAAATATAGTACACCATCAAACTGGAACCCCTAAACAACGCATCAACGAGCAATTTTGACATAGAATATGCTAAATTTTTTATCTTTCAATTTTTTGGGCAGCTTCTCCACTCAATCTTGTCAACTACACTTTTTGGGATGCTTGCATGCATTCTATCCTCCACGTGGCTATATTTTTTTCCTTAGCTACATGTTTGAAGAGAACCCCACCATATCACAATTTGGGAACTTGGTTGTGCTCCCCACTGATAGTGTCATTTCCTCTATAGTCATCGATGCAACAACTTGACGTGGTCATGACGTGGCACCCTGCTTGCATATTACACCTGTTCTAAGTCTCCCATGACCCCAAATTCTTTGCCATTTAGTTTTTCTCCTCTCCTCCCACCACATCATGCATACCAGGACCTATAGTCTTGGGCTACTTTTTTTGTCCTTATGCATGAATGTTTATCCCACATGTATTATGGACGGGCATATAAATGCCCTTATATTATATTTCCTTTGATTAAATATGGCATGGAAAAGGACGAAATGTATTATTTAAAAAAATATATTTCCATGAGCATATTTTGTAGAATATTCCTTTGAAATATTCCCTTATGCCTTTGAATTGTAAAAGGGAATCTTTCCCTATTTTGTTTTTTGTTCGACGAGACTCTATTTGTTTTCTTGGATATCAAGGCTCCATATAGTCACAAGTTAGGCTTATATATACTCATTGGAAAGATCTTTTTGAGCCCGATCCAGTGGAATTGATATTTTTATATTTTGTAAACATCTACTCATGCTAATAAAGCATTAAAGTTCAAGTGGTCAACCTTCCAGTTCCTATGCTCTTTAGCTTTTCTCCTCCCCTTTTGTAACACATTGGAGTCCAATGCTTTTGTGGTTGGGAGGAGTGTTAGGGATTAATAAACATTAGCTTTATTTAATTAGGTTTTAATTAAAGTTCAATAGACTTTAATTAATAGGTTTTGAAAATTTTTATTAGGCCTTATCCTACAATTTTTTGTCAGGGCCTTATCTTATCTTCCACTTTGTTCTTTGTTTTGGGCCAATGGTTTTTTCCAACTTGTAAATGTCTATAAATATGCTTGATATCAATGCAAATTATTACGCAAGTTATGAGGTAGACTTGATCATCATTAGTTGGTATCAAAGCACCCTTATCTATATGTGGGTTGCTTATTTTAAAGGCATCCCATAATATTTCACACATATATAACACACTGACACAATGGATCAATGATTGGGGGTTATTTATAGTGATGCCAAAACCCCATTTTAGATCTAACCTCAAGTTAATATTAATTTAAATTTAAGATTAAATTATGATAAAACAATAATAAACTACACTCTTTAATAAAGGCTATCTATAGAGGTGGATTAACAAAAATTAATAAGGGTGAAATATGAAGGGTGCCCTATAGGATTACATGAATGATGCCTAAAGGCTTTACATGAAGAATTATTGTAGGCTTACATATACACATGCACACAAGCTATATTAATAGTTCTCATAAGCAATTCACAATTTTGACCTTGGCCTAACAAGATCAAATAACATATATTTCAACACCCCCCATAATTTGAATTGAGGGGCCAAGGAGAGGAGGCACTAGAGGTAATTCCTCCCCCATAATGGATTCTCTAGCGGACCTCTATTTTTCCATAGTCATTCTTATCTTTATCATTAGAAAGCTTGTGCTCTGCTCTCAAAATTTTTATCTTAATCTTCTTCAACCTTCGATTGCAATTTGTGATGGAGTATCCTTCCCTTTTACAATACTCATAAGTATTTGAATTATTTGAAACCTTAGACTTTCCCTTGGGCAACTAAGCCTTAGATTCTACTAAATTAAAGTCCTTTGGATGAACCTATGTATGAGAAATACCTCAAAAAAAATTATTGCAACTTCATAATGAATAAGAAGCTTGAAAAGTCCTTCAAGAGAAATAGGTTGTGGATCCTTGATAGTCATAGAATTAACATAAATAACCAAGCCAACTGTATGAAAAGGAGGAGAAATACTAAAAATAATAGATTTGGCATACTCCTTGTCACCCTTTATCTTGCCTCTCACCATAACTAAGTCAAATTTTAAGGATTTAAAGTGAGAGATGTAGTCTTCAACACTATTAAAATCTTAATTTTTTATATTGGAAAGCTATATCTCTATTATGTTAACTTTACTAGCACATACTTTTACATAGAGTGGTTCATACCTCAATAGGATTATTTTTCCCCTTGATGTGAAAAAATCCATTTAGTTCAATTAACATGAAAAAAAGTCTAAAAGTTTCCTCCTTACCAAGTTCATAATCACCGATACCTTTTAATTTATCATTGAAAATAAATCAAATATTCTTGATTTTGAGTAATACTTCCATTTGAATTGACCACGTGCTGTAATGTTTTCCATTGATATAAGCAACATACCTTAGATAATCCATTTCACACACAAATCCCACACATAATTGTAACAAGTTCGTAAACTGATGTCACCATTGCATAGAGCTCAAAAAATCGTGCAATCTAAAAAAAAAAGCTCCAAATGCTTTTGTATGTAAAATTTGTAGCCTCCAAAAGTTTTGGTATAGTAACACTAAAATCAAGAGAAAAATAAAATTGTCAAACTTTAAAAAATAATTGTTGAATCAAATTTGACCACTTGGCACAAGTAGATAGGATACTACCTTCTTCAATTGGCGAATCATAGATTGATAATTTGATTGATAAGATTGGATGCAGATTCTCACACACATATATAATATAAATTTTTAATAGGTTTATTACTTACAAGGCTCAAAATAACCTTACCACTTCAAGCATGCGAACGGTCCAATGCACCATGCACAATGTTTAAAATCAAGAGGGAGACAAACATAAAGATAAGACTACTTGTTGCATACATTTTATTAAGGAAGGGTCAATGTCGAGTTTGATCTCATAACCAAATATCCACAAGTAACCAACCTTTGTGCCAATGTTGTTGAAAAAGGGAGGAAACCATATTATATTTAACTGCATGTGCACCATCCACCAAGCAAGAGTTCCTCCAATAAATCACTACTAACGGTAATTAAACCACCAACCTTTGTGCAATAAGATAATTTTTCAACCATTACGCTATAATGCATGCTTGGAAAAATAAAGGAGAACAAACTTGCTAAGGCCCATTAACAAGCAATGCATTCCAAAAGAAAATTATTGTGATTTGAAATAATGACCTTTATAAAACAAAGAATTCCAACCATTATGGTATATTCGCTTGGATTAAAAAGGATTGGATGGCTTAAAAGATTTTCTAGTATGTTGAAGGGGATACATACGCCACCCCAGCATTACCCATGGCCAACACCCTCGCAAAAATTGATCCCTAGAAAAAAATGTTTAAATCAGATCTTGAACAAGAGACATGCTTAGACAATCAACATGTCATCATGTCACTCTTTGTCACAAATGGGAGATGGAAATACACAAGAAGGCAAAAGGCCAAAACTATAAAATGATAAAATTGGCCTAGATAATTGAAACCATGGCCTCCCTATGAGTAGCCAATGTTGATACCAGTGTGTTATCTACCTCTAACAATACTCATAATATGTTGTCAACAATTAGGTGAATAGTAAGCAAATGATATGCATGCAAAGTGCATGAATAGCGTTGCAAAAAATGGTGCATGAGATGCGGAGGAATTGGCACCATGGAAAATTTAAAATTTAAAATTTCAAATTACGTTCAAATTTCAACAATTTTTCCTCCAACATTGCATACTAAATTTGCTTCTTTCATTGGCAAGGAAGGATAAGTATTTTTCTCAATCAAATGATGTAGCTTCTATCCTCACTCTAATACCATACCAAAATTCATATGCTTTTCAGAAACATTCCAAAACATGCATTTACCATGATCATATCCAAAAAAGATGCACGAACAAATTAAAAATAATATTGATAGAAAAAAGAAAAAAAAGGAAAGAGAGATAAATAACACAATTTGAGAGAAGGAATAAAGTATGGATGCCCTCAAGCACCCCAAAATATCTCACATATGTTACACACTGATACAATGGATGAGTCGTTGGGGGTATTGGGGGTATTTATAGTGACACCAAAAACCCAATTTAGAGTTAACCTCAAACCAACATTAACTTGACTTTGAGGTTAAATTACAATAAAAATAATATTAAGTTAAACCCTTTAATTAAGGTTATCCATAAAGGTGGATTAACCAAAATCACTAAGGGTAAAATATGAAGGATGCCCTCAATGCTTACATGAACATCCATATAGGCTTACATAAATGAACATGAACATGCATATAGGCTTACATAAATGAACATGGACATGCATATAGGCTTACATAAATGAACATGAACATGCATATAGGTTTACATGAAGATGCCCTCTATGCTCTCTATGCTTACATGGACATGCATATAGGCTTACATAAATGAACATGAAGATGCATATAGGTTTACATAAATATTTCCTCTATGCCCTCTATGCTTACATGAACATGCATATAGGTTTACATGAAGATACCCATTGGTTATATTAATAGTGTTCATAAGCACTTCTTCACACTTTTGCCTTGGTATGACAAGATCAAATTACTTACATTTCAACAATAAACCTCATATCACAATTTTTTTAATTACAATAACCAATATTATATAATTTTTATTTTAAACTATTTATAAATTACTAATAATAAAATTTATTATAAATTACAATTCATTTCATATATTCAAAAAATAATAGTTCCTTAAAATTCTAACACTAATAAAATTTGTTAATTGATTTCTTAAGTAAATTTTAATTAATATAATATTAAATTAAAAAATAAAACAAAATGATTTGATTGCTTCTTTACTCCAACACTAGTCACACAAAGGCTTCTAAAAAATCTTAGAAAGTAACCTCTTTTTTTAATGCTTAATTTTGAATGATTGGGGTTTTTTTAAAGTGTTAAAAGCTTTGTCTTGATAAAAGTAAGAAGGTGTGATTTTTAGGTTACCCCTTTCTCATAACTTTATTTGATTGTCATTTGTTTACTTTCAATAGTTTGTTACAACACAAATTATTTTTTAAGAACTTTATAATGTCATAATTTAACCTAAAAATAAAGAGATGTTTTTTTTATTCTTAACAGTCATAACAAGCACTTTGTAAACTCTTAGGCATGCTTCCTTAGAGGAACTTTGACCTTCTTCCACTCTCACCTTTATTCTCTCTCAATCATCTATCCCTGGTTTGTTGCAACAAAAAACATTTCCTTATAAAAAGAAATCGTTTTAATGGCATGGTTCAACCTAATTATATGTCTTGGAGTTTAGGGCAATTGGTTGGACATAAAGGATATTGAATTAACAACCAAGGTTCCAATATTACGGGTGAATGTTAACATTTAAATTAGTCCATGGGGTTTAGAGTAATTGGTTAGGAGTGAGGAATTTCACAATTTAAACATGGTTCAAATCCTTTGGATGAGCCATAACATTTTTTTTGTCCATGGGGTTTAGAGTAATTTGTTGGAAGTGAAGAATTTCACATACTAAACCAAGGTTTATATATTATGGGTGAACCTTAAAATTTGAAATCAAATGGCATGAGATCAACCTTTTAAACTTCTCAACTTTCAAGGAGGATATCTAAGTTCGAACCTTACCAAGTGATACAAACATAATTGTCAAGACGTTGTAATATGATTATAGTCAAAATATAGTACAAATGGGACTTGTTTTGATCTCATATAACCAATTTAAAAAACTTGATCACATTATGGGATAATTCTAAAGGCTATACCAAACTAAAAAAATAAAAAAGTCTTTTCTTTTTTCCTCTTAAGCTCCCTCAACTACCACTTGCTAAAATCTTGGAATTGCTTCCTTGGAAGACCTTTGCAATCTAACATGTGTTTCCAAGGTATTATTTTAACATTTAGCTCAATATATAAATCTAAATATATTGTCATTTTCTATGAGTTCTAGATTCCTCAACATTGTTGCCTCTACAACTTTGCCTTAAGGTAGTATATTCTTCCTTCAAACCAAGCAAGTTTACATTATAATGCATATTCTTCTTGCAAAAATTCTTGTAAGTCTAAAATCAATTTTTTTGCTATAGAAATAAGAGGATTTCCATCTCTGTTGCTAGCCAACTAAGAGGGTTCAAGTGCTTGTAATCTAAAGGGATCAAACAAGTTATTTAAACATTAAAAATATCAGTGAAACCAATCGAGACATTAAAACTGGTTGACTAAGCAAAGTGTAAGAGACATGATGGAAAAAATACTTAGATAATTATTAGTACCACATGGTACATTTATAGAATAAGTGGTTTATCATGAATGTGTCATTTGATTGTCAAATATCAAGAGTTTTGTAGGGGTTTGTGCACTATATATGCAAACAAAAAAGAAAATTGATCCTAATTTGCTTACAAGGAAGTAAATTCTAATCTAAGAAGTAGAAAGGAAATAAAAATGAAATGAAAGGATATACTAGAATTGGATTTTAAAACTAAACTAATCACTCTTACTATAAAGGTAAAGATAACACTAGGAAATAGGAAGAAAATTGCTAACTAAGAAGAAAGCAAGGCAGGAAAATGAAGCTAAATCTAATGGAAAGCAAAGTACAATTGAACTAAGAACTAGAATAAAGTTATTGCAATCAAATTAAAGGCTACTAAGAAATGAACTTGTGGAAATGGACTAATTAATGAACTAATTAAATCATAGACTTGATTGAATGATAAACTTGAAAAGTGTTAGGATTATTGAGTTGATTGAATTTATTGGTTGAGTGATCACCCTATGAAAAGGAACTATACCAGTTGGTTTTAAAGAAAAAGGCTTTAAAAATAAATTTAGTATCTATATTACAAATGCAACCCTAAAACATGATCTATTATAGTTAGTAATAGGTAAAAATCCCCTAATATTCATCAAGCTTGAGTTGCTCAACAAGTGAAGTGGAAGACTTTCCCTTTTCTAACTAAATATCTAATAGCACAAATTCGTAAATAAAATAAATCTAATTACTATATTAATTGAAGTACTAAATTTTTGGATTCTCCACTAAGGTGTTGATTTCTAAATATTTAATCTCTAACTAGCTTCTCCCTCTTCTCATATTTTTTCCCCTCCTCTTCCTCCGAATAATTTAATAATATCTATTTATACTAACTGAAGGAGGAATATTTAGTAATAGAAATATTATCCTATTCTAAACTAATAGACTTCTCAATATTTTGATTTTGTTCTTAAATTATAACAAAATAAATTGATAATTACATCTTATTCTTGTATGGAACAAACTTTTCAACCTAGATGAGAGAACAAAACAAACTTTATTCCATTTGACCACCTTCATAACTGAAATACTACTTGATTTTAACTGTCTCCAATTTTGGATAATATATCACATGGAGTATATGATACAATCAATTTGATGTATCTACACGACTCACTACAAACTTGTTAAAAACCATATGAAAATATCTAACTACAAAGGCATTTGAAATCTAGTCAAAAAATCCAAAAACCCCTATTATAGTTTCTCAAGTTAAGAGTGTAATTCGAGCAGATGGGCTATAGATAATAAGTTGCAGATAATATTTAGGCAAGTGGTTGTGGATGGCTTCAAATTTTTGTTATCTTGTTTGGGCAAGCGACTTTGGATGCATGTTCGAGCAAGTGACTATAGATAATTGTTGATACTTGTTTAAGAAAGTTGTTGTGGGTAACTAAGGATGCTAGCTCAAGTGTTTTCTAGGCAAGTGATTGTGGCAGCTACACTATCAATAGTGTTTGCCTTTCTCAAATATCCTTGTAATGAATCAAAATATGCATTCTTCCATGGAAATCAAGGTTAGCGTTCCAAATTCTTTCCTACCTCACAAAATACGCTTTAGAATTTTTAAAATATAACTAAACATAAGAAATGCATAAGAATAGCCAAAATAAGCAAAATTGCAAAAGGAAATATAGGAAATAAAGAATAATTAGCCCGCATCAGGGATAATTTTAAGATACAAAATATTAACTCATCATCTCCCCAAACTTTAAGCTTTTGTATATCCTCATACAATTGTAATCACATTCTCTTTTTCCACTTTACTAAAATTATAGAGGGTGAAGTATGTATTACCAAATGGACTATAGAAGCCTATTAGTGTTGATTTACTAGCCCATTGTGAGCTCACTTGGTCAAAATATGGGAGCTTGTTCTACTTATTAAAACTGTTGAATTTATCCTTTTAAGGCTACATTTTATTTCCTCAATATTTTAATATCTCTCTTGGACTCCTTTAGTCTCACTTTTAGAGAGGTCTCATGATATGTTCTCCTCTTTCTAGCTCTAGAAGATCCTACCTTAGTTTCTTGAATCTCTAGAATTTTTAGACAAGGCTAAGGAGGGACTATTATTAGGTCTAGAGCTAGTACCTTCCCCAAAATTGCCACCTTGTCTTCATTTGAGAAAAAGGATATCCATGAACATGTAGTTGGTGGAGGTAATTGTACCAAATGGTCCATGCTAATTACCTTCACTAATTCATGGTGCATAAATACAGAGGGCTACTTTTTGCCCTATATTTTGTAACCATCTGAGAAGACGATTTAACAAAGTAAGGCAAATTTACCTTATACACTAGGTTGTCAATTTGTAGGTAAGTTAGGAGTCTAAAATGGTAACTATAAAATATTGAATGTCTTCCATCACAAAAGATATACTTCAAAACAAAGAGAGCCACATTTTCCTATGGAACATGGATAATAATCCTTCAAACATCCTTTTTGGTTGAGGGGATATGTTCTCTAGGGAGGACGAAGGGTGTGATGGCTACTTGCAAGTCCATTGTATCTTTGCATCATGGGTGTCTGGTGGCTAGTATCCTAGTTTCCCTAGACACCACCTTCTCTATAATTAGGATTGTTATCCCTCTAATTGAAACTACTCCATCCACCCAACCACCCACAAATTCTTATGTGATAGTGTCATCGTAGCCATGGAGAGCTTCAAAAAATTGTATCCACCTTGCTTGTTGGAAGATGGCTACTACATATGAAAATTGATAAAGGTTTGATGTGCAAGTGTTATGAGGATCAAGGTTACTCAAGCTTGCTATAATATTTCCATTAGTATTAAATATATTTATATGATACTAAGATTTTAAAAAAACCATCGAAGAATAAAAAACCATGATGAAAACCATATATTTAGAAAATTTACCTAGTGATAGATAAGTCCGACAATATTTGTAGGATAGGATTGATAGTTGAAGGTCTGGAAAAATCAAGATAAGTGTGGCAGGCCTATCTGACAACTTTAATTTTAAAAAACCTAATTAATTTGACTAGTTTTTATCAATCAATATTAATTCTTAATACTTAAATAATTAAATAAATAATTAATATTATTTAGATCCTTAACAAAATAGGCTCCCTATGATTTAATGTACTCATCATTTAGCAATAATTTTTTGGCAAAGGTTGAACAATTTGTGTCTAAAAATGACTATGAAAGTTCAACAAATTCTTGATAGAAGATGAGCAGTCTACGTTTGTTGAGAAATTTTGCGAGCGATTATGATTGGTAGGTTGCACAAAATAGTTGGAACATTAGGGCTAGGGTAGTTATGGATAGGTATTTTTTTTATAGTTAGTTTACACCTATAAATATTAAATGTTCAACATTTTCAAAGGTGGCATCGATATAACTATGATGAGTGTAGAGTGGCAGTTGCCCAACATGATTCAAAATAATGACTAATATTTTTTGAATATGATATGGCATGCTTTGATATTATATCTAAGATGTGATTTTATTTTAGAATTTGACACTTGCAAGACATCTAACCAACCATCATGTCCATCATGTTCACACACTTTGTCGTCCCCCTCTACCACTTGTGTATCCTAAACATGTCAAGATCTCAAGCAGTCAAACAAACATGAACCGTGAAGTGCTAAGTTAGCGTGGTTAGTTGGGAAAAAGACAAAATGATTTCAATAGCTCAAGGTGGTTTGTTATGCAAGGAAGGGATTAACATGATTGATAGATATTTTGACAAATCCTTTAAATTTCCCATGCTAGAAACATTTAAATTCTAAAGAAAATTTATAAGTACAAAGAAAGAGAAAGATACAAGATTTACCTATGAAGGTATGTTGTTCGTAATCCAATGAGATCTATCATGCATATTATAGTACAACTATATAGCAAGGTTGGATTTGAATCATGTGGGTGAGTTTTTCTTCCTCGAAAGAGGCTACTAGAATCCTAGTTTTTAGATGATCCTTCATCCATTAGTGCCCCCAAGGGTTTTCATTGATAGATTTTATTAATGGAGATGAATGCTAGTGAGTTTATTTTCACTCATCTTCTTTTTTCATTTTTTTTAATTGGAAAGAATAATTCAACCAACATAAGAGCAAGATACTTCTTTGACTAATTATAGATTAGAATTAAGAATAATTTGTTGAAAAAACTCCTTATTAGAGGGAGGTTTCTATACAATTTCAAATGATGGACATTGACCAATAACTTCCAATAATATTGATCGATCATCTAAAGTTGAACCATGCCATTCCAAATACCTTATCAACCTCATAAGTGCCAAGCCTTTGCATGTGGAGTTTGCCTTTGAATTCATGGTACTTGGAATCATATAGCAAGGCCTAACCTCCAACCTTGAACTATAAGTTTTTTATTATCTAATCGTGTTATTCCTTTCATTGTTGTTGAGTAATTACGATGTGATAAATTTCTTGAAGGTGTATCTCATCTAGTGTATTGAGTTGATAAATTCAATTTCTTTATGTTGAAGATAGATCAATACCAACCTGGAATGTTATCCTCGAAGTTTAAATTTTAAAATCTTTGTGTATTAGTGGATGCTTTTTGTATATTAGCTCATAGGGGAAATATAGTAGTAGTCTTCTAGGTAGTGTTATACGTCCAAACCGCTTTTGGGAGCCTTATGGCCCAATCCAATTGATGAGTAGCAATGGTCTTGGTCAAGATGTTTTTTTATTCTACATTTGTGACTTCAACTTGTCCATTTGTCTTTGGTTTATATGGA
The DNA here is from genome assembly GCA_028583015.1 of Wollemia nobilis. NCBI lineage: Eukaryota > Viridiplantae > Streptophyta > Pinopsida > Araucariales > Araucariaceae > Wollemia > Wollemia nobilis. The sequence continues at coordinate 15,044,351 of JAQPPZ010000541.1, forward strand.
GTGGTCTTCAAATGTTAAATCTCATAGAGTTTGACAAGTGCTACAACCATATTAGATGTGAACTACGGTCCTTGGTTAGTGACTATCTCGTGAGGTGAACCAAAGCAGGTAAAGATGTCATCATACAAAAAATCAACAACTTTCTCATCATGAGCAACTAGAAAAGGTTTGACTTCTTCCCATTTGGTCATATAATTTGTATAGACAAGAATGTATACTTTTTGTTGTGAATGCGGATCAATAGGATCGAAAACATATAAAACTCATTTCTCAAATGGCACTAGAAAAATTTGGAGTCTTAGAAGTATTTCATTTATGATTGTTAGTCTCCTATTATTTGGAATATATCACAAGAAAAAGTATACTTGTTAGCATCCTTGTGTAGAGAAGGCCAAAAATACCTTGTCTAAGATTTTCTTGGTTGTCCTCTTTGTTTCAAAATGGCCTCCACAAGGTTTAGTATGACAAGCTTACATGATGTGAAAGACTTCATCCTCACAAACACACCTATGAAGCACATGGTAAACTCCCATTTTAAAAATATATCCATGTATCCAAGTATATGAGTTGCTATCTTGAACAAGGTTCCACATTTCTATAGGTGAAAAATATGGAGGGAATTTTCCTACAACCAAATAGTTACCAATATCTATGTACTAAGGATTATGTATAGAAAAAAAAATATATCTTGATAAGGGAACTTATCATCAATAAACTTTGAGTTGGTGGTAGTTGTGATTCTTGATAAGAAATCAACAACTACATTTGCTCTCCCAAGCTTGTCCACAATGTTAATATCAAATTCCTGTAACAAAAGCAACCATCACAGAATCCTACCATTCATAACATGTTTGTTCATGATATAAAAAATAAAATTATGGTCAGTATGGACAAAAATAGGATAGCCAAGAAAGTAGTGACAAAACATATTTATGGCATGCACTACAACCAAGAACTCTTTCTTCGTAACAATATAATTGAGTTCAAGCACATTAAGATTTTTTCTAATGAAGTATGGCATAGGTATTTGTCCCATCAACTTGTCCTAATATTGTCCCAAATGCAATGTATGATGCATCGATGTGGATGTGAAATGGGATGGACCAATTTGGTCAATGTGGGATAGGTGTAGAAGTTAATTTTATTTAAGAGTGAAAAATGTTTCCTCGCACTTTGAGGTTCAAATAAACTCAAAATTCTTAAAAGGGTAAAAAGAGGCGATGCAATTTTGCTAAAATATTTAATAAACCTTTTTTAGTATCCAACATGGGCCAAAAATATTCTAACATCCAAGGTCTATGGGGTGTTTGTAGGTTGTGGATGATATTGAATTTGGATGGGTCTACCATTATACCTTTAGATGAAATGTGATGTCCAAGAATAATTTCTTCTATCCTCATCATAAGATATTTCTTATTGCTAAGGGATATGTGATGCATATGATATTGTTCTAAAACTTTACTAAGAGTTGACAAGATCTATTCAAATGTGTCTGCATAAACTATAAAATCATCCATGTAAACTTTCACACAGTCATGAGATAGATAAAAAAATATAGAAAGAACCACTCTTTGAAAGGTGATTGGGGCATTAAATAACCCAAATGGAAAAAAATTATAAGCATACGTACCCCAAGGATACATAAAAGTGGTTTTATCTTGATCTCTGGGGCTATTTGTTTATGATTATAACCACTAAATACATCTAAAAAGGTAAAGTACTTGTTCCTAGTTAGAGTATCAAGGACTTAATCAATGAAGGGCAGTGGCAAGTAATCTTTCTTGGTAGCTTTATTCAGTTCACAATAATCCACACAAATTCTCCACTTGCCATTTTCCTTTGGAACAACCACTAATGGAGAAACACATTCACAATACAAAATATGATAGATGAATCCTACACTTGTAGTTCAATTTTAATGATTTATTTCAAGATAATATTTATTAATATTTGAGGTTGTTAGATAGGTTGACATCCTTCTTTGATAAAAATTCTACTTGTGTAGACCATAGAAGGTGTGAAGACAAAAATGAAACACCAAATATAGATAACAGAAAATGAACAAACAATGATACAAGATATTGCACAATAAAACAAATCTTATATTATTAATGTCGATGGATCTCAATACAATCAAATGTGCCCCAAATAGGGGTTTACACTGTTTATTTTGATACAATTAATACAATATACTAGGGTTCTCTGAAACCCTAGTCAACAATGCTTGTGGTGTCTTCAAAGCTCGTATTTGCTCCCAACAAAGGTGAGTGGGCTTTAGCTATCCATTGATCGGACCACTCCAGCTTAAGCAGCTGTCAAATACTTGTATATTTCTAGATTTGCATACAAAAATAACAAAAGAGAGTTAATAGCAACTGTGAGGGCTCTACTATGTGAGACCCTCAAAAATTAATAAAAATCCTAGCTATCAAATAACAATTATGTGAACAAATATATAAATAATGAAATTAATATTAAACCAAAGTGATTTACCTTGTGAACTCATTGCTTTCTAATTTATCATTGTCATTGTTGTAGGAAAATTGGTGCGCAGATGCTCTAGCAACACCCAAGGGTTTGTTGTTTTGCATATATAGGGTTTGAGATGCCCACAAGCACTCAAGAATGGTGGAAAACACCCAACGGTACTTGAGAATAGCAGGTGGAGTTCGAGAGTAGCAGGGAGGCACTTAGGAGTAGCAGGGAGGCACTCGAGAGTAGCAGAGAGGCACTCAGGGGCTGAAGCAGGTTATGTTGCTTCACACAAGAGATGCGATGACGGATGCGACGAAGGATACAGGGGTAAGGATGATGATGGACGAAATTGATGGTGATGGGAACTTAAGGAATTAGGGCACAAAGGCTTAAGGGACTCAAGGACTCATGAAAACTTGGGATTCAGGCCTAAATTATTTAGATTGCTTAGGGGTTGAGTCATCAAACTGAATCCTCTTTATAATCTTCCCTAGGGCATGTTAGGGTTTTAATAACACAATTTGTGTGATCAAGATTAAAACATGATGGAGGGTGGATATTAGATCTGGGTAGGTGGCATGGATTAAGGCGAATGAATGGCTAGGATTAGACTAAGATGGATGGCTAAGATTAATTTAAACACATATATACATTTATTAAATATAAAATATTAATATTTAAATATATATTAAACAAATATACATAAATAAATGTAAATAATGGGTAAAAATTGTGGAAAGACATGGATGGACGACAAGTGGCTAGATTTTGGTGTCTAAAGATACCCCTTTTTGTACTACGTTGCATGAAACACAATGCGGTGCAAAAATACGAGACACCTATTTTGGCTTGATGGTGAAGCAACTTTGTTGAGATGTGGACATGAGCTTAGAGAAAAAAAGAATTTTGATTACGTAGCTTACCCCTCAATTGGAAAATGAGTTTGCAGATGAATCTCATGAGCCAATTGAAAAAATGAGTGTAAAGTTTTGTATGGATGAATAGTGTAATTGTGGATGATATGAATGATGTAAAATGATTTCGTTTTTGTCCCAACGGTGGAAGGGGGTTGGTGAAAAATGCAAGTGATTGATTCTATTTTTACCCTAACAGAGAAAAGGGGTTTTTGCCAAGTGTAGATGCCATGATCATGTAAGATGTATCCCATTGTGGGAAAGTCAAAACCAAATGTGGTTACCCCAAATTTGGGGTGATTTGATGATGTTGAAGAATGTGCCTTCTGGCGTCATTGATATGCAAATATGAAGATGCAAAATAAAAAGAGTCAAATTTGGAGGGCCAACTAGTGATTGTCAGGTAATTCCTATGGTCAAAACCAATCACCCTAGCTAAGGCCAGTCACCATGATGACTATCAAGAAAATAGGAAATGATGAAATGTGATTTTATCCATGTTTCAAGCCCCATGAACTAGGCCATCAATGATAGCTTTTGTGCAAATTATTCTTGGAATGGTTTCACTCAAAATATGAAGTACCAAAGGTTATTGTGATTTTGAACAAGGAGATATGAGATGATGAAAATGACCAAGTTTCCTTATGGTGATTTATTCATCTTATCAACTTGCATGGATACCAATCATTGCAATCTCCAAGTAGATAGAATAAACCACTAGATACGAGGTTCACTTAAATTTTTGTTTGAACTTGGAAAATATGCAAATGTTATGATTGATGATTGGAAATGATGTGAAAATGAAGCATTGATGATGAGAATGACGATTATGATCGTTTTGTGGAAATTTGGACTGTTTTGGAGCACTTTGGAATTTGATAAGTGATTTTGAACCTTTCGGGTGTGAACAAAAATTATGCATCCAGATCAATTTGGACCTTCACAAAACTTGATAATATGATGAAATAAATGCATGGATGCAATTTAGGATGATTTGGTGGGGTAACCACTTTTTTTGCATTGATTTTATCTTTTTGTTAGTTTTGATGCCAAACATCGGCTGGTGCTTATTGCATGCGCAAACACCCGCCAGTGTTTGGGCACACCCCAAATGCCATGGTGCACTTCAATGCATCAAGAAACATCCATGGGCATTTCAAGGTGCCTGAAGCAACTATAAATAGCCTATAAGGTGAAAATGGAGCTCATTTTTGTGTTTGTGAATTTGTGAAGTTGCATCTAGGAGAATTGGGTGGAGTGGAGTGGAATGAAGTGAGGTGGAGAGAGGTGGGTGCGAAAGCTATGGCGATGGAAGGTGCGACTAAAGTGGAAGTATGATTTGCCAAGGTAAGTCCCTTATTTGAAGCTCTTTTTATTTTTGTGCAAAATTTTTATGTATGTGTTTTTTTTATTATGAACATGTATTAACAACAAATGTTGTGTTGTGTTGTAGCTTAGAATTTTGGAGGCTCGACACCGGTTCTCACCTCTCATCCCTAGGATGAGAAATGCATTGCGAGGTGAGGATTGGGATTGGTTGGAGGCTATGGGACTAGCAAAGGTAGTCCAAATAGATGTGGTGACAACGAATGAGGGGTACCTCTCTGCCTTGGCAGAGAGGTGAGATCCAGATAAGGGAACCTTTCAGCTCCCCATTGGAGAGATTACCCTCATACTTGAGGATGTATATCGCATCCTCAAGCTACTAGTAGAGGGAATTTGTGTCGAGGTTGGACATGATCAAGGAACAAATATGAGGAAGATGTTTAGAAATAGCTGGCAGAGTGTGGCAGTGACATGTGAGGGTATTTTGTACTTGTCCATGTATATGGACAAGACACTAGATGCCCTACTAGATTTGGTAATATTTGTGTTAGCTAACAATGTGATATTGAACAATACGAAATTTAGGTTTTCTTGGAATCTCATAGGGTTTGTGAGAAATATGATCGCTACACTATATGTGTATGCATGGGCTCCTAACTTATTGGCATAGAAGTATCAAGAGATTTATGAGGTGAGGAGGTGAGTGAGGAAGGGATTGGGATGTAGTTTGTTACTACAGTGCTAGGGATGGGAGCATTTCAGCGTGGCTCAATCAAAGGGTCTACCAGATGCAGGCTAGGATAGGGAGTGACCCTATGCTAGGATATGGATGATGGTGGAGGAGGTACAACCGAGTCATCTTGTGCATATGAGTCAATGATACAAGGATTTGTATGTTGGATTGACATCCACCCAAGTGATATGGAGGCCATGGTGGGGTGCTAGGTGGACAAGAGATGGAGAGCAGTTATGATGGGTTAGGCAGGCTAGGTGGGTTGTTAGGAGGCATCAAAGTGAGGCAGAGTATATCTAGTTCTCATGGGTGCTTCATTAGTTTGGTTTGAGGTAGGGGGTTCTTGATGAGCTAATGCTCTATAGGAAGCATCAAAATGAGACAAGGTTACCATGTTCTCAGGCATAAAGGGAGACTTGTTAGGATGATGAGAAGATAGATCTCTATGATATGGACAATGCAAGGACTACTATAGAGTATGATGCATGGTTCACTACACAACCACCATGAGTATTGAGTCTAATCATACCTGGTGGAGATGGGGATGAGGCTGAGGTTGAGGAGATAGATGAGGCTCCTAAGTGGCGGAGGCACCTTTGATCTGATATTTGAAGGAGGAGGGATAAGGGTGTAGTGAGGTAGGCTTTAAGGAGTGGAGGATATGATGAATATGATAACGATATGGGGGAGACTCCAGATAGTCCTCCAGGTCAGAGCGAGGAGGCTTATGCGAGGTTGGAATAGCTAGTGGTAGAGTTGGATGTGATGGTGATGGCTTAGGAGGAGAGGATCATGAGGCTCCAGGAAGAGCTACTAGAGAGGGAGTGTCATCATAATCTTGATATAGCACACCTTCAGTCTTTGCAGATGTATATCAAGTTATTGGAGCATAGGTTGATGGAGCATCATGTTTCGCTTCTAGATCCACCTTCCTTATCTGTATTCAAGTTTGTTAGGCATAGTGAGTCTAGGTATAGCTCTAGGTCTAGGGCTCCTTCTAGGTCATAGGGGTCCTCTTGGAGGTCTTAGCTAGTGCTTAGATGCACTTTTTATAAATGAGCCTTGGTGATGAGGGTCATTGGTCATTCATGATTTAGTAATTATATGTCAGTCCAGGGCGGTGTCCAAAGGTTGTATACGATAGGAGGTGTCACAGTTGTAGGTTTAGTTTATCCAAGAACAGACTTTATTGATGGATCAGTTAGTGTTTGGGGGTTGGTGTGACCTCTAAATCCTAGAATTGGAAATAAAATTGCAGAAGATGAAACTGAATTAAAATTGTAGGAAATGAAAATTGCAGAATCTAAAATAATAGGAAGTGAAATGTTGCTAAATTTGAAAGTGACAGAAAAGTAAATTGTAGAATTGAAAACACACACACAGTTGCAAAAAAATCAACTAATTACAGAGTTCACAATTATCTGAGCATGTTCTAAATATGGAAAATCAAATTAACATCTATTGCAAAATTGGAGAATAACACAAATCTGGAAATTACAGTGAAATGATAGAAATCTGGAAATTGCTGCAAAGCTGGAAAATGATAGAAATCTGGAAATTGCAGTGAATTATGGAAAATGTTGTCAAATCCTATTAAATACTGAACACTATTCAAAACATGTTCTAAATACTATGGTGCACTTATGAAATAAAACTAATTCTGCAAAATGAATGTTGACAAAATTTTGCTGATCTGTTGCAGTAAGAAATCAGCAAGAATTTTCTATCACTGCTGCCCTTCCTCTGATCCTGCAAGTGGCCCTTGCTTCCAGAACTAGAAGAGGGTGAAGAATTATACCAAGTAAATTAAATGTGCACTATCAACCATCAAATGCTAATAAAATATGAAGAATGCACCTTTTATTCCATCTGCAACTGCATTACAGTAATGCAAGAAAAATTTGCAATTTACTGTAATGCTACAAAGACTTTATCTTTTGCTCACTTCTGCTAATGACTATCTCCTATTACTCTAATTATATATCTATTATCTATCTTGCTCAACCGTACTGGGAGTTTTATTTATAAGACAAAGTTGATATATCTGTTTGCTGAGTTTTAGGGATTTCCAACTGTTTACAAAATAGTTTCCTGGAATGCAGGGTTATAATTTGTCAACCTTTATCCCTTTATCCCAGTTGGTCCGCCTATGGTGAAGGAACAAAGTCCAAATAGGGTGGACTAACTGCTTGGTCAATTTCCACTCATACTTTCCACAATTTTGGTGCATTTTGACCATTTTTGGTTTTTCTTGCGCTATTCCCTATTCCTGCGTCGCTTATTCCTGCACTACTTCGAAATAAAAGATAGGTGATAATTCGTTGCTTATCTGTGCTCCAAACTCATAGGGAGGAAGTTGTTGACTATTTGGATTATTTTCCCTTATCTTGTACACCCTTTTGCATTGGTGGTATGTGCTGGAGTGACTAATTCCAAGCCTTGTTGTATATGTACAGTTGGCTGGAACTGTCATAGTCACAGCCTATTTTCCTGCACAGTCAGCTATAGTGGACAAGTTCTTGGAACCTTTTTCCATTTGAATCAGTTTAAATAGAGAAACACAATATTGTTAAGCACTAGATATTCAATAATGTCTATGCTATGATTCTAAATTATTACAATACTACTGATTAATTAACTAAAAACAAGTGAAATTGCAATAAAAATAGTAAAATAGAGTATATGCACTTTGTCATTTTAGAATATGCAAACACCATTATATAATGCATTTTACCCATAATTAACATAAAAACATAGTAAAAAGAGTAAGTCAAATAGTTATAATGTATCAAAAAGTGTCCATGGATGAGGCAATTCCTGGCCTCATCATTTCCCCCCAACTTATGGTAATGCATGCCCTCATGCATTCTGTGCAACTATAGAGGCACACAGATCCAGGTCTAGATATCTCTCATGAAATTTTAATAATGCGCCACCAATTTTATAGAATTCATTGATTGCTTTTATGGACTAAAACCACTGTTGGAAGTGCATATCAGGTTGTGGGTCATTATCAAAGAAGCAGGGGACATGAGTGATAATTATGGGTATCTTGTATCTCAGACCTATCCAAAGCTCCTTGATTTCTAAGATAATTTGGGAAATGTCTTCTGCCCTTCTCCTTGACCACAACAAATTCGTGGGAGAAATTGGTTCCCATTTTTGTAGAGAGATAGATAACTCATCCCATCTATTTTTACAGGCTGCCAAAGCATCATCAAAGAAGTCTGCACAAAAACTCTGAAACTGAGTTATACATATTTGAAGGTTTCCTAGATAGAGATGTTTCATTTTGGTATTCTGCATGAAGGTATAATTATTACTTGTACAATCCCTGTGATTCATGGGAGCAGGCATGATAAGTAAAACAACTTGTGATTCCAATTATTTAATTAATTTCTTTTCTGTGTCCCAATAGATATGATTTTGCAGAGTGGACATGAAGGCTCTTAGCTGTAAGTCACCTATATAAATATGAGGCAAAAACATACTTTCTGTTGGTAAAAAGAAATTATGCAAAAATAACTCACACAACAGGTTTTGTTGCTCTACTGGACTCTGTACAAATGCCTCCACAATCTCTCCAAGAGTTTTCAACTGATGAGGCAGTTCAGTAGCAAGTCTCATGATTTTACAACGAACGTATCTCTTCTTGAGTAGGAGGCTATACAACCTAGGTGGTCTTCTGCATTGTATTGCATATTCTGTAATCTGGCATATATCCTGCACCTGTGCTTTTAACCTATTAATTTTTGTTTCCTTCTCTGCTAATTTGGCTATTTCAAAGTTCAAAGTGGCAAAATTTCCCTCTAACTAATGACACTAGGTCATCCAATATGCTAGGTCTTCATTGTACCTAGTTAAAGACATTGTGTCTAGGGGCCTTACAATGGGTTGCATTTGTGCCACTATATTTACTTGTACACCAACTTCCATAGTTGGTGTTGCAAATGGTAAATCTGTTTGTGTTCCTTGTTCTGCTATAACTATTATAATTGGATTAGTAGAAACAAGAGGAAATATTGTGGATACCTGGTCTTGAGCTACAACCTCTTGTTCCTCCATAAAAAGTGTTTGTGTTTCCTACTGAAGGGCAGTGTCATTTTTAGCTTCTTCAAATATTTCTATTCTTGCTTCTTCTCCAACAGGTGATATTTGTGTAGGTGTTGTGTTAGCCTCTAATTGTTCAGCTAAATCCAAGAGAATCTGTGCCCATTCATCAAGTGATGCCTCTGCTAACTCAGTAGATTGATGTTCCAGTTGCAAAAACTTGTTCTGCAGATCTTAAATTCGTTGTTGAAGCAGAGAAATTTGTGTTTTATGGCTTCTTCAGCCTATTCAATCCAATGGGTCTAAGTTTTAATAACACTCTTTACAGCATGCAATTGAGTGTGGATATCAATTTCTTCTTTAGACTCAGACTCAAAATATTTCTTAGACTCATCATGCACTAGAGTATGCACATCAACCTCAGCTGGTTCAAAATCATAATTCAAACGCTCCTCAGGATCAGAGTCAGTATAATTAACTAGTGGATGTATAGGGCTTATTGGATTTTCTTCCATAGTTGTATCCAGTTCCATTGGTTGTATCCCTATGTCTGTCATTTTTGTTTCAATGTCTTTTTCCTGTGCATATTCTATTCTAACTTCTCCTTCACTTGATAGACTGATTGGGTCTATGATTTTTATTGGTGTTTCTGGAAGGGTTTTAATTTTCTGAAGTCTAGCAGACCTTATTAACCCTGGAGAACCTAGATATTCTTTAGCAGGTGGATGTTCTAGAGCAACTGTAGATTTTGTTGTTGATTCAGGAGAAAATATAGGCTTTGCTATTGATTCTAGAGCAGATGCATGTTCACTTGAACTCCCAATTCCTCTGTTGGGTTGTACAATTTTTGCAAATGTTACCCTTTTTCTTTTCAACTGGGAACCAGATGTGGATGCTTGTTGTTTTCTAGTTCGTGAATATGGGGGACCGTCAGGAGAAGGAGAAATTCTGCTCTTAGAGGGCTCTGGATTAGGGTTTTCTTCAAATTCTTCCTCTGTTTCCTCTTCCTCGGGTGTAGAGTTGGAATCATTTGTTTCTGCCCAAGGAGAGAAGAAGCGGTCAAAATTCCTAGGGTTTCCCCTAAAGTGATACTTGCAAATAAGTTTGATGAGCCCATGGTGTTTAGGGCTTCCCTTTCCTACTTGGTATTTTAGGGCCATAGCTTTTAGCTCTTAATAAATATATAAGGGAATATTGACCCTATATTATGGTTTTACTGATCCATGGCGCAGATGGTTGATAATACAAAAGTGTGATCCAGATACAACAGGAAATTGGCCATCACAAGTGATGTATCTCATAACCCAAATTCCAACTTCATCCCAAGGGGACGGTAAACTAGGTCTTTTTACCCCCTTACAAATATTCCTATGCATCAAGAATTCAATTTGTCCATCCCCTTCTTCCTTAAACTGATTAACTAGGTCAACTAAATTTTTTTTCCCAGTTTTCACAATCTGCAAACCCTGAAGGGGTAATTCAGTGATTTGGCTGAGTATCTCAAGAGTTACCTGGATGGTCATCCCGCTAATGTGTACTTGGTTGTTTCAGAAGGTACTTGCGAACTCTACTGCCAAGCCCTCGGAATAACCATAAAATTTTTGTAGGAATGACATAAATCCCCCATTGGTAAAGATTTACAGAGATGCAGGATCAGTCTCCAGATAGCTGATATTTTTGGGTTTGACTCTGATTTTCCTTCCCCCCATGATGTAGTCTTCTGACTTTTGTTCTGTGGTGTCTATGAATTTTTAGACAATATGAGCTTGCGTCTGTTGTTAGGGTTTTAATCGTCTTAGCAGGAATAATAATAGCAGTGCAGGAACTACTTTAGAACTTATAGAGTAATCAGGACAGGTGACATGGTAGCGTATGTGAAGTTTTCAACCCTTAATTTTGCTTGTTCTTGTTATGGATTCTATCTATCATATGCCACCTTGAATCTGATACCTGTCCTTTTCCCTCCAAACCAATTAAATCACTACAGGACATGTGTCGTAGAATTTTGCACAAAACTTCATTCCTATGCTTAGTGATTTATTTCTATGCTTAATAAGTTATTCTAGCATTTATACATAGCTCGTTCTTGTGCCTAAAGCATAAAAAGCTTATTCCTATGCTTGACGAATCATTCCTGTGCTCTGGAATATAAACAGTTTATTCTTGCGCTTCTCTTTTTGATTCTGGCGCTCTTGTTTTTTTTTTTATTATTCTCGAGCAGAATTAGGCAGAGACATTTTTGAAACACTTAACAAGAAATTTCCATTTTGGATTCCCCTTTTTATATGCTTTTATACTAATCAAGGATATATACACTATATACTAATGATTTACATTATTCAGAAAATAAAAAAGACACATACCTGTTATAACCATTTTATCTACATTTCGGGGTGCTCCTGCTGAGATTTCCAGCTAATCAATCTTTGAACTAAGGTAGGTGCAATATGAAAATAGATGAAACAACGCTCATGAGACAAGACTAAACAATGATGGTGAAACCAACTAGGTAAACATTTCGGAATACTGATTTTCATGTAAACCCAATTCAGGAGCGCCTCAAAGAGGTTTTCACTTCCTAAATTTTTATTTTGTTTGTTTTTTTTTTTTTTTTAAATCTTGTGTCAATCTGCTGAATTCAATATGGAAGAATTGTTTCCTTCCCACATGTGTACATCCAAATTTTCCACTTGCTTGAGAAATTCTTTCTTGTTGTGTGGTTTGTGGTACATACGAAGACAATGTCCATTCACCAACTTGCGTTGTGAGTCATCAATAGGTGTAAGGGAAATAGATCCATTGTCAAACACTTCATAAATTTGGTATGGCCCAAGCCATCTGGTTTACAAATTTCTAGGGAAATACTTGTATTGTAAATCAAACAACAAGGCCCAGTCACCTTGCTAAAATTTTTGTTGCTTTATGTGACTATCATGCCACATCTTTTGTTGTGCTTGGATTATCTCTATCTGATGTAGTGCATCCATGCGTAGTTCATCCAATGCATCAAGCTATAGAATGCAATCTTCTTGTGCTTGTGATAGATCAATACTTACTTCCAAAGCAGTTTGAAGAGTTAGTAATTCAAACTCAATAGGCAAAAGAGGTTTTTTTCCATAAACTAATTCATATGGCATAAATCCAGTGGTAGATTTCCAAGTGGTATTATAAGCCCAAATAGCTTCTGGTAACTTGTCCAGCCAATTTCTTCTATGGACTGCTATGGTTTTGGTCAGAATTCGTTCTAATTCCCTATTAGTCACTTCAACTTGACCATTGGCTTGTGGATGATAATACCAATTATTAGTCTTACAATGGCACTGAGAGGGGGGGTGAATCAGTGTAGTTCTTTAAACTTGAATTTACAGCTCTTAAAACTGAAATAATGAAGCCTTAAAACTAGTTAAAGCAAGTATCGGTATTATAAGCCCAAATAGCTTCTGGTAATTTTTCCAGCCAATTTCTTCTATGGACTGCTATGGTTTTGGTCAGAATTCGTTCTAATTCCCTATTAGTCACTTCAACTTGACCATTGGCTTGTGGATGATAATACCAATTGTTAGTCTTACAATGGCACTGAGAGGGGGGGTGAATTAGTGTAGTTCTTTAAACTTAAATTCACAGCTCTTAAAACTGAAATAATGAAACCTTAAAACCAGATAAAGCAAGTATCACAAGAGAACATCACACAACACAAGATTTAACGAGGTTCACCAATTTGGCTACTCCTCAAGAATGACTGCTTGGACTACCATCCAAATCCAGCCTTTGCAAAGCACCAACTTTACAATCAATTTACCGACACCCACTGGAAGGAGCACCAACCCCTTATTTATCTGCACCAACAGAAAGGAGCACCAACCCCTGATTTACCAGCACCAACCCCCTGATGCCAAGCTGCAACCTGGACTTCAATTTTGAATCTAGAAGTTTAACAAAAATACCTTCGCTTTTACAAGACCCTGACTAGTCTATTGCTTACCCAATCTCTCTCATTGTTTATGAAATAAACACATCTTCTACGATCTATAGCCACACTTCACCTTCTTTGAGTCACTTCTCTACGCACCCTCTGCACACTATCTTCATACACTCTACGCCCTTACAACTACACTTTGTGTTCGTCTTCACCCTTTGCACTCTCTACGCACTTTGCTCTATCTGCACACTCACATACGCACTTAGGACAATTTGACATGACTCTTCGCTCACTTTGTGCACTTCGCCATCATCTCGTCGCTTCTATGCTTTCTACGCTCTTACGGCCACATTTCACACTTCGACACGCATTCGACGACTTATGCAACAACTCAACAATTCTCCAAACAACCCTCCTTTTATAACAATATTTTCATGATGAAAACCCTAATCTTAGTCGGCTTGCATAACAAATGTAAACCCTAATCTTAGTCAGTTGTCATCGATCTTAGTCAGCTTCAACTCATGAAGATATTCGGTAATTCCATCGCTCGAAGATTTCATTCGATAACAGTCCCTATAGCCACCTGCACTGAATTTTGTTCACTCTTCATATTTTAGCTGCATGAATTCACTCTGTATCTACCCCTGTAAATGTTGTAGAGATGTCGATCCATTGTCATACTTCTCATTTTAGTTGGGTTCTTCTTCTTGTCTTGCGCACATACGACCTGTCATGAAATCGTGACATTTTTACCTCTAGAGCTTCTTTTGTTGCTGTTGCCATGAAAACACATGTCGCGATATCGTGACACTTTTTTCTCTCTCCTCTTTCTCTTTGCCTTGGCCCACAAAAATGCAACATGTCGTGATATCGTGACACTTTTTCTTTCTCCTCTTTCTCTTTGCCTTGGCCCGCGAAAATGCAACATGTCGCGATATCGTGACACTTTTTCTCCTTGCTCCTTTTCTTTGCTTAGGCCCACGAAAATACAACATGTCATGATATCGTGACACTTTCACCTCTGTATACTTCATCTTTGCTTTTGTCATGATATCGTGACACTTCTGCTTCCATAGACTTCGACTTTGCTTTTGTCACGATATCGCGACACTTCTGCCTTCGTAGTCTTCAACTTAGCTTTTGTCATGAAATCGTGACACTTCTGCTTTCGTACTTAGCTTCTTTGCTTTTGTCATGAAATCGTGACACTTCCTTCGAAGTCTTCTTCTCTGCTTTTGTCATGAAATCATGACACTTCTGCTTCCGTACGCTTCCTCTCTTTTGTCGCAAAAATGTGACATGTCACAAAATCGTGACACTTTTCCAACTTCCTTTCTCTCTCATATTTTGGTCGCGAAAATGCGACATGTCATGAAATCGCAACACTTTTCCAACTTACTTTCTCTCTCCTATTTTAGTCTCGAAAATGCGACATGTCGCAAAATCGTGACACTTTTCCAACTTACTTTCTCTCTCCTATTTTAGTCATGAAAATGCGACATGTCACGAAATCGTGACACTTTTCCAACTTACTTTCTCTCTCCTATTTTAGTCACGAAAATGCGACATGTCACGAAATCGTGACACTTTTCCAACTTACTTTCTCTCTCCTATTTTAGTCGCGAAAATGTGACATGTCGCGAAATCGTGACACTTTTCCAACTTACTTTCTCTCTCCTATTTTAGTCACGAAAATGCGACATGTCACGAAATCGTGACACTTTTCCTACTTTCTCTCTCCTATTTTAGTCGTGAAAATGCGACATGTCACGAAATCGTGACACTTTTCCAACTTACTTTCTCTCTCCTAT
Source organism: Wollemia nobilis (assembly GCA_028583015.1). Classification (NCBI taxonomy): domain Eukaryota; kingdom Viridiplantae; phylum Streptophyta; class Pinopsida; order Araucariales; family Araucariaceae; genus Wollemia; species Wollemia nobilis. The sequence goes on from JAQPPZ010000541.1 coordinate 15,059,582, forward strand.
TTTAGTCGTGAAAATGCGACATGTCACGAAATCATGACACTTTTCCAACTTACTTTCTCTCTCCTATTTTAGTCGTGAAAATGCGACATGTCACGAAATCGTGACACTTTTCTTTCTCTTCCTTCTGCCCCTTTTCGAGTCGCGAAAATGCGACATGTCATGAAATCGTGACACTTTTTCCTTCTTGCTCTCTTTCTTCGCTTTGGATCGCAAAAATGCTACATGTCGCGAAATCGTGACACTTTTCTTACTTGTTCTCTTTCTTTGAACTTGTCACGAAATCGTGACACTTTTTCCTGCTTTCTCTTTCTCTTCCAACATGTCGCGAAATCGTGACAGTTTTTCCACTTGCATTTTTCTCTTCCAACATGTCGCGAAATCGTGACAGTTTTTCCACTTGCCTTTTTCTCTTCCAACATGTCATGAAATCATGATAGTTTTTCCACTTGCCTTTTTCTCTTCCAACATGTCGCGAAATCGTGACAGTTTTTCCACTTGCCTTTTTCTCTTCCAACATGTCGTGAAATCGTGACAGTTTTTCCTCTTGCTTTTCTCTCTTCCAACATGTCACGAAATCGTGATAATTTTTCTTGCTTTTTCTCTCTCTTCCAACATGTCACGAAATCGTGACAGTTTTTCCTGCTTTTCTCTCTCTTCCAACATGTCGCGAAATCGTGACAGTTTTTCTTGCTCGTTGTATATGTCGCGATATCGTGACACTTTTCTTACTTGTCTTTTTCTTTGATCTTTTGCATATGGGCCACTTCGGTCTTCTTGGAAAATCATTGTACATACTCTGAATAACCTTTGAACTCCTGTCTTCTGCATCTGAATAGCTTTTGAACTTCCTGTCCACTGCATCAACAGATCTATCTGACTGTGTTGACAACAATGACAATACTTGTTGCTGCACCTTGCTCAACAATCTCCCCCTTTGGAATTGTTGGCAACACATGTGCAATTTCCTGTAACTCTTCTCCCCCTTTGACAATAATACCAAAGGGCTACTGCAGACTCCCCCTGAGTCCATGCACAACATTCTCAGGCAAAATTGATTACACTTAGCAAAAATCATGAACATGAGCAAAAAGATAATCAAATACTTAAATGCTCCCCATGAGAATGTGATCCCTGTAGCTAGTCAATTCTTGGGAAGTGTGACCACTCCCAATTTATTGCGAAGGTACTCAAAAACTTCCTTGGGCAATGGTTTTGTGAAGATATCTGCTACTTGCTCTATAGTTGGAACAAAATCCAACTTAACCTCACCTTCTGCAACTTTCTCCTTCAAAAAGTGATACCTGCGTACAACATGTTGTCGCTGCAATATATTCTACTTCTATTGTCGATAAAGAAACTGACTCTTGTTTCTTACTGTGCCACGTGACCAATCTGTCTCCAAGATAGAATGCACCTCCACTGGTACTCTTTCTGTCATCGACACCTCCTACCCAATCTGCATCTAAATATGAAATAAGGGTGAAGTCTTTACCTTTTGGATACCATAACCCATATTCCATAGTACCCTTGAGGTACATAAGGGTGAAAAGGCTTGTTTCAAATCTGCTTAACAAGATCACACAGAACTTATCCAATCTCATAGAATCATAAAGAGAATTGTTAGAGACTCAATATGTTCTATACTTAATGCTCAATCAATATATCAACTAAATCTCATAGAAGCATAAAGAGAATTGTTAGAGACTCAATATGTTCTATACTCAAATCCCAATCTCAACTCAAATCAATCTCATAGAAGCATAAAGAGAATTGTTAGAGACTCTATATGTTCTATTCTCAAATCTCAATCTCAACTCAAATCAAGATATAAATAGTTTATTTTATGGAACTTGAACAACCACATGCATCCAATCACTTGACTAGGCTCAATCAACTCTACTCAACCAATCACCTCAATGAACATCCCTTTATCACAAACCCTAGTCGAAGCATGTATCAACCAACTCTGTGCAAGCATCAAACACTGTACCACAACACCAACCAAATCCCTTTTTACATTTTCAACTTGGTCTATGTTTTCTACAGTCACCGTTGGTCACACCTTACTTTCAACTGTTCGAATCAGGAGACAACATTTTGTCAAACACTTCACGGCCAACTATAGTGCACCTTACTCAAACTCATACTTCTGGACCTCGGATAGGTATGATTCACAAAACAAAGTTGCTCATCTTGATGAGCTAAACATGAATCAATAATCAGACTTCAATATTTTTCACCACAACGTCATAATAGATCTAACAATCTTCACGTCAATGTGTAGTTCAAATACACACTTGCTTTTATCGAAACACATATATGCGGCTAGGGCAACATTCTTTCACTAACCAAATTATCTGAACTGTTATAATCCTTAACTTTGGATAGTGGCAGTAAGAACCATCACCAATACAACAATGACATATAGCAATACTACCAATAATGACAACTCTCAATTTAATCACCACCCTTCACGACACTTCCACAAACAACTACATGAACTGAAAACACACTTCGACAACTATACGACAACTTCCCTGACTACTTGCCTTTCATCCTCAGGTAATCAAACAAATACATAGGAGCATTAAAATGAAACTTTAAGATTGCTCCCCCTGAGGATGTGCTACCTGGAGTTGCTTAGTGCAATAGAGGAGTAGTCTCCTTCGGTCCAAGGAGACACGATTTCCTTTCTTCTATCTTTCTCCAAACTTTCTTGAACTCGGGCTTGGATTTTTCAACTACATCCCTGTTTTGCACCTTTTCGTGAACTCGAACATTTCTCTTGTGTGGTTGTCTCTTGTGCATCCTTGATGAATGATTATTTTCCTTTCTTTTATGTACATGATTTATTCCCTGTCTATGTTGCGTTCTTTGCGTCTGATGAAATCTACTATTTTGCCTTAGATTAGATACAAAAGTGCTTGGACAAAACCTTGCTATGTGCCCATGACCATTACATTGAAAACATTGTACATAGTGTTCACTCAAAAACGTAGATGTATTTCTACCAACATAACTCTTTGATTTATTATTCAATCCACAATAAGTTGCCTTGTGACCATACTGGTTGCATCTGAAACAATAGCCATTAAAAGTATTATTATGAATAGAGTGAGAGTGATAGAACCTCTTTTGTTGTGGTTGCTTTGTTGTAGATCTCCTTTGATATTTTCTTCCTTTTGAAGATTCAACTTCAAACTTTTCTTGCTTCGATCCTTCAACAGTGAACTTCTTCTTCTCTGCAGAGTTGGAAGATGAAGGTTGTTCAGCTTCATATCCAAGACCACGCTTATCCATGGAGCTTCTTTGTTGGCTTATCATTTTATCTAGCAACTCTGTGCTCTTCTCGAATTTGAGATTTGTATTGGCCTCTTCTAGTTGTTTCTTCAATAAAACAATCTCTTCCTCTTGTTTGCAAGCAACCAATCTCTTTCTCATTGATCTCGTGACCCAAGAGTTTCTTCAATCCTTTTGAATTCTTCTACCTGTACTTTCAAACTGGTTATTATTTCATTTGCATCCTCAAGCTTTCTTGAGATTTCCTTATTCCTTTTTCTTTCTATCTTCAATTCATCCGAAGCTGCAATTAGTTCCTCTTTCAAATTTATTTCTGCATCAATTTCTTCTTCATCACATTCCTGTTCTTTTTTTGTTTCTTCTTCGAGTGTCATGAAAAGACCTCCACCTGTTTCCTTTTTAGAATCATCCTCTAGGACTTCATTAACTCTCAACATATATGCCTCTATGTTCTCATCATTATTCAACTTTAAAGCTTCGAACTGAGCTTGATGTGTTTGTAACTTGGCCTCCTTGATCTCATCGTCTCCTTCATGAATACTCCTCAGTTTGTCCCATATTTCTTTTGTCGTTTTACAACTCATGATCTTTACCAGTTCACTGTCTACTAATCCGCACCTGATAGCATTCTTTGCTTTTGAGTCATTCTCAAACAGATTCTTACTAGCAACATCGGTTGGAGGAGTGATGGGTATTGTGTATTCACTATCTACTGAATCCCAGATGTCGTATCCCAAAGCACAAAGATATGCCTGCATCCTGATTCTCCAGATCACGTAATTAGTTCCATCAAACAAAGGTGCTTTGTTTGATGAGAAGTCTTCAACCTTTTATGGTTCAATTTTCTCTTCCACAGGAACTGAAACTGACTGAGATGCCCTTTTGGAGGAGGATCTATTCTTCTTACCCATTGCGTACTAATCCAAGATCAACCCTAACTGATTTAGCTTGAGAAGGGAACTTGGCTCTGATACCAATTGTTAGTCTTACAATGGCACTGAGAGGGGGGTGAATCAGTGTAGTTCTTTAAACTTGAATTCATAGACTCTTAAAACTGAAATAATGAAACCTTAAAACCAGATAAAGCAAGTATCACAAGAGAACATCACACAACACAAGATTTAACGAGGTTCACCAATTTGGCTACTCCTCAAGAATGACTTCTTGGACTACCATCCAAATCCAGCCTTTGCAAAGCACCAACTTTACAATCAATTTACCAGCACCCACTGGAAGGAGCACCAACCCATGATTTATCTGCACCAATAGAAAGGAGCACCAACCCCTGATTTACCAGCACCAACTAGAAGGAGCACCAACCCCTGATGCCAAGCAGCAACCTGGACTTCAATTTTGAATCTAGAAGTTTAATAGTAAAATACCTTCACTTTTACAAGACCCTGACTGGTCTATTGCTTACCCAATCTCTCTCACTATTTACGGAACAGACACATCTTCTACGATCTACAACCACACTTCACCTTCTTTGAGTCGCTTCTCTATGCACCCTCTGCACATTGTCTTCGTACACTCTACGCCCTTACAACTACACTTTGCGTTCATCTTCACCCTTTGCACTCTCTATGCACTTTGCTCTATCTGCACACTCACAGACGCACTTAGGACAATTCGACATGACTCTTCGCTCACTTTGTGCACTTCACCATCATCTCGCTACTTCTGTGCTTTCTATGCTCTTACGACCACATTTCACACTTCGACACGCATTCGATGACTTATGCAACAACATCACAATTCTCCAAACAGCCCTCCTTTTATAACAATATTTTCATGATGAAAACCCTAATCTTAGTCGGCTTGCATAACAAATGTAAACCCTAATCTTAGTCGGTTGTCATCGATCTTAGTCGGCTTCAACTCATGAAGATATTCGATAATTCCATCCTCAAAGATTTCATTCGATAACAGTCCTCCGAGCCCCACTCGACTTTTGTTCACTCTTCATATTTTAGCTACATAAATTCACTCTGTATCTACCCCTGTAAATGCTGTAGAGATGTCGGTCCACTGTCATACTTCTCATTTTAGTTGGGTTCTTCTTCTTGTCTTGCGCACATACGACCTGTCATGAAATCGTGACATTTCTACCTTTGAGCTTCTTTTGTTGCTATTGCCATGAAAACACAACATGTCGCGATATCACGACACTTTTTTCTCTCTCCTCTTTCTCTTTGCTTTGGCCCATGAAAATGCAACATGTCGCGATATCGCGACACTTTTTCTTTCTCCTCTTTCTCTTTGCCTTGGCCCACGAAAATGCAACATGTCGCGATATCATGACACTTTTTCTCCTTGCTCCTTTTCTTTGCTTAGGCCCACGAAAATACATGTCATGATATCATGACACTTTCACCTCCGTATACTTTGTCTTTGCTTTTGTCACGATATCACGACACTTCTGCTTCCATAGACTTTGACTTTGCTTTTGTCATGATATCACGACACTTCTACCTTCGTAGTCTTCAACTTAGCTTTTGTCACGAAATCGTGACACTTCTGCTTCCGTACTTAGCTTCTTTGCTTTTGTCATGAAATCGTGACACTTACGCTTCGAAGTCTTCTTCTCTTATTTTGTCATGAAATCATGACACTTCTGCCTTCGTACGCTTCCTCTCTTTCTTTTGTCACAAAATCGTGACATGTCATGAAATCGCGACACTTTTCCAACTTACTTTCTCTCTCCTATTTTAGTCTCGAAAATGCGACATGTCGCGAAATCGTGACACTTTTCCAACTTACTTTCTCTCTCCTATTTTAGTCGCGAAAATGCGACATGTCACGAAATCGCGACACTTTTCCAACTTACTTTCTCTCTCCTATTTTAGTCATGAAAATGCGACATGTCACGAAATCGTGACACTTTTCCAACTTACTTTCTCTCTCCTATTTTAGTCACGAAAATGCGACATGTCACGAAATCGTGACACTTTTCCAACTTTCTCTCTCCTATTTTAGTCGCGAAAATGCGACATGTCGCGAAATCGCGACACTTTTCTTTTTCTTCCTTCCCCTTTCTGAGTCGCGAAAATGTGACATGTCACGAAATCGCGACAATTTTTCTTTCTTGCTCTCTTTCTTCGCTTTGGACTGCGAAAATACTACATGTCGCGAAATCGTGACACTTTTTCCTGCTTTCTCTTTCTCTTCCAACATGTCACGAAATCGCGACAGTTTTTCCACTTGCCTTTTTCTCTTCCAACATGTCACGAAATCGCGATAGTTTTTCCACTTGCCTTTTTCTCTTCCAACATGTCGTGAAATCATGACAGTTTTTCCACTTGCCTTTTTCTCTTCCAACATGTCACGAAATCGCGACAGTTTTTCCACTTGCCTTTTTCTCTTCCAACATGTCGCGAAATCGCGACAATTTTTCCTCTTGCCTTTTCTCTCTTCCAACATGTCGCGAAATCGTGACAGTTTTTCCTGCTTTTTCTCTCTCTTCCAACATGTCACGAAATCGTGACAGTTTTTCCTGCTTTTTCTCTCTCTTCCAACATGTCGCGAAATCGTGACAGTTTTTCTTGCTTTTTGTATATGTCGCGATATCGCGACACTTTTCTTACTTGTCTTTTTCTTTGATCTTTTGCATATGGGCCACTTCGGTCTTCTTGGAAAATCACTGTACATACTCCGAATAACCTTTGAACTCCTGTCTTCTGCATCTGAATATCTTTTGAACTTCCTGTCCACTACATCAATAGATCTATCTGACTGTGTTGACAACAATGACAATACTGTTGCTGCACCTTGCTTAACAATGCGGACTTTCTATGTTTGACTTGATAGAGTTGAGTGAAGGCTTCAATAAATTTTGAAGTAAACTGGGGTCCTTAATCTGTGGTGATGGATTGTGGGGCTCCAAAATATAGAAAAATTTGTGACTATAGAAAATCAGCAACTTTTTCTTCTCGAGCATGCTTAAAGGCACGATCCTCTACCCATTTGGTAATATAATCAGTACATACCAAGATATGCACTTTGCCTTGGTAAGGAGGATTAATGGGTCCTACGAAATCTAAACCCCATATTTCAAATGGTTTTGTTCCTATTTGAGGTTGTAATGACATTTCATTAGTAAAGGTAGGTTTTCCCATTCGTTGGCAGGCATCACAGTATCTAACGTACCTTTTTACATCTTTGTGCAAAGATGGCCAATAGTATCTGGTACCAAAATTTTTGTGAATAGTGCTTTTGACTGAATAATGCCCTCATGATGGTTAATCATGGCATGCTCGTAGGATATCATATACTTCATCCTGGTGGATACACCTACGTAAAACATGATCAGGAATGCATTTAAACAGCAATCCTTCTATCCATTTAAAAGAAGAGCTTTGCTTGATTAACTATTTCTTTTGTTTAGGGGTAAAGTGAAGAGGAATCTTCTTTGTAGCTAAGTAATTAGCTATGTCTGCAAACCATGGATATTGTACAGAGACAACAAACAACTTTTCATCTGGAAAGGTATCTTCCACCATTTCTCCTGTATCTATATTTGGTATTCTTGACAAGAAATTTGCGACTACATTAGATTTCCCAAGTTTGTTCACTATTGTAAAATCAAATTCCTGCAACATAATCAACCAACGAATAATTTTGCACTAACCAATGGTTTATTCATCAAATATTTGATTGCAGCATGATCCGTATAGATGAATACTTGGTACCCTGTGATATAGTGTCAGAATTTGTTAATAGCATAGATTACAACCAAGAATTCTTTTTCAATGGTAGTGTAGTTTTTCTCAGCTCTTGTCAAGTTTTTACTGATATAATAAATAGCATAATGTTCCCCATTTTCAATCTGTCCTAACACAACTCCAATAGCAGTATTGGAAGCATCAGTTTGAATATGAAAGGGTAACTCCCAATTAGGACCTCTTAGTACAGGTGGAGTGGTTAACTTCTCCTTTTTTTTTTAATTGAAAAAACCCTTGCGGGGCTGCCTTGGTCTAAGAGACCACGAACAGGGGGTTCTACACCGTCAAAGTCACCCGGGGTCGCACCCATCCCTACCCTTACCAACATTATCAATTGGATTTTGGGTACCGAATTCAAATTTTTGGTAGGGTGGAGATTCAAACCTGGGACCTCCCTTGGAGGATTGCCCTCTCCTCTCCAACTCACCTACAACACCTGGGTTGGTTAACTTCTCCTTTAAGTCTTCAAAGGAATTTTGACATTCAAAAGACCAAACAAATTTAGAATATTTCATGAGTAATGCAAACATGGGATTCACTATAGTACTGAAATTAGTAATGAATCTGCGATAAAAACCAATGTGTCCTAAGAAACTGCATACATCAGTATGAGTTTGTGGAGGAGGGAGGTTTTTGATGACTTCTACCTTCTTAGGATCAACCTTGATTCCATAAGAAGAGATATGATGTCCAAGAACAATTCCTTCCTCCATCATTAAGAAGCATTTCTCAGGATTAAGAGAGAGGTGGTATGTTTCACAGTGAATCAACACTTTTTCAAGCTGTTCTAATGCATATTCAAAACTATCTCCAAATATTGTGAAGTCATCCATATAAATTTCAACACTTTCATTTGTTAAATAAAAAAAAATTGCTAAAATAGCTCTCTAAAATGTTGCTGGAGCATTACATAACCCAAAGGGTAAAACCCTGTAAGCAAAGGTTCCCCAAGGACATGTAAAGGTAGTTTTTTCCTGATCTTCTGGCGTAACTTGTATCTGGTTATACCTGCTGAAACCATCAAAAAAATAGAAAAATTTCTTTCCAGCAAGGGCATCCAATACTTGGTCTATGAATGGTAATGGGAAATGATCTGTATGTGTGACCTTATTTAACTCCCTATAGTCCACACATACTCTCATTTTACCATTTTTCTTTAGAACAATGACTAGTGGTGAAACCCACTTACTTTCTGAAATTGGATAAATGAATCCAACATCTAAGAGTTTTTCAGTTTCCTCTTTCACAATCTCCTTCAGAGCAAGATTCAAGCGTCTCTGAGGTTGCCTTATTGGTTTTACATCTTCTGTGTATATCCTATGTGTACATACCTCAGGATGAATGCCTGTCATGTATTTATAGTTCCATGCAAAAGCTTGAACATGTTTCTATAAGACTGCAAAAAATTTGGTTTCTTGGTCCTCAGTTAGCCAGCTATTAATGTTTAGAAATTTACCTGGCTGTATTTCAATTTGTTTGATCCCTGGATGGACAGAACTAGCTGCTTCATAGTTACTAATTAATGCATTTAATGGACAATGATGTGGTTGTAGAGTATGAAATACTCGAGAATCTATCTCAGAGATGATACCTGATGGAATCAAAGGACATTTGAAGGTGTTAAGGAGACGATGATGCCATCCATGTGGTATTATGAATGATATTTCCTGACTAGGAATGGATGACAAAGGTTCTAAAATTTGTTCCTCCTCTTTCCATAACAATCAATGAACAAGAATTTGATCATCAGTTAGTCCTTCTGATTGTAATATTTTAATTAGGATAGTTTCATTCTCAAATATTTCTCTTTCTAGTGTAGTGATTTCCTCAATATGTTCCTTAACTACAACTATAGCCAAAATGGCAATGGTTTCTTGTTCTTCATCAGATTTAGGATACCAAATTTGTCCAAAAAATTTAGTTGAAGGTTGAGCTAGTGGATACAAAGAAATTTTCTTCAAGTCAACACCATTAGAAATGGTCATTTCCCCTGACCTGCAGTCTATAAAAGCAGCTGTAGTAGCTAGCCAAGGTCATCCTAGAATGATAGGGTATCCATTGACTAAATTTCTAGGTTGGAACACCAATAAGTCTACAGGATATTCCTAAGAAGAGACTTCAATGACTATATCTTCTAGGATACCTTCTGGTTTAGCAACTGACCTATCTGCCATTTCTAAAACTGTGGTGGTAGGACTAAGATTTTTGAGCTACAGTTTTTGCATTGTGTCCTTAGTCATGACATTAATTGCAACTCCAAGATCAATTAGCACATTAGGAATTTGCATTAACCCAATAGTAATTGTAACTATTGGACTCCCTGGGTCACTATACTTGGGAGGAACTAGTTTCCCAGACAATAAATCAGCTAATTTTCCTTCTACCTGAACAGTTTTAGGAAAGGCCTTCTTTTTACCAGGTTTCTTGATACATAACTCCTAAATAGTCTTTTTGATTAAAGGCACATCCCTTATTGCTTGCAACAAAGGGAGAGAAATTGACATCTTTTTAAGTTTTGTCACTAATTTTGATTTAGGGGCAATATCAATATGATCAAATCTTTCAGGGTATGGTAATGCTACTGGAGAAGATTCTTGCATTTTTTCTATTATTTCTTCTTTTTGATTTTGTTGCACTGTCTCTTGATTTGGAGGTTCTTGTTTCTCACTAATTTCTTCAATGGTGGGTGGAATAGGTTCAGGTAAAACCTTCCCTGAACATAGTTGGATGTTAGTACAGTCAAGTACATGAATTACAACAGAGTCTTCAGACTCAGCCTCATAAACAGGGGTTGTTTGTCTGGTATTATTTGGGTTAGTCACAAGATGAGCTAGGAGTGGAGGTTGTTTCACTAGTTGTGTTTGTTGTTGTTGTGTTCTTCCCTAAAAATTTGGATTAGGAGCGGGTAGCAAGTTTTGAGCTTGCCCTTGATACCTTTGTTGTCCTTGATATGGTGGATATTGCTATCCCCATCTTTGTCCTTGTGTCCATTGCAGAAGAATTGTATGCCAAGATGGGTTCATCCACCCAGAATGTGACCAATTTGGAGGAGCTGTCCAAGGTTGGTTCCAAGGTTTTGTAGAGACTTCTGCATGTCCCCATGGCATATTCATATTCCAAGGAGGTTGTCCCCAATTTTGAAATCGAGGAGCATTGGGATATTATGCATAGCCACCATCGAATCTCTGCCCAATAGCATTAAGTTCTATTTGGGTACCCAAAACAGATTTTAGATGAGGCAACAAAGGACATCGATCTGTTGAATGTTCCTTGGAGAAAATTCCACAAATAGAAGTTTTGTTTAAAGGGCAATCCTGCAATGCATGCTTATTTCTACATCTTAGGCAATAAATTGCCAAAGGTGGTGTAGAATTGGGTTTTGTGTTTCTCTCACCTAATGCAAAATTAAGTTGAACAAGGATATCAGTTTTTAAATTAGCCATTTCCTCCATCAACTCCTTTATGTCACTATTGCCAGAATTTCGCTTCTTTTTTCATTGGTGAGTGTGAGAATAGTTTTTGCATAACTCCACAATATCTTCAATGTCAAGTTGATCTATGTCTCCTTTTCCTATTAAATCTAACACTTCCATAGATTCATCCTGTAATCCTCTTAAGAAGATAGGTTTTAAGAAATCTGGTTCTACAGGACCATATCTCTTTTGGACAAAGGCAAAGTGATCAAGATAATCCTCTAAACTCTCATCTTCTTCTTGCTTGATTCGAAACAACTCATATTTCCTGTTTTGTACTCTACAGTAATCTTGATATTTATTTAAGAATGCAGTCTCCATGTCATCCCAAGTATGGATTGAATTAGGTTCAAGATTACTCATAAACCATCGGAGAGCAACATCCTTAAGAGTGGAAGGAAACAATTTCAATTTATGATTATCATTTATGTAGTCATAAGTCTGACATAACACTTTGAATTCAAACAGAAATTGATCAAGATCTTCTGAAACAGTTCCCCTAAAAATTGGCAATATGGATGGAGAAATAGTTTTCATGGGAGCATCTAGAGCTGGATCCAATCGTATAGGGTATTCAAAAGTCTTAGGAGGATCATCAACATTATTATACCCACCTAGTGGCAGTGCTGCTGTTGCCATAGTTGTTTTCTTTCTTGAGTCTGATGTGGATGGTTCAGGCTTAGGGGAATGTTTAGCAGCTAGTGTTGCAAAAAGCTCTTGTTCTAATATTTTCAAACCTTTAGTTGGTGAAGAAGGGATTTCTTGCATAGGCAATTCTTCATCTGATCATGAAGAACACCTTGGTGGTTCAAAACTAGTTCTGATAAACCTCCCTCTTTCGTCTCTTGGCCTATGCATTCATGCCTATTAACTAAATAAACTGAAATGCAGTGTTTCAAAAATTGTAACACAATTCTTGACCTATTTCAATTTTCCTAAAAACACCATTTGTTCCCCAAAAATGGTGCCAAAAATGATGAGGGTCGTTGGTAATTCATCATTTAGTAATTATATGTCAGTCTAGGGCGGTGTCCAAAGGCTGTATACGATAGGAGGTATCACAATTGCTGGTTCAGTTTATCCAAGAATAGGATTTATTGATGGATAAGTTAGTGTTTGGGGGTTGGTGTGACCTCTAACTCCTAGAATTGGAAATAAAATTGCAGAAGCTAAAACTGAATTAAAATTACAAGAAATAAAAATTGCAGAATCTGAAATAACAAGAAGTGAAATGTTGATAAATTGAAAGTGATAGAAAAGTAAATTGTAGAATTGAAAACACACACACAGTTGCAGAAAAATTAACTAATTATAGATTTCACAATTATCTGAGCATGTTCTAAATCTAGAAAATCAAATTAACATCTATTGCAAAACTTGAGAATAACACAAATCTCGAAATTACAGTGAAATGACAGAAATCTGGAAATTGCTGCAAAGCTAGAAAATGACAGAAATCTAAAAATTGCAGTGAATTATGGAAAATGCTGTCAAATCCTATTAAATGCTAAAAAATATTCAAAACATGTTCTAAATACTATGGTGCACTTCTGAAATAAAACTAATTCTGCAAAATGGATGTTGACAAAATTCTGCTGATCTACTGCAACAAGAAATTAGCAAGAATTTTCTGTCACTACTACCCTTCCTCTGATCCTGTAAGTGGCCCTTGCTTCCAAAACCAGAAGAGGGTGAAGAATTATACCAAGTAAATTAAATGTGCACTATCAACCATAAAATGTTAATAAAATCTGAAGAATGCACCTTTTATTCCATCTATAACTGCATTACAGTAATGCAGGAAAAATTTGCAATTTACTGTAATGCTACAAAGACTTTATCTTCTGCTCACTTCTGCTAATGACTATCTCCTATTCCTCTAATTATATATCTATTATCTATCTTGCTCAAATGTTCTAGGAGCTTTATTTATAAGACAAAGTTGATATATCTGTTTGCTAGGTTTTAGGGATTTCCAACTGTTTACAAAATAGTTTCCTGGAATGCAGAGTTATAATTTGTCAACCTTTATCCCTTTATCCCATCTGGTATGCCTATGGTGAAGGAATGGAGTCCAAATAGGGTGGACTAATTGATTGGTCAATTTCCACTCATAATTTCCATGGTTTTGGCACATTTTGACCATTTTTGATTATTCCTGCGCCATTCCCTATTCCTGCACTGCTCCGAAATAACAGGCAGGTGACAATTCATTGCTATTCTGTGCTCCAAAATCACAGGGAGGAAGTTTTTGACCATTTGGATTGTTTTACCTTAGCTTGTACACCCTTTTGCATTGGTGGAACGTGCTAGAGTGACTAATTCCAAGCCTTGTTGTATATGTACAGCTGGATGGAACTGTCACAGTCACAGCCTATTTTCCTGCACAGTCAGCTACAATGGACAAGTTCTTGGAACCTTTTTCCATTTGAATTAGTTTAAATAGAGAAACACAATATTGTTAAGCACCATATATTCAACAAGGTCTATGCTATGATTCTAAATTGTTACAATACTACTAATTAATTAACTAAAAACAAGTGAAATTGCAGTAAAAACAGTAAAACAGAGTATATGCATTTTGTCATTTCAGAATATGCAAACACCATTATATAATGCATTTTACCCATAATTAACATAAAAATATAGTAAAAAGGGTAATTCAAATAGTTATAATGTATCAAAAAGTGTCCATGGATGAGGCAATTCCTGGCCTCATCACTTGGTGCTCCATTGTATGTAGCCTTTGGGCACTCATTGTATATACGATATTTATATATATACATGGATTTTACTTTTTGTGTTATATGTTTGTGCGAATGCTATAGTGTATATGCTTTTTGTGGATATGCTTTTTATATGGATGATTAATGCATATAATATAGCAATTTATATGTATGATTAATGCAAGTTATGGAATGTAAATGTTATAATGATCATTCATGGTTTAAATTTTTCTTGGCCATGTGTTAGCATTGATTTTTAATCAAGGGGTACCAAAATTGGTTGGAGGTGGGGTGAAAAGACTCATGAACTGACATGGGTGTTGACATGAAAGAAGAAATGGATGTTGATATGGAAAACTGATTGTTTTACAAAGACTTTGACATCCTAGTGGCATCAAAAAAACTCACTAAAACTACCTAATTCCTCTAGGATCAAATGTGTGTGCAATGAATTCATTTATCAAATCAAGAGCATGGTAATGACTCAAGGTAATCAAGAACCAATTTATGTGCAAGCGAGTTCATTAACTCATCTTGAGTAAACTGGGTATGACCTGTTATGGATGAGACCAAAAAGCTAGCTTATTCGTATGTGCGGTTAGAGGTCTCTTTAGAAGAGACGTGTCACCACGCATGAGCGTACTCTACTTCCAGTCAAGCGCCTATAGCTCTGGTGGAGACTAGCTCCATAGTCCAATAATTTTTTCTCTCAAGTTTTGGGGATGACTACCTAACCATCTGACTGGAAATGTAGTACAATCCTTACAATCCAATGATTAGTGGTGTGTGATGTGTAAAATATTTAGAGTTTTTAGGGGTTTTTCCCTACTCTTTCTTTTATTTTTGGAATTGTGATAGTGGTGAAAACCACTATTTTTGTAGACTATGTTGCATGATGGGACAAGCAAGGAATACCCTGTTCACTTTGAGGTACAACCCAAGTATGGTGTTATCCCTCTTTGACACAAGATGTTTTTAATATGTGTAATTGTGTTTGGTTCAAGAATATTTTGGAGTCAATTCCCATAACTCAATATTTTCTTAGTGAATATGTGTAATGGTCCTAAAAAGAACTTGACATGTATTGATGGTTTGCTTAAAACACTAGGAGTGGTTGAGTGACCGAAAACACCAAGGAATTGTGGATATATGGAGGCAAATGACAATTTGATGTGGTGAAATGGTGTGGATGATGTTGTGAAGGTATCCCTGATTAAGACAATATGACTTTATTGGAACAATTGAATAAATGATCCCTAATATGAAATGTGAAATGTGGATGGAATGTATGAAATGCAATTTGTGAAATGGAGTGTATGAATACAATTGTTGTTAAATGAAATGTGTGAATGCAATTATTTTTAAATGAAATGTGTGCAAATGAAGTGCAATGTTTTTGTGTATTAGCCATGTATATATACATATATATAAATCTCATTAAGCATAGAATTCTCTCAAGTGTATAACATTAAGTGGTTCAAGTTCTTCCTCTCCCTCTAGACTGGCAAGCCTATAAGTACCTTTACCCACTTTTTGAGTGATAATGTATGGACCCAACCAATTAGCCACAAATTTATCATGAAGATGCGACAATGCATTGGTATTTTGTTGGTTCTCTTTAAGGATAAGATCTCCTACTTAGAATTTGCGTAGATGAACTTTGGTATTGTAAGCATGCTTTAGGAAATCTTTATAAACTTGAAAAAGGATGAAGGTGAGGAAGTCTAGTACATATCAATAAGACTCATGTCAATTGGAATTGGCTTTGCCAAATTGTATGGATTATGGAGCAGGGTGAATAAGTCAATAGGATTCATATTGAATTAAGGGAAAATGGATGAGGTGGAATGGATGGGATGGATAGAGCCTAAGAACTAATGCTAGGACCATGGTAAACCTGGACAACAACAAGCAACACACACTTAACTAAATGCTATATACATGAAATGCAGAAAAAGAAAATTTTTTTATTTGTTTTATGTTTTTATTTTTTTTTGCATTATATACTTATGTTACAATTTTGGTTGATGAGATGGATTAATGATATGGAGGTGGTGGTTCACCGGTAGGTTCAGCTCGTTCTTATGGAAGAAGCAAGTGAAATATGGGCTCATGGATGGGGAAAATTCTAAGATAAAACTCATATTGTTTAGTGTAGGGAATGATGGGCTCAGATTCCTCATCAGATTCATCAAAAGCTATCGATATGAGGTTCAATTTTTTGTACATTTTCTCGTCAGAGTCATCAGGATGGAGGGCTTCTTCTTCTTAATTAAGATTAAGCCTTTGGAAGGCTTTTTCAAAATAATATATGGTGGGAAGTGGGTGATAACCTAGACCTGAATGATCATGCACTTCTTGATATGGGACATCAATAAGTTGAGGCACTCCCTATTCATATTGGCCTAAGCCATGTCTTTGCCAATTATGTCTGTGGAAATAACAGGATGGAAAACCTATCATTTTTTAGATATTGGTAGGTAGTGGTTGTTTGGGTTCTTCCGAGGGAGTAGGATTAGATAAATATTTTGTCCCCCATACACAAAATTTATGCTATTAGGCACCGAACCCATATTTATATTGCTCCTATAGATAAAGGTGGGTCATGTGGGCAACTGAAATCCTTGGTAGTTGAGATATTGAGCGGTGTGATTGTGATGTCTTGGACCACATATTAACCAATACTAGGGTTGGTGAGGTGGAACTCAACTTGGGATGATGAGGATGAAGTGGACATGGGAGGCTCATGGTTGGCTAATGGCTTGAATGATGAGGAAGATGTGGGCATCTCACAATTCGATAATTCAACTTATGAAACATTGGTTTATGGAAATGGATTTGGTTGTGAAGGAATTATTGTGATCAATTAAGGGGAAGATGATGTGGATGGCATGGATTGGGTTTGACCACATGTACATGTAGTCAATGATGATGATAATGAAGGTGTAGAAGTGGATGCTTGATTGGAATTGGTGATGGAAAACTCCTCAAGAATGGGAGCTTTTGATGAAGGATTGGATGGGGTGATTAAGGATGTGGTGGATGACATGAGGAAAAGTTGGGTAGAAGGAATCATGGATTCATAAGGACTCGATATGAAGTTGCAATACTTAAACAACTCAACATCCGTTGGTATGCAATGTACTTGCCCTTCATGTTTGTATTTTAGAAATTGATGTAATATAGAAGGGACACATCTCATTTCCTTCATCCAAGGTCTTCCAAGGAGTACATTGTACACCATGGATCCTTATATGATGTGGAACAAGGTATGCAATATTTTTACCCCTACTTTGATGGGTAAAACAATAGTGCCAACTATAGAGTAGAGAGCATCGTTAAATGCTTTCAATGTGAAAATCAATTTAGTTATGTGATATAGAGGAAGATTGAGATGATGGATGGTAGAAGTGGTGATGATGTTAATGGAGGAGTTGGTATCAATTAAGACTCTTTTGAATGGCTTCCTATCAATTTTAGGCATTATATGTAATGGAGGGTCCACTGATTCTGATAGGATTGGTTTAATCTCAAAGTCATAAAATGTGATGGAAGGCTCCATGCATGTTTGAATACTCCCTACAAAGTTATTAAAGGCATTGGAATCTTGAGATTGGAGTTCAATGGATTTTAGAATATCCATTAATGCCTCACGATGTTGGAAGGATTTTTGAATTAGATCATTAATAGATAGTTTTTATGAAGCTATTTTTAAACTCATGGTTAATCGACTACTTAGAGAAATGATTGACATTTGGGGGAAGTTGATGGGATGAATTGATGGATTAGAATGGTTGGGAATGTGGATTTGTGGAGAAGGATTTGGGGAAATTTGGATGGGTGGTGATGGAACAGGTTGAGACTCCCTTTCTTGTGAGTTCATGGGTTGTTGAACGAGTTGCTTTCGTGCATCTTGTTGATTGTTTTATCATTGTTGACCTCAGGTTACCACATGAATGGAACCTACAAAACCTTGGTACTATTGAACATGGTTAACTTTATTAGGAGGGATCTTGATATTAGACCCTCCCATTGTGGATTGCACCTCCTCATGATGAGGAAGTGGTGTTTGGAATATACCAAGATTTTGGTTTTTTTGAGCTAGGGGGTTATCAGGCTTGATGCCCCCCAAGTCAATAAGGTCTTGTACTATATCTTTAAATACATGGCAATTATTTATGTCATGCCCATTTTGTCTATGATAGAGGAAAAATAAATTTTCCCTATAGTTTTTACCATGTCTGGTGGGATCATCTGGTTTGATCTCAAGCAAAGCAAATCTATTAGTGGCATACAACCTTCGGGATATGGAGGCATAATATTTAGATAAAGGGGTGTATTGATGATTTTGTCAAAAAAATTATCAACGTTGGTGATTCTCCATAGTTAGCACTATGTTTTACATATATTGGGTTACTGATGGCACCGCATGATAGGAACTTTGTTGCGATGGTTTTTGTTGAGCCATTATTGATTGGCTCATGAACACTTGATTGACGTGATTAGCTTGATTTGCTGGATTGACTTGTATTGATTTGGTATGGCTAGAATAATTGCTTTTGTATTGGCCCTTGTTTTGGAATTCCTTCTTTCTTGGCTTAAGTATACCTTCTTGGGTTTTTATCTCCTCGATGACACTAGCCTGTGCAAGAGCTTCCTCAAATGAGTGATATGTTTGCAATTGAATCATCCAAGAAATGGGTTTTAGGCAAATCTTAGTGAATAACTTAATAAGCTCTTCCATTGGTAGGGTGAATGGCATTTTAGTTATGATGGCCCTCCAACGGTTGCCAAAATCATAGATAGACTCATCATCATGCTATTTTAAACCATAGATATCGGATAATGAGATTTTATTTCTTACATTAAGGGTAAATTGTTTACATAATTGGTCAACCAATTGTTTGAAAGTATAAATACTTTGATTTGGTAATAGGTTATACCACTCTATGACATCTTCCTCCAAAGTTCAAGGAAATGTGCAGAGCATGAGAGCATTATCATTTTGAATTCTAAAGCATGAGTGCACAAATGTGCTCACGTTCTCTTTAGGGTCCTCAATCCATTTGAAATTGTCAAACCTTGGTACTGTGAAGTTTGTTGGATATGGTGGTGATGGTACTGAAGGGTGAATTGGTTGACTGATTAACTAACGTAAGGTTGGCTTCTGGTTATTGTAACCAGGAGTATGTTGTATCAAATTATCAATCTATTGTTGCATAGCCTTGATTCTAGGGTCTTCCCTAGGAATGTGAAAGCCCTGAATCACTTGATGATTTTGTGGAGTGATAAGATGATGATGGATAGGTGGAGTGGATTGGAATTGATGATGATGATATTGATTGAGAAATTATGGTGACTATTGAAAAGGGGATAATGCATGAGGATTGTGGCTGGGTTGGCCTATGGGAATGGAATGGGTATGGGTGGATGGAGGTATAGGAATGGAAAAAATCAAATATTTTTGTGTCCATGCTAGAATTTATGTGATGAAGGTGGGTTGATTAGAAATTGGCTAAGGCCTAGAGTTAACTTGAAGTTGTTGTTGAGCACTTTGTCGCTTCTTAAGCAATTTGTTCAAATGTTCCCATGTTTCATGAAGTTCCATATCATCATTGGAAGGTATGGATGAATATGAAATAGATTATGTGGATGGGGGACAAGTGGCAATGGGAATTGTAACTTGATTGGATGAAATGGGTACTTGTGAAGCAATATTGACTTGTGCTTCATACAAAGGGTTGGTATGGGTGGATACATATGAAGTACTAGGAGCACATGATGGTTGGGGAATGGAGAAATAGGATTAAGGTGCAAATGATGCCTCAAAAAGAGGGTTAGTGTACACTTGAGTGAAGTTGGATGGCTGGGAAGGAATAAATTCCTACTATAAAGAAGGATATTGATCCGGGATATTATGGATGGGTTGCAAGACATAATTAGCTGATTTGTAGAAAGCCTCTACTTTGGCCATATCTATGTGGGTGATGGTGTGGTCAATTATAAGTGAATGTGATTTGGTTTGCAAAAGAGATGTGGAGGTGTATCTATGTGAGACATTAGTAGCCTGCACAACGTGTGATGGGCCCGTAGATAAATATGTGTGATATGTATGAATCACACTGATGAGATTTACCACAAAAATGATAGGAAATGAAGATGAACAATCCATAGATGTATTGTTTTGGTTTAAATATTTTTTTTGATTTCTTGTTAAGACCATAAGCTACTAAACCAAATGTAAAATGTGCTATAAAGGAAATGCAAAAATGGAAATTCATATAAATCAAGTGAAGATAATCAATGTTATGTTTATACAACAACTATGTCTTACCTCATTCATTAATTATTTTCTTTTAATGTTTTTTCATTTTTTTTTTGTGTTTGAATGCACTAATCGAAAGTTACAATGGGTGAATACTATGGCTAGGAATAGGCAATGAGATTCTTACTGGTGATGAAATCCAACAAGTTTTCTTGGGGGTAACCTATGGTGTCTAGGGGTAGATATTGATGGATGGATATGAAACCCACCATCACCAGATCTCAAGCAATGATTGGTGATGAAATCCAACCATTATTGTTAAAAGTGTAATGTGCAATGTGTGATTCCTTTTAAAAAGTTCCATTTTTCTATTGTGCTCATACAATGTTAGAAAATGACTACTTTGATCAATCTAAATCAGAATCCAACATCAAAATTTCAATTTTTTCAAAGGAAGTAGAGTACACTGCTTAAAATCGCTCTCTAAACAGAAGAGGGTTCATCTTATCCTCCATATTGAATCACCAAATGTGAGGGTAATTTTTTATTTTAAATATTATTCCTACTTAGATTAATAAAAGAAATTTCTAACCCTAATATGCATACTACTTTATATTTTTAATATTTCATATGCAGCACATCAGAAAGCATGAATTATTTTAAAATGGAATATGTGTAAATGCAACTATATGCAACAACTACTTTGATGCCTAAATGCACACTAGAATGACTGCTTCTAACAAATATGTTATTATGTTCTTTTTAATCCAAAATATGAAAGAAAATAAACAAGAATGAAATAACTACTTTGATGCCTAAATGCACACTAGAATGACTGCTTCTAACTGCAATAACTACTTTGATGCCTAAATGCACACTAGAATGATTGCTTCTAACAAATATGTTATTATGTTCTTTTTAATCCAAAATATGAAAGAAAATAAAAAAAAAGTAAAAGGTAAAAATATGTATAATAGATATTAGGGTTTCAAGGCAAGCCTACAGACAAGCCTACATATTTTTCCTTATCTCTAAAAAATACCACTTTGTGCTTTAGAAATACCCTTGGACATTTCCAAAATATCCTACGAGCATCGCAGGGCATCTACGCATCTTCTATAACTTTTGCATTGTTATAGAAATCCAAATTCTACGAAAATCACACAATCTGTGCTTTTGAAAACCTGTAAGATAAAATAGAAAACAACAAGTTATATCACAATATAAATCAAAATAAGAAACCCTTAGGGGGTCCCACCATGATCGCCATTTGTGAAGACAAAAATGAAACACCAAATATAGATAACAAAAAATAAACAAACAGTGATACAAGAGATTGCACAATAAAATAGATCTTATATTATTAATGTTGGTGGATCTCAATACAATCAAATGTGCCCCAAATAGGGGTTTACACTATTTATTTTGATACAATTAATACAATATACTAGGGTTATCTAAAACCCTAGTCAACAATGCTTGTGGTGTCTTCAAAGCTCATCTTTGCTCCCAACAGAGGTGAGTGGGCTTCAACTATCCATTGAATGGACCACTCTAGCTTAAGCAATTGCCAAATGCCTGTATATTTCTAGATCTACACATAAAAATAATGAAAGAGGGTTAATAACAACTATGAGGGCTCCACTATGTGAGACCCTCAAAAATTAATAAAAACCCTAGCTATCAAATAACAATTCTACGAGCAAATATAGAAATAATGAAATTAATATTAAACAAAAGTGATTTACCTTGTGAACTCATTACTTTTTGATCTATCATTGTCATTTTTGTAGGAAAACTGATGCACAAATTTCCTAGCAACACCCGAGGTTTCTCTGGTCTATAGATATAGAATTTGAGACACCCACAAACGTTCAAGAATGGTGGAAAATGCCCAATGATGCTCGAGAATAGCAGGTGGATGTTCAAGAGTAGTAGGGAGGTGCTCAGTGGTAGTAGGGAGGCACTCAAGAGTAGCAGGGAGGTGCTCAAGGGTTGAAGTAAGTTTTACTGCTTCACACGAGGGATGCGGTGATGGATGCGGTGGAAGATGTAGGGGTGAGGGCGATGATGGATGAAATGGATGGTGATGGGAACTTGAGGACTTAGGGTACAAAGGCTCAAGGGACTCGAGGCACTCAGGAAAACTCAGGATTCAGGCCTGAATTGCTTAGATTGTTGAGGGGTTGAGTCGTCAAACTAACTCCTCTTTATAATATTCCCTAGGGTATGTTAGGAATTCAATGACACAATTTGTGTGATCAAGATTAAAACATGATAGAGGGTGGATATTAGATCTGGGTAGGTGGCATGGATTAAGGCAGATGAATGGCTAGGATTAAACCAAGATGGATGGCTAAGATTAATTTAGACACATATAAAATATAATATAAAACATTAATATTTAAATATATATTAAACAAATATACATAAATATATGTAAATAATGATTAAAAATTGTGGGAAGACATGGATGGACGACAAGTGGCTAGATTTTGGTGTCTACAGAATGTATACAATGCATGTTCGTGTAATCCCAAGCAGAGACATCCTTATATGATTTCAACATTTCCATGAGTTGCTCTTCTTGTATAAGACTTAGTTGACTATTGATATTCAAAATCATACCAAGTTTCACTTCAACCCGCTTAGTGAATTTATTTTGGATTTCTACATCCATATTGTCTTGAGGAAATTCATTGATGAAGCATTCATGTGTGAGCAATGGTTAAACATGATGAGATCCTAAAGAGTTTATGTAGATTTTAGCAAATAATAAAAATTGGCTCCTCAATGAAAAAATTGTGTTTGGGAGTTCCAGATTTACATTATCTTCATTAGTCAAGGAGATAATGACCAACATTTGTTATAAGTTATCATCTAAATCAATGACCTAGGAATATGATCCTGTAGTAGGTTGTGTTGGTGGAAACAAGGATAGATGTTTAGTATGTACTCCATTAGAGATGATCATACTTATGATTCAATATAGACATCAATAGTAGCCAATCAAGATCTTCTTAGGATAAGGGGATATTCTCCTAAATATGATTTTGATTGAAGTACCATGAAATCAGTAGGATATTTCAATGAATCAATATTGACTAGGGCATCTATTACCCCTTTAGGTTTGACTATTGATTGATCAGCCATTTGAATAATGATGGGTATAGTACATAAAGTAGTTAAGCCTAACTCATCCATAATGGCCCTAATCATAACACTAATTGTGGAACCTAGATCTATTAGAGTATTTTCATCAAATGTTTGCCAATTCAAACACTAATAACAACACTTCAGGATCTCCATACTTTGGAGTTAACAATTTGTCAGTTATAAGATCTAAGAGTTGACCTACTACTTGTACTAGAGTGTGATCCTTCTTATTTTGACCAGGTTTCCTAATGCAAATATCCCTAATGGTTTTTGCATAGATAGGGACATCTTTAATGGCCTTGATCAAAGGAATATTTATGGTAATGTTTTAAGCTTGTCCAAAAATTCAAAATCAGATTTCAGGTCATTAGCTTTTGGGATCAACTTTTGGATAAAAGAATATTAACTAGGCCTATCTCCTTTGATATTATTCTAATTGTTCTTCTATAGGATTAGACTCAATAAAAGTAAATTTTCCTTCCTTTACTTTGTAGACACCAAAACCTAGGCACTTGCAAAACCCCATTCACATTGTACATTCCAAATACGCATAATAAAATATATGCCTAAGTCTAAACTTAGGCATATAAATATTGCACATTAAAAGTATTTTCTAGATTTTCTAAATCTAGAAAATCTGCCTAGGATGCCCTACATATCCACTAGACATGTGTCCTGGCCACATCACCACCACCCCTTACCACATCTCACACACCCATGTCACCCTTATCCCTTCACATGGGACATCCCTCACACCTCACTCCACTTGCACCTACCCATTAGCCACATCACATCAATTAAGTGAGACACCCTAGATGACTCACTATAACTACCCCTTCCATTTTGCAGCCTTGGATTACCGCTTGAAAACCCTGACTTTCCACTTCCATTTCCATCAAAAATACCAAAGGGTCTATAAAGGCACCTTCACCCCATCAACCAAAAGAGGTTGAAAGAACACACCGTCAAGCTACCAGAATCACACCAAGAGCTTGCATGCATCTCGAGAAGATTGAAGACTCAAAGCCCTAGAGTGCCCTTTCTAAAACTTTTTGCCATCCAACCTCAACAGCCTACTTGCAGTTACACAGTCGCAACCACCTTCCCACAGTTTCCTAACTGCCCTCCCACGGTTGCCCATCCTCACCCGCATATTCGTGGTTACTTAGAATGCATAAAATGTATTAAGGACACATATACATAAGCTATTAATTTGTTACAAAGGCATTTAGGATTCCTTTCCATATTTTTTGCACTACACCTTTGATTTTTGCAAGCATTAGTTCAAGGGTTTTATTGCATATTGGTAAGCCATGGAAAATAACATGCAATCCTCTTTGGAGGTTGTATCACTGACCATGATGAACTAGGTGAGGACTAGTAGTACCTAGGCTCCCTCATCGGATTTGGACTTCATCATCAAGCCTTTATGGGTTTTACAACTTGGATTTCATAACCAAGTTAGTGTGTGAGAGTATCTGGGTGAACATTATATTCAACATAGGGTCAACATTGCACTTTTCTTTACAAAAACAAAAAAAAAAATCAATCAAAAACTTTTCAAACTAAAAAAAAAGAATCATCATCAAAACCTTGTGAAAACTTAGAAAAAAATTTGTTTATTTGTTTGCTTTGTGTGTTGTTTTCTTGTGCTTTCACCACATATTCACACATGTACCTTCACACTTTATAATTCATACTACCCTTAGCATATGGTAACAACCCATAGTCAAGCCAAAAAGCTAGCCCAAGTTCAGAATCAGTTACCCTCATCCATGGAGTTTCCACCTCAGTCCTCTCAAGCCCCTACCACTTTAGTGATAGGGCAAGTCAGTGTAGCCCCTACTATGTCCTTGAACTTGAATGTCGGCCCATCTAGTAGTATCCCTATTTTGGACATATATACAATGCAGAGAGCTACTCATGTTGCCATTCCCAAAAATCCTAGGAGTGAGCCACCCATGCCATCTAACGATCGTGTGATGTATGTGGACATGGATACTGTTAGGCTATACCTGAATGCAACTGGTTTGGTCTTTACATTGTTGCCTTCGCTTACCATTCCACATTGTACCATTCCTCCATCACAATAAGAAACCATCTTCATACACCCACAATAAATCAATCAAATCTTCATGAATCCTCTCTTCAAATAGACTGCTGCAACCATGACCCACAATCATCCATCATCATCTCACCAGCACCTCTTCATATTTTTGAATCAAAACATCAGTTGTACTAACCATCTCTACAAAGCACAAGCCAATGTTGCTTCATAGATCCATGCATCCATCCCATCCATCACATCTGTAGATAGCACGCACCATAACATACCTCATTTAGTTACAAAACATTTTTCTCCTTACCCTCTGTCCACATCCACTCACATGGTTGCCACCCAATCGGCCCAATCATCTACCATCTATATGTCCATACCATATTCATTAGAAATTGCTATGCAGTAAGTATTTCTATAGTTGCAACAATTAATCATGGATAATGCTAATCAAGAATTAATCCTAATCTGTAGCTATAGTCACAAGGGATAGATCAAAACCAACCATCCATATCTTAGCCATACACTTTACTCACTTAAAATCCATCTTGGGTGTTGCGACACCCAACCACGATCATACCCACTAATCCACTTCATCAAATGTATGACATCCCTTTGGGTTAGCATGCCATCATACCCCCATCTCATCATCACCATAAAAATCATCACCATCAATCATTCCATAATCCATTTCACACTAACATCCAACATCATCAAATCCCCACTAATAATACACATTATTTCTAGCAGTAGCAAACCAATCAAGGTTTTAACCCTTTGTTAGAAGATCCTAAGTTTCAATTTTTGCAAAGTCAGATTGATAGATTAGCCATGCAAACACTGGGTATGAAATACCAGAAACCTACTCTAATGCAACTAATCAATCATCCAATCCATGCTTCAGTACCATCACAACCATACTCGATAGATTTTCAAATACCAAAGTTTGACAAACTCAAGGGGGATGAGGATCATCGAGAGCATGTGAGTGTATTAATTAATGCATATTTTAGAATAAAAATAATGATGCACTCATGCTCCACACTTTTCCTCAGATGTTTGGAGGAGATGCCCTACATTGGTACAATCATTTACCACATCAAAGTATTTATACTTTTGAGCAACTAGTGGACCAATTCTTGGAGTGGTTCTCTCTAAATGTTAGAAATAAGACAATATTTACCAATTTGCTAAATTTACGACAAGATGATGATGAATCGATCTATGAATTTGGAAATCTCTAGAGGGCAGTCATCACCAAACTGCCATTCTCCCTCCCTATGGTGGAATTAACATGAATGTTCACAAGGAGTTGTTCCAAACCAATATCCTTGTTATTACAACTACAACAATATAGAACATTCAAAGAAGCACTTGCCCAAGCCAGAGTGATAGAAGAAATTAATATTCAAGAGAGCGAGATAAAATCAAAAAATAAAGAATGACAGAACAAGATTCAAAAGGGAAATAACCATGATCAATCCAAGGTCAGTTAGGTTAATCAATAAGTCTTGATCCAACCTCTATAGCAAATCCAATAAGATCAAGTGCAAGTACAACAACCCCTACAACAACAAAAACAATCACAAAAATAGAATTATCAGGAGGTTCCACCCCCACAACAATTGCAAAGTCAAGTTCAAGCTGCAAAAAATCAACAACATTAATACAATCAGTCGAAACACAATTACATCCCATTTCATGAACCATATTCATCCATATTTCAAATGTTGTATGATGCGTAGGATTTCACATTGCCAAAAATGAATCTTGAAAATCCAAACAAGCCAAAACCTAGGAGCTATAAGGAGCATTTGTACTACACCTATCATCGACAAAAAGGCCATGACATCAAGACTTGCTATGGGTTTAAGAACATTGTGCAAGACCTACTTGAAAAGGGAAAAATCAAGATTGATAACCCCTTAGTCCAGCAAAACAAAATCCTTGAAATATATCAAACACCATTACGTCATCATGAGATAAATCAAAAAACAATGGGAGCATCAACTTCTACAGTTCCTCCCAATCAAGTCAATCATGTGTCACAATTATACCAAGGTTTTGTGGGAGCTATTCACATAGTCACCCGAGGGTAAAAAAATCACACGCAAGCAAATGAGCCAACCCAAGCAGTACCATATCATGTAGCCCAACAAAATGTGCCTATACAATTGAACCCCACCATTTCATCTCCACCCATTCATATTCTAAATCATCCACCTAGACCAATCATCACATTGAGAAGTCGATTAACACAAAGCTTAAGGATGACCTCAACCAAGTTGTCAATATATGAGCTCATACAACAATCTCCCCCACATCGTGAGGTATTTATGGAAATATTAAAATCCATTGAAATTCAACCAGAAGATCCTAATGCCTTCAAAAATTTTGTGGGGAGTATTAGAAATTGCATGGAACCTTCAATATCGTTCTACAATTTTGAAGAAAAAAACATATCATCAGAGTTAACCGATCCTCCGTTACATATTGTAGCTCATATTGATCAAAAATCCTTTAAAAGAGTGTTCATTAATACCGGATCCTCTATCAATTTCATCACTACCTCGACCATCAAACATCTCAACCTGCCATCATCTCACATAACCACATCCACCTTCACCCTATGGGCTTTCAATGACGCTTTGTGCTCCAATGTAGGAAATGTAGTTCTATTTGTGATAGTGGGGGTCAAAACAATCTATGTACTCTTCCATATCTTGGAAGAAGCCATGCAGTACAACATGATTTGTATGTCCTTGGATTAGGCAAATGAAGTGTGTTCCCTCAATATTACATCAATGTTTGAAATATGTGCATGAGGGAAATTCCATTGCATTCCAACTAACACTAAACCATTCAAGTATTGCAACTTGATATCCAATCCATACAATCCATCCCTTCCATCCACCCATATTTCCATTCAGTCCCTCATCGTTTGAACCAACCCAACTAACAACATCTCATCCAAAGCGCCCATCCTAGAGGCTTTGCCAATAGTTGATCATACCTTTGCATCTCAAGCCATCAACCCAAGTCAACCCTCATCCACTTCATATCACTTTTATATCATACCTAATCATCCCACCAACCAACCATCATATTTATTAACTATACCTTCCACTTCGTAACCCTTCACATTTTCATCCCAACCAAATCCACCAACCACTAACAAATCCATTAAACCAAATTCATATCAAATCCCACCACCCATTGTATCACAAATAGGATCACCTATATGAGAAGAACCATTGTCAAGTGATCCATTACCTCCATCCAAACCACAAGCCACCATTGAAGCCTTCACTTTGGTAACTAATTCATCTACATCCCAACCAAATCAAGTTGTAGTTTATCTCACCAATACAAGTATTGACAAGTACATAGTTGAGAATGTAGTTATAACAAAATCTATCCAATCTGTTAGAGATTATGGTTGCCCATGTGATCCACCTTTGGCCGTAGGTGCAATGTATAGAATGGGTTTTGAGCCAAATAAGATTACATTTGTATATGAAGGAGTGGATTCTTCGTCCAATCCATCTCCTCCTAATGAAGAACCCATGCAGGAATTTTGTGCTAGCTTAGAATATTTTTCCAACCTAGATTTTCCCTATGATATTTTCATTGGGTTAACTAGACGACATGAGCAATGCCCACATCATATCATTGAGTCCCAATATCAAGAAGTGTAATATCACTATGGCTTAGGATACAGGCCATCAGCCCCAAACTCCTCATATGAGTATAAATTTTAGCAAATCACCCTAGATTTTGAAGAGGAGGATGAGGAGAGCAAATACAATGATGATAGTGATGACTAGTATTTAGACCTTGAGTTTACATATCATTTACATGAGGTCTTTTCAAAAAATAAGACTGCATATAGCTATGATCAATTACATTTTTGATGATGGCATTTCCAATGATTATTTTGAAGAATTAAAGTAAATAGGACCAAATATGGACATGATCAATCATATTTTTGATGGTCCCCAAGAATATGTGGCCCCTATAGAGCCCATTGAGAGAGATGAGTACTACATTACAATGTTTCCCATCGATCAATCCATATCTCAATTGCATCTTTTGTGAGAGTAACCCGAAACAGATCCACCACCACCACCTTGGTTGCATTCACAAAATCATAATTTACCCACCATAGGTCAGTTGCTCCCCAGAGAGAGTAAGCAAGATAGTTCACTCTCCAAATCACAACCACTTCATTTCCATCAAGTTAACATGATTTTTGTTGACTTGTTAACCCCACTCTACAATCCATATGATTTGGAAAAATTGATTCCAATCGACGCTAGCCTTATCGACATGGAGAGGATTTCATCCCCACCATCCATAGCCAAGTTCATCATATCTGAAGAATTGCTAAGGGATTCTAATGCTTATATTCCTCAACAATCCTCACCTTCACCTGCTTTCGTTTTTCAAACCAAAGTAGAAAAAGAATCACCTGAGTCATTCAAACATGTAGAGGATGATATTCACCTCATTCCTACTCCACATCATTTAGAAGAGGGTTCTCACATGCTTATTAAAGAATCCATTAATGTGAACCTAAGTCAATATGTGAACAATCCACAAATTATAAAAATAGAAAAATATCTATCCACAGAAGAGAAAAATTGCATCCTAGATGTATTGAAAAGGAAGAAAGAGATTTTCACATGGTCATACAAAGATATGCCTGGTCTTGACCCCAACTTGGTGGTCCATAACCTCACCTTAGATCTCAAAGCTAAACTGTTCAAGCAAAAATTAAGGAAACTTTATCCTATCGTAGCACTCATTATCAAATAAGAGCTACAAATATTATTAGATGTGTGTTTCATTTAACCCATTAATTATTCCAAATGGCTCTCAAACATGGTACCCGTTCGCAAGTCGAATGGGAGGGTACGCGTATGCATAGATTTTAGAGACTTAAACAAGGTGTGTCCCAAGGATGATTTTCCATTATCGAACATCGATCAACTTGTAGAATCTTATGCAGGCCATGAAATGCTTTCTCTAATGGATGATTTTTCATGATGCAACCAAATTCAAATAAATCTCGAGGACCAACACAAAACATCATTCACCACATCTTGGGGCACTTTCTGTTACAAGGTGATGCTATTCAGTCTCAAAAATCTAGGAGCTACTTACCAACATGCCATGACATATATCTTCCATGACTATATGCACAAAATAATTGAAAACTACATGGATGATTTAATCACTAAATCCAAAACATATCTTGAGCACATCGAAACATATCTTGAGCACATCGAAGTACCAGATAAAGTTTTTGATCTATTGCTTGAACACAAGGTGACGTTAAATCCTAAGAAGTGTGTATTCAAAGTCACATCAGGTAAACTTCTAGGATTCATTATCTCCAAGCAAGGCATTGAAGTGGATCCCAATAAGGTCAAGGTCATTATTGAAATACCTCCTCTAAAAAATCTTATAGAGTTGCACAGTTTACAAGGAAATATTAAATCCATTTATCGATTTATTGCACAACTCTCAGATAAATGCAGGTCATTCAATCTCTTGCTACAAAAGTGGATCACCTTTTCATAGAAAAAATAATGTTAAGATATTTTTTATGACATCAAAAAATATTTGGCTTCACCACCAGTACTAACACTACCTCATCCAGAATTCCCTTTTCACCTTTACATTTCTACCATAGATTTTGCATTGGGGACAATGCTTGTGCAAAATAAAAAAAATCAGAAAGAGCAAACAATATATTACATAAGTAAAACTTTGGTGAGTTATGGAACAATATTTTCTTATGTTGAGAAGTTGTACTTAGCAGTGGTTTTTACCACTAAGAAACTTCGATATTATATGCTAAGTAACACTACCTATGTCATAGCTAGAGAAAATTCTTTGTGTTATATGATGACTCGCACATACAACAACACCTGAACTACAAAATTTATAATGCTCTTAATGAATTTTGAACTTGAATTCATTAGCCAAAAATCCATCAAGGGTTAGGTGATAGCCGATCAACTCATAGAAGCTCCACTTTCAATTGATCAACCTCTTCTTATCAAGCTTTCAGATGATTCAGTAATTTTTGTCATTGAACAGGAAGAACTAGTCCCCCTTGAGGACATAATTCTCTTATTTTATGGATCAAAGTGCAAAAAATAAGGTGTTGGAGTCATATTTTATACACCCGAAGGAATACCAATTTCTTTATCATTCAAACTTGACTTTCCATGCACAAATAACAATGTAGAGTATGAAGCCTTAATCTTGGGGCTTCAATCAACATTAACTATGGTCATTAAGCATATAATTATTCATGGCGATTCCTAACTTGTCATTTTCCAATTTAAAGAAACTTACCAATCTAGAGAGCCAATATTGAAACAATACCATGAAGTAGCAATAAAATGGCTAGCAAAATTTTATTGGTACAAGATTTACTAATTGCCTCGTTCGACTAAAAGGTATGTGAATGCGATGGCTTCTTTAGGATAATTGATTCTAAAGAACGAAAATAGAGAAGTTCAACCTCTTATCATCAAAATAATATCCAAATCCGCACTCTCATGAGCATAATATAAAGGTGAAAAGAGTGTATGTCTCATTCATGTAGAACCATGTGAATATTACCTTGGTAAAATAAAGGACTTTCTCAAGTTTGGGACCCTCCCATCAAATTTGATGCAAACTACAAAGAGAATGTTTAAAAAAAGCAACTCATTACACTCTCTTGTGGGACGTGTTGTATAGACGTGGCTACGATGGAGTCTTACTTTGATGCATAGATCCTGTAGAGGCACAAAAAGCCATAACTGAAGACCATGATGGTACTTGTGGTGGCCACTTTAGTGGAATAACCATTGCAAAGGACATATTGTGCATGGATTATTATTGGCCCACCATGGAAAATGATTATTATCAGTATGTGAAGAAATGTAAAAAATATCAACACCACGTAAATTTGACTCATGTACCATCACAAGAATTACAACCCATCCAAAGCCTTTGGCCCTTTTCACAATGGGGTCTAAATTTGATTGGCAAAATTTTACCTACCTCTTCAGGAAAACACAAGTTCATTATAACTACCATAGAATACTTTACCAAATGGGTTGAAGTAATCCCAATGACCACTAAAATTGGACCTCGAATTATGGAGTTCATACTCCAGCATATAATTTGCCATTTTGGAATTCCCTCAAAGATAATTTATGATAATGGCAAGTCTTTTAAAAATAAGGATGTTCGAGCATTATGCAACAAATATTCAACATAATTTCTTGACTCCTTACTACCCATAAGCAAATGGATAAGATGAAGCCACCAATAATACCTTGATAGCCATTCTCAAGAAGCTTGTAAAAGAGAACCATAAATATTGGCATACTCAACTTCCCTTGGCATTATGGGCTTATCTAACAATCATTTGAACACCAACAGGGGTAACTCTATTTTCATTAGTCTATGAAGCCAAAGCAATCATGCCTCTTGAGCTTGAGATCCCTTCTTTACGAGTTGCATTACAAGAATTTATGGATGACGATATAGCTAGACAAGCACTTCTTGACCAACTTACACTCTTCGATGAAAGGTGAATCAATGCCTTAGAGAATCTACAAGTATATCAAGATCACATAAAGCATGCTTACAATGCAAAAGTTCATCCTCATGAACTCCAAGTAGGATATATTGTTCTTAAAGAGAATCAATAGAACAACAATGCATTATTGCACTTAAGAGACAAATTCATGGCTAATTGGTTAGGTCCATACATTGTCAAGCAAAATTTGGGTCCAAGGACATATAGAATTAAAAATTTAGAGGGAAAATTGGAACATGAGTTATTAAATATCATACACCTAAAGGCATTTTATGCCTAGAGCAAATTGTAAATATGTGCATATACATGGCTAAAAAAATGATAAATATTCATTGCATTTCGTACATCCATTATGCATCCCACCTATTTCATATACATATTTTAGACATCTACATTTATTCATACCATTCATCATGTTAGGAACCATTTGGTTAATTTGGATGATTTCTAGTCCACTATGTCTTATTGCCTTAATCAAGGGCACCTTATATCAAACATTACTCATCAATCCATTAGTCGCAATAATTTGTAACTTTCCTTACCATATTTTGATGATTAAGGGATTCACATAAACTAGGATAGATATTGTATAATCATTAGCAATAATGATTATGCGACCACTGACTATTTTATGTACACCTTTTAATTTTCAAAATCTTGTAGTGAAGGTATCGTAAAATTTCATACGATACATTAGTCAATAAGCAACATCTAAGTGTTTTTAGTCACTTAGCCACTCCTAGTTTTTTGAGAAACCTCCATTAAAAATTAAACAATATTTAGATGCAATAAGTTATTCCTAATTTATTAAGTTTCCTCTTGTACAACCCACATCAAAATACATAAAAACATTATGAAGTTTAAGAATGACAAGGTCAGGAGTTGCTATTTCCATAAAGTGAAATGTTTCACATGTTCATCCAACTATGTGCATGGTCTAGAATGCTAAAGAGTTGACAAAAGGACAAGCTCCACCTTCATAGAAAAAAAAATCTCTTGCTCTTCCTCAAAATGAGCAAGTACCCCACAAGTATCCCAAAAGCAATAAAAATCCCTTGCTCTTCC
Source organism: Wollemia nobilis (assembly GCA_028583015.1). Lineage (NCBI taxonomy): Eukaryota > Viridiplantae > Streptophyta > Pinopsida > Araucariales > Araucariaceae > Wollemia > Wollemia nobilis. The sequence goes on from JAQPPZ010000541.1 coordinate 15,093,953, forward strand.
TAAAAATGAGCAAGTATCCCAAAAAGCAATAAAATTCCCTTGCTCCTCAAAACGAGCAAGTATCCAAAAAGCAATAAAAATGCATTTTGCTAAAACATAAAAATAATCAAACTCAAAAATAATATCCCCAAAATCCAATGCAATAAAATAAGGGAAAGGATCTTGAATCCCTAGATTTCTTAGTGTTTCAAAAATCATAGGGTGATCCTCATTACAACAATGGGTTGAATGAAACCCGCCTGGCAATGGGGTAGTCTTATGTGTGGCTGTAAGTCTATCATATTAGAGACCTTCTTTTGTACAAAACTATGGATTCTCTCGGATAAGTTAGCTTATTGGCATAAGTTACAATTTATTAATTTAACCTAGCTCATGATGAGAAATTAACATTCATTTGCACACATAGTTGGTCCTTGAGAAATTTGAAACCACTAGGATAACCTTAGCATCATGAAGATCTGCAAGATACATAGAAGATCTTTGCAAAATGACTATATATCATTAATCCACACCATCCCATATCATTTTTATTATTACATCTCATTATCTATTTCATTTATAAATACCAAATGTTAGTGCCCTTGATTAAACAACAAGAATAAATTTGATCAAGTAAAAGTATACAACATACACAAATGATAATCATTCCACTCAATCACTACATCATTTCATATGCATCCATACATACAATAAAACAAAAGCACAATACAAATGATCACAATAAAAACCATGTATATGTATACATATAAATTGCATAGTACAAAAATTACCCAAAAGGCTTTATACATCAGAGCACTAAGGCTCATAAAAAAAAAGAAAACTACAAAAAGAGGTAATAAGCACTCCTAGCTAGTACCACCATGACCCCTAGGAGGACCATGAGCCGATCCTTGTGAACCTAAGGGAGCATGGAAACTAGGAACCTACAAACGTGAACCACTAGGTCTAGAATCACTCTGCCTGCTAGAGCCAAAAGCTGAGGACAAAGGTGGCAAAGGTAGCAGAATATGATGATGAGCAAGAGTATCCTCAAGAAAATCAATGTACCTAGCCTAAAATCATGCAAAAAATAAATCCCAGCCCTGGCGCACCTCTCAATGAGCTATCTCACCACAATGAGCTGCAACCTCAGAATCATCACCATAATGAGCTATCTTCACATCTCGAGCCACCAGCACACTTTGTAACCTCGTGATCTCTGTATTTTGATCCTCTATAGTCTACCCCAAGCTATCCTAATTAGCCTGAAGGACCTCCAAATCCTCCTTAATGCGACATGGAGGTAGATCCTACCCCCCATCACTACCACCTCCATCATCGTTGCCTCCACCTCCATATCAACCAACCTCGAACCTTGATGAGGATTGATGTTAGATCTTTCATATGACCCCTATAGTAGTTCCTAGCTTAGGTTTGCTTAGTTTATTTCTAGCAAATTCATATTGTAAGTGAGTCTCTTTCTCACATGCACTTGTGGGCACTAGTTGTCTTCTAGTTGTCTTTTAGAGTGTTAGTTAGCAAGTGTGAACTCAAAGTTTCAAGTTAGCTAAAATGGATCTTCTAGTTAGCAATCTTAACTTAGAAGTTTATGTGCATTCTCCTTTGCACCTTTGTAGCTTTTGGTTGAAGCGTATTGAATCAAATCCATGATTTCATGGGTTGGTTATGTATTTTGGGCCATTAGTGCCTATATAATGGTTTGTAAATAATAGAACACTTAGTTGGATTTTCAATCCTTTTCATTGGTATCAGAGCCTAGTTCATGTTTGCACTAGGGCTTGTGAGGTGAGAGGATAGGAGATAGAAATATTATGAGAAACATATTCTCATTGAGGACTCGGTTTAAGCCCAAAGGGAGCTTGAAAACCATTCGGAGAAGGAAGTTCCTTCGCCGACAAACCCCTCGATCCAACTTTTTGCTTATGCTTAAGAGGTATAGGAAAATTTTACCCCATAGTTCTTCATATACTGATCCTTGGAAGGGATTGGATCGTAGCTACGGTCCAATTAGGATTAGGGAGCCATTTGACCCTGCTCGCCCCCCATTTTTGAGTACTGAAGAGCTCCAGGAGGACTTCCAAAGCTAGGTCGTGTGTTGACTTAGATCTGGGTGCCTTTCAAACACTGGTCATGTGTCGACCAGATCTTGAAAGGAGAGCTACTGGTGGGATCTGGTTGCTCACATTTTCATAGTTTCAAGCTTTTCAAATTTTGGATTAACCCCCCCTGGTTAATTTATAAAAAAAAAAATTATATTGTGTTAAAAGGCTTAGGAATTTTGCTAATATATTATTTTGATAATATATTATTGTAAGATCTGCTGCATTTATTTATATATTGTTAAAAAAAAAAAAAAAAGCATTTTTTTTTATTTTTAACATTTGCAGCACTCGGCCCACCTCGGCTGCATTCGGCAGCCTCGACAGCCTTTGGCTGCGTTCGACAGGCGGCCGGCCAGCCAGTTTGCGGTACCTCAGCGCGCGCATTTACGGCAGGGGGTAGCCGAGGGTCGATAGCCGACAGCCTTCGACTGTCATTCCGGCGCTGTCCGACGTGACAACGTCCGACTGGGCCGAGGCTGTCCAGCGACAGCACTGCGGTTGAGGCTATCTCGCGATAGCACTACGGCCAAGGCCCGCAGCTCGTCGGTTGACAGCGTCAGGCTGACGCCTGACATTTCTGTCAGGCATGACAGTGCGCGCTGTCATAGCCGACGGCGTGTCGGCCTTCCACCAGCGCTGTCTGTTGGCAGTGGCAAGTCTGTCGCCTGACAGCCAGGGTCAGCGCGGCCTGACAGCGTTGTCGCTATCAGGGTCAGGCAACCTGACCCGCCTGTCAGAAGTGACAGCGATGTAGCCAGGCAGGAGGCCTGGCTACGCTGTCCTTCGGTAGTGCCGACGGTGGCGCTTAGAGCAGCCGCACGGGTGCATGGCTTGGGAACCTGCACCAGGATTTTTTTGTTTCTCTACCGCACTGTGGAAGTTTGGAGAACTGCAACTGTACCTGGACCTCGAGAAGCGTGCCGAGGGGGATTTAGACATGATGAGGATTGATGTTCCAGGTTTGATTCTCAAGTTTCAAAGTGGCTTGTTGGAGCATTTGTACAGGGAACTAATGTTTGTTTCTATGGAAACATTGAATCAAGTTTTCAACCAGGCGCAGCTTGCGGAGGACAAGTTCAAGGCGCAATCGCAAGCATTCCGCACACCTGTTACTCAAGTGGTTGGAAACTCATCAAAAGGGAATAATTCTTTCTCACAAAAGAAGAATTTTACTCAAAAGAAGAATGTGTCTTCTCCATCTCCTTCTTCTCCTTCCCCTTCCGCTTCTACTCCTTCTTCTTCTTCTTCTAAATCTTCATCTTCTTCTTCTAAGAAATTTTGCAATTATTGTAAGAAGAAAGGGCATGAGAAAGCTGATTGCTTTAAGCTCAAAAAGAAGAGTTTAGTGATTACTACTCAAGAGGAGGATGCTTCCAAGGGTCCCCTTGAGTCTGTAGGAGAGAGTAGAGTATATACGGAATTACGAGGTAAGCTTAATGAAGTTACCTTAGTAAATGTAAGTTCTTCAGATGGGGCTCGTGATGCTTTGTTCATCACTCGAGCCCACTTACTTCACAACTTTGCAACTGATTGTATAGTGGACAATGGCTCGCAGAAAAATCTAATTGTGAGGTCCATTTTCGAGCGTTTGAAGTTACCTATGGAGCCTCATCCTCAACCTTATTCTTTGGGTTGGAAGGATAGTGGAAGAGGCTCAGAAATCACTCACACTTGCACTTTAAAATTTGCACTTGGCCCACAGTTCATAGATCAAGTCACTTGTGATGTGACTCCTATGGATTATTGTGGGATTTTGCTTGGACAACCTTTTCAATATGATAGGAGAGTTGTTTATGATGCTTTTAAAAGAACCTACACACTTCAAAAATATGGTAAGGTCTTTCTCATTAAAAGCACCAACACTCCTAATATCATTCTAAGTTCCAAGCAAACGAAAAGAGTAATTAAGAAAGGTGGTGATGTTGCTCTAATTTTCATTCGCTCTCAAAACGCTTCTACATCTACATCCATTACAAAGCAACACTCTTCAATGGATAAAATTTTGCAAAGTTATTCACACATATTTCAGGAGCCAAAGTCTCTTCCTCCAATTCACACAATTAATCACAACATTGAAATAATTCCAGGTTCTTCTCTTCCTAATGCTCCCATGTATAGACAATCTATTTTGCAAAATGAAGAAATTAAAAAGCAAATAGAAGATTTGTTGTCTAAGGGTTTCATTAAGGAAAGTACTTCTACTTGTGCCTCACCTATTTTGTTAGTTCTTAAGAAAGATGGCACTTGGAGATTATGCATTGATTTTCATGCTTTGAACAGAATTTCTGTGAAGAATAGATATCCCTTACCCCGCATTGATGATTTATTATATCAGCTTCAAGGAGCTAAGTTCTTTTCAAAAATAGATTTCAAAAGTGGATATCATCAAGTGCGTATCCAAGCTGAGGATACATGGAAGACAGATTTCAAGACGAAGATGGGCCTCTTTGAATGGTTGGTCATGCACTTCGGTCTTACTAATGCTCCTGCAACCTTCATGAGGTTGATGAATGATGTATTTCGTGAAGTCCTTGACAAATTTGTCATTATATATCTTGATGATATATTGATTTTCTCAAAAACTTGGGAGGAACACCTTAGGCATATCCAGAAAACCCTTGATCTTCTTGCGAAGAATCAATTATATGCCAACTCTTCCAAGTGTTCTTTTGGCAATACTTCAGTTTCTTACCTTGGCTATGTGATTAGTGAGAGTGGAATTCAGGTAGATCCCCTAAAAGTTGATGTTTTGCTTAAGTGGTCCCCTCCTACAACTCTCACTGAGTTAAGGAGTTTCCTAGGACTTGCAAATTTTTATCGCAAGTTCATTCCTCAATATTCCACCCTTGTAGCTCCATTGCATTATCTCACTAAGTCCAAAACTCCATTTCATTGGGAGAGAAGCCAAGAAGTTGCCTTTGAGAAACTCAAAAAGAAATTGTGTACAAGACTCGGTGTTAACTTTACCTGACCTTTCTCAACCTTTTGAGATTGAAATAGATGCCTCTAAAGTTGCCTTAGGAGCTATGCTCAAACAGAATGGTCATCCAGTAGCTTATCATTCAGAAACCTTTTCTGCGGCTAAGTTGAACTATTCTACATATGACAAGGAGTTGTATGCTTTAGTTCAAGCCATTAAGTACTGGAGACACTATCTTTTGGGAAAAGATACAGTAGTACACACTGATCATATGCCTCTCAAGTTTTTATAATATCAAAGTAAAATTGAAGAATCACGACATATGAAGTGGGCCTCTTACCTCCAACAATTTCACTTGGTGATCAAGTACAAAAAGGGGAAGAGTAATACAGTTGCTGATTGTTTGAGTAGGCCTCCAGCCGCTCTTGCCTTAACAGTCATGTCCACTTCACACTTGGGATTTAAGACTTGGCCTAATCAGTATTCTCGGGATCCTGATTTTGGAAAAATATTTGAGCAAGTGAGTAAGCCTTCTTCTTCCAATTTGCGTCCTTTCCAAGATTTCTACATCAAAGAAGGACTTCTTTACAAATTGGACAAGGTTTGTGTTCCTTGTGAGCCTAGAGTGTCACTTATTAAGGAAGCTCATTCTACACTTTATGGTGGTCACTTTGGGAAGCATAAAACACTTCATCATTTGCAACGATTTTTCTATTGGCCAAAAATGCAGAGGGATGTGTTGAGATTTCTCAAGCAAGTGTGCGCTTTGTTGTCGCTCAAAACCAGCTAATAGGAAGTTTGGCTTAGGCATGCCTTTGCCCATTCCTTCCCATCCTTGGGAAAGCATTTCCATGGACTTGGTTAGTGGTTTTCCTATGACAAGGCGCCAACATGATTGTGTGTTCGTGGTGGTTGACAGATTCAACAAAATGGCTAAGTTTATTTCATGTCGCAAGACAAGTTCTGCATCAGACTTAGCTCAATTTTTCTTTGACAACATTTGGCGTTCCTTTGGTCTACCTACCAGCATTATCTCGGATCGTGATTCACACTTTGTGGGTCACTTTTGGCGTTCTTTGTGGAAGATTTTGGGAGTTTCCCTTAACTTTTCTACCGCCTATCATCCGCAGTCCGATGGGCAGACTGAAGTGGTAAATCGTACACTTGTGCAAAGTTTGTGAATCTATCATCACGCTTCACCAAAAAAGTGGGACTTGAGTCTCACGCATATTGAACATGCCTATAATAGGGCCCTACACTCTTCTACAGGTCATTCACCCTTTGAAGTTTGTATGGGATTTCAGCCCTTGGCACCTTATGAGCTACCTTTGTCTTTGCCTTCTCCTGTCACTTCACATCTTCAGAAGGAGCAAGACAAGGCACACTCATTTGTTCAACACTTGCACAATCTTCAATCAAAGGTGGTTGAGATTTTGCAAAAGACACAGCAACAGCAAAAAAATGCCATGGATCGACATCGAATTCCTCATCCTTTTGAGGTTGGTGATAAAGTTTGGTTGCATCTTGACAAGCGGCGTTTCACTGATAATACTCATAGCAAAATCAAACCAATTCGCTATGGGCCTTATACTATTCTTCAACAAGTGTCCAAGAATGCTTTCTGCCTTGATCTTCCCGCACACTTGGGAATTCATGACGTCGTCAATGTAGATCTCTTGAAGTTGTACTTTGACTCTACATTGGAGACTGCACCAGCTATCAGTCATCCTATGGACGTGGTTCCTGAAGCACAGTTACCATTGGATGCATATCAGATCTATGACACGAAGACTTGACAGACTCGCTAGGGGTCTACCACCTCATATCTTGTGGCTCGACAAGGACAGCTGCCGCATCAGGCTCGTTGGATTTCTTTTCATCAGATGTCCCATGACTTTCCTATTCTTTTGAAAGCATTGGAGTCCAATGCTTCTATTGTGGGGAGGCATGATGAGGATTGATGTTAGATCTTTCATATGACCCCTCTAGTAGTTCCTAGCTTAGGTTTGCTTAGTTTATTTCGAGCAAATTCATATTGTAAGTGAGTCTCTTTCTCACATGCACTTGTGGGCACTAGTTGTCTTCTAGTTGTCTTTTAGAGTGTTAGTTAGCAAGTGTGAACTCAAAGTAGGAAGTGTGTGCTTCAAGTTAGCTAAAATGGATCTTCTAGTTAGCAATCTTAACTTAGAAGTTTACGTGCATTCTCCTTTGCACCTTTGTAGCTTTTGGTTGAAGCGTATTGAATCAAATCCATGATTTCATGGGTTGGTTATGTATTTTGGGCCATTAGTGCCTATATAATGGTTTGTAAATAATAGAACACTTAGTTGGATTTTCAATCCTTTTCAAACCTAGTATCTGTAGGTTGAACATCTACCCCAGATCACTCCCTACTACCACTGTAGCTAAATGAAACATAAGAGAAATGGTTTGATAAATAAGATATGCATTAACCATATAGCTATGAAGCTATAGTTTATATAGGTTACAAAATAGCATATAAAACTGACATACTAATATCACGCCAACCAACACGCCAAGAGGTAGAGTGTTTGGTTTAGAACAGTTAACCTAGGATATTTAGGAAATGACCATTAGATATTTAAGACAGTAAATATCTACATGGTAAGAAGTAGAAAAGTAAATGTAATAATCTACCTACTATAAGGAAAAAGGTAAAATATCCAAATTATGGAATATTTACTCTAACATCCCCCCTTATTACATTATTTGGGTAATGTATATAACTATCCCAATACAGTGAAAAAGATGTTTATCTATTGGTTCTTGCTCTGTCATAGTGCCTTGGCTACTCCTAAGCAAAAAAGTGGGTCATTTCTCACTTTGTCTTCGCACCAACGAATGTCCTTATGGTAATCTCATCATCCAACCGAATTGCATGGGTAACCATCCACTGCAATCGCTAGGTGTAGTAGAATAGATCACTTCATACAAGGTTCATTCATTTACAATATGAGTTTGCAAAATATAAGGTAGCTAAGGTGTCGGTCACTGCCAAAAATGCACCCTTATAAGTTCCCCCCTTCTTGTTGCAAAACATGTTGTAATTAATTTCTAAAAGAAGTATGACTAAGGTGTCGATCGCTGTCAAAAATGCACCCTTATAAGTCTTCTTCCCTTTTTACAAAAAAATTGTGAAGAAAAAGAAATGTAAATCCCCCTTAATTGCAAAAAGATGTGCAACTTAAGAGTTTTGTGAAGGATTTTACAAATATTGCCTCCTAGGCAATTTTACACCAGGAAATTCCCTCCTTTTGTTACAAGAACTTCAAACAATGAGAATTTGCTATTTTATGAAGCCTAAAAAGAGGTACAAACACCCCTTTATTACAAGTACTTCAAATAAAAATTTATGCTATTTATGAAGCCTAAAAAAGAGAGAGAGAAAATGGTGCTTTGCTCAAGGTGACAAAATGTGTTTTCCCTCTACAATATTGTTTTAGCCATGAGCACTTTGTGTGCTCTCTTTGAACCAGAATCAGAATCAGAATGAGACACTTTACTAGAAACATGGCTTATGTGATGTGCCTTTGCCATTTTAGTTTTACTTGTTTTGAAACCAACACTGAATGGTGTCTTGGTTGTCATTTTTACAAGTTGTGCAAAACTATGCTTTCTAGGCAATTTTATCAAAAAGTTCACCAAATCATCCTTCCTTATTGCAAGTACTTCAAGCATGGTTGCTATTATGAAGTCTAAAAGAAAAGGTATAATTTTGATGACTTCTACTTTTATGATTGCCTTTACAAGTTTTATCTCCCTCTTGTCAAAATCTGTGTTTGAAGGAAGAAAGGAATTATCCCCCCTTAGTGCAAAAGAATTGACACTTTCAAGGTTCCTTTATTTTAAAAAACTTGTTCTTTCTTTCACTCTCAAGAGGTATTTAATGGCACCTGCCTGAAAACTCTCTTGAAGAGAGATAATCAGTTGGAGGAAATTAAGCCAAACAAATAAGAGATGAAATATAATTCACTCAAAAAGATATTTAATGGCACCTGCCTGAAAATCCTCTTGAAGAGGGATAATCAGTTTGAGGAAATTAAGCCAAACAAAGAGTGAATTAGGGGTTTTTGTTTTGTATGTGGCAGAGAATATCAAGTGAATATTGGCTTTAAATCTGTGCAATGGTTAACACAAATTTATTAGTGAAATTTTGGGGTATGGAGTGTTCTTGATTCTATGACTTATAATTGCAAAAGAAATAATGCAATAATCAAACAAGAATGCCCACAAAATTCTTATCACCTAGGTGTTGAATGCAACCGAAAATGCACCTAATTTTCCAATGAAGGTGTCAAGTAAAATCGAAAATGCGCCTTTTAATTTTTGCAACAAAATGTGGATTTGTGTTGTGCAAAAAATTGATATGTTTTGTCTCCTCCTTGTCTTACAATTTTGCAAATAATGTGACAATAAAAATTGCCTATCTTTTATGATTTTGTAAAATAAAAAAGTTTGTTTTGTTTTAAGTGCTCCTCACTGTTGTGTTACAAATTTGCAAAAGAAATACAATTTCTTGTCTTCCCCCTTTTGTTTTGCAAATTTAACAAATAGCACTCCTTTCAAGACAATTCGACACACGACCCGCATTTGAAAGGCTTCCAGAACTAGTCGACACACGACTTAGTTTTTATGGACCCTAGGCTTCAAATTCTTCTCAATTTTGCAAAAATAATGTGCAATGTTATGTCTTATATCCCCTCTTGGAGAAAACAAATGCACACTTTGTCTTTGAAATTCACAAAATTTTCAGATTCCTTGTTTTCCAAATTTGCCAAAAAAGAATGCAAGTGTGATTCTTTATTGTTTGCTAATTGAACAAGGCTATTGAGAATAATTGAGGTCTCCTAAGTTTTGCAAAAAAAATTGCCTCCAAATTGTAAATTTAATGTATAAATTTTTAAAGATTTAGTAAAGTTTAATAATAAAAAATACTCTTTCATAATAAATCACTTTAGCTATCAAATAAAATGATTTAATAAAAAAATGTATTAAAAATTATTAAAAGAAACTAAAAAACAATAAAAAAATACAAAAAATTACCTTGGGCATTCACTTGTTTTTGGGCCCCTTTAGTAAAAAGGATGCATCATCGACCCGACGAGAGTTGAACTCCCGACCTCCCATCGGGCACCGCCTTAGCGTGGGGCTCCAACCAGCCCAGCTAACGTTGCAGTTGGGAGCAAGGGAGATGATCTCCCTTATTCCCCGCCCATCGATGGGTAATTGAATGCACACGTACGCGTGTGCTCTGAAGAATTTGAAAGGCTTGGGACTTTTAGTCCCACATGCATCACGGGTGCATGTTTTTCCTACTTAAAAAGAGGAATACACCCATAATAACCGATTTCCTGCGAGTAATATTCAACAAACATTTTATCGATGAAGATGACGAATGAGAGCCTACCAATTATAAACTCCAAGCTACCACGTCGTCCCTCAAGCTGCCATGCATACCTATGATTCGTCGCCACGTTAGCCTTGATTTCTATGCCAACTTAGTAGTCCGTCAGCTCAACCTCATCCCCCTCAACCCCTCGATCCGTGTGCTGTTAGGTCTGAGTCTATTTTTGATGTCTTGTCCAATCTAGCGTTAGGTGTAGGGTGGTCAGACTCACCGATCATTGGTTACCACCTAGGAGGGCACACATACCCTCCTCAGGTGGTCAGTCATTGAATGTCGACCCTCACGTGGTCGTTCATCGATCTCGATCTAGGGTGCTCCTACGCTGGCTCTTCGTCGAGGGTTTTCAGAGCTCATATTCGATGGTTGACCGGTCATCAAATAAAGAGGGTGCATCTACCATCACTTTTTGGTCATCGATTATGGGTCATCGATCATCAGAGCTTGTCTCCGATGGTATTCGATGGTCGACCATTCGAGGGCTCTCCTACCCACGTTGACGGTCGGCCTAGCGACTGGATTTTAGAGCCTAGATTTGGTGTGTGGGTGGGCTCACCTCAGTTACCTATCTGCTCGGTGTCTATGGGCCCGAGTAAAGGGAAGGCAACAAAAAAGAAGTGATTAAATAATTAAATGCACAAAAAATTAAACCAAGCCCTGCTCGACGCCTTCTCTAGTGGAACGAGATCTGCTCTCATCTTCTCCACTTGGAACACCAGTGGAACAAGATCTGCTATCATATTCTTCACTTGGAACCAGATCTGTTTTGCTCCAATGCAAGCGCTTCCTCCCTTTAGCTCTGATACCAATGTAGCTAAATGAAATGTAAGAGAAATGGTTTGATAAATAAAATATGCATTAACCATATAGCTATGAAGGTATAGTTTATATAGGTTACAAAATAACATATAAAACTGACATACTAATATCACGCCAACCAACATGCCAAGAGGTAGAGTGTTTGGTTTAGAACAATTAACCTAGGATATTTAGGAAATGACCATTAGATATTTAAGACAGTAAATATCTACATGGTAAGAAGTAGAAAAGTAAATGTAATAATCTACCTACTATAAGGAAAAAGGTAAAATATCCAAATGATGGAATATTTACTCTAACAACCACTACCTCAAAAATATTTCTACCACTGAGAAGCCTACTCACCAGCATCCCATTCATCATCGCTCGCCACATCATCAACAACTTGACTAGGTGCCCATGAAGGCTACAACACAAAACAGACATCGTACTCAACTATAGTCCTAACATCATATGCATCTGGGATAATCATGGTCTCATCAGCTTGATCATCATCAATAGTCTAAAAGTCAAGAGTAACAGGGAGACTAAGTTGATCGCCTTGATGCCTATACACAACTGAAGCATCAAGAACTCCCTGTACCAAAATACACTACCGCATAACTCAAGAGAACTGAATGAACCCCATCTCTCATCCATACCACCCAACTAGCCACCTGACTCACCTAATCCACTGTAGTTATACTACATCACCATCCCAAGTAAAGCTTCACCATGGTTGCCATAGGATGTCACCACTAGTCAGAGCACCAAACATATCTTGATACTCCTATCCACTATGAACAAGGTGACTCGATAAATTATCCTCACTGGTTCACCAACGAAGAGCATAAGGCAACGAGTGATACAAATCACAAGGTAGACCCTCTAACTGAGCAAACCTAATGTGCTCCCAATCCCACATCTAAAGAAGTAAGTTGTAGTCGAGTCCCTTTCACTTCCATATATTCACCTCATATAACTCCACATATAGTTGGTAAAGTAGAGTAGGAGCCCATGCATAAACCCAAGGCTCATCAATAAGATCAATCACAAGCCTCACCTAGTCCCAAGGGAACCTAGACCCCATGATGTTAGGCAACAACAAAACACATTAAAACACATAAAAATATTGTGAAGCTTAATAATAAAAAAGTCATGAGTTGTTATTGCAATAAAGTAAAAGGTTTCACCTATTCATCCAACTATGTGCATAGTCTATAATGCTAAAAAGTTGACAAAAGGACAAGCTCCACCTTCATACCAAAAAAATCTCTTGCTCTTCCTCAAAATGAGCAAGTACCCCACAAGTATCCCAAAAGCAATAAAAATCCCTTGCTCTTCCTGAAAATGACCAAGTATCCCAAAAATCAATAAAATTCCCTTGCTCCTCAAAACGAGCAAGTATCCAAAAAGTAATAAAAATCCAATTTGCTAAAACACAAAAATGAGCAAACTCAAAAATAAAATCCCCAAAATCTAATGAAATAAAAGAAGGGAAAGGAGCTTGAATCTCTATAATTCTTGGTGTTTCAAAAATCTTAGGGTGATCCTCATTACAACAATGGGTTGAATGAAACCTGCCTGGCAATGGGGTAGCCTTATGCATGGCTACAAGTCTATCACATTAGCGACCTTCTTTTGTACAAACCTATGGATGATCTCAGATAAGCTAGCTTATTGGCATAAGTTACAATTGATTACTTAACCTAGCTCATGATGAGAAATTAACATTCATTTGCAAACATAGTTGGTCCTTGAGAAATTTGAAACCACTAGGACAACCCTAGCATCATGAAGATCTGCAAGATACATAGACGATTTTGTTTAAGATCACTAGGATGTTTGAGTCTTTGCAAAATTACTATACATCATTTATCCACACCATCCTGTATCATTTTTATTATTACATCTCATTATCTATTTCATTTATAAATACCAAATGTTAGTGCCCCTGATTAAACAACGAGAATAAAGTTGATCAAGCAAAAGTATACAACATACACAAATGATAATCATTCCACTCAATCACTATATCATTTCATATGCATCCATACATACAATAAAGCAAAAGCACAATACGAATGATCGTAATAAAAGCCATGTATATGTATATAAATTGTATAGTGCAAAAATTACTCAAAATGTTGTATACATCAGATCACCAAGGCTCAAACAAAAAGAAAACTATAAAAAGAGGTAATAAGCACTCCTAGATAGTACCACCATGACTCCTAGGAGGACCATGATTTGATCCTTGTGAACTTGAGGGATCATGGAAACTAAGAACCTATAAACGGGAACCACTAGGTCTAGACTCACTCTGCCTGCTAGAGCCAGAAGCTGAGGAAAAATGTGGAAAAGGTAGTAGAATATAATGATGAGAAAGAGTATCCTCAAGCAACTCAATGTACCTAGCCTGCACCTGTGCAACAGATAAATCCTGGTCCTAGTGCATCTCTTGCTGAACTATCTTAGCACAAAGAACCGCAACCTTAGAACCATCACCACCTCCATTAGGTCCACTCTATAGCCCCTCCACCTTGCTTTGTAGCTGAGCTATATTGATATCTCGAGCCACTAGCACACATTATAACCTCATGATATTTGTATCATGAGTCTCTATAGTCTACCCCAAGCTATCCCGCTCATCCTAAAGGATCTCCCAATAATTCTCAATGCAGAATGGAGGTAGATCCTACCCCCCATCACTACCACCTCCATCATCGCTGCCTCCACATCCATCTCAACCAACCCTGGCCCTAGTATCTATAGGTTGAACATCTACTCTAGTTCACCCCCTACTACCACTATCTTGACAATGTTTCTACCATTGAGAAGCCTACTCACCAGCATCCCACTCATCATCGATCGCCACATCATCAACAACCTGACTATGTGCCCATGGAGGCTGCAACACAAAATAGACATCATACTCAACTATAGTCCTAACATCATCTACATTTGGTGTAGTTGTGGTCTCATAAACCTGGTCATCATCAACAGTCCAAAATTTAGGAGTAATAGGGAGACTAAGATCATCGTCTCGATGCCTATACACAACTGGAGCATCAAGAACTCCTTGCACCAAACTGCACTACCACATAACTCAAGAGAATTGAATAAACTCCATCTCTTGTCCATGCCGCTCAACTAGCCACCTGCCTCACCTAATCCACTATAGTTGTACTGCATCACCATCCCAAGTCAAGCTTTACCATGGTCACCACAAGATCTCACCATTAGTCAGAGCACCAAACATATCTCAATACTCCTATCCATTGTGAACAAGGTGACTTGATAAAGCCTCCTCACTAGTTCACCAACGAAGAGCACAAGGCAACGAGTGATACCACTTGTAAGGTAGACCCTCTAGCTGAGCAACCCTAATGTGCTCCCAAGCCCACAACTAAAGAAATAAGTTGTAGCTGAGTCCCTTTCACTCCCACATATTCACCTCATATAACTCCACATATAGTTGGTAAAGTAGAGGAGGAGCCCATGCATAAACTTGAGGTTCATCAATCAGATAAATCACAAGTCTCACCTAGTTCCAAGGGAACCTAAACCCCATGATGTTAGGCAAAAACATGTTACCTAATATGTACATTACAAAGGTCGGGAGCGCTCCTAACCTCCCATTCTTGTATAGTTGAATGTACGGGATACCACCCTTGATGACATCCACATCTCAGTAATCCCCATATATCAGTATCAAATCATACTCCTTGTCGTGGCCAACCTAAACTAATGAGCCCTCGATAGGAATACAAAATATGTGGTAAACATCCTCCAGGGTAATAGTAAGCTCCCTTGTCGAAAGTTGAAATAACCCCTATTATGGTTTCATCTCTCCACTAATGCAGAAAAGTACTCCTTATTTGCACTTAGACCCGCATAAAACCATCCAACCTCATCACCGCCAACCACCTCTAATCATCATCAGTAAGGGCCTTTCATACCTGAGATATAATATGAGGCCATCGATGTCAAGAATATATAAATTTCACCTTCAAAAGGCACAAAAAAAATCCACATCAGTGCACATGTTATTTAAAAATAAATAAAACAATCAAACATTTTCATGCATTAATTTCATTTAAAAACAAACAAAAATTAAAAAAAAACATTTTCATACATTATTTCAAAAAAAAACATTTATCATGCATTTTTCTCATACAAAAACAAACAAACACTCAAAAAAAATGCAACAAAACATAATAAAGGGAATAACATTTAAAGCCTATCTTAGCCACCCGTGCACCAACTTCAGTTCCAACTGAGCCACCAACCTTCGCCCCACCACCGACTCCTCTAGCCTCACCAACTGTCTCCATCTCTCAATCTTTGAACCACTCAAAAAATTTGAACCGCACAAATTAATTTAAACTGCCCAAATAAACATATTTATAGCCACATTTTATAGAGATAACTGTGTATCGATATTTGGTGAGCGCATGCAACTGCGTGTCGACATTCGGTGAGTGCATACAACCATGCACCTGTGTTTGGTGGCATCAACTACGGATGCGTGGTTTTCGAATGCAACCAAATTTTGACACGCGATTAGAAACAAAAAAAAAACCTCAAATCCAAACAAATGTACCAAATCGTTATTTTCAACATCAAGATCATTTAAGTGAACCTTGTATCTAGTGATTTACTCTAGTCACCTAGCGGTTGCAGCAACTGGAAATCCATACAATCTAGTAGATTGGTAGCTCACCATAAGGACATTTGTTCAACAATCACTCGCCATCATCACATATGGACATAAATCAATTGGGTCCCTCAATCTTTGAGTTTAGATGTGTTCAACATAATTTGCAAAAGGTTATCATTAAGTCATTTTCGTTGGGTTATAAAAGCGGAAAAAATTCACTCACAATTTGGTAACAATTACCAAAATCACTAAAGTATCCGAGCTCCCAAAGTGGATGGTTCCTAACACCATATAATTTGGTAGGAATTGCTAAAGTCACATGGGTACTTGAACCCCCACAGTGGTCAGTTATTTTACAACAATATTTTACACATCATCAAAACCAAATGCAAATTTGTAATAACACAAACCATCCCAAAATTGGGGTATCAAGGTGATCTTAAATTACACATTTGCATCCATCACATCCACCTCCTTTCATCATCCACATTTGGCCAATTGGCTTGTGTGTTTCATTCTTTACCCATTCGCCAATTGAGGGGTAATCAAACAAATCAAAAAAATTAAAAAATCATTCATTCTTATGCATCGAGAATATTTAAGTCCATTTATCCATCCAATAAGGAAAGGTGTCTCTTGTTTTTACACCACATTGTGTTTTACACAACATGGTATAAAAAGTGGTATCTGTAGAAACCAAAACCTAGGCACTTGCAAAACCCCATTCACATTGCACATTCCAAATCCACATAATAAAATATATGCCTAAGTCCAAACTTAGGCATATAAATCCTACACATTAAAAGTATTTTCCAAATTTTCTAAATATAGAAAATCTACCTAGGATGCCCTACATACCCACTAGACATGTGTCCTGGCCACATCACCACCATCCCTTTCCACATCTCACACACCCATGTCACCCTTGTCCCTTCACATGGGACATCCTTCACACCT
Organism: Wollemia nobilis; assembly: GCA_028583015.1. Classification (NCBI taxonomy): domain Eukaryota; kingdom Viridiplantae; phylum Streptophyta; class Pinopsida; order Araucariales; family Araucariaceae; genus Wollemia; species Wollemia nobilis. The sequence goes on from JAQPPZ010000541.1 coordinate 15,110,818, forward strand.
CACTCCACTTGCACCTACCCATTAGCCACATCACCCTAGTTAAGTGAGACACCCTAGGTGACTCACTATAACTACCCCTACCATTTGGTAGCCTTGGATTGCCACTTGGCAATCCTGGCTTGCCACCTCCATTTCCCTCCAAAATCCCAAGGGATCTATAAAGGTACCTTCACCCCATCAACCAAAATAGGTTGAAAGAACACATCGTCAGGTTGTCAGAATCACGCTAGGATCTTGCACACATCTCAAGGAGATTAAAGACTCCAAGCCTCGGAGTGCCCTTTTTGAAGTTTTCTACCATCGAGCCTCAACATACCACCCATGGTTACACAATTGCAACTGCCTTCCCATGGTTTCCTAATCACCCTCTCTTGGTTGCCCAACGACACCTACACACTCGTAGTTACTCAAAATGCATAAAAGACATTAATAATGCAGATCCGTAAGCTTTTAATTTGTTAGCAAGGCATTTAGGTTTAATTTCTATATTTTTTGCATTGCACCTTTGATTTTTGCAAGCATTAGTTCAAGGATTTTATTGCATTGGTTTTCAATCATATATACAGGTGCTACTAAATCCTTGTTTGCATTTCATGTGTGTAAGAGACAGGTATCTGAAGAGCTATTGAAACTAAGAGTAGCCCTACATTAACAATTTCAAATCCCACTCACCCTTGGAGTTGTAGCAGAGGAGCGAAGAACACCTAGTCATTTGGTAGAGAGTGGGAAGACCACCATTCAGAGCATTGTATTTTAAGAAGAAAACATTGTAATATCTCCTACAAGACATCAGGGCAATTTCTTCTTTTTGTTTCGTGTGTTTGGTGTTCATTTATTTTTGCTACATGCTTATTCCACAATGATAGGTGGAACTTGATTAGAGACTATGTTTCCTTATCTAAGGTGTAGCTCACTACAGTATATCAAGTTGATGGGACAAGAGGGAGAACCTTCCACCTCATTTACATAGATTGTGTGAGTTGCTTTATTGTTTGGGTTGGGTGCAGGTTGAGAAAGTAGAAGCTATTTTTTAGGAGGGTGATTATGTATGCTATTGTTAGGAGGGGGAATTAATGCCTATGGAGGTTGATGTGTAAAATTTAGTGTCTATCCTCTCCATTAAGACTAGTTTATCATCTAGTATTGAGGATGTTGTGGCCAGTTTGAGGATTGTTAAGACCAATTTGGAGGTTGTTGTGTCCAAGCTTGAGGCCATTGTGACCAACCTTGGGGTTGTTAGGACCAATTTTATGGTTGTTGTTACCATTTTTGTTGTTGTTCCCAAAGGTTTGATTGTTGATTCCACCTATGATTAAATCAATGTTATGGAAAATTATAGAGGATATTTATTTTATTAGGTGAGAAAAACATGTGTTGAGGAACTTCATATATACCTGGTGGATACAATTTTGATGGTATAAATCTCCTTTGTTCCACGAAATAGATGCCTTCCATTATAGCCTTTCCATAGTATTTGTAGGCAGTCTTGAATTTTGGTAGTATTGGATAGTCTTGGACAAGATGATGTCTTTTGCACATAGTGCAAATAATAGTCTTTTCAATTGCGCATTCATGTAATGCCTACTAATACTAACAAAAGGGACAATAAATAGCTAGGGGCTCATTTTTGAAGGACTTGGTTTGCAACATATCCAATGTGGACTATACAATAGAGATAATTTTTAAAATTCTCCATTAGACTACTAAGCTTTGCCTTAATGACACCGCTTCCTAACTTACTTCTAAATCTATTTGAGTGCATGTTCCCTTGTTTTTAGAGTATTTATTACACATTTTACAAATTTTCTCAAAGAATTTATTAGAAATATCACCTCCTCCAATTAGGTAGAGTGCTTCAAAATAATCTTCTCATATTCTGTGCAAAAATATACTCTTTAAAGAAAAATAGTCTAGTTGTATCTTACTTTGCTTAGGGTAAATAAGAACCTCTCCAAGTACTATTCTAATGGTTCATCATCTCTCTATGTCATCCTTAATATTTCATCATGGAGGTCATGAACACAATAGTAGTCTTGATACTTTTCGAGAATTTGATCTTCATGTTACCCCAAGTAGTAATAGTGGTCTCTCCAAGTACCATGAACCATCGAAGTGTAGCATCCTTTTGCATGGTAGGGAATAACTTAAGTATTTAAGTATCTATTATCTATTATAAGTTCAACACAAGACATCAAACTCAAACAAAAATGTGTCTAGATATTTAGTAGCTATCCCTTGGAAATTGGGAAAGATAGAGGGTGAAATGTTCTTGATAGGGGTATCTCCCCTCAGTAGCCTAATTGGAAATAAAAATATTTTTGAATGATCTTTGTTTTCATGTTCTTGAGCTATGTCATAAATCCACAACATCCACCAAGAATTAAATTTCCAAATTAAGACTCTTAGTATGTGATGAAGAAGTATCTGGATGTGCTTCTTCTCTACTAGTAGAATATTATAAGATTTTTTATTCTTTTCTAGTATGAATTGGATCAAGTTTATCTTCTACCTCAAACTTAATTGTTTCTCCTTAAGCAACTTCCTCGTGATTTTAGAAAATGTCCTCTTATTGTGCACTCTCTTCTCTTAATGTGGGACCCTCTTCTTCTTGAATCTTTGAAATAGTCAAGAGAGGATCAATAGAATATGAGGCTCCAAGATAGGTCTTGTTAGAATATGCGCAAAAAAAAGGTCAAACCACATGATTTTTTGTAAAACTTGATGAAACAAACTTCAAAAAGTGGGCTGCAAACTTTGCACAAAACCTTGTTATTTTGCAAACCAAAACAAAGGGGGGCAACACAAAATTGTTTAGATTTTTTGTAAATCAAACTCAAAACAAGGGCAAAGCACAAACAAGTGAATATAAGTTTGCAAATAAAACACTATTGCAAAAATACTTTGAAAAAAATTGGCATTGTAAAAGGTGCATTTTTGGTGGAATCCGACATCTTCAAAAAAACATAAATTTGTGGGCATGATGAAAATTGTAAAATGCATTTAATTTTCTGTTTTATGCATTGAAAAATATATATTGTGATAGTAAAATACCCCAAATTTATACCCTATTTTTATGCAATTTATTATGCAAGGCAACATTCAGTAAAAACGGTACCTCTGGCCCACACCTACAGGTGATGTTGTTGTGCTTTGGGATACTGTATCTACCACCTAATATAGCTGCAACAATGACATCTAGGATATTGTTCCCTTGTCGGGGAGAACTAAGGAAAGCCAATTTTTACATTTGCTTAGAGATCCAAATTTTGCTCCATGGAAGACAAATATGAGAGCAATATTGCAGGTTGAAAAGATGTAGGACATTGTGATTGAAAAGTCAAACACCCAACTACAATAGATGATAAATAAGAAGCATATGATGATGTCAATGCGAGAGCAATAATGGTCATAATTCTTTCCACTGCTGATGAAGTTCAATCACAAATTTGTGAAAAGGAGCACATAAAATATGCATGAGATACATTATCAATAATTTATGAGGGAAGGAATCAAGCCACGACCCTTAACCTTCAATCCCAACTTCACACTCTTAGCATGAAAAATGGAGAAAGTGAAGAAGTGTTTCTTTGCAGAGTTGTTGAACTGAGAGCTAAGATGCATGCAATGGGTGAGAAATTAGAAGATAAACTCTTAAACTCAATTATTTTGAGAGCTTTACCAGATTCTTTTATAATGATGGTCACTTCCCTTCAAGTGTCTAATAGACATTTCTCTTTTGAAGAATTAGTTAATTTGCTTTAACAACATGAAGTAGATAACAACCAAAGATATGAAGTGTCCAACAATGCACTTTTTTATAAGAAATTTGGAGCTAAGAAAAAAGGCTAATTTTAGAAGGAATCTTCCTCGAAGGGTTCAAACACCACTCCCTCATAAAATACACCTCAAAAATTGAAGAGGTATTGCCATATTTGTGATATGGACAATCATGACACCAACAAGTGTTGGTTCAACAAAAGTGACAAGAATAAGCAACCACAACAGAAAAAGAGCCAAAACAAGCCATGAAGAAGAAATAGACAAACAAAAGGAAAATGTTACTATTGAAGAATCAGATTTATATTTTGATAGAAGGCACAAGGCACTCATGACTCAAGTTGATCTCAAACATAAATAAAATGTTTGGTATATTGATTCTAGTGCCAGCAAACACATGACTGGTGATAAAAGGTGGTTTGACACATTTGAGGCTAAAGAAGGTAAACCAGTAATAATTTTTTATGATAAGACATAAACATTTCAAGGAGAAGGTAATATATCAGTAACTCTTTTCAATGGAAAATTCCAAATTAAGAAGGTCTTATATGTCCTAGGATTGACCAACAACTTGTTCGTACCTCAAATATTGGATAAAGATATGGTGGTTGAATTTAAGGTTGTTAAAGGACAAAAGCATTGCTTCATTACCAAAAATGGTAAGCATATCGTAACAACTTCCTACAAACATGGATTATTTATATTAGATTCTATCTATACCCCTCATGTTGCCATGGCTGCCAACTCAAAAGAAGATACTTTCTTATGGCACAAATGGTATGGGCATATCAATTCATGCTATCTACTCAAATTGAGTAAGCATGATATGGTGTTAGGTCTTCCCAACATTTTCCATACTTTATCTGTATGCTCAGATTACTTAGCAAGGAAGCAACATTGAGCTCCATTTGAATTGAGATCTTCATGAGTCAAAAGACCATTGGAGTTGATACACATTGATCTGTGTGGACCCATGCCAAACAATTATGGTGGAAAGAAGTACTTTTAGTTTTTTGTTGATGATTACTCCCAAAAGATGTGGGTTTTCTTTTTACAACTGAATTCAAATGTATTCTTATATTTTTAGTAGTTTCAAAAGCGTATTGAGAAAGAATTAGGATGTTCAATCAAGACCCTCTACTCATATCAAGGGGAGGTATTCACCTCTAATGAGTTTTTAAGATATCTCATTAAACATGGGATAAAAAGACAACTTACTACAACCTATGCTCAACAAAATGGATTTGTTGAAAGGAGAAATCATTCTATCATGGAGATGGTTCGATTTATGCTCATAGTTGGACATAAGTTGTCACTACAACCCTGTATCTCCTGGATCGAGCACCCATAAAATCCTTCATGCACATTCCAAAGAAGAAAATATACAAGTTAGATGAGAAAAATCGACAATGTATCTTTCTTGGTTATGATGAAGAATCCAAGGGGTATCGATTGATTGACCCTAAAACCAAAATATTCATATGAGTCAAGATGTGGTATTTGATGAATCTCCCAAGTTGGATACACCAAAAACTAGCAAATACACATATCCTACTATACACTTGGATTTTGAGGAGCCTAAGGTAAGGACTCCCCCAAAATAGAAGAAAATTCTAAAATGGTATACTAGCACTATAAGAGACACAAATTTGGATGCACCTCTTTATCTCAATTTAGATCGACCACATACTCGAAGTATGTCTCATCAAGAAATAAAAGAAGCCATTTATATAGAAGATATAGAAGATGATGAAGAAGAAGACATGAGTTAAGAGGAAGACTACGATTTTATGACTACAATTGTAGAGCATGAACTCGCTTTAGTGCAAGATTCCCTTAGTGTGCCTCAATGGAAGGCATCTATGGATGTAAAAAATGTCTCTTATGAAGAACAAAACATGGGAGCTAGTTGATCTACCCGCTAGTAAGAAACCCATTGGCTACAAATGGGTATACAAGTTAAGTATAAGGAAAATGGAACTATTAACAAGCATAAATCCTGCCTTGTTGAAAAGGGCTATGCTAAAAAAGAAGGCATAGATTATGAAGAGACTTTCACACCAAATGCAAAAATTATAAATATTCATGTACTCTATGCAATGGCAACTCAGTTCAAATGGAAGCTTCATCAGATGGATGTGCAGAATGCCTTCTTAAATGGTTATTTAAAAGAAGTGTACATGACTCAACTTGAAGTATTTTTTGTACAAGGACAAGAGAAAAAATTTTACAAATTAATCAAGTCCTTGTATGGATTGAAACAAGATCTAAGATCTTGGTACATAAATATTGATAATCACCTCTTGCAGCATGGTTTCAATAGAAATCCCTCAGATGCCAATCTCTATTTCAAGAAATTTGGTTCTAAAATAGTGATCCTTGTGCTCTATGTTGACGATCTGATCATCACTGGCAGTTTAGAAGAGATGATTGAAGCAGTGAAGGGTGACTTGAAGAAGTCATTTGAAATTATAGATCTAGGACTTCTTCATTATTGTATTGTCTTAGAATTTGTGTAGAAAAAGAACCACATTAGGGTTACACAAATTAAGTATGCCAAGGTACTAATTAAAAAATATTGAATGATAGATTGTAAGCCCAAAGCAACTCCAAGGGAAACAGGGTTACAATTGTCTAGATACGATAAATCTCCTTCGGTATATGGAACTCTCTATCGATATTTGATTGGGAGTCTCATATATCTGAAGAATACCATTATGGATATCAACTTTATTGTAAGTTATCTTTCGAGGTTCATGCAGGAAACTAAGGTCAGTCATTGGAAGACAGTGAAGTGAGTTATACACTATATCTATGGCACAAAAAAATATGGCCTGAATTACAAGAAGGATGATAAGTTCTTACAAGGATACATGGACTCAAATTATGTTGGATCTATCGATGACAAAAAATCAACATCAGGATACGTATTTCATCTTGGATTTGGACCTGTTTCTTGGCACAACAATAAGCAACAAGTTGTTGCAATTTCATCTATAGAGGTAGAATATCGTGCAACACAAGGAGCAGTGTGTGAAGTGATATGGTTACATCACATTCTTTAAATTATGGGTCTTCCAAATAATCTTCCAATACACTTGAATTGCGATAACAAAGGTGTTTTGAAACTTGTCAAGAATCCAGAGTTCCATGAATGAACAAAGCATATTGACACTCAATATCACTTTATTCGATATGAAGTTCCAAAGCATAAGATACAACTCCAGTACATTCCCACCGATGAACAAGTTGTAAATATTTTCATTAAGGCATTTGCACATGTCAAATTTGAGTTGTTTCACAACTCACTATGTATATCAAATAATGTAATAAGGGGGGTATGTTAGGTTATAGTTTATTATTTCATTATTTAATGAATAATTAGTGCATTGTGAGTTGGCATCTAGAAGCCAACGTGCATATTTTGTAAATCTAGATTAATATTAATCTAGATAAGCTAATGATAGGAGAATTATTCAGTTAGCTAAATTAATCTGATTAGTGATCTTCAGTTATAGGCTAATTTGAGACAAGTACCTTGCATATATTTTCTTAATTCTAATGAAATTGGGTTCATTCTAACCAATACTCTTAGGTGTAAATATTGGCTCAAGGATAGCAAGGCTTTGTTATTCTAAATTTCTTAGTTGAATAATAGGATCCCTTCATATTTCCTCCTCTACTCACCTAGCTCCAACCCTTGGGGGATTTGTTCTAGAAATGAATTGTCCTCTATAGTCTCATGCTTGAGACATTCATCCTTTTGGTGGAGGACTACATATCTAAATCAATTTTATCAGCTCATTTTGATACCCTTCCTAGCAGTGAAGACAAAATGATTGATGATGGACATGTCATTTAATTATTAATCTAAGGTCAAGATATTTGTAGAGGTCACACATTATAGATGCAAATGAAAAGGAAAATTGATCCTAATATGCTTACAAGAAAGTAAATTCTAATTTAAGAAGCAACTAGAAAGCAAATCAAACTAAAATAAAAGGCTATATTAGAAATAGAATTGAAAACTAAACTAATCAATCTTACTAGAAAGGAAATTATAATGCTAGGAAACATGAAGAAAACTTCTAACTAAGAAAAAAACATGGAAGGAAAATATAGCTAAATCTATTGGAAAGCAAAGTACAATTGAACTAAAAACTAAGAATTGAAATAAAATTTGTTGCAATCAAATTAAGGTTTGCTAAGAAATAAACTTGTGGATGTTGACTGACTAATGAATTGATTAAATCATAGATTTGCTTGAATGATAAACCTAAAAAGTGTTAGGATTATTGAGTTGTTTGAATTAATTGGTTGAGTGATCACCCTATGAAAAGGAACTATATGAGTTGGTTTTAAATCAAAAGACCATAAAAATATAGTTAGTATCTATACTACAAATGCAGCCCTAAAATATGATCTATTCTAGTTACTAAAAAGTAGAAATCCCCTAACCTTCATCAAGCTTGAGTGGATCCTTACTCAGCCAATGAAGTGGCATATTTTCCCTTTTCTAACTAAATATCTAATAGCGCAAGTTCATAAAGAAAATAAAATTGATTATTATATTAATTGGAAAATAATTACATAAATCTTACTAAACTATTGTATTATCATCTATGGTGTTTTTTTCTAACTCTTTATTCTCTAAATAATTTCTCCTTCTTCCCTTTTGCCCTCCTTCTCTTCCTCCTAAATCATTAATAATAACATATGTTTATATTGACAAAAGGAGGAATCTTTAGTAACAAAAATCTTATCCTATTCTAAACTATTATACTTATCCATATTTTGATAATGTTCTTAGATGCGAATATAATTAGTTATGACAATTACATTTTATTCTTGTATGAAATAAAATTTCCAACTTGGCTAAGAGAACAAAACACACTTTATTCTGTTTAGTCACATTAAAAATTGAAATACTACTTGATTGTAATTATCTTTGATTTTGGATAAAAATAATATTACAGATTAATACCTGTAATGGTCACAAGCAGTTTATAACGTAATCAATTAGATGTATCTTCGCAACTCACCATGAACTTTTTAAAAACCATTTGAAAATATCTAACTACAAAATCATATGAAATCTAACAAAAAAAGCAAAAAACACCTGTTACAATTGCACAAGTTAAGAGTGTAGTCCGAGTAGATGAACTACGATGGTCAACTACAAACACTTATTTAGGCAAGTAGCTAAGAATGACTGCAAATTCCTATTATCATGTTTATACAAGAAATTGTGAATGCCTTTTCAAGCAAGCAACTACATACGAATGCAGATTCTTATTTGAGCAGGTGACTACAAACGCTAGCTAGGATACTTACTAGGCAAGAGGCTATGGGCACTTTTCAATAGTGTTTTCCTTTCTCAAAAATCCCTACAATGAATCAAAGTATGCATTCTTCTATGGAAATCAAGGTTAGCATTCCAAATTCTTACTTATCTCACAAAATATGCTTTAAAAATTCAAAATGTAGCTAAGCATAAGAAATGCATAAGAATAGCCAAAATAACCATGTAGAAGGAAAGACAAACAAAAAGGAACAATTAGCCCATATTAGGGATATTTTTAAAATACAAATTATGGACTCATCAATAAGAGGAGGCTCTAGAAAATTTAACGTTGACAAGTGCTAAGTAAGAAGTCCAACCTATCCTCACTTATTAAGTTGTAGGTGAAAATGAAGGTGTGAATAAGGCACATGGAAAAAATATGAATGGCACCACATTATTAGTCCTACTCAACAAGTGACAAATTATCATGTCAAGGCTAAATTAGCATGACCTTTGGCATTTCAACATTTTATTGTTGTCATAATTATAGAAATTCAATTACCATGATAGTCAAAATTTATTTGTTTGTATGGAATCATAGCTACATGTTTCTCTCTTGTTGTCAATATTACGAAGGTTACAGGAAGTTAGAAAGTAATTGTAACTTCCAAACTTATACCTTCTTTATTACATGTATTTATACTTCTATCACATTAGTGCAAAAAATGATCATAGTGTTCAAATACATTTTGTGTTTCTAACATTTGGTATCATAGTAGGTTGTTATCATAATAAAGTTTCCATTTTTTAATGTGATCTAGTTTTCTAGTAGGAGGCACCTCTTAGAGTTCATGATAGCATGTTATCGGTGGAGAATCCAAAAAGGAATAAACACAAGTTTGAATGAGGATAAAACTTTACCAATTGGAGAAGGAACAAATATTATTTTTTATTCTTGTTTGTATTTGCAAGTGTTGTAAGCAAATATTTAATATTGAAGGAGTTGCAGATTCATCCGAGAAGTATTCAGTTTGTGTTAATATCACAAAAGTGATTGTTGTTATCTAAAAAAAATTTGTGTTGTAGTCTGGTGCAAGAAACATGTCATTTAAAAAAGAGAAGAGAATGAATCGTCTAGAGCATTGCAATGGAGTTTGAATGTGTTGGAAATAAATTTTGTATCTTGTTTCCCTAGTTCATGCCAAAGATGCACAAGAGTAGAGTGAGATAAACATTATGTAAGCGAGTCATCTGAAGTTACCAACTGGAAGAACTGTTTGAAGCTACCATTTAGAGTTATCATTTGGAGTTGATGCCTAGATATACCATTTGGAGCTACCATCTGGACCTATCATCTAGATCTATTGTCACCTGGAGTTATCGTGTGGAGTTGTCATGTAGTCTAGAGTTATTGTCTAGAGCTACTGTCTAGAGTTGTTGCTATTTGGATTTACTATAAAAGAAGGGTCATTTGAAGTGAATTTTGACCTACTGTCTATTGAATAGGTCTAGCAACAAGGTCTTCTAAACATGCGTGAGGGTAGCCTATTATGAAGTTGTCGACTAATCAATGCATGGGTTGTCTGAAAATTAACTTCCAGTGAAGTGTTGTCAACTAAAGGTTTTTGTTGCGTTATTCGAAGGAAAGTGTTGATTTATTGCATAAAAAGAAAATAGAGTCAAAAAATCAAAATGAGGCACCAATATATTTAAATAAATAAATAATAGAAACAAAATATTGTGTGCTTCATAGGAAGGCTCTTTGAAGCCTTAAAAATTACATGCATCAAGACAATGATTTGGCATTTTTATTAACCTAGAATGTTGACAGAATATTTCAAGAATATCTTTGAATATTCAAGTTGAAGATTCACATAGAATTTGAAGACTTATAGGGAGTGGTATCTAGCACCATGCAAAGACATGTTTTATTTATTTATTAAGGTAATAGGGGTTTTTGGGTCCCCAAACCCTTACACCTAGCTAGTAAAAAGTATTACAATATGGCACAACAACCTGTCCAAAACCAAACTACTAACATCAGCTAAACCTTAGGATACATTGATATGTTTAGCATAAATAAAAACACCCTTAGAAATAAAACACTCCTACTGGAGGTATTACTAACACAATACACAATCCAAACATAATAGTAAAACCATAATAGATGCAAACAACACTAAAGGACAAAACAACCCAACACCAAAATAAGATAGTAAGACCATAATAGTAGCATAATACAGAAGAAACTTAGCCAGCCTGTTCCAGATAATTGAGGGTGTCCAATGCCTCCTTTGATCTAACTTGTGCAACTTCGTTCCACCAACATGGCAGGTATACTTTGATCTGTTGGATGGGAATCAAGTGACTGGTTCATTGGGTCTATTCACCTCTTATTGCTCCAACAGGTGTTCATCCCTTGGATGATCCTTTAGTGCCAATTCCATCAGAGCTGGAGGGAACTCCGCATACCAATCATATTTTTCCTTGATTCTAACTCCCAAATTTGCCATCCAATCCACTGATTGATTTCCTTCATGGTAGATATGTTGTATTTTCACCTGCCTAAGCTTCTCTAGGTTTAGTTGACTCTCCAAAATTAGTTCAACAATGGACCAACTAGCCTCATGTTCCTCCTTTAGAGCCTTGATGATGTTTAACAAGTCTCCTTCAATTATCACATTCATAGCCCTTGTTTGTAAAATATACTTAGTTCCCAACAATAAGGCTCTAGCCTCTACAAAGTGGTTTGTTTGATTCCCCAACAACTCAACATAGGCTAGTAGGATGGTGCCTTTCTCATCTCTTATTACTCCCCTTGCACCAACAAAACCCAGATTACCCTTAGTTTCCCCATAAAAATTCAACTTAATCCAATATTTCAGAGGGGATTCTCACCTGATATCTTCCTTGGAAGGTTTGGAGTAGATATGTAGAGAACTAAAATCTAAATACTAATATTTGAAAACATCCTGCTCCTAGACAGAAACATTCTCCTGATAATGCTTTATGATTTTAATATTTTCAACTAATGCATTGCCAATACGGGCCCCAACTGAGCAGGCATCCCTTCTCTTATCCTTAAAGATCTAATTATTGTGTTCTCTCTAGATCCCCCAAAGGAAGTGTGGAAGAAAAAGTTGCCACAAGTCCCCTAGATGCTTACTCTTGAAGGGTGATATCCATTGAAGGCACACATCAACCATATTATCCAGGAAATCCCAAGAGATCTTAAATTTGGTTAGAAGAAGACTAATTACTTCATAAGAAAACTCACATCCAATAAAGAGATGATGAGTGGTTTCAACCTCTTTCTCACAGAGAGCACATATGTTGAAGTCCCCTTTTACACAAATTGTCAATAGTCAATATTTTGTTTTGAACAACAAGCCAAAAAAACATGGTTATTTTAGGAATTAAGTTCTTAACCCAAATATTTTTTATTGAAATCCAACCCAACCCATCCTTGTCAATCACAGAGTATCCAGTTTTCACTGTATATAGGCCTTTACTATCCCTGCTCCAAATCATTGAGTCACTCCCACCTACAGGGTTAGTGGGGAACACCCTCAACAGGTCCATCAAGGATTTTTGAGCTTTGGATTGGGTTTCATTTAGACCTGCCAGATTTATACCTTTCTAGTGCCATCTCCCCTCTCTAAAATCCAAGAAGTCCTTAACCTTTCTTCCAAAGGCTTTTGTAGTTTTTAGCTTCAGGGTGTTTAGTTTTGGATCACACTCAAGAGGGGTCTCCTTTAGCCAGATATCCTTCCAAAAGTCCACTCTTTCTCCATTCCCTATGTGCCATCTGATCCCTTTCCTCAAAAGGGCCTTGCAATTCATCAAGCTATTCCAAAAGTGGACCCTCTTGGAAGATATTTTGAATTGAGGAAGTCTTGTCTATCTCTCATGTATTTAGCTTTAAGGATTTTGACCTAGCTCAATTGATCGTTCTTCAGTAGTTTCCAACCCATATTACCAATAAGAGCCTTGTTCATCCCCTATAGCCATTTGAAACCCATACCTCCATACTCTTTCTTGGAGCACACCTACTCCCAAGCCACTAGAGGTAATATTTTCTTATCTTTAGATCCTGACCAGAGGAAGGATCATTGAATTTATTCCATTTTGTTCCTAATATTGGCTATAATTTTATATATAGACATAAATTATATGGGAATACTTTGTAAGGTTGAATGAACCAGTTGCACCTTCCCAACTTGGCTTAAGAGGCTACCTCTCCACCCTATCAATTTCTTTGTAAACCTATCAATCATTGGGTTCCATAGTTCTGATTTCATTTGACCTTTGAAAAGTGGCATGCCTAAATAGGTATGAAGTAAATTTTACTCTTGGTAATGTTTACTTTTTGTCTTGCCTCCTATTCATACTTTGTCAAGATAAGTTTAAGTTCACGTGCTTGGGGAACTAAAGATTTGGAAACTATTATAGTGTCATCAACAAATTGTTGATGTGACATTGGATTGGTTGTTGAAGTTGGCTTGAATCCCCCTAGCCTTCCATAATTTACTACTGCAGTAATGCTATGATTGAGGGCCTTTGCTAAGATGATGAATAGAAAAGGGAGACAAGGGATCACCTTGTCATAACCCTCTCTTACAACCAAAATAACTTACTTGCACCATTCACTAAAATAGAAAACCTAGCAGTAGAGATGCAACTAAAGACCAAGTCCACCCAATCATTATGAAACCCAAACTATCTCATAATATTACCCAAAAGCTCCCAGGAAACCCAATCGTAGGCTTTATCCATATCTAATTTTAAAAGCATTCCAACCTCTTCACTTTTGTCCATAGAATGGATGACCTCATGGATAGTTACAATTCCATCCAAAATTTGGTGGCCTCTCACAAACCCACCTTGATTGTTGTCAATGATGAAGGAAAGTATGGTCTTGAGATGATTTGCCAAGGTCTTTGTAAGAATTTTATAAAGTGTATTGCACAAACTTATAGGTCGAAATTGCTTAAAGTCTCTTGCACTAGCGATCTTGGGGATCAGGGCCAAAAAATTAGAATTAACATTCATAAGAATCTGGTGAGAAACTTGTACTTCTTTAATGGATTCCACAATATTAGATCCCATAATTTGCTAAAAGTGTTGAAAGAAAGCAATCGAGAATCCATCCGGACCTAGAGCTTTGTCCCCTCCCAAGTCAAAAACTACCTTCTTGATCTCTTCTTCAAAGAAGGGGCTAAGAAGGTAAGTATTGAGGTCCTCATTGATCATATTTGGGATATGCTTGAGTAGAGAGTCTTCCTCCTCTGGTTCCCTAATATCAGAAACCCCTAGTAGCTCTTCAAAGAAACCCACTACCTCTTCTCTTATTTCATCAAGGTTGCCAATGAGGGCTCCATCTCTTTTAATTATTTCTCTGATCTTGTTGCAACTTCGATGGGGGAGGGTAGAGATATGAAAAAACTTTGTATTCCTATCCCCCTCTTTTAGCCAAAAAATTCTCAACTTTTGCCTCCAATGGATTTCCTCACAAGAAAGGACATTGTGATACTCTGAAAGCAGCTCCCATTCCCTAAATCTAATGTCTTCAGTTAAGACCCCTCTAGTGATTTTATTTTCAATATTTGATAACTCAACTCTTAATTCTATTTTCTTCTTAAACAAATTACCAAAGGTGTTTCTATTCCATGCTTTCAAATTTTATTTGATATATCTCAATTTCCCTACTACTTGACTCAATTTGAAACCAATAAAGGTTTTCTTCCACCAATCTTCAATTTTCAGAGCTAAGTCTTCATGTCTAAGCCACATTAGCTCAAACCTAAATGGGTTGTTGTACTTTCTTCCATCCTTTACTACCTCCCAAACTATTGGGTTGTGATCTGACCCAATTTTTGGAAGGGCAGTGAGGGTTGAATCCCCAAAGGCTACTAACCCCTCTTGAGAGACCAAAAATATGTCTAGGCATATTTGAATCAACTGATCTCCTAAATGCCTATTGCTCCATGTGAATTGAAATCTTCTTAAATCTATATCCATCAATTCATTAGCATTTATGAAGTTCCTGAAATCCTGCATACCTTCTAAAGGGATTGAAGAGCCCCCTTTTTTGTTTGAAGGATTTAGAGGGGAGTTGAAATCCCTTACTAAGATCCACATGATCCCTTTGAATGTAGTCCTCATCTGGTTGAGATCATTCCATAATTACCTTCTACCAACAACTGTGTTTGGGGCATACACATTGGTTAGAATCCAATTTTCCTTAGACTCCAAGTTATGACAAAAAATTATGATGAACCATCTCAAACTGACCACTATCCTCCCTTCAATTTTCCTATTATTCCATAGACATAACAGGCCCCCGGAAGAGCCCTTAGCCTTACTAAATACCATTTTTGCATCTTTCTAGAGAAGGTTTTTTATTCTTTCCACTTTTCTTTCATCTAGCTTAGTCTCCTGCAAAAGTAGCAAATCTAGATTGTGTTCTCTTCTAAGAGCATACACCAGATGATGCTTGGAAGGGGCATTAAGGCCCCTTATGTTCCAAGACAAAATCTTCATCTTTTATTCTTGGCGAGATGTTTTTCCCCCAAAGTTTAAAACTACCTGGGATCCATTGGCTACTTCCCAAGTTGTTTATTTATGGATAACTGTTGTTGTGGAAGGTCTACCAGAGCTCCTTTTTGGACCTACATCCACTGAGTATTTAGAAGGACTATGAGTGACTACTTTCTGAGCTAAACTCTCAGGGTTTATCCCTTTTGAACCATATTTTACCACGTGGCCAACCTTTGTTGTATTTTGAGCTTTGTCGGGCTAAGGAACCTCTAATCCTTTAGGCTCCGAGATTACTGAAGATTCCCCAACATAATGGGGATGGGTCAAAGTCGTCATTAAAGAGGTTATCAGGCTATGTGTTTGTTCACCATTTTCATCAACAACATTTAAACTAGAAAAGGAATTGGAAAGGGGAATAGTTTCTTTGTCCAATAAATATTGTACTTGGAGAATTACCTCTAAATTCATAGGGTTGATTTCACCTTCTTCCAACGGTTCTTTATCTTTTTTATTTTGTTCCTATCCACCACTGGTTCCTTCTATAACTTCAGCATTGCCTTCCTTACTTGGCACATCAGTTGTCGTATTCTCTCATGTTTGTCATTGCACCCATCTATTGTTTTGGGGCTTATTTCTCTAGGTAATGCAATGAAAACTTTGATGCCCTACTTTATGGCATAAACCACACTTTATCGCCATGTTTTTGTATTCAATCAACTGATTACATGAGCCAAAATTAGAGACCAACTTTATCGATTTAGGGAGTTCCTATCTTAGGTCGGCATTCATGCAAAGTCTTGCATGCAACATATGCGTACGAGTAAGAGTAGAAGGATCCATAACTACCAATTGCCCTATGTTTCTAGCTATTCTAGTGAGGATCTCTTCATGCCAAAAATGAATTGGCAAGCCCAAAAGGTAGACCCAAATAGGCGTCAAATTGATCCCTTGAGAGAAAGGGTCAAAGTCATGCAAAGACATGTTGTCGAGACTCGACCTAGATGAACAAAGAAATTTTGATAAATTTGATCATAAAGCCAGATTAATCATCATGTTTAGTGTGTATGATGAGATCCAATCTTACATTCGTGATGTTTTAGCGACAAAGGATGCATAGGGTAAACTCAGTATAGTGTTCGAGTCCAAGAACCAAAATCAAATTCTACACATACAAAGATAATTTCATTGCTTGGAGATGAAGAGGGATGAGAAGCTGAAAGGCTTTCTATGATAGATTGTTGAGTTGTGAACCTTGCTACAAGCATTGATAAAAACAGTGAATGATAATGTGTTTGTTCTAGTAGTGCTACGTGCATTGCCATCAGTGTTCTTTGTTCCCACTTTTGATACTTGTGAAATTACTTCAACAAGAGGAAGCGATTCAAGAGACAAAAAATGAAGATGAATGTGCTTTACTTATGCATCAAAAAGGCAATAAGATGATGTATTCGAAGAAAGGTGGTGGACCCCCGACAACCACAAGAACTAGCAAAACAACATCAAGAACAAAGAAATGTCACATGTTTGATATGTAGGAAACTATGACACATCCTTCAGGATTGTTGGTACAACACATTCTCACAAAGATCATCCAAGAATCAATCAAATAATTCAAGAGGCAAACAAAATACTTCTGATTGGAAAATTAGATATGCACCTCAACAAGAACATGACAATGTAGCTAAGGAAGTTGATTCTGATGCAGAAGAACAATATTGTCTGTTCAATTCAATCTTTCATATTGTTTCAAAGTCTATCCTAGTTTGGTATGTTGATTCAGAAGCTACCAGACACATGACAGGCCAAAAGGAATGGTTTGTGAACCTTGACCATTCATATTACCATGGGCAAATAACACTTAGCGATAATTCAACATACACCATTGTTGGAATTAGGGATATTCAATTGCATATTGGAGAAGGTACCTTTCGCCTAACTCAAGTTATTTACATGCCTAGCCTCACAAAGAACTCGCTTTCTATGAATCAATTTCTTCATCACAATTTGTGTGTTGAATTTTTTAAAACAGGTTCAAAGAAACTCTCATTCGAAGTCGAAAGGTTCAACGATCATTGCTCGTGCTACTGGCATAGGCAAGATGTTTAAACTTACAATTGTAATGCAAGATAATCAAGCATTGGTTGCGAAAGCTTATGAAGTTGCCTCACTATGGCACAAGCAATTTGAACATCTAAACTTTGGCCATTTGATGTCACTCCTGCATCATTACATGGTACATGGACTTCCATCTTTGACAAAGCCTCGTGACCTTTATGTGAGTTTGGTCGAAAAGTAACATCGAGCTCCATTTACCTCAAGGATGTAGAGGTTGGTACACATTGATCGATGTGTATCCATGGATACAATTTTCAATGACTAGAAATTTTCAATTGTTCGTTGATGGTTATACATGACAAACGTGGGTGTACTTCTTGAAGACAAAGGATGAAGCTTTCTACTATTTCAAACTATTCAAAGCTCATGTGAAGAATATTGTTGGTCATCCCATTTACACACTCCACTCAAATCGAGGGGAGAGTACACAATAATCAATTTTCTACTTTCCTAAAGCAACATGCCATTAAACGACAACAAACAAATGTCTAAATGCCTTAACAAAATGGAGTTTCACAGAGATGGAATCATACTATTCAGGAGATGGTTTGATGCATGCTAATCAATACCAATTTGGAGCCAACACTCTGGACTAATATCATTTCATGGATCTTAACATCAAGAAGTTGTATATTGGTAGATATTTGTTTGATTAAAAGAACAAGTGTTCCTCTTCTAAGCAAATGTTGATAAAACACCTATTATGTTCCTATTTGATGATGATAATGAAGCCTTTGAGAGAGGATGTTGATTTTAATGAAGATGAAGGAAATATTCATGATGGAGTTGATGACCCAAGACCATCCACTTCAAGTACCACTCAGACCTAAGTGGTATCTCAGTACAGTTTGTGATGATAACTTGGATTGTGTTCTAGACACATTAGTTCTAGATCAAGAACTTGAAGCAAAATTTAAAATGAAGTCAACCTAGTGTCAATGAGCATTGTGGTGTAGACATATGAACCTTCAATAGTTCACAAAGCTCTTGGATCAAATGAGTGGAAGGATATCATGAACGTCGAGTATCAATTATTGATGAAGAACAAGACGTGGCAACTTGTTGATCTTCCACCTGGCAAGAAACCCATTTTTTGCAAGTGGGTATTCAAGACCAAATACAAAGCTAACGAAAGCATTGACAAATACAAAGCAAGATTTGTTGCAAAGGACTATACATAGAAGGAAGTAATTGACTACGATGAAAATTTTGCACCAACAGTGAAGATCAAGACCATTTGGATGGTTTTCGTAGTGGTTGCATAGTTTGGATGAAAGTTGCATCAAATGGACATGAAGAGTGCATTTTTCAATGTGACCTCGATGAAGAAGTCTACATGACACAACTAGAGATATTCATCATACTTGGTCAAGAGAATAAGGTATGCAAGCTCATCAAATATCTCGATGGGCTAAAACAAACACCCAGAACCTGGTGTGTGAAGATCAATGAGAATCTCCTATGACCTGCATTCCACTGTAACCCATATTATCTGAATCTATACTTCAAAAGGCAAGGAAGAGAGGTCATGATCATCATTGTGTATGTCGATGACTTGGTCATCATTGGGAGTTCAATGAAGTTGATTGAAGAGACCAAGAAAGCATTGAAACATCTATTTGACATGACTAATCTCAAGCTAATGCACTATTTTCTTGGCTTGGAGGTGTGGTAAACTAATGTTGCAAATAAAGTATGTAAGGACATTACTCAAGAAGTTTTAGATAATAGATTATAATCCCATGGACAATCTAATGGAAGCAAGGTTGCATTGTCACATTATGCTCCATCTCCACAGGTGAATGGAACTCTCTATCGCCAACTAATTGGGAGTCGTATTTATCTAACATACACAAGACCTGACATCAACTATGTTGTGATCTATCATTCACGGTATACAAGAACCAAAGGTGTGTCATTGGAAAGCATCAAAGAGAGTACTCAGGTATATCTATGGTACGACTAAGTATGGTCTGGAGTATAAGAATGATCAATTCTTCTTGACAAGTTCACGAATGTGTTATTATGCAAGATCCATTGATGATAAGAGATCCACTTCTAGATATGTATTCTTTCTAGGATTTGGTCTGATTTCTTAGGGAAGTAAGAAGCAACATATTGTTGCTCGTTCTTCCAAAAAGGTTGAATTTTGTGACAAAAGGAGTTGTTTATAAGGAAATATGGTTACATTGCATCTTGTCAAGAATGGGCATCCCACAAAAAAAAACAATGATCCTGAGTTGTAACAATCAAACAGTTTTGATGCTTGTTTGCAATACAATTTTCCATGAGTACACAAAACACATTGAGGTTCTGTTAGTCAAAAAGTGACTAACTACAGAAAAATAGCTGATGCACCTTTTTGCATATTTTCCAAGAAGACCGAAGTGGCCCATATGCTAAAGATCAAAGAAAAAGCAAAACACCGCAAGGAGGAAAAAGTGTCGCGATATCGCGACATGTTGCATTTTCGTGGTCCAAAGCGAAGAGAAAGAGCAAGGAGGAAAAAGTGTCGCGATATCGCGACATGTTGCATTTTCACGGGCAAAAGCAAAGAGAAAGAGCAAGGAGGAAAAGTGTCGCGATATCGCGACATGTTGCATTTTCGCGGCCAAGAGCAAGAGAAAGGAGCAAGGAGGAAAAAGTGTCGCGATATCGCGACATGTTGCATTTTCGTGGCTAAGAGCAAGAGAAAGGGAGCAAGGAGGCAAAAGTGTCGCGATATCGCGACATGTTGCATTTTCATGGGCAAAAGCAAAGAGAAAGAGCAAAGAGGAAAAAGTGTCGCGATATCGCGACATGTTGCATTTTCACGGTCCAAAGCAAAGAGAAAGAGCAAGGAGGAAAAAGTGTCGCGATATCGCGACATGTTGCATTTTCGCGATCAAAGCAAAGAGAAAGAGCAAGGAGGAAAAAGTGTCGCGATATCGTGACATGTTGCATTTTCAGGCAAAAGCAAAGAGAAACACATTTCATTTTCAAGAGCAAAAAAGGAGCAAGGAGGAAAAGTGTCACGATATCGCGACATGTTGCATTTTCGTGGCTAAGAGCAAGAAAAGGGAGCAAGGAGGCAAAAGTGTCACGATATCGTGACATGTTGCATTTTCGCGGCTAAGAGCAACAAAAGAGCAAAGAGGAAAAGTGTCACGATATCGCGACATGTCTCATTTTCGCAGCTGGAAGCAGTAGAAGAGCAAAGCAAGAGACGAATGTCGCGATTTCATGACATGTCTCATTTTCATGGCTGGAAGCGGCAGAAAAGCAAAGCAAGGAAAGAATGTCATGATTTCGTGACATGTCTCATTTTCTACTGGAAGCGACAGAAGAGCAAAGCAAGAGACGAATGTCACGATTTCATGACATGTCTCATTTTCACGGCTGGAAGCGGCAGAAGAGCAAAGTAAGAGACGAATGTCATGATTTCATGACATGTCTCATTTTCATGGCTAGAAGCGGCAGAAGAGCAAAACAAGAGACGAATGTCATGATTTCATGACATGTCTCATTTTCACGATTGGAGGCGACAAAAGAGCAAAGCAAGGAAAGAATGTCGTGATTTTGCGACACGCCAGCTATAAAGGAATAGAGTATATTTTTGGCAACTAGGGACATGCACTGACATCAGGTGCTGATTTCTGAAGAATGGTCTATTGATTATAACTTGGCAGGTCCGCTGGATGATTGTAGAATAACAGGCTCATCTAAAATTAGCCAGAAGGAAATCTATCCAATCTATGGGAAATCTGTTGTATATTATTAGAAACTGTAGACAATTACTTGTAATTGATTGAAGAAATTAAATGTACGTAGTAGAAGATACTCTTTTTAGGGTATAAATAGGAGTGAGTCGACCATGAAAAGAGGTCGGCTCTTGGACGTTTACAAGCTTGATGTACATGTACTGGATTACAAGCAATAAAAGATTTCTTCTTCTGGCTTCCGAAACTTCGTGTGCAAGTGTATGTATCTCGGTGTTTTAACTTTTATTCATTCTAAGTTTTATAATGTATCTGTTCTAAAATCTGGACTGTGCACGTATAAATCTTGTTTCTAGAGTTGAACATTAAAATATATTTACATGCTTTTAGATGAACATCTAAAAGTCACACTCAGGAATTCATGTTTTCTATAAAGAAGATATAAAGAAAACTCTGAAAGTAGTAATCTGCATCATCAATGTTTGTTGTTGTCTAATCTGTACCATGAGAAAAGTTCTAGCTTAGGCTATATTTCCCTTATCTCTTGTTCCCCTTTTCTCTAAAAAACTCAAAGGAACCAGCCTTCTCTGGAGACTAGACAGATGATCTCAAGCAAGATCTATCTATTCAATGTTGGCAAAGTCTAAGGTGCAACACTATTAACCGAAGGCAGATTTTGTTCCAATAGTTTTTGGCATGCCCGGTGGGACCAGCAATCCCATAGTATTGTATAAGTTTTGGTGTTTTACCTTAAGAGCCTTTTTGTTTGAAAATCTCAAGAAAAACCACCTGGCGACTCCGTTGCAATTTAGACCATAAAAGAAAGACCTTGTCTAAAAACCTTCTGGTTATATAGCCATATGATAACCAGATCCCGAGCTAGAAACTCTGAAGAACCTATCGAGTTCTTTGAACTACATCTCGGAAGCCTAAAAGCACACCCTGTGCTAGCCGCACGATCAAATCCGCCCGGCACCATTAGCACCTCTTTAACACCCATTGTAGGAGCATCTACAAGCAATCCCATAGCGGTTGTAACTCCTTTAGCAATCATGGCAGCCGCCCTTGCCCCAACGCATCTTGTGTGGAATCAAACTAGCCCTTTGAACTTGGGAACACACCACCAAATTCCACAAGCTGCACTAAAAGCATTACCGACCTTTGACGAAATAGGCAAAATAGTAGATGAGCACTGTTTAGATGTATCATCGCTAGCATCTATTTACAACATCACTCAAGAAGATGTAATGGTCAGATTGTTGATTATATCTTTGAAAGGAAAGATGCTCTATTGGTACAGAGCGCTTCCCACTGGATCCATTACTTCTTGGGCAGTACTGGTCGGCCGTCTGGTCGATGAATTTAATATACATGCGGATCCTTTCACATTGCTGAATCAATTCACTGTCATTGAGAGGCATCCACAAGAAGAAATCCAAGATTTCAACATCAGATTTACCAGAACTCGTGATAGAGTACCGCAAGGCCTAAAGCCCATGGAAGAACAAGCTATATGCTATTATTTAAGGGCTTTTGATTCAGATCTCAGTATGATAATAAGGCAATCCCGTGTAACCACTTTTCCTGGGATCTATCTAGAGGCAGCAAAGGGCGAAGCTGATCTCATCGCTACAAAAAGATATCCATCAAAGAGTCTATTGCCAATTGTACCAGAGCTTTCCCAAGCATCAATCTCTAAACTTCCTATACTCCCATCAACGCAGGCCCTCCCAGCTATAGCTGCACCTCCTACATTCCTTGCATTACCAACCACACCCCTTGCATCGACTCCCCCCAATGATCAATACACGACCATAATTGATACAATGAAGACATTGTCAAATGAAATGGCATCCATGAAAAAGAGAGAGGCGAAATGGAATATCCAAGCAAGAAGATTTCCACAGATACAAAAGGAAGGTGCTTCAACAAGTGGAAGAGGACAAGATAAAAAAAATGTGGTGTATGCGAATGAGATAGGAGATAATGGAGAACCCACTAATTTCGACTATTGGTGTACCACTTGCAATGATCCTCATGGAGAGGATTCATGCATGATTCATCAACATCATGTGCAAGCGGTTATCAATGAGAGAGTCAAAGAAACCGGCAAGGGACAGGTGAACATAATCAGAGAAGTCCACCACAATTTGGCAATGCCATCCGTGGAACAAGTCTCAGTCATGACAAGGTCGGGAAAAAGTCGTTACAAGCCGACCCTAAGGAACTCCAACCACTAGGTTTTCCTCCTGCCCCTAGGGCAACTCCATAGAAAAACCAGTCGAATGAGAAAGGACGTTCTGACCCTCCTCAGACTTCTGCGGCTACACCGAGAAAATATTTTCCTCCTAGAAAAGGGAGCGAGGCTCAAGAGCAAGCGAAGGAAAGACTCAGATTTCCTTCATTGACAAAAAGGCAAAGAACAGAAGCTACGCAGGTCTATAGAGACAGATACGACGCATCTACTAGTGGAAGGGAAAAGAGTACTGAGGTATCCCCAGCTGCAACCCTTTCGTTCAACATTGCAGAAGAAATGAAGAGGACTCCTTCCAAGATAAGCATGTATGATGCACTGCAAATTCCTGGTCAGATTGACCTCCTCCAAGAGTCCCTAAATTTAAAAAATAATGCCTCCTTCTCAAATGTCGTACAAGAAAATGTGGTGCCAAACTCTGGGAAAAATAGACCGCCCCCATTCTATTTATCTTTGCAAATGGAGGGGTGGATAGTTCACAATTGCATGATTGATTCAGGGGCCGCAACTACGGTGATGTCGAAAGCCGTATGTGACATAATGGGGATGGAATATACTCGAAGTCATCCTGGTGTGTTGCAATTGGATGGTACTCCAATAAAAACTATCGGGGTGATCAAAGATATCCCTATTCAACTCCACAGAATGCCAGAAGTAGTCGTCATACAAGAAGTAGTCGTTGTAGACTTAGAACCATATTTCGGTATGTGTTTATCCAGAGAGTTCACAGCCAAACTGGGAGGTTATCTATCACTAGATTATTCGCATTTGGAGGTACCTTTCAAAGGTAAAAGAGTCAAGATCTACAATGAAAAACCATCTACTTTTCATGTGGAAAGACTAGAAGAAACAGCTACCATCAACATGATGTCCGAGGAATTGGAGAATATCGATTTAATGGAAGAAACCCTGGAGGAACTCCAATCGAAGATCAGTTTTCAATGAAAGACTTCAATGCTATGATAGAGACAGAAATGGGAAGCTATTCCATTGAGAAACCAAAAAAGCTCCCTATTGTTGTCCCTAAAACAGATGATTCAACCAACCAGTTATGGAAATTGTACTTTGATGGGTCAAGGTGCAAAAATGGAGCAGGAGCTGGAATCGTCCTGATTTCACCCACTGGAAAAGAAAAAGTCTTTTCATATAGGTTGACATGGAGTTGCACCAATAACGCAGCTGAATACGAAGCCTTGTGTTTGGGACTCAGGAAAGCTGAAAAACTGGGTGTAAAACAACTGCTGATCTATGGAGATTCAGAGCTGATCGTTAAACAGGTTACTGGCAAGTGCATTTGTAAGCAACATTACCTAAGGGCTTACAAAAACAAAGTGTTAGATCTATTGGAAAATTTTGAAGCACTAAACATGAAATCCATTTCCAGAGAGAAGAACACACATGCAGACCTGTTAGCATCAGTAGGATCAAATTTTTGCCCAATCAACAATGTTATTCAGAAGTCTAAAATAGTTAGACTTATATACAGGCCTTCTGTGCCCGACAAGGACATTTTTTGGCAGGTATTTGAAAACGATGAGCAGATCCTCGAATTTTTTGATTCATGAGATGAATTGCTCTACAGAAAGAGCGTTACAAGAAGAGGACGAAGAGAGCCTTATTCAACTGAAAAATAATCATATCCCCAAGGGACTGATCACCCTGGAGAGCCTTTTCGACAATAGCGACAGAGCTGTAGGTCGAAGGATCAAGGTAGATGAACGCCGGTATAAAGAAATAGAACTAGAACCGGGAAAAATGATCAAAGTAGGGACAGATTGTATAGAAGTAGAACTAGAGAAAATAAAATAGTTATGTAGAGAGTATCCAGATATAATAGCCTGGACTTATAGTGATCTGAAAGTGTATAGGAAAGAGGTCATTCAGCATACCATCGAACTAGAGGAAGGAGCTAAACCTTTTAGGCAGAGGCAAAGGCCTGTGAATCCTAAAATTGAAGCCTTAATGAAACAAGAGTTGTTAAAACTCCTGCAAGCTAAGATAATATACCCAATCAAGCACTCTACCTGGGTGGCAAATTTAGTTCCAGTCCGCAAGAAAAATGGAGAAATACGACTATGCGTCGATTTCAAAAATTTGAACAGAGCCTCTTTAAAGGATCACTATCCTTTACCCCAGATTGACCCAATCCTTCATACCGTGGCGGGAGCAGAAAGGTTTTCTCTGTTAGATGGCTTTTCTGGTTACAATCAAGTTTGGGTGAGAAATGAAGATCAATACAAGACCGCGTTCACCACTAAGTGGGGAACATTTGCATACCAAAGGATGCCCTTTGGATTATCCAACGCAGGAGCAACTTTCCAAAGAGCCATGGACGTAGCTTTTGGGGAGCTTGCGAACAAAATTATTGTCGTCTATTTAGATGACATGACTATTTTTTCTCACAACAAAAAGGACCATGCCACTCATCTGCAAGCAAGTATTTGAGAAATGTAGAGAATTTGGGATATCACTAAATCCAAAAAAATCTATTTTTGCTGTGGAAGAAGGAATACTCCTTGGGCATGTTATTTCTAAAGTTGGGCTGTCAATTGACCCTGATAGAGTGAAGGCACTTCTTGAGTTGTCGCTTCCAGTTAACAAGAAAGGTTTGCAGTCCTTCTTTGGGAAAATAAATTTCGTCAAAAAATTCATTGCGGATTTTTCCCAAACAGTTAAACCAATGACTGAATTATTGAAAAAGGACGCTCCTTTCAAATGGATAGAGCCAAGGAAAGAAGCTTTCCAGAAAATTCTAGAAGCCATCGCTCAAGCTCCTGTGCTAGTCAACCCTGACTATTCCCGAGGTTTCATACTATATGCTGTCGGAGAACAAAATAGTTATGCTGCAGTTCTCACTCAGAAAGGAGCAGATGACGAAGAAAGACCCATAGCCTTTCTAAGTTCCACCATGCACAAACATGAGGAAAGGTACAACTTCATAGAAAAACAAGTATATGCAATTATGAAATCCTTGAATAAGCTAAAACACTTCTTATCCCAGAGTCGGACGATGGTGTATGTTATTCATCCCGATGTAAGGAACTTCATAATTCAAGGAGAATTGGGTGAAAAAAGAGCTGGATGGGTGACTCGCATCCAAGAGTATGATGTAGAAATACATCCTACTAAAATAGTCAGAGGGAGAGCTTTGTGCCAAGAATTGGCCAAGCAAGCTGCAAGTGGATATGGGGAGAGCCACCCCGTCATGGCAAACACAGAGCAACACCAAGACAGAGTAAGTTCGGGTTGGATCGATGACTTTGTGAGGTATTTTCAGACTGGGTCATGTCCTGAAGATATGAACGCTTCCCAGAGAAGGAGATTCAGAACCCAAGCATTGAAATATACCCTTCGAACAGAGGGGTTGTACAGGATTAACATCGATGGTGTATTGTTAAAATGCGTTCCCGATAATGAAAAGCAGAAAGTGTTAGATGAATTTCACGAAGGTTTTTTAGGGGGACATTATGCACGCTGGATGTTATTGGCCTTCCATCTTCCTAGATGTGTACAAGGTGACCCAGAGGTGTGAACAGTGTCAGAGGTATGTGGGGAGAAACAGGAATGCACCTATGCCCTTAAAATATATTCAAGTCGAGGAACCATTCCAACAGTGGGGTTGGATTTCATAGGGATAATAGAGCCAAACTCATCATCAGACCACAAATACATTCTCACTGCCACAGACTACTTCACCAAGTGGGCAGAAGCAGTGCCTACGAAGAAAGCTGATTCAGAAGTGGTGATAGAATTTGTTGAAAGTCTAATCACAAGGTTTGGCATACCAGATTCTTTGATTACAGACAATGGATCCCCTTTCACTAGTGCAAAGATGATCGAATTCGTCAGTAGATATGGAATTTACCTGAAGACTTCCTCTAATTATTACCCACAAGGTAATGGATTAGCTGAGTCTACTAATAAGAATCTTCTAAGAATTCTGAAAAGAACATTAGAGGACAATAAGAAGAACTAGCACTCACTCCTGAATCAAGCCCTGTGGGCCGACATAATCTCAATCAAAAAATCAATCAATACTTCGCCATATGCTTTGGTTTATGGCAAAGAAGTTATTCTATCGATTCATATGGAGATACCCGCATTGAGGATGCTAAACCAAGTTAACGAAGATGAAGGTCATCCAATGGATGCCCGACTGATGCAACTTCTGTAGCTTGAAGAATCTAGGGAACAGGCCTACGATCATCATCAAAAGCATATGGTAAAAATAGTCGGGTGGTTCGATAAGAAAACCACTTTCAAGAAATTTAAAACAGGTGACCTGGTATTAAAATGGAATGTCAAGAAAGCAAAGCCAGGACACCATGACAAGTTTGATGCATTCTGGGAGGGGCCATTCGAAATTGTTTTAGAAAAGCAATTCAATGCCTTCCAGTTAAAATATCAAGATGGATGGGTTCTACCCATCACGGTGAACGCTTTTCACCTAAAATTGTATTTCCAATAAAAGCTACAGATCACCATTATATGTACAGTATATTATAAGTTTGAAGTTTTGTAAATATTTCCCTTTTTTACGGCCTAATATTTCCAGAGGACAATAAGAAGGACTAGCACTCACTCCTGGGGAGGAAGTTTCCCTATTAGAATCCTTCCAAGCAAAGGAAGTGGTCATTCTTCTGCTCCCGAAGTGTTCCAGCCACCTGAGAAATCCCAACAGCTAGAGCTGGGACCAGCTCCCAGAATTGAATTTTTGTTTTCTTCAGACAAAGGTTAAATACCTAAGCGGTAAAATAAAGGTTCTGATAAGGTGAAGATCACTTGTATTCCAAAGTGCATTCTTTTTCTTTTGTTTTTCCGCTCAAAATTTTTCTTTTCACAACTATGCTGGTGACTCCGCTTCCCAATGGATGAAGGCCTGGTCTCTATTTTTGCGAGCAAAAATTCCCCAGAAGGCGCCAAGAATGTTAGTCAAAAAGTGACTAACTACAGAAAAATAGCTGATGCACCTTTTTGCATATTTTCCAAGAAGACCGAAGTGGCCCATATGCTAAAGATCAAAGAAAAAGCAAAACACCGCAAGGAGGAAAAAGTGTCGCGATATCGCGACATGTTGCATTTCTCCGGTCCAAAGCAAGAGAAAGAGCAAGGAGGAAAAGTGTCGCGATATCGTGACATGTTGCATTTTCATAAAAGCAAGAGAAAGAGCAAGAGGAAAAGTGTCCTGATATCGCGACATGTTGCATTTTCTGGCAAAAGCAAGAGAAGAGCAAGGAGGAAAAAGTGTCGCGATATCGCGACATGTTGCATTTTGGGGCACAAGAGCACAAAAGGGAGCAAGGAGGCAAAAGTGTCGTGATATCGCGACATGTTGCATTTTTCCGACCAAAACAGAAGAAAGAAAAAGTGTCACGATATCCTGACATGTTGCATTTTCCAAAGAAGAAAGAGCAAGGAGGAAAATGTTCATATCCACATGTTCATTTTCAGATAAACAAAAAAGAGGAAAGAGGAATGTCACGATATCGTGACATGTCTGCATTTTGGCTAAGAGCACAAAAGGGAGCAAGGAGGAAAAGTGTCACGATATCGTGACATGTTGCATTTTCATGGCTAAGAGCAACAAAAGAGAACAAAGAGGCAGAAGTGTCACGATATCACGACATGTCGCATTTTTGCGGCTGAAGGCAGCAGAAGAGCAAAGCAAGAGACGAATGTCGTGATTTCATGACATGTCTCATTTTCGTAGAAGGGAAAAACAAAGCAAGGAAAGAATGTCATGATTTCGTGACATGTCTCATTTTCATGGTGGAAGCGGCAGAAGAGCAAAGCAAGAGACGAATGTCACGATTTCATGACATGTCTCATTTTTGCGGTTGGAAGCGAAAGAGCAAAGTAAGAGACGAATGTCATGATTTCGTGACATGTCTCATTTTCATGGTTGGAAGCGACAGAAGAGCAAAACAAGAGACGAATGTCACGATTTCGTGACATGTCTCATTTTCACGACTAGAGGCGACAAAAGAGCAAAGCAAGGAAATAATGTCACGATTTCATGACATGCCAGTTGTAAAGGAATAGAGTATATTTTTGGCAACTAGGGACATGCACTGACATCAGGTGCTGATTTCTGAAGAATGGTCTATTGATTATAACCTGGCAGGTCCGCTGGATGATTGCAGAATAACAGGCTCATCTAAAATTAGCCAGAAGGAAATCTATCCAATCTACGAGAAATCTGTTGTATATTATTAGAAACTGCAGACAATTACTTGTAATTGATTGAAGAAATTAAATGTACGTAGTAGAAGATACTCTTTTTAGGGTATAAATAGGAGTGAGTCGACCATGAAAAGAGGTCGGCTCTTGGACGTTTACAAGCTTGATGTACATGTACTTGGATTACAAGCAATAAAATATTTCTTCTTCGGCTTTCGAAACTTCTGTGTGCAAGTGTATGTTCTCGGTGTTTTAACTTTTATTCATTCTAAGTTTTATAATGTATCTGTTCTAAAATCTGGACTGTGCACGTATAAATCTTGTTTCTAGAGTTGAACATTAAAAGATATTTACATGCTTTTAGACGAACATCTAAAAGTCACACTCAGGAATTCATGTTTTCTATAAAGAAGATATAAAGAAAACTCGAAAGTAGTAATCTGCATCATCAATGTTTGTTGTTGTCCAATCTGTACCATGAGAAAATTTCTAGCTTAGGCTATATTTCCCTTATCTCTTGTTCCCATTTTCTCTAAAAAACTCAAAGGAACCAGCCTTCTCTCGAGACTAGACAGATGATCTCAAGCAAGATCTGTCTATTCAATGTTGGCAAAGTCTAAGGCGCAACACTATTAACCGAAGGCAGATTTTGTTCCAATAGGTTCAATGCCATTTCATATGCAAACATGTTCAAGAACACAACATACAACTCTAGTTTTGTCTCACAAAGGAACAACATTCCCATATTTTGACAATGTCTCTTGCACGTGTAAAGTTTGAAAAATTTGTAAATTTTCTTGTATGTACTTTGATTAACCATTCATGTAATAAGCAGGGTGGAGGGGGAATGTTGTGAATATTATGTCATGCTGATATATTCACCTTATCATTACGAAGGTTGCGGAAGCTAAAAAGTAGTTGTAACTCCCACCCTCAAGTACATTATGCATTTCTAACATCTAAGAGATTCCTTTGGTAAGTCTAAGCAGGTTGGATCAGGTCAAGCAAGTGGAGGGCAGACTCCACAACTTACATCCACAATTGTATTTGTTTTGTAGAGCAATTTTTGGCTGCTATGCTTTGTAAAACACCATATTTGCATAATTGTAAAGAAAAAATAGATTCCTTTTTGTTCCCATGAGGTTTTTCTAATTCATGAGATTTTTTTAACCGTAAATGTCATATCTTATGTGTGTGTTTTTGTTCTCATTTTCTCTGTTGTTCTTTCAATTTGTGCAACTGCTTGGAGGTTTGCATTTACCATTTGTACATAATTTTTTAATAATGAGAAAAATTCTCATCAATTTGATCCATAGTCAATAAATTCAAATCGTGAATCACCACCAAATGTGTGGTGAATTGACATCAGCTGTAAGTCGTGCAATTCTAGATCAGTTTGAGGCAATTCGTGTTCATTACAAAATAGGTTTTCTTATAACTGGATAGTTCAAGATAAAATATATTGTCCCACATTTCCTATATGATTGTGAAGGCTCTCAACTTATTATGTAGGCCATAGAATCACTCCTAGATCAAGTTCATCCATACCATGTCATGAACCTGAAAACAATGAGCCATCCAAATGCAGTACTCTGTTGGTCCTATTGCA
Source organism: Wollemia nobilis (assembly GCA_028583015.1). NCBI lineage: Eukaryota > Viridiplantae > Streptophyta > Pinopsida > Araucariales > Araucariaceae > Wollemia > Wollemia nobilis. Next base: position 15,142,275 of record JAQPPZ010000541.1, read on the forward strand.
ACTTGAATTGCACTTGAAAATGATATTGTTGGAATATTTCTATGAATTGAGCACCACCAACATTTTCATCAATGGGATTCCTACTTTCAACATCTCCTATTCTTTGTAATGCTATATTAGATACATGGTGAGAATTCTAAGTAGGTCATAAATTGCATTTTCTTGGTTGTAAGTATAGCTGCTATATCAGATACATGGTGAGAATTCTAAGTAAGTCATTAATTGCATTTTCTTGGTTGAAAGTATAGCAGCCAAATACAGACAAAGCCTTCCCCAGGGAAAAGATTACAATTATTTAATATGAGGTTCTATGAGTCGTATCTTAGGTATTAAAGAGTTGATACCATCTCCTTCCAAGCCATGCCTATTTCTACTCCTCTTCCCCTTCCTTATCTCTTGTGAGTTTACATATTTGATTTATTAAATGAGTCCATAACATTAAATTGTGGGCTTGTTATATATATATATATATATATATATATATATATATATATCCTTATTTACTATTATTTTTTCAATTCAATGCTTTTCTTTGTATTTGAGGTCCATTGTATGGAACATTCCATGCATCCTTGGCTATATGGTTGAAAGGCTTGGCCATAACAATGTTGTGAGCATGGCAGATTCCTGTCCTATGTTTGGGGCGTTTGGAATTATAACCCTGCAGCAACTATACCATTGTGCCACTAGATGCCTTAGTTTGACCATCCTACTGAGGGTGAAATATTGTGTTATGCCTCAGTTCAGTATCCATGATGCATTGTAACACCACAGTCCTAGAGTTGCTTCAGGTACATTTATCCCTCTTAGAAATAACGGAATTGGAATGCCCAAAATGCACAATCACATGTGGAAAGATGCATTTTGTTATCTCCTTGATGATTATTGTTTAATTGGTGGGATTCAAGATCACCACTTAGCTGATAAAATCCCAAATTCCAAAGATGTAGTCATCTCCATCCCTAGTTTAGGTAGCCCATGAAGACAATTTACACACATGCTTTCCCAAGGCCTTCAAGGCACAAGAAAGAGGATGTATAGTACAAACTTTCTATTTGCTTATTTGATGGCTACATAGGGCATAGCTCTGGACGAACTTGGCCACATCAATCTGCGTTCTTGGAAAGCATGCATATTGTTCAAGCCTCTGGCACCTTTGTTCTTGCTTGTAATGTCCCTTTTTAAGAAACAACAAACCCTTACCACGAAAATGCAAAAATTAAGTACAAAAAAGAAATAACTTAGAAATTGCTCATAAAATAACACAAGTATGAGGAGAAATTAGCCAGTATCATATATTAAATATTGCCAAACCAATACAACAGCTCCCCAAGGTTGAACAGATGCAAAAACTCCTCAAAAATAACCCCAAATACAAGCGTAGGGTTTGGGGTTGCCAACAGAACTGAAACACATGACACAAATGCTCCCAAAAATGCCACGAACTCCTCACAGATGCCTCTTTTTGTATTTTTGATATTTTAGGGCAATAACACCTGCAATGATATTGCCAAGACCCCAACCATGCACCTCCAATGCACTATGGGAATGAGCAAGACCTACAATATCAACTCATGGAACCTCTAGGGTTTCAATATTCAATTATGATATCAACATAACATGCCCAAAATGGGACGTCTCACTCCCTTATATAGGGTGAGGTTCTAATTTGGAGTTGACATCTCCCAAATCCATTAAAGTGCTCCCAACCCTAAAATCACTTAAAGTACCTTATTACAACATAAAAACATAAAACATAAATAAACACAACTTAAGTTATGTCTCCTAGTCACATGAACCCTTTTTCACTTTTATAATTAAGTGTAGGAGACATTTACAAAAAAATATTTATTTTTGGGACATTACAAGTCCACCCTCCTCAAATTGCTTGTCCTCAAGCAAAGTCAAAGCTGGAGCATCTAAAATTTGTGTACCTTCCCAAGTAGCATCCTCCATAGGCAAGTCCTTCCACTTCACAAGATATTCTTTGACAATCCTACTCCTAAGATTTCTCTCCCTTGTCTCAAAGATCAATTCAAGTTCAAGAATGATCTTTCCTTCATCATCAAGGGGTGGTAAATCTGAATATGGCTGAATATGTTGGCCCAAGGCCTTCTTCAAACAAGAAACATGGAAGACATTATGTATTTTACTTCCACTTGGAAGTTCCAAAGCATATGCAACCTGTCCAACCTCACTCAACACCTTGTAAGGTCCATAAAATTTGGGTTTGTGTTTTTATGCTCCACTTCTTTTCAATGTAGACTGTTCGTAGGGTTGCAACCTAACATAAACCAAGTCTCCCATCTCAAATGAGCGCTCACTACGCTGTTGACCTGCATACTTCTTCTGCTGATTTTGTGTCGTAAGAATATTGTCCTTCAAAGCATTAAGAATATCTTGATTTTTTGCTGCAAAGTCTCTAACTTTTTGGACCCTTGAATCACCAAAAATTAGATCTGAAAAGTGTGGGGCATCATAACCATAAAGTGCCTTGAATGGAGACATTTTTATGGACATATGATAAGTAGAATTGTAGCAGTATTCACCAAGGTGCAGCCATTTAACCCATGCCTTTTGTTGACCTGAAACATAATTTCTCAAATATCCTTCAAGCCATTTGTTAGCAATTTCAGTTTGCCCATCAGTTTGGGGATAGTAGCTAGTACTAGGAGTCAATTTAGTACCACATAGCTTAAACAATTCTTGCCAAAACATACTCAAAAATCTGGTCCCTATCACTCACAATGGATTTAGGCAAACCATGCAATCTGAAAACTTCTTTAAAAAACAAATTAGCAACTTGTATGGTTGTACAAGTTGTTGAAATGGCATAGAAATGAGCAAATTTTGTCAATCTATCAACAACAACAAATATGCAATCCTTCATGTATACCTTGGGCAAGTAATGAAGTCCATGGAGATACTTTCCCATTTCTTATTGGGAATAGGAAGTGGCTGAAGTAAACCAACTGCAAATTCATGTCCCCCCTTGTTTTCTTGGCAAATAACACATTCCTGAACATGCAAGAAGACATCCCTTTTCAAACCCTTCCAATAGAATCTTTCTCTAACCTATTTGTAAGTCTTGTAGAAACCTGGATGGCCTACAAGTGGAGCATCATGCATGGCTGTAATTAAAGCTTGTTTCAGCTTTGATTCAAGTACTAAAAACACTCTTCCCTTGCAAAAAATCAGTCCTTTATGGCTGAACCTGTCATCTTCAACTTGCCCATTTATTAGTTTAGAACAAAAATCATTCTTTGCATATTCAACCATAATTTTCACCTTCCAATTAGCAAAAATAATGGAAAGAGAATGAAAAGTAGGGTGCCTAGAAAGTGCATCAGCAACTGAATTCTTCTTACCCTTTACAAAATTTCAAAATCATATGATTGCAACTTTGTCACCCATTTATGTTGTCTTTCATTCGGTTCAACTTGCCCCAAGAAGTATTTCAAACTCGTTATGATCAGTTTTGACCACAAACTTGCCACACACTAAGTATTGCTTGAATTTGGTCAAGGCATGCATGATAGCTAGCATCTCTTTATCATAGATGCTAAAATTTTTCTTCACATTTGAGAGCTTTCTACTCTCATAAGCAATGGGGTGTCCTTGTTGCATAAGTACAGCTCCAACTCCAACACCTGAAGCATCACAAGCAACAGAAAAATCAGGAATAGCAAGTAAAGAAGTGGAAGTCATTACATCTTTCAGCTTTAGAAAAGCTAAAAGAGCCTCATTAGACCATGAACAGGCCCCTTAGTTAATTCAGCAAGGGGGGCAGCCAAAGAAGAAAACCCCTTAATGAACCTCCTGTAGTAACTGCATAAACCCACAAAACCCCTCAATTCTGTTAGGTTGGATGGTATAGGCCATCTTTGTACAAATTGAAACTTTTGTTTGATCAACCTTAAGATGTTTTTGTAGTAAACCTTGAATTTGAGGATGATAGGTGGCTGATTTTTTCCCTTCCGAACTGAAAATTACAGCTGCCCACTCAACGTCCTTATGCCTTATCATCTTCTCCATTCTTTTGTATGAAACCTCCAAAATTTTGCAAGAATCTTTTGACCCATTTTCCTTGATTCCTTGCAACACCACATCTTTCCCTTCAAGCACAAATTTCAGTTCTAATTTCGATAATTAGTAACATAATCACCAAGTGAATACAACCATTGCACACCCAAAACCATATGTGGAATACCTCCTAAGGGAAAAACAAAGAATTGCTCATCTACTTCCATGTTGCAAAAATTAATTTTTATGTTTCTTACCACTTTGTTGCATGTGATAAGATCACCATTGCCAATAGCAACACTAAAACCAGGAATGATAGTTGTAGGAAGATTCTTTCTAGTGGCAAACTTCTCATCAACAAAATTGTAAGTAGCACCACCATCTATTAAAACAATAACCTTTTTATCAAAAGATCTACCTGGTACCTTAATAGTGCGAAATTGATTCAGCCCACTTAAAGTGGCTAGGGAACCTTCAGGAACTTCCTCACACTCCCTTTGTGCTTCCTCTTCCAAGGGTGTCTCATCTGCCTCATAAAAATCAGGATTATCAGAATCATAATCAGAATGTAATTCAATGATTTTCATACCTCCTCTACATTTATGACCTCTTTGCCAAGGAGACTTGCAAATGAAACACTTGTTTTGTTTCCTTAGCTCATCGTTCTCTTCTTGTGTCAAGTGTGGGCCATTTGAGGGCTTATTAGGTGGCTGAAAGCCAGATCTGAAACCTTCTCCATGCATGGGATTCCTGCCATAAAAATTTCTCTCATTTCCACCTTGCTGTGTGAGGTTTCCTTGCTGCCCATACTGTTGTCCAAAAACTGTTTTTCTAGCTGCAAAAGGTGGTCTAGCAGGTGGATTATGTGCAAAATATTTCTGTCTAGGAGGTAAAACAGATTCTAAGCTTAAAGCTCTTTTAATATCATCTTCAAGAGTGGCTGGTTCAAAAGCTTTAACTAATCCCTTCACGGGTTCAAAAAACCATCCATAAAAAGAAAAATTACCCTCTTGGGTGAAATATTTTGTACCTGAACTGAAAGTTGTTCAAACTCCTCCACATAGGCATGAATGGATGAAGTTTGCTTCAAAGTGGCAAGCTCCTTGAAATACTCTTCCACATTCCTCCTTTCAAACCTGTTCAACCCTGGTACAAAATTCATCAAATGTATCAATATCACCATGCCCTTGGGTTACTAACCCATGATGCCACCATGAGTAAGCACTACCCTCAAGGTGGAGTGTAGCAATATGAACTGCATCAACTTCAAAAATAGGCTCCAAGGTAAAATAAGTTTGCAATTTTTGAAGCCATGCCCTAGCTGTAAGACCATCTTGACCATTAAATGAGGGAATGGTCACCTTTTGATGCAAAAATGGCTTTTTTTCTCTTTTTTAGCCTCAACAACAGATTTACCCACAATCTTCAAATATTTATCAAAAGAAACTGCTGCCCTAAAACCCTCAGATTTATTATTATAAGCAGCAAACCATTCATCTAATTCATCAGTTACCTCATTTTCCTCCCGTGGAGGTGGTGGAACAAGGAACATAGGCTTGGACGGCCTAGGCAAGGGAGTGTGTGAGTTAGATGATGACTCATGCCCATTGTTGTTGCCTCCCCTTTCTCCTTCCCTCCTTGTGCCATTTGGGTTTCCCAAAGCTGCCCTCAATTCTTGATGATTTGTCTCTTGTAAGGACACCATTCTTTGCAGCATGTCAAGTAGGGCATCGAATTTTTGCTCAATCCTATCAACTAGCCTTTGGGGCTCCTCAACCTCTTCCCTGTTTGACATTTCCAAAGCGAGTCTGTTTCTCCTAGTAAAATATTGATGAACAGGAGGACGATGCATAAAACCCTATCAAACCCTAAAAAGATGGAAATTTGAAATTCTGAAAATTTTGACCACCAAAAAAAAATTCTAAAACCACATAACTGCAAATTGTTCAAAAGGGTATCCAAATCTGCAATTTTTATTTATTTTTTTAAATCCCTAAAAATCCACGATTTTCACTAGGGCACAACTTTTCACCACAGAAACACACTTATCACCACGAATAGCCGAAAAAACACTGAAAATGCTGAAACTAACCACAAGCTGACAAGATTCCAGCTCTGATACCACTTGTAATGTCCCTTTTTAAGAAACAACAAACCCTTACTACGAAAATGCAAAAATTAAGTACAACAAGGAAATAACTCAAACATTGCTCATAAAATAACACAAGTATGAGGAGAAATCAGCCAGTATCATATATTAAATATTGCCAAACCAATACAACAACTCCCCAAGGCTGAACAGATGCAAAAACTCCTCAAAAATGACCCCAAATACAAGCGTAGGGTTTGGGGCTGCCAACGGATCCGAAACACATGACACAAATGCTCCCAAAAATGCCACGAACTCCTCACGGATGCCTTTTTTTGTATTTTTTATATTTTAGGGCAATAACACCTACAATGATATTGCCAAGACCCCAACCATGCACCTCCAATGCACTATGGGAATGAGCAAGACCTACAATCTCAACTCATGGAACCTCTAGGGTTTCAATATTCAATTATGATATCAACATAACATGCCCAAAATGGGACGTCTCACTCCCTTATATAGGGTGAGGTTCTAATTTGGAGTTGACATCTCCCAAATCCATTAAAGTGCTTCCAACCCTAAAATCACTTAAAGTACCTTATTACAACATAAAACAAATAAACACAACTTAAGTTATGTCTCCTAGTCACATGAACCCTTTTTCACTTTTATAATTAAGTGTAGGAGACATTTACAAAAAAATATTTATTTTTGGGACATTACATTGCTTCAAAGTGGCCAAGCAACATTTAAATATGATCCTATTTCATCAAGCTGACTCTAGCCTCTCTTCTTGGAATGCATAACCTATCAAAATATTACCATAACAATTTTCTAATCTAAAAATGTTTTCTGCATCTAAATAATAGCATCTTATTGTGCCAATGCTACTAATAATTTGGTTCCCATATCTACATCAGTCACAAACATTTTGCTGAATCCTTCAAATGTAAATGGAACCAACACCATACCTGCCACTAAGCATAAAGCTTTGGGTGTCCTGAACAACAAATTTACAATCTTCTTAGTAATCCTCCTCTCCTATTCAATAACCAAATCAAATTGCTGGTGAAAAAGCCATCCACTTGGAAGTAGTGGCTCTACTGCAACTTTGTTTGTGTCCATAGAAACTATAAGAATTTATGGTCAGCATAAACAAAGGACACCTTCCAATGTTTAAATGTGTGTCAAAGTATTACCATAATCATTTTTCTAATCTTAAAATGTTTTACTGCATCTACATAATAGCATCTTATTGTGCTAATGCTACTAATAACGCGGTTCCAATATCTACATCAGTCACAAACATTTTGCTGAATTCTTCATATGTAAAGGGACAGGGAACCAACGACATAGGTGCCACTAAGCATAAAGCTTTGGGTGTCCTAAACGACAAATTTACAATCTTCTTAGTAATTCTCCTCTCCTATTCAATAGCCAAATCAAATTGCTGGTGAAAACGCCATCCTCTTGGAAGTAGTGGCTCTCCTGCAACTTTGTTTGTGTCTACAGAAACTATAAGAATTTATGGTCGGCATGAACAATGGACACCTTCCAATGTTTAAATACATGTATCATTGCATGTAGGTCTTTCTCATAGGTCAAAATGTTCACCGCTGCACCTTAGTTTATCTTAAAATGATATGGCACTCACTTTCCTTGTTGAATCAACACCACTCACAGAGCCTCTTTGGCAACATCTACCTCAAATGGTAACTGCAGGTTTGTTAGGGCAAGATGGATCCTTCATGCACTTTCTGCTGCTAGCATTAAAGACTTCCTTTTCTGCCTTTGTCTAACAAAATTTCATTTGGTTATTTCATTAAGCACGACAGCCAAATCAGAATAATTAGCTATAAACATGTACAGATAACTGGTGGCTTCCAAGAAACTCCTGGCTCCTATGAAACTGACTGGCATTGGCCATTCCTTGATGACTGCACTTCAGCCAACATTTATTTCACCATCTCCAACCATGTCAGTCTTCAATACATGCAGGTCGTGGTCCTAGATGGTCTTCATTACATGCTTAGGTGATGGAGATGTTTTCCCATGTCTTGCTGTACACCAATATATCATAAAGGTTGAATATGATGAACATATCCAGGTACAGTTGCAGTATCTCATTCATCAATATCATGAAGCTAATCAGTCCATTGCATATGCCTAACAGGATAAGCAGCCATCAAACAGTCCTTGTTTCATCTTGAAGGTAGTCTCCCAGATGTATTCCTCTTTGATCTGTACAATGTGAAGAAAAATTATGACATTATGACATAATATGAAATATCTCATCTTTGTTTGGTTTCTTTGGTAGTATCTCTTGTAGGTAGTATGCTAGATAAGTAACATTTTTTTTCCCTTAAATGCATGTCTAGTTACTGGACCACTTGGATACAAGTACAAATGAAGAGAAAAAGGCTCACAAGACCCGCAATTTTTTCTCCCCATTCCAAAGTTTACAAATTATATCCAAAAGCCATCAATTCCTTTTAAAGCCTGCCTTTTCCTTCTCAACTGCTGCAGAAAGGATAAACTGTTTAAGGGTTGATCTTGACTATTAGATGTTTCTTGGGCTTGTGAAGACAAAAGGTCATATATATTCAATGGCTTTTCAATGAAAATCAAAGGTCCCTGCAAGATGTCCCCTAAAAGTCAAATAAGGTAATCAGGAGACATTTCAGGTATCTTCCAAGTCTACCCAAGCTTGTCACTAGTCACCAACATACATCAGGGGTTAGAAGATCTCCCGGTTACTATGCTCCCATGTCTATGAGATTATGTCCATGCATATTTTTATGGGAATATAGCTTGTAAGAGTATGGAGTACAATAGTCAACATGCAAGGAATCTCTCTCCTAAATAGACTGCAAATGTTGACCCATTTGATGCCACTTTCATACAATACTAGCAATGTGGAAAATCACAATAGTTCAAACTCATGCAAGTCTAATTTAAGGTTTTTAGCATCATTTACAATGCATCCTAGTAAGCATGGCTTAACTATTTTCCTACCTTTTAACTTGTCATAAAGAACTTACCATGATATTGCAAACACTAATTTGGCTAGAAATCAAAAGTGGTAACTCTTTAGGAGTTAACATTTGATCATTTCTGACCTCTCACAACTCAATCCTGCATGATACTCATTAAACATAGAAGTTCTAGATTTTCCCTATTAGATAAATCTATGAATCTTGAATACTCCTGTAAACATATATGACCGAACATAGCTTCTCTCTATGCAATAATAACGAAAGATGTTTGTATGCCATTAGTCTCGTTTTCCTGACAACCAAATACAAAAGACATGAAAACTTGCCAAGACAATAATGAGGGCAACAAGTAGAAACAAATAACTTAAGAAGGCTATTGGACACTAGAAAAGTGGAATACACTTGAAAAAAGGATACAGAATAAGATATTTTCTACTGAAATGATATGAGTTAAAAGCCATACCAGTTACAAAGACGAAACAAACAAACAATTGATGATTTTAACAGCAAAGATATATGCTGGCTTATGGTTTTTACATGATTAAGGGCAATTCCAAAAACGAAATCTATGGAATTGCCAAGAACTCAATATAGTTACAATTCTATACAATGAAATCAAGAGGTTCTGTATCTAGTCAATCTTAGTGTTCAAGGAATATCTGTTTTTTGGATTTGTAGAGAACCCAATCCTTCAAAATTAATCTAGCGTATCATTCTAGCTTTTGCAGCCACTTCATCTGTACATGCAACAAACATTTGAATTACTTTCAAGGGAAAAAATAAAAGATAAAAATTCAAAAAATGCATATAAAGCAATAATAAACTGACAAAGAAACATAGTTGCATACCTTCCATGCATACATTGCAAAAAAGGCCAAGGTATCTGCTGACCAAACAACAGAAAATGATTTCCAAAAGAATGGAATAATGACATTGATGAGGGGTATGAGAAGGAACAGATAGTTCAATGCTTCCTTTTCTTCCTTTGAGCAATCACGTGCTCTTAGAGAAGGAATTGCTGCAACCACATAATACAAATGAGATACAGGCTATGCACTAAATACAAGTGTGTGATAAATATGAATAAGCATTATTTTTTTTCTCTAAATAAACAAAGCAAGAGTGTTTTCTTAAAGGATGTTAGTCTTCATTATCAAATTATAAGTAGTAATACGACTGAAGTAAAATAAACAACAAATGTTTAACAATTGGCTGCTACAAATTACTTTGAATTCTGGAAGCTTTCTGAACAGACATTTAATCATTTAATCATATAGCATGATGCTATACCTGCTCAATTAAATTGACATGGTACCTAGGGATATGATATTGTATTGTGTATGGATGTTATGGTAATTGGCATGGACCACACATAACCCAAGGTTTATATATTGGGATATTATATTCTAATCATGAGTTGACTAGGGTAAAGGAATCGTCTAGGGTTATGGTTATACCCTCCCCAAGAAGCATTAGGTGATAAGTGTATAAAGATGGCATTATGTAATTGTAAAGAATCATTGATCATATCAAATATTCTTTGTAATAGTCTTTGCCCATGGAATAGCCCTCTCATCTTGAGAGATCTTGTAGAGTTATCCTTCCTTAAGGAGTATTATTGGTGTTGACCAACCTTAGGGGTATTATCTATCTTTATTTCAGTGTGGACTTATGTTTGTGCATTACTTTATTTGATATTTCATCATATTTATGGAGGATTTATGTTTATGAGCATCAAGGTTTATAACAGAAATCATACACACATATAAAAGGGAAATAACTGAACTGTCATCAACAAAATGATGTACATTTTACTTATTTATACAATCAAGTGACATTAATCATAAGATCAATGAATTTTTTCCTACCATAAAGTGGAAAATGAGTGATCTGACAATCCTCCTAAATGGACTCACAAACCAATTTTTAAAAATGATTTGCCAAGACCCCCGAGAAAACAGAATGAATCTCAAGCAATTGTGTTTTTTTAAGGCACACTTATCCCTAGAAGAACAAAGGAGTGACACTTAATGAACATACCATAATGCAAAGCATATGAATAAAGAACTAATACAGAATTTACTAGGTGAATACCTCTAGGATAGGACTCCCCTCCAAGCAAAGATTATTTCTGCTCAGAATATGTACATAGTTTACAAGAGAATAGCCATCAAATGACCTATACCGACTATTCCTGATACCTTACATTTCATAAGACCTGAGCTGTGCTTCTCAGAGATCTTTCTTCTCTTGAATGAGTGGAACATATATATCTCTTGTTCTGCCATGAAGTTTTAATACTAAACCAGTTGTTCAAGTTGCTAGCTTGGCTCTTGGAATTTCCTTGTTTTCCTGATATTGTATATATCCTACAAGACCCCGAAGGTCACATTTTGACATTGTTTTTCTACTGCCACTTGTCCAGGCCCACTTCCCACTGCCAATTTAGTCTGCAGACAGTCCAACTTCAGGTCTGAATTGTTTATTCAGGTTTTATGGCGACCAAACACTCAAATTTAGAACAAGAATTTTAGTAAACATGTGGAGGAGGATGTCAAGAACACTCACAACATGAATGAGCTCTTTTTGAACTTGTATGGCTTTGTTATTGTTTAAAAACAAATTGCAGACAGTGCTTAGTTTTTTTTGAGGGGTCAAACAGATGAATTTTGACATGAAACTTTTAGTAGATAGTGTTTTAAGTCCTTTTCCTTCCGGGAAAAGAATCACTTGACTTTGACCTTGTCTGAACAAGTTAGGACTAAAATACAATCTCCAGACCTAAATTCGTTCTCATATTTGGAGGTTCACAGTGGAATTTTGTGCTCAAACTACATAGATAAGATAAGCTAATTCTATTAGTGTCCACAGATGACCAAAGTAGGCCAAAAGGACTCACGGAAAAGAGCTGTTACAAATTACAATGCACTGTAGTAACCAAAAAGCACTACAAAAATAATCTAAACTAGAGTAAAGAATCTTTTGTAAACTACTCTAAAGAGGAACAACTGTATGGCATAAAATAAGAGTTTCGAGGATTACCCAAAATGGATAAACCCTAACATGCTAAAGGTGATGATTGAGGTAGAAGTTGAGATACAATAGAGATAGAAAGAAGCACCAGTGGAACCAAGTGCCAATATTAATCTACAATGGGATGTAAAGTAGAAGCATAGTCGTCATCGTCACTAACTATCCCAATAGGGCCAACATAGGATTTAATGATCCTCCTAGGAGAATGGCCAAGACTAAGAGGGCCTGGTTGGTTGATCCTGGGAGGAAATGGAGCTCGCCACTTAAAGACTCTTCTAGCATCCATGACTGTGGAACGAATAGAAAAGGCCAAGTAACTGGTAAGTTGTGTTTGTCTACAATTCCTCGGTATGAGAGGGGTGGCCGAAACCCAATGCCAAAGAACTGTAGTCCTGTCCTGTCGCAAACAAGAAAAAAGAACTAAAGCCTTAGTAGCCACTCTTGTATGCAGACAAGGGCACACAGATCTGCCATTAACATTTTGGATAGTTGTAGCTTCAAATGAGTGCTTATTACTCTCAACTGCAGAGATAGAGTGAAAGAATGAGGTGATTAGTTGAGTGGTAGTCTATCTCCCTTGTAATAATTGACGTCAAAGAGTGATAGCTTCCCTGAGGTAAAGAGCCAAGCATCTTTGGTCAGGATAGCTGAAAAAGGTGGCAAGCGATCCACCTGAGTCTCTATACAGGTAACAGTACCTCCCTCCCAAATTTCATTGCAGATTGATGTTGTATGAAAAAGTAATAACCGAACAATAATAGGTTGTTGCATGGCAATTTTTTGGATGTCATCATTACTTGGTCATGATGATTTGTGGTCACTACTAAAGCTAGATGACTAAGTGACTGTTCTACTGGACTACTTGAAATCATCCAAGCCTCTTCACATTATCCTATATATGTGCCAAGTCTTTGAATGTCATTCCCCGAGTGTCACCAAGTTGGTTAGTCATTATGCACAAATGTCATTTTCGAGTTCACTCTTTCTTGTGTTAACACATTGGATTTCTAAACAACCTGCTATGGACCAAATGTGTAATAGGCTTTGGGTCCCTCAAAATCTTACTTTAAAAAGGTAATCTCCTCTTGCTACCATGTTCTTACTTGTTATGGCAAGTGGTGCTTGCATGTTTGTTTTCAAGTGGATTTGTTGTTTTCATTAGAGTTGTTATCTCCTTGAAAACAACTCTAATCAAGTGGTGCTTGCATGTTTGCTACCATATTCTTACTTGTTATGGCAAGTGGTGCTTGCATGTTTGTTTCCAAGTTGGATTTATAGCTCTTTTTCCAATATGGTTCAATGTGCACCCTTTGGTGTCTTGGCTCTTTCCCTAGAGACCCAACCATAGATGGTTTCGATGTTGGCACACCCCATAGCCTCTTACTTCAACACGAGGAAAGTTCTGTTTTGGAGCTTGGCATGGAAATAAGGAACTACAACAAAAATCAAATACAAAATTTTTTTTGTGTTGATTTAAGAGGCTATTCGTGCCAAACAAGGGAGAGGTTGGGTGATTTCTGAAGGGTCGCAGTAGACCCCTTTCCGCTGAAAGTTGGTGCCAGCTTCATGAATTAAAGGAAACTCTTTCCCATGTTGATAAAGGTAGCATCCTTCTTGACTGATTCCTTCAAGGTTTACTCCAAAATTTGTATGGTGTTTACCTAGCTGATTCTCTTCATGTTTTCTATAGCTTGGCTGTTTTCTCTATGTCCTAGAAGGTTCATCCTCAAGTTAGAGCTTCTATATTCCCATAATTCCATATGGTCATAGTGGCATAATGCTAGAGTGATGATTCCATGAGCTTATGGGAACTGTCTTGATACCTTCATAAGACCTGATCATCCTAACAATAAATTCGATCTAATGATCTAAATTCAATATGCTCATTCGTAGTCCTGCTTGTTTTATACAACTACTCCTTTGATAGGGTGGTAACAAGTGGTTGTTAAGATCATACATGTAAATATTGTTCTGTTATGTCCAAGGTCTAGAACTTGTACTTGAAACGAAAACTAAGCAGAATCTGCTCTCATGCTACTGTTCTATTCCTAACACAACTTCTTCTTATGGTCGGTAAAAAATTTCCACCTGAACTCTCTATTCCTGGACACTGCACCTTGGAAACGCTCATTAATGGCTAGAGAACCCACAGTTAAACCAAAATAAAAACATAGCTGAAACTAGAACTTGCAATACAGCTGTAGCAAAAACTGGGGTGCTAAATGGAAATTGTTGGGAGAAAGGTAAAAATCTCAAGTATGTCAAGGAAATACGAAATGAAAAGATAGCTGAAGTTTAACTCCTACAAACATTTCATCAAATGGCATTAGCTCAACCGTTTATATTCTTCAACTTTCAAGGAGGAGACCCAAGTTTGAATCTTGCCATGCAATACATGCATAATTGCCAAATTGTCGTAATACCACTATGGAGTCAGATGTAGTACGGGTGGGGCCGTTGCAATCTCATATAAAAAATTTAAAAAAAAAAAATCCTACAAACATTTCCTTTTTTACATGAGAAAACTGGAAAGATAATTCAATGACTATATTATTTCCAAAAAGTGGCTCAAACAATATTTAATGTGACAATAACTTTCCTAAGAAAGTACAAGTGCCAAAGTAGGCCATCGCCAAGAGCAGTTTGGATGCTACATTTGACTAAAATATTCAGTGATTCAGATTGCCAAAATAGCGTCACATAACATCCACTAACACCTAAAATCTATTCATAGTCAATTTCCACTTCAATTCTCTTTTCTTTATGAATGTGGGATGATTACATTTCTACAAAAAAAAAAAAAAAAGTATTCAACAAATTCTAAGGGCCCCCACAAGTCATTTTCCTAGAAAGCTCTGCTAACCAAAAAACAGTCTTAATGGACCCACAAATCATAAAATATTCTTATCTGACCAAACTATACAAAAAGGTTGGTTGGGGCCAACTATCCAATATTTTCATAAAATAAAACAAGGTTCATTACAAGTTTTCTAATGCACTCATTCCTATTACAAGAAGAGGAAATGTCAAGCTCTTACGCAATCATTGTCCAATTGATACTTGCACTTTGCTAGGCTGCCTCCTTTGATTGGCTTCTCGATGATGGCTAGAATGTGATGCACTTTACCTTAGTAGTCCCCACTTGGAATCCAAATATGCTTCAATTTCCTTGCATCTTACATGTTCGAGGCAACCTTCAGCTTTAAAGCATGATCTACCAATTCCCACAAGTGGCTTACCCCTGCTGTGTTTGTATTTGGCAAATCATATAGCGGTCTATGATGGTCCATTAACCAATGGTACTAAGTTACTAACATTCTAATGACTTGGTGTACTTAATTTAATGGCTTATTTTCTGCTGAACTTTTGTTTGGTTCCCTTGTATCAACATTCCATATTTCTTACAAGTGATTGGCCCTTAGCATTCCCAACTTGTGGGTGGAGATCAACTTCTTCATCACCAATGAATTCATTTGGCCAAATTTACTTTCAGCTGTGGTTTACCTTCTTCAGTGACTGAACAGTGTACACTCTTTGATAGTGCAAGAAATATCTAGTTAGCATCAACTTGCCCAGCACACTTAAAGAGAGATGCATGCCTGGACCCATAGATGACATACTGTATAAAATATGTAGGGAAATAATCTAATTAGTGGCTGATGCCTTTTCACAGTAAACTTGATATAGAAATCAAGACATAATGACAGTCACATTATAGTTCAAGTATCTTAGAGTAGCATCTACTTTCTTATAGTAAAAAGGAAACATGGATGACAACATCACAAGAATGTATTAATATGATATGAATAGGAAAAAGTTTCTCAACCTTGGAGATCTACAACACAATTGCTGCCATATGACGTGGAGATCTACAACACAATTGCTGCCATATGACGTTTTGATTCAAACATCCTTGACATAAGAAAATTACACTGTTTCTTTGTAAATAAATTCAAAAAGAAAAACTCCTTACAATCTGCATACAGCTTCCTAGATAATCGTTTTGTCCAAAGGACCATGATCTATTGCCAAAGGAAAGTAATCACTATGATGATAACAAATGTGTCAATGCTTGAACATCTCCAAACTCATTAGGCATGCTTCTTGTTTCAATGTAGTTCTGACAATGAAAGCCAAAAATGTATACGCTACTGTACAACATCCAGCAGAGTTTTGCCAAAAGAGATAACCATCAAATGCAGCTTTGAGGAGAAAGAGCCGTGTTGGCTATTGAATTTAATTGTGTATCATTTGCACACATGTCTATCTAAATTCTTTAGAAGATTCCTCCTCTTCCTTATTCAAAAAGGTTCCACTGACATCTTTCTACTCTTAGAAACTTCGTTTTATATAAGCTTTATTTACACTCATTATATGTACATGATACATATGAATGTAATAGAAGTAGAGTTTTTACAATCTCTTTGCGTGTTCATAACAAGCTTCTAAACCAACAGTTACTCCATGTATTATACGGCAACTCGCCAACATAATAAATATCCTAAAATGCTTTTAGTTAAATGGTTAGATGTGATCTTGTACAGAAAATACAGCTGGCAAAAATATATAAAATCTCAAAACATTTCAAATTTCAAATTTTTGTTATGTGCTTTGTTAGATAGATTTGTTGATTGTGATGACAGGATTCCTCTGTTCTCCTTTCTTGTTAGGTGGCAAATGCTTCGGTTTGGGCAGTTTTTATTTGTAAATTTATTTTTAACCGGTAGCATTTTCATTATTCTGCTGTTTTTCTCCATTGCTTTAGATTCAGAGCACACGGTGGTTTGACCATGGGACAATCTCTTGTATTTTCTTGATAAAAATCTGTGGCTTATTTGCTAGGAGGTTGTTTCATTGGATTTTCGGGTTTGATTTGTGGAATCCAGCTCAGTCTTTCTTGATGTCTTATTGTTAGATCTAAGGTTTGGGGGTGCCTTTCAAAACCCTACTTGTAATAGGTTTGGGGACCTTTTAAAACCCCTTCTACTATCAATAAAAAAAAAATTCAAATTTCTGTTATTGTCATAGATGGAATGCATATGAATTTGAAATTGAAATAAGATATTAACATGAACTAATGACCAAAGTATGTAATGGGAATAATGAGAGTGACAGGATGTGCGTGTGGTCTACCAGCAAGGGCGCCACTTGGTGCTGAGACCTGGGTTCAATCCCCACGACAGATATATATAAGAAGTATTGATCAATATATATATATATATATATATAAAAGAGTGATAGGAAAAAGCAATGTATTTCAAACTTCAAATTTCAATATTTTCCCTTGGGTATTATCATAATTAGAACATACACTGAAAAATATGCCCCATAGAATTTAAATTTGAAATTATACTATTTTGGAGTAAGTAACAAAACTAAAAAAGTCATCAAATGGTATTTAGTTCAATTGAGTAAAAATATAGTTCCCAACAAAGAGATTTAGGTTCAAATCATACCAAACAATATAATACCACTATGTAATTCTTTTGAATACCTTGATAACTTAGTAATGATGTGATATGGGTGGGACATGGGTGAGACCCATTTCAATCCCATGACATGCAATGAAAGTAAAAGTACTCCAGGATCTGATAATTAAATAACTACTAAGGGGTTACTAAGCCAGGTATTAGAGTAGAATAAAATTCTATCATTAATCGGGTTGTGGGACATGAGTGGTTTATGAGCCCCAACACTTGCAAAACTCTTTGTGAATGGAATAGCAGGCTTAAAGGTGCAAGTCTTCTGGTTCCACTTATGTGGGATTCGTCACTCCTATTAACATTGTAGTTGGCCCTCTTACTTTCTAACTAGTTCATTATGATATTCTTCTTCTAAGAGTTGTTTCCAGTGACATATTCCTACGATAGAATTTCATTCCCTGTTACCATCATATATCATATACTGGAAACAACAGCGTGTAGAAGAAGAGCCAATGAACCTTTAACATGGGCTGGTAAACTGAATTGCATGTATCATAACTGTTTGCTGTTTTTCTTGGTACCAAGTTTCAGTTGAAAAAAAGTCTACCCTAACCCTATACGACACAATTAACCCCTAAATCAATACCAACATCTTGTACCCCTACAAGGTGGACCTCTAAGGATAAGAACCAACAGAAAATTCTACATGCCAGCTTCCTTCATACTCTTTCGTAGGAAGAATCATCCCAACCTATACCCTATAGCCTAATTCCCATTAACTCAAAGGAAGGGCCCACCCACATTCATGAATGTTTAGAAGGCTAACTTAATCCTAATCGAGTATCCAAACCCATCAGAAATATTTGCTCTAACTATACTCAAACCAGTCTAACATTACGAGACATGAAGTTCTTATACGTTTTAAGCATCTCCTTGAAAGTCTATTATAAATTTATAATAAGGATTATAAGCACACAATTCAATAAGAAGTATTGACGCTGAAGAGGTAAACTGTCCCTTCAACATTAAACAATACCCTCAACATGAAACAATACCCTCAACATGAAACGTTGGAAAATCAACATAAATGAATGCTCAAAGACATAAAAAATTATGTGAATGAAAAGTTTAGAAGTGGAATGTGAAAAAAATGCAAGCAGGAAAAGGAAAAAACAATATTATATTACAAAGTTTAACCCATTGTATGACCACAATGAAAAAGCGTAGATAGGCGCTGAAATCAAGTGGAAGGAAAAAATTCTCATTGCTCACATAAAACTAACTCTCATAGGCTTAGATGTGAAACAGAGAGATGGACAACGCCCAAAGAACAATGGGAAGAAAGGATATGTACTCTATGCAGCATAGGGGCAGTAGAGACAAAGGAACACTTCATCTATAAATGTTCGAGTTTTATAGATATCTGTGGCAAATACAAAGAAACACTTGGAAACAGGTCTATGGCAGAGTTATTTGAAGACAGTAAAATAAAAAAGTTGAAGAATTACTAATCTAAATCAGCAGAAGAAAGAACAACCTTCTCAAAAATATTAAAAATCATATAATTTGAGTGGTTATACTTTTATATTTGAGATCCCATATACCAGGTCTCACATACTTAATAAAATCTTTCGTTTCATTTCATGCTGTCAGGTGACCATGCATAACATCCTTATTCATTTAATAAATTTTTTTATAATAATAATCCAAAACCATCCATACACAAGGCCCTAGAGAGGAAAAAGTACTCACTGAACATCCAGATGGACCACATGCCCATGAGCCGCCAAATATCCGGCTCACTGGAAGGGAACACAAGGTTGAAAGAAAGCGCTCCACCCATGAGCATGGACAAATACCCCTGCGCTTCAAAAACTGTGTACAAAGCCGTTCCAGGAACCGCAGGATTCTTCTGCGCAGTGGACGCCCTCGGAGCAAACGTCCCAGCAGTTTTCTGAACCACCTGCACAAACACGCAAACATAAACTACATACTTCAAAACATCATGAAAATAATAGTAATAAGTGAAATTGTGACGCAAAAGACTGACGTACTTTCTTGAGGTCTTTGTCAATTGGCCGGGACGACGCCTCTTTGCCGGCGGAAACGGCTTCCGAGGGTTTTATTTTTTTCTCCTCCTCCTTCTGTCTCATGTCTTCTGTTTCTGTTTCTGTGTCTGTTTTGGTGGTAACAGACGAGTCATTGTTTTGAGCTGTCGTGATTCGTCGTCTGCCATGTGACGTTGATTTGAATTTGCAGGGGACCGGAGAATGGAAAGCGTGTCTGTAAATTGGACAGGAGGAATTGAGGAGATAAGCGGATTGAAACATGCTGGGCACGTCAGACCATAATTCCTTCTTCCTGTATCGCCCCGTGCGCTCTACTGGAAGAACGAGTGGTGGATTGTGCAGCGAGGAATTTGGATAAAGAATATTAAATTTAAACCACGCATGCAAAAGTGTAAGATTTTTTTTTTTTAATTATTAAAATTATATATATGTTTATAAAATTATAACAAGTGATACACTTGTTCACATTTATGGGCATAGTAATAGGGACTCCTTATAATTAAAATTGAGGACTTTTTAATTGAGGAGGGAAAGATTTTAATAATTCTTTATGACCCAACAGACTTAAACATGGAAGCACACTTACTCAAATTATAATATCATTAATATTTTTGAGAAGGTTGTTCTTTCTCCTTTTAATTTGGGTCATTAATTCTTCATTTATCTTATTTTATTTATTTATTTTGTATGGTCTTCAAATAACTTTGTTGTAGATCCTTTTCCAATTCTTTGTATTTGTTATGGATGTTTAAAAAAATTGGGTATTCATAGATGAAATGTTCCTGTCTCTATTGCCCGTGTACTGCATAGAGTACATATCTTTATTCCTATTGTTCTTTATGTATTGTCCATCTTTATGTTTCACATCTACACTTATAAGAGCTAGTTTTTATTTGAGCAATGAGGTTTTTTTTCCCTCCGCTTGATTGTAGTGCCTATATATGTTTTTTTCCTGTGGTCATACACTGGCTTAAACTTTGCAATATAGTATTGTCTTTTTCTACTTGCATTTTTCCACATTTTACTTTTATACTTTTCATTCACATAGTTTTTTATGTCTTTATTGAAATTTGGGCATTCATTTTATGTTTATTTCTCAATGTTTCATTTAATTATGATTTTTTTTTATTTCATGTGTTCTTCTCCCTATGCAGCTCTTCATCCCTAGTTGCCCTAGGTCATATGTTGTTTTTCATGTTTTCTATTTTTTCAAGCAACATAACAACTTGGTCATAGCAATTGCCTCTAAAGGGATTATTTTAGTTTCATCTAGAATTTCATAAGGGATTGTGGCCTTAATTACGAGAAAATTTATGATTAGATGTTTTTGAATCATTTATATTTACCTATATTTTGTATTTTTTGTGCCACTAGCCCACACCTTGTAGCCATATAACACAATCAATGTGACAAGTAGACCAAATAAAACCTTGGTGGTCTTCCAGTCCCACAACTCGATATTCCTATACATATTTTGTAGTGCATATAGCATTCTCCAACTACTTTGAGTTATTTTCATCCTACATGTATTCCAATTGAGCTTGTCATGAAAGTCTATGCCCAAGTATTTGTATCCTGCCACTATCTCAAGAGGTTCTACAAACTAAAATTTGAGATGTTACTTCTTCTTTTTTGCTAAAAAAACATGATTTTTGTTTTGTTAGCATATTTAATTAGTTAGCATATCCTTTATTATATTTCATTATTTATATTTAGGTTAGTTTAGGGCGTATTGTTATTTTTCATAACAAACCCTATTTTGGCCTCGGGTGGTTCCACAACCTCCGGGCCTATTTGGAGATGCAATGTATTATTTATACTTCGCATTATTAATCAAATTCAGTTGTTCGCACAATATGGTATCAAAGCTTTTAAGTTCAAAATTGACCCTTGGCTTTCGCCTTGGGAACTTGTGTTCCAGTCAGAGGCAACACGGCCATTGAGGCCATCCCCGACCCTCTTAACCTTGTCGTCTAGGATAGGAACGACATAATTCTCAAAAAAGCAGGCATCGCAGAAGGTGGGAGCTTCCATCAACAGCGTAAGGCCTGCACTTTTCGAGCATATTTACTTTTCGCTGCCCAATTCGTTGATCTGCGTCCGATCGGTGTATTATTCGAGGTATACTTTTGGCCAGATTTTGGCTGAAGAAGTGCCTGTCAATTGCGATGTGGTGATCGCAGTGTCGGACTCCGGTGTGGTCGCCGCGCTCGGATACACCGCCCACGCGAAGGTGCCCATCCAGCAGGGCCTTATCACTATGTGGGGAGGACGTTCATATAGCCCTCCCAGAAGATCAGGGACTTCGGTGTGAAATTGAAGCTGGTGCCTGTGTGTGTTGTGTTGGAAGGAAAGAGAGTGGTGGTGGTGGACGACTCCATCGTTAAAGACACAGTGTGACTTTGAGTATGTTTGTTGCCTACGTATTGGATCTAGACAAAACCTGCGAAGCTGCCAAGACGTAACGTCTGGCTTTGTCTGCACATGGGAAAGACCGAAAGGAAGCTGTGCATGGGAAGACCAGAAGGTAGCTACGAAAGGAAGTTGTGCGTTGAAGGAAACTTCCTACAGCTGACTGTCCACCTGACGTCCGACAACGATTCAATCGGAGGAGTTGCGACCGAGCAGTGGACGGGCTCGGGGAGACTCCTCAATACGAGGAGGTCCCTTGATCCTTTCAGATCAGCCCGCTAGCCCACTTGGTTGTGGGCTGAGCGGTAGGGCTCAGGGAGCCCTGAGGTCGCGAGTTCGAGTCCCGTCGACCCCCCCAAAAACAAAGGTATATTTTTTTTTTATTTAAAGTTTTTTTTATTATATTCTTTAATTAAAATTAAAATTAATAACATTTTAATTTATTTTATAATAGTTTTTAAAGTTATTATTATTTTTTTAAATATATATATAATTTTTTTTACTATATAAAATAAAGTTATTTTTTTTAATTTTAGTTATAAAAGAATGTTTTAAAATACTTTATAAAGAAAAATTTTACAAGGGGAGTATTTTTTCAAAAATCAAGGGGGGATAGAGAGTTTTTTTTTAAAAAACAATTTTTGGCATTATTGTAAAGGTGCATTTTCAACAGCACCCGAAACCTAGTGGTTTATTTTCTGTGGGCACTTTTATGTTGTATGTTGCATTTTTTTTGTTTGCACTACATCATTAAAAGTTAAAATCAAATTCACTCCCTAAGTCCTCGGAATAATTAAAACTCATCCGTGCAATTTATTGCACTGCAATGTTCAGTATTTGTGATACCTATGGCCAGCACTTATAGGTAAAGCTATCGTGATTGCACTACTGTATCCGCCGCCTAATGTAGCTGCCAAAATGACGTCTGAGCTTGTTCTCTATAAATCGTCGGGGAGAGATAAGTTTGCCATCTTTTGCATTTTTTTACTCCATCCATCACCCTAATAGTTCTTGTGTTTATGCGTAAATCCTGACGAAAGTTCTGAAATTCGAAGTGTTTAGGGGAAGTTATGCCCCATGCATGAGGATTGAAGACTTTCTATGGTAGGTGCCATCAACAAGACTATTCCCTTTCACTACTGCTTAAGTACCATGTATCGTATGATCTCTAAAAATTACCTATAGTTTCCCTCAAGTAAGGGCGGGTGATTTTTTTATCTTTCTAAATACCTATAGTCTCCCTCACGTAAGGGCGGGTATTTTGTACGGTATAACAGCCTAGCAAAAGGTATATCGAAAGGGGGACCAATTGGTGTTATAAGGAACCTTCACAATATCTGCAAAATTAATGACTGATTCTCATTAGTTGTTGAAAGGTCCTAATTACACACCATGGAAAAATAAGATGAAGGCAATCCTATCAATGGATGACTTATGGGATGTTGTATCTGAAGCAACAACAAGACTTTCATCTACTACTGGCACTACAGCTCCATCTGCCGTTCAAAAATATTTTGACAAGAAAGACAACAAATTAAAAGTGCTCATTTTGCTTGTTGTGTCTAATGAAGTTCAACCCCATATTGTTGACTGTGAACATAGTAAAGAGGCATGGGATGCCCTTAATACTATATATGAGGGAAAAAATGATTCCACTATTCTATTTCTTCAATCTCAATTACACAGTCTAAGCATGAAGCAGGGGGAGACAGTTGAACTTTTTCTTTGCAGAGTGTCTGAATTGAAGGCAAAGTTGAATTCTTTGGGAGAACCAGTTTATGACAAGCTCCTTACCTCAATTGTATTGAGAGCTTTACCTAATTCTTATAGGGTGTTGATCACTTCCCTTCAGGTGTCACAACGAAAAGTTACTTTTGTAGAGTTGTTTAATATGCTTCAAGAAGAGGAGGCACGCCAACTATAGCGAGATTATTCTTCTAACACTGCCCTCTACACCAATAGAAAGGGGCCAAACAAGAAGAAGGGTAATTTTTTGAAAGGAGGTGGTTCTCAAAAGGATTCAAAAGGGAAAAAACCTCAACAACCAAAAAGATATTGCAAGATTTGTGACAAAGAGGGTCATGATACAAATAGATGTTGGCATAAGAATAAACAACCTAAACAGAAAGGCCAAAAAAAACCACACAACAAGAACAAGCAACACAAGGTGAATGTTGTTGTTGAAGAATCTGACTCGGATCGTGAGTGGGCACACAAGGTGCTCATGACTACCACAACCTCCAAGCAGATGAATCCTGTATGGTATGTCGATTATGGCGCTAGTAAGCACATGACTGGCGACAAATCTTGGTTTGAGTCCTTTGAGGCCAAAGAGGGCAAACCTGTCACTATTGCTAATGATAAAACCTACAAGGTTCAGGTAGAAGGTACTATTTCAGTTACTCTTTCTGATGGCAAGTGTCATATTGAAAAAGTCCTCTATGTTCTAGGATTGGCAAACAATTTGTTGTCAGTCACACAAATTCTAGACAAAGATATGGTTGTGAAATTTAGTGTTGAGGGAGGCAAGAAGTGTTGTTCTATTACCAGGAGGGGTAAGAAGATTGCAACTACTTCATTTAAGCATGGCTTATTTGCCTTAAATGCTATCTCTACTCCACATGTTGCCATGACAGTCTCTATAAAGGAGGCAACTTCCCTATGGCACAAGAGATATGGGCATCTTAGTTTTGGTTACTTACTTGAGCTAAGTAAGTATGAGATGGTAAAGGGTCTTCCTTCCCTTTCTACCACATTGCCAGTGTGCTCTGACTGTTTGGCAGGAAAGCAAGATAGAGTACCTTTTGAGAAAAGCTCTACAAGAGCAAAGAAACCTTTGGAGTTGATTCACATCGATCTGTGCGGTCCTTTCACACCCATCAGTTGTGGTGGGAAGAGGTATTTTCAGTTATTTGTAGATGATTACTCACAAAAATGTGGGTGTTATTTCTTACTATAAAATATGAGGCATTTGGTTTCTTTCAGCAATTCAAGAAATCTGTTGAGGAGTCAGGGGCTTCTATAAAGACTCTCCGCTCAGATCGAGGGGGGGAGTTTACCTCTAAAGAATTTTTTGCATTCTTGGCTGCACATGGGATCACGAGACAATTAACTATTGCTTATACTCCTCAAAGAAAATGGAGTTGCTGAAAGGAGGAATCGTTCCATCATGGAAATGGTTCGTTGCATGCTCACAGGAGCTAGTCTTGGGCAACTATATTGGGCAGAAGCTATCACCACAGCAGTATATTTGTTGAATAAGGCACCCACAAAGGTCCTACAAGGAATGACTCCACAAGAAGCATGGAGTGGTAGGAAACCCTCCATTTCTCATCTATGCATTTTTGGGTGTAAAACTTTCATGCACATACCAAAAGAGAAAAGGAAGAAGCTAGATGAGAAGACATTGAAGTGTATTCTTCTTGGTTATGATGAGCACTCTAAGGGTTATCGCTTGATTTATCCCTTGACCAAGAAGATTCATGTTAGTCGAGATGTTGTTTTTGATGAGGCTTTCACATCACAAAGCACATCAGATGTATACCTAGATCTTGTGGAATCTAAAATTGAGAAGTCTCCTTCATCATCAAATATTGGAGGTTCTTATCCATCTTCTTCAAAATCACAGAATAAGAATCCAAAATGGTATACAAGTACAATCAGAGACTCCAAGCTATCTACTCCACCTGATTTGACTTTGAATAGGCCTTGTACTCACAACATGGCTCAACAAGAGAGAGCAACAGCAGAGACTATTGGGGTTGATGATCTTTGTCAATCTTTTGAGGAACTTTTTGTTGATCCAGAGAGACCAACAGAGGATATGGATATAGATAAAGACAGGGTGTTTATGTATTCAATGAATGAACATGAACCTGTTTCAGTGCAAGATGCCCTTAGTGAGCCACAATGGAATGCTGCTATGGATGCTGAGTATCAGTCTCTGATGAAAAACAAAACTTGGAAGCTTGTCAATCTGCCATACGTAAAGAAGCCCATAGGCTACAAATGGGTGTACAAAGTCAAGTATAAGGTATATGGGACAATTGATAAGCATAAGGCCCGTCTTATTGCAAAGGGCTATGCTCAAAAGGAAGGCATTGACTATGAGGAAAATTTTGCACCTACTACTCGGATGACCACCATTCAAGTTCTTTGTGCTATGGCTGCACAATATGGGTGGAAAGTTCACCAAATGGATGTCAAGAGTGTTTTTCTAAATGGTGATCTCCAAGAGGAAGTCTACATGACTCAACCTAAAGGATTTGAAGTGTAAGGCCAAGAGCAGAAAGTTTGCAACTTGGTCAAATCCTTGTATGGTTTGAAACAAGCTCCTCGAGCTTGGTATATAAAAATGGATAATCACCTTCTGCAACATGGATTTAAGAGATGTCTATCAAATTCAAACCTCTATTTCAAGAAAACAGGTTCTGAGATAGTGTTGCTTGTACTTTATGTTGATGATCTGCTCATTATAGGGAATTCATAAACTATGATCTCTACTATCAAAAGTGACTTGTGTAAATCTTTTAAGATGACAAATATCGGACTTCTCCATTATTGTCTTGGTTTGGAAGTAAGCCAGAAGGAGCACTACATCAAGGTGTCTCAGAAAAAATACGCCAAGACATTGTTAGAAAAATATCGCATGACTGATTGCAAGCCAATGGCAACTCCAATGGAATCAGGGCTTCAATTATCGTGATATGATGATTTACCTCAGGTATATGGTACTCTCTATCGACAGTTGATTGGGAGTCTCATTTATCTGACAAACACTAGGCCATATATCATGTTTGTTGTTAACTATCTTTCGAGGTTCATGCAGGAACCTAAGACTACTCATTGGAAAGCAGCCAAACGTGTTCTTCACTATGTCCGTGGTACTATGGAATATGGCCTAGAATACAAGAGGAATGGTAAATTCTTCTTGCACGAATACACGAACTCCGACTATGCCAGGTCACTTGATGATCGCAAGTCAACTTCAGGATATATTTTTCATCTTGGATTCGGTCCTGTCTCATGGCACAACAAGAAGCAATAGGTGGTTGCTATCTCATCTACAAAGGCAGAATATCGCGTCGCATGTGAAGCTGTGTGCAAAGTGATATGGTTGCATCGCATTTTGACAAGTATGGGTCTTCCATCCAAATATCCAATTCACTTGTTTTACGACAACCAGGGTGTTCTAAACCTTGTCAAGAATCCAATACATCATGAAAGAACCAAGCACATTGACACACAATGTCACTTCATTCGAGACAAAGTTCCAAGGCACCGAATTCAGCTTCAGTACATTCCCACAAATGCTCAAGTTGCAAATATTTTCACTAAGGCACTTGCACGTGTCAAATTTGAATTGTTTTGCAGCTCTCTTTGTATTGCCAAATGATGTAATCGGGGGGATGTTAGTATAGCTAGTAGTTCTTCAAATTACCTAAATAATGTAATAAGGGGGGATGTTAGCATATCCTAATTAGTTAGCATATCCTTTATTATATTTAATTATTTATATTTAGGTTCGTTTAGGGTGTATTGTTATTTTTCATAACAAACCCTATTTTGGCCTCGGGTGGTTCCACAACCTCCGAGCCTATTTGGAGATGCAGTGTATTATTTATACTTCACATTATTAATCAAATTCAGTTGTTCGCACAATATGTTTTGCTCGTGTTCACCTGCATCTCAACTTCCTTACAAAAGAGTTCTAGAGCCCGAAGGTGATCTTCTAGATCTTTAGTTGTTTCGGCCACAAGAATTACATCATCTCCATATATGAGGAGTTTTACCACATATCTGGTTAAGTGCACACCCTCTCTTCCAAATTTGTTTATCCATTCTTATAACTTGTCAATGTACACCCCAAATAAGGTCATAGATAGAGGGCATCCTTGTTTGATGCCTATGTCACTCCCAAAACATTCGGATAACCCTTCCTGCATTTTGATTCTAGCCTTTACATGCTCATATAATATGTGAATTGTTGCCCTGTAGTGTATTGGAACCTCTAGCTCTTTCATTCTGCTCCATAGTTTTTTCCTTAGCACTATGTCAAATACCTTTCTCCATTAATTAATGGAGAAGGATAAAATAAAAAAATTTAAAATTAAAAAAAAAAATATATATATATATTTAAAATTTAAGAAATTAAAATTAAAAATTAAAAAAACAAAAAGGGTGTTCGCCCAAATGGAGGGGCGAGCGTCACGTTCGATGGGCGAACGTCTCATATATTAAGAAAAAAAAAAACTTTAAAAATTTAAACTTAAACTTTAAAATAAAAAAACTAAAATCATGTCGCTCATTCCCATGAGCAACCAAGTTTAAATATATATATATATATATATATATATATATATATATATATTTAAAGAATAATAATAATATAAAAAATAAAAAAATAAAAGCTATAATAAAATATTAAAAGGTAATAAAAAAATCTAGCAATAAAACTAAAAAAAAAAAAAAAGGGCAGTTCTTGAAATTTTTGATGATGAAAAAAAGAGAAAAAATGAAAAAAGGGCAAAGGATCAAAGTCTTTAAAAGGAGAGCCTTCACCCCAGTTTTATCAAGCAGATCATAAGCATTCCGAAGGAGAAGCAGAGTTCAGTAAGCAAACATTCCTTTTGAATTTCGAGATTTAGTGCGGACATATTGGCCCTTTCAAGACGTGGCAACTACTGGAAAGCATGCAGACTATGGGAAGTTTTCTTTCTCGGGGAAGCACAAGAAGCATTTAATTGGTTCAAGGGGCCAATTTATTTTTTCAAATCAAGCTTCTATAGTCAGGGCACGGTTTACGACATAGTTATGCGGCCAAGGAAGATGCTTTTTTCAAAGCCGACCAAGTAACTTAGTATTTATTGCGATGGTCGAAAATGGGTCTATTTAAACAAGACGAGGTAACCCTTGCAGTTATTCTTTTTAATTTTTCCTGCTACCGTGTGTTTCAAGGGATTATTGCAGAAGTGCTCATAAAGTGTGCAGGAAATTTGCTCAAAGTTTTTTAATAAAAAATGGGAAGGCGTGGCAAAGAACCCCAAGAAATTTTAGAATCTTTAGAACCAAAGAAGTCAAAAAGAAGGGAAGTGACTACGAGGTCCAAGAAGGCTCGAAAAAATGATTATGTTGATTTGGACCCGTATGAAGATTCTATGGCTGGAATCAATGACTGCATCATCACTCACAAAGGAGTAGAAAAATTACGATAAAATGTCGAATTTGCAATGCAGCAGGGATTGACATCGGGAAGTTGGTTAACAGTACCTTATCACTCACTGATTTTTTGGTATTTATGCCCTCCAGTACATCCTTATCCCGAGCTTGTGTTGCTTGTTGCCAGATATTATGATCCTTCAACCAGGGATGTCAAGAATACGAAGAGGGAAATTCTTTTTACCATTACTCCCGATGAAGTTTGAGAAGCTTTTGCCTATGGGTTACGACCTCCCAACTATGGAGTCCATAAGAAACTACATATTGATGAGCAAGAATACAAATATGTCTCCACTGTGGCCATGCGTCAGTTTATGGAGACTTAGTTGATTAAAGATCCACCAATGGGATGACTTTCGAACCTGCCTAGACCACTGAAATATTTTAAAAGCTTGGATATTTATTCCATGCTAGCATGGGTTGTGGGTTTGCCCTCAGATGATATAGTTCACAAATGGCAAGCGGTTGTGGCACAATGCATTTTTCGTGTAGAATTTTATTCTCCTTCAACCATGAAACAGGACACCAATCCAATTTTCTTTGATTGGGTTGATTATATTTGACAGAGATTGAATTCCTAGCTGGAGAGCTTGCAAACTGGAGCAAATAAATCTTTCAAACATACTTCATTTTTGGTATGGTTTTTCTTCTTCCAACTGCAGTGTCATTTTCCTTTTATTGTTGTTTCGACTACAAATGAAAAGGATGAACCTTTACCGGTTTACCAATGGACTTCTATTTTATTGAAAAATAATTTTGTTATAGCTTTAATAGTTTATTTCTGGGACCGACAATTGAGTTGCTTTGTGGTACCTGTGAAAGAGTGCCATGAGAATTGAAAGATATAATAGTTACTCAAGAAAAATGTGACATTTTTCTGCTTACCCAAGGCGTGGTAGTGAGAATTTTTGGTTTCACGGGTAAGTCGTTCCTACTGCCATATTTTGCTATAGAGCATGTTTTTGCTATGGAATTAGTGCGCCATTCAGATTACGTGAATGACATATATGGAGCTGGGTGCGAAAGCAAGACTACATGCAATATGTCGTTTTAGTTTGGTGGCATAACAATAAGTCAAGTTGGACAGAATCGTCTTCTTACTATTACATTGCAAGATTTGGGGTTGATTGAGTTACCACAACGATGGAGGTATGATCCTTTAGATAAGTTTAAAGACTTTGTTAAAATGAAATCATTTCATTGTTGTCCTTGACTGGACATTGAGCGTAACCAAAACAATTTTAATGGGTCGGACATGAACTGGCATATTGAGAAAATGGCTACACTTCCCCCTTGGCATGATTGCTATGAGCAGGAAGTAGAGTATAGGTCTCAAACTCCTCCATCGGGTTTGTTTGACCAAGTAAAATCCAGTAAGCCCGAATGGTCTGAAGAGAAGATAATGAATTGGTGGATAATGAGAGTTCACCGTGGAAAACCTACAACTGCTTATGGGCTCAAACTTGATGATGCCTTTTCAACGGTTTATGATAAATATGTGGATTCCTACCAGCCAGTTGCTTTCACCAATATTTTGCCATATAGTTTTCAACAATCATAAAGTGGTGAAAGTGAGATAGAAGAACACCATCCCTTGATCACAGAAGAAACTCCTGAGGAATAGGAACCACAATATGCGTTTCAAGGAAGATCTCAATGGGCAAAGCAAAAGATAGAGGGAGTACCAAAGCCAAAAAAATGTGATGTGCAACAGGTGCCACTATTTCCCAAGGTGGCTAAGAAACCAAGGACTGGTGCCATCACTATTTCTTCAGGTGATGTTGCAATTAATATGACTATTGTAACTTCTATCATTTCAGCAATAGTTGTTAGTGCTCCCATGGTGACTGATGTTCCAACAGAGGTAGCACTAGAGCAACAAGAGGAGGATTTTGTGCAGCCCTTTCTATCACCACATCACATGGTGCTTGCGCATGAAGGTACGTCTTCTCTCCCTTCTTCTTCTTCTCTTTTGGAGCAAGTAGTGACTATGTCAGTTTCACTTCCGTTAGTTTCTATGTCCGTTTCTCCACCCTTCAATATGCCCTCCATATCCCTTCCACTTTCTTCATCCATCATTCCTGAAGTCACTACTACTCCTTCTTTTATTCCCTTTTCTTTGTCCTCCCTTTCTTTTAGTTCATATGCGTTAGGGCTGAATCAATTTTTGTGTTCATCCCCATCTATCACTTCTACCATTTCTATCGAAGTTGTAAGTACGCAAATTCCTTCTTGGGTGAGTGTAACTGCTATTAAAACTAGTTTACCCATATATCCCACCGTTTCTATTTCACCACTTCTAACCACCATGTTAGTTTCACAACCTAACCACTTTGAAGCCCTCATTCCCTTCACCCCATTTTTGGAATTACAATATTTGCCTAACATTCAGGTGGCATCCAAGCAGTCAGATGTAGATAAAATCAATCAAGCACATTTAAGTTCATCCAAATGGTTGAAAAATAGGTGGAAAAAGGAAGCTCTCAAACTAGCATGTCCTCTAAAGAGGGTCTCTTTTGATCCTATTACAATGGAGGCTCATATCACCAAGATTACTCCATTGGTTTAGAAACTACAAAGATAATTGTTGCCAGATGAACTTATTTCTAAGACCATCACTGAAGACCTCACGAACATTGATCCTGTGGAAAATATGGGCAATATTCAAGTGGACATGAGTTTAGTTTACCTGCATGGTGAGCATTACAAACAAAAATACTTTGATCAGACCTATAGAATCATTGAACTTGAGACCGCCTTGGCTAAAAGTAAAGCACAAGAGGAAAAAATTGCTACAAAAAATGAGCATTTGAAGCGACAGGTTGGAGTGCACCTAAAAGAGAGAGATGTAGCACACATTGAGATGCACAATCTTCACCAGACACTTGAAGCTTTCCAGTGGTAGAGAAAGCTGTGCAGGCTACAAGTTTTTCTCGTAATAACATCAAGGAAATGCGCCTTCGCTCCACACACAGTTGTGAGAAACTAGCTCCTGAAGCATTTCAAGTGTTGCGCTATCTGTGGGTGGCTCATATACATATACAAATGGGACAACAAATAATTGATAACATGGAGTTATTATCACCACATCTGGATATGGCAATAAAAATATAGGCCTTGGTGAATTCCACCATGTATGTGAAACCTTTGAGCACAATGGATCATTCCTGGTCAGCTACAAAAGTCACACTACGCAATTATTTTTAGCAGATGGATCTAATGCGAGAAGGTCAAAAAATTCTCAATGTTATAGAGCGGGAACATACTATTTCAATGACTCATCTTAACGCTCTACGTGACATGGGTTTTCCAAAATTTATTGATGAACAGGGTGAACCTCTTCCACAAGCACAATTGGAAGCAACATGGAAGCAGTTCGTGGAAGATTTTTTGGAGATTGATGCATGGGAAGAGCCAATCACATATGTTCAGGTCTTACCGTTCATGCAGAAGTATACTCGTATGGAGCTTTCACTTTTGAGTTAGCCCAACGAGCAAGGCGCCTGAGTTTAGAAGATATTCAAAATTTGTGCTTCGTATATGAGTCCCTGAGCACTCCTTTGTTTACCACACAAGCATGGGATTCTGGGGTTGCAATTTATGAGGTTACTTTTGAGGCCCTCAAAGAACAAGTAGAGGCATAAAAGAAAGCAAAAATCGTTGAGAAAGCAAATGAAGAGGAGGAGCATCATCAAGCATCTACATCAAAAGCATCATCCAAGGAGGTTGGGAAGAAGACTCAAAATCACCCAATGTATTAAGGCCTGGGATCACTTGCATCCATGCGAGTTGGATACCCCAAGAACCGCCATAAATGTTTGCAGTTTTACACCATGCCACATTGGTTTTAAATAAATCATTGATTGTAATGTACAAAATTTATGATTTCATATTTTTCTCAGAATGTTTAAAAACATTGCAGTCATTTTAGTTTTTATGTAATTTTTCATTCTAAAAATAAACAAATTAACCCCAAATTGTGACTTAAAAATCCGCTTCGAATTCACTCCATCAAATTATCCACAGCAGCAATCAAAATATAAAATGATTTCACTTCAGAGGCGAAGCGACAGTAAGAAATTGAAGGCTTTGAGACAAAAGAAAATTGGCTAAGTGAAAAATGCAAATACGTTTGCCTCATTGGAGGGGCGAACGTCATGTTCGCCCATTGAAAATGCGAACGTGCCCCAAAAGTAGGAATGCACCAAACAAAAAGGAGAATAAAAGGAACACATTGTGTTTGCCCCTTAAGTGGGTGTTCGCCCCTCATTTGGGTGAACATGATTTCAATATGCGTCATGGTCGCTTTAAAGTATTCACGATGGATCCGTTCGTTATTTTTAAATGCGAATGACATGGAGAGATAAATTTTGGGTGGCGACAATTTTTAAAGGGTTTTCACCCTTACACTCAGGTAAAAGGGGAGAACGTCATGATAGATGCGACGAAGATATTTTGAAGGCGAATGTTGTTTGTTTTTTAGCACATGTGATTAAATTTCTCCAGAGTCATGAGTAGAATTAAATGGGGTAAATTTTAATTATTAATTGCCATCATCTTTGGCAATTTTAGAGCTTGATTTTTCTAGTTGAATATTTTCTTTGGGTAACTACTGCAATTTAATGTTGGTGACAAAGTGGAAGCATTTTTGTCATTTTCAAGAACATCTTCTCGAAGGTTTTACTCCCTCTCCAAAGCAAATTGAATATGGAGTAAATTGTTGAAGTTCGTGTTTGATTTCTAAGAAGATGGAGGTGACTCAAATTTAATGCTACGGTGCTTGAATGCTATCATCTTAAACCGTTTTTAGGATCATGTCTACCGAAAGAAGATTTCCAAGAAATGATGACTCATTTGATGTATTCAATGAAAGAGGCGCAAACCTCTATAAATACTAAGAAAAATTGCATTGTAAGGGGTTGGAAAAAATAGATATTCCTATGAGAAAACACTTCAAGTTCTCTGCAGTAATAGTGAATTCAAAATAGTTGGATTTGCAAATGACTTGGTGTATTGTGGTCTTCTATATTATGCACTTATTTTACACAATTAACTTTATTATTTGTTGTTAGATTTAAATTATGCAAGTTGAATTTAAATATTGCAAGTGAGAGAGTGAGTGTTGGAGTGTTGATCTAAAGATTACATGTGCGAAGTTGTACAGAAATTCTATTGTTTGATCATCTATTTGCATGCTATTTTCAGCTTGGTGTGAATTCTTGCTATCAATCTATTCCCATCCTACACAGTCGGCCTGTGGCCATATTTCCCATTTCTTTACTCATTTTTTGATTTATTTCCTGCATCCTTAGTCTTCAACCATTTTAAAATTAGTAAGGGAACCAGCCCTTTCTGAAGATTGACATGGGTGACATCTCTTTCCTTCGGTCTTTCAATGTTGGTTGTGTCTAGGGTGCACAAACATAGTTTTGTATGATTAGGCAGATATTTGACCAACACTACCAGACACTTGTAGAAAGGCGATCAACACCTTGAAGTATTTTGGAAATATCTCAAGATAAATGAGGTCAAGAGAGTATCTACCATTGTCTCTTCCATAGCATTCAATTTGACTTTCAATTTTGCCACTCTGCATAGAAACAGTTCAACTATCTCACCAGATTTCATATTGAGTGTACGTAGTTGAGATTGAATGTTAAGAATAGTGGACTGATTCTTCCCTTCATAAATGGTAATCAAAGAATCCCAAGTTTCTTTACTAGATTTTGCATTACAAATATGAGGATGGACCTCATCTGTAGTAACAAGTAGAATAAACATGAGACATCTTTTATCCTTATTATCAAATGCCTCTTGATTTGGCCCTTATTTTGAAGGATATTTTGTAGTGTAAGTCACTACATCCCACAAATATTCAACCTGAAGGATAGATCTCATCTTTGTCTTCCATGGTGTAAAATTAGAACCTTTGAGCAACTGTGAATCTAAAAGATATTTGTGAAGAGTGGCCATTGTGAAGGTTCCTTATAACACCAAATGGTCCCCCTTTATTTATACTGATAAAAATTACATGAAAGGGAATTCAATCAAATTTATGGCCCCTGCCTTAGAACCCTTCCAAAAAAGTATAATGAGTTGGAGGAGTTTAAGCCAAACAATTAAAATGAATTAGGATATTAAATGGAGTGAATATCAAAACTGGATTTCCTTATTTCTCCCTGATGATTTATAGAGAACAATAGCTCGGACATAATTGTTGCAGCTATGTTAGGTGGCACATACAGTAGCCCAAAGCACGATAGCATTAGCTGTAAGTGTGGTCCAGAGGTATCACATATACCAAAGCACGATAGCATTAGCTGTAAGTGTGGTCCAGAGGTATCACATATACCAAACACTACAGTGCAATAAATTGCACAAATAGGTGTAAAATTTGAGGTCATTTCTTTGCTTTGTATATTTTACCTTATGATTGAAATGCAAAAAAGCAGGAAATTTAAATGCAAAAACAATCACAAGAACCCACAAATTTAAACACTTAGGTGTCGGTTTCCATCGAAAATGCACCTATTACAATACTAGTTTTTCAAGATGTCGGTTACCACCGAAAATACATCTTTGTTTACAATGATTTTTGCAAAAAAAAATTAAAATTTTTATTTGCAAAAATGGTATTCAAACTCATAATTTTGCTTTCAAATCCACAATTTTCTTCCCCCTTTGTCTTAGAATTTTGCAAGAGAAAAAATGCTTTTGTAGCCCCTTTTTTTATTGCAAAATAAACAAGGATGAAAAAAATGGTTTGATATACCCTTGCAAATTTCAAAAGAAACTATATTTTCTTATCCCTCCATGGAAAAATTAGTTCCTTTTCTCTAGGTTTTAGTGGCAACAAAACAAAAAAATGCTCTTTGAAGGAAACAAAAAAAAATAATGCCTTATCCCTCCAAAAAAAACATTTTGTCTTTTTGTTTTAAAAATGCCACTATCTTGCTTACTTGGTTCAAAAAAAATTAAAATGAACCAAAGGTATATATAAAAAATAGCTTATAAGCTTGCTCACTTGCAAAAGAATATTTTTGGAGTCGGTGGGGTTTGAAACCCCAATGTTTGGCCTCTCGTGCACCCTCGTGCACCCCGCTCGACCAACTCCTCTAGATCGGTGGATAAGAATGCATAGGCACAACATGCCATTTATTTTTTGGACCAACAAGATATTTTAAATATATATATATATATATATATATAATTTTGCGCTCCGTGATTCGAACCCTCGTCCACTGTTTAGTACCTTAGCACTCGGGTCCGACCATATCCACTACATGTGTGGATTGAATGAAGTTTCATTAGGGCCGACAATAATTTAAAAAAAATGTTGGGACGGGAGGATCATCTGCCTTTAAATTTTAAAATATATTTTTTTTACTTTATACCATCTGCCATCGAGCAGCCTCAAATCAAAATCTTCGTTTGTTAGGGTGCAACAAAATCTTCGTGCATGTGGACGATGCCTCTCCACATCATATGGAATCTTTGCATTCAAACGATGTCGCTCCACATCAGATTATACAAACAACAATCACTTTTATCAGAGGAAATCAAATTGCATCACAAAAATTACCTAGCATTGTCTTCAACTCTCCCTTCGATATCTTCAACATATAATACAACGTATTTTGTGTTGTCACTCTCCTAATTGCTTGCCAGAAAATACGTTGGAGTGAAAAATAATCACATTTTTCAAGACATATATTGGCTCTTATACCATATTGGAGAAGCGAACATTAGCCATCATATTAGAAATGATGTAAATATATGGAACAAGAAGAGGGAGGTTAATCAACCAACCCCAACAACCACCACAACTACCTAGCGCTTGGAGATTAGTGCTTAAAATAATGTAACAAATATGTGCATGCCTAAGTACTATGCTAACAGTCCCAATCCTTTACCTGTATATCCCATACTAGATAGGATCTGCTTAGGAAGGGGATAATCATTAGTGATATAACATTGAGCAAAAGAGCGCTCACTAGGATATGGGTTGCTACCACAAATATTTACTTCTAAGGCAGTCCCTCCAAAGACAAAGGTACGTATGCCAATGTATACAACATCACCCTTCTTATGGGGTAAACCCATAGTTTGTGGTGATGGTGGTAACTTAGTGAGATCCAAAAGAGGCTCTTGAAGAAACTGATTATCATGATCCAAGGATGAATAATAGGGTTGAAGTTCCTCACTCACTTTTAAATTTTGAATATGCTCTAAAATTTGAGATGAGGAACATGGAGAAATTGCTGAAAAAATAGAAGACAAGAGTAAGATTCAGATTGAGCTAACTCTATATTTGAACAAAATTCAAATGGTCGAGGATCGCCTGGAATGGTGATAGTTTGATTCTTGAATTCAAATTTGAGACATTTATGAAAAGTAGAAGGGATGGCCTTCATTACATGAATTCAAGGTCGTCCAAGAAGAATATTAAAGGATGCAGGACAAGACACCATGTAAAACAAAGTACCCAATATTCGAGGCCCCACCTTTAATGGAAGAGATATGACACCACAGGCATCTTAGGACTTATTTTTGAAAGATTTAATAAGGATATCATATTTTGTTAAATCTTCCTCTTTTAAATCCGCCCATGTAGAGGAGTTGGAGAGCAAGTGGGTAGTTAAACCTCTCTAGTTGCTGAGAGGCCCAGGTTCAAATCTCTCGCCTCACATGTTGCGGATATGTTATGTAATGGTTCCCTCGTGGTCACAGTCTGTTTACCCCTTGTGGCCACCACCAAAAAAAAAAAAAAAAAATCTTCCTCTTTTAATCCAAATTTATGAAAGAATTGATATGTACACAAATTGAGATATGAGCCATTATCAATCAAAACTCATTTGATAAGGGTATCCCCAATAAGTGCAGTGATGTAAAGTGATGAATCTCCATGTAATTTTGAGGAAGGTTTATCATCATCTAAGAATGAGACATTATGTATGTCAAAATAACCTATGGAATCAACTATGGCATCAGGGGTGATGTCTGGAGAAACATATTGATGTTTTAAAAACTCTATTAAAGCATTTTGATGATCAGGAGAAGTCTACAAAAGCTCTAAGACTAATATTTTTTCTGGAGTATTAGCTAACTGCTTCTAAAGATCATATGAAATCTGTGATTGTGGTCTCAGCACTATAGATGGAGTTTTTAGCTAAATATTTTCTCTGATTCTTATTTAAAACTAAATTAGGTTGCGGTGTTGAAATATATCCTTGTTGATTCTGAACTTATTTCCTTGTAGTTACCCCAACCATACTAACCACATTACTGTGGTGTAGAGAATCATATTGATGATCCACTTGGTTGGTTGCTTGTTGATCATGCTTTTGTAATGGATCCTTGAATATTCCCATATCTTGATTCATCGTTGAAGCTTGTTGAATATGAACATGATTACTTGAAGTTTGGGAATTTCTTAAATCAAAACATCCTGCATCAATCAAATCTTTAACCACATGCTTCAACTTCTTACAAGATTTTATTTGATGTCCTTCTACTCTGTGATAGGCACAATATTGACCTCCCTTATACAGATGAGTTTTAGTATATGGTTGTCTTATAGGAGGTAGTTCAATAGCCTTAGCTTCCAATGTTGTTTCAAAACTGCTTCCATAGGTATATTAAGTTTGGTAAAATTCCTTTGAGGAGGTTTCTAAAGTACAATATTTTATAGGCTATTGGTGACATTATTAACAGACCTACTATCATTATTACCTCATATATGCTTATTCTTATGTTAATACTTAGTAGAATTTTCCTCTTTATTCTTAAGTTGACCTCTTATAATGAGAGCTCGTTCCACTTTTCTAGCTAACTCAATTGCTTGATCAAGAGATGTGGCAGTAGTAGTTTCTAGTGCATACGATATTTGTTCTTGTAAATTACTAATGAATATATCAAGCATATCATTCTAAGACACATATTGCCTTAATTAGCCAACTAAATTTCTCCAACAAGCTAAAAATTCTAAAAAAAATTCTTCTTTACTTTGCTTCAGGTCATATAGGTCTCTCATTATCACTTCCTTTTCAATATAAGCACTAAATTGATGAACAAACATTTATATAGTATTTTCAAATCTCTTTAAATAATAGTTGGGAAACCGATAATACCATTCCAATGCAACCCCAACGAGACTCTTTGGAAATGTTTTCAATATAAGCATATCATCATAAAAAAGATCATGGTAAACTATCCTGAATCCTCTTAGAT
This sequence comes from Wollemia nobilis, assembly GCA_028583015.1. NCBI lineage: Eukaryota > Viridiplantae > Streptophyta > Pinopsida > Araucariales > Araucariaceae > Wollemia > Wollemia nobilis. Next base: position 15,181,771 of record JAQPPZ010000541.1, read on the forward strand.
GCTCTATTGGATCTTCCATTCCTTTATAGATTGGTAAAACTGGCATAGAAAAATGATTGGGATAAGGTCTAGCAACATCAATAATATCCAATGGCTGACTACACATTTTCTCATAATTGTATGTAAACCCTGAAGGCTGAATCATTTCCATCCTTGAAACCAAATGATTCACTAAATTTACCAAATTCTACATTTTTTAATTATGTGTGTTCCCAATATTCCCTTGACTTAAGTTGGACATAAGAAGGTTGTTGTTACATGTGGTGCCTTGTGAGAATGGGAGATTAACTTGTGGTGGAAAAGAATCAATAGTGTTGACATTAGAAGATAAAGGAGGAAATTGAAAACAATTTTGGATTCCACTACTAGTTGGAGGAACGAGTGGATTCCATCCAATGTTGGTGGTATTAGTAGTAGCACAAGCCACTTGGTTCTTCAAATTACTAAGATGCATAGGTTGAAATGTGGGATTATCATGATTAAGCATATGAGACCTAATAGGAGGAGAAGGAGTAGCATCTTCTTTTTCAACACGAGCTTCTTGTTCTATATATTCTAATAGCTTCTCCTTATGAGCTTTCATGAATTCCTAAATATGATCAAATGATAAGAAGATAAAGCTACCATTGGGTCCAGCATAAAGATCAAGATTAGTTTCAGTTTCTATATCTACCTCTTCTTGCTCTTCTAGACCTACATTAGGGTCTTCCCTATCAATCTGGCCATCTTCCAAAGAAACATTATCATATTCTAATTGTTTCCTCTGAATTCTAAGGAAGGGATCCATTTAGAAGTAGTAGAAACAATTAGGAGAAAACACACACACACAAATTTTAATTTCTTTTAAGAGTTTTCAAACAGGATTAATGATCTTGTTTAAAGTTATCAAAAGAAAGGAGGTGTTCACTTCGGGTTCACTAAATATGTAGAGGGGTAAAACTGCCCTACTGCGTACAATTCCCAAAAGGTTAGATCCACAAGAGAGAAGGTATGTTGTTCTCTGCACTTGGTGCTAGGGAAAGGGTTCACTAGGAACGGTTTTAGGACTCGCTCCAAATCCTCAATATTTTGGGATGTTTTATGTATTCATTTTTCAAGAAATCACCTAAGTTTGGCCTTTATAGATCTATGCTATGAAAGATAAAGGATAATATAGAAATTAGAATGCAAGAATACAATAGCTAACCTAATATGATTATTTCTTTGAATGCTTGCTAACCTAGGGTTTTATCTAGAAAACCTTTAAAGTAAGGACACAAGATAAATGCACAATATTAACCCTAGATGCACACTATATGATTTTCACTTTTAGATGCCTAAGAATCAATAATTAGATCATATCTTCAACCAATAAAATAATTAGAGCACTTATCTAGACCGGTGGTTGACTTAGTTTTTTCTACCTCTTTTCCAATGATATCTGAAATACCTGTTTCTACAAGATAACTCATGAAAAACTTGAAAATGGGATTAGTGTTAGGGGGTTTTCTTAGGCCATTATACAACAATGCTTGGAGGTGTAGCAGTCAATCCCCCTAGATCCTTTTATATTACCTTTGGAAACAAAAGCAAAAATTGACCTTTGGAGAACTAATCATAAAACAACAATGCAACAGTAGAGAAGCAGAAAATAGATTATGCTATCATGCCCTAAATGCAATTTAGAAAATACTTATGCAATAAAAATCTGACAGATACCCCTAGTTCAATCCTAGGCAAAACTGTACCTCGTAGATTGTGGGTGTGATAACACTATATGCGAAGTCAAGCTCCATTAGAACGGGGTGTGATCTCATTTTTGTGAGAGAAACCCTAAATTAGGGTTAGCGAAGTCATGCCTCATTGGTATAGGGCATGATTTTGCTTCAGAGATATGAAAAATAAAATAAAAATGTAGAGCATAAGTAAATGCAGGAAACAAAGTGTGCACAACCTGATGGATGACACAAAAGAAGGCAAAAGATATCGAGGTATCCAAACATGCACTATATTTCCTTTAGAACTACAACACGAATCCACAAAACCACATAGCAATCCAAATCAATGCAGTAGAAGATCAAATTCAAAATTCACACTTTAGGGTTAGCTTGTAGAAGAAACAGGAAGTAGAGCAAAAGTAAAAATACAAGCACCAATTAATCATAAGAATTTTGAGTTTAATTATTTCTAATATTGATCACATGTATCTCTATTTTAAGAGTGAGATTAACCCCTCCTTTTATAGATAAAAATTAGGGTGAAATAAGTAGGAAAACAAACACAAGCTAACGCCAAGCACACTAAAAAAGGTTAAACCCAGGTTTTAATAAATTAAAACCCTAAAACGATGAAATTGCACCCCATGCCAATGGGGTGTGATTTTGCTTTTGTGAAGTTACACCCCCATCGTAACCGGGTGTGATTTCATTAAAAGGCTAAAGAAAGGAAAGGTAGGGGGAAAAGAGGCTTTCCCTTACCTAGGGCAAGGGTTAGGGGCCTCTTAGGGGTTCTAAGGAATATTGCCCACTAAAAGTGGTTCAATTTTTCGTGTCTACACAAGGCATCAAAAGGAACCATCCCCAAAGAAGAGTGATATCAATTGTTGTAGGTGAACTCTACAAGGTGTAGGTAGTCTTCCCAATGAGACTTTTGATCCATGTAGTACATGCAAATCATATCTTCTAGTACTTTATTTACTCGCTCTATTTGACCATCGGTCTTAGGGTGGTATGTCGAGCTCATATTCAATTTTATGCCTATTGCACGATGTAGAGCTTTCCAAAAGTCAAAAGTAAATCTGAAATCCCTATCTAAAATAATTATTTCAAGAAACCCATGCAATTGGAATACCTCTTTGAAACATCTATTAGCCACTACCTAAGAATCATCCTTGATGTTCCCTGGTATGATATGTGCAACCTTAGTCAATATGTTGAATATTACTAGGATTGCATCATGTTAATACCTGGTCTTGGGTAAACCTACTATAAAATCCATAGATATGACCTGCCATTTCTGCATAGGTATATCATGTGGGTACACTTATCCTACAGGATACTTGCATTCAACATTAACCTTCTAATATTCGAGATACCGAGTGATAAAATCGATGATATTATTCTTCATTCCTGTCCAAAAGAAGACCATTTTCATGTTTTCTCTCATTTTTGCCCCTCTAGGGTGAGAAAAAATAAGGGTATCTATGGGCTTATTGCATTATTAGCTTTCTTAAATTACCCATTTTTGGTACGATTATCCTATCTTGGTAGCACAAAAGGTCATCGTTCATGCTAAACTCCTTATTACCCTCAGGATCCTTGCTCATTTTCACCTGAATTTCCTTGTAATACTCATCTTGAGATTGCTCCTTCCTCACTTGATCCATTAGATCTATGTGGCTCCTGGTTATGGTTGATATATACTTCCTTCTACTTAAGGCATCAACCTCCTTATTCTCTTTTCCTTTTATATACTCAATCTCAAAGTTATATTTAGTGAGATAATCGACCCATATTCTATGTCTCACATTGAGTATAGTATGGGTGAATATATACCTCAGACTTTTATGGTCAATTTTCAACTCAAAGGGCCTTCCTACCAAGTAATGGTGCCAAAATTTTAGAGCGTGTACCACTGCATCTAGCTCTAAATCATGTGTAGCATAATTAATTTCATGCTTCTTATGCTTATGTGAAGTGTATGCTACTACTAACTCATATTGCAAGAGTACTCTTCCTAACCCTTCTAGTGATGCATCCATGTATACTAAAAAGTTTCCTTAAGGGCTTAGGATATTTAATACTGGTGCTATAGTGAGTTTCTGCTTTAGCAACACAAATGTAATTTCACACTTTTCTGACCACCTAAATTCTTTCTCTTTTTTTGTAGGTTAGTGATTGCAGCTACAACCTTGGAGTAATCCTTTATATAATATCTATAGTAGCCCATCATCCCCATGAATATTTTCAATTTTGTCATATTGGTAGGGGTGTCCAATTCAAAATGGCTTCAATTTTCTCTAGATCTACTATAATTCCCTTCTCATATATGATGTGCCCTAGATATTGTACATCTGAGGCATAGAAATCATATTTTGCTAGATCTCCATAGAGTTGGTTCTCCCTTAACAACTCTAACACAATCTTGAGATGTTTATTGTACTTCCCCTTGTCTTGAGAGTATATTAAGATATAATCTAAAAATATGAGGACAAACTGATCCAGATACCTCCTAAACACACTGTTCATTAGATTCATAAATGCAGATGGGACATTAGTCAATCCAAAAGGTAAGATTGTAAACTCATAATGCCCATACCTAGTTTTAAATGTTGTTTTGTGAGTGTCCTCACGTAATCTTAATTTATGGTACCCTAATTTTAGTTCAATATTTTTGAATACCATGGCATATTTTATTTGGTCAAACAAATCTTCAATTCTAGGTAAGGATATTAGTTGTTGATTGTAGCCTTATTAAGCATCTTGTAATCAATACATAACCTCAATAAACCGTATTGCTTTTTTTAAAATAGCACCACTGCACCCCATGGAAACACACTTGGCTTTATCAATACCTTCTCCAATAGCCCTTATAGTTGTACCTTTAATTACTGCATCTCAATAGGATTCATTCTATATGGATATCTATGGATAGGTTCTACTCCTGGCATATGTTCTATAATAAAATCAAATTCCTGCACAGGAGGAATTCCAAGTAAGTCCTCAGGAAACACATTTAAAATCCTACAAAATTAGGTGTTTCTCCAACACTTCTCTCTTATGATCTTCTCTAACTTCATTGAGTTTTATGACATAGACTATCCCTCTCTTCTTGAGTATTTTCTTTAGTTGCATAGTCATCAACATTTGGGGTTCAAATGACCCTTTTTCACTATGAATTCTCAGTATTTCCTTACTTTTTCTGAATACTAGCTCCATCTATCTTGGAAATTGATCAAGGCTTTACGAGCCTATAACCAATCCATTCCTAGGACCACATCAAAAGCATGAAGTGGAGTTACATACAAACAACCTTCAGTGGTACCACTATTTAAAGTAATATTTTTCATTAGAAAACATTGGTTTACTGAGTAGATTTACCCCAAACCATACTTGACCTTCCACCCTTGGGATAAATATCCTGGTCTTTTCGGTATATCCCTAGCTAAATTATAAGAAATAACACTATTTGTGGTCCCACTATCAATTAAAATTTTAACTTCTTTATTAAATATCTTACCTTTCACAAGCAATGGAATAGCTTGCCCTTCTAGTTTTTGGTTTTTGGTTGCAACATAAATCTAGTAGACAAGTTCCTTTCCTTTGGAACTGGATGAACTTCGTCCTAGTTTTTATGGACACTAACTAGAATAATGAGGGTCTCTACAATTATAACATCCATCCTTGGGTCCTTATCACTTTTTCAGGTTTTTGTTCCCCTATCTTACTTGTTGGGGCTAAATTTTTTGGTTTCTAAGGCTACATTTTAGCATTGTTGGGATTGTTGTGGGTTTTCTTTTGAAAGTTCTTCTTGAACCTTCTCTATTTCCCATAATTTCTCTTCTCCTTGGGGGTTATTGACCTTTTGATCCTGTTCCTCTTCCCATTTTAAGAATATTTGACTATTCCTTTTCCTAAGTGTTTGTTGATCTTGCTCATATAGGAAAAAAAAGTTGAATTGTAAGTGATACTCTACCTTCTTTGTCAGGTCATACACACTTTGTAGTATCTTGGAATCATGCATGTTTACATCATGTCTCACTCTAGATTATAATCAGAGAATTAACTTGTGGGTCCTCATATTTTTTTCATAAGTAAGCACATACTTAAGCAACCAAACCAACTTCTTGTAGTATATCTCCACTATTTTGGTCCCTTGTCGAAGGTTGGTAAATTCTTTGAATTTTAATGCATATAAATGCTCTGTCATGAACCTTTTCTTGAAGATTACCACAAAGTACTTCCACTTAATATCAACAAATTTGATATTATTTTTCTTATGGTAGTTTTCCCACCAATCTAATGCAACACTTTCTATGTATATTATTTCCCAAACTATTCAGGTTCCTAGGGAGTAGCCCTTCACTGTGAAATAAACTTCTAATTCTCTTATCCAAGCTTTGACTGCATTCCCATATCCTTCTCTACCAAATTTTGGAGATGCGAATGTTTTTCATATCCCTAGCTAGTTCCTTTTCCAAAATAACTATGGCTTCCAACTATTCTATAGTTAGTTTATTGGCTTGTCCAAAATTTGAACCTTTAGCCTTTGAATTCTAATTTTCAATAGTTTCCAACATTTGGTTCATCTGATCATGCATGGTATTAACCATAGCAATGAGGTTTTCTACCTATTTATTGGAATTGCCTGAGTTCTTCTCTCGATTTCCTTCTTCAACATTACTTTTTTAGGTTTACCTATTTGAAGTCGTAGGCCTCTCTTTTCTAGACTTAGGTGTTATTTATCCTAATGAAATTCGCTAATAGTATGAACTGCACTACTAATTCTAGCCAAATATAGAGTTCTCTTGCTAAAACATCCATAATCTAATTAGGGTGGTACGCTAAAATTTGGAGTAGCTTTAATGCACATGTTCATTCTTACTATTAGTAAGGTGTCATAACGTTCCAACCACCCTTGGGGTTAGTCCCCATTAGATTCTTAGCAAGTAGGAATTCTAGGTCTTCCTAATTTTATCCCAAAGCTTGAAATAGAAAGAAATCCAAATACCCTAAGAAAATTAATAAGCTTTATACGCTCATAACTAGAGCTCTGATACCAGATGTAATGACCCAAAAACTAGTCATTAAAAGAATACAAGAAAATAAAAGCATTTTTTTTTACTAAGAGGAATTCATAAACCCTAATCCTAAATTTGGTAAATCTATTGTTTTAAGGTTACTAAGTTTTCCAACTTCTCTAAAGAGTTACATCACATTCAATACCCTACACAAGTCCCTCTGTGTAGGCATACTATGTATACTGCAAATAAGCTTATCCATCTCATCCTCCTTGATGAGATAAACTTATCACCTTCAGTATAGTCAAAGGTGTACGTCCATCACCATACCATAAACAAGTATATTTGTGTAGGTATGCTATGCGTACTGCTAGTTAAACTATCCATCTCATATTTACGATGAGCTATCTTAACTTTGATGTAAGCAATTAGTTTACTTAGTCAACATCACCCTAAGGGGTTTCAATCCCTTAGGTCCTTTCTATGTTCACCCTAAGAGGTATCAATCTCTTAGGTCCTTTCTATGTTCACCCTAAGAGGTCTCAATCTCTTAGGTCCTTTCTATGTTCATCGTATGAGATCTCATTTTCTTAGGTTCCTTCTTATGTTCACCCTAAGAGGTCTCATTTTCTTAGGTTCTTTTTTATGTTTAACAAGAAGACCAGTATAACTCTATCTATTTAATCAATCAAGGAATAAAATTTATAAAGCATAAAAGAAGTACTTTAAAAGAAACATCATTAAATGAAAATGAACATTGAATAAAAGGAAGAGCTACACAACGAAAAAGTTGAATAATAAATCTTGCATAATCCATAACTTAAATTAAAGGATCATTCCTCATTCAATCATTCCACTTATTACATAAATCTAAATATGGTAAAACCTCCATACTTGAAAAGAATAAGTTATTACATTCATTTTTATCTAGGGATTTCTTCCCACAAGTTTAGCCTACTTGGACATGAATAAATCATTGCAATTAAAATTAAAGTCGATGCATTGGTTCCAATTGTCCTCTTGGTCCTCCTTATCTTTCCATAATTCATTTGAAGGGTAATAGGGGATCATGACAACTCATGATTCTATGAAAGACATGCATCTAAATGCATCTACTAGTAACATGAAACTAGTGCATTTACTATTTACTTTGCCAAATTGCAACTATACAAATTTAATTAAAGAATTCAACCATCTATTGTCTAGTTGAACTAATAAGAACTTCCTCATTTTCATTCTTATCTCTCAATAACTCTAAGAGAGTATTTCAACAGTTTTACAGATATATCACAAGCCTTACTTTAATCAAATCATTACAAAAACCATTATTTCAAATAGCTAAGGTCTCATTCCTTAACTAAGCAAATAATCTATATTTCCTTTATTTGACTTAATCAAAGTCCCATTCCTTTAATTAACCAAATAAACATTTATTTTCCTTTATTCACATTAATCAAAGTCCCATACCTTCAATTAACTAAATAAACTATAATTTCCTTTATTTACATTAATCAAAGTCCCATACCTTCAATTAACTAAATAAACTATAATTTTCTTTATTCACATTAATCAAAGTCTCATTCCTTCAATTAACTAAATAAACTATATTTTCTTTTATTCACATTAATCAAAGTATCATACCTTCAATTAACTAAATAAACTATAATTTCCTTTATTCACATTAATCAAAGTCTCATTCCTTCAATTAACTAAATAAACTATATTTTCCTTTATTCACATTAATCAAAGTCCCATACCTTCAATTAACTAAATAAACTATATTTTCCTTTATTCACATTTTTTTTATTTGTGGAAAACATCCCAAAAGGGATGCCACTTTCGAGTAAGACCCAAGGAGGCAGGGGTATCCATTCCGCCAAAATCACCTAGGACTCGAACCTGGCCTACCACCTTTGACATACTCAAGGAGAAAACAAACACACAAAAATATTTTTAAAAAATAAATAAATAAATAACAATAAAATAAAATAAAAAACATGCTCCTTGAGTGTGTCAAAAAGAAAAGCACAACCAAACACACACATAATAAGATAAAAAAAACCACAACACGAACCACATAGAAAAAACACAAGAACAACATAACAAAACACAAACATGACAAAAACAACAAAACACTACAAAGATATAACAAAAAAAAACATGAAAAATAAACACAACCTTTGTCCAAAGCCCAATAGGCTAAAGCATCAACACTCTTGTTTTGATCTCTAACCACATTATTGTAATCAACTTTCAAAAAGCTCATCTGGATTAATTGAATCTTCTCAATAATTCTTTTTATTCTCCAATCAACCTTATGATTCTTAGGAGTCTTCAAAATATTAATTATGAGTTGAGAGTCAGACTCAACTAACACCTTTTTCCATCCAACCTTAGTAGCCTCTTGAAGGCCTCTGAGGATACTATACCCCTCAGCAAGGTTATTGGAAAGAATACCCAAATTCTTAGTAAAAGTAAAAACCAGGGAGCCATCTGAAAGTCTACCAATTCCTCTCGCATTGGCTTTTCTAGGCTTTCCTCTAGAGGCTCCATCAGTATTGACTTTTCCAAAATCCTTAGGAGAATTTCCTTTATTTTCTTTAATCAAAGTCTCATTCCTTCAATTAACTAAATAAACTATAATTTCCTTTATTCGCATTAATCAAAGTATCATACCTTCAATTAACTAAATAAACTATATTAATCAACCAAAAGTTCATTTCTTTAATTAATTAAATACTAAAATATACATATGTTTAATCCATTAAAGTTCTTTCCTTTAATCAAAACATTATCCAACTAACTTTTACCATTAGAACACAACATCGATCAACACCCACTAAGCCTATACTATCGAAGAGCTCGAACACCCATGATCACAATGGATCGAGCGGAGATGATGATCATGCTAGGGTTAATCGAAAGGAGAAGGCTATGAGGGACACCATTATCAACATGGCACATGCGGGTCTTCCAGTAATAGTTCTACTGTGATAAACACACCCTAGGTGACTCCAAAGGGAAAAGGAGGTTTATAACACCCAAATAGGTAAATTTCACATTAACAAAGGCCTACCCACGACACAATAAAAAAACCATCGATAGATTATTGTGTGGTGGCATAACCTATGGGGGTTTTGAGTCGAACAACACACAATGACCACAAGACCACAGGGTTTACCAAATGATGATAGCCAAGCATACATCTAACACACAACCTCCTACCTAGTAAAACTTGTTGTGGCCACCAAAACAATAATTTACGAAATGCAAAATGTTGATTTCAAGGATGGAGTGAGGTGGTGTCTAAGCCTACAACTTACAAGTGTTGTTAGGTAACAACCAAAGGATATGGTGCCTCGTTGACCTAGATATTTTAGACATAGGGGAAAAACATACAACCTCATGCTATCTACAAAGGTAGCATCTGACTTAAGCAAAGAAGGACAACCAATCCAACTATGAAACATAAGGATGTCATTTAACTATAAAAAATTTAGGTAGATGCATAAAAGACGAGCATGAGCTTTCATTACCAACATGTTAGCTTCCAAGACATTATGGATATGCTTCCAAACTGTTGGTTCACCCAAATTCTAGTCCTTTCTCTCCTTTTAGGTGCAAGACGACCCTTTCATTGGTATTTATCCTCCTCCTTTAAGGAGTTGAGACACTTTTTTCCATGCTTGCAATCTCATATCCCATTAATTCCACCAACTTGTCATTACTTCTTTCTCATCACAACATCGGTAGAGGAGATATTTTTATTTTTTAATCTTATTCAAAGTTTTATATAATAAAAGAAGCCTCAAGTCGGCTGGAAACTTCCATAAGCAAATCTTATCTCCTGTCATTTCAAAGGAGAGGTTATTAAAACCAAAGTTCACAAATATAAAAAGTAGGAGCTTGTAAAGTTCATTACTATTTTATAATAAGACCTTCATATCTTAATAAAAATCTCTTTTATTAATTAATTTGAGGTATTACCTCATATTTAAATAATAATATTTTATTATTCAAATTATGGTCATAACTTAGGTAAATAAAATCTCCTTTATTACTAAAATAAAGTTCCTATTATTTATTTAAATAAAGCTCTATTATTATTTAAATCAAGTTCTTGTTATTTCTTTTACATAATTTTATCAATAAATTAATAAAAATCCTTATCAATTATTTAAATAAAATCCTATTATTATTTAAATAAAGGCTCTTATTTTCTTATTTAAATAAAATTATATTATTATTTAAAATATATTCTCAATATTTATTTAAATAAAATATATGATAGGTTCTTTTATCTAGTAACATGCTACTCTTACTGCAATTCAATGAATTTAAAGGCAACCAAGCTTGTGCACAGTGTTTTTTAAATCCAACGATGCAACAAAGTGATGAAGTAAAAGACAACCAATCATATGCAACAGATAAAGAGGAAATATTTCCATCAACCCAATCACCCGTCTTAGTCGAAGAATTTATAATAGCTACTAGGCTATCAACTATGGGTCTTGGTGGTTGGCTAGTTGATGATTATCCCTAAATGATAATGCATGCCTATATGAAGGTAATCATCCCTGTTACCCCCAATCTATCTTAATCATCACTTCCCCTACGATAAAGTACCCCATTTCTAGTGGACGGTTCTATTTCCTCCACCTACAAGCATACTTGATCCTGCACATTGACAATATGTTAGCAATACCATGTTCTTAAAAGATAAATCAATATAAACATTGCATAGTCATTCATTTGCAATAAAACTAAGTATCAAATTACTATTTATCATAACATAGTTTTTTTCCATGCCATAAGTCCTTCCAGGGAGGGTCATGACACAGTTGGTCTCCTTTGCAAAAATAATCCTAGAGTAGGTAACATAAATGATTGAGCAAGTGGAAGAACAAATTTCTACAAGGAGTTCCTTAAGCTCATCTCATCCATAACAACATCACAAGCACAAAAATATGGAATGGACTGCAAGGACTTGGTTAGGAATTTAAGAAAAATGTCAATGCTTGCAACAATAATTTATCATTGCTCAAGTCCAAATGTAGGAAATTAATAAAGATATTATGGGATTAGTTGCTATTGTAATTCCTAATATATTTGATTTGTAAATGTGTATCATGGATGATGACATCATTGATGCCATGTTTGAAGAAGAGAAGAGCCAAGTCGATCAAGGTGATGGAGTTGGAATCGATATGAAGTTGAAGTTGATATATGCTAAGTTATAAGAGCTAATTGGAAAGGAGGGAATTTTTGAGAATACATTTGGACATCTAATAGAAGAAGAAAAAGATATCATCCCATTCTAGTTTCCAAGTAACAAGGAATTGCAAGAATTACTATGATTGTTTCCTTAGAGAATTAGATTAAAATAACCACAAATTTGACAAGTATGTTGTAGAGGTCCTAACTTTGTAGACCTTATGCCAAAAGATAAAGATATGATCTAGGATCTCACACTAATCAAGCTTGGTGTCTTCATACTACCTTGGATATCACACTAATCAAAATTGTAGTACCTTCGTACCACCTTAAGATTACAAATTTTAAAGAAGCATGTAATAGATAAATTAGATAGTGGATGCATCATAAAATTTTCTAATATTTTATAAGCTTGGTATAAGTACCAATTTGCTTGCAAAAGGGATCGATTGAATCCAAGGAGTATTTTGCATAGGAATAGCTAATGATTAACTTGCAAAAGCAAATGATTCCCTCGTTAACTATAGTGAATCACTCAAATGGTCATAGAGATAAATTTGAAGGTATTGATCTTGAGGCGATATTTTAGAAAATGACATTTAGGCATGTAGTGGCATACTAAATAATTTTGGAAGTATTCTAAGCCTATTAGAGGCTTGTAACATTTGGTGGTGCATTGTTTTACTAAATATGCCCCCAAATATTTACTTTTACTTAGAGTAGTTGTTCCTCACCCTATGTAACTTAGGGATAATATATTACTATAAATAGGAGTCTAGGTATCCATTATATTCAACTTTTGGCCATGATAATTTAGAGCTACACTTTGTAAAATTCACATTATGCTTTGACCTCATGAGATTATAACAAATTGACAAGTACTTATACATTCCATCAATGACATCACTCTTTTGATGTCCTAAGTGTGTGACAATTATGGCATAGCCCTTTTATCCCATCTAATCATTTGTTTATCAATTTTATAATATAATGAATGGGTGGACATTGATGTTATTTGATTTCTCATTATTAATTAATCACACACTTTCCTCACTATGATTAAAACTTGTATTTTCTTTAAATCATTGTTACCTTAAAATTTCACATATTTTTATTTTTATACCTTAATTTTTTCCTTTTATATTTCATGCAAGTTAGTGTATGTTAGCGTAGTAGTATTCCACAATGACAGTGGAGAGCTAATCTAAATTTGGATATTAGGAGAGGCCATTGACAATCCATTTCAACTTTGTTGAAACTATAATTAGAGCTCAAATATTAATTAAGTCATGACAATCTCCTAGTTTAACACTATTATAATAACATTTTCTTCATCTTGAAGATTGTTTCATGACAAAATTTTCATGTCTCTTTCTCCATTATTTTCACTTTGTAATATCTTGCCATGTGTCTAGTCGCATAACATTCACGACATTGTAATGTTTTTGTAATCCACTAATTGATCACTTCTCTTAATTCATATTTAATATTAAAGGATTATGGCAAAGATTTTAAAATTTCCATAGTAACATATTTAGGTATATACAACATGATTTTTCCCCTTAGTAGTTGGTCCCTCTTAGATAAAATCTCCTAGGGCATTGCCAATGTTCTAAAAAATATCCTTATTAATAAGCAAATATGGAAATCCAAAAATCCTAACCTACACTAGAAGCCTTTTAGTAGTTTATGTTTTGACATAAAAATTATCGCTCCATGGTCTTAATTATCGGGCATCTCTTCCCCTAAACCATGGGCCAATCTACATCATTTTTTCTTTGATTTTCTATGGTAAATGTTACCTAAACATATTATATTTATAGAGGTTATGGGAATTTGTAAAATAGTTGCAACTCACAACCTTGTACCTTAATTATTTCACATGTATATATAATTTTATCACATCAATACAAATGTTGATCATAGTGTGAAAATATATATTATGTTTCTCATATTTGGTATCAAAGCAGGTTGATATTAGAATGAAGCTTCGACTTGTGAAGGTGATCCAATTGCTAAGGAGCAAGAGACACCTCTCATAATTCATGAAAGTTTGTTGCTACTCGAAAAAAAAAGGGCAAAATTCAAGTTTGAGCAAGGAAAAGACCTTATCATTTGGAGAATAATCGTTTATTCATATTGGTGTTTATAGGTTTTACAAACATTTATTAAATCATTGAGGAGTTGTAAACTTGTTTAAGAAAATTTTAGTACATGTTGGAAGAGTTCTCATCATGAAATTAATTACTATCATCTAAAAAAAAGAAAACATGACATATGGTGCAAGAAACGTGTCATCTAAAGAAAAGAACGAGCAATCTGGAGCACTACACTAGAGTTTGAATGTGTTTGAAATTAGAAACTTTGTATCTTGTTGTTCTTTTTCATGCTAGAAATGCATGAGTGAAGCAATATTAATTATACATGATTCTTGCCATCTAAAGATTATGCCATCCTAAAATTGGGACTTTGGTGAAGAGTTGTTTTCTAGAGCTACCATCTAAATATACCATCAAGATCTGCCATCAAGAGCTTCCACCTAGAGCTAAAGTTTAGAGGAAAGCTATTGTCTAAAGTTTTCCAAAAAAGAGCTACCATATAGGCAAGAGATATCATGAAGTTGTCGTCTAGAGCTACTAATATCAAGAGTTATCGTCTAAATCTATTGCCATAAAAGTTGTCATCTAGAGCTACAACCATAAATATTTGTTGTCATCTATAGCTACTACCTTATGAAGCTACCATCTAGAGTTGTTGCTGTTTGGATATGCCACTTGGAATTGTTATTTAAAGCTACTGTATGGAGCTATCATAAAAAAAAGTGTGTCATCTAAAATGAAATTGGACTCTACCATCTATTGATCAATCCATATAGAAAAAAGGTGATATGAAGATGTACAAGGCCTATCTATTATGAAGTTTCAATATAATCAATGCATGGGTCATCTAAAAGTTAACTTTCAATTAAGTGTTGTTAGTTGAAGGTTTGTGTAACAAAATTTTAAAACATAAATAAATTACTAGGAAGGAAGTGTTGATATGTTGCACACAAATAATAGGTAGTTTAGAAATAAAAAGGAGGTACAAATATGTTTAAGTAAATAAATAATTTAAAAAAAAGTCCCACATACTCTATAGAAAAACTATTTGAAGCTTTTAAAAAAAAAATTGTATTGTTATTGAATGTAGGTGATAAGACGATGATTTGGCATTTTTTATTATCTTTGATTGTTGACATAATATTCCAAGAATATATATTAATAAGCTATGTGGGGATTCTATTGGAGGCCACTACTATTACAAAAATAAAACATTATATTGCTCTCATTACATTTCTAACAAGTTAATTAAAGCATACCCATATTTATCTTTCTATCAAAGATATTCTCCATCTTCCTCAAACTGCTAAGTTTCCATAATCAACTCTTCCTTTTTTCGAAGGAACTAACAACAAGAACAACGCTTACTTGACACATAACTTCAACAGATAGAAGGAAAACAAACATAATATTCATCCATCAAAGAGGAAATCAGTTTGATTATTTTTCTTCTATAGCACAGGTTCTTCCTCCTTTAGAGTGAAAAGACGTGAGAATATTTTTGCACTTCAAGCTCTTGAGGTAATATCTAGTTGTAACACATTTTATAGGATCTTCATTTTTATAAAACTAAACATCATCGATTATTTCATAATTAGCTTAAAGAATACCATATGAGTTGCTAATATTTTCCATGGAACCGTGTATATGGTCGTTAGTAACCATTTGGCTTTTATCAATGATCTGATTCAAATTCTCCTTTTGGAATTGAGTTTTCTATTGATCACATGATTCTTGCTAGACAATTTGTGCATATTGAGGATGAGCTTCTTTATTTTTAATTGGGATATTTGAAGGTTTTGAATCATTTACATGCAAGGCCTTCTTCTTCACCAAGGAGTAATCATAGCATGATCGGATGATCAGGAATCTCTTCTTCAAGTGGCCATATTGCTGACAGTCATAACATCTTAGGGAGAAGTTTCCATATTCAATATTTTGGATCTATTCCCATTTTCTTGAGTATATATTAATGGATTGAGGTCCAAAAACTGAAACATCCATCCAAATAGCCAATCTTGCTTTACTCATTAATTTTATTGGACAAATTTTTCTCTATTTGGGTATCCATATATTGGAATGCACCAATGGCATTACAAATTTTGATGAGTATCTTCTCTCCCCCAAACTCCATAGGAAGAGAATAAAGTTTACCCTAGACTGGGAAACCATTAACTTCTTCTACAAAGGAGTTGAAACTAGAGGTCCAAGATCTTATATAGATGCCCCTTTGTTTGAAAAACAATTATATCTATATTCCATTACCCTATCTTTATCTTCTAAATTAGAAAAGAAAACAAAAAAAAAAAATTCTAGGTAGGAGAGGGAATTCTATACTGGTCCACCAATATTTAATGTATCCTTTGAGATCATCTAGGCTTGGTATTTTGCCTTTAAGTTTACAGATAATTTATAGGGCTTTGTGATCAATCAGATCCAACCCAAATTCATCCTCCAAAATATTGATAAAGGGCAGAGGTTCATCCACCCACAAACCCAAATATCACTGAGAGATACTTCTTCTGACCGAACAGGATTTCTCATAGACTAAAGAGATGGTCTACGAACAACCCTCTTCCTTCAGTTCTTAACTACACCTAGGTTTTGCATCCCTTTTGTGAAGACTATAGCCAAATTTATTTCTTTGTTCCATCGCTTGATTGCACATTTTCAACGAGTTTACATAGGTTTTTATGAGTGGTCCTTGCCCCCTCATACTGAAAGGTATTTGAACCTTCGAACTTCCAAAGAGAGGCCAAAGCCCTTACCATTGTAATAAGCTTACAACTTATTCCAAGAATATTTCTTGAAGATTCAAGTTGGAGGGAAAATAATTCAAACCTCTCGTACCTTAATTTTTTGCCCAACGAGATCCTATTGTTTTCTCATAGTTATATACATTGATTGTTGCATGATACACTTATATATACTCGTTGGAAATATATTTTTAAGTCTACCTAGTGAAGGAATTTTTTTACATATTTGTGATTGTTTGCAATGGTTATTAATGTCCCAAATATACCATTATTCAATTTTCAATTCGTAAAAGGTAACAACCATTTTGCATGGAAGAAAAAGTTGAAGATTCACCTAGAGTTCAAAGAATTATGTGAAGAAGTATCTGGCACTATGCAAAGACATGCTACTAACCTAGATAAATAAAGAAAATTTAGTAAAATTGATCTTAAAGCTAAATTTATCATCATGTTCAACATATTTGATGATATCCAACCATACATCTGTGATGTTGTAATCGCAAAGGATTCACTAGACAAACTCAGTATGATTTTCAATTCCAACAAATAAAATCAAATTCACACCCATAGATCCAATTGGATTACTTAAATATGAAGAGTGGTGAGAAGATAGAAGGATTTCTATGATATATTCTTGAATTGTGAGCCTCACTACAAGCGTTACATGAAACTGTCAGTGAGGGTGTGCTTATTTCAATAGTGCTACATACACTACCATTAGTATTCAATATTTTTGTAACAACTCTAAACATGATAAATCAAAGTACCACTTTTGAAACTTATGAATTTGCTTCAACAAGAGGAAGTGATTTGAGAGATAAATACTAAATATGAATGTGCTTTGCTCACACATCAAAAGAAAAGTAGTCAATGTAGTTGAAGAAATGTGGTGGACCCCCAATAAGAAAAAGGCAAAAGGAAAAAATAGAAACATCAAAGACAAATAAATATCACATGTTTGATATATGGGAAACTAAGACACATCCTTCATGAGTGCTAGTACAAAAATTTTGCATAAGGATAATATAAGAACCAACCAAGGAATGCATTTGAAGGTAATTTTACCAATTCTCATTAGCAAATAAGAAGTGCACCTCAAAGCCAACATTGCAATATAGCTATTGTTGATTCTGATGTAGAAGGAGAATACTATCTATTTAGTTCAATCTCTTGATGTTGTTTCAAAATCAAGCCCAGTTTGGTACATTGATTCAAGAGCTAGTAGACATATCATAGGAAAGGTTCATGAGTCTTGACCACTCATATTACTATGGGTAAGTTACATGACAACAATTTGACATACATCTTTGTTGGAATCGATGATGTTCAATCGCATCTTGGAGAGCGTACATGTCACCTGAATCATTTTCTTCATGTTCTTGGCCTCACAAAGAACTTGATTTCTATGAATGATTTACTTGATCACAATATACATAATGAATTTATGAAAATAGGTGTAAATGAACTCTCTCACATTTGAGAGAAATCCAAAATTTCAACAATAATTGCTCATGCTACTAGCATAGGCAAGATATTTTAGCTTACATTTGTAATATGATAAAATCAATAATTACTAGCAAAAGTAGATAAAGTTGCTTCACTATGGCATAGATGATTTGGACATCTAATATTTGGCCATTTGAAGTCACTCCTACATCATGGTATGGTACATGGACTTCAATATTTGATGAAGCCTCATGACCTTTTTACAAGTTGTTTGGTTGGAAAGCAACATCAAGTTCCATTTATCTTAAGCAATTTTAAAGCATCTAGTCCAATTAAATTGGTGCATATCAACCTATGTAGACCCATGGGTATGAGTTTCAATGTATATAGATATTTTTAATTGTTTGTTGATGATTATACCTTATGAATGTGGGTGTATTTCCTGAATACAAATATGAAGCTATTCACTATTTCCAATATTTCAAAGCTTGTGAATAGAATATTGTTGGTTTTCCCATTCATACACTCCACTCAAACCAAGGGGAGTACACTAGTAATCAATTGTTTTCTTTACTAAGCCAATATGGCATCAAATGATAGCAGAAAAATACCTATATACCTAAACAAATGGAGTTATATAGAAGTAAAATTATACTATTTAGTAGATGGTGTGATGTATGCTAAGGGATTCCAATTTGGAACCAAATATTTGGGAAAAATTTATTGATATTATGGTCTACTTATTAAACCATGTAGCCATACTTCCATTGAATGGTATCATATCTAAAGAGATATGGATAGGAAACAAACCTTCCATGTCACATATTTGCATGTTTAGATGCACTACATTCATGGATATTTTAAAGCAAAATCAAATAAAGCTAGAGGAGAAATTCAAGTGGTCTATATTGATTGGATATAGCAGGTAAGTCAAAGGGTTATCATCTTATGGATCCTAACATCAATAAGTTGTATATCGACAAAGATGTTAGATAAGGAGAATGAGTGTACCTCTTCTTCTAATCCATGTGCTATTGATAAAGCACTTGTTTTCCTATCTGATGATGATGAATCATCTAATAAAGAGGGTGTTGATTTTGATGAATATTAATGAGAAGTTCTTGATGGATTTGATGACCCAATACCATTCACTTTGAGTACCACTTATAGACCTAAGTGGTATCTTAGTATGGTTCGTGATGTAAAATTAGATTATGCTATAGATACATCTAGTTTTGGACCAAGAACTCAAATTCATGTTTGAAATGGAGTCAACCTAGCCTTTATGAGGTTTATGGTGTAAAATTAAAAAACCTTCAATGATTTTCAAATTTCTTGCATTGAAGGAGTGAAAGGATGCAATTAACATCAACTATCAAGCACAAATGAAGAACAAGATGCAAAAATATGTTGATCTTTCACCTAAAAATATTTCCATTGGTTGTAAGTGGGTATACAAGACCAAACACAAAGTTGACAAGAGTTTCAATAGATACAAAGTAAGACTTATTGCAAAGGGCTATACATAGAAGGAAGGAATTGACTATGATGAAATATTTACACTGATAAAAAATATCAAGGTCATTCATATGGTTTTCATAATGGCTACATAATTTAGATGGAAGTTGCATTAAATGGATGTGAAGAGTGCATTTATCAAGTATGACCTCGATGAAGACACAACCAGAGGGATTTATAATACCTAGTCACGATAACAAGGTATGCAGATTCATCAAATCTCTCTATGGGTTAAAGCAAGCACCCATATCTTTTTTTGGTATAAGGTAGAGGTGGTTATAAGGTCCACAAACCTTTTACAAAGTCAAAATGGGCTGGTTCTAGCATCAAGCCCGTATAATCAAAATACAAAATGGATCTTTCTAAGACTCACATTAAGCCATACTTAGAGTCCACGGTCCTATACTTGTCGCTTGACTATTCGAGATAAAACAAAAACCAAACAACACCTAGCACTTACTAACACTAGGTTGTTGTACTGTACACTTGTCACCTCCCGAGCCCCAACAAATGGGATGCCTTTTCCGCCTAATTCCAAGCTGTCGGATTACTCATCATCGACCCCTCTCGATCTCCTCGATGCTCTAACGGGTTTGATCTTAGCTCTTCTCTAGCATCCAACACCAATAGTTCTTGAGGGAAGTTATCCTTCCAAATTTGCATCTCCCCAACGAAGCCGTAATATTTGCCATTAGATCCGCCGCTTGGTTCCCTTCTCTGAAGGTGTGTTGGATTCGGGCATTAACCAAATGAGATTTATGAATCTTTGCTTCTAGGATAAGCTCCAATATGGTCCAGTTGGGGTCTTTATCCTCCTTAATTGCCTTGATTATATTAAGCGAATCCCCTTCAAAGATAACTTCCTTATAACCCTCAAGTCTGGCAATTCTCATTGCTCGCATGCGAGCTCGGGCTTCGCAAAATGATTTGTTTGAGTTCCCAAAGGCTCTGCAAAGGCAAGGACCACTTTTCCTTCCTCATTTCTCAAAACTCCTCCCGCTCCTGCAGCCCCCGGATTTCCTTTAGCTGCCCCATCAAAATTAAACTTAACCCACTTTTGTGTGGGGGGTATCCACTTGACACCATCCCGTGGGTTGGTTGTAATGTCTAGGTCTGGAAGTTCCTCTCCCCAGTTCCGCAAAATCCTCCTTTCCCTTAGAGACATGGTCTCATTTTTGAAGAAGAAAGTTTTCCAGTTTTCTTTCAAAGCTATGATTATTTTATTACCACATAACCTGGGATCTTTCTTACGTCCTTTAAATACTCTCTTATTTCTCTCATTCCATATCCCCCATAAAAAATGGGGTAAGTCGAGCTTCCGAGCCAAGTCAAAAGCTTTGCCGGAAGGGGGAAGCCCATCGTATGCGAAGTCGGACATGCTATTTGGACGAGACCCAATCTATATGAAATTTGGACGGGATCATTTGGAAGACTGTACAAGAAAAATCACAAGTTAGAAATATATGACTTACGGATTCTATTGCTTTCTCACACAAGATACGACGATTGATGAATTGGAAACCTCTCCTTTGCAGATTATCCGTTGTCGGGATCTTATTTTGAATCGCCAACCAAAAGAAGAAAGCTATTTTTGGGGTTAAATTATTTAACCAAATAACGAAGTCGGAGTCCGACCATTGAATCCTGAGTGGATTAACTTATAGGCGATTTTTATCGAATATATCCCACTTGTAGTTTTGCCCCAAATTGCCTTGTCTCTTCCTCCCCAGGGAATGATCGGGAACACCCTTAAAGCATCATTGAGTTTGGTTAGGGCCACCTTCTCTTGCTCTGACAGATTATGAACTGTGATTTTCTTCCAAGAAGAAGTTTCTGTGCTACGACAATAAAATCCCCTACTTTTCCTCCCATTTCCTTCGAAAGTTTATGTTGGAGGACATGAAGGTCTAAGTTATCTTTCAGAGGGGCCTCTTCCAACCACGGGTCTTTCCAAAAGTCCACTTGTCTTCCATTACCAATTCTCCATCTGATGCCTTTCCTGACTACCTCCCGACATTCGAGCAAACAATTCCAAAAATAGGATCCTCTAGGAAGATTATCAGCTTTCAGGAAGTCCTGATTATTTCTAATATATTTTGCCTTAAGAAGTTTTACCCATCCCAATTGATCATTATTGATAAATCTCCAAACCTGTTTGCCAATCAGAGCTTGATTCAATTCTTTCATTCTCTTTAACCCCAGGCCCCCATGATCCTTGCTTGCACACACCGATTCCATGCTACCAACGAAAATCTCTTTCTCTCTCTCGAACCCGACCACAAGAAGTTGCGTTGAATTAGCTCCAATGTAGCTCGGACCTTTGCGGGCATTCTAAATAGAGACATGCGATAAATTGGAATGCTCCGTAAAGTAGTTTGAACTAATAAGGCTTTTCTGCGGAGTGAGAAGGCTGCCCTTCCATCCTACTAACTTTTTGGAGATCCTGTCAATGATGGAGTTCCACAAAGTAGCCTTCATTCTTCCTTCAAACATAGGCATACCTAGATAAGTTCCTTGGTAGAAGCTCCTTTCCACAACCGAAGAGGTTAGCTATTCTTTCCTCCCACCAGGGCGTGTTAAAGAAATAGATGCTACTCTTCTTATAGTTTATGTCTTTATCACGTTCTGTCTCATACTTGGTTAGAATTCTCTTCAACTTCCTAGCTTGAGGCACCGAGGCTTTGGACACAATGATTGTATCATCCACAAACCGTTGGTGAGACATTGGCTCTGCTGTTGAGGCTGGTTTAAAACCTTCCAATTGACCATCTGCCATCGTTGCTGAAATGTTCCTACCCAATGCTTCCGCTAAAATAATAAACAAGTATGGAGACAAAGGATCTCCTTGTCGCAACCCCCTTTCACTCTTAAAGTAATCGGAGGGTGACCCATTCACCATGACAAAAAATCTTGTAGTAGAGATACAACTAAAAATCAACTTAATCCACTTGGGGACGGAAACCAAACTTACCCAAAATCTTGGTGAGGAACCGCCATGAGACCCGGTCGTAGGCTTTATTCATATCAAGCTTTAGTAACATACCGGCTTCCTTACTAGTCACCATTGAATGAATAACCTCATGAATTGTGATGATACCATCCAATATTTGTCGCCCTTTCACAAAGCCACCTTGGTTCATATCAATGATGAAAGGAAGGATAACCTTCAACCTATTGGCGATTGTTTTTGTGAGAATCTTCATCAGAGTGTTACATAAAGCGATAGGGCAAAAAGCTGGAAAATTCCATTGCTCCCACTAGTTTAGGGATGAGAACTAAAAAAGTAGCATTAACTCCTTCCGGGATTTCCATGTCCTTTTGAGCCTCAATTATAGCTTCCACTACATCATTGCCTAGGATATCCCAAAACTTCGGAAGAAAGCTCGCAGGGAAGCCATCCGGTCCTGGGGAGTTGTTACCATCCATGTCAAAAACGACCTTCTTGATTTCCTCCTTTGTGAAAGGACTAAGTAAGAATCCATTAAGATTATCGATTCTGAGGGGTGGAATGGCCGCCAACAGAGAGTCCTCTTCTTCAATAGTCGGATTTACATCTTCTAGCAACGATTTAAAGTACTCAACCGCTTCCCCTCCTTATGTCTTCCATATCTTTGGTGTTAGACCCATCGGCCATCTTGATCTCCTTAATTTTGTTAGTACTCCTGTGGCGAAGAGTAGAGACATGGAAGAACTTTGTATTTCGGTCACCCTCCTTTAACCAACGCGGTCTGGATTTCTGCCTCCAAAAGGTTTCTTCAAATCCTAGCATCGTGTGGTATTCGGCTAACGACTCCCTCTCCGGTTTCTCGGATCCTCTGTAAGTCGCTCCGACTTCAACTTCTCCTGTAGTTCATTGATCTTGTCTTTTAGTTCTGCCTTTTTAACAAAAATATTGCCAAAGGAAGTTTTGTTCCACTCTCTAATGTTAGCCTTCACATTCCTTAGTTTACATGCCACTTGGGCCGGTTTCGAACCATTATACTTTTTGTCCCACCATTGGGCAACCGAGATCCTTGAGATCCCGATGTTGGAACCACATAAGTTCGAATCGAAAGGGTCTGATGTATCTTTTCTTAGAGTCCTCCCCTGTTTCCCACAGAATTGGGTTGTGATCAGACCCGATTCTTGGGAGTGCCGTTAATGAAGAGTCCCCAAACCTCTCCAGGCATTCTTGAGAAAGAAGAAACCTATCTAATCTTATCTGAATTTGGTTTTCCTTCAATCTTTTGTTAGACCATGTATAGGAGAATCTACGCAGGTCCACATCCATCAACTCATGTTGCTCAACAAAATCTCTAAACTCGTAGATATCAGCGGTTATTCTTTGAGAGCCCCCCAATTTATCTACGGGATTAAGGTAGCAATTGAAATCCCCCGCCACAATCCAAGGGTAGTTGGGGACCGTCTCCCTCAATTCAGATAGCTGACTCCAAAGAACCCTTCTCAGTCCCTGTCTAACTGGAGCATATACATTCGTTAAGATCCACTCTTCCTGTGTGGTTTTATCCACACATAAGAGACAAATAAACCAACTAGACATCAGAATCACTCTACTATCAATCACATTTTTGTTCCACATAACCAGTAACCCTCCTGCTGTTCCAGTGGCCTCTTGGCCTACTACTTCAGCTTCTCGCCAAGTCCTATTCTTAAAAGGAATAACTCTACTCTCCTCCATTTTAGTTTCTTGCAGTAAAATCATATCCGGTTTGTGTTCTTGTCTAAGAGCATACAAAGCTCTTATTTTTGTAGGATTACTCCCACGAATATTCCATGAAAGGATCTTCATTTATGGGCTTTGGATCCTCGAGCCTTCGCCCCAAAGAGCAATACGCTTGAGTGCCATCGGCCACTCCTCGCTCGCTTCTTTACGCCTTAAGGCGACATTGCTAGGTTTCCCTCTTCCTATCGAACCATATCCCCATACATCCGCTCTAGGTTGAAGTTCCTTGGGATTCACTTGGCTTCTAGTAACCATCTTGGGTAGGTCAGTCTTGGTATTTGGGGTAACAATCGGGCTTTCCAGGTTAACTGGTCTTTTTGACAGTGGAGATGATTCCGTGCTCTTAGCTTCTTGAT
This sequence comes from Wollemia nobilis, assembly GCA_028583015.1. Classification (NCBI taxonomy): domain Eukaryota; kingdom Viridiplantae; phylum Streptophyta; class Pinopsida; order Araucariales; family Araucariaceae; genus Wollemia; species Wollemia nobilis. The sequence goes on from JAQPPZ010000541.1 coordinate 15,206,601, forward strand.
TAGTAGATTCTTTTTTCCCTCGCTTTGGGGTTACACTGATCTTGGTGGTTCACCTCTTCCTCCCGAGTATCCTTGCTCGTATTATTAGTTTCCTGCTCCTTCCTCCGATTTTTCTCCTCTAAATCCTTCTCTTGAGTCTCCTCTACCTCGGATTCCACTTCTTGGCTGTCCATCCGATCTCCCTTCAAATGATTTAATGCATCAAAGCTGTTCTCCACTCGGGATGTTGATCTCCTTGGAATTTCTTCCCATAAATTCCTCTGCAGTACATGGGACCACTTCCACCGAGCCTCCATAGGCCTCCCGTATCACCCAATCAAACTTACTTGCCCCAGGGCGTTGATCTATGGGGTTCTTTCCTTTGTGATTTGGCTCTGAGGCTTGCCGTAACATCTTAGGAGCAGGTTGAGCTTGAGGGTTCCCATCAAAGGGACCAACTCCCCTGTGAGAGGGTTTTGGGGCATAGGAATTTTTGGGAGGAGGGTTAAAACGTTGCCTCTTGCTTACAATAGGGCGAACAGGGTCTCTGATATTCAGATTTCGAGCTCCACGTCCTTGAGGCCCAGGTTGGGTAGGAATGGAGATCTGCGGGGAGGGATATTATTCGGGTTTGAGGATCGGTATTTTGGAGTGGGAGCTGGTTCTTGGAAATGCGATGGATACCTTGGTGCCCTACCTTCCCACAAACACTACACTTAAAAGACATATTTTCATATTCAAATACCCGAGTATGAAGGCCAAACATAGACGACAAAATAATGGATTTAGGGAGCTCTTTACTCGGGTCCGCCAACACACACATGCGAGCGGACGGGAGTCTTGTTTTGCTCAAGGTTGCGGGATCAATAGCTATTAGTTCTCCAATCTCTCGTAGCTATCCCAACCAATATTTGTTCGTTCCAAAAAGCGGAGGTAATCCTGGCATCTTAACCCAAATAGGAGCCAAATCCGACACCGAGTCTCGGGGGTTGAAATCGGGGGACCAACGCTTCAGATACAAGCCCCTTTTCCCAAAAAACCAAGGACCTCCTTGGAGAGTCCTTTCCATGTCCTGTTCACATTGAAATATCACCAAAAGAAAACTCTTGGGTAAAGCCTTAATCATCATACCGGCCCTTGGCTGCCATTTTTGGATGGCCCATCTCCTTATGACTTCCATTTCTGGCCTCACCCCCATAAATTTAGCCACCAAAGATGTTCTGCCCTCCATAGCCACATGTTGAGCTAAGGAATGCGGGACGTGCAACCTACCATTGACAGATTTTAGATTAAAACAAGAGTCGGATAATTTTTGCTTACCGCGAAGAGCATTAAGATATGAAGGTCTCCAGTTGCCAGGTTTCTCTTTGTCTCCTTCTTGGGTCTTCCTTTGATCCTGACGCATAGAGTCCTGGTCCCCCTCAGAGAAATCTTCAACCGCATCCGCCCAACGCCCTTGGACCGGTTCCAATATAACTTCCTTGTCCACATCCTCCGCCTGGGGGGCTCTGCTATCTTGCCAGAGCCCCCACCTGCCGCGTCTGCTGATCTGCCCTTTGAAGTCCCACACCTAGGGTTTGATGCCCCTAGACCTCTCGCTCCTCCTCCTTGCTGCTCCATCCGTCACAACTTGTTGCCTCCCTAGCAAGCACCCATATCGTGTTACATGAAGATCAATGATTATCTTCTATAACATGATTTTTTTCATATGATTCGAACCTATAATCTAAAAGGTAAGGAAGAGAGGTCATGATCATCATTGTATATATCGATGACTTGGTCATCACTAGGATTTTGGTGAATCTAATTGAAGAAACTATGAAAGTATTGAAGCATTCATTTGACATGAATAATCTTGGCCTAATGCACTATTGTCTTGGCTTAGAGGTGTAGCAAAATAGGAACCACATGTTCAAGACATAAAATTAAAGCAATCAAGACATTACTCAAGAAGTTTTATATGTTATATTGTAAGAACATGGGCACTCTAATGGAAGCAATAAAATTATCATGTTATGATCCATCTCCACTAGTGAATAGAACTTTGTATCGCTAGTTGATTGGGAGTCTCACTTATCTGGCATACACCAAACTTGATATCAATTATATTGTGATCTATATTTCATAGTTCAAGTAAGAACTAAAGTTGTGTCATTGGAAAGTAGCAAAGTGGATACCTAGGTATATTTATAGTATGACTGAGTATGGTCTAGAGCACAAGAAGAATGATCAGTTCTTCTTGATAGGTTTCATGAATGTAGACTATGGAAGATCCATTATTGATAGGAGATCCACTTTTGGATATGCATTCTTTATAGGATCTAGTCCAATGTAATGGGAATTAAGAAGCAACATGTTGTTGTTTTTTCTTCCATAAAGATTGAATATTATTCCATAGGAGGATTTGCATGTAATGCAACATGGTTATGTCACATCTTGTCAAGAAAAGGCATCCCACAAAAGAAACCAATATTCTTGATTTGTGATAAATAAGGAGTTCTAAAACTTATTTGTAATCTATTTTTTCATGAGTGCACTTTAATTTCATTTCATACACAAACATATTCAAGAACACAACATATAACTCCAATTTTATCCCATAGAGGAGCAACGTGAAAACATTATGACAAAGTCTCTTACACATGTAAAGTTTGAAAAAAATAGAAAATTTCTTGTATGTACTTTGATTGAGCGTTGATGTAATAGGGGGTAATGTTGTGATTATTGTGTATCCATCTTATGGTCATGGAGGTTATGGAAATTTGGAAAGTAGTTGTAACTCTCAACCTTAACCTTAATTATTTTACATGTATATATACTTCTATCACCTCAATGAAAATATTGATCACAATGTGATTATATTTTTTCATTTCTAACATTTTCAAAATTAAAAAATATGATGGAAATTTTTTTTCTTAGAGTAATTTGAATTCAATCCCCACTTCCACTTGATCCAATTTTGAATATCTAAAAACCTTAGCCAATATTTGAAGAAGTTACATATTAACCCTCTACTTTTAAGAACCATTATATCATGCTCAATCACCTCATCCTTGATAATAAATTCTATAACACGTACTCCTTATATTAGACTTTCCATAAATTTGCTCTTCCTCTTGTCTCCATTGGGAATCCATACTTCTAAATAGGGTATCCTTACTTCCAATTAAGACTTTCAAATATGGATTTCCTTCCATGTTGCCTATATGTTCCTTATATGAATCCTTTATTTTTTAATTTTCGCTAATATTTAAAGCAGGAAAAGGTGAGGCTCACTCCTTACATGTACTTGATTCCTATTTACACTCAATGTTTTGTCTTTCCTTTATGTGGAACAAAATTTTAAATGCAAACTTTATTAATTTCATTATCAAAGGTAAAAGTTTATATAGGTAAAGTAATTACCAAATTTACAAGATATCAAATATCTCTTATGGAGTCAAAATTCAAATAACATCAACTAACTTAAGGTAACAATTAAAAGATAAGATAACAACTTAAAAAATAACTATCTTGAGATTAAGAACCTATCCTCTAGAAAATTAGCTTTGAATTTTTAGTATTATGTTTTACATGGGAAAAATATAACAAAAAAAAATACTAAACTAAAGCCTATGATAAAGCAAACTAATAATAAAATAAATTATATGCTAAACTATAGGATCATCAATCCTCATAAATACTCCCCACAATAGAAGCATTGGACTCTAATGCTTTAAAAAGAGAAGAAAAATTCTAAGACATTTGATGATGAGATATCTAGTGGGCCAGGTGCATAAGCTAACATTGTTTGGAAATAAGGTAGGAAGTGGTCAATCCCTAACAAGTTTGATGAGCCTTCATGTCAAAAACTTGATCAAAATCCAACAAAAGCTAAAAATCAAGAACAACATCAACAGGATGGTTGATAGCAATTTTGAACTCCAATGTAGACTTATGGTAGTGCTTGAGGAAATCAATATTGACAATGTCATGGATGTGCAGCTGTGTGAGAGATCCGAGAAAAAATCACTCACGAACACCTACAAATGAATGGTGTAAGGCCCATAGTAAAGTGGTTTGAATTTGCTATGTACCTTTTTGGGAAAATTATATTTGTCCAAGTACAACCAAACTCTCTCCAAACTAAAAATGATGAGGAACATGATGGTGGTCCATGAGCTATTTTTTTTGTTGCTAAGTCTTTTGAAGAATCTAAAAAAATTTGGATTGAAGGCTCTTTAAATGTTGAATGAATGAATGGGTCTTATCTTGCTCTTTTTAAAAGTGCTTGGTTGTTAGAGATGGCAAGGATATGGGCAACTCATATGGAGCTAAATTCTAAAAACAAAAAAAAACTTCAAAATGTGAGTGATCTAATGGACTACCTGGTTATATGCATGCTTTTGGGTTAGGCTCAGATCCCACTTGGCAAGAGCAGTGTGGTGGTATATCCTCAAACTTTGCATAAGTGTTCAATTCATAACTTTGGTTTGAAGATTCAACTAAGTATGAAAGGCAATGGAAAATTTGAAACTCCCAAGATATTCCACAAATAATATTAAAAATGATCCACAAAATGTGAGTCATGGTCAAAAATAATACTGATAGGAAAATCAAAGGATTGCCAAACAAATTCAAAGAAAATTTAGGCTAAGTCATGTGCAAAACTTGTCTTGTGGCATGGGATGAACTTAGCCATCTTGCTGAAGTGATCAACAACCACAAACACATAAATATGTTGGTGAACTATCAATGGTAATCCATTAACTAGGTCCATGGAAATGCTCTCCCAAGTATGAGAAGGAATGGGTAAAGGAATATTTGTGCCAAACTTTTTGTTTGTTGAATTGAAGTGATAATAGATGACACATTAACGTAAGAAGTGTAGAACATCATGCTACATGTGAGGCCAATAGAAGAAAATATGGGCTATGATCATGAGGGACATAAATTCTATCCAACTTATAGAGAAACTCTTCCTTGATGTGAAAATCCTAAAAATGATCCAAATTAGAAGAGGTGGGACTCTAAAGTCAGTGATAAACTTATCCAAAACCAAGATCATGAGCATATTGATAAGGCTATGTTTGAAATCCTAAATAAGAAGTGGTAATAATAGTTAAGGCATGTGGTATAGGATGATGACTCAAGCAACTTATAATAGTGTTGGTGTTCCCCTTCTTGTACTTTATGACCAGGTGAAACTATTGTAAATAGAAGGCCAACTTCACGTGCCTAGCTTCTTCAAAAAACATTAGGGATTGAAGAAACTGTAGAGGCAAATGATCAGTATGGAAAATTATTTCCTTACACAAAAGATAGTGACTCCAGTATTTATGGCTTGGACCAATGTATACAACTCTTTGTCATGTGTAGAATAGTTTTGTTTAGAAACTGAGTTTTTTTTTCAAATATAGGTCACTGGATGACCATTTTGCTTCTAAACAACTCCAAGTACAAATTTTGAAGCATTTTTTTTCAATATTAGAAGGCTATGAGAGATCAAGTAGCACAAGAATAGGTGTTGAACACAATTTCTACTTTAATGTGTTGAAGGCATGAGTATGGTCTTTAGTCCATTGAGACAAAATATTGGTATTTGTCAAGTGATGCAAAAGTGTGGCAATGTTTGGGTATTGAGGGATAAACTTGTGATAGAAGTTCACAAGACAAAGAAAACTTTGAAATTCTATGAGGGTTGCAATATTTGGCCAATTGAGAAGAAATTTCATTCTTGCTAAATCCATTTGAATACCATATGTATCAATGACAAAACTAAAATAGGATATGGATATCTAGCCAAAAGAACACTTAGAAAGGTTGGAATACAAATTGTTCTACTACAAGGTGTGAATAACATGTTCCAAATGCTAAATATGTACCTTCCAAGTGTGATAAAAGATGATAATAACATCCAAATAGATGATTAAAAATTTATCCAAACAATTTGTGAAGACTTCATTCATCAATCACATGAAAGTGGGGGGAGCATTGGTGAGATAATGGGTATTTATGTGACACAATGGAACCAAAGGATCGATAATAATGCATATTAGAGTGGCATAGCAAAATCATAATACCATAAAAGACCATCACCAATTAAGATTTCATTGGGTGGATATATGATAAAAATTGATACCAATTATTATTTTTTAATTGGTGATATAGATTTGAAATAGGCCCCACCCATATTACAACATGACCACATAGTGGTATTAAAACACTTTAAAAATTATGTATGTATTTCTTGAAAAGATTTTAAATATGTCTCCTCCTTAAAAGTTGAGTAATATAACCGGTTGAGATAATAACATTTGATAGGATTGGTATCAATTTTTAGTAATGATTAGAGGATCATTTTATCTTGTTTCTTCTTATGTTTCAAGGATGAAACATTTTAAAGGGAGTGGATCGATAAGGTATCTAGTAATACAATATTTTATTATGTATTGGTATGGAGGAGTTTGCATGGACCACATATAACCCATGTTTTATTAGGTTGAGATACTATATTTTAAGGGTCTTCATGTTTTCTATGTGAATGCATTTGCTTGGTTGGAACAACTTGGAGATTCTTTCCTTGGTTCCCTTTGTGGCTTTCAACTAGCTCAACTTAGGAGATGGTGTTATGGATCCTCACACTATAGGTTTTTCTAGTCTTTGGAGGGACCTCGTGCTTCATCATTGTACATAGTGGTGGCTTCCTTCTTTCTTCTCCTGAGTTGGGCTTTTGAAAGGAGGCTTTTGCATCATGTCTGCTCATTGTGTTTGCAACTCAGGGTTTCCTCTTTTATGTTTTTCTTGGTCTTTGAGGGAGAACCACAATTTTAACATCTATAGATGATTGAATCTCATGGCTATTTTTGGATCGATATTTCAATGGTGGGTTTAGGGTCTTCTAATATATCTCTCAAAAGACCTAAAGCTTATCTATTTCAAGGTTTTTTGGTGGAACCTTTCTTTGCAACTTCTTTTGGTCTTCAGGATGGGACCCTATGCTTTCTTGTGCAACTATGGTAGAAGGCTTCTAAGGATTACTTCATGAATAGACTATTGGTGGGATTGGGTGTTGATTTGGTGTTGGTGACTTTCATCGAGCTTCTATTTTTTATTGGTCTTTGGAGGAGGGACATGTGCATGCTTATATATTATAGAATGGTTTCCTAAAGGTAATCCTTGTGTTAGATTTTCCCTTCTAGTCTTAGGGAGCCATGGTGGATTGAATCTTCTTTGGGATTTTTTACCTTTTGGTTGTGCATTCCATCTCATTTGCAATGAGATCCCATGGCCTGTGGAGATCATCTCGTGTTGTTGATCCATATTCTAAGACTTTTTTTGTTGTAACGATATCTCATGGCCCATGGAGATCTCCCCATGTTGTTGTTCCAACTATTGGACCTTCAAAAGATATTTTTTCAAGTTGTCCTTATTGGTGGGGATGCCATTTGTCTTGGAACACCCGATGGAGCGGTAGGCTTCCCGCTTTGGGTGAGAGACCCCCGTTTCAATTTTTTTGCTCCCTCCTTGCTCTAATCCAATGGATATCTGTCTTGGAAGGTCTTCATGGGACATTCTTGGTTCATGGTGCTTCCCATGAAAGGGGAAATCCGTTTCATTTTTTTAATAGGATTGTTGGTTCAAATTTGAAATAAAATTCATTTTTTTTAGTGAGAATGTTGATTCAAATTTGAATGTCTGCTTAGTTTTAGTAGGGGTCAGGTCACCCTTTCTCTATCTAGTTGCAAGTCTCATTTTTGTTGCTTGATAGTTTTCCCTATTTAGGCAGAATTTTTTTTTTCAAATTTTAGGTCTCATTTTTAGATGGTCTTATGGAGGTTGTCTCCCTATTTTAGTTGGTTCCTATTTTAGTTTCCTAGATATTATCTTCAGGAGATTGTCTCCTTTATTGTGATACATTTGTAAAAGGTTCAAGGAGCCTTTCAAAACCCCTTTTCAACCAAAAAATAAAATACTATTTTTAATAATGAGTTAGATAGGGTTAGGGTTATACACTTTCTCAATATATTAGGTGAAAATTTTATAAAAAGGATCATGGTATTGTCATCATTCATCATGTCAAGTGTTGATTTATAATTAGCTTTGCCTACATAGTGGCACAATAAAATTGGTATGGATATATGATAAATATTGGTATCAATTATCAATAATGATTAGAATATCATATTATTTGGATTCTTCTCATGTTTCAAAGATGAAACATGTAAAGAGGAGTGGATTGATATGGAACTTAGGGATATGATATTATATCATGTATTGGTGTTATGGAGAAGTGGGCATTGGCAACATATAGGCCAAGATTTATTATTATTTTTTTTGCTAGATAATAAGGGGTTGTACTTAGGCCCTCACCCTTGACAAATTATATCTCTCTTATTTGGAGCTTGAGAGTTTATAAATATATACACTTCTCATATCAATTGATATGTTGTAGTTAGAAAACTATATCATTTTACATACAATGTCTGAATTCTTGATTTTCCTTTTCAGGATCTTTTCAAATTTTTGCATGAATATAATTAATCCAGAATTTAGAAACTTTCTATACATTTTCCTATAGCAACCTTCATAATTCCAAAACTTCACCTCTGCTATCCATGCCTTGCATCTTAGTAGAGTAATATTTCCAAAACATCGCACAATCATAGTCTCGCTTTACCAAATTTGGATTGCTAGTTTTCTTCTTGAAACATAAGTGCAACCACAAAAATTATAATAAATAGTCTAAAAGAAAACATATTATTGTTACAAAATAAAGCAGATAATACCAATGGAAAACATTAAATTAAATCTTAATCATAAATTGATTCAGGCAATCAACATTTTTTTATTAACTTCAACTAAACTTTCTACTTCCTTTAACCATGGCAAGGAGAATTTAACTTCACGATCCTCAATCAAAACCCCTTTATTGTCTAGCTTATCTGCACATTTGTTTCCTTTCCTTAATATGTGAGTAAACCTGATTTCTTCAAACTCTTTAGCAAGATCTTGAATTTACACAATTATCTCTTGTATGTTCCATGGAGCCTTTATATTCCTCAAAATTGCATTAATTACTATGATAAAATCACCTTCCATCCATACTCTATTCCATTTCATTTTTTTACATATTTTTAACCCTTCTAAAGTTGCCTAAGCTTCAGCTTCATTATTTATCTTAAATCCACTATTAAAAGCATAATGAGACAAAATATCTCCTCTATTATTTCTAATTGTTCCTCCTCCTACTGGTCCTGTATTTCCTTTAGATTCTCCATCAAAATTCAATTTAACCCACTCCACATCTAGTGGTTTCCACTTTATGTTATTTACCTTATTTTTTTTGTCTTGTACCCAACATCATAATTCATCTATCAAGGCTCTCTGCTTCCAAATTAGGGACTGAATGAGTTGGTTTAGACTCCTCTATGGCTAAATATATCTTCTTTTTTATTACCTCTAAACTGCTTTCCTTTCCTTTAAATATTCTTCTATTCATTTCTAGCCATATAGTCCAAAGTATTGTATCTTTTGAAATATCCCATATTGTCTGTAAAGCCTCACTTTTATAAGTGCTTTGCCATTGCTTTAACCAATCTTCAATTCTACTATTCATCACCATGCATTTACCAAACATATTAAGAATCCTTGCCATAGATTCCAGACTATTGAGCAATGTCCCAAGATATGATGTATACTCTCCTCCTCCTTATTACAAAAACACACATTGAGAGAGGCCATGAAAACCCATTTTCATAACGTTTTTCCAAGATAAAATCCTTCTATGACCTACTAGCCAAACAAATATTTTGACTTAATGAATGCTTGGGCTATCCCAAATATTTCTCCATATTCTAGTGACATTATTATTTTGTTGGTGTTGAACATTATATCTACTTCTTGTTGTGTATTCTCCTGAGCTATTCAACTCCTAAATCAATTTATCCTTGGCTTCCCTCAAAATAATCACAGTTGTTATCTTTCTACTCAATTGCCTCCTAGCATCAATGTCTTGTATGCTTGTAAAAAATATTCTTTCCATTTGTATCTTCCTTCTCGATCCTTGTACAAAATGTTTGAAACCCTATCACCATATTTGTATTAAAGTAATCTCATCCAAGGTTTCAAAATTGGATCTAAATTGAGTGGTATTTTATCACACCAAGTATCCATCCAAATAGAAAATTTTTCTCCAATTCCCACCACTCATATTAAACCTTTAATCATAAGATCAATATATTTTTTTAACCATTCCAAAAAGCAAAACCATTTGGTAGAGAGAATACAATAAATATTAAACTTGGGTCATTGGGATCAACATACTTAGAATAATTCTTGCCCATTGTCTTTGACTCTCTTTCTACAATCTCCAAATAACTTTTCCAGATAAGTTTACATCTTTAAGAACTATTAAACCAAGACCTCCCCTAGTTTTATCGTCAAATTGCTCCATTTAACCAAAGGAAATATCCTTTTATCATGTAAATTTGACCATAAAAAGGATCACATAATATAGATTAAACTTTTTTTCAACTAATTTTGGCATAGAATACAATGGCATATAATATGTTAGAATGGCTTGTAATACCGACTTAATTAACTGCACTCTTCCTGCTAATGATAACCATCTACCTTTCCAAGCTAGAAGTTTATTTTAAACTTTACTAAAAATTGGATTCCATAAACCTATCCTCACTCTCCCCTCAAATAAAGGAATCCCAAGATAAGTTCTTAGTAAATCTACTTCCTCCATTTGAAGCAACCTGTAAATGTTTACTTTGATATTACCATAAGTGTTAAGGAAGTAAATTTTGGATTTAGTCCTATTAAATTTTTGCCCTGAAGCTCTTTTGTACTCTTTTAAAATTTTATTCAAAGCTCTGGCCTCATTTATCCTTGCTCTTCCAAAAAGGGTTGTGTCATCTACAAACTATTGATGGGTGATGTTATCAATGTTATTACTAACCTTAAGACCGTTTATAAGCCCATATTTGTAAGCCTTCTTTAAGTTCCCACTAAAAAATTATGCCATAATAATGAAAAAATAAGGAGATAGAGGATATCCTTATCTAAGACCTCTCTTGGCTTTAAAATATTCTATCACTAACCCATTGACCAACACTGAATAAGAAACTGTAGAGACACAAGCTTTAATCCATCTAACTTATTTCTTACCAAAACCAAACTTATCTAAAACTACAAAAAGAAAATCTCATTTAACCCTATCATAGGCTTTACTCATATCAAGTTTTAAGATCATTACTTTCTCTTTTCTTGAAGCTACTGAATGTATAACTTCATGAGCTACTATGATCCCATCTAGAATTTGTCTCCCTTTCAAAAATCCTCCTTGCTCTTATGAAATGATCAATGGCCTTAATATATTTGCCATCACTTTAGAAATAATATTATATGCCATATTACATAGGCTTATGGGTCTAAAAGAATCAAGCAGTTCAACATCCTTCTTTTTTGGAATTAGGGTAAGATATGTTGCATTTATTTATAAGGTATGAATTGTTTTACCCTAGATTGTTGGTAAAAAGCTGTAGAGAGCCCATCTGGACCCGAGGATTTATCCTTATTAAAAAAAAAATAGCTAAATGAACTTCTTCTAGAGTAATAGGCTCCATCAGTTTCCTATTGTATTAATTTGTTATAACTAAAGAAACATCTTGAAGAAGTTTTTAATTAAGAACTGCCATCTCCTCTAAACCTAGAATATTCTGATAAAATGACTTTGCCTTTTTTCTAATTTCACTCTGATATTCAATCCAACCCCTTCTATAGATTTAATTTTACTGATTCTAGAAGTTAATCTTTGTACTATAGCCATCCTATAAAAAACTTTCTATTTTTATCACCTTCTTTTAACCAAGTCTGTCTTGATTTTAATCTCCATAATTTCTCTTTCTTTCTCAAAAAATTATGATATTCACTAAGCAACTCCCTTTCCTTTGAGCTTGGATTTTTATCATCACCTTTTTGGAATTTTGAAATTTTATCTTTTAGATCTTCTTTTTTCTCAAAAATATTTTCAAATATGTTCTTGTTCCATTATTTTAATTTATATGTCATAACTTTAATTTGGTTTGGAAGAGCATACAACCCACCATTACCTTAAGAATTCCATGTTTGAGTTGTCATATCAACAAATAGAGGATGGTCTTCCCACATATGCTCATATTTAAAATATTATATTTTTTTGAATTCACTTACCACCATATTAACTCTTATTGGCCAGTGATTTGAACCAATCCTTGTTAAGGTATCAATTCAGCACAATTTCCTTCATCTAGCCAATGATCTGAGAGAATGCATCTGTATAATTTTTTTGCTATTGGGTTTTAGCCTCTCTTGTTTTTGGTCCAAGTATAGTTATCTCTTTCAAACTCAACTTCCCATAGATTATTATTTTGAATAAAATTTGAGAAATATTTCATACTTTGGGTCAATTTCCTAATTCCTCCAATTTTTTCATCCAACTTGGTTATGGCATTAAAATCTCCAATGATCATGAATCAATTTTCTTGGTCTTTATTTCTCATAAAGGCTTCAATACCACTCCAAACTTCTAATCTACCTAATTGAGTTGTAGGTCCATAGACATTGATAAGAATGAAATGAATATCTGCAAAGTAGTAAGTGACTAAAGAGGCTATCCAATGCCTAGTTTTATGAATGGTTACACAAGAGGTTATAGAAGGATTCAAACAAGTTAGAATTCCTCTTGCCGCTCCTTCAAAATCCATAGCATCCCATTCACATCTTGCCCATATTGCTTTCATATTTTTTTAAACTTCTTTTGTCATTTTAGTTTCCTGGATACAGAGAATATTAGGTTTATTACTTAAACATAGGTCCCTAATACACCTCTACTTTGAGGGGGCATTAGCACCCCTTATATTCTATGAGATGGTAATCATGTCTCATTAGGGGTTTTTGGCCTCTCCTATGTATTACCAATATCATTTTGTTGTTTAGTAAAGAGAAGTTCAACCAACTTAGTTTGTGTTCCTTTCTCTATGTTTGATCTTGCTTCCCTAGATCTTGCTTGATAATTTGAGGGTTTTCCTCTTTTTTCCTTGCCTATATTAGGAGTAGGTCTTATTATTATATTCCTCAATATTATTTCACAATTATAATTTTCATCATATTTATCCTCTCGTGGCTCTATTATAGAAGCTTTTGACTTGTATTGCTTATCATTTGGTATTTTCTTATTAATGGTAGAGGTATTAACTTCTAAAACTGCATTTTCTTTACCAATTATTTTCTCCTGAATAGTGCATTGTACTTCAAGAGATTCTTCAAAATATGATGAGACACATTCCTTAGATTCATCGAGAATGTTCTTCCTTAAATTAGGATCATACTTAATAGATGGTTCCTTGTTAATATATTGAAATTGTTGTATTGTGTCCTCTAAGTTTTGATCTACTTTTTCTTCATAGTCTAAAGCCTCGAAAGAGTTGGTATTTCTTCCAATATCCTTCCTTATTGTTCTTTAGTGTTTATTTTATTTTATATTTCTAGATCTATTTTTGGAAGTTGAAAACCATCTTCATCCATAACCATTTGTAAGTTTCTCTTGCGATTTTCTACAAATCATTTTGTTGGGCTCTTCTTACGGCATGATCTGCCAATATTCCCCACCTCATGACATATTCTACATATAAAATATATGTTTTCATAATCTATAGTTTGGATCCACATATTATCCCCATACTAAAGAATTATTAATTCTAGTAAAGCTTTACTTATATCAATCATGACCAATATTCGAGCATAAACAGCCAAAAATTCATCTTTTGTCATATCTAAAATCTCAAGGAATTCTCCTAGAGTGTTGCCTATTGTCTGGAAGGCATCTATTTCCTAAAATTCAATTGGAAACCCAAACATCCTAACCTAGACTAGAACTATCTCAAGGATTTCTCCTAGAGTGTTGCCTATTGCCTTGAAGGTATATATTTCCTAAAATTCAATTGGAAACCCAAACATCCTAACCCATATTAGAACTACAGATAGATTTAAATTTTTAGGTGAAAATCATTCATACCAATGGGTAAGGAATAGTCTTGCTCTTCCCATAAACTACGGACCCCCTTTTAGGATTCTTTCTCTTTCTTCCCTAGAACAAAAAATGGCTAGGAAGAAACCTTTGGGAAGAAATGAAAGAATCACTACTAGAGACTTCCAACTCCTATCAATCCATTTTCTCAAGGATGAAGCCCCTATCCAATACCCATTAAATTTACCAAAATGCCCTATCTTGGAGCAACGAGGATATCTTTGAGGTGTGCTCACTAGCCTCTACCACTAGAGAATATTCTAAGGATTTAACTATAAATCAGTCCATGGAAAGGAAACTAAAACTCAAAATATATTGAAATTTATTTGAATGCCCTATAGCAAATATAATATTTGATAAAAACTTCATAAAATTTTTATGCTAAAAAATTCTTTTTGCAGATAGAATATCTTGCCTCGCTAAAACCCTAGCTCTTCATTGCTCTTCCCATCATTCAAACCCTAGCTTAAAAATATTTACAATTTCATTTTTTGCGACTTGAAAAAACGTCACTACCCTTGTTTCAAATAGTTGATTTCATAGGGTTGTATCTCCCTCAATATTTCTTGGATTTTTGTATATGATCACTCATTTTAAAGCTATTCAAATTCTGCACAAGTTGGTCCAAGAATCAGCTAAATTGTATAACTCTTCACGAAGATATGCCTTCTAAAAGATGAGATGTTTGTTTAGGAAAAACCCTAATCCTTCGCACTCCATTGATTTATTATCAAGCAATGTTGATCTTTTAAATAGTTGAGGATAATTAAAATACATCATAGATCACCAAGATTTATTATATTGCTAGGGTTAGACTTATACATTTCCTTAATATTATTAGGTAAAGAATATTAAAAAAGGATGTTGGAGTTATAATCATCATTTTTTTAAAATAAAATATTTATCTACTTTATAAAAAAGTACAAAACTCTTTAATAAGAGATCAAGGTGAATAGAGCATTCTAAAAACTAGAACATGAAGATAAAAAAGAACCTCATTATTGGAGTCTTTATCATCCTCACATACCACCCTTGCCTTTCTACTTCTTGATGATTTGGTGGCAATAACCAGGGGTTATATTTATTGTCTAATTTGCTAGTGTATCAGCCTCTTTTTTTAGTTCCCACCTTATGTGTTGATAGGATATTTTGCCAATGATCCTGCCTAGTTGTCTAATCATATCTTGAATAATCTTCAATTGTAAAGATCTAAAATCATTATTTTTGGCAAGAGCTATTATTATCAGTTTAGAATCCTCATAAACTGTGACCTGAGTGATTTCTTGCTTTGCCACGACTTTTAAGTCGATTTCAAATCCAATAGCTTTTGCCATGTTATTATATGTTGTTCCCAAGTTGATCATGTATTTGAGCAGGATCTCACGGGGTCCTGTAAGAATCAGTCCCCCTACCACTGCTTGACCAAGGTTGGACTTGGAGGTACCATCAAAGAAGAGTGTTGAAAAACATATGTCAGGCAAAGAATTGTTTGCTCTGCATCCTCCCTATATCATGAAAGCTTGGAGATTAAGTTGGTAGATTATTATTCTTTATGTGGGTGATAGATCTTCTTCATACTATTGTTGACAAAAACTAGATTTGACATTTAGGACTAATTCTTCTTTTATCCCTTTCCTTTCTAGGTTAAATCCAACTTGTAGCGAATGTTCTATGGGATGGTCACCTTTTGTAGAGATGAAGCGATCTCAGTTTTGGCACTAAAGATATTCGAAAGAAACCCTAGAAGATATGGAGAAGAAATTTTTGGAGGAGTTCTGAACAATTGGAGGAATGGTGTGGTGGCATCAGGCCCATCATAAAGCATGCATGCTAGTGATGTTTTTTGATCTAAAAATGATTAGAAGGAATAATATTTCCCATTGCATGCCAAGAATCACTTTTTTAAAGAATAATAGATGTTTGGAATGATGTGAAGCTAGGCTGGTTCTAGTGGTTCAACCAAACTCGATGGAGGAAGATGTGGAGTATATAACCAAGCATGTGCTTATTGGAAAATTTATGGGTATCCAAATTTCTCTTCCCTTTGTGGAGGCTTGGGTTAGGAACACTTGGAACCCTGAAGGTGATGTGGAGGTGATGTTGAGGGTGAATAGCTATTTTATGGCGGTTTTCTCTTGCCTTGTGGATCATAACAAAGCATTTGAAGGGGGTTCCTATTTTTGTAACCAATCGAGACTCTTTATTAAACCCTGGCATGTGGGTTTCAACCCGTCAAAGGAGTGACCATCATGGGTTCTATTGTGGGTTCAGCTCCCATGGCTCCTATTGAATTTTTTAGAAATTACACCTTGCATATGATTGCCCTTCTTCTTGGGAATCTGGTTGGACCGTCACAACAGACAATGGATAAAAAGGTCATCTCTATTTCTCATATCTATATTGAAATTAATTTAAAAATACTATTCTAGATCTGTTGAAATACAATTTGGATCGACTACATGGGTTCAACAACTTGACTATGAAGCTCTTCCATTTTGTTGCCAGATCTACCATGAATATGACCACCTGCAAAGAAAATACCCTAAGTTTGCCCTATCCATGGCTTCAAATCTTGGGCCCTCTCGATCTGCACAAAATTTGGACAAAGAAAAAGTCCCAATATAGGAAGGGGATTAGGATAAGGAAGTTTTTGTTCCTGTAAAACCTTGAAACAAAGGAAGAAGGGAAAAAAGATACCTTAAGGATAGCTAGCCAAATGATCTACTCAACCATTTTGAGATACTAGATGACCTTGATCAGTGCATGGAGATACCTGAAACGTCGCTACATAATGCAGATATAACAGGGCTGAACCAGATGTCTCTTCTTGAGGTGGAACCTAAGGAATTAAATATAGGGGGTTTAAATAAAGAACATAGGGATTTGGTTCCAAATACATGTGGTATGGATGGATCTAGACCTGGAGGGAAAAATATTTGGAAAAGTGTCACAAAATTAGTTATGCCCTCTCCTACTTAGATATCGATGCAGTCCTCCTTGGACTACAAAACTCCTACGATGTTAGGATTGCAGCAAAAAACAATTAAAAAACATGCTTCGGATAAGAATATGAAGGTGGGTTGAAAGAAAGACCAGGATAAAATTAAGTTAATGGAGGAGACTTTGGTGGATTCAAGCTTGGTGATAACATTGGACTCCCATTTTTCTAACCCCTAGAAATGATTATCCTTTCATGGAATGTAAGAGGGTTGAACAGTATCCCCAGACAAAACGTTGTTCATGATTTGGTTTGTGTTCATTCTTTGGATGTGGTGTTTATTCAAGAGACTAAATTGTCTACTGATAGTATGTTCAATATTTCTCCCAAGTTGTGGAGAAGGGGTCAATGCCAGTGTATTGGTGCATGTGGATATACAAGTGGTGTTGCTTGCTTATGGGATCCAATTAAGATCTCTCCTCTTACTTAGATTTCCAGTAGATAGTCTATTTTGATGATCGGGCATGATAATGAATCTGGTGAAACCATCCTACTTCCAAATGTGTATGCTCCTATTGATTACAATGGTAAAGTGAATTTGTGGGAGCACATTGGCTTTGTGAGAAGTATGGCTCCCCTGTACCCATGGATTTTTGCTGGAGATTTCAACTCTATCACTTGTTTGGAGGAGAAACATGGTGGGGTTGATCGTATTGAGCCTTTTTATTCTATATTCAATGCTCATATTCGAGCTCTAAAATTGATTGAAATAAATTTGGATAATGGGATCTTTACCTGGAACAATAGAATATGTGGGGAAGTTTTTATCTCAAAGAGACTGGATAGGTTTATGATCTTTAGTTTTTGGATTGGTAATAACAAAAGTGCTAGTTCTATGATTCTCGAGGGTAGGGGATCTGATCATTGGTCTATCAAACTCTTTGCTCTTGAGTTTGGGCTAAAGAAGAATCCTTCCTTTAAGTTTTAACTTATGTGGCTTTCGGATCCTAAGATTCATGATTTCATGTGAGGCTAGTGGACCAATGGTAAACCTTCTCATGGCACTGCTATGTATTCCTTTATAAAGCAGTTGCAATTCGTTAAGCATAAATTAAAGAGGTGGAATAGTATAAATTTTGGGAACCTTTCCTTGGCTAAGTTGGTAGCTCTAAGAAAGGTGGAAGAAGCTTCAAGGAAGATCAGAGATCATGGACTCACAGAGGAGCTTCTCATTGAGGAATCTGAGGCTATGAAAGACCTTGTTGAATGGGAGCTGAAGGAAGAATTTTTTTGGAAATAATAAGCTCGAGAAGATTGGCTTTAGGAAGGGGATAGGAACATGATCTTTTTTAACTTAGTTAAGGCTCGTCGTAATGGTAACCTAATTTCCTCTCTTGTGAATTCTTAGGGTGCCCTTCTCTCTTCTTTCAAGGATATTTCAGAAGAGACTATGAGGTATTTTTCCTCTCTCTTTAAGGAGGACTCCCTCTTGGATGAAGAGGCTAAAAATCTTATTCTAAATTGCATTTCCTCAATTATTTGTAGAGAAATGAATGAGCATTTGATGGGTCCAATTTCCCTTGAGGAATTAGAAAATGTTATCTTCAATATGAAAAAATGGAAAGCCTTGAGCCCGGATGGATTATCGATTGAGTTTTATCAAGAGTTTTGGGAGTTAATCAAATTTGATCTTCTAGAAGTCCTATTCTACTTCTCTGCTTCCCCCTTCCTTAGTCCCTAGTCCTATCCCAGTTCCCTGACACTTGCCTGGTCCTTCCTTCTTGTCTGGTTGGTTTGGTAGATGATATCCTTGGGGTGGGAGGTCACTTCTCCATTTGCCTGCCCCCTTCCATACCTGTTTGAAGGGTTCATTTATGTGCCTCTGGTCCGGGACATCCCTGGGACCTTCCCTAGGCTTTATAGGTTGTTTCAGGGATCCTTTTCCCTAGTGCTCTTACTGTATCCTAGTATTTTTTTAGGTTTCTACTTGTTATCGATATTCATAGGTTCTCTAGGTGTGGTGTGTTGTGTCTATGGGAGAGTTACTTCATGAGCGATTTTGCACAACATATTTTTGGTCAAGGAAGGGAACATGTACTTTTTTCCATAACTCTGCTCTTTGGGTTCATAGATGTGGGCTCAATGGATTCTCACCATTTTCCATGGCTTTGAGAGGGGTCTTTGCGTTGCTTGTTGTTATGATCCTACTAGTTTTTCTCATTTGGTTCCCTGAAGCTGTTTGTTGGCAGTGTTGAAGGTTATCTAGGGTTTCTTGCTGCATATTTTTGGTTTGGGAAGACCTGTGCTTAAAGCATGCAAATTTTTCACCTCATGGCTCCTTCCTTTTGGGTTCCCTAATAACTTCCCTACCTCTTTCTCGTGGCTTGTTGTTCTGCGTCTGTTGCTTCCTCTACTTCTACTGGAATCTTTATAGCTACCTCACTGCAAGGGGATTTTGTGGCCTATGGATATCCTTAGCTTTTTGTTCTAAATTTTCAAGCTTGTATTATCCCAGCTTCTTGGCACTTTCTTGGCCCTTCCTTATTGGCTGGTTGGTGTTGCAAATAATCTCCTTGGTGTGGGAGGTCACTGATCCATTTATCTACCCCTTTCCATACCTTCTGGTGGAGTTCTTTTGGGTGCCTTTATTTTGGGATGTCCCTGGGATCTACTTCATATTGTTGTTTAGGGTGGTTTTTTGTTATGCATTTCTAGTTTTTCAAATTTTCCTTACATGTTCTGGTTTTTCCCCTATGCGAGATTTTGCATTTTTGTATTTTCCCTTCTTTGGAGGGTCTCTTATTTTTTTCCACTAATGGGTTGTTCAAATTTGTGTCTAGGTGGGAGTGTTCAAACTTTAAAAATTCCTGCTTTTTCCTTTTCTTGCTTAGCGGGTTGTTCAAATTCGTGGTTGGGCAAGACGTTCTTTGTTTGCTTTGAGCACATTTTTTTCGCAGTTTTCCTGATGGTTTTCTTTAAGCCTTTCCTTAGGATTTTTCTTGAGCATTTCCTCTGGCCTTTCTAGTGGCCTTTCTTGCGGCCTTGCTTGTGGTCTACTGACCTGTTGTAATAAGGTTTTGGGGCCCTTTCAAAACCCCTTTTAATGAAATTTTAACTTACCAAAAAAAATTGATCTTTTGGAGGTGGTCCATGAGTTCCAAAAGAACAAACATATGCTAAGGGCCCTGAATGCTACCTTTGTGGTGCTTATTCCTAAAAAAGAGGAAGTGAATTCCTTGGATATGTTCAGGCCTATTTCTCTTTGCAATTTTGTGTATAATATAATTACAAAAAATATTTTTGAGAGGCTGAAGATATGGTTGAGCAAAATCCTCTTTGAGGAGCAAGGTGAGTTTGTTGATGGCCAAAAAATCTTGGATGGGGTTTTTATTGCTACGAAAGCTATTCACTCGATGGAAACTTCTAAGGAGAAATCTATATTTATTAAGTTGGACATGGCCAAAGCCTATGATTGGTTCAAATGGTCCTTTCTAAAAAAAATTCTTGTTGCTTTTGGATTTGAGAAGGATTGGATTAGATGGGTGATGAGTTGTGTTTCTTCTTCCTCGTTCTCTGTTATTGTTAATAATGAGTTATCGAAGTTTTTTGAGACCTCGAGAGGATTAAGGCAAGGATATCCTCTATCTCCTTATTTTTTTATCATTATGGTAGAAGGGTTGGAAATATTTATCAAGTCTCATGTTAAGCAGGTTTCATTCAGGGTTGGAAGTGGGATAGTAGTTCATCGCCTCTTTTCCACATTCAATTTATTGATGACACTACTTTGCTAGGAGTTGCCACTGTTAGGAAAGATGGCAACATTAGATGATCTCTTGACATATATCTTGGTGCTTCTAGACAGTTGATTAATGAGGACAAGTCTTCAATTTTCTTCTTCAATACCACTCCTCTTATTCAATCCAGGATTGCTTGAATTCTAAGATTTCAGGTCAAGAATCCCCCCTTCATTTATTTTGGTATTTTAATTTCGTATCATCCTCTACCTAGATCTTCTTGGTAGTCTATGCTGGATAAGTTTAGAAGTAAGGTGAGTCACTGAACCGTCATATGACTCTCCTTTGTGGGTAGAGTGTTCATTTTAAAATATGTTGTTCAAGCTTTACCCATTTACAAATGTTTTGTACAAACAGATCCCTCTTGTTTCATCAAGGACATGGATGCTTTTTCTACATAGTTTTTATGGTCTGTAAAACTTGCTCAATATAAATAGAGTTTGGTTAGGTGGGATTCTAGTTGTAGGTTGGTTCAAGAGGGAGGCCTTGGGTTGCGACAGGTGACTCTTTCTGGGCAGGTTCTAGCTGCAAAACTTTATTGGAGATGGTGTACTTCTCAATATCATATTTGGGCTAAAATATTATCTTGTAAGTACTTGAGAGGTATTTTTGAGGCTGAGATCCCTAGAGTCAGCTTGGTTGGAAAAGGTTCGGTTATTTGGGACACTTTGAAAAGAGGAGCTAATTTAATTAAGTAGGGTTTAATCTGTATTTGCAATCAAAGATCAAATGCTCTTTTTTGGGAGGATTCTTGGGATGGCCACCCTCCTATCTTGACTCAATATCCCAGGCTGCATTCCCTAAGCATTTTTTTTTGGAATCGGGTCGGTCTCGTATGGAGGACTTTAAAACAATCCAGTGTTTTGGTAATCTGGAGATGTACAAGTGGAAATATCCATAAGAATGGCCCCAGGGGGGATTGGTCGAGGACAAAGATGTGCTTACTCGTATTCTTGCAGGTAGACCATGTTCTTCATTGAGAGGTAAATATAGTTTTTCTTGGAAACCTGATCCTAAGGGAACCTACTCTGTAGCCTATGGCTACCAGGTTCTTGATATGCAGAAGTTTGGGAGCCTCCCTGTCACATGGTGGAAAAAGGTGTAAAACATATTTGCTTGGCCTAAATGTAACTTATTTCTCTGGCTGGTAGCTTTGAATAAATGCCTCACTTTGTAGAACTTAGGGAAGAGGAGATTTTAGGGTCCCTCTATTTGTGTTCTTTGTGGTAATAATGAGGATGTATCTTCTCATTTATTTTTCCAATGCTCCCTTGCTAAAGATATTTGGAACCATTGATGCAATGCCTGGAACCATCCTTGTTTTCATGTGCTCTACATGGTAAAGTTTTGGAGTAGTCTGGGTAGACCTCCATCCAATGCCCCCTTCCTCTAGATGGCTTAGAATTTGGGCCCTTCTTGCATCATCTGGCATATTTGGCTTGAACAAAACTATCACATATTTCAAGGTAGTCATTTGGTTGTTCAACAGCTCTGGCAAAGAATCCTGGGTATGATTCATGAAACTATCCATAGCAAATACGATGTGAACCCTCTTTTGGACTCTATGGAGGAGAAGGTATGGTAGGCCATTGGTATCTTTGGGGTTGGAGCAAACTCTTCTTGCCTTAGCAGGGCTTCTTAGCTTAGTAAGAAAGTTAGGAGATATGGTAGGTGGAGGTCGCCCCCTAGAGGAGTTTTAAAAATTAATAATGATGGGTCATCCAGAGGTAATCATGGACATGTTGGAATTGGTAGTGTTGGGAGAGACTCTACTGGTATGGTCAGATTTTTCTTTTCCATTTATAAAGGTGTTCACTCCAAAAAATTTATGGAAGCTCTTGAAATTTTTAAGGCCTTGTAGTGGGGGTTTTCTCTTGGCTGGCACAGGAGCATCTGCAAGTCCGGCTCTCAAATTTTGATTAATATTTTAAACAACAAAAGGTTGGAGGATGTTAATTGGTAGTTGGTCTCTATGGCCATTTAGATTCTCAAAATTAGTGAAGAGTTCAAATTCATCTCCTTTGTGCACATTCCAAGGGAATGGAATGGGGTTGTTGATTATTTGGCCAAAAGGGCTTTTGAGCTTTTGGGTCCTTGGATTATGGATAACTGGGAGAGTCTCTCATCTTGGGACTCTCAGCACCTCTAGGAGTTGATCCACAAGGAAATTCAGACTTAATGTGGTTTGTTCTTGTTGTCTTCTTCGAGTTTTGACCCTATCTGGTGGTTTTAGCTTGTTTTGTTGCTTACTTGAGCCCTGGCTAAGGGCTTCGTTGTACTCTGTAATCTTGTCTTCTTATCAATAAAATTTTACCCCTTTATTTAAAAAAAAATCTTCTTTTATTCTTCTTATTAGATTTTTATTGTCCTTACCTTTTCCTTCAAAAATCCTCTGGTTTATGTCCAATCAGATGTGCCAGATGATAAAATATGGTATACAGCTCCATAGATATTTTAGAAGGGGCTTACCTACCATTTTACCTTTATATTTTTTGTTCCACTTGGTAAAACATGTGTCTATGGTTAACCTTCCAGAGTAGGAAATGTCAAGAATTTTGGTTATTCCTAACCAAATTGAAATTACCTTTGGGAATTCAAACAAAATATGGAAAATTGTTTCACTATTCAGCCTACACCTGTAATAAACATGAGGCCCTGTTATACTCCTCTTTTGCAGATTATCACCTGTTAAAATTTTATTTTGAGAAACTAGCTAGCTGAATAATTTTAGTTTAGGTGGTGCTCTATTTTTCCACACTATCGATAGTTTTTTGTTGGCAAACCCAATTTGCTCATGTTGGACTCCTATATGCACTAAGTATTCCCCATTACTATTGATGCTACCCCAAATAAGTTTGTCTAGCATTGTAGGATGAAGAGGTCTAATGCTCACCACGTGGGACTTAAAATAATCCCAATCTCTTTGAAGTTGAGATAGAATGGGAGGGAAGATCTAGTTTAAAGTTTCTAAGGTACAATAAAACAAGTCACCTAATTTGAGTATTCTTTGGCTTTCCAAGTGATTCTGCAATTCGATTGGAGTTCTCTCTCTTAATGGTGGATTTTCTAGGATCGGCTCCTCCCATATATTAATTGAATTACCATCTCCCGATAGCCAAGAAATTTTATCCTCTATTATTCTCTTTGCAGCCACTATATGTTTCCAAACCAACAAGGCTCTAGGAAGTTTGCCTATATGTTTAAGCATTTGAGAAACCTGTTTTATTATTTACATACTTGCTGACTAGTATGCGATGTCATGCTCGATTGTGTTTAAGCATGTTCCAGAGAAGTTTTGCTCCTAATGCTTTTGAAACTATCTCCATTTTTTTATTCCCAGTCCTCCTTGAATTTTACTTTTGGTGACCATCTCCCAATTGACCAAGTGGAACTTTTTTCTTTATGATTGCCTACCTTCTTGTCATAGGAAGTTGTGTATGATTCCATATACCTTTTGCAAAATAAACTTTGGAGCATGATATACTAATAGTTGGTAGACTGGAAGAGAAGCTAACACTAATTTGATCAATACTACCCTTCCTACAAGACTGAACCAACTATTACTGTAACTTTATATCCTCCTAACCATTTTGTCCAATGTTAGGGTCCAATATTTTTAGGCTTTGAGGTGGAAGTTCATGGGTACTCCTAGATATCTGAAGTATTTTTTGTGCCAGACCGAAATCCTAGGATAGTACAAAAGAGTTTAACTCTTATTGCTGCAACATTTTATGTATAGAATTGACTCTTTTGAGTGTTTATATGAGCCCCGATAGCTTGTGTGAACAAATCCAAACATTGCTTGAATTGTCTAACATTTTGCTCGGTGGCTTCACCTAGAAGAATGATATCATCTACAAACTGGGTATGCTTTACAACTTTACGTCCTAATTGTTGGAAATTTTGAGTATATTGTGGTCATTGATGTCAAAGTTATTGAGGTTAAGAGGTTGAAGGCCCAAGTTTAAGACCATGGTTCAAAATAAAGCAAGTGACTAAGGATTAAAAGAGACAATCTTATAATAATTTAATATTATAATATTTAGGCTAAAAGGACTTATTAAAAGAAGGATTGAAAGTGCATTGGACAAAGGTCTCAAAAATAAATTAAGTTGACAAAGGACTACAAGCAAAAATATTATTTAACACCAAGGTTAAATATTATATTAAAAAAATAAATAAATTTGAATTATCAAAAGGCACCAAGAATTCAAATTTAAAAGGTGGCAAATAAAAAGGTTGAGTCGACGTCCAAGTAGGGCAAGCAAAAGTGTATAAAAAGGTTTAATTATTTTACATGGACTAATGTGTCATTTACCAAGGAAGAATCGCATTAGTTCGAGCACGTTGTGGAGGCAGAGAATAAGACAAATCACTTTACACATTTCAAGGGTAGTGAAGAGATTAAAGAGAAAGCATACGGTTTTTGTTCCAAGTGGGTGGATAGCCCAAGTGGCAGGCAGGGCTTGCAAAGAGTGTGGCAAGCGAGAGGTTACGTGTTTGAATCATGGTGAAAGTTTTTTTGTTTTTATTGAGGAATAAGTGTCGAACGTAGCAGGTGAAAAAATAGCACGTACTCCTTGGTGATCGTGTGGGCGTCTAGCCAACGTGGTGTCCACCCTAGTGCCATGACGCGAGCCAGCAAGGAGAGGCAGGATTGAGTCATGACAATAATTCTTGAGGCAAGGCAAAAATTTTTATTAAATTAACGACTTAAGGAGATATAAGGGTTAAATTTTTTATATTGTTTGGTGTGAAATTTTCTAGGGAGACATAAGGTTGTAGCTTTACATAATAATTACTGTGTGACATTTTGGATTTTGTTTTTAATCAAATTGAGATATAATAGGAGGTATAAGGTATATTTAAGTGGGATTTAATTTGTGAAATGCACTTAGGGTTTCTAGTTGCTAATGTGGAAAATCACTTAGGAGTAATAAGGTGTTCAAAGGTTAATTATTGTGTGTAGTCCAACATTGTGAAAGAGAATTTGAGAGTTTTTTAGTGAATAAAAACCTTGCATTGGAAAAATAAAAAGAGTGGTAAAAAAATATTTTTGTGCATTATTTTTGAGGGAAGGTTTCTTATATGGATGGTTGAAAATGTTGTGCTAACTAGCCTTTGAAGTGGCATAAAAGGATAAAATAATTTTTGAAACAGGTTTTTGAGAGTTCATTTCCATCAAAAGCAAGCTAAGAGGTATGATAACATTACTTCTTATTTAAGGCATTTGGTTGGGCATATCTTGTGATGTCATAAGGAGGAGATATAAGGATTAAGTTTGTATGCATTGTTGGAAATGTTTGAGCTAGGGTTTGTGCTACATTGATGAATGAAATGGAAACCATTTGTGCTAGAGTTTGATATCTTCTTGTGTTTCGTTGTTGATATAGAGTTTGAGAACAAGTTGTACTTACATTGTTGAAAGAGATTGAGATATTTGTGCTAGATATTGTGAACTACTAGTGCTAGATTTGAAGGCAAGTTAGTGCATCATTGTGAAACCTTTTGAGCATTGGTTTGATAGATATTGAAAGCAATTGTGAAAGTGGTTGAGATCAATCTTGTGATGGAAATTTGTGCATTAGTATGATTGATATTTGAGAGCAAATTTACAATAAAAATAGATCAATTTTGTGAAGCAATTTATACACTATTTTGATTTTATTTGAAAGGGATTTTGCAAGATATAGAGATTGGATTAATTGAATGCAATATTTGTGAATGTAAAGAACATATTGGGTTATTGATAGTGGATATCATTTTCTATATGTTCTAGAGGTTAAATGAATTCTAAGTAGAATATGTCAATTTGAAGAAAACATTTTTGAAAGAGACTTAAGCTTTGTTTGTATGCAAGATTTAGAAATATTTGAGTAGGTTTTGTGAGCAGGATTGAAGGTAGATTTGAGAAAGTCTTTTGAGAAGTCTTAAAGGTAGATTTGATCAAGTATTTTGAGAAGGCTTGAAGGTATATTTGAGCAAGTATTTTGAGAAGGTTTGAAGATAGATTTTAGCAAGTCTTTTGAGAAGGCTTGAAGGTAGGTTAGAGCAAGTATTTTGAGAAGGCTTGAAGGTATATTTGAGCAAGTCTTTTGAGAAGGCTTGAAGACATATTTGAGCAAGTCTTATGAGAAGAATTGAAGTAGATTTGAGATAGATTTGGGTAAGTCTTGTGAGAAGACTTGGAGTAGCTTTGAGGTAGATTTGAGCAAGTCTTGTGAGAAGACTTGGAGCAGCTTTGAGGTAGATTTGAGAAAGTCTTGTGAAGACTTGAAACAACATTGAGATAGATTTGTGAGCAGAGTTAGAGAATATTTGTGGTGTCCTTGTGATGGGGTTTGGTATAGATTTGAGATAGAGTTAAGAGTAGGCTTTGGAGTAGACAAAAGTAGAGGGAATAGAGTTATCTTGTGGAGAGAGATCCAAAAACCAGAGCATAGGGGATAAAGTTCTCCTATGGAGAGAGATCCACAAATCAAAGCAGAGGGGATAGAGTTATCTTGTGGAGAGAGATCCACAAACTAGATCAAAGGGGATAGAGTTCTCCTATCGAGAGATCCACAAACCAGAGTAGGGGGGATAGAGGTCTAGTGTGGAGAGAGATCCATAAACAAGAGCAAAGGGGATAGAGTTCTCTTATGGAGAGAGATACATAAACCAGAGTATTAGGGATTGAGATCTCCTTTGGACAGAGGTCCATAAACATTATAATAGGGAATTTATTTCCAAGAGATTTGTTGAGAAAATTTAGAAGAAATATTTTCTCTGTGGACGTAACCCACATTGGGTGAACCACATTAAATTTGTGTCTCTCATGTGTGTGATGATTTATGCATTGCTTTGATTACTTTTATTGATATTGTAATTGATAATATTGGATAATATTGTTTGGGAAAGAAAAATAAAAGTTGATCTTATACAGTTCACCCCCCCTCTCAGTATAAGATTTTGTTCTTCAATTGGTATCAGAGCGGGTTCCTTCAAAAAATTCTAACAACTTGAAGGAAGATATTACACAAACACAGACGACATCTCAAAATGGATCTTCATCAAATAGGGCTCCATTATTTGATGGAAATAATTATGCATTCTGTAGTTTAAGAATGAAGACTTACTTGATGGCACAAGGATATAAGACATGGCAATCAGTTGAGGATGGGTTCACACCTACAGCTACTCCTCCCACAGATAAATATGGTAAGTTGTTATATGTAAATAATGCCAAGGCTATGAATGGAATCTTAAGTGGATTATGTGAAGCAAAATTTATGAAATTTATGCACTACAAATCAGCAAAAAATAGATATTGGAAAAATTGAAGTAAACATATGAATTATATAAAAGGTCAAGTTGGCAAAACTGCAAAACCATAAGAAAAGGTTTGAAGATTTAAAAATGGAAGATGAGCAATATATTGCTACATACTTACTTCATGTGGATGAGGTTTTTAATACCATGCATGGACTTGGATTTGAAATTGAAGACTTCAGTGTTTCTTAGAAAGTATTAATATCACTCCCTTTGAGGTATGATGGAAAGCTTTCATCTATAGAAGAAATGAGAGATATTGATAAGTTGACTATGGATGAGTTAAATGGAATTCTCATAGCTTATGAGATGAGAATATTAAAAGATCTTGTTGTGGCTGATCCACAACGTACCCCAAAATTGGGGACCCACCTTTTTTGCATGTGTTCCAAGAAGACCAAAGTGGCCCATAGGCTAAAGTTCAAAGGAAAAAAGCAAAACACCACAAGGAGAAAAAGTGTCGCGATATCGCGACATGTTGCACCATCGCGGCCCAAAAAGAAAAAGTGTCGCGATATCGCGACATGTTGCACCATCGCGGCCCAAAAAGAAAAAGTGTCGCGATATCGCGACATGTTGCACCATCGCGGCCCAAAAAGAAAAAGTGTCACGATATCGCGACATGTTGCACCATCCGGCCCAAAAAGAAAAAGTGTCACGATATCGCGACATGTTGCACCATCCGGCCCAAAAAGAAAAAGTGTCGCGATATCGCGACATGTTGCACCATCGCGGCCCAAAAAGAAAAAGTGTCGCGATATCGCGACATGTTGCACCATCGCGGCCCAAAAAGAAAAAGTGTCACGATATCGCAACATGTTGCACCATCGCGGCCCAAAAAGAAAAAGTGTCGCAATATCGCGACATGTTGCACCATCGCGGACCAAAAAGAAAAAGTGTCACGATATCGTGACATGTTGCACCATCGCGGCCAAAAAGAAAAAGTGTCACGATATCGTGACATGTTGCACCATCGCGGCCCAAAAAGAAAAAGTGTCGCGATATCGCGACATGTTGCACCATTGCGGCCAAAAAGAAAAAGTGTCGCGATATCGCGACATGTTGCACTATCGCGGCCAAAAGACAAAAGGTGTCACGATATCGTGACATGTTGCATTTTCGCGGCCCAAAGCAAAGGAAAAGAAGAAGAAAGAAAAGTGTCGCGATATCGCGACATGTTGCATTTTCGCGACCAAATGAGGAAAGAAAGAACAAGAAAGAAAAGTGTCGCGATATCGCGACATGTTGCGTTTTCATGGCCAAAGACAAAAAGTGTCGCGATATCGCGACATGTTGCATTTTCACGGCCAAAGACAAAAAGTGTCGCGATATCGTGACATGTTGCATTTTTGCGGCCAGAAGGAAAAAGTGTCGCGATATCGTGACATGTTGCATTTTCGCGATTCAAAGCAAAGAGACAAGTAGAGAAAGAAAAAGTGTCGCGATATCGCGACATGTTGCATTTTTGCGATTCAAAATGGGCAGACAAGCAGAGAAAGAAAAAGTGTCGCGATATCGCGACATGTTGCATTTTTGCGATTCAAGATGGGCAAACAAGCAGAGAAAGAAAAAGTGTCGCGATATCACGACATGTTACATTTTCGTGGCTAAAAGCAACAAAAGAGAGCAAGGAGGTAAAAGTGTTGTGATATCGCGACATGTTCCATTTTCGCCAAGGTAACGGACCTGCATAGTGACGTGGACATAAGGACAAAATCCAGTGATTAAGACAAGCATTACATAAGGAATATTTAATGATTTGAAATCATTTAAGATGGTCGTTACGCATGGATGGAAATGGATACAAGCTCATGTGGAGAAAATGAAACGAAGGGCCACAAAATAGAAAGGAAAAGTTTTTCTTGGAAAACAAAGCATACGCATACAAGGAAGGTGAAATGAACAGTCAGGGAAAGTGAAACGAACAGCCATCAAAAAATGAAACGAACCATCATGGAAGGAGAAACAATGTTTTCACAAGTTTAAATACACCATTCAAAGAGGCCAGAAGGGGCGAAACTTTTCAGAGAAGATTGCAGTAATGAAGGCAAGGCCTTAGCACTGGGTTTCTCTGGATATTTTCTTCCACATTGGACTGGTTTTTCTTCTTCCACAGAAAGGGTTGGAAACTGCTGCGAGCAGAGTTGCAGAGCCGAAGGCGAGAAGGCCATTCTGGGACTGTTTGAGTTGTTTCTCTTCCACATACTGGTTTTGGAAAACCATAAATTTTGCTATTGCAAAATGACATATTTTTAATACAAAAGTTTTCAAAAATTTGCATCTTGTGGGCAAGAAAGGAGATTTTCTTTGCATGCTATGGATTTAATGTTTATTCTTTCATCTTTTCAGATTTCAAATTTATAGATAATGTTGATGCCATGTTTTTGGGTTACATTAGGCGAATATTTGAAATCTGAATTTTATTTCGTACCCTAGGAGCCAGCACTTAGCTTATCCGGATTGTGCTTTTTTGCAGGTCCAATAGGTTAGGTTGCATGCACGGAGACCTCACATCTTCGGTTTTGTCGAAATAGGATAGCATCATACTGAATGCATTTTATTTTCAGTTTTTGCATTTCATTTTCTGCATTTTATATTTTTCCAGAAGTTTTAACTTTTCAAGGCATTAAAATAAACATCTAAAAAAATATCAAAATCCAAAAAAAAAAAACAATGAATAATCAATAAAGTTTCATGGTGAAATAAATCAACATTGCCCCTTGTTTACAGTTACTTGCAATCACTAAGGTGTTCCAAGCATTTAAATTGAATATCTTTATTTGAGATTACTAATACATATATGCAAATGCTAATACAACGGAGACCTTGGAGAAGTTTTTTTAACTTCTTTGCAAGAGGGGATTTGGAACCCAAATCCTAAAGGAGAGTGTACTTTCACAACTAGGTGAAAATACCACTCAACAGATTGGCGCTAGAAGGAGGGCCTGAATAGGTTTATTTCAGTGTGATTTAAATGCTATAGGGATTTAAATTTTGAATAGTTCATGCCCTATTGATTATTATCTTTAGCCCTCTTTTAACAATACAACCTTGTAGTGTTAAAAGGAGGACATCAATTGATGTGCATTGTCCTAACGCTTTTTCATTTTTCACATAGGAATAAGATGTTTTAAATAAGGTGTTTTGATTGTGCATTGTTTTAGAATATTGCTTTGTCGTGGTTCCTTCTTTCATTCATGAATAACAAATTGGTTTTGGAGTTATTCTTTGAATTTCACTAATTACAGGATTTTCTTTGTGTTGCAGGTTTTCTTTGAGGTATTGAGAGTTTTGGTAGATTTTGTAGGGTAGTTTCATTTACAAGATGGACCCACCGCATCACATTGCAACTAGGTCCAATACAACCGAGGAAACCATATTCCAAAGCCTCCCACTCACTCGTAGGAATCCAAGGAATAAAACCGAGCAAATTGTGGTTTCGCCAGATATTCCTGTTACAGAAGATCCTTCTATTTTAGGCACACCTAGCGGACTTGCACCGGTGGTGTCATTTGCCACTAGTGTACCAATTATCAGTACCATTTCCATGGTTCTTGTAGGGTTATCATCGTCGATTTTGAATCAAATGGCCCAACCTCCACCACCTCCTTGGTATGGAGCCAATAACATTCCTTTGAATATTGTAGGGGATATTCATGAGATACCTAAGAATATAGAGATATTTTTGCCCAAATACCTAAGAAAGAAAAAGTGTCGCGATATCGCGACATGTTCCATTTTCGTGGCTCAAAGCAACAAAAGAGAGCAAGGAGGCAAAAGTGTCGCGATATCGCGACATGTTCCATTTTCGCCAAGGTAACGGACCTGCATAGTGACGTGGACATAAGGACAAAATCCAGTGAATAAGACAAGCGTTACATAAGGAATATTTAATGATTTGAAATCATTTAAGATGGTCGTTACACATGGAGGGAAATGGACGCAAGCCCATGTGGAGAAAACGCAGCGAAGGGCCACAAAATGGAAAGCAAAGCACACGCATACAAGGGAAGGTGAAATGAACAATCAGGGAAGGTGAAACGAACAGCCATCGAAAAATGAAACGAACCGTCATGGAAGGAGAAACAATGTTTTCACAAGTTTAAATACGCCATTCAAAGAGGCCAGAAGGGGGAAACTTTTCAGAGAAGATTGTAGTAATGAAGGCAAGGCCTTAGCACTGGGTTTCTCTGGATATTTTCTTCCACATTGGACTGGTTTTTCTTCTTCCACAGAAAGGGTTGGAAACCGCTGCGAGCAGAGTTGCAGAGCTGAAGGCGAGAAGGCCATTCTGGGCCTGTTTGAGTTGTTTTTCTTCCATGGACTGGTTTGGGAAAACCAAAAATTCTGCTATTGTAAAATGACATATTTTTAATGCAGAAGTTTTCAGAAATTTGCATCTTGTGGGCAAGAAAGAAGGAGATTTTCTTTGCATGCTATGGATTTAATGTTTATTCTTTCATCTTTTCAGATTTCGAATTTATAGATAATGTTGATGCCATGTTTTTTGGGTTACATTAGGCGAATATTTGAAATCTGAATTTTATTTCGTACCCTAGGAACCAACACTTAGCTTATCGGGATTGTGCTTGTTTTGCAGGTCCAATAGGTTAGGTTGCATGCACGGAGACCTCACATCTTCGGTTTTGTCGAAATAGGATAGCATCATACTGAATGCATTTTATTTTCAGTTTTTGCATTTCATTTTCATTCTTTCTGCATTTTATATTTTTCCAGAAGTTTTAACTTTTCAAGGCATTAAAATAAACATTTAAAAAATATCAAAATCCAAAAAAAAACAATGAACAATCACTAAAGTTTCATGGTGAAATAAACCAACATTGCCCCTTGTTTACAGTTACTTGCAATCACTAAGGTGTTCCAAGCATTTAAATTGAATATCTTTATTTGAGATTACTAATACACATATGCAAATGCTAATACAACGGAGACCTTGGAGAAGTTGTTTGTTTAACTTCTTTGCAAGAGGGGATTTGGAACCCAAATCCTAAAGGAGAGTGTACTTTCACAATTGGGTGAAAATACCACTCAACAGATTGGCGCTAGAAGGAGGGCCTGAATAGGTTTATTTCAGTGTGATTTAAATGCTATAGGGATTTAAATTTTGAATAGTTCATGCCCTATTGATTATTATCTTTAGCCCTCTTTTAACAATACAACCTTGTAGTGTTAAAAGGAGGACATGAATTGCTATGCATTGTCCTAACGCTTTTTGATTGTTCATACAGGAATAAGATGTTTTAAATAAGGTGTTTTGATTGTGCATTGTTTTAGAATATTGCTTTGTCATGGTTCCTTCTTTCATTCACGAATAACAAATTGGTTTTGGAGTTATTCTTTGAATTTCACTAATTACAGGATTTTCTTTGTGTCGCAGGTTTTCTTTGAGGTATTGAGAGTTTTGGCAGATTTTGCAGGGTAGTTTCATTTACAAGCTGGACCCACCGCATCGCATCGCAACTAGGTCCAATACAACCGAGGAAACCATATTCCAAAGCCTCCCACTCACTCGTAGGAATCCAAGGAATAAAACCGAGCAAATTGTGGTCCCGCCAGATATTCCTGTTACAGAAGATCCTTCTATTTTAGGCACACCTAGCGGACTTGCATCGGTGGTGTCATTTGCCACTAGTGTACCAATTATCAGTACCATTTCCACGGTTCTTGTAGGGTTATCATCGTCGATTTTGAATCAAATGGCCCAACCTCCACCACCTCCTTGGTACGGAGCCAATAACATTCCTTTGAATATTGTAGGGGATATTCATGAGATCCCTAAGAATATAGAGAGATTTTTGCCCAAATACAAACCGGATGGCCCAAGGACCGTAGAAGAACATATTCAGGCCTATAGGGATGTTTTGATAAGATTGCAAGTTCAACATGAAGATGTGGCTTGTAGACTCTTCCCCATGAGCCTAGACCAAGTGGCTTACGAATGGTATATTTGCTTACCTACTGGTTCCATTACGTCATGGACGCAAATGGAGGATGCTTTTGTCAACCAATTCAGGTCACCATTAGATCCCACCATCATCTATAATCAGTTCATTACATGCAAAAGAGGCCAGGGTGAGCCAATCCAAACTTTTAATCAGAGATTTCAGAAGTGCTATAATAGAGCAATTCGACATTTTACCATTGATCCCGCAGTAGCTTTGCAAATATATTTTGGGGCATTGGATCCTATGACGACAATGTTTGCAAGGCGAAATCCTCAAGTTACCACACTTGCTCTAGCCTACAATGAAGCTATGACCATTGAACAACAAATGACACCACAGAGTTATGGGTTTTCCCAGATGCCTATGGTAGGACAATATGGTCCTTATGGTCAAACTCCTATGATGAATCAGATCATGGCACCACAAATATCAGGCATAAATGCTTTGCCTTATCAACAACCATATTCATCAACACCCGCTTACGCACCCATTCCAATTCAACCAATCACATCCATTCCTCCCATTCCTCCATTTCTGCAAAATAGTCAACAGACTATGCAAGGAGCTAGTCTGGTTAATTCTCAGGCTATGGTTCCTTTCCCCAATCCAATTTTGATTCAAAGTGTGAATCCCTACGCAAATCAAGTGGCTCAAAATCCAACTCCAGTGTTGAGTCAAGATCTCACCAATCACGCAAATCCTATTGGAACTAGCAATAACATAGCTCAACCAAAAGAGATTTATTCAGAGGTTGAAGAACTCAAAAGGATAGTTCACAAATTGAGTAATGATCTGGTTCAAAAATAGAAGTATGAATCCCATGCCTCTCACCCAAATCAAAATTTCAACAATAGAGGGAGACAGTGGAATACGAAGCCAAACAATGGGGGTGTGCCTTCCCCTATTGCTAATCAGATAGATACTTATGCAGGACCAAGTCACTCTAGTTCCATTCTTAATATTTCTGATTTTGCATGGGAAAAGGGGTGTAGATTGCATAATACAAAGGAGCATAATGAAAGGAATTGTCCCAAAATTGCTAGGTATACCCATTGTCTCCAAGCTCAAGTGGATGATTTGGAACTTGTGCCAAATGAGGGTCCACCCCAACATCAACAAGGAGAGGACAACATTTTGGTGGTGGAAACTCTATATCATCAAGAGAGTGGGAATGAGGAAGAAGAGGATGAAATCTTGGAACAGGAAGTGCAAGCTTTTAGAGAATTTAGAAAGGGGAACCATGGATACCATTTGAGGAGTAAACTCAAAACCCCTAAAACATCCTCAACTCCACCAAACAATTCTATTATTCCTCCCGATGCTAAGGCTGATAATAATCCCCCTCCTCCATCTGGAAGAGAAACGTCTAAGGACACGCAAAAAACATTGAAGCCTGAGAAGTCAACTTATGACATAGTGGAGGATTTAAGGAAGTCCAAGTCTAGCCTTTCATTTTTAGAGGCGGCTAGGTTGCCTGGCCAAAAGGAAGCATTGATAAAGGCTTTGGGCTCATCTAGTCAAATACAGGAAGGAAAAGAAGTTGAATCTCACATGGTTTTACGAAAGGAAAGACGGGATGTCCCTCCTTTTTTATTGATTGTGAGGATTGCTGGCAAAAATTTGCACAATTGTTTGGTGGACACAGGTGCCACAAGTAACCTCATGCCTACAGAAATTTGTCAAATGCTAGGCCTAAAGCCTGTTTCTGCTAAATGCAGGGTTTTGCAACTGGACCGGTCTGAGGTAAATGTGGTAGGGACCCTCTACGATGTTAAGATCCAACTCAATTCTGAACCTAGGGTCCAACAGGTGGTTGATATTTTGGTTGTCAATATCCCAAGTCGATATGGAATGTTACTTGCTAGGGATTGGATGAAAAGTTTGAATGGTTATTTCGCCACTGATTGCTCACACATGTGGCTACCCTGGAGAGGGATTGCTAATCAAATTAGAGTGGAAAATGAGCCAAGGCTTAAGGAAATCATCACAGAATTCAACAAGCCAAATGAAGTTCAATTTTTTGAACCTGAGTTAGGGGTCTATGCTTTTGATGTTGAAAGAGCTACCGAAGAACCTCAAAAAGAAGCAGTTTCTTGTAGCTCTTCTGAAGAAGATAATCTCGTGTGGTTACTCAAGTTTGATGGATCTAAGTCAAAACAAGGGGCAGGAGCTGGAGTGGAACTCACTTGTCCGGGAAGTAAACCAATGTTTGCTGCCTATAGATTGCAATTTCCTTGCACTAACAACGTGGCAGAATATGAAGCTCTTATCTTTGGATTACATTTGGCTTTGAGCAAGAAGGTTAAGTGTTTGAAAGTATTGGGAGATTCGGAGTTGGTTGTCAAACAAGTTAAAGGACAATATACCTATCACGATAAGAGATTGAGCCTTTATAGAAATAGGGTGAGGGACCTCATTGAGGAATTTGATGCTTTTAATATATCCCTTATTTCTAGGAAAGGAAATCGTATAGCTGATTCTCTGGCGGTCGTTGCAGGCATGTTAAATCCAGTTGACATAAAAAAATGCAAGAAGTTTTCCATTGAGTTGGTCCCTTGCCCATCGATACTTGATAACGTCAAAAACTTGCAAGTTTTTGAGAATGATAGACACATTTTCGAATTTGTCACCAATTCAGGTATTTTTGAGAACCAAGTGATTGATGAAGATCAAAGGTGGCAAGAAGAAACAGAAGGAGAAAGCGAAGTTACATTTCAATCCAACAAGATACCTAAGAACATCGTTTCATTGGAGAAGGTGTTTGATATGGGATATAAAACTAGAAAAGGAAAAAGGGTTCCACCTCCTAAAGATGCTTGTGACCTGATCAATATAGGGAGTGTGGATAATCCGCGTGAAGTGTACATCGCAAAGGCATGTACAGCTGATGAGAGGGAAAATATAATATGTGCACTAAAGTATTACATGGATTGCATTGCTTGGAATTACAATGAGTTGAAAACGTATGATCAAAACGTTATTATGCACACCATCCCTCTAAAACCGGATTCCAAACCCTTCAGACAAAGACAACGACCTGTTAACCCATTACTTGAGCCCTTGATTGAGAAAGAGGTCAAGCGGTTGTTGGACGCAAAGATAATATTTCCCGTTAGGCACTCAACTTGGGTCGCTAATCTTGTTCCAGTAAGAAAGAAGAATGGGGAGATAAGGCTATGCATAGATTTTAGAAATCTCAACAAAGCCTCACAAAAGGATAATTACCCACTACCATCAATTGATGAAATCTTGCAAGCGGTGAATGGGTCTGAAATGATGTCTTTTCTCGATGGGTATTCTGGATACAATCAGATTCTTATTCATCCCAATGACAGGATGAAGACGGCCTTCACAACCAAATGGGGAACCTTTGCCTATAGAAGAATGCCTTTCGGATTATTAAATGCAGGCGCAACATTTCAACGTGCCATGGATTATGCGTTCAAAGGGCTCATAGGTAAATGTATCATTGTGTATGTGGATGACATTCCTGTGTTTTCAAAGGAAAGAAAAGATCATGTGAAAGATTTGAGGAAGGTTCTCCAAAGGTGTAAAGAGCACGAAATTTCTTTAAATCCAAAAAAATGCATCTTTGGAGTGACAGAAGGAAGATTGCTTGGCCATATCATTTCAAAAGAAGGTATCTCCATTGATCCGAAAAGGATAGAAGCTATCCAAAACTTGCCTCTCCCAACTAGCAAAAAGGAATTGAGATCTTTCTTTGGGAAAATCAATTTCGTGAGGAAGTTTATTTTTGGCTTCGCTGAGATAGCTAAACCACTGAATGAGATGCTCAAAAAGGATGTGAATGTCATATGGGATGAAGAAAGTAGGGTTGCCTTCCAAAGCATCAAGGATGCTATTTCTAGAGCCCCTGTCCTTATAAGTCCAAATTATTCTAAGCCTTTCTTTATTTATGCTTTCGCATCTGAACACTCTTTTGCGAGTGTCTTGACTCAGAAAGGTGAAGATAACACAGAAAATCCCATAGCTTTTCTAAGCGCTCCTTTGAAGGATGCTCAATTGAGGTATTCCATCCTCGATAAGCAAATGTATGCACTTTTCAAAACAGTAAAAAAATTTAGACATTACATTGTGCATAGTAGGGTCTTTGCCATTGTGTCGGACCTTGTTGTTAAAACCATGTTTGTGCAAAATGAGCTAGGTGAGAGAAGAGGTAAATGGATTTCTACCATCCAAGAATTTGACCTTGAAATTCAACCCATGAAGTTAGTTCATGGACAAGGACTTGTGAAAACAATTGCTGAGAACAATCCCCAAGTCACATGCCAATATTCAGATGGAGAGCGCGTTTCTAAAGATGATTGGTATGTTGATATTGTGTATTTTCTATTAAATGGTAAGTGTCCATCACATCTTAATTCTACCCAAAGAAGAGCCGTGAGACTTAAATCTGCTAATTATCATATTTGGTCTGGTGTTCTTTACAGGAAAAATCATGAGGGAATTTACCTACGATGCTTAAATCAAGAAGAAGCTACCAATGTTTTGCAAGAGTTTCATGGTAAATACGGAACCGGCCATGGTTCGAAAAATTCAATAGCACATCAAATCCTGAGAGTGGGATATTATTGGCCCCACATTTTTAAAGATACACATGCACACGTGCGATCTTGCCATATTTGTCAAATGGTTGCCAATAGAGAAAGGAATGCAGCTATGCCATTGCAACTTGTAGTTGAGATGAGACCATTTGCACAATGGGGATTAGACTTCATCGGGGTTATTAACCCAAATTCTTCAGATTCCCATAAATTCATACTCACAACTACAGATTATTGCACTAGATGGGCAGAAGCAATTCCTACGAAGCATGCTACTACGGATGTGGTAATAAAATTCCTCGAAGATCATATCGTAACAAGGTTTGGAATGCCCGATTCTATTGTAAGTGATAATGGTAAGGCTTTTGTTTCCACTCAATTTGCAAATTGGGCATATGATAATAAGGTGAGTTTAAAGTTTTCGTCTAACTATTACCCTCAAGGCAACGGTTTGGCAGAATCTTCAAATAAAAATTTGTTAACCATCATTAAGAAGTTATTGGAAAAGAATTCTCGGGATTGGCACAACCAATTAAAATTTGCTCTTTGGGCAGATAGGACTAGAGAAAAAGAATCAATAGGGAATACACCTTATCATCTAGTTTATGGGCAAGATCCAATTTTTCCTGCAAATTTGAAGCTTCAAACCCTTCGTTTCACACAAGAATACCTTGGAACTGACAATCACATTGAGGCTAGATTAAGTCATCTAATGCACCTTGATGAAAAAAGAGAAGAAGCCATGCTCCACATGAGCAAACATCAAGGTGTGGTCAAAATATGGTTTGATAAAAGAGCCAAAATTAAGTCTTTCAGGATCTCGGACTTGGTCTTATTGTGGGATAAAAAACATGAGGAGAAAGGGGATCACAAAAAGTTTGATTGTCTTTGGTTAGGCCCTTATCAAATTTCTGAAATCTTAGGGGAGAATACTTTCAGACTAAGAACTTTGGATGGGAAATATTTGACGTTACCGGTTAACGGGCAAGTTCTAAAGCATTATTTTAGCCCTTAAATCATGTGAGATTTGTATCATATTGTACATTCGTATTTAATTTTTTGGTTTTGATGTTGGTTTTGCATTTCTGTTTTGGTTTCAAGTTGTGTGTTGGTCCTTTGGACATTTTTGGGTTTAAAAAATAATAATAATAAAGCGAGATGTTAGCGTATGTCCTTATGAATGTTGCCTAAGACTAGAAGAATATGAAATATCGGAATTGTATTGCAGAAAGCTCCACGAATATCACAAAAACATTAAAGAATATCGTTTAGAATTTGAGATGCATGAAGTTGTCAGTTTTACAAAGTAGGTGGTATGCTCCATCCGCATTTCAAAAGGAGCAATGCATTCATATCTCATGTACATTCCGCATTGCATATACATTTCATCTCAGTTACATCTTCATTTCATGTACAATCATAGAAAAGGTGTCGAATCCTCTTAGGATTATTACATAACATATATTAAAAGGATCCTAAGGTTGGGAACTGATGCCCGAACTATCTTGAACCAAGCACGTTCTACGCATATTAAAGGGTATTTTGAGCAAAATGGTCAAAACCATACTTGGAAGAAAAGGTGAGGCGAAAGGAGTATTTTCTTGTCTGTCCCATCATGCAAAACATAGTCCATGAAATAGTGGTTTTCACCACTCCACCTCCATAATATCACTTGGATTGAAAGGATCGTACTACGTGTCCCTCATAAGGATGAGTAGTCATCCCCAAGATTCAAGGAAGCCATTACTACTCCACCTCCATCACTTGGATTGAAAGGATCGTACTACGTGTCCCTCATAAGGATGAGTAGTCATCCCCAATTCAATTATCCACCTCCATTATCACTTGGAGTGGAAGGATCTAACTACTCTCCCTCATAAGGATGAGAAGCAAATTCAAGAAATCCTTAATCCACTCCTCAATCATTTGAAGTAAAATTCAAAACATCATTAATCCACCTCCATCATATCATTTGAGTTGGAAGGATCGTACTACGTGTCCCTCACAAGGATGGGTAGTCATCCCTAAAATTCAAGAAAGCCAAAGCTTGGATTATGGGGTTGATCTCCACCGGGGCTATAGACGCCTGGCTGGCAGTGGAGTATGCTCATGCGTGGCAACATGTCTTGTCTAAAAGCAAGACCACTGACTGCTCAAACGGACAGGCTAGCCTCGACAATTTCATCCATAACAAAGTTAAATCATTTTGTTCAAGATGAGGTAATGAACTCCAGATCGGAGTAGTAAGGATAGGGTTAAATTCCCATCTCGCTTAGGTTGGGAATCCGATTCCCCAAAGCTCTGATTTCACTTACACTTGCACATGGGTTCAAGATGGTAGTGACACATAACCAACTTTGGGATCTAGTAAATTAATTCAGTATACATATATTTGGTCCTAAGAGGGTTTGACAGTTTTAATATGTTTGTTCATGATACTAGAAGGTCTGAGCCTTTGCAAAGCAGGTTGTTATATCTCTAGCATCTTCATCATACATCAAATCCTAGACAAATCATTCATAGCCTTGCATACGAATCATAAGTGAAACTGACAATGGAATGTTGATCAATTTCAAATGATAGGGAATGAAGCACATTGCACACACCGAGCTGATGCTTAATAATTCTAATGTTTCATGTATTTCTCATCTAGTTTCATTCTTGGGATATTTGCTAACGCTTGTATTTGAGTCTGTGTGTTTTCAGGTTGAGTTCTCACCGAAATGCTCAGGAGCATTTCCCAACAGAGTCGCCATTTGTTGTGGCTGATCCACAACGTACCCCAAAATTGGGGACCCACCTTTTTTGCATGTGTTCCAAGAAGACCGAAGTGGCCCATAGGCTAAAGTTCAAAGAAAAAAGCAAAACACCACAAGGAGAAAAAGTGTCGCGATATCGCGACATGTTGCACCATCGCGGCCCAAAAAGAAAAAGTGTCGCGATATCGCGACATGTTGCACCATCGCGGCAAAAAGAAAAAGTGTCGCGATATCGCGACATGTTGC
This sequence comes from Wollemia nobilis, assembly GCA_028583015.1. Classification (NCBI taxonomy): domain Eukaryota; kingdom Viridiplantae; phylum Streptophyta; class Pinopsida; order Araucariales; family Araucariaceae; genus Wollemia; species Wollemia nobilis. The sequence continues at coordinate 15,248,215 of JAQPPZ010000541.1, forward strand.
ACCATCGCGGCCAAAAAGAAAAAGTGTCACGATATCGCGACATGTTGCACCATCGCGGCAAAAAGAAAAAGTGTCACGATATCGCGACATGTTGCACCATCGCGGCAAAAAGAAAAAGTGTCGCGATATCGCGACATGTTGCACCATCACGACCAAAAAAGAAAAGTGTCGCGATATCGCGACATGTTGCACCATCGCGGCAAAAAGAAAAAGTGTCGCGATATCGCGACATGTTGCCCATTTTGACCAAAAGAAAAAAGAAGAGAAAAAAAAGTGTCACGATATCGCGACATGTTGCATTTAGAAAAGGCACATACCGACATGAAGCATACAAGAGAAAAGTGTCACGATATCGCGACATGTTGCATTTTCGAAAGAAGAAAAGTGTCACGATACCATAGCAACAAAAGAGAGCAAGGAGGCAAAAGTGTCGCGATATCGCGACATGTTCCATTTTCGCCAAGGTAACGGACCTGCATAGTGACGTGGACATAAGGACAAAATCCAATGAATAAGACAAGCGTTACATAAGGAATATTTAATGATTTGAAATCATTTAAGATGGTCGTTACACATGGAGGGAAACGGACGCAAGCCCATGTGGAGAAAATGTAGCGAAGGGCCACAAAATGGAAGGCAAAGCACACGCATGCAAGGAAGGTGAAATGAACAATCAGGAAGGTGAAACGAACAACCATCGGAAAATGAAGCGAACCGTCATGGAAGGAGAAACAATTTTTTTCAGAAGTTTAAATACGCCATTCAAAGAGGCCAGAAGGGGGGAACTTTTCAGAGAAGATTGCAGTAATGAAGGCAAGGCCTTAGCACTGGGTTTCTCTGGATATTTTCTTCCACATTGGACTAGTTTTTCTTCTTCCACAGAAAGGGTTGGAAACTACTGCGAGCAGAGTTGTAGAGCTGAAGGCGAAAAGGCCATTCTGGACCTGTTTGAGTTGTTTTTCTTCCACATACTGGTTTGGGAAAACCAAAAATTCTGCTATTGTAAAATGACATATTTTTAATGCAAAAGTTTTCAGAAATTTGCATCTTGTGGGCAAGAAAGAAGGAGATTTTCTTTGCATGCTATGGATTTAATGTTTATTCTTTCATCTTTTCAGATTTCGAATTTATAGATAATGTTAATGCCATGTTTTTTGGGTTACATTAGGCGAATATTTGAAATCTGAATTTTATTTCGTACCCTAGGAACCAACACTTAGCTTATCCGGATTGTGCTTGTTTGCAGGTCCAATAGGTTAGGTTGCATGCACGGAGACCTCACATCTTCGGTTTTGTCGAAATAGGATAGCATCATACTGAATGCATTTCATTTTTCATTTTCTGCATTTTATATTTTTCCAGAAGTTTTAACTTTTCAAGGCATTAAAATAAACATTTAAAAAATATCAAAATCCAAAAAAAACAATGAACAATCACTAAAGTTTCATGATGAAATAAACCAACATTGCCCCTTGTTTACAGTTACTTGCAATCACTAAGGTGTTCCAAGCATTTAAATTGAATATCTTTATTTGAGATTACTAATACACATATGCAAATGCTAATACAGTGGAGACCTTGGAGAAGTTGTTTGTTTAACTTCTTTGCAAGAGGGGATTTGGAACCCAAATCCTAAAGGAGAGTGTACTTTCACAACCGGGTGAAAATACCACTCAACAGATCCCAACTCCAAGAAAGAGGAAACTTTCAAATCTTCAATGAAGACAAAATATAAGAAACTAGAATCAAGTGGTGATTCAAGCAGTGATGAAGAAGCTAATTATGTGAGAAGAAACAAGATGGACTCAAGAAAACACAAAGGTATGAAGATTGTGAAATGTTTTAATTGTGGTAATTTTGGTCACTATGCATCTAATTGTCCACAAGCCGAAGTAGTAGTAGTGAAGAGAAATATGATCATAAGAAAAAGGAAGAAGGAAAATCCAAGCATGAAAATAAAAATAGGTATGGTCAAGGCAAGCATGAAAAGAAGTCCTTTCAAAGGCACAAGAAGAGTTTCTATGTTAACAAGGCAAGCAAGGCTTCAAGTGAAAGTGATGAAAGACTCTTGAATAGTGAAGAAGAAAAAATTATATTTTTGGAAATAGAAGAGGAATAAAATGCTCCTATTGAAGATAAAGTCAAAAAGTATGAAGATGCTCTTGGAGACCAAGAAGTATAGAAAGATTCAAAAAATGAAGTGGAAGACTATTAATATAGAAGAAGAACTTATTGTTGCTCTCAGAGAATTAAAAAGAGTTAGAAAGCATAATTCAATACTAAAGGCTCAAGTTCAATAACATGAGGAAGAAAAGGAAAAGCTTCTACAAGACCTAACAAACTCAAAAGCTAAGGCAAGGAGATTTAAAGAGGTCATGGTTGAAAAGTTAGAGGTAAAATAGTTAGAATATGAAATATTAGAACATGAGGTAGTTTCTCTAAGGATGGAAGTGAAAGATTCTAAGGATAAGCTACACAGGTTGGGAAAATTTCAAAAACTTTGGATAAAATTATCAATTCACAAAGATCTTCATCTATCAAAACAAAATTTGGTTTTGAAGAAGGACAAGGGAAACAAGAAGAAGGATCAAGCTCAAGCTCAAAAGAAGAAGAAGTTTCAGAGGAAGAGAGTGAATAAGAAACTAAGGTCTATGAGAATAAGTTGAAGGATAGAAGCTTCACTAAGAAAGGAAATAATGCACAAACAAGAAGCAGGGATCATCACAAAAAAGGCAAAGAAAGGACTAAGAGACCAAAGGTTTAAAAATAGGATTTCTTCAAAGGATGTTGTTTTTCATGTCATCAGTTTGGTCACAAGGCTATGCATTGTAGGTTTCATGGAAAGAAAGAGTATGGCCTCACTAAAATGAATTTCAACTCATTCAAAGATGGATATTTATTTCAAAGGTATTGTCACTCTTGTAATCACTTTGGTCATAAGGCAATCCACTACAGGGTTCATGATAAAAATTATTATGGCTTCACCAAGAGGAACTTAAAGACATTTACACCTTCCAAGAACTACAACATTAAGTGTTACAAGTACAATGATCTTGGGCATAAGGCCAAGTGGTGTAGAACAGAGTTTCCAAAACTTCCAGAGACAAGCAAGAACAAGGACACTCAAAAGGATCAAAAGGGTATGGCTACAAAAATGTTGAAAAAGAAGGTTGACAAAGAAAAAGAGCATTATATGTTGGGAGTAGAGATACTCCCACCCCAAAATTAATCACCTCAAGAAGAGGATGTGGGAAGGGATCTAAGTTAAGAGTCTTATCTTTAGTCCAAAGGAGTCCCTTTTCCATTGATGTCAAAGGGGATATATTTGAGTAAGGGGGAGAGCATTCAGTCAAGGGGAGCAATTTCTTAGGGGAACAGAATAAAAAGGTTGAGTCGACGTCCAAGTAGGGCAAGTAAAAGTGTATAAAAAAGTTTAATTATTTGCATGGACTAATGTGTCATATACCAAGGAAGAATCGCATTCGTTCGAGCATGTTGTGGAGGCAAAGAATAAGACGAATCACTTTGTGCATTTCAAGGGCAGCAAAGAGGTTAAAAAGGAAGCCTACGATTTTTGTTCCAAGTGGGCGGATAGCCCAAGTGGTAGGTAGGGCTTGCAAAGAGCGTGGCAGGCGAGAGGTTACACGTTCAAATCATGGTGAAAGTTTTTTTTTGTTTTGATTGAGGAAGAAGAATAAAACATAGCAGGTGAAAAAGGAACGTGTGCTCCTTGATGATTATATGGGCATCTAGCCCATGTGGTGTCTGCCCTAGTGCTATTGCATGGGCTAGCAAGGAGATGCAGGATTGAGTCATGGTGACAACACTTGAGGCAAAGCAATTTTTTTATTAAATTAAAGTATGCATAGCTCACGACTTAGGGAGATATAAGGGTTAAATTTTTTATATTGTTTTGTGTGCAATTTTCTAGGGAGACATAAGGTTGTAGCTTTGCATAATAATTACTGTGTGACATTTTTGATTCTGTGTTTAATTAAATTGAGATATATTAGGAGGTATAAGGTATATTGAAGTGGGATTTAATTTGTGATATGCACTTAGGGTTTTTGGTTGTTGTGTTGAAAATCACTTAGGAGTAATAAGGTGTTCAAATGTTAAGTACTGTGTGTAGTCCAACATTGTGAAAGAGAATTTGAGAGGAGTTGTTTAGTGATTAAAAACCTTGCATTGGAAAAAATAAAATGAGTGGTAAAACAATATTTTTGTGCACTATTTTTGAGGAAAGGTTTCTTATATGGATGGTTGAAAAATATTGTGCTAACTAACCTTTGAAGTGGCATAAAAGGATAAAATAATTTTTGAGATAGGTTTTTGAGAGCTCATCTCCATCAAATGCAAGCTAAGAGGTATGGTAACATTACTCCTTGTTTTAGGTATTTTGTTGGGCATATCTTGTGATGTCATAAGGAGAAGATATAAGGGTTAAGTTCATAGACATTGTTAGAAAATGTTTGAGCTAGGGTTTGTGCTACATTGATGAATGAAATGGAAACCATTTATGCTAGAGTTTGAGATCTTCTTGTGCTTCATTGTTGAGATAGATTTTGAGAACAAGTTGTGCTTCCATTGTTGAAAGAGATCAAGAAATTTGTGCTAGATATTGTAAACTACTAGTGCTAGGTTTGAAGGTAAGTTGGTGCATCATTGTGAAACCTTTTGAGCATTGGTTTGAGAGATATTGAAAGCAATTGTGAAATTGGTTGAGATCAATATTGTGAGGGAAATTTGTGCATTAGTGTGATTGATCTTTGAGAGCAAATTTACAAGAAAAATAGACCAATTTTGTGAAGCAATTTATACACTGTTTTGATTTGATTTGAAAGGGATTTTGCAAGATATAGAGATTGGATTAATTGAATTCAATATTTGTGAATGTAAAGAACATATTGGGTTTTTGATAGGGCATATCATTCTCTATATGTTCTAGAGGATAAACAAATTCTAAGTAGAATATGTCTGTATGAAGAAAGCATTTTTGAAAGAGACTTAAGCTTTGTTTGTATGCAAGATTTGGAAATATTTGAGCAGGTTCTATGAGCAGGATTGAAGGCAGATTTGAGTAAGTCTTTTGAGAAGGTTTGAAGGCAGATTTGAGCAAGTATTTTGAGAAGGCTTGAAGGAAGATTTGAGCAAGCATTTTGAGAAGGCTTAAAGAGAGATTTGAGCAAGTCTTTTGATAAGGCTTCAAGGCAAATTTGAGCAAGTCTTTTGAGAAGGCTTGAAGGAAAATTAGAGCAAGTTTTTTGAGAAGGCTTGAAGGCAGATTTGAGCAAGTCATTTGAGAAAACTTAAAAGCAGATTTGAGCAAGTATTATGAGAAGAATTGAAGCAGCTTTGAGATAAATTTGGGCAAGTCTTGTGAGAATAATTTGAGCAGCTTTGAGGTAGATTTGAGCATGTCTTATGAGAAGACTTAGAGCATATTTGAGGTAGATTTGAGCAAGTCTTGTAAACACTTGAAAAAAAATTGAGATAGATTTATGAGTAGAGTTAGAGCATATTTGTGCTAGCCTTATGAAGGGGTTTGATACAGATTTGAGATAGAGTTGAGAGTAGGCTTTGAAGCAAACCAAAGCAGATGGAATACAGTTCTCCTATGGAGAGAGATCCACCAACTAGAGTAGAAGGGGTAGAGTTATCTTATGGAGAGAGATCCACAAACCATAGGAGAGGGAATAGAGTTATCCTGTGGAGAGAGATCCATAAACTAGAGCAAAGGGGATAGAGTTCTCCTATGGAGAGAGATATATAAACCAGAGCAAAGGGGATAGAGTTCTCTTGTGGAGAGATATCCATAAACCATAATAAGGGGATAGAGTTATCCTATGGAGAGAGATCCACGAACTAGAGCAAAGGGGATAGAGTTCTCCTATGGAGAGAGATCCACAAACCAGAGTATTGGGGATTGAGATCTCCTTTGGAAAAAGGTCCATAAATATTATAATAGAGAATTGATTTCCAAGAGATTTGTTGAGAAATTTAGAAGAAATATTTTCTTCATGGATGTAACCCACATTGGGTGAACCACATTAAATTTGTGTCTCTCATGTGTGTGATGATTATTACATTGATTTGATTACTGCTATTGATATTGCAATTGATAATATTGGATAATATTGTTTGGTAAATAAAATTAAAAGTTGAGCTTATACTATTCACCCCCTCTCAGTATAATATTGTGTTCTTCAATTGGTATCAGAGCGGGTTCCTTCAAAAAAGTCTAATAGCTTGAAGGAAGATATTATAAGAACACATATGGAATCTTAGAATGGATCTTCATCAAATAAGGCTCCATTTTTCTATGGGAACAATTATACCTTTTGGAGTATAAGAATGAAGACTTACTTGATGGGGAACATCGAACAAGATGGCAAGATCAGGAGCAGGAGTAGAAGTGGTGGTAGGAGTAGTAGCGGGATCAGGAACGTGATCGTATCAAAAGGCTTTCAATGGGGGTTTTAGGAGTCGGGATGCTAGATCACAATATGCGTCTTGGGGCCTAGGCCCAGAAGCAGGTGGGAAGGGCGCATCTGGGGGTCCCTTCGGTAATGATAATCTGGACTATTCAAACAAATATCTGCTCGACAAAGAGGTCAGGGAAATGTCCCTTGGGGGGTCTAACAAACCCTCATACGTCCAAGTTCTGGCGGGTGATGGGAACCACCCCCATCCCTCGTCCCTAGGGATTTCCTTTGCTGGGACACACATTTCCATTCTAGATGATGTATTCTCTTCATTTGTGTTAGGGTCCTCCTTCTCCCTGGTCGAGAAATTCATTAGGAGGTATCTAGACATGGAAACCATCCATTGTTGGGAACCTAGAAATTGTTGCCCTATCAAAAGGGTTTTTTCTCATCAAGCTCAACAATAGGGATGACTCCAGCTGGATCCTCATGGGTGGGCCCTGGTTCCTGGGCCGTAGAAGTCTCTTCCTCAAGCACTGGGCCTCCAACTTCAACCCTAACACCTAGAGCATAAACTATGCCCCGATCTGGGTCAGGTTTCTGGATCTTCCCTTCCACCTCTGGCAAGAGGATGTGCTTAAACTCATCGTGCGGGCCATAGGGGAACTCGTGGCTTTTGACTCTACTACAAAAGCGGGTTCCAGGATGGTCCATGCCAGGGTATGTGTCAATGCCAATCTTGAAACTGAGCTTCCATCTTCAGTCACCATCTCGTCTGGGTCCTATTTTTGGTGCCAAATCATGGAGTACAAAAACAAGCCAGCTTTTTGCACCCAATGCAGCATGCAAGGGCACCTCCTCAACCAGTGCCCCCTCAACAAGCACCCCGAAGCGCCAGCACTTAAGGAATCCCTCCTGAAGGCTCCACCCAACAACAGGTTTCCCCCCTGAGGCCCTCCCCAAAATGGACACCAGAGGCAACCTTTAGCCTAGCATAAAAAGCTGGTAGGGGTAGGCAACAAAGGGAAGCAGAAGGCCGACCCGATCTCGATGGCTGATTTTGACCAGGTATGTACCCACCCCGATCCCAACCCTAAAGTTCTAGAAGAAGTTCTGGCCTCCCTTGAGGAATTCCTCCTCCGGACCAATGTCCCAGTCGAGCCCCTAACCTCCTCGTCGGGTTCCCCTAGCGATCCTCCCCCACCCCATCCCCCGGTCATGGACATCCCTATCTCGACGGCTGATCATGACCAGGCTTGTACCCACCCTCTCCCCAACCCCATAGTTCTAGCAGAAGCTTTGGCCTCCCCTATGGAACCTCCCCACCAGGCCGATGGCCCAATCGAGCCCCTAACTTCCCCGGTGGGCTTCCCCATCGACCCCACCCCACCCCTTCCCCCAGTCGTGGGTTCCTCGAAGATGATCCCGACACCTTTATCCCCCCTCCCCGAGAACCCCCTCCCTCCTCCCTCGTCGCCCCTAAACCCCCTCCCCCTCTGGACCTTCATCTCCCCCCCGAGCCCCTTTGGAGGGAGGCTCAGAGATGTCAGAGGACAATGATGAGGGCAACCCATATTTCTCCCATTCGGCCCTAGAAGGATTCAGTCCCAAATGGACCCATAACAAAAGGTTCACAACAGATTACGATAACGAGAAGAAGAGAGGGTGGCCCACCTTAGGTGAGTAGAGAAGGAAAAAATTTGAGGATGACATCACCAGCGGCCTGCAGTTGACCCTCCTGGATGATGCCCTAAACTTCTCGAAATAAGAACCACTCAGAACCAAACCTCCCACCCACTAGGGGAAGGGAGGCAAAATACCCCCCAAGGGTGCCAAATGAAGATACTCACCTGGAATGTGAGAGGGCTCAATGGAGCCCCCAAGAGGCGCATCCTTGCCCAGCTCTGTAGGGACCACAAGCCGACCATCCTCCTTCTCCAAGAAACTAAGCTCGATGAGACTTCTTCTCCCAAAATGGCCAAAATAGTTTGGAACACTGGTGAATTTCTCTTCTCCCCGACCATAGGCACAACCCGGGGACTGTTGTGCCTATGGGATCCGACCACTATCGAAGGAAGGTTGATCTCGTCCTCTCCAAGAATCATCAATATTATGTTCCACAGTCTGGTGTCCAGGTAGACCTGGATCCTCTCCAATATTTATGCCCCCAACAGCCCAATTGAAAGGGCATCCCTATGGGATGAAATCAGCCTCATGCGGGAAGCGTTCAAACCCCTCCCCTGGATCCTGGTGGGTGACTTCAATAGCCCCATGTTCCCCTTAGACAAGGGTGGGGGAACCACTTTGAACACCAGAAGCATGGAGGAATTTGGGGCTTTCATCGATGCCAATGAGCTCATGGATGTCCACCTGAAGGGAGCTAACTATACCTGGAGCAATAGAAGGGTCGGGGCAAACCTCATCCAAGTAAAGTTAGACAGAGTCTTCCTATCCAGGGAAGCCATTCCCCTATTTGCAGACTCAACCCTCCTCGCTCTTCCCAAAATAGGATCGGACCATAGTCCCCTCCTCTTCGAAGCTGGCGGGCAACCTCCATACAAGCACCCCTTTTGGTTTGAATCCATGTGGTTCCACCATCCCGACTTCAGGGTGCAGGTGGGCAGATGGTGGAATCAACCCGCCAGTGGATCCCCCATAGGGAAAGTCTTCCAAAAACTGAGGTCCCTCAAGGACAACCTTAAGACCTGGAACAAAGAGGTGTTTGGTAACATCTTTGAGAGCAAGGAAATCCTGAAGAAGAAGCTGGAAGACCTTGAGCACAAATTTTAGGATGGCTATCAGGATCCCGGGTCCAGGGAGGAGGAAGGCAAAATCATAGCTGACTACCACAATGTGCTAGCAAGGGAGGAGACTTTCTAGAGGTAGAATTCAAGGGCCCTGTGGCTCAAGGATGGCGATGCTAATACCAAATTCTTCCACACCTCCACTCTCAGAAATAGAAGCACCAACAAAATTCTTGAGCTCATCTATAGTGATGGCAGAGTTACAAGGGATGAGGAAGAGATCAGATCCAAGGCCTCCAGCTACTACCAGGATCTCCTTGGTACTGCATCCCCGTCTTCCCCCTAGGCGGCCAGAGCGCTCCTTGAGCACATCCCCCCTCCATCTCCCCAAAAACCAACAAGATGCTTCTCAACCCTCTTGCGGACAGGGAAATCAAGGTAGCCCTGTTCTCCATGAAAGCAGATGCCACCCCAGGCCTTGATGGCTTCCCCCTGGTTCTTCCAGGCTTTCTGGGATCTGGTGGGACAAGAAGTATGTGCTACCATCAGGGATCTCTAGTTTTCTGGTTCTATTCCTAGGGGTATCAATTCCACATTCATTACCTTGATCCCCAAAACTCAGGCAACCAAGTCCCTATCTAACTTCTGCCCCATCAGTCTGTGTAATGTCCTATATAAAATTCTAACCAAGTCCCTCATGACTAGGCTCAAGGACATCCTCCCCCAAATCATTGACCCCTACCAGGGAAGCTCGGTCAAAGGGAGGGTCATCACAGATGGGATCGTCATCATCCACGAGGTCTTACACTCTACATCTCTCACCAAGAAGCCAACGTTCCTTCTAAATATGGATATGAACAAAGCCTTCGATAGGGTCAGTTGGGACTTCCTTGTCGAGGTCCTCCTCAAATTTGGTTTCCACCCTTCCTAGGTTGACCTCATCAAGTGATGCATGACGTCCCCGTGGTTCTCAGTGCTGGTTAATGGTTCCCCTACAAGTTTTTTTCCTAGTTCCAGAGGGCTCAGGCAGGGCGACCCCCTATCCTCGATCCTATTCATCATTCTGGCTGAAGCCCTAGGGAGGACCATCTCAAGTGCAACCAGGAATGGGCTCATCATCGGGATCAAGGTTGCCTCTAGACTAGCCCTGGTTTCCCATCAACAGTTCGTGGATGACACCATCTTGGCCACCACCGCCTTTGTGGCCCAAGCCAAGATCATCAAGCAGATTCTCAACTTATACGAAAGTGCAGTTGGGCAAAAGATAAATCTCCTAAAAAGCAAAATTTACTTTATCCACACCCCCCTGGCAAGACAGGCCAAGATAGCTCGGATCCTTGGTTGCACCCCGGACGCCCTCCCCGCCACCTACCTTGGCCTTCCCCTATTCTCTGGATTCCCCTCCAAGGCCCTGTGGACCAATGTGGTCAAGAGAATTCAGAGGAAGTTGGCTTCCTGGAAAGGGCACCTTCTGTCCCAGGTCGCCAAAGCCACTCTTACGTCCGCCTATCTTCAAAGCATCCCGATGTATTTCATGTCTATTTTCATAATCTTGGCCTCCATTAGCGCTCGCATCAAACAAATTCAGAAGTGATTCTTATGGTCTAGGAGTGAGGAGAAGAAGAGGATCCCGCTGGTCTCATGGCCCCTCATCTACCGGCCCAAGATCGAAGGCGGGATCGGCCTCCGACGGGTCTCCCTGATGAACATGACCCTCTTGGCCAAACACGCATGGAAAGTGCTCACCAATTTCTTGGGCGAGTGGGTCAGTATTGTAAAAAGGAAATACCTTCAGCACCACCCCTTCCTCAGTGACCACCAACCCCATGACGGGTTTGCTTTTTGGAAATCCTTGGTCCAAACGAAATATCTCATCCGCAAAGGGGTCAGATGGATCCTGGGCGATGGGAGCAGGATTGATTTTTGGGATGACAGGTGGATCCGAGATGAAGCCTTGAAGGAGGATAGAGACCTGTCGGTCCTCAGACCCTGGTTGGAGGCTTCTAAAGGGGCCAAGGTGGCCAACTACATCATCAGGGGCCAAGGAAATCTAGGTTGGTGTCCCATCAAAGACGTTCGGTTTCCCCTCTAGGTGGCCAACCTCTCTGCCCTCCTTGGCGTAGCCATCATTCCCTTAGGTGGAGGTGAGGACAAGTGTGTTTGGCATGGCACTAGCAACGGATCCTTCTCGGTCAAGTCCGCCTACTCTCTTCAAAGGGACCCCCAAGAGGCCCAATTCTCGGTCAAGCAAGTGTGGGCCAAAAATCTTATCCCTAAAATTAGTTTCTTTGCTTGGACAACCATCCAAAACAAAATCCTCACCATCGAAAACTTGGCCAAAAGGGGTTTCTCGATCCCAAACCGGTGCTACCTTTGTTGCTTCGATTGGGAATTGACCAACCACCTCTTCCTGAGTTGTCCCTTCTCCTCTAAGGCTTTGGGCCACCTCCTCCATCACTTCTCCATCCAGTGGGCCCCTCCCAAATCCATCCCTGACCTCTTCATCCAGTGGCCCACCCCCTTCTTCCATCCCACCCTTCGCACCCTCTGGGCCTTCTACCTCCCCCACCTACTCTGGCAGCTCTGGCTTGAGTGCAATGGTAGAGCTTTCTCCTCCCTACCTAAGGGCCCCCTGGTGGTGGTGACCAAAGCCCTTGCCTATGCATCAGAGAACTCCCACCTCCTCTCCCTGGCTTGCCCTCCCCGAAGCTGAGCGAGCTCACCCTCCTCGGCTCCCTTGGAATCCGGGTGCCTCCCCCCAAACCCTCCCCTTCTCCCTCCCTCAGAGCCTCTCTCAGGTGGACGGCCCTCCCTCTCGGGTGGGTCAAGATTAATTTTGATGGGGCCTCCAAAGGCAATCCTGATCCCTCAGGAGCTAGCAAGGTCATCCGTGACCATGAAGGGAATCTAGTCCTCACCTACGCGAAATCCCTTAGAACCCAAATGAACAACTTTGTGGAATATTTGGTGCTCCTTCATGGCCTAACGACCTCTAGGAAGCCTCTAAAAAGGTCATCATCGAGGGTGACTCCCTAAACACTATCAATCTCATGACAAAGCAAAGGGACCCCTCGTGGTGAATCTCCAACATCATCCAAGAGGCCCACATCATCCTTCAGGGACTCCCCTAGTCATCCCTCTGCCACGTCTACAGGGAAGGTAACAAGTTGGCGGACACCATGGCCAACTTGGCGGCCTCGTCGTCAGGCCTCCAGATCTGGAGAGATGACTTTCTCGAGGACTTGTTAGCCGTGGCTTCCCAAGAATCTCCCCCATGTCACAATGCAGACTCCTCCCAAGTAGAGGTCTAGAGGCACCACGCTCTGGGCCCCATTGACCTGGTGCCCCAAGCTCCATCATGGGCCCACATGGGCCATTGACCCTAGTGTGGGCTTTTCCTATGTGGCTCTTACCGGTGGTCCATATGGCGGTGGCCACCTCCACATCCGGGTGGGTCCGAGCAGATTTCATAGTTCTCATGCCAGCCAAAGCATCATTACTAATTTTGGCCCCATGCCCACTCAGATCACTCGTCATGATGTTTCCACCTCACCCCTCCACCTCGACGACAAGCTAGATATCTCGTGTCCACCGACCAACTGGCCCCTGCTCAGAGTGCCACCTTATATTTCGTACCCTAAGGGGTGTGTTTCTCACTGGAGATCTCATGTTAATTATCGTGCTCTTCATTCGTATCCTTATATCTACCACCTTTTGAGCGTGCTTTCCAATTCCTAGGCCGCTGAGTCTCGATGCATTCGATAGTCCCGTGTCACTTTGCCTCCCTTGAGGCTTATATATTTAATTTGGTATTCACCTGCCTCATCTCCCTACCCCCATACCCGAGCATCCTCTAGCTGGTTTCTGAGAGTGTGGCCTCATCTCTGTGATTGCGCCTCCTCTAGCCATAATTCGCTATTCTCCCTTCCTTCCCCAATGGCATCTACATATGTTGAGCCCTCCTCCCTATCCCTTTATGAAATTGCTTCGGTGTTCATGGAGGCCAAATCCCTCACACCTTTCCTTAGCAAATTTTTTGGACTTGATGATGAAGTCACCCAAAAATTTGTAGACAACTGGAACAATGGGGAGGTGGTGGTCAAGGGTGTTCATTTTTAGGTAACCAAGGAATTGATGTTCGAAGTTACTGGGTTGCACCATGAAGAGAAAGGGAAGTTCATTCGGCATGATAGGCACAACTGGGAGGAGGAACTTGGTCAGTTTCCAGACCAGGGCAAAGGCTACAGATGGGACAAATTGACCCTTTTTAGGTCCCAATTACCCAAACCTTACAACGAGGCCATCATCCCTATCATGCAATTTATCACTTGTGATGACCTAGAGAAAACCCTCCGCAACTTTCATCTGAGTTTTGTGAACCACCTGCGTGAGTCCACCCTGCTGTGTACCCCCAGGTATCTGCTCTACTCGCTTACCCTTGCTGTTGAGAAGGCTCAGAAATCCCACCTCAAGCCTATCCACTAGGGGCTCATGGTCGTCCTTTACCGCCATGCACTTGCTAATCAGCCCCCTATCCAAGACATCCCCCCTCTCATCGAACCCCCCTCCCGATTCCTCAACTTCCTCCATTGGCCCCGATTCCAAAGAGCGGGAAGGCAACCTCGTTGCCCTAGACAAGTCACCTCTCCCAAAAAGTGAAACCCCTCCAGGAAGAGGCAGGTTTTCGAGAGGTCCCCTGGTGGCCCCGATGGACCTAGTGGTTTCAGTGGCATAGGAGGGCCCGACACTCCGAGCGGTCTCAGTTCTGGTAGTCCTAGTGCTCCCAGTGGTGGCAGATCCTCATCGAGACCTAAGAAGCCAAAGCAAGAAATGAAAGGTTCCCCAAAGGTCATGTTAGGATCCTACTATAAAATAAACTCAAATAAACACACTCTCACACAATTTCTTGGAAATAAACTCACATAAACATCATATTAATATTCAGAATAAAATACACATTATAACAAAAATTTGCATAAAGAAACAATCTCACAATTATATAGAATCGTAGGCCTCTTCGAGGGGGCAACCTCCTTCAAAACTTCATTAAATTGCAAAAATATGAATACATTGGTGCCTTCTCAGGTATTTAAAGAGTTCCCTTCCATGGTTGGCTTACATGCAAAATGCCACCTGGATTGCATGCATAATTCCACCCGAATTACATGCATAGTGCCACTCGAATTACATGCACAATGCCACTCGAATTACATGCACAAGGCCACCTTACATAACCTATCTACCATGTGTTACAAAAAAGGGTGACATTTGTCATAGGCACTACATAAGCTAAAACTTAAAACATTACAAAATATTAATCATGGGTACTACCCATGCTCTTAGGAATTATTACATCATGGAAGTTATTACATTAAGGGTTAGGATGGGATCCTAACATGTCCTTCCCCTTGAAGAAGCTTTGTCCTCAAAGCTAAAATGAGGAAACTGTTGCTGGAGTTGGTGGAAAGACTCCCATGTAGCATCTTCAGGTTGAATCCCATGCCACTAAACCAAAATATCTATAATTGTACGATTGCAAAGAGTGTGAGTTCGACGATCCAACAACTACTCAGGTTCAATTAATATGGAGTCTTCTTCTTCTAATTCAAGAAGTGTGGATTGAACCTGTACCTGTGTGCCCACAACTTTCTTGAGAGCAAAAACATGAAAAACAGGATGAAGCTTGGAAGTAGGTGGGAGCCCCAATTTGTAAGTTGTGGGGCCAATCCTTTATAGAACCTGGTAAGGACCATAGTATTTTGCAGTAAGCTTCTGGCACCTGTGAAGTTGTAGGGATGATTGTTTGTATGACTGCAAGCGAAGGAAGACCATATCACCTACATCAAAACTACGCTCATAACAATGTTGATCAGCTTGTTGGCACATCTGATTTTGGGCCATGTTCAAATTCTACTTAAGTT
The DNA here is from genome assembly GCA_028583015.1 of Wollemia nobilis. Taxonomy (NCBI): domain Eukaryota; kingdom Viridiplantae; phylum Streptophyta; class Pinopsida; order Araucariales; family Araucariaceae; genus Wollemia; species Wollemia nobilis. The sequence goes on from JAQPPZ010000541.1 coordinate 15,263,305, forward strand.
GGAGAAGGACCTCGATGTGTTGACTCAGTGTTATCGACGACTTGGACCTTGGAGCTGCTAGGAATGTAAGAGGAAGGCGTAGGTGGAAGGCACCCATATACTACTTCAAATGGTGTGAGTTTTTTGTACCACCATTCGGCCAAGGATAGCCATTTTGCCCATTGAGTGGGATGATCTGAGACAAAGCAGAGAAGGTAGGTTTCCAAGCATTTATTAACAACTTTTGTTTGACCATCTATTTGGGGATGGTAGGCTAAACTCATTTTGAGCTGAGTCCCCTGCAACTTAAACAACTCTTGCCATAAATGACTAGTGAAGGTGGGATCACGATCAGATACAATGGAGGTGGGCATGCCATGAAGGCAAAATATGGAGTCAAGAAAAATTTGTGCAACAATGGATGTTGTATAAGGATGGGCAAGGGCACAAAAGTGAGCATACTTTGAAAGCGGTCCACTACCATGAAAATAACTGACTTGCCTCCATATTTAGGGATCCCTTCTATAAATTCCATGGAAATGTCATTCCAAACCTGATCTGGGATAGGCAATGGCTGAAGAGTGCCCTGAGAGCGCACTGTTTCACCTTTCATCCTTTGACATGTGTCACAGGCAGCAACAAAAGAGCAGATGTCATGTTTCATACCTTTCCAAAAGAAGGTGTTCTTGGGTCGTTCATATGTTTTAGGGAACCTTGAATGGCCTACAAAGGGAGTGGCATGTAATTCCTTCATGAGGAGCTCTCGAAGTGGGGACTTATGAGGTAAAACCAAGCATTGATGGTAGCGCAGATCATGGTCATTCCAACTATACCCTGGTGTAGAATTTGGATCATCCATTAGTGAGGCTATCAAAGCTTGCAAATCGACATCTTGACGTGCTTCTTGATGCAAGGAATCAATCCATTAGGGAAGTGGTTTTGAGATGACACACAACATACTTACAGTCTCCATTTGGCGAGAAAGAGCATCAGCCACAATATTCTCCTTTCCCTTTTTGTAGGTGATATCATAATCATAGACCATGAGTTTAAACACCCACTTTTGTTGGTCAGGCATGGTAACTCTTTGTTCCAAAATATATTTGAGACTTTGATGGTCGATTGATGGAGAAGTGATGCCCAATGAGGTAAGGTCGCCAATGTGTGACTGCATTCAATATGGCTAACATTTCCTTAGCATATGTGGATTTCCCCAAATTACGATCAGAGAGTGCCTTGCTAGTAAAAGCCATAGGTCATCCTTCTTGCATCAATACTACCCCAATACCACGACCAGAAGCATCACTTTCAATGACAAATGGTTTAGAGAAATTTGGCATGGCTAAAACGGAAGTGGTGGTCATAGTATGCTTGATTTTAATGAAGGCTTGGTCAGCAAGCCCTGTCCAAGTGAAGGAATATTTTTTCAACATGGAGGTGAGGGGGGCAGCTATCTTCCCATAATTGTAGACAAATTTGTGATAATAGCCCGTAAGCCCTAAAAATCCTTGAAGTTCCTTGAGGGTGCGAGGTTTCGGCCACTCTTGAACTGCTTGAATCTTCTTAGGGTCAACCTTGAAGCCATCCTGTGAGACAATGTGTCCCATATACTCTACTTCAGTCAGACCAAAGGAACACTTGGACCTTTTGGCAAAAAGGTGATGGGTTACCAACAACTGTAAAGTTTGATCCACATTATTGAGGTGCTCTTCCCATGTGTGGTTGTAAGTTAAGATGTCATCGAAGAACACAAGGATGAACTTCCGTAGAATGGGTCAGAAGATGTTGTTCATAAGACTTTGGAATGTAGGAGGAGCATTTGTGAGACCAAATGACATTACCAAGAATTCATAATGACCTTCATGAGTGCGAAAGATAGTTTTGGGGATGTCCTCATCCTTGAGCCGGATCTTATGGTACCCAAAGCGGAGATCAAGCTTGGTGAAATACATTGTCTCGTGTAGTTCATCGAGTAATTCATCAACCACTGGAATAGGAAATTTATCCTTGATCATAGTCTTGTTGAGTTCCCGGTAGTCAATACATAGGCGCCATGAGCCATATTTCTTGGGAACAAGTAGGACAGGTGAGGAGTAGGGGCTAGTACTAGGTCGGATGACACCAGCCTTGAGTAATTCCTATACCAGTTTTTCCATTTTTGATTTCATGGCATTATGGTACCTATATGGCCTAATATTTGGTGGTGTGCTACCCGAGAGCAATGGGATAGCATGGTCATGAGAGCGACGTGGTGGTAGTGTAGTTGGTTCTGCAAAGACAACATCATGTTTGTGTAGAACTAGTTGTAGGTTTGATGGAATTTCAGCCATTAGTGAAGTGGTTGGTTGGATGGAGAAGAGTTGTGTAATGACCCCACGTTTTGATTTCTTTAGCACTTTATCCATATGATTGGAACTAATGAGATGAGGTGTTCCTGCAGGGGATCCCTTGAGTAAGTGTGTTTGTCCATTTTGGGAGAATTTCATCCAGAGTTCTACAAAGTTCCAACTAATAGTGCCCAACGTACTCAACCATTGAGATCCCAAAACCATATCACATCCTCCCAACTGGAGGGCAAACATGTTCTGCTTGAGTTTGTAGTCCCCTATCCTGATATTGACATTACAACATTTTCCTTTACAAGGTAATGTTCCCCCATTGGCTACCATGACCTCAAATGAATTACAAGTGTGGATATAGCAATTTGCCTGCTTAGCAACTTGAGGATCAATGAAGTTGTGTGTGCTGCCTGAATCAATAAGGATGGTAAGACGCTGGCTCTTGAAAAATCCTACAACTTTCATGGTTTATGGAGTGGTAATACCTGTAAAAGCATGGACTAAAATCTCTGCCTCATACCCCTGTGTATCTTCTTCCTGTGGAGAAGGTGTTTCAGGAGGGTCCTCATCCTCATCACTCTGGTCAGTGTTAGTAGGTTCCTCAAAATCTATCAAGAACAGTATTTTGTTTGCATACTTATGTCCTTTAAAAAAAATTTCATCACAATTATAACATAATCCTTGGGCACGACGTGCATCCATCTCCTCTGTAGTCAGTCACTTGGGTGTAGTAGGTTTATTATGCATTGAATTTTAGGTTTGAGAAGGAAATGAAGGTCGGTTTTGAGGAAACCGCGATGGGCGCCTTTGGTTTGAGAGTTTAGATTTGGCCAAATAGGCCAAACTGATAGCTTCCATCATGGACTGTGGTTTCAACATCTTTACTTCAGCTTGGATATCCCCCTTTAAGCCATTGATAAAACAAATCATGAAGAACCCTTTCGTCAATCCTCTTGTCTTATTGGCAAAATTTTCAAATTGAGTTTGGTAGTCACGGACTGAGGATATTTTTTGTAGTTTGGTCAAGGCCCCTATGAAGTCCTCATACTCACTAGGCCCAAATCGGGTCAGTAGTTGGGACTCAAAGTCATCCCAAGAAAGATTTGGGTTGGAATTATGTAACCACTAGAACTAGTGTAGAGCCTCAGATTCCAAATTGAAGGAAGCCATATGAACTTGATGATATATGGGAACATTATGAAGTCTAAAGAATTGATCAACCCTACATAACCACCCATCAACATCCTTCCCATTAAATTGAGTGGTCCCTTATGTAACTTGCTACCCACTTCTATCAGTGTTTCTTCTAAGCGAGCGCTAGTGGCCTCATGATCTAGACGAAGACCTTGGACCTCTTCCCTTATGGAGAAAATTGCCAAGTTCAATGGATTTTGTTAAGGAGTCCATATGTTCTAGCTCTATTTGATGTCCACGGGTACCCTGGGCCATTTTGGAACCTTTTGTGACCAATTACTAAAAATAGAATTGGGTTTTAGGACTTACTATTTTTAGTAAGTGTTCAAAAAATTTCTTGGGTGCTATATATCAAAACGATCAGCTTGAAGAGGTGGTCATAATGAGCTATATTCCACAACACTACTTTTTTGCACCCTAGACTTTTTTTCCTATTTTTTTGAGTCTAACAGTGTTTACAGTTTTGGATTTTGAGCTACAATGCAAAAGTTGGGTACTGGAGCACTATCTATAATTGATCTCTGGTCACTTGCTCAATTTTTTTCTCAGCCCTGACAGTCTCTCTAAAACTGCTTACCTCACTAGTTTGAAGATTCTCTGTATTGTGTAGGTTAATGTTATGATAGTTCTGTTCTGACATCGAAAACTAGAAATTTTTGACCTGACTGTGCTGACCTAACTAACCTGACTGTGTTGACCTGACTGACCTAACTATTACTGCCAATGTAAATCTGACTATTATTCTCCAGACTGTCAACTTAACTATCACTCTCATATTCTATCCCGAATTCATGCAGTTTATGCTATTTTTTTGGTATAGGATTCCTTTCTCATATGCTCACTTTTGGGAATTTGGAATGCAGGTTTATGAAAAAAGAGTTTTGGTTTATGATTTTTTTGCAGGTTGAAGTTTTAACAAATCCAAGGTATGCTAGGTAAAGGAGTATGTAACACCCATAGGCCCTCTGTTATACCACAGTGACGAAAAATAGTGCTCGGACCAATATTTCAGGCCACTATCCAAGGAGGATTCCACACATACCCTTGAGAACACTATCTGGCTCTCTAATAGTATGGGAGGGTAATCATCCGAGATGTTGTGTCCCATGGACTATGGATGATACAAGGCCGATAATATTCCTAATGGATAAAAAAAATTTAACCCTAGAATGGTCTCTCGATACACCCGAAGATGCGTGGGAGCTCAAGTCCGTGTGTGGGTGAGGCTTGGGTATTGGAGCCTGATCGCCCATCACTTCACTAGACACTATATGGGCTATATAGCTTAGCCAATAATGATAGATATTTCACGATATTTTAAAACCCCCAGAACAAAGTTTCTACCTACTCAACTAAAAAGACTATTTTTTTTATTGGTCTTTGTCTTTTTTTTTATAATAGTAAAAAAAAATTTACACAAAAATAACAGGGGATTATACCTAACAGGCAAGAATCATTACTGTTGCAGCAGAACTTGGCCCTGGAAAGCGCTCTGATACCACTTGTTAGGATCCTACTATAAAATAAACTAAAATAAACACACTCACACAATTGCTTGGAAATAAAATCACATAAACATCATATTAATATTCAGACCAAAATACACATTATAACAGAAATTTGCATAAAGGAACAATCTCACAATCAGATAGAATCATAGGCCTCTTCAAGGGGGCAACCTCCTTCAACACTTCATTAACTTGCAAAAATATGAATACATTGGTGCCTTCTCGAGTATTTAAAGAGTTCCCTTCCATGGTTGGCTTACATGCAAAATGCCACTTGGATTACATGCATAATGCCACCCGAATTACATGCATAGTGCCACTCGAATTACATGGAATTACATGCACAAGGCCACCTTACATAACCTATCTACCATGTGTTACAAAAAAGGATGCCATTTGTCATAGGCACTACATAAGCTAGAACTTAGAACATTACAAAATATTAATCATGGGTACTACCCACGTTCTTAGGAATTATTACATCATGGAAGTTATTACATTAAGGGTTAGGATGGGATCCTAACAGGTCATCTTCGACTCTGAGGGGGAACTTGATGCTTTCCCCACTAAGCTCCTCCTAGACATGGCGATTAATTCTATGACCTCCGTGGCCAACACTGCATCCACCTCTGTGCGGGTGTTCAAGCACCTGTGTTGTAGGTTGGTATGAGGGTCTGATGGGAGGGGAAGTAACAATGCTGGATTTGATCTCATTGGTGTTCCCCATCCTAGGGTTTTTGTAGTCTAAATTCAATGAAGGGATTTTGTGGTATGAGCCCAGTGGTCTTCCCCAACAACCTGACATGCACAAATATTTTTGGCTTTGTTCTCTCCTGGTGTGGCCTACCCTAGTATAGAGACAAAGGTTTGGAAGGTGTTGTCTCGAGTTTGGGATCCCTCATTTTGTTTGGGTTTATCATCACGGGTTAATTCTTGACATGGGTTTTTTTTGTCTACATGTTTTAGTCTTTTCTGCCTCGATAGTGCTTCGACATTTACTGTAATAAGGTTTTGGGACCCTTTAAAAAACCCCCTATATATAATATTTTACTTACCAAAAAAAAAGACTTACTTGATGGCACAAGAATATGAGACATGGCAATCGGTTGAGGATGGGTTCACACCTACAACTACTCCTCCCACAAATAAATATGGTAAGTTGTTACATGTAAATAATGCCAAGGCTATGAATAGAATCTTAAGTGGATTACGTGAAGCAAAATTTGTAAAAGTTATGCACTGCAAATCAACAAAAGATATATGGAATTAATTGAAGCAAACATATGAAGGAGATAAAAATGTCAAGTTGGGAAAACTGCAAAACCATAAGAAAAGGTTTGAAGATTTGAAAATGGAAGATGAGGAAGATATTGCTACATACTTACTTCATGTGGATGAGGTTGTTAATACCATGTGTGGACTTGGATTCAAAATTGAAGACTCCAATGTTGCTCAGAAAGTATTAAGATCACTCCCTATGAGCTATGATGGAAAGATTTCAGCTATAGAAGAAATCAGAGATATTTATAAGTTGACTATGGATGAGTTACATGGAATTATCATAGCTTATGAGATGAGAATAGTAAAGGATCCCAACTCCAAGAAAGAGGCAACTTTCAAAGCTTCAAAGAAGACAAAAGATAAGAAACTAGAATCAAGTGGTGAGTCAAGCAGTGATGAAGAAGCTAACTATGTGAGAAGAAACAAGGACTCAAGAAAGCACAAAGGTATGAAGACTGTGAAATGTTTTAATTATGGTAATTTTGGTCACTATGCATCTAATTTTCCACAAGCCGAAAGCAGTAGTAGTGAAGAGAAATAGGATCATAAGAAAAAGGAAGAAGGAAAATCTAGGCATGAAAAGAAAAACATGTATGGTCAAGGTAAGCATGAAAATAAGTTCTTTCAAAGGAACAATAAGAGTTTTTATGTTAAAAAGGCAAGAAAAGCTTCAAGTGATAGTGATGAAAGACTCTTGGATAGTGAAGAAGAAGAAATTATATTTTTTGCAATAGAAGAGGAAGAAAATGCTCCTGTTGAAGATAAAGTCAAAAAGTATGAAGATGCTCTTGGAGACCAAGAAGTAGAGAAAGATTCAAAATATAAATAGGAAGACATAGTTAATCTAGAAGAAGAACTTATTGTTGCTCTCAGAGAATTGAAAATATTTAGAAAGCAGAATTCAAGACTAAAGGTTCAAGTTCAAGAACACGACGAAGAAAAGGAAAAGCATCTACAAGAGCTAACAAACTCAAAATCTAAGGCAAGTAGATTTAAAGAGGTCATGGTTGAAAAGTTAGAGGTAAAAGAGTTAGAATGTGAAAGATTAGAACATGAGGTAGTTTCTCTAAAGATGGAAGTGAAATATTCTAAGGACAGGTTACACGGGTTTGGAAAAAGTTCAAAAACTTTGGATAAAATTATCAATTCACAAAGATCTTCATCTATCAAAACATGACTTGGTTTTGAAGAAAGACAAGGAAAACAAGAAGAAGGATCAAGCTCAAGCTCAAAAGAAAAAGAAGTTTAAGATGAAGAGAGTGAAGAAGAAACTAAGTTCTATGAGGATAAGTTTAAGGATAGAAGCTTCACTAAGAAAGGAAACAATCCACAAACAAGAAACAAAGATCATCATAGATAAGGCAAAGAAAGGACTTAGATACCAGAGGTTTCAAAATAGGATTTCTTCAAAGGACATTGTTTTTCATGTAATTGATTTGGTCACAAGGCTATGCATTGTAGGGTTCATGGAAAGAAAGAGTATGGCCTCACTAAAAGGAATTTCAACTCATTCAAAGATGGACATTTCTTTCAAGGGTATTGCTACTCTTGTAATCACTTTGGTCATAAAGCAATCCACTACAGGGTTCATGATAGAAATGATTATGGCTTCACCAAGAGGAACTTCAAGACATTTACACCTTCCAAGAACTACAACATAAAGTGTTACAAGTGCAATAATATTGGGCATAAGGCCAAGTGGTGTAGAACAGAGTTTTTAGAACTTCCAAAGACAAGCAAGAATAGGGACACTCAAAAGGATCAAAAGGGTATGGCTACAAAAATGTTGAAAAAGAAGGTTGAAAAAGAAAAAGAGCATTATATGTTGGGAGTAGAGATACTCCCACCCCAAAATTAATCACCTCAAGGAGAGGAGATGGGGAGGGGGTTGAGCTAAGAGTCTTGTCTTTAGCCCAAAGGATTCCCTTTGCCATTGATGTCAAAGGGGGATAAATTTGAGTAAGGGGAGAGCATTCAGTAAGGGGAAGCAGTTTCTCAGGGGGAGCAGATTTGGAACCTAGTGGTTGGAAAAGGAATTTTTAGAAAGGGTTGCCATCAATGACAAAGGGGGAGATTGTTGGAATTTTTGAGTATATTGTTGTCATTGATGTCAAAGTTATTGAGGTTAAAAGGTTGAAGGTCCAAGTTTAAGACCATGGTTCAAAATAAAGCAAGTGACTAAGGATTAAAAGAGACAATATAATAATATTTTAATATTATAATATTTAGGCCAAAAGGAATTATTAAAAGGAGGATTGAAAGTGCATTGGACAAAGGTATCAAAAGAAATTAAGTTGACAAAGGACTACAAGCAAAAATATTATTTAACATCAAGGTTAAATAATATAATAAATAATATTTAACACCAAGATTAAATATTATATTAAAAAAAATAAAAATAAAAATTGAATTATCAAAAGGCACCAAGAATTCGAATTTAAAAGGAGGCAAATAAAAAGGTTGAGCCGACATCCAAGTAGGGCAAGCAAAAGTGTATAAAAAGGTTTAATTATTTACATGGACTAATGTGTCATTTACCAAGGAATAATCACATTCGTTTGAGCACGTTGTGGAGGCAGAGAATAAGATGGATCACTTTGCGCATTTCGAGGGTAGCAAAGAGATTAAAGAAGAAGCATATGGTTTTTTTTCCAAGTGGGCGGATAGCCCAAGTGGTAGGTAGGGCTTACAAAGAGCATGGTAGGCGAGAGGTTATGTGTTTGAATCATGGCAAAAGTTTTTTTTGTTTTTATTGAGGAAGAAGCGTCAAACATAGCAGGTGAAAAATGAGTGCGTACTCCTTGGTGATCGTGTGGGCATCTAGCCCACGTGGTGTCTACCCTAGTGCTAGGGCACGAGACGACGAGGAGATTCAGGATCGAGTCACGACGACAGCGCTTGAGGCAAGGTAAAAAATTTGATTAAATTAAGGTATGCATAGCGCACTACTTAGGGAGATATAAGGGTAAAAATTTTTATATTGTTTGGTGTGCAATTTTCTAGGGAGACATAAGGTTGTAGCTTTGCATAATAACTATTGTGGGATATTTTTGATTCTGTGTTTAATCAAATTGAGATATTTTAGGAGGTATAAGTTATATTGAAGTGGAATTTAATTTGTGATATGCACTTAGGATTTCTGGTTGCAAATGTTGAAAATCACTTAGGAGTCATAATGTGTTCAAAGGTTAAGTATTGTGTGTAGTCCAACATTGTGAAAGAGAATTTGAGAGGAGTTGTTTAGTGATTAAAAACCTTGCACTGGAAAAATAAAAGGAGTGGTAAAACAATATTTTTGTGCACTATTTTTGAGGAAAGGTTTATTATATGGATGGTTGAAAAATGTTGTGCTAACTAACCTTTGAAGTGGCATAAAAGGATAAAATTATTTTTGAGACATGTTTTTGAGAGCTCGTATCCATCAAAAACAAGCTAAGAGGTATGGTAGCATTACTCCTTATTTAAGGTATTTGGTTGGGCATATCTTGTGATGTCATAAGGAGGAGATATAAGGATTAAGTTCATATGCATTGTTGGAAAATATTTGAGCTAGGGTTTGTGCTACATTGATGAATGAAATGGAAACCATTTGTGCTAGAGTTTGAGATCTTCTTGTGCTTCATTGTTGAGATAGAGTTTGAGAATAAGTTGTGCTTCCATTGTTGAAAGAGATTGAGAAATTTGTGCTAGAGATTGTGAACTACTAGTGCTAGGTTTGAAGGCAAGTTAGTGCATCATTGTGAAACCTTTTATGCATTGGTTTGAGAGATATTGAAAGCAATTGTGAAAGTGGTTGAGCTCAATCTTGTGAGGGAAATTTGTGAATTAGTGTGATTGATCTTTGAGAGAAAATTTGCAAGAAAAATAGACCAGTTTTGTGAAGCAATTTATACACTGTTTTGATTTGATTTGAAAGGGATTTTGCAAGAGATAGAGATTGGAGTAATTGAACGCAAGATTTGTGAATGTAAAGAACATATTAGATTTTTGATAGTGAATATAATTTTCTATATGTTCCAGAGGTTGAACGAATTCTAAGTATAATATGTATGTTTCAAGAAAGTATTTTTGAAAGAGACTTAAGCTTTGTTTGTATGCAAGATTTTGAAATATTTGAGCAGGTTCTGTGAGTAGGATTGAAGGCAGATTTGAGTAAGTCTTTTGAGAAGGCTTGAAGGCATATTTGAGCAAGTCTTTTGAGAAGGCCTGAAGGTTGATTAGAGCAAGTATTTTGAAAAGGCTTGAAGGTAAACTAGAGCAAATATTTTGAGAAGGCTTGAAGGCATATTTGAGCAAGTCTTTTGAGAAGGCTTGAAGGCAAATTTCAGCAAGTCTTTTGAGAAGGCTTGCAGGAAGATTAGAGCAAGTATTTTGAGAAGTCTTGAAGGTATATTTGAGAAAGTCTTTTGAGAAGGCTTGAAGACATATTTGAGCAAGTCTTGTAAGAAGACTTGAAGCGGCTTTGAGATAGATTTGGGCAAGTCTTGTGAGAAGAATTGTAGCAGATTTGAGGTGGATTTGAGCAAGTCCTGTGAGAAGACTTTGAGCATATTTGAGCTATATTTGAACAAGTCTAATAAATACTTGAAACAAAATTAAGATAAATCTATGAGTAGAGTTAGAGCATATTTGTGCTAGGCTTGTGACGGGGTTTGGTACAGATTTGAGATAAAGTTGAGAGCAGGCTTTAGAGTAGACCAGATTTGAGGGGAGAGTGTTCTCCTATGAAGAGAGATCCACAAACCAGAGTAGAGGGGATATATCTCTCCTATGGAGAGAGATACACAAACCAGATCATAGGGGATAGAGTTCTCCTGTGGAGAGAGATCTAGAAAGAAAAGCAAATGGGATAGAGTTATCCTATGGAGAGAGATCCACAAACTAGAGCAGAGGGGATATAGTTCTCATATGGAGAGAGATCCACAAACTAGATCAGAGGGGATAGAGTTATCCTGTGGAGAGATTTTCAAGAGGGAAAACTTATGGGATTATTTTATTGATACAAAATGGTTACAATATATAGGCATAAGCCTATATTCAACACATGACACTTGTCAAGAGAAACTGACAAGTTTCAAGGTGAAGGCATAGTGCACTTTAACTCTAACATTCCCCCTTAAAGTGCACTATCCTAAATAAAGAAAACAAGTCAACATTAAGGGGGAATGTTACCTAATGTTGACTTGTTGTTTTCTTTAGTTAGGATAGTGCACTTTAAGGGGGAATGTTAGAGTTAAAGTGCACTTTGCCTCTGTTTTGACACTTGTCAGTTTATACTGACACTTGTCAGTTTATCATATAGGCCATCTGCAAATATCCAACCGTGACTCCCTCGACAGCAGTATAATGTGTTTCAACCCGTCTACTTCCTGAATCCTCTTAATAAATGCACCAAAGTCTTCTAAAGGCTATTTTCCCTTATCAGCATTTTTTGTAGCGCCCCACAGCACTGGAACCCTCATCGACCTTGGAGTCAACGTACTCGATGTCGTCAATGTCATGGTCTTCATAGTGGTCATGGGGGCCAACTCTGGAGGACGAAGGGATATACATGCGTCGAGCGCCCTGCATTGGCTCAAAATTGTAGTTGTTCTGCTAAGTTATGCCAAAAACCTCAAATCTAAACTTTCGCTTTGACATCTTATTTCCTTTTCTCAAACCATCGCAGGAAATAGCAGATTTCTCTACTTCTGTAGAAAGAAAAAAAAATCCCTCTCTTCGAACAAAAGGTTTGATTGTTTCAAACAACACGTCACCACCATGGCCAAGCTCCAAATGGCCACTGCCACCTTGCATCAATGGATGGAAAAAAGGACCAGTAGCAGACCAACAACAATTTATCGACCCCAAAAAAACATCGCACACTCCTTACCTGACTACATGGCCAGGCAGCAGAAAATGGACATCATCTCCGAAAAAACAACAATCAACACGACGGGCGCTATCTCCGACGGAGATACAGCTTCATCACGTTCCGCAAACTCCACCTAATATTTGCCACCAGATCCATGGCAAATCATCACCGCCAATCATGCCACATCCATCTTCCAGTTCCAAATGGCACACAAAAAATAATATCGATGCTTTGTTGATGGTCGTTTCTTCACCGAATCACCCATTTGTTTTCTCTTGTGATGCCCGTGGTATCAATTGTAGTCGGCTGAACAGGCGGGAAAGAAACAAGTGTCACCTCCATTACCGATAGGGAACTGCTCCTCGTCAGAAAAAATCTCCCACAGGATTATTGCGCTCTGCATCAATTTCAAGCTAATTAATCGCAGAAAAAACATCGACGGTTTGCTTTCACTATAGAATCTTCAGCAGCATTTCTTAATATTTGACAGTAAAAAACATCACCACGCAAGCGATCAATTTCTTGCATTTTGACTCGTCATCCTTGGGGAAGATCACGTCGCGCACGTACGCCTTCTCCAGCTTCTCCATAGTTCGAATTATGGCGAACAGGTCCGCAAAATTGTCGTGCATTTTACGCTCTTGCTTGTCGTTCCTTCAAACCCTATGTCATTAAAAAATCAAAGAATATTTTCTCCAACAACAATCCGCCAGATAATTGCGTGTGGACCATTGCACCAAGCAGCCTTCAACAGTGGTGGGCAAAGAGAACACAACAATCAGCACCACGGTAAAAACAACACCAAGGCTCTAAAATATCTATTGGCCAGCACCCTTCAACAAACTAGTGCCGCAACCTACCAGATCTTCCTGCAACCTGTAAAAAAATTGATCCCTAAAAAAATTGCAAAAAATAGTTCATGACTCCAAGCTTGAAGCAAGGGCAGCCATAAACTCCATTCTTTTTCCAATTGGCTTTCTGGTTTCTGATCCACAAATGTGGAGAGCATACTCCCTAAGCCATGGAGAAGAAAGGGATGGAGGAAAAAATGAGGGGGGGATATCCATGAGGGAAATCCCCCCTCAAGCTCATAGGGCAGGGAAATCCTGGAGCTCTGATACCAAATGTCAGGAGGGAAAACTTATGGGATTATTGTATTGATACAAAATGGTTACAATATATAGGCATAAGCCTATATTCAACACATGACACTTGTCAAGAGAAACTGACAAGTGTCAAGGTGAAGGCATAGTGCACTTTAACTCTAACAGAGATATCCACAAACCAGAGCAAAGGGGATAGAGTTCTCCTATGGAGAGAGATCCACAAACCAGAGTATTGTGATGATTACACAATGACACTAAGAGGGGGGGTGAATCAGTGTAGCTATTAATTTTTATATCTACAGCATTTAATATGAAATAAAGAGAACTTGACAACCGAAAAACAACTTGAACAAGAGAGCACACCACAACACTCAATATACCGAGGTTCACCAATTTGGCTACTCCTCAAAAATGACCGCTTGGACTCCAATCCAAATCCAGCCTTTGCAAAAATCAATTTTACAAATACTTTACCAAAGATCAACCGGAAGGAGCACCAACCCCCCGTAATTTTCTGCTGCAACAGATGGAGCACCAACTCCTAGTACCAAGCACCAACTTGGACTGCAATTCTGATCAATTTAGAATGACATAAAAATGTCTTCACTTCATGCACGACCCTGACTGGTCTGCAATTAACCCAACTCTACACACTCTCACGGCTCTGCTTATTTTTCTCTTGATTCTTTTCTAACCCTCCTTTTACAACAATTTCTCTCTAACAAGCAGCAACATCTTCTCTGTACGATTATTCTTTTATAACCTTTCAATCCCGCATGCAATCGAATCACATACTCGACCGCTCGAATCTATGCAATACGACTGTTCGATTCCATGCACTTCGACTATTCGAAACCCTACAATACGGCTATTGAATCCATGCAATACGGCTATTTTGTTTCATGCACTTCGACTGTTCGAAACCCTGCAATACATCTTTTAGAAAGCTTTTCTGATTCTCCATATTCGACTGTTCAATTTCTTCGAATACGGCTTTTCGAATGCTTTTTCGAAACTCCATATGTGATGCATCGAATGCTTTTTCAATCAAGAGTATACAACTGTTCTAGTGCATGATCGACACCTGTCAATTTGTAACTGCTGATCAGACATCAGTTACTTTTTACGTAACTGGCTGCATGATTTTCCTGTCTGCTTTTTCTGACACGTGTCACCTTGCATGCTCCTATGGGTTTTACCTGCCAGACTGTTACCTGTCGCGATATCGCGACACTTTTTGAAGCCACACACTTCATGCCCTTGCTGTCACGAAATCGTGACCATTTTGGCTTTGAAAGCTTTCCTTCCGTTCATGTCGCGATATCGCGACACTTAGAACTTTTGTCGACGTCATCCTTAAGCATGTCACGAAATCATGACCGTTTTGGCTCTTGGAAGCTTTCCCTGCATCTTGTCGCGATATCGCGACACTTTCAACATTTGCTGACGTCATCCTTAAGCATGTCGCGAAATCATGACCGCTTTGCTCTTCGAATACTTTGCATTGCTTCATGTCACGAAATCGCGACACTTTCAGCCTTCCGACCTCATCCTTACATGTCACAAATCCACCTTTATTTCTTTCAATAAACTTCAAATGACACATTTAATATATCAAATCGCGACGTTCACTTTCGTACACTCTTTGTTTCCTGCAAGTAGCGAAATCGCTACAACTTTGTGCCTTGTGCTTTTGACTTGTTACATCTTTAATTTTTTCAACTTTGAATGGTAGCGAAATCGCTACACCTTTGTTTTTATTCATTTTGTCATGCAAAATCGCTACATCTTCTTGTTTGTGTCTTTTCACTTGTAGCGAAATCGCTACATCTTTGTTTTCTCGCACTTCCTAATTGTAGCGAAATCGCTACACCTTTGTGCCATGTATTTTCATCATGCAAGATATCGCTACACCTTTGTTTCCATTCATTTCAACATGTAGCGATATCGCTACACCTTTGTTGCCGAGCATTCTCTCTCCTCTTCGGGTCGCGAAACCCGACGTGTCGCGATATCGCGACACTTTTCGTTGCTAGCTCCTTTTCTCCATTTATGTCACGAAATCGTGACATCTTTTCACCTTGCTTCCTCTCTCCAAACATGTCGCGAAATCGTGACAGTTTACCTTTCACTTTCTCTCTCCTCTGCCATGTCGCGATATCGTGACAAATTGGCATGCACTTTCTCTCTCTCGACAATGTCGCGAAATCGTGACAATCTTCCTTGCAGTTTCTCTCTCTTCTGTTTTGTCGCGATATCGCGACACATTTTCTCTCTCCTCAGTGAAAACTCGACATGTCACGAAATCGCGACATTTTGGCGTGCATTTTCTCTCTCCTACTTTTTGTCGCGAAATCACGACAGAAAACATGTCGCGATATCGCGACAGTTTTCTTTCTTGTCTCTTTCTGCCAATTTCTGAATCTGGGTTACCTCTGTTTGTCTTGAAATTCACTGCACTTGATCTGACTGACCTCTGAACTGCATCAACTGCATCAATCTGTCTGTGTTGACAACAATGACAATACTTTTGCAATTCTTTTGCTGCACCTTGCTCAACAATCTCCCCCTTTGGAATTGTTGGCAACACACTGCAACCTTGCTTAATTTCTTCTCCCCCTTTGCCAATAATACCAAAGGGCTGTTGTAGACTCCCCCGAGTCTATGCACAACATTCTCAGACTTAAAAAGTTTGAATGCTCCCCCTGAGAATGTGTTTCCCATAGCTAGTCAGTGCTTGGGTGGTGTGACTACTCCCAACTTCTTCCGAAGGTATTCAAATACTTCCTTTGGCAAAGGTTTTGTGAATATATCAGCTACTTGCTCAGTAGTTGGAACAAAATCCAATTTAACCTCTCCTTCTGCAACTTTATCCTTCAAGAAATGATATCGGATTGCAATATGTTTGGTTCTTGAATGCATTACCGGATTCTTGGATATGTTGATAGCACTAGTGTTATCACATTTAATTGAAATTGGCTCTTTGAAATGAATACCAAGATCTTTCAACGTTTGTCTCATCCATAATATCTGAGTACAGCATGTTGTGGCCGCAATGTATTCTCGCCTCTGCAGTGGATAGAGATACCGATTCTTGTTTCTTGTCGTGCCATGCTACCACTGTCTCCAAGATAAAATGCTCCTCCACTTGTGCTCTTCCGGTCATCAATACATCCTCGCCCAATCTGCATCGAATATGCAATCAAAGTGAAATCTTTACCTTTTGGGTACCACAACCCATAATCCATAGTGCCCTTGAGATATCTCGAAGATCCTCTTTACAACTGTTACATGAGTTTCTTTGGGACTCGGCTCGAAATCTTGCAACCATACATACCGCTTGTAATATATCTCGGTCTAGTGGTCGTTAAATACAAGCAGCTTCCAATCATAGACCCGTACATTGTTTGATCTACATCTCGGGATTTATCATCCTTGCTCAACTTGGCACTCGTTGTCATGGGAGTGCTCGACCGGTTTATCGTCTTCCATTGTGAACTTTTTCAGCATTTCTTTTACATATTTAACTTGAGAAATAAAAATGCCTTTTTCATTTTGATTGACCTGCAGACCTAAGAAATAAGAAAGTTCACCAATCATTGACATCTCAAATTCTTTTTTCATTTTAATTGATATGTCTTTGCAATATTCATCCATGTCATCGCCAAATATTATGTCATCTACATAAACAACAAGAACAATAAGATGACCCTTCTCTGTTTTGACATATAAGTTGCTATCCACCAAACCTTTCTTAAACCCTTGTTTAATTAGATAATTATCCAACCTTGCATACCATGCTCTGGGTGCCTGTTTTAATCCATATAAAGCTTTCTTTAACCTCCAAACAAAATCTGGATTGTCACCAAGTTGGAAGCCATCTGGTTGTTCAATGTAAACCTCTTCTTCCAGCTTTTCCATTCAAAAATGCTGATTTTACATCCATTTGATATACTTTGAAGTTTTTATGAACTGCTAATGCCGTAAACATTCTCGATTGCCTCTAGTCCTGCTACCGGTGCAAAAGTTTCTTCAAAATCAATGCCTTCAACCTGAGCATAGCCTTTACATACCAATCTTGCCTTATTTCTGACAACCTGCCCATCTTCATTCAATTTATTTCTAAAAACCCATTTAGTGCCAATTATGTTTTTATTTGTTGGTCTAGGTACTAATTCCCATGTATTGTTTTTCTCTATCTGATCTAGTTCTTCATTGATTGCCTTCATCCAACTTTCATCAGTGCTTGCTTCAGAAACATTTTTAGGTTCAATACTAGATAACAGAGAATAGTTCCTCACTGTTGTTCTTCTTGTCTGAATACCATCTCGTGGGATCCCCAATAACTGCTCACTTGGATGATTTTTCTCGCACTTGCTCTGTTTTAAATTTCCCTGTTTTCTTCTTCTTCGATTCAGTTTTTACACTATCCGGATCAATTTTCTCGATTCTTCTCTCTGTCTTTTTCATCATCACCTTCAATGACTTCTTCATACATAGGGTAGTTTTCTTGATAAGTAGTTTCTTGTTCTCTACCTTCATCAACTTTCACATCAAGCACTTTCAACAATTTTCTTCAACCTCTTGTTGTAACATGTGTAGGCCTTGCTTTTTGTTGAGTAACCAAGAAAGATACCTTCATCAGCTCTATCTTCAAATTTACCGAGGTTATCTTCAATCCGTTTTATGTAGCACTTGCCGCCAAATACTTTGAAATGTCTTGTTGTTGCCTTTCTCGCCAAACCACAACTCATAAGGTGTTTTGCTTTCATGTGGTCTCAAAGATGCACTCGTTTTGAATGTAAACCGCAGTATGGACTCGCCTCTTTCCAAAATCTGTCACCTATTTTGTTTTCTCGCAGCATTGTCCTTGCCATTTCCCGCACTGTTCTATTCTTCCTTTCTACAACACCATTCTCGCCGAGGTGTCCTAGCCGCTGAAAACTGTCTTCTTATCCCATGTTTTTGACAAGTATTCTCGCAAATTCTTCGGAGATAAACTCTCCTCCCCCGTCTGATCTTAGGCATTTAATTCTTTTTCCTGATTGATTCTCAACAAGATTTTTGAAGGTTTTAAACATCTCAAAGGCTTCTGACTTGAGTTTCAAAAATAGTACCCATGTCATTCTTGAGTAGTCATCTATACACAACATAAAATATTTGTGTCCATTTATACTTTCAGTTCTCATGGGTCCACATAGATCAGTGTGAATTAGTTCTAATGGCTTGCTAGTGAAGTATTCTTTTGCTTTGAAAGTGGCTCTGGTTTGTTTTCCCTTTTGGCATGACTCACAGATGCTATTTACAGGTTTGCCAATGTTTGGTATATCTCTCACTGCTCTTTTTAACCGATTTTTGCCGATTGTCAAAACTAATATGCCCAAGCCTCTTGTGCCATAGCCGCTTTTCATCTTCCCGTCCCATCAAGCATGTTCCTTCTATAGTTTTCGAAAGTGTATACAGATTTCCGGAAGTTCTCAGTCCAGTGGCTATTAACTTTCCATTTTTTGTCTTTCTTACTTCACAACCCTCCTTCTTGAAGATTACATCATGACCTCTGTCACATATTTGACTTACACTTAGCAAGTTATGCTTCATGCCAATTACAAACAAGACTTCTTTTGATTTTATATTGCCATCACTGATCTTGACTGATCCCTTTCCAACAATCTTTGCTCCATCATTATTTCCAAATTTCACATAACCACCTTCATAATTCTGTAAATTCTCAAACTTTTGCTTGTCACCTCGTCATGTGACTGGAACAACCACCGTCAAGTATCCAAGGTGCTGATTTGTTCCGAGCTTTAAAAGCGACTCTGGACAATCAAAGATTCCTTTTCTTTCCATTCTCGTTTGATAGCAGATTTTGCTACTTGTTTTGCCTTTGTCCTTTCATTAGCATGTGCCTATTTTTCAAGAAATTTCTGGTTTTGTTTCAACCCACTTGGCTGAGATTTTCTACCCTGATAATTATTTGATGCAAAAGTGCTTCTGCAGTTTTTAGCAATATGTCCAAAATTATGACAATTATAACATTCAACCGCATAATTCATTAAAGGAGAAAAAACATTTCTGCTGGTAAAATTCCTTTGAGATACATTATGCCCGCAATCTGAAATCTTATGGCCATAAGCATTGCATTTAAAACAATAACCAAAAAATGCATGATTAAACCCGGGTGCCGGTCTTTGCCAGTTTGAAGTAGGAGCCATGACTCTTCTCCTCCTTGGATGTGTGACTTTTGTGAATCCATCTTTGTCAGTATTCTTCTTGAATCCGGCATTATTGTTTTCTTTTGCATGATTTGGTTTTTCTCGGTTCAACCCCGATCTTTTCTTCTTTCTTTATGGGTTCTATATTCAAGTTCTTTGAATCCTTTGAAGATTCTCCTTCATCAAAGCCTAAACCAAATTTGATGCCGTAAGGCCTTTGGTTATTTAACATTTTATCCAGACTTTACAAGGATTTTCTTCAAACTTATGAAAACAGTTCAATTTTCTATTCATCTCCTCTAACTCCATCCTTAACTTAACAATGTCTTCCTCTAGCTTGCCGCATTCAACTGTCTTTACAGCTAATTGTTCATCAAGAACTTCGTACATTTTCTTGAATTCCTCTCGTCTCGTATTTTTAGATTGTTTATTATGTCTCGTGGTATTCTCTAATTTCTTTGAAAAATTTTTATTCTTCTTCCTTTCTCGCACTCAACTCTTCAAGTGCAAGCAACCAATTCTCCTTCCAAATACACTTCACCTTCATCCTTGGAATTTTCATCACCTTCCCGATTTTCCTCTCGTTCTTTCTTCTTCAAGTGCCATGAACAGTAGCTTCACCTCCTTCTTCTTCGTACTCCTCATCTCGTGCTTTCTTCGAACTCGCCGACATTCTTGGTTATGAAGCTTTTCTTCTTGAAGTTGTTCTTTCTGAAATTTTGTTTCTTCTTCCAGTCACCTTTTTCTTGGTGTGAACCTTCACCATTTTTGGTTCTCTCCTGCATTGGACATTTGGCCGCAAAATGACCGACTCCTCCATAATTGAAGCATTTAAAAGGTAGCTTCCCTCTATATTTTCCTTTTCCTTTTGTGAGTTTTCGAACAAAATTGGCTTCTCGTTTCATCCAGTTGTTCCTTCATCCTCGGATTCATGTTCAGCTTTTACATTCTTGTGTGCTTTAAAAGTCGCTTCTCTGTCTCGTAGACTTGGTTTGTCCTATTCTCATTTCATATGCTGTCAGGGAACCATGCAACTCATCCATGCTGAAGTTGTTTAGATCTTTTGCCTCTTCTATTGCAGAGACTTTGGAGTTAAATCTTTTGTGAAGTGTTCTCGAGAACCTTTTTCACAACAACCGCATCATCAATTTCTTCACCGAGTCCTCTCGATTGCATTAATAATTCCGTTGACTCTCAAAATATAAGTCTCTATGTTTTCATCTTCATTCATTTGCGTAGTGCTTCGAACCGTGCTCGATGAGTTTGTCAGCTTTGCTTCCTTAATCTTACTCTCTCCTTCATGGATGCTCTTCGCTTTATCCCACATGTCTTTTGCTGATTTACAACTCATGACTCTTATCAGTTCACCGTCAACAAGCCCACACATTATGGCATTCTTAGCTTTGGAGTTGTTTTCAAATTTCTTTTTCTCAAGCAGATCTCGTTGGAGGGGTAGTGGGTGCCGTGTATCCACTATCTACGTAATCCCAAATATCGTATCCCAATGCACTCGGATATGTTTGCATTCCGAGTTTCCGTAAGGTGTAATTTGTTCCATCAAATAAGGGAGCTTTGTTGGATGAAAATCCTTCACCACCTGCCATTGTTTCTTCCAAGATCTCCTTAGCTGATTAAGCTTGTACAAGGAACCTTGCTCCGATACCAATTGATGATTACACAATGACACCGAGAGGGGGGTGAATCAGCTGTAGCTATTAATTTTTATATCTACAACATTTAATATGAAATAAAGAGAACTTGACAACCGAAAAACAACTTGAACAAGAGAGCACACCACAACACTCAATATACCGAGGTTCACCAATTTGGCTACTCCTCAAAAAATGACCCGCTTGGACTCCAATCCAAATCCAAGCCTTTGCAAAAATCAATTTTACAAATACTTTACCAAAGATCAACCGGAAGGAGCACCAACCCCCGTAATTTTCTCGTCGCAACGGATGGAGCACCAACTCCTAGTACCAAGCACCAACTTGGACCGCAATTCTGATCAATTTAGAATGACATAAAAATGTCTTCACTTCATGCACGACCCCGACCGGTCCGCAATTAACCCAACTCTACACACTCTCACTGGCTCGCTTATTTTTCTCTTGATTCTTTTCTAACCCTCCTTTTACAAGCAATTTCTCTCTAACAGCAAGCAACATCTTCTCTCGTACGATTATTCTTTTATAACCTTTCAATCCTGCATGCAATCGAATCACATACTCTGACTGTTCGAATCCATGCAATACGGCTGTTCGGTTCCATGCACTTCGACTGTTCGAAACCCTGCAATACGGCTGTTGAATCCATGCAATACGGCTATTTTGTTTCATGCACTTCGACTGTTCGAAACCCTGCAATACGTCTTTTAGAAAGCTTTTCTGATTCTCCATATTCGGCTGTTCAATTTCTTCGAATACGGCTTTTCGAATGCTTTTTCGAAACTCCATATGTGATGCATCGAATGCTTTTTCAATCAAGAGTATACAACTGTTCTAGTGCATGATCGACACCTATCAATTTGTAACTGCTGATCAGACATCAGTTACTTTTTACGTAACTGGCTGCATGATTTTCCTATCTGCTTTTTCCGACACGTGTCACCTTGCATGCTCCTACGGGTTTTACCTGCCAGACTGTTACCTGTCACGATATCGTGACACTTTTTGAAGCCACACACTTCATGCCCTTGCTGTCACGAAATCGTGACCATTTTGGCTTTGAAAGCTTTCCTTCTGTTCATGTCGCGATATCGCGACACTTAGAACTTTTGTCGACGTCATCCTTAAGCATGTCGCGAAATCGTGACCGTTTTGGCTCTTGGAAGCTTTCCTCGCATCTTGTCGCGATATCGCGACACTTTCAACATTTGTCGACGTCATCCTTAAGCATGTCACGAAATCGCGATCTCTTTTGCTTCTTAAGCTTTCTTGATATCATGTCGCAAATCGCGACACTTTGCTCTTACTCATCATCCTTCTTGTCACGAAATCGCGACCTTTCCTCTTCACGTCATCCTTCTTTCGTGAAATCTGACTTTTTCAAACTTTCCTTGAAACTTCATGAAATCTGACACTTTGCTTCCACTCATCTTACTTCGTCGCAAATCGCGACGCTTCACTTTCGTACACTCTTTGTTTCGTGCAGTAGCGAAATCGCTACAACTTTGTGCCTTGTGCTTTTGACTTGTTACATCTTTAATTTTTTCAACTTTGAATGGTAGCGAAATCGCTACACCTTTGTTTTTATACATTTTGTCATGCAACGAAATCGCTACATCTTCTTGTTTGTGTCTTTTCACTTGTAGCGAAATCGCTACATCTTTGTTTTCTCGCACTTCCTAATTGTAGCGAAATCGCTACACCTTTGTGCCATGTATTTTCATCATGCAACGATATCGCTACACCTTTGTTTCCATTCATTTCAACATGTAGCGATATCGCTACACCTTTGTTGCTCGAGCATTCTCTCTCCTCTTCGGGTCGCGAAACCCGACGTGTCGCGATATCGCGACACTTTTCGTTGCTAGCTCCTTTTCTCCATTTATGTCACGAAATCGCGACATCTTTTCACCTTGCTTCCCTCTCTGCCAGCATGTCGCGAAATCGCGACAGTTTACCTTTCACTTTCTCTCTCCTCTGCCATGTCGCGATATCGCGACAAATTGGCATGCACTTTCTCTCTCCTCGGCAATGTCGCGAAATCGCGACAATCTTCCTTGCAGTTTCTCTCTCTTCGTTTTGTCGCGATATCGCGACACATTTTCTCTCTCCTCAGCGAAAACTCGACATGTCGCGAAATCGTGACATTTTGGCGTGCATTTTCTCTCTCCTGCTTTTTGTCGCGATATCGCGACGCGCTTTTCTTTCTTGTCTCCTTTTCGCCAATTTCTGAATCTGGGTTACCTCTCGTTTGTCTTGAAATTCACTGCACTTGATCTGACTGACCTCTGAACTGCATCAACTGCATCAATCTGTCTGTGTTGACAACAATGACAATACTTTTGCAATTCTTTTGCTGCACCTTGCTCAACATATTGAGGATTGAGATCTCCTTTGGATAGAGGTCCATAAACATTTTAATAGGGAATTGATTCCCAAGGGATTTTTGAGAAAATTTAGAAGAAATATTTTCTTTGTGGACGTAACCCACATTGGGTGAACCACATTAAATTTATGTTTCTCATGTGTGTGATGATTTATGCATTGCTTTGGTTAGTGCTATTGATATCACAATTGATAATATTTGATAATATTATTTGGAAAAGAAAAGTAAAAGTTGATCTTATACTGTTCACCCCTCCCTC
Source organism: Wollemia nobilis (assembly GCA_028583015.1). Lineage (NCBI taxonomy): Eukaryota > Viridiplantae > Streptophyta > Pinopsida > Araucariales > Araucariaceae > Wollemia > Wollemia nobilis. Next base: position 15,287,096 of record JAQPPZ010000541.1, read on the forward strand.
TCAGTATAATATTGTGTTCTTCAATGTTGCACCCTCTATCCCTCTTATTTTTCTTTCTCTTTGAAGATGGTTGATTAATCTTCCAAGAATATTAGCTAAAATGATGTAAAGGTATGGTGATAGTGGACATCCTTGTCTAATTCCCCTTTTAGCCTGAAAAAAATTTGTTGGTTCTCCATTTATTAATGGGGCTAACCATCGGTTTTTTATGCATGCTTCGATCCACTTGATGACCTGATGTGGGAATCCAAATTTTTGAAGGACTTGTTCTACATATTGTATATTAACTCGATCAAAGGCTTTTGCCATATCAAGTTTTATGACAATTTGTTTCTTTTTTTATTTTCTGCTACTATGGAGGGTTTCATGCACTGTTATGATATTATCATATATTTGTTTTCTAGGCATGAACCCTCCTTGCTCTTCTGATATTAGTTTTTCAAGTTTCTTCTTTATTCTATTGGCCAATAACTTGATAATAATTTTATAGGAAAAGTTACATAGAGAAATTGGTCTGAATCTAGAGAAAGTAGTGGCATTTGTTTCTTTAGGAACCAATGCTAGAAAGGTGAGGTTGATGGCTCCAAGAAGCTTACCTTTCACCCTAACATCCTTAATCATGTGTAGCAAATATTCTTCGATGATGTGTAAGTATTGCTGGCAAAATTTATTTTTGAATCCATCAGGTCCATGAGCTTTATCCTTTGGTAGAGCTACTATAATATCCTTAAGTTCCTCCATAGTGATTGGCTGACTGAGATCTTGTTTGTCGTCCAAATTTAATACTGTTGGTATATGTTGTAGCAAGTTTTCCCTATGAATGAGGGTTACCATTTTCTCTGGAGAGCAAAGCTGAGTGATATTGATTGGTAAGTTCCTTAATTTTCTCCCCATCTGTATAAGTGGTTCCTTCATGATCTATCTCCTTGATTGTGTTTCTTTAGTAGCGTTGCATGATTTTCAAATGAAAATATTTGGTGTTTCTATCCCCCTTGCTTAGCCAAACCATTCAAGATATAAGCCTTCAATGTATTTCTTCTTCAGTGATAAATTTATTGAGCTTCTGAATCAGGTCATTTGTTGCATCTTCTTGCCATGGTTAAGGAGGATGATACCCAATTTCTATTTGTAGCTGCTCTAGTCGTTGCATCAATTGCTTCTTGTCTTGTTTGACTCACTTTTTATGCCAACCATTTTTTTATCACGTGCTTCAATTTTTGATTTTTTTTTTCCACTTTTCTTGGGGTTTGGTGGATTGGACCTGTTGGTTCCAAGTGCTTTCCACAAGTTCAATGAAATCTTCTTTTGTTGCTCATTCAGAGTTGTATTTAAAAGGATTTTTTTTAGGGTTGTAGGATTTGGTCGCTATCCAAGAGAATTGGTTTATGATCTGAGATAGAATTCTAAATGATGTGACTGGAAGTGAGGGGAAAGTGTGTTAGGATATTTTTACTGATAAAAAATCTATACAGTATTTTGGCAATATAGTTTGTCCTTGCTCTTCTATTGCTCCAAGTGTACTTTCCTTTGGTCGATAGAATATCTTGTAAGCTTTCATATGCCATAATTTGATTGAGTATATATCTATTTGGATCCCTTGTTAAACTTCCCCTAGCCTTCTCTCAATGGTAGAGAATCATGCTGAGATCTCCTCCAAGTATTATGTTGTCAAACTTCTCATTGTCTAGCCATTGTGCTAAGTTTTGCCATGCTTCTCTTTTATGAATAGGATGATTTGGACCATAAAAATTTATTATTGCTACACTATTTCCATCTAGTAAGACAAATTTTGTACCTATCCAGTTATTATGCTTATGTTGTAAGATACAAACTAGTTGTTGTGGATCCGAAGCCAAAGCTAGCACCCATGAAGCTCCCACAAAATCAACAGTTATCAGTTTTGATTGTGCCCATATCTTCAACCATTATGTAATTAGTGTTGCCTCTACTTTTTTTGTTTCTTGAATATAAAATATTTTTGGGTTTTGCTCCTGTATTAGAACTTTGAGATAGTTTTTTTCATAGGACTTCCCAGTCCCCTACATTTCGATGACATAATATTTATTTTGGATTGCTTCTTATTTTTTATGAAGCTCTCCTCAATTCTGATCTATGTTTTGGATTGTAATTCTTTCTATGCTTGCTCATTTCTGATTTGTTGGTTCAATTGTATTCCCTTAGATGCACATCATGTGGTGGGCAAGCCCCTAGGAATCACTATTTCCTCCACTTGTGTTTCTTATACCTCTTCCTATGAGTACATCAGTTTCTTCTCTAGTTGTTGTGTTCTCTAATGTATCTCCTAAGATCTCTAGTAACTTGTCAGCTTCAGTTGTAAGTATCTTCTCTTTATATTTAGGAGCTATCACATCTAGAGAGGTGATTTCATTTTCTCCTTCATTAGGACTTACAAATTTATTTTTATGTTAGAAGCTTTTTTGATCCTGTGGTTGAGGTTGTCGATTCTTGCTTCTTGATCTGTGTGGTCTCCTTTTGACTTCCTGGAATCCTAGTTCTTCCTTTTTTGTTTCCTATGCTTGTTTAATTGGGCAGTTTTGAGATAAATTCCCATGCTCATGGTATGTTATACACTTGAATGGTATATGCTCATAGTCCATGGATTGGTTATGTATCCAATCAAACACCTTTATTCCAATATGCTTAGGCAAACCCATTTTTCAGATTGACTTGCACACAAATGCGTGCACATATAACATTATTGTCCTTTGGAGGAGCCCAGTCAATGAATGCTCTAATAATGTTTCCTATTAATTCCATCTAAGGTTTGTTCCATAGGTGCAGTGGCAAAAATGGTAACCTCACCCAAATAGAAACTTCTTCGGGCTCCTCCTCTTGAGGATCAAATGTCGTGCTCCAAGGGGTCATGTAGAGTGGGATGGATCCTAGAAACCAAGGACCTCCATGAAATATAGTGCTTTTGTCCTCCATAGAGGTAAATGTAATGACAAAGTATCCCATACCTGTCATCATGAATTCATAAGAGAAAATTTTACCCCCCCAATGTGTGTTAATTTTTTTATGGATTGTAATTGGACTAGGCCATATTTCCACAAATTTACATGCAAGGACTTGGGTGGAAAGTGTGAGCAAAGGCTGCTGGATGTAAGCTGGAGGTGCCTCAATTATAGGAGACTCATATAACTTGGGCACAAATGTACCATTGTTAGAGCGAGCAGGTGGTTTTGGATGGGATGATTTTATTGCTTTAAGCACTTGACACATATGATCCAACTTCTCCTCATCAAAGGGAAAATGTTGTGAAAACATGGAGAAGGCCTCATTGCCTACTTGTTTGAAAAGTGAGAATGTAGTCATAATTGCAACCAACAAACTACCATAAATCCTTCCCAAAGAAGATGTCCCTATTTTTAAAACCCTAGCAAATGAAAGATTTTCAAAGCTAAAGCCAAAGAAGTGCCATACCTAAATTGATACTCATGATCTCTCTTGGAAAAATAAATCGATGCTAGGGTCTTTTGTCTTCCCCCAAATTTGTTCCTCCTCCAACAAATAAAAGATTTCTCCAAAAAATAAGTTACTGTCACTTGTTTTTTTCTCTGTGCTTCACTTTACAAACCCTAGCTTTGTTGTGTGTACTCCACGATTCTAGCCAAACAAACTTCTTCAAAATATTGTTCACATGCACAAAAAAATTGCATATGGATCATCAGCTATCACCATGGCTGCTCCCTAATACTAATTGTCTGAATAAGTCTTTGTTATTGCAGTTTGTTCACCATGTGCTATTGTTTTTGCTACGATGAGACCTGCAAGTGTTGTCTAGATCCATAGTATCCTCTTTTATATATAATCATCATTGGTGATGCCAAGTGTTGATTTATAATTGCTTTTACCTACATAATTGCACTCTTATGAGATTATTTAAGGATTTTACTTTCAAAAAAGTATTTTTTTTAACGTTCACAAGACCATAAACCATATGAGACAATCCTTATGGAGGATGTTGTTTATCCAACTAGACTCCAATTACAAAAGCATGGTGTACAACTCTACCCTTCGTAGGATTCGAACCTTAGACCTCTTATTTAAAGTTTCAAAGTTATTAGTAAACTCACTTAAAGGTATCATTTATTTGTCTCTTAATATTTTATGAATAATTTATTTGATTTAAATGTGAAATTGTAGATGATTTATGTTATTTGATTATAAAATATTTATAAAAAAGTAAGAGTTATTTATATTTATTTCCTTTTTAAAGAATAAATAAGATAACATAATATATTAGATAGCAAAAGATTTATTTTTTATTTTTTTAATGAAAAAAGCAAATTCACATAAATTAAGATAAAAGCCTTTACATTAGTTTGATAGCAAAATATTTATTGTCTTTGCGTTATTTTAGGCTTGTAAAATTTGTACTCTTTTTTATTTGAATATTTATTGTTATTATGTCTACTACCCAAAATGAGATTATACAAAGATTTTATATAGGACTTGCACCTTAACTACATGATGATGATGCTTACTTAAACAAACAAGTGAAAAGAAGGAATTTGTGTAGTTTGAATAATTATATACATGTAAGGTTTCAAAGTTGTAAGGTTAGTGTCCTCATCATAACTAGTGGAAAATCCACAACAATCTCTATTTGGCATTGAACATACCTTACCATTACTTTTATAAAGTTATATGAGTGTGATAATGTGCACTAATTAAGGTAATTTTCTTAATATATATTATTTGTATGATTATAAAATAGTATTATAAAGGATATATATTAAATTTAAACCTAAATAAATTGAAAAAACTTATTTAGTTAATTTTTTGTTTATAAGTTATATGCGGCTTCTATTGGGGGCCACTCCCATAAAAATACCAAAATATATTTTGTAATGAGTTTACACAAGTTTTTATGAGGGGTCTTAGTCCCCTCATATTGAGTGGGGTTTGAACCTTGGACCTCGGCCAAAGCCCTTACCACTACAATAAGATTTTAGCTTGTCAAAATATCAAAATATTACATTTGATAAGCCCCAAGGGCTAGGTGGATTTGCAAGTGTTAGTCTGGATGGGCACTTGCTGAGAAGAGACCTGGGTTCAAACCTTGGTGGTGCCAGTTTGCAAAGGTAGTAGTCTACTTTGAGTCCTCTGAGTGCACGCTAGGCTGACAACGATGGTACGAACCCCGAGCACCCAGCGGTCCCCATCTTACATCGGGTCAACAAAAATGAGATGGATAGGTTTGGTGGTTGCAATCCTTGTGGTTTGAACCCTGCGCTGCTAGTTACTAAAAATAGTGGTTGTAGCCAACTCTCCTATGTAATGAAAAAATATATATACATTTGCTACATCATACCTTTTTACCACAATTTTTTTATTTTTTCTCTTAAATATATTCTTCAACTTGCTTGAAGTGCTATATTTCCACAATCAACTCCTTGACATGATTTTTATCAAGAGATAAAATATCACTTGGCTAGTTTTCTTCTGAAATTTGAATTTCACCGAGATGAAGATTAACACCACGATTTACTAATTTATTTATTACCTCATTTGCATCTCTATAAATATGCCCACACTTCCAAGAGATTGCCTCTAGTAATATATGATGAACATCAATAATATTATTATTTTTTATCTAGTCTCCATATCCATTTTTGTTAATAGCATTAATGATCATTTTTAAGTCCCTCTCAATTGAAATATATTTTCATCCTTTATCTACTACAATTTTAATCTCTATAAGAAGTTCCCTAGCCTTTGTGTAGTTGTTAGTTGAAGTTCCATATGATTATGAATAAGTGAGGAGAATTTTCCCTTCACTATTTCTAAAAACACCACCTCCACCAACATTTCCTAGATTTCTTTTAGAAGCACCATCAAAATTATTTTTTATAAACCCAATTTCTAGACATTTCTATTTTACCATAGATCGAAGTAGATCCTTTGTTTTAATTCCATATTGCAGATGACTCTTTCATGTATGTTCAAATCCTATAGCCAAGTTATTAGAACTTATTGTTCTACAATTGAGGTTTCCCATCATGAGCACCATATTTGTTGATATTCTGCAAGGGAGGCAATAATACAGTTCCAAAATTGGGCATGACTTTAAGATTTATTTTTAAAAATTATGTTTTTCCTTTCAAGCCATAAATTCCAACAAATAATTGCAAGGCCAATCCTCCAAAAAATACATAATGCTTTAGCTTTCAAATAATTAATCTAGTATTTCATCAACTCTTTTAATGTTGATGGAGCCACCTAATACAATTTCATATTTTTTTATGGTGTGAGCAAATGGACAATGAAGAAGTAAATGGTCTGATGTTTCTAAATCCTTCTCACACAAGGCACGTCTAAAGGGTCCATAAAATCCTCTTCTTTGTAGACTATCCTATAAGAATCTTAATTTGAACAACTAACCAAAGAAATGTTGAGGCCTTAGGGATAGCCTCTGGTGATCAAACATTCTTCCAAGAAAAGTCTTTGGGAGAAAGGAATTTTGATTGTTCTAAATCCTCATATCCCATATTGACCGAGTATCCACCATCCTTTGATAAATTCCAAACCAACTCATTCTTTTGTGTAAAAATCGATAAACAAAACTCTTGAAGCATCTTTTGAAGTTCATATGCAATTTGTTTGAGTTCCTCTCCTTCAACGAGGTTACTAGAAGAAATCCATGATCTGGAGTTGTTGCTCATAATAATACAATCTTTTAGCTTTGGACCTTTACATGCTAGGCATGCTTAAGCCAATGGTTACCATTTTGAGTCAGAGATAAGAGGATAAGGATTCAACCAAGCATCATACCAAAAATTTGCTTAACCCCTCTCATTGACTGACCATCTAATATGTTTCTTTATCAATTGCAGACTCTGTGATATGAAGTTCCATGTTGATGATCCTTTGGGTAGAGTTATTTACCTAAATATTTTCATTGCATCAAGAGAACCTATATATTTTGAAGTAATAATTTTGCACAATTCTTTCCTTGATCTCTAATAATCTCCACCCAAGCTTTGCTCCTAATGCCAAATTCATAAGTCTACAATTTTGCAAGCCTGCTCCTCCAATATTTTCTTCCCTTGCAAACCCTATCCCACTTACAAAGAGAAAACCTAAATCTTTTTTCACAACCTTTTCATAGAAATTCTCTTTGAATTTTATCAATTTTTGATGCTATACCTATTTGCAGTCTTGAAAGTGACATCATATAAATAAGGATGGATTGTAATGTAGTCTTTATGAGTTGTAGCCTTCATGCCATGGTTAAGAACTTACCTTTCCAACCTGCCAAAAAACCTTTCATTCTATCCAGAAAAGAGATCCAAAGCTCCTTTTTATTTCCTTTATTAGAAAAAGGAATACCCAAGTAGGTTTATGGAAAATATTTAATTTTAAACCCTAAAATATTCATAATAATTTGTTGTAAATATAGGATAGTATTAATGAAAAATATTGGATTTTGTAGTACTTACCAACTATCCTATAACCTTCTAATAGCATGATAATATTGATTTAATCTCCATGGCCTCACTAACTGAAGGATGGCCCAAAAGAAAAGTATCATCAACAAATTGGAGATAAGATTCAGAGGGACCTTTTTTTGCAACTTGAATATCCTGATTTTTCCTTCCATTTTTACCTTTGAAAAGGCTCTCCCTAATGCTTCTGCCAGAATAATGAATAGATAAGGAGATAGTGGATCACCTTGGCGAAGTCCACAAGATGACTTAAAGTGACTAGTAGGAGAACCATTGATCAAAATAGAAATTTTTACAGTTTTATAATAGCATTTAATTAACTCACGCCAATTATAATCAAAGCCAAACTTTTTGAGAATAGAATGTAGAAAATTCCAAGAAACCTTATCATATGCTTTGTTCATATCAAATTTCAAAAGCATACCTTATTTTTTCATGGAATGAAGAGAATGTATGTCCTCTTGTACAATAATTATACCATCGAGAATTTGTTTACCATGAACAAAGCCACCTTGTTCCTCTGAGATAAGCACCCTAGAATGCCCTTCAACCTATTTGTCATTGTTATTTTTAATAAGCAATGTGTGGATTCTATTAGGGTGACTCCTATTACAAAAACAAAACATTACATTGCTCTCATTACATTTCTAACAAGTTAATTAAAACATATCCAACTTTACCTTTATATCAAATATATTCTTCATTTGCCTTTCTATCAAAGATATTCTCCATCTTCCTTAAACTGTTAAGTTTCTACAATAAACTTCTTTTATATCAGATGCCTTCCGAAATTTAAATTCTGTCAAGATGAAATTTAACACTGCTAATGGCTAAAATGTTTATTATATCTTGTCTATAACAACCTCACAATTTCTTAATACCTTTTTTAAAGGTTCTTATTCATTCCCCTAATATTCCAAGATATTATTTTCATTATTATTTTTTGTTTTTATTTGTGGTTTTAGGCCCACTTCTTGTTAGCACTTGTGATATTTGCTTGTGTTTCCCATATCAATATTCCTTTAGGTTTCCTTTTCTATTTGCTTTTGCTTCTTGGGTCTTCCTAAAAAATTTCCATCACCAGCAATACTTTCATCTTCATGAATCTCTTCAATATTCTCACATTGCTCATAGTAGGACTAATTATCTTTAGGTTTACCTTGTTCTAACGGATCTAAAGTGCAAGGAACAACCTCAAATACTTTCTTCTTTATGTTGCCCTAGAAACCCTAAAGTGCAATAATTCTCTTCTGTAGCAATTACCTTCTTATTATGCTTTAAAAAATCTAAAATGTTATGGGTTTCCTCCAACCTCATTTCTTTATTATGTTGCTCTTGAAACCTTAAAGTGCAAGTGATAACATATTTATCCCTTTCACTCTTATTACTTCGAGAGGATTCTATGTTACTTGAGAAAAATGAAGATGATTTACCTAGAATAAAATTGACCTCTTTTGTTGTCTTTATTTTAGGATTTCTCTCCACATCTTCTTTTGCACCTTTAATTCCTTCTGAACTTGCCAAATAATATTGTAGATAGGCTTTCTTTGCCCCTTCTTTTGGAGTGGAATATCGTTGATTTTATCTAGCTTCTATTATTGTATGATTTCCTTCCTCCGTCTTGAATTTTATGTCATGGCTAGAATTTTATCTCTTCATAATTTTCACTTTGCAAACTCTTGCCATGTATCCAACCTCTTAACAATTGTGGCAACGAAATGTGATAATTTCATAATCTACTTGTTGATCCCATTTTCTTGATTCAGATTTTATCTTAATAGATTGTGGCAAAGGTTTTTAAATATCCATAGAAACACATATTATAGTATAGATAGTATGTTTTCTCTCCTTAGTAGTTAGTTCTTCCTTGATGAATTCCCTAGGGTATTTCCAATATTCTTTAAAACATCCTTATTTATAAGTTGATATGGAAGTCCAAAAAACCTAACACATACTAAGATGTTTTTAATAGTTTATGCCTCGATAGGAAAAAATTGATTTCATGGTGTTAAATAAAGTGCATCTCTTTCCCTAAACCATGGGCCACTAACCATAATTTTATCCCTAATTTTTGAACTGGAAAAGATGAGGAAAAAACCTATAGGAAGAAAAATCATAGAGTAATTTGAATTGAATACCCACTTCCACTTGATCCAATTTTGAATCTCCAAAAATGTTGACCATGATCTATGAAACTTACATATTAACCCTCTACTTTTAAGAACCATTATATCATGCTTAAACATCTCATCCTTGATACTTACTTATGGTGTAACATCTACTACCAAGATCGAGCTTGCCATGTATTTGCTCTTATGTTTATCTCCAACTTGGGCCTCCATACTTCCAAATAGGGCATATTGACTTCCCATTAGGACTTTCAAATATGAGTTTACTTCCATAATATCTAATGGGTCTCGCTCTTGCCTTACACTCCCTCTTGGCTCACATTCCCTCTTAGCTTGCAATTGATCCCAACTTGCACTCTCTCCTACCTCGCACTCACTCCTGACTTGCACTTCCTTTTGGCTTGCAATAGTCCTTGTCTCTTATTTTTCCTAGCATTCCTTTTCTTCAACAATTTTATGGAAATAATTTTCCACGCATTCATGGTAAGTATTTGAAGCATTGATGCACTCTATATTAAATTGTTGCTCTTCTAACATGATTGAATCTCGGCTTGCACTCCCTCTTAGTTCACACTTCCTCCCAGCTCACACTTAATTTTCTTCAATTGGATCACACTTTTATTTCTACTTCCTACTCACACTTCCCCCTTGATCCTAGTTTAAACTCACTTCCACCTCATGCTCGCACTCACTTTCAACTTCACTCATTCTCAGTTCGCACTCGCACTTGTGGTTGCACTCACTCCTGACTCACACTATGTTTATCATAATTTTTAAAATAATCTTATAAAGCATATTACAAAGGCTCATTGGATGGAAATTATGAAAATATTTTATGTCACCTTTATTGGGAACCAAGGTAATAAAAGTAGCATTGATATCACTTATTATAGCCTTCCTTTTTTGGGTCTCTTCAACTACAACTAACATATCACTCTTCAGAAAATCTCAATTTTTTTGAAAGAAAATTGTAAGAAATCCATCAGGTCCAAGTGCCTTGTTAGGATGGAAATAAAAAATTGCTTCATGGAGATCCTCCATAGATATCTTCTTCATCAAGATTTCATTGTCTTGAATGATTATTAATGGAATATTTTGCAGAAGTTTTTCTTGTGTCTCTTATCTTGCCTAAAATCTGATAAAATGTTTTTGAAATAATTATTGCTTCCCTCCTTATATCTTCTTCGTCTTCAATATTTCTTCCATATGGAGTTTAAATAATTTTTGATATGACGAACAAAAAAAAAAAAATTGTTTTGTTGTAACATGAATTTTTGTGTACTTCTATCTCCTTCCTTGAGCCATTTCTCTCTAAATTTTTGGAACCAATATGACTCCTTTTTCAATGCATTATGATAATTAGAAATTAATTGTTTTTCTTTCAAATAAGAACCTTGATCCATCTCATTAATTTCTACTATCTCTTGTAATTTTTTGAGCTTGGATTCAACTTCTTTCTTTTCTTTAAAAAAGTTACCAAAAGATTTGGTATTCCAGATCTATTTTTTTGCTGAATAATAAGGGGTTGTACTTGGGTCCCCCACTCTTGAAAAATTGCATCTCTCTTCTTTAAATCTTGAGATTTTACAAATATATACACTTATCATCTCAATTTAGATGCTATAGCTAGAAACATACATCATTTTACATAAAATTTCTGAATTTTTTATTTTCATTTTTTGGATCTTTTCAATTTTCTATATGAATACAATTAATCCAGAATTTAGCATATTTCTTGACATTTTCCTATAGCAACCTTCACAATACCAAAAATTCACCTCTACTATCTATGCCTTGCATTTTAGTAGAGTAATATTTTCAAAACATTGCACTATCATAGTCTCCTTTACCAAATCTTGATTGCTAGTTTCCTTCTTGAAACACAAGTGCAACCACAAAAATTATAGTAAATAGTCTAAATGAAAACACATTATTGTTACAAAATAAAGCAGATTTTTTTTTTTTAATTTAGCAAAAAACCCCTTTCAAGGTTGCCTTGGTCTGACAAACCATGACCAGGGGATTCTACATCGTCAAAATCACCCGAGAGTCGCGCTCGGCCTTGACTGCACCAACATTATCAACTAGATTTTGGGTACCCGATGTATGTTTGGTAGGGTGGAGATTCGAACCAGGGACCTCCCTTGGAGGATTGCCCTACCCTACCCAACTCACCTACAACACGTGGGTAAATAAAGTAGATATTACCAATGGAAAACATTAAATCAAATTTTAATCATTAATTTATTCAAGCAATCAACTTTTTCTTGTCAACTTCAACTAAACTTTCTACTTCCTCTAACCATGGATAGGAGAAATTAACATCATGATCCTCAATAAAAACCCCTCTATTGGCTAGCTTATCTGCACATTTGTTTCCTTCTCTTAATATATGTATAAACCTAATTTCATCAAACTCTTTAGCAAGATCTTGAATTTCCACAATTACCTCTTGTATGTTCCATGGAGCCTTTGCTTTTCTTAAAATTGCATTTATTACTATGAGAGAATCCCCTTTCATCCATACTCTCTTCCATTTCATTTGTTTACATATTTTTAACCCTTCTAAAGTTGCCCAAGCTTCATCTTCATTATTTATCATAAATCCACTATTGAAATCATAATTAGACAAAATCTCTCCCCATTATTTCTAATTATTCCTCCTCTTCCTCTTGTTGGTCCTAGATTTCCTTAGATGCTCCATCAAAATTCAATTTAGCCCACTTCATATCTAGTGGTTTTCCTTTATATTATTTGTCTTATTTTTGCTTCTCTTGTACCCAACATCATAATTCCATTTAATAACTTGACATTATCTATCAAGGCTTTCTATTTCCAAATTAGGAATTGGGTGAGTTGATAGGGTTGGTTTAGACTCATTTATGGCTAAACATATCTTCATTTTCATTACCTCTAAAAAGGCTTTCTGTTTCCAAATTAGGAACTGGGTGAGTTGATAGGGTTGGTTTAGACTCATTTATGGCTAAATATATCTTCATTTTCATCACCTCTAAACTACTTTCCTTTCCTTTAAATATTTTTCTATTCCTTTCTAGCCATATAGTCCAAAGTATTATATCTTTTGATATATCCCATATTGTATGTAAAGCCTCACTTTTATAAGTACTATGTCATAGATTTAATCAATCTCTAATTTTGATATGCGTCACCATGCAATTACCAAATATATTAAGAATCCACTGCCATATATTCCATACTATTGAGCAATGATCCAAGATATGGTCTATACTCTCCTCCTCCTTATTACAAAAATACATTGAGAGGTGCCATGAATATCCTTTTTCATAAGGTTATCCCAATATAAAATTATTCTATGACCTACTAGCCAAACAAACATTTTAACTTTAGGAATGCTTGGGCTATCCCAAATATCTCTCCATATTCTAGTGGTAATATTATTTAATTGGTGTTGTACATTATATCCATTTCTTATTGTGTATTCTTCTGAGCTATTCAACTCCCAAATAAATTTATTCTTGGCTCCCCTCGGAATAATCACATTTTTTATTTTTCTACTCAATTGCCTCCTAGCATCAATGTCTTGTATACTTGTAAAAAAATCTTCTTTCCATTTGTATCTTCCTTCTCAATCCTTGTACAAAATGTTTGAAACCCTATCACCATATTTGTATTGAAGCAATCTCATCCAAGGTTTCAAAATTAGATCTAAATTGAGTGATTTTTTATCACACCAAATATCCATCCAAATAAAAAAAAATTCTCCAGTTTCCACCACCCATCTTAAACCTTTAATCATAATATCAATAGATTTTTTAAAACCATTCCAAAGAGCATAACCATTTGGTAGAGAGAATGTAGTAAATATTAAACTTGGGTCATTGGGATCAACATAATTTTTCCCTAAGAGCTAAGTTCGGATTTGTAAGAACTCTTAAACCAAGACCTCCCCTAGTTTTATCTTCACACAACTTGCTCCATTTTACCAAAGGAAATTTCCTTTTATCATGTAAACTTGACCATAAAAAAGATTGCATAATATAGATTAATATTTTTTCAACTAATTTTGGCATAGAATACAATGACATATAATATGTTGGAATGGCTTGTAAGACTAACTTAATTAACTACACTCTTCCTACTAATGATAACCATCTACCTTTCCAAACTAGAAGTTTATTATGAGCTTTACTAATAACTGGATTCCATAATTCTATCCTCATTCTCCCCTCAAATAAAGGCATACCTAGATAAGTTGTTGGTAAATTTGCCTCCTCCATTTGAAGCAAACTATAAATTCTTTATTTGATATTAGCAGGAGTGTTAAGGAAGTAAAATTTGGATTTAGTCCTATTAACTTTTTGCCCTGAAGCTCTTTTGTACTCTTTTAAAAATTTATTCAAAGCTTTGGCCTCATGGCATTCCAAATATTCATTTGCTCCTTTAAATATTTCATATTTTGAAAAAACTTGTACATACATGATCCTTCGAATTTTGATTCATCCCCATATAACATAACCATCTGACAAACTTTAGGGTCTTGGAGCCACATAGACTGGAAGCAAATTGGCTTTGGATGACCATTATTAGGTAACTCGCAAATCAAAAGAATGGGTTTGTGATTTGATCTTGCTCACAATAAAATATGTGAAGAGATTGTATACTTTGTTTGGAACCATTTATTGGATAACAACATTTTATCTAGTCTTTCTACTATATGATTTTTTTCCAATGCATATATTATCCCATGTATATTGAAAGCTTGAGGGACTAACATCCCAAAGGTCATTTGAATTGGCAAATGAAGCAAAAAATTGCATTGATTTAGACCATCCTATAATACCACATTTTTTTTTGCAAAGGAGATAGAACAATATTAAAATCACCCCCAAGAATTCATATATCATAATGAATCATCATTGTATTCGACAAAAATATACTAAGATCCTTCCAACATCTTTCATGAGGAGTAACTATAGTTGGATAATATACATTTATAACCCCGACTTTGATGTTTTCCTCTTTCCTACAAAATAATCTAGCAACCTAATTACTTTTTGCTTCTAATAATTGTCCATACCATTTGCATTTGTCTCATATTATTGCAATATCACCTGAAGCTTATGGAGAAGAAACTACTAAACAATCACCCATCTTCCAAATCTTCTTAAAAGCATCCTTACATTCCTCAATGATTAATTTTGTTTCTTGTATTAAAATAAACTCAAGATTATAACCACCTATTAATTCCTTAATAACTATTTTTAGGGGTTTTATTCATACCCATAATATTCCATGATATCATTTTCATCATCAATACTTTTTATTTTTATTAGTGGGCTTAGCCCCACTTGTTAACACTTGTGATATTTTTATTTGGCTTCCCATATCAATATCCTTTTGAGTTTCTTTTTCTCTTTGTTCTTGCTTTGATGGCCTTCCTCTCCTTCTTCCATTCCCACCAACACTCTCATCTTCATCAACCTCTTCTATTTTTCTATTTTTTATATTGTTCATAATGAGATTTATCTTCTAACGATTTATGTTTCCTTAAAGAGTCAAAAGTGTAAGGAATAGCCTCATTAGCATTTTCATATTTATGTTGCCCCTGAAAACTCTAAATTGCATAGATGATCCTCCATAGTCATTACTTTCTTATGTTGGCCTAAAAAACCTAAATTTCCTTGGATAACCTCCATAAGAATTTCTTTACTATACTACTTTTGAAACCCTAAAGAGCAAGGAATACACTCCATACTACTTTCATTTTTATTGTAAGGAGAATATTTTATGTTACTTGAGGATAATAAAGGTGATTTACTTGGATTAAGCTTGACCTCATTCAACTTATTTGCTTTAATATTTGCCTCCCCATCTTCCTTTGCTTTAAAATTTGCCTTCCTCTCTTCCTTCACACCTTTAGCTCCTTTTATATTTGAAATTGTGCATTATCTTTACTCATCCCTCATATCATTTTTTTCTTCTAATGGTTGTTTCAAGTGAACTGTAATATCATTTGCCATCTGATGATGTAGAGGAGTTTTTCTAGCCACTTTCTTAGAAGTGGAAAATCCTTGATTTGACCTAGCTTCTCCTATGATATGATCTTGTTTTAAATTGAAGTTATCCTCATGCCCAAAAATTTCCATCTCTTTTTCCATAATTTTCAATTCAAATTCTCTTGCCATGTGCCCAGTTTCATGATATTTGCGACATCAGAATGCAATATTTTCATAATCCACTTTTTGATCCCATTCTCTTGATTCAAATTTAATCCTAATTGAATGTGGTAAAGGTTTTGAAATATCCATGGCAACACATATTCGAGTGTATACAACATACCTTCTCTCCTTAGTAGTTGGTCCCTCTTGTATGAATTCACTTAGAGTATTACCAATAGTCTTCAAAACCTCCTTATTGATGAGTTCATAAGAAAGCCCAAAAAGCCTAATCCATACTAAAAGCCTTTAATAGTTTCTATGTCCACAAAAATTCTCACTCTAAGGCCTTAAATATAATGCATCTTTGCTCCTAAACCACGAGCATCCATCCATTATTTTATCCCTAATTTTTAAACTGGAGAAAATAATGAGGAAAAATCCTTCTAGAAGAAAAGTCATGGAGTAATTTGAATTCAATCCTCACTTCCACTTGATCCAAATTTTAATCTCAAAAATACCTGACTATTATCCATGAAACTTACACAATAACCCTTTAGTTTTAAGAACCATTATATCATGCTCAATCATTTCATCCTTGATAATCACTTGTGGTGTAGAATCTGCTACCTGGACAAGGTTTTCCATAGGTTCGCTCTTCCTCTTATTGGTAGCTAGGGCATCCATACTTCCAACTTGGCCATTCATACTTTTAGTAAGGACATTCACAAATGACTTTCTTTCCATGTTACCTATATTTTCTTCAAATGAATTCTTTAAATTCTCTTAATATTTGGAACAAGAAGTGGTACTTGTTCCTTGATCACACTTTGATTTCTACTTCCTACTTCCTTGCTCACACTTCCTCCTCAATCAACTTACACTCGCTTTCGATCACTTCTTCTACATTATATATTTTTAAATAAACACGTATTTCTCACACACACATATATCATGGTAAAAATTCAATTAAAATATAATTAAATCATCTCTCTTATCTTATAAGCTCAACTAGCATAATTAACTTATTTAAATAATCAAACAAAGCTTACAATTTATATTTTAAATTGTAAACTAAAATTAAATAAAACAATCCAACTTTTAAGTGTTTAAATTTTTTAATGAAGTATAAAATATTGTAACATATTATTATAGTCATTTTAAATAAGACATACAATATGAAATAAAAATATTTAATGTTAATTTATTTGTTATTATTTTTAATGGATTATATTTAAATTCAAAATATTATGATATTTAATCACATATTAATATTTAAATATAAATCTTTAATTTAATCATTTTAACTTATACGATTTTAATGGGAAGATATTTTTTTTATGACTCTCTTAAATTAAAAACAAAATGACTTGATACCGAAATGGCATTTTAGTATAGAATAGAAAGTTTTTAATGTCCACTAGACCAAAAGTAGCATATCAGACAAGAAAGTCGCTTTAAAACGACATTGTAATACAGAATAGAAGGTTTTTCATATCTAGAGGTCAAAAGTAGCCTATGGGATAAGAAAATTATTAAGAATCGTGATTGTTAATCCCAAAATTTGAGTTAATTATTTTTTTTTATTTTTACAATGTTGATCTTTTGTTATTGATTCTAATGATGAATTCTCTTAGTTTCTCTATTTCACCTCTTTAAATAATTCTCCCATTGATTCCACTGCTAGAGCATGAACATAACTAGTTCAAATATTAACATCCATGAGGTCAAAAGTAGCATATGACACATAATAATTACAAAGAACCATGACAACCAATCCCAAACTTAGAGTCAATTATTTTTCTTTCTATAGTATTGATCTTTTGCTATCGATTTTAATGATGAATTCTCTTACTTTCTCATTTTCAAACATATATTGCAATGATTCCATTACTAGAGTATTTACCTAACTAGCTCAAATATCACTATATGCCTCTTATTCCAAAATAATTTGATTTCCTATGTTCATTGACCTTAATGTACAATAGGTACATATCTTCTCCTCACATTTCTATTTTGGTTTCCTCCATCTACTTGTTTCACATCTAAGTTTGTGTGAGATGGTCGATCATGTTGGGTTGCATAACCCCAACCTATTTTACATCCCTAATTTTTCAAATAATATCAAATTTTGGGTCTAGATGATTTTGGTGAGTCTCGATCACATTAATAAGATTATGGGGTTGTCAGGCTCAATGTATTTTGCTAACAAGTCATAATGAGAACTTTAGTCTTAAGAGTCATTAAAAAGTTTGTGTTATAGTCCTTGTTCTTGTAATGTCAATGAAAATTTATCAAAATTTATAATCCCATTCATAAAGTCCATTCCATCTCATCTCATACACCTGTACCACTTCTTTTAAATCATCATTTTTCAACCACATCATCCATATAAGCTTAGGACATAAATTTCCCCTTTCAACATTCAAATCTCATATTAATCCATACCATATTTTCTGCAAAATATCATTAAGACTTCACGTCATCACCTTAGTATGCCTTAGGTTTCATATCATTTTTTGTCCACATTCATTTCTCCGTTATTTCCCAAGGTCTTTATCATGGTCCAAATTCTAAAAAAATGTCCTCAAAAGTTTGTAAAATCAAAGTTATCAACCTTTTTCTCTTCATTGTTGATCAAAATCACCTATCGTTGATCCATCGACGATAGATCCAAGATATCAACGACCTTACTAACAAAGAAAAGCAAGCACTTCCTTTATCACTAATTGTGATTCCCCATTGCTAGTTTATCAACGATCACTTGAGTCAATCGGTGTTAGCACTGGTCAAAACAATGCAAGTCCTCCTCTATCGTCGATGTAAAAATCTCGTCACTCATACATCAGGGACCACGCTAATAGATCAACAACTGAGTCAAGTCCATTAGCATAAGGTCTTCATTGTGACTTAAGGATCTAAGTCTCGTTCAACATGATTTTCCCCTTTTCATAATCATACCTAAGTCTTTTATCGCCTAAAGTCCCAAGGGGTCATAAAAGCGCTAAAGTTAAATTTCCATTATTGATTAATCAGTGATAACCCTATTGATGAACAATAAGGTAAAACCTTCCTATTTGAGTCCTAAGTACTAAATTTATAGGGGGTTAGAAGTTAATATTTATGATCAAAGCCCTTGCATAACATACATAAAATCCCCCTAGTGCTTATAAATATTTTTCGCCATGGTCTTCCTAATCTTAAGAATTTCACAAGTCTAAAATATTTTATTTAGGACAACAAAGTTCATCATCGACGTCAATCCTCCTTCGCTCTATATCAATAATTTTGTGGCTCATCAATGATCGAATCTTTTCAAATCCTTCAAATTCATAAAGCCCCAGGTTTTAATACGTGCTCAAGGTCTCTTTGTAGCTCATCTAAAGCCCTTGTCACCAATTCATCAGTGATGGTAAATGATGATTAAGGATGATTGAAATTAATCAATGATAAAAGCGCTTTATTATCCCCTTGAATCCTAAAGTACTTTTAGGTCTTCTACAGGGTCACCCAACGTATAAAGTCACATTTCACCAAGGCTACTCATGGCTTAAGTAAAACTTGCCCTCATCACATATAGAAGGCCCTGGTGCCAATCAATCGATGACCACATCAATCAAATGACGATAGCGCAAGTCAAGACCTAACCCTTCTTTCATCGCTGATAATAAACTCACATCGTCGATTCATCAACGATGATAATGGTGCATTAGCAATTTATATCCCTAATGACTTATATCTTGATGTAGTAATCAATGGTAATTTTTTTTAGGATCGAGGAGGAAAATACTGAATGGCATTCTGAGGTACATACGAATCTCTCGAGATCTAAAAAAATCAGAAGAATGTTTCTCTAAGAGAAATGCTATGAAACATAGCACTAGTAAGCATCCAACATAGTGAAGAGTGTATCTTCCAAGCTAACTACAATAATGATTTCACATAACATAGCCATAAAAGAAGCCCAACTTGCAAGCAGATATTTTAGGAGCTCAAAGTAGGTAACCAAAACTCAAAGGAGTAGAACATCCCAGCTTCAACAAACTACACAGTACACTAGCAAATGAAATAATGGCATCCCCTAGCTTGCCTCAGTCGCCTAACATCCTAAGCATGGGGAAAGTATTGCAAAACCAAAGCCACTTCAAGCGCGGTGAAGACAAACTTAGATTTCAAGAGCTTATAAGGCCTTAGAGGCGGCAAAAGAGAAAGTCTCGGATCACATGGATAAATTTGACAAGAAAAATAAAATCTCACAGCTTGTACAGGATGAGGCTAGCTACATGTGAATGTTAGTTTGAAATAAGAAAAATATCTTTAGAATCAGTAGGAATAATTATACAATCGTAAGCTAATGATATCTCATCCCTCAACCTAGCTCCATATAAAGGAAGAACACCCATCCGAGAACAAAGAGAAGATTCTAAAGCCATAAATGAAGTCGAGTGTACAATTAGGAGGTTATAGAGAAGAACATGAGTGGTGAAAGGAACTTTTGCTTACCAACGTCAGAAAATGCAGAAAGTATCACAAAGATAGACTATTGCCTCAAATATAGTAATCTTTTTGCTTTGGAAATGTTTCTACACCATGATAGAATACAATGATGGAGGTACATGTTGTTGGTGGTTTCCTTAATTTGTGTACCTCCAACTCTTCTTTTTAGTTTTCTCTTCTCCTCCATCTTAAGTATCTTTGCACTTCTTCTTCTAACCCGCTTGTAAATACACCATATTTTGCTTCTTTCTAGGCATCTTCTCTTATTTTCTCATGGATTTCCATACTATGTGTATCCCCTTGCCATTAACTGAAGCATAGGAGGAAGTTCGGGTAAGAAGTCTTAAGACTAAACTACAAATAAGGTGAGGTTAGCATTGGATCCACTACAGAAAAGACAAAGGATCTAGGCAAACCACTAGGTTTGATGAACAATCAGTTCATTTTGAGAAAGTAAGAACTAGAGAAGCTGAAACATTGACATTTGTTAACAGATAACATCCTTCTAGGGCAGATGGTAGCACCCCATAAATCTTGACAATCTATGACACAAAAATATTTGTTGTAATACATTCAAGAAAATGAAGGATCAAAAGAACTCCGAGTGGACATCATTGAGTCACACATCTGTAATAGAATTACATAATTCAAATTATAAAAGAAGCCTCTAAATCCAAAATTCATAAAAAAGCATCAAAATAGTAAATTTTGCAAGAGGTATTATGAGTGTTTTGTTTGGGTCGATTGTATCTTCCTTTGTTGTCTTTGTTTTCCATTTCTCAATTCTTCTTATCTTTGTGTAGGTATTTCCAAGAGTCGAGTTAGTCTACCTAAGATCATTTCTAGGAGTTGCTTCAAGGAATTAGAGTCTTCATGTCACTATAATTAAAATAGAATTTCAGAGCTCTCTTGTTACGTTATTCGAGCAAGGTGAACATTTTATTGTTTTCTTTAAGATACCTAAGCACATTGCTAGGCTCTAATATTGTATTCATTTGGCATTAAACATAATACAAATTTTGGCTACTGCTCTTTGGCATATTCTGAGCCATTGTGTGTATGTTGTTTATTTGTGCATTATATTATTTGAATTCACAAATAACACTTTCTCTTACTAATTTAATACTTGTGTTGATTACATTATTCGAATGAATATGGGTATGTTAGTTATTTCCTTCTTTTTCTCACTATTTCATAAAATTGGTTAAGCTTTACTATAGTCACCCAATAGATAAGGCGTTTGTCAACATTATTGAAACTAAGTCTGAAAGTGCTATATTAGCTTGGTCATAATTTAAATCCATAATAAATCTTATATGATCTGGTTGAGCCAAAAGGATAAAACCTCCATTATTAATCAAGATTTTCTTAGGGTATCCATAACTTACTTGTTATTTCATGAGTTTGCATTAAAATCTCTTTATAGGTCAAAACGACAAGTCCACTAGAGCTTGCATTTCTCGTTGTGAATCTAAAAATTTGGGTAGCATGATAGATATCTTAAGGATGCCTAAATTTTCCACAATAGATTTTTGGCATCGTTGTCGAGGATGAACTCTTGTGTTAATTGTATTATTTTAGTTTATCTCCTCACGACATCACAAACCCCTCACTAGAAATCATCAAACTATCAGGATTTTAGTGTTAACTGTGTTAAATTACTCGATGTGGGTATTTTTTTGTTCTCATTCATGGGCATCTCTAAGAGTCTATGAAAATCTAGACTGTTAAGGTTGAGAAATATTAGCTAGAGAGAGATTCTTTGGTACAATGCTTCTAGAGACTCTGAACTAAATGAATCCAAAGAAGATTCAAGAATCTGATCTGGCTCATACGAGGAACGACAAGCAACTCTTTCAAAAATTTGAGAACCCAAAGGTATTTATCTAAAATTGAAAAAACCTAGTTCTTAAAAGTTAAGTTTATAGAACTAAATCATATCGTAGCGGTAAGAATTTGTTAACAAGCAATGTTCCTTTAGATAGTAATTCTAGTATCTCAAATTATTATGTTAAGAATATTTTGATTGCTAATTCGACTCTAAGCGTAGCCATTACCACCCTCCTTATGATCGTCATGGCTAATCCTCCCCCTTAGAATAATTAGAATAACCAGAACCTTTAAACATGGAGAACTAATAGGTACAAATATTTTCAGTTGCCCCAGATCTTCATGACCTTCCCAGTAAAGCCCATAAATACTTGTCTAAATTTCAAGGTAACAATGTTGAGAAGAGAACATCAAAAGCTTTTTAAATGCCCTAGATAGCCTTGAGGTTGAGGAAGAAGAAGTAGTCTTTAGATTTTTTCTCTAGACTTTATAAATAGATGTTAGAGGTTGGTTCAATAGTCTCTCAGACAATCACATCTCTAATTTATAATTCATGGAGAAAGTGTTTCTAAAGAAATATAGAGAAAGGAAAAACGAACAATCACTACTGACGAAATTGGCAACCATGAAGAAGAAAGAAAATAAATTTGTAGAGGATTTTAATAGATGTTTCTTCAAAATAAGAAACAATATCCCCACCACCTTGAGGCCCAATGACAACCAGATCACCTACTTCTACAAAAATGCATTCCCTAGTAAATTCAATTATGAGTTAAGGCAACAAAGGGTTACCACGATTGATGAATGCATGGAAAAGGCTATAGAAATCGAAAGAGATATGGTAGATAATGGGAAAATAAAATATCATTTTTTAGAATAAAGTCAAAGCCATATAGATAAAAAACCTAAAAAGGTTGGCTTCTCATTTTTGAAGAAAACTAAGCCAGATCCCATAGGAAATTTGTTTAGTCAGTTAATCAAAATGTTTAATACAATGAATAATAGGTTATCTAAAATTGAGAGAGATAAAGGAGAAAATGTTAAGTCATCTCAAAATGACAACAAAACTTTAACAAAAATTAGAGCAGAAACAACACCGATGAAGGAGGGAGGAACAAAAACAACAATGATTAGAGGAAGAAAGAAGGATAGAAGGATATAGACACAGTCCCCAACCCAATAGCTTTGGCTAACCTAGTCTTTGACTACCCTTTTTACTATCCCGCCTATGATGCTCCCCATAACTCAGTAGACTGTGGCATATACCTCAACATGCATTCTGGTATTAACCTATAAGAGGATTAAGATGAAGAAATACGAGTATATGCGTGTTGGACTAAGGATGATGAAGTCAGAGGTATTCAGTTTGAAAAATACATGAGTGAACTACCTACTTCAAAAGGACAACCTAGAGCCTTAGTCTCTGAAAATATAGAAATTCTTAAGAGACCATGGGATAATAGGTTTAAGAGAATGAAACAAGATAGATTAGTGCCAACAACAGAAGAAATAGAAACACTGGAAAGAGTCCATACGTTAAATTTAAGAAATAGAACAGTCCCAAACATAACTAACAATAAGGTCAATACGAAAAATAAAAACCATAAGGTAACAAGAAAATAAACTAGTGATAATCAACCTTTGGTTCCAAAGAAATAAATAGAAAATGATGCCTAGAAATAATCAAATTCTAGCAAAAATGCAAACATTAAGAAAATCAAAATCGATGTCGGACAAGACCTAGCAAAAAAAAAAAAATATTACCTTTGTTGAATTAATGACTATTCTCAAATATAGATATCAAGTATGTAGGGCCTTCAGTATGATATAACCAGTAGGAAATCAAGTTTGCAGTGTTTCAACAGCAAATCATCCAAAGTCTATCCTAAGAAATCCGTCTTCATTAAGACCTTCCTATATATCCCTTAGGTATACATCAAATCTAGGAGACCAATATGTAATTCATAACTGCATGCTGGATAGCGGGGTAACCCATAATATTATGCTAAAACAAGTGGTAGATCAACTAGGTCTCATATGTACTAGAGACTCCCCACCCATATTAGTAATGGACAATAGGAAAGTACCCTATGTTGGGGTGATAATCGGTCTACTTATTTTCTTAGATTAATATCCTAAAAATGGGATAGTCATGGTCATGGTCGTTTTGGATGTAGACCCATTATTTTTCTTATTATTATGCAAGCATTGGGTAAAACAATTAGGGGGTTCCATTCAACTAGATTGGTCATACACCACCACCCCCCTAACAACGAAAGAACAAACTATGCTAAGAAGAGAACCTTTCAATGAATATTGAGTAACATAAATAAAATCTGACAATACCACAGTACACTTAATCAATTCTATTGAAGAGAAAGAGATAGGCATGTACTCAGTTTGGCATACCCCATTCTTAGTTAACATTCCTGAAATCGTAGATATGGATTCACAAACGATAGTAGAAATAGATGCCGAATCCACTAGGGTACTTACGTCATAAATGTGGACCCTGAATTTTGATGGGGCTAAGTCTCAAGCTGGTGCAGGGGCTTGAATAAACCTTACCGACATAAAAGGGAACTATCTAGGGATACCTTACAGATTAGAATTCCCATGTACCAACAACGTTGCCAAGTATGAAGCATTACTTATAGGTCTAAGGAAAGTGAAAGAATTAGGAATAAATTACTTAACAGTCTATGGAGACACAAAGCTCATAATACAACAAATTAAAGGAAAATATCAAACAAAACATCCCCGGTTAAAATAGTATAAACAAGCAGTACAAGATGAAATAGACAAATTCCTTACTTTCAATATATCGTATATCCCAAGAAAAGAAAATCACATAGCTAATTTGTTGTCTGTAAATGCATCTGGGGTGGATTCCCCTGAGATAGACATCGAATACATGGATAGGTTTCCTACTATTTCTATTTATCATTTGTCCATATTGGATAACATTGTATATTTTTAGGTTTTTTAGGATGATGTTGATATCCAAGATTTTATGACTATGCAAAATCATTATGACTCATGTGTTGTAGGTGAGTTGGAGAGGGTAGGGCAATCCTCTAAGGGAGGTCCCTGGTTCAAATATCCACCCTACCAAATGCACAGAGGGTACCCAAAATCCAATTGATAATGTTGGTGCGTTCAGGGCCGAGCGCGACTCCTGGGTGATTTTGACGGTGTAGAACCCCCTAGTCGTGGTTTCTCAGACCAAGGTGGCCCCGCAAGGGGTTTTTCACTAAATTAAAAAAAAATTATTATTCTGACATTTTATGTGATAAAGAAGATGAGCAGAAGCTAAAAAAAACCTCATTGGAGAACCTATGGAGGTAATACAATTGAAGACTAATAAGATCCTAAAAGGATTAGTGTCTCTGGAAAGTCTTTTTGATGAATTAAAAAAAAATCATTATTCTACCAAAAAGTTGAATTGGGTACCCAAAATCCAATTGATAATGTTGGTGCGGGTAGGGCCGAGCGTAGCTCCCGAGTGACTTTGACGGTGTAGAACCCCCTGGTCGTGGTCTCTCAGACCAAGGCGGCCCTACAAGGGGTTTTTTACTTAAAAAAAGGAAGATGAGCAGAATCTAAAAACCTCATTGGAGAACCTATGGAGGTAATACAGTTGAAGACTAATAAGATCTTGAAAGTATTAGTGTCTCTAGAAAGTCTTTTTGATGACTTCAATAGGGAACATAGGCCTATTTTCCAAGAATCAGAAGCAGATAAAGTCAATATAGGAATAGAAATAGAACCCAAGATGGTCAAGGTCAATAAGGCTTTGGGAGAAAAATAAGGAAACCAGTACATAAGCTATATCAAAAAGAATATAGATGCTTTTTCCTGGTGCTATGATGATCTTAAAACATTCAACACCATAATAATATCTCATGTTATTTCCCTGAAAGAAGGCACAAAGCCTTACAGGTAGAAACAAAGGAAGTTCAATCCAAATTTACATCTTGTGATGTAGAAAGAAGTTCATAAATTATTAGATTCTAAGATTATCAAGAAAGTCAGATTCTCTTTTTGGATAGCTAATCTATTGCTTGTCAAGAAGAAAAATGGAGACATCAGGTTGTGTGTAGATTTTAGGAATATAAATAAGATTTCTTTGAAATATAACTATCCACTACCAAACATGGAGAAATTACTACAGGTAGTAGTGGGATCGGCCATAATTTCAATGCTAGATGGATTTTCAAGCTACAATCAGATTCAAGTGAATCCTAAGGATAAACATAAGACCACATTTACCAGTCCTTGGGGAACTTTTGAATATCTCAGGATGTCATTTGATCTCAAGAATGTCAGAGCAACCTTTTAAAGGGTTATATATTTTGCTTTCAAAGATCTTATGTTTAAAATAGTAGTGGTATATCTAGATGATATAACAATATTCTCCAAAATTTAGAAGAACACTTCAAGCATCTATCTCAAGTTTTTGAAAGGTGCAAACAGTTCGACATCTCCTTGAATCCCAAGAAATGCACATTTGGAGCCACCTAGGGTAAGTTGTTGGGATATGTGGTGTCTAAATAAGGAATCATCATCGATTCTCAAAGGATTGATGCCATTGCTAAAATCCCTCCTCCTAAAAACTTAAAAGGAATCAGGTCATTCTTTGGTAAAATTAATTTCATTCGCAGGTTTATCCTAAACTTTGCTCAAATTGCAAAACCCATCAATGACATGATAAAGAAGGATGGGAATATTAAATGGACTGAAGATAACTTGAAAGCTTTTCAAAACATAAAAAATGCCATCATGCAAGCTCCCGTGCTGACCTATCCTGATTAATCACAAAGTTTCATTATTTATTCTTTTGATTTAGAGGATACCATCGTTGTTGTTTTGTCTCATAAAGATCAAGAAAAGAACGAGAGACCTATAGCTTTTATGAGTACTGGAATGAAGGGAGCTCAACTAAAGTATATAATGATAGAAAATTAGGTTTTTTCTCTGATGAAGGCCTTGGAACATTTTAAAGGTATATTTGAAGTAAATAAAGTGATAGCTTGCATCCCATTCATCGTAGTAAAAGATATATTCACTCAAAATGAGCCCATTGGCAAGTCAACAATATGGACAGTGAAGTTACAATATTATGACGTTGAATTCAAAATAGTAAAAACTATCAAAGGGCAAGGTCTGGCCAAATACATGGTCACAAAAGGAGGAGAAGATATCAACAATACGGTCATAGTAGGAGATGCACATCAAAACAAAAAGATGGATTATATTGAAGATGATTGGTACAAAGATATCACTTTGTATTTGCAATCCTTATCATTTCTAGCAGGTCTAACGTAAAGTAGAATGAGGAGTATAAAAAAACAAGCTCAAAAATATTATATCCAAGATAACAAGTTATATTGAAGGCATCCAAATGATGTACTATTGTTGTGCCTTCTTTAGGAATAAGCACCAAAAATCATTAAGGAATTTCACATTGGTTTTTGTGGAGGATATTTTACACCAAAGGCAACAACAAATAACATGATGAGAGCAGGATACAATTGGTCTTTCATATTTAGGGATATACATTTTTTTTTTAAAGCGAAAAACCCCTTGCGGGGCCGCCTTGGTTTGAGATACCATGAACAGGGGGTTCTATACTGTCAAAGTCACCCGAAAGTCGCACCCAGCCCTGCCCGCACCAACATTATCAATTGGATTTTGGGTACCCAATTCAACTTTTTGGTAGGGTGGAGATTCGAACATGGGACCTCCATTGGAGGATTGCCCTCTCCTCTCCAACTCACCTACAACACCTGGGTATTTAGGGATATACACTTGTTTATTAGAAAGTTCCAGAATTGCCAGATTTTCAACGATAAAAAAAAAAAAAAAAACTATTTGCTATGCCTTTGAAGCCTATAGTGATTGAAGCTCCATTTACTCAATGGGGGATAGATCTAATAGGAGATATAAAGCCAAATTATTGATGAGGTCATAAATGGATAATCACGACAATGAATTATTTCACTAAGTGAGTGGATGCCACCCCATTGAAAAGATCAAAAACATAGGTGATTATCAGGTTCTTAGAAGAAAATATTTTGACCAGGTTTGGAGTACCTAAGAAATTGATGATAGATAATGGGAAGTACTTCACTTCATATGAGATGATAGAGTTTTATGCTAAATATAGCATAGAACTAGCCCACTCGGAAAATTATTACTCCCAAGGAAATGGCTTAGTTGAATATTCAAACAAGAACATTACTACTAGTATCAAAAGATCTCTTGGTAGAAATAAAAGGAGTTGGGATAACGATCTTAAGTATGCTCTATGGATAGATAGCCTTGCTATGAAAAGAGATATTGAGAAAACGCCTTATGAGTTGGTTTATGGATAAAAGGTACTTTTACCCCCTCAAGTAGAAAAAGTTGCTCTAACATTACTTCTTTTAGATCACAAAAAATTGAATGCTTTACAAAGGAGAATAGACCAAATTGTTGAAGTAGAAGAGAGTAGGACAGAAGCCTTAGTAAAAATGACTCAAGAAGCTCTAAAAACAACCCAGTTATTTAACAAAAGAGCACAAGGAGTACCCTTTACAGAAGGTGATATATTATTTTACTAGGATCCTAAAAATGACAAGCACGGTGAAAAATAGAAGCTTGAGCCTAAGTGGCTAGGCCCCTACCAGATTGCTCAGAAGGTTGGTCAACATATCTATAGGTTGCAAGACGTAAAAGGTGGAATATATCCCATACTTATGAATGGCCAGCATCTAAAGATCTTAAATCATCTTCTCGAGAGGAGTAAGAGTTGAAAACAAAATTAAGTCTGTCATAGTCCCTAGGTGATTAGTAGATGCCTGCTACACAACTTTTCATATTACAAGTTTTAGGTGATTAGGAGGATAAAGTGTTTGTCCTAGTTATTTAAATTTGTCGCTAGGTGATTAGGAATGTCAGTCAATTGAGTATGATAATATTTTCAACATCATTTTCTTTTCATAGCGTTAGGTGATTAGGTAGAGTGGTGTTTGTCAATTATCTTGTAGTTTATTGTTAATATGGTCAACCAAAGATTTTGGAGTTCTCAGATGCATTCATACAACGTTAAGACCATTCATGTCTTCCATCCTAGTCAGAGCCTGTATTTGTTGCATAACCCCAACCTATTTTACACCCCTAATTTTTTAGAGAATATCAAAGTTTGGGTCTAGGTGATTTAGGGAGTCTCGGTCACATTAATAAAATTATGAGGTGTTAGGCTCAATGGCTTTTGCTAACAAGTCATAATGAGAACTTCAATCTTAAGAGTCATTAAAAAGTTCATGTTATAGTCCTTGTTCTTGTAATGTCAACGAAAATTTATAATCCCATTCATAAAGTCTATTCCATATCATCTCATACACCCGCACCATTTCATTTATATCATCATTTTTCAGCCACATCATCCATATAATCTTAGGACATAAATTTCCCCCTTCAACATTCCCATCTCATATTAATCCATACCATATTTTTTTTGTAAAATATCATTAAGCCTTCATGCCATCACCTTAGTATGCCTTAGATTTCATATCATTTTTCATCCACATTCATTTATATGTTATTTCCCAAGGTCTTTATCATGGTCCAATTTCTAAAAGTTTTTCCTCGAAAGTCTATAAAATCAAATTTCTCAACCTTTTTCTCTTCATCGCTGATCAAAATCACCTATCGTTGATCCATCGACGATAGATCTAAGCTATTACTAACCTCGCTAAAAAATAAAAGCAAGTACTTACTTTATCACTAATTTTGATT
Organism: Wollemia nobilis; assembly: GCA_028583015.1. Classification (NCBI taxonomy): domain Eukaryota; kingdom Viridiplantae; phylum Streptophyta; class Pinopsida; order Araucariales; family Araucariaceae; genus Wollemia; species Wollemia nobilis. The sequence goes on from JAQPPZ010000541.1 coordinate 15,316,943, forward strand.
CTCCGTCGTTAGTTCATCAATGATCACTTAAGTCAATAGATGACAGTGCTGGTCAAAGTAGTGCAAGTCCTCTATCACCGATGTAAAAACCTCGTCATCCATACATTAGCAACTATGTTAATAGATCAATAATCGAGTCAAGTACATCAGCATAAGGTCTTCATTACGACTTAAGGGTCTGAGTCTCGTTCAACATGAGTTCCCTCTTTTCATAATCATGCCTAAGCATTTTATCGCCTAATGTTCCAAGGGATCATAAATGCACTGAAGCTAAATTCCCATCGTTGATTAATCAATGATAACCCAATCGATGAGCGATAAGGCAAAACCTTTATGTTTGAGTCTTAATTACTAAAGTTATAGGGGTTGGAATGATCAAAGCCCTCACATAACGTATATCAAGTCCCTCTATAGTGCGTGCAAATATTTCCCACCATGGTCTTCCTAATCCTAAGAATTTCACAAGTCTAAAATATTTTCTTTAGGACGACAAAGTTCATCATCGACGCAAATCCTCTGCTCATATATCAGTAATTTTGGTGGCTCATCAACGACCAAATGTTTTCAAATCCTTCAAAGTCATAAAATCCCAAGTTTTTGCACATGCTCAAGGTCTCTTCGTCGCTCATCTGAAACCCTTGTCACCAATTCATTAGTGATGGCGAACGACAATTAGCAATGATCAAAATTAATCGGTGATAAAAGAGCTTTATTATCCCCTTGAATGCTAAAGTACTTTTAAGTATTCTATAGGTTCACTCGATGTATAAAGCCACATTTCACCAAGGCTACTCATGGCTTAAGTAAAACTTGACCTCGTCGCATATAGAAGGCCCTGGGTGCCAATCAATCGACAACCATATCAATCAAATGATGATAGTGCAAGTCAAGATCCAGATCTTATTTCATCGTTGATAATAAACTCATATTTTCAATTCATTAGCAATGGTAATGGTGCATTAATGATCGACATCCTAATGACTAAGATCCCAATGTGGCTATCAACAGTGAAATTTTTTTCAGGATCAAGGAGTGAAATACCGAATGGCGGTTTGAGGCATGTTTGAATCTCTTGAGATTCGATAAAATCAGAAGAATGCTACTCTAGGAGAAGTGCTACGAGACATGGAACCAGTAAGCATCCAACATAGTGAAGAGTGGGTCTACCAAGCCAATTAAAATAATGATTTCACATAACATAGCCATCAAAGAGTCTCAACTCACAAGCACATGTTTCAGGATCTCAAAGAAGGTAACCAAAACTCAAAGGATTAGAACATTCTAGCTTCAAAAGACTGCACAATACACTAGCAAATAAAATCATGGCATCCCTCAGCTCGCCTCAACTTCTTGACATCCTAAGCACGAGGAAAATACTGCAAATCCAAATCCATTTCAGGTATGGTGAAGACTAAATTAGATTTCAAGAGCTTATAAGACCTCAGAGGCAGCAAAAGAGAAAGTCTTGGATCACATGGATAAATTTGACAAGAAAAATAAAATCTCCAAGCTTGTACAGGATGAGGCTAGCTACATGTGAACACCAGTTCGAAGCAAGCAAAATATCTTCAGAATCCGTAGGCATAATTATACAATCATCAGTTGATGAGATCTCATCCCTCAACCTAGCTCCATATAAAGGAAGAACACCCATATGAGAACAAAGAGAATATTCTAACATCATAAATGAAGTCAAGTGTGAAATTAGGATGTTATAGAGAAGAACATGAGTGTTGCAAGGAAATTTTGCTTAGCAGCATCAAAAAGTGCAAAAAGTGTCACAAAGATAGACTATTGCCTCAAATATGACAATCTTTCTACTTTGGAAATGTTCCTGCACCACGATAGAATATAGTGATCGAGGTACACTGTTGTTGGTGGTTTCCTTAATTTGGGTACCTTCAACTCTTATTTTTAGTTTCCTCTTCTCCTTCATCTCTAGTATCTTTGCACTTCTTCTTCTAACCCACTTGTAAATACATCGTATTCTACTTATTTCTAGGCATCTTCTCTTGTTTTCTCATGGATTTCCATACTATGTATATCCCCTTGCCATTAAATGATGTGCCGTATGAAGTTCAGGTAAGAAGTCTTAAGACTAAACTACAAAGAAGGTGAGGTCAGCACTGGGTCCACTACAAAAAAGATAAAGGAGCTAGGCAAACCACTAGGTTTGATGAATAATCATTTCATTTTGAGAAAGCAAGAACCACAGAAGCTGAAACATCGATCTTTGTTAACAAACAACATCCTTCTAAGACAAATGACAGCATCCTAGAAATCCTGATAGCTTGTGACAGAAAAATATTCGTTGTAACACATTCAAGAAAATGAAAGTCGAAAAGAACTCCAAGTGGACATCACTGAGTCACACATCTATAACATGATTGCAGAATTCAAATTATAAAAGAGGCATCTAAAGCCATAATTCATCATCAAGCATCAGATTAGCAAATTATGCAAGAGGCATTTTGAGTGTTTTGTTTGGGTCAGTTGTATCTTCCTTTGTTGTCTTTGAATTCCATTTTTCAATTCTTCTCACCTTTGTATAGGGATTGCCAAGAGTCGAGTTAGTCTACCTACGGTCATTTATAGAAGTTGGTTAAAGGAGCTAGAGTCTTCATGTCACTATAATTAGGATAGGAGATCAAAGTTCCCTTGTTACATTATTCAAACAAGGTGAACATTGTATTGTGTTCTTTAAGAGACCTAAGCACATCGTTGGGCTCTAATATTGTAATCATTTGGCATTGAACATAATACAAATTTTGGCTACTACTCTTTGGTATATTATGAGCCATTATGTTTATGTTGTTTATTTGTGCATTACATTATTTGAATTCACAACACTTTCTCTCGTTGATTTAATACCTGTGTTGATTGCGTTATTCAAATGAATATGGGTATGTCAGTTCTTTCTTTCCTTTTCTCACTATTTCATAAAATTGGTTAAGCTTTGCTATAATTGCCCAATAGATAAGGCATCGATCTGTATTCTTGAAACTAAGGCTGAAAGTGCTATATTAGCTTGGTCATAATTCAAATCGATGATAAAACCTATCTGATCTGGTTGAGCCAAAAGGATAGAACATCCATTTTTAGTCAGGCTCTTCTTAGGGTGTCCACACTTGACCTGATATTTCATTAATTCATATTAAAATCTCTTTACAAGTCAAAGTGGCAAGTCCATTAGAGCTTGCATTTCTCATTGTGAATCTAAAAATCTGGGTAGCGTGACAGATATCTTAAGGATGCTTGAATTCTCCACAACTAGTCCTCAATTGGGCCATGAGCATCTTTGCTCTCCAATTGATGTTTGCTCATATGTAGGACTTTTGATGGTGATAGTATGTAGGGTTAAATTCAACAAGATAATGCTCATTATTTCTTTCTAGCTCTTTTCCCACCTAGTTGCTTTGAATTTTTTCTTAATAAATACCTTTATGTCTTTGTTATTATCTAGGCATTCATCCAAGTTGATATTCCATTTGTTCATCTACTTATTTTGCTTCATCCATGTTTTATATCTTTCATTTAGATCTTCTATTACAACTTTAGGCTATTTATTTGCATCCATCTATTTTTTTTAAAATATCCTAAAAGATAAATCATACTACTATATGTATATGAAAGGTACTTGTTTATACTAGAAGAATCTCATAGGAATTGATACTTTTTATTTTGAATTAGTTTGTAATCATACATTTTTTAATCCTCTCTATTTACCTCATTTTAAGTTTGATGTACTTCTAGCCCACATTTCACACCCATACAACATCAATGGTACAACTAATAGACTAAATGAAACCATATAGTCTTCCAGTACCATAATTTAATATCTCTACTTTCTTTTTGTAGTACAAAAAGTGGTATCCATCATCCCATTATTCTCTTTATTTTACATGTTTCTCAATTGAATTTATTATAGAAGTCTATCCCAAGGTGTTTGCACTTTGTACTTATTCTAGAATACCAACTTCAATTTAAAAAATGATTCTTTTACTTTTGATTGAAAAAGATCATTATCTTGGTTTTGTTAATATTTGCTTATGTCTATCTCCTTGCAAAAGTGCTCTCAACCCTTGTTTGCAATTAAAATCAGGTCATTTATGTATAAAATGTCTCACCCCATATTTTCCCAAATGAACATTGTTCACTCTTAAATTTTTATATTCTTCTAATTTGTCAACATATAAACCAAATAAGGTAGGGGATATGAACATCCTTATTTAATCCTTATGTTAATTCTAAAGCTTTTTGAATGTCTTGTTAGCAGTTTAATTTTAGCTCGAAGCTCCTCGTAGTCTTAATGACCTACTTCTCTATACTTTTTTGGTATGCTTTCTTCCATTCTCTACTTCATAGTTTACTTTTAGGTATTATGTTAAAAGCTTTCTTGAAGTCGGTCGACAAAACAATAATAGGCTTTATATATATTTTGTGATAAGTAACTAGAATTTTATATACAAATTGGGTTTTTTAAGAGGATCCCAAAACCTTATAACAAAAAGGGCCGTAGCACCGAGATTTAAAAAAATTCCTTAGTACATGAAAATAAACACAAAATATAAGAGAAAGGGCCAGAAACAACCCTTGAACCAGTAGAAAGACCAAATTCTAGTACCAACTAGTGAGGCCCACTTCACGAAAATATCATCCTCCCATTACTGGCAGTATGGGATAAATACAACAGTCTAGGATCCTCCCAGGGATAAATACAGCAGTTTGGGATCCACCCAGGGGTGGATACAACAGTCTGGGATCCTCCCAAGGGTGGATACAGCGCACCTACCAAAACCTGCATAGGGAGAGCGAAAAGGCCAAAAATAGCCTACAACTAGAAATCCTGCTCGAAATTCAAAAGTAAGGAATTATAAGAAAATTGGAGAGGATCCTCGCCCAAGGATGGCTCGGGATGCAACCCAGGGTGTAGCGGGGCAACAAGCAGCTGCGTGAGCAAAGCAGCAAGCAGCACCGAGATACAGGCCAGGGATCGGCAACGGGACAACTTGGGAAATGGCTTCAGGGTCCTCAAAGAAAAAATGGGAAGCCTCCGCATGAGCCTGAAAAGTGGAACAACACTACTGGGGATATCTACAGGCCAAGATATCCTTATGCACAATAAGGAGAAATACGAGGAAGCCAGAAGGATCCAGGGAAAACAACAACAAGCGCAAATACAGGATCTTGAAAGCCAAAATTGAAGGAGGAGGGAGGGGCTACAACTGTAAATACATTGATCTCCCCCCAGACCAGAGAATATAAAAGGAAGCCCCCACCACTCCAGTAGAAAGGACTAGGAACCACCATCCTTGCTCACGAACAGATCTAGGTACTTGGGACCAGGAGTCCCTGAATAGGAGCTGAAATGAACAACCTGAGGATCCCAGACAAGAAGCAACAACAAGCACAATGATGGGATCCTCAGAAGCCTAACCTAGGGCAACCAAGGTCTGCATGAACTGATCATGGGTCCCCCCCAAGATCCAAAAATGCAACAGAAACCCTGGGAACCCCAGAAGAAGGGACCAAGATCCCCCATCCATGCTCATGGACAACTTCAAAGAACTGGGACTGGGACTGAGAACAACTCGGGCAGAGGAAGAGGCCCACGAAGGCCAACCAATGCCCTGGGTGTCCACCAAATCATAGATCCAGCAAGAAGAAGCCTCCGAATAGGAAACCAAAAAGGGCCCTACCCAACGGGACGGGACCAACAACAACCATAGGCATCCCAAAGAGGATTCACTAGCAAAAGAGGAAACTGGCCCCCAGACCAACCCCGAAGCAGAGAGGACCTCACAAGATGCACCAAGAAGCAGTCAAAATCCCAACCTGCCACCACCATCAATCGAGGAAGCCTTGGGAACCGGATCCATAAAAAAACCCTACAAAAAACCCCAGGGGAAAGCTTGAGGGAGAACAGGGAAGGGATCTTGAAAATATGCAAGAAACCCTATGAGACCCTTGGGATGCACCAGACCACGGTCTCAAGTAGGAAAATCCTAAAACTTCTGGGAAATGAGCAGAAAGTGGAGAAGAATCTTCCCCGAGGGAGATCATCTGCTACAAAACATTCCCAGAGCGGGACCCGGGATGAGCCAAGGACTGGGCAAAAACCAGGGGAGGGGGAGCAGGACCCTCCCCTTCCCTCCGCTCAGGATTTATCTTTTTTCATTCCATATTTTTCAATAATATATTTTAAAGTGGCGATATGGTCTATTATGAGATGTTTTCAGTTGAAACCTACTTGTTCTTTTGCCCTCTTTCTTTTTTCTTCTACCCACTAGTTGATTCTACTCTCACCATGCCTTGAAACAATATTACAAGAAAAAAACCAACCATAATATTTTGATAAATTGAAGGATTGTTTAATGTTAAATAATACTCTTAAACATTCTCTTGATGTGTGACATCAAGTCCTTTACTCTCAATTTTAATAATATATTATCAACCTTATTATTTATTTAATGAATTGCATGGGATTAAGTCGAACCCCACCCATATTATATCACCGTAAAGTAGTATCACAATAACTTGATAATTATACATCTACCATTTAACAAAAGTCAAACCATAATCTCTTTCTTAAAAGTCCAAAATTTAACCAATTAATCTAATATATTTTAAATATGTTTTAAACCTTATTCTAACTTTTGACTACAAATAATCTCAACTTACAAACCAAAGGGATAAACCTAGTAAATTTCTTGAGCATGTATGTGAAGCTCAAATAATCTAATATAAAATACAATGAATAAATTTACTTTAAAAACATGAATTTCTTACCTTTAGTTTTTTTAAGGGAACCTCTATAAACCTTTTAGCTTATTAGGTAAAGATGAAGTCAATAAAATTTTAATAGTCCAACTAACCAGAACAATTTATAACTAAACATTTAACTGTTACCAACTGACCTTTTTTTGATTACAAATTTTAAAATAAAACATAAATTTTTAAAAAGCTCGAATTGAACCTTGTAAATAGAAATCCAAAAACATATTCTACGATACACAAAACTTTCCCACCATTAATTCTAATTCATCGAATCTTCCAATAGGGCCTCTTTGCACGACTAAGACCACACACTATTCCCCATATAAATTTCAATATTAAAAAAAAAAATCCGTCTCAAGCGACTCTCGTGGACAGGGTGTACGTATTACGAAATATCACAGGGCTCATTAAAAGTTGATAATTAGAGTCACCTAATTTATAATAATATTGATATTATTGTCATCATTGCTCAGGGACATACAGTAACCCTCCTGAGGTGTCTGAGAGCAGGCTTTCAAACTCCAGGCTGCAAAGGTGATCCAAGCCTTTTTTTTTTTTTTTTTTAATTTTTATTTAATATGATTATTACTCCATGAAACCCTAACTAAAATTCATAACATATTTACTATATTGTAATCCGTGGGTTGCATTTTTATTTTTGTTGTGTTTTAAAATCAGAAGTAATGGCCAGTGCTGTGTGCTCAAGAGTAATTCTTCCTCCGCCTCAAATTCACCAACACAAATCAGGTAATGTCTCCTTATAGGACACTATTTTAAATACATCGTTAAACAGACAGAAGGAATGTGATAAAAGATGACCTGGGATAGACTTCTATACCTCTAATCTGCACTGTGTGGATAAATATGAAAATCAATTGCCTTATTATTTGATTTTTCTGATGTGGATTCTTATTAGTCTTTTAAGAATATGAAATTATTGTGAAGGAAATGCACTGCTGCTGAATAGAAACCATCATTTTTCTGTAGTTTTGCACTTATTTATTTTTATTTTTTAAATGCATAGCTGACAACTTGATAGCTTACTTTTCCTTGGGGATGGCTTCTAGGAAGCCTTCAACGTTTTTTTTGCTTATGTTTCTATTTAAGGCTCCAGCTTTTGCCAGTGGGAAACTTTGTGTGTGGGGTATTGTCTTATTATTGTTTTGTAATCGTTACAAACAAGAATATCATAACTTTGAGGAGAAATTGATTTACTTTTTGAGATATTATTGTGGCTATATTTGGCTTTGATTTTGTGTTGGTCAGAATTTGGAATTAGGGACAAATGCATAGTTATTTATTGCCCATATTCTAGCCTGGCTTGGAAGGTATGGATCTGCCAAGAGGCACCCTGACTGAGATCCTGATTCCTGACATCCTTGAACACTTGTGCAGTTAATTACATTGCCTACAGTCAATCAGTTGATGCTGTTAACTTCTTCTTGATAAAATCCTGCAAACAATAAAGTCAATCAGTTGATGCTGTTAACTTCTTCTTGATAAAATCCTGCAAACAATAAACATCATATCAGACAAACATCTGTATGTCATGATAGAAGGCAAGGCAGGTCCTTGCCCATATATGCATTGTATCTACAAGTTTCAGCACTTATATGTTTCTACAAATTTTGATTGGATAAGAGTGTACACTTACATGCATGAGAAGTTTTTTTTCAACGAGTTTACACAGTTTACACAGGTTTTTATGAGGGGTCCCGGTCCCTTCATACTGAGTGGGGTTTGAACCTTGGACCTCTCAAAGAGAGTTCAAAGCCCTTACCACTGCAGTAAGCTTGCAGTTTTTACACGCATGAGAAGTTGACTGAATGCAGGTAAAAGATTTTTGCTTTTTGCACAATCTAGAATTGGGTATGACTTCACACAGTTATGCCACCGATCAATCATGTCAACTATTATATTCAAAGTTACCTTTTTGCTAAGCAAGTCAAGAACAAATGAAGTATATAATAATTTATATTTCTAGCACGCTGTATCACATCTTGGCAGATGAGAAGCAAATTTCATTGTACATTGTCATAATTGTGATACAGTGTTAGACATCCTTAAAAATAAAAAAATAATATTTATATTCCATCACATTTCATGAAGTGGGATGGCAAGGGACGAGGGGTGGAGGTTTGGGGACAGCTAGAAAGACCCCCAAATTTTAAGGGGTGGCATAGGAGATGTTGGGGGTCAGAATTAATATGATTATTTGCAAGCAAGCACTTCATGCATCAAATTACAAATTCTGAAATAAAATTTTGAAAGAAATGAATCGTTTTATTTTATATTACTTATAAAGATGAAAATACAAATATATGCATGATTCATTATAGGTAAGAAGAGCCATATACATGTCGAGCTGTAAACGCCAAGGGTTTTGGATGGATGTCGAGCTGTGAACACTGAGGGTTTTGAATGGAGGCTGAGCTGTGAACGCCAAGGGTTTTGGATGGTTGCCAAGCTGTGAACACCGAGAGTTTTGGATGGATTCCTTGAATGATAAAAACTTCCCCCCGTTAGGGCAAAATGGTGAAATTAGGGATCCATATGGGAGAGCTAGGGATCTAAGGAATGCTGATCGATGTGTAGAAAAGGGAATGACAGATGCAAAAAATGTTCTACAGGAAGGATCAGGAAAGGATTCTTGGGCATCGATTCTCAAAGGAAGAAAGGAAGCGATTAAAGGAGAAGTTGGTACAGAGATATCTCATGAAAATGGAAAGGTATGTATTGCTGACTCCCTAATCAAAAAAATATTGAGGGATAATGAGTTTAGCATGGTAGGAAAATTTCTAGGGCCCAGACCAGATTTAGATGTGCTTAGAAGATGGCTTCATTCTAAAATTCAAACAAAGGGTTCAATGAATGTTATTGGTCTATCAAAGGGATACTTCTTAATCCGGTTTAATATTGAGGAGGATCTGGTGGTAGCTTTATCACGAGGTCTGTTTTTCTTTGGGAAAAGACCAATTTTCCTAAAACGTTGGCATCAGGGCTTCAACCCTCAAAAGGAAGAATTTTTTTCCGTTCCCATCTGGATTAGGTTCCCAGATCTGCCCATAGAATATTGGGATGATCAAATTATTAAGGGCCTGGCAACACAAATTGGACAGTTTATAACCATGGATCCACCCACCCACAACAAAAAAAGAATGTTGTGTGCAAGAGTCTGTGTTAACGTGAAGCTAGACAAAGTGAAAAAAGTGAGTATCAAATCGATGCTTGGGGAATGGGAACAAAAAGTTGAATATGAAAATTTTCTGGTATACTGTAAGCAATGTAAAGTGTTTGGACATGTGGAGGGGAAATGTCATCCACAAAGACAAACCAAATTTACTAAAAAGTGGCAACAAAAGGAGAATCAAATAAACCAGAGGACCACAAGTGTAATGTCCCCATCCTAGTCAGCTAACAGAGCGTAATATGGACTTGCCTATTCATAAGGTTTCGTAGGCAATGTCGAGTGTTTAGGAACCACTAGGTGTTATGGAGATATTGTTGGACGATCTGCATTCACAGTTGTCGACTTTCAGGACCGTTTTTGGCAGTATTTTCAGAGACTTACTATTTTTAGTAAGTCAGTTAGGGTTGGATTCTTGGGAAACGGAAAGTACGAGCGGCATCTTCGGCTTAATGGGTATCCGTTTCGTAAGTTGTTTGGTGGTTGGATGTTGGGAGAGCAATAATTTTAATGCCCAAAGATTTATAATGTTATATTTAAATATAAAAGTTAAATATATTAATGTTGGGCATTAATTTAATCTTAAAAGGGGTCATGTAACCACTTGAATTAAAGGGGATTTTATAAAGTTCATATTTCTAATGTCATAAAAGTGGTATGGTCTCCTTGGAAAGTAATAAGTGAAATATATTACAATTTTTGGTAAAAAGAATGCCTTCAAGGTGCAACGTAGCATTTGGAAAGACATAGTATCCCTCATTCAAGAAGTAAATGGATCAACCAGCTTTGGGAAAGGATAAAAGTGGCATTGAAGAGTTGATTGTGACATCTTTGACTATTATTCTTGAAGCTTATTGTGTGAGACTTGCAGGTTGCAAGATTTCAGTCATTCTAGGCTTGTATTGTAACGAAAACCACATACAAGGACACTATATCTTGAGGTTGAAAGATACCTTTAGATTGGTTAATGAGCATTCATACTCAGTGGATGGAATTGAGCTGATAAAGGTGATATTTTCAGATATTGTTGAGCAGATTGGAGAGGGTTTGTTCCATTTCATTTGCACTTCACTCCTTCAGCTGGCCGTACCATCTAGGGCCAAAATAGAGCGATTTGGATGCACACTCAGCAATGGTTTGTTGAAGTTTGAGATCTACTTGCAACTACAGACCTAGCCACCACCTTTTCTGTAGGTTTTGGAGACTTTCATTGGATTTTTGTAGTGTTTATTAGCAGCCGTACCTGCTCCTGGCATGGCCGTACATTTCTTGGGGGACGAGTTGCTTGCCTAGGTCCAAACGCCTAGTCTTTGGAGGATTTCTTACATGCTTTGTTATTTTCTCCAAAAGGGGTATTCAAAAACATAAGTTGTATGCTGGAGAAGTTTGTAAATTGGATTTTATGATAAAAAAATGAAGATTTCTGTGTGCTGATGAACATTTCCAGATTTGTATCAGATCTTCACAATTCCGGGTATACTCCTTTTAATGCAATTTCCTTTATTGGGTTTGTTTATCTATATTGGAAAAAGCTAGTGTTCGAATTTGGTAGGATTTGGATTGATAGTTTTCAAGTTGTGATCCATTCTTGAGAGCTGCCCTGTTATTTCTGAGTATGCATGACAAATGTTTGTCAAAATGTCTTGTTGAAAATTCACGAGTTAATATGATATTTGAAAATTGGAGTTAGTACATTGAATGTTCATATGATCTCCAAACATACAAAACACTGAATAACCCAAATCAACAAACAAGACACTCAAGTTTTCAGTTTGGAACCCAAGATCGAAACCTGGCTCTTTTGGTGGCAAATTTTTTTTTGTCTTCGAAAGGGGTAGGACATTACAACAAGCATGGAAAAGGAAACTTCTAGCCCACAAGAAAGGGCACAAGAAAAGGAACAATATCAGGAAATTTACCAGGAGGTAAATGAAGAGGCAGAAAGTGAAATTAGTAATGGATGTTCTATACAGTACAAGGAAGAACAACAGAATCCTAATAAGATAATGGAGTATGCAAGTAAATGCAAAGAGCTAAACCAACAAGCAGATGAAGAACATAATGAGAAACAAAACTTGAGTGGTTTTGGAAATAACATTAATCAACAAGAGAATAGTCTCAATCAAGAAAAATAAAATAATTATGAAGAAGGTAACCATAAGATGAAAATAAATATGATTGAAAATCATATAAATCTAGATACCAAGACACAACAACAAAATGTGATTGCAATCAACATAGAGAATGCATACGATAATTTGGAAGTTGAAGAAGAAATATTAGTAGATGATGCTAAAATGGTAGAGGATACCCCATCCACTCAAATGGACTCAAAATAGGAGAAGGATCAGATTGAAGGAGTTTGGGGGTTTAAAATCAAAGAAATAGAGGGATGGAAAGGATTAGATCAAGTTTTAAGTTCAAAGAATGAAACTAAACAATTTGAGGAACAGAAGGATCTAAGCATAATAGAAAACTCAAAGCAGTCTAAGGAGGGTATGCAAACAAGATTCAACAAAAGACTAGAGTTGGGTAAAACAACTCAATCAACAGCAGAAGAATCTCCGATAGGATGTAATCAAATGGGAGAGAATGATCCTCCTAGAAAACATACAAAAAATACAAAGAATACAGGTAATTATGGGAAAAGAAAGCAAGGAAGACCCCCAAACAAGAAGAACAAAAAGTACCAGAGAACAGGGGACAAGAATTAGATCCAAATGAAGAATGGATGGTTAAGGGTAAAAGCCCATCAAACAAAACCAAAAAATGAAAATCCTTTCTTGGAATGTGCGGGGGCTAAATTCCCCTAGGAAAAGAAGAATTGTTAGAGATCTACTCATGGAAGTAAAACCTGATATTGTTTATCTTCAAGAATCTAAAATTGACACAAAAAAACTTGACATTATTTAGAAAGAGGTATGGCCAAATGTTGAATGGATCATAAGCCCAACACAAGGTACTACTAGAGGTATTTGCATCTTTTGGGATAGAATGAATTTTGAGGGCACTTTAATTGATCAAGAAGAGAGATTCTGCACAGTCAAATTGAAGAACAAAAAAACTAACTTATGTTGGGTAATGACAGGGGTTTATGCTCAAAATGATGATCGTGAGAGATTCCATCTATGGAATAAGCTATCTTTTCAGAGGAGTCTTTTCATTAATTTGCATTGGATGGTTTTGGGTGACTTCAATACAGTCTTAAGAACAGAGGACAAAAGTGGAGGGAGGATTAACATCACTCAAGGTATGCAAGATTTTAATGATTTTATTCAGAATAATAAGTTGATTGACCTGGATATGTGTAAAGGTAAGTTTACATGGACAAACAGAAGGATGGGGGATAATCACATTCAAAGGCACCTGGATAGAGTTCTTATTTCTGATAGTTGGCTAAGTATAAACAATATTCATAGACTTACATGTATGCCCAAAATAGGATCAGATCACAATCCCCTTTTGCTAGATATGGAAAAGGAGGGGAAGCAGGGAGGAGCACCCTTTAGGTATGAGCTCATGTGGAATATGCACCCAGAAATTACAAATAAAATTCAATCTTGGTGGCAGGAGGAGGTTCAAGGATCAACAATGTACAGAGTTACCCAAAAATTAAAGAACATCAAGTATCGAATCAAAATTTGGAATAAAGAGGTTTTTGGTAACATCAATTTAAGAAAACAACAACTTAAAAAGGATATCCAAGATATAGAGGAAACAATGGAGAGGGAAGGTAGAAAACCAGAGTGGCATGAAAAGGAAAAACAACTCCTCACGGAGTATCATAATACCATTGCCCAAGAGGAAATTCATTGGAAACAGAAATCAAGAGTTTTGTGGCTCAAGGAAGGTGATAGAAACACTAAATTCTTCCATGTTTCGACTATGAGACATAGGAACAACAATAAAATCCTCTACCTTATGGGGGAATATGGAAGAAAGTATGAGGATTTAAATGATATTAAAAATTTGGCCATTACTTTCTTTCAGAACCTTCTTAGCAAAGAAAAATAGAGTGCAACATGGAAATAGAAAGCATCATTAACAATGTTCCCAAAGGAGTTAATGATAGCATGAATGAATATCTATGCAAGGTAATCTCTAAGGAGGAAATTAAAAGAGTTGTGTTCTCTATGGGAGCATCCAAGGCTTCAGGGCCGGATGGTTTCCCACCAGGTTTTTTTCAACATCATTGGGATATTGTTGGAGAAGATGTAGTCAATGCAATCCAAGAAGCCCAAGAATCTAGTAAGTTGTTGAAAGAATGGAATAATACCTTCCTTGCTCTAATTCCCAAGAAATATGGGGTAGATAAATTGTAGGACTTTAGACCAATTAGCCTATGTAATACAATTTACAAAATTTTTACTAAAGTTTTGGCCAATCGGTTGAAAAACATCATCCCCTCAATCATTAATGAAGATCAAGGAGGTTATGTGGTAGGTAAGCAGATTACTGAAAGCATCATTGCCATTTATGAAACAACACACTCTCTTCAAAGGAGGAAAGGGTCAGGCATGTTCCTTAAGTTAGACATGAACAAAGCCTATGACAGGGTTTCATGGTCTTTCTTAGATAAAATAATGGAGCGAATGGGTTTCAATGAAAAATGGAGGGCATGGATTGGTATGTGTATTTCTAACCCCCACTTTTCAATCTTGATCAATGGACAATCTGTTAGGTTCTTTCCTTCTACCAGAGGAATCAGGCAGGGAGATCCGTTGTCTCCATATCTCTTTATCATTATGGCAGATGCCTTGGGAAGAACTTTGGAAATAAAGAGAAAGGATGGTAATATCAAAGGTCTAAAACATTCATCCATTGGTGAAGCTTTATCTCATCAACAGTTTGTGGATGATACTTTCTTGCTTGGGGAAGCTACAGAGGAAGAAGCTTTGGAGTTTAAAAAAGTCCTTGATTCTTATGAAAAAGCTACAGGCCAAAAAATAAATTATGAAAAAAGTAGGATTATGTTTTTAAACATGGAGGAAAGTATAAGAGATCAAATAATTAAAGTGTTGGGTTGTAAGGAGGAAAAGTTCCCTATCACCTATCTTGGTTTACCTTTGTTTATAGGCAAGATGAAAGATGAACTTTGGAATCCAATTATTGATAAATTTAATAGGAAACTTCAAGGTTGGAAGGGATCTCTGTTATCCTCTACAAGGAAAGTACAACTCATAAAACACATGCTTCAAAGCCTCCCTATTTATTTCATGTCTTTCCTAAGGATGTCAAGGAAAGTGGAAGAGACTTTAGAAAGACTACAAAAAAATTTCTTATGGGATGGCATTGAATGCAAAAAATGTATACATCTGGTAGCTTGGGATACCTATTGCCAACCTTTACAGAATGGGGGTCTTGGTTTGAGGAAGTTGAGAGATCTAAATAGAGCCCTTCTAGCTAAACATGGTTGGAGGCTTTGCATTGGAGCATCAGGGAAATGGGCTAGCATTATCCAAAATAAATACTTGGAGGGCAGAAACCACTTTATCAGTTGTTCTAATCCTCCACGTGGGTCTATTTTTTGGCAAAATATAATCAATAGCAGGAAAGTTCTATGGCAAGGTCTAAAATGGAGAGTAGGTAGGGGAGACAAAATTGACTTTTGGAAAGACCCTTGGATTCAAGAGGAGCCTTTAGCAAACTACAGAAAGTTCAAAGATATTAAAGAACATTTAACCAGAACCTATGGTAAGAAAATTAATGGTTACATTCATAGGGTGGGTGATTTTCAAGAGTGGAAAATCGTGCAAGAAGATATGCAAGGCTCGGGGGTAAAGATCTGCAAAACCTCCTAAGGAGTTATTATTTAGGTAGAGGTTTAGAGGAGGATCAGATAATTTGGGGAAGAAACCAACAAGGCCAGTACTTAGTGAAGGATGGATATAGAGTCTTGGGCAAAGTAACCTCAGAGAAACCCGAGCTTAAAAGAATTTGGAAGCTAAACATCATCCCTAAGGTTGCTATGTTTTTTTGGACTGCCATTCTCAATAAGATCCTTACAAAAGACAATATGTTCAAAAGAGGGATTGTGGTTCCAACTATTTGTGTCTTATGTAACAAAGAGGATGAGTGTGTGGACCACCTGTTTGGAACTTGTGATTTTTTTCATGATATCCTAAATATGTTATTGAGAGAAGTTAATGTTGCTTGGGTCATTCTAGATTCTCTAATCAGGATTTGGGAACAGTGGCACTTAGGAAGCAATATTTTTTGGCAAAAATGCATTCCACATATTTGTTGGGGGATTTGGTTGGAAAGAAACAGACGAGTGTTCAAAAATAAAACCAGAGGAATAATTGGGGTTTATGCCAGGATAAAAACAACCCTATTGGAGGATTGTATTAAAAATATTGTTGGCCAGGAAAATCTTGCAATGATCCTCTCTAGAGAAAAAGATATCTTAAATATGGAAAAAATCAATAAGGTGAGACTAGATACTAGATGGGAACGTCCCCACAAAGACTAGGTAAAAATTAACTTCGATGGAGCTGCAAAAGGTAACCCGGGTCATGCTGGTGGTGGGGGCCTCATTAGGAATGACAGAGGTAGGTAGTGGCTGCATATGTTGAGGATCTAGGAATTACCACAAATCACCAAGTTGAAGCAAGGGCAATGCTTACAGGCCTCCGAATTGTAGTGAATTTGGGTTTTAGGAGAATTGTTCTTGAGGGGGATTCCAAGAATATTATAACTTCCCTTCAAAAAGGGGAGTTAAATAATTCTAGCATTTTCCAAATAATTACAGATGCGAGGACTATTTTGGGAAACCTAGAAGAAAGTCAAGTTAAACATATTTATAGAGAGGGAAACAAAGTTGTCGATAAAATGGTGAATATGGCAGTTAAATCTGAGAATTTCAAGGTCTGGTCATATGCCCCCATGGAGTTGGAAGAGATTATAAGAATTGATAATGAAGCTAGCAGATAAAGAGGGCAGAGCAAAGCAGAATACTTATTGGGATCATGCGATGAAGGATTTGAGCACACTAAATTACATTATTGTCAGTAGTTTCTTTATCAGTTATGTAAAGCATTGAGCACTGCATAAGCCATGTTAAATAGAAGGATAGCGGGAGGAATATTATTTCAGCTTCTCCATCAACAGGTTTAGCCCAGGTTTGTTTGTTTTACTAAGATAGGGCTATCTTGCATTTGTATGATCTTCTCTTATTTTTTTCTTGTACATCTTTCGAGCTCTGTGTAAAGGGTCGGGGCCCTTCAACCCCTTTTTTATCAATACCAAAAAAATTATAGGTAAGAAGCTTAAAAGTTTGACTTTAGAGCAAGACAACGATAAAGCAGCATACAATCATAGATGGGAAGAGACAATGAAAAGGATCTTGTTGATGAAGCAGCATGGAGGAAGCTCGTAGCCAAGTCCAAACAACCTATGTCTGTTCCTTTGCCTCTGTGCACTATAACAGGTTCTTTATCACTGCTACTTTCTGAATTGTCTGATTCATCAACTATCATTAGGGGGCACCTAAACCAATCCCTGCTCCAAGTCAGTGCCCAACTCATTCCCAATGCCCCTAACATATGAAACAAGGGTCCTCCAACTGAAACATGGCTACTGTTGTGGGAACTCCCTTTCCCAAGCTCAAATTTTGCTTCAGAAAACGCTCTTGCCATTATTTCTGCTCCCCTTGATTGCTAGTGTAAAAATTGGTTCATAATGAGCAGATTTAACTTCAAGAGTTTAATAGGGTTGTATCAAATGGCATTAGCTCAACCTGTTAGGTTCCTCAACATTTAAGGAGGAGATCTAGGTTTGAATCATGCCAAACGATACATGGATAATATAGCTGTTGTAATACTACTATGTGGTGATGATATAATATGGGTAGGGCCTGTTTCAATCCCATATAACCAATTGAAAAAAAAAAAATAGTTTTATAGGGTTGTGTTTCCACACTCTTTATGGAAAATTGTGTTTATTATTTTTGAGGGACCATATGTTGTTCAACTTTTGTCCTTATTTGGGATGTTCTGGCCACCTTAGGATGCTTAAGGGACAAAAGGGTATTCGCCTTTCCTAGAAATGCATTTGGGTGTTCTTGGGAATGGGTTGTCTTAACAGGGGATGCCACAGTTACATTTTTCTGATCTCCATCACATTTCAAAGGTGATTGGGAATGTCTCACCTTGTCCCCCAAGTCTTGTAATTTGCAGGAGGAGGTGGGAAGTGGGGACATGGAAACCTGTCCCCCCAAACTAGGGAGCTTTCCAAAGTCATACAAATAAAAATCTTAAATGCCTGAGTAAATAGAAAAATAAAACAATATGCAGTAACAAATTATATGAGACAATGGCAACGATATAAATGATAAAGTGAGATGGCACAAGCTAGTAGGCAACCTCAAGCAGTGATAGAAAACTCTTCGATTTCTCGGAAGTTTCCAATTTATTCACGAGAAATTTTGACTCGCTGAGAAATTGCCGAGAATTTGGCGAAGAACTCATCCATACGGGGAAAAACATAGAGAATGCAAAACACAGAAAACACAAAACTCATTGCGATATTTCGTATGTTATATTTCGTTGGTTTTGATGATCAAAACAACTTTTTGGTTGTCTATTTTTTTTTTTTAAGTATATTTTAAATTCTTATTTTCCCTCTTTTTTTGGTCAAGTTTTTACCTAGTCTTTGCTGAGTTTTCCTAAGTTGCTGATAAACTCTCAAAAATTGTGTTAGGAACCTACTATTAAAAATAAGCACACTCACACAAAATACTGAAAATAAGTAGAAATTCATGCAATATCACAATGCAGAAAAGTAAATGCAGAAATAAACACTCACAATAACATTGAATCGCAGGCCTCTTCGAGGGGGCAACCTCCTTCAATATTTCATTAATTGGAAAAAAGATACATTCGTACATGGCTCCATGTCTTTTAAAGAGAAACTCCATGCAACCCTACCCTAAGGCTCAAGAGTTGGCTTACATGCAAAATGCCACTCGAGCTAGAATCTTCTACCAAACATCGATTACAATCTTGATAACGGTTACATGAAATGGCCCCACTTGGCTAGGTGCCTTACTTGCCACATACATTACAAAGTATTACAAAATAACATTATAGATGGAATCCCCCACGTTGGAAGTGGGTCATTACATAAGCAAATGAGAATTACAAAATAACGTTAGGATGGGATCCTAACATGTCCTTCCCCTTCGAAAAGCTTTGTCCTCAAAGCTGAAGATGAGGAAACTGGTGTTGGAGTTGTTGGAGAGACTCCCATGTAGCATCTTTCGGTTGGAGTCCACGCCACTGAACAAGGACCTCAGTAATGGTGCGGTTGCGGAGAGTGCGAGTCCGACGATCCAACAACTGTTCGGGCTCGAGCAAGATAGAACCTTCTTCATCCAATTTTGGGAGTGCAGATTGAACCTGTACCTGAGTGCCCACAACCTTTTTGAGAGAGGAGACATGAAAAATAGGATGGAGCTTGGATGTAGGTGGGAGGGCCAATTTGTAGGCCGTGGCACCAATCCGTTGTAAAACCTGGTAGGGCCCATAGTATTTTGCAACAAGTTTCTGGCACCTGCGAAGTTGTAGGGATGATTGTTTGTATGGATGCAAGTGAAGGAAAACCATATCACCCACATCAAAGCTACGCTCGGAACGGTGTTGGTCAGCTTGTTGGCGCATCCGGTTCTGGGCCGCATCCAAATTCATCTTCAGTTGGTGGAGGACATCGACATGTTGATTGAGAGTAGTGTCGATTGCATGGACCCTGGAGCTGCCCGGAATGTAAGAGGAAGGCGTGAGTGGAGGGTGCCCATAAACTGCCTCGAAAGGGGTAATCTTGGTTGTTGTGTGATAGGAAGTGTTGTACCACCACTCGGCCAAAGGAAGCCACTTCACCCATTGTGTAGGATGATCAGATGCAAAGCAACGAAGGTAGGTCTCCAAACATTTGTTGACAATCTCAGTCTGGCCATCCGTTTGTGGATGATAAGCTGAACTCATTTTGAGTTGAGTTCCTTGCAACTTAAACAATTCTTGCCAGAAATGACTAGTAAAGGTTGGGTCACGGTCGGACACAATGGAGGTGGGCATACCATGAAGGCGAAAGATAGAATCGAGGAAAATTTGGGCAACGGTGGAGGTTGTGTAAGGATGGGAGAGGGAACAAAAGTGAGCATACTTCGAAAGACGATCCACTACCACGAAAATAATGGATTTGCCCCCGGACTTAGGTAACCCTTCAATAAAATCCATGGAAATATCGGTCCAAACCTGTTCAGGAATGGGCAAGGGTTGGAGAGTGCCTGGAGAATGCACTGTTTTGCCTTTCATCCATTGACAGGTGTCACAAGCCACCACAAAATTATGAATGTCCTTTTTCATACCCTTCCAAAAAAAGTGCGCTTAAGTCGTTCATATGTTTTGAGAAATCTTGAATGGCCTGCAGATGGGGCAGCATGCAGTTCCTTCATGAGAAGTTCCCGGAGTGGAGACGTGTGGGGAACAACAAGGCATTGGTGGTAACGTAAATCATGGCCATCCCAAGTGTAGCCAGGGCATGAAGTAGGCTCGGTGTGTAGGGAGGCAACCAAAGTTTGCAAGCCCGAATCCTGAAGTACCTCCTGTCGCAAGGAATTGATCCACTGTGGAATGGGCGAAGAAATGGCACATAGCATACTGTGAGCCTCAAATTGGCGAGAGAGAGCGTCGACCACAATGTTCTCCTTGCCCTTTTTATAAGTGATATCATAATCATAGCCCATGAGCTTAGAAACCCATTTTTGTTGTTCGGGGGTGGCAACCCGTTGCTCCAGAAAGTATTTGAGACTTTGATGGTCAGTTTTAATGGAGAAATGACGCCCAATGAGATACGGTCGCCAATGGGTTACCGCATGCAAAATTGCTAGCATCTCCTTAGCATAAGTGGATTTTCCCAGATTATGATTGGAGAGTGCTTTACTAGTGAAAGCCAAGGGCCGCCCTTCCTGCATCAACATTGCGCCAATACCACGACCAGAAGCATCGCTTTCAATGACAAAAGGCTTGGAAAAATCCGGCATGGCTAAGACGGGCGTGGTGGTCATAGCGTGCTTCAACTCCAGGAAAGCCTGTTCAGCTGGTCCCATCCAAGTAAAAGAGTCCTTTAACATGGATGTGAGGGGAGCTGCAATTTTACCATAATTATGAACAAATTTGCGGTAATAACCTGTAAGCCCTAAAAATCCCCGAAGACCTTTGAGAGTGTGGGGTTTCGGCCAGTCTTGAACCACTTGGATCTTCTTGGGGTCAACTTTGATGCCATCTTTGGTGACAATGTGTCCCAAATACTCCACTTCCATCAACCCAAAGGAACACTTGGACCGCTTAGCATAAAGTTGATGTTGTGCCAACAACTGTAAAGTCTGATCCACATGGACGAGGTGCTCTTCCCATGAGTGGCTATAAACCAAAAATGTCATCAAAGAAAACTAGGATGAATTTTTGAAGGAATGGGCGAAAGATGTTCATGAGGCTTTGAAATGTGGAAGGAGCATTAGTCAAGCCAAATGGCATCACCAAGAACTCATAGTGACCTTCATGAGTACGGAAAGCAGTCTTGGGAATATCTTCATCCTTGAGCCTGATCTGATGGTACCCGGAGCGAAGGTCTAATTTGGAGAAATACATAGTCCCATGTAGCTCGTCCAATAATTCATCCACCACCGGAATAGGAAACTTATCCTTGATGGTGAGCTTATTGAGCTCACGGTAATCGATACACAATCGCCAGGACCCATCTTTCTTTCGTACCAATAAGACTGGAGAAGAGTAAGGACTGTTACTCGGCCTAATGATGCCGAATTTTAACAATTCTTGTACTAACTTCTTGATTTCTGACTTAAGAGCATGAGGATACCGGTACGGTCTGATGTTGGGCGGTGCATTGCCAGGTAACAATGGAATAGCATGGTCATGGGAGCGATGAGGCGACAAGTCTGATGGTTCGGCAAAAACAGAATTGTGCTTGGCCAAAATAAGTTGCAGATCTGCGGGAACGGAATCCACCTCGGAAGTGGGAGGTTGGATCACAAATATCTGAGCTATGACTCCCCGAGAAGATTTTTTCAACAACTTCTCCATACGGTTTGAACTGATAATCTGCGGAGGCCCTGCTTTTGAACCATTGAGAGTATAGGACTGTCCATTTTGTGAAAATCGCATCCAAAGCTCGACAAAGTTCCATGAGATGGTTCCCAATGTGCTCCCAACACAATATCACATCCCCCTAATTGGAGAGCAAACATATCTTGTTTGAGCTCATATTCTCCGATTTTTACTTTAACATTACGACATTTACCTTTGCAAGGTAAGGTCCCTCCATTGGCTACCATAACCTCAAAGGAATTACATGTGTGTACATAAAAAATGAGGTTCTTGGCAAGGAGGGAAAAAAAAAGGTTTGGGTTACCAGAATCAATCAGGATGGTAAGACGTAGGCCTTTGAAAAAACCCACAACTTTCATGGTTTGGGGAGTAGTAATTCCAGCAAGAGCATGAACATAAATTTTGGCCTGTGGTTCTTCTTGGATTTCTTCCTTAGTTTGGGGTGGTTCCTCTACTGGTTCTGTGTCATCATCACTTTGGTCACTAGTGTCAGGCTCATCAATGTCTATGAGGAACAACTTCTTTTGGGTGCACCTATGTCCGCGAACATACTTTTCATCACAATTGTAGCACAAACCTTGGGTGCGTCGTGCATCCATTTCTTCTGTAGTCAAACGTTTGGGTGCAGCAGTTTTATTTTCATTATGATTTTGGAATCTGGGAGGAAAGGAGGGTCTAGCTTGTGGAAATTTAGATGTCCGCCTTTGAGCTGAAAATTTGGATTCGGCCAACCGGGCCAAACTGATAGCCTGCATCATGGTTTGCGGTTTAAACATCTTGACCTCAGCCTGGAGATCATCCTTCAAGCCACTAATGAAACAACTCATAAAGAACCCTTCATTCAATCCCCTAGTTTTGTTGGCCAATTTCTTGAATTGCGTTTGGTAATCTCGAACTGTAGAAGTTTGTTTCAACTTTGTCAATGCTCCTGTAAAGTCGTCATACTCACTAGGGCCAAATCGAGTGAGTAATTGAGACTCAAATTCTTCCCAAGAAGGATCAAGAGTAGTGTTTTGCAACCATTGGTACCACTGTAAAGCTTCAGATTCCAAGTTGAAGGAAGCCATCTGAACCCGATAATATCTAGGGACATTGTGGAGTTTAAAAAATTGATCAACACGACACAACCACCCATCTACGTCCTTCCCATTGAACTTAGGAAAGTCCAATTTAGGCATCTTAAAGGTAGGATCATGGTCATAGTGAGGGTGAGAGTCATCCGTTTCCCTTCCTTTACCTTGGTCGGATTTTTTAGTATGGTACTTAGACCTTCTTGGACCACCTTGCAATTTGGACTCAACATCTGCAAGTTGTTCTTCCAAGTGGTTTTTGGAGGTAAGGTAATCATCTCTAAAGCCTTGAAGCTCTTCCCTTATGGATTGATTTGCTTGGGTAATGCTATCAAGGGAGATTTTTAGGTATTCCAACATTGAGGTGGTTTGGTCTACCTCTTTTTGATGTCCACGAGTGCCAGTAGCCATTTTGGAGAGTCTTGAACCTCTTTCATTGAATTACTAAAAATAGAAGTGTGGTTACAAGAGTTACTATTTTTAGTAAGGAGTCCAAAAAAGTGCTTGGGTGTTATATATCAAACTGATCAGCTTGGAATAACGATCAGAATGAGCTATATATCTCAACACTAGTTTTGGACACCCCAAACTTTTTTTTTATCCTCTATTTTGATGAGTCTACTGGTGTGGTCGGTTTTTGATTTGGAGATTGGGTTCAAAAGTTGGGTACTGGGTCAACTGTCTCTGACCTGTGCGTTCTGTCTACTGACCACCTTGTCACTGTCTTGTCTCTATCCCTGTCACCTGTACTTTTACTGACCCTAGGATTCTCTGTACTGAGCAATTACTGACACTGATGGTTCTGTTTCCGCCACTGACAACTTGTAATTTTTGATTGTTACAGACGAATGTCACTGCCACTATCGACCTGACTGTTACTGCCACTGACCCAAATGGTACTGGAATATTTTTGACTATCACAGACACTTGCAGACTCTGTCCTGACTGTTTGGTGCATGCAAAAGTTTGTTCTTTTGTGATAGGGAAGTCCTTCGTATGCTCACTTTTGTGGGTCGTAAATGCAGGTTTAGCAGAACAAGAAGGTTTTGTTTTTGCAAGTTGAAGTTTTTGACAAAACCAGGGTACGCTAGGCAGAGGAGTATGTAATACCCATAGGCCCTCTGTTATACCGTAGTGACGAACAATAGTGCTCGGACCAATATTTCAGGCCACTACCCAAGGAGGATTCCACACATACCCTTGAGCACACTATCTGCCTCTCTGACAATACGGGAGGGTAATCGTCCGAGATGTTGTGTCCCATGGACTATGGATAATACAAGGCCGAAAAGCTTCCTATTGGATAAAATTTTGTTTAAGCCTAGATGGTCTCCCTAAATACCCGAAGATACGTGGGAGCTCAATTCCGTGTGCGGGTGTTGTCTAAGGCCTGGGTATTGGAGCCTGATCGCCCCTCACTTCACTAGATGCTTTATGGGCTATCTAGCTTAGCCAATAACGATAGCTCCTCCACGATATTTTAAAACCCTCGACATAGGGTTTCTAACCTACTCAACTACTGTTAAAAAAAGACTGTAATTTTTTTTGCTGGTTTTTTGTTTTTAAATAAAGGATAAACAAAAAACAAAAAACACAGGAAAATTATACCTAACAAACGGAATGGATGGGCAAGAATTGTCGTAGTCGCAACAGAACTCGGCCCTGGAAAGTGCTCTGATACCACTTGTTAGGAACCTACTATTAAAAATAAGCACACTCACACAAAATACTGAAAATAAGCAAAAATTCATGCAATATCACAATGCGGAAAAGTAAATGCAGAAATAAACACTCTCACAATAACACTGAATCGCAGGCCTCTTCGAGGGGGCAACCTCCTTCAATATTTCATTAATTGGCAAAAAGATACATTCGTACATGGCTCCATGTCTTTTAAAGAGAAACTCCATGCAACCCTACCCTAAGGCTCAAGAGTTGGCTTACATGCAAAATGCCACTCGAGCTAGAATCTTCTACCAAACATCGGTTACAATCTTGATAACGGTTACATGAAATGGCCCCACTTGGCTAGGTGCCTTACTTGCCACATACATTACAAAGTATTACAAAATAACATTATAGATGGAATCCCCCACGTTGGAAGTGGGTCATTACATAAGCAAATGAGAATTACAAAATAACGTTAGGATGGGATCCTAACAAATTGGAGTGCCGAGTTGCTAGTTTTCCAATAATTATCTCAAGTAGCTTGTGCTCTGTCTTTGCATCCATGCACCGTACGAATGCATGGGTATCAGCATCATTTCCAGGCTGAAAATCTTAAATCATATAATTTGGCACCTATCTTCATCCGGCACCTGAAGCAATACCTGTTGCAATTCAGTGACCATTATTCAACTTCCGAAATAGTCTTTAGCATGTAAAATAGGTTACAGTTGTTGAAAATCCTTTCTCTAAGCTCAATTTCTACTCCAAAAAACCTTGTTGCCTTTGGTTCTTCTCTTCTTGTTTTGCGGGTGCAAAGAAACAGTGTTGCAAAAATTCTGGAACTTGCAATTCATTCAGCCCCTGCGATTTTTATTTAATAATTTGGAAAATTCCCAAAAATCTAGAAAAAAACAGAACAATTAAGAAAAGGAAAAAAATGGGGAATATTAGATGAAAGGAGTACTTATGGAACCGTGTTAGGCCAATTGTGAGAGCACTATATTGGTGCCCATGGTTTGATTGTGGTGCCAATCTTTGAGTAACTTTTGGAAGATGAAACGTCCCATATTTTATGGATGTCATTTCATTTCCTATTGTACATAGTTTGCATAACTAGCTATAGCTCAAGGATGTGCAATAGAGTATGGATATGCCAATATGTTTGAAAAATATATTGTAGGCAAAGTGTGTATTAGGTTCCAAATGAAAATTTGGGAACACTTCCATAATCAGATACTAAATTGTTATGAGACATGAAGGGTATAATATGTGACTTTGAGTAGTCTCCAATAGTGTAGATAAATTCCTCTTTAGATGCAGAAGGCAGACTTGGACCTTGGTCTTGCTCTTAGTTATTTAATGCAACTGATGGGTAGGATGATTACTAAAAGTGGGTGGTTATTTCAATCAACATCAGCTGAGGAATCTAGCTCGAATCAATCATGTATGTGTAAAGTAAAAATTAATTGATACTGAATAATAAGAATATTTTCAAACATATCAAACAGCATGAGCTCAACTGGTTAAATACCTCAACTTGCAAGGAGACCCAGGTTCAAAATCTTGCCATGCAATACATGCATAATTGCCAAAATGCGATAGAATATGGGTGGAGCCCGTTTTAATCCCATATACCCATTAAAAAAAAATCAAACATATTTTTAATTTATTAGTTCTATATAATAGTTATTAATAAAAAATACATTAAACAACATTTATAGAAGTTTGATTAGTGTGATAATTCTTTGCATTACTTGGCACTCTCTTGTTAAATTGCTTTTTGAATTACCGTTATACATCTGAGTCATATTCTAATTGTATATGTGTATGTATGAAAATCTTGTACCAATCCCTTTAGGTGGCGTTTTAGAAGTAAATTAAGTCTACCCACCGTTTATAGATCTATTTACCCATCATTTTATTCATCTATTATAATAAAAAATATATATTTATTTAATATTTGTAAGAGATTGATCAGTTTGATGTCCTTGTGATTATTTGACATACTCTTGTTAAACTAGCATTCTATGTATAAGCCACACATTCTAATTTTGTATGCTTACTGGTGAAAGATGTATTGCATGTTTATGGGAGACATTGTCATATCTTTACATATTTCATATATTAGACAAAGTTATCATACAAATATGAGCTTGATTCAAATATGTATATAGATAGATAAATAGACAGATAGTGGGTATATGAATGATGGTTGAATACTTTTGCATGGTTCATTTTTGTTACGATGCATTGGATTCAACAATTTTATGTGGTTCCAAGATTGTTTCTAAAATTTGGGAGAGGTCGTCACTTTTGTGTGTAGAACTTTATGGGGTCTCCTAAGGAATAGGTTAGAGAGATGATATTCATTTGTGTGTTTTGTAATAGACAACACAGTCCCCACACTCATTCTAGGTGATCTGGATCTATTTTGCTTCAAAATTGAGAACCTTCTAGATCTTCTTGCTCATGGATTGAGTCAAATGGATAGGTGTACACTACTAGTTTTCACTTTATCTTTAGAGGTCCATCAGCCTTGGTTGTTAGGAGAGGCTCTAGGGGAAGTACCATACTTCTCCCTGCGATTGTTATACTTGGACCTCTTAGCTTTGGATGTAATTCAATGAGTATTATCACATTTTGGCATTGGTACTTTTGATGTAGCGGATGATGATGTAGTGGGTTGCTTGGCCCTAAGCTGTGCCATAAACATGTGACTCTGCTTTGGTTATTTCAATGTAGCGGATCATGATGTCACCAGTTGTAGGGCTGAAACATGCACTAAAGGACACCAACAGATGTCATTCAGGACCAACTACTATAAGGAGACAAGGTACAAGGGTACAAATTTGTTTCATTCATTAAAATTGATTAATTCGAAGTATATAAGATTTTTTTGAGCAGTTTACACTTTTGTTGTGATCATTTGGAGTCTTTCGGCAAGTTCTAGCACTCAAAAAAGGCCTAAAGGATCCCAAGATGGCCCAGACCTGCAACTGATAGGTTACTTTGCAATTGGAGGGGAAGCCTTGAGAACCGGTGGGGAACCTTTGTGTACTATGGGGGTCACCCCTAGCTTCAACAAAACAAGACAGACTAGAGCACAAGTGGAACCATAAACTTTGATATAGGAATTTGATAGTGAAAGACATAATAAACTTCCACATCATGAAGGAACATCGAAAAACACCAAAACCAGATTGAAATCCATTTTCTTGGAAGCCCAAAACAGTAAAAGCTAGCAATAGAAAAGTAAGTTTTGTGAAGGGAAAACATTCCATCTCATTGAAGAAGATATTCCAACAAGGGAGAGCATTGGCACCAACAGTAGTTATTCTGGCAACTTTGGTTCCAAACCCTTATAATTCTTTCAATTTTATGGGCAAAAATAAAGCTTAGTCTTTTGTAGTAAGGAGTGTTATACCCTGCAGGGTTTGTTCTTGTTAAATATGTGTGCCAAACTCTTTAATGTGAAGGGTACACTTTATTTTTGTGGTCACATTCATGTTTGTGCATCAGAAAGTAGATTTAACATAGAATTTCATGGTTTGACTAGTGGCTAGTGCCTGGCTTTCTTTTTTTTTTTACAAGAAAAAAATCGTAATTTTATTTCAAGAATGAAAGAAAATTACACTTCTCAGGTGCCTTAGCACAAAAAAAAATTGCCTGGCTTTCTTAGGGTCCTAATGTGATAAAATATAATGCAATCCAACTACATCAAAGGATCTGTGTCACGAGTCCTTGTTGAGGAGACTTCAAATCAAATTCAGGCTTGTACAGGTACCCTAACCTACGTATGCCTATAAATAAAGGACTTTATTTTAGATCATTACTTGTGAAATTTTTCTCTTTGTTCATTTTAATTGGAGGTTTTCCTCTTGAAGCGACATCAATAATAATATTTCAACCTTCAACATTGACATTCTTGGGCCTATTGGTTATCATTGCAGCTTTAGTTTGTGGATATTGCATTGTTCTTTTCATTGGATTGTTGTTATTGTTTGTACAGAAGAATGATATTTTTATTCAAAAGAGCTTAAAAATAAATAAATCAGTGCACTATGAAATAAGTGGACATAACAAAGCATCATATCAGAAGTTGCATTCCAAATTGCAGACAATGACTGCCAATGTAGAGGATGAATAGGTGGATGATATTTGATGTATCTCTACAAAGAAAGACTTCCAAAAACTCCAAAGATGACGCCAAGCTGAATGAAAAAAGCGAGAAGTTGTTCCTACTTAAGAGTCAAGTCAGGAATGTTAAGATCAATTTTCTCATTAAAATGGGTTCTCAAAAGATTTCTGCTGGGTTGATTGCATAAGAATATTGATTTGCAAGTCACGAGAAATGCAAGTTCGAATTTGTTGTTTTCTCCATTTTCACTGATGTAGTGCTCTTTATGTATGCAAAATGGTCTTGTACAACCCAAACATGTGGGATAGAGATTTCATTTTGCTTAGGAGAAGAAGTACCATTTGATCAAGAAGGGTAAGCCCTACCTCATCACTGCATAGGAAGACATGCAAAATATTATGACTGTTTTAGGTCATCAAGCGAAGAGATTGATAAATGCAAGCGGTAAGTTTGTGTTGTTGTTGAAGGCTAAGGAAGATGGTGAACAAACTGAAGTAGACCCTACATAAGCAAGCACACAAGGAAGTTGCTTCAGAGTTTGAGGAACTGTTTCAAGAATCAAGCGCAATGCCTCCAAAAAAGAGAGATTGAGCATGGAATACCATTATGGCTGACTCACCATTGCTTAATATTGGATTGTATGGTCAATCCATACTAGAGGTGGAAGGAACACATTCAAGATTTATTAGGCCATCAAGTGGTTTGTCCAAGTTCATCACCATGCAGTTTACTCATTGGTATGGTAGGGGAGAAGAATGGCACTTGGAGGTGTATGTAGAGACTTAATAGCATTAAAAAATATCACTATCATTAATAGTTACTGACTTTCATGAATTGATGATTTCTTTTATTAACCATGAAATGTTCAGTACTTCACAATTGGACTTGAAATTAGGATTTCATCAAATTTGAGTGAAAGTGGACATTTCAAAAACAACTTTAAAAGAAAAAATAAGGCTTGTAGAAATGACTTTTATTTTTTTTTGGTCTATGCAATGCACCGGCTACATTCATGAGGGTAATGGTTGACATACTTTGTATTTTTTTCTTCTTTTATGGTTGTTTGTTTAGATGATATTCTAGTTTGTAGTCACATATGGAAGGAGCATTTACACCATTTATAGCAACTTTTGTAAACATTGGAGAAAAGCCAAAATTTCCTTATTGTATGAATTTGTGAAGCAATCCTTGGCATATCTAAGGTTTGTGGTTGGTGGAGCAGGCAAAGTTGACCTGACAAAAATAGAGAAGCTTTCCTAAGATAGCCAAAGCCTACCGGCAAGGACGCCACTTGCATTATCGGTGATGTGACCCGGGTTCAATCCCCATGGTGGATGTGTATAAGAAGTATTACTCAAAAAAAAAAAAAAAAAAGTTGACCTGACAAAGATAGAGAAGCTTTCCTAAGGTAGCCAAAGTCTACCAATGTGATTGAAGTAGGAAGCATTGTAGGGTCTGTCCAACATATCATAGTAGGACATCTACATGCTCTCCACAAGTGGTAAATTATTTTCTTGGGGCAGAATTCATCAAAATTGCATTTAAAAAATTGAGCAAAATCGGCAATGCACCGTTGTTAGCCTTACCTAGTAATAGCCTTTTGAGATTGAAACAAATGTATGGGGTAAGGCTATGGTATCTATGCTAATGCAAGGAGGAAGATTGATATGTTATCATTTCAATTTGTTTGACAGGGCAGGTTTAAATTAATCTACATATGACATTGTTACAATCAGCTAAAACATGGAACTACTTGCTGAGCAAAAGTAAAACCCCCAAAAAACATCATATTGATCATCAACACTCACAATACTTTGGAAACGAATTGCAATAAGCAAGCATTTTTTATGGAAGGGATTCCTTCAACAAATCTATCTTATGATAAAGTACTGTTGGTTACGAATCTGCCATGAGGAAAGGATTTGTTGTTAATGCACCCAGATTCGCCCACCAGATTGAAAGGCTAGAAGGAAGGAATGCCTTCCGTGCCAATCTCGGGAGAAGGCCGGCTTCCTGTGGGGTTGTGTTAAGATAAGAGTGCAGGGAAAGAGATAAAAGTACAGAAAGAGATAAAAGTGCAGAAAGAAATTCCAAATGTGATTGGAGTTGGGTGGGGGGAATAAGCAGCACGGCAACGAATCAATCACCACTACTAACAACATTCATCTACAAACATACATTGAAACTACAGCTATCAGCGATCCTATGTATCCTCTATCTATGCATTCCAGGAATACTTGGCCACCAAATGCCGGAGTCCAGAGTTCAGTACAACAGCAAGCAATGACACAAGAAACATGAGGCAGAAATGACAAGGAGAGGCAGCATACAAGATAAAAGACAACAAGCAGAGCCAAGTATATGTTTATATTTGAGGCAAACGCACGACTACAATTGTTCCCTAGTAATATATTCCCCTTCCACCACCTACAATGGAAAAGTGGTGGGTATTTATAGCCCAATTTCCCCCGATTACATTCATGGGCACAAAGTCCCAGACAAGACAGTAGCTGACACGAGCGGTTGAGGAGCTGCTGATGCTGACTTCTGTCGAGCGAGACTGTCCTTGCAGCATGGTGTCCCTGAAGGCGGTACAGCCTACGTGGCAGCGCGTTGGGTCAAATCTTCGGTCAGCAGGAATGCGGGTAGGTGCGGCAGATGGCACTTCACATCGGCTTAAATGGTGACAGTTGGCGCCGGTAGTGTAGCCCATGCTTTGTCCTTGCGCGGTCAAGTCTTGGCTCGAATCCCGAAGATGGATACTTGTCGGATGCTGATGTATGACACGTGTCTGCCTTGAAAGGCAGCTTATCCAACTTCGCTCAGGATTCGGGCGCTTTCGGGTTGTGCAGTTTGAAAACAGCGCAGTTGGAAGGCCTTCTCGCCTTAGCATTCTCTGAGTTGGCTTTACCCAACTGCGCACCGGTCAGAGGGCGCACTCCGACTTCATTGCAAAGTCGGGTGTCGTCCCAGCACTTAGTTGTTTTTTTGCCAGACCATTCTCATAGTGCGCAACTCGGACTTCGCCCGAAAAACGGGCGCAACCCGACTTCGCCTGGCAACAGGGGCGCAGTCTGACACTCGGCATTTCCTTGTAGCCTGCTATCCAACTGCGCCCTTTGGAAGGGGCGCAGCCCGACTTCGCTGCGAAGTCGGGTTGGACAGCCACACTTAGACATTTTAGCTCTTTTTTCAACTGCTTTGTTCCCTACTTCGCACCATTCGATGGGCGCTACCCGACTTCGCTGCGAAGTCGGGGTTTTGCCTCAGACTTACTTGGGCTACTTGGGAAACTAAAAACTGAAATATTTGCATGCTGAAAACTGAAAAAATGTGGAAGGGAAATCTGTACTAGGAAGGACCCCTTCGGGTGCCTTCAGTGGAGGTATATTTTCAGGTGGAACCCGTTGACGGGAATAGGGAGAGGATGCCCCTCCATGTCCCGAAGCACATATGCATTGAACTGATTCACCCGGGAAATCTGATATGGGACCTCCCAGAGGGCATCAAACTTTCCATGGTTGCCGGGTTTCGCCTTCAACGAGTCCCATTTCAGCACCAGGTCCCCGATTTTGAAAACTCGGGCGGTGGTGCCTTTTGCGAACCAGCCTTGGGTTGCTTCAGTGTGCTTGGTGAAGGCTTGGTACGCTTTCTCTCTGTCTTCCTCCAACTGCAACAGTTGGCAAAGTCTGTCATCTACCGGATCCCCGCTGCCTCTCTCTTCATCAAGCATCCAGAGAGCGGGTATTTCAATGTGAGTTGGCAAGACAGCTTCTTTGCCATATACGAGCGCATAGGGGGACGTTTTGATGGACTTCTTGAATGAAATTCTGTCCGCCCATAGCGCCCGATCCAGGAGTAGGTGCCAAGTCTTCTTGTTATTCTCTACTGTCCTTCGGATGATCTTCAGTAGATTTTTGTTGGTGGACTCGGCAAGACCGTTCCCCTGCGGGTAGTAGTTGGAAGACATCTTGTGATAGATGCCAAATTTGCTGGTGTACTCCGTGAGTACAGCGCCTGCGAACCCCGGACCATTGTCCGTTACTATTGACTCGGGGACCCCGAAACGGGTAATCAGGCTCTCAAGGAATCTGATGACCGTCTCCTGGTCAGCGTTCTTTGTGGAGATCGCCTCTGCCCACCGTGTGAAGTAGTCGGTGGCGGTTAGGATAAACTTATGTCCCGCTGCAGAGTTCGGCGTAATCACCCCGATAAAGTCCAGACCCCATTGCTGAAACGGAGTCTCGGCTTGGATCGGTTGAAGAGGCAGGGGTGCTTTTCTGTTTCTGCCAGCAAATCTCTAGCATTGATCACACTTGGTACAGACCGCATGCGCGTCTGTAAATAGAGTGGGCCAATAGTACCCAACTCTGATTATTTTTAAGGCCATAGGCCTTGCAGAATGGTGACCCCCAGGCATCTCGGAGTGAAATTCTCCAAGGACCCTAGAGTGGTCTGATTTTCTGACGCATCGCAACAGGATGCCGTCAATGTTTTTAAAGTAAAGCCCCTTGGGGCGAAGAGTGTACTTCAATGCACCTAGCCGAAACCTCCTTTCTGAGGCATTCATGTGGTCTGGACATCTTCCGGTACAGAAGTATCTCGCTAGTTCATCTGTCCAGTCGCATTCCTCGGGTAAGGAGTTGGCAAGGTTGATGCGTGTTGCTGGATCCTCCCACTCGCAGGCGGATATCTCGGCTGCCGCGCTTTTGGCTAGCTCTTGGCACAAGGCTCGGCCTTTGATAAGCTTGGTTGGCCGCACTTCGATGTCAAACTCCTGGATTTTAGCAATCCATCCTGCTCTCTTGTGACCCGACTCTCCTTGTATAATGAAGCTTCGAAGGTCCGGGTGGATCACAAAGACAGTGATCTTGCTCTGGGAGACAAAGTGCCTGAACTTTCGGAGAGATTTCATGACAGCATGAACCTGCCGCTCTATAAAGTTGTACTTTTCTTCGTGTGGCTGGATCACTTGGCTTAGGAACGCTATGGGGCGCTCCTCGCCATCATCTCCTTTTTGGGTCAGGACTGCGGCGTAACTCTCTGGTTCTCCCACCGCGTATAGGATGAAATCCTTGGAGTAGTCCGGGTTTATCAACACCGGTGCTTGTGCAATTCGAGCTTTGATCTCCTCGAAGGCTTGCCCCCTTTCTTCAGTCCATAAGAATTCAGCGTTCTTTTTCAGCAACTCGGCCATAGGCTTGATTACCTATGCGAAGTCTGGTATGAACTTTCGCACGAAGTTGATTTGGCCGAAGAAGGACTGCAGCCCTTTCTTGTTGATTGGGGCGGGCAAGCGGAGGAGGGCCTCTGCTCTATCAGGGTCTATGGCTAGGCCCTTTTCGGAGATGACATGCCCCAGCAACTTTCCTTCTTTTACCGCAAAGACAGACTTCTTCGGGTTTATGGAGATGCCGAATTCACGACACCTTTCGAATATTTGCCGCAGGTGGGGAACATGCTCTTCTCGCCTGTGAGAGAAAACGATCATGTCATCCAAGTAGATGACAATCACTTTGTTGAGCAGCTCTCGGAAGGCCAGGTCCATGGCTCTTTGGAATGTGGCGCCAGCGTTGGATAAGCCGAAAGGCATGCGCTGATAGGCGAACGTTCCCCATTTGGTGGTGAACGTCGTCTTGTGCTGGTCCTCATCCTTGACCCATATCTGGTTGTAGCCGGAAAAACCGTCTAAGAGGGAAAATCTCTGGGCTCCAGCAACTATATGGAGGATCTGATCGATCTGGGGAAGCGGATAATGGTCCTTGAGGGAGGCCAGATTCAGATTTCTAAAGTCCACGTAGAGACGAATGTCTCCGTTCTTCTTCCTCACGGGAACCAAGTTCGCAACCTAGGATGAATGCTTGATGGGGTAGATGATTTTGGCCTCCAGCATCTTCAAGAGCTCGGCTTTCATCATGGTCTCGATTTTCGGATTGACGGCCCTCTGCTTCTGCCGGAATGGCTTGGCGCCATCTTCTAGCTCAATGGTATGCTGGATTACATCTCTGTCATACCCCTTCAAGTCCTGGTAGCTCCAGGCTACTATGTCAGGGAACTCTCGACACAATGCTCTGATCTGCTCGAGTTCCTCTGTGGTGCAGTCTGTTCCAACCTTGATTGATTTTCCAGGTTCTAGCTCCAGGTCGGCGTACTGCTTTGGGTCTACTTTGATCCGGTGTGATATGGCTCTGTCATTCTGATCAAATAGACTTTCAAGAGTAATCAGTCCTTTTGGGACATGATTGTTTTTCAATTGTATCAACCCCTCATATTGCTCGTCATCAGGGTCTCTACCTTCGATTGAACAGGCTTCATTTACCAAAAATGTGACGATCTCCTCGTCACAGTCAAACACCTGCCAGTGGGTGTCCTTATCAGGCACAGAAGGCCTGTAAATGGTACGAACCGGGTTCGGCTTCTGGATAGTGTCATCAGCCGGAACGTACCTGGCTCCAACAGACGCCAAAATGTCAGCATGCTTGTTTTTCTCGCATGAAATAGCCTTGACATTCAACGAGTCAAAAGACTCCATCAGATCCCAGACCCGATTTCGGTACGCCTTGAGATAGTGCTTTTTGGAGGCGCACTTGTTCGTGATCTGGTGGCACACCAGCTCTGAGTCGCCGAAGATCTGCAGATGTTTAATCCCTAGCCTCTCCGCCTTTCGCAAACCCAAGCACAGGGCTTCGTACTCCGCCGCGTTGTTGGTACAGCTCCAAGCCAGCTTGTAGGTGTAATCCTTCTGGATCCCGGTTGGGGAAACCAAAAGTACTCCAGCATCGGTGCCATTTTTGCATCGTGCGCCGTCAAAGAAAAGCTTCCACAACTTTTCAGGTGCAGGTCCCACTTCTCTTCTGGCCGACTTGTCAAGCCTCTCAGGTTGAACAATAGTGTAGCAGCCTTGCTCAGTTTCAATCACGGCGTTGAAGTCCCGCAAGGAGAATTCATCTTCTACTTACAACTGCTCGAGAGCTTGCTCCGTCATGTCCACTGTCACCAGTTCTTCCTCCGTCAGCTGAACCATGCAGTCCTCAGGCTCTTCTCCGGGTATCTTCTCTACTAAGTAAGTGGAAGGCTTCTCATTGAAAATCTTCAGTCTCCTTCCTTTGAAGGGTACTTCCATGTGCGAGTAGTCCAGAGACAGATACCCTCCCAACTTCGCAGTGAACTCCCTGGAGAGACACATGCCGAAGTAGGGTTCCAAGTCGACGACCACAACCTCTTGGATGACCACGATGTCAAGAGCTTTGTGCAGCCGAATAGGGATGTCTTTAATGACACCGACTCGTCTTGACAGGGTGCCGTCTAGTTGCAGCACGCCTTGGCTGCTCCTTGTGTACTCCATCCCGATTTCGTCACAGACGACTCTCGGCATTACGGTCGTGGAAGCACCAGAGTCCACCATACAGTTGTGCACTATGTACCCTTGCATTCGTAATGACAGATAGAAGGGAGGTGGTCTGTTCTTCCCAGTGGCTGAGACTGTCAGGGGTTGCACCAGGACAGCGGGCTGTATCTGCTTGCCATTCTTCATGATTTTTAGAGATTCCTGCAGCAGATCAACCTGGCCTGGGAGCTGAAGAGCATCGTACATGCTGATCCTTGCGGGGGTTCTCTTCAACTCGTCTACTATGCTGTAGCCCGAAGTGCTAGCTCCTTCCGCTTCTTTTGTCGGCTCATACTTCGTCCGATATTGCTGAGTGGCCTCAACTCTCTGTCTCTTGGTCAGAGACGGATATCTCAGCTTCTCCTGAGCTTGTTCTTTGGTTTCAGCTGGAGGCTGAGCAGCGGGAGCTTTAGCCGGAAGAGCTTTTGCTATGGGAGGCTTGACTGTGGGAGTCTTCGCCGGAGGAGTCTTCTCTTTGGCTGTGTTGGGCCACAGCCTCTTGTAGGGTGGTAGCTCCTCAGGTTGCGCCTTATCTCTTCTGGCGTACACCTTTAAGGGTTTTGCTGCAGCTTCGGCAGACTTTCTGTTTTCCTTGGCAGGAGGCGGCATCGGAACTTCCTCTGAAACGGCGAAATTACTTTTGTCGCCCAGGATCATGTAGAGTTCTTCGTCCTCTATGGCGCTGCCGACCAAGGTCTGGAGGTAGTGTTGATGCAGAGTACAATCTTCCTCAGCATGCGGGTCATTGCACGTGGTGCACCAGTTGACCTGGTCAGGAGTACCAGGTTCGTCTTCAATGGCAGCATTCCTCGGGGGAGGCTGCCTTTGCAATTGTTGCTCGGGGGGCCGATCTTTTGTCAATGCCGGGGGCGGGTATGGCCTCCTTGGAGCCAGGTCCATTTGGGCCTGCTTCTTTTTCAGGACAGTCATGTCGTTGGACATGGTGTGGTAGCCAGAGGCCAGAGCCCGTACCTCCTGAAGGATTTGATTCTGGATATCATGGTCCGGAGGTGGCGACAACTGAACTGGGGGAGGCAATGCAGCCAATGGAGGAGTTGAATATTGTGCATGCTGCGGGGGAGCAGGAAGTGCTGGAAAACGCGGAGGACGAGGAGGCGGATAATGAATTTGCGGCGGGCCGTAAGGATTTACGACCGGCACCGGGTTCCATTGTTGCTGGGGTTGCTGTCCTGAAGTGGACGGCTCCGAACCAGAAGCTGATGGATACTGCGATCTTGGAAAATCAGGGTAGATGGGCGGCTGTACTCTGTGTGGAAGCCTGCCGATGGAAATGATATCCATTTCCGCTTGTTGGGCAGCCTCGTACAGAGCGGGGAACGTGTTGATTCTGGCAACCTTCAGCAGCAGGCAAATGTCTGAGTTGAAAGATCTCAGATAGTAGTAGGTGGCCTGACCTGCTGACGGTCGGAGTTCGCGAGGCACTCGTTTCCAAGACCTCGCAAACCTGATGTTGAAGTCTGACACCTCCTCTTGGGGGTGTCTCTGAATACTTTGGAACTGATGCAGCAAAGAAGAGGGATCAACAGACTCGTTGCATCCTTTCACGAGTCTGCCGGCGAACTGTCGCCACCCTGTGATGGATCCTTCTGGCAGTGATCTCCACTAGTAGAGAAGCTTTCCCCTTAGGGAAAGGGCCACCAGACGGGTCTTCACACTTTTGTCAGTAATGGAGTTGCCGTAGCCGTCGTACGTAGGGATAGACTTTAAGGCAGCAGGGGGCACAACTTGCTGTCCGACTAGGGCCAAGGGCCCCGTAGAATCCACCGCCGGGAAGAGGTCATCATCATCTTGATGATCAGCCATGTCTGCTTCTGACCCGGTAGTGTACTCGGTATCGGAACTGTCCGAAGATGTGGATTCTTCTTCGGCCTCAACTTCTTCAATTTTAGCCTCGGCTTCTTCAATTTCAGCCTCGGCCTCTTGGATTTCTTCTTCGCGAGCTTGATAATCAGCCAGCCTGACGCGCTCGCCTGGAGCGTCAATGTCGATTTCGTAAAAGTCAGGCGGGTTCTCCGGATTCCTTGCTCGCCACCTTCTTGTTTGCATGAAGGCGTTAGGACCGGTCTTCACGGACTCAGAGAGTGTTCATATAATTGCAGAGTCGCTAGGTGCTCTGATTTTGAACAACAATGAAGCGAGCACTAGTACTTCGATTCTGTTTGGGGGTGGGAAACTACCATGTCCCACCGGCTAAGGCCAAGAAACTGGTGGCACAGGTGGGTTTATCAAATTGGAATAGTACTTGTCCCACCGGTTATGGATCCTACTGAGACAGACGCAGTCTGTCCCACCGGGCGTGCCAGAGAAACTGTTGGTTACGAATCTGCCATGAGGAAAGGATTTGTTGTTAATGCGCCCAGATTCGCCCACCAGATTGAAAGGCCGGAAGGAAGGAATGCCTTCCGTGCCAATCTCCGGAGAAGGCCGACTTCCTATGGGGTTGTGTTAAGATAAGAGTGCAGGGAAAGAGATAAAAGTACAGAAAGAGATAAAAGTGCAGAAAGAAATTCCAAATGTG
This sequence comes from Wollemia nobilis, assembly GCA_028583015.1. Taxonomy (NCBI): domain Eukaryota; kingdom Viridiplantae; phylum Streptophyta; class Pinopsida; order Araucariales; family Araucariaceae; genus Wollemia; species Wollemia nobilis. The sequence goes on from JAQPPZ010000541.1 coordinate 15,355,831, forward strand.
ATTGGAGTTGGGTGGGGGGAATAAGCAGCATGACAACGAATCAATCACCACTACTAACAACATTCATCTACAAACATAATTGAAACAGCTATCAGCGATCCTATGTATCCTCTATCTATGCATTCCAGGAATACTTGGCCACCAAATGCCGGAGTCCAGAGTTCAGTACAACAACAAGCAATGACACAAGAAACATGAGGCAGAAATAACAAGGAGAGGCAGCTTACAAGATAAAAGACAGTAAGCAGAGCCAAGTATATGTTTATATTTGAGGCAAACGCACAGCTACAATTGTTCCCTAGCAATATATTCCCCTTCCACCACCTACAATGAAAAAGTGGTGGGTATTTATAGCCCAATTTCCCCCCGATTACATTCATGGGCACAAAGTCCCAGACAAGACAAGTAGCTGACACGAGCGGCTGAGGAGCTGCTGATGTTGACTTCTGTCGGGCAGGACTGTCCTTGCAGCATGGTGTCCCTGAAGGCGGTACAGCTATGTGGCAGCGCGTTGGGTCAAATCTTCGGTCAGTAGGAATGCGGGTAGGTGCGGCGGATGGCACTTCACATCGGCTTAAATGGTGACAGTTGGCGCCGGTAGTGTAGCCCATGCTTTGTCCTTGCGCGGTCAAGTCTTGGATCGAATCCCGAAGATGGATACTTGTCGGATGCTGATGTATGACATGTGTCTGCCTTGAAAGGCAGCTTATCCAACTTCGCCCAGGATTCGGGCGCTATCGGGTTGCGCAGTTTGAAAACAGCGCAGTTGGAAGGCCTTCTCGCCTTAGCATTCTCTGAGTTGGCTTTACCCAACTGCGCACCGGTCAGAGGGCGCACTCCGACTTCGTCGCGAAGTCGGGTGTCGCACCGATGCTTGCTGTCTTCTTCCGCTGTTCGGATTGCGCATTGGAAAAGGGGCGCACTCCGACTTCGCTGCAAAGTCGCGTGTCGCCCCAGCACTTAGCTGTTTTTCTGCCAGATCATTCTCATAGTGCGCCCAGGAAGAAGGGCGCACTCCGACTTCGCTGCGAAGTCGGGTGTCGCCCCTGACACTTAGTCAGATTTTGCTTTGATCCTGCCTGCTTGCGCACTTCGGGTTTCCTACTGCGCTCCAACTGAGGGGCGCACTCCGACTTCGCTGCGAAGTCGGGTGTCGCCCCAACACTTACATTTTTCAAGGAACACCTCTGAAATTTTACTGGGGGAAGAAAGGGGGAAAGAAGGGGGAATGAAATTGCAAGGAAGAGGGAGAAATGAAGAAAGGGAAAATGAGGAGAAGGAAAGGAAAAGAGCAGCTCATTTGCAGAAACCAAAAACATGGCACCCCGTGCAAAATGTGGCAACAAGTACAAGAAAGGGTTTTTAAATAAGTTGGCCAATATGCTATGAAGAACGACATAATAAAAAAATGTCAGCTTTTTGCACTATCGTAAGGCTTGAACCATTTAGCCAAGAAGTGTACCATGAGCAATACAAGGGAGATAAAAGACTTTGGAGAGCATTTAAAGGGGATTCGTGTCCGTATATTAATGACTGTTTGTTTGTTGCGTGTGATCTTTTTAGCAAGATATGCGTATTGCTTCCATGCAAGAAGACTATTTTGGTTCAAGAAGAAGCTAAGTGATTTTTCACAATGTATGGATTCATTTTGGGCTGCCCAAAGCTACAACATACTATAGAGAGACAAGATTGTTGAGCATTTTTGGACTATTTTGTGGGCAAGTATTAACACTCAATTGAAGAGATCTCTTATCTTCGATCCATAAACAAATTTCCAAACCTTAGTAGTAAAGTGTGTATTGATTAAACTTTTGAGAGGTTACGATAGCATAAATCCATGGACTTAGGATACCAGCTTGACTTACATACAACATGCACATGATAGGGTTGCTCATACATCCTTATATGTGTCGCCATTTGAAGCATGTTGTGGCTATCTTCCTCAAACTCTATTTGATGTGGTACATGTGTTACAAGCTGGACATGGAGAAGAATCCAATAAAGAAAGAAGCAAAGCAAGTTATTTGTTCAAAAGATAAGTTTGGTTCATCAACGAGTACAAGAGAGACTCAAGGAACCCCAAGCTAGGTACAAAGCAAGATATTACCAGCATAGGAAGGACCAGTGAATTCCAACTTGGAGACATGGTTTGAGTTAAGAAAGTGGAGGCTTCCATTACAAGGCAAGGGACTTAAGGCCATAATCTATAGACCCTTTGAAATAATTCAACAATTGGGCAGGGATGCTTTCAATTTGAATTTGCCACCATATATGCATTGTATTTGATGATGGCTACAGAAAACTTGAAGCTGTATGAACCTTCCATGGTGAGTAAGGAGGAAAGAGAACAAATTCTATTATCAATTGAAGATTTGGTGCTTTATTGTCAGCTAGAGGTGGAAAAAGACACAATGTTGCAGTGGAAGATCAGGTCTACTTGTTGGGAAACTCAATAGTTTTGGTTGATTTGTTCAGAAGGACAGATCCCTAACAAAGAAAGGTATTAAACTATTATTCCAAATTTAAGGTGGGAAAATTGTTTCCTTATTGTACTTCAAAATGAGCTTTTGGTGAACAAAAACGTTTTGACTTGGGAGGGGTGATCGATCTAAAATGGACCCCTCCAAGATGGGAGGGACTCTAAGATGAAAGGCCAGAATGCAAATGGATGCTAAAAATTAATAAATACATTGGTTTTGAATTCCTGGGGATTTTTTATTTTATTTTTAAATATTGATGTAGTTGGGGGGGGTGGCAGTTTGAGTAGCATAGAGTTTGTGTTTCATGTAGGCACTTGCAAGGTTGAAGAAAACTTCATGAACAGAGGCCATAGTTGCATGTGCTGCAGTGAGAGAAACTTGGCTGCTACGTGCTTTTTGTATTTTGAAGGGAAAGTAATGTAATGCAAATTTTCGATTTTCCACTGTGATGGTTGTTTGTGAGATTAAGTTATGGCTTGAGGTAATTTGTTTTGATGTTTTGAGGCTGTTTATAGGGCTTGTCGACAGGAACAACACAAACTCCATTGCTACTTGCATTAGGGAAGATGGTTAAAGGATGTGTTATAAATATAATTTTTTTCTGATGAATTGTGGGGGATTTTGTTGATTTGAACTTCAGTACTGCTAGTCATGGCACCTATAGTGCCATGTGTTCACCAATAGGTGTGCATGCCATCATTCCTTAGGCACCCCATGTTTAAACACGCACAATTTCAAATGTTCCACTTGTTTCCTCTCAACCCATTTGTATTTGCACAAAAACTAATTGTTCACATTTCATCTAGCATGTAAATTAAATGAATTCCTTAGGTCGTCTTTTTTTTTAATGTGCTAAATACAGGAAAGGACGCCAATAAATAGGTCAGACCCCAAGAAAGCACCATAGCATCACCACTTTTGTTTTTTCTTTTTAAAAAGCTGTCTCGATATAACACTAGGCTGCCATGTTGTTTGAAGGAGTTATACGTCTAGCTAGCAGGCATGGAGTGGAGTGCCATGTTTAGACATTTCTATTTAGAAAGCTACATCTCAATATAACATTAGGCTGCCATGTTGTTTGAAGGAGTTATACGTCTAGCTAGCAGGCATGGAGTGGAGTGCCATGTTTAGACATTTCTATTTAGAAAGCTACATCTCAATATAACATTAGGCTGCCATGGAGCGGAGAGCCATGTTTAGACATTTCTCTCGGTTTAAGTTCTGTTCACAACATAATAGAATAGAAGGCTTTTAATATCTTGAGGCCAAACAACCTATGCGACTACAAAACGATAATGTCTTTTTTTTTTTTAAAATGGGTTCCCATGAATTTTAGTTTATAGTGAGGCCAGGACAACACATTGGACCTCTATGCCCTCCGAAACTTGAAACTACAAAAGTACAATGTAACCAAACAAAATACGTTATCGTACATTTGGAATATGAGTGCTCAGATTTTTTCTTTTCTTATTATGTTACCATATAAAATATGTTATCTTACATTTGGAATATGAGTGCTCAGATTTTTTCTTTTCTTATTATGTTACCAAACAAAATATGTTATCACACATTTGGAACGTGGGTGCTAACTGCATAGTGTTTTTTGATTTTTCTCCTCATTGTGTATATAGTTTATGCAGGGATTTTTGGGTTTTCCCTGTGGCAGCCGTAGATGTTAATCGATGACAGGATCTGCTTGCCTAATTCTTCGTCTTTGTCATATGTCTATCAGCGATACACTCTCCATGTTTATTTGCACAAGCACTCCATGTTTTGTTTAACTGTCATCATAGTTCTCAGAAAGGAAGATGATGGTAACCTGTCCTCGAAATCAGTGACCATGTGCCAGTTTCATGTATCATTCATGCACCTCGAAAATTTTAACCAATGTTTCATTGCTTTTCAATTCTCCAAATGTATTTATGTCACCTCTGAGTATGCCATAAAGGACATATCAACTTTTGGGGTATCCACGTGACAATTGAGCTTCCACAACAAAAGTATGCATACGCCATTAATATCATTGTAACCACCTTCACAAACGGTGGCATGCCTGCTTCCACTGTTTTGCATATTTTCCTTTAAGTTAAGATGAATTTTCCCAAGTTTCTTCCTTACAGCCAAATGTATCTATTATATGCGCGAAGGACAAGGAAAAACTCTTGTGATTTTTTCTTATATTTTTTAAGATTACAAGCCTAGTGGCAATTACTCATAAATCTCTGACAATTATGATTTTGGCAAAATTGAAAATTTTCATAAATTTCCCAATATTTGTAGCTATATTTTCAAGTTTATTGTTGATGTGTTGGACAAGTGGCCTCCATGAAGTACTTAAGATTGAAGCCATCGTCATTGTTCAAATTTAATAGCCTTTTTCCTATCCCCAATGCCATCATCGTTTTTGGTCAATAAATCTTTTGCTTTCTATGTGTAGCTTTTTTCGGGGGCTCCATGGGGTTCTTTTTAAAGTAAGTTTGATCTCTATGCATGATTGTCATGCTGTTCTTAGTTTTCCTCTTGTTTTTTCAATTTGAGTTGTGAGCAAAGTTCTCATTCATATCAGCCTAGATATAAAAATTCAGATTGCAATTTAAGAAAAGGTTTGTGCAATGAATTGTTCTAGCTGAAAGTTTTGCATTTTGAAATCAGAGATGATTAGATTTTGTTGAGACTGAAGTAAAGAATTTATAAACTTTGTGTTAAGCCAATTATTTTATTTTCGAAGTTTACATTTACAAACTCTAGACTGTATTCACTCAGGGAGAGTGGTTGGCAGGTGATAAAATTTTCCAGCCAAAAGGGCCATGTGTGAACCGAGTGTTTTCTGTTACTAGATCAGCTTCATCAGGGGGGAAAGGTGGTGGTGTGCTTGACAGGCCAACAAAAGAGAAAACTACACCAGGCCGTGAATCTGAGTTTGATCTACGGTAAACTGAGCTCGGAGAATAATATATTATCAATACATTCTTGTGTTGTTTTATGCACTAAGATATCTATTTCCTTGCAAATGGATTTAGATATATGAATATCTATTATAGTGCAAGTGGCCACGGTCTTCACTTTGATAATTAGTCTTGCTGCCAGTAAAATAGATGTTACATCTCAAACATTTCTATTTTATTTTAAGTGTTTTCTATTCTTTCTTTGTGTCAAAAAGGAAATCGAGGAAGACATCTCCACCATATCGTGTATTATTGCACAATGACAATTATAACAAAAGGGAGTATGTGGTACAAGTTCTGATGAAGGTTATCCCGGGAATGACACTTGACAATGCTGTTAATATTATGCAAGAAGCCCATGTAAATGGCATTGCAGTTGTGATTATTTGTGCTCAAGTTGATGCAGAAGAACATTGTACGCAGCTTCGTGGAAATGGATTGCTTAGTTCCATAGAGCCAGCTGGTGACAGTTGTTAAAGATTGGTCGTATTGACTTGTCAAGAGCACTGTATATTATGACTTGGGTTTAACTGTAAGCAAGTGTGCATGCCAATGTTAGTGACAGAAGTCTACAAGCATGCCCTATCAAGAGCTATATAATTGTGAATATACCTCTGTAGTTCCCTGTGTACATGGAGGGAAAGAAGAAAGAGAACCACGTCCCTGTCAGCATTATTAGAATGTGAAATGACTATCATCTGACCATGATAATCTCTATAGTCAATGTACACATCTAGATTATATTCTCATTATTGTGTGCAGTTCATGGAAAATCCTCTCTTCTGCTTTTCCTGATCTGTAACATCATTCTTTTTCTGTTACATTTCAATTTGGAAAATTCCAGTGAACAAGCCTTATTTGCATCCAGGCAATCATGCCATTTCTGTTTTTGGCCAGTACCTATAAGAAGGCTGGAGAATTAAATAAAATATTAAAAATGAAATGCTTTGTAGGTTGAGGCATATCAAATTGGATATGCATGGAAGAACTACTTATCTGCTTTTGATGTCTTGGTATGTGTGTATTGTGTTTGCAAGAGTTTTGTTATCTGTTGTCTTGTGTTTTTGAATATGTTCTCTCAAGGGTCTTTGTATTGCACAATTTCATAGTATGTTACTTATGGGTGACTTTAGAATCTGACAAGTATCAAACACATACCTAAGCTGCATGAAGCTTATGTTTCATATCACTTGGTTTATGCGAGTAAATATGAATGGGTAATAAAGTCCTTATGCCAACGTTTATAAAAATTGATGCATTCTGTAAGTGGAAAATGTCTTAAATACTTCTAACTTGAAACGGGTTGTAGGCAGAGCTTTTTCTTATACACAAATTGTCTTCTCCATTAACATCATTCTTTCTTAGGTGGTTCGTTGTATCACTCTTTGAGTCTTTAGTATGTGGATATCTCTAGTGATTGACAAGAGTGCTCCCAACTATTCATCAGAGTTTGAGCTATGACAATAAGCTTTATTTTAAAATAAAGTTTGCTGGCATTGCAAATTCAGAATAGTAGATAGCCCTATATAACTGAGCAAAGACGAGCCCTAATATGTCCTATTGTAACATAGGGAAAGGAACATATGCATGACATAAAAATTCTGAGTATGAGAGGTTTAAAAATTGTTGGAAATAGGTTTAGATAGATTGCTGTGTAGTTTTATTCTAGATTGTAGAAATTTGTTAAGTTCTCTTAACAACATTGTCAAAGACAAACCTTTATTTATCACGACACTTGCAGGTTTTATTACTAATATATTGAAAGTGATGAATTTTCCAAGTATCACATGGGAAGATCACATAGATGCTGAAAACTGTAGAACCATGTGCATGAAAGAGATGAGAACAAAATTTTCCAACAGATACCACGTAGCGTACCTAAGTGTAATATGCCAGTATCTGAATTTTTTAAACTAGACCCAGCTTTTCCACAACAGCTTCCTAATGTTGAAATTTAAACTAGAAATTATCCAATTGTAAACTACAGATCCATTACTTTACTCTCTTCAATATTTGAAGAGAAAAAACAAATTTGGCACCTATGGTAGACCCTTTGATGTTTCAAGAAATTTAGATTACATACGTACACAAAAACAGTGAAGGATAAAATATCTATAAATGAGATAATTTTAAGCATATATATTATCTATATATTTTTTTCAATTGGTTATATGGGATTGAAACGGGCCTCACCCGTATTACATCATCACCACACAGTGGTATTACAACAAAGGTTGAATATTATCCATGTATCCTTGGGCAAGATTTGAACCTTGGTCTCCTCTTTAAATATTGAGGAATCTAACCGGTTAAACTAATACCACTTAATATATATTTAATCTGTATTATCTCATCGTCCATCTCAATTTATAGGTCTTGTGAGGAAACGCACACATAGGCATGTGTGTTAAGAGAGAAATTTTAATTTTAAATTTAAATATCTTTTGTATGTTTAGCTCATCGTTTGGCATGTGTGTTAAGAGAGAAATTTTAATTTTAAATTTAAATATCTTTTGTATGTTTAGCTCATCATACTCTCAACGGGACCAAGGCTTCATTACTGTTTAGTACATAGAACATGGGCAGTTCTTGGAAAACATCAATTTCACCTTTCACCTGATTTAGTAAACTTATAGTTGTTTATGTTTTGATTGAAAGCATAATAAAATTTGTTGAAGTAAATTTATTCAACTTAATTCCATTAAAATCTCAATTGAGATTTATAAATTTAGAATTAAACACCACTAAGATATTTGTATATTAGAATTTATGGGTTGAAGAGAATGAAAGAATTTTTAAAATAATTCTCAAAATCATGCTGAAGTTTGGAATTATATAATTGTCTCTTTTGGAGAATATTTATAGATCTAGTATTCATTGAAAGAATTTTGAAGTGCGGAAAAAGAGGTGTTAGTTTCTTGGTTATAGGATTTGAATATATAAAAAGAATCATCTACGCCAATAAAGTTAATACAAAAGATTTGGTTTAATCTATAGTAAAAATGGAATTGTCCAAAAACTTGGGTTTATCGAACTTAATTTTGGTGATTCCTCCAAAGAAAATTTAGGAAAAGCTAGTAGAAATGGTTTATTTGAAAATAATAAAGACAAAATCCTCTCTTAAAATCATATGAAACTTTCATTAACAATGGTGGAGAGTCTAGAGCACTTTTTAGAGGGATCAATTTTTTTTTTTAATTCAAATAAGAGGGATTAAAATTGCAATTGAAAATGATAAATTATATTTCAATTTAGGAGGATTCATAAATTACCATAGTTATCATTAATGCAATCAATAAAAATGTTTATAAGGATTGAATAAAAAATAACATTGTTTTTATATTCATTAACTATTGTTAAATGCAATCTCTTGGAAATATGACCATATGACCATATCTATAGATAGATATATTAGCGTGGAACAAATAATTTAGCTAATTGTGGTGTTGATGTTTGTTTTCGTGAAAATTCAAAAACTTAAAAGCATAGCTATATGAAAAAGACGATGAATATTTTTTATTAAATTTTTTTTGACAAAAGCGCAAGCTAAATATAGTTTAAATGTAATATTTTGTTATTTGATGGAGTGGTGTTGATGTCTATTTTAGTGAAATTCAAATTTTAGAAAGCATAAAAATTTGAAGAAGTTGATCAATATTTTTTTATATAGGAAAGGAAATAAATAATATTTTTGACAAAAGCTAGATATGGTTTAAATGTAATATTTTGTTATTTGATGAGTGGCCCCCAATAAAAGCCATATATAACTTAATTAAAAAAAAAAAATCTAAAAATTTTTCACCATTTTTTTTTGTAATTAACCTTTTTTTGGTAGGTAAAAATTATATTAAAAGTGAGTTTTGAAAGGACCCCAAAACCTTTTTACAACAGGTCAACCGACCAAACCAAAGGTCAAGAACAATCAATTTGAAGAATCCCACCCAGTGGAAAATAGATAGTTTGGAAAAACCCACCCAGCGGGAAAAGACAATTTTGAAAAATCCTGCCTAGCGGGAAACCACAAATCCCGCCTAGCGGGAAACCACCAATTTTGAAAAATCCTGCCCAGCGGGAAACCACCAGTTCTGAAAAATCCCGCCCAACGGGAAGCAACCGAAAACCACCAGGTTGGAAATCCTACCCAGTGGGAAAACCAGTAGATTGGAAAATCCCGCCCAGCGGGAAACCACCAATTTTGAAAAATCCTGCCCAGCGGGAAACCACCAGTTTTGAAAAATCCCACCTAATGGGAAAACATGCAGGATGATGAATTTGAAAATCCCGCCCAGTGGGAAGCAACCGAAAACCACCAGATTGGAAATCCCGCCCAGCGGGAAAACCAGAAGATTTGAAAATCCCGCCCAACGGGAAATCCCGTCCCGCCCAGCAGGAAAACCAACAAAAAAATGGGATTGAAAAATCCCGCCTAGCAGGAAAACCAGAAGATTTGAAAATCCCGTCCTGGCCAGTAGGAAAACCAGCAAAAAAACGAGATTGAAAAATCTTGCCCAGCGGGAAAACCAACAGGAATGGAAAATCCCGCCCAATAGAACTAGCAGAAGAACGAGTTTGGGAAACTGCAGCACTAGAATCTCACCAACAGGAGTACGAGGAAGCCGAAAGGATCCAGGGAAAACAAACGCAGACACAAAGAAAGGATCCCAGAAGCCACAAAGGACCAGGGACCCACCATCCTTGCTCACAAACAGTTCCAGGGAAGAGGAACTGGGACTGGGAACAACTCAGGAACAAGAAAAGGCCCTCCCCAAGGCCAAGAACAAGCTCTGAGAGTCCACCAAGAAGAAGGACCAAAAAGCAGAATCCCTCGAACAAAAACTGAAATGAAAACCTGCGAAGCCTAGGCAGAAAGCAGTAGCAGACACCAAGATGAGATCCATGAAAAACCTAAACTAATGGATCCAAGGGTCTGCATGCATTGATCACCGATCCCCCCCAAGATCGAGACGTGCAACAAAAAACCCAAAGCACCTCGACAGAAAGGACCAAGAATCCCCATCCTTGCACACGAACAACTTCAGGGAACTGGGACTGGGGCTGGGAACAACTCAAGCACAGGAAGAGGCCCCCCCAAGGCCATGCAAATGCTCAAAGCGTCCACCAAGCAGCAGATCCAGCAAAAATAAGCCTTCGAACAGGAAAACGAACATGGTCCCACCCAAAGGGATGAGACCACCAGCAACCAATGACATCCCAGAGAGGAAACACGAGCAAAGAGGAAACTGGCCCCCTAGACCAACCTCGATGAAGAGAGAACCTCACGGGATGCACCAAGAAGTGAACGAGAACCCAACCTGCAACCACCACCATAGACCGAGAAAGCCCTGGGAACCGGATCCCAGTAACAACCTGCAAAAAAACCCCAGGGAAAAGCCTAAGGGAGATCAGGGACAGGATATCAGGAACATGCAGGAAACCCCAGAGGATCCTTGGGAAGCACCAGGCCCGGGATTCAAACGAGGAAACCCCAAAAACTACTGGGAAAGGAGCAGAAAGTGGGCAAGGATCTCCCCCCAAGGAGATCATATGCTACAAACCATTCCCAGAGTGGGATGACCTGGGATGAATCAGGGACTGGGCAAGAACCAGGGAAAAGGGGAGCAGGGAGAGGGAGCAAGTCCCTCCCCCTCCCCTCTAATATTATAATATTTGGGCAAAAGGAAGAGGTGAAAAATATTTTCTAATTAATTTTTAAAAGGCTCTAAAAAAATGTTTTTAACGTTCTCGAGGTCAAAGGCCATATAAGACGACTCTCATGGAAGATGTTTTTTACCCAATATATGATTAACCAACCATACTCTGATTACCAAAGCATGGTGTATATTTTATATAAATAAGGATGACAACTCACAACATAAGAGTTAACATTGGGAGGAAATGACACACATATTTGGCATAACTACACAAAGGAATTGGGAAGAGCAACTATAGACTAAATCAACAAAGAGATTGTCTAATATGGTCAAAGAATCCAACAAATGGACAATAAAAGATTAGAGAAGAGTATAAGGAAAGCTTTGACAACAACGAGGAAAAACATTGGTGGTGGGATAGATTATGGAAGGTAAAAGCTTCCCTAAAAACTAGAATCTTTCCCTAGTTAGTTCTAGCAAAAAAAACACGAATATGGGATGTTCCTCAAAGGTTTTGGCAAGGTCCAAGTCAGTGTGTCATGTGCAGAAAGGAAGAAGAAACAATGGACCATCTTCTCGTTCATTGCCCTTTCGTAAGAGTGTGGAATTTAATTCTACCTTTAACTCAAGGGAAATGATAGTGGCTTGCTAGGAATCTTTCGGATAACATGCAACAATGGTTTAAAGAAAGAGGATTAAAGGAGTATAGATGTGTCCATTTGAAGATAAGAAAATTCTAGAAATGCCAGGCTATTTGAAGATAAGGAAATTCTAGTGATTCAGGTACAAGTGCAGATTAAATCCATTTTTGAAAGTAAAAAAATCTCCTCAAAATCAAAATTGAGTAGACATATAAGAACACTATAGTGGATCCTATAAAGCCATGGACCTTCTTTGATGAAGCTTGCCATGGAAGCCTAGGTAGGCGTGGGGTAAGAGGAGCACTTTACTTAAATAAAAATCATAAGATCACTTTCATGGCAGATTTAGGGGAAGAAATAAATAACATGGCATAATGGAAAGCATTGATCCTCTTGATGAGAATAGTAGTGGACCAAAGAATTACAACTTTACAGATTTACGGTGATTTGATTAGTTGGGTTGTAGATCATGTTGAGATGAAAAATTTGCTCCTCAATCTTTTCTATGAGCAAGTGAAACTATTATAATCTTCTATACCATAAATTTCATCGAAGCACATCCATAGGAAACTAAATGTAGAAGAGATTCTTTCAAAAGATGGTTTGAACCATCCAACAGACACTTGGCAAATGGACGAAGTGGTTAGAGGACTTAGGATTTCCTCACAATCCTCTTATTAAGGATCATATTAGAGATCTATTATTAGCACACAAAAATAAGGTTTCCAAAGGGACCCTTTCCTTTTTTTTTTTATAGAATATAGGCTTCATAATAGCATTGGTCTTCAAAATTGAAACCTAACTCATCAGTTTTGGCACTCAAGTAAGAGTCTTTTGAGAACTATGACTGATGAGGAAGTTATTCTTGCTTTCCAACTATCAGTCATGTTATTAGGATTTTGTTTTTGGATTGTAAGTTGATTGTAACATATTACAACAGGGAGGCTAATACTCTTCTCAGTTTAATATAGACCAACTATTAGATAAGATGTAACTGAAATTCTTGAGGGTACTTCATATCCGAAGCATTGTAATTGTTTTTCAAACTCAGAAATGAAAATTATAGATTTTTTCAAGGAAATAAAACATTAAAAATCATTTCAAAAAATATATGTAAAACTTTTAAGATCAAAGCAAGAAATAATTAAATCAAATGTCAACCGGTTAGATTCCTCAACATTTCGAGGAGGAGATCCAGGTTCGAATCTTGTCAAATGAAACATGGATAATATCCAAACTTTGTTGTAATACCATATTACACATTGAAAAAAAAACAAGAAATAAGTAAGAGAGCTTCGAACCAACTAAATTTACAAAAAAGAAGGTAAATTAGAGATCTACTAACTCAATTAAAAAAAAAAAAAAAAAGTAAATTAGAATTATATTTGTAACACTTATAAGATAAAAGCAAATAATAAACAAACAACAAAGGTAAATTAGAACTTGAGCTAATCAATCAAGTTAAAATAAATTGATACCAATTACCATGGGTATTTAAAGTTGAGATAACAAGTAAACAAAATAACTAGAAGTATATTTATAAAACTTTTAAGATCAATGTTAAGGTAAATTAGAAGTTAAGACAATCAATCAAGTTAAATGGACACTAAACATTATGAATATTCAAAGTTGGGATAGTAAATAAATAAATAATTAAAAATGTATATAAATTAAAGCTTTTGGGATATTGCTCAATAGTTTGAACACTATGGTAATAGATTCTTAATATGTTTGATAAATGCATGGTGATGAATGACATAATTGAAGAATGGTTAAAGTAATAGCAAAGCACTTTTAAAAGTGAGGTGTCACAAACAATCAATGGGATACATCGAAAGATCAATACTTTAGAATGTATGGCAAGAAAGGAGAAAACTAATATTAAAAGGGAAGGAAAGCAGTTTAGAGGTAATGAAAAAACATTTGTTTAGCCATAGACGAGTCTAAATCAATTCTAACTCACCCAATCCCTAATATTGAAGCAGAGAATCTTGATAGATGGAGTCAAGTCATCATATGAAATTAATAGTGGGTACATGAGAAACAAAAGGAAGGTAGAGAATATAAGTGGAAACCACTAGAAGTAGAGTTAGTTAAACTGAATTTTGATGGAGCATCTAAAGGAAATCTAGGACCAGGAGAAGGAATAATAAAAAATAATAGGGGTAAGATTTTGTCACATTACACTTTCAATAGTGGATTTAAGACAAATAATGAAGCTAAAGTTTGGGCGGATTTGGAAGGATTAAAAATATGAGTATGGATGGAAGGTGATTCACTAATAGTAATAAATACAATTTTGAGGAAACCAAAGGCTCCATCGAACATACAAGAGATCATTTTGAAATTACAAGACTTTGGTACAGAGTTTGAAGAAATCGGGTATACACATACATTAAGAGAAGGGAACAAATGTGCAGATAGGGTAGCCAATAAAGGAGTTAAATAAAGGATCGTGAAGTTAAATTCTCTTTTCCATGGTTAGAGGAAGTAGTAAGTTTAGCTGAAGTTGATAAGAAAAATACGAAATGTGCAAATTCAAAATAATGTTCTTTAAGACTACAAAATATTTTAGGGGATCCATTTATAGATCAATGCATTGGAGAAACTAACGGTCCAAATTTGGTAAAGCGGACTACTATTTCATGAAGCGAGAAGAATTTTTTTTATGCTTAAGAAAAAGAAGATGACATCAGATGGACATCACGTTTGAATGAATTATTTGAGTTGTTGGTTGGATTATGAGACAAAATATGGATTGGAACTTTCAACTTTTGAGACTACGAAATTATTTATTACAGTTCTTGTGGTTGCACTTATGCTTCACGGAGGAAACTAATAGTCTAGATAAAGTCTCCTCTTATGAATTCATGATGATAGGTAGGGGATACTTTGTCGTTACATTTACCTCTATGGAGGAAAAGAGCACTATTTTTCATGGAGGTCTTTGGTTTATGGTATCCAACCCACTCTACATGACCCCGTGGAGCACAACATTTGAACCTCAAGAGGAGGAGCCTGAAGAAGTTTTTGTTTGGGTGAGGTTGCCAATTTTGCCACTACACCTATGGAAAAAACCTTCAATGGAATTAATAGGAAACACTACTCGAACATTCATTGACTGGGCTCCTCCAAAGGCCAATAATGCTATATGCGCACGCATCTGTGTGCAAGTCAATCTGAAAAAAGGTTTTCCTGAGCATATTGGAATAAAGGTGTTTGATTGGATACATAACCAACCCTTGGACTATGAGCATATACCATTCAAGTGTATAACATGCCATGAGCATGGGCATTTCTCCCAAAATTGCCCAATTAAACAAGCACAAGAAACAAAAAAGGAAGAACTAGGATTCCAGGAAGTCAAAAGGAGATTGCGCAGATCAAGAAGCAAGAATCGACAACCTCAACCACATGATAAAAAAATCTTCCAGCACAAAAATAAATTTGCTTAAAGGAGAAAAGGAAATCACCTCTCTAGATGTGTTGGCTCCTAAAGATAAAGAGAAGATACCTACAACCGAAGCTGACAAGTCACCAGAAATATTAGGAGAGACACCAGAGAACACAACTGGAGAAGAAACTGATGGGAACTCAGAGGAAGAGGTAGAAGAAACACAAATGGAGGAAATAATGGTTCCTAGGGGCTTGCTGACCACACGATCTACAGCTAAGGGAAGTAAATCGAACCAACAACTCAGAAATGAGCAAGCACAAAATAACTTGCAATCTAAAACGTAGGTCAAAATTGAGGAGAGCTTTGTAAAAAATAAGAAGCAATCCAAAAAATGAAGATTATGTCATCGAACTGTAGGGGACTAGGAATCCCTCTGAAAAAAACTATCTCAAAGTTCTAATACAGAAGCAAAAGCCAACAATAGTTTGTATAAAAAAAAATAGTAGAGGCAACACTGACTACAGAATGGCAAAATATATGGGCACAATCAGAACTGATAACTGTTGATTATGTGGGAGCTTCAAGGGGACTATCTTTGGCTTGGGACCCACATCAACTAGTTTGTAGCTTACAACATAAGCATAATAACTGGATAGGTACAAAATTTGTCTTACCAGATGGAACTAGTGTAGTAATAATAAATTTTTATGGTCCAAATCATCCTATCTAGAAAAGAGAAGCATGACAAAAATTAGCACAATGACTAGACAATGAGAAGTTTGACAACATAATACTGGGAGGAGATCTCAACATGATTCTCTACCATTGGGAGAAGTTTAGCAAGGGATCCAAATAGAGATATACTCAATTAAATTATGGTAGATGGAAGCTTACAAGACATTCGACTGATCAAAGGAAAGTACACTTGGAGCAATAGAAGAGCAAGGGCAAACTATACTGCAGAAATATTGTATAGATTTTTTATCAGTAAAAATATTCTAACACACTTTCCCCTCACTTCCAATCACATAATTCAGAACTCTATCTCAGATCATAAGTCGATTCTTTTGGATAATGGCCAAAGCCTATAATCCTGAAAAAAATCCTTTTAAATACAACTCTGAATGGGCAATAGAAGAAGATTTCAGTGAACTTGTGGTTTGCACTTGGAACCAACAGGTCCAATCCACCAACCCCCAAGAAAAATGGAAAATCAAAATTCAAAAATTGAAACACATGATAAAAAATGGTTGGCAGAAAAAGCGAGAGTCAAACTAGACAATAAGCAATTGATGCAACAACTAGAGCAGCTAGAAACAAAAATTGAGGATCATCCTCCTCAACCATGGCAAGAAGATGCAAGAAATGACCTGATTCAGAAGCTCAATAAATTAAACATTGAAGAAGAAACACATTGGATGCTTAGATCCCAAGTGGTTTGGCTAAGCAAGGGGGATACAAACACAAAATATTTTCATCTGAAAACCATGCAACATTGCCAAAGGAACACAATCAAGGAGATAGAGCATGAAGGAACCACTTATACAGATAGGGGGAAAATTAAGGAACTTGCCAACCAACATTACCCAGATTTGCTCTCCAGAGAAAATGGTAACCCTCATTCCCAGGGAATACTACTGCATCATATACCAACAGTATTAAATTTGGAAGACAAACAGGATCTCAATCAGCCAATCACTATGGAGAAACTTAAGGAGATTATAACAACCCTACCAAAGGATAAAGCTCCTAGACCTGATGCTTTCACAAATAATTTTTACCAGCAATACTTACACATCATCGGAGAATATTTTCTACGCATGATTAAGGATGTTAGGGTGAAAGGTAAGCTTCTTGGACCCATCAAATCCACCTTTCTAGCATTGATTCCTAAAGAAAAAATGCCACTACTTTCTCTAGATTCAGACTAATTTCTCTATGTAACTCTTCCTATAAAATTATTACCAAGATTTTGGCCAATAGACTAAAGAAGAAACTTGAAAAACTAATATCAGAAGAGCAAGGAGGGTTCATGCCTGGAAAAAAAATATATGATAATATCATAACAGTGAATGAAACCCTCCATAGTAGTAGAAAATAAAAAAAGAAACAAATTGTTATAAAACTCGATATGGAAAACACCTTTGATTGAGTTAATATACAATTTGTAGAACATGTCCTTCAAAAGTTTGGACTCCCACATTAGGTCATCAAGTGGATCGAAGCATGCATTAAAAACCCATGGATAACCCCCTTAATAAATGGAGAACCAACAAATTCCTTTCAAGCTACAAGGGGAATTAGACAAGGGTGTCCACTATCACCATACCTTTACATCATTTTTGCTGAGAATCTTGGAAGATTAATCAACCATCTTCGAAGAGAAAGAAAAATAACAGGGATAGAGGCTGCAACAGAATGCAAAAGTTGTAACACATGCCCAATTTACAAATGATATCATTCTTCTAGGTGAAGCCACCAAGAAAAATTTTAGACGATTCAACCAATATATGGATTGGTTCACACAAGCCATTGAGGCTCATATAAACACTCAAAAGAGTTAGTTCTTGTTGACAATTTTGTCACATTGCATAGAGGGGTAGTAAAATCAAATTTTTTGTAAAGTATTTCTTTTAATTTCATGAATTTGTTCCCTTGTTTTTTTTAGAAACAACATTTTTAAGCATTGCAACAATTTTGGATTCCATCGCTATCCCCCTTGTACATAGAATGGAGATGCAAGAGCTTCGCTACTGAGCAGGCTAAGGAAAAGGGCTGAGCAGGAAAAGGAAGATAGCTTCGCCAAAAGAAAGAAGTAGGGGATGAAAAGAGCTTCGCACCCGAAGCATTTCAAGTAGCTACTTCGGGCGAAAGTTTTGCGAAGCGGCATTCGAGCAGTCCAAAAGAACAACTTCATCGAAGAAGGGAAGTCTAGATCGCGATTCGAGTTTGCTAAGGCGAGAAAACTACTTCGGGCCCGAAGCATTTCAAACAGTTGCTTCGGGCGAAAATCTTGCGAAGCAGAAGTTGAAAGAGCACAAACATTGGAAAGTACTTCGCCAAAAAATCGTCGAAGCACCCACTTCGGGCCTCCCCACCAGCGAACCATTTCTACTTCGCCAAAATTCGCCACAAAGCATATGCTTCGGCTAGCTTTCGTGCAAAGCACTTTCACCCAAAGCGGTAGCGGTCGTAAAGAACAAGACATTTTTCGAAGGTAAGAATGTGCTTCAGACGAAATGCCCCCGAATCGCAGTTTTGAGGGAGGATCGCGACGAAGCATTTTGAAGACTCACCAGCGAAGCATCCACTTCGAATAGAGAACCTCGGCGAAGCAGTTTGACATGTCTCTCCAGCGAAGCAGCGAGAAATGAAGAGCCCCACCTTGAGGAGGAATACCTGCTTCGGCACTTGACACCCCCGAAGCTGTCTTGCGAAGCTCCACCATGCGAAGTGTAAACCAAGAAGGAAGATCTGCTTCGGATCAAGACCATTGCAAAGCGGAGTTGCAAACAAAAATCTAGCGAAGTGCTCCAAGGGCACACACTCCAAGCCAGGTATTTTTTCGAGGAAATCAAGTGCCTCATAAATGCATTTTTACGTGCCCGAAAAACCTTGTTGCTCATTTTGAAAATTGGAAATGAAGTATTAGTTCCTAAAGGAGAACCCGACGAGCATGACGGCCACTCGAGCACTGCACCCAGAGGCCAAGGACATTCAGGCGGCTCATTAATGAATGTTTCCCCGACTGACCTGGTCGCAGCTGCTAATTTTGGTAAAGGATTTGAGAGATCAGTCACGAGAGCCGCGAAGAGCTGTCTTCTCGGGTTTTGAAGATGTACTCCTCTATTTTGTGCATTAATGGCTCAGAGGGTCGGGTCCTCTATAAAAACCCATGCATTGTAATGAAAAAGGGGGAGGAACTTTCTACTAAGAAAGCTGTTGTAACTTGAATCCTTGCGATTAATACTTAAAGAGCTTTGAGCATAATTTCTCTCTTGTATGCTACCTTCTGTGTTTGTTTCTTTTATCACTTTCTTCATTTGCATACTATAATTTTGCATTCTGGATTTAGGTGTGCGATTGGGGACGGAACCCTAAAATTTCCCCGAAGGATACATAGGAGAGGAAAATGTTGTATTAGTTTTCTTGTATGCTGCCTGTGGATATTGTTTCTGTTATATTCACTCTGTCCTAATCATCGTAACTCTGAACTCTAAATTTCGATGAAAGGAGAGGGTAATCCTGGAACCCGTCCAGAGGATACATAGGAAAGCTAATATCGTGTTATTTTCTTTTTATTCTTGGTGTTTCTTGTTGCTGTTTCAAGCTATTGGCTAGCGATCGTGCTTCTCGTTCTTTCCCACTTTAAATTATCACATCTCTTCCCTTACCCCTTTTTATTTATTTCTTGCACCCTTACTATTTTATCTCTTTCCTGCACCCTTATCTTAAACACCGAAGTAGTTTAGTATAGGAGCCGACCTTTCTTCGGAGATTGGCACGAGGGGCATCTCTTCCCTTCGGCCTTTCAATGTTGGTCCAGGTCTAGGGCACATAAAATTTCCCAAATCCTTTCCTGGGCATATTTGATGACCAACAGTTTCTGGCACGCCTGGTGGGACCCAATAAGTCTCACCTTGTGAGTGGTAGTGAGAGTCGATGCTCGTCTCATTGCTGAAAGAATCTTAGCATCTGGCGACTCTGTTCAACTCGAGAATATTTAAGTCATAGAGACCGGTACCTAAGTCTATGCCTTCATGCAAACAAGATGGAGAGTTAGGAATAGAGGAGAGAAAACTGAGTTCTTTGAGCTTGATATTGATGCCTTCGGGGAACGCACTATTGCGTGGAACATCCTCGCAAGAGGCTGTTGTTGACGAAAAAGGCTTAACTTCGGTTAGTACAACAGCTAGCTTTCCTCCTAATCCTCCCAACTCATCGAAGCATCCTAGTGCATCTATTCAAATTAGTCGCCCTGTTATCAACCAAGGAGGAGCTTCAGGAATTCCTATTTCTCAAAATCCAGGAGCAAATATGGCACAACAGCAACAGCAACAACAACAACAACAAATGCAGCAGCAACAGCAGCAACCGTCACCCAGATTGTTCTCAGCATAGAATTCTTCGGGACCACTAAATTTAGCAAGACAAGGGCAGGTTCCACCTGTTGCTATGAAGAAGATCCCAACGTTCGATGGAACTAGGAAGACTGCTCTGGAGCATATCCAGGACATAGTTTCTCTGGCGACGATTCATGACATCACAAAAGAGCGAGTTATGGTAAAGCTTTTGGTTCTATCTCTTAGAGGGAAACTCCTCTACTGGTATAGATATTTACCACCCGATACTATAACGAGATGGTACCAGTTAGCCGGAAAGTTGATGCGAAGCTTCAATGAGTCCACCGATCCATATTCTCTTCTGCATCAGTTCACAACAATCCAGAGACATCCACAAGAAGATATCGCTGATTTCAATGTTAGGTTCGCTCGAACCTGGCAAAGGATACCAGTTGGACTTCGGCCAACTAACGAAGCTGCAACATACTATTTCCTTCGGGCTTTCAACCCTGACATCAGTGTCATGGTAAGGTATTCGAACATTAATACCTTCCCCGAGTTATATGAGTTAGACCAGATAGCGGAGATGGATCTAATAGCTGTGGGCAAGCTTCCCAAAGGATGTTGATGCCCATACTTCCTAATTTCCCTCAATCCCAGTATGCAAGCGCAACCGCTTCACAGATCTTTGCGACCCCCACATACCCAATCTCATCTTGGAACCCGAATCCCATTGTATCACAGATTGCTACTCCACAAATCCATTTTCCTATGTTCTCGATTTCATAGCCCACTGTCTCTTCGGCATTCCCTGTATTGCCAACACCACCTCAACACCCCGCCTTACCTCCAATACCAACAATGGCTCCATTGCCACCTATCCCTAAAACCGATGATATGCAAGCCAAAATATTGCAAGAAGTTCAGTCTCTGAACTCCACAGTGCAGACCCTGTCTAATGACATGACCATCATGAAGAAGAAACAAGTGCAACAAGAGTTTCTATCGAGAAGATCTTATCCTACACCCGCGCTTACCAAAGATCAAGCGATCCAGCAAGGGAGAGCATCGACAAGAAATGCTGTGATTGACGAAGCTCCGAGCACTTCCGATTACATACATTTGTGCTCCACGTGTAATGACCCTCATGAAGATTATACCTGCATGCTGCACTAACATTATGTGCAAACGTTGGCGAGCAGTAGCCATGGTGGTCAAGTCAACATAATTAGGAAATTGGATCAGAACCTGGTAATTGCTGAAGAAGAGCAAGTTGCAGTCCTTACCAGAGGAGGGAAAAGGTCAATAGAGGTAGACGCTACTCAAATGGCTCCTTTAAAGGTGCATGCTCACCATGAGAAGGGACAACAACCTTCTCAAGCCTCGAGCGAATCTCCTCAGCCTGTACCAGTCAAAGAGAAGGCCCAACAGGCCCCTGCAAATCCACCTCAGGTGGAAACTAAAGAACAAGATAAAGATAAGCTCAAGCTTCCTTCACTGACCAAGCGACAAAGGGTCGAAGCTATGGAGCAATATCACACTAGGTACAAAGCAAAAAAATAACCTGAGGTGCACAACTCCCTAGCTTTCAATATAGTAGACGAGTTGAAGAAGATTTCGACCAAGATCAGTCTGTATGACGCACTGCAACTACCCGGCCAAGCAGACTTGCTGCAAGAATCGTTGAAAATGACCAAAGCAAGAAAAGCAGCACCACTTGCCCTAGTGCAGACCCTGTCCACCTCCATTACGGGAAAGAACTGACCACCTCCGTTCTACCTGTCTCTATAGATGGAAGGGTATGTTGTTCACAACTGTATGATTGACTCCGGGGTCGCGACGACAGTCATGCCCAAAGCAGTATGCGAAGAAATAGGTATGGAGTATACACGAAGCAGTCATGGTGTACTCTAGTTGGATGGTACTCTCGTGAAGACTGTAGGTGTGATTAAGGATATCCCTATTCGACTACACAAGATGCCTCAGATCACAGTTACACAAGAGGTGGTGGTCGTCGACTTGGAGCCATATTTTAGTATGTGCTTATCAAGAGAATTTACGACGAAGCTGGGAGGATATCTATCTATGGATTACTCACACTTGGAGATCCCTTTGAAAGGAAAGAAGGTAAAAATTTACAACGAGAAGTCTTCTACCTTCCTTGTACAGAAGATGTCCGAAGAGGAGAGCAGCGATCCTGTGCAGGCGATAGTGGAATAAATAGAGCAAGTGGACTTGATCGAGGAGTCCCTCGCACAATTAAGTTGTGAAGATGAATTTTCATTGGCAAACTTTAATGCCATGATAGAAATCGAGATGGGATGTTATGCCATCGCCAAGCCCGAGAAACACATCAAGTTGAAAGATAAGATCTTTACCCAAGAAGGACTATGGAAGTTGTTCTTCGACGGTGCCCGATGCAAAAATGGTGTCGGGGCAGGGATTCTTCTAGTATCACCTTCTGGAGAGCAGAAGGAATATTGTTATCGGTTGGTGTGGAGTTGCACCAACAATGCAGCAAAATATGAAGAATTATGCCTAGGACTCAAGAAAGCAGAAAAGTTAGGCATAAAGCATATCCAAATATTTGGAGACTCAGAATCGGTATGCAATCAAGTCACCAACAAGTGCACTTTAAATAAGCACTATCTCAAGTCATACGGTAACAGAGTATGGGACTTGTTTGACCAGTTCGAATCTCTCAATCTGCAGTCTATTCCATGAGAAAAGAATAGACATGCCAATGTTCTAGCATCCATTGCAACCAAGTAATATCCAACATAAGACATGGTGCATAAGCCTAAAGCTATGAGGATGATTTATAGACCCTCTGTCCCAGACAGGGATCTGCATTGGCAAGTCTTTGACAGCGATGAGCAGATTGTGAATTTTATGATTCAAGAAGTAGCTACAGGTGAGAAGAAGACCAGATGATGAGGAATATGATGGGCTAGTTCAATTGAATAATAATCATGTACCTAAAGGATTAATTACTCTTGAAATCCTCTTTGATTAGAATGATCGAGCAATTTCTCATAGGATCAAGGTCAATGCGAAGCAGTATCAGGATTTGGAACTTGAACCTGGAAAAGCAATAAAATTTGGAATAGATTGCACTTCGAAGGAGCTAGAATAGATCCGATATCTGTGCAAAAGGTATCCCGACATTGTGGTATGGTCTTATCAAGACCTAAAGGGATATGATCGACAACTGATCCAACATACAATTGAATTGCAAGAGGGGATCAAACCCTTTCGACAAAAGCAAAGGCCTATAAATCCGAAGATTGAGGTCCTGATGAAAATTGAGCTCCTGAAGATGCTCAAGGTAAATATAATTTATCCCATTAAGCATTCCTCTTGGGTGGCGAATCTAGTCCCTGTTAGAAAGAAGAATGGAGATATGCGACTATGCGTGGACTTTCGCAACCTAAACCAGTCTTCTCTCAAAAATCACTACCCTCTCCCACAGATAGATCAAATCTTACACTCAGTGGCTGGGGCTCAGCGCTTCTCCCTACTCGATGGCTTCTTAGGGTACAATCAGATCTGGGTTAGGGACGAGGACCAACATAAAACCGCATTCATGACCAAGTGGGGAACATTCGCTTACCAGCGAATGCCATTCGGCCTTTCGAATGCGAGGGCCACTTTTTAGAGGGCCATGGATCTAGCTTTTGGCAAGCTCTTGAATAAGGTTATTGTTATCTATTTAGATGACATGACCGTCTTCTCCCGAAGAAGGGAGGATCATCCTTTTCATCTACAATAGGTATTCGAAAAATGCCAAGAATTTGACATTTCAATCAATCCAAAGAAGTCCATATTTGCGGTCAGCGAAGGGAAGTTATTAGGGCATGTGATATCAGAGAAAGGTCTCACTGTAGATCCTGACAGAGCTGAGGCTCTATTGAAGCTCCCACTCCTAGTGAACAAGAAAGGACTTCAATCCTTTTTCGGCCAGATCAACTTTGTGAGGAAGTTTGTTCCAGATTTCACCTAGGTCATCAAACTGATGTCCAAACTTTTGAAGGACGTCGAATTCATCTGGACGGAGGAGAGGAAAGAAGCATTTGAATATATCAAGGCCCGAATCACTCAGGCACCGGTCCTGACCAACCTTGACTACAACTGGGATTTCATCCTATATGCCATAGGAGAACCTGAGAACTATGCTGCAGTCCTAACTCAAAAGGGGGAAGATGGCAAAGAATGCCCCATCGCGTTTCTAAGTCAAGTGATAAACCCCCATGAAGAAAAATACAATTTCATAGAAAGGCAGGTGCATGCAGTAATGAAGTCTCTTAGGAAATTCAAGCAATTCATTTCCCAAAGTCGGGTTACAGTATTTGTCATTCACCTGGATGTGCATAACTTCATTATCCAAGGAGAATTGGGAAGCAAAAAAGCTGATTGGGTTAGCAAGATACAAGAGTTCAACATCGAAATCAGACCCATGAAATTAGTTCACAGTCGTGCGTTATGTCAAGAACTGGTGAAGAGCGTAGCGGCCGAAGTGACAGCTTGCCAGTGGGACGATTCGCCAACGGAGGGATGCTTCGCAAACCAGGAAGATAACGAGAAGGACTGGGTCGACGAGATAGTTGAATACTTCAACATCGATAGATGTCCTTCGCATCTAAATGCTTCGCAATGGAGGCATTTTAGGATGCTGTCCCTCCGATACATGCTACGCCCCAAAGGCCTATTTTTCAGAAACATTGATGGTGTTCTCCTCAGGTGCATAAAGGAAGACGATAAGAAGAGAGTCCTAGGAGAATTTCATTCAGGGTTATCTGGAGGTCACTTCACATGAAGAGTAACGGCATTGAAGATAATCAAAGTCGATTATTATTGGCCTACACTCTTCGTCAATGCCTTTGCGGTCTGTCACCAATGTGAGCAATGTTAGAAGTTCACCAGCTGAAGCAGAAGTGCTCCTATGCCTCTCCGATCGATACAAGTAGAAACACCCTTTCAACAATGGGGGTTGGTTTTCATAGGGGTTATATCACCGAACTCCTCCGCTAGGCATATGTTCATCCTGACCGCGATCGACTACTTCACCATATGGGCTGAAGCAGTTCCCATGAAGCATGCCTATCAGGAGACCGTCATCGCCTTCCTAGAAGGATTGATCACCCGGTTCGACATCCCAAAAGCAATCGTAACAGACAATGGTCCCGGGTTTTCAGGCACTAAAATCAATGAG
This sequence comes from Wollemia nobilis, assembly GCA_028583015.1. Taxonomy (NCBI): domain Eukaryota; kingdom Viridiplantae; phylum Streptophyta; class Pinopsida; order Araucariales; family Araucariaceae; genus Wollemia; species Wollemia nobilis. The sequence continues at coordinate 15,381,220 of JAQPPZ010000541.1, forward strand.
TTCCTCTATCGATATGGGATATATCATAAAGTCTCCTCCAATTACTATCCACAGGGCAACGGATTGGCGGAATCTACCAACAAGACTCTGTTGAGGGTGTTAAGAAAGCTCATAGAGATGAACAAAAGAACTTGGCACCTTCTAGATCGGGCCTTGTTGGCACCTTCTAGATCGGGCCTTGTGGGCCAATCGAATTTCTGTCAAGAAGTCAATCAAGACGTCGCCTTACGCCTTGGTGTATGGCAAGGAGGCCATCCTACCAACTCATGTAGAGATCCCTGCATTGCAGCTATTGGATGATGAAGAAGAAATTAATCCTATGGAAAATAGGCTGGCTCAGCTTCTGCAACTAGAGGAAGATCGTGAGAAGGCTTACCAGAGCTTCGCTAAACATGCCCAGATCACCCGAGACTGGTTTAAGAAGAAGTCCTCCGACCGCACTTTCAAAGTGGGAGATCTAGTATGGAAGTGGGATTCTTGGAAGGCCAAGCCTAGAAATAATGACAAATTGGACGCATTTTGGGACGGATCATTCGAAATCGTGAAGGTAAACTCGACCAATTCTTTCATCCTCAAGGATGCAGACGACCAGGTATTGCCAATTTCTGTCAATGGTCTTCATTTGAAGACTTTTCATCACTGAAGATGTAAAAAAAAAAAAAAGATGTTCGAATTTTGCTTTTGTACATAGTTTTTTCATTCCTGTATATATACCCTGCTTCAAGATCTCCGAAAGGCTAAGTGTCATAGTGACAAACTCCAGCTTCGCTAAGCATAGCCAGAAGCTCCTTCGGGAAGTTTTGATGCGAAGCAACTAATGCAAGATGCTTCGCAGCGAAGCACTTTAGCTTGGAGGGAGTCGTCGAAGAACCAAGCAAGAGCACGATGAAGGCATAAGATATGCTTCACAAAAGAAGATTGAGTGAAGCAGTTTTCGAAGGAAGGTCTAGCGAAGCATTTTTCAAAGAGAACGAGCTTCGGGGGGGCTAGCCTTCCATGAAGCAAAGTAGTGACGCAGCGAGGGAGAATTACTTCGGGCCCGAAACATAGAAAATCTAACCACATCCGAGGTTCGCCGCAAAGCAGTTTTAGCACTGGTTTCACTTTGCCAACCCAATCGCACGCGAGACCAGAAGCATTTAAAATGTGTCTTGGGGGACGAGCCAACGACAACCTAGGGAAATGTCCATAGCAAGTGAGTTTAATGTCAAGGTGGCAGAGCACATCCCGAGAGAATTTCGTTGTGAGAAAAGCTCATTTTTGGGTACAAGGTGGCAGAAGGTTAAGTTCCTGATACAGGGGAAATCATCAAACCACATGGGCCCGTGTACCATGCCGTCGTAGAGCCAATAAAAAGGCATGACAACCTCCTCCGTCCGAAGCGTAAATTTAATTATGGCAGGTGCCATAAATTAAGGTAGTTGCTTTTTAAGGCTATAAAATGCAAGGCTTAGCGATAAGAAGGGTGTTCACCAACTGCTAATGCAAGATTAAGAGCCCTGCTGTCACTCTGCAATTCTTTCACCCTTCGCATCGAAGTCCTTCACGTCGAAGCCCTCTGCATCAAGGACTTTGTAGTTGCCCATATTCACAATGGGAAAGAAAAAATCTAAGGAGAAGGGGAAGGGGCCTGAGGTAGCAGCCCCGAAGAAGGGCAAAGAAGAGAAAAAACATACACCTAAGAAGATCAATCTCAACCCCCGCCAAAAAAAGCAACCGATGGAAGAAGGAGAGGATTCTAAAGAGGAAAAACTTGAAGAACCACCAATTGATGGGTGGGAGAAAATTAGGGACACAGAGCTCTCAAAGAGCGTGGTCGAACTCAGACGCACTATCGAGTTTATGACAAGCCGACTTTCCCCAGAGAATAAGAGGGCTGCCGAATACTATTCTCAAATTTACTGGTATCTGACCCTGCCCACTCACCATTGTCCCGAATTGATTTGTGCCATCGCACAAAATTACCAGCCCTCCTCTAGACAAGTGTTGGACGCTACGGGCCATAAATTATTTTCAATTCTGAAAGAAGATGTGCAAGCAGCCTTCGCACCACAATAGGGGCCACCCAAAGGCTATTCCGTTTGCAATGTCATCCTGAGCGAAAAAATGGAGAGGTTCACTACCTCCACCTATATTTTGAAATTTCTAAGAGAGAACCTCAAGAATGGGCTCCCTTCAGGCAAGCTGCCCCAGATGCCCCTCCCCTTGACAAATTTCAAGAGCGCTGACATCTTCTCCATCATTGCATGGGTAGCGGGTCTGTCGACTAATGCTTCAGTGCACCCCTGGAAGGTGTCTTTGGCCGAATGTATTTTGAGAGGGGAATTCTATGCCCCTGATGCTTCAAGGCCAAACACCAACCCAGTCTTATTCGATTGGGCAGAATGGGTGGCCCAAACCCTGCACACACGACTTACCAGCATGAAAAATTATGGGACGGGCCAATACTTCACACCCTGCTCTTTCCTTGTTTGGTTGTTTTTCTATTATGTGCATAAGAATTTTCCTCACATTGCCATTTCTTTGAGCGATAAGGATGGAATTCCTCTGCCTATGTACCAGTGGACTCCCCTCCTATTGAGGGCAAAGTCTTATTATTATTTTAATCAACAATTCTTGGGACCTGCTATTCATTTGTTGAAGGGTTCATGCCCTCGGGTGCCCCTCAGTTTGAGAGACAGAGTGGTAATAGAGAAGAAGGGAGATGTGTTTCAACTAACACAGGGACTTGTGATTCACCTATTTGGCTTCACAGGGAAGCCCTTCCTGTTGCCTGTCTACCCCTTCGAGTACTAGTTCGCCTTGGAGGTCACTAGATAGAGCAATGCCACAAACGTCGTCTACGACCACGGTCAGAAATGGGTGCACACCTACGACTTCCCCTTCAAAATGGGGGTAATAGAGGTGTTTGCCCTAAAGCAACACGTTTTCCTGGAGGAGAAGCTTGCCAGCTTCGGTCTACTCTAGATTCCTCAGAGGTGGCTCTATGATCCCTTGGGAGTGATGAGGGACCACCTCAGATTCAAAAATTTTCATGTCTGCCCCCACCCAGAAATTGTGGAGCAAAGAAATAATCCCAATGGGAAGGATCTGGAGTGGCATTTGGAAATGATGAGGACCTTGCCCCCCTGGCATGAGTTCTACCCCATGGAAGTTGAGTTTGATCCTGTTCAACATCTTTTCCCAACCTCAGACTCCACTTTTTGGAGGAAGATGAAGGACGATCTAAGGGAAGAATTGAAATATTGGGATGTAGAAAAAATAAAAGAATGGTGGAAAATGAGATTTCATCGACAAAAGATGAAATAATATGGACTCTTGGATACGGATAAGGACTTCATAGTTGTTTACGAAGCCAATGCTGGGACTTGGAAGCCCACCTCATTCGTCGACTTCATTCCTCCAAGTGTCCCAGGTTCGGGCGAAAGCCCAAGGAGAGATGATGATGCTTCAGAAGAAGAGGAGGAGGCATAAGATATACTCAAAACAAGTGCTACGGGGTCGATGCAATCATCAAAGAAAAAGAAGAGAAAGAGGCAGGAACAAGCTCAAGTGCCTCTGACCCACCCGAAGCGACCTTGCACGAAGCTTCCAAGTGTCTCTGTCAGACAACCTGCGATCGGCCCAGCCAAAGCAAATATTGAAGGGATGACATCACCAAGAGCTGAAGCAACTCCAGACGTGGATGTGATCGATTTGGAGGAACTCCAACAAGAAGGGGTCCCTAAAGAAGAAGTCATAGAGGTCACGAGTACCAAAGTTCAGAAGGAGCAAGAGCCGATCACACAGGAAGTCACTACTGCTGCTCTGCCAGGTGGGCATGAAGGTATGCATTCTCCACCCCTTGCCCTGGTTGCTCAAAGCATGCCCACCATGGTCCCAACCATGAGCCATGCATGTAAGGATCGAGACCTTTCGCACGCATGCAAACATCGCCAATCAGCACATATTTTAGGCTGAGAGCGCTAATATCAAGTTGGAAGAGGAGCTAGCCAGGATTTGCTCTAAGTTGGAGGACTCAAAAAAGTAGTGTGAGTAGATGAAGAAGGAAGTAGTTGCCCTGAAACAACAAGTGAGACAACTGCAAAGTGCGACTAAAACTCAGAGCCAGGTACAGGCCGAAGCTAATCTGAAGGCCAAAGAATTTGAAAGTAGAATCCTGGAGATGCAGCAGCAGTTGTACGAGAAAAAAAGTCTGGAGCTGTTTGATAAGGACCAAATAAAAGAAATTCGCCCACACTTGCTAAAAAACTTCAGATCTCGGGCCTCTAGTGCCCTGTCAATTTTAACATACATCACCGAAGCCCAGTATGCCGCTTCTCAAGAAGGACCGATAGTAGATGAGGTCATCCAAAAAATCAAAAGGCGACTCAAATTGGCTTTTGAGGTCCAAAGTGTCAAATATCAGGACCTACAGATCGCCGCAATGAGCCGAACCGCCAGAGACTGGTCTACAACTCAAGCCACGGTCCGCGCTTTCTTCTCCAAGGTGAGAAAGGAACAGAAGGCGAAGGACCTCCTAAATGTATTCAAACATGAGTAGCATACATCACTGGGGTATTTCCAAGACCTCTCTTCATTAGGTTTCCTGAGTTTCACGAATGAGGATGGGAACCTGTTGACCAAGGAAGAGCTCATGCCGACTTGGCTACATTTTGAGAGCGATGTCTCGAAGATAGACAGCTAGGAAGAGTCGATTACCGAAGGGCAAGTCACAGATTTCATTTTGAGACACTGCAAGATTGCGGCCTGCCTCAATGATCTAAGCACAAGAGCCAAGCATACCGACATAGGGCATTTGTTCCCTTGTTTTTGTAAAGTATTTCTTTTAATTTCATGAATTTGTTCCCTTGTTTTTTTTAGAAACAACATTTTCAAGCATTGCAGCAATTTTGGCTTCGCTATCCCCCTTGTACATAGAATGGAGATGCAAGAGCTTCGATACTAAGCAGGCTAAGGAAAAGGGCTTCGCAGGAAAAGGAAGATAGCTTCACCAAAAGAAAGAAGTAGGGGATGAAAAGAGCTTCGCACCCGAAGCATTTCAAGCAGCTACTTTGGGCGAAAGTTTTACGAAGCAGCATTCGAGCAGTCCAAAAGAACAACTTCGTCGAAGAAGGGAAGTCTAGATCATGGTTCAAGTTTGCTAAGGCGAGAAAACTACTTTGGGCCCGAAGCATTTCAAACAATCGCTTTGGGAAAAAATCTTGTGAAGCAGAAGTTGAAAGAGCTCGAACATTGGAAAGTACTTCGCCAAAAAACCGTCGAAGCACCCACTTCAGCCTCCCCACCAACGAACCATTTCTACTTCGCCGAAAGTCGCCATGAAGCATATGCTTTGGCTAGCTTTCATGCGAAGCACTTTCACCCGAAGTGGTAGCGGCCGTAAAGAACAAGACATTTTTCGAAGGCAAGAATGCACTTTGGCCGAAATGCCCTTGAACCACAGTTTTGAGGGAGTATCACGGTGAAGCATTTTGAAGACTCACCAGTGAAGCATCCACTTCAGACAGAGAACCTCGACGAAGCAGTTCGACACGTCTCTCTAGCGAAGTAGTGAGAAATGAAGAGCCCCACCTTGAGGAGGAATACCTGCTTCGACACTCAGAACCCTCGAAGCTGTCTTGCGAAGCTCCACCATGCGAAGTGTAAACCAAGAAGGAAGATATGCTTTGGCTCAAGACCATTGTGAAGCGGAGTTGCAAACAAAAATCTAGCGAAGAGCTCCAAGGGCACACACTCCAAGCCGGGTATTTTTCTAAGGTAATCAAGTGCCTCATAAATACATTTTTACGTGCCCAAAAACCTCGCTGCTCATTTTTGGCAATTGGAAATGAAGTATCAGTTCCTAAAGGAGAACTCGGCGAGCATGGTAGCCACTCGAACACTGCACCCAGAGGCTAAGGACGTTTAGGCAGCTCATTAATGAATGTTTCCTCGGTTGACCTGGTCGCAGCTGCTAATTTTGGTAAAGGATTTGAGAGCTTAGTCATGAGAGGCACGAAGAACCGACTTCTTGGGTTTTGAAGATGTACTCCTCCATATTGTGCATTAATGGCTCAGAGGATCGGGTCCTCTATAAAAACCCAGGCATTGTAATGAAAAATGGGGAGGAACTTTATGCTAAGAAAGCTGCTGTAACTTGAATCCCTGCAATTAATACTAAAGAGCTTTGAGCATAATTTCTCTCTTGTATGCTGCCTTCTGTGTTTGTTTCTTTTATCTCTTTCTTCATTTGCATACTGTAATTTTGCATTCTGGATTTAGGTGTGCGATTGGGGACAAAACCCTGAAATTTCCTCGAAGGATACATAGGAGAGGAAAACGCTGTATTAGTTTTCTTGTATGCTGCCTGTGGATCTTGTTTCTGTTATATTCACTCTGTCCTAATCGTCGTAACTTTGAACTCTGAATTTCGACGAAAGGGGAGGGTAATCCTGGAACCCGTCTAGAGGATACATCGGAAGGCTAATATCGTGTTCATTTCATTTTATTCTTGGTGTTTCTTGCTTCTATTTCAAGCTATTGGCCAGCGATCGTGCTTCTCGTTCTTTCCCACTTTAAATTATCACATATCTTCCCTTACCCCTTTTTATTTCTTTCCTACACCCTTACTATTTTATCTCTTTCCTGCACCCTTATCTTAAACACCGAAGTAGTTTAGTATAGGAGCCGACATTTCTCCGGAGATTGGCACGAGGGGCATATCTTCCCTTCGGCCTTTCAATGTTGGTCCAGGTGTAGGGCGAGTAAACTTTCCCAAATCCTTTCCTGGGCAGATTTTATGACCAACAATTCTATACATAAAACGTTGCAGCAATAAGAGTTAAACTCTTTTGCACTATCCTAGGATTTTGGTCTGGCACTGAAAATACTTCAGATATCCAGGAGTGCCCATGAGCTTCCACTAAAAAATACTACTGGACCCCAATATTGGACAAGATGGTTAGGAGGATACAAAGTTACAGTAATAGTTGGCTCAGTCTTAAAGGAAGGGTAGTATTGATCAAATTAGTGTTAACTTCTCTTCCAATCTACTAACTATTAGTATATCATGCTTCCAAGTTTATTTTGCAAAAGGCAGATGAATCATATGCAACTTCCTATGGCAAGGAGGTAGGCAATCAAAAAGAAAAAAGTTCCACTTGGTCAATTGGGAGATGGTCACCAAAAGTAAAATTCAAGGAGGACTGGAAATCAAAAAAATGGAGATAGTTTCGAAAGCATTAGGAGCAAAACTTCTTTGGAATATTCTTAAACACAATTGAGCATGGCATTGCATACTAGTCAACAAGTATGTAAATAATCAAACAGGTGTTCAAATTCTCAAACATAGAGACAAACTTCCCAGAGCCTCATTGGTTTGAAAACATATAGTGGCTGCAAAGAGCATTATAGAGGATAAAATTCTCTGCTATCGGGAGATGTTAAGTCAATTAATCTATGGGAGGACCCGATCCTAGGAAATCCACTATTAAGAAAGAGAACTCCAATCAAATTACAAAATCACTTGGAAATCCAAAGTATACTCAAATTAGGTGACTTGTTTTATTGGACCTCAAAAACTTTGAACTGGATCTCCCCCCCATTCCATCTCAGCTTCAAGTAGATTGAGATTATTTTAAGTCCCACGTGGTGAGCATTAGACGTCTTCATCCCATGATGAAATACAAACTTATTTGGGGTAGCATCAATAGTAATGGAGAATAATCAGTGCATCTAGGAGTCCAACATCAGTAAATTGGGCCTACCAACAAAAACTATCGATATTGTGGAAAACTAGAGCACCACCTAAACTGCAAGTATTCAGTTGGCTAGTTTCTCAAAATAAAATCTTAACAGGTGATAATATGCAAAAGAGGAGTATAGCAGGGCCTCATGTTTGTTATAGGTGTAGGAAAACCAATGAAACTGTTTTCCATATCTTGTTTGAATGCCCAAAGGCAATTTTAATTTGGTTAGGAATAACCAAAATTCTTGGCATTTTCTACTCTGGAAGGTTAATCATAGACACATGTTTTACCAAGTGGAACAAAGAATATAAAGGTAAATTGGCAGGTAAGCCCCTCCTAAAATATTTGTGGAGCTCTATACAATATGTTGTCATCTGGCACATTTGGTTGGATAGAAACTAGAGGATTTTTGAAGAAAAATGTAAGGAAAATAAAACTCTAATACGAATAATAAAAGAAGAATTAGTCCTAAATGTCAAATCTAGTTTCTGTCAACAACAGTATGAAGAAGATCTATCACCCACAAAAAGAAGAATGATCTACCAACTTAATATCCAAGCTTTTCTAACACAGGGAGGATGTAGAGCAAACAATTCTTTACCTGACATATGTTCTTCGACACTCTTCATTAATGGTGCCTCCAAGTCTAACCCCGATTAAGTAACGGTATGGGGAATGATTCTTACAGGACCTCGTGAGATCTTGCTCAAATACATGATCAACTTGGGAACAACATCTAACAACATGGTAGAGGCTATTGGATGTGAAATTGGCTTAAAATTGGTGGTAAAGCAAGGAATCACTTAGGTCACAGTTTACGAGGATTCTAAACTGATAATAACAACTCTTACCAAAAATAAATATTTTAGATCTTTACAATTGAAGATTATTCAAGACAGGATTAGACAACTAGGCAAGATCATTGGAAAAATATCCTATCAACACATAAGGCATAAATTCAACAAAGAGGCTGACACACTAGTGAATCAGGCAATAAATATAGCCCTGGTTATTGCTGGAAAATCATAAAGAAGCATAAGGGTAGGGATGGTATGCGAGGATGACAAAGACTCCAATCATGAGGTTCTTTTTTGTCTTCATGTTCTCTTTTTTAGAATGCTCTGTTCACATTGATATCTGATTAAAGAGTTTTGTACTTTTTTGTTAAGTAAATAAATCTTTTCTTTTAAAAAATTAGTCTAGATCTAGTAAAACAAACTATGATAACACAAAATTTAAAAAAATATTATTCTACCAAGATGTAGTGCAGATATAGTAGAGATGGAATTTTGGTATTGTGAAGGCTGCTTTAATTCTTCAATGACTGGATTTTATCTTCCTCTCTATGAGCATGAAATGTTATTTTTCTGGTTCATATATATGGAAAAGTGATTCAATAGATTTTCACTCTAATAGTGGAATGTTATTTTCGTGTTGCATATATATAAGTCACTTATATGATTTTGCAAGTAAAATTTTTAATGAATTTAAAACACATACATATATATATATATATATATATATATATATATATATATATATATATATATATATATACAATGAGAGGGTGGGGGTGGGGAGTAATTACAAGCACACAAGTGCTGCACTTGTGTGTCTGTAATTACTCCCCCACCCCCACCCTCATTTGGGGTGGGGGTGGTGCTGCACTTGTGTGCTGTAATTAATCCCCACCCCTGCACTTGTGTGCTGTAATTACTCCCCACCCCCACCCTCATTTGGGGTGGGGGTGGTCTGCACTTGTGTGTCTGTAATTACTCCCCACCCCCACCCCAAATGAGGGGGTGGGGGTGGGGAGTAATTACAGCACACAAGTGCAGCACCACCCCCACCCCAAATGAGGGTGGGGGTGGGGAGTAAGTACCGCACACAAGTGCACCACTTGTGTGTTGTACTTACTCCCCACCCCCCACCCCAAATGAGGGTGGGGGTGGGGAGTAAGTACAGACACACAAGTGCTTGCACTTGTGTGTCAGTAATTACTCCCCCACCCCCACAAACACACAAGTTGGGGTGGGGGTGGGGAGTAATTACAGCACACAAGTGCAGCACTTGTGTGCTGTACTTACTTCCCACCCCCACCCTCATTTGGGGTGGGGGTGGGGAGTAAGTACAGCACACAAGTGGTGCACTTGTGTGCGGTACTTACTCCCCACCCCCACCCTCAAATGAGGGTGGGGGTGGGGAGTAAGTACCGCACACAAGTGCACCACTTGTGTACTGTACTTACTCCCCACCCCCACCCTCAAATAGTAATTACAACACACAAGTTCTGCACTTGTGTGCGGTAATTACTCCCTACCCCCACCCCAAATGATGGGGTGGGGGTGGGGGTGGGGAGTAAGTACAGCACACAAGTGCAGCACTTGTGTGTTGTAATTACTCCCCACCCCCACCCCATCATTTGGAGTAAGTACAGCACACAAGTGCAGCACTTGTGTGCTGTACTTACTCCCCACCCCCACCCCATCATTTGGAGTAATTACAGCACACAAGTGCAACACTTGTGTGTTGTATTTACTCCCCACCCCCACCCCATCATTTGGGGTGGGGGTGGGGAGTAAGTACAATACACAAGTGCTGCACTTGTGTGCGGTAATTACTCCCCACCCCCACCCCAAATGAGGGGGTGGGGGTGGGGAGTAATTACAGTACACAAGTTAATTACTCCCCACCCCCACCACATCATTTGGGGTGGGGGTGGGGAGTAATTACCGCACACAAGTGCAGCACTTGTGTACTATACTTACTCCCCACCCCCACTCCAAATGATGGGGTGGGGGTGGGGAGTAAGTACAACACACAAGTGCAGCACTTGTGTGCTTGTAATTACTCCCCACCCCCACCCCATCATTTGGGGTGGGGGTGGGAATGATCACGCACACAAGTGCAAGACTTGTGTACTCGTACTTACTCCCCCACCCCCACCCCCTAATTTGGGGTGGGGGTGGGGAGTAAGTACAGCACACAAGTGCTACACTTGTGTGCGGTAATTAATCCCCACCACCATCCCCACCCTCACCCCATCATTTGAGGTGGGGGTGGGGAGTAAGTACAACACACAAGTGCAACCACTTGTGTGTTGTACTTACTCCCCACCCCCACCCCATAATTCATAAAAGAACATTCCTTCCCTTCAAAAAAAACTTTACTTTTCCATATATATATATATATATATATATATATACCTCAATTTGAGGGTGGGGGTGGGGAGTAAGTATAGCACACAAGTGCAACACTTGTGTGTTGTACTTATGAGGGTGGGTGCAACACTTGTGTGCTGTACTTACTCCCCACCCCCACCCTCATAAGTACAACACACAAGTGCAGCACTTGTGTGTTGTACTTACTCCCCACCCCCACCCTCAAATGAGGGTGGGGGTGGGGAGTAAGTACAGCACACAAGTGCAGCACTTGTGTGTTGTACTTACTCCCCACCCCCACCCCAAATCACTTGTGTGCTGTAATTACTCCCCACCCCCACCCCAAATCACTTGTGTGCAGCACTTGTGTGCTGTAATTACTCCCCCACCCCCACCCCAAATCACTTGTGTGCTGTAATTACTCCCCACCCCCACCCTCATTTGTGGGTGGGGGTGGGGAGTAAGTACAACACACAAGTGCTGCACTTGTGTGCTGTAATTACTCCCCACCCCCACCCTCATTTGGGGTGGGGGTGGGGAGTGGGGAGTAATTACAGTACACTTTACAGCACACAAGTGCTGCACTTGTGTGCTGTACTTACTCCCCACCCCCACCCTCATTTGAGGGTGGAAATGAGGGTGGGGGTGGGGAGTAATTACAGTACACTTTACAAAGACACAAGTGCTGCACTTGTGTGCTGTAATTACTCCCCACCCCCACCCTCATTTGGGGTGGCTGCACTTGTGTGCTGTAATTACTCCCCACCCCCACCCTCAATTTTGCAGCACTTGTGTTCTGTAATAACTCCCCACCCCCACCCTCAAATTGAGGGTGGGGGTGGGGGAGTAATTACAGCACACAAGTGCAGTCCCTCATTTGGGGTGGCTGCACTTGTGTGCTGTAATTACAGACACACAAGTGCAGACACTTGTGTGTCTGTAAAGTGTACTCGTAATTACTCCCCACCCCCACCAATGAGGGTGGGGGTGGGGAGTAATTACAGTACACTTTACAGACACACAAGTGCTGCACTTGTGTGCTGTACTTACTCCCTACCCCCACCCTCACCCTCATTTGAGGGTGGCACTTGTGTGCTGTAATTACTCCCCACCCCCACCCTCAAATACTTGTGTGCTATAATTACTCCCCACCCCCACTGCACTTGTGTGCTGTAATTACTCCCCACCCCCACCCTCAATTTGAGGGTGGGGGGTGGGGAGTTATTACAGAACACAAGTGCTGCAAAATTGAGGGTGGGGGTGGGGAGTAATTACAGCACACAAGTGCTGCACTTGTGTGCTATAATTACTCCCCACCCCCATTTGAAGGTGGGGGTGGGGAGTAATTACAGCACACAAGTGCACTTGTGTGTTGTAATTACTCCCCACCCCCATTTGAGGGTGGGGGTGGGGGAGTAATTACAGCACACAAGTGCAGCTCCCCACCCCCACCCTAAAATTGAGGGTGGGGGTGGGGAGTAATTACAGCACACAAGTGCGACCACCCTCTCAAATGAGGGTGGGGGTGGGGAGTAAGTACAGTACATCGAGGGTGGGGGTGGGCGGCAAGTACAACCAAGTGCAACACTTGGCTGTACTTGCTGCCCACCCGCCGCACTTGTGTGCTACTGTAATTACTCCCCACCCCCACCCTCACCCTCAAATTGAGGTATATATATATATATATATATATATATATATATATATATAGAAAAGTAAAGTTTTTTTTGAAGGGAAGGAATGTTCTTTTATGAATTTCTTTCGTTTATATAAAAGTGACTCATAGGATTTTAGGGTGAAGAATCAAGAACGAAATGCTTTTTAATTTAATTATTTTTCATTGCAAAAAAAAATATAAAAAAAGAAGGATGTTGAATATTTGTATTTACAGAGAAAATTGAAGAAGATCTTAAAAAAGAAAATAAAAAAGTTAATTTTTTTATATAAAAAAATATAGGTAGATAGCTATAGCAATTCAATTAAAATGAAAATTGAATTTGTTTATAAACTCTCGAGCTTTAAGGAAGAGGGTTTTGATTTGTTAAGGGCGTTCAAATATTTTTGTGCATTATATACAAAATTACCAAAATATTGCAATATTATTGCAATAGCAAATGTAGTCAATATGGATTAAGACCAATTTTAATCTTATCTAACCAACTAAAAAATTAAATTGAAAGATTAAAAATAAAATAAATACATTAAGAAATAAAAAAATGAGGTTTAAGCGAAATTTTATCCTAGTAAGAAGAAAGATTTAAGTCCTAGGGGAAAAACACAATGGCTTGGGCTTTGGCTCTTCTTAGGGAGTTCCAAGGTTTAAACCGTGACGCGGGTGAGTGTGTAAGGGGGTGGGTGTGTATATGGTTGTGTTTGATCCCTATTGATAAGCTCAACTCTCCCCCTTATGAGAGGTCATGGTGGGATAGGGATGCCTAGCCCTAAGCGTCGATCATAGGGTTTCTCACACTAACCAAATCTTCAAAAAAATAAAGATTTAAAAAAATAAAATTTAATATACTAAGGTTGTTAATATTTTCTATAGTAAATTGGTTCAACATCTAACATGGAGTTCATTTTTTTCATTTAAAATTTACTATTATTATTAATTTTTATTAAAGTTTTTTTAAAACCTCATGTATTTTTAATAAACTTAAAACAAATTAAAATCAAACTTATAAACTAAACAATTGTATTTGCTACATCTTGATGATACTATCTATTTGTTAAGGATTTATTTTTATTTGTCGATGGAGAACATGGAGTTTCACATCCTAAACTTTTATTTTCATGGGTAAACCTTAACATTAAGCCCATTGGGTATAGGAGGAGTCTCGCATTCTAAACCTTCGGTATTATGAGCAATTCTTAACATTAAGTCCATTGGGTATGGACAAATGATGGGGAAGAAGGAATTAGAAGTTTCACACTATAGATTAAAGTTTTAATATCATGGATAGACCTTAAAATTTTAACTTTGGGAATGAGGAGTTTCACACCATTAATTGAAGTTTTAATCTTAAGAATTCACTTTAACATTTGAAGTGAGGAGCTATGGGCAAATAAGGGAAAAGAGGAGTTTCACCCTGTAGACTAAGGTTTTAATCACATGGATAAATCTTAACATTTTATACCAATAGATTTTGAAATAAGTGATAGGATATGAAAGTTCATAATATAAATTGAAGTTCTAGTATCATAATAAGTTATGGGGAGTGGAGGATTTCACACCATAAACCAAGGTTTGAATCCAATAAGCGAGTCTTTAACATTTTTCCAATGGGGTTTGGACAATTGGTTGGAAGTAAAACAATTTATAACACCAACTAAGGTTGGCATCTCATGAATAAACCTTAATATTTTAGTTCATAGGTTTTCAAGCAAGTGGTAGAAAATAAATAATTTTACATTATAAACCATAATTTCAATCTTATGAGTGAACAATGTTATGAAATGCCATGAAATTGAGAAGTTAAAAACATATACTCTTAATTAAGAGACCTGGTTTCAAATTGTGTCAAAATACTATTATATATATATATCGTTCATTATCATTTATTCTTGTTTAAGTAATATTAGAAAACTAAGAAAATTCATAAAGTTTGAAAATAGTAAGCATTGTGTCAATCTATATTTAAACCATATTAAAGGTCAATTTTAACATGATATTTACATATGTGCATTAAAGATATTAAATTTTGAAAAATACATGAACAACTATTATTATTATTTTTGGTGAATAGGGGTTTTGAAAGGATCTCATAACCTTTTACAAAAATATGATGATTGAGAGAAGAGCTCCCAACCAATCTACAACAAAAGCAACAGACCCTCTACGGGCCATCGAAGATAAACTACTAAAACTAAGAGGAGAAGCCCATGCAGGGGTAGGAGAGAAAGCCTCATAGGGCAAGAAGAGAAGCCCTCCTAGGGAAACAAGAAATGTCACCCATGCTGAAATATATCTTCTATACATGGCACTGGGTAATGTCTGTGAAGTCCACACTGTAAAATGTCCTCCATATGTGGCAACTCTTATCGCCTGTGAGAGTCGCATTATCATGGACCAAAACTAGGTATTAGATGACACTTGTGAAATCTTCATTGATATACATATTCCCCATGTGCCTAGGAATAAGAACAAACATAGTTCAAAGAATTCTATGAACACTAATGACCTCAAAGAGTTGGATATGCATCGTAAACCCTTCCATAGGAACATGGAAACTTCATGCTCCAACAAAGATGTGGATGATGGTAACACTGACTAAGCCCCATAAAAGGAAAACAACATCCTTCCAACCCTTTGGGGAGAGATAACTTGAAATAAATAGATAGGAAATTGCCATCGAGCAGTGTAAGAGAGAAATTTTTAGTCCAGATGGTAAGGTTGGTCTCAAAGATGCCCAAATTGGCTAACTGATCAATAGTTTGGTTACCTTCTCTATAGACATGCTGAATGGTAACATTGGTGGATAAGCTCAAGAGGGTTTTGGCTTCAAAAATCAAGTTGGAGATGTTCCAGGAAGCAAATTGAGCCCCTGTAAAGCTTTTAATGATATTCATTGAATCACCTTCAACCACTAAGTTAGGATAACGTAAGCAGGGTAGAAGAGACAAACCTTGAAAAAAAGCTCGTGCTCCAATAAAATGATTAGTTTGGACCCCAAGGTTTTATGCAAAGGACATAATGATCTTCCCTTCATGATTTTTGAAAATATCTCCAACACCAGCAGGGCCAGGGTTACCCTTGGTCGCTCCATCAAAATTGAATTTTATCCAACCTGGGGGTGGAGACCATTTAATGAGCGAACGATACACCATAGAGTTTGGGGGAGAGATAGAACAAGAGGAAAGCTTTAAGAACCTAACTAGATTGACTTCATCCAAGGATTCAAGGGGCCCAAAACCTTGGGTGACAAAGAGGTTCTCAATGGCTTCATGGAGGATTCTTAAGAGCACAAACTAGAAATCATGGATAGAGTTATTAAAGGATCTTGAATTATGTTCTTCCCAAACTTCCCATAAAAAATAGAGAAGATATAAAGTCTAATTTTTTTTTAAGTGAAATCTCCTGAAGGGGTTGGGCCACTACAAGCACAAATTATTCAAGAGAAAGGGTGGAGCCTAGGCAATACCAACAGTGGAAAATAAGGATGAAATAATATTGAGAGATAAATTGCAAGACAAGAATATGTGTTGGGTGGATTCGCAAGAATGATTGCACATATAGTAATAGTTAGGAATAGGGAGTCCACAGATCTAGATGTTAGGAATGGAAAGGATTTTATCTTGGATAGTAAGCTAAAAAAATAAACTGACTTTGGGTATGAGGTGTTTATTCTAAAGAATATTCAAAGAGAACCACGACTAAACTGGACTCTCGATGAGGAAATAGGGAGATTTAATAGTAAAAAAACCATCACACTAAGTGCCCAAAGGAGCTTGTATTCCACTAGAGAGCTGGGGATGACACAAAGGTGCAACATGTCAGATAAAACAAAAGTAGCTATTCTTTGTTCTTCATTCAGATCATAAAGAGGAAAGGATTTCCAACACTTGCTATTGGTGTCAATGAAATTGCATACTTTTGAACCAAACAGGGTATCAGTAATAGGTTTTAAGTAGATTAGGTCAGTGTAGTTCTGAAGTGGACTATTGCCCAACCATTTGTCTTCCCAAAAATTTATTTTTTAACCATTGCCAAGCTTCCATAGGATGCCTTTCCTGATGATCTCTCTTGACCTTATAATGGAATTCCAGACTGCAGAACCTAGGATGGGTGAGGGGTCATCCAAGAAATTTGCTTGGTTCTAGAGGTACTTGGCCTTGATAATGTCAACCCAAAGAGAGTTTTCATTTTGAAGGACCCTCCACCCTTGTTTGGCTATAAGAGTTGAATTCATGTTTCTAACTTTCATGAGCTCCTACTATTAAAATTAAGAAAACTCACACAAATTACTAAAATTAAGAAAAAACTCATGCAATATCACAACACGGAAAGTAAATGCAAAAATAAACACTCACAATAAAAACTGAATTGTAGGCCTCTTCGAGAGGAAACCTCCTTCAATATTTCATTCACTTGCAAAAAATATACTTTTGTACATGGCTTCATAACTTTTAAATAAAATACTTCATGCAACTCTAACCCTAAGCTCAAGAGTTGACTTACATGCAAAATGCCACTCGAGCTAGAATCTTCTACCAAACTTCAGTTATAATCTTGATAACTATTAGATGAAATGACCCTACTTGGCTAGGTGCTTAACTTACCACATATATTACAAAATATTGCAACATAAAATTATAGATGGGATCCCCCACATTGGAAGTGGGTCATTACATAAGCAATGAGAATTACAAAATAACATTAGGATGGGATCCTAACATGTCCTTCCCCTTCAAAAATATTTGTCCTCAAAGTTAAAGATGAGGAAACTGGTGCTGGAGTTGATGAAGAGACTCCCATGTAGTCCATACCAATGAACAATGACCTCAATAATGGTGCGGTTGTGGAGAGTGCAAGTTTGATGATCCAACAACTGTTCAGGCTCGAGCAAGATAGAACCTTCTTCATATAATTATAGGAGTGTAGATTAAAATTGTACCTAAGTGTCCACCACCTTTTTGAGAGAAGATACGTAAAAATATGATGGAGCTTGGATGTAGGTGGAAGGGCCAATTTGTAGGTTGTGGTACCAATCCACTATAAAACTTGGTAGGGCCCATAGTATTTTGCAACAAGTTTTTGGCACCTACAAAGTTGTAGGGACAACTGTTTGTATGACTACAAGTAAAGGAAAACCATATCTCCCACAACAAATTTGCGCTCGAAATGGTGTTGGTCAGCTTGTTAGCACATCCAATTCTGGACCGCATCCAAATTCAGCTTTAGCTGATAGAGGACATTGGCATGTTGATTGAGAGGAATATCAACTGCATGGACCTTGGATCTACCAAGAATATAGGAGGAAGGCGTGAGTGGAGGGCACCCATAAACTACCTCGAAAGGGGTAACCTTGGTTTTTGTGTGATAGAAAGTGTTGTACCACCACTTGGACAAAGAAAACCACTTTGCCCATTATGTAGGAAGATTAGAGGTAAAGAAACGAAGGTAGATCTCCAAACATTTGTTGACAATATCTGTTTGACCATATGTTTACGAATGATAAGATGAACTCATTTTGAGCTAAGTTCCTTGCAACTTAAATAATTGTTGCTATAAGTGACTATTAAAGGTTGGATCATGATCGAACATGATGGAGGTGGGCATACCATGAAGGTGAAAGATAGAATCAAAGAATTTTTGGATAATGGTGGAAGCTGTGTAAGGATGGGAGAGGGAAAAAAAGTGAGCATACTTCGAAATACGATCTACTACCACAAAAATAATGGATTTACCTCAAAATTTAGGTAACCCTTCAATAAAATCCATGGAAATATCGATCCAAACCTAGTCAGGAATGGGCAAGGGGTGGAGAGTGCTTGGAGAATGCACCGTTCTACCTTTCATCTGTTGGCAAGTATCACAAGCTGCCACAAAATTTTGAATATCCTTTTTCATGCCCTTCCAAAAAAAAGTGCGCTTAAGTTGTTCATATGTTTTGAGGAATCCTGAATGGTCGATAGATGGGGTGGCATGCAGTTCCCTCATGAGAAGTTCCTAGAGGGATGATGTGTGGGGAAAAATAAGGTGTTGGTGGTAATACAAATCATGGCCATCCCAAGCATAGACAGGAAATGAAGTAGAGTCAATATGTAGAGGTAATCAAAGTTTGTAAGCCTGAATCTTGAAGTATCTCCTATCGTAAGGAATCGATCCATTGTGGAATGGGCAATGAAATGGTGCATAGCATACTATGATCCTCAAATTGGTGAGAGAGAGCATCACCCACAATGTTCTCCTTGCCATTCTTATAAGTGATATTATAATCATATCCCATGAGCTTAGGAACCCATTATTGTTGTTCGGGGGTGGTAACCTGTTGCTCCAAAAAGTATTTGAGACTTTGATGGTCAGTTTTAATGGAGAAATGACATCTAATGAGATATGATTGCCAATGGATTATAGCATGCAAAATTGCTAGCATTTGCTTAGCATAAGTGGATTTTATCAAAATATGAGTAGAGAGTGCTTTACTAGTGAAAGCCAAGGATATCCCTTCTTGCATCAACACTGCACCAATACCGTGGCTAGAAGCATCTCTTTCAATAACAAAGGGTTTGGATAAATCTGGTATGGCTAAAAATGGCCTAGTGGTCATAACATACTTCAATTCTAGGAAATTCTATTTAGTAGATCCCGTTCAAGTAAAAGAGTCCTTTAACATGGAAGTGAGGGGAGCTGCAATTTTACCATAGTTATGAATAAATTTATGGTAATAACCTGTAAGCCCTAAAAATACCCAAAGATATTTGAGAGTGCGAGGTTTCAACCATTTTTGAACTACCTGGATCTTCTTGGGGTCAACTTTGAAACCATATTTGGTGACAATGTGTCCCAAATACTCCATTTCTATCAACCCAAAAGAACACTTGGATCGCTTAGCATAAAGCTGATGTTGTGCCAACAACTATAGAGTCTGATCCACATGAACAAGATGCTCTTCCCATGAGTGGCTATACACTAAAATATCATCAAAGAAAACTAGGATGAATTTTTGAAGGAATAGGTGAAAAGTATTTTTCATGTGGATTTGAAAAGTAGAAGGAGCATTAGTCAAGCCAAATGGCATCACAAAAAACTCAGTGACCTTCATGAGTATGAAAAGAAGTCTTGGAAATATCCTCATCCTTAAGCCTGATTTGATGGTACCCAAAGTGAAGGTCTAATTTGGAAAAGTACATAGTCCCATGTAGTTCATACAAATTTTCATCCACCATCGGAATAGGAAACTTATCCTTTATGGTGAGTTTATTGAGCTCACAATAATCGATACACAACTGCAAGGACCCATCTTTCTTATGCACTAGTAAAACTGGAGAAGAGTAAGGACTTTTGCTTGGTCGAATTATGCTGGCCTATAATAATTCCTGTACCAACTTCTCAATTTATGACTTAAGAGCATGAGGATACTGGCACGGTTTAATGTTGGGTGATGCATTGCTAGGTAATAATGGAATAGCATGATCATGAGAGTGACAAGGCAGTAATTTTGATGGTTTAGCGAAAACAAAATTATGCTTGGCCAAAATAAGTTACAAATCTATGAAAACAAAATCCTCCTTGGAAGGGTGAGGTTGGATAGAAAATATCTAAGCTATGACTCCTGGAGATGATAATTTTAACAATTTCTCCATCTGGATTGAAATGATAATCTGTGAAGGCCTTGCTTTTGATCCATGAAGAGTGGGGGACTGTCCATTTTATGAAAATTACATCTAGATCTCAAAAAATTTCCATGAGATGATTCCCAATGTGCCTAACCATTGAGCTCCCAACATGATATCACATCCCCCTAGTTGAAGTGCAAACATATCTTGTTTGAGCTCATAGTCCCCAATTTTTACCTTAACATTATGACATTTACCTTTGCAAGGTAAGGTCCTACATGTAGACACCTAAAACGCGTCATGTCGAGGGTGACTACTCATATGGACATGCTACAAGACCATATGGAAGATCTTGGATAGACTCCAAGATAGAGCAGTGGTTCTAACCACTCAATTTGGGCTCCTTGGCCTAATCAGTCTGAACCACAGCCCAGACCTACGGTTTACAGCTGAACCATGGCTGAGACCTACGGTTTGTAGTCTAGACCGTAGCTGTGACCTGCGGTCTTAACTGAAGTTCAGTTGGCCTTCAATCCGAGCCAAATCGGTTGAAATGGCCATTGGATCTAGAAGAAGGTGGTTAGAGGGTGGAAGCTTCCATTCCAACTATCCTAACCACCCCTTCTTGATCTTGGCTTCTCTAGGAAGCCACCCCTAGCCCTTGGGTAGTCCTATAAGTACCCCTCAAAATGGAATTTTTTTTTAATATAAGAGAGAGCATTGGATATTTGAGCAGCGGAGCCTTGTCGAATTGTACACTCAATCGAGTATACTAAGAGAGAGCTATTGCACTTATCCCCTACCTACTTGCCAAGATTCATGATGAATTGCATTATGGATGCCCTAGGAGTCTAGGAGAGCCAAGAAATGCAAATCCGGGCAAACGAAGGCCCATCATAGTGATTTGACCACCAAACCTATCAGAAGGACATCGAAGGTGACCCTTGAACATCAATTGGACAAGGAGGTTAAGCCCACTACCCTTGGAATTGAGGGTAAGCCTATCAGAGTGCTAACCATGACTGTCAACCATGGTTTACAGTGTAGACCATGCACTAGAGCTACGGTTTGCAGTAGAGGTATAACCACCTTCCTAATTTCTATTTATGTCTAGCTAATTAGGTTAGATTAGATGTTTTTATGGTTTAATAGCATTTTAGAAGACTTCTGACCATAGAACTAGGTTAGATTTACATTTTATGCTTATGCTTCAATTAGGACTTAAATGCTTTCTTTATGCATGTTTATGCTTCACTTTTCATATCTGATCCATGCATAGTGTAGTTGCTACTTTCCTTTACGCTATTACATGAATCTTGATTCACTTTGCATAGCTTAGAAGCATTCTTTATATTTTCTTGATTATGCATGTTAATGGTGTCATTATGCAATTTACCTAAAAGGGCCTCATCATGAGAGGTTGCCTATATTTTTGACATTCTTGTTGTTTCTTGACCGTAGGGAATAGTTTCAAAGGAGAGCAAACCATCAAGTTCCTTCCCCATCATGAAGAAGAGGGCACCTCCACCCTAGAGCAGTTCATGCCATTCTGAGAGGCATTTGGAAATCACACCTACCCTTAAGAGGGAAAACAATTGAGCACTCCTATTGTAATATTGTATCAAAATGAATATCCCTAAGAGGGACGTACTTGTAATTGGGTTTTGACTTTAAATATAATGGAATAAAGTGTTTTCTTTCTTGTTTCATTTGTTGTCAATTTTGTTTACTTGTATGCATGTTATATCTTTACCATTTATCGCAATAGGAGCCGCTATCGGGTGTGACCCTTTCTGGTGGTTATAGAGGTGATCATGATGGCACCCCATATTTTTAGGATCTGACTATGCTTTGTTGGCTTTTGTATTTGTAGGTACAGACCGCAGCTATCAACTATGGCCCAACAACTGAACCATAGGTACAAGGCATGGTTCACAGTCAGAACCATAGGTCAGACCTATGGTTTCCTGCTGACAACACAGACAACCAATTTTAGAATTTTAGATAGTGTAGGACATGAGGTAGGTCCTTTTTCCAGACCTCTATCACTTTTTTGTTCTTTGTGTTTTTACAGTAGGTCAATTTCGAATGCAAATTAGGAAAAGAACTAAAAAAAATGGTAAATCAATTGTCCTAGTTTGCTTTTCGTACTTTGCTTTCACTAGAAAGGCGTTACTGGGAACAACGGACCTCTGATTGTAGTTTGCCCTAGGCTACAACATGCTTGATAGATATGTGTTGATGGTTTGCATGTGTGAGGCCCGATTAGTGGCCATTTAGCATCGTAATGTGCATAGTCTTAAAGAGCATCTAGAGTAGCTTGCATTTTTTGAATTTGAAACGTCTTTCATTTGCATAGCATTTAGAAAATGAGCATGTGTGCTATATGATGCATTTATTTTATGTACATTAAAAGGAACCACACACACCATGAAACACTTAAACGCTAGTGAGTTGGGCTTGACATCCAACCACTAGTAGGGTTCAATGACGGTGGGCGTAACTTCCATCCGTTGGCCCAAATCCTATGAACCCTTGATATATAGACCAATACCAGATCCAAGAACCATCCGTAGCCCAGAAAATTTGCATGTACTCCTCTTCGAAGGGTATAACGCTGACTGGGTGAGATTGGGTGAGGATCTGGTAGGACCTATGCTCCTTGTTCGGGTGTGGGCTTCATTACCACACATGGGGATTTACGTGACTTGGAGTTCATAGCCAAGTTGTTGAGCTATGAGCGTATAGGTGAAATCCATTAAACCAAGAATAAAATCCAACAAGTTTTGCAAAACACGATAAGAGTTTCTACAACTGATACAACACATATTGAAAACACATCAAATAGTTTAGGGCTCAAATTTTAAAATATAAAGGAGATAATCACATTGTTTACTTTGTATGCTTCTTTATTGCTTAATTCATCAAGATAAGGCCCTCCTTGAGGCCACAATTTTTAGTAAGAGAGGAAACCTCTCGAGTCTTGTTTAGTCGGTTCATCATGATGACTAGGCATGATAGAGCTCAATCACGAGCTAATGAGTCGGAGAGTTCATGGAGGGGCTCTGAATGCTCTCGATGTTCTCCTGAGGATATTTCAAACCTCGTACGCCTCCTTGCTAGGCATCACACTCATTGTGCACCTGAGGATCCAATCCTCCAAGCGTGACCTTCTGAGAGTCATCATGAGCTCCCTTCATCATGCAAGGGGTTCACCCATACAGATCATGGGGTTTCTTCACATATGGTGAGAACCCAAGTCCCTAGGTCTCCATCTAAGGAGATAGAGAGTCATGGATCATACTCCATGAGTCAGTCCTATAGGGAATCTGAGTCTCATGCAGCCCATGAGAGGCAACTACTCCAAGACCAATTGGAGGAAGTGCATCGTCAGCATAAGTGCCTAGAGCGTGAGTCCGTAGAGAGAAAGAGAGTGCATCAACAAAGGTTGGATGAGCTCCAATGGTGTGAAGAGAGGATTTACCAATAGAAAGCATGTGAAGAACAATCATGTGAGGTAATTCCCGAAAAGAAGCTCATACCTAGAGTGTTCAGGCAACAAGTCAATGCGATGCACCCAGTGCATCGTCAAGAGTTGCCACTTAAGCAAGTAGATAGCCATGCTTATAGATAGATAGACATGCCTAGGGTTATCGAAGAGCAACAGAAAGAGACATCTAGGGATCCCATGCGTAAGCGTGAGGTCGAGAGTAGTCAAGTTCGATAGGTGAGCAATGTCAATGCTCGAAGGTCATCACAATCCTTGGGGCATATACAGTCTATTCCACCATATAAGGAACCTATGATTACTTTCCATAAATAGGAAGTCAAACCTATCCCTATTCGAGAATCTGATCCTCCATTGCATATCATAGCGAGGATACAACAGATTGTGTATAAGCGAGTGTTGGTGGATACAGGATCATCGATTAATATCATTACCACCTCAGCATTCAAACATCTCAAAATTCCACTTTCTCACATCAAGGAAACAAATTTCATATTGCAAGCCTTTAATGATGTGGAATCCCCTACAATAGGCACAATAGTCCTCCCCATCGAGGTGGGACAAAATATTATTCCTACATTGTGCTACATTTTAGAGGGATCAAGACAGTATAATCTACTGCTTGGTAGACCATGGATAAGAGCCATGGAGTGCGTACCATCAATAGTGCATCAATGCATTAAGTACACCCATGGGGGTGAAGTTCATGTAGTTGAAGTGGACCCAGATCCCTTCAAGTATTATAAGCCTGAGGATAATCCATAGGAACCAGGTGAGATGCCTATGCATCTACAAGATAAATTGGATGAGCCTATCCAAAGTGTGGATGCAGCTTCATAGACGGTGTTGGAATTGCCATCCCCACCGCTATCACCTATGGAGTCACCTACAACCCCTACACTCTCGACACCACTTAGCAGGGAAGGATTAATGAATGCCCTTACGGAGTTGCTCACAACTACTTTAGAGGTATCATTAGAGGATCTTCACACTCCTATCAAGGAGGAAGAACCTAGCATGGTCATGGATGCACCCGAGTGTATCACACCCTCTTCATCCATCATGACACCAGATAGTTCTTACGAGGACTATGGTGAATATGAAGAGCTTATGGAGGCTAGTATTATGATGCTGCCCACCATAGAGTCCACTAAAGATTTAGGTCAGCTTTTCATCGAGTCTCCACCTATGGATCCTATCCCGGAGACATCGTGTGAGCATGAGGAAGGTTCAGTTATCACAACTGAAATAGAATAGCCTTAGTATATTGACAAAATACCCATGATGCATGAAGTTGTGGAGTTTTCTCATGAGTTTGTGGGGATGGTCGACATTAGGCCAGATGATCAAGTGATTCTTAATCACATAAAGCAGGAGATGGGGGAATCCAGTGGTGTTTCCACATTGCCAGGTCCAGAACTTTTGAGATTAGTCACTCTTGACTCATTTCTCATGGCACCATCTCGAGAGCACAAACAAGTAGGTTCCTCACATCAGATTGGGGGTACTGAAAGTGACACAGTTCAACACAACGAAGTGAAGCAAGAGCTTGAGCTGAGTCATATGCATGAGCATGTGGATAACATTGATGAAATGTATCATCAAGAAGCATCCACATCAACTCAAGTGAAGGAAATAGGTGATTTGCAATTACCTAATGGATCCATAGCATCCACTTTTCTATTTCCTTCAAATGACAAAGGTATTTCGAATCAGTCATTGGAAATACATATGAATTCTTTGTCAGTCTTGCGATCCATTTTAAGTCATCTAGAATGGATGGAGCATCGAATGGATGAGCAAGATAAGTCATTGCATTTTATCAAGAACCGGATTGAAAATCTAGAATTACAAAAGCAACCCTTGCCTGAGGATGAATCGCTTCCTATGCAAGTACAGGAAAAGCCTCGATGGAAGCAAAAGCCCATGCGGCCAACCCAACCATTGGATTCTCAAAGCAAACCAATGTGGGGCAAGAGCCCAAAATAGTCATAGCATAGTGGGACTCCATTACAAGAGTCTATGTCTGATATCTTTGAGAAGCTGCAAGAGGCTAAGGTCATCACCTTGCCTAATGTCATCCCTTTAAACCCAAATAGAGTTAAACCTATGGGTTACAGGGAGCATCACTACTATCTCTACCATCGAATAGAGGGTCATGGCATTCGATATTGTCATGAATTTAAGAGTGTGGTGCAAAATTTGATAGATAAGGGGGTTTACCATGTAGATGGTTCTCTTAGAGTGCCCCAATATGATGAAGTGGAGGTTACACCTCTTCAAGAGTGACCTCAGAGTCATCAGTCGCCTCGTAGGCCCAATAGGCTAGTGCAACGAGTAGTTTCATTTCAGATGACTACTCTAACTTTGTTTCAAAAGTTACACGAGGCACAGGCATTCATATTACCTAAAGTTAAGCGTAGGGCATCCAAAACTAGGTCACCTAATAGAGGTCCCTTTTGTGTGTATCATCGAGTGCATGGACATGACATTCAAAGTTGCTAGTCATTTAAGAGGGTCATCGAAGACCTAGTCGAACGGGATGAGATCCATGAGGATGGCTCTCTCGTTCACCCATGTCAAAGCATAGGCACACCGGTGAGGTCCAATATTCACCTAGGGGAGTTGAGTTCTATCACTCTTCCTAAACAAGCTGATTACTTTTCAGTAAATAGCATGCACATTAGGGGTCTTCAAGGTAGCATACCTTTCCCACCAGCCATGCCACATTCGATAAGGAAAAATGAGGAATCTAGAGGTATTGCACCTCCCTCACCATTATCGAATGGCACACTCACTAGGGGTATATAGGGCAGCATGCCCTTCCCAAAAGGCTCCAAGGGTTCCTAAAACCGCTTGGTCAAGTCAGTCAAAAGCTCCAAAGGCATCTAAGCCCTTTGGTCAAATCTTAAAAAGTCCAAAGGCCCCTGAAAGCCCACTTTGGTCAACCGTTCAAAAGCTCCCAAGGATTTCTTATAATCGCTCGATCATCCCAAAAAGCTCCAAAGGCATCTCCTAAAGCCCCTTTGGTCATAACTCAAAAGCACCAAGGATTCTTAATAATCGCTTGGTCATCCTAAAAATCTCCAAAGGCATCTATAAGCCCTTTGGTCAAATTCAAAAGGCACCAAGAGTTTCTAAAAAACTGCTTGGTCAACCCCAAAGGCTCCAAGGATTCTCAAAATCGCTTGGTCATCCCAAAATGCCCCAAAGGTACCCATAATCCCTTTGGTCAATCCCAAAAAGCTCCAAGGATTCCTAAAAATTGCTTGGTCAATCTAAAGGCTCCAGAGGCATGTACTCATCGTTTGGTCAATTATGAGGCTCAAAACCCATAAAAATTATAAAATCAATAAAATCCAAAAAAATTGGTAAAGCATAAAATCCAAAAACATTTGCATTTGCATTTGAATTTTGCATTTTCATTTTGCATTTACACATGCATTCACTGCATTACTTACATTGCATATAGGCATTCATCATCCATTGCATTCCATAATAGAAGGCATTTGTGTTTGTCAATCTTACAAACGATGCCACGTTTGTGTTTAAATCATGCATCTCTGCATTTATCATGATCCATCATTCATGTGAGTAATTGTGTTTTTCAACACAACCTATAATGTTGCTATGGAGATATACTATGGTTTTTCGGTCACTCAACCATACCTAGTAGTCTTATCAAGAGTTGGTAGAAAGCTTGCTTTGCTTTTGTAGCTAAGGTTCAGTTAGTATAGCCCTTAGCATATCAGAAACCTATCACTAATCAACAAAATTAAACAATCCTAACAAGGACTAGGGGAAGATGAAAGCCATGAAGCAGGACCGGGTATCCTGAAGTGAAAAGAGTTATTCTTGCTTATCCCTCTATGCGGACGGTATGGGAAATGTTGGCAGTTGGCAAAAGGACAGGTTAGTTCCCTATTCAGAATCCCTTGCTTACGATAAAATGAGCATATCCCAAAGAGATATCCCATATCAATCCTCATGATTGATACCCTAGATCGATATCATAGATCGACTCCCTAGAGTGATATCCCATATTGATATCATAAGATCGATATTCTCAATCGATATACCAGAAATAGTTTTTCCAAGTAAATCTCCCCAAAGGAAAGTTTCTGAAGAAGATTATCAAATGTAAATGCCGAAAAGTGAAGATCAAAAAATAGGCTTAAATCAAAGTTCAAAGTGAAGTTCAAAGTGAAGATCAAATGAAGATCATAAATCAAAAGTTCGAGTGGAGATCAAATGAAGATCCAAAATCCAGTTCGAAGAGAGATCAAATGAAGATCCAAAGATAGTTCAAAAAGAAGATGGAATCGACTCCCTTGCTTCACTACATATGAGCAAGTATCCCAAAAATTGAAGGATAGAAAGGAATGAGCCTGAATCCCTGGAATTGTCAGCACTACTATACCTTACGCATGACGATATGTCTGATGCATTAGCATCTCGCTTATGAACAAGACCAATGTTTGAATGTGGAAGAGCTAGCTTCAGGTGTCCTGCATTGCCTAGTGGCTTAGTCCAACTAAAATCTAAACTTGAGATTGGATAAGACATTTGTGGAACCCCTATCTTAGCAATGGGCTGAAAGAATCCTGCCTGACATCGGGGAACGCTCGTGTCTTATCTTAAAATATTCATTTGCACACACAGGGATAATGAATAGTTAGGGTCTATCCTAGCAAAAGCCTTTTATCTCAGAAGTCTAGTGTGGTTAGTATGCAACTTTTGATAAGTCTATTAGGGTGTTTGAGTCTCATGGAAAACCTCAAAAATTTCTCCCATAGCAACAAAGTGTCAAAAATGGCAACCATATAAATCATCAAATTGCAAAGTATCAAACCCATGATACATCATTATAAAAAGCACAATCAACATATAGGATAGATACCGGATGGATATTAGCAATAATATTTAGATGACCATTGACTATATCATGCACATTTTTCAAAATTGCAAAAGAAAATCGAATGACACATTATATCATTCGCATCATAAACATTGCATACCATTGCATTTCATATATGGGTGATTAATTGATTACATTCTTATCTTAAGGATTTTCAATTACATTCATGATTTTTATACATTCTGTGGCGTCATCCATTAGATTGATAAACATATTTGCATTCATTCCTTATGTTTTAAGTGATTAAAGCATACAGGTTCATTTACATTAGATTAGCATCATGTAAATAAAGCATTACATACATTAATGCATGAAAAGAAAGCAATATCAAATATGCGTTAAGAGAAAAACATCGCATCCATATGCATCCATAAAAAAGCACATCTAAGCATCTAATATCACTGCATATCATCATCATAAATCAAATAGCTATCTAGTGCATGTCATCCATACATCACATCATATAGCATCAATATAACATAAGCATTGCATCCATGTGCATCACATAAACATAAAATTAAAAATAAATGAGTACACAATAAATGAGCCATAATAATGATCATATCATATATATAATGTGTCTCAGAGTACATGGGGAGTACAAAAATACCCGTAGGCTACAAATGTGTAGGTCCTCGACCTTACACCAAAAATGAGATATATCAAAAATGTGTCCTATAATAGTAGAGCTCTAGCTCTGATCTGCTCCCCTATACCAGAGCTCTCACCTCCTCCCTTAGTACTGTGCTCAGGAGACTGCTCTGCCTACTGCCCTACTGACTGCTATGGATCCTACTATGAGCCCTGAGTACCGCCTAACCCGAAGAGGCCTAGCACTCGTCCAACTACCCCCTATGCTATGGGCACCTCTATCCACCGGGACCTATGACTGGATGCTGTAGAATATGGCCCTACCTCCCTAGTCCTGGTATGACTGCTGCCGCCATGCGTACTAGAGGACCTATGTGTCCTCTCGCTCCGATGGGTGCGATGGCTAGAGCTAGTAGTGGACTATCCTATAGTCCGAGATCTAGTCCATTGGGACTCTACAGCATATGGATCCTCAGGAACCTCTACGCCCAACATCTGAATGTATCCAACCAACTGGTCTACCCGAGCAACCCTAGATGCGTGCCTCTCATTGGCACTCATAAGTAAACCCTATAGGCATTGAATCTCTACCATAGGATCCCAACCACCTAGTAGTACTACTATTGGTGCCATCAGAGGCCCCATAATCAACTGAGAGGATGGAGGACCCCCTCTATGCCCTGAGAAGATCCCACTCTGCTATGACCGCATCCCTCTATACCTCTACCAAGTCATGAGCATGAGTGAGCTCGCTAACCTAGGTCTCTATTATAGTAGCCCATGTTGTCAAGCTAGCAATATCTTACTCTACCTATGTCAATCGATGATCTCTCTCTATCAACTATGCCTACAGAGTAGCGATAGTAGTGTCACGCTCCCTCTACTACATCTAGAATCGATCGAGCTGACTCTGCAAGTCAGCCACCTATGCTAAGAGTAGCCCCTCTACACTATCAAGAGGGACCTCACCCTCCTATAGAGCCTCCTCATCAAGATCAATCTTGAGAGCCTCCTTAGTGGTAGCCTCTATACCCCAGCTACCCTCTATCCATTGGTGCACCCTACGCCCATCAAGATCCACCTCTGCTCCAGCCTGATCTGTAACATGGCCTAGAGGCCCTATCCCATACCAATAGAATAGAGACCACCATCCATCATACTCTAGAGTGGTCATCGCTATATCAACCCTAGTCTCCTGGAAGTCATCTGGAGCATCACCTAGAGTCGGAGGCTGGATCCATGATAGATCCCTCTCCAAATCCAAGCACCTATAAGTGAACGGGATCTCTGGGATGTCCTACACCATGCCAAACTACCATAGGACATGAGAGAAAAACTAAAACTCTTTGATCTCGACCTTTTGAATAAGTAGCCATCTATCCTAATGAGCCCATCGAAGCCTCTCATCAACCTCAGGCCAGTCAAGACAATCCATGTAGGGCCGCCACTAGATATCATCCAGCCCAAGTGCTACAAATCGGGTAATGTAATGTTGGGTCTCACCAACATGAGTCCTACTATGAAAACCCTCCTCCTCCCGAGGCCAGTAGGCAGCATAGCACTGATGCTCATCATCAATATCTATAATGTGTAGGGGTAGCTCCCTAGGATGCTCTACCCTGATATGCTACCAACCCTAGATCTATAAAAGTAGACTACAATTGATGCCCTTACGGCTACGCTTAGTAATATGATATAGCTCTCGATAGAGCTGAGCTAATAGTGTGCTCCCCCAGGCTAGGAGTAGTGGCTAGCGGATAGAGCTCTGTATAACTCTACGCATAGTAGCTAGAAGGTTCCAAGGAATCCTCATACTCGAGGAGTCTGGAAGCACATATTGCACCACCAGGTGCATGAAAATGGCCTCATGCATGGAGAAGATATTCTTCCCCTACCAATAGCCGATGTGGACCCCTCCATGGTCAATGGCACCCTGAGCCTCCTCGCTCCGAGCATCAAAGATAGCATCGAAGATGGACTCCTTAGCCCTAGAAGTAGAGCATACGATGGCCTCGCCATCAATGGGGATCCTGAAGATCCTGTAGACGTCCTCTAGTGTAACTATCATTTCACCTGTAGGTAGGTGAAATGTGTTGGTCCACATATTCCAGCGATGGGCCAACGTAGTCAGATAGGATTGATCTACCCTAATGGTGGGTAGATCTAGAACGTAGCCGAAGTCGATAACTCTGAACCACTCTCGCTCACCATCAGTGAGCTCTCCATGGAGAGTCTTTAGAATGTCAGGCTCTCATGCTCTAGAGGTCAATATCTAAAATAAATAGCATAAAATAAGGAAAAATCTAACTAAAACAAGCAAAAACATTTAAAAATTGATCTAAAAATCATCAAAAATAGTAAAAAATTGATAAAATTGCAAAAACATGTCATCATGCAGGCCTAAAAATCAAATTTGTCAATCAGACAGGTCAAAAATGCATTAAATGATATTAATTGCCTCTAAAAATTTAGAAAAATTAAAAATTTTGCAAAATTTTCCTAAAGTTGGTGAACCGTGGGTCAACCTTGCGGTCCGCATGCGGTCAAAATTTGACCATTGGGATTTTGAATGCTGACCATAGCTGGTAGCTATGGTCCCCAATTGACCAATTGGGAACCGTAACTGGTACCTGCGGTCTCCGATTGAAGTCCGATCGGGTGCGATACCGCGGCCAAAAATGCAAAAAAAATTAAATCTAAGCTACCCTAGCCTAAGATGAGGTTCATTACCAGTAGTTTAGTGAAATTGATTTACCGATTACTTAATTGGGTTCATTTTATTGGTAATGGATGTGAGGTCTTGGTTTTTGAGTTACCTTGCCCTCCCCTCGTCCCCGTGGCTAGAAGACGCTTGCTCGCGCCTTGCCATCATGTTGTAAGTCGGTATGCGGGTAAGGTGTGGTAGGTTGCAGGTCAGTTTTGTTAGCTGTCACTGTCAGAGCTCCAGTTTGTAAGTCACTATCAAGGAATAATGAGAGATATTTGAAATTTGGAATTTTTATAGACTTCTCATATTTAGCGCGGACCGTAAGCCCTAGCCATGGTTCCCAAATTTGCAAATGGGAACCGTAGACCCTAGCCATGGTTTGCAATAGGCAGAAATTTTTAGAAAATCCCACCATGGGAAGGGCCAAAAAGATCAATTAATGCCTCCCATTGGGTCAAAGTTCAATAAAAGCAAGCTAATTTGGAAATTTGGTGATAATCAAGCATCGAGATCCAATAAAAAATTAAAAATTTGGCTGAGATTATAAAGTACAATCGAGGTCATCGCTATGATAATCCTTTCATGGAGTGACACACCTCCCAACCAAATAAATAAGCTCAATGTATAATTCAAAACATTAAAAAAAAATCAAATAATTAAAACACCAAATGCGCCTCGTATTCAGTAATTTACCCTATACACTTGGCGGTTGCAGCGACTTGCGATCCATGCAATCCGACAAGATGAGTAAATTACCATAAGGACATTTGGGGCAAAAATTGTCATCATTGATCTGATATGCTTCTTTTCAATCCCTAAGAAGGCCTTCGTGATCGGACTGCTCCACGGGAATGAGGCGTTGCATGTCATTTCTTCTATGACCTCTTTTTCAGAAAATCATCGATAATTTGATTCAACACAAATCTGATTGGATTTGTATCAATTCGATTCCCTAAGATGGCTATTGTAGCCTGAATGCTCCATGGGATAGAAGTGTGCAAATACTATTAATAGTTGGAATCAAAAGTTGAACTAGGCCTAGCCAAGGCATTAATTTGCTCAAATCTAAATTTGTTCAGATCATCCATGGTGGTCAAGTGACATCGTCACTTCATACATTGTCATTACCCTCATCGACTCATCGCTTGAGGGGGTAGTCATAATATCAAATCATAATCAAAATCAATAGAAGATCCCGGAGATCGTAGATCCCTTGATCTTGTCAAAATTGTGTTCATCCTTGCGAATCATTGTAAACAACTATCATAAGCTTACCCCTTTGCTTGGGGTAAATAGCAAATATGATTTTGCTTGTTGTTCTTCACCTTTCGGATCTATGGGTCAGAAGATACCTATGGAATGCACAACCACACCGAATGAGATGAGAAGGGCACAAGCTTTTCAAGTTTAAGCCTCCAAAGAGTTGGAAGCAATGATTCCAGGATGCGCGTCCTTTTGTTGGACCCGGGGCATCTAATGTTGATCTGACTAATGATCATCATAGAACCTTCGACATCATTTTAGGAGGTCTATTTTTGCTCAGCGTTGTTCGATCTCACAATGCATCTCAAAAGGGGCATCTGTAGACACCTAAAACACGTCATGTCGAGGGTGACTACTCATATGGACATGCTACAAGACCATATGGAAGATCTTGGATAGACTCCAAGATAGAGCAGTGGTTCTAACCACTCAATTTGGGCTCCTTGGCCTAATCAGTCTGAACCACAGCCCAGACCTATGGTTTATAGCTGAACCATGGCTGAGACCTGTGGTTTGTAGTCTAGACCGTAGTTGTGACCTGTGGTCTTAACTGAAGTTCAGTTGGCCTTCAATCCGAGCCAAATCGGTTGAAACGACCATTGGATCTAGAAGAAGGTGGTTAGAGGGTGGAAGCTTCCATTCCAACTATCCTAACCACCCCTTCTTGATCTTGGCTTCTCTAGGAAGCCACCCCTAGCCCTTGGGTAGTCCTATAAGTACCCCTCAAAATTAGGGCAAAATATAGAGATGAAGGAAGAAATACAATCGGAGAGAGCATTGGATATTTGAGCAACGGAGCCCTATCGAATTGTACACTCAATCGAGTATACTAAGAGAGAGCTATTGCACTTATCCCCTACCTACTTGCCAAGATTCATGATGAATTGCATTATGGATGCCCTAGGAGTCTAGGAGAGCCAAGAAACGCAAATCCGGGCAAACGAAGGCCCATCACAGTGATTTGACCACCAAACCTATCAGAAGGACATCGAAGGTGACCCTTGAACATCAATTGGACAAGGAGGTTAAGCCCACTACCCTTGGAATTGAGGGTAAGCCTATCAGAGTGCTAACCACGATTGTCAGCCATGGTTTACAGTGCAGACCGTGCACCAGAGCTATGGTTTGCAACAGAGGTATAACCACCTTCCTATTTCTATTTATGTCTAGCTAATTAGGTTAGATTAGTTGTTTTCATGGTTTAATAGCATTTTAGAAGACTTTTGACCGTAGAACTAGGTTAGATTTACATTTTATGCTTATGCTTCAATTAGGACTTAAATGCTTTCTTTATGCATGTTTATGCTTCACTTTTCATATCTGATCCATGCATAGTGTAGCTGCTATTTTCCTTTACGCTATTACATGAATCTTGATTCACTTTGCATAGCTTAGAAGCATTCTTTATGTTTTCTTGATTATGCATGTTAATGGTGTCATTATGCAATTTACCTAAAAGGGCCTCATCATGAGAGGCTGCCTATATTTTTGACATTCTTGTTGTTTCTTGACCGTAGGGAACAGTTTCAAAGGAGAGCAAACCATCAAGTTCCTTCCCCATTGCGAAGAAGAGGGCACCTCCACCCTAGAGCAGTTCGTGCCATTCTGAGAGGCATTTGGAAATCACACCTACCCTTAAGAGGGAAAACAATTGTGCACTCCTATTGTAATATTGTATCAAAATGAATATCCCTAAGAGGGACGTACTTGTAATTGGGTTTTGACTTCAAATATAATGGAATAAAGTGTTTTCTTTCTTGTTTCATTTGTTGTCAATTTTGTTTACTTGTATGCATGTTATATCTTTACCATTTATCGCAATAGGAGCCGCTATCGGGTGTGACCCTTTCTGGTGGTTACACTACCATTGGATACCATAACCTCAAAGGAATTACATGTATGTACATAATAATTTGCCTGCTTGGAAATGTGGGGATCAATGAAGTTGTGTGTACTTCCATAATCAATCAAGACGATAAGACGTAGGTCTTTGAAATAACCCACAACTTACATGGTTTGGGGAGTAGTAATGCCAGCAAGAGTATGAACATAAATTTCAACCTATGGTCAGAAAGAGGATCATAAGACATAGGTATTTGAAATAACCCACAACTTACATGGTTTGGGGAGTAGTAATGCCAGCAAGAGGATCATGATCATAGCGAGGGTGAGAGTCATCTGTTGCCCTTCCTTTACCTTGGTCAGAATGTGATTACTTAGTACGGTACTCAAACTTTATTGGACCACCTTGCAATTTGGACTCAACATTTGTAAGTTGTTCTTCTGGGCGGGTTCTGAAGGTATTATAATCATCTCTAAAATTTTGAAGCTCTGCCATCATGGCTTGATTTGCTATGTGTATGCTATCAATGATGATTTTTAGGGATTCCAACATTGAGTTGGTTTTATCTATCTCTTTTTGATGTCCATGAGTGCCATCATCCATTTTGGATAGTCTTAAACCTCTTTTACTAAATTTCTAAAAATAGAAGTGTGGTTTTAGGAGTTACTATTTTTAGTAAGGAGTCTAAAAAAGTGCTTGGGTGTTATATATCAAAATGATCAGCTCAAAAATATGGTCACAATGAGATATATCCCACAACATAAATTTTGGGCACCCTAGACTTTTTAATCCTCTATTTTGATGAGTCTACTAGTGTGGTCGATTTTTTATTTAGAGATACGGTTGGAAAGTTGGGCACTGGATCAACTGTCTCTAACTTGTGCATTCTGTCTATTGACCCTCGTGTCACTATCC
This sequence comes from Wollemia nobilis, assembly GCA_028583015.1. Taxonomy (NCBI): domain Eukaryota; kingdom Viridiplantae; phylum Streptophyta; class Pinopsida; order Araucariales; family Araucariaceae; genus Wollemia; species Wollemia nobilis. The sequence continues at coordinate 15,417,132 of JAQPPZ010000541.1, forward strand.
TATCCCTATCCCTATCACCTATATTACAATTACTAACACTATTCACTTCCCTGACCTCAGGATTCTTTGTTTTATGCAGTTACTAACATGGACAGTTCTATTTTTGACACTGACAACCTGTAGTATCTAACTAGTACAAATGATTGTTACTGCCACTATCAACCCGACTGTTACTGTAATTAACTTGACTATTAGTACCACTGAACTGGATGGTACTGAAATATTGATGACTCTCACAGACACTTGTAAACTTTGTCTTGACCGTTCAGTGCATGTAACAATTTGTTCTTCAATGATAAGGAATTTATTTTGTATGTTCACTTTTGTGGGTTGTAAATATAGGTTTAGCAGAACAAGAGGGTTTTTATTTTTGCAAGATGAAGTTTTTATAGAACTAGGGTATGCTAGGCAGAGGAGTATGTAATACTGTAGCACCCAAAAATTGGTGCAGTTAAACCATTAGTAAAAAGTAGAAATTTGAATTTTAACCCTGAAATCGCTCATTAATCGCTCACCTTGTTTTTCATGCCATTTTTAGAGGTTGTAGTGACCACTGGACTATATCGTCGTTGATTTGACGATATCATCGTCGATCTGATGATATTGTCCCAAATCGGATGAATTCATCTGGAACAAAACATCCAGACGATTTCGTCCCAAAACCAAATTTTTGCAATTAGCTTATGTTCCAACGACCTCTCCAACTTGGGCAGAAGCGTGTCTACACGGTTGGAGATTCCCACGTTGGGGATCTCCCAGATTGGGATGATCCTCGACCTCCTAACCTCCCCCTAATCCTATATAAACTAGGATTTTCCTAGTTTATCCTCCTGACTCCCTACCTGGCTGATTATTTCCCTATAATTTTAGTTTTTGCTATGATCTCCCATCATTTGCACTTGTGTTTTCAAGTTTTGTTGCAAGATTTCACTGTGTTTCAATCGGAGGTAGCTTGGATCGTCGCAGGCAATTCAACTACAATTTTAGACGATCCTGTCAAGATCGGCGATGATCTTGTACAATTACAGACGATCTTGTCTGCAATTCAACTTGGGGGTAATCAAAACCCTGAGTTTGCATTCTCTATCTCATTTTCCTTATTTATTGGTGCATTAGATTAATTTACTTTTGTTTTGCATCTTGGAGTTCACCTCATTTAGCATAATTGCATGATAAAATTCAAAATAAGTTTCCAAAATAGTGCATCTCATTTAATTTGATATCTGGATTTATCATTCAAACATCTATACTCTTATTTCTATCATTTTGCATCATTATTGCAATTGTATTTTTGGGTTTTGGTGTTTTTTTTCTTGATTGCAGGTTTCTGACAAATTCGCTTGACAAATTCGTCAAGTAGTTGACGATATTGGATGATCTCGAATGATCTCCTACGATTTGGGATGATTTTGTACAATTACAGATGATCCTGTCATATCTGGGACGATCTAGACTCCTACAAGCTTCAGAATCTTCATCAGACATCAAAAATTAGGTGTACTATGCTCCATTTTATATATTCTTTGTATTCAATCGCATTAGGATTCATTTATGTCTATTGTCTTCATATAAATTAGAATCTTCATATAGAATAGCTCAGCTTCATTTTGGCCAACCTAGGAATCTGAATGATTGAACATACAACAAACAAATCAAACCCATTCTCAACCTAGGCGTGGAAACTGCCACTCAAAGTTTCCTGGTGAACCCCACCATCCATCAAAAATTCACCTTTATACCCCTCCCCCGAGAGGCACGACCTTCAAAGTGCTTCTCCGTTCGAGGTATTGTTCCATCCTTTTATTACCCCCTTCATGGTACAGATCCTTTAGCTTGAAGGTAAGGGTGCAAAAAATTTGGGCGATACATTTTGGTGAACCCAATGTGAAACTAAAAACACCTTTTGAAAACAATAAAAAAAAACACGTTATTAAGAACATCTAGAATAATTAGAAAACTATTAAATTTGCATATCATACTTAGATGGTACATTATAATAGAAGAAGAGCTGTATCCATAAATGTTGAAAATAAATTAACGACCATAGAGATTACTTCTGTGCTTAGAGTACCTCAAACATATAGAGCCCAAACTTTGTGGGACGAACTTGATAGGAGATTGGGTATTATTGAATCTAGATCTGTAGAACTTAGGCAAATTAAGAGGTTTGTCCTAGATAGAATCCTGGATCCTGATCAAGTGACTTTGTATCATGAACTTCAGAGAGCTTGCCATAGGTGGTTAGCCGATAAAAGAGCACTTGTGTCTTCTAAATTATACACCTTTGAGGAATACCTTGAGAACACAGTTGTAGTACATAAATTTCTATCTCATGTAGAGGATCAAGAAGTCTTCTTACGGATAGAAAGAGATGGAATAGAGTTCCTAGAGCTGTGTTGTATCGAAAGTATTGGCATGAACTTTATTTTTACATGTCAGAGTCTGAAATAGATCATATTACCATAACACACTTTGTCAAGTTCTTGAAAAACAACTTCCAATTTGAAGAGGAGCATTTCATGACCCCTGATGAACTTGAACCTATCAATGATATCCATAAACTATTCATAGAAAGCTAAGTGATTCTTTCTACTATTGTTTCTTACAACTAGCATGTTGTTTGTTATTTTTTCTCACAAAATAATAATATAATAAAATCACACAAAAAAAAACAACAAAACATTTCCTTTTAAAGTATTATAGTAGGTATATAGTTAAAATATATACCTCTCAACCCTATTGCATATATATATATATATATATATATTTGCTAAAACCTAAGTTTAGCACAATGCCTAGACTTAGGAATGGAAAAAAAAATCAAAGAAGATGAAGATTGGTTAGGAAGACCATTAACTGACCAAAATGTCCCTCCTGAGGACCAAGTTCAAGAAGAAGAAACCCTAGACCAACAAGAAGAAGATCTTACTGTAGGAAATGAACAAGAAGAAACTATTGGAGAGGAAGGATCCTCATCCCCTAAAATGTATCTGGGAGGCGCTATCACTTTTGAGAACATGGAACAATTCTGGAAGTTCATTAACACTAATATTGGTGTTTTTAATAGAGAAGCCCATATGGACAAGGATCAAATTAGTGAAACTCAAGCAACTCTATAAGAAGTATTTCAAACACGCACTAATCCCTTGTCCTTTATTGAACAAGAGAGTGATCAAGGTGGACCATCCAATTTGGATATAGTAGCTGCGATCCAGAGCATGCAACAACAGCAGGTTACCCAACAATCTAAAGTGCATGTTAACAAGCCTAGGGTCATTCTCACACAAAATAAACCATCATTTACTGCTCTATTTTGCCAAACTCTTGATCAACATACCTCAAATAAACAAAAACCCAAAACAAAACCGAACACCAATTACCAACAATCTAAGGTACAACATAATACTATTACGAATCCCCTTCATAATATTCTTCCTACCAAAACTTTGCATAATAAAAATATAACATCTAATCCTTATGTGAAACCATAATACACTCATAGATCCCATACCTATGTGCCACCGAACCAATATGGTGGACAAACTAGCAATCTTGAAGCCGTGGTGAAACAGTTAGTTTCCCGCATGGACCAGATAGATCCCTACCGTCCCTCGTACAATTATCAAGAGATGTGTAGTCAGCCTTTAGATCCTATAGTCGTAGCACAACCGTATCCTAAACATTTTCCTATGCCTGTTCTTCCCATATATAAAGGAACCAAAGATCCCATAGAGCATATTTGTATGTTTAGGATAGCATGTCATGATATATCACATGATGACTTGTTATTACTAAAAATGTTCCCGAAAAGCTTGGGAGGAATGGCATTAGAGTGGTATTATCAATTACCCACTAATTATTTGAGGAATTTTGAAGAAACTGTTGAGTCTTTTGTTCATCAATTTAGTGCCTACATCGAAAGATATGTGACCATTAAAGATTTGTATAACTTAAAACAGGGCAAAGATGAATGCTTTGCTGATTTCCTAGCTAGGTGGAGACAGTTGATAGGAAAATTGCACTTTGTGTTACTTTATAGGGAGATGTTGGACATCTTTATTAATAATTTGCAAGAGCAACTATCTTACAAATTATCAACTGCTACCTTGACCACCTTCGATTAGGCTATAGAATTAGCCCGAAGAGTGGAATATGCTCTCATTAGGAGAGACCAGATTAAAAAGAGAGACGATGAGAAAACATCCAAAAATAAGAATAAACAATTTGTGGGTAATGGAGTCACCGATAGCAAAAATACTGCTAATGTTAATGCTGCGAAGACAATGAAGAATTTTGTACTGAAACCTCCTGATAGACCTCCTCAAGAATTTAATAGGTTAAATCAACCTTTATCAACTATTCTACCACAATTATTAGAATGAGGTTTGATTTAATTACCAAATATTTGGGACCTGGACACACTACCAACTCTTGTAAAAGATTAAAACATAAAATACAGGACTTGATTGATAACAATGAGATGGAGGTGCAAGCCTTTCAACCTAAGCAAAATCCTCCTAATAATGTTCAAAAGAACACCCCACAAAACTAGAATCATAATGCCAATTAGTCATTGGACATCTTTCAACATCCCTTACCAAAACATGGTAAGGAGGTGGCTAATCAAGTTGAACATCATAATGTCCCTCCTCCTGCCCGATATGTAGGAACTATTAGTGGGCATTTACCTATTCATGATCTGGAAATATTTGACACAACTTTATCTGTGGTTACAACCAGGCATCTATATAATATTCAGATACCTGATCTTAGTGATATAGAATACGAGACTAAGAGTGATATGGCAATCACATCAAATCAATCAAATAGTTCTAAAGATGAATCAGATCCTATTCACCCTATCACAAGTTATATGGTTCCAGAAGAGCCATTTCCAAGAAGAGTCACTACTAGACCATCATCTCACCAATTACTTTCTAATGAGTTAGCTATAAACGCTAGACCAAGACCCATTCATCATCCACAGAATAATATTGTGGGTACCATCAGAGCTGTTACTAGACAACAGGCTCAAAATTCTCAACAAGATCAAATTCAAAATGGTGGATGAAATCCATTTGTTTTTAAGGTTCCTAATAAAAGGAATCCTTCACCTAATGTTCAACCTAAACCTCCTTATAATATTAATGAACAATTATCAAATATTACAGCTAGAATTTCTCTCTTGGACATTTTAAGATCTTCTCCTACACATAGAGATGAATTAATGCTCACATTAAGCCAGATGATGGTACCAAAAGATATTCAACCTGAAGCCATGGCCGATACTATAATAACTCATGAAGTTGATTGTATTGACTTCTGGGATAGAGACATACCGCAACATAGTTTACATAAAGATAACCCCTTGTATATTACCGCCTTAATTGGAGATGTAGCAGTCAAACGAGTTTTGATTGATAATGGTTCATATTTAAATATCTACACTTTTGACTTCTACCAAAGATTTGGGTTTAGAAGTGATGAAATGAAAATAAATGATATGATCATAAAATCTTTCAATGACGAAACACAAGAAACGTGTGGAGTTATTACCATTCCATTGTAGGTTGGTCCAAGAACCTTGGATACGACTGTGTTTATTGTACATTGCCCTGCATCATACAATATACTCTTGGGTCATCCTTGGATCAACGCGATGCGAGCTGTCCCTCAAATTTACATCAATGTGTTAAGTTCAAATTTAAGAATTAGTTGGTTACCATTCATGGTGATCCAAGACCCTTTGATATGTGTGCTTTGGCAGAACCTATTGGAGTTCAATTTTGCCCTGCTCTATCATCCACACATACTAATTCTCATTATCCATCTAAACATGTGAAACTCACACCCACAACATCATCTACTTCTTCTCCATTAGTTGCACCTCCACATATAGCTCAACCATATTCTGAACAAACCACATTAGGACCTAAGAAATATCCTAATCCCACAACCAATGTCTCTTGTTCTACTCCTATAACTTCCATACTTGTAATATACCCATATATCAACACCTATATACCGTCTACATCCACAAAATTTATATTTTCTACATCAAAAGACGTAGGGAATGTTCCTTCTACCTCTTATGCTCTTACTGACGAGCTCTTACCCGATCTATCTAAAATTCTTATATTAGAAGAAATGAATGCTTCTATGCAAGATTCCCTTATTTTAAATAATTTGCCACCATCTCCTCGTACCTTGGGCCTCCCACAACCTATGGGAAGTATTTACCAAGTCGAGAGTTGTGCCTTTATTTATAAGGGATATGACTGGGGTAGAATACCCAGAAACATCAGAACTCATTATGATGGATATGCTCGATGTTATTTTACTAATGAGTATATTAAAGCCAAACCTATAATGCTTAAATTGGGATATAAAGGGAAAGGTTTGGAACCTTTCTAGAATGGTATGAAAGAACATTTTGAGGTAGAAGCGTGGCCCGCCTGATGTGGTGTGGGCTTATTTTCTAGTAAGGGTCAGCCATTCCCATTTGATGATGATGACCATCTTATATGTTACCAAGATTATTTAGATGAACGTGATGCTTTGCATTTAACGAATAAGATATTCACATGTAATATGTTATCTATAGCTTAGCTTGAGATGATCATTGAATTCGACGATGAGTTGGAGGGAGATATCTTTCACGATGTCTCCATTGAGGAATTATTACATAATGGATTTTATTTTGATGGCTCTATACCTAGTATAGCCCAACTTGAGGCCACGACTCCTCAAGACGAATTATCAAAGCTAACATTGGAAGAATTACAAGAATTGGGCGTTTCACCCGCCCCACCTAATTTTGAGAGAGATCTACACATGGAAGTAGAAAATGTCATAAAAATTAACATTGGAACCGATGATAACCCTCACATAATCAACATTGGATCAGAATTGAGTCAAGAAAAATAGAATAAATACATTGCATTTCTTAAAGAATATGAAGATGTTTTTGCTTGGACATATGAAGATATGCCAGGTTTAGACCCTTATGTAGTTATGCATCACCTAGTAGTGCATCCGGATGCTAAACCTATTAAGCAAAAGCTTAGAAAAATGCATCCTAAAGTGGCCTTACTAGTCAAAGGGGAGTTAGAAAAACTCCTGAATGTTATTTTTATACAAGCCATTGATTATACTGAATGGATCTCGAATGTAGTTCCAGTAACTAAGAAAGAAGCTACTAAGATTAGGGTTTGTACAGACTTTAGATATATTAATGTTGCATGCCCTAAAGACAATTTTCCCCTTCCCAATATGGATCAGATCATTGATTTTACTACTGGGAGTGGAATGATATCCTTAATGGATGGATTTTCTAGTTATAATCAGATCAGGATAGCTCCTGAAGATTAGGCTAAAACAAACTTTATTACCCCTTGGGGGACTTTTTGTTGGAAAGTGATGCCATTCGGTTTGAAGAATGCAGGTGCAACCTATAAATGAGCCATGACTTATATCTTTCATGATATGATGCATGATATACTACATGATTATGTAGACGACATTATAGCTCGTTCTACTGAAGAAGATGACCATTTAGATGACTTGAGAAAAGTATTTGATCGGTTAAGGGAATATCTTATTCGATTGAATCCAACTAAATGTATATTCATAGTTAAGTCAGGTAAATTATTGGGGGTTATAGTTTCTGTACATGGCATCAAAATTGACCCTCTCAAGATTACAGTTATCACTGATATGCCCGCACCTACAAATATATCTGAATTACGGAGTCTACAAGGTAAGCTTCAAGCTATCCATCGCTTCATCAATAAGCTGGCGGATAAAACTGGACCCTTTCTTAAGCTTCTTAAGAAGTATGTCTCTTTCCATTGGGACAACAAATGTAAGGAAGCATTTGAACTCCTCAAACAATATCTTCTTAACCCACCTATACTTTCGCCACCTAAACCTGATCGCCCATTTATCTTGTATATTTCTGCTTCAGATTTTGCTTTAGGAGCTATGTTAGCTCAACTTGATGATGAGAAAAGAGAGCGTGCTAATTATTACATTAGAAAAAAATTAATTAGTTATGAAACCTACTACACAACATTAGAGAAGTTATGTCTAGCAGTCATATTTTCTACACAAAAACTATGCCATTATATGCTTAGTCAGAAAACATACGTTATTGCTAAATATGATCCCTTACGGTATCTCATGAGTCGACCTTATTTATCTGGTCACACAACAAAGTGGGTTCTTGCTCTAAGCAAGTTTGAACTCACGTTTATAGGACAAAAGTTTGTTAAAGGTCAAATCATAGCAGATCAATTAGTTGTTGCACCCTTAGAGTCCACCCATCCCCTCGTCATTGAGTTTGTTGACGAATGCCTTAACCTAGAGGCAGATCATTTAGAGCAATGGTCTCTATACTTTTACGGATCCCGATGCATGAGTGGGGCTGGTGCAAGTATTATTTTGATATCTCCATAGAAACATCTCATACCTCTATCCTTTAAATTAATGTTTGTCTGTACTAATAAAACTGCTGAATATGAGCCTCTAATCCTTGGATTACGAGCTGCCCTGGCACTAAAAATTAAAAAACTATTAGTTTTCAATGATTCTCAACTTGTTATAAATCAAATTAACAATTTTTATCAGACCAGAGATGATAAATTGTGCCCATATAAAGCATATGTATTACAATTAATATCTTTATTTGATCAAGTTACCTTGGAAGCTATTCCTAGAACTAACAATCGTGTGGTTGATGCTATGGCCGCAACTACATCTCTTTTACCCTTGGAGTTAGATGATGAATATGCTACCATAATTATTCATCGACTCCAGGAACCCGCTTCAACTAAATCATGCTTGGAACCTTTGGACGTGTTTCTAATCAATGAAACTATTCCTGAACTTTGGTACACTGACATCCTCAATTTTTTTCAAAATGGAACCTTCCCTGAAGGTTTTAATAGAAACCAACAACGGTTTGGAGGGATTGGCCTAATCAAGAGGGTGTTGATCATTTCATTAGGCATCTAGTTTGGATGGGTTCTACCATTTTTATTTGGAATATTTGGAATGAAAGGAACAACCAAATTTATTACGTAGACGAGCAAGTCGCTTCATAATAATTGGCAATACGTTATATAGGAGATATTTTGAAGGTATCCTATTGAGATGTTTGAATCTAGAAGAGTCTAGATCAGATTTGAGTGAAGCCCATGATGGATCTTGTGGGGGACACTTTAGTGGTAGCGCCATTGCTAAGAAGCTCCTTAGGATAGGATATTTTTGGCCTACCATGGAGAATGATGCACATGATTACATGTGCCATTGCGACAAGTTCCATAAACATGTTGACCTTGTCCATGCGTCTGCATAAGAACTATAGGCTATTTCATCTCCTTGGCCCTTTTCAAAATGGGGCTTATACATCATCAAAAAAATCAATCCTGTGTCATCTGATGGACACAAATTCATCATAACCACCATTGAGTATTTTATGAAGTGGGTCGAAGCTATGCCCTTAGCTTCTTGCACTAGAACACAAGTTTCCAAGTTTATTCTTAATCAAATTATTTGTAGGTTTAGAATTCCTACAAATCTCATCTCGAATAATGGAACTTGTTTCAAAAATAAATATGTAAAGAAACTATGTCAAAAATATAAAATTCAACATCGTTGGTCCACTCCTTATTATCCTCAAGGTAATGGCCAAGCAGAAGCATCTAATAAAACATTAATTAAAATCTTCAAGAGACTGGTCAATAAATCTGGCCATGATTGACACATTTAATTATATCTTGCTTTGTGGGCTTATCGAACTAGCATTCGTACTCCCATGGGCACTTCACCTTTTGTTTTGGTTTATGGCGTTGAAGATGTTTTTCCCTTTGAACTAAAAGTTCCTTCTTTGGATTTGCTACTTCAAGATACTGAAGTAGGAGATGAATATCATGCTGGCAGATTTAGTCAGCTAGAAATCCTAGATGAGAAGCGCATTAATGCTTTGGATCATCTTCGTGCCTACCAGAACAAGCTCAAACGAGCATATCTCAAGAAAGTTCATAATTGATCCTTTGAGATCGACAACCTCGTCTTAAAAGAAAATAAAAAAAATACTAATGCAACTAAAGACCTTAAAGGAAAATTCGATCCTAACTGGCTTGGGCCATATATTATCACTGCTAAATTTGGATCGGGAGTATATAGATTAGCTACCTTAGATGGTAAATATCTTAAAGAACCTATGAAAATTATGCATCTTAAGCGCTATTATGCATAAATCTGGTAATTTCGTCACTATATATATTATACATATTGTCTCATATTAGTAATTCATATAAAAATTTCAAAAACAGTAATATTATGTATTCTCTCAATTCATAAAAAAATCAAAATCCTCAAAAACATCTTCTATTTTGCACCTGTCAATTCTTGAAGTATTGCAGTTATATTTTTAGTTATTTCAGATAAATTAGCATTTATCTGGAATCCCTCACTTTCACACTCACATGAATAAATATCTTGATCTTATTTGGTATGATTATTAATCTCTCTTATATTGAAGCCCACAGTTGAATTAAATAAAATTTTGAGCATAGAGAACTGATCTTGTTATTTACTTGAACCAAGTACACCTTTTCACATTAAAATGATTTCATTGCAAATTCAAAATGATGCTACATAGTAGAAGTGGTCTCTTGAGCAAAAATTTTCCCCTGCTATCCTATCATGCACATGGTCTAGAATATTTGAGAATTGACAAAAGGACAAGCTCACCCTTGCCCAAAATAAAAATCCCTTGCTCTACAGCCAATTCGAGCAAGTATCCCTAGTATAGGAAGAAAAAGAAAAATAAAAATAAAATCAAGAAAAATCATGAGAAAAAGAGAAATTATTTAGAAGCATTATTTCAATATCATTTTGTACCATCTCAGCAATATTTGAGCATTATCTCAGTGTCAAGCAAAAAAAAAAAAGAAAAGGAAAAGAAAAGAAAAAGCAAAAAGCAATAAATCCCTCCCCCCCTTTGGAAGAAGGAAGTGTGAAGCTTGAATCCCTGGAATTCTCAATTATTCGAAAATTGTGAGGTAAACCCCATAACAGGTGATTTGTGCCCAACTTGTTTGACATTGGGTAACTCCTAGCGTGGTGATATGTCTGTCACATTAGCAACCTTCTTTTGTACAGACCTATGTCTGCTTATGGATCAGCTAGCTCTTGATGACCCGAATTACATAGTAGTCTCGGTATGGTTACATGCATATAAATCATGGTCAACGAACACTCATTTGGTTAATTCAAATTACTTGTATCAAATTATCTTGCTCAAAATTGGTAAATGAACATTACAATTGCACACACATTTGTGTTTGAGAGATTTTGTATCATTATGATAGATCAAGATCGGCAATGAACTCACGTATGCACATGGGGTTCCTTATAAATCTAAATTTTGTCTTTGAGATAATTTAAAATATTTATTCAAATCTTCTGGAATAATTTGACTTTCTTACTTGAGAATATCTGCTTAGCGTAAAATCAATTAAATACATTTTTTTCAAAAATCCAAAATTTTCTTGCAAAACATGTTAAAAAATCTAGCAATAAAGTCACATTTATATATTTTCGACTTTTGCGACGATGGTATAGTTCCTAAACCTAAATTGGAATTTTATGCCTAGTGCAAGTCCTCATTTTTATATTTTTTGTTTATCTCAAAATCAAAAATCAACTATGCAATAAAACTATTATATCAATTTCTTCTTTGGATTTCACGATGATGGTATAAGTCTATACCTAAAATTCTATGCCTAGCGCAAACCATCGTTCTAATTTTATTTCCCATTTATTTAATCCATAAAAGCATGTGGCTTAAATCATTATGTTACACAATTGTGTTTTAAAAAGAACGAAAACTTTCCTATTTCATTTCATTATGTCAACATTCATTTTTTTTGCAACGATGGTATAATTCCTTGGGAATTGTTCAAATTTCTATCATACTTAAGAATTTTATGCCTAACAAAAATCATATTTTTAATATTTCATGCATAATATTTTTATGGAAATCTGAAAACAAATCATTACTATCATCATTTTTCATCATCAGAACACAAAGTCTTAAGAAAGTCTCTTAAGCACCCTTTTACTTTTAGCAATATTTCTCTCATACCGGGATTAGCTTGATGACCTAGCGAGCGGCGACTCCATGAAATGGTCATGTAACAACGACAATGTCCTTTGAAATTATTGTTAGAAGTCACTTTATTTTCATCAAAACACACCACAACAACCAGTTTGTTTACATCAGATTATTTCATTTAATTTTATAGCATGACATAAAATTATAATATTTTCAATGACATAATTACATGAATAGTCAATCAACAATTAAAATATTAAAGCATCATAAAACATATGCACAAGTCATATCACAAAAAGAACATCATATATATATTAAGAAGTATATACATCATATCAAAATGGATTGGTATGCCACAATATATACCCCGGCATACTCAATCATCTCAAAAATAGTCTATGTACAATGTGCATCTAGTCTCGAGAAAACCTCGAGCTCTCAGCCTCATATCCTCTCCTGCCCTGAGGTGTAGGAGGTGGTCCTATCGAAACCCATACTATATCGTGGGTCTTCGATGTCGATCGTGATGATGTCCTCAATGACCCCATCCTGATCGGCTTCGCAATACCGACTGGCAACTGTATCCTCTGGCCCTCTGGAACCAACTGGTAGTACACTCCTTGATAGAACATGATTTGAGCAACCGACCATGCCAGCTCCAAAATGCTCGGCCCTTCGCTTTGAGCCCTGAGCCATGTAGCCTCATCCTGTAGAGTCTGCACCTGAGCTCATAGGCGAGCATTCTTTACCCGAAGAGTTGTCATCTTGCTGCTCTCCCCCACCTAGACACCCTTGCCCCTATCAGGCGATGGTGGCCTATCCCTCTACTAAGGAGGGAGTCTTTCTCTCCTCTCCTCTCTCCTCTCCTCCCTCCTCTCCAATTGCTGCTGTCTCTTTGAAGCCTGTGGTTCTCTCCAAAATCTCTCCTGAGGAGGTCGTCGTTGATCCCTCCCTCTATGACCCCTCGCTACATCAATGGTAGCCTGGCATTGCCTCTCCATCTGTTGCACTATAGCATGCATCGGACCCTGTGCCCTCGTCATCCGAGGAGGGCGGATGCCTACATACTAGGCATCATATCCATCTGCTATCCTTGCATCATCCCCATCCATTGGTTGAATGGGGGCATCATCAGCATCCTGACTCTAGAACCATTGCATGTTTGGAGCCTCTCTTAGTGTGGTACTATCCCATACAGTCTAGGAGTACTCATAATCCCTAAGAGTAGGGATCCTCTGCTATAGACTGAACTGCCTCAAAACTCGATCGTAGCGGTGGAGCTCTACCTCTCCCCGCTCTGTCCTTAACCATATGACTCGCCTGATGCAAGCCAACTCATGTTTATCCTCTACCCATCCTAGATGCTCTCTCCATGGTCTCTAGGCGATCCGATCGGGGCTGAGGTCATCCAGCAACCTTCGAGACATCGACAGATCTATCCACCACTGTGACCCTCTCTAGGGCCACCAATAGAAAACTCAAGGTCTCTCCTGGTGAACTCCTGTCAGTGGAAGCCCTATCGGCCTTTGCACCACAATGTGCTCCCAGTACCAAACTTGTAGAAGCGATGTCAACACCAGACATTGACCCCCATTGTATACGACCTCGTAAATGATCCTATACAAGCAGCATAGTACAAAGCTACCCCAAGCAAACCTATATCCGTGGTCTCTCATGTCACATACCACATCTGAAAGTAGCCACGGTAATCTGCATCCACTCTAGTGGCATAGAATAAGGCCACCCACCATCCCTACCAAAACCCAGGTCAACCGAGATGCCTTAGGCATCTGTCTCAAAGCCTCGATGTTCACTCTGCCCTTCTCCAATATGAAGCTTAGGTCTTCGCACAATCTCATCATAGCGTGGCCCTGATTGGCTGAAGGGGTCATGAATTGATCGTGTATAGGGATCCTCAAGATCCTCCATACATCCTCTAGAGTGGGAGTCATCTCCCCTGTCGGTAGCCGAAAGCAGGACGACTTCGGATATCATCTCTCTGTTAGGGCTGTCAGTAGCCCCATGTCTGTAGGAACTTGTGGCATCTCTGCCACATGCTGCAGTCCTACCTCTGCCAATCTATCTCACTCGACCTGATCGAGCACGGCCAAATCATCCCTTAGACCTCTGTATTTCCACTCCCGAATCTTTAGCAATCCCCTCTACAAAATAAGCAATAAAACAACAAAAATCATTAGTACATAATCATTAAAAAAAATAAAAAATCAATTAAAATCAAATCGTCCCATAAAAGTTGATATCGCCCATTATTGGACGATATTGTATCAAATTTAGATAAAATCATCCTTAATAGGACAAAATCGTCTCTATTCTTCAATTTGGGGATCGCCCCTTATTGGACGGGATCGCCCCTATTTCTCTGATTTCGTCCCTAGACGAAATCGGCAATATAGATATGATTTCGTCGATGGCCTAAAAACAGCCGTGACACCCAAAAACACTTAAAATTCAAGTCAAAAATCAAGTTAAAAACACAATAAACTAGGTTTAGATCCTTACCCATAACTCGCGCCAGATCTCTATCAATCTGTGCATCGTTTCCACCATTTCTCCTGCAGAGCTTTGAAACAGCGAAAGTGAACAATAAAAATGAATTAGGGTTTCACCCTATTTTTCTTATTTTTATTCAAAACAAAATTTTTTAAATTTTTGCTTTTTCACGCTTTTACCTCAAACGTTCGATTTGGGTAAAAACTCGAAGGGGGCACCATAGCAAACAATCGTACGATTCGACCTAGAATCGTCGTTTCAAAAATGGAATAAATTTTTGCTTTCTCGTAAGGCATGAAGAACTCGTCTTTAATGCTTTTTTTTTTGAAAATTTTGCTAAAGAGGGGGTAAAATGTAGCACCCTAAAATTGGCGCAGTTAAACCATCAACAAAAAGTAGAAATTTGAATTTTAACCTTGAAATCGCCCATTAACCGCTCATCTCATTTTTCATGTCATTTTTAGAGGTTGTTGTGACCATTGGACGATATCGTTGTTGATCTGACGATATCGTCCCAAATCGGATGAATTTGTGTGGAAAAAAATGTCCAGATGATTTCGTCCCAAAACTAAATTTTCACAATTAGCTTTTGTTCCAACGACCTCTCCAACTTGGGCAGAAGCGTGTCTATGTGGTTGGAGATTCCCACATTGGGGATCTCCCAGATTGGGATGATCCCCAACCTCCTAACCTCCCCCTAATCCTATATAAATTGAGATTTTCCCAGTTTATTCCCCTAACTCCCTACCTCATTGCCTGGCTGATTATTTCACTGCAATTTTAGTTTTTGTTGTGATCTCCCATCATTTGCACTTGTGTTTTCAAGTTTTGTTGTAGGATTTCACTATGTTTCATTCGGAGGTAGCTCGGATCGTCACAGGTGATTCAACTACAATTTTAGACGATCTTGTCAAGATCAAAGACGATCTTGTACGATTACAGATGATCTTGTCTGCAATTCAGCTTGGGGACAATCAGAGCCCTGAGTTTGCATTCTCTATATCATTTTCCTTATTTATTGGTGCATTAGATTAATTTACTTCTATTTTGCATCTTGGAGTTCACCTCATTTAGCATAATTACATGATAAAATTCAATTCCAAAATAGTGCATCTCATTTAATTTGATATCTGGATTTATCATTCAAACATCTATACTCTTATTTCTATCATTTTGCATCATTCTTGCAATTATATATTTGGGTTTTGGTGTCTGTTTTCTTGATTGCAGGTTTCTAACGAATTCGTCTGGTCACCGATGATCTTGGGTGATCTTGGACAATATCCTGTGATTTGGGATGATTCTATACAATTACAGACTATCCTGTCATATCCGGGATGATATGGACTCCTACAAGCTTCAGAATCTTCATCAAACATAAAAAATTAGGTGTACTCTTCTCCATTTTATATATTCTCTGTATTCAATTGCATTAGGATTCATTTATGTCTATTGTCTTCATATAAATCAGAATCTTCATATAGAATAGCTCAGCTTCATTTTGGCCAACCTAGGAATCTAAATGATTGAACATAAAACGAATAAATCAAACCCATTCTCAACCTAGGCGTGGAAACTGCTACTCAAAGTTTCCTGGTGAACCCCACCATCCGTCAAAAATTCACCTTTATACCCCTCCCCCGAGAGGCGCGACCTTCAAAGGGCCTCTCCGTTCGAGGTATTGTTCCATCCTTTTCTCACCCCCTTTCGGGTACGGATCCTTTAGCCTGAAGGTAAGGGTGCGAAAAATTTGGGCGATACAAATACCTATAGGCCCTATGTTATATCGTAGTGATGAACAATAGTGCTCAGACCAATATTTTAGGCCACTATCCAAGGAAATTTTACACATACCCTTGAGCATAGTATTTGCCTCTTTGACAGTACAGGAGGGTAATCGTTCAGGATGTTGTGTCCTGTGGACTATGGATAATACAAGGTCGAAAAGCTTCCTATTGGATAAAATTTTGTTTAAGCCTAAATGGTCTTTTGGTACAACCGAAGATGCATGGGAGATTGATTCTATGCACAAGTATTTTTTGAGGCTTGGGTATTGGAGCCTGATCGTCCCACTTCACTAAACGTTTTAAAACCGCTCACATAGGGTTTCTAACCTTCATCTACTCTAAAAAAATTGTATTTTTTTTGCTTTTTTGGTTTTTGTAATTTTTTTTGCCTTTTAAATAAGGAAAATAGAAATGAAAAACACAGGAAAATTATACCTAACAGGCGGAACGAATGGGCAAGAATTTTTGCAGTCATAGAAAAACTCAGTCCTGGAAAGTGTTATGATACCACTTGTTAGGAACCTACTATTAAAATTAAGAAAAATCACAAAAAATACTAAAATTAAGCAAAAACTCATGCAATATCACAATGTGGAAAGTAAATGCATAAATAAACACTCTCACAATAAAAACTGAATCCTAGGCCTCTTTGAGAGGGTAACCTCCTTCAATATTTCATTCACTTGCAAAAAAGATACATTCATACCTAGCTTCATAGCTTTTAAAGAAAAGACTTCTTGCAACCCTAACCCTAAGCTCAAGAGTTGACTTACATGCAAAATGCCACTCGAGCTAGAATATTTTACCAAACATCGGTTATAATATTGATAATGGTTACATGAAATTGCCCCACTTGGCTAGGTGCCTAACTTACCATATACATTACAAAATATTGCAACCTAAAATTATAGATGGGATTCCCCATGTTGGAAGTGGGTCATTACATAAGTAATAAGAATTACAAAATAACGTTAGGATGGGATCCTAATAGCTCGATGCCTCCATATTCTTCCTTGGAACAAACTTGGTCCCATGCAACTAAATGAAATATTTGCTTATGTTTAGAGCCCGACCATAGGAAGTTTCACTGGATTTGTTCTATTTTATTGCACACTTCAATTGGAATTTGAAATATGGAAAGAAAGAAAATAGGGATGCTCTAGAGGGTGGCTTTGACTAAGGTGGCCTTTCCAACCTGACTAAGGAGTCCCCCTTTCCATCTGGCCAACTTTTTGTGGATTCTTTCAATGATGGGATTCCATAAAGACTTTTTTTCAGGTCCATCAAAGAGAGAAAACCCAAGATAAATAGTTGGGAGGTCAGCAACATCACAATCGAGAATGTCATCTATATAGGCTTGTCATCTTATGGGGGTATTGATAAAGTAAATTTTGCTTTTGGAGAAGTTGACCTTTTGACCAGCAGCTGACTCAAAAGAGAGCAAGATCGACTTGATGGCTTTAGCTTGAGGAATAAAGGCACGGGTGGAAAGGATGGTGTCATCAATGAATTACTGATAGGAGATGGGATTAAGAGAGGAGGTTGGTTTAATACCTGATATTTCCCCTTTGGAATAAGAAGACCTTAAGGTTCTATCTAGAGCTTCAACAACAAGTATGAAGAGAAAAGGAGATAAAGGGTCTCCTTATCTTAGACCTTTAAAGCTCAAAAATTATGCGGCAATAGAGTCGTTGACAAGAATTGAGAAACTAGCATTTGTAATGCATTCTCTTATTAGGTCGATCCACTCAAAATGGAACCCAAACCTGGAGAGGACATAAAAAATGAACTTCCATGATACCCTATCGAAAGCCTTATTCATGTCTTATTTGAGGAAAAGACCAACCTTGTTACTTTTTGACACTGAATGGATGTTCATGGATGGTGATGATGTTGTCGGTGATGAGTCTCCCTTGAACAAAGCTACCTTGGTTGAGGTCAATGATGTGTGGTAGAATTGGCTTCAATCCGGTGGCTATCACTTTGGTGAGGATTTTGTAGAAGATATTACGTTGACATGAGCAACTATTATTAATCAAAATGAAAAGCAAGATTAAAAATAATTGATATGAAATAGTATGAGCTTAATTAATTAAATCTAAGTGTAATGAGGAAATATAATATTATCAAAAATAATATAATATTTATAATTATTAAACAATAATTTAATATAATATTTATTTCAATATCGTGTAACCAATTTAAAATTATTAAATATATATAAATTTTAACACCATTTGGACACTCATCTACAAAGATAATTGGTTATTTATATCCCTGAAACTTATTTTCCTATCCATTTTGTTATGTTGAGAAGCAATTTATTTATTTTTATAATTGAACTTGTTTTCCTTTATTTATTTGTTATGATAATTTGTTGAATTTTTTTATATTGAGATTAATTTTTCATTATGTATGATATTGTTTTTTATTTTTTATTGTTTTAAAGTAATAAGGGTTGTACACGTGGGGTCATACTCTTTAGGGGTATAACAAGGGGCCTTCCTCCCTATTATTCGAATTCAGATCATCAATATGAAATGCCAATGGCATACCGCTAGGATGTCCTCATAGGACATGCTATTGTTATTTATTACATTAAGGTTGATCTTCAAAATATTTATATAAATATTTTAAATATTTTATTTATTTAATTATGAAAATATTTTTTTAATTGGTTATATTGGGATTGAAACGAACCCCACCCGCATTACATCATAGCCACATAGTGGTAATACAACAAATCTTGGATATTATCCATATATTTATTTAGCAAGAGTTGTGTTAGCATAGTCTACTATAACGCATAGTTTATTACATTATGGTTGGAGAATAGTGGTTATACAGGTTTTTCAACTGCCTATGGTGGTTGATAATACTACCAACTACCTAGTACATGTATTATATATTCATCCTCATGTGAATAATATGTTAATGCTCATGCTGATTTTGACATGGTATCAGAGCACGTATTCGGTTTGTTTTGGGAAATGTGTTTAGGTGTTTGGCATAATGTGGTTTATTTGCTCCATCACCTAAGGCCTACAATTGATGCAAACAACACTCCAAGAACCTGCCAAACCTGAGCAGGTAAGGATCTGATAAGACTCTTTGACATACCAAGCACAGAGACTCTCGGAGTACAAATTGACGTTCTCTGACAAAACCCTTTGCCCACTGGTGCAAGGCACAAATATTCATAGATCGATATAGAATTTTGTAGGTACGCAAATCGAGTGAGAAGAACGGGTACGTTTCCCAACCTGCATGTTTCTTGGACTGCACGTTGATCGATGCAGACTGATGCACATGAGTCAATAAACTACCAACCTATGCACAAGGAATGATGTCGATAGGGCACAATTCTTGAGGAGCAAGACCCCTAATATGAGCATGAACCGAGGTGGACACGTGGTAGTGGCTAAATGGATGGTTGACATGGACAACTGTTGATGTGGCACGAGGTGATTGATAGCTAACATGGCAAGGAGGTTATTGATGTGAGGTATATAGGGCACAATTATTGAGGAGCAAGACCCCTAATATGAGCATGAACCGAGG
The DNA here is from genome assembly GCA_028583015.1 of Wollemia nobilis. Classification (NCBI taxonomy): domain Eukaryota; kingdom Viridiplantae; phylum Streptophyta; class Pinopsida; order Araucariales; family Araucariaceae; genus Wollemia; species Wollemia nobilis. Next base: position 15,437,115 of record JAQPPZ010000541.1, read on the forward strand.
TGGACACATGGTAGTGGCTAAATGGATGGTTGACATGGACAACTATTGATGTGGCACGAGGTGATTAATAGCTAACATGGCAAGGAGGTTGTTGATGTGGCATTCGATTGTGCAAGTGTGTTTGATGTGGTAGGCTCTTTGTGAGACATGCGTGGAAGTGAGGCAAAAGGTTATTGGAGGGGTTCGATTACCTGAAGGCAATCAAAAACTTGTTTGTCTTAAATGATTTTTAAATCGTCCCATTGCACTCACACGGTGCATGTGGGACAAATAGTCTCACAAAAGTGTTTTTTCTTATCTTTAGACCCCGACAAGAATAAGAGGAAGGTGTTGTCCTTCCATTCTCATTGGGTTTTTTAGCCTAACTGGCTAGTAGCTTAGCACTAAGGTGCTCACAATAAATGTCAGGGGTTTGATTCTCATGCAAAACGCAAGAAAAAAATTTATTTTTATTTGTTTTTAACATCATCGATGGGAGGTGTGTAAATAACACTCAATTTCTCTTTGTTCTCATGAATGTCCATAGTTGAGATGATCAGGTGAAGAGCACTAAGGTGCTAGGTACGAGATTGCAATTTCAAATCCTACCCACGATCCTAACAACATCTTTGTCAACAAACAATGACATTTGCAATATTTTATCAATGGAGAGCACATTTTGACAATTGTTTTGTCAACAACAAGCGACATTTACAATATTTTATCAATGGAGAACACCTTTTGACAATTTTTTGTCAACAAAGAGCAATTTTTGGCTATTTTTTGCCAAAGAAGAGTGATTTTCTGCCAAAGCTAGCGGTGGAGCACCTTAAGAGGTATTTTGTTCATCCTTTGCCAATAGTAATTTTTTTTCATGAAGGGATAAGTCAATATTTGCTCATTTTGAAAATTGAAAGGGTATATCAAATTTTTTCACCCTAGTTTATTTTTGCACCTAAAAAGGGGCATCAAAATCATTTTCTTTTTCAAAATTCTAAGACAAATGGGGGAAGAAAATTGTGGATTTGAAAGAAAAATTGTGAGTTTGAATATCATTTTTGCAAATAAAAATTTCAAAAATTTTGCAAAAATTATTGTAAACAAAGATGCATTTTCGGTGGTAATCGACATCTTGAAAAATTGGTATTGTAATAGGTGCATTTTCGATGGAACCCGACACCTAAGTGTTTGGCACTTGTGGTTTTTTATGCATTTAAATTTATTGTTTTGTGCATTTCAATTATAAGGTAAAATATACAAAGCCAAGAAAAGACCCCAAATTTTACACCTATTTGTACAATTCATTGCATCGCAGTGTTTGGTATATATGGTACCTCTAGCCCAAACTTATAGGTAATGTTGTCGTGCTTTGGGCTACTGTATATAATGCCTAACATAGCTGCAACAATGACATCTAAGCTATTGTTCTCTATAAATCGTCAGGGAGAAATAAGGAAAACCAGTTTTGATTCACTCCATTTAATACCCTAATTCATTCTAATTATTTGGCTTAAACTCCTCCAACTCATTATTCTTTTTTAGAAGGGTTTTGAGGTAGGTGCCATCAATTTTATTGAATTCACTTTCACATACTATGTGTAAGTATAAATAAATGAGACCATTTTGGAGAGATAAGGAACCTTCATACTGGTCATTTTTCAAGCCTAGTTGTCAATCCTCATCGTAGCAATTTTTTGCACTAAAGGGGGGGAAGATTCTTTTCTCCATCCCAAATTTTTTTGCAACAAGGGAGGGAAAACTTGTAAGGGTGCATCGACACCTTAGTCAAACTTCTTGAAAAAATCTATTGTAAAAGGTGCATTTTCGGTAGATATCAACACCTTAAAAATGAGCAAATCAAAGAAGAAAAATATCACAAAATCAACCGATGATGTTGCAAAATCAGTTAAAGATTCTTACTTTCCAGCAGGATGGGAAGGAATGGATTTTTTGAAGATGGAAAATATCTTACACTACGCAGTGGTGTAAAATCCATTCTCAAATATTCTTAAGATTCAAATACCTTCAGATGAACGATGCTCAAATCTCTATAGGTGTTGTAAGGGTAGTCTACATGATATTGGTTTCACTTGATATGGCCCAATGTCAAAAGAAAAGGGACATCAATGAGGAATCAGAGGTAATGGTTGATGCTTGTTGTGACACCAGTAATCTTCAACCCATGATGGTGAATTCTTACTGTAGCAAAAATGACGCCCATTGTGGCCAATGCCTGTTGTGATACAGGCGACCTTTTGCCTACAAGGGCAGATATCAATTGTAGCACAGGTGATCTCATCACACAAGCAGATTTTGTTTGCAACACCAGTTAATTAAAAACTAAACCTCCTAAAAATGAGCTCCATAATATCATCAATAGTAACAAATGTCATATTTTTAAAAGCATTGATGAAGATGAAGAACTTAGATGTTTTGAAAAATACATCGAAGGGATTGGATCTAAATTGATGAAGAAAATGGGATTCAATGGTGAAATATTAGGTAAACATGGACAAGGCATTAAAACTCCTATAATGCTAAATGTCAGGCCAAAGAATGAAGGCCTTGGCTATTCTGGACAAGCAAGTACCAGTAAAACCATGTTTGCAAAACCTAAATCTCCTTCAACTCCTACAAAGCATTATTGCAATCATTGTGGAATAACAAGACATGTAGCAACTAGGTGTTGGAAAATACATCCTTATGACTCATGTGGATGTAAAAATCACTCCTCTTCAAATTGTTGGTACAAAGTGAAAATGGCCAACAAGGTTCATATTGATTGTGGATGGAAAGATCTCACACAATGGACCAAGATGAAAGAAATATCGTTTGTCTTATACAAAAAAGGTAAAGCCTATGGTGGACCTAGAGGTAAATCCAGTGACAAACCGAGTGGCCATCCCAGAGGTCATGACCCCATGATAGACCTAAAGGTAGACCCAGTGACAATGATCCAAAGGCAGACCTACAAGCAAATCCAGAGGCAATGATCCAGAGGCAAATCCACATGCACATTCAGAGATAGACCCAAAGGTACTAATTCAAAGGTACACTTAGAGCAAGAACCAAAATAAGAGCATCTTTCATTATACTCTCCTACACATTAAGGGGTGTCAGATATTATACCAAATAATGTAATAAGGGGGGATGTTAGCATAGTCTACTATGGCACATATTTTATTACATTATGGTTAGGAAATAGTGGTTATACAGGTGGTTCAACTACCTACGGTGGTTGATGAAACTGCCTACTACATGTATTCCTACTACCTACTACATATATATTCACCTTCATGTGAATAATATGTTAATGCTCATGCTAATTCTAACAAGTTGAACCTTAGTCTCCTCTTTAATATTGAGAATCTAATTGATTGAACTAATGCCATTTGATTAATTATGAAAATATTAAATTTATAAGATATAATTTTTTTAATGTTATTTTAATTTAGCCTATTATTACTTCTTTTTTAAAGTAGGGAATGTCTTAAGATTTTTTTTGATACATAGGGGAGTTGGTTACATCCAAAATATTTTTAGTAACTACCAAGTGTAGGGTTCAAACCACAAGGGTTTCTTCCAACAAGCCTATACCACCTCGTTGTTGATGACCCGACATGAGGGGAACCATCGGGTACTTGAGATTCATACCATGATTGTTGGTTTGGCACACATTCAAAGGATTCATATTAGTATACTACCTTTGCAATAGGCATGTCCCCAAGGTTTGAACCTAGGTCTCTTCTTGGTAAGTGCTTGGCCAAACAAATAATTACCAATCCACCTCGTTATTGATGATCCAACGTGAGGGGAACCACAGGTCACTCGAGATTCATACCATCATTGTTGGTCTGACATGCATTCAAAGTATTTAGATCAGTTTACTACCTTTGCAATAGGTATATCACCAAGGTTTGAACCTAGGTCTCTTCTTGGTAAGTTCCTAGCCAAATAAACAATTACCAATCCACCTGGCTATTGGGGGTAATGTAATAATTTTATTTATATTGAGGTATATTATAACAACATGGTTTTTTTAAATACTATAAAAATGTGATTATGGGTAATATCAAAGTATTATTATTTTTAAATTAATTATGTATTATATGATGACTATATAATGGTATTACAACTTGGCAATTATACACATATTGTTACATCATTTGTTTTAGCTACCTCTGGCCTTAGGGAGCTCTAGAAGGGAAAACTAGGGCATTGGTCGAGTAGACGAAGCACTTTCTGTTGTTTAGAATTGAAGATGAGAATGTTTCCCGAGGAGGGCCCAATGGGGATGCCTCCAGATCCTTTCATAGATAGATAAAGTTTGTATGCATATTTGTTAAAGGAAAAATATCTAACAGAAACTGAAGAAGCACAAAAAACTACACTAAAAATGCTCTTTATGGTTGCTAGAAAAAATCAACATCTGAAAGAGTCAATGGATGCTTGCCATAGTCAAAATCAAATATCCTCATTGAGCATAGTATAGTAGAATAAATGGTCTTATATAGAGCCAATCATGACTTGAATTGTAAATTCATTGGAATTTGCCCCACCCTAAATTCTTTTTTGCATTCATGGGTTCAGTAGAACTAGGACCCTCTTGGTGAGTATTCTTTATGGTTTATTAGTAATTGATATTATTGTTAGTTTTTCCACACTTGTCGACATAAATAGGGTATTCAAATAAAAAAAAAGAGAAATCATGGCCTAATGGGATTATTTGTTCAACCCTAGAGAGTGGAATTTGATCCTTGAATTGAGCTAATTATTGTCCTAGTTTGGGTCTATTTTTATGCACTCCCAATAGATTTTTGGAGTGAACAAGTAGGGGAAATCATTGATAATTTTCTTGGAAGATATTTGGGTGTCTATAGAGACACAATGAAAGGAAACACAATTTTTTATTCTATATTATGCTTTGAAATAGATCTCAACCAACCTTTATTGACAAAGGTGGAACTCGAACTTGCATGACTATCTTGGATTCAACAATTATATTATGAGGTGTTGCCCTTCACGTGTATATTTTACCATAAAAATGGGTATGTGGCCCTGTCCTGCTCAAAAAATATGATCACAAAAATGAGTGCTCCTTTGGGATGTTGAATCTTCCTAAGGAGGGTAAGTTTATAGTCAATATAGAATCAACCAATATTTCTCAAGGAAGATAAGCATAGGGATATGGTTTTGAATAGCCCAAAAGAAGGAGAGAGAAAAAGAAAAAATATGGTAAAGAGCAAACCAAAACCAAGCCCTCAAATAGGTATGAGATCTTCAAGACACCGATTGAGCATGAAGAAGAACAACTCATGGAAGAAGTGGATGGGAATAATAAAAATAATAACCATGTTCAAGCCCCTCTTTCAACTCCTATCCTAGAGTAGGTAATAGAGTGCAGTGAGTTACCACAATTAGGATTGCAAGGGCATTGATAGTGCATAAGTATGATTAGATGGTAATAAAGGATGTCATCATGGTTGTGGAAGAAAAGAACAAAGAAAAATCAACTCTAGGGATAAGCCAGTGGAGAAGAGATCAAAGAATATTAGCTCTCACAAAGTGGGTAAAAAAATAGATAAATAATTGATAGCATCTCAAGAAGACAAATTAGTCATTGGGGGATCAATGAGGCTAATAGACTCTTACTGGTCTCAAGGTAACCAATGACTATACAATAATGGAATATTATGGGTTTAAATAGCAAAACCCATCAATCTGTTGTTTGAAGACTCTTAGATAAAATTAAAACAAATGTGTTGCTTATCCAAGAGACAAAAATATCATTGGATCTCATATATAAAACAATAAATAGACTTTGGAGGGGTGTTGGTCATATGGAAGTGGTTGCCCAAGGGGCCTCATTAGGGGATAGTTACCTTTTGATTTTTTTTTGAATGAATTATAACATAACATATATCTTGGAGGGGTGTCCTCACATTGCATTTTAGAAATAATGTGATGATTGAGCAGGTTTTAATCACAAATTTCTATGGGACTCAAAACCAAGATGGTTAGATTTGTCAATAGAAATCAATACATAAATTATTGTTGTTTGGGATTTTAATGCTAAATTATCATCTAGAGATCAAGAAGGGGGAACTCAAATTTTGGACCTAGGGGATCAACTTATGATTATCCAAGTCCATGTATTACACTTGGATATTAAATTTCCTAGAACTAACTATACTTGGACTAATAAGAGGAGGGAACCACATAGCAAGAAGGTGAATTTAGATCATTTTTTGGCTTCAGAGGAGGAATTTGTGAAATGTAATTTGAAATTTTAGATTTTTGAGGATCCACTCTCGGATCACTTTCCCATTCTATTGGAGGTGGTATCAAGATAGGGAAGTACCATAAATTGTTCAAGTTTGAAAACTTTTGGTTACAAAAGGAGGAACTTCAAAAGAAAATCCCATAGTGGTGGAAAGAGGGATGATTGAAATATGGGACAACAATGTTTATATTCCATAAGCAACTTCATTATATCAAGGATCAACTGAAACAATGGAGATGAGCTAACTAGTCAAACTTAGGCCCAAAGAGCTCCATTGATGATCATATGGGATGAGGTACACAAACTCTCTAGGGAAGAAACAATTATAGAGTAGCTCAAAGAAGAGGATGATGAATTGAATAAAGTGGTTGAGGACAATGACAACCAAGAGGAGGTCTACTAGAAATATAGATCAAGAACCACTTGGTTATTGGAAGGTGATAAAACCACTAAAATTTTCATTGGTTTACTTATGCTAGGAGACAAACAAGCAAGATGGAAGCTCTTAAGAATGAGAATGGTCTCTCCTTTGATACGATCCCAAGTATGCATTTTCATTCAATGGATTATTTTGTTAAATTGTTTAAGGTTTGTTGCAAGATGAAGAGACTCAAACAGAAGTTATTTTTGTCATACCCTCTATCATCTCTAAAGAAACAAATAAGACCCTACTTAAACCCATTGGTAGAGAGAAGCTAAATAAGGTAGTATTTGGAATGAGTACAAGAAAAACACCAGGTCCAAATGGCTTCCCAATCAAGTTTTTCAAACCTTTTGGGACAGTTTGGAAGAGGATATAATGGTTGTTATAGACAGGTCTAGATGTAGTTAAAGAATGCTTAAAACATTAAATCATACATTCATTGCCTTAATTTTGAAAGGGGAGGAGGGGGTGCATATTTCAAATTATAGACCTATTGCCTTATGCAATGTCATATACAAAATAATCATGAAGGTAATGGTTGAGCAGCTAAAATCTCTCCTAGTTCCTAGGTACATACTTAGAACATTAGATTATTTTAGGGGGAAGTTATCTAGTTACTCCATGCAATGTAATAAATGCACAAGTGTCAATGTGCAATTTGTATTTGTGCAATGTGTCCCTTGCACAACTAGGTATAGTTTTGGCCAAGGAACCTATCTTTCTATATAAAAAGGGTCTCATTGTAACAAGTAGGATATAGAATATCAAAGCATATTCATAGGTAGTAGCATAGTGTTGTGTAGATCACCATATATTTGTGATGAGTGTAATGGAGTCCAGTAGTTTTGTTCATGGAGTTTCCATTTCCTCCATAGCTACATTGTATTCATTTCCATAATTTTTATTTATAGCATATTTTAGTCATCTCACAAATTTACTTTCTTTCATATTATTATGCATCTTGTGATTGTTATCTCCCATTGCACATTGTATCAAAAGTTAATAGTGGCATCAGAGCCACAATAGATCTAGACACGTTATATCAATAGGAAAACCACCATTACCATTGAGCTTGAATTTTTTGTCAATATAATGTATTGCTAGACTAGCCACTGTCAAAAAATTTCAGAAGATTCTAGGTGGTAGAATTAGGGAGAGCCACAAGTGAGGACTGAAATAAATCTCAGTTCTAGAAATACTAAGATTACATTTGGATAAAGTCTTTCCACAAAGTTACAGGAAAAACTCATGAAGACTAGGACTCAACATTCAATCCACTAGTTTGACAAATCAACTAGTGAAGATCATACAAGATATCTGGAATTTGTTAACTATTACCCAAAGTTTATTTTTTTGTAGAATATTAATTCTTAGATAATTGGAACACCTCCTACAAAAGAAAGCTAGAGACTTAGACTTCATTGCCCAAAGGTCAATGTGACTTCATAGTGCATATATTAGTTCCTTGTACAAGAAAAATAATATTGTAGAAGAAGAGTTCTAGAGAAGAGTCGTGGTGAAGTTAGGATATTGGATATCTCCATTTCTAGATTGAGAACTTCACAGAAGAAGAGAAGGCCATAGTATCCTTGATCCAGAATAAAAAGCTATAGAAGCCTTTATCAAGAAGATAAGGTCATAGTAGCCTTGTTCTAGAATAAAAGGCCATAGAAACCTTAATCTGGAAGAAAAGACCACATAAGTCTTAATATTGAAGAAAAGTCCACAAAAGCCTTGATATTGAAGAAAAAGCCATAGAAGTTGTAGGGAGACTCACACTTGTTAACAAAAATTAGGAAATAAAATAACTTTTGTACGATAGAATCACATTTTATTGCAGGGAAAACCTAAACAATTGACGATATATATATATATATATATATATATATATATATATGTATAAATATTCTTGGATGATTCTAAATGATATTGCTTAAGATCTACTTATATGACTCATGGGTTGCAACTCATAGGACACACCCATTCGCATCTAACAATTATGAATTATATAATTAAATGAATAATGAATAACTATGGTTAGGAGTAGAATCCTAACATGCCACCCTCCTTAAAAGGAGCTTTGTCCTCAAAGTTGGAATTGAGGAAACTTCTTGGATGTGATAGAGTGTCTTCCAGGTGGCATCTTGGGGAGGTAAATCCTTCCATTGAACCAAAACTTTTGTGATGGTACGATTGCGAAGGTGGCACATGCGACAATCGAGGATAGCCTCGGGTGTAATCATGAGTGTCCCATCCTCCATAAATTTTGGAAGTTGAGTTTGGGTTGTGATGTGTGTGCCTAGTACCGGTTTAAGGCAAGACACATGAAATATGAGGTGAATTTTGGAGGATTCAGGTAGTTCCAATTTATATGCCACTGGTCCAATACGTTGTAACACTTTATAGGGTCCATAAAATCGGGGTGCTAACTTCTGAGAACCTTTGACTTTGAGTGAAGTTTGACGATATGGTTGTAAGAGAAGGAACACCATATCACCTTCTTGAAAATTACACTCACTGGGATATTGGTCCGCTTGTTGCTTCATATGATTTTGATCGGTGAGTAGATTTTACTTAAGGATTCATATCAAGTCATCACAAGTAGAAAGCACCATCTCCACTGCAGGGATATTTGTCTGTCTTGGAACATATAAAATAAGGGATGGTGGTGTTTGACCGTATAAGGCTTTATATGGAGTCATTTTAATGGTGGTGTGATATGTGGTGTTATACCACCATTCCGCTAATGGTAGCCATTTAACCCAATGAAGATATTGAGTAGTAATAAAACAACGAAGATAGATTTCGAGGCACTTATTAACAACTTCAGTTTGACTGTCTATTTGAGGGTGATATGTTGAGCTCATCCAAATTTGGGTGCCATGAAGCTTAAATAATTCCTTCCAAAAGTTACTAGTGAAAGTGGGATCACGATCACTAACTATGGACGAAGGCATGCCATGTAATTTAAAAATATTATCCATGAAAATTTGAGCGATAGTGCTGGGTATATAAGGGTGACTCACTGGGTAGAAATGAGCATATTTAGATAGACGACCCACCACCACTAATATGGTTGTTGTTACCTGCAGATTTCGAAGGCCTTCGATAAAGTCCATGGAAATATCATCCCATATTTTTGTTGGTATTGGAAGAGGTTGAAGAAGCCCTGGTGTAGCTATTGTTTCTCATTTCTACCTTTGGCATGTTTCACATTCTTAAACGAACTTCTTAATATCGTTTTTCATTCTTGTCCAATAAAAAAATCTAGTCACTCTTTTATAGGTTTTTAGAAATTCAGAGTGTCCTGCAGTGGGTTTAGCATGTAATTTGTGGAGGATTTTTGCATGATATGTGGATGTATGAGATAAAACAAGACATGCTTTATAACATAGTATGTTATCCTTCCAAGAATAATGATGCTTGCTGGTGGGATCTTGTTGGAGTTGTTGAATTATGGTATGTGTGGTGGGGTCCTTAAACCATTCTTCATTGACTTGGTCTATCCATTTAGGAATAGGGCAAGAAAAAACATATAATTGAGACATGTCCTCAATCTTTTTAGAAAGTGCATCCACTACCGTGTTATATTTTCCTTTTTATATACGATTTCATAATCATAACCTACTAGTTTTGTCACCCATTTTTGTTGTGTTGGAGTGGTTATTCGCTGCTCAAGGAGGTACTTTAGACTATGATGGTCTATGTGAATAATGAAATGTTGGCCAATAAGGTAAGGTCTCCAATGTTGAACCACATGGACAATGGCTAGCATCTCCTTTTCATATGTAGAGAGGGCCAGATTCTTTTTAGAAAATGCCTTGCTTGTAAAAGCGATAGGTATTTTATTTTGCATGAGCACTGCCCCCATGCCCAGTCCTGATGCATCACTCTCAATAATAAACGGTTTGGAAAAATCTAGCATTGCCAAGACATGGGTGGTACACATGGCATTTTTTAAGGTGATAAAGGCATCGGTAGCTTCTGGAGACCAAAGGAAGACATTTTTTTGAGTATTTTTGTTAAAGGGGCTGCAATTTTATCATAATTTTGGACAAATTTGTGGTAATACCCTGTTAGCCCCAAAAAACAGTGCAACCCTTTTAAGGTTTTTGGTAGAGGCCAATTTTTTACATCTTCGATTTTGCATGGATCCACTTTAACTCCTTCTTTAGAGACAATGTGTCCTAGGTATTCCATTTCTTGTTTGTCGAAAGAACATTTTGATCGTTTAGCATATAATTGATTGTCTTTTAAGATTTTTAGTGCTTGGTCTATATGGCGCAAGTGGTCTTCCCATGTTTTGTTATAGATCAAAATATCATCAAAGAAAACTAATATAAACTTTCGGAGGAAGGGGTGAAATACCTGGTTCATTAAACTTTGAAACGTGGAGGGAGCATTAGTAAGGACAAAAGGCATGACCATGAATTCATAATGTCCTTCATGAGTTTGGAAGGTCATTTTGGGAATATCATCTTCTTTAACTCGTATTTGGTGGTATCTTGATCATAAATCGAGTTTGGAGAAGTATGTTGCCCCATGAAGTTCGTCCAATAATTCATCGATGACTGGAATAGGAAATTTATCCTTTATAGTTATTTTGTTTATGGCATGGAAGTCTACACATAGGTGCCATGATCCATCCTTTTTTCGCACCAATATCACTAGCGACGAGTAAGGACTTTTACTGGGTCTAATAACTCCTACTTTAAGTAGCTCTTTGACTAGTTTTTCTATCTCCATTTTTTGAAGGTATGGATATCGGTAGGGCCGAATATTAGGAGGTTGGTGTCCTAGAAGGAGTTGAATGGCATGGTCATGACTTCGTTGTGGGGGTAAACCTTCTGGTTCTTTAAATACTTCACCATGGTATTCTAGAAGTTGTTGTAGTTATGACACCTCCCTTTATTGGCCCACTGGTGATTGAATAGAAAACAATTGTGCAATCATACCCTTACTTCCTTTGCGTATAATTTTTTCTATACGGTGAGAACTCACAATTTGGGATGGGCCTGATTGTAACCCTCTAAGGGTTTATGTCTGGTATTTTATTGTAAATTGCATCCATAACATCTCAAAATCCCATTGGATTCTTTCGAGTGTTCATAACCATTGTACCCCTAGGACAATATCACATCCCCCTAATAGAAGTACATACATATTATTTTTCATGCTATAATCACCCATGGTGAATTTGATGTTTTGGAATTTTCCTTTACAAGTAATTTTTCCTCCATTACCAATCATAACTTCAAAATTATTATAGGGTTGTATATAGCAATTGGCTTGTTTGGCCACTCGTGGGTCAATGAAATTATGCATACTCCCAGATTCGATAAGCACAATGATATTTTGGCATTTGAAATATCCTTTGACTCTCATAGTTTGTGGAGAAGAAAATCTTGCAAGGGCGTTGAAATAAACTTCTGGTGTACTTTCAGTGCCATCTTCGATTTAATTCATCATGAATTCTACTTCTATTTCATTTTCATCATCAGTTCCCTTATTAGGGTCAGTTGCATCCAGAATGTATAATTTTTGTGCAGCACATTTATGATTTCTCTCAAATTTCTCATCTCAATGATAGCAGAGACCTTGTGCTTATCATTATTTTATTTCTTCAAAGCTGAGACGTTTAATTGGTAGGCTTGGATTAATTTTGCGTGCAGTGTAGGTGTTTTGTGCCCTTCCATTAGACGTTGGTTTGGGGCCGATGTAAGTGGTTGATGATTTCCCTAATCGTCGTTGTGCATTGATTTTATCCTTGGCTAATTTAGCCAAACCAATAGTTTACATCATGGTTGTAGGGTTAAACATTTGTACCTCTAACCTGATTTCTTCCTTTAATCCACTGATGAAACAATATTAAAAGAATGAAGCATCTAGCCCTATTGTACGGTTTGCCAATTTATCAAATTTGGCTTGATATTATCGTACTGATGTGGTTTGACATAACTTGGTGAGAGCTCCTATGAAATTTTTAAGCATGTTGGGGCCAAATCGTACTAGTAGATTTTGTGTAAATTTTGACCAGGTAGGAGTGTCGTTGGTTTTCTAGAACCACTGGTACCATTGGATAGCCTCATTTTCTAAGTGAAATGATGCAATATGAAATTTTTATGCTTTAGGGATTTGATTTAAAGAAAAATATTGCTCTGCTCGATAAATCCAGTTAGTGGGATCACCACATTCAAATTTTGGAAAGTTCAACTTAGTATTCCTAGGTAGAATGGACGTTTGTGGCCCTTCCCACGTTGTCTGATGTGTTGGTCCTCCAGTATTTTGGTTAGGTTGTGTTGATCCTCCAGTAGTTTGAACCAGTACCATATTTTGATTGATGGTGTCCATTTTTAAGTCGATTGCTAATATACTTTGCTCTAATTCTTGTCTTGTAGCTACATTCTCTTCCTTGCATTGGCGAAGTTCCTGGTAAATTTTTTTGAGAGTGATATTCTGCCTTTTGCCATTGTAAATGTGTTTTCAAGGTTTTAATTCTTCCAACTTTGTATTTATATGTATTAAAGCAATATTTTAACAATTCCTTCACCAATAGTTGTTCTCTAGGTATTGTGGACCAAAAAATAAAAATTAAAAGTTATTCTCTAGGTATCGTGGACTAAAAAAAAAAATGGACCCCACGGTGAGTACAACCAGAGTAGGCAAGGGCAGTACGGTGTGGAAGACAAGGTAACCAAGGTGAGACAACATTTATGACTAGGCGATAGTTCGGGACAACAAGAAAATGATGGGAGGAGGTGGTAGGTGGCACAGACTACGAGGCTACAACACAAAATGTGAGTAGGAGCAAGCAAGCCAGTGAAGAAGGCAACACGAAAAGCACAAAAAGGGCAGCATGGTGGCATGAATAACGAGGTCGAAGCAGCACAACACAAGAATGGGAGTGAAGGCAGCATAGGGACGAGGTGATATGGCAAGGTGGCAGTATAAGGGCGAGGTGAGATGGGCAAGGCAACAACAGCACAAGGGATGAGGCGAGCGGGTGACTAGAGCGAGTGCATGACTATCGCAAGGTAGTCACAACACCTTAGTGTGCATTTACACTTTTAAATACCTCCTTTTCTTTTACACCTCTGATGTGGGATAATTCTCCTAGCGTTAAACAATTATGCTCGACCGCTCGATGTCAAAAAATAATAACCAAAAGTGGCTATCAGAATTTCATCGTCAGATTTTTTTTCTAAGGTTTAATAAGATTTAAATTTAATTTTTTCGATCGGCCATGAATAGTCACCTAAAAAGGCTACAGGGGTCCTTTTTTCATCGCTATAAGCACCTATTTTGGCTTATGATCAACTGTTTAGTCACATGTGGATGTCCCTTAACGATGTGCGTGAAATTTTTGAGGTTTTTATCACCTGATTTAATTTATTCTACCGTGCTTGTTCGTTGAAGAGAAAACTGGTATAATGTAGCATTGTGTTGTTGTCGTCGATGATGTGGAATCACTAGATACATCATGTTTATTGCAGGGTAGTAAATTTTAAATGCCCGATGATGGTTTTGTTGTAGGGCAAATTCACCATGTCAGTGACAACCTGCTAGCTAAGGTTGGTGTCCAAGAGGAAAAAAATTTATTGGCTCTAATACCAGTTGTAGGGAGACTCACACTTGTTAACAAAAATTAGAAAATCAAATCACTTTTGTACGATAGAATCATGTTTTATTACAAGAAAAACCCAAACAATTGATAGATATATATGTATAAATATTCTTGTATGATTTCTAAATGATATTGCTTAAGATATACTTATATGACTCATGGTTTGCAACTCATAGGACACACCCATTCGCATCTAACAATTATGAATTATATAATTAAATGAATAATTAATAACTATGGTTAGGAGTAAAATTCTAACAGAAGCCTTGACACTAAAGAAAATGTCACAAAAGCCTTGATACTGAAGAAAAGTCCATAGAAGACTTGTTACTGAAAAAGGTAACATAAGCCTTTATATTGAAGAAGACTCTAGATGAGAGTATCTGATTCAAAAGCAGATTAAGATTTTAGTACTAATACTTTGTTGTAGGGAAAGGAGATTCAGTGAGTTGAGAAACTTATTACAAGAAATTTAGGAAGAGTATCTTCTTCAGAATCAATCCAACACCTAAAGAAAAATTGAAGGTAAAGAGATCAGGAGAAGATCTCATTGAAGAACTTCTAGTCTTGGAAGAAGAAGGACTAGGAGAGTCCTGCTCAAATCTAGAAGAAGCAAAATCAGAGATCCAAAATAATATCTCTCCACCAACACTTCCAAGAGTAGAAGGTTGAAGAAAATGTCTCAAGTAAGACCATAAGAAGTTGCAATATCAAAGACCTTGGGTAGGTCTCAACGAGCATCCAGTAAAAGGCTTGGAGAACCTTACTGAAGAAATCATCAAAGGAGAACTCATTTGAGAAATTCACTATAGAAGATTGAAATATTTGGGACAATTTTTGTCATCCGAAAAGCCCAAAAGAATAAGAAGAATTTGGCAAGGAGTGCTAAATCTTAGAAGACCTCAGGACATTCAGAATATCGAGAAGAAGATCCTACTTGAATTCAAAATTCGATAGGAAGACTTGGATACAGTAGAAGCCTACCAAATCCAAAGATATTTTAAGATTACCTCTCACAACAAGAAGGTATCATTTGCTGAGATAAAGACTTCTAAATATCTACAAAAAAAAGGAGGATACTACAAGAAGAGAAAAAGCCACCAAATACTAGGCTCGCGAAAGAAAGTTCAAGATCATCTTTTGGTGAAGAAGGATTTGTTTAGGATAGCCTAAAAAGAGTTGCAAGATCTTACTCAAGGCAACAACTTGGTGATCTTAGACACCAAGATCTACATCCTCTACAAAAGCTTTTAGAAAAAGGTAAGCAACTTTTTTTTTTAGTAACACTTCTTTTACACATCCACCATGGGGATTGAACCCGGGTCACATCATCAATAATTCAAATGGCATCATTTTTGGTAGACCACACTCATAGGGATGGTAAGAAACTATCATTAGATTCATTAATTGGATTACTTATCAAATTCACTTGAGCGCCTTATTTGGATTAAAGTTGCTAGAAGGAAAATTGGATCTTCAAAAGTGCAAAAAGAGAAAAGTTTCTTTTAAGGTTCATTTGCACATTAGTTATGAGTTGATTAGATTTTAGAACTACATATATCAACTACCTATAATCTAATTTGGAAAAATAAAAAGAAGATGAAGTCCTACAATATTAATTGTAATGAAATTGCAGAATAATCATTGAAGGTTTATTTCAGATTATTCTTGATTAGTTGTTGCAAATTGATTAAGTGCACCTATAAGTTATTTTGAGAGTTTATTGGAGTGTTAAGGTGTGATTTTTAGTGCATTAAAAGTAAAATATTAGTGGGTTCATTTGCACTACTATATTACTCTTAAAAATCTTAGTGTTTGTGTTCTTGAGAAAGGCACAAAATCAGAATTTGACAAAGTGTCTAAATACACTATTAGTGCACAAAAATAACAACACATTGTGGCCAAGATAAGCCACCAAAACAGGTTAGAATCCTCCAAAAACTTGGATAAGAAGACAACTAACTAAAATCATAAATAGAAGCTTCAAATATTGAGACTTGGTGAGTCTCAAATCCAAAGCATTACAGGGTTAGTTGCAAGGAGAAAATTTCATAAAATTGCATCAAATAAGGAGCTTCTATCCACTTCTATCTACGCTTGAATTTGTCATCAAAGTATCCAACCAACAAGAGGAAGTTTTCTAATCAAAGAGACAACCTCAAAACCCTTACATTGTATTTAAAAATTCTGCCACAAAACCAGAAATTCAAACCTAAAAAAAAGGAGTGGAAAAGAAGGTGCAATAAAGGTTATTTTATACATAAATTTTTTACATTGTATTGCACTATCCTAATCTGGTTTATACAGGAAATAGGAATATTTGAAGGTTCCTCATAGGCATAATATCTACAGGGTAAACCAGCCAATGATAGTCAAATACTTACACAATCCAAGCAAGGTAAAAGAGCACCATAGAAGGGTTATATTCCCTACTTCTTGGACAACTAAAATTGCAAGAAATCAAAGTATAAAAGAAAATAATGGAGAAGTATTCTATTTAGGTCTACAAAAGGAGCATAACAGGTTGAACGAAATCAAGCAAAGCAAGACGTACATAGGAGCACTTTATACCAAAGCAAGATGTACATATGAGAACTCTATACCATTATTGGAGCTCCACCAAGGCTCCACAAAAGCCCCACTCAAGGCACCATAAAAATCATATATAGTAAAGAAAATGAAAATACCAAGCTTTTATAGTAAGGATAGTGAAGGGTTACATTGAAGGAGCAAAGGTCCATGCACAAGGTGAAAGTGACACTTGTCACTTGGAATAAAACCCTAATATTCCATCCATAAGCGCTTATCTTGGTCAAATAAATGTTACTAACAGCATGTTGGTACATTGAGAATGTATGAGACACTTGTCTACAAAGAGAACAAGTACTCACCTAAAGAATGTAACTCTTAGGTGTTACTTACAGGAAGCTGCAAGTATAATCTAACATCGTTCATTTCTCAAGCACTCAAGAAGAAAATAGATATGCCACTTGGCACTTAAATCAGAATTCCATTCCATTTAAATGACACCAAAGACCAAGGACTTTCAAGAATTCACTAATCCTCGTTCAACTCTCTGTTAGGAACTGAATCATTACCTTGCTCTTCATATTCATGGTAAATATATAAGGTTTACAAAGAACTCCGTTGAGGCAGTTCGAACTTGCTGGGCAGTTCCTCAACTGAAATAATTAACTTATTTAATGTAATATACTATATACGAAATATTCTAACATCCCCCCTTATTACATTAATGTTGACTACACATAGCATTGCGGAATAATTCAAATTTGACTCGAGCAAGTGCTTTGGTGAAAATGTCCGCTATTTGCTCATCTGTGGGAATGTAGTGGAGCTGAATATGATGCTTTGGAACCTCATCTCGAATGAAATGACACCTAGTGTCAATGTGCTTGGTTCGATCATGAAAGATAGGATTCTTGACGAGATTCAGGACACCTTGATTGTCGCAGAATAAATGTAAAGGAAGTTTCTTTGGAAGTCCCATATTTATGAGGATGCGACGTAACCATATGATCTCGCAGACTGCTCCACTAGCTGCTCGATATTCTGCCTTAGTAGAAGAGATAGCAACAACATGTTGCTTCTTGCTATGCCAAGAGACAGGACCAGATCCAAGGTGAAAAATATAACCTGTAGTTGATTTTCGGTCATCTATGTATCCAAAGATAATCGTAGTCCGTGTACCCTTGAAGATAGAACTTGTTTTTTTTGTATTCCGAGCCGATATATGTCGTACCACGGACATAGTGAAGGACTCTTTTTGTTGCTTTCCAGTGGCTAACTTTAGGATCTTGCATGAATCGTGAAAGATAACCCACAAAAAAACTAAGATCTGGCCTGGTATTTGTGAGATAGATGAGACTCCCAATCAGTTGACGATAGAGAGTACTATCTATTTTAGGAGATTCATCAAATCGGGATAACTTAAGTCCTGCTTCCATTGGTGTGGCTTTGGGCTTGCAGTCAGTCATCCGATACTTTTCAATTAGAGTCATGGCATATTTCTTTTGAGTAACTTGTATGCAATGCTTGTATTGAGTTACCTCTAGACCAAGACAATAGTGGAGAAGTCCAAGATCTCGTCATTTCAAAAGAGGTATTAAGATCTTTCTTAACTATTTTGATCATACTCTCTGAACTGCCTGTTATGATCAGATCATCCACATATAGTACTAGAATTACTATGTTAGAACCATTGTTCTTGATATATAGATTAGGATCTGCAGGACTTCTTTTAAAACCATGTTGCACTAGGTGACTATCAATTTTGATATACCAAGCTCGAGGAGCTTGTTTAAGTCCATATAGAGATTTGACCAGCTTACAGACTTTCTGTTCTTGCCCTTGAACTATAAAACCTTCAGGTTGAGACATATAGACCTCTTCTTGTAGGTCACCATTTAAGAAAGCACTCTTTACATCCATCTGATGTAGCTGCCAACCAAATTGAGCTGCCATTGCACACAGAACTCGAATAGTGGTCATTTTAGCAGTAGGAGCAAATGTCTCTTCATAGTCTATACCTTCTTTTTGTGCATAGCCCTTTGCAACAAGTCGAGCTTTATATTTATCTATTGCACCATTTGCCTTATATTTTATCTTGAATACCCATTTGCAACCAATGGGTTTCTTTCCTGAAGGCAAATTCACTAACTTCCAAGTTTGATTTTTCATTAGAGATGTATGTTCTGCATCCATAGCAGTTTTCCATTGATCTTTACTGAGTGCATCTGAGACTGATGTGGGTTCTTTTTCATCTAGTTTTGTCAGATAGACTTTTTCATCTTCCATATCTATATCCTCATCATCTTCTACATTCACAGATAAATCATCAAAATGTTGACAAAGGTCATCAACATTTGCTGTTGCATCATCTGCTCTTTTGTGTTGAGTCATACTGCGAGTAGCGGGCCGATCTAGAGTTAGATCTGGAAGTGAGGTCAATTTTGAATCTTGCAATGTACTAGTATACCACTTAGGAACCTTCTTCTGAGGAGGTGTTGCTTCTTTCTTAGGTTCATCTTCATTAAGATATACAAGTGTATTATTTGATGTGAAAGTTTCATCAAATACTACATCTCTCGTTGATGTGTGTTTTCTTGGTTATAGGATCAATCAACCGATATCCTTTTGAATATTCATCATAACCAAGAAATATACATTTTTGAGTTTTCTCATCTAGTTTCTTTCTTTTCTGTTTAGGAATATGCATAAAAGCTTGGCATCCAAAAACTCTTAGGTGAGAAATTGAGGGTTTCTTACCACTCCAGACTTCTTGTGGAGTTTTTCCTTGTAGAGCCCTTGTAGGTGCTCTATTTAGTAGGTAAGATGTTGTGTTTACTACTTCTACCCAGTATTGTTTTTCTAAGTTTGCTCCTTTTAACATACACCGACTCATTTCTACTATGGAGCGATTTTTTCTTTCTGCAACTCCATTTTGCTGCGGTGTATATGCTGTAGTGAGTTGTCTCTTAATCCCATGTTTTTCCAGAAATGCTGAAAATTCCTTGGAAGTGTATTCCCCCCCTCGATCTGAGCGGAGAGTTTTGATGGAACAACTTGTTTCCTTCTCAACTTGTCTTTTGAACTGACGAAAGTAGGAAAGAGCTTCTGACTTGAGTGCAAGGAAGGAGACCCATATTTTTCGAGAGTAGTCATCAACAAATAGCTGAAAATACCTCTTTCCACCATGACTGGTTGGGAAAGGACCGCACAGATCTACGTGGATTAACTCCAAGGGTTTCTTAGAGCGAGAGGAACTAGTCTCAAAAGGAACTCGATGTTGTTTCCCTGCTAGACAATCGGAGCATACTGGAAGAACGGATGAAAGCTGAGGAAGCCCTTTTACCATGTCATATTTGCTTAATTCGAGTAAATACCCGGAACTGAGGTGCCCGTATCTTTTATGCCATAAGGAAGTTGTTGCTTGTGTAGTGGCAATGAGGGCAGTATGGGATGTAGAAACTGTATCCAAGATGAATAATCCATGTTTGTAGGAGCCAGTGGCAATGTTTTGACCTTGGTGACTGATGAAACATCTCTTTTTCCCTTTTTCAACTTGAAAAATAACATCCATATTTCGATCTAACATCTGTGGAACTGATAAGAGATTGTTGGCAAGGCCAGGAACATAGAGAACTTTCTCTATGGCACAGTCTCCATCAGGGAGAGTGACTGCAACATCTCCTTCACCTTGTACTTGATAGACCCGATTGTCTGCAATAGTGACAGGTTTGCCTTCTCTTGCGTGAAAGGTTTGAAACCAGGACTTGTTCCCAGTCATATGTTTGCTTGCTCCAGAGTCAATATACCATACAACATCTGATTTGGAAGAGGCAGTATGGGTCATGAGCACCTTGTGTGCTCTTTCGGAGTCATTATCTGAAGAAGAATTTGAATGATCTGAATGGGAATCTGCATAAGCAACATGACCTTTTTGTTGGTTACGATGCTGGGGATATTTCTGCTGCCCTTTGCCTTTCTTATTGTGTGAGGGATCATTCTGTTGTTTGTTTTTGAACCAACACCTATTGGTATCATGATTGTTCATATCACAGACCTTGCAATATTTATCTCATTGGAGATTGGGCTTGCCTTTGCCTTTGGAAGAAGACCCTCCCTTCTAGAATTGTCCTTGCTTGTGCCCCTTTTGATGAGTGGAAAGAGCAGTGGCAGGTTCCTCATCTTTCTGTACTTGATTGGCTTCTTCAGTTTGAAGCAAGTTAACCAATTCAACAAAAGTTAATTGTCTGCCAGAAACATTGAGTGAAGTGATAAAACTTTTGTAAGATGATGGGAGTGCCCTCAAAATAATAGATGTCAAAAGATCATCATCGATGGGTTTTCCCATAGTATTGAGTTTAGCTTTTAATTCTGCCACTTTGCAGAGAAACAATTCAACAGTTTCCCCTGAATGCATTGTGAGATTGTGAAGTTGGGTTTGTAGGTGAAGAATTGTGGAATTATTCTTTCCTTCATACACAGTAATCAATGCCGCCCAAGCATATTTACTGCTCATGGCATCACAAATATGAGGTTGGACCTCATCTTGTTATGGCAAGTAACAAAAACATAAGGCCCTTCCTGTCCTGATCATCAAATGCATCTTGATCTGTCCCTGCTGTGGTGGGACGAGAGGTAGTGCCACTGACAACATCCCATAGTTTTTCGACCTGAAGAATGGCTTTCATTTTATGCTTCCATGGCACAAAATTGGTGCCTTTGAGCAATTGGGCATCCGAAAGATACTTGTGCACTGTAGCCATTGTTTAGGGTTCCTTATAGCGCCAAATGGTCCCCTTTTCGATATACCGTTGCCGTGCCGGTATACCCGAACCGAAGCAAAATAATACCCTCCCTTACGTGAGGGAGACTATAGGTATTATGAAGATCAGAACGGTACGTGGAACATAGGCAAGATCGAAAAGGATTGCTTTGTTGATGGCACCTACCTTAGAAAGACAGGAAACCGCATGCGTGGGGCGTAACTTCCCCTAAACACTTTGGAGTCCAGGACTTTCATCAGGATTTACGCCTAAACACAATAGCAATAGGGATAAAAAATTTACTCAAAGAGATGTTAATGACACCTGCCTGAGAATCTTCGGAAGAAGAGAATCAGTTGGAGGGAATTAAGTCAAAAAACAAAACTAGGAGAAAATTAGTGTTGTGGAGAGAACATCAAGTAGATGATCAATGAAGATCCCTGTGGAGAACCTGTGCAACATGAGCTGAGAGAAGTAGTGGATGCTTTGATGGAGATGATTGTTATTTGCAGAAAAGAAATGCAATAATCAAAACAAGCATGCTCACAAAAAAAACTTCTCACATAGGTGTCGGCTTCAACCGAAAATGCACCCAAATTTGACAGATAAAAAAAGGTGTCGAGTAAAATCGAAAATGCACCTTGGAGTTGCTATCTATGCCTTTTTCTGAGATTTTGAAAAAAATGGAATTCCCCCTCTATCTGGAAAAATAGAGTATATCTTGAAAAATTCCAAATATGCCTCTTAACAATTGTTTTTGAAGGAGGAAAAAAAAAAATTGACATGCCGTCAACAAGACCCGGCGTCACCTTGGCAGCAATTTTTATCAACTCGAAGGGGTTTGAAACCCCAACCACTCCATAAAACAAACGTAAGCAATGACGAAGAGAACCATCACGGCCACTGTGGCGCGTGTGAATGCACAACCACTTAAATGTTTTTTTTAACCGCCAAGAACGGTAAAGGCAAAATAATAAAAAACGTGCAGCAAACCATTTTTTTTTTTTTGTAAATGAAAATGAGACCAGAATTTGCGTCCGGCAAGCAGAGTCCTCGGATGAAAATCCCAGCAAACCGTTTTTTTTTTTCTTAAATGAAAATGCGACCAGAATTTTTCGGCCTGCAAGCAGAGTCCTCGGATGGAGATCCTCCACAAACGGCCACCGGTGGATGAGCGAGGGTGACGCCCGAGCAAAATTTTTTTTTTACTCTCACGCTGCTCTTGACGAGGAAGGTGGTGCCGCCGCGTTCGGACCGGTGACTGCGCAGAAGACTTCTCCTGCAGCCAACCGCTGTAATGCAACAAAAAAATTTTTTTTAATGAAATTGTTTGTTTGAAACAGACCGTCGCCGCCTCCGCTGTGCGGCCACCAACCGTCGCCACCTCTGCTGTGCGGCCACCGAGTCGTTCAAAATAGACCGTCGTCGCCTCCGCTGTGCGGCCACCGAGTTCACTGCTCGGCCCTGGTCCGCGGCAGTGGCTCAGGAGTTTGCTAAAAATTGCAGTCAATTAGGGAGTCAAAATGCTTTGTGACATCTTCATAAGAGGAGCTCAATCCAATTTCTCATCTGTTCAATTGACTGACTATCTTAAAGAACTTGGATTTCATAATGAAACAAGAGAAAGCTTGGTGGGTTATTTTACCGAACAGTTCAATGAGATACGAAGAGTGGTTGCAGTTCCAAAGCTCAATGTACCATCATACAGAAAAACTGGAATGGCGGCTTGATGTGCAGCTTGCTAGCAGAAGCCTGTTGAATCAGGCAGAACCATCTTTTCTTTGAACGAAAATCCAGCCACAAACGCAAACGCTCCAAACAAACTTGAAAAATAGCAGGATCACATTAGTCTTCATGCGCTGGATTTTGGATTGCAGTCTTTGGCGTCAATGGCTCCTTGAAGAATGCATTGCCTGGAGTGAATCTAGAAAAGAATGCACATTGCCCAGAATTCATTCATTGCTCTGATGCCATGTTAGGAACTGAATCATTACCTTGCTCTTCATATTCATGGTAAATATAAAAGTTTTACAAAGAACTCCGTTGAGGCAGTTCGAACTTGCTGGGTAGTTCCTCAACTGAAATAATTAACTTATTTAATGTAATATACTATATATGAAATATTCTAACACTCTCAACAGTTTTCGTGCACAGGGCCAAATTTATAGCGTGGAAGCAAGGATAAGAGCCTTTAATGCTCTGGTCAAGGGAGGTCAAAGGTAGAGATTAAAGGCACCATATTTAGAGCATTAAATCCAAGGAGGATTCCAAGCATTCTATTGTAGGAAATGACCAAAGCAGGGATATTAATATTGCAGCACTTGCACACGCAAAATAGTATCGATTATTGCGGTCTTTGTATAGTGCAAGGTAAGATTTATTCCCATTTTAAATGTCTTTTCATTTTTGGGAGTTATAAGATTGATAAATCAAGGTTAAACTTAGAAGAATTTAACTATATTGAAAGCCATGCCTCAAAGGGAATAATTTATCAAATCAATATAATATTTGCAATATTAAACTTAGGAGTAATAAGGGTTTCTACTGGAAATTAATTTTAAAATATTTACAAATATTATTGTGTTCTAATTTTCTATATTTGGGAGCTATAAAGATTACAACACCAAATTAGGTTATTAAAAATTAGAAACACTAAAATCAAATCCTAAGGGATATTAAGAGAGGTTATTAAGGTTTTTTCTAAGGTTGGAAATTTATAATATTCTTGTCTCAAAATTTCTCAAAAAGGAACAAAAGAAATCCAACATTAAAACCTCTTCAAAATTGGAAAAGTGCTTAGTTCAATAGGAGTAATAAGGTGTTAGAAAATTTGATTTTGGTATTTACAAAACTTTACAAAATCAACCCAAAATTGAAATACATTTTACAAAAGCATTATATCATATTCCAAAATCACTAGGGAGTCATAAGGCATTCTACAAAACTTGGTAATATCAGCATTTATCAAATGTTATCAAGTTGCAAATCCATTGGGAAGATATAAGCTAAAATTCCATTAGGTGTATATACTCTTATTACTAGGGAGACATATGGAAACCTACAAACATAAGGATTAATAAATGTTTATCAAATAAAGCTTATATAATTCAATTAGGGATCATATATCCTAAAACATGGAGTTATAAGGTAGACTACTAAGATTCTATCAAATTCAATTCTAAGAAATAGCAAGAATCACTATTTCAAAGATCTATCATAGATGAAATCTTGAGTAAAGCTTTCAATAATGAACTATTCCATGAAGTATAATTCTACTCCTAAAACTTAATAGATACTCTAGAAGGATACGTGTATATATCCACTAGCGACAAAGATAAATTCTCCTTGTTTATTAAAGAATCCAAAGAAGGTAACTTTACAATATTGATTGGCTATCTTCATGAAATACTCTTCAAAGCATGGTGGAACTCACAAAGATTGGTTATATTTTCACCAGAAGAGTGTTTGATGGTTTATCTATCATTAATTGTGTTTGTACTTACTCAACACAAGAAACAAGCTAGCAATAAAGAACAATATTATTGTGATGATAGACTAACTTGTCATGAAGCAGAAATTCCACT
Source organism: Wollemia nobilis (assembly GCA_028583015.1). NCBI lineage: Eukaryota > Viridiplantae > Streptophyta > Pinopsida > Araucariales > Araucariaceae > Wollemia > Wollemia nobilis. The sequence continues at coordinate 15,462,298 of JAQPPZ010000541.1, forward strand.
AGCATCAATGCAAAATCATAGGAGAAGAAGGAAAAGGAAGAAAATACATTCTAGAAAGAAACATGACATCATGAAGACTGAACCAATTGAACACATGTAAAAGGTATAAGAGCCTTCAACTACAACTTACTTTGCATCATATGAAGACACAATTTACCTACTGAACTTGATCACAATAAGCAATGAAGGAGAATACAAATTCCACTATCCAATGGAAGAAGATCCACATTGAAGACCAAATTCTTCAATACCCAAATAATGTAATACATGGAGGTGTTATAAATAGATTATATTACATCATTTGGGTCATGTAAATGTACTTTCCTAGGTACATAATTAGAACATTAGATTACTTTAGGGGGAATTTATCTAGTTACTTCATGCAATGTAATAAATGCACAAGTGTCAATGTGCAAGTTGTATATGTGCAAGGTGTCCCTTGCACAACTAGGTAGTGTTGGCCAAAAAACCTATATTCCTATATAAAAAAAGGTCTCATTGTACCAAGTAGGATATAGAAGCTCAGAGAATATTCATAGGTAGTAGCATAGTGTTTTTTATATCACCATATATTGGTGATGGATGCAATGTAGTTTGGTATCCTTTTCATGGAGTGTCAATTTCCTCCGTAGCTACATTGTATTCATTTCCATCATTTCTATTTATAGCATATTTTAGTCATCTCATAGATTTACTTTCTTTCATATTATTCTACATCTTGTGATTGCTATCTCCCATTGCACACTGTATCAAAAGCTAACAAAGAGGTAAGAAGGCACGATTTTGGATAGATTCATGGGATCAATACCACCTATCATCGATGAATTTCCAAAACTGCAACTAGTAAACACAACCATGGAAACTAGGGTTTAGATCAATATTGAAAGCTATTTCAACACCATTCAACTATAGTATTATAGGTTTAAGTAGTTTAATAAGTTGGACGAGTGACCAATTACAATCCCTCAAAAATCAACACCAATCATGACTAAAGTCTTGGCAAAAATATTTCTCATAGGTAGAGATGAGGAGGATGAATTAGCTTAAGGCTATGGGAGCCTTGGAATCTACACAGTGAAGGATGGATATGAAAATATCCTTTCATAACCTCCTCATGCATATCAAGTTGAGGATTGGAGAAATATTTGGTAGTCCAAGGGTTGGCCAAAAGTAAACTTTGTATAGCAGTTTATGTATAATGGAATTCATATTTTTGATAATATAAGACGTAGGAGAATTGTTGGCCCATCCCAATGTGTTTCATGCTATAAAGTGAGGACAAATCTAACCAATTTATGTTTGAGTGCCCATTCACGCACCAGTTATGGGAGCGATGATTTTTAGCTTATAAACTTTGAGCCAATGGTGATTTGAACTAGATTAGTATTTGGAAAAGATAGAAGAGGGGCATATTTAAATATGAAGCTCTTCATATTGGGCGGAAGCTTGGATTAAAATTTATTTGGTGGCAAGTGTGGTTGGAGAGAAATGACAAAATTTTTAGAGAAACCTTTTCATCCTTATATGGTGTCTGGTAGGTCATTTAGAGCAAATTCATGGAAATTATGGTAGTGTATGCTAAAGAGAAAACTTATGATCATATAGAGATGATATAGAAGGAATCTATTGTGCAGGTGGGGTAGGACAAAGCTAGTTGGAAAACACACTCGAAAGGATGGATTATAATTCATACTAATGGAGTTGAAAAAGTCACTCTAGGTAGAGCTAGAATTGGGGTGCTGTAAAAATCATGTTGGGATAGTGCTCTATTGGAAATTGTATATCCTAGGAAAGGCCACAAATAATGAAGCAAAAGCCTTAGCTACCAAATATTCTTCTATCTAGATGATAAGATAATATTAGAGAAGGGTAATCATATAATTGGATTCTCAAATATTGGTAGGAGCTCTGATTGCATGAGGAACTTCACTTTAGATACATGGAGGTCAACGATTCTTGTCACTAAAATTAAGGAGTTGTGGAGGGAATAAGATGATGTGATTCTGATTTATGTTGGTAGAGCTCTGAATAAAGTGGCAGACTTCTTGGCTAAGATAAGTACCGAGAGGTAGATAGGGATTTAGTCGCATGACTATTGATGATGAGAGGATTAGGTAGGTTGGTGATAAAATCTAGTGTTTGGCTAATTTGGATAACCATTGCAAACATATGGTTTAGGAGATTTGGCTCTAATGTAGATCTTCTTTTACTGTTGTAATAAAAAGTGGTTAGTTCTTAGGATCTTGGATTTTATACTTATGGAAGTTTGTTGGAAAGTTAAAATGAGGAAACGAGTGCTCTTGCTGGCTAAGGCTAATAGGAGTCTCATCCCAACTTGTAAATATCTTGTTTTAGTTTAATTTTTTCAAATTCTTTTTCAAAAATTATACATGTATTGTTTGGGAAGATTTGATGTTGGGTCTCTTCTTGAAAGTTGATGAATATAAGTGGTTGAGGTATTGTCATTTAATATCAAAAGGTTACTTAAATTAAATAATATTGATAAAAAAATTATTTGATTTGATTTTTTTTTTAACTTATCATTTATTAAAAAATTAACAAACTATTTTCTCATAAATAATTAATATACTAAAACATTTATAAACTAAACATTAAAAAAATGATATTACACTTTTAAGTTAAAACTTTTAATTATAAATTATCTACATTAGATCAACTAGTTAGATTCCTCAATATTCAAGGAGGGGACCTTGCAAAGTAATACATGGATAATATCCAAGTTGTTGTAGACACAGAAAATTGACCCACCCATATGAGTTATTTTTTCGTAGGTTCCTCAGCGAGGCTCTCAAACTTGTTAGGAACAAGTTTGACCTCTTTTTCTTGTGTTTTGCCTTTTTTTTCTTAACCTTGAAAAAATCCACACCCGCTAAATTATGGGGTGCAGATTCAACAAATTTAGGGCTTTCTCTTAGAAGAAACCTAAATTTTAAGTCAACCTTCTTAGGTGTCAGCTTAATCAAGGTTAAATTTTTTTTTCTTGACTTTTATCCCTACAATTCCTCTATAAATAAATGGATTGGATCCCCTTTTTCACCAAAGTTACTCCATGTTTTTCTTTGAGCTATCAATATAACAAAGTTCATGCAATCTTAAGTGAATTCTTGTACCATATTCTTCTAGTGTTCTTGGTGCTTTGGTGTTCTACTATTGGTGTATCTTGTGATATGCTAGTGGAGAAAGCCTTAACGACATCTTGTCTTCTTAAAGAATGGGAGGTCTTCCACCTTTGCTTTTTCTTCTTCAACAAGATCTCTAGGTTGTTTCTTTGTATTTCATTACTTCATTTATTCCATAATTGTGTCTTTATTGCATTTTGGTCTATATTTTAGGGTTTTTAACCCTCTTGTGCAAATTTGTGCCTCAACTACTATAAGGTACGAATTTGGTGAAAGCCCTAATTTCACTCATTGGGCATTCTATATTTTTTTTGGCACTTCTATTGAATCCATGCTCTATATCCTATAGGACATGGATTTGGTCTAGCTAGGTTTTAGGGTGATTGTTTGTCTCAAAATCCTAGGGTTTTAATTTTGTGTGCTATTTGCATTTTGTCTTGTCTCTTTTTGTGTTATTTTTTGACTTTTATCATCTTATTTCGCTTGTATTTCACATCATATTAGCTCAGGGATAATTATTTATTCCCAAGTCCTAGTTTCCAAAATTGCATTCTTGTTCATGCATTGCATCCATCCTATTTATGTGTCTTTCATTGTTCTATTTTGCTATGTTTGTAATAAAATTCAAAGCTCATTTTTATTATGAAAGGTAAACAAAAATGACCTAATGGGCTTGACTGCTAGACCTCCAAGCTTAGTCTTATAGTGTCCTAAGCAGGTCCCCAAATATTGACCATATTTTCTAGAATTTTTATGAAGTTGTTTTGCATATTCAAAATTTTTGGATGCAAGATAAATCTTGGATCAAACATCATATTAGATAAGTGCCCTTACTTAAGTAAAAAGTATTTCATTGCTTGCAACCTAGGGTTAGAGATCATTGAATTAAATAATCATTCTAGGGCTAGATATTGTCTTCTTGCATCTTGTGTATTTTGCATTGTTCTTTCATTTTCATAGTTTAACATAGAAACGTCAAACATAAGTGATCACTTAATTGACACATTTAATATTTCCACCCTGAAATTGGAGTGAGTCCAAAAACCATTCCTGGTGAACCCTTTCCTTTTTTCCATCGAGTGAAGAGAATATAATACACCCCCATGGTCACCATAGCTCCCAGTGAATCCATTCAAGAATAATATGTGGTAGGGTAGTTTTCCCCTTCTACATTTTAGTGGCTAAGATAGGAAGCCTGTTCCTTTATTTTTTTCTTAAATTTAATAATACCACCAATTTTATTTGTTTAGATTAGAAAACATTTATAAACATATTAAGAACCTTCTTGTGTGTCTTCCCTTGGTTTTCTTCTCTATCCTTTCATTTCTTCTAATGGCTCTATTCCTCAGGAGTCAGCGAAGGTATTTGGAATCTGGTCAAATTCCTTAAGAAGATGATTAGGTTGATAGAGATAATCCTAATCTTGATGAAAAAGAGCAAGAACATGTTGAAACTAATACAAACTATGATCTCCTTGAGGGGCCTAATGGTAGCTTCACTTTTACATTATTTGATCATGTTTAGGGTTTCATGAAACACCATAGGGTGGATTTGCTTGAAGCTATGGAGTAGGAAGCTCATATTGAAAGGGGTGAGACTCCCCCTCCTCCAGTTATCCCTCATAGAATGGCTCATTATAACCCCTTATTTGAATATTTACATCATGGTAATCCTTCACATAGACCAAACATATGCTACTATTGTGACCACCAACATTGGAAGGGTTCTACAAGTCCCTCTGAATGGTAGTGCATATCAATATTATGTTCAATTTCCTCCTCATTTAGCTCATCTCAACATTCATGGTTCTATTCCATCAAATGTCACTTATCCTCCACAACAGCATACCACATATCACAATCCATACCATAATAGCATCAATGCTTCCAACATTCACAAAGTCCCCTTTCAATAGCCTACCTAAGTCCCTCCCTTAGTGAACCTAGGGGTATTGCACAACAATAATATTGAGATGCAAAGTTTAACTAATGTTGTGAAACAACTAGTTTCGAGAGTGGACATGATTCAGTCGCCTAGTTTCACCTACAACTACAGAGAAATGTGCAATCAACCTTTAGACCCTATCATTACCTTTAAGCCCTACACTAAGCATTTTTCAATGTTGATTTTACCTATCTATAAGGGAATGGAAGATCCAATTGAGTATTTAAGAATATTTAGGACAACATGCCATGATATCATATATGATGATATGTTGTTGCTGAAAACGTTCCCTAAAAGCCTTGGTGGTATGGTATTAGAATGGTATTGTCAAATACCAAATCATTCTTTGAGGAACTTTGAAGAGATAGTTGAAATGTTTGTTCAACAATTTGGTACTTATGTTGAAAATAATGTGACTATAAAAGATGTATATATGTTAATACAAGCTAAAGATGAAAGTTTTTTAGAATTTTTGTCTTGTTGGAGGAGTCTATTTGGATGCTTGAGATATAGCTTACCTCCTTGATACATGATTGAGATGTTTATTGGAAATTTATAAGAACAAACATCTTATGAGTTGGAAACTAAAACTATCACATATTTTTACCAAGCAATAGATCTAGCAATAAGGGTAGAGCAAGCCCTTAGACGAAGAGGTCAGCTTAAGATAAAAGAAGATAGGACCACTAAAATACAATATAAGAATAAGTACCTAGTTGATGATGGGGTAATGGATAATAGGTCTTTTGATAGTGTCGTTAACACCCTATAAAATATGGTGCTTTGCTAGCCTCAAAAACCCCCACCAAGAAAAATTACAAGACTCAACACGCCTATGAATGTGGTCCTACAACAACTTTTGAAAGCTAATATGATTGAGTTGTCACCCATAAGGCAACTTGATACCATGATTGATTGGTATAAGTCTGATCAACATTGTTAATATTATAGAGTGGAGAGGCATATGATAAACTCATATAAGATGTTGAAACATGTGGTTCAAGACCTAATTTATGAAGCATGACTTGTTATAGAAGATTATCGATCCAATATCCCAATAAATAATCAACCTCCTACTCAAAAAGCACCCACAACCAATCAAGATATGGGAATCTTCCAAGATCCCCTACCTAAGCATGGTTAGCAGGCAGCTATTCAAGTGTCATATCATAATGTCCCACCTCCCTATGATAATATGGTTGGTATGATAGCATAAAATATAAGGCAACAAGTGTAGATTCAATCGACTCAACATTATTAGTAGGATACGAGTTCTTCCTCCAACCCACCTTCAAAACCCACCTTAGTTTTGAATAATACCCAAAAAAAAAGCATGATATTAGAGACACCACCTTTAGTGTTGAAGCCACAACCTAAAGTCTCATTCAACATTTAATATCAATTAGCTAGTACCCCGACCAAGATTTCTCTCTTAGAGCTTTTACAAACTTCTATTAATAGTGAAGCTTTGTTGAAACCTCTAAGACAACAATCTATTCCTCAAGATATTTCCCCTAGTGCTATGGCTAATGTTGTAAGTCCTCTTGGGATACATCATGTCACATTTTTGGACAATGATATGCCTTCCTCAAAATTACAAGGGGATTCTTCCCTTTACATCACTATATTTATTGGAGAAACGTTTATCAAGTAGATTCTAATGGACAATGATTCTTCCCTCAATTTATGCACTTATCAATTTTTCCAAAAGTTTGGATTAAGAGAGGAATAATTTAAGTCCATATCATCATCAAAGCTTTCAACAAGTCCCAAGAGGCTTGCAACATTTCTTCTCTCCCCCTTAGGGTTGGACCTAATATCTTATATGCCTTGTTATATGTGGTGTATTGCCTTGCATATTTTAATATTCTTCTTGGATACCCTTGGATTCATGCAATGAGGGCAGTCCCTTATACTTTTCATCAATGTCTAAAGTTTGAACTTAAGAATAAACTGATCACCATGCCAAGCGATCCTCACCCATTCAAATATTGTTCAATGGTGGAGCAAGCTCAACCTAACCTTAATTTATGCCCGTCATTTTCCTCCTCTCACATAACTAAAGAACTTGAAAATCATAAAGTGAGTGAGAAATTGCTCATCCCTATTTCATCACGATATCAAGTCAATCCATTTCTTCAAGAGCCTCTTCTGGATCTTTCCAAGCTACCAACTTCACCAAGAGCCATGGGTTTACCCTATAAGAAGGGTGAAATAGTACACATTGTCACATGTACCTTTATCTTCACAAGAGTCTCCCTTGAAGAAAATATTCATGGTAGAAACCCTCTTCTCATAGAGCATTCTTTTACCCATTGTTACCTATCCAATGATTACTCACTTCCTAAGAAAATCCTATCTGGTATGGGATATATAGGTAAAGGTTTGGGGCCATGATAGAAATGTATTCAAGAGCTTTTAGAAGTTGAGATTTGGCTTGGGATATGTGGCATAGGCTACATCCATAACAAAAATCAACCTTTACCCTATGATGACGATGATCACCTTATTACTTATGTTTAATATTTACATCATCAAAGCTTGAAGTGGAGTGATGAGGATGAGGGTCTCCCTTATCCCTTAGATATTATTTTTTGCAATATGGTAACTTTGGTGCATTCGAAGTGAGGTGTGACTCCAAAGGAGTATGCTAAAATCTTGTGAGATAGCTCATGAAGAGGTTCCCTAGAATCATTCATCGTTTGATGGGTTTATACCTTGTGTTGCACATGGTGAGTCTCCTTGTTCTTGAGGGGACCCTATTCCCTTGTCTCATAGAGATCTTACAAATTTGTGAATCTCTCCCCTTTCATAAAAAAAGATGGCATAGTCATATTTTGCCATGTTTTTCGTGCAAAAACTCCCAAAGAATGTGTTGTGGATGATTCCCTTTGTGATGAGAATCATGAAGTTATCCTCCATAATATCCCTTTATTTTATGGGCTAGTTCCTTACACTACCATATTGTTTGTTAAACAGGAAGCACAATCAAAATTTGTGCCAACTTTAAGAACTTAAAGAATCAATGAATCTAATCATCTAAAAAGAAAAGAAAAAGAGAAACCCATTAAAAATAATAAAAATACTATGCATGGCATTACATTTTCATTTCATCTAGTTTGCATTTGGTTTGCTTGATTCATACTATATGACTTTCTATCATATTTTACCTGGTTTTCCTAACATTTTGTTCCACCTTGCATTTGGCTTATCATACAATTACTTTGTTTCTTGTTAATACTTGCATGACTACTTGATCATATATATTCTTGGGGATTTCACGATAATGGTAAGTGATGACACCTGGTTAGGTCGTAGCTCACATACATTGCACTCACACTAGGACTCTGAAGCCTAGTAAATCCCCAAGCTAAGGCCCATTTTGTGTATTTTCATCATTACATTCACCCATCCCATCTTCATCCCTTCTTCTCTCTTCATTTATTATATTCCTTGACCTTGAAAGTTTTCATTGCTTATATATCTCTTCAATTCAAAGGATATAGTTCTTCTTTGGTATATCCTTGTCCTTTGCATGTTTTTCTTTCTTTCTTTTGTCAATACAAGGATATACATTCTTCTTCTATCTACTCATTTGTGATTTCACACTTTCTCCTTCTTACTATTTTTATGGATAATAATTCCTTGTGGGATAGTATAGATACCACATGAATATCCTTTATAGTGTTCATACGGCCACTGACTATCTTATGCACACCTCTTAACCATTGAAAATTCAAGATAGATACACTCACTCACCTCTTGTTTTGCTCCATTGGCTTTGTCCATACACCTTCTTGCACACACCACACCCCTATTAGGTAGTACTCACTTTGGCACATAATTCACACACAACACCCCATATGGGATCATCTTTATGGTCACAAGTGAAGGGCAACCTCCATTTGATCGTTTGTGAGCATACATCCTAGTAGGTATATCTCTTTCTCTCTGGTCATCTTAGTGAGCATTATACCCCTAGTGAATAATCACTCCACACTTGTCCATAATTTTACAAGCATAGCACCCTTACAGGATAGCTTTAGGGCCACACGCGAGGGGCAGCCTCCATCTCAATCATTATTGAGCATACATCCTTATGAGGTTTTGCTCCTTTTATTTTCTTTTGCTTAGCCTTTTGGAGCTTTGTTTTCATCTCCTTCTTCCTCTTTGTCGTTTATTTTTCTTTATTTTTCTCTTCTTCTTTCCATTTGTCCATCCATGCATTTCATATTGCATCTCATTTAGGTTTACATTTAGATTATTGCATTTAGTTAGATTCATTCCATTTCATTCATTTAGTTGCATTCATTGCATTCATCACCATGCATAAAATAAAGATTAACACTAATGCACACATATTTTCACACCATAACATAATAAAAATTATAGCATACTATCAATTGACAAATAGAGAATACATGTCAGCTCGATCGATGTGCCATAATCCAAGCCTGGCACACTCAACCCCTACCTAAGGATGCATGCCATAACCCAAAATTGGTATATCACCCTGATCCTATATCTAGCCCTATCTCTATGAGCCTGCCTCCTCTACTTTGTCTACTGGTGGGGGTATACTCATAGATCATTTAGTTGTATATGATCGAGACCACAATCGACTCTATGACTAAATGGAGGCCAATGGAGGCACCCTCTAATTTATTGGTATTGCTTGGAATTACAATGCTTGGTATAAGGCCTCCCTTCATACCACTACATACTACCTCTCCTCTACTCTCTTAATTGCTCCTGTAGGAGGCAGATCCCCTCACTTGGTTGGCTACTCATCACAACAACCATCCCCTTAGCCCAAGCCCACTGGTGCTCCTACTCTAGCCAGTCCATCTCTCCCCTAAGGTGGATCTCATCAATCCTTTTCGTGTCCCTATCTATTGTAACCTGGCCTAGCTATGTATAGAAAGTGTCTATCTCCTCCTACACGATGGCTATTCTATCTAGTAGTCCCACTGGGTCTCCTTGGCCTGTTGTCCCACTAGGTTCTACTTGTTTCATCATGGGGATACCCCCAACCACTCCTATCCCTACATCAAAGAGAGTGATGGTGGTCCTCATGGCTATCATCACCTCTACCCTAGCCTATAACCTAGCCTACCTAGGAGGATATGGCATCTTCTATATTCACTCTATTATGTGTTGGTTTACCTCTCAGAGTACCAACTGCACTAGTTGATCCATCATGTGGTGCCTCTACACTAGAACCGATGGGAAGATCCTTGGGGTATAATACCCCTATAACATATCCTATTCTGAGGGCTACCCCAACATTATCCACTTTAGGATCAATGTAGAGGGTATCATCCATATCCTCATCTGCAAAACTAGCGACATCAAGGTCCCCTTTAACCCTTGATGGATACCTCCTCACCCTTTTGTACTAGTAGTCCCCAAGGTTTGGTATCTCCTAGAGAATCTCGAACTGCCACTGCACTCGATAAAATTGATAGAGCTCCAACTCATCTCTCTTTGTGGTGACCCATCAGATCCTCCTAACGCAACCTAGATCCTCTACATCCTCATCCCACCCAAGGTGTAGATTCCATGACCATCATATATCTGGTGGTCTCATAGCTCATCTATAACCCAACTCCCTAGTGGTAGAATACTTGTGTATGCCCTTTATGCATGCTCAAGGTCTCGAGACCAACTGTACCCTACTGGCCACTCTAGGTCGAGCAGTGGTCTTGTAGTGCATCTAGCCTCCTAATGTCTATGTGATCCCAACACCAAACTTGGAGCAATGGCATGCTTACTAATCATGTATATCATTTATACATAATGTTGTATAACATCCTATATAAATGGGTCAATATATGGATCCCATGCAAACTACACCTACTAGTCTCGCATATCTGCTACCACTTCTTCTAGTTCCCATGGTAGGTATTGCCAACTCATGTGGCACACTAGCATCCCACTACCACTCCATAGAGCATAGTCATTAGTGCTCTAATCCCATGTTATCATGGTAGGTCATCAACATGGAATCCACTCTTACAAATATCACACGACAAGTCACCATCAATCTCTCTGCTATCGCTTGAGGCACCTGTGTCCTGTAAATCATCCTCCCCCTGATGGGGATCCTTAAGATGCACCACACGTCCTCAAGTGTGATGGTCATCACTCCCATTAATAGATAGAATGTAGATGACTCTAGATACCATCACTTTGCCAACGCTATTAGTAGTGCTCTATGTACCTCTACCCAGGGTATTTTTACCAAGTGAAGAAGCCCCACTGCCCTTAGGGTGCATCTCTCTACTGGTGTAAGATCCTGAAGTGTCTCCTTGAGTGTACTCGACCACCATTCCTTGCTCTCAAGGACATCATATTGCAATAAAAGAAAAATAAAAATTTCTCATTAGTAATCATCATAAAAGAATATAAAATAAAAATAATAATAAAAGATAAATAAATAAAGGAGCATAAAACACCAAATACAACATACTAACATCTTTTTGCTAAGGGCATCTCTTTCTTCTACTTTTATTCTTCTCCTTTTTATTTTTTATTTCTTTTTTCCTCTCTAAATCCATGACATGTATCCTCTGGGGCACGAATTCATGCATTTGTGCCTTGTATGGTATGGGGTATTGATTCAGTCGCTGCCCAAACTAGCCAGATCTATGAGCAACCGTCAGATCCATGTACGGGTGTTGTGCAATAACTTTCGCTTGACATGAAAATAAATAAGAAATGCTTAAATTCGATGAAATTTAAAGCTAATCCTAATTGCAAGTTGGGATTATGGCTCTTACTTGTGCTCAATCTACTGTTGCACCTGCCTTATCCCTCACAACTGTCACTCAATGTGTGGGAAGTGCCATCTTCTTGTTTTCTCCAAATCACCTTTTGCTTTCTCATGTGGTAAAAATAAATTAGGGTTTTCACCCCTTTCTGCCTTTTATTTATTTTTTCTCTCATTTTCTCTTCCTTTTTATCGTTTTTCTCTCTTTTCTTTTGAGTCTACCATTTTGAGTTTCATTAGGAATTGTGTATTCCTTTCACAATTCAAGGGAGCACCCTGGCCTGAGAGGTATTAATGTCCCTAATGCCTCGATTTGCATACCAAATATTCATAGTGTTTGGAATGACACTATTTGTGCACCACTTCTTTATTCTAAATTGGCTACCCCTTTTCCCTCTTGTGTTTGTCGTTCTTTCTCCCATAGATGTCTACATCCTTCTTCGATACATTTATTAGGCCATAAATGTATCAAAGAGGAGGTAAAATGTAGACACAAAAAATTAACCCACCTAGATGAGTTATTTTTCTTTAGGTTCCTTTGTGAGGCTCTCAAACTTATTAGGAACAAGTTTGGCCTCTTTTTCTTGTGTTTTGCCTTGTTTTTCTTAACCTCGACCGAATTCACACATGATAAACTATGCAGCATGGATTTGGAAAATTTAGGGCTTTCTCTTAGAAAACCCTAAAATTTAAGCCAACATTTTGAAATGTTAGCTTAATCAAGGTTAACTTTTGTTTTCTCATCTTTTAGCCCTTCAAATCCTCTATAAATAAAGGGATTGGATCTTCTTTTTCACCAAAGTTACTCCAAGTTTTTCTTTGAGATATCAATCTAACAAAGTTCATGCAAACTTAAGTGATTTCTTGTATCATATTATTATGATGTTATTGGTGCTTTTATATTTTGTTGTTGGTGTGCCTTGTCATCTACTAGTGTAGAAAGCTTTGACGATAGCTTGTCTTCTTGAAGGAGAAGAGGTCTTCCACCTTTGCTCTTGCTTCTTCCACAAGATCTCTAGGTTGTTTCTTTGCATTTCATTACTTCATTTATTCCATAATTATGTGTCTCTATTGCATTTTGGTCTTTGTTTTAGGGTTTTAAACCCTCTTGTGCAAATTCATACCCCATTTTCTATAGGGTGCCAATTTGGTGAAATCCCTGCTTTTGCTCATCGAGTGTTCTACGTTCATTTTCACACTACTATAGAATATGTGCTTGGTATCCTACATGGTATGAATTCTGTCTAGCCAGGATTTGGGGTGAATGTCCATTCCAAAACCTTAGGGTTTTCATTTTACATACCATATGCATTCTATCTTGTCTATGTTTGTCTTCTGTTTTTACTGTTATCATCCTGTTTTGCTTGTATTTCACACCAGATTAGCTTAGGTACAATTATTTACTTCCAAGCCCTAGTTTCCAAGATTACATTCTTGTTCATGCATTGCATCCATCCTATTTACAACTCATTCATTGTTCTATTTTGCTATGTTTGTTCCAAAGGTTAAATCTCATTTTTATTATGAATGATCAACTAAAAGGACCTAGGGAGCTTGACTGCTGCACCTCCAAGCCTAGTCTTATAGTAGCCTAAGCAGGCCCCTAAACATTGACCATATTTTCTAGAGTTTTTGTGAAGTTTTTGGATATTCTGGATGCAAGATATAGCTTGGATCAAACATTGGATTAGATAAGTGCCCTTACTTAAGTAAAAAGTATTTCATTGATTGCAACCTAGGGTTAGATATCATTGAATTAAAGAATCATCCTAGGACTAGACATTGTCTTCTTGCATCTTGTATATTTTGTATCGTTCTTTCATTTCCATAGTTTAACATAGAAAGGCCAAACATAAGTGATCACTTAATTAACACATTTAATATTTCCACCTCGAAATTGGAGTGAGTTCTAAAACCATTCTTGGTGAACCCTTTCCTTTTTTTCCATCGAATATAGATAATATAACACACCCCCGTTGTCCCATCAACTCCCAATGGATCTAGTCGAGAATTGTACGTGGCAGGGCAGTTTTTCCCTCTACAATTGTAATACCACTATATTGTGATGATGTAATAAGAACAGGGCCCATTTCAATCCCATATAACTAATTGAAAAAAAACTTTGAGTAACAAATTATTTCATAAGTATTATGACCATATTACCATAGGGGTAATTTAGAGTCTCAACAAAAATTCCTAAGTATTATTTCATCCATCATAACACTAGAACCAAATTACTAAATGTTTAAAAGTATTTCATTAAAAATAATGGAGGAAGCGGTGATGAGAATGGAAAAAGGAAAGGCCCTTGATCCATATGGTTTTCCAACTTAAATCTTCCAATCCTTCTAGAACATGGTCAAGTTGGATTTATAGGAGGTAGTTAAGGAAATTCATTAATGGAAGTGGATGTTGAAAGCTTATTAGTGATACCATGATTGCGCTTATTCCCTAAAATCAATATGGCTCTTACATAGCATATTATAGAACCATTGCTTTATGCAATACAAAACATAAAATTGTTTTCAAGGTTTTAGAAGGCTCAAGAAAGTTCTACCTCTTCTTATCTCTCAACAATAAGGAGGTTTTATCCAAGATAAAAAAAAATAACAAATCACATCGTTTTTCTATAGGATTCCATTCTTTTTATGATAGAAAACAAAAATAAATTCATGTTGCTCAAGTTAGACCTATCCAAGGCTTTTGATCAAGTTGATTGGATATTTTATTCTAACCTACTAAAAGCCTTTGGTTTCTAGGAGGACTAGGCTAAATGGGAAAAAGCTTGTTATTATTCACCTTCATATTTTCCTATCAATGATTTCCCTCTAATATGGTTAAAGAAAAAAGAGATCTCATGAAGGATGATTTAATATCACCCTATCTCTTCATGCTCCTTGTGAAGGGATGGGCATGTTTTTTAAAATCCTATAAACTAGAGGGCTATTGCAAAGTTTCAATATATTAGATGGATTGGAACCTATCACTTATTTCTAATTTATAGATGGCATTACTCTTGAAGGAGTGACCTCTATAATTGAAGATTTAGTGATTCATGAGGGTTTGTATACTTCCCTTCTAGCCTCTAGACAATTGCTTAATAGCTCAAAATCTCATATTCTATTTTTCATGCATATGATAAAATTTAGCTTAATATTGTTGGTATCCTTGTGTTTCCAATTGCTTCACCTCCCTTAAAATACTTGGGAATTTATATTTCACCAAAGTGTTTGAGGGTATAAGACTATAGAGAACTGGTTGGAAAAGTAAAGAGTAAGATTTCATATTGGACATTCAGGTTTTTATCCCTAGCTAGTAGAATTAATCTTGTCAAATCTATCCTCCAAGTGCTTCATGTCTATCACTTTGTAGTGTTTACTACGCTAAAATAAATCCCAAATGAGCTTAATAAAATTTAAAAATAGTTTATCTAGTCAAGATCCCTTGAAGGGAAGAAAAGGCATTTGGTTGATTGGGATAAAATTTGTCAACCTAAAGATAAAAGTCACTTAATATTTTGATAATCTTGTCTCAATAATATTACACTCTTTCAATGAATATCTATTAGAGATTGATATCTAATCTGAATTTTCTATAGGGTAGAATTTTAACACTATATGGGCCATTGCACATTCGTTGATCTTCCTCACCTTCTTATCTATGGAAATAGATCTCCCATTTGGAAATATATCCAATCGAGATGTGAACTCATTAAATCAAGGTTATTTTAGATTTTCCAAGAGACATAATTAGTTTATTTTTGGGAAGATACTTGGTTACAATATTCATCAATCATTCAGAAATTCCTATACTTAAGAGCCATTAAAAGAGAGGTTTCTATATTTAGGTTGGAAAAATGTAAAATACTTTCAAATTTTTATAAATATAGACAATGATTCTTATTGGAGTTAGAAAAGGGTTTTAGAATGTTCTATATGAGGTTTTTATGAGGAATAAAAAGTTATCTAGACAACCATAAAAATCAAGCTAGTTTCTTAGGACCTAGGAGAAGATATAATAGCTTGGGAAAAGAATATGTCAGGAATATATTTGGTTAATGCAGGCTAAAAGGAGCTTTTAGGAGAGTAGTTGTCATAGTAGGAAAAGAGTATTTGGCAGAAGATATAGAATCCAAAATGTTAGTCAAAGACCAATATTCTTGTGTGGCTAACCACGCATGCCAATTTTTTACCATGGAAGAATATGAAGAAAAAAGACTCTATGGTCCATCACACTGCGTACTTCATAAATAAGATTAAAAACTAGGAACCATCTCTTATTCTAATGCACTTTTATAAAAATATTTTTGCATTTCTGCTCAGTTGTCTTGTGGAAGAGACAATAATTAGGGAACAATTAGGGAAAAAAAATTCCAACTCCAAAAGCGATCAATATCAAAGTAGAAAGGACTGTCTTTTTCATGATATTGGACCTATTATAATTTGGTGGAATATTTGGTTGGAAATAAACTAAAGGATATTCACAAATACTCAACTTCTTCCTCACAAAATATGGATTAAAATGCAATACAATATTAAAGAAATAGGAAACTTAATATTAAACCACTTGCAAACTAAAATAAAATTGGAGCACAAGGTTCTTTTTTATTTTATAAATTTATTTCCATCTAATTGTAGAGAAGTTCCAAAGGCAAAGCTAGTAAAATGGTTAAAACCAAATAAATGATGGATGAAGGTAAATGTTGATGGGGCATCTAAAGGAAACCCTACGCCACCTGGTATGGGTGGTGTTTGTAGGGATGTTCTTCAAATAACCTCTTGGATATGATAGTAACAATTATATAGAAGCTCTAGCCATCAAATTAATCCTAGAGTAAGCCAAGAGAAGGAATATAGATCATGTTATTATGGAGTTTGATTCAAATATCTTGATTGGTAAGATAAATTCTCTAATGTTAACTACACCAATAAATGACAATTAAATTTTATAGTTAAGGAAATATGCTTCGTAAAAGCAAAATTCATAAAGAATTATTTTTGCCACATTAACAAGGAAACAAGATAACTAGTTTTTTTATAAAAAGAGGTTTCACATAAAGATGAATGGAAAAAACCTTTGGTCCTAAAAAACAATATGCAATAATTATAGCTTTTCCAATAGTTTTAACTTTTATTCAAGATCTAAATGATAATAAAAATAGAGTCAAACTATACACATTATATGTACTTTTTCATTTTCCATAAGAAAAATAATAATTCTAACAAGACAACATAAAATCAATAGCAAAATAAATTAGACAGTCCAAAAATAACAACAAAATAATTGTATATTTAATTTTTTGAATTTTCAAATAGATATATATATATATATATATATATTGATTACATAGGAGAGTTGGTCACAATCATACTATTTTTAGTAATTGACAAGCACACGGTTCAAACCATAGGGGTTACTCCCACTAAACCTATTCCACCTCGTTATTGTTGACCTGAAGTGAAGGGGACCTGTTGTGGAAAATTTTGAATATCCTTGTTATATGTCACGCTATTCAAATTCTCGAAGGCCCACAAGTAGATATGTGAGCTCTAGTGGACTCACCACTTCGTCCTTGGATAGCTTGGTAGCTAAACATGCCAGGTCTGGACACCCTAATATGAGCTTTCGATGGTATCTCTTAGATAAATAGCTCAACCAGATTAAGGTAAACTGTATACAAGTAATGTTGACCAAGCATACAATGAGAGCATTTTAGCAGTAAAAGCAAATCGGTGCCTTGTCAATTTGGATTATTATAGAAATTTAAATCACACACATGAAAAAGGATAGAAGAGGAAAGAAAGATTGATAAACCCACATTCATTTGAATATCGTAATCAAAATGGATTCTTAAATCAGTGAAAAAACATTACCTATAGATTCAAATAATGTAATATACAAGCAAGAAAACATACACACATTGCACCAAAAAATGCCAGAAAGCGGAAACCAAATAATTTATATTATATTCAAAGTAAAATGTCTATAATGATGAAGCCTGAAAAAATGCTCAAGTCTTTTAATGAATACAATACATGGGTCACCTCATTCTAATTACATAACATGGGACTACTATCTATTGTCTTAATTGTAGTGACACATAGACTCTGGCTCCTTGGAACAACTCTTGGAAATCATCTTAGATAGACTACTCAACTTTTGGTAATACCTACACAAAGGTGGGAATAACTTAAGAGGATGATAGAAAAGAAGAAGAACAAAGGAGATACGATAACCCACATAGAAACACTCAAAATACCTCTCACAGGCTTGCTACGTGATTGCTTTATGATGAAGCTTGGTTGATTTGGCTCTTTTTATAACCAGGTTGTTTGAAGTTTGTCACAAATTCTTGGCCCTGCTATGATCAAGTATGTTCTACTTGGTCTTGTGTCACTTCAGCTTCTATTATAGAAAAATAATTTGATGCCAACTATCAAACCTGTCAGGTTGCTTATTTGTTCAAGACTGCTTTGTTTGTTACTGCAACTCTTCTTCTCAGCTTATTTTAGTGGCTTTTGATTTGAAGGGGGATCGTAATAGTGGTGGGCCAAGAATTTTATTGTACCTTAAAATTTGTACAAAATACTAATTTATGTATATTTCTTTTATTCCCATTATTCTAATCATATGTTTCCTTACCTTTGTATGATCCTTGACTAGGGTTGGCACAGGTATATTTTATTAGGGTGAAATAGAGGGGGACATGACATGATGGTGAAGGGAGAAAATAAAAACCATAATAAGGTGGAACAATATAGGAAATAATATGGATGGTGGTGGGAACAGTTGGACATAATGGATGTGGAAGACTACAGATAATGGTGGTGATATGGTGCTTGGTGGAGCAGATTATAATGGTGATAAAGAGAGAATACCCAGAAAGAGGAGGTCAAAGGGGAAAGAGAGGAAATATAGAATGGAAAATGAGATCTAGGAGTACACAAACTGAGAGAAATAAAAATAAAGGTGCACCTCCATAACTATACTTCATCATGGTGACACCTTTGTAACTATATTTTTTCGAGGCGCTGGTATCTTTCCAAAGCCAAAAATATGATGATACTTCGACTTTCTTCTCTTTACTGCACCTGTGTCTTTTAGTGATGAAAATAAACATAGGAACATTTCATATTGCTTAGATTATTTTATGGTCATTGCCTTTTGCACGCTCTGGCCCATATTTGCTACTGAGGCCTTTACTCTGGCCACTACCTTCATATAAATCCATATTGAGATCATCTATTTCATTAGTTGATGGCGGTAACATCATGTTTTGTAGATACAAATGGATCTGGATATCTTGGACTTGTGTTGAGTCTATACTTTGAGTTGCTCATTCCATAATCTTACCTTTCTTAGTACAATATTTACGATCTTCAGCTTGTGTGTGGATTTTACTCACGTGGTCCAATATTTTCTCCTTTTTGTAGTCTTTAAGTTTGCTAGTCTTCGTTGCTTGTTTTCCAAACATCCTCAAGCTAATGGTACTCTTTCTGCGTTTACTCAGGCTTCTATACTTTTAATGCAACCATAAATTTGAAACTTGTCTTGAGTGATTTATCAATATTCGTTTGCTTCAAAGAGATATGTTCATCTTGGGACACCTTCTGATTTTACCGTTTTTGGATCTTGAACCATCCAACCCTTCATGCCTTCTTTTAGTCTTCGAATAGTGAGTCGTGTGCCTTTCCAAGTGAAGCCTATGTCTTTGATCTTCCTGGAATGATCTGATTTTTTGATAATTTTGTCGCTCTTTGCCTTAGCTCTTCACTAATGCATCATCGACTACCTTATTTTATGAGCAACAAAGACTTATGCAAAATACACAATCATTGATCACCTAGGACCATCACTGATAAATCGATGACAATGCTTTTATATGGGTGAGGACTAATCTTGGTCATTGATGAATTTACATTGTCACTGATGAATGAGCAAAAGAGACTTGTTATCGGTGATGGACAACTTTAAGAAGTTTGGATAGACTTAGACGAGTGACTTAATAGACCTAAGATTTTCTTAATGCATGATGAGAGGGGGAAAATCCTAAGACAATGATAGCCTAACCCTTATATGACTCAAAATAAATCTATCTCTAATGGAACTTCATCATCTCTAATGGATCAACGATAGGCTTTAACTAAAGACGACAAGAGATAACCTATATAGGTTGAGTCATTTCGTGGTTGCTGATAGGGAAGGGGTTTCGCTGATGGATCGATGACATGCTATTTTTATTGGAGATTGACTAACTTGGAGTTGGGGGCTATGATTTAAGCCAAGATTTATGTTTACAACTTAGGCGAATGACAACCAAATAGTGAACCAGATGACCTAGGGCCTAAGCATCATTGATGGAATTTGGTTGTCGTTGATGGATCGACGATGATAGGTTTGGATGAGAAACTGTATATTTTGGGCTTATGTTATCACTAATTATTTTCTTCAGTCATCGATGGATCAGTGAAGGGGACTTCCAGCAGATAAATGAAGGTTTAAAAACAACTTGAGTTGACCAATTTTTGTTGGGATGGGGAATGGTTAGGCCAACGATGACTAGACCCTTGTTTCAAACTTAAGACATTCCATCACTGATCAAAATGAATGATCATTGATGGATAGGTGACGAATATTTTGCAAGAGCAACAATTGACTTTGCTATATGCCTAGACTTTACATGGTTGATGATGGAAGTGATGTGTTGGAGATGGATCGATGACGATGGGTTTGAATGGGCGATAATACCTTTTAGTCTTAGAATTTTTATCGATAGCTTATTATGGTCACATATTGGAACAATGACGAGGTTTTGGAAGGGCGAAAATGTATTTTTTAACTCAAGCTTATCACTGATGGCTTACTTTGATCGTGGATTGAATCAACGGTTTTGGAAGGGTGACGATGACTTATGATTATTTGGCCTTAGAAAATGACTTCAAAAAATATTGGGATGAATGTCTAGGTGGAATTAGGGATTTAGACTTAGGAAAAAAAAATGATGGATACTGTGGTATTTTTGGCTATGCTCTGATTTAGGGGTGCATCATGACTTTTATCCTTATGATATGACCTTTTAAAATATTTTTGCAATGGTTAAATACCTTGGATGATATGGGGTAAATGGGGCTATGGTGATGGTATGGACCATATATTGAAGGTGAAAAAATGGTGGAAATGGTTAATATGGCAAAGACTGATGATATGGAAGTAATGACCATGCTAATGAATAGATGGCTAGGGATGAACTTATGAAGTGTATGATGCATGAAGCACTCTAGGACTCAGACTTATGCCTTTAATGATCATGAAGACTCTTTTGAATTGAAAATATTTTCTCAAGGCTTCTTCCTCTCTTTTGGACTCAATACCACATCCTACAATCACCTAGTCACTTGACTTCACCAACTTTTGAAAATTAGGGGTGAAAACTAAGTTGGGATTTTTGAAGCCCGACAGGACATCGATCGCTCAAAATTTGTACCGTCATCATCAGTCTAGCGCACACTCAAAGGATTTAGATCATACTACTACCTTTACAAATAAGTTACCCCCAAGGTTTGAACCTGGGTGTCTTCTTGGTAAGTTCCTGGTCAGATAAGCACTTACCAATCCACCAAGCCCTTGGGGACATAATAAAAAAATTTAGTCAAACTGAATCATTTAAAATTATAATAGGTGTAAAATATTTTAAAACTCAAAAACATTATTAATTTATAAAATAATTTATAAAATTTTATTAATGAAAATATTATACTCATTACTAACCTTCCAAGATTTAATTTTTACACATAATTAAATTCTATCATAACTAATTAAAAAATAAACATATAAAATACATAATTAAATTCTATCATAACTAATTTAAAAATAAACATATTAAAAAAAAATAATTAGGTGTAAATCTTAAACCACTAGAATCACGTGGGAGTTTGAACCCTACTTTAAATTCATCTAACAAAACAACAAGCCCTAAGTAAATAAAATTAAATAGAATCTATATCTAAAAAGTTAGAATATTAGGTCTTTCCAAATATTAGGGTATTTTTTTAAAAACGTCCTATTTTTTAGAAGTTATATCTTCGCGAATGGTTATCTAATTTAGTTTATTCTTGAACCAACTTGTATGGAATTTGAATAGATTTAAAATGAGTATTCATATAAAGGAATCTGAGTAATATTGAGGGAGATACGACCTTGTGAAGTCAACCATCCAAAAAAAGAGAAGTGACAATTTTTCAAGTCATGAAAAATGAAATAGCAAATATTTGTCAGCTAGGGTTCAGATGGTGAGAGGAACAATGAAGGGCTAGGATTTCAGTGAGACAAGACATTCTATTGGGCATAGAATTTTTTAGCTAAGTTTATTTTTCCCTTCTTTATATTAAAAAGTTTGCATGCAAATTGTTATAATTTTTTTATCAAATATTATATTTGCTAGAGGATATTCTGGTAAATTTTAATAGATTTTGAGTTTTAGTTTCCTTTCCATAGAATGATTTATAGCTAAATCCTTATAAGCATCTCTAGTAGTAGAGGTTAGTGAGTGCACCATAAAGTATCAATCATCGTTGCTCCACGATAGGGTGATTTTTGGTAAATTTAATGGGTCATGGACAGGGGCTTCAACCTTGAGAAAATTAATTGATAGGAGTTGAAAGTCTCTATGAGTGATTCTATCATTTCTTCCCAAAGGTTTCTTCCTATCCATTTTTTGTTCTAAGGAAGAAAGAGATAGAATCCTCAAAGGGGGTCTTTGGTTTATAGGAAGAGCTTACTCGTTGGTATAAAAGCTTTTTACTTGAAAATGTAAATCTATCCCTAGTACTAGTTTGGGTTAGTATGTATGGGTTACCATTGAATATTTAGAAATAGATACCTTCAAGGAAATAGGCAACACTCAGAGAATTTCGTGAGATTTTAGATAGTAAAAAAGATGGATTCTTGGCTATTTATGCTTCTATATTGGTCATGATTGATATAAGTGAAGCTTTTCCAGAATCAATCATTCTTAAGTATGGGGATAAGATGCGGATCCAAACCATAGATTATGAAAATATATATTTTAGATGAATAATATGTCATGAGGTGGGGCATACTAAGATATCATGCCCTAAGAAGAACCCAGCATAATCATATGTAGAAAACCTTAAGAGAAACCTACAAATGAATATGGATGAAGATGGTTTTCAACTTCCAAAAAATAGATCTAGAAAAATAAAAGCAAATAAATAGTGGAGACCAATAAGGAAGGATATTGCAAGAAATACCGACTTGTTAGCTTTTGATGTAACGAGCACTGGGAGATAGCAATCACAAGATGCAGAATAATATGAAAGAAAGTAAATCTGCTAGATGACTAAAATATGCAATAAATAGAAATGATATAAAAGAATACAATGTAGCTATGGAGGAAATGAACACTCCATTAATAAAGCTACTGAACTACATTGCACCCATCACCAATGGATGGTGATACACATAATGTACTACACACTAAGCTACACTATCAGACTATGTCCTCCGACTCTATATCTACCTAACAGTGAGGCCTTCCTTATATAGGTAAAATAGGTTACTTGGCCAACACTCTACCTAGTTGTGCAAGGGACAACTTGCACATTGACACTTGTGCATTTATTACATTGCATGAAGTAACTAGATAACTTCCCCCTAAAGTAATCTAATGTCCTAAGTATGTATCTTGGAAGATACATTTACATGACCCAAATGATGTAATATACTCTATTTCTAACACCCCCCTGTATTACATTATTTGGGTATTGAAGACTTTAGTCTTCAATATGGATCTTCTTCTTCTTCATCCTGAACTTTGTACTCTTCCTATGCATTCTTTGTAACATGTTCAAGCAAATAATTAGTGTCTCTGTAATATGTAGCATTTGTTGATAGAGCTTTCACCTCATAGGTGTCTATGGGTTCTTCCAGTTCTTCAATTTCTTCTATCCTCTGAACCAGGTGTCCCTTCTGATTTCTCTTCTGATATTCTAGTTGAGGATAATTGGTTGGTCACTGAAATTGTTGTTGATGAGGGTTCCTTTGATATTGTCGAGTTTGAAATTGATTCCCATTATTCATCTGATTTCCTTGCTTTCGATTTTTGGGATTGTATCTGCAATAGTTGGTACTATGACCTTTCTTTCTGCATATCTGACAATACCATGTTTTTCATCCTCTCACTGAAGATGCAATATTTCCCTATGGATTATATTTTGATGCCAATGCAGTGTTAGTCATTTCATCTTTCACAATATTTTCTACTTCATATTCTTGAAGTATATTGACTAGATCATCAAAAGAAGTATCTTTACTTAAAACCTGTAAATATGTGACCAAGTGTTTATAGTTGTCTAGAAGTGCTCTCATGGTTACTTGAGTGAGAAGTTCATCCTTAACTGATTCTCCTAAGGTCAATAATTTACCTTTGATATCTACAACCTTCCTTAGGAATAGTTCTATGCTTTCTCCACTATTCATCTTTAATGAGTGAAGTTGAGTTTGGAGATGAAGGATAGTCGCCTTATTCTTTCCTTCAAATATTTTCTCTAGGCTTGTCCATGCATCTGAAGATGTTTTGGCTGAACTGATATATGGTTGAATCTCATCAATGATAGCAAAAGTTATTATCATTAAGGCATTTGAATCATTTTCTTCAAACTTTAGGATTTCAGTTTCACCTATAGTAGGTCTCTATGTTTTCCCTTTGACAACATCCCAAAGTTTTTCATATACTAAGATTGCTTTCACTTTATTTTTCCAAGAGAAATAATTTGGACCCTTGAGTAGTTGAGATTCTGCTAGGAAGAATTTGTTTGATGCCATTTAAATCTTCCTAATATCAATCCTTAGATATGTAGGCTTCCTTATGTCTCCCTAATGTTATTGGAGTATGATATAGTGCTTTTGTAAAATATAGTTCAATTTTGGTTGATTTTGTATAAATTTTGTAAAGATCAAAAATCAACTTCTTAACTCCTTATTACTCCTATTGAACTAAGCACTTTTCAATTTTTAAAGAGGTTTTAATGTTGGATTTCTTTTGTCCCTTTTGAGAAATTTTTGAGACAAGAATATAAATTTCCAACTTCAATAAAAGATCTAAATAACCTCTTTTTGTAACCCTTAGGATTTTATTCAAGTGTTTCTAATTTCCAATAACCTAGTTTGATGTTGTAACCCTTATCACTCCCAAATTTGGAAAATTAGAACACATTAATATTTGCAAACATTAAATGGATTAATTCCAAGTAGTATCCCTTATTTCTCCTAAGTTGTATTTTGTAAATATTATATTAATTTCCCTAAGTTTTGCTTTCAAGTAAAGATTGATTTCATTTAATATCTCAACCTTAACATATAACCTTATAACTCCCTTTTTTAAATGAAAGCAAATTAGATGAGGAAATTTTGATTAAGGCTTTGTACCTTTATGAAGCCGGATGTAAATGGCAGTAATATGTCCTTCTTGAGCATGAATTCCCCAAGGTGTGCTTTGGCTTTAATGCTATCCTTCAATGTTGGTTGACCGAGAGTGCTTCCGAATGCTCTCGTCTTGCTCCGAATCATTGTTGGATTGCTACCGAACTAGCACCGTGCTTCTGTTGAACTATTGTCAATCTATCGAATTGCCATCAAGCTACTATTGAGTAGCTTTCAAATTGTTGCTGTCTTCCTTTTCCAAGGTCCAAGGCACCTTTAATAGGTGGTCAGTTGAGTGACAAGTGTCATGGCAGAATTTTTTAACGCCTCATGGATGCTTTGACTGCTTGGTGGAGATGTCGAACTCACTCCATTGCTTGTGATAAATGTCACCTTTTGGTCGAGATATTTTTATTCCCCTTTGAGCGTTGTCCAAGAAATGCTTCTTCTTCAACGTCTATGAGACTTCCTTGTTGTAACGGACGTATATCAAGCTATTAGTTGTACGTAACTCCTCTTCTACATGGAGTATGGGTGCCAAGAGAGAATTGTAATGTCTTCTTTGTGAGCATTATTTAGAGTTTCTCTTGAAGAATGACAAGTGGCATCTGCATGCCCTTGTCTTTATCAATGCTTTCTTGAAGGCTCTCCAACGTGTTTTCCACCTTGTTCTTTGTTGTTCTACGTAGATGCTGAAATATCTCCAGCCAAGCAATGCTAATGGTGGAGATATGGAGGAGCTTTGGTGGCCCTTGAGTGGAGTCCGAATGGTAGTGCTTGGATGAGGACTCCTTGATGCTCCACTTATGGTAGAAATGCTCCTTGATTGGACGTAGCTTGCTTTGATAGGAATGCTCCTTTGCTTTGATGTATGCTTGCTTTGATAGAGATGCTCTTTTGCTTTGACGTATGCTTGCTCTTTTGCTTTATACACTGCTTGATTTTCCCTTGTGCCTTGTATTCTGTAGGTTCGGTCATCCAAGATACGTAGAGGATGAGCCAAAAGAGAGGCTCTTTGATATGCTTGGAAGAGTGATAGTATTCGATCACCTTTGGCTGATTCAACCTGCTTGTAGTGTGCCTTTGAGGCACTTTCCAATCTACCCTTTTTCCTGCATAGAATGAGTTAGAGTAGTGCAACTCAATGTATCAATATCTGTAAATAAGATGTCTTTTTGCACCTTTTCTTGCACTCCCTTTTTGCAGGTCTAGTATTCTGATTTGTATGGCAGAATTTTGAATGCAGTGTAGGGTTTTGAGGTTGTCTTTTTGCTTAGACACCTTCCCCTTTTTTCTTGGATATTATGATGACAAATCCAAGCTTAGATAGAAGTAGATATATGATGCAATTTTTTGCACTTTTATCCTTGCAATTAACCCTGTAATGCTTTGGATTTGAGACTCACCAAGTCTCAATATTTGAAGCTTCTACTTCTATTTTTGGTTAGTTGTATTCTTCTCCAAGTTTTGGAGGATTCTAACCTATTTTGGTGGCTTCTCTTGGCCACAATGTGTTGCAGATATTTGTGCTTTAATAGTGTCTTTAGACACTTGATACAAATCAGATTTTGTGCCCTTCAAGAAACACAAAAACTAATTTCTTTTTTAGAGTAGTATAATAGTGCAAGTCTTTCACTTTTAATGCACTAATATTACACCTTATCACTCCAATCAACTCTCAAATTAATGCACTAACAATTTACTACAACTAATCAAGAATAACCTAAAATGAATCTTTAAGAGTTATTCTGCAATTTCACTACAATTAATATTGTAGGACTTAGTCTTCTTCAAAGTAGATGATAGGTAGTTGATAGAAGCAATTTTGAAATCTAATCAACTCCTAATTAATGTGCAAATGAACCTTAAAAAGAACTTTTTCTTTTTGCACTTTTGAAGACTGTAATCCAATTTTCTATTTGCAACTTTAATCCAAATTCAGGTGCTTCTAACAAATCTGATAAGTAAACCAATTAATGAATCTACTTGCACCAATAAGTTGCATACCTTTTTTGTAGCTCTTTTATCACTTCTGTAGAGGATGTAGATCTTGGTGTCTAGGATCACCAAGTTGTTGCTATGAGTATGACCTTGCAGCTCTTTGTAGACTATCCTGAACAACTCCTTCACCAAATGATGGTCTCAAACTTTCTTTCACGAGCCTAGGATTTGATGGCTTGTTCTCCTCTTGTGTTCTCCTCCTTCTACTGTAAATTTGGAGAAGTCTTTGTCTCTGAAGCGATGCCTTCTTGCTATGAGAGGTAATCTTCAAATATTCAATATTTGGTGAGCTTCTTCTATCTTCAAGTCTTCTTGTCAAATTTTGACTTCAAGCAGGATCTTCTTTGAGATTTAGCACTCCTTGCCAAATTCTTCTTCATTGATTTGGCACTCCTTACCAAATTCTTCTTCTCTGATTTGGCACTCCTTGCCAAATTCTTCTTCTCTTGGGCTTGTTGTCGGATGGTGAAAATTGTCCCAAGTCCTTCACTATCAGGAGCTTCTCCTTGGTAGTGGATTTCTCCAATGAGTTCTCCTTTGAGAATATCTTCAGTAAGGCTCTCCTAGCCTTTTTCTGGATGCTCGATAAGACCTTCCCAAGGTCTCTGATCTTACAACTTTTGATGGTCTTCCTTGAGACCTTCTCTTCAACCTTCTACTCCTGGAAGTGTTGGTGGTGAGATCTACTTCTGGATCTCTGATTCTGCTACTTCTGGATTCGAGCAGGACTCGCCTAGTCCTTCTTCTTTGACTTCCTTGACTGGAAGTTCTTCAATGAGATCTTCTCCTGATCTCTTCGATTTTTCTTCAGGTGTTGAATTGATTCTGAAGAAGATACCCTTCCTAACTTTCTTGTAGGAAGTTTCCCAACTCACTGAATCTTCTTTCCCTACAACAAAGTATTAGTACTAAAATATTTAATCTACATCTGAATCAGATATTCTCTTAGAATTCTTCTTCAGGATCAAGGCTTCTATGGCCTTTTTTAGTATCAAGGCTTTTATGGCCTTTTTCAGTATCAAGGCTTCTATGGCCTTTTTTAGTATCAAGGCTTCTATGGTCTTTTTTAGTATCAAGGTTATTATGGCCTTTAGGCTACTATGGCCTTTTTCAATATCAAGGCTTCTATGGTATTTTTAGTATCAAGACTTCTATGGCTTTTCCTTCAAGGCTCCTATGGCCTTTTCTTCAAGGCTTCTATGGCCTTTTTATGTCAAGGCTTCTATGGCCTGTTCTTCAACTTGTGAAGTTCTTCGATTCAACAATGGAGATCTTCAATCTCCTGACTTCACCACAACTCTTCACTAGAAGTCTTCTTTCATAGTATTCTTCTCTTGCACAAGGAACTAATCTCTGCACTATGAAGGCACGTCGACCTTCGGGCAATGAAGTTGGAGTCTCCTAGCTTTCTGTTGTAGGAGGAGTCCCAATCCTCTGAGAATTAATTTTTTGCAACAAAAGAAACTTTAGGCAAAAGTTAGCAAATTCTAGATATCCTGGATGATCTTCACTAGATGATTTGTCAATCTAGTGGATTGAATGTTGAGTCCTAGTCTTCACGAGTTTTTCTTGCAACTCTATGGAAAAGACTCTAGTCAAATGCAATCTCAGTATTTTTGGAACTAAGATTTCTTTCAGTCCTAACTTTGTGACTCTCCCTAATTCTACCACCTAGATTCTTCTGATATTTTGATAGTGGCTGGTCCAGTGGCATGTCAGTTTGACAAAACACTCAGGCTCAATGATAATGGTGGTTTCCCTATTGACCTACATAGACTAGATCTACCTTGATCTGATACCACTATTAGCTTTTGATGTAATGAGCACTGGGAGATAGCAATCACAAGATGCAAAATAATATGAAAGAAAGTAAATCTGCTAGATGACTAAAATATGCAATAAATAGAAATGATATAAAAGAATACAATGTAGCTATGGAGGAAATGAACACTCCATTAATAAAGCTATTAAACTACATTGCACCCATCACCAATGGATGGTGATACACATAGGACTACACACTAAGCTACACTATCTGACTATGTCCCCCGACTCTATATCTACCTAATAGTGAGGCCTTCCTTATATAGGTAAAATAGGTTACTTGGCCAACACTCTACCTAGTTGTGCAAGGGACAACTTGCACATATACAACTTGCACATTGACACTTGTGCATTTATTACATTGCATGAAGTAACTAGATAACTTCCCCCTAAAGTAATATAATGTCCTAAGTATGTATCTTGGAAGATACATTTACATGACCCAAATGATGTAATATACTCTATTTCTAACACAACTCTTTTGAGGCTTTAGCCTATGAAGAAAAAGTAGATCAAAACTTAGAGGACACGGTACAACAGGTTCAACATATTAACAAGGAACTATCTATTTAATATGATCCTAATTTAGGGATGAATATTTAGTATGAATCTAAGGAATGTGTCTCATAATATTTTGAAGAATCTCTTGAAGTAACATGCATCATTCAGGAGAAAAAAATTGTTAAATAAAATTTAGTTTTAGAACTTAAGGAAATACCATTAATAAGGAAATACCAAAAAAGGAGCAAGACAAGTCAAAAGCTTCTATAGCAGAGGTAGGAGAGGATAAATCTAAAAAAAAACAAAGTTGTGAAAGAATATTGAGGAGTATAATAATAAGACCTACTCCTGATACAAGCAAGGAAAAAAGAGGAAAACCCTCAAATTATCAAACAATATCCACAGAAGCAAGAGCAAACATAGAGAAAGGAATACAGACTAAGTTGGTTGAACTTCTCTTTACCAAACAACAAAATGATATTGATAATTCATAGGCGGGGCCAATATCCCCTAATAAGACATGATTATCATCTCATGGAATAAAAGGGATGCTAATTTCCTCTTAAAGCAAAGGTGTATCAAGGACATCTCTTTAAATAATAAGCCTGATATTCTTTGTATCTAGGAAATTAAAATAACAAAAGAAGTTTCAAAAACTATGAAAGTAGTATGGCCAAGATGTGAATGAGATTCTATGGATTTTAAAGGAGCAATGGGGAGAATTCCAACTTGTTGGAATCCTACTAGAACCTCTTGTATAACCATTCATAAAACTAGGCATTGGATAGTCTCTTTAGTCACATGCTACTTTGCAAATATTCTTTTCATCCTTATTAATGTCTATGGACCTATAACTCGGTCAAGTAGATTAGAATTTGAAGTGGGATTGAAGTCTTTATGAGAAGTAAAGAACAAGACACCAAATTCATGATCATAGGAGATTTTAATGCCATAACTAAGATAGATGAAAAATTTGGGAAAATTAGGAAATTAACCCAAAGTAAGATATTTCTCAGCTTTTATTCAAAATAATAATCTATGAGAGATTGGTTTTGAATAAGACAACTATATATGGACCAATAATAGGAGAGGCCAAAACCTAATAGCAAAAAAATAAGACATGCATACTCTCAGATCATTGGCTAGATGAAGGAACTTGTGCTAAAATTAATACCTTAACAAGTATTGGTTTAGATCACTGGCCAATAAGAGTTAAAATGGTGGTAAGTGAATTCAAAAAATATCAAATTTTAAATATGATCATATGTGGAAATATCATCCTAAATTTTTTGATATGATAGCACAAATGTGGAATTCTTAAAAAAGTGACCGGTTTTATGCACTTCCAAAACAAATTAAATCAATGACATCTAGATTAAAATAATGGAACAAGAACACTTGGAAATATTTTTGAGAAGAAAGGAGAACTAAAAGATTAAATTTCAAAATTCCATAAAGGTGGTCATAATAATGCAAGCTTGGAGGAAAGGAAGTTGCTTAGTGAATATCATAATATTTTGAATAAGAAAGATAAATTTTGGAGATTAAAATTGAGACAGACTTGGTTAAAAGGAGGTAAAAATACAAAGTTTTTTCATAGGATGGCTATGGTACAAATATCAACATCCAAATTTAGTAGAATTAAATCAATAGAAGGGGTCTGGATTGAAGATCAGAGTGAAATTAGAAAAGAGGTAAGGTCTTTTTACTAGAATATTCTAAGATTAGATGAGTTTTAAGTTCTTAATGATAAACTTCTTCAAGAAGTACCTTCAATTATAATTAATGAAGACAATAGGAAACTTATGGAACCTATTACTCTAGAAGATGTTCATTTAGCTCTTTTCTCTTTTAATAAGGATAAATCCCCAAGTCCACATGGGATCTCTACAATATTTTACCAATATAATTGGGATATAGTGAAGGATTTTTTATTTATGGCAGTGGAACAATCTAGGGTAAAACAATACATTCCTTATAAAATAAATGCAACATATCTTATCTTGATTCCAAAAAATAAGGATGTTGAATTGTTTGATTCATTTAGACCCATAAGCCTATGTAATATGGCATATAATATTATCTCCAAAGTGATGGTAAACCAAATAAGGCCATTGTTAGACAAAATCATTTTAGAAGAGCAAGGATAATGTGTGAAAGGAAGACAAATTATGGACGATATCATAGTAGCTCATGAAGTTATACATTCAATAAATTCAAGAAAAGAGAAAGCAATGATCTTAAAACTTGATATGAGTAAATTCTATGATATGTTTAAATGAATTTTTCTTTTATAGTATTATAAAAGTTTGGATTTGGAAAGAAAATAGTTATATGGATTAAAGCTTGTGTATCTATAGTTTCATATTCAATGTTGATCAATGGGTTAGTAGCATAATCATTTAAAGCCAAGGTAGGCATTAGACAGGGAGATCATTTATAACTTTATATGTTCATTATTATTGTAGAGGTTTTGGATAGGAACTTGAAGAAGGCTAACAAATATGGGATTATAAGTGGACTTAAGGCTAGTAATAACATTAACAACATCATCCATGAATAATTTATAGATGATACAACCCTTTTTGGAAGGGCATGGATAAACGAGGCTAGAGCTTTGAATCACTTATTAAAGGAATACAAAAGAGCATCAGGGCAAAAAGTTAATAGGACAAAATCCAAAATTTGCTTTCTAAACACTCCAACTACAATCAAAGCAAGAATTTGCAATTACTTCAAATGGAGGAGGAAAATTTACCAACAACTTATCTAGGGATGCCCTTATTTGAGGGAAGAATGAGGATAGAATTATATAATCCAATTATAAGTAAATTTCAGAATAAAATACCGGTATGGAAAGGTATATGATTATCATTAGCAAGAAGAGTACAGCTAATTAAGTCAGTCTTACATGCCATTCCAACATATGGTATATCATTGTATACTATGCCAAAATCAATAGAAAAAAAATTAATCTATATTATGTGATCCTTTTTGTGGTCAGGTTTACATGATAAAAGGAAATTTCCTTTGGTGAAATGGAGCAAGGTGTGTGATGATAAA
This sequence comes from Wollemia nobilis, assembly GCA_028583015.1. Lineage (NCBI taxonomy): Eukaryota > Viridiplantae > Streptophyta > Pinopsida > Araucariales > Araucariaceae > Wollemia > Wollemia nobilis. The sequence goes on from JAQPPZ010000541.1 coordinate 15,494,983, forward strand.
ACTAGGGGAGGTATAGATGCAAACTTAGCTCTTAGGGGGAAAATAATAAGGATATTATACAAAGAGAGTCAAATACAATAGGCAAGAAATCTTCTAAGTAAGTATGTTGAGCCCAATGAACCAAGCTTAATATTTACTACATTCTCTCTATAAAATGGTTCTACACTTTGGAATGGTTTAAAAAATCTATTGATCTAGTGATTAAAGGTTTAAGATGGGTGGTCATGGTGGGAAGTGGAGAAAAATTTTCTATTTGGATGGATACTTGGTGTGATAAAAAACCACTCAATCTGGATCCAATTTTGAAACCTTGGATGAGATTACTTCAATATAGATATTGTGATAGGGTTTCAAACATTTTGTACAAGGATCAGGAAGGAAGATATAAATGGAAAGAATATTTTTTACAAGTATACAAAGATATTGATGCTAGGATGCATATGGGTAGAAAGATAGCAACTGTGATTATTTCGATGGAAACCAAGGATAAATTGATTAATGAGTTGAATAGCTCAAGAGAATACACAATAATAAGTGGATATAATGTAAAGCACCAATAAAATAGGGATATCGCAAGAATATGGAGAGAGATTTGGGATAGCCCAAGCATTTCTAAGTCAAAATTTTTGTTTGGCTAGTAGGTCATAGAAGAATTCTATCCTTGAATAACCTTATGAAAAGGGGTTTTCATGGTCCCTCTCAATGTGTTCTTTGTAAAAGGGAGAAGGAGAGTATAAACCATCGCTTGGGATATTGCTCAATAGCCTGAAACTATGGCAATGGATTCTTAATATGTTTGGTAAATATATGGTGATGGATAGCATAATTGAAGAATGGTTAAAGTAATGATAGAGCACTTTTAAAAGTGAGGCTTTATAGATAATTTGGGATATATCAAAAGATACAATACTTTGGACTATATGGCTAGAAAAGAAAAGAAGAATATTTAAAGGAAATGAAAGAAGTTTAGAGGTAATGAAAAGGAAGATATGTTTATCCATAAAGGAGTCCAATCCAACCCTATCAACCCACCCAGTCCCTAATATGGAAGCAAAGAGCCTTAATAGATGGAGTCAAGTCATCAAATAGAATTGTGATGATCGATATAAGAGACAAAAAGAAGGCAAAGAATATAAAGTGGAAACATGTCATGACCTATAATTTGGTGAATTAAACCCCCTTTTTGTTTGAAATAATAAACATGCATATTTTATTTAAATCAAAGAGCCTTTTTGTTTAAAAGAATAAACATTTATATTTTATCAAAATTAAAGGGCCCTTCTGTTTAAAAGAATAATCATATGTATTTTATTTAAATGAAAGGAACTTTTAGTTTGAAATAGTAAACATACATTTTGAAACAAAATAAAAAAATCATTTTAAATTATAAAAGGAGATATTTTTTGTAAAAAAATATTATATTTAAAATATCTTACCCCTTGTCGTCTTGCGTAGGTGGGCTTTTACTTCTGGTAGTTGGGGCTTGTATTTTTATATTGGTAAGCATAAATATCTTCTTACCTTTTGAGGCAACAAGATAGAAAGGTAATATTATTTATATTTGTGCTAAGATCTCTTGGAAAATGAGGGGAGGATGGCTCGATTTCTAGGAGGCGGACAAGGAGGGTTGGAGAAGGTTGCTTGGGTGGAGTTTAGAGCAAAGGCTTAAAGGCTAGAGGAAGAAGAAGTTCAACCCATAAAGAGCTTTAGGTTGGGAATTACCATAGTTTTTTTTAGTTATTCTGTTTTAAACAATTTGCTATTAACTCCTTTGCTAAATTATGTTTGAATTTTGAATGAATGTCTTTATATCATGTTAATAACCTCCTTATTTTCTTAACAACTAAGTGAAGTCCTTGCTCAATATTTTAAATCGATTTTAAGGCTTAGTATTACAATAGTCTATTTGAGTATTAACATTATAATGAATACTTCATAAACTATTTAACTATTGGTTTTGGGTCGAGGTGCTCTTTACTATAGTCAACCTGTGTCGGCCTACGTTAGTTTCATTGAATTTAAATCCGATTAGATCCTACTCTTTTTGTGCCCTTATTCATCAATTTTTTTTAATCAAGCATCAAAATTTGGATTGTTATCATTAACCTTCATTAATGACATTTGAAAGACTTGATTCTCCCTCCATACCTACTTCAATGTTGTACCAATCGAGGTTTTCAACGGTATTGCAAAGGTGGCACTCTTTGGTTTATTGTGTCTTAGAATCCTGTTTGGGTTCTAAGGGATGTAATAGTGATGTGGGGGTGATATTTGTAACCTCCACTTAACGCCCACTTGATCGATTGATGCACTATGTATTGCACTCGACGAGCTCAAGTGAAAGGCTCTTCAAGGCCTTCCATGAGCTTTATCCCACATGGGAGATTCTTGGGCATCATAAAGCCTTAAAAGGGGCTAGGCTCCCATAGGCTTGCGACCAACGAGAGGTGGTTAGGGCCAATCCACTTGATAGTATACCATGCACCTATTGAAGATGTCATAATTGTGACACTCGGCTACGAGAGGTCGTTTGACCGTTGTTTGTTGATTGTTGATCCCACCCTTGGCTACCACATGTCATGCTTGGTTTGGTTGATGCATGCCCGGTTGCTTGGTGTTTTTAACTATTTTTAAAAACTATTATGGGATTAATCCCACATGCTCTCTATAGGAGCACTCTGACTTTTGATGTAGGGGAGTTCTCCCCTATGTTAATAACCATCAAGTAGTGATCAGGAGAACCACCGCTTGATAGGGACTCGACTTATCTGTTGTCTGACTATGTTATGATAATGCCTATGACTTGTTTACTGACTTGTTAATTTGGTTGATTGTAAACCTCATTTTTTTTTAATAAGTTACAAGGGGCTTATTGATTAATTAAAATATGGACCCTTGACTTGTTTACTGACTTGTTAATTTGGTTTATTGTAAACTTTTTTTTTTTTAAATAAGTTACAAGGGGATTATTGATTAATTAAAATATGGACCCTTTTAATTAATTGAATAATGGATGTGTAATTTTTCTAATTTTGGAGGATAAACTTATATCTACAAGATTAGATATAATTATCTAAGTTTAGAGGATAAACTTACATATGCAATATTAGATTTAATAATCTAAGTTTAGAGAATAAACTTATATCTTAAATATTAGATTTGATTTATCAAAGTTTTAAAAGGGATAAACTTATATTTGAAAGAGTAGAATTGTTTTAGTAAGTTTTGAAGGATAAACTTATATCTAAAAGAGTAGATTTGTTTTAGTAAGTTTTGAAGGATAAACTTATATATGAAAGAGTAGAATTATTTTAGTAAGTTTTGAAGGATAAACTTATATTTGAAAGAATAGATTTGTTTAGTAAGTTTTGAAGGATAAACTTATATTTGAAATAGTAGATTTGTTTGGTAAGTTTTGAAGGATAAACTTATATCTGAAAGAGTATTATTTTTTTAGTAAGTTTTGAAGGATAATATTATATTTGAAAAAGTATATTTGTTTTAGCAAGTTTTGAAGGATAAACTTATATCTGAAAGAGTATAATTGTTTTAGTAATTTTTGAAGGATAAACTTATATTTGAAAAAGTAGATTTGTTTTAGCAAGTTTTTAAGGATAAACTTATATCTGCAAGATTATATTTAATTATTTAAGTTTAGAGGATAAACTTATATCTTAAAGATTATATTTGATTTATCAAAGTTTTATAAGGGTTAAAATTATATCTAAAAAAGTAAATTTGTTTAGTAAGTTTTGAAGGATTAACTTATATTTGAAAGAGTAGAATTATTTTCGTAAGTTTTGAAGGATAAAATTATATCTAAAATAGTAGATATGTTTTAGTATGTTTTGAAGAATAAACTTATATCTGGAAGAGTATAATTTTTTTAGTAAGTTTTGAAGGATAAACTTATATCTGAAAGAATAAATTTATTTAGTAAGTTTTAAAGGATAAACTTATATCTGAAATAGTAGAATTGTTTTAGTAAGTTTTGAAGGATAAACTTATATCTGAAAGAATAGGTTTTTTTACTAAGATTTAAAGAATAAACTTATATCTGAGAGTAGAATTGTTTTAGTAAGTTTTTAAGGATAAACTTATATTTGAAAGAGTAGATTTTTTTAGTAAGTTTTGAAGGATAAACTTATATCTGAAAGAGTAGATTCTTTAAGTAAGTTTTGAAGGATAATCTTATATATGAAAGAGTAGATTTGTTTAGTAAGTTTTAAAGGATAAACTTATATCTAAAATAATATATTTGTTTTATTAAAAGAAAGATATTTTGAAATGGGAAAGATAAACTTCTTGGATTAATTTGAGAGAAGGAATATATTTTAGTTAAATGAAAGAATGGCTTTTTGTTTAGTTTAAATTGGAATAAGGACATTTCATTTAAAATTAAAAGAAAGTGGTTTTGATAAGTATTTGATTGATTAGGAGTATGGGCTCTTAATTGATTAAATAAATTGGTTTGATAAGTATTTGATTGATTAGAAGTATGGGCTCTTAATTGATTAAAGAAAGTGGTTTTATAAGTATTTGATTGATTAGGAGTATGGGCTCTTAATTGATTAAATAAAGTGGTTTGATAAGTATTTTATTGATTAGGAATATGGGCTCTTAATTTTTTTTTGATCGGTTAAAGATATTAGGATTTATATTTCAAACGGGTTTTAATAGGACCCCAAAACCTGCTTACAAACATGGCCACAAAAGCCAGAAAACTAGAAAAAATCAAAACAAAATCAGAACAAGATGATATCCTTCAAAAAGTTCAAACAAAAAGGTTGTCCTTACAAGCCAGCAAGAAACAACAAGACATGGCATAGAAGAAATAGGAAAGCCTTGAGAAAGCACAAAGGATAAAAAATAGCAAAAAAATAGCAGCCTTCCAGACAGGACTAGGAAGAATTAACCTTCCATGCCAAGGTTGGCAATAACATCTTGGAGTCCAAAATTTAGGGTATCCATGTCATAAAAATGTCTTTAGCAGGGACATCCTCAGGATTAACATAATTCTTCTTCAAATTTTCTGATGGAGCGCCTCCCACGCCTTCAGAAAATGTCTTCCTTTTTTTTTTGTGGAAAACATCCCAAAAGGGATGCCACTTTCGGGTAAGACCCAAGGAGGCAGGGGTATCCATTCCACAAAAAACCTGAGGACTCGGACTTGGCCTACCACCTTTGACATACTCAAGGAGCAAACAAACACACAAAACCAATTTAAAAATAAGTAAATAACAACAAAAATAATAAAATAAAATAAAAAACATGCTCCTTGAGTGTGTCAAAAACAAAAGCACAACCAAACACGCACAATAAGATAAAAGAAACCACAACACAAACCACATAGAAAAACACAAGAACCACATAACAAAACACAAACAAGACAAAAACAACAGAACACTACAAAGACATAACCCAAAAAAACATGAAAAATAAACACAACCAAAACCTAAAAAATTAAAAAAATAAAATAAAAATAAAAATAAAAAACAACCAACAACAGACAATAAACAAAAACAAAATACATAGAAAACACTCACACATAAAAACATGAAATAACACAAACAAAGAGAAACCCAAGAACAAGAACGAAAAAAACACAAGAACAATAACAAAAAACAAAAAAAAAAAAACAAAACAACAAAAACACAAGAACAACAAAAAACAACACAAAGAACACAAAAACAAAACAAAACAAAAGAACCCACCCACCTTAAAAAACTAAACAAAAAAAACAAAAAAGAAAAAAAAATGAACAAAACAATGACCTATCTAGACCAGAAGACTATTAAGGCAAGAATCAACAGAGGAAACAAAATAAAGAATAGAATGAGCTAGGGAACTAAAAAAAAACTGAATGAACCAAAGAGAAGCAAAAAAAAAAACAAGAAGAAACTAGGTACCTTCAGAACTCGGAGCCATCCAAAGAAATGATAGAAAGAAGAGCTTCCCTAATTTGAGAAGCCCACCATATAGGAGGGTGGCCATAACAAGTAAGATCACCTTTGTCCAAAGCCCAATTAGCTAAAGCATCAAGCACTCTTGTTTTGATCTCTAACCACATGATTGTAATCAACTTTCAAAAATCCCATCCGGATTAACTCGAATCTTCTCAATAATTCTTTTTATTCTCCAATCCACCTTATGATTCTTAGAAGGAGTCTTCAAGAGATTAATCATAAGTTGAGAGTCGACTCAACTAACACCTTTTCCCATCCAACCTTAGTAGCCTCCTGAAGACCTCTCGAGGATACCATACCCCTCAACAAGGTTATTGGAAAGAATACCCAAATTCTCAAGGAAAAGTAAAAACCAGGGAGCCATCCGAAAGTCTACCAATTCCTCCCACACTCGGCTTTTCCAGGGTTCCCTCTAGAGGCTCCATCAGTATTGACTTTTCCAAAATCCTTAGGAGGAGGTTGCCAATTTCTAGTCCTATCCATCTTACTAATACTCACATTCCCTTTAAGTTGGTTGCCCTTAGAAGGTTTAATCTTCAATATTTGCATCACTTGATCCCATCTTTGGTGGGAGTTTTGGGGGTGATTAAGGAGTTGATGGACCGATTCAACTAAGTTGGCTATGGTCTTTTGCCAAATATAGTGAATATCCTTCCTATCTTGATTAAAAATTTGGCTGTTCCTTTCATTCCAAATATTCCAAAGAAGAATGGTAGAACCCATCCAAACTAACTAGCCTAATAAAATGATCAACACCCTCCTGATTAGGCCAATCCCTCCAAAGTCGTTCAAAAGTAAAAAAATTGGACCACTCGTAAGCCAAGTAAAGTGGCCATTCTCCTCCATAGCTCGGAGGCTAAAGTACACTCAATAAAAATATGGTTGATATTTTCTACATTCTCTTCACACATTTCACATCTAAAAGGGCCATGAAAACCACGCTTCATAAGTTGCTCACCAAGTAAGCACCCTACGATGCAATAAAAGCCAATTAAAGAACCTCACCTTAGGCCGGAGCTTTTGAGCCCACAATCGAGAAAATATGTCGAAGAATGGTTGGGATTATTATGGCATAAGGTCAAATAACCTTGAGCAACTGAATACTCACCCTTAGTAGTGTTGTTCCATCCAAAACAATATTTTTCATGGGACCAAGAGAGGGATCTCATATGAAGGATGCCTTGGATATCTTGTCTTTGCCTTTCTGGGATTTGAATAGGCCAATCCTCAATAGGGATCCAATATCTACCAACACTTTGAATTACCAGGCATGGTACCGATAGTAATTAGCCACCTTTATCCAATTAGCTCGGTGAAGCTCCTCCATCCAAGGCCTCCAATCGGGAAACCGAGTTATCAAAGGCTTGTGACCATCCCAAGAATCTGTCCAAAAATTTGCATGTTGACCATTATGAATGATCCAAAATAATTTTTTCTTTATCAAATCCTCACCAGTCTTAAGAACTCGCTAAAATGGGAGAACCTTTGGTAGGAAGTTGATAGCGAACAAGGTCTTCAGGACTTTTGTTCTCAAGATATTTAGCACGGAGATTATTGGCCCAAAGAGCATTGGGGTTATGCAACATCCTCCAATATAATTTAGCAGCTAAAGCTTTGTTGTTATTAATTGAAGACCGAAATCCTAACCCCCCTTCACTCTTAGGAAGACATAAAGTATCCCATTTCACCAAGGCCCATTTTATTTTCTCCTTAGTACCACTCCAAAGGAAACGATGACTGATTTGATCCAATTCTCGAAGAACAACCTTTGGGATATTCAAAACGGAAGAAACATAAATAGGAATAGCTTGAAGGACTGATTTTACCAAGGTGATTCTACCCCAGAAGAAAGCCACTTGTTGGTCCACTTTCCAATTTTCTTCTTGACTTTGTCCAACAACCAATTCCAATATTTATTTTTCTGCCTTTGAATATTTATGGGAATACCTAAATAAGTGATTGGAAGAGAGGTCTTCTTATATCTTAATTTATCCAAGACCATGGATTCTTGTCTAGCAGAGCAGTGAAAGAAAATAACTTTAGATTTGTCTTCATTGATCAACCGCCCAAGTAGCCTTAGAAAAATAGCTAATGATTTGCTTAATATTAGAAGCTTCCTTAACCGTAGCTTTACCTAAAAGAGTAGAGTCATCCACAAATTGAAGATGAGAGATAGGTCTAGCTCCATGAGCAATGGTAACTCCCTCAAGGGTTTTGTTTTCCCTCTTTTTGGTTATAGTCCTACCCAAGCATTCAACAAGAATGATGAATAAATAAGGGGATAGCGGGTCACCTTGCCTAATACCTCTGGAAGCTGGGAAAGACCGAGAAGGCCTGCCATTGATAAGAACTAAGTAGGAAACTGAAGAGATACATCCCATAATCCAATCCATCCAATCCTTAGAGAAACCAAATTGCCTCAAAACTTTGATAAGGAAGTGCCAATCCACTTTGTCATAAGCTTTGGATAAGTCTAACCGAATGAACATGGAAGGAGAATTTTGCATATCCATGGAATGGATGGCTTCCTGAGCAAGAACTATCTCATCTACTATTTGACGTCCTTCCACATAACCCCCTTGCTCTGGGGAAATAATCTTATGCAAAAGAGGCTTCAACCTTTCTCGCCATGATTTTAGTAATGATTTTGAGAAGAACATTACATAAAGCAATAGGTCTAAAAGCCGAGATATGATCAACCTCTTGAGCTTTTGGAACAAGAGTAATATAAGTTTTATTGATAACCTTCAAAATTTCTTTGGCTTTCCTGGCTTCTTCCACCACCTCTAATAAATCAACATGAAGGATATCCCATAACTCTTGGTAGAACTCAATAGGAAAACCATCAAGACCTGGGGTTTTCCCTTTTTGCATTTTAAAAACTACTTGTTGAAGCTCATTGATAGTAATAGGAGCAAGTCAAAATAGAGTTCTCCTCGTAAGTGATAAGAGAAGGGATTGCTTGAAGAACATTATGTTGAGAAGTCGAGTCAAGAGGAGTAGCAACAAAAATATTGGAAAAGTAATCAACAACAATAGAGTTCATGCCATCCCAAGTATAAACAACATCTCCAGAATCTGATTTTAAGGAAGAAATAAAGTTGTGAGATCTTCGAGCTAGAAGATATTTGTGGAAGAAATTTGTGTTTCGATCTCCTTCTTTGAGCCATTGAATTCTAGATTTTTGCTTCCATAAGATTTCTTCTCTTTTTTCCCATTCCTCTAACCGAGTTGTGAGTTTAATTTCATCTGCACTTCTCTTCTCTCGTGAGGCCATCTAAACGGATTTTCTTATTCAAATTTTCAATATGAGCAATAACTTCATGTTTTTTTTTATGAACATCCCCAAACTCTTTCCAGCTCCAAGTCTTGATTTTGGATTTAATGTATTGCAGTCTTTTGGCAAAATAGAACATCTTAGTCCCATGCCTAGGTTTACCTTCCTTCCACCATTGTTGCACATGAGGTCTCAAGGAAATGTCTCTAAGCCACATTAATTGAAAATGAAAAGGAGAGAAACTCACATTGGTTTTCCACATTTCCACCATGATTTGCCAATGATCCGAACCAACATTATTAAGAGTCTTCACTTTAGGAATGTGACCATGGATTAAGAAATTTTTAGAGAGCAAAAACCTATCCAATCTCTCCATTATACAAGCTAAGCCTTGCCTTCTGTTAGACCAAGTCATAAGGCCATTATCTCGGTTGGATATCCACAAGATGGAGGTTTGCAATATATTCGCTCATGAGGTCGGTGCTTTTGTCCAAATTTCTATTTCCCCCCTTTTCTCATCCGAAGAGAGGATGGTATTGAAATCTCCTCCGATCAAGATCCAAGATTTAGGAAAATGAGAGATAATATGAGTAATATCCTTCCACTATCTTCTTTTTTCCTCCAAAGAAGTCGGAGCATAAACAATAATGCAGAGCATAATCTGGTTGGAATGTCTACTTTGAATAGCTATAGCCAACAAACCCCAACTGCCAACCATATGGTGAATAACTACCTCTTTTGGGTCCCAAAGACAAGCAATGCCACCCGAAGTCCCTTGGGAACCGAGGGAAACCACTTTTCCAGCTGGCCAAATTTTATCGGCAATTAAGTCCATATCCTCCATTGACATCTTTGTTTCTTGAAGGAAAACAAGATGTGGATGATTTATCTGAATCATTCTTCTAATTTCATTTTGTTTTGAAAGACTCCCTTTGAGTCCTCTAATATTCCAAGTGATGATCTTCATTAATACCAGGGCTAAAAAAGTTGGGAAGGGCATTAATCTTACCTTCCTCTACAAGCTTTTCACCTTCTTTTACCATATGATATTGATTGGTCTTGCGACCTACTTTTTGATTAGAATCCATCTTCAATTTTTTTTCCCTGTTTCTTGACTTATTCCAATTGAATCTGAGATGGCTTCTAACCTTGAAGAATGCTCGTACATAGCCAAAATTTTACTAGATGGTTCAACGGAGTCTATATTGGGACCTGCATTATTTGAAGTTTTGACATTTGAAATATTGTTTTTCTTGTGTAAATTTTCTCCTTTTTTTCTGTTGAAAACCTTTGATTTGTTGGTTTGTCTCTCGAGTTCTTCCCTTCATATTTAAATTGTGTTTCTAAGATTTCAGTTTCCATTATTTCCTCTTCCTCACTTGGGACATCATTTGTGGAAAGGATTTCAAACATATTAGCAGATGACTTTGATTGATCCTTCATAACTGGTTTTTTCTGAGTGTTCTTCTTCTTAGGTATTTGGAAACCTGCTGAGTTTATATCTTCTTTCTTTTGATCAGGAATTTTATTTGGGCAAGCACTGGCCAAATGACCATATTCATGGCAAATTCTACAACGAAAAGGAATGTTCTCATAGTCCACTACTTGCTCCCAAGTGTCTTCCCCAAATTGTAATGTGATATTTTTAGGTAGGGGTTTGTCAAAATCCATTAAAACACAAATCCGAGCATAAATAATATGTTCAAAATTTTGAGTACAATCAGCAATCATCATAAAAGTTCCTAAAGAGTTTCCAATTGAAGAAAAAATAGTAGGATTCCAAAATTCAATAGGGAGGCCAAAGAGTCTAACCCACACGGGAGCTATAGAAGGCATCTCTTCTTCGGCTTTAAATTTAGTATGCCAGGGCTTCATGAAAAGCCCCGCCCTTCCAAAAAACCAAGGACCCCCTTGAAAAGTTTTCTCTCTATCTTCATTATTAGCAAATAAAACAAGAAAATAACCATTTGGATAAATAGAGATTTGTAACTCACCTTTAGTTTTCCAGACTTTTGCAGCCCAGACTTTGAAAGCGGATAGACTCGGACGAAAACCCACGAACCGACAAATTAGTCATCTTTTTTCCAAATCTTCAATGCCAGTATGAATGTTACCCATATCAAACTTAACAATAGGAGTTCCATCAACCGCTTTAAGACATCCCGATTCCATTTTCCTGGGATCAATCTTAGGCATTCTTAGAGGTTTATGGGAAGCCCTAATATTGATATTAGCATTGGGCTGAGGCCGTCCACCATGAAGGGCATCCCTAAAATTCATTTTTGGGACCGAGTCTTCGAAATTCTTACCCTTGACAGGGGTTTTCACAGTAGAATTATTTTGTGGGTGCACCTTAGCACCAGATTCACTTGAGATATGAGCCATTTTTTGATCAACTGCTTGAAACTTGTTTTGTGATCTCTTTAATCCTTGCCCTAGACGTCGTGGAAAGGTATGGTTTTCACTTTTCTTTTGTGCAGCAAATTGGAAGTCGTTGTCACTCAAGTTCACAGTATGATCTGTTGAAAGATAAATTTCTAACCCATCTTGTATCCCCTGCAACATTTCCTGCTAAAATATTGAGCATAAACCACAAAAATATTGGTCGCTAGGGCCCGAAGGCCCTAAAAACCAACCTCTGGAGCTGCTTGCACTCAACCCAGATGAAACCCTCGCATAGCCACTTGCCAAATATATCGTTCACACATAGGGATGCGCTAGGATCCGTGTTGCTCCAAATGATATGAAAATTGGTGGAGACGTTCTAGGGTTTTTCAGGCATCTACCCTCAAAATTTCAGCTCAATCCGAGTCCGGATGAGTGAGATATGGCCAAAACGAGTTCGGCAGTTTGGGCAGTCCTGCGAAAAACGTCTAATCAATTTCGACCATCAAAATATTATATTTTCCATCCAAAAAATGTCTTCCTAAAAAACCATAAATTGAGGGCATTACGCAAGTCAACTAACTAGGCTCTTAATTGATTAAAGAAAGTGGTTTTGATAAGTATTTGATTGGTTAGAAGTATGGGCTTTTAACTGATTAAATGAAATGGTTCTTATGTATTTATTTTGGTACTGATGTTATGGATACATTGGACCTTTAGAAATATGTTAATCCTTTAAATGATTAGAAGGAAGAAATAATCCTTAGAGAAACGAATGTAAAATTTGTTCAAGGGAATTATGGGGTTACCTTGTTATTCATGTAATATATATTAAAAGAACAATTCATATTTTAGGAAACATGAGAGTTATGCAGTTCTTATGTATTTATATTGGTAATGATGTTGACAAAGGAATTATGGGATTTTGTTGTATAGTTATATTGGAGACAGCTAAACTTATGCAATAAAAGGTATGTTTGAAGTTGGGTTTTCTCGTAAGGATTTTTACGAGGATATATGATGTGTTATGTGTTGGTATCACAATGGCACTAAGAGGGGGGTGAATTAGTGACTTAAACAAAATTTTCAAACCCTCTAAATCTATTTTTAGGACAGCAAAGAACATAAATTCAAATCCACACATGACACATAAAATGGCATCACATAATACAAGGATATGATGAGGAAACCCAATATGGTAAGAAAACCCCAGTGAGAAAAAGCTCCCTAAGTCTATTGCTCAGATCAAGCCTCATTTCAAATGAAGTACAATGATGTTTTTATCAATGGGACAAAATGGAGCCCAATGAAAGGAAATGGGTCAAATGGAGCCACACCCAAAATGATTCTTCACCTACACCTACCACCCTTTTGATCTAAAATATGATAAAATAAATGACATAAAAATACCTACAATGAAAGCGAAACTCACAATAGTCTACAAGTACAAAAATCACTAGATACAACTACTGCAATGTGAATAATGAATTATCAAAACCCCTGCAAATGAAATACCACTTCAGCACTATCACAACACCTACAAATGATATACCAATCTGATCCAAATAACATGCTCAATATGCACCCACAACTGCAATAACAAAATCTAAAGTATTCACACTCTACTAAAAATTCGGCAGCATTTCGGTAGCACCTCGTTATGCACACCAAAAATCCATAGAAATAATGAAATGCTATAGCCAATATATAGAGGATAATGAAGAGGGAAACCACACATCTCAAACATATGCAAAAACCACACACCTAGCTTAGGAAATTGCCAATTTCAACATTAAAATTCAAAATAACTTCCATATGGGCACTCCACACTCCACAAATCAGCTCTAACCTGCACTAACACTCCAAAAATGATATTCCATGACCACTACAGAAAATGGGACCAATATGGACGCCACTTCCTCAAAAATTTCCAAAAAGATGCATAAGATATCCCAAAAACTGCTAAAAATAGCTCCACACTACACCACATAACTCCAAAATGGATCCCACCAAGATTGAATGACTTATTTTCCAATTTCCTACATTATGCAACATAAAATTAAATTATATTCACTAGGAATATGACCCCTATCACCTATGTTGCATAAAAAAATTAATTAAATGTATTTTTCCCTCCATTCCTAAGTCCCAGAACACATTCCAAGGAACTTGGAGATGACAAAGAGTGGGAAATATTAAATTAAATAATTAAACCAATGCTCATAGGATAAATAATACATTAAAACACATATGAGCAATAATACATGCCACAAAAAATCAAAAATTAACTTTCTCACCAAAATTGCCTTTGAACTAGGTGTGTTGGAAAACACGTTGCGTTATGCAAACATGGACAAATTTGCAAGATGACCACCAATATTAATGGAAACTCTGAATACCATGTAGAATGGTGTTGAAAAAAATGACAACACTCCAAGAGGTCAACAATCTCCCCCTTTGGCATTGTTGGCAACACAACATTAACTGCAACAAACTGCACAATGCAACATCCTGAAGAAAACCAACAACAAACCTCAAATTTGTCCTGAGAAGCACCATCCAACAAAAACAACTCATATCAGACCTGAAACACCACATCTGAACTCCCCCTTACTCCAAAAAGGCATCACAAAAATATGGTTGCAGTTAGCTCACTCTCCCCCTTTGACAACAATGACAAAGAGGCACAACAATGCATCTTGTTTGACAATTTTGCATCAAAATCCCCCTGAAACCAATCACAAACTCACATGCTGCTGTCATGGACATAAAATATCAGTAATATATGCTCTAAAAAACATATTATAATTTATACAAGACACTCCAAGATAGTTCTACACAAAGCTTATTTCAAACAACCCATTCACTAGCACATTCGGGGAATGCCAAAGCAACAAAAAGCACCATAACTTGCTGCCCTTCACACAAAATGATATACAATAGAGACAAAAAGAAAGTAAACTGATATAGTGATGAAAAACTAGATCCATCATCATCAAAGATAAATCCAAAATATTTACCAAGAACTGCATCACCTTGCCAAGCAACACCACTACACACTGTGAATCCAATCATTGAACTTTCTGCACACACCATCCTCAAGCAACTATTAGAGAATAACAACATAAAATAGCATATGTAGGAGAATAAAATGAAATAATGAGATTCTCCCCCTGAGGATGTGCCCTTAAAATATAAAATAATCTAGTGTGTAGGAAGAGGAACAACTCCTAGGAGTTGCCTCAAGTGCTCAAATGTCTCCATTGGAAGAGGCTTTGTAAAGATATCTGCAATATGATTTTTAGTAGGCACAAATTCCAACTTAACCACCTTCTCAGAAACCTTCTCCTTCAAAAAATTATACCTTATATCTATGTGCTTAGTCCTTGAATGCATAACTAGATTCTTTGAAATATTGATAGCACTAGTGTTATCACAAAGAAGGGGAATAGGCTCACCATTTGCAATACCCAAGTCTTGAAGATTTTGCTTCATCCATAACACCTGAGTGAAGCAAGAAATAGCAGAAATATACTCAGCCTCAGCTATAGATAGAGAAACTGAATCTTATTTCTTACTGTGCTAAGAGACAAGCTTGTCACCAAGGAAGAAGGCACCACCACTTGTACTTCTATGATCATCAACACAACCAGCCCAATCTGCATCTGTATAAGCCTTCAATGTGAAGTCTTTGCCCTTTGGATACCACAATCCATACTCCATAGTACCCTTAAGATATCTAAAAATTATTTTTATGGCCTTCACATGAGTTTATTTTGGAGCACTCTAAAATCTAGCAACCATGCACACAACTTGCAAAATTTTAGGTCTATAAGCAGTTAGATACAATAAACTACCAACCATTGACCTATAGATGGATTGATCAACAAGAGGAGACTCATATTCCTTACTCAACTTACACCCTGTCACCATAGGAGTACTCATTGGTTTGTTGTCCTCCATGTTAAACTTCTTAAGCATTTCCTTAACATACTTAGATTGACAAATGAAAATGCCTCTATCCAACTGATTAATTTTAAGACCCAAGAAGTATGAAAAATCTCCTATCATGGACATCTCAAATTCATATTGCATAGCAGCAAAAAACTCATGACACATTTCATCTTTATTACCTCCAAAAATTATATCATCAACATACACAACAATAACAAGTTGATCATCACCTACAACCTTGTAATACAAATTGCTATCAACCTTACCTTTCTGGAAGCCTTGCTGCAATAGGTACTTGTCCAACCTATCATACCATTCTCTTGGGGCTTTCTTTAGCCCATACAAAGCCTTTTTCAATTTGCACACATAGTTCTCATCACCAAGCTAAAATCCATCGGGTTGCTCTATGTAAATCTCCTCTTCTAGGTTGCAATTCAAGAAGGTTGATTTCACATCCATTTGGTAGACCTTGAAATTCTTATGGACAGCGAGAGCAAGAACTATTCTAATGGCTACCAACCTTGCTACAGGTGCAAATGTCTCATAAAAATCTATGCCCTCCACTTGAGCATACCCCTTGCACACCAATCTAGCCTTATTTCTCACAACTTGGCCATCTTCATTAAGTTTGTTTCTAAAGACCCACTTGGTTCCAATTACATTTTTATTAGTAGGTCTTGGAACAAGTTCCCAAGTCTAATTTTTATCTATTTGATCAAGTTCTTCATTCATATCCTTAATCCAACATTCATGTTTTCTAGCCTCATCAAAATTCTTAGGCTCAACTTGAGACAACAAAGAAAAGTTTACCTGCTCATTTGTCCTTGCAAGTCTTCTTCTTGTTTGCACACCTATATTGGGGTCTCCTAAAATCTGATTTTGAGGATGATTATTCTTTAAATACTTTGAAGGATTCTTTGGGGTAGCAACCTCTTCATTCTCTTCTTGAGCTTATTCAACTTCATCTTCTTTCTCAATGGTGTCATTTTGAATGGGTGGATCAACTTGTTCAATTACCTCACCAATGCCTTCATCAATATTTGAGCTATTTTGACAAGATGCTCTCAACTGATCTTACCAAGCCTCTTGTTGTAGCATTTGTATGCCTTGCTTCTAGATAAGGATCCAAGAAATATGTCCTCATATTCTCTAGTATCGAACTTTCCAAGGTTTTGTTCATCCCTCCTTTACCAACTATCTTGGCACCATCATTGTTGCCAAACCTCATAGAACTGCCATCATACTTTTGCATATGCACAAACTGATTTTTGTCTCTAGTCATGTGACTAGAGCACCCACTATCAATGATCCAGGAAGTGGATTTGTTTAGAGTTTTGAATCCATCCTGCACTATGAGATAATCCTTGACCTCTTTCTCCTTTCCCTTCTCAATCCACACCTTTTTGGTCTTTGTTTTTGGTTCCTTATCCTTCTTCTCCAAATCAGCCTTTTTGTGAACCTGTGAATTTTGTCTAGGTGGCAACTTGTTTTGCATTCTATGGGGATGATTAGATCTACTCTTCTGCATTGGATTAGTGGTAGAAAAATAGTTCCACAATCCCTTGTAATATGCCCAAAATTGTTACATCTGAAACATTCTACATTGTGCTCAATTAGAGGTGCAAAAGAGTTATGTGTGACAATGTTTTTAAGCCTAGAGTTGAGCCTACAATTGGCAATTTTATGACCAAATTAATTGCACCCATAACAATAACCATAAAAAGATAAAATTGACCTGGTTTTCTGCCTTTTACATGTGTTATCATATCTTCCATAAGATCTCCTTATTTGGTGATTAACTTTGATGAATCCATCATTGTCCTTCCTCATGAAATTGTTCTCCTTTTGCACACTCTTCTTCTCATTTCGGGGTTGCAACTTCTTGTCATCTTGGAGTAACAACTTCTCACCTTTAGGGGGCTACAACTTCTTGTCTTCAAGGAGCAAAAAATCACTTACTTTCTCATCCTTAAGTGGCTTTACATCTTTGAAAAAATCTGAGCACTCACCTTCTTCAAATCCTATACCAAACTTGATCTTAGGATGCCTTTGTTGCTTGATAATCTCATCAAGTTTTTCAGAACTCTTATCAAATTTTAGAGTGGTGCTACTCATAAAAATAGCTTTCTCTAATTTTTTCCTCAAACAATAAATCTCCTCTTCAAGCTTGCTGCAATTATTCACTTTTTCACAAACTCTGAGCTTGAGGTCTTCAACTATCTTTCGGGACTCTTCTACATGAATTTTCAAATCTGCAATCATCTTGTTTGCATCCTCAAGACTACATGTGAGTTTCTTGTTCTCCTCAACTTGAAATTTCAGATCACTTAGTGCACCATCAAAAATTTTATTAGCCTCTTCAATCTAATTTTTCAAATCTGCAATTTGATTATTTGCATCTTTTAGTTTCTATGCATACCTTTTGTTCTTCTTCACCTCTTTCTCATACTCCTCAAGGGCATAGGCTAACTCTTCTTCAAATTCCATCTCAGGTTCATCTTCCTTTGTGTCTTCAACCTCCTTTTTCTTGTCTTCTAAGGCCATAAAAAGAACCTCACCCGAGTCATCTTCAGAGTCACTTTGCACATTATCTTCGGAAGCACTATCCTCATGGGTGATTAAACTCCTCTTATTAAAGTTTCTTTTGAATTTTACAAATTTCTTCTTGTTGCCTTCTCCTTTTTCTTTAGGCTTATCTTCATCATCACTCTTCTCTTTGTAGGGACATCTTGTTGCAATGTGACCAATTCTTCCATAGTTTAAGCATTTGAATGGAATTTTTCCCTTGTACTTGCCTCTTCCTCTTTGCAACTTTCTCACAAATTTTACCTCTTCTTCATCTAAAATTTCATCCTCTTCCTCTTTCACTTTAATCTTCATATTTTTAAAAGATTTGAAGGCTGCCTCTTTTGATGTAGGTTTGTCTTTGCCTATCCTCGTCTCATAAGCTATAAGTGACCCATGTAGCTCATTTATAGTCAAAGTATTAAGATCTTATGCTTCTTCAATAGCTGAAACATTTGAATAAAGTCTTATAGGGAGTGATCTTAGAACTTTCTTCACAACCACAGATTCTAAAATTGTTTCACCAAGACCTCTAATTGCATTTACAACCTCATTCACTTGAATCATATAAGTAGCAATATCATCATCTTCATCCATTTTTAAACTTTTAAACTTAGCTCTAAAAATCTGCAATTTGGCTTCTTTTACCTTTACATCACCTTCATGAATGGCCTTCAATTTATCCCATATTTCCTTTGAAGTGTTGAGACCCATAACCTTAACCAACTCACTAGGAGCAAGAGCACTTGTGATAGCATTAGTAGCCTTCAAATCATTGTTATATTCTTGTATGGCAGTAGGATCAGTGGGAGGTGTAGCAAGGATGGTATAGCCATTTTGCATAGACAACATAACATCCATACCCAAAGAACCAAGGTATCTCATCATCCTATAGCTCCAAAAGGTATAATATTTTCCATAAATTAGAGGGGTCTTATTCGGATAAAAACTAGCCATTTGAGGACCTACCCTAGCTGATTAAGCTTGCAAATTGGGCAGCCTGGCTCTGATACCAATTGTTGATATCACAATGGCACTAAGAGGGCGATGAATTAGTGACTTAAACAAATTTTTCAAATCCACATAATACACATAAAATGGCATCACATAACACAAGGATATTATGGGGAAACCCAAGATGGGAAGAAAACCCCGATGAGAAAAAGCTCCCTGAGTCTACTGCTTAGATCGAGCCTCACTGCAAATGAAGTACAATGATATTTTTATTAATGGGACGAAATGGAGCCCAATGAAAGGAAATGGGTCAAATGGAGCCACACCCAAAATGATTCTTCACCCACACCTACCACCCTTTTGATCTAAAACATGATAAAATAAATGACAAAAATGTCTACAATGAAAGCAAAACTCATAATAGTCTGCAAGGACAAAACTCACCACATACAACTGCTGCAATGTGAATAATGAATCATGAAAACCCTTGCAAATGAAATACCACTTCAACACTATCACAACACCTACAAATGATATACCAATTTGATCCAAATAACATGCTCAATATGCACCCAAAATTGCAATAACAAAATCTGAAGTATTCACACTCTACTAAAAATTTGGTAGCATTCCGACAGCACCTCGTTACGCACACCAAAACTCCATGGAAACAATGAAATGATATAGACAATATATAGAAGATAATAAAGAGGGAAACCACAAATGGTTTCCAAAACCATGTGCAAAAACCACTCCAAAAACCACACACCTAGCTTAGGAAATTGCCAATTTCAACATTGAAATTCAAAATAACTTCCATATGGGCACTCCACACTCCACCAATCAGCTCTAACCTGCACTAACACTCCAAAAATGATATGCCACGACCACTACAACAAATGGGACCAATATGGACACCACTTCCTCAAAAATTTCCAAAAATATGCATAAGATATCCCAAAAACTATCGAAAATAGCTCCACACTACACCACATAACTCCAAAATGGGTCCCACCAAGAGTGAACAAATTATTTTCCAATTTCCCATATTATGCAACATAAAATTAAATTATATTCACTAGGAATATGACCCCTATCACCTATGTTGCATAAAAAAATTAATTAAATGTATTTTTCCCTCCATTCCTAAGTCTCGAAACACATTCCAAGGAACTTGGAGATGACAAAGAGTGGGAAATATTAAATTAAATAATTAAACCAATGCTCATAGGATAAATAATACATTACAACACATATGAGAAATAATCCATGCCACCAAAAATCAAAAATTAACTTTCTCACCAAAATTGCCTCCGAACTAGGTGTGCTGGAAAACACACTACGTTATGCAAACATGGACAAATTTGCAGGATGACCACCAATCTGAATGGAAACTCTGAATACCATGTAGGATGCCATGTAGAATGGTGTTGAAAACAATGACAACACTCCAAGAGGCCAACATTATGTGTGTTTTAATATCTTCTTCCTTTGATCTTGCATTTGATGAACCTTAGATGAATAGAAATTACCTTTTACTTTGTTATTGATAAGAGATCTATGATATGATTTATTTAATTATCATTTTAGGATACTAGAACTAAATATAATTTCATATTTTATGTGATTTCTTATTAATGAGGTTGTAGATGTTATTTGATGCTTAATTAAATAGATAGACTTATTGCATCCCTATTTAAGGAAGAAAGATCGGGTGATATTTATGAATGATCTAATGAATTATAGATGATTGGAAAAATATCTATCAAATGTATGCTTATGGATTAGAAGTACCCTACTAAGATGTGAAAGGTTTTTACATGCTAGTGATACTTGGAATCTTCTCCTAGTTAGCAAGAAAGACTTTTATTCATTAGAAGTTAGAGAGAGTTAAAAATAAGGGATTATGGGATCCCTTGAGAAGGAAACTTTGGGTAAACCTAGTTTTACAACTTCTCCATAAATTACCTAACCTTAGATAGTTGTGGAAAGGCAACAACTAGGTTATTGTGTCAATGAATTGACTATCATGCAAAATTACAAATAGCTTTATCATAAGGCTTCACGTTAATAGACACCTTCATAGAATGACTTATATAAGGTGGGTGGTATAGATCCCTAAACGATTGTATATACAAAAAATTCTCTCTCGAGTTGGTAGGATTTTCGAGTTGTTACAATACCACCAGATGTGGAGTTGGTCAAATTTAATTTTTATGGAGCATCTAAGGGAAATCTAGGACTAGCAAGAGGAGGAATAATTAGAAATAATAAAGGATAAATTTTATCTCATTACACTTCTAATAGTGGATTTAAGACAAATAATTAAGTTGAAGCTTGGGAGGCTTTAGAAGGGTTAAAAATATACAAATAACATAAATTGGAACAAATTATGGATGGAAGGTGATTCACTCATAATAATAAATACAATTTTGAGGAAAGAAAAGGCTTCATGGAACATACAAGATATAATTTTGGAAATTCAAGATCTTGTTAAAGAGTTTGAATAAATCAAGTTTACACATACATTAAGGGAAGGAAACAAATGTGCAGACAAGCTAGCCAATAGAGGGGTTTTAATTTAGGATCATGAAGTTAAATTCTTTTTTCCATGGTTAGAGGAAGTAGTAAGTTTAGTTGAAGTTGACAATAAAATGTTGACTACCTAAATCAAATAATGATTAAGATTTATTTTAATGTTTTCATTGATAATATATACTTGATTTTATAACATTAATATATTTTCATATAAACTATTTATTATAATTTTTGTGGTTGCACTTGTGTTTCAGGAAGGAAACTAGCAATCTAAATTTGGTAAAGCAGACTATGATAGTGCGATGTTTTAGAAATATTACTCTACTAAGATGTAATGCATAGATAGTAGAGGTGAAGTTTTGGTATTGTGAAGGCTGCTATAGGAAAATATCAAGAAGGATGTTGAATTCTAGAATATTTGTATTCACATAGAAAATTGAAAAGGTCCATAAAATAAAAATCAAGAATTCAAACATCTTATGTTAAATGATGTAGGTTTGTAGCTATAGCATCTCAATTGAGATGGGAAGTGAATCTATTTGTAAACTCACAAGCTTTAAAGAAGAGAGTTGTAATTTTTGGAGGGACCTGAGTACAACCCCTTATTATCCAACAAAAAATAAATAAATAGAATTTAGGAATCCTTATTAATCCTTATTATCTATAAATGGAAAAAAACACTTGAAAATAATTTATATATTTTTTTAATCCTTATTATGCATGAAGGTTGTTAACCTTGTGGTTTTATAAAGATTAAAAAATAATAGAAATAATTATTTTATTTGATTATATAGGATTGTAATCTATTTCCCTTATATTATATTATAATTTTTTCCTTAGAAAAAATTGTAATTTTCATTTTTGAGTTTGAAAAAAATTACAATGCTAAAAGTATGAAGCACCCTCAATAATTTTAGTTACATCCTATCTAAGAGCGGATCTAAATTAAATTGAGAGGAGTATTGGCCTCCCTATTGTAATATGTTACAATCAGGTTACAATACATAAACAAAATCCTAATAATAGGACTAACAGGTGGAAAGTAGAAATAACTTCTTGATCAATCACTTTTCTCAAATGACTCTTACTTGAGTACCAAAACTGAGGACTTAGATTTCAATTCTAAAGGTAAACGTTATTTGAAGTCTACATTTCTATAAAATAAAGGCAATGGTCCTCTTCAACAACCCCCTTTTTAATTATCAATAGATATTTGATATGATCCTTAATAAGAGGAGTATTGTAAGGAATTTCCAAGTCCTCTAATCACTTCTTCCCTTTGCCAAGTCTTCTACCTTTATTCCCTATAGATGTGCTTGTGTGAAATTTTTGTTATAAAATATTCTAATAATATCACTTTCTCATAGAAAAGAGTGAGGAGTAAGTTTTTCATCTTAACATGATCTGCAACCCAGCTTATCACTAATTTTTAATCTCCATAAACATGTAAATTTATGATTCCTTGCTCCACTACTATTATCATCAAGAGGATCAATGCTTTTTATTTTACCATATTATTTATTCCTTCCCTTAAAGTTGCATTGAAATTGATATTATTATTTTTATTTAAGTAAAGTGCTCCCCCTGCCCCACACCTACCTAGGTTGCCCTGACAAGCTCCATCACAGAAGGCCTATGGCTTCATAGGATCCACTATTAGTGTTTTTATATGACTATTCAATTTTGGTTTTGGAGAGACTTTAGATTTTCAAAAATGGATTTAATCTATATTTGTACCTAAATCACTAGAAATTCCTTATCTTCAAATAGCCTAGCATTTCTAGCCATTCATAAGCCCCATTCCACTATCAAAGGGGCACATCTATACTCCTTTAATCCTCTTTATTTGAACCACTATTGCATGTTATCCAAAATATTCCTAGCAGACCATTGCCCTCTCTCTTGAGTCAAAGGTAGAATTGAGTTCCACACTTCTCTTGCGAAAGGACAATGAACCAAAATATGGTCCATTGTTTCTTCTTCCTTTTAACACATGATACATTGACTTGGTCCTTGCCATGACCTCCTTTGAATAACATCCCATGTTAGTGTTGTTTTAGCTAGAGCTAACCACACAAAGATTCTAGGTTTTAGGGGAGCTTTTACCTTCCATATTATACTCCACTACCAAAAAATTTCCTCATTGTTGTTGTTGAAGCTTGCCTTATACCCTTCTCCAATGGTGTATTGTCTACTTAATGGATTATTGGATCATATTAGAAAGTCTTTTTGCTAATTTAGTCTTATATTTGATCATTCCAGTTCCTCTATGTAATCATGTCAAATATGTGTATCATTTCCTCCCAGTGTTAGATCTTTGGTTTAGCTATTATGTTCCATTTAACTAGTGCTATTACATCCAAAGTGTGTTCATAAAAAGACATGTCATTTCATTGATAAATAAAAAGAGGTTACAAGTTGATTCTCTTTTAAAAAATTTACCCCATGGGCTACAATTCGGGATCTTCCAGTGAAGTAACTCTCTTTCTTTAGTAAACAACTTATGGAACTCCAAGTCTTATTTTCATCACCTCAAAGGGGGGAGGGTTACTACACGCATACCACCACTTGATTGGATAGAGCCTTGTTGGAGCAAAAAATGATCCAACATGAAAGTACCCCTAGTTTTAAAATTTTGGAAGGCCATGACCCATCCTAGGGTTAGGTTGTTTTTGTCAAATCAAAAGGGATTTCCAATTTTACTACCAAAATGTTAAATTAAAGGGTGTAAAAGTTCTTCCTTAAGCTTACATGTCACTTAAAATTTATCCCAAAGTTCATGGTCGAAGTTATTAAGCTTTAAAGAATAGGTATTTTTTGTTAGAAAATCAAAAGTTACAACCTTTGAAGAATGGGCGTCTTTTAAATATTTCTAAAGTTTTCAAAGGATTGATGGTTGCTTAATAAAAGTCTATCCTAAGCCTATTCCTAAAGTCATTTCATACAAGAATTAATAAAATTTCCTCTAACCATGGTCCATGTTTAGGTGAAATTCAAAGAAAAATCACTACCGTAACCTATGCCTAAGGCTCCAAAAGGTCATCATGTCAATGCGCCCCTTTTTAAGCTAAAATACTTACATATATTATGCATCATAGAATGCATGCACACCATGACAATAATCCAAAATATTGTATCATATAATGAAGTGGGTGACTTGCTCGAATATTATATTCATGATCACTTCACTTTAAGGCCTAAGTCCCTAAGTATAAACTGAATAATTAAGATCTAAAGAAAAACATCCCTCTATTATTTCCTGAGGTCACCAAAGGTCATTATGTCTACGCACCCCCTTTAAATATCATATATATTTTACAGATCCTACAAGGCTCACATATCCTAAAGAAGATCTAGGAGAGTGCATGACATAACAATGCACAACTAGCATGAGTTTTAAATACAAGTTATTTTTATTCATGGACCTAAGTCATACCCAAGCCTAAGCTAAAAAGAGGAGGAAGGCTAAACCCTAACTAAGTAAGTACATGCTCCCCATTCGATATTTAAAAACCCTTACATATTCCAAGCATCTAACGATGAGCATGCATCCGACCAAGATCGAAGGGCGTGCGTACATCATACCCACCAACACCTTAAGGTTGACTACCTTAGTTACGAAAGCATCATGGTCATGATCGTGTCATCTTGCTTTAAACTTCTTGTACCTTAATAAATATAAGAGGTGTGCATGCACCCTTGGCTCTATCCAAAGGTGCATGCACATAGGAGTCGTCCAAATTTTAAAGGCACAGATAAATAAAATTTTATTAATCCTTTGGCCTAAGTCTAACTTAAGAAGTCGTGGATGACAAAATTTTAACCCATGATCGCTAAAAGTAAGTATTATCACCAATCATAAAGCCTAGGTGTTAACCCCTCTCATGTGTAACATGACCCTTGCAGTTAAAGAGCAAGCATATTTTTTATAATGAATAGCACTTGTAGAGTGTTGGGTTAATCTAAGGGTGTGTGCATACAAAAGCAACATGACCTTTAGAAATAAAATTCAAGGCAAAAGGGATTTTAGAAATTATTTAATAAGGTGTATTTTTTTCCAGATGAATGACGCTTGTGAATTAAAGAAAAATCAACGATGCTCATGAATCAAAGGCAAATCCGAACGTTGTAAATATGGACGACACTCATCTATCCTCATTTAATCAGAGGGTGCACACATATGAAGATAAAGTTGACTTGACCAGATTCTAAGAATGATGGAGAATTAAGTTTTAATCTAAGATCACTAAGGTAAATATAATCAAGTCCCTAAGTACATTAGCCCAAATCATTTCATGTCCACATATGCCCCCTTCGAGTAAGTGTTGTGCATCTTCCTTGAACATAACAACACTCGTGCGACAACGTTTTAATCTAATGACGCACGTGCACAAATAAGAAGCTAAGTTACTTAAGGTTCAAAAAAAGGGATGGTTCATATTTTATAAAGACCCTTCTTTTCCTAAGTCAAGATTTCAACTTATTAAAAATTTTCTAAGCTTCGACCACCCCATTTTTAATTTTAAGTATAATGCATCAAAAATGACTTGCATATTTGGAAGAACGAACGATGCTCGTGTACCCTTAATTGATCCAATGATGCTCATGTATCTTTGGGAAGGGTTGTTTAATTTTTCTTAAATATGAAAATTTAATTTTCCAAAGGTCAAAATTTAGGGTCCCTTGATGGCCATTTAATAATAAAATCATGCTAGGGGATTTTTTAAAACTGCTAAGCCTCATGGACCCCTTTAAATTTAAAGACCTTGCACTTTGGCCAGATCGAACAGTGCTCGTACATTGAAAGTTAATCTTGCGGTATGTGTATGCCCTCTGAAAAAAGACCACTTAACCACTCTGGGGATGAAATATGATTTTATTAAGGTTGAAACTAAGATCCCCCAAAGCAAAATTAATTGAATGGATCTAAAAATTCCATAGGTTTCAAAGTCATATGTGCATCCTTTCCCATAAGAAACATGCACTTTCAAAAATAAATGACACTCATGCACCCCCAGCTCAATCTAAAGGTGCATGCGCATCAAATTACTCAAAATTTAACAACCCACAAACATCATAAAACCCTTGCCTAAGTCTAAATATACCCCCTTTTATGTAAATATCATTCACCTTTATAAAGATGGACGACACTTGTATATCATATTTTGATCCAAGGGCGCTCGTACATGAGTAAAAGTTTGATTTACCCAAATTTTAAAGGTCAAAGTCATCGTGGATAATAAAAATTAAACTTAGGTACCAAGGCAAATATTATTGAAACTCTCCAAGGTGAAAAGCTAAGAGATTAAATTTAACATGGTCTTGTACGTACCTCAGATAGAGGATATTACACTAGAAAATGTAAAATTGATCTTGATGCTAGGGTTTTATTAAGTTTATATGCCTCTCTACCAATTCTCACTCCTTTATCTTCCCTTGCTACTAACGTGCTTGCAGATTCCAAAGATCACACAATGTGCGTGCACCATGATCAGATCCAACAAATGCACACGAATCCAAGCCAAGTATATTTTATCTAAATGTCATAGTACCTCAAGGGGAGGTTTTATCGTGTTATAAGAGAGATTCAACGACACTCCCAAACCTGACCAGATCCAACGGTGCGCACAACAAGTTAAATAAGGACAAAGAGACACTTTGAAAATGAGAATTTAATCAAGACAAACATCATCCACGAAAGGTACAATCAACACTCATTTCAAAACCAAGTCAGACAAAAGATACTCAATGAAAGTGATGGTATTCAACACCTGATGAAAAGGGCACACATATTAAAGCCTTGTAAGAAACAAACACACTTGAGGCAAATCATAATCCAATAACATTTGAAGGATGATGAGGTGGTAAAGTTTAATTGGTAAATTTCAAAATAAACGATTGACAAACTTAAAAGCACCGCATGTAAAAAACACTCCCGAGAATTATTTATGGCCCGCGCAAGCACTTCCAGAGCATAGAACAAGAGTTAGGGAATTACCGTAAGAGAATTTACCAGTGATTTTTTGAGTTTTAGAGGTGTTTAACAAAATAAGAAAAATAGAATGGCTTCATCAAGTGCACTTGTTGTCCCTCAAAACACTGAAGACACCATTAAATTAATTATAAACCAAAGGTCATATATGGAGTTGGACGGTGAAGTTACGCTTGAAAAATAATTAATAGCTTACATGAAGAAGTCTAGGCCAAAAAAATGGCTCACCTTTGTGCAACAATAGAAATAGTGAACACCACGATATTCAGCTTTGAAGAGGCACAGGAGAACTCGCAATGCAACGCATGGCTATTAATGAACCTGTTTAAAAGAGCGTGAAGTTCACAATTGAAGTCAACCCCTCATTGCAATAGATAGACCAGTAACTTGGAAAACTTAATCTGCCCAAGAGTGTATTTTTCTTCATATTTTCTAGCGTGGTTGGCAATGGTATACAACGCATCGACCAAATCCTTCAAGGATGTAAATAATCGCCCAATTTTTAGGATTACATCAAAAAGCATACGAAAGGTGTTTTAGAGGTGTTTAACAAAAGAAGAAACATAGAATGGCTTCATCAAGTGCACTCGTTGTCCCTCAAAATACTGAAGACATCATTAAATTAATTACAGACCAAAGGTCGCATATGGAGTTGGACGACAAAGCTACCCTAAAAAAGAATTAATAGCTTACACAATGAAGTCTGGGCCAAACAAGCAGCTCACCTTTGCGCAACAATAGAAAATAGAAAACACCACGATATTTAACTTTGAAGAGGCACAAGAGAACTCGCAGTGCAATGCATGGCTATTAATGAACCTATTTAAAAGAGCGTGAAGTTCACAATCGAAGTCAACCCCTCATTGCAATAGATAGACCAGTAATTTGGAAAAATTAATCTGCCCAAGAGTGTATTTTTCTTCAGATTTTCTAGCGTGGTTGGCAATGGCATACAACACATCGACCAAATCCTTCAAGGATGTAAATAATTGCCCAATTTTTAGGACTACATCGAAAAGCATACATAAGGTGTTTTAGCTAGACAAATCCAACACATAATTAATACAGGATGTAATAGATAATCAATCTCGGTAAGTCGTTCTTACTCGTTACTACACTTCTTTGTTTGAACTGTATAAAATTATGTCGTATACTTTCCCTATTAAGAAAAGTGCTTTGAAGCACTGGGTGAACGATTACA
The DNA here is from genome assembly GCA_028583015.1 of Wollemia nobilis. Classification (NCBI taxonomy): domain Eukaryota; kingdom Viridiplantae; phylum Streptophyta; class Pinopsida; order Araucariales; family Araucariaceae; genus Wollemia; species Wollemia nobilis. The sequence continues at coordinate 15,523,815 of JAQPPZ010000541.1, forward strand.
TAGATATGATAAATATAATATTGGGAGTCAAATATTTAAGTGTGGTAGGAAGGAAGGTGATGCATTTAGCTATGTAGTGTATTAGATTTTTCTATCCTCCAACGTACGCCTGGGAATATGAGTTGAGCCGATAAATTCATATTCAACTGATTTAGCTAAAGATGACCATTTTAGAGTAGCATGAAAATACGCCCCTTTTTTCCCACTATTTGATTTTTATACACCTCATAGCAGGGTAGCTAGACATCTAGATTCTGAACAAACTGGGACAGGTCAATGCCATGTATATATAGGAAAGTCTCCCCTGGATACACGAAGGATGCTCTCACCATAGGTGGTTTTTCGATAACTTTATGACCAAGATTTATAGGGTCTTGTGTGGACAACTCCCAATGAGAATAGGTCTTGGTATTGTTGCTTTTCTAAAATAGAAGGAAGTAGGAGATTATTTTTGTCAGAAGAATTTTCATACATCAGGTTATATGGAGCAAAGATTCCTCCAAAAGCCTTGCCAAAATTTTACCTTATATCTATGGTGGCACTTGAAATTTCCAGATACATTGCAGAGGAAGTGAAGATGCGCCTAACAAAGAGGCATGGAAAAGTCCCTTGGTTATTAGTCCCATGTAGTTTTGGATATTACATCTTCAAGGGATATTTAGCAATGCTTAAATCCATGTGGGATATGGATAATTTTTGTTTTTCAAAAATATCATGGAGACCATATGACCCAACAAGGAATTATATGCAAATTATGCAAACACACAAGTATGTCTGGGTACATCACAAGAAGCACCAATTTGAATATGAACTTCAAAAAGCAATACAAACGAGATCGAATGTAAATAATGTATGGTCAAATTTTTCATATGACAAGCGAGGCAGCACCAAGATCGAAAGGGTATGTGACTACCCCCAGGTGTTAGTGAAGTTGAGGAAAATTTTTATGGAGTCAATTGTCCCTCTGTTCCCTTCAATCACTCCATAAGATCTCGATGATCCATTTTTGGAGGTAGTAGACCAAGGAATAGACCAGGTAGAGTTTTCAACTAGTATGGAAGACATAACTGAAGTCCCAGTAGAAGCTCCTAAAACAACTCAACTCGCGGTAGGAGAAGCACCTAACTCACCTCAATTAGCAATGGAGAGTGTATGTACTAAAAAGGGAAAAGAAATAGTATCTCAAGTCGATCCTATAGCCTCAACTGATACGAAAATAGTGCCAGTTGAACCTGCAAAAAGACAAGTATCTAATCCTTTCGAAAGCAAGTTGAATTTAATAAAGTTCATGCCTAGGCTAGCTCTATGGGTAATCCCCAAGTTATTTATCATCAACAATAAAGAAATAAAAATTTCCATAGTATTATAAAAGAAGATATTACAAGCAAGGGGTTTTGATGAGATATTTAGGAGGCACCAAATAATAATAGAGAGCCCAACCTCCTCTACATAACATAAGAAAGCCAAGCTGACCCACCCTTCAACAGGAGAAGCTCAGAATAAAGTGACACTATTAAGAACTGAAGAAGATATACCAGTTAGCAACATTGGAGAGAAAGAATTGCAAGCCATAGCCAGAGGAGAATACTTAAGGAAAATTCAGATCACAAAAGAAGACATCCAAACTTTACCTTCAAGGGCAAATATCACAATCCTGGTACCAAAGTACCCTACTGCTTTTTATATGGATATGGAATATGGTGATGTTTAGATGATGGGAGAAACATAAGACTTGGTATAGGTAGGGAAAATCATACAAGCAAAAACATCAGAACTCCTATTAAGATAAAACAAAGAATTGAAATCCAATTTAAAAGTTGCTTATAATTTGCAAACTGAAGTGGATAACTTGAAGGCACAATTTTCATAGGTCCCTTTTCCATAGGCCGAACCTCATGTGATAATCAAGAGTACTGACTGCTTTGATTTTCTCTCAAAAATCAAGAGGGAGATGATTCACAGAGTGCATAATAGAATACTCCCTATATTTTAGTAATTCAAAGAATACTATCAAGAGATTTATGATAAAAGAGTTACTCTGGGAGATTGCACCAAGATAGAATGTGCAACAAAGTTTATTAAAATGGCCTTGTTCAATATGAACAAAGCAGGGTGGTACAGATGGGCAGAAGAAATGGACATGCTGCAACAAAAGGTAAGGGGTGATATGGCAAAGGCAGACCTTTCCCTTGTAGATTTTCTAGAAGTGTTCAATATAGAAGACCTTATCATCAATAGGATCCAAAAATTTGACTGTGATCCAAAAGATGAAGCAGAACTGGCTAGATAGACTCTATTCCTAGTTGATGTGACCAAATTCCTATGTTCTATAAGTGAGAAGAACAAGGGGTGTATAAAGATACAAAAGAATAATATACTTCAATATCTAAAAATTGTAAGGTTTGATATGTCTTTTAATGAAGAAGCATGAAGACTAATAGGCTTTTTAATCAAAAATGTCAAAAGGGAAGAAAACCGTAAGAAGAAGGGAATGAAGCCCGATAACTTAGAAATGATGTTAAGAACACCCCCATGCATCAAAATGAAAATAATTTAAGAAGGGCAAAGCTCTGGAAAGTATGTGTTGTCAGATATCAACATGGATATTGAAGGGTCCAATACTAAAGAAGAGATCGAGACTGTTGACCAAGGGACCAACTCGAGTGCTTGATAGTTGTAAATCACTTTTTGAGTAAATCCAAAGGCTCTATGAACAAAATGGAAATTTGTAAATAAAAATAATTCAGGCAAGTTGTTCAGGTGATTAAAGACAAGGGATCATGACAAGTGTATGTTTCAAACTCAATCAATTGTAATAGATTCAAGAATCGATAGCTATAAAACGAGCAGTCGTTGCCATAATCATCATCAAGATTTTGCATAACATATTTTTGCTAAGAGGTATACTTGAGTGCCATGTTCTTTGCTATTGTATTTTCCCTTGTGTCTTTCCTTCTTTTCCATATCTTATTCTTCCCATTATTGTGCAGGTTTTGAGAGAGAATGTTAGGCTAGGTTGTAAATTATTACATTATTGCAGTAGTGTTATCCTAGGTGTTATTCTTAGCTAATGTATAATCTATTGTTAGCTTAGCATATAATTTATTAGTTTATTCCAAAGTTAGTAGAGCTAATTCAAGGTGGGATATATTTTATTATGTTTTATTCATGGCTATAGTTACAGGCTAGGTTTAGCATTTTTCATTGTATTTATATGCATGAAATCAATATTAGTGTGATTGATTTCCTACATTGGTATCAGAGCATGGTTCATGGCTTGTTGCATCCACTTTACCTCAAGCCATAACTGAATGCGATCTCATATTGGTGAGCCTACAACTGAGCAGAAAAAGACATATTATTTGTTGTTTGACGCATATAACCAAAAAAGAATTGTTCCTTGTTACTATGTTTCTGAAAGTAGTCTTTGTTTGCTCTTTTGCAGTTTCTCAATTTCAATAGAAAATAGATCATGTATTAAAAACTCAACCCAGGGCTACGCAACAGAGCTTGCACACCCCAGATCGAACCAACATTGAGGCCAGAGGAGGCCTGGATCTACCTCGAAGCCACAACGAGAGCGAGCTCAGCCTACAGCCCCATCGTCTACAACCGTGTGATCCAGCTACAACTACGTGTTCCACAGTCCACATCGTGTAGGCTCCTACGTAGGCCACAACACGTAGGCCCTACACAGGCCACAGTAACGCGGATCCTGCACCAGTCGTGATCAGGCACCACAAGCCTTGATCAACCTATTGCAGGTGTGCAACAACATTGGATCGCCCTGGATCGCAGAAAGAACAACAAAAAAATCTCTCGTAATAGAACTTGATCGTAGGCCCTTCAAAAGCTCATATCGCAGACATATCGATCGACATCAGATTACGAAGCAGATCGCAAAAAAAATAATCACTAGTCAACTTTGAAATTTTAATTTTTTTTAGGTTTTATAACCTCCCAATCAAATCACGTGCACCTCTTTTACACGTGACACATTCGTTTTGGTTTGCGTGGAGGTATCATGATTAGACATGAGTGGAGTATTTTTTGTTTGTTTTAGGCAACATGGGAAATTTATTTTTCATTTTTTCATCATGGGAATTGTCCCACATGCAAGTCATTGTTGCTTGCACATAAATTTGTTTGTGGGGGCGTGCACACTAAGTCATGACCACCTCTCGGTGGTCATGTAGCCCCCACACGGGATAGTTGACTAGAGACTTTGCTCGCATCTGTGGTCATTGAGGCACTTGGGTATTCGTGCTCAACCCTGACTGTTGAGGCGCTTGGAGTGACTTGCATACCCTTTCATCTTTGGAATGTGTGCATTGTTGTTGACCTTCATTTGACCATGCCAGTTGTGTTGACCTTCATTTGACCATGTCAGTTGAGGCGTTTGGAGGAGTAGGAGCTCCCTTGGTACAAATTCAAATCCCTATTTTTTATTATATGCATTATTATTTTTTATTTATTGAAATTAATAAATTTAATAATTTTTTATTATATTTTTATAAATTAATTAGTTATTTTTTAATTAATTAGTTAATTAATTAGATTAATACAATTAATTATTTAATTTAATTAATTTATTTAATTAAAATTAAGGTGCATTTTTATAAGGTGGAAGGACAATTATTTGTTGTTTACATCAAACCAACCCAAACAGATAATTTTTTTGCAAAACAAAAATCATATAAATCAAGCAAATTGACATGATTTTTTGCAAAACAAAGAAGGCACAAATTTGAAAACCAAACTCACAAAAAGGGCTACCAATTTGGTACAAAAAACCTTGTTATTTTTGCAAAATAAAAAACACAAAGGGGAGGCAACACAAAATTTTTTGTTTTTTTGCAAATCAAACTCAAAACAAGGGCAAAGCAAAAGCAAGATTGTGAATATCATTTTTTTTGCAAATCACAAAATATTGTAAAATTGTAAAAGGTGCATTTTCGGTGGAATTCGACACCTTCAAAAATTATAAATTTGTGGGCAAAAATGGATGTATGAATGCATTTAATTTTCTATTTTATGCATTGACAAATATACATATTGTGGTAGCAAAAGACCCCAAATTTATACCTATTTTTGTGCAATTTATTGCGCAAAGCAATGTTCAATATTTATGGTACCTCTGGCCCACACTTACAGGTGATGCTGTCGTGCTTTGGGCTACTGTATCTAACGCCTAATATAGTTGCAACAATGAAATTTGGGCTATTGTTCCCTATAAACCATCGGGGAGAAATAAGGAAAGCCAATTTTTGATATTCACTCCATTATTACCCCATTCACTACTATCGCTCGGCGTAAATCCTGAAATTAAGTTCTTCCAAGTGTTTAAGGGACTTGGTGCCCTACGTATGTAGAAGGATTTTTAAGCAGGTGTCAAAGATAGAGTGAATCCCTTTCAATACTACTTATGTGCCATGGATCGATCTATATACAATACCTTCGAGTCTCCCTCACATACGATCGTGTATATAGAGGGGACGAGCTTATTCCATGTACTGACGGGTATAAAGGAATAGTAGGTATATCCAATAGATCAGGTCTATCGGTCTAGCGGTATAAAGAAAGGGGGACCATTTGGTGTTATAAGGAACCCTCACAATGGCCATTGCAAAAGCATACTTGTCAGATTCACAACTACTCAGAGGTCCAAATTTTGCTCCATGGAAGACAAATATGAGAGCAATATTGCAGGTTGAAAAGATGTGGGATGTTGTGACTAGAAAAGTCAAACACCCAACTATAGTAGATGATAAACAAGAAGCATATGATGATGTCGATGCGAGAGCACTGATGATCATAATTCTTGCCACTACTGATGAAGTTCAACCACATATTTGTGAAAAGGAGAACGCAAAATATGCATGGGATACATTGTCAACAATATATGAGGGAAGGAATCAAGCCATGATCCTTAACCTTCAATCCCAACTTCACACTCTTAGCATGAAAAATGGAGAAAGTGTAGAAGTGTTTCTTTGTAGAGTTGTTGAACTGAGAGCTAAGATGCATGCAATGGGTGAGAAAGTAGAAGATAAGCTCTTAACCTCAATCATTTTGAGAGCTTTACCAGATTCTTTTAGAATGATGGTCACTTCCCTTCAAGTGTCTAATAGACAAGTCTCTTTTGAAGAGTTAGTTAATTTGCTTCAACAACATGAAGCAGATAACAACCAAAGAGATGAAGTGTCCAACAATGCACTTTTTTCTAAGAAATATGGAGCTAAGCAAAAAGGCTACTTTCAGAAGGGATCTTCCTCGAAGGGTTCAAACACCACTCCCTCACAAAAGACACCTCAAAAATAGAAGAGGTACTACCATATTTGTGAGATGGACAATCATGACACCAACAAGTGTTGGTTCAACAAAAGTGACAAGAACAAGCAACCACAACAGAAAAAGGGCCAAAACAAACCACGAAGAAGAAATAGACAACAAAAGGGAAATGTTGCTATTGAAGAATCAGATTCAGATTCTGAGAGGGCACACAAGGTGCTCATGACTCAAACAAATCCCAAACAAAAAGATAATGTTTGGTATATTGATTCTGGTGCCAACAAACACATGACTGGTGACAAAAGGTGGTTTGACACATTTGAGGCAAAAGAAGGCAAATTGGTAACAATTATCAATGATAAGACCTATAAAGTCCAAGGAGAAGGTAATGTTTCAGTAACTCTTCCCGATGGAAAATGCCAAATTGAGAAGGTCCTATATGTGCCAGGATTGGCCAACAACTTGTTGTCCGTGCCTCAAATCTTGGACAAACATATGGTGGTTGACTTCAAAGTTGTTAATGGACAAAAGTGTTGCTTCATTACCAAGAAGGGTAAACATATCGCAATGGCTTCCTACAAACATGGATTGTTTGTATTAGATGCTATCTATACCCCTCATGTTGCCATGGTTGCCAACTCAAAAGAAGCTACTTCCTTATGGCACAAATGGTATGGGCATCTAAGTTCAGGCTATCTACTCAAATTGAGTAAGCATGATATGGTGTTAGGTCTGCCCAACCTTTCCCATACTTTGCCTGTATGCTCGAATTGCTTAGTAGGGAAGCAACACCGAGTACCATTTGAATTGAGCTCTTCAAGAGCCAAAAGACCATTGGAGTTGATACACACCGATCTATGTGGACCAATGCCAAATAGTTATGGTGGAAAGAAGTACTTTCAGTTGTTTGTTGATGATTACTCCCAAAAGATGTGGGTTTTCTTTCTACAACTGAAGTCAGATGCATTCTTGTATTTTTAGCAGTTTCAGAAGTGTGTTGAGAAAGAATCAGGATGTTCAATCAAGGCCCTCCACTCAGATCGAGGGGAGGAATTCACCTCCAATGAGTTTTCAAGATATCTCACTAAACATGGGATAAAAATATAACTTACTATAGCCTATACTCCTCAAAAAAATGGAGTTTCTGAAAGGAGGAATCATTCCATCATGGAGATGGTTCGATGTATGCTCACAGGTGCACATCTTGGGCAACAATATTGGGTAGAAGTTGTCACTACTACAGTGTATCTCCTGAATCGAGCACCAACCAAAGCTCTTCAAGGAGTCACACCACAAGAAGCATGGAGTGGAAGAAAGCCCTCCATTTCTCATCTAAGGATATTTGGATGCAAAGCCTTCATGCACATTCCAAAGAAGAAAAGGCACAAGTTAGATGAGAAAACTCTGCAATGTATCTTTCTTGGTTATGATGAAGAATCCAAGGGGTATCGATTGATTGACCCTAAAACCAAGAAGATTCATATAAGTCGAGATGTGGTATTTGATGAAGCTCCCAAGTTGGATACACCAGAAACTAGCAAAGACACATCTCCTACTATATACCTAGATTTTGAGGAGCCTAAGGCAAGGACTCCCCCAAAATAGAAGAAAATTCCAAAATGGTATACTAGCACTATAAGAGATGCAAAATTGGATGCACCTCCTGATCTCACTTCAGATCGACCACGTACTCGAAGTATGTCTCATCAAGAAAGAGAAGAAGTCGAAGATGCAGATGATGAAGAAGAAGAAGATAGGAGTGAAGAGGAAGACTACAGTTTTATGACTACAGTTGTAGAGCATGAACCAACTTTAGTGCAAGAAGCCCTTAGTGTGCCTCAATGGAAGGTAACTATGGATGCAAAAAATATGTCTCTTATGAAGAACAAAACATGGGAGTTAGTTGATCTTCCTATTGGTAGGAAACCCATTGGCTGCAAATGGGTATACAAAGTCAAGTATAAGGTATATGGAACTATTGATAAGCATAAATCCCACCTTGTTGCAAAGGGCTATGCTAAAAAAGAAGGCATAGATTATGAAGAGACATTCACACCAACTACAAAAATGACAACCATTCGTGTACTCTATGCAATGGCAGCTCAGTTTAGATGGAAGCTTCATCAGATGGATGTGAAGAGTGCCTTCTTAAATGGTGATTTAAAATAAGAAGTGTACATGAATCAACCTGAAGGATTTGTTGTACAAGGACAAGAACAAAAAGTTTACAAACTGATCAAGTCCTTGTATGGGTTGAAACAAGCTCCGAGAGCTTGGTACATAAATATTGATAATCACCTTCTACAACATGGTTTCAAGAGAAGTCCCTCAGATGCCAATCTCTATTTCAAGAAATTTGGTTCTGAAATAGTGATCCTTGTGCTCTATGTTGATGATCTGATCATCACTAGCAGTTCAGAAGAGATGATTGAAGCAGTGAAGGGTGACTTGAAAAAGTCATTTGAAATGATAGATCTAGGACTTCTCCATTATTGTCTTGGCTTGGAAGTTGTGCAGAAAAAGAACCACATCAAGGTTACACAAATGAAGTATGCCAAGGCATTAATTGAAAAATATTGAATGATAGATTGTAAGCCCAAAGCAACTCCAATGGAAATAGGGTTACAACTATCTCGATACAACAAATCTCCTCAGGTAGATGGAACTCTCTATCGATAGTTGATTGGGAGTCTCATATATATAACGAATACTAGGCCGGATATCAGCTTTGTTGTAAGCTATCTTTCGAGGTTCATGCAGGAACCTAAGGTCAATCATTGGAAGGCAATAAAGCGAGTTCTTCACTATGTTTGTGGCACACTAGAATATGGCCTAGATTACAAGAAGAATGATAAGTTCTTCTTGCAAGGATACACGGACTCAGATTATGTTGGATCTATAGATGATAGAAAATCAACGTCAAGATACATATTTCATCTTGGATCTGGTCCTGTCTCTTGGCACAACAAGAAGCAACAAGTTATTGCACTTTCATCTATAGAGGTAGAATATCACGCAACACGAGGAGCAATGTGTGAAGTGATATGGTTACGTCGCATTCTTTCAAGTATGGGTCTTCCAAAGAATCTTCCAATACACTTGAATTGCGATAACCAAGGTGTTTTGAAACTCGTCAAGAATCCAGTGTTCCATGAACGAACAAAGCATATTGACACTCAATGTCACTTTATTCGAGATGAAGTTCCAAAGCACAATATTCAGCTCCAATACATTCCCACCGATGAACAGGTTGCAGATATTTTCACTAAGGCACTTGCACATGTCAAATTTGAGTTGTTTCGCAACTCTCTATGTACATAAAATAATGTAATAAGGGGGGATGTTAGGATAGGCTATAATTATTACATTATTATTGTTAATATTATCCTAGAAGCTAAGCTAACATGAAATCTATTGTTAGCCTAGAATATTATTTGTTAGTCTATTCCAAAGTTAGTAGAGCTAATTCAGGGCGGGATATATTTTATTATGTTCTATTCATGGCTGCAGTTACAGGCTAATCTCAACTTTTCTCATTGTATTTATATGCATGAAATCAATAATATTGTGATTGATTTTTATTGGAACGGGAGAATGAAAATTCCTTATTACATTATTTGAACGATGATTTTATTGTATTAATCTTTCAAGAGTTAAACGATAATTTCAGGCCAACTCTTCATGTAATCCCCCTTGATATTAATACAATTATGGGTTTCTTATCTATCATTTCTTTTGTTCAGTCTTGTGTGTGTCTCTATTACATGTTACATTATTTGAACGTATGGATGGACTATTATTTCGTTGGTCAACTATTATGTTTATTACGATATTCGAATGAATGTAATTGCACCAATTCCTTCTTTCCACTTTCTTTATATTACATGGATTTGTTTTAAAATATTGCTACAATAGCCCAAAGGATTAAGGCATCAATCATACACAAGGTATAATAGAACTGTTATTGTGAATCTTGATCAAGATAATATAAACTTTTACCTTTTTTATTATAAATCTAGAAGAGCATGAACATAAATTGTTAAATCTTGAAGTTCACCTCAAGGGTTTTCTTACATACCTAGTCTATCTAGAAATATATAAAACTATATTCCTAGGTTAAAGAGGCAGGTCTACCAGAGCCCGTAATTACTGATTGGAAGCGAATTTTCTTTAGCATGACAAAAAATCCTAAGGATGCAAGAAAAATCTCTAACAGTTTAATTGCATCGTTGCCAGGGATCGAATTCTTGAATCTTTAAGATTATTTCCAAGGACAAAAATCTTTATTAACAACATTCGACCTATAGGGGATAAAGAGTACCCAATTTTAAATTATGAATCTTTCTAAGCCCGTTTCCCACGTACATCCACAATTTCCAATGTTTTCAAGAAACCAACTATCATAAGATTTTCTTGATTTTCAAATCTTGATTTAATTTCTTGAAAAAGACCCATCCCAAAAAGCATACTCTGTGAGGTTGAGAGTGATTCAATTTGAGCAATCTTGACCACAAGTATGTTCTTTTTGCACATCCTGTGCTAGTGACTCTGACTGACTAACACCCAAAAATCAAAAATCAAGAAAGAATGAACAGAATTTGCTGGCACAAACAAGGAGAAACGCTCGACAACAACTCCAAGAATTCTCAAACCCAAAGGTATTTTTCAGGACCCGTAATTCTAGTTCATCACCAAAATGTCCTAATTCTAGATAAAATACAAATATTATTATGGTAGAAAATATATTTCATACACCCTTTGCTATTGCTAGTGGAATTAATACTACACCACCCGTTGTTATTGTTGTGAAGCCAATTAAAACTCCCCTAGTAGTTAATATGGCCAACCCTCCTCCCCAAAATAATTAGAACATCCAACTATGGCAAACCAATAGATACAGGTCCTTTCAATTACCTCTAGTTTTGCATGATCTCCCTAGTAAAGCTCACAAATATTTATAAAAATTCCAAAGGAATAATGCAATCATAGGAGAAGATCATATTAAGAGTTTCTTGTATGCTATGGATAATCTCGAGGTTGAAGATAACGATGTAATTTTAAGATTATTTCTTTAGACCTTAGAGAAGGATTATAGAGAATGGTTTGATAATCTCTCGAATAATGACATTGTTACTTTTTCCAAAATGAAAACTGTTTTTCTAAAAAAGTTTGAAGAAAAGAAAAATGAATAGTCATTGCTAACAGAATTAGCTACAATAAAAAAGAAAGAGAATGAATCAATTGAGGATTTTAATAGGAGGTTTATTAAAATTAGGAATAAAATTCCTACTAGGCTAAGACCTAATGATCATCAGTCCATTTGCTTCTATAAGAATGCTTTTACTACAGAATTCAATTATGAACTAAAGAAAAAACAAATGAACACTATTGATGAATGCATGAATAAGGTTATTCACATAGAGAGAAATATGATAGATAGTGGTAGAATGAAGTCATATTCATTAGAGGTGAATCAGCCATAAAATAAAGTAGGATTCAATCTGTCAAGGGAAATTGAACAAGATCCTATGGAAAAATTGACTAATTAAATAACTAAAATATTTAGTATAATGAATAACAAATTAGAAAGGATAGAGAGAGGAAATGAAAACAATAAGGAAACTTCACACTCTTAGGGTAAAAAACAACAAGGAGATAATAGACCTTCGTTTAGAAGAAATTTTAATAGAGGCTGGAATAATAACAACTCATATGGAGGTAATAGAAATAAAAATGCTGCTAATGATTGGAAAGGAAGGAAATTCAAAAATATTTAGATGATGTTCCCAACCCCATTCCATCCGTTAATTTAGCTACAACATTTTCCTTCTATTTCTCTACCTATGATGCACCTCTAGATCCTTCTAATTGTGGCATCTACTTATGAACAATCTGATGAAGAAATCAGAATCAATTTATGTTGGAGTCAAAATGATAAGGATAAACAAGCAAAGTCTAAAGAAGATATTGATGTCTGTCTTATTAGTCATGAACATAGAACTTTATGTCTTGAAGAAGAAGAAGAACATTATCATAAAACTTATGATGTCAAATTCGATAAAAAGAAACAAGACCAATTTATAGAAGTAGAATTTTTTGAAAGCATTCATGCCATCAAAAATACAACATATGATACTAATGGTTTTGATACAGATGAGGTGCAAGAGCAACATTCAAAAGTAGAGGAGGTTGAAGAAGAAAAAGCTAATAAAGGATCAACAACTAAGAATGATGAGTCAAAAGATAAGGGTATTTCTAAGAAGTTTGATATAGAGGAAGGCCATAAACAACTAATATAATTAATTGATCATGAGCCCAAAAATATAATTAAGTTTGAAGAAGATGTTGACCAGGAGATTACAATACAAGAAGAAATAATAACTCCTAAATGTATAGGTGATGTCTTTAAAACCTTTAAGCTTATTGACCAGTCAAAAAAATTGTCAAGTAGGTCTCTAAGTCTAAAAAATTATGAAGACATAACCCCATCTACAGTAATACCCTTCTATGTTTCTCTAAGATATATATCAGATTTAGGGGATGAATATGTCATTCACAATTGTATGCTTGACAATGGAGCCTAAACAAGTAACTGATATGTTGGGTCTCACTTGTACAAAGAATTGTCCTCTTTTTGTGATGGATAATAGGCAAGTTTCATGTGTTGGCATCATAGAAGAACTACCTATCTTTGTAGACCAATGTCCTAAGAAAGAAATAGTTATGGATGTTGCAATAGTAGATGTGGATTCTATATTTTCCATTATGTTATCTAGGTAGTGGGCTAAGAAATTAGGAGGTACAATTCAACCAGATTGGTCATTTGCTACTATTCCTATGCATGACATAGAAAAAACCATTTTAAAAGGAGAACCCTTCAATAAAAATTTAGTTGAATTAAAGCAACCATATGATAGCATGGACAGGGTTGTAAAATCTATAGAACATAGAATATTAAAAACATATTCTATCTAGCAGACACATTATTTTAAAATATCTAATACCAAGAAAATAGATGAGGCAGATAAACAGGCTATACTTTTTTATTTGCCAAAATCAATTGGTCTAACTTAGCGGATAGTCATCTTAAGACACAATATGAATATGATTCTTCATATACTTCTGAATATGAGGTTGTATTGTCAGAACTCAAGAGAACAAGAAGTTTAGGCTTCAAAATTTTTGCAACCAGTGAACATAAAAAACATGTATTACAGTAGGTCAAGCATCCTAGATCAAAAGAATATAAGTAGGTTATACTAGATAAAATTGACAAATTCATGGTAGCCATTGATCTAGGAAATGATGCTCACTTTTTAAATGACTTCCCAATTGTATCTGTTGACAAGTTCACAGTCCCAAGTAATATCATATTTTTCATTTCTTTTCAAAATGAAGTCTCCAATGTCCAATATGATGAAACAAATGAAGATATCATTAGGAAATTCACAAGTTGGGAAATCATACCATAAGGAAGCATAAATAGAAGAGACATGTAAGGCTCTATTAGAAGAAGGAAAACCACACCATTTCAATAAAGATGTTTTTGTCTAGAATCATCCAAAATCAAGAACATATAGAAAAACATCTACATCCAGAGGTCAAAAAGTTCGAACTTACTCTACATCCAGAGGTCAAAAAGTTGCTTAATTGAAAAATAAAACAATGTTTGCATGAAGAGAATAAATAAAAAGAAGTTTTCAAACCACCATCTAGAATTGATTGAACAAGCCAAAACCCTTGCTAGTTTTCCAATTAGGTGAAATTTTTATTTGTGTCATTTCCACGTTGTGTTTTCAGTTATCCTAGAGTTTTAGGGTGTTGTGAGTTTTCTCACCAAAGTTTGCTTCATCCTTTATGTTGTGATTTACTCTTTAATCATTTGAGAAAGGGGGATTTGGATTAAAGACAGGTGTTGCTGATAAACTTATAGATCGAGAGGTTTAGCAATTGTCTCATAGTGCTGGAACCAACATAGATGAAGTTAGAAATATTTTCGCTTTATGTCAAAGCTTCACATTTATCACAATATTTTTAGTTATTTCAAAGTCAAAATAATGGAGCATCTTTGGTAGATTAGTTAGGCCAAAAACATCGACACTCATTTCTTTAGCCTAACAGATCCTTAACCCAGAAAGCACACTCAAAATATTTGCAATTCATCAAATTTCTTCTTGAGAAAGAAGAAAAATATTAATAATGCAAATTGAGCAAATGCTTGGGCTATCTGGATAACCTCTACCGAGGCTATAAACGTCTGACTAGCAGTAGAGTAGGTCCAAAGGATCAAGGTCATCTCCACCGGAGCTATAAACGCTTGACTGGCAGTGGAGCAATGCAAAGGCAAACACTTTAAGAGTGGAATATTTAATAGGCCTAACTCGTACCAAAATGATAAAATTTTGTTTGATCAGGAAATAAAATGAATACACAAACACACACTTCAAGCCAAGGCATTGTGTGATAGTAACGTCTGATCAATTATGTCTAAATCCACCTTAAGATATTGCTAGACAACTAGGCTCTATAAGCAAAATATCATATGATTTTAAGCTAGATTCTTTGATTTTATTGATTAAAAGTAATATCAGCCTTTGTTTTTAGTTCTTAGATAGTCTTTTATAAAATTATTTAATGTTTGTTTTCTTTTTAACCTTCATTTGAAAACTAATTCTTAGGTCAATCCTTGAAGTCATGTTCTAATAACCAGAGAGTCTAGAGTTATCAAGTGCCTCTAGTTTTTACCACTTGTCCCAGTCAAAGCCTATGTTGGAGCCCAAAATGATCCAACATGAAAGTACCCCTAGTTTTAAAATTTTGGAAGGCCATGACCCATCCTAGGGTTAGGTTGTTTTTATCAAATCGAAAGGGGTTTCCAATTTTACTGCTAAAATGCTAAATCAAAGGGTGTACAAATTCTTTCTTAAGATTGCATGTCACTTAGAAGTTATCCCAAAGGTCCTGGTCGAAGTTATTAAGCTTTAAAGACTAGGTATTTTTAATCAAAAAATCAAAAGCTACGACCTTTGAAGAATGAGTGTTTTAAGTATTTCTAAAGGTTTCAAAGGATCAATGGTTGCTTAATAAAGGTCTATCCTAAGCCTATTCCTAAAGTCATTTCATACAAACATAAATAAAATTTTCTCTAACCATGGTCCGTGTTTAGGTGAAATTCAAAGAAAAATCATTATCATAACCTATTCCTAAGGCTCCAAATGGTCATCATGTCAATGCACCCCTTTTTAGGATAAAATCCTTACATATCTTATGCATCATAGAACATGCGCATACCATGACAATAATCCAAAAGAGTGTATCATTTAATGAATTTGGTGACTTGCACGAATTTTAAATCCATGGTCACTTCACTTTTAAGGCCTAAGTCCCTAAGTATAAACTGAATAATAAAGATATGAAGAAAAACATCCCTTTGTTATTTCTTGAGGTCACCAAAGGTCATTATGTCTACGCTCCCCCTTTAAAGCTAAAATTCATGCATCTTTCGTAGATCCTACAATGCTCACATATCCTAAATAATATCTAGGAGAGCGCACGACATAACAAGCGCACAAAAAACACGAGTTTTAAATCCAGGTTAATTTTTATTCGTAGACCTAAGTCATACCCAAGCCTAAGCTAAAAATGGGAGGAAGGTTCAACATCACCTAAGTAAGCCCATGCACCCCCTTTGATGTTTAAAAACCCTCACATGTTCCAAGAATCTGATGGTGCACACTCATCCCATCAAAATCAAAGGAAGCGTGTACATCATACCCACCAACGCCTTAAGGTTGACTACCTTAGTTACGACAGCATCATGGTCTAAGCCTCTTCAATCATCACGTCTCGAAGTTTTTCCCTAAGTTTTCAATAGTCATGATCGTTCCCTCTTGCTTTAAACTTCTAGCACTTTAACAAATATAAGAGGCACACATGGGAGTCATACAAATTTTAAAGGCACGGATAAATACAATTTTATTAATCCTTTGGCCTAAGTCTAACTTAGGGAGTCGTGGATAATAAAATTTTAACCCATGATCGCTAAAAGTAAGTATTATCACCAATCCTAAAGCCTAGGTGTTAACCCCTCTCATGTGTAACATGACCCTTTTGGTTAAAGAGTGAGCATCTTTTTGATAATCAAAACACTAAATTAGTAGCACCTATGGGACCTATCTTGATTAGATCCGATTTGATAAAAAACGAGTGCAAGAAAGGAAACTTAGATTACAACATTAAAATAAAGCTTAAAATGAATAAAAAAAGATGAAAACAAGCATGCTTACCTAAATTTTTGTTTCGTTGGATTGTGGATAATTGCAACAAGTTCTCGATGGGAACCGCACCCTAGGGTGTGTTTCTAATTGTCAGTCGCAACCCACCCTACTGTTGGCTTTGGCTTGACTTGACAAAAATTTCCTTTGGAGGAAACATTATTTTGGTTATCTAGAAGCTTTAGTTTGAATCTAGCAGTTGTCTAAGTCCACACCTACAAGCAATTTACAAAACAAAAGAGGATACGAATAGACACACAAAAGCATCCATTGGGGTTAGCACAAAGGAGAGTTTGTATGCAATGGGGGCTGTAATAATTTTGGTAGAGTTTTGGTAAACAATTGTGTGATTTTCTTAAATAAAGGAAATGACCTCCTATTTATATAATTAATCAATTTTAGGGGGCTAAGGTGTCCTATGAGGTGGAGTGGTGCACCACGACTCATCAATGCCCTTGGATGGAGGAAAGTCCTCATCCACCCACATGCATTAAATAGGTATGGGTGCACCATGCCTCATAAATGTATGGGGTGAAGAATGTTGGATGTGTCTCATCCTTTGTAGAGGAAGTATTGTATGGTAGGCCCCTATTTCAGACCCTATTTTTTCGAAGATATTATTGGAGCTATTTTCGAATGCGTTGGTGGGATTCCCATGATTTGTGGGTATGGGTGGTTTTAGCCCATGGTATTGTACCCACGGTATTCTAATACCACATTATGGTTTAGGGTTGTAAGAGTTTCCTTTATATTGATTGTAATGTCTCATTGCGGGCAAGGAGTGAATAATAATATCAAAGGAGGTGTGGCTCTTGTTTGCTGGAGTAGCCCATATTGGGTGAGCCAGGGAAAATCTCGTGTGTTCTATGTGCATGATTTATTGTGAGTTGTTTTCTTATGAGTTATTTATTTATGTATTAATTATTTTGGAATAAGTTTGGATAGAACTCTTCAAAGAAAGTCCTCACCCTCATTATGACATGTGGATGCAAATTTATCCATGTCATAAATGCATTAAGTGGAGAAAGTCTTCATGGTATTTAACGGGTATTAAATGGGTATGGAGATCTGGAGAGTAGGGGGTATAGTAGGCTAGGGTGACTTGGAGGCTAGGCTTAGTCAAAGGGTAGACTAGGGTGAGGTGGCCCTAGGCTAGGCTAAAAGGAGTGATCACATGGTGACTAGGGGCTAAACACAGGAGGGGGTTAAGGTGGCTAAAGGGGCTAAAGTGGATGAATAGTGTTTTTAGACAAAGTAAGTAGATTTTGAGGGCTTTTGTAAATTAACTAACCATTAACACTGCACAAGGGATAATGTGATATTTTTAGGTGTCTACATTTACCCCTTTTTGTACTACGATGTATAAAAACACAATGAAGTGCAAAAACACATGACACTAGATTGGATGGTTGATTATGAGAAGGATGAGTTGATGATGGGTGATTGTGGTTGACTATGATTGATTACAACTTTTGGCGCATCACCATGATTATTGAGGGAGGAGACGCAAGATTTATCTTGAATCATGAACAATGTAAGATGTCTCAATTATGGAAGGGGTAAATATCCTTGAAACTTTACCTTTGACAGATTGTTGAGGTGATCAACCATAGGTAGGTATCCTCAAGATGCTTTGATTTATTGTAAGTGGGTTTAATGGCCACCTCAATGTAGTGAATTCAAGAGTAACCATACAAACATTGGCATGGGGTGTACCAAATTTGATTAGATTAGAGTTTGAGTTGAGAAAAAAAATTTAACTTTTTGCTTGTCCTAGTAGAGGAAAGCTTGTGATATTTTTAGGCAAGGTTCTTAGAAAAACATGATTCCAAGACTGACTGTTTTGATATTGATCATGCTTGAGGCATCATTAATGGGTAATATCTACTCCCTCAAGTGCTTCGCTGTTGTGTGCCAAAATGTGTTCATAAAAAGAAATGTCATTTCATTGATAAATAAAAAGAGGTTACAAGTTGATTCTCTTTTACAAATTTTGCCCCATGGGCTACAATTTGGGGTCTTCTAATGAAGAAACCCTCTTTCTTCAATAAACAACTTATGACACTCCAAGTCTTCTTTTGATCACCTCAAAGGGGGGTGGGTTTATTGCACATGTACCACCACTTGATTGGATAGAGCCTCTAACACCTACACACAATCAAAACACTAAATTAGTAGCACTTGTGGGCCTATCTTGATTAGACCCAATTTGATAAAAAAGAGGGCAAGAAAGGAAACTCATATTACAACATTGAAACAAAGCTTAAAATGAATAAAAATAGATGAAAACAAAGATGCTTACCTAAAATTTTGGTTTGTTGGATTGTGGATGACTACAACAAGTTCTTGGTGGGAACCACATCCTAGGGTGTGGTTTTGACTATCAATCACAACCCACCCTATAGTTGAATTTGGCTTGATCTGACAAAGATGATTCTTTTGGTTCTTTGGAGGCTCTAGTCCGAATCTAGAAGCCGTTTGAGTCCAAACTTGCAAGCAATTTACAAAACAAAAGATGATAAGAATAGACACAAAAGCATCCATGGGGGTTAGCAAAAAGGAGTGTTTGTATGCAATAGGATCTAGAGTGATTTTGATAGAATTTTGGTAAACAATTGTGTGATTCTCTTAAATAAAGAAAATTGCCTCCTATTTATAGAAACTGATCAAGGTTAGGGGGGTTTGGGCGTCTTGTGAGGTGTCCTATGAGGTGGAGGGGTGCACCATGCCTCATAAATGCCCTTGGGTGGAGGAAAGTCCTCATCCATCCACATGCATTAAATGGGCATGGGTGCACCATACCTCATAAATGCATGGGGTGAAGAAAGTCCTCACCCTTATTATGACATATGGATGCAAAGTCATCCATATCATAAATGCATTAAGTGGATAAAGTCTTCATGGCATTTAAGGCATTAAATGGGCATGGGGATGTGGAGAGTAGGGGGTAGAGTAGGCTAGGGTGAGGTGGAGGCTAGGCTTAGTCAAAGGGTAGACTAGGGTGAGGTGGCCCTAGGCTAGGCTAAAGGGGTGGTCACATGGTGACTAGGGGCTAAGCGTAGGAGGGGGCTTAGGTGGCTAAAGGGGCTAAAGTGGATGAATTACGTTTTTAGGCATTTTAAGCAAATTTTGAGGGTTTTTGCAAATTAACTAACCATTGGCACTACACAAGGGATAATGTGATATTTTAGGTGTATACACAAAGAAATCAGAAACACTTATTCCTTATTTTATCTACTATTGTGATGAGAATTTAGGTCAGGAAGTGCTAGTTGACTAGGGTGGCTTCCAAAATTGATTTCACCAACGTTAAACAACCCCCATTGGTAACCACCTAGTGCATCAAGTATTGATCCTCTTCTTTATTTTGGTGTATAACCAAACCCAATCTTGGTATCCATAGTTATAAGGTTTCAGATGAAAACCTACATATTTTATCCCTTTATCAAAGTCTACTTGCTTAAAACCAAAAATTTTCATTATTGTTTTTATTTGTTCTAGTTAAAACCTATTGAAAACCAAACAATTATATATCTTATTTTTGTTCTAGTGGCATATTCAATGATTGGAATTATGTTCACCTTAATACCTACCTATCTATCTATAAAGTTTAGTGTTTAATATATTAAATGCTCGTCATTTTAAATTTTTTAAATAAAATATAAAAACAAAATAAATTATAAACAAGGTATTAACAAACAAAAAAATTATAATGATTAAGAAAACTTATTATACGTCAATGACATGAATTTAATCTATTAAATTCCTTAACTTAACTTAAAAAAAAAAGACTCAGTGACATGAATTTAATCTATTAAATTCCTTAACTTTTAAAAGAAAGACTAAGATTCATATCTTGACAAGTGATACACTAACCACTATACATGTGATATTTGTTTCAATGTTAATACCACTATATAGATAAAACCTATTTTTTTTTTTTTAAGTAATACTTCTTAATACACATCCACCGTGAAGATTGAACCCGAGTCTCATGGGTCTCATCACCGATAATGTAAGTGGGATCCAAGAAGATAAAACCTATTTTAATAAATAACTAAATTAAAAAAACAATTATACTATAAAAATTATGCAAACATATAAAGAACAATTCTAATTAGGTGGACATGACCCTTTTAAGACATGCTATGAGCCATCCCTACTAACCTACTAAATTCAACCTAATCCTCCCTTTAGGGTAGGACTAGAAGACAATCATTTTAGAAACACTTAAATTTAAGAAATTTAAGGAAATTGGGGTAAGTCTTATAGTAGCCCATAACAAGACAACCATGATAGGAATATTGTGGTTCCACCACAATATAAGTTGATATTCAGGCATACATGCCCATTCATAAACAACAATTATTCTCCTTTTGTCTTTTGCCAATTGCATGAA
Organism: Wollemia nobilis; assembly: GCA_028583015.1. Lineage (NCBI taxonomy): Eukaryota > Viridiplantae > Streptophyta > Pinopsida > Araucariales > Araucariaceae > Wollemia > Wollemia nobilis. The sequence goes on from JAQPPZ010000541.1 coordinate 15,544,779, forward strand.
ATAACATAAAAAGTCTCCTTCCTTCTGAGACAAACAATTATTATCTTCCTTATGTAAGGCACTCTCATTCAACCATGTATTTCCTAAGTACCACTTTGCATATGAAACATTTTTAGTCAATTGCACATGTTAAATGTGTCACCAATTTTTTTAAAAGTAATTTGGAAATCACTTACTGTTATTAAAATTTAAGTATCTTAAAAGTCAGACCTTTTAATAAAAGTTAAATGTTTTTTTTTAATAAATTGTTTTTATACCTATAATATAGATTAAATTATCAATGCGTCTTTACCAATAAACAACATTCAAAAAGATCCATAGAAGAACTTTTACCTCCTATGCACATTGTGAAAGCAGGTTTACTCATCTAAATAGTGTCGGGAGCCGACCTACAAATATCCTGCGCTGATTTTTATGGAGAAGGGAACCGTAGTTCACTCTATCCTAACCGCGGTTAAAGGCCCCTGAATTTTCTCCATAGATACTCCACGAGCCGCCACATTTTGTTTGAAGTAAAATTTGCTTTAATGGCTGCCATTTCTTCCTCTATGTCTTATGATTCTCTAAAATTTTGTTCTGTTAAGTCCGCTGTAAAACAAAATCACTCATTCAGAGTTCTAATCTTTGCACATCAGACTCCTTCCTCATCGTCGTCGTCTTCTTCTTCTGGAGGAAAAAAAAAGAAAACCTCTCTCGACGTGGCGTGTTCGAATCCCGCTGCCGGCCGCAAGAATTCTGTGCTACTCACGAAGAAGAACAATGCCGCTGCATTGGCGGATTTAGTGAAGTGCGAGGAGATACCCATCGTTGAGTTTGATGAGGGCGGAGAAAATTTAGGGAAAATTGTGCCCGATCTGAAGGACGGAGAGCGTTCGCTAGTTAAGAGTCAAGCGTTTTTCAAGGGCTTCGATTTCCCGTCCAGGAAATTCGTGGGCATCGTCGTCCTGAACGTTCTCACAGTTATCTATGGCAAGTAATTTAAGCGACTTTTTTTTTTTTATATTTTATTTGCATATATTTTTCATCAATTCAGCAAATTAAATTTTAGACTTGCGGATATTTTTGAATTTAATTTTGGATTGGGGGTTTGTGTGAGATTTATTTTAATTATTTAATTAATTTATTATTATTTTTATTTTTTAAGTGATTGTTTGAGGGAAGGCTCGAAGCGATATTTTGGAAGTTAGTGACCGAGAGAACTGACGCCAGGACTAATGATTATAACGCGGGATTCTAGTTTATTTTATATCGTTGAGAATTTGTCGGCAACGGATCTTTGAACTCAAGGCTTAGAATTCAGGTGTCTTGATAAGGGAGCGTTAGCAGTGGTGCTGTGGTAAAATCTTAGCTACCTTTTGCATAAATTTGGTTTATTTGTCATTCTTAAATTTTCTCACAGCGAGGTTTTTTAGTTAAAAATTTCAGGAATTTTTTGCTGTATAATTTTTAATAATTAATGGTGGACAAAGACCATATGCAAGCTGCCATCTGGCTTAAAAAATAAATAAATCTGGTGGATGCTTCAAAACTCCAGTGGCACTCTTCAGCACCTGCTGATACTTTCTGGTCTAAACAGATGGTGTTCCGATTTTCATTGTGAAAAACCCTTTTTATTGTAAATCTCTGATGGATGCTACAAAACACGAGTGCCCCCTTCATCCTTAGTGTTGAAGAAGTCACCCTCACCGGTACAAAGCTAATTTAAAAAAGAGAAAGAGAACTCTGCTGTTATTTTCCTCCAGAATATGAGAATAACACAATGAGGAAAACCAAGAACCTTCTTTAAAAAATTGTATTATAATTGTGTGTATGGGAATTGAACCCTAGTGGGCTCACCAGTACCACTTCAACCGCATGGGCACCCTTACATAGTATTACTTACAATATGTAGGCATCTTTTTCTAAGCTGATACATCCTTATGACAGTAGTTTCCAGTTGTGTTGAAAAATTGGATTAAAGAGTTTTTCTTTTTCTTTTCCAAGCTGATTTGTCCTAATAACAGTATTTGCCATTTATGTTAAAAAATTGGACAAACGAGGTTGAAAATTGGACAAACAAGTTTTATTTCTTTCATTCATTAGGGAAATGCGAAGACATTGCTTAACTATTAAAACCCTAAGCAATGAATAAATTTTTATGTGGTATATTGGACATATTGGGATATGAAATCAAGACCTACTAAAAGGCCATGAACTGTTCTATTTAGTGAAAAATTCAACAAGCTAGGGTTTTAACTATCCGTGAGACTTTCATTACAGTTGTGAGGTGGTCACTTTTAACTGCCCCTTGTAAGTGATGGTCTGCCTTTTGCTACTATAAAGCAGAGGCTAAGTGTTTGCTACTATAAAGCAGAGGCTAAGTGTGGATTGCAAACTCAATTCTTTTTGACTCTTTATGTATGTCAACCTCTTATATAACCAGGGATATGTAATTCACCACTTTGTATGATTCTTGTTTTACTCTCTGGCCACTTTGGAGTTTGTTCAAATAATCAAGTTTAAAGATGGAAACTGGTGAATTGAAAAATATTCAAGTTTGGCATCCTTTAGTTTAAGAGGCAGTGGGAACTAGCCCTTATGCATCTTTTTTGCAGAGATGTTGTTGTTTGTCAATCTGAGCATTGTTCTCAGCAGCCTTTGGTTAAATTTTGTTGAGTTTTTCTATATCTTTGGGATTACTTAAGGGTTTATAGAAAGGTTTATTCAAGTTCTTTTTTTTTTTTTTAATAAGCTATGTGTGGCTTCTATTGGGGGCCACTCCCATTAAAATAACAAAACATTACATTGCTTTCAGGTTTATTTTTTTTTAATTGGTTATATGGGATTGAAAAGGGCCCCACCCCCATTACATCATCACCACATAGTGGTATTACAACAAAGCTTGGATATTATCCATGTATCGCTTGACAAGATGGTATCGCTTGACAAGATTTGAACCTTGGTCTCCTCCTTAAATGTTGAGGAATCTAACCGGTTGAGCTAATGCCACTTGATCAATGAGTTTACACAGCTTTTTATGAGGGGTCTTGGTCCCTTCATACTGAGTGGAGTTTGAACCTTGGACCTCTCAAAGAGAGGCCAAAGCCCTTACCACTGTAGTAAGCTTGCAGCTTTACTTTCAGGTTAATTAAACCATATCTAACTTGCCTTTTTATCAAAGAGTTTCTTCATTTGCCTTTCTATCAAATATATTTGTTATTTTCCTCAAAACTGTTATGTTTCTGCAATCAACTCCTTGATATCATTTTTATTAAGAGATAAAATCTCACTCATGCAATTGCCTTTGGAAATTTCAATTTTACCAAGATGAAAATCAACATTGCAAAAGGCTAAAATATTTGCGACTTGATTTCCATTTCTATAAATATGTTGTTTATAACAACCTGTCAACTCCCTAATATCTCTTTTTTTAGGGGTCTTATTCATGCCCTTAATATTCCAAGATATAAATTTTTATCATCACTGTTTATTTGTGGTTTTAGTCTCACTTCTTGTTAACACTTGCGATACTTGTTTTGTTTTCCCATATCAATATCCCTATGAGATTATTTTACTCTTTATTTTTGCTTCTTAGGTCTTCCTCTTTTTTTTCCATTCCCATCAACATGTTCATCTTCATCAATCTCTTTGATTTTTTCACACTGCTCATAGTGAGACTTATCATCTATAGGTTTTGAAGGATTCAAAGTGCAAGGAATAACCTCAAAAGCACTTTCTTCTTTATGTTGACTTGGAAACCCTATAGTGCGAGGACCCTCCTTACCTTCTTATTCTGCCATAAAAATCCTAAATTGCTAGAGATTTCCTTCATCCCGTTTTCCTAATTATGTTGCTCTTGAAACCCTAATGTGCAAGGGATAACCTCTACACCACTTTCATTTCTATTACTAAGAGAGGATTCTATACTACTTGATGAAAATGAAGACAATTTACTTGGAATAAACTTGACTTCTTCTATCGTTTTTAATTTAAAATTTCCTCCACATCTTCCTTTGCACATTTAATTCCTTCTGAATTTGAACTTGCACATTGTAGTTTCTCATAACTTTTTTTTTTTAAAATGGGTTATATGGGATTGAAACGGGCCCCACCCATATTTCATCATCACCACATAGTGGTATTATAACAAAGCTTGGATATTATCCATGTATCGTTTGGCAAGATTCGAACATGGGTCTCCTCTTTTGAAATGTTGAGGAATCTAACCGGTTGAGCTATTGCCACTTGATGTAGTTTCTCATCACTTGTATGATTCTTTGTTTCATATTTCTTTGCCTCTTCGTTTGGAGTAGAATATCGTTGATGTAATCCAACTTCTATTCCAGTATGATTTCCTTACTTCATCTTGAAGTTTGTATCGTGACCAAATTTTTTTGTTTTGTTCTTCATCGTTTTCACTTCGCAATCTCTTCCCATGTGTCCAATCTCATAACAATTGCAGCATCAGAATGCAATGTTTTCAGAATCCACTTGTTGATCCCATTCTTTTGATTCAGATTTAATCTTAATGGATTGTGGCAAAGGATTTGAAATATCCATAGCAACACATATGTGAGTATATATAGCATGCTTGCGCTCCTTAGTAGTTGGTCCCTCCTTGATGAATTCCCCTAGGGTATTTCCAATATTTTTCAAAACATCCTTATTGATAAGCTGATATGGAAGTCCAAAAAGCCTAACCCACATTGGAAGCTTTTTAATAGTTTTTGTCTTGATAGAAAAATTCTCACTCCATGGTCTTAAATAAAGGGCATCTCTCCTCCTAAACCATGGTCCACCACCCATTATTTTATCTCTGATTTTTGAACTTGAAAAGATGATGAGGAGAAAACCACTAGGAAGAAAAGTTAGCATAATTTGAATTCAATCCACACTTTCACTTGATCCAATTTTGAATCTCTAAAAACCCTGGCCAATATTTATTCGCGGAACTTACATATTAAATCTCTAGTTTTAAAACTCATTATGTCATGCTCGATCATCTCATCCTTAATAATCACTTATGGTGTAACATTTGTTCCTTGGATCGAACTTGCCATATATTTACTCTTCCTCTTATCTCCAACTTGGGCATCCATACTTCCAGGTAGGGCATCCTACTTCCAATTAGGGCTCTTAAATATGACTATCCTTCGAGGCTACCTAGAGGGGCTTCCTCCTAGCTTGCACTCGCTCCTGACCTGAATCGCTCCAAAGGTTTATTTAAGTTTGAGAGTAGAAGAAGAATCTTTTTATATTAAAATGAGATTGTGAACAGAAGAGAACAAATCAAAGGTGGACATTAGTAGAACCATCTGAAGAAAAATACCTGCGATGGCTAGTGCCATATTGTAAGGTGGACAGGGAAGCAGATACGAGCATAAGTTCAGGAGGAGGTTCAACTATATTATTTGGAAAGCTGAGCATTTTGTGTGCTACTAGGATGGTTGTTTGCTTGAATTAAGAGCATCAACAAAACAGAAGTGTGAGTTTTGTAGCCCGAGATTTAATTGGTTCCTCTTGTTAATTACAGGACGTTTTTAGGAACATAGTAAATTATACAGGGCATTGGCCTAAATGGTAGAGGTCAAGAGCTCTCTATCAAGATTTTTATAGAGTAAAAACTATCCTGTCCTTCTCATGTCTATTATGGAGCAAGATAATTAGCCTATTTATGAGTGTAATGTCCCAAAATAATTCCAGCATTGTAAATATTGTCTTTTGTGTTTTAAGTGTGTTTGGGCGTCATTGAGAGTATTTCGTCATATTTTGTGGTTAAAATAGGAGTTATAGGGGTTAACAAGTGTGTTTTGACAAGTTTGAAATTTGAATGTTGGTATATGGATTAGTAGAGTTAATTATGGTATTAAGAGGGTTTTTGTGTAAAAAACAAAGCTATATTATAGGCATTTGACAAAGTGACGTTTCGAAAGTTATTATTACTATTATTTCTTTTATTTCTTTGTTGTGGGGGGGTCCAATTTAACTTAAGTGACTTTAAGTGATCTCAACATGCGATTATATCATAGCCATTGGATCTTATGAGATTGAGATCTAATCTCAACCCTCCATGGTTAAATCTAAGGCTGGGACTTAATCTCACTTTAGGGTTTGAGAATAAAAGGGACTTTAGGGTTTCATTTGTGGGTATTGTGAATTTGGAGAATTTGGAATTTGGGAGAGCTTTGCTCTTTTGGGCTTTTGCATTCTGCTGCAGGAGATTATTGGGGTTCCCTTTAGAGAGATCCATTGGAGGCTTGAAGGGGGTAAAACCCTAGGGCTATCTACTACCCATTGAAGAGGCAAATCCATTCAGGGTTTGCATGTGTGCATCCATTGTTGAGATCAGAGGTTTCAAAGACTGTTTTTGGCATCAGATTTGAGAGGGTTTGAAACCCTAGGTGGAGCGCTCAACCTGGGAAGTGATTCATTGGCCAAATATTGCTCCAGGAAGTGAACGTCCAGCCTTGGAGAGGTTGTTATTGCAGTTTTGGAGGCAGTTTTGTGTTTGACAAGTGCATATCAGATTTGTAAGGGTTTTTTAGTCTATTTCTGTTGCGGCAAATATAAATAAAAAAATCAAAATATTCTGCTGTTATGTTTGCTGTATTTTCCAGTTTTCTGTAGCTTAGGTTTTGAGCAATATTTTGTTGTAAAATTCTGCAAGTGTTTTGTTTTTCTTGAGTTGGTATATTTCAACGAGAGTTACTTCAATCTGCCCCCTTAAAAATTCTTTTGTATATCTATAGACAATCATAATTATGCAAAGAAGTTTAAAAATTGTCGTGCTGCACCTTAAATTTTATTCCATAGTATGACCCCATGATAACTACTGTGTCTAATGGTAAGTGTCTGTAGACACCAGTTCAGGACAAAAGGTGAAGTAGATTTTGTGTATAGGAGTCTAAGTGCAAAATGCACTTAAGTTTTGTAATGTAAATAAATGTAAAATGAAATGCAAAGTCAAATGTGAAATGAAATGAAATGTAAATGTCATGAAATGACAATGTAATGCAATTTGGGTCTAAGTTTGATAAATTGCAAATAAACTATAGTAGGCATTAAGGGTGTCATGTATACGTCCGAAGGGGAAGACGGTTGGGTGGTGAGCTGTCCTAGAGGCTGTTGTTGGAATGGTTAGGACCCAAGCTTAAATAGAGACCCCCCTTCATTTCATCACCATATGCATAGGAGAGCAGACCATATGTGTTTTATGCCATGTGTTGGTAGAGGAGCACGTGAATTGAGAACAGTGTAGGAGACAGTATGAAGACTATCTTGTGAGAGGAAGTATTCTGTTTATTGTAGTTGCAATCACACATGTATTGACAGTGTTGTACAGGCCATGAGATAATGCCAATGACATCTCATTTCCATTTCCATCTCTAAGTGTATGTTGTGTATGCATTGCTATTGTAGAGTTGTAGGATCTGTTCTGTGTATGTAAGTTGCAGGTTGCAGGTAGAAGACAGAGGTTGTAGGTTGCAGATAGAAGTTATAATAACTATATGAGAGTCGTTGTATAGTTGGACTTGTCGTACGAGGGAGAGTGTCGTACAAGGAAGGGATGTAGCTGATGTTGTACGAGAGGATTGTTGACTTGGATGAAGCTTGCCATCAAACAGAAGTGTCGTACAAGTGTTTGCTGTACAAACACTTGCCATACAAATAGATGTTGAATGTGTCGTTCAAGTATTGATTATGTGTGATGTTGGGCCTGGGCTTGCAATGTGGGGAATATTATATATTTTGTATATGGGTATTATGGCATGGGCCACACATAACCCAAGGGTTTATATTGTAATATTTATTTTTAAAAAGGAAAAGATAAATTAAATCAAAGAGAAAATATACAAAGGAACAAAAGGCGCCAGAAAACATAGGACACATGCATACAAAAGACACCGAGAAAGTCACCGGAAATCAGAAAACACCAGAAAACTAAGGTGCTAGCATTCAACAGAAGAAGAAAAATAAAAAACATAATCGACAACATAAAAGCAGAAAAAAACCTGTTCTTTTATAAAAACAGGAAGCTCACAAGCATCCTCCAATTCATCTTCGGTGAGCTATATTCTTAGTAATTCTGAGATTGGAATGTTTGCTTTTAATAGCATTGTTGGCAAGTGCATCTGCAGTCTTGTTAAATTCCCGATGAATGTGGAAATAGTGCACTTGAGAATTTTTTTTAATTAGGTCTTTCATTTTGACCAAGATGAGTTGAAGCTGAATGGAGCTAACCAAATTGTCCTTGGAGAGAGCATTTATAATAAGGGCAGAGTCCCCATAAATGTGCAGGTGTCTTTTCTGCTGCTCACTCGCAAGCCAGAGCTTCCGCAACATTGTTGGAAGCAATTCCAAGGTTGATAGAATAATTGAGGGCAAGCCTCCCATCTTCTTTCATGATCACTCCCCCTGCAGCAGCTATGCCCCATTAGACTTAGATGCCCCATCAAAGAACAAGGCAGGGTAATGTATCTTTGGGGGCATTATAGCTAAAACATTCATGTTGGTAGATATGAATTCTTGAAGATCAAGCTGACTGATAAGATTCAATTCTTGCATAGTTAAAATTTGTTGATTTTGCTTATATTTGAATGTGGATTTGAAATTGGTCACAAGGTCTAACTATTGTTTTAGTGAGGATGCTACTCTTTTCCTTTTACTATTCTTTCAGTGAGGATGCTATTATTTTCCTTTTTACCTTCGAAGATCAACTTGTTCCTGTTCTTCCAAATGTTCCATATAACAAAGAAGGGGATGTCATTCCAAAGGGATTTGATTAGAGGCTTCCCCTTAAGACCCCATTTATAATTTGATTGCCAATTGATTAAACAGTTCCATGCTGAGAGTTCCAAAAAAAGGAGAGCCAAATTGGAGGGCTATCTTTTAACCATATAGGAGTGGCAGAGCTACACTCAAAGAATAAGGGGAACATAGTTTCATCGTCCTTCATACATCTTGAACACACATGGGGGCCACTAATATTCCTTTTTTGTAAGTTTTCACCTGTGAGGATCTTATTTTGAAGAACTAACAAAGAAAATATTTGTATCCATGGACAACTCTGATTCCAATTTACTCCCCAGCTCTGCGCAAGCTGTTAAGAGCTCTTTTAAGAGTTTTAGCAAGTAAAATGTAGGGATAAGGAGATAGTGGGCAGCCTTGGCAAATTCCTCTAGAAGGTTGAAAGAAAGCAGAAGGTTCTCCGTTGATCAAAGGGGAGATCCAAGGAGCTTTGATACAAGCTCCAATCCATTGAATCATTTGGGCCAAAACCCAAACTTAGTGAGAATTCTATCAAATGAGTTTTTTTCAATGAGTTTACACATGTTTTTATGAGGGGTCATGGTCCCCTAGAAACTATAAGTTGACTCTTATCAAAAGCATTTGTCATATCCAATATTATGTCAATCTTCTTTGATTTGAGATTGGAACAGGAATGAAGAGCCTCATGAACCATAATGATGTTGTCATATATTTGCTTGGCTAGTTCTTCAAAATAAGATCCTCATAGGTGACAACTTACCAAAAAGGAATATTGTTGGCCCCCATGTGTGTTCAAGATGTATAAGGACAATGAAACTATGCACCACTTATTCTTTGAATGTAGCTCTGCCACACCTATCTGGTTAAAGATAGCCCTCCAATTTGGCTCTCCCCTATCTGGTACTCTCAACATGGAACAATGTTTAATCAATTGGCAATCAAATTATAAGTGGAGTCTTAAGGGGAAGCCTCTAATCAAATCCCTTTGGAATGCCATCCCCTTCTTTGTTATATGGAACATTTGGAAGAACAGGAACAGGTTGATCTTTGAAGGTAAAAAGGAAAATAATAGCATCCTCACTGAAAGAATAGTCAGAGACCTTGTGACCAATTTCAAAGCCACATTCAAATATAAGCAAAATCAACAAATTTTAACTGTGCAGGAATTGAATCTTATCAGTCAGCTTGATCTTCAAGAATTCATATCTACCAACATGAATGTTTTAGCTATAATTCCCCCAAAGATACATTACCTTGCCTTGTTCTTTGATGGGGTGTCTTAAGTCTGATCCGGGCATAGCTTCTGCAGGGAAAGTGATCATGAAAGAAGATGGGAGGCTTGCCCTCAATTATTGTATCAACCTTGGAATTTCTTCCAACAATGTTGCAGAAGCTTTGGCTTGTGAGTTTGGATTGAAGTTGGCTATTGAGCAGCAGATAAGACACCTGCACATTTATGGGGACTCTGCCCTTATTATAAATGCTCTCTCCAAGGACAATTTGGTTAGCTCCATTCAGCTTCAACTCATTTTGGTCAGAATGAAAGAGCTAATTAAAAATTGGATTATTTTCAAAAGTTGGATTAATTATGTTAGATCTACGTCTGTTTCATATTATCTCAAGTTGACTCCTTTATAAATGTTGGTGTAGAACAAGATTATTTCCATATTGCTCAAATAAGAAAATATTTTACTCTATTATATCAATCCTTATTTATAGAAGCTCTTATGGTTCTAGCAAAAACCTTAAGATGAATAAAAAATGTTGGCAGTCGTACACTTTGGAAAACAAATAATTACTCCTAGTCCTAAGTAAAAATAATAAATGGCTTTATAATTACATGGCGCTATATTTCTTCTAATAATCTGTAATTAAATTTTCTCTATAGAAAGGAAGAAAACCATAGAAAGTGGATTCCTTGAAAGGTATTGAGTAACATTGTAAGTAATTCTTCTTTTTAATGAAAAATCATTGTATGTGGAAACAATTAATACAATACAACACATCTTACATATACTTAAGATTATGTCACAGGTACTTATAACAAAATTCAAAACAAAAGCAAAGACAAGCTTTGCACCAAACTGTATGTATGAACTCTATAAATTTTATTTTTAGTGGAACATGATTGAAGTCCCAGTTTATGCACTTCTATAACTTAGAATTGGCCTTATTGTACAAGGAGCATTTCTAGACAGGGGAATATACATTATGGCTTGATATCTTTTGTGATCCTTAAAACTCTTAAGGAAGCCCTTGAGAACACTAAAGAGTACCATATGTTATAGGTGGCTTTTTTCATACCTGCACATAACAGGGAAACTAGAGGCTTCTATTTTTATGGTTAGCATGTAATGTAATCCTACTCGACCATTGATTAGTATGGATTAATAAGCGATGGATATAATGAATAATCTATCTTACTGAGCTTTTAGGGTGACAACTGGAGATGACCATCATTAAACCTATTGTGATAATTCTGAATAAATTGGATATCAATTTCACCACCATCTGCTAATTATTAATAGAGAATATCTAGTTTAGAGTATGAATATGCCAAACCTCTTGTGCATTTCAGTGGAGATTTTGTATGGAAAAACTAACACATTTTATGTGGCTATTGTTTCTCTTATGTTGAGATGCTTAATCATGCAAGAAACTTGAGACAAATGCTGATTGGAGGCCTGAGAATGTATGGCATAGTTCTAGGCAAGAAAAAGCATCTGATCTTTGTTTTTCATGATGTTCAAACAAACTTCAATGTTAAACTGGCAAAATGTACATGGGAGACTGTCAATACCCAACTGGATCTTGGGCTTGGTATCTTAAATGTTAAGGAATTATTATTTGGGGTCTGGATATGTACAATCTGTGGTGCCTAGTAGTATGACTTATGGAAATAAACATTTCTGTAGAAAGGAGACATTGTGGCACTTGTAATATTTTGTTAAATAAGGTATTTATCTAAGCAGAAAAACTATCTAACTCGAGTTTCTTTTAGATTTTATTACTCTCTTCACTTTTTCCATAGACAAGAAATGAAAAGTCGCTGAGTACTTGTTACAAGCACCTGAGAACAACCCTGGCCATGCCTGAACGCCCTGCAACTTGTAAGAATTAACAATTATGAATCGGATGTTTTTGCTCAAGGGAGTCCTTGATTATGCTAGGCATATCTTATTTGTCTTTGTTGATTTTTCCATTTTGGCAATCAGATATGATTATTGTCAGAGATAGAGTTCTTGTCTTACTTCCCATCAACAATTTCAAAGTGGATATCCTCTACTATAAACGGGCAGTTTTCATGCGAACTCTGGGTCTCCATTATTGGACTTTTCAGACTTGACAGCTTTTGGTTGCATCTTCCTCTTAATGTTCCTTGTCTTGCAGTTTCACGTCTAGTAACCCAAGATTTTTATCTTCTTGCTAGGTCGTCGTATTCTTCAAAAACCTCCATACATCATCAGATTCAATTGTTTTACCCAAGGTTCCTCTCTTGTTTTCCCTCTTCATACCAAGTTGGAGCTTTGTCTCTAGAAGAGGGCAGTTGGCAGCTAAATACCTGTTTAGATGGCATATTTGATATTAGTACAATTATGTACCTCTTTGGGATACAAGGTTTATAATCTTCTTTTCTGCCGAGTGACTGTATTTTTTCAAAATATTAACCAAAAAAAGAAAGGCACCTTCAGACCTTAATATTTATCAACTCTGTACTAATTTTATTTTTTGTTACTTCTTGTTCTGCAGCTAGCAATATTCCTGTTGTAAAAGAAACAGAAGCTATTCTAGACCCATCGTTATTTTCTGTGGCACGCTTTTCCGTTGCAACTATTCCATTTATACCATTCATGTTCCAAACGTGGAGAGATTCCAGAACCTGTATTGCAGGAGTTGAATTAGGCCTCTGGGTCAGTGCAGGTTATCTTATGCAGAGCATTGGTCTTCTTACTTCAGATGCAGGCCGTGCTGCATTTATTTCAGCATTAACAGTAAGGCCTTCACTCCATCCTATTTGGATACTCCAATTTTTAACTTATTAAAAGACCCATCACTTATATCGTTCTGTTCGTATTACAGTTAAATTCTCAGCTTATTTTCGAAGTTAGCATGAAGTTATATTGTGTGCTTGTTCTTAGTGACTAGCAACTTGTTTGAGCATAGAATTTTGCATAACATCCTGAAAAGGTTGGCATTGTATACAGGTAATAGTTGTGCCGTTACTAGATGGTTTTTTAGGAACAAGGATACCAAAGATAACATGGTTTGGAGCAATAGTGGCCCTTATTGGAATAGCTCTCCTTGAATCAAGTGGATCTCCCATTACTGTAAGCAAATGTGTTTTGGGTTCAATTTGATGATAAAATTCTGGAAAATAGTGAACAAACAAAATAAAGTCAGTTATGTTTGATTGTTTTGACCAGTTTACACATTGCATCCTTGTGCATTGCATCCTTGTGCAGATTGGTGATTTCTGGAATCTTTTAAGTGCGATATTTTTTGGTATCCATATGCTTTGGACTGAACATGTTTCTAGAAATACAAGTAGGGACAAATACCTAGGACTTCTTGGGTATGAGGTCTATTCTTTCTCCGTTCACAGCAATTGAAATATTCTTGACAATATGCAAAATCCTGAAATATTTTGAGATGCATTTAATTTGTATAATCTGAAAAAGAGCTTAATGCAATAGATCTGGATTGAAAATGACTTCATTTTATGGTGCAGATTTTTGTGATAGCATTAGTATCTGCCATCTGGTACTGGTGGAGTAACGACACTTTCAATTTATATAATATGAATATGGAAGATGTAAATTTGATAGAATCCTGGCGAAAACTGGTTGCTCTTCCTTGGTTGCCAATAATCTATACAGGAATTTTCTCAACTGGATTTTGTTTATGGGCAGAGGCAAGTTACAGAGTTTCAGTTGCACAATGCATTTGACACATATATCCTCTTAGATTACATGCTAATTGTGGGAAATAACATCTGCAGCTAGCGGCAGTGCGGTATGTTTCAGCAACAGATGCAGCCATAATATATGGTCTAGAGCCTCTATGGGGTGCAGCTTTTGCATGGTTCCTACTTGGTGAAAGGTGGGGTCCGACAGGCTGGTTTGGAGCTCTTTTAATTCTAGGTAAGTTTAGTCCAAGAAGCTATACTGGATGTATAACAGCTTAAAAAATCAATATCGTTGTCCATTCTACATTTCATGGACCATATACCTTGCCTTCTAATGGCTGAAACTGCCATACATGCAATTTAGAAGGGAATCTATTTTGTATACCCATTATTTTTTGCCACAACAAGAGATAACACAAGTGAGATATTGCCAATTTTAACTAATGTATGATGAATCGTCACTCTTCTTCCTTTCAGGTGGGAGCTTCACGGTTCAGTTATTTGGGTCGCCACCAGAGAAATCATCAATATCATCATCAACAAGCCCAACTGAGTTAAAGGAGAGCAGTCCTCAAGTTGATTATGAAAACAAACTGTGTGAAACAAGGCATACACTTAACCCTGATGTAAAACAAAGAACTAGATCGAAGGCTTCAAAACATTTCAAATGATTGAAAGCCTTCCAACTTGTATGAGTGTCCAGGATGGTCCTTAAAAGTAGCGCAATTTTTTTTGCCAAGTTGGAGAGGAGCAAGCAAAAATTGGGATTGAATATCTTCCCCCTCCCTTTGAAAGGTAGAGAGAAATTGTATAATTTGTAAGTTGTATATGGGCAAGCAACAATTCAGATTTAATCTCTGTTTCTTTCACTAAGGCAAAAGAGAAATTGTATTATGTAATATGACAGGCAAAAGTCAGTATGAAAAGCTTGAGGATTTGATCAATACTGTTGAGTGTGTTCCTGATTCAATATAAGTTGCAGAATAATATTATAATAGCTAATAACCAGGCTACCAAACTAAACTGAGAACATTCTTATTATTTCTAGCAGTCTGCAAACTATGAACATGATGATGTTTGGTAAAAATTTGGGTCACTCAAGTATAAGAGACCATAGAACAGAAGTCCTTACCACAACAATTATTACAATCAAACTCATAGCCTTGTGGATATGGGTCCTTAACAAAAGCCCAAACCACGGGCCATGGCAAGGTACCTACTTTCCAAGTAAGTTACAACAGCTTGTTAATGGACTTGCTATGGCATAGCCATGGCGACAATAGAGTGAATCAAACATGTAACCTTGTACTTGTGGATATGTGTCCTTTACCAAAAGTCCAAATGGGGGCGCTATGGTAAGGTACCCACTTTCCAAGTTATTTACCATAGCTTGGTAATAGATTTGTTACGACGTAGCCATGCCATGAATAAAGAGAATTGAACTCATAACCTTGTATTTGTGGATATGGGTTCTTAACCAAAAGCCCAAACCAAGTCCATGGCAAGATACCCAGTCCATGGCAAGATACCCACTTTCCAAGTTATTTACAACTATTTGATCTTAAAGGCTTGACAAGGTTGCATCTCCTCATATGACTGCCATGGAGAATAGATGCAACTTTTCCATGCACTTTCATGTTGTCATCTTGAACATGAAATACCTGAATTATAGTTTGGAGAAAAAGGATTAGGACAGTATAGGCCCTCTTTTATATCTAGAGGACTTTGGGTTTCTTTGCGCATATTGATTGCAGTTTGTCATTAAAAGCATGAATTTTCTCAACCTTTTTTATCAAAGGGTGTTTGCCATCTCTGTTGGGAAGCTACTTTCAACTCCAAAAAGTCTGATACTTTCAGATAATCTTTTTTTTAATTTATTTGTGGAAAACATCCCAAAAGGGATGCCACTTTCGGGTAAGACCCAAGGAGGCAGGGGTAAAAACTAATTTATAGTGGAAAACACCCCTTTCGGGGTGCCACTTTCAACAGGTTGGGCATAGGAGGAATGGAGCCTTGTCGGCCTCTACCAGCACATAGGACATTCCTAACTATACCATATATCTGCAGTATGGAGACAAGGAGAATGGAACCTGGGTCGGCCTCTACCAGCACCCAGGGCATTTACCACTGCACCACAATAAGTAGATACTTTCAGAAAATCTTTCATTCTCTAATTATTGGCCCCACTTTCCTGTCAAGATGCAAGTCAGCAGTTTGAAGTGCTTGCCAATAAAGTCACGTAATGATTGTGGTTGGAGTAGGCTTCTCACTGTTAGGATAAAATAATTAGTACATTATTACGCCGATAGGCGTCCTACAATGGCAGCCAGGAAGGTCAGCCACGCCGTAAACAATATTAATATTTTATTAAAAAAACCGACATTAAGAAAATTATCCACCGACATTAAGGGTTACGTGTTTTAGGCGCCTCGAGATTGATAACTCTCGGCGTTTATAGATATATATATTTTATATATCTAAGCTAGTTTAGTTTATAGTTGAGATAGATTCTAGATAACCTATAGTTATCTATCTAGAAGCTCATGTTGATATTTTTGATGAGCTATAGTTAGATGGTTGTTATGTAAATCATATTAGATGCTTGATTGTTATAGGCTAATCTTAGCCTATGTTGATGTATAAAATTTGATGCATATTAAATAAAGGAATAAGATATATTCTGATCCAACACAACATAGATTTTGAACTTTGAGATGTCGTAATGGTGGTCTGTGACATAGAGGTAGGTGTTAGCCTGCAGTCAGGAGGGTTATAGTTGCCACCAATAAAATTTATTGAGTGAGCTATTAACATGCCATAGCTTGTCTTGCCTGAACTATACTTAAAACGTATGCGGTCTTTGCCATTACTAGTGATCAACCAATATTGAATTTGTTCCTATTGATTGGCAGGCATATTCATTAGCCAAGTTTGAAGGGCTTTAGTAAATAAGCAGGCTGACCCTACTTGTCCCATCTGGGGATAGAATTTAAATTATGAAAGAATTAGATGATTCAATGCTTCTTCTTTATATGCATTTACTTATAGGAGAGTTTGATAAGCTGCAGTAAAACATGAATCCCAGTTTTGTAGCAGCCAGTTCTGACGTGGCGTCACCTCAAGTATGAACAAGCATGTAGAGAGTGAAGAACATGAAAGCGATTTTGATTGTATATACAGTTTTGTCATATTGTAGTTTACATGACGTGTTTGACAAAATGAGTGTGCATG
Organism: Wollemia nobilis; assembly: GCA_028583015.1. NCBI lineage: Eukaryota > Viridiplantae > Streptophyta > Pinopsida > Araucariales > Araucariaceae > Wollemia > Wollemia nobilis. The sequence goes on from JAQPPZ010000541.1 coordinate 15,561,664, forward strand.
TACTTCGGATGTTCATGTAATTTGAACGTGATGTAATAAGATGTTAGGTAATTTGAGGGAGTAAGGGCAGTTAGGGTTAAGGTAAGAAGAAGTTGCAGAAGTTGGCAACTATCTCCTCTTTCCCAGGAATAGTACAAGGAGACCCCTAACATATTCTGAATAGATCCATACTATATTTGTGCATCTTATTGTTTATTGATGGCAGCATATCTGTGTGTGCAAGTAATTGCATGTGTTTCTGAGCAACTGTAGTGAACATTAATGCTGTGAATAATACAAATGACAATGTGCAGTTCCGTTCCATTTCAGATCTGAATATCTTTTTCTTGAATGTTGTTTATTCCTGTTTTTTATTGTCATTTACTCTTTCTATGTTCCTTCAATCATACAATACCATCACCGTGCTACAAGTTTTTCCTTCAAATCACTCTCTAAACTAAGCTCTGAATATTTGATATCATTTAATCAGAAATAGTAAAAATACAATCATAAGTGCCTAATCAACAAATGAGCTAGTTTGTTATAAAGTTTCCATTAAAAGTGGGTTTTGAAAGGGTCCCAAAACCTTTTTACAAAAGGTCAACGGACCATCCAAAAGGCAAAGGGCAGGCCTTTGAAAAATAAAAAGGGCATAGGGGACCAGTCCTTACAATCTGGGACGGGGGATCGACCCGTATCCAAAATATCCCAGGAATTAAAAAAAGAGAATCCCGCTCAGGGCTAAAAGAAATTAAATAATAATCCCGCCCAAGGGGAAAATCGGAATGTTGAATCCCGCCAAGGAACCAGAAGTCAAAACCACCTGGAAAGAAAAATCCGACCCTAGAGAGGTAGGAGGACCATAGAATACCATCAGGCAAATTTGAAAACCGCAACAACAAAGGAGAAATCCGTCCGTGAGGGCATGGGACCAACATAGACTGTTTGAGTAGGGAGGATTTTGACCAGAAAGCCACGAGACCATCACATACTGGTCCAACAATGAAAAACCTGTCCAAAAAGGCACGGGAAAACCACAGACCCATCCGACATGGGCCAGGAAGCAAACGGGTACATCTGAAACCCCATTTGCAACAAGGAAATTACCACGAACAACAGAAAGAGAAAACACGGCCTGGAAAGCGGATCAGCAGAAACCAGAGATCTCGACAGGCCACAAGATCTCTCTGCGGAGGAGATTGAATACGCAAGCTAAAGAGAGAGTCCAGAGACACCAACCACCAAGAAGACCCATGACTGGAGCAATCTTGGATACAGGGATTGTCAACAGAGGCCCGACAACTACAGCAATGATGAAACACGAGGTCCCCACCCAAAGACCTTTTAAAAATTGCAGAGCCAAACCACCAGACAACCTTTTAAAAGTCCGTTGACGAAAGAAAGCCAACCTAAAAGGTCACTGTGACGGTCCAAATAGCTGCGTAGATACAATCAAACACTAGAAAGCCAACCTAAAAGGTTCCAGGTGAATTCTATGAGCAAGGTAGAGGAGCAAGGGAGCGGGCAAATGGAACGGGGCTATCCTGCCAGGACGGGAGCTGTCACCCCCCTCTAGCTTATTATAAAATAAAATAAATTCTAATGGCAAATTATTGGCAAGATTCTAGAAAATCAAATAACAATTAATCCAGTAAAAGATGACAATTTTAAAATAACACATGCACAAAGTTAAAAAAATTCTCATGACAGATTATTTGTAAGACAAAAAAATAAAATTAACAATTAATTGGGTAAAAATGACAAATTAAAAATATATAATACATGCACATAGTTGCATTAACATCGGTGTATGTTTATTTATTTATTTATTATCAAAAGATCTAACATTTTTTTATTGAAATATCAACTTAAAAAAACTTTTACTTGTGAATAAATTTTAATTCAACCAACTTATTAACTAAATATTTGTTTTTTGATTTTTAAATTTTTTAAAATTATTATTTTTGGCACTTGTTTCTTACACTAACGGATAAAAAAAAAAGTAAGAGCATGAATTAAAAACTGAGGTTCATAGAAAATGTGTTCAAATCATTTAGAATTAGTGCCTTAAATTGTTGTTAGCTGCTAGCAGTTATATTTTGTATGATATTGCATCTAGCTCTTAAATACGACATTTATTTGTAAATTTGTTTTAAGGTGAATTTTTTGCCAAGAAAATGTAACATTTGTTCCCTTTAAATGGAGTTCAATCTGATCATTAGTACAAATAGATTACTCAATAAATACACATTTATAAATGCATTCTAATTCAGTTATGCATAATTTATTTTATGGAATTTTGAATTTTTATCTTAATTCAAATGTTATACATGGAGGTCAAATTAAATTCAATTAAAAATTAAACTTTAAAGTTTTGATAGTTAAAAGAATGCAAGATGATTCTTATTCCATGGGGAATAATATTGTAGGAGGATTTATCTATAAATTTGAAATATAACATACTACAATACAATTCTATTACCACTTATATAAGCAAAATATATAATGGGAGTCCTTACACTTACAAATGGATACAATGTGCATAGAACATGTATTCTTCACAACCATCTTCAATACATTATACTCGAATGAACCACCAACAACACACTTTGAACAACATACACACACCTAAAATACATATGGATAGATGGATGAGTGGATTTTGGATGCATTCCAAAAATGTAAGGGGTGGTCTACTTATAGTATTCTTGGGAAGGGGAAGGTAGTTGCCAACTCTACCACTTCCTTGTACCTAACCCTAACTACCCTCACATGATACTTTTAATCACAATATATCGTAATTACAAATGTATTTAAATTACATGACATTCTAGTTACACAAACATTATAACATTAAATAATCATTTTGTCAAACATTTAGCGTACAAACTACCAAATGACAAAACTTCATTAATTATGTAGACGCCAATTTGCTTGCCAACTTCTATCCCCTTCTCTAGAATTGTCGGCGTCCTTGACGACACATTAACTGAACATTGAGGATAACACTAAACAGTGTACAAGAATTTTGTCATGCTTCTTTTGCTTTCTCCTCTTCCAAACATCTTTTGTAACTAGCTTTAATTCAAATTACTACTAGCAACACATTGTCCTTTGATTGCTCACTCCACTTCCTGCAATCAATTGTATCACAAACATGATAGACAACATGCACTCTGCCTTTGTCAAGGATCAAGAGGATAGGAGCCCCCTTGTAGGGTTGAGGAGCAGTGCCCTTCACACGAACCCTATCATGATATAAGGCAAGGTTGAGGGGTAATGTCCCTGCAAGGTTTGGGGCAATGCACTTAGACCTGTTGGCCTTTTTGCCACATTTTGTAAAATCTAAGTTGTATGCAATTTTGGGAGTTAATCATTGTAAAACTTCTCTTTTTCCATCAAAAATGGTTGAGATGTATTTGCACTAGCTGCCTCCTTTTACTCAAAGCGGTTTTCTTTCAAACCCTATGGTTTCTCTGGCTTTTCTGCACTTTTCCTGTCGTTTCGCATGCAAAATTGTAAATGTTTTAGCATGGGGCGATGTCCTGGATAAACTTTCTGTTTAAATTATGTTTTTGCAAGATCGTTCCACTCTGCGCATATGGTAACAGTTTCAAGGACTTAAATAATTTTCAAATTATGCTTCCCTTTTGAACGCAAGGGGCACTTTTGCTCCTAGTTGTGGAGCAAAAGTTCCTATTAAAGGAGGGGGGAGCAAATGACTAAGTCTTGGCTAAGGCACAAAGTGATTTCACTCCATGTTGAGTCAAAGCCTTCCATAGAATTAAGTGTGCATGCTGACCAAAGACTTTCACTCCAGCAGTGGAGCGAAAGTACTTTCGCTCCACTTTGGGAGCAAAAGCTCCTTCTTGAGAGCCGTGAAAGTCAAAGCACAGGAAAGTCAAAGTCATGGTCAAAGGTCCTGTCGCTCCACCAGTGGAGCAAAATTCCTTGTCGCTCCACCAGTGGAGCAAAACTCAAGAAAAGGCACAATCGTCTTAAGTGTTAGGCCAAAGGGTGCTTTCGCTCCACTTGTGGAGCGAAAGCATCTTCACTCCACTTGTGGAGCAAAAGCTGCCCAGAAAGTAAAGAAGGCTCCAAGCAAGGCAAAGGTATGCTTTCGCTCCACTTCTAGAGCGAAAGTACTTTTGCTTCAGTTGTGGAGAAAAACTCCGACGGGCCCCAAACACAGCGAAAGATGCCCAAAACCGTTATTAACTACTCAACCGACCTCGAAGCTGCGCTTTGAGCTGTCCGATCATGGTGGATTAGGGGAACCTTCCACATTCAATGCCAAGTTATCTGCAAAATCAAATTTATGTTGTTAAGTCAGTTTCGGATCAAATCTACCTACCACCATCGTATAAGTGGTTGGGCATTAATATTTTGAGAGGTGAAATCCTCTATAAAAGCTAGAATTTTCTCTGTAACTAAGGATGGACAATCTTTGCTAGAAAAGCAATTGTATATCTTGAAATATGCTTCTAAAACACGAACTTTTGGTTCTGATCTTGAATCTTCTGTCTTTGTGTATGCCTTCTATCATGTTATTTCTATTAAGTTAGTCACTTTTTCATACAGCTTGAATTCTGTTTTTGGATTTAGCTGTTGGTAAAGGATTAATTCTTTAGTACCCCTGGAGGTAATGCAGGTGAGAGGATTTAGTGTCAGTTTATGTTAAAAATTTATTATTTTGATTACTTTTGGTTCGAGGGAAAGGTTGCGTATCGTGCTTCTTGTCCATCACCCCCGTATTTCAGGCTTTCAATCTCTTTTCCCATTCATTTCAGTAATTTCCTCCTCTTTCAGCATCTTCCCTAACCCTTATCTTAAAACAATTTTCATTTTATTTTCAACCAAGTACCGCTCGCAGCATTGAAGGCTCTACCCACATACGACGGTACTGGGAAGATGGCTTACGAGCATGTCCAAGACGTCGTTGGACTAGCAACCATTCACCACATCACCGAAGAAGATATTATGGTGAGATTGCTAGTGCTCTCACTGAGAGGTAAGCTCCTCTACTGGTACCGGTCGCTCTCGATCGACACCATCACTACATGGGACCAATTGGTAGAACAGTTGATAAGGGGCTTCAATGAACAAGCGGACCCCTTCTCTTTGTTGCACCAGTTCACCACCATCCAGAGGCATCCTCAGGAGGAGGTAGCCGACTTTAACGTCAGGTTCGCTCGAACCTGGCAGAGAGTCACTACCGGCCTTCGGCCCACCCCGGAGCAAGCGATGTTCTACTACTTGAGAGCTTTCCATTCGGATATAAGCATGAGCATCCGACATGCTAATATCAATACATTCCCTACCTTGTATGAGCAGGCGCAGAAGGCCGAGGCTGATCTGATAGCTATCAAAAAGTTGCCTCCCAAGGTGACTATGCCGATTTACCTAAATTTCCCTCAGAACATGTATCCTAGTGCATCTTCTCAGTCTATGCCTACACCCCCGATGTACCCCAATCAATCATGGAATCCCAACCCTCAGAATCAAGCGGTACCCACTCTGCAGTATCAAGCACCCATCGTTCCTCAGCTCCCAGCTCCTGTCCAATATCCAACATTGCCTGCACCATTGGCGCCATTGCCATTACCCGCGCCTCAGGCAGCTTTAAATGCAGACCAAGTCAAGGAATTGCAAGATTTATGAGCATCAATGAAGATGATGGCGAATGAGATGACTGTCATGAGGAGGAGGCAAAATGATCAAAGCTTCCAGCCAAGAAGATTTCCTCCTCCGATCACTAGGGAGCAAGCCGCTTCCACCAACAGGGCTCCTGAGAGAAATGTGCAATGCTGGAAAGTGAAGAAGTCGGTTCATCCGGCAGAACTTATTGGTGTACCACGTGCAATGACCCGCACAATGAAGAAACCTGCATGGTGCACCTCAACTATGTCCAGACATTGGTCGATGGCGCTTACGATGGGCAAATCAACATGATCAGAGAAGTTGGTCATAATTTCATGATGCCTTCCATCGAGCAAGTCTCAGTCCTCACCAAGGCTGGGAAGAAGCCTATTGAGGTAGATCCAACCCAGATGGATCCGCTAAAGGTGCCTCTGCATCCAAACCATGGAGCGAAAAGGCCCAATCACTGGCAAAAGCTCCCGATCCAACGACGACCTCAGAACAGTCCGACTTACTAAAGGACTTCCTACCACCATGAGCTAGAGAAAGGGGTTTCCAACCCAAAGCTTCGACTTCTCAGCCACAAGCCGAGATGCGAGATCAAGCCAGGGAGAAGCTCCGATACCCCTCACTGACCAAGCGTCAAAGGGTGGATGCCACGCAACAGTACCAGAATACCTACGAGTCTGCAAAAGGAGTGGGAGAATCTGGCACTTCGACCTACAACATAGTCGAAGAGATGAAGAAGGCCCCTACCAAGGTAAGCCTTTATGATGCCCTCCAACTTCCTGGTCAAGTAGACCTCTTGCAGGAATCTCTCAAGTCTGCCAAAGACAAGGAGAGTAGGCCGACGTAGACGGTGTTTGCTCAACCATTGATGACTTTGGCCATAGGTAAGAATAGGCCCCCGCCATTCTACCTTTCCCTTCGAATGGAAGGATGGATCGTACACAACTGCATGATCGACTCTAGCGCTGTGACGACCATCATGCCCAAAGCGGTGTGTGACATCATGGGCATGGAGTATACCCGGAGCAGCCCTGGGGTGTTGCAACTAGATGGGACTCCCGTAAAGATGGTAGGAGTGATCAAAGATGTTCCGATCCTCCTGCACAAAATGTCGCAAGTCACGGTCATCCAAGAGATCATGGTAGTCGACCTCGAGCCATATTTTAGTATGTGCCTCTCAAGAGAATTCATGGCCAAGTTGGGAGGCTACCTCTCCCTCGACTACTCGCATTTGGAAATCCCCTTCAAGGGGAAGAAATTTAAGCTCTTCAACGAGAAGCCTACCAGTTTTCATGTCGAAAAACTTGAAGACGAGGAGAAAGGCTCGGACTCTGTCAACCTGATGATAGAAGAAATGCAAGAAGTGAACCTGATGGAAGAATCTCTCGATGAACTCTGAGCTGAAGATGAGTTTTCTATGACCGATTTTAATGCCATCATCGGGACAGATTTAGGGTGCTACTCACTCACAAAGCCTGAAAAGGCTGAAATAAAAGCACCTGAAGAAAAGCCCTCGATATCTGATCAACTATGGAAACTTTTCTTCGATGGTGCATGATGCAAAAATGGTGTCGGGGCTGGTATCGCTCTTATCTCTCCATCTGGTGAACAAAAGACTTACTCGTACAGGCTTGCATGGAGTTGTACGAATAATGCAACAGAGTATGAGGCTCTGTGCCTCGGACTCAAGAAAGTCGAGAAACTCGGCATCAAGCAGTTGCAGATATTCGAGGATTCCGAATTGATCTACAACCAAGTCACCAACAAGTGCGTCTCCAAGCAGCACTATCTAAAGGCGTACCGCAACAAGGTGTGGGATTTGCTTGAATCCTTCACCACACTGAGCATCAAGTCGATTTTGCGAGAGCGAAATAAGCTTACGGACATCTTGGCCTCCATTGGCGCCCGGTTCTCACCGATGGACAATCTGATGCATAAGCCAAAAATGGTGAGGCTGATCTACAGGCCTTCTGTGCCTGATAAGAAGATCCACTAGCAAGTGTTCGACAATGATGAACAACTTGTCAATTTTTTGGTTAATGAAGCATCCTCAATTGAGAATCGAACTCTAGATGAAGAAGACCATGAGGGATTAATCCAATTGAAAAACAATCATATCCCCAAGGGTCTGATCACATTAGAAAGTTTATTTGATCGAAACGATAGGTCTATCACCCACAAGATCAAAGTAGACAGCAGAGAGTTCGTAGACCTGGAGTTAGAACCGGGAAAGTTATCAAAGTAGGGGTCGATTGCACAACCAAGGAGCTCCAACAGATTCACGCCCTATGCAAGGAGTACCCCGATATCATCGCTTGGTGCTATCAAGATCTAAGGGGGTATGACAAGAATGTCATCCAACACACAATTGAGCTGGAAGAAGGGATCAAACCCTTCAAGCAGAAATAGAGGCCCGTCAACCCGAAGATCGAGATGCTGATGAGAGTTGAGCTTCTGAAGATGCTTGAAGCGAAGATCATCTACCCGATCAAGCACTCCTCCTGGGTGGCCAACCTGGTCTCGGTACGAAAGAAGAATGGGGACATTCGCTTGTGTATTGATTTTCGAAATCTTAACCAAGCGTCGCTCAAGGACCACTACCCGCTACCTCAGATTGACCAGATTCTTCATGTAGTGGTGGGAGCGCAGAGGTTCTCTTTGTTGGATGGCTTCTCCGGCTACAACCAGATATGGGTCAAGGACGAAGACCAACATAAGACTGCGTTCACCACCAAGTGGGGAACCTTCGCCTATCAACGTATGCCCTTCGACCTCTCGAACGTCGGAGCGACTTTCCAAAGGGTGATGGACCTCGCTTTTGGTGAACTATTAAATCATGTCATCATGATCTACTTGGATGATATGATAGTCTTCTCCCATAAGAGGGAGGAACACGACCTGCATTTACGACAAGTCTTTGAGAAATGTCAGGAGTTCGAGGTCTCCATCAACCCCAAAAAATTAATTTTTGTAGTGAAGGAAGGCAAACTTCTCGGGCACTTGATCTCTGAGAAGGGATTAACTATCGATCCTGCCCGAGCTGAAGCGCTCCTCCGACTTCCACTACCATCGAACAAGAAAGCCCTGCAGTCCTTTTTCGGACAAATCAACTTCGTTAGGAAGTTCATAGCCGACTTCGCCCAAGTGGTGAAGTCGATGACCGAGCTTCTGAAGAAGGATGTCGAGTTCAAGTGGACCGATGTAAGGAAGTAGGCATTCCAAGAAATCAAGGAGTGGATCGCTCAAGCTCCAGTCCTCATAAATCCTGACTACGCAAAATATTTTATCCTGTACGTTATCGGGGAACCAGAAAGCTACGCAATTGTTCTAACCCAAAAGGGGGAAGATGGAGATGAGCGCCCGATAGCGTTCTTGAGCCAGATCATCCAACCGCATGAAGGAAGGTACAATTTTATCGAAATACAAGTGCATGCGGTGATGAAATCACTCCAGAAATTTAGACATTTCGTCTCCTAGAGTAAGACGATAGTGTACGTGGTACACCCCGACGTCAGGAGTTTCATTATTCAGGGAGAGCTCGACAATAGGAGGGTTGGATGGGTCTCCAAGATCCAAGAATTTGATATTGAAGTACACCCTACCAAGTTAGTCCGAGGTCGAGCACTCTATCAGGAACTAGCCAGAAGTGTTGCAGCCGAAGTGGCAAACCCCAAATCAGAGCACTCTACACCTGAAAGCAACCTTGCCAACCTATCGGTTAGCAGTCCAGATTGGATGGATGACCTTGTCGAGTACTTCGACATAGGAAAATGTCCTTCTCGCTTCAATGCTTCGCAAAGAAGGAGATTTCACTTGCAGGTTGGTCGGTACGTTCTGACACCCAACGGACTGTTCTATCAGAATATCGATGGAGTCCTCTTGAGGTGCATCAGAGAGTCGGAGAAATCAAAGATCCTTGAAGAGTTTCACTCTGGGATTTTGGGAGGTCATTTCGTGGGCAGGCCAATGGCCCTGAAGATCATCAAGGCAGGTTACTACTGGCCCACCCTCTTCGCTGATGCTTTCAAGGTCAGTCAGTGTTGTGACAAATGCCAACGCTACTCAGGCAGAACCCGGAATGCCTCGTTTCCTCTCCACCCCATTCAAGCAGAAGCTCCATTCCAGCAATGGGGCTTAGACTTCATCGGGATCATTAACCCCAACTCCTCCATCGACCACAAATACATTTTGACCGCTACAAACTATTTCACTCGATGGTCGGAGGTAGTGCCAACCAAGCAGGCCAACCAAGACGTGGTTATCTCTTTTCTTCAAGGGTTGATCACTCATTTTGGCGTGCCTGAGGCGATCATGTCTGATAACGACTCTCCTTTCACCGATGCAAGGATCTATGAGTTCGTAGTCAGGTACGGGATTTATTTGAAGACCTCATCTAACTATTACCCGTAGGGCAATGGATTGGCGGAGTCTACGAACAAGAACCTGCTATGGATTCTGAAAAGGTCCTTGGAGGAGAATAAGCGAAGCTGGCATCTGCTCTTAGACCAGTCGCTTTGGGCCGATCGCATTTCGATCAAGCGCTCAATCAAAACATCTCCCTATTCACTGGTGTACGGGAAAGAGGCAGTCTTGCCCACGCACATAGAGCTACCCGCATTGCAGTTACTCAAGTGGCTCGATGGTGAAGAGGGTGAATTCGACCCGATGGATGCAAGGTTAGCCCAACTACTGCAGTTGGAAGAAGACAGAGAGAAAGCTTATGAAGCTTTCGCAAAGCATGTCGAATCCACCAAAGGCTGGTTCGGTAAAAAGACTTCTGAGAGAGCCTTCAATGTTGGAGACTTGGTCTTAAAATGGAATGAAAACAAGTCTAAGTCGGGGAACCACGATAAGTTCGACGCCTTCTGGGAAGGCCCATTTCGAGTCTCCGACGTCAATCAGATCAATTCCTTCATCCTGCAGGACATGGAGGGTTTTACTCTCCCAATTTCGGTGAACGACTTTCTTTTGAAGGCTTACCACCAATGAAATCTCGAGAAAGTCCGATAGTGCCAGGTATGATCTTGTGTATATATTTAAAAAAAAGTATGTATATAGTGTGTTTTCGCTCCACTTTTGGAGCGAAAGCACTTTCGCTCCATTTGTGGAGCGAAGCTTTTTAAAAAAAAAAATAAAAATAATAAATGTGCTTTCGCTCCACTAGTGGAGCGAAAGCCTTCCCCTTCCTTTCTTTTGTCTTTCATTTTTATTTTTATTTCTTTTAAGGTCGTCCATCCGAAAGGCGCCATGTGTCAAGAAGAGATAAGTTTGAAGGTGCTCTCTTGCCTAGCAAATGTTATAAAAGTGGGGTCATTCGACATCTTTATCCAATCAAAGTGCTTTCGCTCCATAACGCTCCGAAGCGCGCCTCCCCATGGCAAGTCCAAGTGAGCGCTCCTCTCGAGAAGCGCGCGCCCCAAGGAGGATTTTCTTAGCCGACATCGTTATTCATCATTAACGAGGGTGAACTACCAGCACGAGGGCAAATAAGAGGCGCACGATTCCATGCATGATTTCCACCTACATTAACTCTCGATGCTAGCATTTAAAGTGGTAGATTTGAAAGGAGTGCTATAAGGAGAAGGGTTTACCAGAGCCATTTCGTGCCCTTCATTGTAGTTGCATTTTCATGCAAATCTTGCACCCTATAGTTTCTAAATATTTTATTTGTGCAAGAGTTCGAACTAGAATAGTTGGTTGGCAGAAATGGGCAAGAAGAGTGGGGAGCATAGAGAGAAGGCATCCAAGGAAAAGATGATGTCCCCAAAGGAGAGCGGCTCGAAGAAGCCACGAAAGCATGTGAAGAAGCTAGTAAAGTTGACGCCGCTCGAAGACAACCTCTTTAGACTTTGGGACTATCTGATGATGCATAAAGACATCGAAGAACTACGCTAGGACGTCGAGAAGGCGTTCAAGGAAAACCCGACTGGAAATGCGTTGGTTGCAGTTCACCACTCGCACCTGTTCTTTTACATGTGCACGCCCGTGCATCATTGCCCAGAGTTTGTGTGGGCAATTTCACAATTTTATGATGCCCAGACAAGAACAGTGTGGGATTCCAGTGGGAATAAGTTGTTCCCCATTACAGTTGATATCGTTCGAGAGGCTTTTGCCTACGGAAAGAAACCCTCGACTAATTTCCTCCCCAGGAAGATCACCAGTTCTGAGCAGAGTGAGAGGTATCAACCCACGCCTCAGATGTGTCAGTTCATGAGAGAGCAGTTGGGAGGAGCGCCATCATCTAGGGAGCTTCCCGAATTACCCAGGCGCCTGACAGAGTTCGTGCACCATGACATTTATTCAATTCTGGCATGGGTGATGGGGCTCTCTACCGATGCTATAGTCTACAACTGGCAGGTGTCCATGGTAGAGTCCATTTTTCACAATGAAATCTATTTCCCATCCAAGATGAAGTCGAATACCCTGCCAGTTTTCTTCGACTAGGCAGAGTGGGTGGCACGATAGATGCACCTCTCATTATCCTACCTACAGAGCCGCAAAGATGATCAGTTCAGACATTGCTCCTCCCTCGCATGGTATTTCTTCTACCACCTGCATGAGCGCTTCCCCTTCATCCCCAAGAATCAGTCTGACGAAGAAGGCAAGGCATTGTCGGTCTATCTCTAGATGCAGAGCTTGTCCAGGGATGAATCGTACTACAATTTTAATCGAGTTTTCTTGGGGTCGACGCTGAAGCTGATCTATGGCCACTACGAGCGAGTTCCCGTGGGGATGAGAGACAAAGTGGTGGATGAGAAGTTGGGAGATATTTTCCTGCTCACCCAGGGCTTGGTAATCAAAATTTTTGGGTTCACAGAGAAACCCTTCCTGTTGCCCTACTATGCCACATCATACCTGTTTGCCCTAGAGGTCGCCCGACAATGCGACTTCACCAATGATTCGTACGAGAAAGGTAGAGGGAAGAAGCACACATGTCCTATGCCCTTCGAGTTCGAAGACATCAAGGTGATGCAGTGTGGCCAGAACGTTGTCCTTTCGATAACGTTGTACGACTTTGGGTTAGTTGAGCTCCCCCAATACTGGAAGTACGATCCACGTGACGTCTTCCGAAATTTCATTGGAGCGAAGTCTTTTCATTACTGCCCTCACCCGAACATCATCGCCCAATGAAATAACCCTACGGGGCATGAGTTGGAGTGGCGCATCGATGAGATGGTGCCCTTGCCCCCTGGCATGACTTTTACACCATAGAGGTTGACTACGACCCAACTGTCAACCCAGAGCAGAGGCTTCCCAAGGATGTGTACCAGGCGATGAAGGAAAAGTTGTGACATTGGTCAGATCACAAGATAAAAGAGTGGTGGATCATGAGAGTCCACAATAACAAAATGCTTTCTGACTACCCAATGGCGTTGGATGATAAATTCTCCATAGTGTATGATGAAAATGTAGACACCTATCGAGCCTCCTCATTTTTTGAGATTGTGCCACGGAGCACACAAAGCCCTGACGAAGTGGATGACCTGGCAGTAAAGAAGCACGTGGTGCAAGGCAAGGGCAAAGCAATCTGTGGTTGGAGAGAGTGGGCCATCACCTCATAAGAAGCAGAGTGCTCTCCCAAAGAGAAAATCTGAAGAGACGCCTCTCTCACAACAAGCAACAAAGAGGCCACGAACCAACGCTCCAAGGCCCCCTAGAATGAGCTCTTCTATGGCACCTAAAACCCCTCCATCGAGCGCTCCTGAAACGCCTGTCGCGGAGCATTTGGAAAAGTAGAAAGGAGAGGTGGAGGTGATTGATGTAGAGGCGATTGACATGGAGGAGAGAGAAGACCCACACACGCAGCATTCCACTTCCTCGGCTCCTTTGATCACGGAGCCCGAAGGTACGCATTCACTCTTTTCTCTTTCTTCTTCCTCTCTCTAGTAGTCGTTTCCTCAATGCTTGAAACCCTAGTCATTGCTCCTATTTCTCTTCCTCCACCCCTCACTGCGATTTTTGATATTTTAATTTTCCCAACCCTTTCATCGCCCTCAACTACATTCACATCTTTTGCAACTCGCCTTAACGCTTTCATAGTCTTTGCACCTGTTAGCCTTCCTTTCTCTATTTTGAAGACCCTATCACTGATATTTCCTACCATAGAGATAAATCCATTTTCCATTTCACCACCCTCTACTATCATGGCATCAATTGCATCTGATATTTTAACACCTAAGCCCACCATCTCCATAGTTGCTATCCAGACCCAAGCACCCTTGAGGGTTAGCACAATCACTTCCCCTCCTATTTCCCATATATTATTCAAACTTGAGCCGCAACATCCTCTCTTTCCTTACACACCGATCCTCAGAGTTCAGGAGCCGCTCGAAGCTGAGTTGGAGATGATGCAACACCTTGCAGCTATGAAGAGCATTCACAAGGTGCGTCATAGCTCATCGCGCTGGCAGAGGGACCGCAGAAGGAAGGAGGCGCAAACTCTAGCGCTAGCTGAGAAAGCATCCATTATCAATCCAGAAAGGATGGAGCTCCACACGGTAGAGAAGGTGCCCATTGTTCAAAAGCCCCTGGGGGAGATGACCCCGACTGATTACACTTACCGCCATACCATGGAGGACGTGACAAAGATTAACACGACACAGAAGATGGGCAACATTCAAGTCGAAATGGGCTCCATCTATTTTCATGGCGAGCACTACAAGGAGCGCTTCTTTGAAGCGTAGGCCAAGAACTTCGAGCTTGAGGAGGCCTTGGCGAAGGTGAGGGGACAGCTTGAAATGCTCGAGTCCGAAGTCGCGTAGTTGAGACAATGCGTGGTTTCGCTAGAGGTGGAGGTCGATGAGCATTCCAAGGTGCACGCCCAAGCAGATCAGTAGGTGCAGACATTGAGCGTTCAGGTCCAATAGTTGCAGGCCGAGTTAGCAGAGAAGACATCGCAGCCTGTCGCGTTCTCTAAGGAGCGCATCAAGGAGATGCGCCTACAGTTCCTGACGGATTTCTCGGCAAGAGCTGCATGGGGAGTCACGATTTTAACTTTCTTCAGGGAGGCGCAGGAGGCAGTTGCCGCTGGCAGCTCCATTTTAGAAGTTGCTCAGATAGATGTTGATCTTTGGCTAGACTTAGCCACGCAGCTCCAGAAAATTGAAAATGTGGATGCCCACCTTACTCCCATGAGCCCCCTGGCTCGATCCTGGGCAACAGCGAAGATGACCCTGCGCTCTTTCTTCACGAAGCTCGAGCTGACCAAAGAAGCTCGTAAGCTCTCAGACGCCCTCGAGCAGGAGAGAGACGTTTTGCTGCAATACTTTAATGCCCTCGCACAAATCGACATCCCGCTTCACAGACAATGAAGGAGACATTCCACCACTCGAGGAGTTAAGGCCGATATGGGCGACATTCATCAGCAACGCCTCAGACGTTGACGCTTGGGAGGATCCAATTTTAGATGCACAGGTGATGCCTTTCATGGCCAAATATGCCACAATTGAGTCTTGCTTGCAGGAGTTCGACCAGAGGCTGGATCTTGCTGATATTGAGCGAATTGAGACCTTTCGTTACCTGATCCAGGAGCTCCAAAAACAACCAACCTTTTGCCTCGACCACTGGGTCAATGCTTCCATAGTGTACGAACATGTGTTTAAGAGCTCTCTGGAAATATTTCTCCCCATCAGCCGCACGAGCTAGATTCGAAGGAGGCAGAAGGCGAGCAAGAGAAAGAAGAGGAAAAGGACCGACTTGAAGAAGTCCCAGAAAGCAGCGATGAGCAGTCCGAGGATGCTGAAAGTGAAGATGACTCTGCAACCCAAGGATAAGGCCTGGGATCTTTGCATTGAGGCAGGCTCAATACCCCGTGAGCCGCCAGAGATGTTGGCCTTCCTGCCACATTTTGTAAAATTTTAAGTTGTATGCAGTTTTGGGAGTTAATCATTGTAAAACTTCTCTTTTTCCATCAAAAATGGTTAAGATGTTGTATTTGTTGTGTTTTCACCAGCTGTCTCACTTTCTTACTCAAAATATGTTTTCTTTCAAATCCTATGGTTTCTCTGGTTTTTTTGCACTATTCCTATCATTTCGCATGCAAAATTGTGAATGTTTTAGCATGGGGCGATGTCATGGATATATTTTCTGCTTAAAATCTGATTTCTGTAAGTTCGTTCCACTCTGCGCATATGGTGATAGTTTCTAGGACTTAAATAATTTTCAGAGCATGCTTCCCTTTTGAATGCAAGGAAGGGGCACTTTCGCTCCACTGGTGGAGCAAAAGTGTTTTCGCTCCCAGTTGTGGAGCGAAAGTTCCTATTAAAGGAGGGGGAGCAAATGACTAAGTCTTGGCTAAGGCACAAAGTGCTTTCACTCCATGTGGAGCAAAACCCTCCATAGAATTATGCGCTGACCAAAGACTTTCGCTCCACTTGTGGAGCAAAAGTGCTTTCGCTCCACTTAGGGAGCGAAAGCTCCTTCTTGAAAGCATAAAAGTCAAAGTGCAAAGGAAGTCAAAGTCATGGTCAAAGGTCCTGTCGCTCCACCAGTGGAGCGAAATCTCTATCGCTCCACCATTGAAATCTTCTCCACTAGTGGAGCGAAACTCAAGAAAAGGCACAATCATCTTAAGTGTAAGGCCAAAGGGTGCTTTCGCTCCACTTGTGGAGCGAAAGCTGGCCAGAAAGTAAAGAAGGCTCCAAGAAAGGCAAAGGGATGCTTTCGCTCCACTTTGGAGTGAAAGTAATTTTTCTCCAGTTGTGGAGCGAAACTCCAGGTGGGCCCCAAGCACAGCGAAAGCTGCCCAAAACCGTCATTAACTGCTCAACCGACCCCGAAGCTGCGCTCTGAGCCGTCCGATCATGGTAGATCAGGGGAACCTTCTGCATTCAATGCTAAGTTATCTGCAAAATCAAATTTATGTTGTTAAGTCGGTTCCGGATCAAATCTATCTATCACCATCGCAGAAGTGGTTGGGCATTAATGTTTTGAGAGGCGAAATCCTCTATAAAAGCTAGAATTTTCTCTGTAACTAAGGATGGACAATATCTGCTAGAAAAGCAGTTGTATATCTTGAAATCTGCTTCTAAAACATGGACTTCTGGTTCCGGTCTTGAATCTTCTGTCTTTGTGTATGCCTTCTATCATGTTATTTCTATTAAGTTAGTCACTTTGTCATACGGCTTGAATTCTGTTTCTGGATTTAGCTGTTGGTGAAGGATTAATGTTGGAGTACCCCTGGAGGTTATGCAGGTGAGAGGATTTAGTGTCGGTTTCTGTTAAAAGTTTATTGTTTTGATTGTTGTTGGTTCGAGTGAAAGGTTGTGTATCGTGCTTCCTGTCCATCACCCCCGTATTTCAGGCTTTCGGCCTCTTTTCCCATTCCTTTCAGTAATTTCCTTCTCTTTCCGCATCTTCCCTAACCCTTATCTCAAAAACCACTTTTATTTTATTTTCGGAACCAGCCCTACTGGAGATTGGCACGGAGGACATTTCTTTCCTTCGGCCATTCAATGCTTGGCAGTGGGTCTAGGGCGCTGTAGACTTAGAAAATCTATATCTAGGCCGATTCGATTGCCAACAAGACCTCAACAAAGAAAAATAAAAACCTTCATTGTTTGAACTTAATTTTCTCGTCTATATTTTATTGGCCTTCACTTGAACCTCTCAAAATTCTCTTCAGATTTGAATGACCTCTCCTTGATCAACCTCTTCTTGTCTCATGAGACTTCTTCTTGGCCTTAGATAACTTTGTATTGGTCTTTGATGAACATTCCTTAGCCTTAGACGAGCTTATCTTGGTCATTAGTAGACATCCCTGAACCTTAGGCGATCCTCCTTCTAGGTTAGATGATTCTGTTTTGGTCATTGACGAACATACCTTGGCCTCAAGTGACTCTCCTCTTGGGTTAGACCTTGTATTGGTCTTTGAAGAACATCCCTTGGCCTCAGATGACCTTGTCTTGGTCTTTGACGAATATCTCTTGGATTCAAACGACCTTGTCTTGGTCTCTAGTGGATATCCCTTAGCCTTAGATAACCTTCCTGGGTTAGAAAACCACCTCCTATGTTAAGAAACCCTAATATTGATGATTTCCTCTATTGGAATGGACCTCAGTTGGTCTAGTTCCTCCTCCATATAATCCCACTTAATTACTTGACAAACCCACTTCACTAGATCTCAAAAATTAGTCTTTAGATGATCCAACCTGATCTTTAGTTGATCATACTTGATTTACAGATGGTTTGACTTCTTCAAACCTCTTAATTTAGGCTCTATATGGCTTAGTTTGAGTGTTAGATGACCTTTTTTGATTTCTAGATGGTATGGGGAAGTCATCTAATGGGCTAGGGACTGTATTAGTCTCATATGACCTTCTTAGATAGCCGAGGCGGTGTCCAGATGACCCCCTATTAGGCCTGATTACAAGAGTCATCTAGGGTCCTTTTACACCTTCCAAATGACCAAGGGATGGCCCTAATGTCCCTCTTACCTGGCTAAATAGTTGGTAAAATCCCTTATGGCCTACCCTCTTGGTTGGGTCATCCTAGACATCTTGGGTCCCAACTCAAGTAGCATAGACCCAAACAACCTAAGTCTTGACAATTAGGGCTTGGGTCTAAATGACCCAAGTCCAGATGGTCAAAAAATCTTAGTAGACAGTTAAATACTGAATAACCTCCCTATTTTTCTTTTGCATCATTCACTTCTTCATTTACATCACTCACTTCATAATTTGCATCAGCCAATTGTGCAACCTCATCTTCCTATACAACTTTAACTATTTGCTTAATTATTACCTCCTAGATTATAATCAAGTTCAACTCCTTTGCTTCTTGGTTGGAGTTTGACTCTTGTCCTACTCTTTGAACCCTTTATACATCATGAGTTCATTTTGACTCATAGTATTTTCATATTCATGTGCGAAGTTTCCCCACAAATGGCATCACACAATATTGCATAATAGGTTTGCCCTCAGTATTATATGCAATTCAACATCTTCTACTTCTTTGATGGTTGTCATAAAGTGCACTGCCAATGACATTATTCTTTGGCATAATCTCTCCTTGTGTGACATAATTATAACAATGAACTTGTGCTCTATGAATCACACTCATCCTCGAAGTCATCATTCTTCTCCTTAGAGTCACTTCCTTCACTAACTTCACAACCCCAATACTTGGAGAATACCTTACTCTCATTCTCTAAACTACAATTGTTTTTAAAATCATCACTTTATTTGCAAGAGTCACTCTCATTGTTAGAGTCACTTTCAACGTTATAACCACTTCTATATTTAGGGTCTATCTCATCCTCATTAACATTACCCTAATATTTTAATGACATATATGCATCATTTTCCAAGTTCAAATCCTGCTCAAAGGACTCTTGATATGATGTTAGAGGAACCACCCTAATCTTATTCTTATATGTAGAAATAAGTCCCTCCATGAACCACCTATTCTTCAATGCATCTGACAGATCTTCCTCTAAATGAGTAAACAACCTACACAACCTCTAGTTTTAGGACTAAACAAACTCTTTCTTACCGTATTCCAATATAAAAAAATTAGCAACGACCTCATCCTCATTGTGGAACAACCAAAATATCTTCACAAATGCTTTGCACTATTCATTCAAAGTCTAGTACTCACCCCTAGTAATCCCATGTACTAGTTTATTATAATTCCACAAAATGTCATAGGGAATAATCTTCTCCAATTTGCATAATTCTTCTGCCCCTTTGCTTTTCGCATCATGAGACATTTTTAAATGCTTGATTAGGTCCTTTGTTTCACCACAATAAAATATTGGACACTTTCATGATATGCCAAAATTGGTTTTTGCCATGATAGGTTGATTTTACATTGGAAGTGGTTATTCATGTGTCTCACCCTATCTACACACACCATCAGGTGCACCCCAACACAATTTCTCCCATCCTGTGTACCATAAAATATGTCGACCTGCAATTGCTCCAATGTTGGAGTCCCATATGACTCACCATTATGCATATCAACCTGTAATTGCTTGTGCTAGATTATCCCGTCTTGCACATTGTCAGACATACTCTCTTGCATTTTCATTGATGTCAAACTCTTATCTTGCATACCATTGGATATACCAACTTGCAATTACTAAAGCACTAAACATTTATCACTAATTCCTTTTATCATACAACTTGCTCCAACTACTCATATCATTTCATGCTAAACCAAGTGAGAAATGAAAATGGATTCTCACTTAGTTATTCATGAAATGATTACACAAATATATAGCCTTGGAGTCACAATAGAAGAATCTCCGTAGAAGGCTAAAATCCAAATACAATAACTGAGTAACAACGGAGAATTATCATTCTAAAAAATACAATAAAGGAATAATTAATTCCCAGCTATCAAACAACAAAAAATCTACCAAACATTCATCCCAAACCTATTACATTTCAATCTACTAGTTAACAACATAAAGCCCACTAAGTTCCACAAAGTAACAATCTCCCAAAATAGAGAAAAACGTAAAACAAATTGAAATGACATGCTCATTGGAAACTAATAGAAAAACATAGTGAATCACACGCTATCATGTGAAATGCATCTACGATCTAGTCAATTGCACACGATCTAGAGCAGTCACCTTGCGATCAGAAGACAAACACCATGCCAACAGAAAGATGATATAAACCTGACAGAAAAGTTATGATCAGGAGATGAATGTACGGGATCTAGGGAAGAAGCCTGCGTTTGGGGATGAATGCATTGTATAAATTATGATCCTAAACCAGAGAGCTCTTTGAAGTCGATTTTGCAAGTTTTGTCAGGCCAATTTTCCAACACCAAGTTTTCTTTGCATGTATATCTTCACTTACACAAACGTATTTTTTTGTGCATGCATTTTATTATCTCCACATATTTTCCCATATTCTTGTCCATCTTGATCAAGCACACCTCTATGTCAACACACACATCTTTACTTTTACAAAAAAATTATCAGCATGCACTTCCACATTGTCACATACATCTTTACATGGACAACCTTCCTCATCGGTGTGCACATGTGCTTCATGCTCAAACAATTATGTCACCATCTTGTGTAAACTATTACGTTTTTCTCCCATGTGTGAACACTCATTCATCGTAAAATTGGCCATCATGTATTTCTTCGTGGATAAAATCACTCAACATGCCAACAATTTTCACACCGTCAACTTCAAATATTCGTGTAACTCATTGTCATCATGTAATTACTCATTGTCATAAATTTTTGTTGTCATGTAACTCCTGTTTATCACGTAACTCCTAATTGTCACATAACTCTTTGTTGTCACACAACTCTCCATTGTCATGTAACTCTCTATGTAGGAACTCTTACGTGTCTCCTACATGCATGTCCACTTGTGCATCTAGTTGCACATCCACTTACACATATTCTTTGTGCATTAAACCTTTGTTAGAATAAAAAAATAAGTTTGTGCTTTCTAATACGACCTCCAATCTTACCTCCCCTCGAGGAAAACTATGTCATTTGTTAACTACATTGTAGCCATTCCATTGTTGTTGCATATTTTTGAGTAATTTTCTCATCACAACTCCATGTCATTAAGCTCAACCTAACTTCAAATAGTCAATGCCACCAAAATGTAAAAATAAGATATAACACACTACAATACAATTCCATTACCACTTAGATAAATAAAATATACAATGGTAATACTTACAATTACAAATGGATGCATTGCACACATAACATGTATCCTACACAACAACTACTTGTGATACATCATACTTTGATGATCATCAACAACACTTCAAACAAAAACATGCACACAACTCTCAAATACAGATAGATAGATGGATGAATGGATTCCTAATGCATTTTAAAAATTTAAGGATATACTTATACTATTTCTAGGAAGTGGAAGGTAGTTTTCAATTGTTGCCACTTCCTCATACCTAACACTATTTGAATTACATGTGCATCTAAATTATATAAACATTTGAATTAAATATCATTGTAATTACACACACACTAATAATGTTTGATAATAATTTCATCAAACACTTAGTGTACAAAATACAAAATAACAAAACTAACTTCATTAATTACACAAACATGTCAATTAGTTTGTCTACATCATCACCCTATTCTAAACGGATTATACAATTTAAAAATAATTTATGCAAGTGAATAATATTTTTGGTTGTTAGGGAATGTAACTATATTTAATTGTCCACTTATTTGAGGTTTAATGAGCATGCAAAATAATTCCAAGATTTGCATTCTTGAATGCAATCTGTCCTAATTTATGGAAAACACTTTTGTTATAGGATGAAAAACTCTATTTCTATATTGAGTTTATTAGGTTGCTAAGTGAGGTAAATAAATCTCGTTTCTCCTCTCCTTTCTAGCAAAATCATTGAAGGCTTCCATTTGCTCTTGATTATTTTTGACAAATTAGCTTGGGTATTTGATTGAATACAAGAAGGGGTCTTATAGTCTTTAATGTTGTTCCATTTGGCATAAGGTGCCACTAACGAAAGATCAGTCTATATTTTCAAAGTCACTAGGTTTTGCATCCATATTCAGGCATTTATTTTTCTATTTTTTATTTTTTGAAGTTATAGGTAATGTGGCTTCACTTAAATGTGAGAATGTAGTGAGGTTCAAACCTTAGCCTTTTTGGTGACATCACTTTGCTTTACACTAAACCAAGTTTGTCAATTGGCAATCTTTCCATGTTTTTAAGAGTGTATTTGAGTCATATTTGTTGACATATCATAAAAACTATTTTTATAAGTATTCTAATAACATTAAAAGAACTAACATATGCACAATCCCATTGTTTAATAGAATAATACCATGAAATTACTATAATTTCAATCTTTTATTTTTATTTCATTATAGGCAGTCATACTAACTTTAAATAAGATTGTCACATAGTGATCAACAATAAAGCAATGCTGGAGGGAGCTACTCAAAATATTGGACTTCCATGCAATTGACTTGTGCAAAGAAGCCTTGCCCACCCTTCTTCAGGATCTTTTCCATTTTGTAGGTTTACAACCCTAGAAGGAGGAGGTTTGATACCTTGGAGAGAAATGACCTTATAGGCTTCCACTCATTTGACATACAATCGTTGAAAATTAATAGTAACATCTCCAAGTTGAGACAACCATTGAGCTCCCAAGATGACATCAACACTATCTAGGTCCATGGACAAAAGACTTCTAGACCAAGGGTAATCTTCCATCTGGATGCAGACACATGCAATACTACCCATGCACTGAGTCGTGCCCCCTTTGGCAATCAACACCTAGAAACTTTTCTTTGGTTGTATTATTGATATACAATCCCAAAGTTTTGGTTGTTCTACTATTAATAAATTATACGAGCTACTAGAATCGATCAACACATTGATGTGTTAGCATTTGATGAAGCATTGGACCTTTATGGTGTGATGGGCATGGAGTCCCATCAAGGAAAATATTGAAAGAACTATGGTATTAATATTTTTTATAGAATCCTCTAATTTATCGATGACTCATGCAATGAAGGTTATTGACCTTTGTCTTTGGAAACAAGTCCACCTTTAACTTCCAGGTGAAATTCATAGAGCTCCTCACATGCTTGTTCCTAAGGATGAGATGTTCAACATTTGAAATAAAGGAAACTTGGTGGATTCTTGTCATTGTGGTTATTTAAATACTATCATTTGGGGTTGAAATCACACTATGGTGGAGGATGAGATATTTAGAGTTTTTGTTCAACCTCATGGAGGTAATAGGAATCAACTAGATTGATCTCTCATTTGATGTAATCCTAAATGCTGTGATAAAAAATGATACCACTACTACTATATATAGATATAGGTATATGTAACAAGGCCCATGAACTCATTGTAGTAGTCCTTGATTGATCATATCTGTTTTAGCTACACCAAACAAAGCACATGAAAGGAAGAGGAACTTTTATCAAACTTGAGTAGGAACATGTTATTTAACTTTGATCATGAAATACAACTATGGCACTTGAGTTCCTAGAGAAGCGATTGACAAGATTGCGTATCGAGTTTAGAGGAGGCCAATGTGACATGGCCTTCCTTAGGAATGTGGTGCAAGTGCATGAGGTCCTCTATTTTGGATATTCAATCACACAATTTGTGCCCTCAAGGTTGTAATATCAATGCGAGAAGAATATCATGGGGTTGTTAAAGTAAGAAAGCAACACCACTTATATATGAATAAATATTAGAAGCACATTCCAAGTTAAACTCACTCATACTTGAATAGTTACCCATGATATTATGGGAAGGAATGTATCCAACATGGTAACCATTAGAATGGTCACCAAAGAGAGGATATTGGGAAAATATGAGGTTAAGATTTTTGAAGGACCATGGATCATGCCCATAAGAAGACAACTAAGGGTGTTGATGGCTATCCAAGTGGATAGGAGGAGGATCAATTGGTTGATATTCAAGCTTCTTATGCTTATCTATAATAAAAAAATTTCAAGAAATACAACAATAGTAATAACAATCCAATAATGTGTATTAAACAATATCCAATGATAACAATAGTTTATATCCAACTACCAAGAAATCAAATATGCAATAATCAGATTCCATCTTTAAACCAATACAAATCCTTACCAACTTAGATATGGATAATCCTCATATGCGCAACATAGACAAGTGAAATTTGAATATGAAAGGTAATTCCAACTATCACATAACTTTTTCTATTCATAGACTAAATTAATATTTACCCTAACTCTCTAAACCTAGGGCCCAAGCTAATAAAAATAAAGATATATGAAGTGGTTTTATTGGAGTTGTTACATGGTTCTTACCCTTAGAAAGCTTTGTCCTAAAAGCTATAAAATATTAAAAAAAGCTCTTAGGCTCCCACATAGCATATTTTTTTAAAAGGTATCACCACTTGACAAGTAACTCCTAAATCTATCGAGATCATAGAAGATGAAATTTGGATTATAATATTACTTCTAGATGGAGAGTGATTTGACCTTATTTACTAAGTACTGGAAGCTCAGTTTGGGCCTACACCTTCTAACCAATAACTAATTTGAGATAAGATACATTAAATATAGGATGGATGCAAGAAGATTATGGATGATACAACTATTATGCCACTTCTACTAATGCAACGAACCACCTTGTAGGGTCCATAAAATTGAGGATCTAAATTCTAACTAGACTTGGTCTCAAGGACAAGTGCTTATAGGGTTGTAGACACAAAAAGACCATATCCTAGGGTTATGTGTAAGGGGTCGGTATCGATTATACAAATGTGATGAATAAATTTTAAAATTGAGGTGAATAGTGTCCAATGTCATGTAGAAGACATGGTAAATTGCATTTTTTTCCACCAAAAAATATAAAAAGTGTCGAATTTATCATAATATTTCATAAAACTTGTAAAAAATTTAAATGTATAGTGAAATACTACCAGTAGCATCAAATTAGAAAATTGACAACTAACTAAAGTGAAAGGCTATTGATAGTAGTAAACATGATGACTGATGATAAACTACCGATAGCAATAGATAGAACGACTGATGATTGACGACCGACAACAACAAATTGGATAATTGACTACCGATAGCAACATATAGGATGACTAAATGACTAATGACTAATAGATAGGATGACTAATGATAGACTACCGATAGCATACCATATTATGACTATCAATAGACTATTGATAGCATGCAACATGACGACTACCAACTAAGTACTAATAGCTAAAGATATGATGACTAATGACTGACTAAAGGTAGCTAAAGATATGATGATTTTCAATAGACTACTAGTATCATTCAACATAATGACTAAAAACTAACAGTAGCTAAAAATATGATAACTAATGACTGACTATCGATAGCTAAATATATGATGACGAACGACATGCTATTGGTAGCATACCATGCAACGATTGACAACATGCTACTAATAAAATGAAGCACATTGATTGACGATAGACTATCGATAGCAACACTATTGACGATAACAACAATATCGATGATAGATGACTGATAAAATATCATTAATACTACCACGTATCAACATATTATTTAATGCACACATGCAAACAACTATAAAAGGGCATGCATAGTTGTTTTTCTCTCTTTTTGCACAACAGAACAAGAGAACCCTAAGCATTCAAAATTTACCCAAAGCCTTCCAAACTTACACAAAGCCTTTCAAACTTACCCAAAGCCTTCCAAACTTATACAAAGCCTTCGAAACTTAAGCAAAGTGTTAGAATTATTGCAACAATGATCGACTCATCCTCCTGTTGGTCACGAATCCGCCTAGTCATATAAAATGCGCCCTAGACCCGACCAACATTGAAAGGCCGAGAGAAAGAGAAGTCTCCCGGGCCAATCTCCAGAGAGGGTTGGCTCCCAAACTAATCTAAACTTGTTTCAAGATAAGGGTGCGGGAAAGAAATGGAAAATGCAGAAAGAAAGGGAAATAACAGAAAGAGATGGAAATATGGTCGAAGCCGATAGTTGATAGGGAGAACAACCTCAAATAGCAAATAACCTCAACAAGATCCTGAAGCTAAGCAACAACTAACTCTTAGAAAGCACATATAGAAACTGGACCAAACATTGACCATAAGTTCACCTCCAATTATACTCCAAACGTTCAAATGAAAATACAGCCAAATTCAAAACAACAGAATTCAACTTATATTTTAACACTGGACTAAATAGAAGTAAATCACACAGAAAGCATCACATGAACAATAGTTTGGATCACCAACTCAAAAGACACTAAGAATAGAGCAAAATGCATCTAGGATTTCTGCTTCAATTTTTGCAAGAAGGTCCTCCTCCCTTTGCTTGAGATTTACATTGGTATTTATAGAGGTCTTCCCTCTTCCTTTCGCATCACAACATTTAAAACATAAAACATATTTTGAAGAGGCGATCCACAAAATATGCACTTGAAAAGAGAAACAATCCCCCTTAATCTGCCTCGGAGAAATCACACTCCCTGCTTTTATGGATCAAAACTAAAAATTGAATAAAAACAAGGGACCATATTTCTTCATTAAATGACCATTCTCGGAGCATGCTTGAAGTTGTTAGGAGATCACGAACAGGAGCTTTTAATACTGGAGGCATCTTTAATTTTGGTGGCGTCGAAAACTGCCTCATGTTCTTCCATCTTGCGCACATAGGTAAACAACAACATTTAATCTTGGAGCCTCTTTGACCATGATCTCAAAATCAGTTGGAGAGCTTTTAAAACATTACTTTGTTTGATCCTTATCTTCTCCTCACGTTCTCCTATGCAATTTTGAAGGAAAATGCAGACAAAACCTTATCGGGCCTTTGTTGTTGCTTTTGTCGTGAAAATGTGATAGGTCGCGAAAATGCGACATGTCGTGAAATCGTGACACTTTTACCTTACTGCTTTCTCCTCTTGCCACCAGTCGCGAAAATGCGACATGTCACGAAATCGTGACATCTTCTCTTTGTTTAGCTTTTGTCCGCTTTCTCATCACGAAATCATGACATGTCATGAAATCGCGACATTTCTTCCTCTTGGCTCCTTTTCTGCTTTATACCCATGAAAACGCACCATGTCGCGAAATCGTGACATCCTCCTCTTTCTTGGCTTTCATCTTCTTGCAAGTGGCAAAAATGGGACATGTCACGAAATCGTGACATTCCGTACTTGGCACTGTCTTTCTCGCTTTTTCATCGTGAAAATGTGACATGTCACGAAATCGTGACAATTTCTCTCTACCTTGTACTTTTCAGCCTTTGTTTCACGAAAATGCGACAGGTCACGAAAATGCGACATGTCGTGACGTTTTCTCCGTTTTGTCCTTTCGTCTTCAACAAGTCGTGAAATCGTGACATGTTTCTATCTTCTTGTACTTTGCTGCTTTTCGGCCGTGAAAATGTGACATGTCGCAAAATCGTGACATGTCATACTATCTGGCTGCTTCTGCACTTTCTCCTTGTGAAAACATGACATGTCATGAAATCATGACATTTCTCTGCGCTTTGCCCTTCCGCCCTGACATGTCATGAAATCGTGACAATTTTCTGTCTTCTCCTTCATTGCCGCTTCTTGTCGTGATATCGCGACATGTTTCTCTTGCTTGGCTTCATTTCCAAAAATGTCGTGATATCGCGACATCTTTCTCCCGCCTTGTGTTTATCTTTAGCCCTTCCGTGAAAACGCGACATGTCGCGATATCGCGCCATTTTGTACCATCTCGCTTCCTTGCTTTCCTGTCGTGATATCGCGACATTTTTCCTTGGTGCTCCTCTTTGCTGCTGTATGTCACGATATCGTGACATTTTCCTATCACTTTGCTCTGTTGCCACTACAAGTCGTGAAAATGCGACATGTCACGATATCGCGACAATTTTCACTTTACTATTCCTCACCGCAACAAGTCGCCAAAATGCGACATGTCGCGATGTCACGACAATTTTTCCATTACTGCTTCCTTTGTTGTTTCCTAGCGCAAAAATGTGACAAGTCACGAAAATGCGACATGTCGCGATATCACGACATTTTCTATACTTAGCTCTTTTCTGCATTGGACACCGTGAAACTGCAACAGGTCACGATATCGCGACATCTTACACTTACTTTTCTTTAACACAAAACTTGTAGAGATTTTTGTATTTTCCCTTTCAAAGTGCTTGGAGGGACAAACAGAGGAGTGAGTATCTCTACAATTTGTGCATTCTCTTGCATGAATAGTAACAACAAAAACAATGTGGCAAAAATGCCAACATTCTTGGCGGCTCGCGGGGTATACAGTTCTGCTGTATGCACGAACCTCAGGCCTTTATCCATTGGGAAACAGAGTCAAGAAGCTGGAGGAGCAGAAGAAGTGAGTGCTGGTTGATTCTGGACATCTCTGCAAGATGCTACAACAAGCTCTTGCTGGCGCTCGACACTCAAAATAGGACCTTCAACAAAAATTTGTAGAATAGCAGAACTTCCCTTATTCCTTTAACTACTGCATTTTTCCTAGCTCGGTTGAGCTGGGTAATCACCAGGTGTTGTGCAAGGATCTCCATGGCAGTAGTGAGAAGCACCTGAATTGAAAAAATGAAAATGAATGGAGTGATGACCAGCAGATGTGCAGGCCATGGAACGGGAATGGTGAATGATGGAATGGTGGAAGATGGAGGAGTAGAAGCGGTAGATACAACAACTGAAGAGGGTGCTACTGTGCTACCAACTGCTAGGATTCTATGAAAATAGATAATGAAATGGAAGTGGATGGAATGGAGAAAGTGGTAGGAACTGTGGAGAAGTGCTCAAAAGACAAAGGATTAGAAGAAAGGGGAAGTAAAGAAACGGGAACATTAGGGAGGGGAGTAGAAACAACAGTAGTGGCTTGATTATTTACAGTGGAAGAAGGAGTGGGAGAGGAAAGGAATGAAGTAGATGGAAGCCACTATCTGCTGGGAAGGAAAAGAAAAAGAAAGAGAAATAAACATACCTATGGGCTCGTGTGCAAAAGGAGCCGAAGTTGACGAATTTTTTTTCTTTTTTCTTATTTTTCTTATTTTTTTTTTTTATGTACAAGGTAACCCCCGAGTTTAGCCGTGAACTCTCGGGAGAGACACATACCAAAACATGGCTCTATGATCTCCTGGATCCCAGACCTTGGTCACCTGATTGATAATCAACTCGGAGTCACCAAAGATTTGCAACTGTCGCGCTCCAAGTTTCTTAGCCTTCTTGAGACCTAGGCATAAAGCCTCATATTCTGTTGCATTATTTGTGCAGCTCCAGGTCAAACGATATGAATAGGATCATTGAATCCCAGAAGGTAATACTAGAACAATCCCAGCTCCAGTGCCATTTTTGCATCGTGCTCCATCAAAATAGAGCTTCCAGAGCTGGTCTGGCACAGAGTCTTGACCAACTTGATCAGGAGGCATCTTTACTTCAACCTCTTCAGGATTTGTAATGGAGTAACAACCAATTTTAGTTTCCATCATGGCATTAAAATTGAGCATTGAAAACTCATCCTCTAAGTGAAGCTCATCCAGGACTTCATCCATCAAATCAAGATTTTCCAATTCCTCAGTTATCATGTTGACAGAATGTGTGGACTTTTCTTCTTCTTCCATCTTCTCTATATGAAAAGTAGAAGGCTTCTTATTGTAAATACGGATTCTTCTTCCTTTGAAAGGAATCTCCAAGTGAGAATAATCCAGAGAAAGGTAGCCTCCCAGCTTGGCAGTGAATTCTCTCGACAAACACATACTGAAATATGGTTCCAAATCAACCACAACTACCTCCTGAATTACTGTAATTTGAGGCATACTATGTAGAACAATAGGAATATCCTTGATTACACCCACTATTTTCATGGGAGTCCCGTCCAACTACAAGACACCAGGGCTACTTCTTGTATACTCCATACCCATGACTTCACAAACTGCCTTTGGCATGACATTTGTCGCAGCACCAGAATCAATCATGCAATTGTGCACTATCCAACCCTCCATCCTGAGTGACAAATAAAATGGGGGTGGTCTATTTTTTCTAGTGGTTGAAGTAGTTAATGTTTGAGCAAAAATCGTCTGGGTAGGATTCTTCTCATTATCTTTCATAGACTTCAATGATTCTTGTAACAAATCAACTTGCCCAGGTAATTGTAATGCATCATAGAGACTAACCTTGGCTGGAATCTTCTTCAATTCTTCAACAATATTGTATGTAGATGCACCAGACTCCCTCTTTTCAATAGTGTCTTCATATTTGCTCCGATATTGCTGAGTGGCTTCTACCCTCAGTATTTTAGTCAAATATGGGTACTTGAGCTTTTCTCTGGCTTGTTCCTCTGTTTCAGCTCTTGCCTGTGAAGCTGAGGCTTTTTCTTGCAATATTTCCTTTGCTCGTGGTGGCAAAATATATTTTAATAGAACAGGTGTATCTGGATTTGGTATTGAAACATGAGCTTTCACTTGTACTTGTTTCTTCTCATTTTGCATCTTCGGATCAGCCGGTACCCTTAATGGTTCCATCTCTGCTGGATCTACCGTGATTGGCTTCTTCCTAGTTCTCGTGAGAACTGAGACTTGTTCTTCAGATGGAACCATAAAATTATGATCTACCTCAGTAATCATATTAACTTGTCCTCCAGAAGAGCTTGCGGCCAATGTTTGTACATAGTTCAAATGAACCATACAAGTCTCCTCACCGTGTGGATCATTACATGTAGAGCACCAATATGTTCTTTTCGTAGGGCCAACTTCTTCATTCGTCAACACAGTCGGGTTCTTTTTAGGCACTTTGCTTGTTGAAGCCGCTTGTTCTCTAGTGATCGGCGGAGGTTGAAATCTCCTGGGTTGGAAATCTCTCTCGACTTGCTTTCTTTCAATAATTGTGATTTTATTTCCCATCGCTCTTATAGCTGAATTAGCAGCTTTTACCTCTTGTAATAGCATTGTGTAAGGATCAGGATTTGAGGGCGCAAGAGGTGCCAGTATAGGTAGAGGTGCTGGCGGTGCAGGCAATGCTGGGAATGAAGTGGGAGTTGGTAATTGCGGAATGCTTGGTGTTGGGAGCTAGGGAACTGGAATGGGTGCGATCTGAGGCGCACTTGAGCTCCATGATGGAATAGGATACATGGAAGGCATAGGCTATGAAAATGAACCAGAATACAAATGCTTAGGAAGATCAGGTAAGATAGGCATTGTTACCTTTGGGGGAAGCCTACCTATGGCAATCAAGTCAGCTTTCGCCTTTTGCGCTTGTTCGAACAACTCTGGGAATGTAGTCACGTTGGACTGCCGGATAGCCAAGCCAATGTCTGTGTTAAAAGCTCTGAGATAATAGAATGCAACTTGCTCATGAGTGGGCCAAAGACCATTAGGAACTCTCTGCCAGCTTCTGGTAAATCTGACATTGAAGTCCGCTATCTCCTCCTATGGGTGCCTTTGAATTGCATTAAATTGATGCAACAAGGAAAATGGATCAGCTTGTTCATGAAAGTTTTTGATTAACAACTCTCCTAATTGATCCCATGATGCAATAGTGCCTGGTTGCAATGATCGGTACCAATACAACAATTTCCCTCTCAATGACAACACCAACAATTTTATCATCACGTCTTCGTCCATTATGTCATGGATGGTCGCCAAAGAGGCTACATCTTGAATATGCTCATAAGCAATTTTACCAGTACCATCATAGGTCGGAAAAGCTTTCAAAGCAGCTTGAGGGACTAGATTTTGTGCTAGTAAATTCAAGGCTCCCGAACTATTCCATGCCGAGAACTGCCTTGGTGGAGGATGCTGGGCCATTTGGACTGGTGCGTGTGGCTGAAGAGGTGGAAAACTAGTAGCAGTACTAGATGAACTTGAAGGAACATAAAATACACCAGCAATTTGTGAGGATGTTGCAGAGGACGTAAGTGGTGGGGAGACCAACTTAGGGTGTCCACTTAATTTTTGGTTGTCAAGTTCAAAAAACTCAACGAGATTTTTAGATTTTTCGGCCTTCGATCTTGTGATCATGAAGTATAGCTCTCACTTTCTCCATGTTCGGAGGCTTCTGGGTAGTGTTGAGTCGCCAAATGTTCTAACTATACAACATGAAGGTGAACATTAAACCTCAATACTATTGAAAGTGAAAATTTTAGGGTCCCACCGGTTATGGATCTTACTGAGACAGAAACTGTCTGTCCCACCGGGCGTGCCAAAAACTATTGGTCACGAATCTACCTAGTCATATAAAATGTGCCCTAGACCTGGCCAACATTGAAAGGCCGAGAGAAAGAGAAGTCTCCTGGGCCAATCTCCAGAGAGGGCTGGCTCCCAAACTAATCTAAACTGGTTTGAAGATAAGGGTGCGGGAAAGAAATGGAAAATGCAAAAAGAAAGGGAAATAACAGAAAGAGATGGAAATATGGCCGAAGTCGATAGTTGATAGGGAGAACAACCTCAAATAGCAAATAACCTCAACTAGATCTTGAAGATAAGCAGCAACTAACTCTTAGAAAGCACATACAAAAACTGGACCAAACATTGACCATAAGTTCGCCTCCAATTATACTCCAAACGTTCAAATGAAAATACAGCCAAATTCAAAATAGTAGAATTCAACTTATATTTTAACACTGGACTAAACAAAATTAAATCACATAGAAAGCATCACATGAACAACAGTTTGGATCACCAACTCAAGAGACACTAAGAATAGAGCAAAATGCATCTAGGATTTCTGCTTCAATTTTTGCAAGAAGGTCCTCCTCCCTTTTGCTTGAGATTTACATTGGTATTTATAGAGGTCTTCCCTCTTCCTTTCGAATCACAACATTTAAAACATAAAACAGATTTTGAAGAGGCGATCCACAAAATGTGCACTTGAAAAGAGAAACAATCCCCCTTAATCTGCCTCGGAGAAATGACACTCCCTGTTTTTATGGATCAAAACTGAAAATTGAACAGAAACAAGGGACCATATTTCTTCATTAAATGACCATTCTCAGAGCATGCTTGAAGTTGTTAGGAGATCACGAACAAGAGCTTTTAATACTGGAGGCATCTTTAATTTTGGTGGCGTCGAAAATTGCCTCATGTTCTTCCATCTTGCGCACATAGGTAAAAAGCAACATTTAATCTTGGAGCCTCTTTGACCACGATCTCAAAATCAGTTGGAGAGCTTTTAAAACATTACTTTGTTTGATCCTTATCTTCTCCTCACATTCTCCTATGCAATTTTGAAGGAAAATGCGGACAAAACCTTATCGGGCCTTTGTTGTTGCTTCTATCGTGAAAATGTGACAGGTCGCGAAAATGCGACATGTCGCGAAATCGTGACACTTTTACCTTACTGCTTTCTCCTCTTGCCACCAGTCGCGAAAATGCGACATGTCACGAAATCGCGACATCTTCTCTTTGTTTAGATTTTGTCCGCTTTCTCATTACAAAATCATGAAATGTCAGAAAATCGTGACATTTCTTCCTCCTGGCTCCTTTTCTGCTTTATACCCGCAAAAACGCACCATGTCGTGAAATCGCGACATCCTCCTCTTTCTTGGCTTTCATCTTCTTGCAAGTGGCAAAAATGGGACATGTCGCGAAATCACGACATTTCATACTTGGCACTGTCTTTCTCGCTTTTTCATCGCGAAAACGTGACATGTCATGAAATCACGACAATTTCTCTCTGCCTTGTACTTTTTAGCCTTCATTCCACGAAAACGTGATAGGTCGTGAAAATGCGACATTCACGACGTTTTCTTCGTTTTGTCCTTTTGTCTTCAACAAGTCGTGAAATCGTGACATGTTTCTATCTTCTTGTCCTTTGCTAATTTTTGGCCACGAAAATGTGACATGTCGCAAAAATGCGACATGTTGTACTATCTGGCTGCTTTCGCACTTTCTCCTCACGAAAACGTGACATGTCACGAAATCATGACATTTCTCCGCGCTTTGCCCTTTCGCCCTGACATGTCGTGAAATCGCGATAATTTCTTGTCTTCTCCTTCGTTGTCGCTTCTTGTCGCGATATCGCGACATGTTTCTCTTGCTTGGCTTCGTTTCCAAAAATGTCGTGATATCGCGACATCTTTCTCCCGCCTTGTGTTTATCTTCAGCCCTTCCACAAAAACGTGACATGTCGTGATATCGTGCCATTCCGTACCATATTGCTCCTTCCTTGCTTTCCTGTCGCAATATCATGACATTTTCCCTTGGCGCTCCTCTTGGCTGCTGTATGTCACGATATCGCGACATTTTCTAATCACTTTGCTCTGTTGCCACTACAAGTCATGAAAATGCGACATGTCACGATGTTACGACAATTTTGCCGTTACTGCTTCCTTTGCTGTTTCCTAGCGCAAAAATGCGACAGGTCACGAAAATGCGACATGTCACGATATCGTGAAATTTTCTATACTTAGCTGATTTCTGCATTGGACACCGCAAAAACGTGACAGGTCATGATATCGTGACATGTCGCGATATCGTGACATCTTACACTTACTTTGCTTTAACACAAAACTTGTAGAGATTTTTGTATTTTCCCTTTCAAAGTTCTTGGAGGGACAAATAGAGGAGTGAGTATCTCTACAATTTATGCATTCTCTTGCATGAACAATAACAACAAAAACAATGTGGCAAAAATGCCAACACCTCCATTCCTGCGTCAAAAAATATTTTCAAAAACCTTGTTTGCCCTCTCATATCTGAAGTTCTTACAACTCCTGGATTCAACAGTACATGGTTGATAAATTTTGGACTTCTGGGATTAGTATCAATGCCCCAATACAACATGGACAATAATTTGTTGCTTAGAATTGTTAGGTCCTACAAAAATGAGGGGTCCGTCATAAACATGACCATCGAAAATAAAAATATCTTGTTCTCTATCAAACCTGTGGATATCCATAGATAGATAGGGCTACCATACAAGGATTGTGAAACCATCACATCGAAGTATTCTTTAACTGAGTAGGATAAAATATATCTAGAGATCAACTTCAATATCTCATCAAAAATATTGTCAAGTAAGTATTCTCTTCCAAATCTTCTAAACTTAAAGTCTCCTCTTCTTTGCATTCAATATTTTTCAAATGTCATTATTAATTTTATCTTATAATTTTTTGGCAGTTCACTCAAATCCATCCAAAAGGGGCCTACAATTTTCAAGTGTTAGCAACAACTTCCTTCGCACGGTCATTGAGTTCTTCCAATATCATCTTGTTTTGCAAGGAAGAACAACAAACATTCCATTTTGGGTGTTGGTGTATTTGGTGCGTTGTCTTACCCACAAAACAAATTTACTGGTCTTCATATATTTCCAACTGAATAAAAAATGATCTCAACAACGCCCACACAAGCAGTGGTGTCGTTTCCACAACCAATTTTTACTTTATTTTTATTATGAAGCATATTAAAATGTACAAAATACCTCGGTTCCAAGCTCGCTCTACCCAACACTAAAGATAGTTGGCTTGACAGCCAAAGAGGTGTAGGTAAAATTCAAAATTTTAATAAAATAATAATTATTATATTAAAATATAGTTTTAATTTTTAATTTTTATTTATTTATACTTGTATGCAGAAAAGTGTAACCTCATATTCTACTAGAAGAGAGTCTGCAATTAGAGGAATTCTACCAGAGGCTACTAGAGATTCCAAAACACAATCCAAATAAAAAAACTTTTAATAACAAAATATGCTAAACACATGAGGTATTTTGCATCTCCCATTGTTCATGCAATAATAACAAGAGGCCACATTGGCATCTGGTATGTGCGATTAATTTTTTCAATTGGTTATATGGGATTGAAATGGGTCCCACCCGTATTACATCATCACCACTTAGTGTTATTACAACAAAGCTTGGATATTATCCATGTATCACTTGGCAAGATTTGAAACTTGGTCTCCTCTTTAAATATTGAGGAATATAAACGGTTGAGCTAATACCACTTTATGTATGTGCAATTAAATTAAATTAATGGCCATATAGTACATTCATTTTTTTGCATCATTTTTAAATGATATTTTGTACTAATTTTTTAAATTTTTTTTTTTTAGAAGTGTTGGGTCAATCACCTCGTCAAAGACAACATATGATGCTATTTTTACCTCCACCATGCCCACAGTTGATGAGGGGTTAGATATGTATGCATGGAAAAAAATTATTTAATGCAAGGAGCTAGGGAGTAACCCATAGTCAAACTATTTCAAACTTCCCAAAATTTAATTGGAAATAATTCTAGTTTGCGTGGCATTTTAGAATCGGATAATCCTCCTGTTGATGAGGATTATATTTATCAAGGTAGCATGCCTAAGTGTTTAAAATATTCTAATGTGCTTCAAGGTCCAGAAAAGCAGATAAAAGCACAACAAACTGAAGAGCTAGTGGCCGCTATCGAGAGCTCCTCACCTCCCCATCAAGTCGACGACCATGTTCCTCTTACTGATGATGAGAAATTAATTTTTTCAAAAACTATTTTATTGGAAGATAGTTGTGAGTCCATAAAAATATGGTGCTTCAGGATCTAGCTAAATTAAGAGTCTGGGATTATCAAGCCAAAATTCTAATTAAGGAAATAAATGCCCGATACAAAAATATTTCAAGAGAACACTGATACAAAAATATTTCAAAAGAACATTTTTCTTTGGTGGAGCAAGAACCAAAAAAGCTTGATGTTTTATTACATCAAGCTAAATCTGGAAATGTACATACCATGAGTGTACAATTATGAAGTTTTAGATATTCTTTTGAATAGGCTAGAGAATATGAATGCCGAATCCTAGACATATTATAATCAATGAGCTATAGATAAAAAAAATTAAAGTTGCAGAAGCTGCTCAAGTAGTTGTTGAGGTAAATCATCATAATCTTGTTTAATCAATTTATTTATTTTTCATACATTTTGTAACTAGGATATTTTAAATTTTCTATTGTGCATTCCAATTTTGACAATCTGCAGAAATAGATGAATAGCTTAAATATTTTTTTGAACATTACCAAGAAGAATTTGCAAAAAGTTATCAAATTGAAAGAGTGATTATATACAACCATTAAAGAGAATAATGCTTTTAGGAGGATAATCAAGGAACATAATTTAGATCTTGAGATTTTGCTAAAGTAGAAAGAAAAAGAAATACCTTCAACTTTGAAAG
Source organism: Wollemia nobilis (assembly GCA_028583015.1). Taxonomy (NCBI): domain Eukaryota; kingdom Viridiplantae; phylum Streptophyta; class Pinopsida; order Araucariales; family Araucariaceae; genus Wollemia; species Wollemia nobilis. The sequence goes on from JAQPPZ010000541.1 coordinate 15,598,901, forward strand.
ATCTTGCTAAGAAGAAAGGGCATTGATCATGAGTTTGTAGACAACGCAAGAGAGCCTGATGAGAGCTGGTGCACTACGAGGACAAACTGTTGAGCAAAGGCATGAGGAAAGTCAACTTGATCCTTTATTAGAGCCAACATCTGCTTCAGATCCTGTAACATAATAGTATCAAAGTGGACACACAATTCACTAGTTTTGTAAATGTAATGTAATAAAAAGTTAATCAGATTAATAAAAAAAATATTATCAAAATTTGTCTTATATTTTCTATATTATTGTTTTGTTTTATATCTTTGACAAATTTATAATTTTTTATTAATTGGAGCTATATAAATTTAGAAAATAAATGTTTAAAAATGATGACAATGATGCAATTATGTTACCATGGTGTTGATTGCTTATGTTTACAATGCATGGTGTTTAGAAAATAATGTATAATAATATGTTTAATGTAGTTGTGCTAAAGGGTACTTTCAATTTACCCCAAATGAATGTCATTAAAAACTTCATTTTTTTTTAAATTAAAAAGCCAGCCAATGTTTACAATGCTCAATCAAGCAAAACAAGGCTATCATATAAAACATACAATTTTTTGAACAAAGGTTGTGCTATAAAATATAGAATTTTACGAACAAGGTTATGATATACAACATAAAATTTTATCAACATTTTTTTGATAAATTCAGTAATAAAAAAAAAAAAACAATTTTCATAATCCAAAAGACAGATGTTTACAAAAATCTTGCAAATATCACAATGGAGGAAGTTGAAACAAACACTTCTCAACTTTTCCAAAATTACTTGTATGCATAGCTGATATATGTCTCTACAATATTATCACTACAAGTATCATTATCCTTATTATCATAAGTATTAGTGATACCTCTTATTTTTGCTAGAGATTTTCAATATGCCAAAGCTCTGTCATAAGGATATTTGTCCACCTCATAATATGAGACATATATTCTCAAATTTTTTTTAAAAAAATTATCCAACCTATTACGAACTTTAGATTTTACAAAAGATAATGCATTGAAGGCCCTTTCATCTTGCACTAATCCCAAAATCATTGTTTGACATAATTCATATAAGCAAAAATATTTATTCATAATATACTATAAAACACTACTAGGGTACAAGTTTTTCTATAAGTGTGTAACATAACCTGGTTCATTAGGATTAGTCAAACGGAAAATTGATCAACCATTGTCACTCCAAAATAGGATGATTGATTTATCAAATATTTTTTATTAAGAATGCCATTGATATCAGTACCATTGACTTCCACATGTTTAATAAAATGTTTAACAAGAGTATCCACATATTTTATAAACAACTCACTTGTATTATTTTAGTCATTACCAAGATCTCAAAACATGGGGTTAACCACATCGATGGCCTCAAACAATTTTTTCTCAATTTAATCCTTGTATTGTGCAAAACTACATCAAATTCGCTGTATGTTACGTGCATTTGTTCAACATCGTCCATAACTATACTCGATCATTTTTTAAAATAATATAAAGGTATCTCCTTTCCATGAACATTAATACAAAGATGATCGTTGATGTTGAACTTCAAAAAGCTTTTTGGATCATTGATGTTTGTCAAAGTTCTCCAACCATCAAACAAAGGATCCATAATTTTTTTTCCCAACAAGTATAACATATCAATATGCATACATATTTGTTTTTTAATCCTAATGAAATCAACAATATAAATGGATCTTTCTTGTGCAAGTTTTATCAAAGTATTCATTTCATGCAACATTGGAAGATTACTATATAAAGTGAGAAGTGTTTTCAAGTCTGTCTTACAATATAGTAAATATTTTGTCTTATCAACTACCCTATGATTATCATACATAAACCCTTATAAGGATTGATATTCTTTGAAAACTCTAGATGCAAGTTGAAGCATTAAATCCACCTAGTATCTATATCTTTTAACTTTATTTTTTATCTTTAATAACTCATAGTGCAAAAAATTGAAACTCTACAAACCTTTCTAGATTGTACGAAAAATAAACATGTATTTCATGGATGAGTTCTTCCACTCGCAATATTTTCAAATGTGCTCACAATTTTATATGCAAAATTCATTCTATAAGCCATGCAATGAATGAGGATCAAATATAGGGTAATTGATGTCTAAAGTCAAACACAAAGACCATTCTTATGACCTTGCATTATAGAAGCACCATCAACTCCAACACATAATAACTTATTGGATCATTCAATCCTGCAATATCCTTTAAGCTGATTATAACAACATTGTAAAGGTTTTTGCATTACAATTTTCCACCACCATATGTAGTGCTTGCAAATGAGGTTGCCTTAAATTATTTTAAAAGGTGTAAACATGAATGCAAATCCAAGATGTGTTGTCAAAAATAGTTACCTCATCAATTGAAAGTGAAATGAATTTAGCATTTTTAAATTTCTCTCTTAGGTCCTTCTCAAAGAGACATTTTGCCATTTTTCAACCATTTCAATTTGACCAATGGTCATTGGGAAGGTTTTGCACATCAACTAGTTGACATAGATGCTTAAAATTAATAAAATCAGACATTGGTCTACCTTTTTGAAGAATAGTATATACGATAACAAACTACAAATTTTTTTAAACTAAAGTGCTTTTATGAATTTTTTGAAATTATGCTGGAATCATTCCACAATTTTGAACAAGTTTTTTTTGTTGTTTCATCTCTTTGTCATAGTATTCTACATATTTGACATGTATACATTCCGATGCATCCTTCCACCTAATTATTTTCTTAGTTGTTCCATCACTTTCTTTTACCATCACATAAAATTTTCCACAATGTTTCTCTATTGTATCCAACTTAAGTTGCATCTTATGATATTTTCCTAGTTTCCAACTATAAATAATGCATCTGCATTATGTTGGCATATTAAAACTATTCTTCAATTGTACTGGTTCAATAAATAGATATTTTGATGGCCATTCAAGCTGAAATGTCCTTTCAATAGTCCACTTGGTTAACTTTCTATGTTTAGGTTTATGAGTAGAAGATTCCCTAAAAGTTGGCATTTGGTTAGAATGATCATTTTCTTTTTCAATTGGTGTGCTAGTTTTAGGATTCTCTTCAAGTTGTTGCATGTCATTGTTAAGAATTTTCATGTTGAGGTATCTCATCCTTGGGAATATCTTCAAGTGGAGGCATATAAGGGTCAATTGTGTATTCTACATGCAAAGGTGTTCTATATCATTTTTTGAAATTACTTAAAAAAAATACTATTAAGTAGGTAAAGTGGGTGTGTACCTTGAATTTGTGTAGATTTTGATGCCTCATTGGATTTTGATATATGGCTAAAATATTTTAAGATATTATTTTTAATAGAATATTTGCCTCCCTTGTTTCCATTTAGAGTAGGTATAATTGTACCTGTATAGGAAAAAATATTTTATGTAAAAATGAATATGATATTGAACAAAATTATGACAATTATAGAAGTGCTATAAGGGACATCATGGTCTACTATCGATAATTGGTTGTCTACTTCTTGTACCGCTCATCAGTATGCTATTCCAACTATTAGGCGTTTATTCTTTGATACCGATCGTCTTGAAGAACACAAGCTTATACTGAGAGGGGGGGTGAACAGTATAGCGCCCACTTTTTACTTTCTTTCCAAACCAATATCAATTAGTATCCTTAATTGCAATAACTAAATATAGCAATGTGCATTAATGACAGATAACAATAGTAAGCAAGTTCACAAATCACCACACACAATTGAGACACAAGATTTAACGTGGTTCTCCTAATGTGGGGTAGTCCACAAGATAATATCCTTATAATATTTCACAAAGAAATAGGGATCCTTATCCCAATACAAATGATTACTTTAATATGATAAAAGCTAGGCTATCCTAATCTACTCAGGTGGTATCCACTGATCTACTCATCTAGGCTATACACTGATATGCTCAGCTAGGCTATCCACTGATCTGCTCAGCTAGGCTATCCACTGATCTGCTCAACTAGGTAATCCTGATCTGCTCATGTGGGCTCTCCACTGATATACTCAACTAGGCAATTGGTATTGGTATGTTTTTCTATTTTCATTCTATCTCTTTCACTACTCACAAATCTACCTCAATGCCTTCTCACAAGGCTCAAATAATCCTGCTCAAATGCTGTCCCAAATATGTACTCAAGGCCTTCACAAAAAGGCTCAAACAATACTGCTCAAATGCTGTCCCAAATCTATCCACAAATCTATCCCAAAAGCCTTCTCAAAGGCTCACTAAATCATGCACAAAAGCTACCTCAAATATGTCCAAAAATTTTGTCCCAAAAGTCTTCTCAAAGGCTCAATCAATAATGCACAAAAGCTACCTCAAATATATCCAGAAATTGTATCCCAAAAGACTTCTCAAAGGCTCACTCAATCATGCACAATTAGCACTCAAATTTGATCCACAAATCAATGAAGGCAAGGCCCAATGATGAACTCAACAATGAATGACAATGTACTCTTTAATGGATGACAACAATGATCCACAATGATCTCAATAATGTATGACAACTACTCTCTCAAATGGATGATAACAATGCTCAATAATGAACTCAACAATGTATGAAAAATACTCTCTCAAATGGATGATAACAATGCTCAACAATGAACTCAACCATGTATGACAAATACTCTCTCAAATGGATGATAACAATGCTCAACAATGAACTCTCAAATATATGGCAAATGAGCTCTCTAATGAAAACCTCTCCAAGCAATAACAATGAGGAATTTAACCAACCAAGGACAATATCCACAAGTTATAGCAATAGGTTCTCAATAATATCTTCCTCATGCAATGTCAATAAGCTCTCAAGAAAAAAGCACAACTCCCTCAAGCAAAGAGCTCTCAAATAGCCAACAATGATCTCTTCAAATGAAAGACAAATGTATCCACAAGTGACTAGCAAATGATCTCCTCAATGGTATCAAATTGTGGCAATGTACTCAACAAGTAACCAACAATAATCTCCTCAAGCAATGGCAAAAACCTCCTCAATAATGGAAATAGTCTCAATGAAATCCACTAAAGCAATAATGAACTCAAGCATCAATTTTATCCATAAAATTGATTTTCTAATCCATCCACTTCTTCTTAATATCCAAGGCACATAATCAAGTAATTTGTATTCAATTTCAAACCCTAACTCATGTGCATGTCTTCTAATTCAAGGTGGCAATTAACTAGGTCTCAAGTTCCTAGTTTAATTTCATAATTAAATCATGCACTAGAACATATAACAAATTCAACACTTTTCAACCTTATGACTCCCTAATTTTTATTAATACATACAACAAGCACCTATGATTTTATTTTTAATTCCACACCTTATAACTCCACATACAACAATCACAAATATTTAAATTCAAATCTTATAACTCCCTAAGCACATACAACAATAATTTATTTTTACTAAATACCTTATAACTCCCTAGTTATAATAGAAATGATTTTCAATGCACCAAAAATTTGGCAATATCAAATATTACCATGCGCTAGAGATAAATACCTTTTTATGAAATGCCTTTGCCAAAATTAATGTGCCTTCACCATCTTCAAAATCGTTAATGCCTTGCAAAAAAACAATGCGCCTTCACACCTTTGTGGGAGTTGAACTCTGTTCCTCTCACTTAGCGTTGTGAAGCGCTTACCACATGGGTATCAACCCATGTTGGGATTTAATCCCAAACACCCAACTTTGCCTATACTTAAATCTGAAAACTCAAATTTCCTTCCTTAGCAAAACACTTTGCCCCTGGCGGGATTCGAACAACGAACGTGCCTTGCGCAAAGTTCGTGTGCTACCAACTGTGCTATAGGCTTCTGCGTGACATCAATTTCCCGCGCTGTCTCCTTGACCTTGCTCTCAAATGAAAATTATTTTTCTTTATTTCTTCGTTGCTCCCTTTCCGACAATTATAACTCATGCACAATTATTCCCCAATCTATTATAAACAAAGGTTTTACCTTTTATTTATATGCACCTCCATGCCTTCGAATGACGTCGAAAATTTTTATTAATCTTCCAACCATTACACATCGATGAATAATAAAATTCAACTTTAGACCTTAGAATTATTAAATAAGAATTTAATAATTCACCTCTTAACTTTGAATTGGGATATCTCCTTCATTATTTTGAATTTTGCCATGAAACCTTTTGCACCTAGGTTTTATTTGAAAAACCTTTTCATCCATCATTATTTGGAGAAGTATTAGCATAGTGGTTTTAATGAAAAACCCTTTCCAATGGTTTTAATAAAAACCCTTTCCATTGGTTTAAATAAAAACCTTTACCATTGGTTTTAATAAAAACCCTTGCCATTGGTTTTAATAAAAACCTTTACCATTGGTTTTAATAAAAACCCTTGCCATTGGTTTTAATAAAAACCTTTACCATTGGTTTTAATAAAAACCATTAATATAATATTTAAAAATTAAATATTATATGCCTCTTGTGCCACAAAACCCTGTATACATCCATGCTCTCCAAAATATCATAAATGATTATTTATGAAGTGCTTTTGCCACCAAAAATCAATGTGATCCATGTGACATCAATGACAACACAAAATAACTTAAATTTCCAACATGTCTATCGTATATCATCAATTCAATTCTATTGGTCATTTATCATATATCATTTATTCTCTACTATCGGTCATCTATCAGTTGTTCTCTGCTACTAATTATCTATCATCTATAATTTATTCTTTGCTATTGATCTTCTATCGTCTATCATGTATTCTTTATTGTTGTTCATTTATCATCTATTATCTATTATCAATCATCTATTGTTTGTCATCTATTATCTGCTATCGATTTTCTATCATCTCTTTCCTACTATCGATCATGTATTGTGTGTTGTCTATTCTCTACTATCGATCATATATCATCTATTCTCTACTATCGATAGTTTATTATCTGTCATCTATTCTTTGCTACCAATCATCTGTTGTGTATTCTATACTACTGATCGTATGCCATATTTTGTCTATTATTTGGTATCAATTGTCTATTTTTTTCTATCATTCATTTGTTGTCTGTCATCTATTAGCATATACCGATCACCTGTCATCTATTTTGCTTCTATTATTTGAGTCTGCTACAAATCCTTTTTTAGGTTATCTACTATTGATCGAGAAAAATTAATGTTTAAGATGTACTAGTATTGCTATCACATTAGGTATATAATTAGGAGGTATAATAGGCAATTTTGTCAACGTAAATTGAATTATTTATAACTTCAATACGAAAAGGTCCACTATTTAGGTGGGAATATTGGCGATTTAAAATTTAAACCTTAAAATTATTATAAAATTAGGGTGAGTTAACCCAAAAAAACTTTTGCTCCAATTTTTTTTGATAAGTTAGCCCAGGTCAAGGGTCCCCATATTCACCAATTCCAAATTTTAAATATCCTAATATTCATTAATTAATTATACTTCACCGCTATACATAACCCTACCATATCCCTAATGGCAAATTGTCATTCTAAATAGAGTGAATAATAATACTACTTAATGTGGTTTTGGGCCTGGGTCAAACGATCTGTAAGAAGTTAAAGCACAAGTTGTCATTATTGTAACAAATCGTCTACCTAGGAAACCTTGGAGGATATTGGAACATAGTATACCATTGATGGGGGTTTCTAACCATAAAATACTTCAAATGAGGACATATTAAGGAAATAAAAGTAAGAAGTATTGTACAAGCTAATGAGATATAATAAGTCCATTGTTTGGCTAGAATCGTGGAGTGCATGTAGCAAATCTAGGGTTTGCAAAGTGAAGCATAGAGAAAAAAATACAAGTGATAGAAATTTAATTTTCTAGAAAAATATTTCATTGTCTGGAGGAGGAACGAATTTGGGGGAAGACAAAAAACCCTAGCATCGATCGATTTTTTAGAAGAGATCCAGAGTATCAGTTCAGGTATGGTACTCCTTCAGCTTTAGCTTTGTAAAAATTTCATCGGTTGGGGCTTTGAAAACAGGGACCTCTTCTATGGGAAGTGATTTATGGCAGTATGTTGGTTGCAATGACGACAACAACCTCACTTTTCAAAAAATCAGGAAATGAGGTCTTCTCCATGTTTTCACAACAATTTCCCTTTGATGAGAAGTTAGATCATATGCCTCAAGTGCTTAAAGTGAGGAAATCATCCCATCCAAAACCACTTGCTCACTCTAACAATAGTACCTTTGTTCCCAAGTTAGACAAGTATCCTATGATTGAGGTACTTCTATCCCTCATCCAATAGCCTTTGATAATGCTTTCCATCCAAGTCGTTGCATGTAAATTTATGGGTATATGGTCTAGTCCAATCACAATTCAAACAAGGATTAACACACATTGGAGGGGTAAAGTCTTCTCTTATGAATTCATGATGATATGTAGGGGATAATTTATCATTACATTTACCTCTGTGGAGGACAAGAGAACTATCTATCATGGAGGTCCCTAGTTTTTGGGATCCAATTGACTCTACATGACCTCGTGGATCATGACATTTGATCCTCAAGAGGAGGAGCCTGAAGAAGTTTTTATCTAGGTGAGGTTACCATTTTTTCCATTGCAGCTATGGAAAAAACCTTTAATGGAATTAATAGGGAATGCTATTGGAACATTCATTGGCTAGGCTCCTCCAAAGGTCAATAACGCTATGTGTATGCATCTATTCAAGTCAATCTAAAAAAGGGTTTGTATGAGCATATTAGAATAAAGGTGTTCTATTGGATATATAACTAACACCTGGACTACAAGCATATACCATTCAAGTGTATAACCTGCCATGAGCATGGGTACTTCTACTGAAACTTCCTAATTAAACAAGCATAAGAAACATAAAAGGAAGAACCAAGATTCTAGGAAATCAAAAGGAGATAGCACATATCAAGAAGCAAGAAGTGACAACTTCAACCATAGGATAAAAAAAACTTCCAACACAAAAATAAATCTGTAAGTCTTAATGAAGAAGAGAAGGAAATCACCTCTCTAGATGTTATGGCTCCTAAAGATAAAGAGAAGATACCTACAATTGAAGATGACAACTCACCAAAGATCTTAGGAGATACACCAGAGAACATAACAACTAGAGAAGAAACTGATGGGAACTCATAGGAAGAGGTAGAATAAACACAAGTAGAGAAAATAGTGATTCTTGGGGGATTTTCTACCACACAATCTATAGCTAAGGGAAGAAATTCAAACCAATAACTCAGAAATGAGCAAGCACAGAAAGACTTGCAATCCAAAACATAAGTCAAAATTGAAGACGTAATCCAAAAAATAAAGATTATATCATGGAAATGTAGGGTATTTGTAAGTCCTTTGAAAAAACTATCTCAAAGTTCTAATACAAGAGTAAAAGCCAAAAATAGTCTGTATTCAAGAAACAAAAATAGTAGAGGCAACACTGACTATAGAATGGCAGAAGATATGGGCACAATAAAAAATGATAATTGTAAATTCTGTGGAAGCTTCAAGGGGACTAGCTTTATCTTGGGATCCACAACAATTAGTTTGTAGCTTACAACATAATCATAATAACTGAGGGATACACAACAATTAGTTTGTAGCTTACAACATAATCATAATAACTGGATAGGTACAAAATTTCTCTTACTAGATGGAACTAGTATAGCAGTAATAATTTTTTATGGTCCAAATAATCCTATATAGAAAAGAGAAGCATGGCAAAACTTAGCACAATAGCTAGACACTGAGAAGTTTGACAACATAACATTGGGAGGATATCTCAACATGATTCTCTACCACTAGGGAAATGTTGGGGAAGTTTAGAAAGGGATCCAAATATAGATTTGCTTGATAAAATTATGGCAGATGAAAGCTTACAAGATATTCGATTGACCAAAGGGAAGTACACTTGGAGCAACATAAGATTAGGGGTAAACTATATTGTAGAAATATTGGATAGATATTTTATCAGTAAAATATCCTAATACACTTTCCCATCACTTCTAGTCGCATCATTCAAAACTCTATCTTAGATCATAAGCCAATTCTCTTGGATAGCGGCCAAAACCTACAACCTCAAAAAATTTCTTTCAAGTACAACTTTGAATGGGTGGTAGAAGAATATTCCAATGAACTTGTGAAAAGTACTTGGAACCAACAGGTCTAATCCACCAACTCCCAAGAAAAGTGGAAAAGAAAAACTAAAAAAATTGAAGCACATGATTAAAAATGGTTGGAAAAAAAGCGAGAGTCAAACTAGACAAGAATCAATTGATGCAACAACTAGAGTAGCTAGAAATAGAAATTGGGGATCATCCTCCTCAAAAATGGTAAGAATATGCAAGAAATGACCTGATTCAGAAGCTCAATAAATTAAGCATTGAAGAAGAAACACATTGGAGGCTTCGATCCCAAATGGTTTGGATAAGCAAGGGGGATAGAAAATCCAAATATTTTCATTTGAAAACCATGTAATATTGCCAAAGAAACACAATCAAGGAGATAGATCATGAAGGAACCACTTATACAAACATGTAGAAAATTAAGGAACTTGCCAATCAATGTTACTCAACTCTTCTCTCTAGAGAAAATGGTGACCCACATTCCTAGGGAATACTGCTACATCATATATTGGCAGTATTAATTTTGGAAGATAAAAAAGATCTCAGTCAGCCAATTACTATGGAGGAATTTAAGGAGATTATATCAAATCTACCAAACGACAAAGCTCCTAGACCTGATAGATTCACAATTAAATTTTACCAACAATACTTACACATAATAGGAGAATATTTGCTATGCATGATTGAGGATGTTAGGGTGAAAGGTAAGCTTATTGGAGCCATCAAATCCACATTTATAGCATTGATTCCTAAATAAAAATGCCACTAGTTTCTTTAGATTCATACCTATTTCTCTATGTAACTCTTCTTATAGCTTTTTTTACCAAATTGTTGGTCAATGGAAACTTGAAACACTAATAATGGTTTCATGCTTGGGAAAAAATTATGATAATATAATAATGGTGCATGAAGCCCTCCACAATAGTAGAAAATAAAAAAGGAAACAAATTATTATAAGACTTGATATGGCAAACGCCTTTGATTGAGTTAATATACAATTTGTAGAATGAGTCCTATAAAATTTTGGATTCTCACATCAGGTCATCAAGTGGATTAGAGCATGTATAAAAAACCCATGGATATACCCCTTAATAAATGAATAGCCAAAAAATTTATTTAAGGCTACAAAGGGAATTAGACAAGGGTGTACATTATCACCATATATTTACATCATTTTAGCTAAGACTCTTGGAGGATTAATTAACCATCTTCAAAGAGAAAGAAAAATCATAGGGATAGAGGCTACAACAAGATGTAAAGTTGTAACACATGCCCAATTTGTAGATGATACCATTCTTCTAGGTGAAGCCACCAAGAAAAATGTTAAACAATTCAAGTAATGCCTAGATTGGTTTACACAAGCTACTGAGGATTATATAAACACTCAAAAGAGTCATTTCTATACACAAAATGTTGCAGAAATAAGAGTCAAACTCTTTTACACTATCCTAGGATTTTGATATGGCATAGAAAAATACTTCAGATACCTAGGAGTGCCCATGAGCTTCCACCTCAAAGCCTCAGACTGTTGAAACCCAACATTGGACAAGATGGTTAGGAGGATACAAAGTTACAGTAATAGTTGGCTCAATCTTGCAAGAAGGGCAATATTAATCAAATAAATGTTAGTTTCTCTTCCAATCTACAAACTATTAGTATATTATACTCCCAATTTTATTTTGCAAAAGACAAATGGAATCATACACAAATTCCTATGACAGGGAGGTAGGCAATCAGAAAGAAAAAAATTCCACTTGGTCAATTGGAAGATGGTCATCAAAAGTAAAATTCAAGGAGGACTAGAATTCAAAAAAATAGAGATAGTTTCAAAATCACTAGGAGTAAAACTTCTCCAGAACATGCTTAAGCACAATCAAGCATGGCATTGCATACTAGTCAACATTTAAATAATCAAACGAGCATTCAAATGCTCAAACACATAGACAAACTTCCTAGAGCCTCATTGGCTTGGAAACATATACTGACAACAAAGAGCATAATAGAGGATGGAATTTATTTGCTATTGGAATATGGTAAGTCAATTAATCTATAGGAGGACCCAATCCTAGGAAATATACCATTAAGAGAGAACTCCAATCAAATTGCAGAATCACTTGGAAAGCCAAAGAATACTCAAATTAGGTGACTTGTTTTATTGGACCTCAAAAACTCTGAACTAGATCTCCCATCCCATTCCATCTCAGATTCAAGGAGATTGGGATTATTTTAAGTCCCATGTGGTGAGCATTATATCTCTTCATACCACAATACCAAATAAACTTATTTGGGGTAGCATCAATAGTATTGGGGAATAAATAGTGCATCTAGGAGTCCAACATTAGTAGATTGGGCCTACCAACAAAAACTATCATAGTGTAGAAAAATAGAGCACCACCTAAACTACAAGTATTTAGTTGGCTAGTCTCTCAAAATAAAATATTAACAGGTGATAATATGCAAAAAAGGAGTATAGCAGGGCCTCATGTTTGTTACAGGTGCATGCAGAACAGTGAAACCATTTTCCATATTTTGTTTGAATGCTCAAAGGTAATTTCAATTTGGTTGGAATAACCAATTTTTTTTGGTACTTCCTACTCTGGAAGGTTAACCATAGACACATGTTTTACCAAGTGGAACAAAGAACATAAAGGTAAATTGGCAGGTAAGCCCCTCCTAAAATATCTATGGACCTCTATACCATATTTTGTCATCTGGCAAATTTGGTTGGATAAAAACCAAAGGATTTTTGAAGGCAAAGGTAAGGAGAACAAAAATCTAATACGAAGGATACAAGAGGAATTAATCTTAAATGTCAAATCTAGTTTTTGTCAACAACAATTTGAAGAAGACCTCTCACCCACATAAAGAAAAATGATCTACCAACTTATTCTACCTCCTGGACCCCAAAGGAACATGTGGATCTTTTGACAAATATATTTTACCTTTGTAATAGATAAACAACTTTGTCCATAAGAACTAGATGATCTTCCCAAGACTTGCTATAAATTAAGATATAATCAAACAAAACAAAGGTAAACTTACAAAAAATTTATGAAAGAAAAAGTTCATGGGACTTTAGAAAGTGGAAGGAGCATTAGTGAGACCAAAAGGTATGACTAAGAACTCATAATAACCCTCATATGTGCAAAAATAGTCTTAGATATATCCTTTTCTCTAACCCTAATTTGATAAAACCCAAAACACAAGTCTAGTTTTATAAAATATCTAAATATTTTGAGAGGTAAATTAGGACACCTATGCCATGAAGTACTTGCATCATACCATAACCACTAGAGAGGAGTAAGAATTTATGCTTGGATGAATGATTCCTTGCTCCAACATTTCCTGAACCAACTTCTTAATTTTAAACTTTTAGGGTTGGAGATAGTGATAAGGATGCACATTGGGAGGTTGACTTCTTGGAACAAGGTGGATGACATGATCATGTGTGGGCTTAGGAGAAAGACCCAGGGGCTCATCAAATACCTCCTCGTAGTGATTCACAATATTCTACAAGTCCAAAGGAAGTGTTGGAAGAAGTGGTGTTGGATTTTCAACTAGATTATCATAGGTCTCAATATCCAAGATCATATAAAATGTATATGAAAACTTAATTATGGAATAATATCAATGCATACAAATCTCATATAAATCAATATAACACTCAAAAATATTATTGAAATAAAATTCTCACAATATTATTGATTAGTCAAATATACAGTCTTGAGATTTTCTCTATATTTAGATACATTTAACGGAGCTTTGTATCCATAATATAACTGTAGAAAGGTGACTCTTGGACTATTTGTCTATTACTTTCCTCACATATCAGAGAGATGCATCCTTTCCTATTCCATAGATAAGATAAACCTCACATGGCTTTTGTCTTCTCATCTTGCCACTTGTATACATGACTCTTGACTCTCTATTTACTTGCACACTCTATTCTATGACATGTGCACACTCCTACTTGCACACTCTATTACATGACACTTGCACACATCCTACACATAGAAAATTACATAAAGGAAAAATATAAATCACACTTCTAAACTATAGATACACATCATATTATTTTATTTACAATTATACCACAAGGTACCATGGGGGTACATTAGCATATTTTCCAAATAAAATAATATTCTCCAACACCCCCATGTATTACATTATTTGGTTATTGAAGACTTTAGTCTTTAATCTTTGATTCTTGTCTTTGTCCTCCTACTCTGGCTCTCACATGGCTTGAAGTTTAAATTTTAAATTTGTTCCTTTCTGCTATTCCTTTTGCTTGTTATACTTACAATCACTTCACACATATTATTCGGGTCCATTTCTTGAATAATTTTCAAATAATTGCACATGCAATTTTTCCTTTCAATTTTTAAATAATTTTAAATTTCTTCAAATTTCCTTTGGAGTAGAAGACCTTTTCTCTCCAAAATTTCAAATTAATTTTGAATCAAATTCAAAAAAGTTTTTGCAAGTAGAAATCCTTGTCTCCCTAATCAATAATATTTAAATGTTCAATAACTATCAAATCAATTTCAAATTGATTTTATTGTTCCCAAATCAATTATTTAATTTAGACAACACTCAATTTACTTATTTAAAAAAAAAAATATATTAAATCCTTATTTCGCCACCTCAATAAAATAGAATGCACCTTGAAATAATTTTGACTTAAGCACTCAAAACAATTATTTCAAATCTTACCTTAGAAAATGATTGATGCTGCTATTTCTATTGGATGTTGACTGTCGTGTTAGAGTGATAAAATTACCATTATCTCCTTAATTGATGTTTTAATTTTCTTCAAACCATTATATTTATGCACGTATAAGATAAGTTCAGATCTTTGTGCTTATTTTATCCACTTAATTTATTGCATGCAAAACATTACATTGTACCACTCTCTTGTATTACACGAGACTCCGACAAATTTATTCTTAGACACAAAGGACTCTAGAGAGATTGATAGGTCATGTTCAAAGTGGATTATTTCCAAAAAAAAAAAATTTGTTCCAAACGTTACCTCAGACGTTCAAGCTCAATTTTTAATGTGTTTTAGTCGCTCAAAAATGATTGGAATTGCTTGATGTTTAATTTCCTTGAAGACATTACCTGGTTTTCTGAGATGTTTTGTTGATGAGTCAACCTGATTCTTCTCCTCCAAACGTAGACAACAAATATGCTTTCCTTAAGTGCCCTCAAACAATTACAACAGAGTCTAGATTTGATTCGATCAACCTTAATGCTTCCAAGCACTTAAATGCTTCGATATTCACGATGTCACTTTGTTTTTTCTAATTCTAGTTACTTCTTCTCTACGTAGGATACACTATGGAGATAATTATAAGGCCTCACAATGTTCTAAATATACTTTATAATTCTCAAAATTTTACTGCACTTATCATACCTTGTTTTCTATTTGCTTTACTTCTTTTCTCGTCTCTCTACAGGTGCAAATCCTTCTTTTCTCTACTTTGCAAAGATTTTTTTTGTTGTTTTATTTTCTCTGTGATGCTACAGTTATATAGTACTCTTTTGGATATTTATATTATGCCTCAGGTGGTAGTTAATATGCTTGCACTTTCTTGCTATCTCTTCTTTACCAACAAACTTACTATTTTCTCCTTAAGCTGCATTTTTATTTTAGTCCAATGGCTTTGACCACTTATTTCTGGTTCTCTCTTCTCACAGAGAATCCTTCTCTATTTGGGTGACTTTAATTGGCCCTGTATTCTCCTTAGATCATGACTATATGGTCCAAATATATTTCTTAGGTTCTTCAATTCTACATGGGCTTCAAAAATCTACCAGGTTGACCATTCAACTAGTTCATAGAATGATATATCGCTCTCAAGGCTCTTTGTTACTTCTTCTACTCTACACAAGATATATACTACTTCTTGATTTATTCCTTGTATTCACTTGACTTGTATCCAAATGGGTAGAATCTAGCAATAATCTTTCTGGTTTGGGTGGCTTCTCCCTTGGATGTTAATGGGATGCTTGCAATGGCTCTCTTTATTTTTCTTTATATGTCTTCAATATTTTCTAGATATGCTCTTGGTGAATCCTAAATTATCCGCTCTTAATTCGTAATTAAAGAATCCTCTTGATGCCTTCAAACTTGCTTTAATATTTGCTTATATTTCAATAACATAATATATTAATGCCTGCCAATAATAATATTTTTCCAATAATTATTTTTATCAATATACAAAATCACTATTTATAGTAATCAATCAACATGGACCTATTTTTTCTTCACATGGCTCTATCCAAATTCACACCAAAGTTATATTTCCTGATGCTAGCTTCTAACTTGGAACTTATCACTCTAGATTCCTTCAATATGTTAGGCAACAAATATCTAAACAATATTGCCTAATCAAATTTAATTCACACCATATTTTGATATGATGCTAGATTTTTTTTTTGCAACATTTATCTTCAAATATTCTCTCTCAAAGTGAGAATTTATTCCACTCAAGGTGGCTCTAAGTAGAAACTACTCGTAGTAGCTTTGATACCACCGTTGGCTTTTCATCTAGATTATCATAGGTCCCAATGTCCAAGATCATATAAAATATATATGAAGACTTAATTACAAAATAATATCAATGCATAAAAATATCATATAAATCAATATAATATTCAAAAATATTATTGAAAGAAAATTCTCACAATATTATTGAAAGAAAATTTTCATAATATTATTGATTAGTCAAATATATAATCTTGATATTTTCTCTACATTCAGATACATTTCATGGAGTTTTATCTCCATAATATAACCTTAGAAAGGTGACTCTTCGACTCTTTGACTATTAATCTTCTCACATATTCTGGAGGTACATCCTTTCCTATACCATACATAAGATAAACCTCACATACCTTTTGTCTTCTCATATTTCCACTTGTATACATGAATCTTGAATATCTATTTACTTGCATACTCTATTATATGACACATGCACACTCCTTTTTGCACACTCTATTACATGATACTTGTGCACATCCCACACATAGACACTTACATAAAGGAAAAATATAAATCACACTCCTAAACCATAGATACTATCCTATTCTAAAACTTATAAATGTACCAAAAGGTACCATGGGGGTAGATTAGCATGTACCAAATAATGTCATATTCTCCAACAAGTGGCTCTAAATATTGAACCTCTATGCAATTGACTTGGGTGAAGAATCCATGACCAAATTTCTTCAATATATTTTCCATTCTATGGGAACTAACCACCTTGGAGGGAGGGGGTTGGATTCCTTGGAGACAAATGACCCTTCCATTCTTTGTCCACTTGACATATAATCTTTGCAGATTAATAATAACATAACCTAGTTGAGATAACCAAATGCCATCTATACTACCCATATTCATGGCAAGGAGATTTCTTGACCAAGAATAAACGTTAACCTTCGTCATTCAAACCACACATTGAGTGGTACCTCCATTTACAATTAAGACTTAAAATTTATCTTGATTTGAAGAATTGGTATATATGCCCAAAGACTATTTTTTTACTATAAATAAAGTTGTGTGTATTACAAATCAATCAAAACATTGATGTGTTATTATTTGATGAAACCTTGGACCTTTCTAGTATGGTAATATTGGAGCCTCATAAGGGCAAGAGTAGAGAGCCATTGTATCATTCTTATATTCAGTCTCATCTACTTTTTATGGTTGCTCTTGCTACAATTAATCTTTATATTTTGATATTGTTGCTTCATCACCTTCCACTTAAAAGTTACAACATTATTCATAGGATTAATCTTAGGGATGGTGAGAATGATATTTAAAATAGAAGAATCCCTAGGAATACTCATTATTGTAGTTATTGAAGTAAGAAAATTGAATGTTGAATTCATGTCTATGTTGGAAACTAGGCTCTTGAAGCTTCTATTTTGCTATCAAAGTTATACATTAAGCATAATAAAGAGTATAGAGGTTGAGCATATTGACTTCCTACCAAATTTTATCCTTAAGACCGCGATGAAAGGCTAATACAACTACTGGTATATCCAATTTGTACGTGTAGGCAAGAAGACTTATGAAATCTATACAATACTCAATCATTCTAGTTTGCTTGATTTGCATCAAATAAAATACATGATTCGAAAGATCCTTTGTCAAATATTTAGAGAAATTGTGCTTTGATATCAAGCCACAAAAGAGAAAACCCTAGTTTGTAAAGCTCCATAGCAACCATTGATGAGCATGCATTAGCAACCTAGTAGCTGCTAATCTAACATGACCTTCTTCAAGAATATAGTGTAGGCATATAACTTTATCCATCTTCGCCAACCAGCCACATGGATTTGCATCATAAAAGGTGAGGATGTTATTGTGTAGAATAAAAACATTATGAGGCTAGTGAAGGCAATTTAAAGCACCTCATAGTGAGGAATCTAGATCCAAAGCAAATCCTAAGATGTAACCACCCATACTTAGAAGAGTACCTCTGGTAGCATAGGGATCTAAGTGACTTCCATAGGAAATTGGAGGACTATGACCAGATGGTGGCTATTGAAGAACACTTGTGTCCCTTGTATTTAGTGTTCGATGAATGATTAAAGGTTGTTGCTCAATAATTTTTTGATACCTATGGACAAGGAGATGCATAGTAGAGGATATTTGTAGGAGGCTTTGGATGTCAACTGAGGACTTTGCAATGGAAGCAACCAAATTTTATTTACTAGAATACACAAACCGGGATCAATAATATCAAGAAAAGGATTACCAATTGGAGAGGTAACGATAGGAGTGGCAGGGGAAGGGTTATTGGGAAGAGGAGAGGAATGATGAGAGGTGTTAGGAGGCAAAGACATGACATTTAGGGAAGAAAAGAAGACATTGATAAAAAAATTTAATATTTGGGAAAGTGTTGTGATGCTTATCAAGATTTCTGGGTTGGAGTTTCTTTTTATTCATATAGACATATTTGAGTGACTAATGCATTGTACTCGACTGTTAATTCATAACCAACTAGTAGGGACAATAGGTTTCTTCATACACTAAGGGTAGTTGGAAAACTTGAAAAAATCCTTGGAATTATTAGAAATACCCCTTACTTTGATAAGCTTGAAGAGACGACCACAAAGAGATAGGTCTTCTGTAAGGGTCTTGACATACATGCTTTCTAAAATGGTGTTACTAGAAATACCCTTTGTTTTGACTAGCTCAAAGAGACGGTTGCAATAGGATAGGTCTCTCGTAAGGGTCCATTAATATCCAATACTCTATTTTTTTATGTTTTGAAAAATGAAGTAACAATAATGAAATCACAATATTCTAGAAGATAAATACATCGAAAGATGAGACAAAATAATTATGAGAAAAAATAATAGGAAACATGAAGCAATATTGTTTGATAGAGGTTTTGGAATGGCTCATGCTCCTTTTTTCTACACATTTACACCACAATAGGGAGCCAAGATCAATACCACTTGACATGAAATAACTTCAAGAAATACAACAATAGCAATAGCAATTCAATAATACATAATAAACAATATCCAATGATAAAAATAATTCAATGTGGTAATAATAGAATATGAATGGGCCTATTTTCAATTCCATGTAATCAATATATATATATATATATATATATATATATATATATATATATAAACTAATATAACTTGTAAATTATTTTGTGTAGATTTTGAAAAGCTTTCAAATGAGTGGTCATTCGAAAGAATCCAAGCAGTATTGATGGAGATATGACCATGTGAAGACAATTGTTTGAAACGAGGGCAACATGAGGGTAATTGTTTTTAAAATGTTTCATTTTAGGAATAATATCTTTGTGAAGGGTTGTCCGATTTAGATGATTATTGGACCAATTTATGCAAAATTTGAAGAGCTTTAAAATGAGTCATATAAAGGAATCTGAGCAATATTGGGGGAAATATGACCGTTTGAAGTCAACCATCCAAAACAAAGGCAGTGGCGATTTTTCAAGTCATGAAAAATAAAATAAAATTACAAATATATGTCAACTAGGGTTCAAATGATGGGAGGAGCAATGGAGGGCTAGGGCTTAAGTAAGGCAAGATATTCTATCTAGGCATATAATTTTTTAGTAAAGTTTCTCTTTCCCTTCTTTATTTTAGAAATCTTGCATGTAATTTATAATAGGTTTTATTTTTTATCAAATATTATAATCGATATAGGATATTCTAGTAAATTTTAGTAGATTTTGAGTTTAGTTTCCTTCCCATGGACCAATTTATAGCTAAATTATTAACATTATATCTAGTAGTAGACATTAGTAAAGGCTTCACAGAGGATTGATCCTCATTGTTCAAAGATAGGGTAATTTTTGGTAAATTTAATGGGTCTTATCCAGGGGCTTCGGTCTTGAGAAAATAGATTGATAGGAATTGGAAGTCTTCAGAAGCGAGTCTATAATTTCTTCTCAAAGGTTTCTTCCTAGCTATTTTTTGTTCTAGGGTGGAAAGATATAGAATCCTAAAAGGGGGTCCTTGGTTTATTGGAAGAGCATGACTCTTCCTTACCTGCAAGTATGAAGGCTTTGCACCTAAAGATGTAAATCTATCCCTAGAACCAGTTTGTGTTATGATGTATAAGTTGCCCATTTAATTTTTAGAAATGGATTCCTTCAAGGCAATAGGAAAAACTCTAGGGAATTCCTTGATAATTTAGAAACTACAAAAGATAGATTCTTGGCTATTTATGCTTGAATATTGGTTATGATTGATATAAGTAAACCTTTACCAAAATAAATCATTCTTAAGTATGGGGGTAAGTTGTGGATAAAAACCATAGATTATAAAAAAATATATTTTAGATATAGAAAATGTCATGAGGTGGGGCATATTGAGAGATCACACCCTAAGAAGACTCCAACAGAAACACATGAGGTAAACCACAAGAGGAACTTACAAATCAATATGGATGAGGATGGTTCCAAAAAATAGATCTAGAAAAATGAAAGTAAATAAATAGTGGAGACTGGTAAGGAAAGATATTGGAAGAAATACCAATTTTTTTGAGGCTTTAGACCATGAAGAAAAATCATATTAGAGTTTAGAGGACATAGTACAACAAGTTCAAAATATTAACAAGAAACTGTCTATTCAATATGATTATGATTTAGGGAAAAAAATTCTTGATGAACCTAAGGGATATGTATCATAAAATTTTAAAGTCTCTATTGAAGTACCATGCACCATTAAAGAGAAAAAAATTGGTAGAGAAAATGCAGTGTTAGATGTTAATACCTCTACCATTAATAAGGAAATACCAAAAAAGGAGTAAGACAAGTCAAAATCTTTCGTAGTACAACCAAGAGAGGATAAATTTGATGAAAAATAAAGTTGTGAAGAATATTGAGGAATAGAATAATAAGACCTACTTCAAATACAGGTAAGACAAAAAGAGGAAAACCCTCAAGTTATCAAGCGAGATCTAAGGAAGAAAGAGCAAACATAGAGAAAGGAATACAAACAAAGTTGGTTGAACTTATCTTTTCTAAACAACAAAATGATATAGGTAATTCATAGATAGGGCCAATAGCCCCTAATGAGAAATGATTACCATATCATAGAATATAAAGAGTGCTAATACCTCTTCAAAATAGAGGTGTATTAGGGACCTTTGTCTAAGTAATAATCTTGATATTCTTTGTATCTAGGAAACTAAAATGACAAATAAAGATTTTTCCAAAACTATGAAAGCAATATGAGAAAGATGTGAATGGGATGTCATGGATTATGGAGTGCCAAGAGGAATTCTAAGTTGTTGAAATCCTATTAGAACCTCTTTTGCAACCATTCATAAAACTAGGCATTGCATAGCCTCTTTAGTCACATGCTAATTTGAAGATATTTATTTCATCTTTATCAATGTCTATGGACCTACAACTCAATTAGGCAAATTAGAAGTATGGAGTGGGATTGAAGCCTTTATGAGAAGTAAAGACCAAGAAACCCGATTCATGATAATATGATATTTTAATGCCATAACCAAGCTAGATGAAAATCTAGTGGAATTAGGAAATTAACCCAAAGTATGAGAGATTTCTCAGGTTTTATTCAAAATAATAATCTATGGGAGGTTGAGTTTGAAGAAGAAAACTATACATGGACCAATAATAGGAGAGGCCAGAACCTAATAGCAAAAAAATTAGATAGATGTATACTCTCATATCATTGGCTAGATGAAAGGACTTGTGCTAAAATTAATACCTTAACAAGGATTGGTTTAGATCACTAGCCAATAAGAGTTAAAATGATGGTAAGTGAATTAAAAAAGGATCATATTTTAAATATGAGCAGATGTGGGAAGACCATCCATAATTTGTTGATATGATAGCAAAAATGTGGAATTATTCAGGAAACAATGGGTTGTATACACTTCTAAAACAAAGTAAATCAATATCATCTAGATTAAAAGAATGGAACAAGAACACTTTTGGGAATATTTTTTAGAAGAAAGAAATAAAAGATAAACTTTAAAAATTATAAAAAGGTGATCATATTAATCTAAGAAGGAAGTTTCTTAGTGAATATCATAATATTTTAAGGAAGAAATTTTTTGGATATTAAAATCGAGACAAACTTGGTTAAAAGGAGATAAAAATACAATTTTTTTCATAGGATGGCAATAGTACAAAGACTAGCATCCATAATTAGTAGAAGTAAATTTGGAGGAGTTTGGATTGAAGATGATAATGAAATAAAAAAGGAAGTAAGGATTTTTTACCAGAATATTCTAGGATCAAACAATTTTGAAGTTCTTAATGATAAACTGTTACAAGAAGTAACTTCAATTATAAAAGATGATGACAATAGAAAATTGATGGAGCCTATTACTTTGGAAGAAGTTCATTTAGCTCTTTTCTCTTTTTATAAGAATAAATCCCCAGGTCTAGATGGTATCTTTGCAATATTCTATCAACATAATTGGTATATAGTGAAGGATTATTTATTGGTGGTAATGAAACAGTTAGGGTAAAACAATACATACCCTAAAAATAAATGCAACATATCTTACCTTGATTCCAAAAAAATGATGCAAAATTGTTTGATTCATTTAGGCCCATAAGCCTATGTAATATGGCATATAATATTATCTCCAAAGTAATGGAAAATTGGTCAAGACCAATGTTAGACAAAATTATTTCAGAAGAGCAAGGAGGATTTGTGAAAGGGAGACAAATTCTAGACGGGATCATAATAGCTCTTGAAGTTATACATTCAACAAATTCAAGAAAATACAGAGTAATGACTTAAAACCTAATATGAGTAAAGCCTATGATAGGGTTAAATAGGATTTTATTTTTGCAATATTAGAAAAGTTTAGGTTTGGGAAGAAATGGGCAATATGGATTAAAGCTTGTGTCTCTACAGTTTCATATTTAGTGTTGGTCAATGAGTCAGTAACAAAATATTTTAAATTCAAGAGAGGTCTTAGACATGGAGATCCTCTATCACAATATTTGTTCATTATTATGGAAGAAATTTTGGGTAGGAACTTGAATAAGTCTAAAAAATATGGGTTTATAAGTGGACTTAATTCTAGTAATAACATCAACATCATCCATAAATAGTTTATAGATGATACAACTCTTTTGGTAGGGCAAGGATAAACGAGGCCAAAGCTTTGAATAACTTATTAAAGGAATACCAAAGAGCATCAGCAAAAAAAGTTAAAAGAAAAAAATCCAAAATTTACTTCCTAAACACCCCTACTAGAATCAAAGCAGGGATATGCAAGTTAATTCAAATGGAGGAGGAAAATTTACCAGCAATTTATCTAGGGATGCCCTTATTTGAGAGGGGAATGAGGATATAATTATGGAATTGGGTTATAAATAAAGTTTAGAATAAAATTTCAGTATGGAAAGGTAAATGGTTATCGTTAGCAGGAAGAGTGCAACTAATTAAATCTATCTTGTAAGCCATTTAAACATATTATGTCCTTGTATACCATGCCAAAATTGATAGAAAAAAGTTTAATATGTATTATGCAGTCATTTTTGTGGTCAGGATTACATGATAAAAATAAAATTTCTTTGGTAAAATGGAGCAAGGTGTGTGATGATAAAACTATGGGAGGTCTTTTTTTAAGAGTATTTACAAATGCAAACTTAGCTCTTAGGGGAAAAGTAATTTGGAGATTGTACAAAGAGATTCAAAGACAATGGGCAATAATTATTCTAAGTATGTTGACCCCAATGACCCAAGATTAATATTTATTGCATTCTCACTACCAAATGATTTTGAAGTATGGATCAATTTAAAAAAATCAATTGATCTAGTGATTGAAAGTCTAAGATGGGCGGTGGGAACTAGAGCAAAAAATTCTATTTGGATGGATACTTGGTATGATAAAAAAACCACTCAAACTAGATTCAATTTTGAAACCATGGATGAGATTACTTCAAGATAAATATGGTAATAGGGTTTCAAACATTTTGTACAAGGATCAAGAAGGGAGATAGAAATAAAAAATAATTTTTTTTACAAGTACACAAGACATTGATGCTAGGAGGTAGTTGACTAGAAAGTTAACAACAATGATTATTTCAAGGGGAGCCAAGGATAAACTGGTATGTGAGTTGAATAGCTCAGGAGAATATACAAGAAGAAGTGGATATAATGTAAAGCACCAAAAAAATAGGAATATCACAATAATATGGAGAGTTATTTTGGATAGCCCAAGCATTCCTAAAGTCAAAATGTGATGAGTGCTAAAAAAAACACGTATTTTATGCAATTTAATTCATTTTAAGTTTATATATTCATGAAAATAAATGTAGTTTTATTATTATTCTTATCTTATTTATGCGATTTATGGATGAATTTTATCGTAGATGATAAAAGTAATTTATGCATATATTTTACGCAAAAGTGTGCAAGTTTTGTGTATTTTGGCAGGAGAACCTTGCAGGAGCAGCACAAAGCAGAAAAAGGCAAGTTACTGACCATAAATAGACATGGATAAATTAGTCGTGAGGATGACATGTCAAGGAGCCACATGGATGGATGCTACAGAAAGATGCTACAGAATACAGCTATAGAAATCCGTTACAGAAAGTGTCTACTAAAAGACATTACAAAAAGGATGTTGACTAGGTCAAACTGTCCAACGCATCAATATGCCATGTCCAATGACAACATAGCAGTATTACAAGGCATATCCATTCAGCACAGTTGACTATCATGTTGGCATTCTGTATGATAATTTTATGTTTATTAAAGTTGTTATAAATATGTTGTTGTAAAGTTGTAAAGTTATTATATTGTTAAGTTGTTTTTATTTGAACGTAAGCTATTTTGTCTCCTCCTGGAATAAAGGTTATATAGTTGTATTGTTACATCAATGAATTATTTAAATTAAGACCTTATGATTATGTTAGTTCATTAGTTGCCACTTGGACCATATGGATTGTGATAAAGTCCAAGCTGGTTACAAATTATTATAAGTTTAGTTTTTCATTGTTGAAAATATAATATCCGAATCATTGAGCCAACATAGCCACATGTAAAATATGTGGAAGAATTTTTTTTAAGAATGTCCAAGTGATATTATATATTACAAGGGAGACATTTGAAAAGGTCAAATATTCAAATGCTTATGTCAGAATGCTGAAATGTACAATGTTTAAATATTCTATATACAATTTTTAAAGATTTGATGCTCAAAGATACTGTACATTTGAGTTTACAACAACACTTTTCATCATGTCTTTGGTAATTATGTAATTTGCTTTATTATGATTTACTTGCATATGTAGTCTTTACTATATTTTCTTGCATTCATAAAATAGAATAATGTTAGTAGTATTAATGCGCACTAGTTACTGAAATAAAATAATTTAGGGGAGAAAGATTTACACTGTCCTCTATGAGGCAGGGCCCACTCCTACAACCAATCCCTATTCTCTTGCCCCCTAAAATAGAATAGGAATAGTTAGTACATAGATTAACTTTAATTTATCAATTAACACAAATTGCATCATCATAAATTATAAAGTAAAAATAGATAATTAATGGCATATGCACGTGGATCCACATCAACAAACATAAAAAGAATTTAATTAAATAATAAAATCATACATTGCATTTTATTTCAATTCTGCACAATTTGATTTTTTTGTAATTGTTATTATTTTCTGCAAATCTAAAACTAAGAGAAATAGAATTAAATTTGACGATTAATTATTTGGTATAATTTATATTGGATTTCTGCCCTTTAAATCGTTCTCCCAGGATTTATAATAAGTGTTGAGGTTACAACTAGATATTTTGGTGTCGTTGTCGGGGAGGGCAATACCATAATTTTTAATCAAAGACTACTAGTTGTGCAATAAAAGGGGCTTACTTGTATGTGGGAAGAGGTAAGAGTCCTTGGCGTATATACGAGTCAGAGTGGCACAAGAAGTCCCGACAAGCCCTTTGTTTGACATTGACAGGTTCTTTTTTCTTAGGATCATTTTACTTCTTTCGTAGTTAATATTTGATTTCAGCAATTTCCATTTCCAGCAATTTCTAAGCATTGGGTGGTTGTTATTGCTTGCTTTGGTATGGGTTCTTTGAATAGTGGAAAAATGAATTAAATATGATTGAGTGACACAATCATAGTGAAATTATCCTAAATAATTAAATAAGTAACAACAATTTAACCTTTTATTTCAGTAATTTCATTTTTAGAAATTTAATTTTAAGTTGAAGAACACAAGATTATACTGAGAGGGGGGGTGAACAGTAGAAGATCACTTTTTAATTTTCTTTACCAATCAATATTATGCAATGTATACATATAAATATCAATAGAAGTAATCAAAGCAATGCACAAATCACCACACATAATAGAGACACCATAATTTACGTGGTTCACCCAATGTGGGCTACTCCACAGAGAAAATATTTCACTAAAATTTTCTTAATCAATAACTTGGGAATCCTTTATCTATTACAATGTTTATGGACCTCTGTCCCAAGGATATACCAATCTCCTAAATCAAGTTCATGGGTCTCTATCCACAGGAGACACCAATCTCCTAATCTCTGCTCTGGCTGGTGATCCTCTAGAAGACCTCTACCTCCACTATCCTTAGAAAATGGAACTCTATCCATAGAAGACACCTATCTTACCTAATCTAGATGGATATATTTTTTCTCAACTCTATCACCTCCAAAGCTCTATCTCAAATCTGCACTAAACACAGTCCTTTGGTCTAGCACAAATCTATCCTCAATATCTATCTATGATATGGTACAAATATATCCTCAAATATGCACCAAAATCTGTTCTTGAATCTACACTGAACATAGTCCTTCGGTCTAGAACAAATCTATCCTCAATATTTATCCTCAAGCCTTAACTCAAAGCTTGATTCAATCTCAAATAAATTCTGCTAGATCTGCCTTAAACCTTAACTCAATGTTTGAACAAATCTATCAATTGACTTTGCTCTCAAGTCTTATCAAAGACTTGTCTCAAATCTAAATTGTAAGCTTCCACAAAAGCTCACACCAATATGTCCTCAAGTCCTCTCTAGAACTTGTCCAATCTGCCCAATAAGTCCTCACAAGAACTTATCCAAATTTGCTCTCAATATGTATTGTAAGATTTCATAAAATCTTACCCAAATCCGTTCACAAGTCTTCTCAAATACTTACCTCAAATCTGCTCAACAAGTCCACACTAGAACTTATCCAAATATGCTCTCAATCTGTATTGTAATATTTCATAAAAGCTTACCCAAATATGTTCACAAGTCTTCTCAAAGACTTACCTCAAATCTTCTCAACAAGTCCACACTAAAACTTGTTCAATATCATAGAAACATAAAGAGAATTGTTAGAGACTCAATATATTTCACACTTATCAATGCTTAATATTTTTCTCAAATCAAATTATAATATAGAATAGTTTATTTTATAGAACTTGAACAATCACTTCACACATTCACTTGACTAGGCTCAACCAACTCTACTTCAACCAATCACTCAATGAAACAATCCTTCCTTAAAAACCCTAGTCCAAGTATATAAACACTCACTCAAAATATTTCCAAAAATGCTTCATCAACCAATCTCACATAACAATGATACTCATGTTCTTTTCAAACCCTAGTTCAAGTTCTTCACTCAACCAAAATTTTCAACAACAATGCTTATAAAACAAGGTTTTAACAACTCTTTATTCCAGAAAACCTTGAAGCATTAACTCAACACACTCAATAAGGAAACCCTAATTAAGTCCTTTTCACTCCAAACTTATTTTCCAGAAAACCAATCAATCAACTCAACTATGGAAGAATATGCTCATACCTTTTTCTTGATGATGAAGGAAACTCAAATATCTGCCATAACCACAAATACTTATTTGCCAACCTCAAAGAATTTAGAAAACTCTCTCAAAGATACAATGCAAATATCAAACCACACATACACCTTATTACTCCATCTTAAATAAATCATCCATCAACATTTACAAAAATTATTAATCAAATACACCTTATAATCTCCCAATTAAAATAATATTCAATACCAAGAATAATGTCAAAACAATCTCCTTTTCAAAATAACTCAATGGCAATAAGTCCTCTCAACACTATAAATCTTCAATAAACCAATATGTCAAAAATACTTTATTAAAAAATAAAGCCAACTCCTTATTCCTCCAATTAACCAAAGATAATGATTAATTAAAAACCTTTTGAACTAACCATTTTAACTCCCTAGGACCTTATGTCAAAACCTTAGGCATCACAACACATATTAAAATTTTTATTACATTTGCCTTGGTGGGACTCGAATTCACGACGTCGTCTCTACTAGCGCCCTTGTTAAAGTAGATTGTTTACCTTAGCTCATGTTCACCTAGGTAATTTATTTTCCTTTAATCTAGTTAGTCCATGTATTTTCCCCACCCACTTATGTGTGGATATTTAATTTATCTTATTTAGATATTATGAGATGTTACATATTTATTTCTTAGATATTATGGGGATATTTTTAGGTTTGACTATTCCTAGGGGTGACATTTGGAGGGTTGATATTCTTTCTCCCATAGCGGTTACATATCTATGGACCATATCACATATTCCTTTTGTATGGTGGATATTTATCCTTAGCTTGATCCTACGGTTATGGTTGATCATCCTTGCCTATATAAGCAAGGCACCTTCATTGTACTCAGTGCTCTATTTTCAGATCTAATATATGATATTGTTGCTCTCTTGTTTGCATATCTATTTGTAAGCTTATGTTGTCAATTTGCTTTCAGATTCTTGTTTTGGTTGAATGTGGTGTTTCTGTTAACACTTGAGATCCTTGTAGCTTGGAATGATTTTATTATCATTCCTTTCAGCCCTAGCCATGGCTCCAACCACCGCACGAGCTATGCACTCATTTGGATAGCAAGAGCACAATGTGCTTTATATTCTTCTCCGCATGCGCCAAATAAAAATCATGCATCACTTTATCGATGCTTCAAAACACACACACAAAATGCTGCCACCATAAATCGATCGCAAATCACTCTACCCACAAACGCTTTAGCACTTAATCCACTTTCCACTAGGCCATGCTACCTCGATGGATATGATAGTTTAGCCCACAACAATATTAACCTTTTCGTTGGTTCTTAATACAAGGTGTTTGTCTTCTTCCTCGCACGAATTCTCACAACAATAATTGCACACCTTATAATTTCGAACGAAGGATGATTTAAATGCCACTAAGGCATATAGTATATATACTAATTTCCTCCTTTAATTTTGAACGTTGGCGCCTTCGAAATTTGAATAATTAATTTATAAACTATTTAAATTCTTTAGAATTTAAATTTTATAAATTAACTTTTAAATCCTTTTGGCTTTATCAAAGCCTTTTTTGATTTTACCACTTTGTATAAATAAT
Source organism: Wollemia nobilis (assembly GCA_028583015.1). Taxonomy (NCBI): domain Eukaryota; kingdom Viridiplantae; phylum Streptophyta; class Pinopsida; order Araucariales; family Araucariaceae; genus Wollemia; species Wollemia nobilis. Next base: position 15,628,977 of record JAQPPZ010000541.1, read on the forward strand.
ATTTATTTATAAAATTTAAATTCAATTTGAATTTAAATATTTTATAAAATAAATATTAAAACCTCCTTGGGCTACCTTGGGTTTTTATGAAATACCTTTATTTTTTTCTCAACCATGGTTTTAAAGAAAACCCTCTTAACCTATGCTTCCACATAATATTAAAAATATTATGAAGCTCTTTTGCCTTTAACCTTTGAATTGTTCCTCTTGACCTTTTGACATCAATGACAACTTCGTTCCTTGATATCAATGGCAACTTTGACTCAAAATGTCCAACACAAGCAATATTTTATTTTACTCTTATTGTGCTAATATTAGCTATTCAGATTCACTATCCGTGAATCACACCTAATTTTAGTAACAACATAATTGCTTTAGAATTAAAAAAATTATTTTACTCCTATTATGCTAAGGTTAGTTTTATAGATTCACTGTCTGTGAATCACACCTAATTTTAGTAACAACAGGATTGCTTTAGAATTTAAAACTTTTAGTTTCCTCCTATTGTACTAAGGTTAGTTGTATAGATTCACTATCCATGAATCACACCTAATTTTAGTAACAACAAGATTGCTTTAGAATTAAAAACTTTAATTTTCTTCCTATTGCGATAAGGTTAGTTGTATAGATTCATTGTCCATGAATCACACCTAATTTTAGTAACAACACTTTAGAATTAAAATCTTTATTTTCCTCCTATTGTTCTAAGATTAGTTGTATAGATTCACTATCTGTGAATCACACCTAATTTTAGTAACAACATGATTTCTTTGGAATTAAAAACATTAATTTCCTCTTATTGTGCTAAGATTAGTTGTTTAGATTCACTATCTGTGAATCACACCTAGTTTTAGTAATAGTGGGATTGCTTTGAATTTACCAAAAAAATAAAAATAAAAACAACATTAGTAACAACACTTTAGAATTAAAAGCTTTATTTTCCTCCTATTGTTCTAAGGTTAGTTGTATAGATTCACTATCTGTGAATCACACCTAATTTTAGTAACAACATGATTTCTTTGGAATTAAAAACATTAATTTCCTCTTATTGTGCTAAGATTAGTTGTTTAGATTCACTATCCGTGAATCACACCTAGTTTTAGTAATAGTGGGATTGCTTTAAATTTACCAAAAAAATAAAAATAAAAACAAAAAAAGAACAAAAAAAAAGCAAAGAAAAAAAAGGAAGAACAAAAGAGAAGAAGAAACGTTGCTAGATGATAGAAAATTGCATCAAACAGTCTGCATCCATTGACATTAGAAAATTAATGCTAGAATAAGAAGTTAATCTTATTTTAGAGAAAAGACATCAAACCTCTAGGGAAAAGTGGGGACACCTATGCAAACATCTTGATATCATAAAATATAGATCATATGAATTGGGTAAAATTAAGAGAGTAAACATAGCTAAAATTTTAGGGCTATATTTTCACTCACCCTACCTTGACCTTATAAGGAGTTGTGAGCGGTGGCTAGGGGATAGGAGAGCAACATTAAATTCGGTCACCTATCCATGGGACTAGTATTTCGAGGATTCCCTTACCATTCACAATTTCCTAGCAAAAATAGAAGACAAGGAAGTGAACCTAAAATATAGCAAGAGATATCACAAGGCACCTAGAATAGTTTCATTTAGAGAACTATGTCAAGCCTTGTTGCGACTCGATCCAATTAACGATATCCATAGGTTATTCACGGAAGATTAAAAACATAAAAATTTATTGCAAGAACCAAAGAACTTGAAAATTTCATGAACATACCCAGAGACTCAAAGGGAAGATTTATTAAAATTAGTAAAACAGAATCAGATTGCCAAAGAGACCTTAGTAATAAATCTGAAACTTTTGAGTTGAAAGAAATTGAAACTGCAATCGAAACATCTATAGATTCTGCATCATCAAAGCAGATTGAATTTATAGAACAAGATCCCAAAATATATCTACTACCTGAACCAAAATTTGACGATCATATAGATCCTTCATCTCTCTTTCTTGAACCTATACCTAGTCCAATTCTTGAAATCTTATATTCAATCATGATTGATCAAAGTAGAGAACAAGAGGAAGTAAATAGAAACCAAAGGCAAAGGACTAATGATCAAAGAGAAGTATAAAACCAAAGGGGGGTGGACAGAGAAATACTTTTGGCTTTCCAATTCCTTATTTCGAAGATAAGCTAACAAGAGAACCAAAATAGATCTCTATTTTTATTTTGCCTACCTTTCATAGAAAACCACTTGAGGATACCAATGACTTTCTCTTTGAATTTGAAGTGGTGTGTCAAGCATACTTTTACACCATTGATGAGAAAAAATTAAGACTATTCCCTTCTACTCTTAAGGATACAACCTTAATATGGTTCATGGGTCTAGGAGAAAGTATTTGCAATCAATGGTATGGAGAGCATGGATTAAAAGACACATTCCTTGAGAGATACCAAGATTATTGTAGAGTTCAGGATAAGAAAGCTGAGTTGTTTCTCATGAATAAAAAATATGATGAATCCCTTAAAAATTATCTTGAGAGATTTCAGTTTGTGGGATCAAGGTTAAACATTGAGTTGGATGAGGAATTTCAAAAAGAAATTTTTATTAAAATACTAAAGGAATAAGTCCTAGACATACTAAACCTTATGGCAAAAGGGGATATCCATTAGATGAGTTTGGTAGAAATCATAAATCTTTGTAGAAATTACTCAATAAATAAGCCATTAAGAAGCAATAAGCACCCATCATCAGGAGGGGGAGTAACACGAGCTGAGATTGGCAATATTCTAGAAAGTCTCAAAACTAATTTATTGAGTACATTAATATCATCCCTCAACCTCATGGATAAGAAATCAAAGGAACAAAACATAAAAGAAACATATTGTCACAATTTTTGAAAGAAACACAAATTGAGGGAATGTCCTCTCAACATTACAAACATTTCCAACTTCTCTACTTGTTGTAAGATATGTGACAAGAACCATAACACTAAAAATTGTAAATATATTTAGGCTATTAAGACTACTATAAAAGAGCATGAGGTCAAAGAAGTAGAAGATGTTTACTTTATAGCTCAAATAAGGAATGGTCCATTTAATGGACCACCCAATTGGTCAAACTCAAACTATTCCAACCAACAAAGACCTAATTATTGGTCAAATTCTCCAAGTTGGACGAATTGAAATCAACCTAATCAAGATTGGAACATGCCTCCTTGGGCACAATTCATGTCCAATTTATATGGAAATTCACCTCCATGGATGGCAGGCCAAAATCATAATGCATCTAATTGGAATACAAGTGACCAATACAATCAAACAGGACCTAGTTGGTCTCAAGGGCAGCCCCAACAAAAAAACTTTCAAAATAAATTTAGGGGGCAAGTACCTCAAAACCAACCTCAAAACAAACTCCTTCCACCTTTGAATAATGTAAATAATCCTCCTAAGCAACCACCTTTACTAGCTCAACCGATGCCTAACCCTAATAATAATACAAATTTTTAATAGGTTTATGAAAAAATGAGACATGCTCAATATCTATGGTACCTTACCAACAAATTCAATTAAGATCTGGAAAAATATTAGACAATACTAGATCTACTCTCATAGAAATTGAAGAACCCCCAAAGAATCTATCTAAAAAAGTAAACAAAGATGAAAATCTTGAAGAAGAGGCGGTAGCTTTATCAAAAATTCTAACAAAAAAAAGAGAGATCCAAATTCAAAGGAAAGAAGTGGAAATACCATTTCCAGAAATACTGGCAATACCAAAGGAACCATCTAAACCAACTTTCAATTTCCTTCAAGAGTTGGAAAATATCACCATTAAAATTACTTTGTTACAAGCCATCAAGGATATTCCTATCTATTAAGTTAATCAAGAACATATATACAAATTCAGGAAGGAAAAAGAAGAATGAAACTCAAACCATTCAAGTCATTAGATAGTTGTCTGAGATAATTATTGAAGGTAGGTTATTACAAAAATATACCAATCCTAGAATACCTATCCTTACAATTCACATTGGTAAAAGAGCATTGCATAATGTTTTGGTCAATTTAGGAGTTGCTATTAATGTCATGACCAAGGAAATAACATAATCCTTAGGAGTATACAAATTACAACCTACTTCTATAGTACTCCAACTTGCATATAGATCTACTGTTAGACCAGAAGGAAAATTGGATGACGTTATAGTTTTTGTAAGTTCATGGAAATACCCTATAGACTGTATAGGCTTACAACCCAAGAAAAAGTTAGGGGGACACCCCTTAATTTTAGGATACCCATAACTTGCAACAATTGATGCCAACATCAGTTGTAGATCCAAAAACATTACTATTTACAATGGCAAGAACACTAAAGATCTTAGACTATTTCTTGAATCAACGTTAGATAGATATTTTACGAAGAAACTATGGTATGATTTTCCTCATGATTTGGATGATTTTCAAATCTTATCGATCAATATTCTGAGTAAAAACTTACAACAAGAAGTTGAGGGACCCTTATCGTTGTTACTAGGATATCAAAAGGAAGATCAAGGTCAAGACAATAGTTGTTTATCTGAATCTACTATGTTATTTAAGGATGCTAGCATAAGCAGGGTTATGCATAAGGGGTCGGCCCCAAAATCTATTTATAAAATCAAGGCGAATTGTCTTGGAATCCCGAAAAATTATGTAGAAGTATACATGGCGAATTGCATTTATTTATCTCCAAAAATTTTCAAACCGTGGCGAATTGCATTAATTTATCTCCAAAAAATTTCAAACCGTGGCAAATTTTTCTGTGTTGGGGGCTATGAATATCGGTTTGCAAAATCTAAAAATGTACGACAAACTTAAAAGCTTTAGGCTGACATGAAAGACTTTTAGCCTTTATGCTTTATGACGATCGGTCTGAGACATGTATGACGATCGATAGGCATGATGATCGAATGTAGACATGATGACCGATGGTATGCATGACGATCGATTGTAGGCATGATGATCAGTTGCAGGTATGACGATCGGTTGTAGCAATGATGATCGATTGTAGGTATGACTATCGATTGTAGGCATGATGATCGATTGCAATAATGATTGTAAGCATGACGATCACTACAGATGTTGATCGATTGCAGGTATGACGATCGACTGTAGGCATGACAATTGGTTGTAGACATGATGATCGATGGCATGCATGATGATAGGTTGTAGGCATGATGATCAATTGTAGGTATGCTAATCAGGTGTAGCTATGATGATCGATTGCAAGAATATCGATCGATTGCATGCATGATGATCGAGATATCGATATTAGATGATGATCGATTGTAGGAATAATTGGTGATGATGATCAATTTAGATTATCAATTATGATGATCGATTGTAGGAATATCGATTGGTTGCATATATGATGATCGGTTGCAGGAATGTCGATCATAATAATGATCGATATAGTATAATGATATAAGAATACGATTAATCAATCATGATGATCAGATGTAGGAATGTCGATCGGGTGTAGGCATGATGATCGATTGTAGGAATGTCGATCAGTTGCAAGTGTGTCGATGGGCTACAATAGTGTCGAGTACCCAATCGGTAGCAACGATGCATCTATACCATGTGTCAACCATCCATGAAATGATTGCATGCAGAGGCCATGTGTCACCCATCCATGAGCTGATTGCATGTAGAAAAGTCTATATAAAGGGATAAACAATCATTTTTTTACCTTTTCTATCATATTTTTAACCATTTTCCTCCTATTTTAATGCATTCTTAACCCTTTTCCTCTCATTTTAATGCATTCTTAACCCTCTTCCTCTAGTTTTATCTTAGTTTTTAACCTTTTACCTTAATTTTTAAGCGATTTTTAACCCTTTTCCTCTGTATCTTCTGATCCATACTCGTACACAATGAAATAACCCTATGGCATCCCCTATAACCCTTGGAATGTTTAAAATTAATTTTAAAAACCTGGTTTACCCCTTGATTTCTAAAATTTTATCAACACCGAGTTACGACATGTCATGGGTCATGAACTCTAGTCTTCGAGGTCTAGTTTCAATGCCGTAGTTCGACACGGACACAAAACTACTGGAGAAGATCATTACAGGTTATAATATTGATTCGAGTAAGGTAAATCTTGTCATCGACAACAAAAACATCATTCTTTCTTTCACAGCCATGATATCGCCAGATTGACAACATTGCCCCACGCTGGTTGTGAGCCTATCACTTCAAAATACCAATTAACTGATGACGACAAACTCTACTTGGAGACCAACTTCAATGTGCAGTCAGAATCTTTTCAAGGTATAACTATTTTTTTATTTAATTGAATTTAAATTCTAGTCACTAGTGTACAATTACTGATTTTGTTTTTTTTGCAGTTACATCCACCAAGTCCAGAAGGGGTTTGACTGTACCAGTGATTGAACTTAAATTTCTTTGAGCATGTTGCAAATTCTTCCTTGCCAGACTCATTCTGCAAGGAAGGCCGACAAAAATTCTGATGTGGGCCTTAGCATATTTGGTCCATTGTGTTGCACACCAACAATTCGACTGGTCCAACTATGTCTCACATCGGATCAGATTGGAAATAGAGAACGTGAAAACCCATGCTTCACCCTCACTAATAGTTAGCACATGCAATTATATTATTACTTTTTTTATGAATATTTTTATAATTTGTAGAACACTCAAGTACCAACATCTTGGCACTCAACCCTAGCCAATGCAGCCATGACAGAACAATAGGTTCAGGTAATTTTTTATTAATATTTAAGTAAATTTTTTATTTTTCATATGTTTATCTTTTTATAATTTTGAAATTTTATACCAAACACAGAAAAGGGCATCCTCTTCCTCTTCAAAGTGGGATGCTGCTATCAGAGGTTATAATCTAGAGGAATCAGGAGACTCTGAAACACCTACAGAGGAAACAACACCACCGCTAAGGAGAAGATCAACAAGGAAACGTAGAAGATCTAGTTCTCCTGATCATCGACAACCTCCACCTACGACTGCACGTCCACTACCAACGGGCGTAGTTGCGCAAGAGGTTTCATCTTTGGGGAGTAAGTTTTAATGACTACCAAAACAAAAATTTACAAATTTTTACTATTTTTAATTATTTTTTTTCAGATGTACAACATGCCCACATTCCATTTGCAATAACAACTACGCAAGATGTTTTTTCTTCTACCGATAAGTGTTATAACAAATTTTCCAACCAATTTTCATAATGTAATTTTATAACTAGTTTTTATTTTCTACCTTCACAAATTTTATAACTAATTTTTATTTTTATGTTTTAAGTTCCCATACAACAATTTCATCAACAAAATCAACAAATGCCGCCCCCTCCTCCACCACGCCAACCTCAAATGCGAGGTCAATGCTTCCTAGTTGGAAAACACATTCTTCCATCTAGGCCACAGAGAGAAGCAACACAACAATTTTCAGAGAAAGAAGCATCAAAGACATTTTTAGGATTCGACCGTATTTCTCTTGCTAATTTTAATTTTAAGGATATACCGAAAGCTTCTGGTGCTAGGTTGGATGAGGTTCCACTTGATAAAGATTTATTTTTGCAAGAGAACACACCCACTACTTTTCAAGTATCAGAATTGCTTCAAGATAAAGGAAATGAAGGAGCAGAATGTTCAAGCAAATCTCCTCCTAGGGAAACAAACACCCGTCAGGCTCCTCCTCGACCAGAGGATGAAAGATTAAATATTTTAGAAAAATATTTGGTTTTTGATAACGTTGAATCTACCATTAAGGATTTACTACTTCCAGATATAACAGAAATGAAAAAATGGGAGTATCGGGCCAAAGTGTTGATAAAGGAAATTAATGCCCGATACAATAATTTTTCAAAAAGAGAAAAAAAATATTGTTGAAAATGAACCTAAAAATATGGAGGCTCTACTACAACAAGTAAAATATGGCATTGTGAAGGTGAATACATCTTACACAGATGAAATTTTAAAGTTTATGATGAACAGATTGGAGAACATAAATGGTGAGGCCCAAGCTTATTACAATGAATGGGCAAGTGATAAGAAAAAGGTTGTTGTTGTTGTAGCTACAAAGAATGTTGCTGAGGTTTGACTTAATCACTTTTGTGTTCAAAAATTTTTGTTCTCTTTTTTAAAATGTAATTATTTGTTCATGTTGATTAACTATTTTTCTTTTTGCAGGTAAAGTATGATAATCTCAAGAAACAGGTTCAAAACCTGCAAGACTATCTCAGGATGGCAAAGGAGTTCTTAAACGCTTCCATTACAATGAAAAAAGAGCACAAGAAGTAGTTCGACAAAACAACATTTTGCGGAAAATCATTATCCGCAACGGATTGGATCCTGATGTTCTGCTAAAGGAGAAGGGTAAAGAAGTTCAAGGACCAACATCTGAAGATGTTGGCAAAGAAGAAAACACCCTTCTCGATGGATTGGAAAATGTTGAGAAGATCCTTGTCAATTCTGGAGCAATTGATAGTATTGTTACCCAACCCGAGGGAAGAGTCATTGGAATGCAGAATGTGGAAATCATGGAAGTAGTGGATGAGGAAAAAGGAGCTGAACATGGGAAATATGAGGGAGGAGTCATTGCTATGGAGACTGTGGAAGTCATTGAAAAGGCAAAAGGAGTGGTGGAAGGGGGAAAATATTCTGAAGCATGAAATTGAATTTCAAAATTTGATATTTCGAAAAGACTATTTTATGACATTTCATATGTTTTCATTTGAAAACAAGATACTTGCTTTTATTATTTTACTATTACACTATTTACTATTTATAATTGTGTGTTATTTTCATCTCTTGAGTATTATGGTGTTTCAAATATGCTTGAGTTTACGTAGAATATATGTATGCATAGGTTTAGATTTACATGTTATTCAAAGTTATTCATGTTGTGATATAAAAATGAGTATTGTCTTGTGTATTCTGCTATGTTGTTTTTATATTTCAATTTTCAAATGAGTTTACGAAGGATATATCTATGCATGGGTTTAAATTTTTAGTTTATTCAAAGTCATTCTTGTTGTTGTATAGAAAAGTGTTTTGTCTTTTTTATTATGCTATATTGTTTTCATATTCAATGTTAGTTTACGATGGAGATATTTATGAAGGGGTTAAATTTCAATTTCCATATATTATGCTATGTTGTTTTTATATTTCAATTTTCAAATGAGTTTACGAATGATATATCTATGCATGGGTTTAAATTTCAGTTTATTCATAGTCATTCTTGTTGTAGTATAAAAGTGAGTATTGTCATTTGTATTATGCTATATTATTTTTATATTTCAAGTGAGTTTACGAAGGATATATCTATGCATAGGTTTCAATTTTCAGTGCATTCATAGTCATTCTAGTTGTTGTATAAAAATGTGTATGGTCTTTTGTATTATGCTATATTGTTTTTATATTTCAAAGTGAGTTTACGAAGGATATATCTATGCATGGGTTTCAATTTTCAATGCATTCATAGTCATTATAGTTGTTGTATAAAAATGAATATGGTCATTTATATTATGCTATATTGTTTTTATATTTCAAAGTGAGTTTACGATGGATATATCTATGAATGGGTTTAAATTTTCATTTTCCATATCTAGAGTAATATACTACATGCATTTTTCATACATATGTAGAGAAATTTTTACTAGTTATGTATGCATACAAGGTTTACTCAATGACAAAGCATAAATCATAAAAAATCACTATATTTTGTCATATCATACAACTAATGATACTAATGATACATACAAACATACATTTAAAGTCAAAGCAAAAATCACTATATTTTGTCAACATATACAATTAGTTCAATAACATAGCATCATTACGTATACATGGTTTTCAAATTTTCAGCTTACTCAAAGCTATAGCATAAATCATAAATTTTGAAAACATAGACAATCCATATCATTAAAAAGCAAACATGCATAATCATTGAAAATAGAATGATTATATGATTTTTTCAAATCACTGAAATTTTACAACAAATCAAATACAAAAAATCTTTGATAATATGAAATTTTTCAAATCATTGACATTTATAAATGATATCAAATATGGAAAATCATTGATAATATGAATTTATTCAAATCACTAAAATTTTACAAAATGATTTCAAATCCGAAAAATCATAGATTATATGAATTTGTCATATAATCATTGCAATTTTTACATTTCTGGAAGCTGATACAAAGCTTTATCGACTTCTCCAAAAGAACCGAGAATCATTTGTGAATTCTATGTTTCCATAATCTCATCATCACTCCAAGCTGAATCATTTTCATCATTATCAACAGTATTAGAGAGACCTCTTCTTTCTGCTAGGGACTTCCAATATGTCAACGCTCTGTCATAAGGAAACTTACCCACCTCGTACGATGACACATACATTCTCAAACAATTTTCCAAATTTTTGTCCAACCTATTACGAACTTTTGATTTAACAAAATATAATGCACTAAAAACCCTTTCATCTTCAACAGATCCCAAAATCATTGTCTGACATAATTCATATAAAATAAAGTATTCACTCATAGTTTCTTGTAAGACACTACTTCGATACAATTTTTCCAAAAACGCATGATTGAACCAGTCTCATGTGGATTTTTGAAATGTGCAATTTGATTATCCATTGTTATTCCAAAATTTGTTGATTGTTGTCTCAGAAGATCTTTGTTTAGAATACCATTGATTTCAATGCCATTTATTTCCACACTTTTAGAGAAATGTGTCATAAGATTACCCATATATTTTACAAACAACTCACTTCTACTACTATGGTCACCACAAGGATTCCAGAAGATGGGATTAACAACAACCATGGCCTCAAGTGTCTCATCTCTCTTAAAACGATCTCTTATTTCACTTGTTAATGCATTTGCAATTCTTTTCAATTTATTCTTAGTGCTATCCAAAACCTCATCGAATCCGGAATGTGTAACGGGCACTTGTTCAACATCATCTGTTAGTGTATCTAATCACTTTTCAAAATGATATACAAGAATCAACTTTCCATGGATAGCAATACAAATATTATCATTGATGTTGAACTTTAAAAAGTTGTTCGGATCATTGACATTAACTAACGTATTCCAACTATCAAACTTGGGATCCTCAAAATGTTTTTCGGATAAATAAATCCTATCAATAATCATACATATTTGTTTTCTCATCCTCATGAAATCGACAATATAAATTGCCCTTTCTTGTGCAAGTTTAATCAAAGAATTCATTTCTTGTAACATTGGTAGAATACCACATAATGTGAGAAGAGTTTCCAAGTCAGTCATACAAAAAAGCAAATATTTTGCCTTGTCAACATCCCTACGATGTGCATACATAAACCCAACCAAGGATTGATATTCTGAAAATACCCTTTTTGTAGGAAGAAATAGTGAAATCCACCTGGTTTCCACATCTTTTAACATTTTTTTACCTTCAGTTACACCTAGAGAAAACTGTTGAAACTCTGCAAACCTTTTTGGACTGCATGAAAAGTATGAGTGTATTTCATGGACGAGTTCTTCCACTCTAGCTACATTATCAAAATTGCTCACAATTTTGTATGCAAGATTCATTCGATGAGCCATGCAATGAATAGGAATCACATATGGGGCAATTGATGTCTGAAGCCTAACACAAAGACCATTCCTTTGTCCTTGCATTGTAGCTGCACCATCAACTCCAACACAAATTAACTTTGTGGCAATTTCCTTTTCATCCATTCCGGAAATATCCTTTAAACTGGTTACAACAACATTATAAATGTTTTCTGCATTACAATTTTCAATCATCTTATGTAGTGCTAGTAAATGAGGTTGTCTCAAATGATTTTTGAATGTGTAAACATGTATGCAAATCCAAGATGTGTTGTCAACAATTGTTACCTCATCAATGGAAAGTGAAATAAATTTGGCTTGTTTCACATTCTCTCTCAGGTCTTCCTTCTCAACCAATGATAGATATTTTACCATTTCCCAACCACTTCGATCTGACCAATGTGAACTGGTAAGGTTTTGTACATCGGCTAGTTGAAGTATTTCCTTAAAATCAGCAAAATCAGACATGGGTCGACCTTTTTTAGAATACTGTATACAATAGCAAACTACAATTTCTTTGAGGCTAATACATTCTTATTAATTTTTTGAAATTGTGCCTCGATTGTTCCACCCTTCTCAATGAGAGTTTGTTTTTGTTTCATTGCTTTTTCATATTCAAGTGCATATCTCACATGCACACATTTTGATGCATCCTTCCACCTATGAAATCTGTTAATTGTTCCATCACTTCGTATTTCTTTGATGTAAACTTTCCCATAATGTTTTTCTATTGTGTCTTTCTTATTTTGCAATAAATGATCCTTTCCAAGCTTCCATGTACAAATAATGCATTTACACACATTCAGTTTCTCATCTCGCTCAATAAAGGGGTATAACCATGCCCATTCATTTTTAAAATCCCTTCCAATAGTCCATTCGCTTATCTTTTGACGTTTAGATTTTTGACTACAAGATTCCCTAGAGGTCTGCAATTTAATTGTACTATCATTTTCTTTTTCGGTTGATGTGTCTGAATTTAAAATCTCCTGAAGTGGTTGTTGAATGTCGTTATTAGGAAAATTATCATGTGGTCCCATCTCATCTGCTAGAATATCTTTGAGTGAACGCACATCAGGGTCGACAATGTTTACTGCATTCAATGTTTGGTGTTCTCTATCATTTTTTGAAGTAAAAAAGGTACTATTTTAAAGAATTAACAGAATACAATTTTACAAAGCATTTAAAAAGAGGTAGATAAGCAGACAACCATTTATCTATTAATAAAGAAAGGTTTTATATTTAAGAACAACAAAAATATTAAAAATTTGGTGGTAAAAGGTGTTTGTACCTGCATGTTGTGTAGAATCTGTAGAGATTGATGCCTCATTGCATTTTGATATTTGTGTAAAATATTTTAGAATTATCTTTTTACAAGAATATTGGCCTCCCTTCTTTCCATATTCAGTAGGTGACATTGTATCTATAAAGAAAAAACCTTCAGATGTTAGGAAATGTATATGAAATTGAAGGAAAATAGCAGACATCCCTCAAGATGAACCTACGCTGCCCTATAGAATGACATCTGAAAGACAAGAAGTAGTCTGACAAGAAAATGCTCCTAACACACAACATGACATGGATACTTATCGACCACAGTTGTAGATAGTGCTTCTACACTACCTATGAAACATACTCTAAGAGACAAGAAGCAGTCTCTGACAAGAGAAATGCTCCTGACACACAACCAGATGACATTGATAGTTGTCTACCATAGTTGCATATAGTTCACCTACAGTGCCTATGAAACTGAAGAAAAAGAGCTTTGGACAAAAGAACAATGGAAGAAGAATACTCTACCAATTTTTAGTCATGAATCCTCTATAACCGATAGCCCTATGATCACAAACTTTTACAATCTAACATAACTTAGCAATTAATCTCTGCAACCTTGTATCGATAGACACTACTCTACAACTGATCAACTTATTCACTAATACTTCTCTACAATCGTATACGATCGACACTCCCTACAACCGATCGACTTATATCGATCGACACCTCTACAATCGATAGACTAATTTGATCGACACTCCTACAACGATAGACTAATTCATCACATCCTAATCGACAGACTAATATCGATCGACACCTCTGCAATCAATAGACAAATATCGATCGATAGTCCCTACAATCGATAATATCGATCACACCTTTATAACTAATCATCACACCTTATATACACTCCTACAATCGATAGATTAATATCGATCGACACCTCTACAACCGATCGACTAATATCGATAGACACATCCCTACAACCGATAGTCTAATATCGATTGACACCTCTACAACCATACACTAATCGATCATCTTATCATAAACTCTACAACCAATCATCTTATACCGACAGAGACATCTCTACAACCAATCATCTTATATCGATAGACACAGCTCTACAACCGATCGACTTATATCAATCATCTTGCATCGATCGACACTCCTCTGCAACCACTCGGCTTATTTCGATAGACACTCCTCTACAACCTTGTCAAGTTTTTCGTTGTTTCAGAGCTATTTTTGAGTTAGAGTATTTTAGATGTATGTTTATCGGTACCCACTACAGTATATATATGGGTAGTATATGAGGCGATTTGGGTGGGAAAAATAAAATCATTTATAATTTGAAGGCGAATTGGGTGGGAAAATCAAAATCATTTATAATTTGAGGTCGATGAATTAAAATAAAAATATTTTAATTATTATCAACGGCGGGTGAATTTACCCCAAAAAAACTTCCACCCCGTAAATTTCGGGCGAATGGGCCCTAGTGAAAGGATCCAAAATTAGCCAATTTAAAATCTTGAAAATCCTAAATAGAGCCAATTTACGATATTTCGTGCTTATGCATAACCTTGGGCACAAGCCAAACTACAATGATACCTTACGACTATCACCTAAATATGCTTAAACATGAAATTATGGGAATATATGTGAATACAAAAAGTTATAAACAAATAGATATTACATTAGGAAGAAGTTTGAATATTAGTAATGAGATTACAAGCATACACGAATCGCAACTGATTGATGTATTTAAAAAGCATCGACTTGCATTTACATGGAATTAAGAGGATATGAAAGGAATACACCCAAAAATTTGTACCCATAACATATTTATTCAATAAGGTTGCCACCTAGTAAGACAAACCCAAAGAAGATTGAATCCAGCTATGAAATATGTAGTTCAAGAAGAAATCATTAAACTCTTGAACGCAGGATTCATATATCCAATTTATGACAGTCAATGGGTATCACCATTAGTGATAGTCCCTAAAAATAATGGTAAATTGAGGATTTATGTGGACTACAGGGAACTAAATAAAGTGACAAAGGACTATTTTCCCTTACCATTCATTGATCAAGTTTTTGATACCTTGGCTGGGAAGAAGTACTTTTTTTGGATGGTTTTAGTGGGTACAATCAGGTTTCCATAGCTGATGAGGATAAAAAAAAGATAACTTTCACATGTATTGTAGGCATATATACTTATAAAGTCTTACCTTTTAGACTATGCAATACACCAACCACTTTTCAAAGGGTTGTCTTAGCTATTTTTGTCTATTTGATTAATGAATGTGTAGAAGTCTATATGGATGACTTCACAGTCTATGGTAACGCCTTTGAAGAAACTTTATCAAGCTTACAAAAGGTTCTAATTATATGCTAATAATAGAACCTCTCTCTAATTCACGAGAAGTATTTCATGATGATGAGAGGAGGCATTGTTTTAGGACATTACATATTAAAAGAAGGTGCTAAAGTAGACCCTACAAAATTCAAGTTATCCAATCCATCCAACCTCTAAAAACACAAACAAAGGTAAGAAGTTTCTTAGGACATGTAGGATACTACCGTAGATTCATTAAATATTTCAACAAAGTTGTTGCTCCTATGCTTAAGATCTTAACCAAAGAAAGTGAATTTAGTTGGATTGAAGCATGTCAGGAAGCCTTCAAAATTATAAAGAATAAATTGACTACTGCTCCAATCCTAAGGGGACCAAATTGGGAGTTGCCCTTTGTTGGCATTTTTGCCACATTGTTTTTATTGTTACTGTTCATGTAAAAGAATGCATAAGTTGTAGAGATGCTAATTCTTCTGTTTGTCCCTCCAAGCACTTTGAAAGGGAAAATACAAAAATCTCTATAAGTTTTGTGTTAGAGCAAAGTAACAGTAACATGTTGCGATATCGCGACATGTTACAGTTTCGCGGCGTCAAATGCAGAAATCAGCTAAGTACAGAAAATATCGTGATATCACGACATGTCGTATTTTTGTGACCTATCACATTTTCGCGGCTAACAACATCCAAAGGAAGCAAGGGAGTAAAACTATCACGATATCGCGACATGTTGGATTTTTGCGCTAGGAGCAACAAACGAAAGCAGTAACGACAAAACTGTCACGACATCGTGACATGTCGCATTTTTGTGACTTGTTGCGGTGAGGGAGCACTAAATTGAAAGTTGACGCAATATCGCGACATGTCACATTTTAACGACTTGCAGTGGCCACAGAGTAACGTGATAGGAAAATGTCACGATATCGCGACATACAGCAGCAAGGATGAGCGCCAATGAAAAATGTCATGATATCACGACATTTCGCGTTATCACGATAGAAAAACAGAAAAGGAGCAAGATGGTACAGAATGGCACGATATTGCGACATGTCACGTTATCATGGAAGGTCTGAAGATGAACACAAGGCGGAAGAAATATGTCACGATATCGCGATAGTTTTGGAAACGAAGCCAAGCAAGAGGAACTTGTCGCGATATCGCGACAGGAAGCATCAATGATGAAGAGGATAGAAAACTATCATGATTTCATGACATGTTGGGGCAGAAGGGCAAAGCATGAAGAAATGTCACAATTTCATGACATGTCACGTTTTCGCAAGGAGAAAGCAAGGAAGCAGCCAGATAGTACAGAATGTCATGATTTCACGACATGATGAATTATCACAGCCAAACAATAGTAAAGTTCAAGAAGATAGAAACATGTCATGATTTCGTGACTTATTGCAGATGAAAGGAAAAAATAGAAAAAACATCGTGATATCACGACATGTCGCATTTTCGTGACCTGTCGCATTTTCGCGGCTAAAAGCAACCAAGTACAAGGCAGAAAGAAATTGTCATGATTTTGCGACATGTCACGATTTTGTGACATGGTGAGGTTTCGCAACTTGGAGCAGTGAACAAAGCTAGACAGAGGAGAATGTCACAATTTCATGACATGTCATGACAAAAAAGCAAGGTGAAGAAAAATGTCACGATTTCATGACATGTTGTGGAAAGACAGCAAAATGAAGGCAGGTGTCACGATTTCACGACATGTTACAATTTTATGACTTGTTGAAGACAAGAAGAGCCAAGTAAGAGAAATTGTCACGATATCGCGACATGTCACATTTTTACAACTAGTGGCAAGAAGAGAAGACAATAAGGTAAAAGTGTCGCGATATCATGACATGTCGCATTTTCGTGACCTGTCTCATTTTCACGATAGAAGCAATAACAAAGGCCCGATACAGTTCAGTTCGTATTTTTCCTTCAAAATTGCATAGGAGAATGTGAGGAGAAGATAAGGATCAAATAAAAGCTCTCCAACTAATTTTGAGATCGTGGTCAAATAAGCTCCAAGATTAAATATTGTTGATTACCGATGCGCACAAGATAGAAGAACATGAGGCAGTTTTTGATGCCACCAAAATTAAATATGCCTCCAGTATTAAAAGCTCTTGTTCGTGATATCCTAACGCTTCAAGCATACCCTAAGAATGATCATTTAATGGAGAAATCTGGTCCCTTGTTTCCATTCAATTTTTCATTTTGATCCATCGAAGCAGGGAATGTGATTTCTCCGAGGCAGATTAAGGGAGATGGTTTTCTCTTTTCAAGTGCATATTTTGTGGACCTCTTCTTAAAAATCTGTTTTATGTTTTAAATGTTGTGATGCAAAAGAGAGAGGGAAGACCTCTATAAATATTCATGTATATCTAAAGGAAAAAAGGTTAGAAGTTTTGCAAGAAAACTCTCTAAGTTCTCTGCATCAATAGAAGAGACTTGGCTTTTGAAATTTGCAAGCATTCTTATGTGTGTGGTTTCCTTCTGTTTTAAAATTCATTTCTGCTTATGCTCATGCTCTTGCTATGAAGTTATGAATTTTGTATTCTAGCTTCAAACGTTGCTAGTTAGTGAGTAGATTTTGAAATGCAATATGGAGGTTATCTCTACAAAGGTGTGAGTTCAATTCTGTTGCTTTCCTTTTATTAGATGTTGTTATAAAACTTGGTGGAATTCCTGCTGTTAGTCTGCCCCAAATCATCAACTTTGGCCTGCGGCCATATTTCCATCTCTTTATGTTATTTCCCTTCCTTTTCGCATTTTCCCATTTCTTTCCTGCATCCTTATCTTGAAACCAGTTTAGATTAGTTTGGGAGTCAGCCCTCTCTGGAGATTGGCCTGTGAGGCTTCTCTTTCTCTCGACCTTTCAATGTTGGCCGAGTCTAGGGTGCACAAGTGATGAAATATTGTACTTAGGCAGATTTGTGTCCAACAGTTTTTGGCACGCCCGGTGGGACAGACTATTTCTGTCTCAGAAAGATCCATAATTGGTGGGACAAGTGTTATTCCAAGTTGACAAACCCACCTGTGCCAACAGTTTTTGGCACGCCCATTTTTTTTGACACCCGAAGGAATCAAGATTTTTTGATGAACTGTCTTGACCTCAAAGCGGAGATTGTAAGTTCATCTGGCGACTCTACTAAGCTAAAGATCCAAAATTCTCAATCGTAGATCCCTTTTGAAGCTAAAAGAAGATACCCTAGAGGAATCAAGGTTTGGTGAGCAGCCTTGACCTCACAAGCGGAGAAAAGAATATGCACCTGGCAACTTCGACTTAGTGGCGATAACCGTGATCTCTGTAGACTGCTGCTATAATGGCAAGTGTAAGCTGTCCTAGCTGGAATGATCCTAGCCCTCTGAATCTCCAAAGTTGGCACGAGATTCCCAAAAGTGCCTTGAAGACATTGACAAAATACAATGGCACTAAGGGAATGGCCCAAGAGCATATTGAAGATGTTGTTGCTTTGTCAATCCTCCATGACATAATCCATGAAGATGTCATGATCAGACTTCTGGTTCGGTCTTTGGAAGGAAGGGCATTGCAGTGGTACAGACTGCTCGGGCATAAAAGCATCTGCTCATGGGATGACTTAGCGGGAGAACTAATCAGAACATTCGATGACTCTCAAGATCCCTTTCAGCTCTTGATGCACTTCTCCACCATCATGAGAGCACCTCTGGAGAGCATCACAGACTTCAATGTCCGATTCTGTAGAAGTTGTAAGAGAATTCTAGGGGAGATCCAATTGACACCCACCTAAGCCCACCTCTTCTATGTTTGTGCCTTTCACCCGAACATAAGCCTCCTCTTGTTGCAATCAGGTGAACGAAGGTTCCCTCAAATATTTTAAGAAGCAGTGCGAGTAGAAAAACTTTTGCTCCTGTTAGGAAAGTGGCAGTGGGGAGAAACTCCATCACTTTCCTTGGTAGTCGTCGCTCCTATCTACCTTGCACAGTATTCACCATGGAATATTCCTCATACTGAGCAGAGACCTGAGATGCAGCTCAAGAGGCAGATTTCATCCAAGTCCCACGATGGGAATCGGCAAGCCTTGTCTCGACAATAGATAATATGGTTGCTTGTAGTTTATATCGGGAGATGGATCAAGAGGAGATGAGTGAAGGAGAAGAATAGGCTCAAGTGGTAGAACCTGAGAGCAAAGAGGGCACATTTTTACACTCTTTTTGTATCCCAGGGCATAACACGCAAGTGTTTAGCCAGAGCCCAATAAGCAAGCCTTATCAAGAAGATGAGCTTGAAGAGATCTTGGAGAAAGGCCTATCGCCA
The DNA here is from genome assembly GCA_028583015.1 of Wollemia nobilis. NCBI lineage: Eukaryota > Viridiplantae > Streptophyta > Pinopsida > Araucariales > Araucariaceae > Wollemia > Wollemia nobilis. Next base: position 15,648,504 of record JAQPPZ010000541.1, read on the forward strand.
AAAAAATCTTGTTGTTGCATCAAGGGGTTGGAGGAACATGTACTCGGTCCATAGCTAGTGGACTCTTCAAAATGGTGGTATTGGCTTCGGCCATTACTGCAACTAGTACCCCAAGGAGCCCTCCATGTGGCAAATATCTTTGCTACATTATTCATCAACTGTATGGGTACCGACATGCATGATAACCTACCATGTTGTGCCCTATTTGCACCATGGAGAACTTCAGGAAGAGGCCAACCGAAATTCAAAGATTGACTGAAGTACAATCAGATCTGGTCTGGACACTGCAGGTTCACCGGATAGACACCCGAAGCTGGGTTTGTGGTGGCGGCATGCCAATCATGTCGTAAAATTTTGTGTACATATTGTAAATAGCTTGACTAGTAAATAAAGTGTCGAGGGCACTAATTGTTGCTTAGGAGCTTAGGTATAGTTTTTTGTTTAGTTTGTGTGTGTTTCTTTTTATGTAGTAGTTACAGGAATAAAGGAAGTTCTGCTCTTCTATTAATTTCTGCTGAAAGTCCTGTTTCTGAATACCAAGTGCCAGCAAGAGCTTGTTGCAGCAGCCCACAGAAACATCCAGCATCAACCAACACTTACTTTTTTTGCTCCTCCAGCTTCTTGACTCTGTTGCCCAATGGATAAAGGCCTAAGGTTCGTGCATACAGTAGAACTGTATACCCCGCGAGCCGTCAAGAATGTTGGCATTTTTGCCACATTGTTTTTGTTGTTACTATTCATGTAAAAGAATGCACAAGTTGTAGAGATACTAATTCTTCTATTTGTCCCTCCAAGCACTTTGAAAGGGAAAATACAAAAATCTCTATAAGTTTTGTGTTAGAGAAAAGTAAGATGAAACATGTCGCGATATCGTGACATGTTGCAGTTTCACGGCGTCAAATGCAAAAATCAGCTAAGTACATAAAATGTTGTGATATTGCGACATGTCGCATTTTCGCGACCTATCACGTTTTCGTGGCTAACAGCAGCCAAAGGAAGCAAGGGAGTAAAACTGTCGTGATATCGTGACATGTTGGATTTTTGCACTAGGAGCAACAAACAAAAGCAGTAACGACAAAACTATCATGACATCGTGACATGTCACATTTTCATGACTTGTTGCGGTGAGGGAGCACTAAATTGAAAGTTGTCGCGATATCGTGACATGTCGCATTTTTGTCTTGTAGTGGCCACAGAGTAACGTGATAGGAAAATATCATGATATCGCGACATATAGTAGCAAGGATGAGCGCTAAGGAAAAATATCGTGATATCGCGACATGTCATGTTATCACGACAAAAAAGCAAAAAAAGAGCAAGATGGTATGGAATGATGCGATATCGCGACATGTCACGTTATCGCAGAAGGTATGAAGATGAACACAAGGCGAAAGAAAGATGTCGTGATATCACGACATTTTTGGAAATGAAGCCAAGCAAGAGGAACTTGTCGCGATATCACGATAGGAAGCGACAACAACGAAGAGGACACAAAACTATCGTGATTTCGTGACATGTTGGGGCGAAAGGGAAAAGCGCGAAGAAATGTCACGATTTCATGACATGTCGTGTTTTCATGAGGAGAAAGCAAGGAAGCAGCCAAATAGTACGAAATGTCACGATTTCACGACATGACAAATTTTTGCGGCTAAAAGCAACAAAGTACAAGAAGATAGAAACATGTCACAATTTTGTGACTTGTTGAAGATGAAAGGACAAAACGGAGAAAACATCGCGATATCGTGACATGTCACATTTTCATGACCTGTCGCATTTTTGCGGCTAAAAGCAGCCAAGTACAAGGCAAAAAGAAATTATCGCGATATCACGACATGTCATGATTTCGCGACATGGTGAGGTTTCATGACTTAGAGCAGCGAACAAAGCCAGACAGAGGAGAATGTCGCGATTTCATGACATGTCATGAAAACAAAGCAAGGTGAAGAAAAATGTCACGATTTCATGACATGTTGTGGAAAGACAGCAAAATGAAGGCAGGTGTCGCGATTTCGTGACATGTTACAATTTTGTGACTTGTTGAAGACAAGAAGAGCCAAGCAAGAGAAATTTTCATGATATCACGACATGTCGCATTTTCGTGACTGGTGGCAAGAAGAGAAGACAGTAAGGTAAAAGTGTCACGATATCGCGACATGTCGCATTTTTGCGACTTGTCTCATTTTCGCAACAAAAGCAATAACAAAGGCCCGATACAGTTCAGTTCACATTTTTCCTCCAGAATTGCATAGGAGAATGTGAGGAGAAGATAAGGATCAAATAAAAGCTCTCCAAATGATTTTGAGATCGTGGTCAAAGAAGCTCCAAGATTAAATATTGTTGATTATCGATGTGCGCAAGATAGAAGAACATGAGGTAGTTTTCGACGCCACCAAAATTAAATATGCCTCCAGTATTAAAAGCTCTTATTCGTGATCTCCTAACGCTTCAAGCATGCCCTGATAATGGTCATTTAATGGAGAAATCTGGTCCCTTATTTCCATTTGATTTTTCATTTTGATCCATAAAAGCAGGAATGTGATTTCTCCGAGGCAGATTAAGGGAGATGGTTTTCTCTTTTCAAGTGCATATTTTGTGGACCTCTTCTTAAAAATCTGTTTTATGTTTTAAATGCTGTGATGCAAAAGAGAGAGGGAAGACCTCTATAAATATTCATGTATATCTAAAGGAAAAAAGGTTAGACATTTTGCAAGAAAACTCTCTAAGTTCTCTGCATCAATAGAAGAGACTTGGCTTTTGAAATTTTCAAGCATTCTTATGTGTGTGGTTTCCTTCTGTTTTAAAAGTCATTTCTACTTATGCTCATGCTCTTGCTGTTAAGTTATGAATTCTGTATTCTAGATTCAAACGTTGCTAGTTAGTGAGTAGATTTTGAAATGCGATATGGAGGTTATCTCTACAAAGGTGTGAGTTCAATTCTGCTACTTTCCTTTTATTAGATGTTGTTATAAAATTTGGTGGAATTCCTGCTGTTAGTCTGCCCCAAATCATCAACTTTGGCCTGTGGCCATATTTCCATCTCTTTCTGTTATTTCCCTTCCTTTTCGCATTTTCCCATTTCTTTCCTGCATCCTTATCTTGAAACCAGTTTATATTAGTTTGGGAGCCAGCCCTCTCTAGAGATTGGCTCGGGAGACTTCTCTTTCTCTCGGCCTTTCAATGTTGGCCGAGTCTAGGGTGCACAAGTGATGAAATCTTGTACTTAGGCAGATTTATGTCCAACACCCTTCCACATACATTGTGATGCTTCAGGATATGCAATAGGGGTAGTATTGCAACAAATAGAAAACAAAATACCTTATGCTATCTATTATGTAAGTAAAAATTTGCATGGGGCTGAACTGAATTACATGGTTACTGAAAAAGAGTTCTTAGTTGTAGTCCATGCTATTAATAAATTCAAACATTACATAATGGGGTATGAAGTATTTGTTCACACTAATCACTCTGCCATAAGATACTTAATGAACAAAGCCATAGTGGGAGGTAGAGTGGTTAGATGGCTTCTCTTATTGCAAGAATTTAATGTCACAATTATAGACAAAGCAGACAAGGATAATGTTATTGCAGATCATTTATCCCGTATGCAAATATTTGATGATGACGAGTTAATTCTTGATAATTTCTCAGATGAACATTTGTTTGCTCTCTCTATTTTCACTCCTTGGTATGCTGATATTGTAAATTACTTAGTAACAAGAAATATGCCTCAAAATTTTACACCGCATGAGCATAGAAAACTAATATATCAAAGCGCCCCTTACATGTGGATTAATGGAGTCTTGTTTAAATCTTGCTCTAACCAAGTAATTAGGAGATGTGTGCAAGAAGAAGATGTGTATGACATCATTCGGGCAGCACATGAAGAACCCTGTGGAGGACATTATGCCACCCAAAGAATAGTCAATAAAATATATCAAACCGGTTACTTTTGGCCTACTATGAATAAATATACCTATAAGTTTATTGATAGATGTGATGCTTGTCAAAGGGCTAGTAAACCTACACCTTCAATGGAGATGCCTTTGGTACCACAAATAGTGTTTGAACCATTCAAGAAATGGGGAATTGATTTTTTTGGGCCAATAGACCCTCCAAGTGTAGGTAATAAGCATATACTTGTGTGTATAGATTATGTCACCAAGTGGGCTGAAGTAAAAGCCTTACCACGAGCACAAGTTGAACTTGTAGCTGATTTTCTTTATGAAAACATCATGCAATGCTTTGGAGCACCTAGAGAACTAGTTTCGGATCATGGATCTCAATTTATCTCCAAATTAATCAAATATTTTGTCAAAATCTATCAAATAAAACACAAAAATACCTCGCCATATCACCCTCAAGCTAATGGACAAGTAGAAGTTACAAATAGAGAACTTGAAAAGATCATTACAAAAATTGTAACTATGAATAGGGTTGATTGGGTAGAAAGGTTAAAAGAAGTTGTATGGGCATATAACACAACTTGGAAAACCACCACAAGATTGTCACCTTATGAAATGGTCTATGGCAAGCAAGCCATTATGCCTATCGAATTTGAGATAGAAACTCTTCGCACAACGGTACAACTTGACATGAACTTGGATCAAGCACAAAAAGCTAGATTGGAAAAGTTAAACATTCTGGATGAAAGAAGACTAGAGGTATTACACATGACTGAATTAACTCAGCAACAAAGAAAGAAATGGCATGATAAACACATTGTACCACGAACATTTCAATCAGGAGATTGGGCCTTGTTATTTGATTCTCGCTACCAATATTTTCAAGGTAAGCTAAGAACAAGATGGCTAGGACCTTACGAGATTGAAGAAATGTTTGGGAATGGTATAGTCAAACTTAAGCCTATAGATGACTCAACAAGAAAATTACTAGTAAATGGGCATAGGCTTAAACTCTATAAGAAGCCATTATCTAAAGAAGAGTTCATACATTATCTTAAGCAACAGGTTGACTTGCAGTGCATTTTTGAACTGCAATCAACTATTACTGAATGACAACTTCTCTTTCTTCTTCAATATATATATATATAATATACCTATATATACATAGGAATAATATTTAAGAATAAATAAATAAATATATTATTGTTATATACCACTTGGCATATAAAAGAAGATTATCATATACTTCCTTTGTTTCATGATGGAGTTCCAATATCTATAATGTTTTCATCTTATTTCTCATCAATTTTTAGTCTCAATATTTCTAGATAGATCAGTTTGAGAACTTGTAGGGAAACTACTACCACATTATGCATAACACTTTGGTTGCTAAACAAAATCTAGGTGTTTTCAATCACTCAGCCACCCCTAGTGTTTTAAGCAAATCTCCATTGAAAATCGAACAATCCTTAAAGTGCCATAGATTGCTCCTGGTCAATCAAGTTTTCTCTTGGACTATGCACATTATAACAAATAAAAACATTGTGAAGTTGGGAAAGAATAAACCATGAAGTTACTATTGCTATAAAGTGAACGGTTTCCCCTGCTTATCCAATTATGCGCATGGCCTAGAAAGCTAAAGAATTGGCAAAAGGACAAGCTCTCCCTTCACCCTTGAAAAAAAAAAATCCCTTGCTCTCTCTCAAAACGAGCAAGTATCCCAAAAAGCAATAAAAAATCCCTTTGCTCTTCTTCAAAATGAGCAAGTATCCCAAATAAAATCCAATAAAAGAAGGGAAAAGAGCTTGAATCCCTGGAATTCTTAGTGTTTTGAAAACCATGGGGTGATCCTCATTACAACAATGGGTTGAATGAAACCCGCCTAGCAATAAGGTATCCTTACGTGGTAGCGACAAGTCTGTACAAGACCTATGGATGCTCACAAGATAAGCTAGCTTGTTGGCATAAGTGACCAATGGATTAGTCAATCCTTACTCATAATGAGAAATGAATATTCACTGCACACACAGTTGGTCCTTTAGATGCTTGAAACCACTAGGACAACCTTAGCATCATATCGATTTGTGAGATGAATAGATGAATTTGTTTAAGATCACTAGGATGTTTGAGTCTTTGTAAAACAACTCTAGATCATTTATACCTAAGGCAAAAAGAGTCATAAGCAAATACCATCATCACATTACCATACACATATCATAATCCATTTCATCCTACAAAAATGTGGCTCGAATTTCCAAAGCTTTATTGTTTTTGCCCAAGTCAAGTTTTGAGAAGCTCCTAAACCTATGTTGAAGATCTATGTTGCAAATATTGATGATTGATATCAGAATAAATCCATTATTCTTCTCTCATATGGAACTCCTTGATGAAATTAAAGGAAGAAAAATAAGAAATAATATCCCTAAGGCATTAGCAGGAGTTGTTAATAAAACCATGGGATCACTTATTTAGAAGCCAAGAAGGTAAGTCCATTTTGCAAAGAGATTATTATTCTATAAGCCTATTTATGACTTGGCATAAATAATATATAAATAAATCCCCCATATTCTTAAATAATTAAATAAAACAAATTACTATATGTAAGATTTGTCATAGTATAAATTTTTACAAAATAAAATCCTCTCTATCATGTTTTGGCTATATAGCCAAAAATACATTTTGGGGGAGGTAAGTAGAAGATTCATTCATAATTCATGATACATTTTGGGGGGAAGAAAAAAAAAAAAAAGAATGAAGAAACAGGTAAAGTATTCTTTCAACTCTACAATTACAGTTTATGTAGACAGTTTTTATAGATAGTTTCTGTAGACATTTTCTATAGATATTTTTTGTAGACAATTTCTATAGACATTTTATGTAGACAGTTTTCTGTAGATAATTTTTGTAGATATTTTTCATAGATACTTTTTGTAGATACTTTTCATAGAAAATTTTCTGTATCTTTTCTATAGCATATCTCCGAAAATATGCATTTTATAAAAAAATTCTAAGTGTCAAAAATTCCAGATTTGTGACACGTGTCAAAAGCGGAATTATACAAGGCAAATATTAAAAATTAATTATGCAAGGGTTTTGAAGAAAAAAGGGTAAATTTGCATAATATTTAAAAATTCTCACAATGACACGAACGTTTTCAAGCTTGTGAATCATGGCATAAAAATCGAGACATGGACTCAGTATTGGAAGTAATACACAACAGAATGGATGATCAAAATTTAACCATTGGGAATCGTGCATGCAAGGGTTTAGTTTTTAACAAGCTCGACACTCTAAACTTTGCATATTTAAAATCACAAACGAAGCACTAAGGATGATGTGGACAGTCATGAATGGTTGAAGGAAGAGCACCGTAAGCATATTTTAAATAAATCATCTGTAGGAAGAAGGTTAAAAATATGGATCAAATACCACCTATGGAAGTGATTACATGGACATAAGGCATCGTATGGAGTTTATAAAAGTTTATAAAAATTTAAAAATGATGACAAGGCCAACCATACACGTGGAAGGCATGGCAACAATGAGAGGATAAATATTTATATGCACGTGATTCATCGCGATAAGGAGATGTTAATAAAATAGGCATGTGTGCATGAATCCGAAGGGAAGTCGGGATTAAAAGTTAAAATTTTATTATTTAAACAATTCTCCCTTCAAAAATCGAACTAAGGTATTAAAAATTATGATAAATTCACCCCATGCAAGGTGGTGGGAAATGTCGCACCAAAGCAAGAAACGTGACCACCTCATAACTCTAGCATTTTGATGATCGACACTTGGCCACACGGACCAGTAGGAGAAGATGTCATGGATCATGAATCTCGACCATCGATTCCAAGAAAATGAAGGGCTACGATTTAAGTTTGGATTAAAACACATACCATCAGAGGAAGCTTCACCCATAAGATAACATCGACCACCACGTACGAAGAGGGATGATCTCCGACATGTGGCCATGAGAAGAAAATCAAGGAAAGCATTGTGGATCAGAACTATGGGCCATCGATTAAAGGAAATTAGAGGGCTGAGATTACCCATGAGTTGTGTTAGGTATTAAAATTAAAAATTAGGGCAAATTAGCCCTAATATTTTCATAGAAAGCTTCATAACCATGAGAGGAATCCACCATGCAGTAGAAATGAAATTGTTGTGGCTAAGGGGTAAAACCAGTAATCAACAGATGAAAATTACCATACGGTAACGAGGGACGAAGGAGAATTGTAGGTGAAAGGAGTTGAGGGAATGCATGGAGTAGACGACGGTGAAAATTCATGCAGGTAAGATGGCGAACAATCTCGAATTTATTTTTTAACAAAGCGAATATCATAAAAAAATTAAGAAACCACAGAATGCATCTTGGAAGAAGAAAATAATTCTTTTTTTAATCATTATTAGAATAAGGGAAAATATGCAAAAATTAGGTAAATATGCATGATGATCTCAACACTACATTTGCATAATAAAATTTATTTTATTTTTTAAACCCAAAGTCGAGATATGGAGAATCTGTTTGTTTATGCATGGATTGTTTATCAACATTTTCTGCAGGTTTTTGCCAGCCAAACAACTTCATGATAACATTTTAAAATAGAGGCTGATGCATATTCTAAATTATCCTACCTCTCCTTCACCTAAAACCCTACCCTATCTGTTAAAACTGTAACCATACCGAGAGCCACCTTCCATAAGCAGAGTGAACCTGCATCCATTCACACCTAGAACCCTAGTGACATCGTAAAGAAGATGTTCCAAGAGGCACATTGGTGGGATGCCCTAACTAAGTTCCAAGGGCACGACCAAGGCATGGCAAAATAGTTCATTATGAACTATGATTCCATGACCATGGTGACCCACGTAGGAGAAATGCAAATTAAAATTACTACCAGTTTGATATCTGAAGTGTTAAGCCTTTATGAAGTTGGCCAAAAATACTACAAATCAACCTATAAGGGAGTAAACCAGATGGTCGAGAGGTTTGGAGAGAGGTGCATTATGACTAGAGATAGAGAGGGATGGATCAAAGGGGTAGCAACCTCCTCACTTCCCATAAAATGGCAAGAAGTTGCCACAATTCTCATGAAGTTTTTTACACTAGAGGGGAGACTATCTAATTGTGGGGGCTACCACCTTAAAATGATGTTGAATCTTAAGTACCCGAAGCATGAAGATTGCATCATAAATCTCCCATATTTTCTTTATCGATCGATTAAAGCTACCGTTATCCGAGTTCAACCTAAAAGCTCCAAGGACAGTCCTAAGTTTCACCTAATTGCCCATCATGGGCTGATAAAACTCATAGTTTTATATAAAGCAAGTGAAATTAGGATACCCTGGGACAATATAGTGGAAGAGGCTAACCTTTCCATCCATTTCGAGCCTGGTATGTTAGAGTCTACGGAAGATAGTGCATCGGAGGGTAATTCCAAATCTGAGAGTTCAGAGGAGGAAGAACTCCCTGTACATAAGCACCCTAGCCATTCCAAAAGCTCCAAGTCCTACCAGCCTATCAGAAAGACCAGACGTGAGAAATATGTTCCAAGAATTCCAGAAACTCAAGAAGTAGGAGAAGCATCTAGCCCAAAGATAGACCCACCTCCATCAAATCCTTCTACAAAAATCCTTGAGCACATCCAAACCTAGCAGACCATGTTGCACATCAAGCTGGATAGACTCAGAAATGAGTTTACCGAGCACACCACCCTAGTAAAATGTGCCCTCACTCTCCAACTTGATATTCTCAAACAACTCTCCATGGATAGGGTGGTGAGACCAGTTGACCTAGTCATGCAACCGACAACTATCGGTACCTCTCCCAACAAGAGCTCCACATCTGGTAGGAAATCGAAGAAATCGGTAAACTTCAGTAAAGTCATTGACTTCACCCGAGTACTTGAGGAGGATAGCTCTATTCCCTTCATTGAAGTATTCCAATAGAACCATCCCCAAAGGCCGAAACCATCCATCGAAGCAGGGATACCTCCAACGGGATTAGTCCTTAACGTCGGGATGCCTAGCGACATAGACGAAATCATCAACCACATCACTGAAACAATCGAACCTCCTCCTCCTCCAAAAAAGTAGGATGCACAGCTTGAGTTACAGGATGGGGGATCCACAGAAGTTGAGCACATCAAAACCATCTCTGTCGAATTACCACTTGACTCCACGGTGGCCAAAAAATAGGTGCAGAAGGTGAAGAAGGAAAAAAATTTACCAGCAAAGTGACCACAACCTACATGGATTTCCTCTAGACTTAGATCTAGAGTTGAACAATCTATAACAGACATTTGATAAAATTTGCATAATTTTACAGACTTTATTTAATATTAATCATGTTGTTGATCTTAATTATTTGTAGAGGTTTTATTTTTATTATTTCATCTTTATGTCTGCAAATACTTTTCCATTGCATATCTGAAAATGGGTATTTACAGTATGTTGTTTTATATATTTCAGCCGATTTATTTTCGTAAACTGAATGCAAATAATTTATGAAAAATTACAGTTCCTTGTTAAAATGAATTCTAAAAATTATTGTAGTATCTTGCTCTATATCTGTGAATTATTACGTAAACACTACACTGTTCTATTTTATATCTGCAAAAATTGGTGAAATGATTGAACAACTATTGTAATGTTTTAGACATACTGTAATTTCAAAATTGTATGCATGAGGACATGCATCTCCTTCAGTTTGGGGGAATGATGAGTGCTAAAACAACATGTATTTTATGCAGTTTGATTCATTTTATGTCTATAGATTCATGAAAATAAATGTAGTTTTATGATCATTCTTATCTTATTTATGTGATTTACGGATGAATTTGATCTTGGATGATAAAAGTGATTTATGCATATATTTTACGCAAAAGTGTGCAAGTTCTATGTGTTTTGGTAGGAGAACGTTGTAGGAGCAACATAGAGCAGGACGAGGCAAGGCACGGACCAGATAACAGGCGTGGATAGATCAGTCATGAGGATGATATGTCAAGGAGCCACGTGGATGGATGCTACAAAAAGATGCTACGGAATACAACTACAAAAAGTTATTACAGAAAGCATCTACTGAAAGATGTTACAGAAAGGATGTTGACTAGGTCAAACTGTCCAACGCATCAATATGCCACGTCCAGTGACAACGTAGTAGTATTACAAGGCATATCCAATCAACATAGTTGACTGTCATGTTGGCATTTTGCATGAGAATTTTATGTTTATTAAAGTTGTTATAAAGTTGTTGTAAAGTTGTAAAATTATTATATTGTTAAGTTGTTTTGATTCGGACGCAAGCTATTTTGTCTCCTCCTAGAATAAAGGGGCATATAGTTGTATTGTTGTGTCAATGAATTATTTAAATTAAGAACTTATGATTATGTTAGTTCGTTAGTTGCCACTTGGACCATAGGGATTGTGACAAAGTCCAAGTTGGTTACAAATTAGTATAAGTTTAGCTTTTTATTGTTGGAAAGATAATATCCGAATCATCGAGCCAACATAGCCACATGGAAAATACGTGGAAGAATTTCATTAAGAATGTCCAAGCAACATTATATATTACAAGGGAGACCTTTGAAAAGGTCTAATTGTTGAAATGCTAATGTCGGAATGCTGAAATGTATAATGTTTAAATATTCTGTATACAATTTTTGAAGATTTGATGCTCGAAGATACTGTACATTTGAATTTCCAGCAATAAAGCAGCAACACTTTTCGTCATGTCTTTGGTAACTATGTCATTTGCTTTATTATGATTTACTTGCGTATGTAGTCTTTATTGTATTTTCCTGCATTCATAAAATAGAATAATGTTAGTAGTATTAATGCACACTAGTTACTAAAGTAAAATAGTTTAGGGGAGAAATATTTACACTATCCTCTAGGAGGCAGGGCCCACTCCTACAACCAATCCCTATTCTCTCACCCCCTAAAATAGAATAGGAATAGTTAGTACGTAGATTAACTTTAATTTATCAATTAACATAAATTGCATCATCATAGATTATAAAGTAAAAATAGATAGTTAATATCATCTGCATGTGGATCCACATCAACAAATATAAAAAGCATTTAATTAAATATAAAATCATACATTGCATTTTATTTCAATTCTGCACAATTTATTTTCTTGTAATTGTTATTATTTTTTGCAAACCTAAAACTAAGAGAAACAAAATTAAGTCTGATGATTAATCATTCGGTATAATCTATATTGGATTTCTGCCCTTTAAATCGTTCTCCCTGGATTGATAATAAGTGTTGAGTTTACAACTAGAAAAAATGCTTGTTTGACTATTTAGTCATAGAAGAATTTTATCTTGGGATAACCTTATGAAAAAGGGGTTTTCATGGCCCCTTACAATGTTTGAAAAGACGAGAGTATAGGCCATCTCTTGGGACATTGCTCAATAGTCAAGAAAATATGGCAATGAATTCTTAATATGTTTGGTAAGTGTATGGTGATGAATAGAAAAATTGAATAATTGTTAAAGCAATGGTAGAGAACTTTTAAAAGTGAGGCTTTACAGACAATCTAGGATATATCAAAAGATACAATACTTTGGATTGTATGGCTGGAAAGGAATAGAAGAATATTTAAAGGAAAGGAAATAAGTTTAGAGGTAATTAAAGGAATATTTTTTTAGACATAGAGGAGTCTAAACCAACCCTATCAACTCACCTAATCCCTAATATGGAAGCAGAGAATCAAGTCATCAAATAGAATTATGATGTTCAGTACATTAGAAACAAAAAGAAGGCTAAGAATATAAAGTGGAAACAACCAGATGTGGAGTTGGTGAAATTGAATTTTGATTTAGAATCTAAACGAAATCCAGGACCAACAGGAGGAGGAATAATTAGAAATAATAGAGATATTTTGTCTCATTATGCTTCAATAGTGGCTTTAAGACAAATAATGAAGATGAAGCTTGGGGGAATTTGAAATATGCAAACAATTGAAGTAGAATAGAGTATGGATGAAAGGTGATTCACTCATAGTAATAAATGTAATTTTGAGGAAAACAAAGGCTCCATGGAACATACAAGAGATAATTGTGGAAATACAATACCTTGCTACAGAGTTTGAAGAAATCAATTTTACACATACGTTAAGGGAAGGGAAAAAATATGCAGATAGGCTAGCCAATAGAGGGGTTTTAATTAAGGATCATGAAATTAAATTCTCTTTTACTTTGTTAGAGGTAGTAAGTTTAGTTGAAGCTGACAAGACAAAGTTGATTGTCTGATTCAAATAATGATTAAGATTTAATTTAATGTTTTACATTGGTAGTATTTGCTGTATTTTATAACAATCATGTGTTTTCATATAAACTATATATTAACCCAGGTGTTGTAGGTGAGTTGGAGAGGAGAGGGCAATCCTCCAAGGGAGGTCCTAGGTTCAAATATTCACCCTACCAAAAAGCTGAATTGGGTATACAAAATCCAATTGATAACGTTGGTGCGGGCAGGGTCGGGTGTGACCTTCGGGTGACTTTGATGGTGTAGAACCCCCTGTTCGTGGTCTCTCAGACCAATGCGGCCCCGTAAGGGGTTTTTCGCTTATATATATATATATAAACTATATATTACAATTTGTGTGGTTGCACTTATGCTTCAAGAAGGAAACTAGCAATCCATATATGGTAAAGCAGACTATGATAGTGCAATATTTTGGAAATATTACTCTACTAAGATGAAATGCATATATAGTAGAGGTTTATTTTTGGTATTGTGAATGCTAATGTAGGAAATTTTAAGAAGGATGTTGAATTATGGAATATTTTTATTCACACAAATATTTGAAGAAGATCTACAAAATGAAGGTCAAGAATTCAGACATGTTATGTGAAAACAATATAGGCATCTAGCTCTATCAACTCAATTGAGATGAGAATTGAGTTTATTTGTAAAATCTAAATATATAAAGGATATATTTATGGTTTATCAAGGGTGATGGACCTCAGTACAACCACTTGTTCTCCAGCAAAAAAAATTATAACAATAATTCAAATCCAAGTGTTGGGAAATCAAATATGTAATATTTATATTCCCAATTCATATCAATATAAATCCTTAGCCACTTAGATATGGTGAAGAATCTTAGCCACTTGGAGAGGACAAAGTCTCATATGCATAACAAAGGTAACTAAGATTCGAATATGAATGATGATTCCAACTACTACATAACTCTTTTTATTTATAGACTAAATTAGTATTAATCCTAACCTTAATGCTCAAGGGCCGACTATCTAAACCTAGGACTTGAGCTAATAAAAATATAGATAGCCAACATGGTTATATTGGAGCCATTAAAGTATCTCACTAATTTTGCTCTAAAACTTGCTAGAACTTGTTATCCAACAAACTCTTGATACATGAAGGTCACCCAAATAACTAGTTCCATGAATCTTGGATGTCATTAAGTTGGTTCAACCTATCCTCATGAAGTGTAGTTAATATTACATATTGGACTATGAAGAACTAATGGTGGTGTAAACACCTAAAACATGTCATGTTTAGGGAGACTACTCACATGGGCACATTCATAGATCATGTGACTAAACCTTGGGACCTTCCAAGTATCAAAAGTGGTTTTCACCACTCATTTGAGGTATTCTTAATCCATCCAATCCTGGACGCTATGGACCATAGTGACTGGATATTGGCTGCTACAGCTCAGAGTGGCCAAACCTTAGCCACTGCAGACCAGAGTGGCCAAACCTTAGTCACTGCAAACGATAATGGCTAAACCCTAAAATTCATTTTTCCACCAATATAGCCTAATATTAGGTGGAAGTGGTAGTTTACATGCAATAAATCCGAACGAGGATAACTTTGCATGATTCCTCACAACCAATCTACATGAAAGAATCATGTATTGATTTAGACACCAGTTAACTGGCCCTCAAGGGTAGACAAAGACTCAAATTCTCATGCTAACAAATAGTTTATATGTAAGATTCGATCTTAGGATTTTAGACCTAAACCTAAGACCTCAACACTTTATAGGTGCAGACCTAAGGGAACCAAGGATCAAAGGAGAGACTTTATGTAGAGACACGATCGAGGAGAGCTTTTTGAGACTTAGAGAGCTTTTATTGTAGTGAAGCCCTACCGAATTGGAGAGCAAATTGGAGCACCTTTGAGGAGCAACGAAGTGCTAACCAATTTAGGGTTTTTTTCATCTACAAGATATTCAACACATCGAACTATTGGAACCGATTCTTGCATCCGTAGGATTTTGACTGTCACGCTACAAGAATCCATTTGAAACCAACGAGCTATTACAGGCTCTGGTCAACCTGCCTCATTGTTCTGCTAAACACAAATATTGCTAAAGAAAACTACAGAACGGGTAAGGAAACCCCAACGGTAATTCTATGACTAAAACTCTAATTACACGCTCCAGATTTATATTATATTATATGTATTAAAATGACCAAGCATGAAAACAACCATTTGTTATGCCTTATGTAGACCGGTGCCTAGATTCATTGGGTTGTTATAGCAATTTAACAACAATTCTATCATGAAACAGAAAGAAGGGGAGGAGAAAAATTGGTGTTCTTAATCTTATTCGAATATCGCAATAAAACCAAGAGTTAACCAATGAGAGAAACGTATATAATGCGTTCAAATAATGTAACCCATTACACAGTGACACACAGAGCTAAGACAAAAGATATAATAGAAAAGAGATTCAGAATTGTATTGATTTCATAAAATTTACATGCAGAGTGGGCAAAATGCCTTTTAACTCTATTTTTCTCAAAGAAAATATATCAATACAATGAAAATATCCTGTTCAAATAATGTAACAGGTCTCTCCTACTCTCCTTGTTCCAATCTGGTAACAACAGAGTCTCTAAATCTTAGGCTCAAAAAGGTAGGAAATGATCTCAGCTTCTTGAACACTTTCCTATCACAATCCTGCAAAGCAAAGGGAAGAATAAGAAATGAGAAAGAAAAAATAGACACAGAAGGGGATACAACAACACAACTAACTAGGCACTCAAGAATACCTCTTAGCAAAAATGCTATTCTCTAATTGCTTGATGCAGAATCTGGACCTGCCTGCTTCCTTTTATAGCTTCTGGTTCTTGATTCTATTATTTTTGGTTTATTTCTGGCCTTACACTTGTCAGCATCTAGTTGGACTTCAAAAATTGGTACAATTGGCTTCCATTGCCCTTACTATCTTGGTTATGCTCTTTCCTTTTGACCTTTTCAAATAGTGATTCAATTTAACCGGTGATGGTGGTGTTGGGTGAACCTACTTCTATTCCTTCAATTGTTTCCTCTTCAACTGTTTCTTTTTGGACCTCCTTCTCTTGAACTGCCTCCTTTACTATTTTGGGAACTTTTTCTGTAGGTGCAGGTTTCTGTTGTGATGAACTCGCTTCCTGTTGTTGATTGTAGGTATTAACCTTTTTCCCTTTTTGACTTTGTTGTAGCCATTTTATATATTCATCAATCAATCTCCAAACTCC
Source organism: Wollemia nobilis (assembly GCA_028583015.1). Taxonomy (NCBI): domain Eukaryota; kingdom Viridiplantae; phylum Streptophyta; class Pinopsida; order Araucariales; family Araucariaceae; genus Wollemia; species Wollemia nobilis. The sequence goes on from JAQPPZ010000541.1 coordinate 15,664,918, forward strand.
TGTATCGAATGTGGCTGCAATCCTCAACATGTTCATTTCTTGCAAAATTCTATTTTTTTGTACAACAATAATAGGCATGTTCCTTTCACATTGAAAAAGTAACATCTCCACAACATTCACCATAAGGGTAGTTTGCCTAATCATTTCTTCCTCATCACCTGGTTCACACTCAAACCTGTCAATGGTATCTTTGAATACCTCTTCTATGTCTGAGGCCTCTAAGCATTGGTCTAAGGATAGTCCAATGTCTGCCAATTTCCCTGTAGCATCTTTTATCAGGTCATTCATTTCAGTCACAAAATTGATCCATCTCCCCTTGTTTGCTCCAAACAGGGCTGCTTTAAAGAACTCAAAATTAATCTGAATCTTGCTACCATCATGTGTTATTATTTCTTGTCCTTGTAACTCTTCAAAATGGTCTCCTATAAAATCCAGGGTAGGGTGAATGATTCCAAAATCCTCTTCTCTTTCTTGCATCAAGGTGAGAATTTCTTGAGCAGTTATTTGAATCACCCTTATTTGTCTGAACATTTCAGTAAAGCCCTTGGCATGAGCTCTTATCTTTATTGACATATTTTTCTTCATTGTATTAAGATAATAAGCATGATCTTGAATTTTTACCATCGAAGGGGGCTGGGTACTTGAGGCATCTCTTCGGTTTAATTCTTCCTGTTGCTTATTTATTAATGCCTTTAGCTCTACCTTTTCCTTTCCCTCTTTCTCCAATTGTTTCCTTAGCTCTGTAATTGTTCCCATGAATTGATCTATGGCTTGATTTTGCATTGCTTTGACAACTTTGGCCACTTCACCTTCTTTCCCTAGTACTGATGAGCCCCATGTTTCTTCATTGACTCTGAAGACTAGTGGGTCTTGCAGAGCAGGAAGATGTATTTTTGCTATATCTGATGCAGATGCTTCTGATTGTGACCCTTCTATAAATTGCTCTCCTATATTTCCCATCCCTGCTACTAACTGTAACTCTTGTTCATCTGCAGTAAGTGAAAGTAGTCTGCTCATATGTTCTTTCCAAAACAACCTTTGTAGAGGGTAGAGATAATCTGGGCTTCTTATTTTCTATAGGAGTTATCTCTATTTGATTTCTCACTAGATGACTTCTGAATAGACCAACAAGTCCACCAGTTCTCCTACTATTCATTTGTATTACTGATGGGATTATAATCTCCTGTCCTTTTATTTTTATAGTGGCAGGGACAGCCATGGGTGCCAATTTCTTTACACTTGTTATGGCTAGAACTCTATCAGAAATAGGAACTATGGCTTGTTCTGGGAGGGAAGACTCCTGAGTAGGTATTGTCACAATCTCCTTCCCTTTTTCTGTACTCTAGTTTTTGGAAACTTCCTGGGAAGTGCTTGGTGCCGCTTCTATTCTGAGGTGAGCACTTTCAGAAGGCCTAACCTGTTGCTCTACTATATCTATAGTTTTGATAGTGACTTCCATTAGATCAATACCCTATTCTTCTATCAACTCCAACAAGGGGTCTTCTTTGACCACTTGTCCTGCTCCTGGTATAATAGGTGCCACAACATCTACTGAACCTTCTCGAAGCCTCCTTAATTCTGTGGGGTAATCATAGGCTTCATAAACCTATGTGCTACCTCTTTTTTTAGAGGAAATTTATCCCATACTACCTGCAAATCTAATCCTTTCTCCATAGCTTCTAACAAGCTTTCTTCAAAAGTATCTTCTCGGTGTCGTATTCGAGCATATTCTCTTTTTTCCATCATTTTGTTGTATGTTCCTTTTGGGTCATAGAATCTCCAAGTTATTTCATCGAATCCCATGTTATCTAATTCAAACATTCCTTTGAGCAGGGAAGGATATCCAAAAAATACAAAATCCCCAAAACGACAGGGAACATCGAGCCAAGGGACCTTACCATGCTTCTTTACCAGTCTCATCTTAGCCTCTTCTGCCACCTGCCTACATAATTCCAAAGCTGCTAGGGATAACGGGTAGTACTGTGGTAACATCTTAGGAGGGATTTTAGCCCCATATAATCTGATATAAGTAAAACCTTCTGTGAAGAAGAAGTCCCCAATTTCCTTCTCTTTAATAAAGGCTTTTACCCCTAGCCCTAATCTCTCAGGAACTAGCCCAGTTAAAGCCCAATGAATTTCTACCATGAAATGATCACAGAACCAGCCCATGTGAGTTCGTCCTTCATGTATTCTCTAGAAGCTACTCTGAACATAGGGGTTGTCGATGGCCCATACTCATTTATGGGATTCTTCTCCTAATTGTCCCACTATCATATGGATAAAAATTGAATATTGTGAAAAATGGGGCATCTCTTGCCTTTGTTCAAAAACTACCTTCCTTAATTCTATCATTTCTTTATGCATCTGGGTACTTAATTCTAATTCCTAGGGATAAATTGGGGTGTTATATGCCCTATTGCATTGTGCAACTAAATACAAAACCCTTTTAGTTATCCTACTGAGATCCTGTACTCCCAAAACTATGTTTATCATATCACAAAAATCTTGGACCCATGGCTTAAGAGCATTTTTGTTAATTGGGAATTCCTTATCTATTCTTGCATGTGTATCAAACAAATTTTTAAAAACTTCCATATCTATAAACATTCGAGATTGGTGTTCAATTACCTTGTCCACCAAAAAGGTGGTATAATCTATCAATTTGAAAACTTCCTGGATATGCTCGACTTTAATGTTGAACACCGACCGATTCTTATTGTCTCGAAATGTCCTCATTCTTTCATCATACGCCACTGCTAGCCATGCCATCAAATCTGAGGAGAAGTGTACTTTCGGACATACCAACTTCCCAAGGTTATTGTTCCATCTATTATTTCTGGGGAAACCCCTGTACTGTAACCTATGAGCTTTATGAAATAAGTCGGCCATTATCCATGGGGTTCTATTATCGCTTTCCATCACTCGAGTGAAACTCTTGATACAAGCATTGTCGATCTCGTACTATTGGGCTGAGTTTGGTCTTTTATCCACCCCATATTTCTGAGAAAATTCATACATGGTGCTACTAGGAACAGGTGGTCCAGAGATTACAGAGTATGGTGACCTATCTATGATGAATTTTATGGCCTCCCTAGTGTCTTCAGGTATGAATACATCTCCCCATGATGCCATTGATCTTACAGTAGCCGGTCGGGTCTTTCTATGACTACGTAGTTTGAAAATTTTCTTCTCTCTATACTTTTGGTATATCAACTTCTGCTCTTAGCTTACCAAGGTAATAGCCTTGAATGGTTTTATGAGTTCATATATACAGGGTGGTGGAATGGGTTCGATAAATCCGCATGTTTTGTCATCAATATGATGCCACCAACTATTGTTTAAAATTAGCCAAAGAAATTTTGCCAACTCGTCCTTTTTTGGAGTTGAGCATTTATGATGGGTAAAGTCCTTCATCCTACGTGCCCTGGGCCCTTTTGATTTATGTGCCTGTAATCATCAAGACTTCAGCTATTTATCGTTGGAACCCTTTTTATCTGACATGGAACTGAGATGTGTAATGGGGGTGGTTTCCATTTTGAACCTCGTACCACATCGAACCCGAACGATAACTAAATATTTGGGATTGATTATACTTCACTCAGGCAGCAATCACCCTCGAGATCTTCACAAGATTTGGTCTTTGGTGTGAGTTCCTGTTGTTATTATCTGGATACCCTTAGCTTCCTTGAGTCAACCATGATTAAGCGCTACCATCGGATGTTCTTACTCTAGATGATGCACTACCATTAGATCCCGATGGTTGATTCATCACTTAATATTTTGATTCACGCACTACCATTAGATCCTAAAAAGAATTAGCGCAACCATTGATGTCCTAGGACCTGCATGATTGTTAGTATACCTTTTCATATATAAACCTTTGAAATAACATGACTTATTAATCCTTATTTAATCATGATTATCCAATGTTTATCCCCATGATTTTTGACCTTAACAACTCGTATTAAGCATAAGTATCATATAATACATTTACCTTTTCTTGCGATCACCGTTAGATCATACCATGGTGGAGGCACGACCGTTGGATTTTTTGACCATGTGCTAGGTTTAACATAAGATAGAAGGGGCAGATTATAAAGTATTTAATTAACCAAAAGAAAACCTTTAGATTAAACCTTGATCACTTTTACCGATGCGCACCATCGGATTTGAGGTGATGAGCGTTGTCATCAGATCTTTGAATCACTTTATACCTTTTTTTTTCTTTTGATCTTTTGCTACCATTATAGACCTTCATCATTGATCTTTGGCTCATTACATAGATCTCTCTAAATGCATATTAAATACAAAAGATATTATCATATTTGATTAGACTTGGTTTAAGCCAAAGGGGGGGTAATTAGCAATGTATTACACCCTCACTAATACGTAATTAACTTTACCTTTGTCTTTATCTATCGTCTTACCATCCATAATTTTGCCATTGGATCTTCGATAGCTATTATCACGACCATAGATTTTAATCAACCTACAGGTTAGTTTCCAAGGGGTTCATAATGTTTAACCTTGATTAAGCCAAAAAGGGGGAGATTAGCCAACGTGTTATACCCTTGTTAACCCTATTTAATATTTTAATTAACCTCTTAGGGCTTTTACCTTTTTAATGCATCTTGTATGGGCACGCGACCATTGGATTAGATTTGGATCAAACGCTGCCGTCCGATTTTCCAAATTAGCTCGATGGTTATTCCAAAGGGGCGCATACCCTTCAATCATTTTACCATAGCATTTTAACACATGATTTAATTAAAACAAGCGCTACCATTGATCTTGAGTAAATTTGAGTGCTATCATCCGATCCGATGGACTAGTTAGATTTTTATCTTGAAGCTTAAGCTCGAGTTGACTCGTTTAATGCTTTGACTCTTTGGAGAATGTGCAACCATTGGATTAAGCTTATCTCAAGCACATTCATCCAAATTTGCAAAGTTGCACTGATTTTAATCACTTATGACCTTAGGTTATAACTTTAATGGAATATTTGACTTTTGACTTAACCTTTAATCAATTTATCAAAGCGCAACCATCCGATTAAACTTGGATCGAGCACGGCCCTCAGATTAGATCTTAGGTGCTCATTTTTTAATTTAAATGGGATACATGCCTTTGAGATTTTAATTAAGCTCTTCATTTTTAGATTTAAATTTTTTGGGTCTTAGACCACGGTGTTGAATTATTCTCCTAACTTTAGCACACCTTAGAACTTAAAGATTTATCATTTGATTTTAAGCCTAAGGGAAATTTTTTTATGAGGTTCAGAGCTAGGCTTTTAAACATTTGATTAATAATATCCTTCCATATCCTTTATTGAAGACCATGGAGCTTTATTAAAGGGACACACATTATTAACAACCAAGGTTAGACTTCATCAAACCAACCAATGAAAAATTAAGATACTCACACCAATTGAAGAAGTGACCAGTATTATTATCATTTTGATTGAAACCAAAAATTTAAATTTGGGGGTTTCAAAGTTTGAGTCAAATTTGGCTCCAACATAGGCTCTGACTGGGACAATGTGTTGAAAACATGAAGCACTTGAGAACCACAGAATCTCCTAGTTTTATTTGCAAAAAATGAACAAAAATCCAAAGCTTCAAGGCTGATAAAAAAAACTTTAAAAACAACAAAACATTACAATTTTAAAACTGAAAAACTATTCTAGTGACAGGATATCAAGGTCTAGAGTATTGAAAAACTGTAATTTCCTTTCATTCAATTTGGGAAAATTAGGGTCAAAATTTTAAAAACAGATGATATTTTGAAATTATTGTAATGCTTGTTCTAGCTAAGTTATAAGATATGATTACACAAAATTTGTCAAAGCCTTTTGCTTCATCATGTTTAAGCCCATGTGTGTGTTTGTGTATTCATTTTGATTTCTAAGTCTTTCAGGACTTTGCCATATCTGAGCAAAATAATTAAGCCTAATATGTGATTTCACTCAAAAAAAAATTCACCATTCTGCAGGGCTCCACTGCCAGTCAAGCGTCTATAGCCCCGGTGGAGTTGCTTCTAATCCCATATGGTTTTACCCTACTGCCAGTCAAGCGTCTATAGCCCCGGTAGAGGTTTTCCAAGATATCTCAGGTAGTGACTCAATTTAACTTTATTTTTTATTTTTCTTTCTCGTGAGAGAAGTACTTGGATATATAAGCAAATTGTGCAATAAGTATGCCTGAGTTGAGGATTAGTTTTTGGCTAAAAGGATGAGTGTAATGATTTTTAGCTTAACCACCCTCTCAAAGATAACTTAGTTCTTTGGACCTTTGAAGTCACTTTAAGTATCATTTGTAATGTGAGGCTTTGACATGATGTTTCAATCAGCTTTGTTTTCCTTCTATTTTATCTCATATCAAACAACTATTGCATAAACACTCATATTTTGAAAAATTGTAAAACTCATCAAAATCTAAAATAAATCTCCTTTTTCCTTATCATTTTTGGTGGAATAAACAGTAATATATACTCATCAAACTAAGAATATCAAGTGTACAATAAACTCAAAATTAAACTAAACAAGAAAAGAAAAGCTAAAAATAAATCACTCTATTTTTGGGGTTTTCTATTCTTTTTCATTTTTTTTTTCTTTTATTTTATTCACCTTCAACAGGGATTGTACATTTTGAGGTGTTGGCCATTAATAGGGATAGCCATCATTTCACCCTACAAGGTCTGCAACTTGTATGTATTATGGCTGATAACATGGGCTATTTGGTATGGACCAATCCATTTGGGTTCAAATTTACCTTTTTCACCATGTTTATCATTTTTAGGATCCCAATAGATGACTATATCTCCTTGAGAAAAAGGAGTACCCTTAGCTTTCTTATTAAATAATTTCATGGTTTTCTGGGTTTGTTCCATCATTCTATTAAGGGTCTCTCTTCTTTGTTCTTCCAATAGGACAATTTGGTCAAGCCTTCTTTGTATGGGGTTGGGGTTTTCATGGTCTTGCAATAAGAGGGAAAGTGCCAATTTTTCTATTTTTGAAGGTAATAGGGCTTTCTCTCCATAAACCATCTCATAGGGGGTTCTTCCTATGTTTCTTTTAACAGACAACCTATCAGCCCATAAAGCAAATTTAAGTTCACTATCCCATCCCCTTTTATTCTTACCTAATGACCTTTTTATTCTTGTTATTACATTCTTATTTGATGACTCAACTAAACCATTTCCTTGGGGGTAATAATTAGTAGAATGAGATAATTCAATTCCATATTCAGCACAAAATTCTACCATTTCATATGAAACAAAATATTGTGCATTATCTGTAACTAGCTTTTGAGGAACCCCAAACCTGGTCAGAATGTTTTCTTCCAAGAATTTGATGACAGTGGCAGTATTGGATGTTCTCAATGGTGCAACTTCTACCCACTTGGTGAAGTAATCTGTTGCAGTTATGATCCACTTGTGTTGGCCAGATGAATTAGGTTTGATCTCTCCAATTAGGTCAATACCCCATTGTGTGAATGGTGCTTCAATGATTACTGGCTTGAGGGGCATGGCAGCCAAATGCTTCTTTCCTACAAAAACTTGGTAGTTATGACAATTCCTAACATATTTATATACATATTTAAAAATGGAAGGCCAATAATATCCTGCTCTCATTATTTTATTAGTTGTAGCTCTTGGAGAAAAATGTCCTCCACAGAAACCATCATGAAATTCATTGATTATTTTTGGGACTTCACTTTCATATAAATAGACTAATAATATTCCATCAGGGTGTTTCCAGTATAGCACACCATCCTGTATGTAATATTTTTGAGCTTGAAGCTTGACTGACCTCATTCTGTTTGTTGACATATCTTTAGGGAATGACAGAGTTTGTAAGTATGATAATATTTCTTCATACCATTTGCATTTGGTATTATTGATTCTTCTGACATCATATGCCTCATCTATTGTGAGAACATTTTCAAACCCTTCTTCTTTTTTGGCCAACAATTTTGCTAAACCTTGTCCTTTGATAGTTTTAACTATCTTGAATTCAACATCATATTGCAGAAGCTTTACCATCCACCTTGTTGGTCTTCCTAATGGCTCTGATTGGGAAAAAATATCCTTTATTGCTATAAAAGGAATACAACAAGTAAACCTTATTTGAGCCAAATATACCTTTGAAGTGTTCTAAAGATTGTATGACTGCATAAGCATGTTTTTCTAGCAAGGTGTATTTAATATGTGCTCCTTTTAATCCTGAGCTCATGAAGGCTATTGGCCTTTCATTATTTTCATCATATTTCTATGAAAGAACTGCAGCTATAGAATGTTCAGATGCATAAGAATAGATATTAAAATATTTTGCATAATCTGGGCAACTTAGGGCTGGAGTGGTTGATATGGCTTCTTTGATCTTGTTAAATGCTTCCATATTTTCCACTGTCCATTTTATTTCTCCAGTTTTCTTAACCATGTCATTTATGGGTTTGGTCATTTCAGCAAAATTTGGGACAAATCTTCTGATGAAATTTATCTTGCCAAAGAATGACCTGACTCCTTTTAAATTTCTAGGAGGGGGAATTTTGGAAATGGCTTCAATTATGTCTGGATCAATGCTTATTCCTTTTTCTGAAACTATGTGTCCTAACAACTTTCCTTGTGTAGTCCCAAATATGCATTTCTTGGGATTCAAAGAAATTCCAAATTCCTTGCACCGAGCAAAAACTGTAGTTAAATGTTCTAGATGATCTTCTGGATTTTTAGAAAATACTGTGATATCATCTAAGTATACAACTACAATTTTGAACATTAATCCTTTAAAGGCAAAGTCCATTGCTCTTTGAAAAGTAGCACCTGCATTCATTAGTCCAAAAGGCATCCTTAAATATTCAAATGTGCCCCAGGGTGTAGTGAATGTTGCCTTATGTCTATCTTCTGGATTTATCTGAATTTGATTGTACCCTAAAAATCCATCTAACAGAGACAATCTTGTTGAACCAACTACTGCTTGCAATAATTGTTCCATGTTGGGTAAGGGGTAATTATCTTTTAATGAACTCTTGTTTAAATTTCTAAAATCTACAGAGTCTAATATCCCCATTCTTTTTCTGACTGGTACTAAATTGGATATCCATGAAGAAAATCTTACCTTTCTGATTATTTTGGAATCCAGTAACTTTTGTACCTCCTTTTGCATTATTGGGTGCAGAGTTGGATTGTATTTCCTTTGTTTCTGTCTGAATGGTTTGGAATCTTCTTTCAAGGGTATTATGTGTGTCATTACATCTATTTTGAATGTTTTGAGATCTTCATAAGTCCAAGAAAAATGTTCTTTGTTCTTTTTCAAGAAACTGATATATCCAACCTTTTCTTTAGCAGGTAAAGCCATGTCTACTTTCACTATTCTGGGTTCTTTCATTGAACCAATATTAATATCCTCAGATATCACTTCTCTTCGTAAAGGTTTATAGGCTTTGTCAAAATCATCAAATAGACTCTCTAGAGAAACTAATCCTTTGGGTATCTTATTAGTTTTCAACTGGATTACTTCTACTGGCTCTCCTATTTGATCTTTTAGCTTTTCTTCATCTTTTTCATCACAGATTACATCTGCATACTGATTTTGCAGAGTCATAAAATCTTTAATATCTATATCATCCTGAAAGACCTGTAGATATACTATGTTATCTGGCACAAAAGGTTTATAAACTGAAATAGTTGGGAATCTGTCCATATATTCTGTAGTTATCTCTGGGTGATCTAGACCTGAGGCATTTACAGCTAAAATATCTGCAACATGATTTTGTTCTCTAGGAATATATGAAATATTGAAAGCTAAAAATTTATCAATTTCTTCCAATACTGCATTTCTATATTGCTTAAGCCTAGGATGTTTAGTCTGATATTTACCTTTGATCTATAGTATAATAAGCTCTGCATCCCTTGTTACAGTCAAGTAGTTAATGCCTAGCTCTTTTGCTTTCCTTAGCCCTAGTAGTAAGGCTTCGTACTCAGCTACATTGTTTGTGCAAGGAAATTGCAATCTGTAAGGAATACTAAGGTAGTTTCCTTTAATATCAGTCAAATTTACACCTGCACCTGCTCCAGATTGGGATTTAGCTCCATCAAAAGACATGGTCCACATTTCTTGAGTCAAAACTCTATCTGATTCAGCATCTACTATTTTTATATCTTCTGGATCCATGTTCTTTGCATCTGGTACTTCCACCAGGAATGGGTTGTGCCATATTGAATAAACTCCCATCCCTTTTTCTTCCATAGAGTTAACTAAGTTAATCATGGTTTCATCTATTTGAATTAACTCTATGAAATGTTTGTTGAATGGTTCCCTTCTCAAAATTATATTCTCCTTATCTGATATTGGGATTGTAGCATAGGACCAGTCCAATTGAATTGAACCTCCTAGTTGTTCTGCCCAATGTCTACTGAGTAATAATGAGAAAAATGGGTCAACGTCAACTACTGCAACATCCATGACAATGCCCTTTTTGGGGTGTTGATCTAGGAAAACTAACAATCCAGTTATCACCCCTACACAAGGAATTTGCCTACTATCCATTACAGAAATAGGGGCAGAATCTCTAGTACAGATTAATCCCATTTGGTCAGCTATTAACTTAGGCATGATATTATGTGAAGCTCCACTATCTAGCATGCAATTATGAATCACATATCTTTCCCCTTCATCTGAATTATATCTTAATGACACATAGAAGGGTCTGACAGAGGATGGTGATCTTGTATCATGTTGATTTTGTCTAGCAGCATGGCAAGTTGGGTCTTCTTTTTGTTCTACTAATCCAAATGCTCTGCAGACTTGTTCTCTGTATTGTTGAACTTTCATAAGTTCTCCAAATGTGATATTAACCTTTTGCTTACTGAGTTCTGACCCACATCAAATTCTATCTTCTTTATATCCAATGGTTTATTACCTTTCTTCTTTGGGAATCCTCTTCCTCTGATTCTATTACTTCAGGAGTAATCCTTTTTAGGGTTCCTAAAAATTTTTTTTTTAATAAATATTTATTGGTGAAAGTTTTTTTTTTGTTTCACTTGTAGAGGTTTTCTCTTTTCTTTTTAGGCGTTTTATTCCTTAAATTAAATTTAAAACAAGGTGGTTGCCTCAAATTCCAAAACCTCTGGAGAGGGGGGATTATATTTCCTCTTCCTCTTATCATATCTTGACTCATGTGATTTCTGCAAGGTTACTAATATTTGAGGATGATGATTTGAAGCATATTTATCCATGTCTTCTTCAAACAACCTTTCTCTGGATTCATCTTCAATGGACCAACATGCATTGATTCTTATATCCTCTTCTGATTCTGCATGCATATCTACATTACGCTGATCACTTAGGTGAATTCCACATGCATCAGGGTTATGGGGTGCATCACAAGTAGAGCAAAAATAGGGAAACCCTTCTGCTACATTAGCAGATGGTATAGGGTTAGGAACATTGTTCTGATCTCTATCAGAATCTCTGTTTTTCCAGTTATTATTTCCATTACCTCTATTCCTATTTCCTTCTTCAAAACCATTGTTATTTCCCCAATTCTTATTATAATTTTTCTTAAAAGGAGGATGGTTGTCAACATGTGGTCACTCTATTTGTGAAGATTCACCATTATTTCCATTTATTTCAATTCTTGCTAACCTGTTATTCATGTTATTGAACATCTTAGTCATTTGACTAGTCAATTTCTCCATTGGATCAATTTCAGTTCTTCTTTGTATATCAAATGCCACCCTTTTAGGTTTTCTCTCAGGTAGGTTGACTTCTAGAGAATAAGGCTTCATATTACCACTATCAAGCATATTTCTTTCTATATCCATTGCTTTTTCCATACAACCATCAATGGTAGTGGCTTGTTCTTGCCTTAATTCATAGTTAAACTCTCCTTGAAAAGCATTCTTATAAAAACAAATAGATTGAATATCACTAGGCCTGAGGTTGGTAGGGATTTTGTTCCTAGTCTTTGAAAATCTTATGTTAAAATCACTAACAACTTCATTTTATTTTTTCTTCATAGTGGCTAGCTCAGTTAACAATGATTGTTCATTTTTCCTTTCACCATATTTCTTTAGAAACACCTCTTCCATTTTGGTGAAGTCTGGGATATCATTGTTAGGAAGGGAATTAAACCATTCTCTGGCATATTTTTCTAAAGTCTGTAGAAACAGTCTTAATACTACATCTTCATGTTCAACTTCCAGACTATCCATTGCATATAAGAAACTTTTGATATGATCCTCTCCAATTACTGCATTATTTCCTAAAAACTTAGGGAGGTATTTGTGAGCTTTACTGGGTAAGGCATTTAAATTTATTGGTAATGCAAAAGGCCTATATCTATTAGTTCTCCATAAATGAACATTAACCTAGGCCATTGCTACTATAGAATTCAATTTCATAGTTGTAGTACCTACAGTGGTATGGGTCTGGGCAGCTTGAATGTAAACTGATGGATTATCTACCTTTGAATTATTATTACGTGTATCTTCTACAACAAAATTCAAATTTCTATCTACAACAGAATTTAAATCATCTTCTACAGTGATATCAATAGTAATAGTATTCTAAATTTTCTTTACGTACCTTTTACCGCTAGAATTTAATCTACTGCTATAAACAGTATTCTTAAAAAGTGGAGTTTTTTGGGTATGTATAAATACCTCTAGATTCTCGAGTTCTAGAAATAGCTCCTTACCACTTCTCCTAGTGTTAGCCAACACATTCTGTTCTCTCCTTTTTATTTTTTTCTTCTGGGTTCATCCAGCAGAGTCGCCAACACTAGGGTGCAGAAAGAACAACGTACGCTTTTATCAAGAATGCTTGATATTATCACTCATCCTCACAGGAGTCGATTCTTGGGATAAATCAAGAAAATCAAGAAACCAAAATTTCAAGAAGATCAAGAAAAAATTCAAGAAGATCAAGAAATGTAAAGAAAATAAGATTGAAAAACATGGGTAAAATAAAGAACGTAGAAAATGTAAAAATTAAGACAAACATTCTCTATTCCAACTAGCCACCCATTGATTTAAATAGAATTTCATTCAAAGAAAAACTTTTAAGAAGGTCATTAACTCTTTCTATCAAGTCCTCCTCAACAACGGTACCAAAAAACTATTGGAACCGATTCTTGCATCCGTAGGATTTCGACTGTCATGCTACAAGAATTTATTTGAAACCAACGAGCTATTACAGGCTCTGGTCAACCTACCTCATTGTTCTGCTAAACACAAATATTGCTAAAGAAAACTACATAACGGGTAAGGAAACCCCAACGGTAATTCTATGACTAAAACTCTAATTACACGCTCCAGATTTATATTATATTATATGTATTAAAATGACCAAGCATGAAAACAACCATTTGTTATGCCTTATGTAGACCGGTGCCTAGATTCATTGGGTTGTTATAGCAATTTAACAACAATTTTATCATGAAACAGAAAGAAGGGGAGGAGAAAAATTGGCGTTCTTAATCTTATTCAAATATCACAATAAAACCAAGAGTTAACCAACGAGAGAAACGTATATAATGTGTTCAAATAATGTAACCCATTACACAGTGACACACAGAGCTAAGACAAAAGATATAATAGAAAAGAGATTCAGAATTGTATTGATTTCATAAAATTTACATGCAGAGTGGGCAAAATGCCTTTTAACTCTATTTTTCTCAAAGAAAATATATCAATACAATGAAAATATCATGTTCAAATAATGTAACAGGTCTCTCCTACTCTCCTTGTTCCAATATAGTAACAGTAGAGTCTCTAAATCTTAGGCTCAAAAAGGTAGGAAATGATCTCAGCTTCTTGAACACTTTCCTATCACAATCCTACAAAGCAAAGGGAAGAATAAGAAATGAGAAAGGAAAATAGACACAGAAGGGGATACAACAACACAACTAACTGGGCACTCAAGTATACCTCTTAGCAAAAATGCTATTCTCTAATTGCTTGATGCAGAATCTGGACCTGCTTGCTTCCTTTTATAGCTGTTGGTTCTTGATTCTATTATTTTTGGTTCACATCTGGCCTTACACTTGTCAGCATCTAGTCAGACTTCAAAAATTGGTACAGTTGGCTTCCACTGCCCTTACTATCTTGGTTATGCTCTTTCCTTTTGACTTTTTCAAATAGTGATTCAATTTAACCGGTGATGGTGGTGTTGGGTGAACCTACTTCTATTCCTTCAATTGTTTCCTCTTCAACTATTTCTTTTTGGACCTCCTTCTCTTGAACTGCCTCCTTTACTATTTCAAGAACTTTTTCTGTAGGTGCAGGTTTCTGTTGTGATGAACTCGCTTCCTGCTGTTGACTGTAGGTATTAACCTTTTTCCCCTTTTGACTTTGTTGCAGCCATTTTATATATTCATCAATCAATCTCCAAACTCCTGTATCAAATGTGGCTGCAATCCTCAACATGTTCATTTCCTACAAAATTCTATTTTTCTATACAACAATAATAGGCATGTTCCTTTCATATTGAAAAAGTAACATCTCCACAACATTCACCATAAGGGTAGTTTGCCTAATCATTTCTTCCTCATCACCTGGTTCACACTCAAACCTGTCAATGGTATCTTTGAATACCTCTTCTATATCTGAGGCCTCTAAGCATTGGTCTAAGGATAGTCCAATGTCTGCCAATTTCCATGTAGCATCTTTTATCAAGTCATTCATTTCAATCACAGAATTGATCCATCTCCCCCTGTTTGCTCCAAATAGGGCTGCTTTAAAGAACTCAAAATTAATTTGAATCTTGCTACCATCATGTGTTATTATTTCTTGTCCTTGTAACTCTTCAAAATGGTCTCCTATAAAATCCAAGGTAGGGTGAATGATTCCAAAATCCTCTTCTCTTTCTTGCATCAAGGTGAGAATTTCTTGAGCAATTATTTGAATCACCCTTATTTGTCTGAACATTTCAGTAAAGCCCTTGGCATGAGCTCTTATCTTCATTGACATATTTTTCTTCATTGTATTAAGATAATAAGCATGATCTTGAATTTTTACCATCGAAGGGGGCTGGGTACTTGAGGCATCTCTTCGGTTTAATTCTTCCTATTGCTTATTTATTAATGCCTTTAGCTCTGCCTTTTCCTTCCCCTCTTTCTCCAATTGTTTCCTTAGCTCTGTAATTGTTCCCATGAATTGATCTATGGCTTGATTTTGCATTGCTTTGACAACTTTGGCCACTTCACCTTCTTTCCCTAGTACCGATGAGCCCCCTGTTTCTTCATTGACTCTGAAGACTAGTGGGTCTTGTAGAGCAGGAAGATGTATTTCTGCTATATCTGATGCAACTGCTTCTGATTGTGACCCTTCTGTAAACTGCTCTCCTATATTTCCCATCCCTGCTACTAACTATAACTCTTGTTCATCTACAGCAGTGAAAGTAGTCTGCTCATCTGTTCTTTCCAAAACAACCTTTGTAGAGGGTAGAGATAATCTGGGCTTCTTCTTTTCTACAGGAGTTATCTCTATTTGATTTCTCACTAGATGACTTCTGAATAGACCAGCAAGTCCACCAGTTCTCCTGCTATTCATTTGTATTACTGATGGGATTATAATCTCCTGTCCTTTTATTTTTATAGTGGTAGGGACAGCCATGGGTGCCAATTTCTTTACACTTGTTACGGCTAGAACTCTATCAAAAATAGGAACTATGGCTTGTTCTGGGAGGGAAGACTCCTGAGTAGGTATTGTCACAATCTCCTTCCCTTTTTTTGTACTCTAGTTTTTGGAAACTTCCTGGGAAGTGCTTGGCGTCGCTTCTATTCTGAGGTGAGCACTTTCAGAAGGCCTAACTTGTTGCTCTACTATATCTATAGTTTTGACAGTGACTTCCATTAGATCAATACCCTGTTCTTCTATCAACTCCAACAGGGGGTCTTCTTTGATCGCTTGGCCTGCTCCTGGTATAATAGGTGCCACAACATCTACTGAACCTTCTCGAAGCCTCCTTAGTTCTATAGGGTAATCATAGGCTTCATAAACCTGTGTGCTACCTCTTTTTTCTAGAGGAAATTTATCCCATACTACCTGCAAATCTAATCCTTTCTCCATAGCTTCTAACAAGCTTTCTTCAAAAGCATCTTCTCGATGTCATATTCGAGCATATTCTCTCTTTTCCATCATTTTGTTGTACGTTCCTTTTGGGTCATAGAATCTCCAAGTTATTTCATCGAATCCCATGTTATCTAATTCAAACATTCCTTTGAGCAAGGAAGGATATCCAACAAATACAAAATCCCCAAAATGACAGGGAACATCGAGCCAGGGGACCTTACCATGCTTCTTTACCAATCTCATCTTAGCCTCTTCTGCCACCTGCCTGCATAATTCCAAAGCTGCTAGGGATAACGGGTAGTACTATGGTAACATCTTAGGAGGGATTTTAGCCCCATATAATCTGATATAAGTAAAACCTTCTATGAAGAAGAAGTCCCCAATTTCCTTCTCTTTAATAAAGGCTTTTACCCCTGGCCCTAATCTCTCAAGAACTAGCCCAGTTAAAGCCCAATGAATTTCTACCATGAAATGATCGCAGAACCAGCCCATGTGAGTTCGTCCTTCATGTATTCTCTAGAAGCTACTCTGAACATAGGGGTTGTCGATGGCCCATACTCATTTACGGGCTTCTTCTCCTAATTGTCCCGCTATCAGATGGATAAAAATTGAGTATTGTGAAAAATGGGGCATCTCTTGCCTTTGTTCGAAAATTGCCTTCCTTAATTCTATCATTTCTTTATGCATCTGGGTACTTAATTCTAATTCCCAGGCATAAATTGGGGTGTTATATGCCCTATTGCATTGTGCAACTAAATACAAAACCCTTTTAGTTATCCTACTGAGATCCTGTACTCCCAAAACTATGTTTATCATATCACAGAAATCTTGGACCCATGGCTTAAGAGCATTTTTGTTGATTGGGAATTCCTTGTCTATTCTTGCATGTGTATCAAACAAAGTTTTAAAAACTTCCATATCTGTAAACATTCGAGATTGGTGTTCGATTACCTTGTCCACCAGAAAGGTGGTATAATCTATCAATTTGAAAACTTCCTGGATATGCTCGACTTTGATGTTGAACACCGACCGATTCTTATTGTCTCGAAAGGTCCTCGTTCTTTCATCATACGCTACTGCTAGCCATGCCATCAAATCTGAGGAGAAGTGTACTTTCGGACATACCAGCTTCCCAAGGTTACTGTTCCATCTATTATTTCTAGGGAAACCCTTGTACTGTAACCTATGAGCTTTATGAAATAAGTCAGCCATTATCCATGGGGTTCTATTATCGCTTTCCATCACTCGAGCAAAACTCTTGATACAAGCATTGTCGATCTCGTACTGTTGGGCTGAGTTTGGTCTTTTATCCGCCCCATATTTTTGAGCAAATTCATACATGGTGCTATCGAGAATAGGCAGTCCAGAGATCACAGAGTATGGTGACCTATCTATGATGAATTTTATGGCCTCCCTAGTGTCTTCAGGTATGAATACATCTCCCCATGATGCCATTTGATCTTACAGTAGCCGATCGGGTCTTTCTGTGACTACAAAGCTTGAAAATCTTCTTCTCTCTATACTTTTGGTATATCAACTTCTGCTCTTAGCTCACCAAGGTAATAGCCTTGAATGGTTTTGTGAGCTCATATATAGGGTGGTGGAATGGGTTCGATAAATTCGCATGTTTTGTCATCAATATGATGCCACCAACTATTGTTTAAAATTAACCAAAGAAATTTTGCCAACTCGTCCTTTTCTGGAATTGAGCATTTATGATGGGTAAAGTCCTTCATCCTACATGCCCTAGGCCCTTTTGATTTATGTGCCTGTAATCATCAAGACTTCAACTATTTGTCACTAGAACCCTTTTTATCTGACGTGGAACTGAGATGTGTAATGGGGGTGGTTTCCACTTTGAACCTCATGCCACATCGAACCCGAATGATAACTAAATATTTGGGATTGATTATACTTCACTCAGGCAGCAATCACCCTCGAGATCTTCACAAGATTTGATCTTTGGTGTGAGTGCTCATTATTATTATCTGGATGCCCTTAGCTTCCTTGAGTCAACCATGATTAAGCGCTACCATCGGATGTTCTTACTCTAGATGATGCACTGTCGTTAGATCCCGATGGTTGATTCATCACTTAATATTTTGATTCACCGCCACCATTAGATCCTGAAAAGAATTAGCGCAACCATTGATGTCCTAGGACCTGCATGATAGTTAGTATACCTATTCATATATAAACATTTGAAATAACATGGTGTATTAGTCCTTATTTAATCATGATTATCCAATGTTAACCCCATGATTTTTGACCCTAACAACTTGTATTAAGCATAAGTATCATATAATACATTTACATCTTCTTGCGATCACCGTTAGATCATACCATGGTGGAGGCGCGACCGTTGGATTTTTCGACCACGTGCTAGGTTTAACATAAGATAGAAGGGGCAGATTATAAAGTATTTAATTAACCAAAAGAAAACCTTTAGATTAAACCTTGATCACTTTTACCGATGCACCATCGGATTTGAGCGGTGATGAGCACTGTCATCGGATATTTGAATCACTTTATACCTTTGTTTTGCTTTTGATCTTTCACCATCATCATAGACCTTCGCATCCATTGATCTTTGGGCTCGTTCGAGCACCGTCGTAGATCTCCTACAAGGTGCATATTAAATAACCAAAAAGGGTATATTATCATATTTTATTAGACTTGGTTTAAGCCAAAGGGGGTAATTAGCAATGTATTACACCCTCACTAATACATAATTAACTTTACCTTTGTCTTTATCTATCATCTTACCATCCATAATTTGCGCAGTTGGATCTTCGATAGCTATTATCATAGCCATAGATTTTAATCAACCTGTAGGTTAGTTTCCAAGGGGTTCATAATGTTTAACCTTGATTAAGCCAAAAAGGGGGAGATTAGCCAACGTGTTATACCCTTGTTAACCCTATTTAATATTTTAATTAACCTCTTAGGGCTTTTACCTTTTTAATGCATCTTGTATGGGTGCACGACCGTTGGATTAGATTTGGATCGAACGTTGTCATCCGATTTTCCAAATTAGCTCGATGGTTATTCCAAAGGGGGTGCATACCCTTCAATCATTTTACCATAGCATTTTAACACATGATTTAATTAAAACAAGCGCTACCATTGATCTTGAGTAAATTTGAGTGCTATCATCCGATCCGACGGACTAGTTAGATTTTTATCTTGAAGCTTAAGCCCGAGTTGACTCGTTTAATACTTTGACTCTTTGGAGAATGTGCAACCATCGGATTAAGCTTATCTCAAGTGCATTCATCCAGATTTGCAAAGTTGCACTGATTTTAATCACTTATGACCTTAGGTTATAACTTTAATGGAATATTTGACTTTTGACTTAACCTTTAATCATTTTATCAAAGCGCAACCGTCCGATTAAACTTGGATCGAGCGCGGCCCTCAGATTAGATCTTAGGTGCTCATTTGTTAATTTAAATGGGATACGTGCCTTTGAGATTTTAATTAAGCTCTTCATTTTTAGATTTAAATTTTTTGGGTCTTAGACCACGGTGTTGAATTATTCTCCTAATTTTAGCACACCTTAGAACTTAAAGATTTATCATTTGATTTTAAGCCTAAGGGAGAGATTTTTTTTATGAGGTTCGGAGCTAGGCTTTTAAACATTTGATTAATAATATCCTGTCATATCCTTTATTGAAGACCATGGAGCTTTATTAAAGGGACACACATTATTAACAACCAAGGTTAGACTTCATCAAACCAACCAACGAAAAATTAAGATACTCACACCAATTGAAGAAGTGACCAATATTATTATCATTTTGATTGAAACCAAAAATTTAAATTTGGGGGTTTCAAAGTTTGAGTCAAATTTGGCTCCAACATGGACAAGAAATAACAATCATTACAACATCGATAACAATATTAGATTCATAGCCTTTGAATAATAGAAATAGGTCTTCATCTTAGCGTCCACTGTCTCAGACAGTGGCCCACCGACCTAATCTAGGGTTCTTTGCATTATTTTCTTTCATTTAGCTTGTTACATGCTTTTACGCCATTAGCATAGATTTGGTTTATAGCATTTACTAGGATTCATAGCACTAGTTTATATTATCATGGAGCATGTTTCTATTTATAATTAGGATTATTTCTATAAAAACCTCATATGATGAGGCAATCTTAGACAGCTGAGCATTTGTTGTTGTTTTCATGTTTATAGGACTACAGGTACATTTGATAGGTTATCAACATACAAAAACAAAAGGATCCCTCTAGGAACCAGACCTGGACAAGGAGGCATCTGTAAGCCCTCATACAGTTATGTGTGCATCACTAGGAATCCTGTGAGAGTGCATCACCCCTTGTGAGGGGATATCATACATTCGCTGACCTACTTTGTAAAATCTGTATCAAAATAAGGAAATCCGTCAGAGGAATCTATATGTAACCGAACTTGAGAAAAAAACAATAAAAATAATTATCTATTCATTTTCTTTGTATATCGGTTGTATCTTTCATTTAATGCATGATTAAATATGAATAAGCTAAATAATATTTGCAAATAGGAATAGTTGGACGGTGCGCCGCTTCCCCGGGGTCACTACATATGGTGATCATGGTGGGATCCCCACCAAGTTTTTATTTTCTATCGCTTTACTAATCCGTTTTTTTGTGTGCAGGTTTAGCTGCTCTATTCTAAAGTAGCCATAAATTAGCTGCTCTGGTCTACAGTGTCTAGAAGTCAGCCGCTCCTACCAACAACGGCCAAAAATCAGTTGCTCTGGTCGACAATGACCAAAATTGGAGTGCATCAGAGGATAAAATATTGGTTCTCTGAGCTGGATTTGAGGTTGGTATAGCTTCTTTGATGATTTATGGTTCTCAGTCTACTTCTATTTTCCTAAAAAAATGAAATTAAGATACATTTCAATTTGGAAACTAAGGAATGGAAAAGAAAGAACTTGCATCTTGCGCATTTTAGGGTTTTTCTTTTAGATTTCCACTAGGCATTGCTAGGAACAACGACTTATGCTTGTAAAGTCCACCCTAGAATCCAGCATGCTATAAATCATGTGTTGGTTTTCTTGCTTGAGGCTCTACTATAGGCCATATTTGGACGAAATAGAGTGCGTCCATGAAACTCATATTAGTTTATGCATCTTTTTGAAAATCGAAATGTCATTTGTATTAGGAATATAGGAAAGATACATTTCTGTTGTATGATGCATTTTACTTTATGTAAACTAAAAATGAACCCCACACACATGCATGTTTTAAATATTGGGTAGTTGGATTTCATCACCAACATTTAATTTAGTTCGATGACGTTGGCATTCATCTCCTTCCACCGGCTTGCCCCCTAGATCTTCTTAGAATAGAATTGGGAACTTCTTTATAGTGGTACTAAGTTACTCATGTTAAAATAGTCTCCCATTATTGGAACAATTGGTTCAGAGTGTAAGAGCTAGGTGAACCCTCCACTGGGACTTCAACGGTGTATCCTAGTCTCTTTTTGAGAAAATAATTTTTGGCATGGGTGTTATTGATTCCCACTATGGATGATTCTCCTTATTCTAAATCTAAAAAGAGAGCAAGAAAAAAGAACAATGCATCAAAAATATAGCAAACATTTTAGGGCACACATAAATTGATAATAAAGATAAATACTTGCTTGATATTGTTTGGATATCTCTAAATTACAATCCAAAAGACTAATTCACAAGCACAATGGTCAAAACCAAAAGTAAAAATCCTCGGTCCAATACCGAGGGAGAATCTGAAGCAACACATACCCATAGGTGAAGTTGTAGTAACATTGAACCACATGCTCATAAGACCGTGAGACGTAGTTCTACGAGTCTAAGGGGTGATAATTCAACCCTTGGGGGTTCTCCTCGAGGGACCCCAAATAGAGATTCAAATCATAGAACTAAATCATAATAACAGAAAGAGGCTTCATGGCCATCATCATCAAGGAGACACGAGGGAGCCTCAAGGTCTTCCTCTAAACACATAGAAACTTCTCAAAGACATGAGGAGGCTTCAAGGGATTCCTCCCCACATGGACATAAGAAGGGTTATAGACCCCATTCTTCACACAGGGATGATGAATTTTCCCCATAACCATCCTAATGGAGGGTAGGTGGGGCCACAAATCCCTCATCGCCAAAAATACACACAAGAGTCACAAAATCTCAAACTTCACATGAGACATTGAGAACAGGTCTGCCCACTGAAGGGCAAGAAACTAGAGCCACATATAATCATAGACATCAAAATGATGATACTCTTCACACAATAAGAAGGATTCCAATATATCATGACCTCATTGGAGTAAATGGCACCCCAAGGGATTGTTGGTTATCAAACTGGATTAGATACAGGTTTTCTAAGTCTGTAGTGCCCTAGGCCTACTGCCAAGTATTGAATACCTGAAGGAAAGAGATGTCCTCCATGGCAATCTCCAGTAGGGCTGGTTCCAAAAATAAAAATGGTGGTTTGGAGATAAGAGAGAAATATACTGAAATATATGGGAAATTACAAAAAGGAATGGAAAATTGCCAAAGGCTAGAGATTTGGGGTGATGGACCGGAAGCATGATAGATAGCTTATCTATTTAAACCAACAATAATCAAAATAATGACTTGTAATAGAAAATAGTATAAAATCCTCAAAAATTATTTAAACTCCAGCAAGAATTCCAGAGACCAGTATTCTATCAACAACAAAATCCATAGGTCCGAGGTGTAGACTAATTGGTTCATCCAAACCCCATAAGGGGGGCAGAGGTCCAAGGTTCAAATCTTGGGCCTCGTTGGACTGAACGCTTGTCCCTTTCCTAGTTCTTTCAACGGCATAAAAGGTTTAAAATGATTATGGCATGGTGGTTATAGGGGCGGACTGTGTGAAGATCTATGTGGTGGCTTTCGAGGCAAACAACGCAGAATATTGTGGAGGCCATAAAAGCTGGACAGCCTTCCCAAATTCGTGGCGGCTATCGATTCCACCATGTAAATACAAAAAAAAAAAACAACAAAATCCAGAGAACAGAATTAAACTGTAAAATAGAGACACTAGTTTAAATAGAAATCATAGAATAGAAGTCATACATAGAGATTGAGAACTCAAACCGTAGCCAGAAGCCTTTATTTTGGGAGCAGATTTCAAGTACACAACTGCTTTTCTAGCAGAAGTTATCCATGATGTGTTACAAAGAAGAGATGGTTTATATAGGAGAAAGTTGCCGCTTGAAAAACCAATTCCCAACCACTTTCATGATGGGCTGATCCGATTTCGGTGATAGCCAAAAATAGTCTATACTATCCTTACTGACAACTTAGCATTAAAAGCAGAAGGTTCCGACGAAGACCCGAAACACTTGACCCAAAAATATAGATAACTTGACATTGAAGTTAGAAGTTTCTGGTGGTGATGAACGATCAGACGGTCTCAATGGCAGCTTCAGAGCGGTGAAACAGAGGATGCACTATGGACCTCTCCTTTAGTTTACTAGCTCCTTCTAACAAGATGTCCCCGATCCTTTTAAACAAAGCGCTCCCTTGTGGAGCACTTTTCAGTGAAGTGCTCCCAAGTGGAACACATTCTAGATAAAGCGCTATGCTGACCTGTCATTCTGAAACCTTCTGGAGGGAGCCGCTTTAAACAAAGCGCTTATTTTACTTATACTTCACCAACTAAGTCTCTTAGCCTCTCAACTACTTCCCGAGGAAAAGTCTTGCAAAACACCCTTTTATGAAAGCGCTCCCTTGTGGAGCACTTTCCAACAAAGTGCTCCCTTGTGGAGCACTTAAAAACTTTCCAACAAAGTCCTCCCTTAAGGAGTGCTTTCCAACAAAGCGCTCCCTGGCGGAGCGCTTTCCTTTTGAAGCAAAGACTTGGTCAGTTAGAAACTTCTAAGGGGGTCATTTTCTCTTTAAGTGCTGATTTCATTTGTACTTAGCCATATTATCAACCAACCTCACTCACTTAGCCTTTTAGGCGCATACGACAAGTATGGAAGTATCTCTTTAACAAAGTGCTCCCAAGTGGAGCGCTTCTTAACAAAGCACTCCCAAGTGGAGCGCTTTCTATTTTAAGCAAAGGACTTGGGATTTTGGAGGAGCTTGAGAGGAGTCCCTTTCGAGCAAGCTTGGATTTCATATTTACTTAGTAATTTTATCAACCTTGCCAAACTAGCTCCCTAACTATTCTAAAAGTAACCCTTTAGCTAAGAAAGGAAAACATCCAATTAGAAGAGTCGAAAGTGACAACTTAATCATTTGATTGCCCATGCTAAAACATATACAATTTTGCATGCAACATACCGAGCTAAAACGTAAGAGAAGTACAGAAAAGCTAGAAAAGTACAAAAAATCTTAGAAAAACCTGTAATAGTTCATCCATAGTTTTATGAGGGAAAGCTTTGGAACAACAACACATTAACCATTTTTTATGGAAAAAATGAGGAGTTTTACAATGAGTGCTTCCATAAAACTATATTTATTATGCATTTTTACAAGGTGTGTCAAAACTGACAACACATCTGGCGGCTCATGGGGTATTGAGCCTGTCTCAATGCAAAGATCCTAGGCCTTATCCTTGGGCTACAGAGTCATATTTCTTATCTGGGTCTTCCTCCTCTTCTTTGTCGCTCCTAGAGGATTCTTCATCTTCCTGTTCCTCACTGTCTTCAGACTCTTCATCTGATTCTTCTTCCTGCTCATCAGAATCTTCTTCTTCTGAACCAGATTCACTTTCTGTCTTACTTTCTCCTTTCGATGGGGGGCACTGAGGGAGAAACTGGTCCAATGACCTATTGAAAATATGCTTATATATAGCAGAAGCGTCAACCCAATGCTCATAAGAATATGGGGGGTACTTAAGGAGCTCAAAAATAAGACAACGATAAGTCTCGATATGCTCAAGATCGACGTGGACCAATACCCTATCAAACTCCTTCAGATAGGATTCAATATGTGCATACTTGGTCATAAGCATAATGATCTGTGCATCTGAGTTGGAGGTATTCAACATATGCAAGTCTGAAGGATTGTCAACAAAATCAGCCCACATGGGCTCCAACTCTTTTATTGATAGAGGAGGTTGTTCTGGATCTATGAATCCTGGGACCCCAATGTCAATGAGGGCATCCAAGTATCGTAGCGCTATCTGGCGCTCTTGCAGAAGCGCATCAGAGAGCAGGCGGGCCTTTTTAGCCAGTTCAACTTTTGTGAAAAAGTAATGCAATGTAGTCCTGGCAGTAGATAAGGATCGAGCCAGATCACTCATAGGCTCTAGATGGATGGGCGCATCCTCCATTTTCTTGAGCTGGGTAGCCAGGTCTAACCAGTAGTTAACATCCGCTTGAGCTGACTCCAAAGTCGGATTTCTAGTGATGATAGTGTCATGTGCCTCTTTGAAGAATTTGAGGGTCGTGATTCCCTTTGCTGCCCTTTTGGGAAAATCTCTTAAAAAGTGTAGGCGCATCTCCTACAGGCGCTCGTTAGAAGGCATACTAGGTGGTTCAACTCTTTGCAACTGTTGGGCTTCTAACTCATTAACCCGAACCTCAAGGCGCTGCATTTTTTGATTCGCATCCGCTATCTCCTGGATATGGTGCACGTTGGACTGCTCATAATCTTGATTTTCTAGATTAAGCCTTTGTACTTCACCTATCAAGTCTTCAATTTGAGAATTTAGCTTTTCAACCTGGCCTTTGTGATTTCTCTCTAACTCTTCATTCTTCCTCCTTGCTTCTGCCAAAGCTTCCTAAAGCTCGTCAATTTTAGACTGGGCCCTAAAGTAGCGGGATTTGTAATGTTCTCCATGTGCATAAATAGAGCCAATGCAAACTTGAGCTTCTTCCATATTTTCTTCGGTGTTCATTTTAGCTACGTTCAACCTTGTATGCTTGTGAATGTAATCAACTGGATCCATTTCCCTCAGGGGATTTTTAACCAATGGTATATTTTCAATTGTATGCAACTCCATTGACTCAGGATCTAGAATATAAGCTTTGCGTGTTTGCGCCAAAGCTAAGGCCTCTCTCTTTCTACGATCTTTGAGCCATTGTATAGAATTTTTCTTGGCCCTGCGAACACTTTCAGCTATAGCTAACTATTGTGTCAACTCCAGCTCTGACTCCAAAGGCTCAGGGACCCCTAATCCGAGAATAGGTGTTGATGGAAGGAATGGGAAATCGGGTTGTAGGTCTGACACCATAGAGGAAGCTGAGAGGGAAGCGATTGCGCTAACCCTCGAAAGAGTTTGAGTTTGCACTATAGAGAGAGTGGGCTTAGGTGTTATGAAAGTGGATGAATCAGACCAGACAGTGGGAGTTGAAGGGGTGGAGGAAAAGCCTGAGTTAGAAGCGCCAAACACGCGGGTGGGGGGAATCTCTAAAACCCAAGGGGAAGAACTGGATGAAGCTGAGACTGTGAAAGGATTAGAAGTGCCTGTATAGGACAGGGATGGGGAAGATGAGGATACAAGTGTGGCAGAAGATGAAAGAGATGGCTGAGGAAATGAAAAGCTCTGTTGGCTTGACTTAGCTGGGGATGAGCTCAACACAGGGGACCACTGAGGCTGTTGTTGTAGAGGCTATAGATACTGGCATCATTATAGTCACGTCAGGGATTGAATAGGTTTAAAATAATGGTACAGAATGTAAGGCTGAGGAAAAGAAATGAGAGCAAGAATTGAAAACATACCTTCGAGCCCCATGGAGGAAGGAGCCGAGAGAGATTCTTCCAGCATCTGTATTTCTCCTTTTTTTTCCTAGCGCACTAGGGCTACCTTCATTTGCTTTCTCATTACTTGGAGGTCCCTGAATGACAGCTTGTCCCACGTCCATAGCGCTTTGTTCTTCAATCTGCCCTGTTATGAGCGCTTCTTGAATATATTCTATTGTAGGCACTTCTGGAATGGCCACCTCAATTTTAGCCTTTTGTTCTTCAATCTGCCCTATTACCTCTTTTGAGATAGACACCTCTGCTATAGCCACTTCAATTATTTTGCTCTTTGGGTCTTCTTGAGAAACGACAAGCTCCAAGTCAACCGACTTTTGCTCCTTCACCTGCCCTGTTATCTCCATCAGAGCTGTTTCGCTAGGGTTTGAGGAAGGAGTTGGAGCGCCTGGGTGCACAACCATCCCAAAAGGCTTTTGAGGCCCAGTTCATGGTTTTTTTATGATTTGTTGTAGAAGGGACACTTCAGTTTTTCTTTTTGATAGAGCGCTCTTCTTTTTAGGTGCTTGCTCAAATGAGAGAGGAGTGCCCATGACAGCTTTGTTTTTCCCTAGCAGATCATGTCGTGGATGTGTCAAATCATCCACTTCATCAGGATTACATCCCGCCTTGGGCACTATATCGATGAAGGAAAAGGGCCGATAAGTGTCAATGCAGTCAGTGTAGAAATCTAGCCAAGGCGGTAGCGGCTCCATCTCATCCACATGCCATTCAAGCTCCAAACCAAGTGGGTTGTTGTGTTGTCTCTCCATGTCTAAGCGTGGGCAAGAATGGAAGGCTTGTACCTTAAGGTTGTTCTTTATTATACCAAGTGGGTCCCATTTCCACCGATGGGGCAGCTCAACCAATCCCAACTAGGAAAGTGTCACGGTCAGAACTGCATTCTGACCGCACTGAGTGATCTTGACTCCTCCAAAGTCGAAAGGGGTGGAGACTATGACTTTTCTCCCATGACCCCTTCCATATTCCTCATTAGAGTGATCTAGCTGGTGAGCTACTTCCAATGCAAACTGGAACGGAGTGGTGTAAAAAGGCAATAAAAAGGGTTTTTGTGAAAACCCATAAATTTTGATGACGTAACCTTGCGTAAGGAAGAAGGTATCTCCCAAACGTCGTTCAACCAACTCCTGCCTCAGCTCAGCCGA
Organism: Wollemia nobilis; assembly: GCA_028583015.1. NCBI lineage: Eukaryota > Viridiplantae > Streptophyta > Pinopsida > Araucariales > Araucariaceae > Wollemia > Wollemia nobilis. The sequence goes on from JAQPPZ010000541.1 coordinate 15,692,864, forward strand.
AAAATGCTCATACTTGCCATAAATTAAACTTAATGTTGGACCCAAAAAAATCTGATTAAAAACATAATATGACTTACTTACAGAAAGACTGTCCATCCATAAGTAAACTGGCAGTGGCTTTCCTTCATGATCTGTCTGTTGCTTTTCTATGAAACCAAAATTTTCATGCTGACTCCAGAAAAAGAGCCACACCATCATGGAAGAGAGTCTAAACTGGTGGTCCTGATCATCATGAAGAAAAGCTAAGGAGGCATGCAACTGCCTCGAGATGAATTCGGCCCAGTCATAATAAACTGGACTGGAGCCTGGCCTGGCTTTAGAAGGAAAATAATCTGGGTTATCTAAAATGGCTTGTGCCATAGCAACCTGCCAGTCAGTGACCCACTCATCAGTTGCCAACCCTGTCACCCATGCTAGTATGGAGTAAATCTCAGGCTATGAAAATTTGGCCAAAGACCTTGGGAGTGCGGGGAGGTTACCGGATGCCACTGTATCTTTCAACTGGCCTGTTATAAAATCCCTTATCCAGGGCGTAGGTTGATACCTTGCAGCCTCTTCATTAGTGTACAACCTCTATGGAACCACTCCGAAAGGGTACGCCTCTCCACCGGTGAAAGCTTCTCGGATAGACGCAGTAGTAATTGCAAATAATGGAACTCCATTCGCGTCCCGAACTATCCGTGATAGAGGATCATAAAATCTAGCCACTGTGTGAATAAATTTAGGGTAGACGTGAACAGGAGGGCACATGTAAAAATACAAGTGCGAGTGGTACACAACGGCCAATGGGTTTTCAACTGGGCTTCTATTGTATGCTTCCTTAACATCCCGATGCAACTGCTCCATATCTCTGCTTGTCACCAGGCAGTCTCTATATCGAAGGAAAGGGTGTTGTGGAGCCTCCAACTCCTCGATATTTTTCTTTTTCTTCTTCCGAAGCTTCTTCGAATCTGATGGTTCTATAGGTACGACTTCATTTTTAGATTTTTTATCTTTTGGAGCCTTCTTTCTATGTTTCTTCTCCTTTGGCACTTCTGCGATTACTGCTCCCCCTGCTGCTTCTGCCTCTTTTTTATCCATGGTGGTCGAGTGCTCTAGAAAAGTTTTTGGTTTATGTGTCGTAGTGAAGAGTTTCAGAATGAGCTTGAAACTATCTGGTATACTACATTTTTATAATACTTTTGTCTGAAACTACCACCTTTAATGCAGGGTACCTTCAATTAATGCCAGGGTGAACGTGCATGCAATCGGGTGCTTTCAACTTTCTTCGTGTGGGTGGATTTTTCTTAAAAAACTAAATAATGGCGGTGGACAAGGACGTTTCCACGAGGTGCACTATCATTAGCTAAGAAGGGTGTCCGAAGATCTGAAGAAAAAGGTCAATTTTGGCTGACGGAGGATGAGGAATGTTTTGATTTGATGGGGCGTACGACCCCTTCTCTTTTAAAACTCATGCCAACCTAGGGTTTTGAAAATGACCTTTCATGATGCACAAAATCCTCCCGAACACTTGGCAAAATCAGAGTGGACAACCAAAATTTAAAACATTAAAAGGGGAGGACAATGAGGAAATAAGATTATACTAAGGAAAAAATATAAAAATGACTAACAAATGGGAGCGACTCCCAATGAAGTGCCCCCCAACATTTATTTATTTATTTCTTCCTCTTGGGCAAAGCGCTCCCTTGTGGAATGCTTTGCCTTTGGAGCACTCTCCATGTGGAGCGCTCTAGCTTTGGGCAAAGCGCTCCCTTATGGAACACTTTGCCTTTGGAGCGCTCTCCATGTGGACTTTGGGCAAAGCGCTCCCTTGTGGAACGCTTTGCCTTTGGAGTGCTCTCCATGTGGAGCACTTGGATTTGGGCAAAGTGCTCCCTTGTGGAACACTTTGCCTTTGGAGCGCTCTCCATGTGGAGCGCTCCGACTTCGGGCAAAGCACTCCCTTGTGGAACACTTTGCCTTTGGAGCGCTCTCCATGTGGAGCGCTTTGCCTCTTTTTTTTTAGAACTCAATATCTCACTTAAAAGTGAGTGACGGATCATCCCCAGACAAACCTCTCGGCCTATCGGGTGAGATTTTATTTCTAACTATCTCATCCTGGCTGCAAAAGCCCAGTAAAGGCTTTCTTGAAGAAACTTCTTTAGACCTTCGAAAAACCTCTCGGCCTACCTCATCCTGGCTGCCAAAGGCCTCAGTAAAGGTATTCTTGAAGAAACTCCTTCCTTCTATTTTTCAACTAAGCTTAGGGAAAGAAAACACTAACCTACTATACAAACAAAAGGGACTACATACGAGAAATACCTGATCAGCTAGAGAAGAGTGTCGGGCCTTGGTGGGTAGTAAACTTTCAATAAAAAATTGTTTACTAGAATCGGGAGCATGGTACCTTCCATGTCTTCCAGCGTGAATGAATTTATCTGATGAACGCCAGAGACCCAGAATGGACCCTCCCAAAAGGCATCAAACTTTTCATGGTTTCTCGGCTTTGATTTCTTCATGTTCCACTTCAAAACTAAATCCCCAATGCTGAAAGCCCGGTCAAAAGTTCTCTTGCTGAACCAGCTCTTGGTGGTTTTGGCATGCTTGGTGAAGACTTCGTACGCCTTTTCTCTTTCTTCTTCTAACTCCACCAATTGTGCCAGCCTTGCATCCATCGGACTGAAATGGCCTCCTTCAATGTCAAGCCATTTAAGAAGTTGTAAGGTTGGTAGTTCGATGTGTGTAGGTAAGACCGCATCTTTGCCATACACCAATGAATAAGGTGAAGTCTAGATAGACCACTTGATGGAAATTCGATCAGCCCACAGGGACTGATTCAAGAGTAGGTGCCAGCTTCTTTTATTTTTTTGCAAGGATTTCTTCAAAATTCACAACAGGTTCTTGTTCGTGGATTCAGCTAACCCATTTCCCTATGGATAATAGTTAGATGAAGTTTTTAAATAGATTCCATACCTGACCATGAATTCATAAATATTTACACCAGTGAAAGGAGAACCATTGTCCGAGATGATGGACTCCAGGATTCCGAACCGAGTGATCAGACCTTCGAGGAAGGAGATGACCACCTCCTGGCTCACCTCTTTGGTCGGGATTGCTTTCGACCATCTGGTGAAGTAGTCCATAGTAGTCAAGATATATTTGTGGCCGATAGAAGAATTGGGATTGATGATCCCGATGAAGTCCAAACCCCACTGTTGGAATGGAGTTTCCACCTGAATGGGGTGAAGAGGAAGCGATGCATTCCTAACCCTTCCTGAGTAGCGCTGGCAACTGTCACAGCACTGGCTGGCTTTGAAGGTATCCAAAAAGAGAGTGGGCCAATAGTAACCTACTTTGATGATTTTTAGCGCCATCGGTCTACCAACAAAATGCCCTCCCAAAACTCTAGAGTGAAACTCTTCCAGGATCTTAGCCTTTTCAAACTCTTTAATGCATCTTAAAAGGACTCCATCAATATTCTGATAAAAAATCCCATTGGGCGTCGGGACATACCTGTTAGCTTGTAGGTGGAATCTTCTTCTTTGCGAAGCATCGAAGCATGAGGGGCATCGACCTGTATCAAAATATCTGATCAGGTCTTCTGTCCAGTCTGAATCGCTAGTGGATGGGATAGCCAAGTTGCTATCAAAATTTAGGCTATCTGAGTCTGGAATCATAGCTTCGGTCGCAACATTTTTGGCTAACTCTTGACAGAGTGCTCTACCTCGAACTAACTTGGTAGGGCGTATCTCGATATCAAACTCTTGGATTTTAGTAACCCATCCCGCCCTTCTATTCCCCAACTCACCTTGGATGATGAAGCTTCGGACGTCGGGGTGTATGACATACATGATTGTTTTGCTTTGAGACACGAAGTGCCTAAAATTTTGGAGAGACCTCATCACCGCATGCACCTATCGTTCAATGAAATTGAACTTCTCTTCATGAGGCTGAATGATCTGGCTGAGAAACGTGATCGGACGCTCATCTCCATCTTCACCTTTCTGGGTTAAGACAATGACATAACTCTCAGGCTCTCCGATCGCGTACAAGATGAAATCTCATGAGTAGTCGGGGTTGATAAGGATAGGAGCTTGAGCAATCCGCTCTTTAATCTCCTGAAAAGCTTACCTCCTTTCATCAGTCCACTTGAATTCGATGCCCTTTTTCAAGAGTTGGGCCATTGGTTTTATCACCTGGGAAAAATCGGCGATGAACTTCCTGATGAAGTTTATCTATCCAAAAAAGGACTACAGGGCCTTCTTATTTGTGGGAGGTGAAAGTCGGAGAAGCGCTTCTGCTCGAGCTGGATCAATTGTTAATCCCTTTTCAGAGATAAGATGCCCGAGCAACTTTCCTTCTTTCACCGCAAATATTGACTTTTTGGGGTTGATGGAGACCCCAAACTCTCGATATTTTTCAAAAACTTGTCATAAATGTAGGCCGTGTTCTTCCCGCTTATGAGAAAAGACAGTCATGTCATCTAAGTAGATTATGATGACATGATTGAGTAGTTCACCGAAAGTGAGGTCCATCACCCTTTGGAAAGTAGCTCCGACATTTGAAAGGCCGAAGGGCATCCGTTGATAGGCGAAAGTGCCCCACTTGGTCGTGAATGTGGTTTTATGTTGATCTTCATCTTTAACCCATATCTGGTTATAGCCTGAGAACCCATCTAATAAGGAGAACCTTTGTGCTCCCGCCACCACATGAAGGATTTGATCAATCTGAGGTAGCGGGTAGTGATCTTTGAGCGATGCTTGATTCAGATTTTGGAAGTCTATACACAACCGAATATCACCATTCTTCTTCCACACTGGAACCAGGTTAGCTACCCAGGAAGAATGCTTAATCGGATATATGATCTTAGCTTCGAGCATCTTCAACAACTCGACCCTCATTAGAGTTTTGACCTTTGGATTTATGGGCCATTGCTTCTATCTGAAGGGTCTGACACCCTCTTCTAACTCGATGGTATGTTGGATGATACTCTTGTCGTACCCCTTTAGGTCTTGGTAACACCAGGCAATGATGTTGGGATATTCTTTACATAGAACCCGGATCTGCTGAAGCTCTCCGATTGTGCAATCGGTTCCTACCATGATGACCTTCCCTGATTCTAACTCCAAGTTGATGAACTCCTTCTGGTCCACCTTGATCTTATGGCCGATAGGCCTATCATTTCTATCGAAGAGGCTTTCTAGCGTGATTAGGCCTTTCGGGATATGATTGTTTTTCAACTGAATCAAACCTTCATGGTCTTCTTCATTTAGAGCTCGCTCTTCGATGGTTGATGCTTCATTGACCAAGAAGTTAACAAGTTGTTCATCATTGTCGAACACCTGCCAATGGAGTTTTTTATCGAGAATAGAAGGTCGGTAAATTAATCTTACCATCTTTGGTTTATGCATCATGCCATCGACTGGTGAAAATCGGGCATCGATGGAAGCTAGAACGTCAGCCAACTTGTTATTTTCCCTTGAAATGGACTTGATATTTAGCGCATCGAAGGAATCAAACAAATCCCACACCTTGTTGTGATACACCTTTAGGTAGTGTTGTTTGCTGACACACTTGTTGGTAACTTGATTACAGATTAGCTCGGAGTCCCCAAAAATCTGTAGTTGTTTGATGCCTAGCTTCTCAGCTTTCTTGAGTCTGAGGCACAAAGCCTCATACTCAGCTGCATTGTTCGTACAACTCCAAGCTAGTCTGTATGAGTAAGTCTTTTGTTCATCGATTGGGGAGATGAGAGCAATTCCTGCACCTGCACCATTTTTACATCGGGCGCCATCAAAGTACAACTTCCAAAGCTGGTCTGAGGCTGAGAGCGCTTTTGGGTGTGCTTGCTTTTCTTTCTCAGGCTTAGTGAGCGTGTAGCATCCTAAGTCCATACCATTAACTGCATTGAAATCCATTAAGGAGAAGTCATCCTCCAGTTGGAGTTCACCGAGAGCTTCTTCCATCAAGTCGACTTGTATTTCTTCCACCATCAAGTTGACAGAGACTGAGCTCTTTTCTTCATCCTCAAGCTTCTCCACGTGAAAACCAGTAGGCTTCTCATTGAAGAGCTTGAATCTTCTTCCTTTGAAGGGGATCTCCAGGTGGGTGTAGTCGAGGGAGAGGTAGCCTCCCATATTCGTCGTGAATTCTCATGAAAGACACATACTAAAATATGGCTCTAAGTCGACCACCATGATCTCCTGTATGACGGTGACTTGCGGTATTTTATGGAGTTGGATGGGAACATCCTTGATAACCCCTACTATCTTTACTAGAGTTCCATCTAACTGCAGCACCCTAGGGCTGCTGTGGGTGTACTCCATACCCATGATTTCATAGACTGCTTTGGGCATGATGGTTGTAGTGGTACCTGAGTCGATCATGCAGTTATGTATGACCCATCCCTCCATTCGAAGGGAAAGGTAAAATGGCGGGGGCCTATTTTTACCTGTAGCCAAAGCTGTTAATGGCTGAGAAAACATGGTCTGAGTTGGCTTGCTTTCCTTGTCTTGAGCAGACTTGAGAGATTCCTGCAATAGGTCAACTTGACCTGGGAGTTGAAGGGCATCATATAGGCTTACCTTAGTGGGAGCCTTTTTCATTTCTTTGACTATACTGTATGTTGAAGTGGTGGGCTCTCCTGCTCCTCTTGTAGGTTCGTAGATCTTTCGATATTGTTGCGTTGCGTCCACCCGCTGGCGTTTAGTCAGTGAGGGATATCAGAGCTTCTCCCTCACCTGGTCTCATGCTTCGGTTGGTGGCTGAGAAGCTATAGCTTTAGGTTGAAGGACTCTTTCTCTAACACGAGGTGGTAGGTGGTCCTTCAATAGGTCAGACTGATGAGCGGTTGCCATCAGATTGGGAGCTTTCGCTTGGCGCTGAGCTCGTTCAGTCCATGGTTTAGCTACGGGCTTGGGTGCTGGAGGTACTTTCAACGGATCCATCTGAACTGGATCTACCTCGATAGGCTTTTTCCTTGTCCTAGTGAGAACCGAAACTTGTTTAGCAGATGATGTCATGAGATTCTGACCAGCTTCCCTGATCATATTTACTTGTTCATAGGGACCGCCAGCCAGTGTCTGCACATAATTTAGATGCACCATGCAATCTTCTTCATTGTGTGGATCATTGCATGTGGTACACCAATATAAAGAATCGGAGGTGTTGGCCTCTTCAGTGTTCATTACCACTGAATTTTGCTCATGTTGCCTTTGAGCACCAGTGGTTGCTTGATCTTTAGTGATCGAGGGAGGAGGGAATCTCCTCTGATGAAAGCCTTGATCATCCTATCTTTTCCTTATGGTGCTCATATGGTTTGCCATCATCTTCATGTAAGCCTTAACTTTTGATAACTCTTTAGCTTGAGCTTCGATCACAATCGCTTGGTTAGCAACTACTTGACTTGGAGGTAATGGGGCCAGCATTGGTGGTGTTGGTAAAGCTAGATATTGCATTGGAGTGGGTAACTGGGGAACAGTGGGTGCTTGGTATTGAGGCACAAGCATAGGTTGATACTGGGGGTGTAGATTCCAAGATTGACTAGGATGCATTTGGGATGCAGGAGGAGCGGATGCGCTCGGATACATATTCTAGGGGAAATCTGGATAAATCGGGGTCGTTGCCTTGGGAGGTAACTTCCCGATAGCTATTAGGTCAACCTCTGCCTTCTGGGCCTACTCGTAGAGAGCGAGGAATGTATTGATATTAGCATATCGGATGTTGATGCTGATATCTGAGTCGAAAACTCTTAAGTAATAAAATACGGCCTACTCAAGTGTGGGTCGAAGACCGTTTGTGACTCTTTTCGAGGTTCTTGTGAACCTAACATTGAAGTCAGCTATTTCTTCTTGAGGATGCCTTTGAATAGTAGTAAACTAGTGTAACAGAGAGAAGGGGTCCGCTTGTTCATTGAAGCCCCTTATCAACTGTCCAGCCAGTTGGTCCCATGTAGTAATGGTGTCGAGGTGGGAGCGACCGATACCAATAAAGAAGCTTACCTCTCAGTGAAAGAACCAACAACTTCACCATGATGTCTTCATTGGTGATTTGATGGATGGTCGCTAGTCCTACGACATCTTGGATGTGCTCTTGCACCATCTTTCCCATGCCATCATAAGTAGGTAGAGCTTTCAAAGCTACGGGTGGCACCATGTGTTGAGCTTGTAAGGCAAGCGGTCTCGTATGGTTCCAAGCTATGAACTGCCTGGGTGGAGCTGGCTGTGCCATGTGGGGAGGTAGATTTGGTAGAACTTGTTGAGCCAAAATGGTCGGAACACTCGGAGCACCTGATTGATCATTCGGTGGAGCCGAAGTATACTGATGATCCAAAGAATTCGATGGATTTGGAGGTAAGTTGGTCGTTGTGCTGTTAGGAGTTGGATTCTGTGAATCAAGAATAACTTCTTGTGATGATGTCTCGACAAGCGGAATGTTTGACCCGACCACCCTAGGATGTTCTCCTAAAGCGTCGATGTCAAGCTCATAGAACTCGGGTTCTTCTTCTGTATTTCTAACTCTCCACCTCGTATGCATGAAGGCATGAGTTTTTACACTGGTCTACGAGATTGGGGGATCTGAGTTTAGCAGAGTCACCAGATGTTCAGATTTGACAACACCAAGATGAACATCACTTCTTAATATTATTTTAACGAACATTTGCCCCCAAAAATTATTGGTAATCGAACCGGTCTAGATACAGGTTTTCTAAGTCTGCAATGCCCTAGGCCCACTGCCAAGCATTGAATTCTCGAAGGAAAGAGATGTCCTCCGTGGCAATCTCCAGTAGGGCTGGTTCCAAAAATAAAAATGGGGGTTTGGAGATAAGAGATAGAAATATACTGAAAGAGATGGGAAATTACGAAAAGGAATGGAAATGGCCAAAGGCCAGAGATTTGGGGTGATGGACCGGAAGCACGATAGACAACTTATCTATTTGAACCAACAACAATCAAAATAATGACTTGTAATAGAAAACAGTATAAAATCCTCAGAACTTATGTAAACTCCAGCAAGAATTCCAGAGACCAGTATTCTATCAACAAAAAAATCTAGAGAACATAATTAAACTGTAAAATAGAGACACTAGTTTAATAGAAATCATAGAATAGAAGTCATACACAGAGATTGAGAACTCAAACCATAGCCAGAAGCCTTTATTTTGGGAGCAGATTTCAAGTACACAGTTACTTTTCTAGCAGAAGTTATCCATGATATGTTACAAAGAAGAGATGGTTTATATAGGAGAAAGTTACCGCTTGAAAAACCAATTCCCAACCACTTTCATGATGGGCTGATCCGATTCCGGTGATAGCCAAAAATAGTCTATACTATCCTTACTGATAGCTTAGCATTAAAAGCAGAAGGTTTCGACGAAGACCCGAAACACCTAACCCAGAAATATAGATAACTTGACATTGAAGTTAGAAGTTTTTGGTGGTGATGAAAGATCAGACGGTCTCAATGGTAGCTTCAGAGTGGTGAAACAGAGGATGCACTATGGACCTCTCCTTTAGTTTACTAGCTCCTTCTAACAAGATGTCCCCGATCCTTTTAAACAAAGTGCTCCCTTGTGGAGCGCTTTTCAAGAAGTGCTCCCAAGTGGAACACATTCTAGATAAAGCGCTATGTTGACCTATCATTCTGAAACCTTCTGGAGGGAGCCGCTTTAAACAAAGTGCTGATTTTACTTATACTTCACCAACTAAGTCTCTTAGCCTCTCAACTACTTCTCGAGGAAAAGTCTTGCAAAACACCCTTTTATGAAAGCGCTCCCTTGTGGAGCACTTTCCAACAAAGCGCTCCCTTGTGGAGCGCTTTCCAACAAAGTGCTCCCTGACGGAGCACTTTCCAACAAAGCGCTCCTTGGTGGAGCGCTTTCCAACAAAGCGCTCCCTAGCGGAGCGCTTTCCTTTTGAAGCAAAGACTTGGTCAGTTAGAAACTTCTAAGGGGGTCATTTTCTCTTTAAGCCCAAGGACTTGGGCTTTTAGGAGCTTGCGAGGAGTATGTATTCTTCTTAACAAAGCGCTCCCAAGTGGAGCGCTTTTTTTTAAGCAAAGGACTTGGGATTTTGGAGGAGCTTGAGAGGAGTCCCTTTCGGGCAAGCTTGGATTTCATCTTTACTTAGTAATTTTATCAACCTTGCCAAACTAGCTCCCTAACTATTCTAAAAGCAACCCTTTAGCTTAAAAAAGACATTCAATCATAAGAGCTGGAAGTGACAACTTAATCATTTGATTGCCCATGCTAAAACATATACAATTTTGCATGCAACATACTGAGCTAAAACGTAAGAGAAGTACATAAAAGCTAGAAAAGTACATAAAAGCTTAGAAAAACCTGTAACAGTTCATCCATAGTTTTATGAGGGAAAGCTTTAGAACAACAACACCTTAACCATTTTTTATGGAAAAAAGGAGGAGTTTTACAATGAGTGCTTCCATAAAACCGTATTTATTATGCATTTTTACAAGGTGTGTCAAAACTGAAAACAAGGATCAGCCATGGAAAATAAGATAGTTAGAGGAGTTGGATCGGTTTCATTCGAGGCCACCTCCCAGAACCGTAGCCACAAAAATTTTTGCATCTAGAAGTTCGTGAACTGTTACTTCTAAGCGTACCTCTCAATCTGGGGGCTTTAGAGTGAATTTGCAAATCTCATGCAGAGTCTGACCATAGAGACAATTATCAACACACAGAACATATTACAATACCTAGCAAGAACAAAGAAACAATGGAGACCTCTTCGACGAATATGTGAATCAACAACACAAGAACATAATAAAAAATACATGAGTCTTCTTCAACAACGTAATATGACCGCATGTGATGGTTATAAAATGCATTTCACAAAGAGCGAGAGCTAGTGGAAGCTCTCGAGCATGACAAACAAAGAGAAAGGTTTTTGCACCAACATGAGAAACATCTAAGAGAACAAGTTGAGCAACTAGCTCGTATCAATTTACAAACCAATGGCAATAATCATCAAGGAGATAAATGTGTTGACTCACAAATAGAAGGGTGCACTAGACAAGAAGAAAGCCCATAATGAAACCACCCCTCAAATCATGAACAACATCAAATTGGTGAAGAAAGGGGAAATATGATAAATCAAGATCAAACACATCCTGAATCCCCTCGTAGGAGGGAAGAGAATAGAAAAAGTCAAGTACACATAGGGTTACCCCCATTACCACCATGAGGGGGCCTGCAGGAAGAGGAACTCCTCGTCTTAAAGGCATTCTAGGAACTCGCTGAAAATATGAAGTCCTTTTAGAAATAGGAGACGATAGGGAACCAACCAAAATTGAGTAAAATACATAACCAGCCATTATGCCCATCAGTCCCTAGCCCTGCCTATCCTAAGCATTTTGAGATGACTAGGTTAGAAAATTTCAAGAGCTAAGAGGATGCACAAGAGCATGTTACCAATTTCATTAATGCATATTTTCATCTTGAATACAATGATGCTCTTATGCTAAGAACTTTCATCATGATATTTTCGGGCGCTACCACTCAATGGTTCAACCAACTGCCCAAGCACAACATATCCAATTTTGAACAACTAGTAAATGCATTCCTGAAGCATTTCTCCTTTTGTGCTAAAAGGAAGGTGAACCTTTCAAACTTGGACAACTTAAAACATTATGATGATGAGCCAGTAATGGAATATGGGGATAGATGGAGAAAATTCATGGTAAAGTTATCATTCTTTGTCCCCAAAGAAAACATTTTACGCATGTTTGTTGCAAGTATGAAGAGGGGTATTATCTAAATGGCTCAAAAATAACTTGAATTCTGGTCTTAGTGTGAAAATGATTGATTTTGTCGATATTTTATTTAATGACAAGATTTTTAATCCTTAGAACTCCCCTCACCTACATTCTCTCCTAAATTCTCTCACCTCCTTCCTCTCTATTCTTTCGCCACCTTCCTCGCTTCCTCCATATCCCCTTATTCCTCCTATATCCTCGCATTCCTCCCTTAATTCCCTCATCGACATTCCCTCCTTATTCCTCCTCCGCCTCCTTCCCTTATCCCTCCATATTCTCCCTATAAATACCCCAACCCCTTCATATCTAATATGCGCGCTGGTGTGAGGTTTTGAATGTATTTTTAAAAAATAATTAAATATATTATTTTTTATTGCCCATATCGACTCACTGGTATCAGAGCCATACCAGTCGAGCATGATTTTTGAGGCGCAGCAAAAAAAAAAAGAGGCAGGGGCATGGATCCCGAGGTGGGCACAGAGAACTAAGTTGACATGGATGCTGACTAGGTGGTGGCACGTAGTTCGAGGTGGCACGTAGGTGCTGACTGGGTAGGCTGAGCTGGTAGCCTGGGCATGAATCCCAAGGAGCAATGACATGGTAGCTGAGTTGGCAAGTGCTGACGTGGCTGGAAAAGGAGGTGTTGACGTGGCGACAAGGCAGAAGCTGACGTGGCACAGTGAGGTGGCATGAACGCCACGTGGCAATTTTTGATTGGTCATCTCGTTGGCAAAAGGAGTGCGAGGATGATTTCCCGAAGGCAATCGATTTAATACTCTTGTTTTAGAGTATTTAAACACCCTCAGACCTTTATCCCAATGAATGTGGGATAATTCGCATTAGTTTAAAAAAAAAAAAATATTATATATATAAAAAAAAAAAAAAAATGTGCGGCCCTGCATGCTAAAAGGAAGCTCGCAACATTTGGTTTTCATCCGACGAGTAGCCCGAGTGGCTAAGCGTATTGGTTGTGGTGTGAGAGGTCCCGGGTTCAAAACCCGTCGGGAGGTAAAAACAAAAGTTTTTTATATTTTTTTGTTATTTTGTCGTCAGCAGGAAAATATAAGGCACGAGGTGCCTTGTGCCTTCAAAGACGCCACGTGGTGTAGCGGCTAAACTCCTCTCTTGCAAAGCGGCAGGTCGGGGGATCGATTCCCCTCCGCTCCAAAACAAAGGTTTTTGTTTAAAAGGTTTTGAAATTTTTTAAAGTTTTTTAATTTTTATTAAAGTTTTTAAAATTAATTTAATAGTTTTAAATTTATATTTTTAATTATTTTTAAATATAAGTTTATTTAAAAAATAATTAAAGATATAAAAAATTATTAAAAATTTTTATATAAAACCTTTATAAAAAAAATATTGGAAAAGGGAAATTGAAAAGTTTTTCTGAAGATCAAATTTTTTGAGCACCTGAAAATTGACATATTCAGCCTAAATTTTTGCCATGATGAGTAGATGATCCGGTCAACCGGATGTTATCACGCCCTATGCTCTCTACTGAGGAGAGAATCAGCTGAGTCATTTGATGAGCGGGTCCGATGAGATGGAATACATATTGTATTCAGTCAACTGCAGAATTCAGTGATAGCTCACCAGAGGAAGCCCGATTCTGGATACGAGGCTGACTTAGAGGACAATATTTTTGGACAACGAGTGGAGGAGTCCGATTCAGTTGCATTTGAGCCTGAGGAACAATCCAATGAGAGCTATACCCCATGCTCTCCAGAGCTAGAGCCAGAGCCAACAGAGGTCGAGCCAGTAGCAGTTCCTGAAATCATCGTCATCAGTGACGACGAGGATTCCATTGTAGACAATTTTGGGCCTCCAGTACTGGGCAATCCACAACAAGAAGAACAAGAAATCAGTGAGAGAATTAAGAAATCTAGATTTGATTTGAATCTGTAATTGCTTTGTACTTCCTATTTTTAGTCAAATCAAAGTTTGCTTTCAAGTAGTAGAAATGGCCTCAAATTCAAATCTCCCAATTCCTGAATTTAATGGTAGTGATTATGAATACTGGTCAATAAAGATGAAAACTATGTTGATTGGTAAAGGTTTATGGGAAATAGTTGAAGAGGGTTACACAGAACCCTCTGCTACTGACTGGTCTGCTTTAAGTGTTGCCGATAGAAAAGCCAAGAAAGAAGCCCAAAAAAATAATTCCTTTGCCCTGTACCATTTACAAGCAGCCCTAGATAAAAGTATATTTCCTAGAATAGCATCCTGTGTAACAGCTCAAGATGCTTGGAAGGCTTTAAAGGAAAGTTTTCAAGGTAGTGATCAAGTAAAACAGGTCAGACTTCAAACACTAAAGAGAGATTTTGAAAATCTCAGAATGCAGGAGAATGAGAAAGTAGGAGACTACTGCATGCGAGTCAAAGCCGTAGTAGATAAAATGGTCACTCTAGGTGAAGAAGTTAAACCTGAGGTTGTGGTGAAGAAAGTGTTGCGAACACTTCTTCCTAAGTGGAATCATGTAGCAATCATTATTGAAGAGTCAAAATATTTGACTACACTTTCCTTTGATGCACTAATTGGTTCTCTCCTTTCACATGAAGAGAGATTGCAGGAATCTCCTTCCACTAGCCATGGAGGCGATGACAAAGCCTTCGCTTCACAAGAAGGAAAAGGCCAAGGTAGAGGTCATGGCAGAGGTCAGCAAAGAGGAAGAGGCAGGAATAGTCCACGAGGTGGAACTCCAAGCAGAGGAGGATCTTCAAACAGAGGTGGAGGTCAAAATAGAGGTGGTCAACAGAACAGAGGAAAGCATCCAGGTCGAGGAAAAGGAAGTGACAAGTCAAAGCAAGTTTGCTACAATTGTGGCAAACCTGGCCACTTCGCTCGTGACTGCTGGTCAAAACCCTCACAAGGGAGCAGCAGCAGCCAGAGCAGTCAGTATGGCAATTTTGGAGAAGAGGAAGGGACCTCAAATCTCTTTCTCTCATATGGCAAGTCAGATCAGAACTTGAATGACACCTGGATCTTGGACACTGGGTGTTCAAATCATATGAGTGGCAAAGAAGAACTCTTTGCTACCCTGGATTCTTCCTACAAATCCAGCATCAAGTTGGGGGACGACAAGTCATTGGCGGTTGAAGGTATTGGAGCCTTGGAGGTTCCAACAAAAGAGGGCATCAAACAGGTGAATGATATCTATTACACACCTCATCTCCAACACAATCTTCTTAGTGTTGGTCAAATGTTGGAGAAAAACTATAAGTTGCTATTTGATGAGGGTAAATGTACCATTTTTGATAAAAGTAATAGTGATAGAATCATTACTCAAGTGCCAATGACAAAGAACAAGTTATTTCCTTTAAAGTTTGGCCAGCCAGGGGGAGATAAATTAGCAAATGTTGCTATTTCAAATCCAAGTGTGTTGTGGCACTTGAGATACGGTCATCTGAATTCAGCCAGTTTGAAGATGTTAACTTCTCAAGCGATGGTGACCGGACTTCCTAAAGTTCAGGACAATAAGGAAGTCTGTGAAGGTTGTGCCTTGGGCAAGCACGCTAGAACCAAATTTCCTCAAGGGCAAGCATGGCGGGCCAGTTATCCACTCCAACTAGTGCATTCGGACATCTGTGGTCCAATGCAGACCAAGAGCATTGGTAACAACTCTTACTTTCTTCTTTTCATTGATGATTTTTCAAGAATGTGTTGGATATATTTTTTGAAGCATAAAGATGAAGCATTTGACTGCTTCATAGATTTTAAAGCAAGAGTTGAAAATGAGAGTGGATATTCTGTTAAGTGTCTCAGATCAGATAAAGGAGGAGAATACTCCTCTAATGAATTTTTGAATTTTTGTAAAAAACATGGAATAAAGAGGCAGTTCATTGCTGCCTATACTCCACAGAAGAATGGTGTGGCCGAAGAGAAAGAACCGCACCATTGTAGAGATGGCAAGATCTATGCTTCAAACGAAGCATTTGAGCAATATGTATTGGGCAGATGCAACCAAGACCAGTGTGTATATTTTGAATAGGAGCCCTACTTCAAGTTTGAAAGGGAAAACTCCTTACCAAGCATGGTATGGTAAGAAACCAAATGTCAAGCATTTCAGAGTGTTTGGTTCATTGGCTTACTCACACATTCCTGATGAACAGAGGAAGAAGCTCGATCCTAAGAGTCAAGCATGCATTTTTGTAGGGTACTATGAGAACACAAAAGCTTACAGACTCTACAATCCCAGGACTCGAAAGATAATACTTTCCAGGGATGTGATTTTTGATGAAGGGGGAGAATGGGGACATCCCCAAATTTATAGTGATGTTGAATCTCATGATGCAGGTTCTTCACAAATTCAACAGGCGCCACAGAAAGGCAAGAAGTCTCCTCCTCCAAGCCCAAGCAGACATTCTACATCCAGTTCATCATCTTCTTCACCAAGTCCTTCTCCACAAAGGTCAGTCAGTTCCTCACCAATGGATATTGATTCTCCATCCAGAGGTAAGAGAACTCTCCAACATCATCCATCTTATCAGATGTTGGATAAAAAATTTTCAAGAAGATATACTAGAAGTCAAGCTAGTGAAATGAGTTCTGTTTTGCAAAGACTTGAAAATATGCATTTGTATGGTGATGATGACTCCCAAGAACCTCGGGGAGATGTAGTTAACTATGCTTTGTTAACTAGTGCACAACTTGAACCTTCTAGTTATGAGAAGGCATGTACTCAAAAAATTTGGCAAGATGCCATGAAAGAGGAGATAACCTCTATAAAAAACAACGACACTTGGGAGCTGGTAAAGCTTCCTAAAGGAAAGAAGTGTGTTGGATGCAAATGGGTCTTCAAGACCAAATTCAATGCTGATGGAAGCATTGAAAGGCACAAAGCAAGATTGGTTGCAAAAGGATTTACACAAAAGTATGGTATTGATTATGAAGAGACATTTGCTCCTGTAGCCCGACAGGAGACCATCAGAATAGTTCTTGCTTTAGCTGCTCACAAGGGTTGGAAAATCCAACACATGGATGTGAAGAGTGCCTTTCTCAATGGGTACTTGATAGAGGAAGTGTATGTTGAGCAACCTCAAGGATTTCAAGAGCAAGGTAAGGAGCACCTTGTTTACAGACTAAAAAAGGCACTCTATGGCCTCAAGCAGGCATCACGAGCTTGGTACTCACGCATTGATGGGTACTTTAAAGATTTTGGGTTCACCAGAAGCAGAAATGAACCCACCCTTTACTACCTGAAGCAAGGTAACGACATCCTCATAGTTTGCTTGTATGTGGATGATCTCATATTCATGGGTAGTAATGAAAAAGTGAATATGGAGTTCAAGCGCTCCATGATGAAGCAGTTTGAGATGAAGGATCTCGGCTTAATGCACTACTTCCTTGGAATGGAAGTCCATCAATCAGATACAGGGATCTTCATCTGTCAACATAAGTATGCTCGGGACATGATCAAGAAGTTTGCTATGGAGCATTGCAAACCAGTTGCAACTCCAGTTGGACATGGGATCCAATTAAGCAAAGATGATGGAGCACCAAAAGTTGACGTGACCACTTTCAGGAGCATGGTTGGGAGTTTGATGTTTCTCGCCAACACCAGACCTGATATTCAGTATGTTGTTTCTCTTGTCTCTCGATTTATGGCTAGCCCATCTGAGCTGCATTTGCAGGCAGCTAAGAGAATTCTTAGATATGTGAAGGGTACATTGGATTTTGGAATCCAGTACCATAAATGTAACACTATCAAGCTTGTAGGCTTCAGTGATAGTGATTGGGGCAGCAATATTGATGACAAAAAATCAACTTTAGGGAACTGTTTTAGTCTGGGATCAGGACTAATAACATGGAGTTCCAAAAAGCAAACTGTGGTAGCTTTGTCTTCTACAGAAGCTGAGTATATAGCAGTCACCTATGCTAGTACTCAAGCCTTATGGCTAAGAAAAGTGTTGGAAGAGATTGGAGAGCAACAAAGTGGTCCGAACAGGATTTACTATGACAACATCAGTGCCATTCAGTTGGCATACAATCCGATCCACCATAGCAGAACGAAACATTTTGATATGAAGTACCACTTCATCCGAGACATGGTGGAGCATGAAATTGTTGAGCTTAAATTTTGTCGCACTTTGGAGAACGTCGTAGATATCTTCACCAAAGCGATGGCTAAAGCTCAATTTATAAAGCTGAGAGACTGTGTAGTCAGTCCTCTCAACTTTAAGGGGGAGAATGTTGCAAGTGTGAAGAGGGTTATTGTCTAAGTGGCTCAGAAATATCCTGATTTTTGGCCATAGTGTGAAAATGATTGAGTTTATCGATCATTTATTTGACGACAAGATTTTTAATCCTTCGAACTCCCCTCACCTACATTCTCTCCTAAATTCTCTCACCTCCTTCCTCTCTATTCTTCCACCACCTTCCTCGCTTCCTCCATATCCCCTTATTCCTCCTATATCCTCACATTCCTCCCTTAATTCCCTCGCCGACATTCCCTCCTTATTCCTCCACCACCTCCTTCCCTTATCCCTCCATCTTCTCCCTATAAATACCCCAACCCCTTCATATCTAATATGTGCACTGGTGTGAGGTTTTGAATGTATTTAAAAAAAAATAATTAAATATATTATTTTTTATTACCCATATCGATTCAATGTTTACCAAGAGTTGTTCTAAACGCATTTCCCTCTTGCTGCAAATTCAACAATATCCATCATTTGAGGAAGCCTTGGCATAGGCCAAACTCATTGAGGACATAAAAGTAGATGAGGGAACCATTAAGCTCCGAAACAAGGAGTGGAACAAAAATGGCAAGAATGATAACTACAAGTAGAAATAGGCCAGCCCTACTCCAGTTAATCAAGTAGTATTAGCTGCACCTAAGGATGGGGCTACGCAACAACCCCATAATTATCAAGCACAACCCCCACCATCCAATTACGATCAAAAGAACAATCAAGGGTGAAACAGAGAACGCAAGCCACCTCGCTATTTTACACCTCTATCAGAGTCAATGCAATCAATTTTCAACCAATTGAGCGAGGCTGGGAAGATCAAATTTCCTGATATACCTCTTATAGATCCCAACCATCCTAAGCCAAAAGGATATAGGGAAGATCAATTTTACCCTTATCATAGGATACCGGGGCATAACATTGAAGTTTGCATTGGTTTCAAGCACTAGGTGCAAAACATGATTGAGGCAGGAGAACTTAAAGTTGACAACCCATTGGCTCCTGATAATAGAGATATGGGCATATACAAAAACCTACTGCCAAACCATGAGGTCCCTAGAGGGCAAGGTTCCCAAGTCAATCAGGTCCAAATTGATACACCTACCCATGGGTGCATTGGGATGGTTGAAATTATCAATATAGCTACTAGGACTAGATGATATGGTCAACCACAACCTCCTGTGGCTCCCATTAATGTCCCAACTGCACCTAGGCAGAGGCAGGGGCAAAACAACCTTCCAAGTCCACCAACCTGACCTGTGGTAACTATTCGGAGTAGACTAGAGCAAAACTTACAAATGACTCCAGCCAAGCTATCTATCTATGAGCTCATACAATAGTCCCCAAAGCATAGGGAGACTTTGATGGAGATTTTGAGATCGATTGAGCTCCAACCACAAGATCCCAATGCATTCACTTATTTTGTGGGACAAGTACAAGAATGCCAAGAACCTATAATTCGATTCTATGATCATGAGATTAAGATAGTGCCTACTACCTTACTAGACCCTCCACTGCACATTGTTGTGTCAGTCAATGATTTACCTTTTAAGTGGGTCTTGATCGATATAGGTTCATCAATCAACATCATCACAACAACAACAATAGAACACCTTAAGATCCCCAAGTCAAATATCATTTCGGGAGCCTACACATTAAGAGCTTTCAATGATGCTTTATGCAATACTGTGG
Source organism: Wollemia nobilis (assembly GCA_028583015.1). Classification (NCBI taxonomy): domain Eukaryota; kingdom Viridiplantae; phylum Streptophyta; class Pinopsida; order Araucariales; family Araucariaceae; genus Wollemia; species Wollemia nobilis. Next base: position 15,712,495 of record JAQPPZ010000541.1, read on the forward strand.
GAATGATAGTCCTACCTATCAAGGTGGGGCATAAGACCATCCCTATGATGTGTCATGTCTTGGAAGGGGCCATGCAATACAACATCCTCCTAGGGCACCCTTGGATAAGAGATATGAAGTGTGTTCCTTCGATTTTACACCAATGTGTCAAGTATGTGCATGATGACAAAGTCTATGTGGTGTTGGCTGATGAAGAGCCATTCAAATATGTCCATCAGGTGGATTTTCTAGGAGAATTTATGATTCCTTCTACCCACCTATATGTAGGACCTTCATCTCCAACTACGCAACTAGATGACAGAGACAAAGGGGTACGAAAAGACCCATCAACATCAGCACCTCATCTTGCACCCAAAATGACTGATGCTTCTAAGAGACCATCAACGTCTAAACCAAAAGACAATCAGAAGCTAAAGGCACCCTTAGTTGAGGAAGGAAAGCCCAAGGAAGTGCTAACCATAGCCATTGAGAAAATTCCAAGTCCCATGGAAGAAGAAGATCTCCAAGATCAAGCTGAGGAGATACTAGAACCCGCTTCGCTAGTGTCATCTATAGGATCATCCACATCACATGCGACAATACACTTGGCAAGCACAGGGATAGGAGAGTATCTTGTGTAGAACATAACATTCATGCCCATCATAGAGTCTGCACAAGACATGGGATGACCGAAAGACCTAAGACCACCAGTGGGAATAGTGGTTCCACTTGGAATCCCTCCCAACCAGACCAACTTTATCTATGCTGGCCTGGATTGCACCCATAAGTCTATAGACATAGAAGAGGATAATGATGAACTATTCACTGTTAATGTTCATTACCTCTCTAATCCCAAGTTTTCTCTAAGCTACTTTGAACGTTGCCATTGGCATGGCTATGGTCTTGGTATATATGAGCAGGGGCGTAGGCGGCCATTCGAGCCGCAATACCAGCTTCCCTCTGACAGGTTTGGGTTAGGCTATCACATCAGAGGTCGAGATGACTCTCTAGCAGCAACCTTGGATAGATTAAGCTTGGGGTTAGGAGAAGACATCAATTTTATTCCTTATCACCCACCAAGTACAAGACATCCGAGTAACAGACAAGTGGCCATGGTAAACATACCACCACCCGAGACTTATCATCCAAGCTTCATAATTGATGCCATCCCAATAGGTTGCAACTTGTGGGATGAAGAGCGAGAAGAAAATGGATATGAGGCAAGCGATGATGAAGCACAAGCAAGCTTAGCCTATCATGGGCCTCACTATTTACAAAGCCTTTCCTGGTCCAACCACAACGAGAGTGGGTACATATCGGATGAAAGTGGCTATGAGTCAGAGGACTCAACAGAAAGAGCCTACCTAGGGCCAAGGCAGTGGCCCCATAACTTGGGGCAAGATACTAATGCAAATGGCATCTTCATAAGTGATGAAGAATATGAGGATGAAATAGAGATGGCCTACTTGAGGCCAAGACACGTGCCCCTTGTGTTGGGACCACATACCAATGCTAATGGTTTTTGGATAAGTGATGATGACTTTGAAGATGAGACTGAGATGGCTTATCTTGGGCCTCGCCACTTACGGTAAGTCAACATGTTGGTAGAAAGAGAAGTGGCACTTCATGCCATAGACCCTAACTTGCAAATTTTGGGAAGACCTATCGACTTAGTTGCCATTCACCGTGCGGTCAATCCCCCTCGCCTACATTCAAGGAGCTCTTAGAACCCAATGATCCTATTATCTAGCCTGCTCATGGGCTAGATCCAGAGATTCCTTTTCCTCTAGAGCCTCATCATGAGTATGGAGGGGAAACCTCTGAGACAATATTTCACCCATGTGGTCCTGGAGATTTCATTCCATCCATCAATACAATCTCCATTGATTTGACCACTCCACTTCATAACCTAGTAGATCCTACTAAACCACTATGTCTTGATACAGAGGCTATTGATTGGGATCACATTGATTCACCCATAGAGCCTGAGGACATTTTCCCTAACGAAGAGGTGTTACAACCATTTCATTTTGCATCAGGTTGTGCATATGATGTATTCCATGCCGATTTGGATCCTGAGTCAGTAGGACCTATAAATCCCATCGATGACATTCATTTGATACCCACGCCTCACCAATTGGAGGATGGGTCACATATGGCTATAGAAGCAACTTTCGAGGTGGACATCAGTGATGATCCTACTCAACCAAAGAAAGTCAAGTTCAGAGAAAGTCTATCTCCAGAGGAACAAGCCATCATAATCCCTCTCCTTAAAGAGAGGCCAAATATTTTTGCTTGGACTTACAAAGACATGCCAAGGATTGATCCAAAGTTAGTTGTTCACAACCTTTCATTGGATCCCATGAAGAAGCTAATCAAGAAAAAGTTGAGGAAAATGCATCCAACCATCACTTTGATGGTGAAGAATGAGTTACAAAAACTATTGGATGCGATTTTCATAGTTCCCATTGACTATCCCAAATGGGTCTCGAACATGGTGCCCATGGGAAAACCCGATGGAAGAGTCTGTATTTGCATGGATTTTAGAGACTTGAATAGGGCAACTCCAAAGGATTCATTCCCATTGCCAAACATAGACGCTCTTGTTGATGCCACCGCAGGTCATGAGATGCTCTCCCTAATGGATGGTTTTTCTGGATACAATCAAATCCAGATCAAACCTGAAGACCAACATAAGACTGCTTTCATTACTCCATGGGGGACATTCTATTACAAGGTGATGCCATTTGGCCTAAAGAATGTTGGTGCCACATATCAATGGGCCATGACATACATCTTCCATGACTATATGCATAAGATCTTGGAGGATTACATTGATGATTTACTGGCCAAGTCTTTATTGTGGCAAGGGCATGCTGAAATCCTTACAAAGGTCTTCGATCACCTCATTGAGCACAATGTTAGATTGAATCCTAAGAAGTGCGTGTTTGGCGTAACTTCTGGTAAGCTCTTAGGGTTCATCATTTCTAAGAGAGGCATTGAAGTCGATCCTACAAAGGTAAAGGCTATAATGGAAATGGCCGCCCCTACCAACATTAGGGAGTTAAGAAGCCTACAAGGCAAGGTAGCATCCATCAAATGGTTCATTGCTCAATTATCAGACAAGTGTCAGCCCATGAACCGGTTGCTATGCAAGGATGTCCCATTTCATTGGGATGAAGAGTGCCAACAAGCCTTTGCAGAGATCAAAACTTACCTGGAAACACCACCAGTGTTGGCTCCACCAAGGCCAGAGGTACCATTTTTACTATACATATCGGCTACTGATTTCGCTTTGGGCACCATGTTGGCCCAAAAGAATGCACAAGACAAAGAGCAAGTCGTATATTACATCAGTCGCACCTTGGTGAGTTATGAGCTAGGATATGCGTATGTAGAAAAGTTGTGTTTAGCAATGGTCTTTGCAACCAGAAAGTTGAGACACTACATGTTGAGCCATACGACCTACGTTATATCAAAACAAAATCCTTTGCAATACATGATGAACAAGACCTATCACAACACACGTACTGCAAAGTGGATCATGCTATTGATAGAATTTGATCTAGAGTTCATAAGCCAAAAGTCCATCAAGGGACAAGTCATAGCAGATCAATTAGCAGAGGCACCTCTTCAGGATAGCAAGCCTCTCACCATAGAATTGCCTGATGATGCGGTCTTCGCATTATCAGATCCACCCGAACCCAAAGAACCTAAGAAAGAAAGAGACATGGCATTGTTCTTTGATGGTTCGAAGTGCGAGCAAGGGGGTGGAGTAGGGATAGTCTTTATCACACCGTAGGGTGCTCCATTGCCCTTATCATTCAAGCTAGACTTCCCTTGCACAAATAATAACACAGAGTATGAGGCCCTGATCTTGGGACTCCAAATAGCCATTGCAATGGGCATTAAAATATTGAATATCTTTGGTGACTCTTTGCTCATAGTTAATCAAGTCAAAGGATTGTTCCAATGTAGGTGCCCACTCCTAAAAGCTTACAAGGAGCTTGTTGACACTTACCTAGCCCGACTAGAATGGTATGACATCGAGGCAATCCCTCGTACATCAAATAGATTTGTAGACACCATGGCATCTTTGGGATCCTTAATCCCTCAGAATCTATCTACTGATTTCACAACCATTCATGTTAAAGTGCTCATGCACTCAGCAATACAATGTGAGGCTATTGAAAATCAAGAGTCAGTCAACATGATCCAGACCAAACCAAATCAAGATTGGTCCTTCAGAGCTAGAGCTTTCTTGAAAATAACATCTTGGGAATCTTTGATCTCTCAAGGTCCTATAGAGTGTGGTACAACCATTCACCATAGGGTTATTTCTCAATCTGTGTTCATAGATTCTGGATCATAGGAGGAACATGTCATTTTATCCATAGAAGTTATGGCTTATCAGGATTGGCTTTCCCAATTGTAGGATTTCCTGAAACTTGGAATGGTACCACAAGGCCTATCGCATGCTGAAATATGAGCATTTAAATAGAAGGTGATGAGGTACATCTTTCTAGGAGAGATCCTTTATAGATGAGGCTATGATGGAATGCTCCTTCATTGTCTTGAGCCCTAGGAAGCATCTTGGGCAATTTTGCAAGCCCACGATGGTACGTGTGGTGGTCACTTTAGTGGCATGGCCATCGTTAAGCGCATCTTGAGAATGGGTTACTATTGGCCCACTATGGAAAAATACTATTGTGAGTATGTCAAGAAATGTATTAAATGCCAACATCATGCAAACCTCACTCACTTGCCATCACAAGCCTTGCAACCCATCCAGGAAGCATGGCCCTTCTCGTAGTGGGGACTAGACTTAGTGGGGAAGATCTCACCCCCATCCTCAGGCCGACACACGTTCATCATAATGGCCACTGAGTACTTTACCAAGTGGGTCGAAGCGATCCCCTTGACATCGACAACTGGACCAAGGATTGTGGAGTTTATACTCCATAATATCATAAGTCATTTTGGGGTCCCTTCAAAAATAATATCGGATAATGGGCCATATTTCAAGAACAAAAATGTGCATGCTTTAATGAACAAATACCATATTCAACATAGTTTTTCAACACCCTATTATCCATAAGCAAATGGGCAAGTAGAAGCCTCAAACAAAATAATAGTCTCCATCTTGAGGAAGACAGTGAAAGATAATCATAAGGATTGGCATTTGCAATTGCCTCTGGCATTGTGGGCATACAGGACGAGTGTGCGGACGCCCACTAGGGCAACACCATTTTCACTTGTATATGGCACTGAAGCCATCATGCCCCTAGAGTTGGAAATTCCAACCCTACGCATAGCATTGAAGGACTTCATAGATGATGACACCGCACGACAAGGCCGCCTTGATCAATTAATGCTTCTTGATGAACGTCGAGTCAATGCCTTGGAGCATCTCCACGTTTATCAGGATCACCTTGCACGAGCTTACAATAGTAAAGTCCACTTGAGAGAATTCAAATTTGGGGATCTTGTGCTCAAAGAAAACCAACAGAACTCAAATCTGCCACCGCACCTACGAGACAAATTTATGGTAAACTGGATAGGCCCCTACATGATTTCAGAGAAGGTTGGGCCTGGGGCATATCGCCTCACATCATTGGATGGTGTTGAAGAGCCTGAGCCTCTCAATATCATTCATTTGAAGGTATTTTATACATAAAATACAAAAACATTCAAATATACATAAAATACAAAAACATTCAAATATACATAAAATACAAAAACATTCAAATATGTCATAAAAATACAAACAAATTCGAAAAACATAAAAATTCAAAATTCAATCAAAAATGCTCCAAGGGTAAACAAGTCGCTTGGTCAAATTCAATCAAAAATGCTCCAAGGGTATCCTAAGCGCTTGGTCAAATTCAATCAAAAATGCTCCAAGGGTAGAAAAAACAGGCGCTTGGTCAAATTCAATCAAAAATGCTCCAAGGGTATCCTCACGCCACTTGGTCACCTAAATAAAAAATGCTCCAAGGGTATCTTCACGCCGCTTGGTCAAAATATAAAAGCCCCAAAGGCACAATAAGCCCTTTGGTCAAAATATAATAAAAAATACAAAAACAATGCAAAAATAAAAAATACAAAAATAGTTGCATCTCACATATGCATCCATATAGTTGCATAACATCAAACATGCATATCCATTGCATTTGCATATGTTATGATCACACTCTTGCAAACGATGCCATAGTTTGTATCACAACCACAAATACACAAGTCCACCTTCATCCATTCATCCATGTGTGTAACTATATTTTTCAACACAACCATATCATGTTGCTATAAGGAATAGGCTAAGATTTTCTAGTCATTCAACCATATCTAGTGGTCTTATCAGCTTTTGTGGGAAGCCATATTGATTAGTAGAGAGTAAGGTCTAGTCATGAATGCCTTAGATATTCAGGATCCTATCACTAATTAAAAACACTAAAATCCTAGTTGGTACAAGGGAAAGATGAAAGTTGCAAAAGTGGTCTAGGTTACCTTAAGCAAAAAGGGTCTTCCTTGCTTATCCCCCTATGCGACCGGTTCAAAGGTGCTGAGAATTGGAAAAAGGACAAGTTCCACCCTACCTAGAGACAAGTGATTATCATCACTACATAAATCCCTTGCTTTCATTAAAACAAGCAAAAGTCCCAAAATCAAGCAAAATTCAAAGTCAAAACAAACAAGTGATTTTCATCCCTACATAAGTCCCTTGCTCAAGAGAAAAATCAATAAAAAATAAACAGTGATTTTCATCACTAAGCATGAGCAAGTATCCCAAATGAAATGAAGAAAATAAGGGAATGGAGCTTGAATCCCTGGAATTCTCAGCATTGTATAAAACCGGAAGGGGATCCCCATTACAGGTTTGGTGTACAACCATGCCTGGCAATGGTGATACCCTTACGCATGATGATATGTCTATCACAATAGCATCTTGCATTTGTGTAGACCAATGTTTGCATGTGGATGAGCTAGCTTTGGGTAACCCAATACTGCCTAGTGGTATAGTCCAACTAAGTCCAACATAGGATCAGATGAACAATTGAGGATCCCCGATCTTAGAAATGGGCTGAAAGAATCCCGCCTGACATCGGAGGAAATGCTTGAGTTCTATCTAAATATATTCATTTGAACACACAGGGATAATGAATATCTAGGTCCATGATGAAAGCCTTGCTTTTCAAAAGTCTTGTATGGTCAGTACGCAGTTGTTGATAGGGTAACTAGAGTGTTTGAGTCTCAGGAAAAGCCTCAAAAATTCCTACATAGCAACAAATCATATCATCAATCACATCATCAATTTTCTTTATGAAGTTTTGTAAATTAAGGGGTATTAACAAAGTAGGATAGATACCGGATGGATGTCAGAAATGATGTTTAGATGGCCACTGACTACTTTGTATCTTTTAAATTACATAAGTTTATCAAGAAATTACATACAATCCATGCCATTACATTTCACATATGAATGCCTAAATAATTAGTTCTTATGATAAGAATGATTATTTACATTCATGATTGTTATACTTTCTATGGTATCACCCATTTAGATTGTTAAAATCATATCATATGCATTCCTTATGTTTTAAGTGATTAAAGCATACAGGTTCATTCACATTAGGTTAAACATCATATAAACATGCATGACACATTTCATTTACCATATCATAACATAAGTTAGATGCATACAATTAAATCAAAATTAAACATGCATTTAACGAAAACATTGCATCCATAAACACATAATTTCATAGATCATCCATCTACATCTAAGATCACATCACAAGCCACCTATGCATACAATCATAAATCCATCATCAAATCAACTCATAATACATCACATCATGTCACAATAATCAGATCATATAAGCATCTACATAAGCATCCATCTAAATATCCACATCATCATAAATATCATCTATCATCTAACACATACATCAACTCATCATAATGCCATCATCACATCACATAAATAAAACAAAAACATAAGCAATAAATGACACACATAATGAGGTATAATGCAAAGATCTCATATAAATGTATGTCTCAAAAGAGTCTCAAAATGTGTGTACCAAGTATCGAGATGTACAAAAATGCCCAAAGGCTACAGTCATATAGGTCAGCTGACCTCAAAAATAAAAGCCTAGTGCATCATCAATCAAACACTAGGCCTATGCCCCTATAGCACCGCCCCCTATGGCTGGATCTCGAGTGGAGTGATGTGAGCCTACTGGCCTCTCTATGTGAGTCTGGGTCCTCTAACTAGGCCAGATGGAAGACTACCCTGAGGTGGAGTGCCCACTAGCCTGTGATCCACCTGCACCTATCCTCTCCCTAGGAGTGGCTCCTAGCCTCCTGATATACATCTCGAGAGAAGCAATATGGCCTACATGACCAACAATATCTACCTCATACTCATCTAGAAAATCCTACATCTACCTGATCTCTACCCCTAGATATATCCCTATAGGACCCTGAGGTGTAGGAGGATCAACAACAACCTGCATCCTAGTAGCACCACCCTCGATAGCAGCCTGCAAGGCCTATATCTGAGTCGTGAGCTGCTCTATAGTAGCATCTCATTGTACTATAGTAGCATCTCACTATGCTATAATAGCATCATGCTACTATACCTAGATCTTGGCCGACTGGAGCTCGACCTCTACCTCATGCAACTATGCTCTCAAAGGAGAATCTCTCTCCTCAAGATCCAAGTCCTCCTCATCCTCCTCAGGAGCCTCCTACTCCTCCACTACCACCTACTCTATTAGCTGGCCCCATCCCTCAGTCCTAGCTCAGACTCTACGCCCTACTAGATCTACACCTCCATCCCCACCATCATCCTCATAACCCAGACTTCCATCACCATGCCACAATCGATCCCCCCACCACTATGCAAATGCATCCATAACTCCCCTAGTGACTCCTGCATCAACTGTTGGGGCATCCTCCTCATCAGTGAGCTCCGTGATCCGTGGAGGAGGAAGATCTCCCTCTACTATAAGGTGCCTATACAGAAATGGGACAAATGGCACATCCTACTACAATCCATATTGACGAAGAACTCGGGAGTAGAAGAAATACTCTCTGATGCCAACCTTGTGGCCAATGAGCCACCACTCATGCCGCATCCTAGCTGTAAACCTATCTGGATCATCCCAAGCTGGGCACTCATGGTATGGATGCCATATGATATCTTCGGCCTATAGGGAGGTGAAAGTGGTAATGTAATGGGGGAGCTCCCTCACATGAGGATGGCTCTTGCGCTCCTCATGCTCTCGAGCCCATCTGGAAGCATAGCACTGCATCCTAGCATCAATAGCTATAATCTCAACTGGGAGCCCTCTAGGATGATCTATACGGATATGCTCCCATCCCCATATCTAAAGGAGCAAGCTACAAGTAATGCTGATGCGACCCCATCGATGGATGTGATACAACTCATCATAGCACTATGCTAGCAAGGACCTCCCCCATGCATAGATGATAGGCTCCTCGCTGTCCACCAAATCTTGAACCATCGCAAGGAGGTTCCACGGGAACCTCAAGCCTAAGCAATCCAGGATAAGGATGTTACTGATAACCATCAGCAACACCGCATGCCTCTTAGAGAAGACATGCTCCCTGTACCAGCGTAGAATAGATACACCACCATATTTGGTGTCCTTGAAGGCATCTACAACATGCCTCCCGAACACCCGAACAAATACTGCATCACGGTCATTAGTGGCCAAAGAAACAATGGCCACTCCATCAAAGGGAATCCAAAAAATCCTGTATACATCCTCCGGTGTGATGGTCATCTCACCGGTAGGAAGGTGGAAAGTGTTAGTCCGGGAATCCCATCGGTGAGCCAGGGCCATGAGGTAGGCCTGATCCGACATAATCGGGGGTAGCCTGGTCACATACTACAATCCACGGGCCTTAAACCATGCCCAGTCCATGTCATCCATGAGTGGTAGGAGGTCCTTCAAGAGCTTTGGGTCCCGAGCCCGAGCAGAAAGAATCTAAAGACGAAAATCAAAGCATAACTACAGTGCATCTAAGGCATAAATCACAATAAAACATGAAAAATGGTGCAAACAAAGATAGACTATCCTAAGTCTAAATGAAAGAGGAATAAATGCACCTAATCATGCAACAAAGTGCAGAAAAGTAACTCAAAAATTCAAAAAAATCAATTAATCATCCCAAAAATTCAAAAAAATCAAGGAAAATTAAAACATTTTGCCTAAGGTTCTTGGCCGCTTTCACTTACAACGGCCAAAAATCGGCCATTGAGGCTGACAGCGGCCAAACCCCAATGGTCAAATTTTTGACCGTTAGGTTTTGAACCAGCCGCTGCCATCGACAGCGGCCAAGTCGTAGGCCAAAATGGCCACTCTGTGCGACAGCGGCCAATGGGCGATGTGAAAGCAGCATTTGCCCTAGGCCAAAAACACCAAAAAAATTGAAAATTGCAAAATGGGGGCAAGCCCACCAAAATAAATCCTAAACTAAGCCTAACTACGGGTTCGGTTCATTTCCAACAAGTTTAATGGAGTTCATTTACCGATTACTTAAGTGCGGTTCATTTTTACCCAAAAGTGAAACAAATAGGGTTAGGGTTTCAAAGAATACCCGAGAAGCTCCGGCTCCTCCACTCATGGATGTCTCGCCCTGTGCAGCCATAATCTCCAATGCAACAACACTCCAAGTCACAAACGTCACTTTCTCTCTAGAGCTCTAAAAAGCAAATCGCCAGCTGGAAGAATGAAAAGTCAAAACCCTAGGCTACTTTTATATTTCCCAATTTATGCCTTGGCCACTTCTGTCATCAGTGGCCCACACTTCTTGGCCATTGTAGTCGAGAGCGGCCAAAAATAGGCATTTGGGGGCCGTTGGATCTGATAGCGGCCAACAGCACAGGAAAAATAAGAAAGATTCCTTCTAGGAGGAATAGCAAAAAAATCAAATAAACACATTTTGATGGTCCCTGATCATCACAATGCTCAAAATAACAAAAAAATCACATAAAAACAAATCTCGAGTAAGCTTCGTATTCAGTTACTTACTCTATCAACTCAGCGGTTGCAGCGATTTGCACTCCATGCAATTCGGTGAGATGAGTAAGTTACCATAGGGCTACTTGGGGTAAATTATTCATTTTGGAATTATGATGTGCCACCTCAATCCCAAAGAAGACCAAGATGGTCGGACTGCTCCACGGGTATGATGGAATCATCCTAATTCTCTTATGACACCAAAAACACTGAGCCAAGTGATGCAATACAAGCATAAATAGAATCACTCATCCTAACTCCCTAAGAAGGCTATTTATGGTTAGACCGCTCCTCGGGATAGGGATGAATGATCATCATAAACAATTGGAATCACACTTGGATGGGGGTTTGCCCATTAAAAGAACAAACACTAGAAAGGAACCAAAACTAGTCAAGTTGGTCAAGCGACTTGTCGCTTCATTCATTGCCCTTCCCTCACCAATTCATTGTGTGAGGGGGTAGTTCAAATTTTCAAATAATCATAATCAAAGTCAACCAAAGATCACTCGATCATATCAAAATTGTGTTCGTCCTATGAATCATTGCATACAACTCTTACAAAACTTTCCCTGTTTGTTGGGTTCATAAGCAAATATGACATTTTTAGTTTGTAGCTCTCCTCTGGTCGGTTCTGTTGTAGCGACATAAGCTACCCGATTACATTTGAGGAATAAGTGCAAGTGAACATGTGCAAGCCCTATGCTAAATTAAGCCTTCAATCAGGTTGAAGCAATGATTCAAGGATGTGCACCATCTTGCATGATTGGGCCATCCAACATTGATCAGATCAATGATCATCATACACCCTACAAACATAGCAATCTACGTTTTTTCTCCGTGCTATGTTTTCCACACAGCGCATCACAAAAAGGGGCATCTGTAGACACCTAAAACATGTCATGTTTAGGGAGACTACTCACATGGGCACATTCATAGATCATGTGACTAAACCTTGGGACCTTCCAAGTATCAAAAGTGGTTTTCACCACTCATTTGGGGTATTCTTAGCCCATCCAAGCCTGGCCGCTATGGACCAGAGTGGCTGGATCCTGGCCACTGCAGCTCAGAGCGGCCAAACCTTAGCCACTGCAGACTAGAGTGACCAAACCTTAGTCACTGCAGATGATAATGGCTAAACCCTAAAATGCATTTTACCACCAATCTAGCCTAATCTCGGGTGGAAGTGGCAGTTTGCATGCAATAAAGCCGAGCGAGGATAACTTTGCATGATTCCTCATGGCCAGTCTACATGAAAGACTCATGTCTTGATTTAGACACCAGTTAACTAGCCCTCAAGGGTAGACAAAGGCAAAAATTCTCATGCTAACAAATAGTTTGTATGCAGAAATCAATCCTAGGGTTTTGACATTGACCTAGGGCTTCAAACACATTATAAGGTGTAGACCTAAAAGCACCAGGGGACCTTATTATGAAGATAATTATATGAGAGACATTGAGAGAGAGCTTTTCGAGACTTGGAGAGCTTTTCTTGTAGCGAAGCCCTATCATATTGGAGAGCAAATTGGAGCACCTTTGAGGAGCAACGAAGTGCTAACCGATTTAGGGTTTTTCATCTACAGGATATTCAACACATCGGACAAGAAATGACAATCATTTCAACATCGGTAACAAGCTTAGATTCATAGCCTTGGAGCAATAGAGACAGGTTTTCATCTTAGCGGCCACTATCTCGGATAGTGGCCCGCCGACCTAATCTAGGGTTCTTTGCATTAGTTTCTTTCATTTAGCTTGTTACATGCTTTTACGCCATTAGCATAGATTTGGTTTATCGCATTTACTAGCATTCATAGCATTAGTTTCTATTATCATGGAGCATATTTCTATTTATCATTAGGGTTATTGCTAACAACCTCATCCGAGGAGGCAATCTCGGAAAGTTGAGCGTTTGTTATTGTTTTCATGCTTGCAGGACTACAGGTACATTTGATAGGTTATCAACATACGAAAGCAAAAGGATCCCTCTAGGAACCAGACCTAGAGAAGGAGGCATCTGTAAGCCCTCATACAGTTCCGTGTGCATCACCAGGAAGCCTACGAGAGTGCATCACCCCTTGCGAGGGGATATCATACATCCACTGCCCTACTTTGTAAAATCTGTATCAAAAGAAGGAAATCCCTCAGAGGGATCTATATGTAACCGAACTTGAGAAAAAGCAATAAAAAGCATTATCTATTCATTTTCTTTGTATCTCGGTTGTATCTTTCATTTAATGCATGATTAAATATGAATAAGTTAAATAATATTCACAAATAGGAGTAGTGGATGGTGCGCCGCTTCCCCGGGGTCGCTACATGTGGACATTTTGTATCCAACTAATTATGCTCATGAGATAAAAAAGTATAAGTATCGAATGAAATTCTCTCTAGGTAGAGAGCAAGTACCTTCCTAGGAAGAAATTGATAGGATACTCGTGTTGTTTAAAGAGCCCAAGGATCAAAGTTGATGTGAGACAAGAAATTTATGATGCTTGTCTAGATTCCTAAGTCGATATTTATTTCTATTTGTGCATACATTTTTAGATGGATCTATGCACTACAAACACCCACTGATTTGTGCTCAACCATTAGATGTCAAGGTTTCACTCATATATTAGTAACCAAAAGTGAAACCCTAAATATCCTTTGAACTCTTCAAAAGAGTGTTGTAGGAGTTACACCATATTTTGATAGACTTGATGAAACAATTGCAATGAGATAGGTCTCCTACGAGGATCTTGATGCCCCAATATATTTTTTTAATTGGGAAAAACAAAGAGAAATGACTAATTCATAATATTATAGAATAAAATTGCATCATAAGATGGAACCTTAAAATAGTTGACAAATAAGTTTTAAGCTTACTACAGTGGTAAGGGCTTTGGCCTGTCTTTGAGAAGTCCAAAGTTCAAACCCCACCCAGTATGAGGGGACCAGGACCCCTCATAAAAAAATTTGTAAACTCATTGAAAATACACTTTTAGTATTTCTCAAAAAAAATATTTGAGGTGTAGATAAATTGGTTTGGTGAAACCTCGTAAGGAGGACAGATGTCCAAGGTTTAAATATCGAGCCTCACCATATTGGGCGCTTGTCCATATTCCAGTGTGTTCTCAACGGTGTAAAAATTTCAACATGAATGTGGTTTAGTGGTTATAGGGGTGAACTACGTGGATTACCGTGGCAACTACCAATTCCACTAGGTTAATTAAATAAAAAAAAATAGTTGAAAAATTACCTAGACAATAGGAAGAAGATTTAATAATATGGTATTAGCTAAACCAGTTATATTCCTCAACTTTCAAGGATACCCAGGTTCAAAACTTGCCAAGTGGCACATGCATAATTACCAACCTGTGTAATACCAATATGTGGTCATGATGTAATTGCGTGGGGCTCATTTCAATTCCATATAACCAATTAAAACAAAAACAAATATAATCAAATGAGGTTCTATACTAGCTCATGTATATTTTTGTCATTTTTTGACCACCACAAGGAGCCGAGATCAAGGCTCTTATACCACTTGTAATGAAACCACTTTTAGAAATAACAATCAACACTAGAAAAATCAATAATAAAACATTCAGTGGAATAGTAATTCATATTCTATAGCAAGAAATCAAATATTGCAACTAATTTCAGGAGCATCCAAAAAGGCTTGCACCTAATATTGTAATTGTTGAAAATGATGCAAATAGGCATACACAAATTGACAAGAATGAAAAGAAACAAAACACAGATATTTTATTAATTTCAAATCAAGTCAAGTTACAAATCCATCCCTCTTAGGGATACCCATTTGATATAGCAATTACAATAGTTTGAAATCCCCCTCAAGGGTAGGTACAATTCCAAATAACTTTCAAAATGACATGAACTAGTCCAAGGTGTAGATGACCTTCTTCTCCATGATTAGAGGTATTTGTTGCCTTGCATGTCAAAACCCTACTAGTCCTACAGGCAATAAACAACAAGAAGAGCCCAAGGTGCCTCAGGTGGGATTGTTACTCTTTGGAACTCTCTTGAATGGACTGCAATAGAACATACAGCTTGGAGGGGTGTTCTCACATCACATTTTAGAAATAATGTCACAACTGAACATGTTTTAATCACAAATTTTTATGGGGATCAAAACCTAGATGGTCAGAGGCTTCAATGGAAAGTTGTGCATAACATGAGAGTCTCAAGGGAAGATTTAGACTCGGATTATTGGTCGGGGATTTTAATGCTAAATTATCCTCTAGAGATCAGGAAGGGGGAATCCCAATTTTGGATCCAGGGGATCGACTTATGATTGCCCAAGTCCAGGCTTTACACTTGGTGGATATTAAATGCCCTGGAACCAACTATACTTGGACTAATAAGAGGAGGGAGCCACATAGCAGGAAGGTAAAGTTAGACCGTTTTTTGGTTTCAGAGGAGGCATTTGTAAAATGGAATACAAAATTTCAGATTTTGGAGGGTCCAGTTTCGGATCACTTTCCCATTTTGTTGAAAGGAGGGATTAAGACAGGGCAGCATCACAAACCATTTAAATTTGAAAATTTTTGGTTACAAAAAGAGGAACTTCGAAAGAAAATTCCACAGTGGTGGGAAGAAGGTCGCCCAACATACGGGACAACAATGTTTAGATTCCACAAACAACTTCATTATGTCAAATATCAACTGAAACAATGGAGGTGAGCTAACAAGATAGAATTCTAGGTCCAAAGAGCTCCTTTGGTGGCCAGATGGGATGAGGTTCACAAACACTTTAGGGAAGGAACAATTATAGAGCAGCTCAAAGTCGAGGATGATGCCTTGTGTAAAGCGGTTGAGGACATTGACAACCAAGAGGATACCTACTGGAAATAGAGAGCAAGAACCACTTGGTTATTAGAAGGTGATAAAAATACCAAATTTTTCCATCGGACTGCCTGTGCTAGGAGACAGATGAACAACATGGAAGCTCTTCAAGATGAGAATGGAAACTCCTTTGATACACTTCCAAGTATGCATGCCCATTCAATGGATTATTTTTCTAAAATATTTAAGGAAAGTATGGTGCAAGATGAAGAGGCTCAAAACGATGTTATTGTTGTCATACCTTTCATTATCTCTGAAGAAGAAAATCATACCCTTCTTAAACCCATTGATAGAGAGGAGTCGAAGAATGTAGTCTTTGGAATGAGCACCGAAAAACTCCAGGTCCAGATGGCTTTCCAATTGAGTTTTTTAGGCCTTTTGGGATAACTTGGAGGAGGATGTAATGGTTGTTATAGAGGAGTCCAGAGGTAGTAAAAGAATGCTTAAAGCATTAAATCATACTTTCATTACCTTAATCCCAAAAGGGGAGGAGGGGGTACATATTTCAGATTATAGACCTATTGCCTTATGCAATGTTATATATAAAATAATCACAAAGGTAATGGATGAGCGGCTAAAACCTCTTTTACATAACATTATCTCCTCAGAGCAAGGGGGCTTTGTAGAGGGTAGGCAGATCTTGGATGGGGTGGTTCTGGCTCAGGAGGCAATCCATTCAATGCAAACATCTGGTAATAAAGGAATGTTCATAAAATTAGATATGTCAAAGGCTTATGATAGGGTGGAGTGGAGCTTCTTGTCAAAGATGATGGTAGCCTTTGGTTTCTCTCGGGATTGGATAGAATGGGTCATGAGTTGTGTTTCTACTCCGACATACTCAGTGTTAATCAAGGGTCTTCCCTTGCCACCGTTTGGAGCCACTCGAGGCCTTCATCAAGGAGATCCTTGCTCTCCCTATATTTTTCTCATATTGGCTGAAGGATTAGGTAGACTTTTCTTGAGGAGACGACAACAAGGTTTGCTAACAGGTATCAAGGTGGGTGAGGAAGTTTTGACTCACCTACAGTTTGTGGATGACACAGGATTGGTGGGAGTGGCCAGCTTCAGGGAAGCAAGAATGATCAGAGATACTCTTAATGTCTACCTTAGGGCTACAAACCAAGTCATCAATGATAAAAAATCCAAAGTGGTCTTTTTCAATCTTGATCAAAGGCTTCAAGATAGAGTTTTAGAGATCTTGGGATTCACAAGGACCTCTCTCCCAGTGGTTTACTTGGGGGTCCCTTTGCATTTTAAAAAACTAAAAATAGATATCTGGAGGAATCTTTTGGATTGTATCAAGGATAGAATTAATCATTGGTCTCACAAATGGTTAAGCTATGGGGGTAGATTAACTTTTTTACAGTCAATCATTCAAGCCATGCCAATTTATAAATTCTCTATCCTGGCTGCCCCACATACTATTTGGAAAGAGTTGGACAAGATGGCTAGAAAATTTTTATGGGAAGGAGTAAAAGGAGAGAGGAAATGGGCCTTAGTAGGTTGGGACAAAGTAACCTAGCCCAAGGTAAAAGGAGGTTTGGGACTGAGAAGATCCAAGTTAAATAATAGAGCTTTGGCTGGAAAGCTTTACTGGAGGTGGATTTCCCAACCAACTTCCTTATTCAGTAGAATCCTAACTAGTAAATATTTGGGACATGTAAACCCAAATGAGGTGGGTCGTTTCCCTTTGGATGGTACTGGTTCCTTAGTGTGGCAGGCTCTCAAGTTAGGATCTCAGGTAGTAAAAGATCGATTATTTTGGAAAGTGGGGAGAGGGGAGAAGGCACGATTTTGGATAGATTCATGGGATCATTACCCACCTATCATTGTTGAATTTCTTGAATTGCAACCAATAAAAATAACCATAGAATCCAAGGGTTGGGTCCAAATTGAAAGTTATTTCACCACTAGTCAGCTGGGGGATTATAAGTTTAAGCATTTTAAGTTGGATGAGTGGCCAATTTCAATCCCTCCGGATTTGGCACCCATCATGACTAAAATCTTGACAAAAAGATTTATCACAGGTAGAGATGAGGAGGATGAATTAGCTTGGGGCTATGGGAGCCTTGGTGTCTACACGGTGAAGGACGGATATGACAAGATCCTTCCGGAGCCTCCCCTCATACATATCAGGTTGAGGATTGGAGAAAGATTTGGCAGTCCAAGGGTTGGCCGAAAGTAAACTTTTTTGCCTGGCAGTTCATGCATAATGGAATTCTCACTTTTGATAATCTCAGATGTAAAGGAATCATCGGTCCATCTCAATGTGTCTTATGCTACAAGAGCGAGGAAACAACTGATCACTTGATGTTTGAGTGCCCATTCACGCGCCAAATTTGGGAGAGATGGTTTTTATATTATAAAATTCAAGTTAATGGTGACTTGAATCGGATTAATATCCGGGAAAGATGGAAGAGGGGTAGATTTAAATCTAAAGCTCTTTGTATTGGTTGGGAGCTTGGATTAAACTTTATTTGGTGGCAAGTGTGGTTGGAGAGAAATGCTAGAATTTTTAGAGAAACTTTTTCTTCTTTAGATGGAGTTTGGCAGGTCATTTGGAGCAAAGTCACAGAAACCGTGGCCGTCTATGCTAAAGAGGAAACTCAGAGTTGTTATTGGGGCAATGGAAGAGGAAGTTGAAGTGCAAGAGGGATAGGACAGAGCTAGTTGGAAACCACCCCCAGAAGGTTGGATTAAAATTAATACTGATGGAGCTGCAAAAGGCAATCCGGGTAGAGCCGAAATTGGAGTGGTTTTTCGGAATCATGTTGGAACAATGCTCTATTGGGAACTGCAAGGCTTGGGAAGAGCCACAAACAATGAAGCAGAAGCCATAGCTATCAAATATGCTTCTATTTGGGCAGTTAAATAGGGCCACAGGAGGATAATCCTTGAATCAGATTCTCAAATAATGGTTGGAGCTCTAGATTGCATGAGGAACTTTGCTTTGAAAGCATGGAGGTTGAGGATTCTTGTCACTCAAATTAAGGAATTATGGAGGGAATTAGATGATGTGATTCCAGTTTATGTGAGTAGAGATTTAAACAAAGTGGTTGACTTCCTGGCTAAGATGGGTGCTGAGAAGGAGGTAGGGGTTCAGTTGCACAGTGACATGGCTATTGAGGATGAGGTGATTAGGCAGGGTCTTGAAAGGTCCCTGAGCTAATGATCAAAGAAAAAGCAAAGGGAGGAAAGGTGTCATGATTTTGTGACATGTTGCTTCATCGCGGCCAAGGGAGGAAAGGTGTCACGATATCGTGACATGTTGCTTCATCGTGGCCAAGGGAGGAAAGGTGTCGCGATATCATGACATGTTGCACCATCGCGGTCACTGGAGGAAAGGTGTCATGATATCGCGACATGTTGCACCATCGTGGTCATTGGAGGAAAGGTGTCACGATATCATGACATGTTGCACCATCATGGTCACTGGAGGAAAGGTGTCACGATATCGCGACATGTTGCACCGTCGCGGTCATTGGAGGAAAGGTGTCGCGATATCACAACATGTTGCACCGTCGCGGCCAAGGGAGGAAAGGTGTCACGATTTCGCGACATGTTGCACCGTCGCGGCCAAGGGAGGAAAGGTGTCGCGATATCGCGACATGTTGCTTCATCGCGGCCAAGGGAGGAAAGGTGTCGCGATTTCGTGACATGTTGCTTCGTCGCGGCCAAGGGAGGAAAGGTGTCGCGATTTCGTGACATGTTGCTTCATCACGACCAAGGGAGGAAAGGTGTCACGATTTCGCGACATGTTGCTTCGTCGCGGCCAAGGGAGGAAAGGTGTCGCGATTTCGCGACATGTTGCATCATTGCGGCCAAAGGAGAAAAAGTGTCGCGATATCGCGACATGTTGCATCGTCGCGACCAAAGGAGAAAAATGTCGCGATATCGCGACATGTTGCATCGTCGCGACCAAGAGAGAAAAAGTGTCACGATATCGCGACATGTTTCATCATCGCGGCCAAAGGAGAAAAAGTGTCGCGATATCGCGACATGTTGCTTCATCGCGGCCGAAAGAGGAAAAGTGTCACGATTTCGTGACATGTTGCAACATCGCGGCCAAGAGAGAAAAAGTGTCGCGATATCGCGACATGTTGCTTCGTCACGGCCGAAAGAGAAAAAGCGTCATGATATCGCGACATGTTGCTTCGACGCGGCCGAAAGAGAAAAAGTGTCACGATTTCGTGACATGTTGCAACATCGTGGCCAAGAGAGAAAAAGTGTCACGATATCGCGACATGTTGCTTCGTCACGGCCAAAGGAGGAAAAGGTGTCACGATATCGCGACATGTTGCAATGCCGCGGCCCAAGGAGAAAAAGTGTCGCGATATCGCGACATGTTGCTTCGACGCGGCCAAAGGAGGAAAAAGTGTCACGATATCGTGACATGTTGCAACGTCACGGCCAGAAGAGGAAAAAGTGTCGCGATATCGCGACATGTTGCATTGTCGCGGCCAAAGGAGAAAAGTGTCGCGATATCGCGACATGTTGCATTTTCACGGCCAAAGGAGAAAAGTGTCACGATATCGCGACATGTTGCATTTTCATGGCCAAAGGAGAAGAAGGAAAAAGTGTCGCAATATCGCGACAAGTTGCATCAACAGACCAAACCGATCCCCCTGTTAGCTAGTTAATGGTTCAAGAGATTTGGCTCCATTGCAAATCTTTTTTTATTGTTGTAAGCATGTGTTCTCTTTGACTGAGGCTAGGAAAAGTCTCTTCCCAAATTGTAATTGATCTTTGTTTTAATACAAGTTTTTTCAAAATTTTTCAAAAAAAAATAAAAAAAAGAAGCATCAGTAATAAAGGATGCCTCTCTTGATGAGGATTTTTGAGGAAATTGCATGAAAAGATTATGTTACTAGCATATAATCAAGAAAGTGCAAGAAAGCTAGTAAACCTATGCAAAACATGAAAATATTCTATGAAACATGTAAAGGAAAAGCATATGTGTCTATCCAAAGGTCTAATTATGAATTTGAAAGCATGGAAGCATGAAAATATTCATTAGTATCCTAGTTACAATATTTAAAGCAAGACAACTAAACAAGTTAATTCTACCAGTCAAAAATCTCTAATAATGCAATTAAACCTAAATTATGCT
Organism: Wollemia nobilis; assembly: GCA_028583015.1. Lineage (NCBI taxonomy): Eukaryota > Viridiplantae > Streptophyta > Pinopsida > Araucariales > Araucariaceae > Wollemia > Wollemia nobilis. Next base: position 15,733,483 of record JAQPPZ010000541.1, read on the forward strand.
TAATCTAATGCCATTAACAAATCCTACGATGAAAAAGCAAGGAAATTAGGGATGATACCCTAACCACGGCTCTGTGGTGCGGTGAGCACTATTAGCCATGGTTGATAGCCATGGTGGAGCTTAAAGTGTGCTTGTCTTCCAATTCAAGGGCTAAATCTTTGAATCCTCTTGTCAAATTGATGGTCAATGAGAGTCTATGTGTCCTCTGATATATTTGGTGGTTGAATTGCTCTGATTGCACGTGGATTTGGTGTAATTGTGTTTCTTGGCTCTCCTAACCTCCTAGGACCTCTATGGATTGAATTGCAATTTCAATCTCTCAATTAAGAGCAAGAAAGCAATGTCACAATGCAATTAGGTGAGTGTTCAATTCACCAGTGCTTCGTTGTGTTCGAATGAAAGCTTCTCTAGAATTCTCCCCAATTTGGAATGGGGTCTTATAGCACCTTGGAGGGCTATGTCCTAGATTGATGAGGAAGCCAAGATCAAGAATGGGCAGTTAGAGAAGTTGGAAGGAAGCTTCTCAATCATTCCTCCCCCAAATTGCTCGTATCTACAACCAATTGGCCATTTGGAATCAACTTTGACTCAGTCAAAGGCAAACTAATTTTTTATGCTAGTCGCAGCTCTGAGGTGCGGTCAACACTGCTAACCATGGGTGTCAACCATGGTTAACACTGATTAGGCCAAAATGCCTAATTGAGTGGTTAAAATCACTGCTATACCTTGGTATTTGTCCAATATCTTCCATATGGTCTTCTAGCATGTCCCATATGAGTAGTCGCCTCAACATGATGCATTTTAGGTGTCTATAGATACCCCTTTTGAGATGCATTGTGAGATCGAACAACACTGAGCAAAAATAGACCTCCTAAAATGATGACATAGGTTGGATGATGATCATTAGTCTGATAAACATTAGATGCTTAGGGTCTAGCAAAAGGATGCACATCCTAGAATCATTGCTTCCAACTGGATGGAAAGCTTCAATTTGTAAAGCTTTGGCAAGTTCCAGCGATGATCAGGTAGCTTAGGGCTACTATAGGTTTTCGTGTCATATATATCCAAAAAGAGGAGAGCTACTAACTTAACTATCATATTTGCTTTATGCCCTAGCAAAGGGTAAGCTTATGATAGTCGTTGGCAATGATTCATAAGATGAACGCAATTTTGACAAGATCAAGAGATCTACAATCAAGGGATCTTCTATTGACTTTGATTAATGATTATGATATCGTGACTACCCCTCAAGCGATGAGTCGATGAGGGTAGGACAATTAAATGAAGCGATGAGTCGCTTGACCATTATAAATGACTTTGAACAAAATAAGATTTAGCATATGATAATTGATTAGGCCTAATCAGCTATGATTGCAACTATTAAGAGTAATTGTATATATCTATCCCATGGAGTGGTCCAATCGTAATGGCCTTCTTAGGGAATCAAAATGATAGCAATTCCAATTAGGCATGTGTTGAATCATATTGTTTGATGATCTGATGAATGTTTCATAGAAGAAGTGATATGATTGCTTCATTCCTGTGGAGTAGTCCGACCGTCTGGGCCTTCTTAGGGTTTGAAATGAAGCATATCAATTCAACGATAATAAATTTACCCCAAATGTTCTTATGGTAATTTACTCATCATGTCGGATTCCATGGAGGGCAAGTCGCTGCAACCTCCAAGTGTATAGGGTAAATTACTAGGTACAAGGCGCATTTGGCTTTTAGTTTATTTGATTTTTTTTGTTATTTTGTGAATTTTTTTACAATTATGGTCAAGTGGGTATTTTTAATTCATCATTTTTTAGCTCTTCACAGTGGGATTTTTTAGCATTTATTGCAGGTTGCTAGCCGCGCTTGGCAACAGCATCTAGGTTTTTAAATTTTTCTAGCAATGGCTGACAGTCGAGGTTGTCAAACCCTAGTTTTGCACCGCAGGTGTCAGTCACAGTCAGGCAAAAAATAAAAAATATTTAAAAATATTTCCTGTTATTTTTGACATCGTTTTCATTTGACAGCTTACAAATCCTAAGAACTTTGAGAGGTGATTCAAAAATTTTGATGTGAATTACTGCTGAAAACTTGACCTCACTACCACCTGGACCGATGGCAGCCCAACCTGGAGGAGCCAGAGCGACTAAGGTAGAAGCACACAAAACCCTCGACCATTTTATTTTATCAATTTTAAAATTAACCTCACTAATTAATGGGTTAAATTAACCTCATTAAACTGTCGATAATTAACCTCACCCTAGTCAGGTTTAGCTTAGGGGGATGGTAAAATTATTTTGTTTTTGGGTTTCTAGTTTTGTTTTTTATTATTATTTTTTTGTTTTCTGGGGATTGTTAGGATGGGAAATTACCTGAAAAGGTCATCCCACCTAGCCGCGGCTAGCAGGCGCGATTCCCAATTAGTAAATTGGGGACCGCGGGTGTCACCCACAATGAGATTTGAAATCCAACGGTCAAAAATTTGACCGCCTCCCTGACCGCGGGTCTGAGCCGCGTTTCATAACTTTAGAAAAAATTTCATTTTTTTGGAATTTTATAAGGATTTAATTGGTTTTTTTATTTTTAAAGTGCACTTTTCCATTGTTTTTTGTATTTTGAAAATTTTTTAATTTGTTTGACGTTTTCAAGCTTGTTTTTTATGTTTATGGTTGATTTTTATTTATTTTTGCCTTATTATTCTGCTTTCTATCAGACCCTGATTGCTAAGGTGAGGGAATCAGAGATCCTTCACAACTTGCACGGTGTCCTTTCTCAAACGTATCAGGTATGGTTTGGGCTGTAGGATTTGGCTATCTTACACCTCCCCTCCATTAGGGTTGATCAGGCCTATATGACTGCATTGGCCCAGCGCTGGGATGCACGAACCAATACCTTTCACTTGCCTATAGGTGAGATGACCATCACTTTGGAGGATGTCTACTACATCTTTTAACTCTTTCTAGATGGCGAGGCCATCACATCTTCATCGACTAATGCGAAGAATGCAGTCTTTGATCATATTTTTGGCTATCATAGCGAGGCAGTACAATAGCACTCACACCATGAAGGGATCCACATTAAGCACTGGTACAAACAACGGGTTTCACTGATTGAGTGATCGTCTTCATGCATATGATTATGTATATCGTCTTACTCGAGGTTCCCATGGAACCTCCTAGCTAGGATGATGGAGGTCCTAGCGAGTCCTACTGATCATCTCTTGATCCTGTCCTAGGGGAGTGCCTTATTAGCGTAGCTCTATAATGAGTTGTACCAGATTACATAGAGGAGTAGAGTAGGCATCGACTACAACTTACTAATTTAGATCTAGGGTTGGCAGCACATAAATATTGAGCACCCCAGTAGCCTACCACGTGATATTGGCACCATTAATGAGGTGTGCTAGTATTATGCAGTATGTTGGCCTCACGAGTAGGATGGCTTTCGAAGCAGGTCTCACACAGGGGACCTGGTGTACTACATCGGATGGTTTCCAACACTACAAGCGGATCAGATTGACTAGTGTCAATACTTAGACTGCCCTCCATGGATGGAAGCTGATGACCAACTACGTCAGGCACGTAGAGATAGATGGTTTCTCAAATGCAAGTCTGAGGTACGAGAGTTCTTTTACTTCTCCCATGTTACCTGACAGTTTAAGATTAGGCAAGACATTCTAGAGTTGTCTACTATCTATCATTGTCTCACTTTAGAGAGTGACTTGGCATGGCCCAGGGTGACTCCACTAGGTGATGAGGATGATGACTTTTAGGAGTCAGGTTTGATAGATGCAAGGACCACTCCTAACTATGACACTTGGTGGACCCTCAAGGTATGGTAGGGCTTTGAGGACCCCTTGGGTAGGGTAGCTGATGATGCTACAAAGGGTGCAGAGGGTATAGAGGTCGATCCTCATGAATTATGATTTCGTTAAAGGACTGAGGACAGATGGGGTGAGGGATCTGCAAAGGATGCACTTCTAGTTGAGGAGGAGGATGACGCTCTCAAGGAGGGCGAGGCACCACCTGATAGCGATATTGGGTACCTCAGGGCCCATTTTGCTAGCCTATAGACTCAGGTAGGCTCTTTGCAAACATGACTCTTACATTAGGACACCACCATTGCCACTTTACAATAAAAGGTGGGGGATCTCTAGTCTTGGTTCACAGTAGGGCAGACTCAGTGGTGTAGCTACAAGGAGGAGAATACCGCTCTACAGGCTAGGATCACTACAGTAGATATAGAGATCCAAAAGGTTACATGGCATCGCATCCTTCTACAGTCATAGATAGACGTTATGATGATATATATTACTACACTCCAAGGTGGGAGGGAAGATCCCTCATTATCATAGGTTGCTCTAGCGCCTCTAGCTGCTCCAGTAGTACCAGTAGTGCCAGCAGCGCTAGTAGCATAGGAATTAGCAGGTTTGGACCAAGGAGTAGAGATTAGGAGACTCTAGGTCCTAGTGCAGTAGCACATCGATGATGGTGCACGGAGTGCTACCTATATCTCTACTTTTATAAGAGCGATTGGACTACTTGGGGGTGATATTTTTAAGATGCCCACAGCTTCAGGGTCTCAAATGACTCACACTCGAGAAACAGGTCAGTCCTCAGCTAGCTCCAATCGTAGGTCACATAGGTCAGAGAGGACCTCTAGTACCAGCTCTAGGAGGACTCACATGGATGGTGGAGGTGACGACGGAGCCTCTCAGACTGGGGGTGCAGGCGATGCTACTTAGTATAGATATTTGATGCTATATGTTGTACCATTTTTGTGTGTAAGGTCGAGGACCTACACAAATGTAGCCTACGGGTATTTTTGACATATGTCAATGTACTGTCTATTATCTATTTTGACACACACACACACATATATATATATATATATATGATCTGATGTTGAGACTCATTATATGTGCAGTTTATGATTTTTATTGTTTTATGTATTATGAGATGCATATGGATGCAATGCTTAGATGTGATGTTTATTTTATGCTATATGATGTGATGTATGGATGACATGCACTAGATAGATGATGAATGTATGATTTTAAATGTAATGATATATATGTGTAGGTGGACTACTTATGATGAATGTATAAGAATGTGATATATGATGTTAAATGCATGTTTAATTTATTGTACTTGCATGCATTTAATCTATATTGTTATGACATAATATATGCCATATATGTATTACGTATTTCTTTGTTTCTTTGATAATGTTTTTTTTTAAATGGACATGTATGTTTTAATCACTTAAAACATAATGTATGAATGAAATATGAGTTTAAAAATCTAATTATGGAAACCATTGAATGTATAAAAATCATGAGATGTAATTGCTATATTTTTTTATGAAAATTGATAAATTGGACACCCATATATGAGATGCAATGATGTATTGTTTCTATTCATAAGCTTTTATAAATTAATAGAATATGGATAACATAGTAAGTGGTCGTTTAAATATTGTTTCTGACATCCATCTGGTATCTACCATATATTATAAATAATTTCTAATAAACAAACTCTTAGAAAATAAATTGATTTTTGATGATTGCATTGAATATTGTTTGTTGCTATTTGGGAATTTTTGAGGTTTTTCATGAAACTCAAACGCCCTAGTTAACTTATCAAAAGTTGTATACAGACCATACTAGACTTCTGAAATATAATGCTTTTGCTAGGATAGACCCTAACTGTTCATTATCCTTGTGTGTGAAAAAGAGTATATTTAGATAAGGCATAAACATACTTCGATGTCAAGCAGGATTCTTTCAACCCATTGCTAAGATTGGGGATCTCAAATCTCTATCCAATCCTAGGTTTAGATTTCAGTTGGACTAGACTACTAGGCAATATAGGACATCTGAAGCTAGCTCTTCCACATTCAAACATTAGTCTGCACATAAGAAAAATGTTAATGTATCAGACATATCATCATGCGTAAGGTACGGTAGTACTAATAATTCCAGGGATTCAAGCTTGCCCCCTTATTTTATTTAATTTATCGGGATACTTGCTCATGTAAAGTGATAAGAATCACTGTTTATTTTATACTTTTCTTTTAGTGATAAAAACCACTATTTATTTTTTACTCTTTCTCTCTTTTTTTTCTTTGAGCAAGGGATTTGATACTGATAGGATTTCAATTTGAATTTGATCTTGATTTTATTTGATTTTTGAGGATTTAACTTTGGAATTTCATTCGAGAAATTTATTCTGGGATTTTGCTCCTTCATTTGCAAGCAAGGGATTTATTCAGGTATGGGGTAAGCTTGTCCTTTTTCCAACTGTTAACATTTTCCAAACCGTCCGTACAGGGGATAAGCAAGAACAAACTTTTCACCTCAGGATACCTGGTCCCACTTTGTAGCATTCATCTTCCTCTAGTCCTTATTAGGATTGTTTAGTTTGTTTATTAGTGATGGGATTCTGATATGCTAAGGGCTATACAAACTAAACCTCATCTACAAAAGCAAAGCAAGCTTTCTACCAAACTCCTAAGAAGACCACTAAGTATGGTTGAATGACCGAAAAACTTAGTATATTCTTCATAGCAACAAGAAGGGTTGTGTTGAAAAACATAATTACTCACAAGGGTGAATAGATCATAGATGATAGTGCAAATATGCATGATTGAAATACAAACATGGTGTCGTTTTTAAGATTGTAATCACAACCTATCCTAATGCAAGTGCATCGAATGAATATGCCTAAATGCAATGCAATCTGAAATGCATGCGGTAACTAGAATGTGATGATGCAAATGACATGCAATGATGCAAATGAAATTTAATGCAATGTTTTTGAATTTTGATATTTTCCCAATTTTTTTATATTTTGTTGATTTTTAATTTGACCAAAGGGCTTACAAATGCCTTTGGAGCCTTTTACTAGATGACCAAAGGGCTTATATATGCCTTTGGGGCCTTTTTATGGTTTTAGGTATAAAATGCTTTAAGGTGAAGGATGTTGAGAGGTTCAAGCTCTTCAACCCCTTCCAACAATGTTAAGCGATATGTCCCATGTCCAATATTCTCAGAGATGATATACGGACCTAACCAATTAGCCATAAATGTGTCTCACATTTTTGGTGGCAGATTTGAGTTTTTTTGGTTCTCTTTTAGCACCAGATCATCAACCTCAAAGTCTCTCAGATGGACTTTGTCATTGTAATCTCATTTTAAATGCTCTTGATAAACACGGAGATGCTCCAGGGTATTCATGTGATGTTCATCAAGTAGCATCAATTGATCTAGGTGAGCTTACCGCATGGTTTTATCATCAATGAACTCTTTCAATGTGACACACAGCGTTGGAATTTCCAACTCTAAGGGCATAATGGCCTCAGTGCCATATACTAGTGAAAACGAAGTTACCCCAGTGGACATCCGAATACTAGTCTTGTAAGCCCATAATGCAAGGGGTAATTGGATGTGCCAATATTTGTGGTGCTCTTGTACCATATTTTTCAATATGGAAACCACTGTCTTGTTTGAAGCTTCAGCCTACACATTTTCCTATGGATAATATGGAGTCACAAAATTGTGTTTGATCTTGGACGTAAATGTCGAAGCTTTCATAGTTTTGTTTTTTAATGACATTCCATTATCCAAAATTTTCTTGGATGGTATCCCAAAATGACTTATGATATTAGTGAGTATAAACTCAAAAATACATGCTTCAGTTGTCGTTGTTAACAAGATTGCTTCCACCCACTTAGTAAAATACTCAGTAGCCATAATAAGAAATGTATGTCGACCTGATGATGGAGGAGAGATCTTACCGATGAGATCCAAATTCCACTGAGCAAATGGCCACGTTGCTTGAATGGGTTGTAATACCTGTGATGGTAGGTGTGCATGATTAGCATGATGCTAGCATTTAATGCATTTTCTAACATACACATTGCAATCCTTCTCCATAGTGGGCCAATAATAATTCATATGAAGGATGCGCTTGATGATAGCCATGCCGCAGAAATGGCCATCGCACATATCATCGTGAGCTTGCAAAATTGCCCAAGATGATTCTTGGGGATCAATACAATGAAGGAAAACTCCATCGTAGCTTTGACTATACAAAATTTCTCCTAACAAGACATACTTTGTTGCTTTCTGTTTAAATGTGTGCTTTGCGACACGTGATAATACCTAAGGGATTATACCAAGCTTAAGGAAGTCGTATATCTACGACATCCAATTTTGATAGCTCTCAGCCTCAATTGACAAGACAACATGTCCCCCCTATGGTTCAACATTCATAAATTTAAATTGGGAAATAACCTTATGGTGAATGGTAATACCACTCCGCGTAGGATCCTACGAGATCAAAGACCCCCAAGACGTTCCCTTGAGAAAATATCTGGCTCTATAGAACCACTCATGGTTCGGTTCTACCTGAATCATGTTGATTGACTCTTTTTTATCCAAATATTCGCATTGCACAGTAGAGTTATCAGATAAATTTTGAGGGATTAAGGATCCCGGAGATGCCATAGTATCTACGAATTTGTTCAATGAATGAGGATTGCCTTGATGGTGTACCATTCCAACTGAGTTAAATATGTATCAACAAGATCTTTGTAAGACTTCAGGATAGGACAATGATACTAAAACAATGAGAATGGAATCGCAAAATATATTTAACCTTTTAATCATCATGGCGATAGTCGTTTGGGGGCCCAAAATTAGGGCTTCATATTCAGTGTTATTGTTAGTGCAATGAAAGTTCAACTTGAATGACAAGGGCATAGGAGCACCTTGTGATGAGGTCTGGAAATGCCTCAATCATAACATGTTTTGAACACTAAAATTGCCTATAAACTCTTATGTTTTATCTGATATGTTAGTTAAGTTGATTCAATATGTTGTATATTAACCATTTTGCATGATCAATGTATTTGGAATATTATATGCTGATTTTTATAGCTTTTTGCATAGTTTTGTGTTCTTTTTGCTATGACTTGCTAAAATGGGATATGCTTAGAATAATAGCAGCATTTCACTAATCATGTTTTGATTTGTCTCAAGCATTTATTTCACCTAAATCTGGCAACAGTGCAAGCAAACTGTTGCTGTGCAACAAAAATTGGTCTTTCCCATGTAAATTCCAGCCAGCTGTCCATAAATAGCAAGGCATGGAATTCACATGTGGAAAGAGATGAAGACCATTGGAATTTGATCTTAGGAGATAACCCACCTGAGAGATGCAGAAGAAATCACTGGAAAAGCACACATTTGTTCATTTCAAAGTATCTTCGGAATGAACAGATATCTTCGAAATGAGAGAACACAACGTCTTCGAAATGAGCGGATCTTCAGAATGAAGAATGCATTATCTTCGAAATGAGCGGATCTTCAGAATGAGAATTGCAGTATCTTCAGAATGAGAATTGCAGTATCTTTAGAATGAGCGATCTTCAGAATGAGAATTGCATTGTCTTCGAAATGAAGCCACTTATCTCCGAAATGAAAATAGAATGTGCTTTTTGACTTGTTGACCGATTTTTGAAGCTAGAAAAAGGGAAATAAAGGTCAAAAAAGGTAAAGGAAAAGATCTTCCATCTATCTTTGCCATCATTGCTGACCAAAGCCATCATTAATGGAAAGATCAAAGAATAAACCCAGAATTTGTTGCAGCATAGTAGGATTAGATCTTTTGAGATATCCACAGTTTGTAATTAGATCATAGGACATCTATAAATATTGCTCCCATTCAAGTTGAGCCTAGTAGGTAGTAAGTAGTGAGAAAAGAGTAAGGAAGCTAGGAGAAAGCAGAAAGTAGAGAAAATAAGTAGAATTTGACTGTTATAGTCCTGTAACAAGTTTTTCAGCAAAATTATTGTAATCATGTTCTTTAATCAATAAAGTGCACCAGTTCTATTTCATATTGCTTGTAAATGAGTGTGATTAAGATCTAGAGAGAGGGAGACTCATACCTTCTTCTGGACAAGGAGGCTGGCCACTTCCAGACCTAGGAGGAGGACTAACAGCAGGTTTTTATTCTGATTTTGCTACAGTAGAATGAGTTGTAGAACTTGTTATTTCAATTGCTTGTAAACAGCTGACAATATCTGCAGTCTTAGTTTATTTATGCTTAGATTAATCTTGTGCTTAATGTTTTAGCTGTAATCTTTACTTTCAGCAAAGCTTCCATTTTATTTTAGACTGTTATTTCCAGAATTTGTTGTTTTTTGCAATTTCTTGCATTTTGTGTTTTGTTGTCAACCCCTACACAGAAGATTGACAACCTTCTATTACAGAGTCTTGACAGGGTTTTATTTTCCATGCTATAATTAGATTTCCATTGCTGCAAAAGTAAATAGATTTCCTTTCTGCAATTAGAATCAGACTTTCAATTCTGCAACTATTATTTCTGCAACATAATTAGGTCTCATTCTGCAATTGTAAATCAGGATTTCATTTCTGTAGTTAATGATTAGTTTCCATTTTTGCAATTAGATTAAGGTTTAATTTATGCAATTTAGAAATAGGAATGTCCTAAAACCCCCCACACAACCGGTTCCACCAATAAGACCTGTTGCTCTAGATTGACCTAAGTTATAGTTGTTTCACTTCTTCTTCTCAGATAGCCTTGTACACAACCCTGGATTGACAAATTCATTGAGAATTAATGATGGTATAATGACTACGCATCATTTTGGCATCGTTGTCGGGGAATAGTGTTGCCAAAAGAAAACAAATAGTCCAATAGCCGTAATCAGACTAAACTATGAAAATTTAGGTTAAAATCTGAATACAACAGCTGAGGAAGGTAACAACTATTGACTTAATTTATGTCATTCAAGAGTAAACATGAATGAGTAAGTCTAGGGATGAAAAAGGTAGAACTACCCCAAAGGATCCCTGGCTTGTTCCATTAAGGAGATCTTCATGCCTAAGGGGTGAATCACCTGTGTTTGAACTACCAGAAAGATTGATAGAAAAATCACCAGTCTCACCATCATTAGAACATTTTGAGAAAGGAAAATCACCAATTTTATCATCATCAGAATATCCTAAGGAAGAAAATTCATCGAGACTCATCATCAACAGAGAGGCTTGGACCTCTTGAGAGAACAATTTGGAAAGCTTTAACTTCTCCTAGGAAATAGGAAACTATGGCAGGAGGCAATATAGATGGCCAACATGGCTATGTCCATAATGAAGGAGATGATCGAGATATGCCCCAACCTTCCAGAACATTTGAATATCCTATCCGTCTGAATCCAACACAAAACTCTCCCATGAAAACCATTTCACCTTCAGTACTTCCAACCTTCCGAGGTGTTGTATCTGAAGATCCTGATCAATTTTTGTTTGAATTCAAGGTAGTGTGTCAGACCTATGATTATATAAATGACAATCAAAAACTTAAGGTTTTTCCCTCAACACTCAAGGATTCAGCATTACGCTGGTTCATGAGCTTAGAGCCAAATTCCATAAGAACCTGGGATCAAATGGAAACGGTGTTTTTAGATAAATATCAAGAGTATTGTCATGTAAGGAATAGAAAAGATGAGTTATTCAGAATTAAGCAAGAAGATGATGAAACATTGGAAGATTATCTTGATAGGTTCTCCTTTGTTCAAAGGAGATGTGGACTTGTAGAACCAGAATTATGTAAAACCATATTTTTGAGAGGATTGCAAGATGAATCCAGAGAAGTTCTGGATTTGATGGGAAAAGGGGATGTAACCACTCTCAGTAATGATGAAATTGTGGATCTCTATAGGAATTACTCTCGCACTAAGCAGAGAAGAAGAAAAATCCGTACAAATGGCACTGATGTGAAGGACCTGATAGAGGAACTTGCAAATTTCAAAACTGATATTCTAGTGCACCTAAACACTACTTTGGGGGAAATGTCTGCAAAAGCAAAAAACATAGAACCTTTGGCAATTTATTGCCCAAGATGTAGAAATAAACATGCTTTGCAGGAATGTCCTTTGAATAAAACATCTATCTCAGCCATTTGTAGTATCTGTTCAAAAAGGCATTCAACTGATCAATGCCACCTGCTACCACAACTCAAAACTGTGTTAGAAAATCAGACTGAGGAACTCAACTATATTGGACCAAAACAAGGGGGAAATTTCTCTCAATACCAAAATCCCCCTCATTTTCCTACAAATTGGGGGCATAATCCTGGTACTATGCCTTGGGGACAATCAGAACCACCCCAACGTCCTTGGAATAATCCTCAATGGACAAATTCCCAAGAATGGCCACAAGCAAATTGGAGTAACCTAGCCTGGAATCAGAATCAAAACAACCCCTCATGGAATCAAAACAACCCATCTTGGAATCAAAACAATCCAGCCTAGAATCAAAATTAGACTAATCCACATTGGATGCAAAACCAACCATAGTGGAGTCAGCAATACCAGTCCTATCCAAGGCAGCAAAGGAATCAAGGTCAAACTCAGCATTTGTTGCCTGCACCTAATCAAAATTTTCAAGAAAAATAGCAACAAACACAACAAGTGAAACAACCTCAACTGCCAGCTCAACCAGTCACTAATCCAAACAGCATGAGACAGACACCTCCTATCTATGTGGCTGAAGCTGAAGAAAATGTTGAAATTAATGTTCTTGATTGTAGTAACATCCAACTTCATTCAGGAAAAGTTGTACCTGAACCAGTTTCAAATGAAATCAAAGAAAATGAAGAGCAAGAATCGTCAGAACCAGAAGAAAAATTGGAACCAGTTAAAATCCAACCAACAATAGAGAAAGAGAAAAAAATAGAACCACAGGCAGAACAATTACCAAGGATAATTCCATATCCTGAAAGATTCAATGCAATACCAAAAAATTCTGAGTCAGAACTGGTCAAAGAACTCAAAAAGTTAACTATATCATTGCCCTTATTGCAAGCCATTAAGGAAATACCAGAGATTAATAGTACTGTCCAAAATTTGTGCATTAAAAGAGCAAGAAGAAAAAAGAAAGCATTTCCCAAGACTATGCAGGTTGAAGGAAAGATAGCTGATCTCTTATCTGGAAAACTAGTACCTCCAAAGTATAGTGACCCAGGAAGTCCAGTTATCATAGTTACCATAGGTTCAGTACCAATATCAAATGTTTTAGTAGATCTAGGAGCTGCAATAAACGTCATGACCAAGGATACAATGAAACAATTACAGCTCAAACATCTCAGCCCCACATTTACAGTTTTAGAAATGGCTGATAGGTCAGTTGCAAAACCTGAAGGTATCATTGAAGATGTCCCTATAGAAGTTTCTTCTTGGGAATTCCCTACAGATTTTTTGGTTTTACAGCCAAGAAATTTAGCACATGGATATCCCATTATTTTGGGAAGACCTTGGCTTGCAACTGCAGCAGCCTTCATAGACTGTAGATCTGGAAATATGACTATTTCAAATGGTATTGATCTGAAACAGATTTCTTTATATCCTCCTACAAAACCATCTAGCAAATTTTTAGGTCAGTTATGGTTTTCGACTCAGATGAAGAACCAGAAGAGGTCATTTCTACACTAGCTACCTTAGTAGTAAGAGAACACACAGAAGACCTCAATGACACAGAAAATTTAGAAAATGAAACAATCTTGATGAATGTTCTGCATGAACAAGGTTTAGAAGGGGAAGCAACAAATATCCAACAGTTGTTAAGTAATGAGGAGAATAAAAAATCTGAAGATGAACCATCTGTACTATCACAGGGAAACTCTGTTTCACTACCACATGGATGGCACCATCATCTGATTTTTCCTTCTCACTGTTCCATACAAGATATGCTTCCCTCAAGCAACAATAAAATAGAAACTGCTTCTCTTCTCCCATCTCAGCAATGTCCTCTTAATCCCCTAATCACCAGGTATGAAGGAGTGAATTCAGTCCTTCTAAATACAAAACAAATAGAAGTCCAGCCAGGCAAATTTTTGAACATTTACAACCAGCTTACTAGGGAAGAGGAAGAAAAATTGATAGTTGTCTTGCAGAAGCATGTTCATGCTTTTGCTTGGAACTACAAAGATATGTCAAGAGTTCATCCTGATATATGTACCCACAGAATCTATACTGAAGAAGTCAAGCCAGTTAGACAACCCCAGAGAAGATTGAATCCTGCCTTAAGAGATATTGTGAAAGAAGAAATTGAAAAACTTCTGGAAGTAGGATTCATTTACCCAATTTTTGATAGCCAATGGGTTTCTCCATTGGTAATAGTTCCTAAGAAAAATGGAAAAATGAGAGTATGTGTAGACTATAGAGAGTTGAATAAGGTGACATACAAAGACCATTTTCCATTACCTTTCATAGATCGGGTGTTAGATACTCTTGCTGGAAAAAGATACTTTTGTTTTCTTGATGGATTTAGTGGATATAATCAAATTCAGATTGCACCTGAAGATCAAGAGAAAACAACTTTTACATGTCCATGGGGAACATTTGCCTATAGGGTTTTACCTTTTGGTTTGTGTAATGCCCCAACAACTTTTTAGTGAGCAGTCCTAGCAATTTTTGCTGATCTGACCACCAAAAGTGTTGAAATATACATGGATGATTTCACAGTATGTGGACAGACTTTTGATTTTACATTGGAAAATCTTGACAAAGTCTTAACTCACTGTGAAACATACCAGTTATCCTTGAATCCAGAAAAATGCTTCATGATGATGAAGGAAGGGATAGTTCTTGGTCATCACATCTCTCCTGAAGGGATCCAAGTTGATCCAAAGAAGGTGGAAATTATCAAGAATCTCCTTCCTCCTAAAACTCAGACTAATGTCAGAAGCTTCCTAGGACACATTGGTTTTTACCGCAGGTTTATTCCCAACTTTAGTACAATAGCCAGTCCCATGTTTGCCCTATTGACTAAAGATTCTGAATTCTCCTGGACTGCAAGGTGTCAGGAATCATTTGAAGCTCTGAAAGAGAAATTAATAACTCCACCTGTGCTCAGAGGACCTAATTGGACATTACCATTTCACATACAGACTGATGCCTCCAATACAGCAATTGGAGCAGCATTAGGACAAATTGACAATGGTGAACACTATACCATCTACAACATTAGCAAGAACTTGACAGGAGCCGAGAAAAATTATACAACAACTGAGAAGGAATTCCTAGCAGTAATTTATGCCATCAACAAATTCAGGCATTACATCATAGGTTATCAAATATTTATTCACACAGATCATACAACCATTAAGTATTTGATGAATAAACCTATGGTAAGTGCAAGAATTATTCGTTGGTTGTTGTTGCTGCAAGAATTTGATATCACTATAATCAACAAACCAGGGAAAGCTAATGTTGTGGCAGATTTCTTGTCCAGGTTGCAGAACACAGATGAAGGGGAATTAGTTGATGACACTTTTCCTGATGAAAAACTATTTGCTATATCAGTCCAATCACCTTGGTTTGCAGATATAGCCAATTATTTGGTCACAAGGAAAGTTCCTCCACATTTCACTTCAAAACAGAAAAAACAATTGATCAAACAGAGTTCTTCTTTTGAATGGATTAAGGGTATGCTTTTTAAGTGCAGTCCGACCATGTGTTACGTAGGTGCATCCGAAAGGATGAAGTGTATGATATCCTTAGAGCTTGTCATGATGAACCCTCAGGTGGACACTATTCCGTAAAAAGCACAGTTAGGAAAATCTTAGGGACAGGATATTATTGGCCATCTCTTCACAAGGATGTGAAAAAGTACATCTAGGCATTGTGATGCATGCCAAAGAATGGGGAAACCCACTCATACAAATGAGATGCCACTGCAGCCTCAAATGGTTTTAGAACCATTTGAGAGGTGGGGGCTTGATTTTGTAGGACCTATTGATCCACCTTCTCAAGGAAAGGTGCATATTCTAGTATGCACTGATTACCTGACAAAGTGGGTAGAGGTGCGTGCTTTCAAACATGCTCGTGAAGAGAAGGTCGCTGATTTCTTGTATACTCAGATTTTTTAGAGATTTGGAGCTCCACGGTCTATCACCACAGACCAAGGACCCCAATTTGCATCCAAAGTCATAAAGGCATTTACAGAATTGTATGAAATCAAACATAGGAAATCATCACCTTACCACCCACAAGCAAATGGCCGAGGTTGAGGTAACAAACGAGGGAACTAGAATGCATCTTGACAAAAATAGTAGCTTTTCATAGGAGAAATTGGCTAGATAAATTACCCGAAGCAGTTTGGGCCTACAATACTACTTGGAAGTCCACTATTGGATTCACACCTTATGAACTAGTCTTTGGTAAAAAGCCTCTCTTACCTATTGAATTTGAGCTACTAACATTGCGCACAACACTAGAAATTGGAATTGAATTATCGCAGGCACAGACAGATAGGATTCTATAGCTGAATGCATTGGATGAACTTAGATTGGATGCTCTGCACCAAACTGAGGTAATTCAGGAGCAGAGGAAGTTATGGCATGACAGTCACATTCAGCAGAGGAAACTTCAACAAGGAGATTGGGCTTTACTATTTGATTCTCGCTATGAAGACTTCCCTAGAAAACTGAGAACTAGATGGTTGGGACCTTACTGGATTGAAGAGGTATTTGACAATGGAGCAGCTCGTCTATCTCCTATTGATGGATCACAAAGAAAGTTGGTAGTAAATGGACATCGCCTGAGGGTGTACCATACACCTCTGACTAAAGAAGAATTCTTGCAGCAACTTGATAGTTTGGATACACAACAGGTGGAAGAGATTCCCTCTTCCACTTCAAAACAATCAGCATGATCATGGATTTCAAGAAAAAGCAAAAAATACAAAAAAAAAAAAAAAATAGAAAACAAAAAGATGAATAAATTCTGAGTATGAATTCCTTCATGGGCATGGTTTCAGGGGAAATCATGAAATTCCTTCATGGGCATAGTCAGGATCAAAAAAAAAAAAAGAGAAAAGGAGAGGTAAAAAAAAAAAAAAAAAAGAGAGAAAAATGAATAACTCAGCAGTGAAAACCTTTTTAAGGCACTACTAAGTTGGTATGCATGAAAACCAGTTTTCTGGCATGCATAACCTTGAGAAATTTCTGAACCATCATTGTACAAATTCACCAAGTGCACTTGTTTTGAAATGTTGCAGAAAATCTCAGTAGAACATCAACAAAGGCAGTCATTCTTCAAAACTGGCATTAACTATTTTTATCAGGTATATATTTCTTACATTTCTTCATTGTAAAATGATTGGTGTATAGTATATGACAATTAACCATTAGCATAAAAGGTATTCATAAGAGTTGGCATACTTAAAACATGTTTTGAAAATGAAAATATTGATTTCTGCCTAATCTTTGAAACAAGAATGCCAAACACAGTGCTCGTTGTATTATCTTCGGATTAAAATTGTCTTCGGAATGACAGCAGAATGAATGTTGCACTTTGTCTTCAGAAAGAAGCTTTGTCTTCGGAATGACAATTTTTCTTCGAAATGAAGATCTGTCTTCGAAATGATATTCATCTTCGAATGAAGATCTTCTTCGAAATGAAGATCTGTCTTCGGAATGACGATTTACCTTCGCAATACAGCCTGATCTTCGAAATGAGGATTGATCTTCGAAATGAGGATTAATCTTCGGAATGAAGATTTAAATTTGCAAAGAAGACTTGTCTTCGGAATGAAGGCCTGTCTTCGGAATGAAATTATAATCTTCGGAATGAAGTTTTTTGCAATTAAATTATAATCTTCGGAAAGAGCATTTCCACGTGGCATCCAAGAAAGACAAGGTACGACAAAATCAAATTCTTTTAGCTGCATACGATAAAAAGGAACACGTGTCAGCAAGGATATGGTTTATTTCATGTACTAAATCAAAACGTTTATTTTGCACGTGAGAATCTATGGACTAAATAAAAAAATTAAAACCGAATGAGGTGGATCTGACGGCAAGGACGTCCACGCAATCATTGATGGATAGGTGTTCGGTGCAATAGTAGAAATGCGTGCCACCTTTCTTTTCGAAGACGTGTTTGCGAAGTACAGTGCTCAGGTTACGGTTCATTCCGAAGAAGAAGACGAGAAATAGGGCAAGCGAAGATTTCGAACTAAACCCTGCAAATCTGCAACATAAAAAAACAGAGATCCAGCAGAGGAATAGCAACAGCAGTGAACGGTTTTTAAACAGAAAATATGGGGCGAAAGATCAGAACGGAACCAGCAGATACCACCTACCTCCGAGAAAATCTGGCAGTCCTATAGATTTTTGAAGATGGAGGGCTTATGCCATTTTTGGATAAGTTTAATGGGTCCTCTGAAGATTTGGCTGGCATGTTCGCCCATACATTCAGAAACAACCGAGCACATGTTAACGACATGACTATTGAGGTAACCCCTAAAATTTTAAGTCAGATTACTGAGCTGCCATTAGAAGGGATTTCAATTTCTAGATCTGGCAAGAATACATTGGCAAATGTAGTTAATCAATTTGTAGAAGAAAATGATAGAGAGCCAGAGTATTTAACCCATAACAACACATGCAAAGGGTTAAAAAGGGCCAACCTATAGGAACCCTGGGATGAAGTAGCCACCTAGGTAATTAAATTCCTAACCTGTGAAGGGCAGTATGTGCTGTTGTCAGGGCATCATCTACGAATTTTGAACCATCTCAGACATGGTGAGCAACAACCAGAAGTTAGGGTAAATCTTCCCCTATATCTGTATCAAGAATTAAAAAACATGGCAAAGAGATATCAAGAGGGTAAAGGAAGCCTTCGCCATCATGGCCTCATCAAACTAATTTGCCAACACCATTTTAGAGGAAACCCTAGGAGTTTTGATAGGTTTTACTCTACCCTAAACGATGTCATTTTTAGGGATGAAGATGAGGAAGAAGAAGAACCAGATGTTGTTGACATTGTTGTAGAAGAAGAAACAGCTACTGCAGAAGCTGCTGTAGAAGATGAAACAAAAATTGCCATAGAAGCTGTTACAGAACCACACCCAGCAGCAGCAACAGAAAACCTTGCTCCTGAACCCTCAACTTCATGAACCAAGAAACAAAGAAAAAGAGGATCTAGAACGCAGTAGAACAGAAAAACAAAAGAAGGTTCATTTTTTTGGAGTGACTACTGATTTGACAGAACAGGAAATAACAAAGGAAACAGAGGCATCTAAAACTGTCCCCACAACCCCTGCTGACACCAGGAAATAGAGCAAAAAGAAGAAGTTTGCATCTAGAACTAGGAGGTCCACCAGAATCCATTTGAAAGAAATAGCAGAACAGGTTATGGAGGAAGAAGAAGGACAAAGCAGCCCAGATGTCACAGAAATACAACCAGCCTCTAAAAATTTTCTAGAATTCCTTGAACAGATAGCTGAGGCAGAAACTAGGTAGGATAATTTGGAGGAGGCTACAGTTCAACAGGCTACAGATATGGTGGATACAATTATAAGCAGTTTCATAGAACCTGTTGAACAAGAGCAAATTGTTGCAGAAGAAGAGATAATGGTTGAACAACCAACTGCAGCTGATCTATCTGCATCAGATTCTGAGGTAGAAACAAAAGTGGAAGACATCACAGAGCAGCTGAGGGCAGCAAGAAGTGTTGTCAGAACACAAACCAAGTGGATTGAGGAGAAAGAAAGCATCATTGAGATACAAGAAAGAAAAATTGTAGAGTTACAGCAGGAAGTGGCAGCATTAAGAAGAATGTTGTCACAGTCTAAAAAATAGCCAACTGTATCCATTGATGAAGACAATTTGGCTCAATTGCTTCTGGGTCTATCAAGGGCAGATGACTCTGTTGAGACAGACATGGGTGTTCATTCTGAAGCATTGCCTTCTCATTTTGAAGATGCTTCAAAAATGGCAAAGAGCATAACAAAAAATACTGGAGATGAGCCACCAACACAGGAACAGTCCCAACAGCAAGAAAATGTTCAAGTAAGTACTCCTATTGAGGTCCCTGTATTTCAAACTGTTATACTTTCAACAGATAAGGGGTACAAGTAGAATTACTATCTGATGACAACCCAATAGAAATAGCAAATAAGGGGGTACAGGTAGAATTATTGGTAGATAATCAACCAGTAGAAGTGGCAGAAAAAGGAGTTCAGGTAGATCTGCTGCCTAGGATCCCCCTGTAGTCAGACCACCTAATACTGTGTCTCTAGAGCAATATAATGCAGACATAGCCAATTGGATGATTAGATATGAGCAACTTGCCACTAAGACTGAGAAATTCAAAT
Organism: Wollemia nobilis; assembly: GCA_028583015.1. Classification (NCBI taxonomy): domain Eukaryota; kingdom Viridiplantae; phylum Streptophyta; class Pinopsida; order Araucariales; family Araucariaceae; genus Wollemia; species Wollemia nobilis. The sequence continues at coordinate 15,753,665 of JAQPPZ010000541.1, forward strand.
TGGAAAGGAAACAACTAGAGGCAAAAGAAACAGAAAACCAAGCATTAAAAGAAAAGGTGTCTGACTTATGCCAAATTGCTGAATTTTTAGTTCAATTTAGATGACCAACCAGATTTTACAGCCTTATTTTGAAGGAGAAATACCTCAGATGGCAGGTCATGAGGATTAGTTCAAACCTCCCATATAAATTGGACACAACTGTAGATTTCTTGGAGGCATATTTTGACAGCCCCATAGAACAGAAAAATCTCCTATGTGAACTATTTTTGCACAACTTCTTCATTCCAGAGGAAGTAGAGTTTCATCCTCAAATTTACATTGGAGATGTTCAGCTGAGAGCATTTATGTCTACTTTGCAGAATCAGCTTTACTGGGATCAAGAGAAAAAGTAGAATAAAGAGATTGAAACAAGGGCTGAATTGTTAGTCAGAGCAATCCAGCCAAACCACCCAGTTATCACCAGACAACACTTCTCAATGATGAACAGGGATGATGTAAAGAGGATGTACTTGAACAACTTAAGGGACTGTGTGGCTAGATTCAAAAATTTTGTGATCATAATTTTTTCCCAGCATTGTCAGTGTGCAGAAATAGATGGGCTGAACTTTCCATGTCTTTGCGAAAAAGAGAACCCATCTCCCCCATCAACTTAGAATGGTCCAGAAGAAGAGCAGAAGGTGTAATCCAGCTGATTGAAATCATGCAACATAACTGGATAGGTCTTAGGTTTAGGCCTCCAACCATCATTACTCCAGTTCCATTCTACTTTGAGGAAGATGCCCAACCTGATGAACAGTTTGAAGACTGGCTCAGAAACATTCAAGAAAATAGGGGGTATTATATAGGCAAGAAATTATTCTATAGGTCATGGAATCTAAACATGGACATATGTGATTCCATAGCCCAATAGAATGCATGAGGGCATGCATTAATATAAGTTGGGGGAAAATGATGAGGCCTGGAAATGCCTCAATCATAACATGTTTTGAACACTAAAATTGCCTATAAACTCTTATGTTTTATCCGATATGTTAGTTAAGTTGATTCAATATGTTGTATATTAACCATTTTGCATGATCAATGTATTTGGAATATTATATGCTGATTTTTACAGCTTTTTGCATAGTTTTGTGTTCTTTTTGCTATGACTTGCTAAAATGGGATATGCTTAGAATAATAGCAGCATTTCACTAATCATGTTTTGATTTGTCTCAAGCATTTATTTCACCTAAATCTGGCAACAGTGCAAGCAAACTGTTGCTGTGCAACAAAAACTGGTCTTTCCCATGTAAATTCCAGCCAACTGTCCATAAATAGCAAGGCATGGAATTCACATGTGGAAAGAGATGAAGACCATTGGAATTTGATCTTAGGAGATAACCCACCTGAGAGATGCAGAAGAAATCACTGGAAAAGCACACATTTGTTCATTCCGAAGTATCTTCGGAATGAACAGATATCTTCGAAATGAGAGAACACAACGTCTTTGAAATGAGCGGATCTTCAGAATGAAGAATGCATTATCTTCGAAATGAGAATTGCAGTATCTTCGGAATGAGAATTGCAGTATCTTCGAAATGAGCGATCTTCGGAATGAGAATTGCATTGTCTTCGAAATGAAGCCACTTATCTTCGAAATGAAAATAGAATGTGCTTTTTGACTTGTTGACCGATTTTTGAAGTTGGAAAAAGGGAAATAAAGGTCGGAAAAGGTAAAGGAAAAGATCTTCCATCTGTCTTTGCCGTCATTGCTGACCAAAGCCATCATTAATGGAAAGATCAAAGAATAAACCCAGGATTTGTTGCAGCATAGTAGGATTAGATCTTTTGAAATATCCATAGTTTGTAATTAGATCATAGGACAGCTATAAATATTGCTCCCATTCAGGTTGAGCCTAGTAGGTAGTAAGTAGTGAGAAAAGAGTAAGGAAGCTAGGAGAAAGCAGAAAGTAGAGAAAATAAGTAGAATTTGATCTATTACGATCCTGTAATGAGTTTTCAATAGAATTATTGTAATCATGTTCTTTAATCAATAAAGTGCACCAGTTCTATTTCATATTGCTTGTAAATGAGTGTGATTAAGATCTAGAGAGAGAGAGACTCATACCTTCTTCTGGACAAGGAGGTTGGCCACTTCCAGACCTAGGAGGAGGACTAACAAGCAAGTTTTTATTCTGATTTTGCTGTAGCAGAATGAGTTGTAGAACTTGTTATTTCAATTGCTTGTAAACAACTGACAATATCTGTAGTCTTAGTTTATTTATGCTTAGATTAATCTTGTGCTTAATGTTTTAGCTGTAATATTTACTTTCAGCAAAGCTTCCATTTTATTTCAGACTGTTATTTCCAGAATTTGTTGTTTTCTGCAATTTCTTGCATTTTGTGTTTTGTTGTCAACCCCTGCATAGAAGATTGACAACCTTCTATTACAGAGTCTTGACAGGGTTTTATTTTCCATGCTATAATTAGATTTCCATTGCTGCAAAAGTAAATAGATTTCCTTTCTGCAATTAGAATCAGACTTTCAATTCTGCAACTGTTATTTCTGCAACATAATTAGGTCTCATTCTGCAATTGTAAATCAGGATTTCATTTCTGCAGTTAATGATTAGTTTCCATTTTTGCAATTAGATTAAGGTTTAATTCATGCAATTTAGAAATAGGAATGTCCTAAAACCCCCACACAACCGGTTCCACCAATAAGACCTGTTGCTCTAGATTGACCTAAGTTATAGCTGTTTCACTTCTTCTTTCGTAGATAGCCTTGTACACAGCCCTGGATTGACAAATTCATTGAGAATTAATGATGGTATAACGACTACGCATCACCTTGCAGTGTGAACAACACTATTCCTGCACCACCCCCTTGCTCAAACTTCAAACCATCGAAGAATAAGGTCATATTAGCTTTTTTATCTGGTTCTTCGGATTTGGGTGCTTTTGATAAGGCAAAAATTATGTCATCAAGAAGCTCAATGGTGAGAGGCCTGCTATTTTCAAGAGGTGCCTCAACCAGTTGATCAGCTATGACCTTTTCCTTAATGTACTTTTGGCTAATGAATTCCAAATCGAATTATATCAATAGCATGATCCACTTTGTAGTACGTGTATTATGATACATCTTGCTCATCATATACTGTAAAGGATTTTGTTTTGATATGACATACGTCATATGACTTAACATATAATATCGTAATTTCTTTGTAGCGAACACTACTACTAAACATAGTTTTTCTACATATGCATATCCTATATTGTAACTCACCAAGGTTCAACTAATGTAATAAATGGTTGCACATTCTTTTGGGCTAACATGGTCCCTAATGCAAAGTCAGTTGTTGATATATATAGCAAAAAAGGCTCATTTGGTCTTGGTGGAGCTAGCACTGGCGGTGTTGTCAGATATTGCTTAATCTCAGCAAAGGCTTCTTGACAGTCCTCATCCCAATTGAATGGGACCCCCTTGTTTAGCTGGTCGATTCATGGGTCGACATTTATCTGATAACTACGTGATAAATCACTTTATGGATGCTACTTTACCCTGTAGACTTCTTAATTCCTTGATATTCGTAGGAGGATGCATTTCTAAAATTACCTTGACCTTAGGTCCAAGGTGTAGACCAATTGGTTCATCTAAACCCCATAAGGGGGCGAAGGTCCAAGGTTCAAATATTGGGCCTCGTCGGACTGAACGATTGTCCCTTTCCTAGTGCTTTCAGCGGCATAAAAGGTTTAAAATTATTGTGGCATGGTGGTAATAGGGGCGGACTGCGCGAAGATCTGTGTGGCAGCTTCTGGGGCAGACAATGCAGAATACTATGGCGGCCATAAAAGATGGACAGCCTGCTCGGATTCGTGGTGGCTACCGATTCCACCATGTAAATTTTAAAAAAAAAATTACCTTGACCTTTGTTGGATCAACTTTGATCCCTTACTTTGAAACGATGAATCCTAAGAGCTTTCCTAAAGTTGTGCCAAATACGCACTTCTTAGGATTCAACCTGACATTATGCTCTATCAGGCGATCGAAGACCTTTCTCAGGACCTCAACATGCTCTGAACGCAACAATGACTATGACTTTGCCAATAAGTCATCGATGTAATCTTCCAAATCTTATGCATGTAATCATGAAAGATATGTCATAGCCCACTGATATGTAGCACCAACAATTTTAAGACCAAATGGCATAACCTTGTAACAAAATGTCCCCCATGGCGTTATGAACGTGGTTTTATGTTGGTCTTTGAGCTTAATCCGAATTTGGTTGTAACCAAAAAAACCATCCATTAAGGAGAGCATTTCATGACCCGTGGTTGCGTCTACGAGAGCATCTATGTTTGGCAATAGGAACGAATCCTTTCGTGTTTCCTTATTGAGGTCTCTAAAATCCATACAAATACCGATCCTTCCATCAAGTTTTCCTAGCACCATGTTTGATACCCATTCTGGATAGTCAATGGAAATGATAAACTCTACATCTAACAACTTTTACAATTCATCTTTAACCATTAAGGCTACTGTCGAATGCATCTTCCTAAGTTTTTGCTTGACTGGCTTCTTTGATAGATCTAGCGAAAGGTTATGAGTAACCAATTTTGGATCTAGACCTAGCATGTCCTTATAAGTCCAAGCAAAGAGATCAGGTCTCTCTTTCAGTAGAGGGATGAGGTTGGCACGCTCATCAGGAGATAAACTTTCTCTAAATTTAACCTTCCTTGGATTGGTGGGATCATTACTGATATCCACTTCAAAGGTTTCCTCTACTGACATGTGGGATCCCTCCTCAAGCTGATGAGGTGTAGGGATCAAGTGGATGTCATCTGCTGGGTTTATGGGTTCCGCATTGGAAGCATCCTCAGCATGATAAACATCATGTGCACATCCTGGCGCAAAGTGAAAAGGTTGCAACATTTCTTCGTTAGGGAAGAAATCCTCAGGCTCTAGTGGTGAGTCAACATGATCCCAATCAATAGCATCTACATTCAGACACAATGGCTTGGAAGGATCGGCTAGGTTGTGAAGTGGAGTGGTCAAATCAATGGAGATCATATTGATGGAATGGATCATGTCTCCAAGACCACGTGCATGTGATGCTAAATTTGTATAACTTCCATCCTCAAGATGTGGTTCTAGGGGTATGGGGATCTCTAGATCCGGTCTATGGATAGACTCGAACATAGGATCGCTAGGCTCAAGGAGCTCTCTGAATGTTTGTGGATCAGGGAAGACCATATGATAAATCCTATCCAAATTAGGTGGTCTTCCTCTGAGGTGAGGATGAATATTGATATCTCTGTACATATCCTCTACAGTGTATGGTGCATTACGATGATGCAAGTAAGGAGGTCCTAAATAGGCTCTCTCTGTTTCATCTTCATCATCACTATCATAATGAAAGCCTTCACCGCTACCTACTAGCACTGGGGAATTAGGGAGAAGGGGTCATATGTAAGCCAACTCCTAATAACTGCTATCGCTCATGGAGGATTGATCATCCTCGATGACTATCTTCGAAGGTAATAGATGACATAAATTAAGAGGGCCTAGATAGGCCAACTCAATCTCATCCTCATATTTCTCACTGTTTGAGAACTCACCATTGTCATCCATGTCATACACGCAACTAGTTCCCCCTCTCTCAGAGATGGACTCTACTATGTCCTCATCAGAATGATATTCTGACTTAGAGTCTACCATTGTACCAGCATTGTGAACTCATAGGCCTGTGTCATCGATTGTTGCACAGATTTGTTCACCCAAGTTATCTCTTGGGATATGCTTTGGATCGATCTCCACCAAGATATCTTCGTGATATGTCTCAGGTGGTTCCATAGTGACATAAGACACTATCCGGTTGTCCCAATGAAAGGCAAAAGGATTGGGGTGATAAGGATTAATATCGACTTCCTCCCCAAGCTGAGGTACAGGTGGTCCAAATATGTCACGAGTAGTTCATCCTATCCTCTAACATGATATCCTAACCCGAACCTATCTGTAGGTAACTGATATTGTGGTTCATAAGGCCTCCTACACCCCTGCTTAGATAATTCGAGACCATAACCATGCCAATGGTAGCGTTTGAAATATCATAAGGCGTACTTCGGGTTAGAGAGATAATGCACATTCATAGTGAATGGCTCATCATCATCTTCATCCATGGGGGTGCGAGATGCAATCTGGTCGAGCCCTCCATAAATAAAATTTGTTTGGTTAGGGGGCACCCCCAATGGTACCACCATCCCTATGGGAAGGCGATGGGCTCACGGTCATCCCATATCCTGTGCAGTCTCGATGATCGGTGTGAACATCACATTCTGCATGATATACTCCCCCAATTCGAGGTTAACCAAATGAACTATCACCTATGGTGTAGATGACCCTACTGAAGACGCAGGTGAAGTAGGCTGAGGTGCCTCTTCGACTTCTCCTTGAGCATTCTCTACTTCCATGGGAGTAGGAACCTCGATCACAACTGGTTTGGGCACTCACTTTATCTCTTTTTTGCCCATATTTACTTTTAGCTTCTCATCATCCCGATGCATTATAGATGTAGACGGTCTGGTAGAAGCAGTTGTCGTGTGCTCCGATCGTTGAGATGCGGACATTGCAGGTTTTGCACACACTTCCTTCATTTTACCTCCTGGCTCTTTGATTGATGTCACTGGTCGTATGTCTAGGTGCATTGAGGGGAGCACGAAATCCCTTGGAAAATTAGCTAGATTCACGTATTTGAATGGTTCCTCATCTAAAGGTACCACGTGAACCTATCCCTCATGAACGTATTTGATACACTAATGGAGAATAGAGGGGACACAACACATTTCTCTTATCCAAGGCCATCCTAGAAGTATATTATATTGCATAGCACCTTCAATCACATGACACATCATGGGGATGGTCTTCAGCCCCACCTGAATAGGTAAGACTATCATGCCGATAGTTGAGCATAATGCATCGTTAAAAGCTCTCAACGTGAAGGTGGAAGGTATGATATGCATATTTGGTAACTTCAGGTATGTTAATGCCTTGGTCATGATAATATTTATTGATGATCCTGTATCAATCAAAACCCACTTGAAGGGTATGTGATTCACACACGCAATGATGTGGAGCGGCGGGTCCGTCGTGACAGTGGAAACCATCTTGATTTCATGATCATAAAATTGTATGACCGACTCCTGACACTATTGCACGTGTCCCACAAAGTGTGTAAATACTTTAGGATCCTAGGACTGCACTTCTATGGACTTTAGAATATCCATAAGCATCTCCATGTGCTTGGGAGACTACTGAATCAGCTCATAAATCATCAACTTTGTTGGAGTTATCTGTAGGTTTTGGACTAACCTACTCTTGATTGTCACCACCGGTCTAGTTGGTGGGCCTGGTACATGTTGGGTTGGCCTTGGAGGAGGCACAACATGGACTCTAATAGGAGCCAAAGGTTGATTTGGTCTCTCATACCTCGCATGTCTTGTGATGACATTGACCATTTCGATGAACCCATGGGTTGGTGGTTCGATTCATACTTGATTGACTTGGCCAACATTGTTCCTTGGCACCTCATGGTTGGGCAGAGGATTCTTGTAAATCCCCATATTCTGATTATCTGGTGCTTGCGGATTATCCACAAGAAGTGTACCTCTTTCAATCATGTTTTGCACTAAATGTTTGAAATACCAACATACCTCTATGTCATGACCTTTCATTCGATGAAATATGCAATATTGATCATCCTTATACCCCTTAGGCTTGGGTTGATTAGGGTCTATCATTTTGACCTCTGGTAATTTTATTGCCTTTGCCTCGCATAGCTGATGGAAAATCATTGTCAACAATTTCGATAATTGTATGAATATGCGAGGAGGGTATCTTTCTTTGTCCTTACCCCTCTAGTTGTTGCATTGATCATATTGCACAGGGGGAGGTTGGGCTTGATAATTTCATTGTTGCTACCCCTTATCTCCTTTCTGAAGGTTTAGAACCACCTGATTGATGTGAGTCGGCTTGGCCTATTGTTTCTTAGTGCTTTTCTTGTTCCATTCCTTCCTATTTTTGAGTTTCAAGTTACCCTCCTATAACTTGATATCCTCAATCACTTTGGCTTGTGCCAAAGCCTCTTCGAACGTTTGATACTGCTACAATTGTAACAATAACAAAATGTGCTTTGCACAACTTTTCATAAACATCCAAGTTAGTTTAGTAGTAGGGATGGAAAATGGTAGCTTTACCATCATCTTTCTCCATCATTTCTCATAATCCATAACTGGCTCATCATCATGTTGCATTAAAGCAACCAACTCGGATAAGTTCACCTTCTTCTTGATGCCAAAGGAGAAGCGTTCAAGAAATGCATCAACTAGTTGCTCAAAATGGGTGATACTGTACCTCTTGAGTTGATTAAACCACTCCCGGGTTGGGCCTGAGAGGGTCGTGATGAAAGTCCATAGGAGCTAGGCATCGTTGCTTCCAATATGAAAGCACATGTCTAAAAAGCTCGTGACATGCTCCTGAGTGTCTTCCTCTCCTCTAAAATTTTCCAGCTTAGGCATTTCAAAATGCTCGGGATAAGCCAGAATAGGCACTGACGGGCATAAAGGTTCATTATGAATCTTATTCAAGGTTGGCTTTTGATAAGTTGTTCCTTGCTTTTCTATAGCTTTGACCTTTTCTACCAAGACTTTATAAGCCTGTGAAGATAAGAACTCCTCTTCTATGGATTGCCTTGGAGGCACCTTTGGAGGTACGTTCCTCTTCGTTCGAGGTGAGGGAATAGGCTCATCCTCCTCCTCGACTTGGGATATTTTGGGATACTCTTGATCTAATTCATCTCCCACTTCTTCTTCATACTACCTATGCCCATGATGCTCGGGTGAAAGGCACCCATATCTATGTTGGGACATGTAGCGAGTACGGGTATCTATATACTTAGGGTGCAAATCGGGTTGCGAAGCAACTCATCTATCAATGCGCTCCCTATGCTCACTATGGGGATGTAAACCGACACTAGCCAATCGATCCTCCCTCTCAACATGCTCCTTTTGATCAAGGATGCATTGTTCATGCATGCATTGCTCATATAAATGTTGTCTTATGAACCTTTGCCTCTGAGTGTTCTCATTTTTGAGGTGTTCTTGCTCTATGCGAACATCCTCCAATTGGTCTTGGAGGATCTGACGTCTCTGCTCTGACACCAGCTTGTGAGATCTATCTATGTGATCAACCGTATGAGGCCTCTGGTGTGTGCGCTCTGTTCGAGTGGCTTTGTGGGTGTGTCCCCCAATGGACTGATCTGCTATGCTCTTGCCCTTGTCTATGAAGATGACATTCACGTCCAACTATTGCCTAAACTCTATGCCTGCATGAGATGTAGGGGCACGCATATCTCGAGAATACTTGGAGCACTCTCCAGGTTCTCTGATAGTCCTAATGGTACTACCACTATGCACACTCATGGAGCGAGAAGGCATAGGAGTAGGCTTGTAACCTAGATGCCCTAGAACCTTACCCAAACCATCCAAATTTCTGCTACGCCATGGCTCATGAGGTGGCATACCATTGGCTCCCACTTTGGATACATCTATGGTGATCCTACAAGGCTCACCCTTGTTGGGAGTTTGAGCGGGCCTACGCTCGAAAGCGGCCCTATCTGTTTACCCCTGGATGGGTGGATCCTGAACTCGTCTATACTCAGATGTTGGGGGCTTCAAGCCTCCCTTAGCTATAGGATGGAGGGGTACCAATCTAGATCCCTCGATGACAAACTCTTCAGCAGATCCCGTGGATGCACGTGGAATGTGATCACGATAAATACTAACATGTTTGGAACCCCCATGTTGGGAAGCTCCATGCTCTGATCTATGTCTCGAGGAGTGTCTAGTAGCTCCTCGTATCGGGGTAGTCTCAACAAGATCCCCGCACGTAGAATTGTCCCCTCTAATACTCATCGAATGACATTCGGGAGGATTCTGTGATTGAGGGTATTGCGCATCTTGTTGTGCATTGGGTGGAGCTTCGGCCTCGACCTCGGATCTACGCCGGGTCGGCCTCTCCATGTAGCCACCATAGTGAGTATCCTATGTCTAGATTCAAATTTTATTAGCACACAAAGAATACAATGGTGATTATCTCTTTTAAAGCTTTAATGTGAACCCTAAACTATTTGATGTGTTTTGCAATTTGTTGTATCAATAAGTAACTCTCATCGTGTTTTCAAATATGTTGATGATATACTCAATTGTTAAAGGGCTTTCACCTGTATGCTCATAGCTCGACAACCTAGCTATGAACTCCAGGTCGCGTAATCCCCCAAAATGTGGAGATGAAACCCACACCCGAGCAGGGAGCACAAGTCCTGATGATACTCACCCCGACACCCCGTGCGCAGTGATACACCCCTCTTAAAGAGGAATGCATGCTATTTTGCACGGTTAGGATGGATCTTGGAGTCGATATTGGTCTAGTAACAAAAGGTTCGAGGGAGTTGGGCCAATGGATGGAAATCACTACCACCATCGTTGAAACCCTACTAGTGGTTGGATGTGACTTCCAACTCACTAGCGTTTAAGTGTGTCATGGTGTGTGTGGTTCCTTTTATTTTGCATGAAAATTAAATGCATAAAACAACACTCATGACTCTTCTATATGCGATGCAAATTAAAAAGAACGTTTAACTTTCAAAAGTATGCATGATTAAGCTATATGAATTTCAAAGCAAATGCACACTAATGATGATGACGAGATGGCCACTAGATGGGCCTCACACAAGCAAACCAACATACAAGAAGGGCCTAGACCACTGGAGACTAGGGCGGACTGCACTCAGAGGTCCATTGTTCCTAGCAGCGACTAGTAGAACCTAAGAAAAAGACCTAGGAACTCAATGCATTTTATCTTCTTTGTCGCATTCTCTAATTATGCTAGCAATTTTGACTTTCTGGAAAAACATAGATAGAGAAACAGGGAAAATCAAAGAAAAATGGATCCTACCTCAGATCCTCATCCGATTAAGCTTTTTCTCCCTGTTGTATGGCCTATCAGATGTTGATCGTGGCTCTGTAATGCGACTGCGACTGTTGCCCATGGGTCTGTGTCGCAGTGATAACTTTTGACCGTGGTTGTCAACCGCGGTTAGCACCTATCATCACAAACCCTAAAATTCAGTGATCTGTGGCATTTAATGTGGAATTCCCATCGTGATCACCTTTTGTAGCATCCAAAAAGGCTTACACCTAATATTGAAATTGTTGAAAATGATGCAAATAGGCATACACAAATTGACAAGAATGAAAATAAACAAAATACAAATATCTTTTATTAATTTCCAATCGATTCAAGTTACAAATCCATCCCTCTTAGGGATACCCATTTGATACAACAATTACAATAGTTTGAAATCCCCCTCAAGGGTAGGTGCAATTCCAAATGCCTTTCAAAATGACACGAACTGCTCCAAGGTGTCGATGACCTTCTTCTCCATGATTAGAGGTATTTGTTGCCTTGCATGTCAAAACCCTATTAGTCCTGCATGCAATAAACAACAAGAAGCATCAATAATAAAGGATACCTCTCTTGATGAGGCTTTTTGAGGAAATTGCATGAAAAGATGATGTTATTAGCATATAATCAAGAAAGTGCAAGAAAGCTAATAAACCTATGCAAAACATGAAAATATTCTATGAAACATGTAAAGGAAAAGCATATGTATCTATCTAATGGTCTAATTATGAATTTGAAAGCATGGAAGCATGAAAAATATTCATTAGTATCCTAGTTACAATATTGAAAGCAAGACAACTAAACAAGCTAATTCTACCGGTCAAAAATCTCTAATAATGCAATTAAACCTAAATTATGCTTAATCTAATGCCATTAACAAATCCTACGGTGAGAAAGCAAGGAAATCAGGGATGATACCCTAACCGTGGCTCTATGGTGCGGTGAGCACTGTTAGCCATGGCTGACAGCCATGATGGAGCTTGAAGTGTGCTTGTCCTCCAATTCAAGGGCTAAATCTCTGAATCCTCTTGCCAAATTGATGGTCAAGGGTCGCCTCTGTGTCCTCTGATAGATTTGGTGGTTGAATTGCTTTGATTGCGCATGAAATGGGTGTAATTGTATTTCTTGGCTCTCCTAACCTCCTAGGACCTCCATGGCTTGAATTACCATTTCAATCTCTCAATTAAGGGCAAGAAAGCAATGTCACAATGCAATTAGGTGAGTGTTGAATTCGATAGGGCTTCTTTGCTCAAATTCACCTATGCATATCTAGTCTCCCAATTTTGGATGGGGTTCTTATAGCACCTTGGAGGGCTATGTCCTAGCTTCATGAGGAAGCCAAGATCAAGAATGGGCAGTTAGAGCAGTTGGAAGGAAGCTTCTCGATCATTCCACCCCCAAACCGCTCGGATCTGCAACCAATTGGCCGTTTGGAACCAACTTTGACTCGGTCAAAGGCCAACTAATTTTTGATGCTAGCCACGGCTCTGAGGTGTGGTCAACACTGCTAACCATGGGTGTCAACCGTGGTTAACACTGATTAGGCCAAACTACCTAATTGAGTGGTTAAAACCACTACTATACCTTGGTATTTGTCCAAGGTCTTCCATATGGTCTTCTAGCATGTCCCATATGAGTAGTCGCCTCGACATGACGTATTTTAGGTGTCTACAATTTCATATTTCAAATTAGTACAAATCCTAGCCACTCGGAGAGGGTAAAGTCTCATAGCCACTTGGAGAGGGTGAAGTCTCATATGTGCACTAGAGACCACTTAAGATAACAAGTATGAATAATATCCCAACTACAACATAACTCCATTATTTATACACTAGAACAACCAATAACCCTAACCCTAATACTCGAGGACTAACTAACCTAATCATAGGGCTTGAGCGAACAATAATAAATATATCAAACATGGCTATGGATATTGATATTAATTTTAAAAGAGACTTGAAGTGATTGATTAATTTTAATTTTGACTATAAATTTAAATTGGTATTATTATTTCAATTGGTTGTAAGGGATAGAAATGACCCCACCCTTATTACATTATGACCACAGAGTGGTATTACAATAGCTTGAAAATTGTGCATGTCTCACTTGGCAAGATTTGAACGTGGATCTCCTCCTTGAAGGTTGAGGAATTTAACCAATTAAGCTAATGTTATTTGATATAATTTATTATTATTATTATTATTATTATGAGTGAAGTGCTTTTATTTTCATCAATAGAAAATCCTATATAACTATATAAATGTTTTTTCGTCCTTTCTTGGAGCTTACTTGTAATTCACTTTAACTCCCTATGTTAATCCACAAATGCCTTGTCTTATATTTTCTATTATGTTCCAAAATAATCTTTAAAATGTCCACCCTTTTTTTAGATGACAAGCTTAATAACTTATAATCTACTCACATCATCATATTTAATATAATACATCATATGTTTCTCATCCTTAATTTCTCCTTTATTTGTAAGTAAATATAACTGTTATTTTTTACTAATACTTTTCCACCTTGTTTTCTTTTTATTAGGGTGGAAGAAGAAAGGGACCCCAAACCTTTTACAAGAAAACACCTACAAATCTACTAGCAATCTCATAATTGAGACATCACAAACAAGACAACCCATAAAACTAAAAGAATTTGAAGTGCAACAGACCACAAAGTGAAATGGTCTCCTAGGACCATTTTACTTTGCTTTAATTGTAAGATGCTAAGAATTTTAATCTAAAATTGATTAATAACATATTTTGTATTGAGAAATTCTCCTAGACATGATTTTGCTCTTTGTAGGTGGCCATTACATTAAATAATAAATTTAATAAATCTTTTTTTGTTAATATGACCTTTCTAAAGAATATTTTTCGTATGAATTCTCAAATTGTTTGTAAGTTTTTTTAGTAAATCATTTTTCTTAGTTTTTCATTTTAATCAAGTTCATGCTATTTTGGTATCAACCCTTATTTTGAGATATAAGCATCATTTGATTTTTTTTTATTTGTGGAAAACATCCCAAAAGGGATGCCACTTTCGGGTAAGACCCAAGGAGGCGGGGGTATCCATTCCGCCAAAAACGCCCAGGACTCGGACCTGGCCTACCACCTTTGACATACTCAAGGAGCAAACAAACACACAAAACCAATTTAAAAATAAGTAAATAACAACAAAAATAATAAAATAAAATAAAAAACATGCTCCTTGAGTGTGTCAAAAACAAAAGCACAACCAAACACGCACAATAAGATAAAAGAAACCACAACACAAACCACATAGAAAAACACAAGAACCACATAACAAAACACAAACAAGACAAAAACAACAGAACACTACAAAGACATAACCCAAAAAAAACATGAAAAATAAACACAACCAAAACCTAAAAAATTAAAAAAAATAAAATAAAAATAAAAATAAAAAACAACCAACAACAGACAATAAACAAAAACAAAAAACATAGAAAACACTCACACATAAAAACATGAAATAACACAAACAAAGAGAAACCCAAGAACAAGAATGAAAAAAACACAAGAACAATAACAAAAAACATAAAAAAAAAACAAAACAAAACAACAAAAACACATGAACAACAAAAAACAACACAAAGAACACAAAAAAAAAACAAAACAAAAGAACCCACCCACCTTAAAAAACTAAACAAAAAAAAGAAAAAAAAAATTGAACATAACAATGACCTATCTAGACCAGAAGACTATTAAGGCAAGAATCAACAGAGGAAACAAAATAAAGAATAGAATGAGCTAGGGAACTAAAAAAAATGAATGAACCAAAGAGAAGCAAAAAAACAAGAAGAAACTAGGTACCTTCAGAACTGGAGCCATCCAAAGAAATGATAGAAAGAAGAGCTTCCCTAATTTGAGAAGCCCACCATATAGGAGGGTGGCCATAACAAGTAAGATCACCTTTGTCCAAAGCCCAATTAGCTAAAGCATCAACACTCTTGTTTTGATCTCTGACCACATGATTGTAATCAACTTTCAAAAATCCCATCTGGATTAATTGAATCTTCTCAATAATTCTTTTTATTCTCCAATCCACCTTATGATTCTTAGAAGGAGTCTTCAAGAGATTAATCATAAGTTGAGAGTCGGACTCAACTAACACCTTTTCCCATCCAACCTTAGTAGCCTCCTGAAGGCCTCCGAGGATACCATACCCCTCAACAAGGTTATTGGAAAGAATACCCAAATTCTCAGCAAAAGTAAAAACCAGGGAGCCATCTGAAAGTCTACCAATTCCTCCCACATTGGCTTTTCCAGGGTTCCCTCTAGAGGCTCCATCAGTATTGACTTTTCCAAAATCCTTAGGAGGAGGTTGCCAATTTCTAGTCCTATCCATCTTACTAATACTCACATTCCCTTTAAGTTGGTTGCCCTTAGAAGATTTAATCTTCAATATTTGCATCACTTGATCCCATCTTTGGTGGGAGTTTTGGGGGTGATTAAGGAGTTGATGGACTGATTCAACTAAGTTGGCTATGGTCTTTTGCCAAATATAGTGAATATCCTTCCTATCTTGATTAAAAATTTGGTTGTTCCTTTCATTCCAAATATTCCAAAGAAGAATGGTAGAACCCATCCAAACTAAGTGCCTAATAAAATGATCAACACCCTCTTGATTAGGCCAATCCCTCCAAAGTTGTTCAAAAGTAAAAAAATTGGACCACTGTAAGCCAAGTAAAGTGGCCATTCTCCTCCATAGCTCAGAGGCTAAAGTACACTCAATAAAAATATGGTTGAGATTTTCTACATTCTCTTCACACATTTCACATCTAAAAGGGCCATGAAAACCACGCTTCATAAGTTGCTCACCAGTAAGCACCCTACGATGCAATAAAATCCAATTAAAGAACCTCACCTTAGGCCAGAGCTTTTGAGCCCACAATCGAGAAAAGATGTCAGAAGAATGGTTGGGATTATTATGGCATAAGGTCAAATAACCTTGAGCAATTGAATACTCACCCTTAGTAGTGTTGTTCCATCCAAAACAATATTTTTCATGGGACCAAGAGAGGGATCTCATATGAAGGATGCCTTGGATATCTTGTCTTTGCCTTTCTGGGATTTGAATAGGCCAGTCCTCAATAGGGATCCAATATCTACCAACCTTTGAATTACCAGTATGGTACCAAACATAATTAGCCACCTTTATCCAATTAGCTCGGTGAAGCTCCTCCATCCAAGGCCTCCAATCGGGAAACTGAGTTATCAAAGGCTTGTGACCATCCCAAGAATCTGTCCAAAAATTTGCATGTTGACCATTATGAATGATCCAAAATAATTTTTTCTTTATCAAATCCTCACCGAGTCTTAAGAACTGCTAAAATGGGAGAACCTTTGGTAGGAAGTTGATAGCGAACAAGGTCTTCAGGACTTTTGTTCTCGAGCATATTTAGCACGGAGATTATTGGCCCAAAGAGCATTGGGGTTATGCAACATCCTCCAATATAATTTAGCAGCTAAAGCTTTGTTGTTATTAATAGAAGACCGGAATCCTAACCCCCCTTCACTCTTAGGAAGACATAAAGTATCCCATTTCACCAAGGCCCATTTTCTTTTCTCCTTAGTACCACTCCAAAGGAAACGATGACTGATTTGATCCAATTCTCGAAGAACAACCTTTGGGATATTCAAAATGGAAGAAACATAAATAGGAATAGCTTGAAGGACTGATTTTACCAAGGTGATTCTACCCCCAGAAGAAAGCCACTTGTTGGTCCACTTTCCAATTTTCTTCTTGACTTTGTCCAACAACCAATTCCAATATTTATTTTTCTGCCTTTGAATATTTATGGGAATACCTAAATAAGTGATTGGAAGAGAGGTCTTCTTATATCTTAATTTATCCAAGACCATGGATTCCTGTCTAGCGAGAGCAGTGAAAGAAAATAACTTTAGATTTGTCTTCATTGATCAACTACCCATTAGCCTTAGAAAAACAACTAATGATTTTCTTAATATTAGAAGCTTCCTTAAGTGTAGCTTTACCTAAAAGAGTAGAGTCATCCACAAATTGAAGATGAGAGATAGGTCTAGCTCCATGAGCAATGGTAACTCCCTCAAGGGTTTTGTTTTCCCTCTTTTTGGTTATAGTCCTACCCAAGCATTCAACAAGAATGATGAATAAATAAGGGGATAGCGGGTCACCTTGCCTAATACCTCTAGAAGCTGGGAATGACTAAGAAGGCCTGCCATTGATAAGAACTAAGTAGGAAACTGAAGAGATACATCCCATAATCCAATCCATCCAATCCTTAGAGAAACCAAATTGCCTCAAAACTTTGATAAGGAAGTGCCAATCCACTCTGTCATAAGCTTTGGATAAGTCTAACCGAATGAACATGGAAGGAGAATTTTGCATATCCATGGAATGGATGGCTTCCTGAGCAAGAACTATCTCATCTACTATTTGACGTCCTTCCACATAACCCCCTTGCTCTGGGAAATAATCTTATGCAAAAGAGGCTTCAACCTTTCCTGCCATGATTTTAGTAATGATTTTGAGAAGAACATTACATAAAGCAATAGGTCTAAAAGCTGAGATATGATCAACCTCTTGAGCTTTTGGAACAAGAGTAATATAAGTTTTATTGATAACCTTCAAAATTTCTTTGGCTTTCCTGGCTTCTTCCACCACCTCTAATAAATCAACATGAAGGATATCCCAGAACTCTTGGTAGAACTCAATGGGAAAACCATCAGGACCTGGGGTTTTCCCTTTTTGCATTTTAAAAACTACTTGTTGAAGCTCATTGATAGTAACAGGAGCGGTCAAAATAGAGTTCTCCTTAGAAGTGATAAGAGAAGGGATTGCTTGAAGAACATTTTGTTGTGAAGCTGAGTCAAGAGGAGTAGTAGCAAAAATATTGGAAAAGTAATCAACAACAATAGAGTTCATGCCATCCCAAGTATAAACAACATCTCCAGAATCTGATTTTAAGGAAGAAATAAAGTTGTGAGATCTTCGAGCTAGAAGAGATTTGTGGAAGAAATTTGTGTTTCGATCTCCTTCTTTGAGCCATTGAATTCTAGATTTTTGCTTCCATAAGATTTCTTCTCTTTTTTCCCATTCCTCTAACCGAGTTGTGAGTTTAATTTCATCTGCACTTCTCTTCTCTGTGAGGCCATCTAAACGGATTTTCTTATTCAAATTTTCAAGATGAGCAATAACTTCATGTTTTTTTTATGAACATCCCCAAACTCTTTCCAGTTCCAAGTCTTGATTTTGGATTTAATGTATTGCAGTATTTTGGCAAAACAGAACATCTTAGTCCCATGCCTAGGTTTACCTTCCTTCCACCATTGTTGCACACGAGGTCTGAAGGAAATGTCTCTAAGCCACATTAATTGAAAATGAAAAGGAGAGAAACTCACATTGGTTTTCCACATTTCCACCATGATTGGCCAATGATCCGAACCAACATTATTAAGAGTCTTCACTTTAGGAATGTGACCATGGATTAAGAAATTTTTAGAGAGCAAAAACCTATCCAATCTCTCCATTATACAAGCTAAGCCTTGCCTTCTGTTAGACCAAGTCATAAGGCCATTATCTAGTTGGATATCCACAAGATGGAGGTTTGCAATATATTCGCTCATGAGGTCAGTGCTTTTGTCCAAATTTCTATTTCCCCCCCTTTTCTCATCCAGAGAGAGGATGGTATTGAAATCTCCTTCGATCAAGATCCAAGATTTAGGAAAATGAGAGATAATATGAGTAATATCCTTCCACTGTCTTCTTTTTTCCTCCAAAGAAGTCGGAGCATAAACAATAATGCAGAGCATAATCTGGTTGGAATGTCTACTTTGAATAGCTATAGCCAACAAACCCCAACTGCCAACCATATGGTGAATAACTACCTCTTTTGGGTCCCAAAGACAAGCAATGCCACCCGAAGTCCCTTGGGAACTAAGGGAAACCACTTTTCCAGCTGGCCAAATTTTACTGGCAATTGAGTCCATATCCTCCATTGACATCTTTGTTTCTTGAAGGAAAACAAGATGTGGATGATTTATCCGAATCATTCTTCTAATTTCATTTTGTTTTGAAAGACTCCCTTTGAGTCCTCTAATATTCCAAGTGATGATCTTCATTAATACCAGGGCTAAAAAAGTTGGGAAGGGCATTAATCTTACCTTCCTCTACAAGCTTTTCACCTTCTTTTACCATATGATATTGATTGGTCTTGCGACCTGCTTTTTGATTAGAATCCATCTTCAATTTTTTTTCCTGTTTCTTGACTTATTCCAATTGAATCTGAGATGGCTTCTAACCTTGAAGAATGCTCGTACACAACCAAAATTTTACTAGATGGTTCAACGGAGTCTATATTGGGACCTGCATTATTTGAAGTTTTGACATTTGAAAGATTGTTTTTCTTGTGTAAATTTTCTCCTTTTTTTCTGTTGAAAACCTTTGATTTGTTGGTTTGTCTCTCGAGTTCTTCCCTTCATATTTAAATTATGTTTCTAAGATTTCAGTTTCCATTATTTCCTCTTCCTGACTTGGGACATCATTTGTGGAAAGGATTTCAAACATATTAGCAAGTGACTTTGATTGATCCTTCATAACTGGTTTTTCTCGAGTGTTCTTCTTCTTAGGTATTTGGAAACCTACTGAGTTTATATCTTCTTTCTTTTGATCAAGAATTTTATTTGGGCAAGCACCGGCCAAATGACCATATTCATGGCAAATTCTACAACGAAAAGGAATGTTCTCATAGTCCACTACTTGCTCCCAAGTGTCTTCCCCAAATTGTAATGTGATATTTTTAGGTAGGGGTTTGTCAAAATCCATTAAAACACAAATTCGAGCATAAATAATATGTTCAAAATTTTGAGTACAATCAATGAGTCATCATAAAAGTTCCTAAAGAGTTTCCAATTGAAGAAAAAATAGTAGGATTCCAAAATTCAATAGGGAGGCCAAAGAGTCTAACCCACACGGGAGCTATAGAAGGCATCTCTTCTTCGACTTTAAATTTAGTATGCCGGGGCTTCATGAAAAGCCCTGCCCTTCCAAAAAACCAAGGACCCCCTTGAAAAGTTTTCTCTCTATCTTCATTATTAGCAAATAAAACAAGAAAATAACCATTTGGATAAATAGAGATTTGTAACTCACCTTTAGTTTTCCAACTTTTTGCAGCCCAGAATTTGAAAGCAGATAGACTCGGACGAAAACCCATGAACCGACAAATTAGTCCTCTTTTTTCCAAATCTTCAATGCCAGTCTGAATGTTACCCATATCAAGCTTAACAATAGGAGTTCCATCAGCTGCTTTAAGACATCCCGACTCCATTTTCCTGGGATCAATCTTAGGCATTCTTAGAGGTTTATGGGAAGCCCTAATATTGATATTAGCATTGGGCTGAGGCTGTCCACCATGAAGGGCATCCCTAAAATTCATTTTTGGGACTGAGTCTTCGAAATTCTTACCCTTGACAAGGGTTTTCATAGTAGAATTATTTTGTGGGTGCACCTTAGCACCAGATTCACTTGAGATATGAGCCATTTTTTGATCAACTGCTTGAAACTTGTTTCGTGATCTCTTTAATCCTTGCCCTAGACGTCGTGGAAAGGTATGGTTTTCACTTTTCTTTTGTGCAGCAAATTGGAAGTCGTTGTCACTCAAGTTCACAGTATGATCTATTGAAAGATAAATTTCTAACCCATCTTGGATCCCCTGCAACATTTCCTGCTAAAATATTGAGCATAAACCACAAAAATATTGGTCGCTAGGGCCCGAAGGCCCTAAAAACCAACCTCTAGAGCTGCTTGCACTCAACCCAGATGAAACCCTCGCATAGCCGCTTGCCAAATATCTCATTCACACATAGGGATGCACTAGGATCTGTGTTGCTCCAAATGATATGAAAATTGGTGGAGACGTTCTAGGGTTTTTCAGGCATCTACCCTCAAAATTTCAGCTCAATTCGAGTCCGGATGAGTGAGATATGGCCGAAACGAGTTCGAAAGTTTGGGCAGTCCTACGAAAAATATCTAATCTATATCATCTATTCTAGATGATGTAGATCTTGGTGTTTAGATTCACCAATTTATTTCTTTGAGATGAATAAATTCCATAGCTTCTTTCTGGATATCCAAAATAGCTTCTTGCTTCACCAAAACTATCTCTATTTCACCTTGCTTTCCTAAATATTAATTTATAGTGGAAAACACCCCTTTCGGGGTGCCACTTTCAACAGGTTGCGCATAGGAGGAATGGAGCCTTGCCAGCCTCTACCAGTATATAGGACATTCCTAACTATACCATATATTTGCAGGATAGAGACAAGGGGAATGGAACCTAGGTCAGCCTCTACAAACACCCAGGGCATTTACCACTGCACCACAAAAAGCAGATAAAAACTAATTTATAGTGGAAAACACCCTTTTCGAGGTGCCACTTTCAACAGGTTGGACATAGGAGGAATGGAGCCTTGTCGGCCTCTACCAGCACATAGAACATTTCTAACTATACCATATATTTGCAGGATGAAGACAAGAGGAATGGAACCTGGGTCAGTCTCTACCAGCACCCAGGGCATTTACCACTGCACCACAACAAGCAGATCATCATTTGATTTAGTAATATGTTTTTATCCATAATTTTTTTGATGAAAAAGTGCAATAATTATAGTACTTCATAAAATAAATTTAGTACACTAATTCACAAAAAAAATGGGTCGATATAAAATCACACTCCAAAGTCTATGCTAGGCATAGTCATTAAACAAAATTAGACTAGCAGATCAACTATGAGCTATTTATAAAACAAGAGATACAGAGACTGAAGGAGTTGGTGGATCACGGTCCAAGAGGTCTCCTCATCCAGAAGGTGGATCTTGAGTGTCTAGTGGAGGATCCCAACCTAAATTAGCACCTTTGTTAATTGGTTCGTCTACCTGGTTGTCTTTTACATCCCTCCTATAGAAGATAGCAAGGCTGAGATATGGAAACTTATTGTTGTTGTGCCATCCTTGGGCTCCTCAGTCATAAGGTTGATAAGTACAAGGTGGCGAGTGATTTAGTCCCCAAATCCATGTTAGGGACTCCTGCGAGGATCTTGCAAAGCCTGATTGTGGTGATTGTGGGATTGGCTCCTACGTAGAGGAGAGGTTGTTGGAAGGATGTGAGCCATTGTGCATGGGGCATTAATCCAATGGTCCATAAAAGTTTGTAAATAATCCACTTTGTTCATTTGTATTTGAACCTGTAAAAGTACATTGGAAAAACATTTAGCCTTAGCAATCAATGAAAAATGGGTCTCAACAGATGCTCTAAAAAAATAGTTGTATTTGTGAATTCAAATATCAAATAAAATCTCCACTTTGAAAGTGTGCCATAGTTGGGTGTATTTGGCTTGCATGTTGGGCCAACCACCTAAAAGAATCATATGCTAAGATAAAGGCTCGTGTCTTATTGAAATCACAAATCCATGTCCATGTAGTTTGAACTCTGGAATAAAACCAAAATGATGTTTGATGTTTTCACACCATCCATAGAATGGGAATCGTAGGTTGGTAATACCTAAATGATAAATTCTATCATAAAGGAGAACTTGATAAAGGATACACCAAGAAAAATGGGTAAGCTTGGGTTCCATGATGGTGGACCAAACAATTTGAAATTTGTGTTGTCAAATTTTGTTGGTAGACTATAGCCTCCATCTATCATTGATTTTTTGCACCATCGAGAGATGAGGTGAAATCCATTCATATCCTTTGTTGGGATTGTACCTACAAAATAGGGTATTTAGGAACCATTTCCAATTTTTCCACCAAAGTTGAGAGGTTTTGATACCAATTTTATAAATCACTTATGGAGGGACAAAGTCCACAACCACCTAGAAGGATTCCATATTCTGATTGGTCAATCTGAATTTGGCTTTGGCTTTAGGCCAGGAAAGACAATTTCTTATCATGTTGGAAAAAAGTTTGAAATCACTCGAATCCCTCAGTGAAATAACTTTAAAGTATGAATCCATGGGACCTTAGCAAGGGGTTGGTCCTGGTGAGTGAATATAGACAACCACCACAAATATTGTTGGTTAACTAAAAGTCCAGTACTAAATCTATTCTCATTCCAAATATTTTTGGCCAAAAAGCTACCCTGTATTTGGATAGGCACCTAGAGAGTAATGATGGTCTTAAATTCAAGCTCCCTATAGGCTTTTCGGCCACATTGAGTGCCTAAAAAAATTCAATGATGAAGCAAAAATTTCCAAGCTTCGTTGTCTTCCAAGGCCCAAATGATCCATTTTTTGAAGCACTTGTGGAGGGACAAAGTACACAACTGCTTGGAAGGATCCCATATCCTGATTAGCCATCTAAATTTGGCTTTGGCTTTAGGCCATGAAAGCCAATTTCTTGTCATGCTAGAAAAAAGTCAAACCACTCGAATCCCTCAATGACAGAACTTTAAAGCATGAATCCATGGGACCTTGGAAAGGGGTTTGTCGTGATTGATTGTAGACAACCACCATAAATATTGTTGGTTAATTAAAATTCCAGTACTAAATTCATTCCCATTCCAAATTAGTCAAGGTTTAATGGCTTCCCAAACTTTCCAAATATTTTGGCCTAAAAGTTACCCTGTATTTGGATAGGCACCTAGAGAGTAAGGATGGTCTGAAAGTCGATCTCCTTCTAGGATTTTTGGCCACGTGGAGTGCTTAAAACAATGCAATGATTAAGCAAAATTTTCCAAGCTTCGTTGCCTTCTAAGGCTCAAATGATCCATTTGTGAAGCATTTGTGGAGGGAAAAAGTCCACAACCGCCTGGAAGGATTCCATATCTTGATTAGCCAATCTGAATTTGGCTTTGGCTTTAGGCCAAGAAATCCAATTTCTTGTCACTTTGGAAAAATTTCTAAAACCACTCAAATCCCTTAGTGAAATAATTTTAAAGCATGAATCCATGGGACCTTGGAAAGGGGTTGGTCCTGGTGAGTGATTATAGACAACCACCACAAAGAATGTTGGTTAACTAAAATTCTAGTACTAAATCCATTCCCATTCCAAATTAGCCAGGGTTTAATGGCTTCCTAGGCTTTCCAAATGTTTTTGGCTAGAAAGTTACCCTGGATTTGGACAACCTTAATATTAAGGATGGTTTGAAATTTAAGCTCCTTCTAGGCTTGTCGATCATATGGAGTGCCTAAAACAACGTAGTGATGAAGCAAAACTTTCCAAGCTTTGTTGTCTTCTACGATTCGAATGACCCATTTTGCACACAGGGCAATCCCCTAGTGATGGATGTTAATAGTTCAAGATATCCGAAGTCACATGGGAGAAAAAACTTCCTAGGTGATGAGGGAGCCTTCGTTAATCAAACAATGGATTATTGAAATGGTTGGCAAACCATTTAATAACCGGTCAAACTTACATACAATAAGAATATGGAGTAATGCACACTAGGGAGATGAAGAAAAATTGCATAGAATATAACACAATGTAGAAGAGAGAAGAATAAAAGGGAAGAAGAAGATAAATAGGTAAGAAAAGAAAAGAGAGATCTAGAGAGGAAAAGACACAAAATCTCAGAAGTGTGCATGTAGAAAGAGTGTGCAGAGAATAAGATAGAGGGTCTTCATAATGTTGGATATTTCACATTTTATGTAGCCTACGATACTTGAATGTTAATAAAATTTATTGTATCTCTTATGCCTGCATTTGTAAGAACACTGAATGTTGTAGGTTGTTTTTGTTTATTTTTAAACTAGAGTGCAGGTTGCAGGTGGGGTTGGTTATGATAATGATAGAACCAGTGATTGTTGTCATTTGAAGAAGACAAGCAATTGTTCACTAGTAAAGGAAACGTGTGACTACAGTTCATCATCCCTTAAGGAAATCTTCCTTGACTGGGAATAGAAACCTAAGTATCGTCGATAGAGTTTTTACCTTGTCATTCAAAGGAAGCTTACAGTTTCATGTAATACCAAGGCTCTATCATTCAAAGTAAAGAAGAAATTAATGTCTTGTATGATTGTTGTTAAATTGAACGATGTATTACCGTAATGAGTAATTCTAAATCGTCATACAAATAGGTTGTTGTAAAATATAATATTATCATACAAACAGATTGTCATACAATAAAATATTATCATACAAAGAAGATGACATAGTCGTACAAAGATATTTCCAACAATCATACAAAGATGTTTCCATACTTTCATCTTTATCGTCTCTTGTTGTTTGCATCACCAGGTTACACAATGAAAATATTTCCCTTGCTCAAAGGAAACCCATAAAAAATCTCCAATAATTTTTTCAAGCTTCTGGTAGGAAGCTTTGGAGGGAGCCCATCAAGAGTAGTACACATGGGTTGTAGCAAGCACCTTGGAGAAAACTTGGAATTTGCCTGCTAAAGATAGAGATTTTGAAATCCATTGTTGTAACTTCTTCTCAACTTTGGTAATTACAAATTGCCAAAGAGCAGAGGAAGAAGAGTGAAATACAAAGGGTATGCCAACAAACCTAAAAATTTTACCATAGTTAATTCATTTCCAAAAAAATTTATTAAGCCAATAAGGCTTGGGGAGGAAGGATTAACGATGACATTGCATCTTTTGCCATTGAATGTTGAATCCGGATGCCAAGAAAAATGTGTCCAAGCATTGTAGTGCCTCTTTAACACTAGTTTCTTCATCAAACGGAGTGAGGAAGGACTCATCTACAAGGTGGTCATTAACTAGCTGTTGAGTAGTGTGGGGAAGGGAGATGCCCTTAATCAGCCTTGATAAACTGTGTGGGCAAGTAAATATCCAAATCCCTCAACAACCAACACATAAAGTGTTGAATCAATTGGACAACCTTGTTGAATAGACAAAAAGAGGCCAAAGGAGGAGTATTGTTTACCATTTATGGTCAAACAAGTAGGGGCATATGCAAAACGCATATTGACATAGCAAATGAAGGTTAGCCCAAAGCCCAATGCTTGTAACATTGCAATGATGAAAGACCACTTGATACGATCATAAGCTTTGGCAAAATCAATTTTAATAAATAGGACTATTTGTTGAGATGTTTGAGCCCATTCCGTACATTCCCATATAGAAATAATGTTATCTAGAATATACTTACTTTTGATGAATCCTATCTATTCAAGAGAAAAAATTAGAAGAAACGGGTTTTGTAAATGAAGTGTCAAACCCTTAGCAATTATTTTATAAGAAAAATTCAATAAGGTAATAGGCCTCCAATTGCAAATTTTCTTTGGATCTTAATTTTGGGTATGAATTTAATATTACCCTTGTTGATGAGATCACCTAACATATTGGTATGGAATGCTTCCAAATAGACCTAAAACAAATCCTGACCAACAGTGTCCCATAAGGATTTGTAAAATTCGTAGGGAAATCCATCACAACTAGGGGCTTTATCATTGGCCATGGAGAATACAACCTTCCACAATTCATTTTTAGTAAGTAAGCAGTCACATAAGTCTCGTTGTGAAGTGAATAACCTATAGGATACCACATTTGTATATCACTACAAAGCAAGATTTTGCTAAGGTGAAGGAAGTTGGGCCTTCAAAACCAGTTGATCATGTCAAACAAAGTCTTATAGGATATCAAGGAGTTTTGATAAAATATGTTGACCTTCCCTGATGCATTTGATCTTTTAGGAGACCTAAGAACCTCACAAGGCTTGAAAGAATTCTTTGAAAAAACGATCCTTGACCTTAAGCCAATGAAGGTAAGCCTTGATTTGGACTCCCCAAGCTAGGTGAAACTCAATGATTTATTTTTTCTAGCAAATGTTGACTACTCGTAATTGTAGAGTTGCCGATAACGATGAAGTTTCTAGCTCAAATGTAGCTCAACTCAACTCAAAGGTGGTAGCCTTGTAGGAGCAGCAATAAAGAAGCACTAGCTGACAACCATGGATGTGAATAAAATGTGATGTACATTATTGCATTTTTTGACTAATGGCCCTTTAGCCAGATTAAATCACAGGTCCCAATATCCAGGATCTTAAACAAACTCAATATTAGAGCATTCAACTATCTGACCAATATCAATGAATATAACATTCATGAAATAACAATAATATAACTCAATAATAAACTCACAATATTATTGATGAGTCAAATATACAAGATCTCTGTTACAATTGAGTTACTATTCATTTGTTGATCGATCTACCATTCATGGAGCTTTGTCTCCATAATATAACTTTAGAAGATGACTCTTCAATACTTGGTTGTTTCTCTCCTCACATCCTTTCATATTCCTCACATATGACAAAACTCTCATGTTCCTTGACTTTACATCTTACCACATATCATGTGACTCTTCATTTGTATATTTGACACCTACATACATGACTCTTGACTTACATGACACATTGCACGCTCTCACACTTTATTACATGACACTTGGACTCTTCTAAAAACATTGATACATAATTTAGTGGAAATATAAATCACACTCCCTAATATAATATTTACAAATGTACCATGGAGGTACTTTAACATCTACCAATGCTACCAAATAATGTAATATCTCCCAACCAATCTTGTTATGGGGACGAGGCTCAAAATTCTATATGTGTTGAATGTGGGCTAGCATGGATGTTTGTGTCAGCAATGACATGTTTAGGAAAACTAAGACTTTTCCTTCTTGGCAGTGTCGCTTAGCCATTCAATGTGAAAGTGAATGAGAAAATGGTCAAAGAGGACAATATTCAACATGGGCTCCACTCGCAGAGAGAAACAGTTGGAGGTGAAAATGGGTTGACTTGTCAGCATGGCTTCGGCAAGCCGTTTGATAAATTTTTCCACACTAGATCACATGTTATTCCACATGTCCCAAATGGAATTAGAATGACGAAGGCTAGTATTGGGGTCGAAAAAGACTAACTTATTACACATGTAGTACCATGCAACCTTTTTGCCAACTATCCAATGCAATGGGAGGTTGCGGCATTTATCTGACACATATTCAATCATATTAAAATCTCTATAGAATATAATATGTAGTCCTCTCCTCAAGCACGCACCTTATATTGCATCCATCATCCTTATACACAGTCTTTTACCTTTGACCCATATATTTGTTGCATAACATAAACTAAAGAATTCCATGTGTCATCTTATCTTGGAGGTTGTTCCCTAACCAAAGGTCATGCCAAAAATGATGGTCTCCCCTAAATCTAGTTTCCATCTAATCCCTTTCTTGATCACTTCTCTACTCTCCAATAGATGGTTCCACTCAATGGAACCTTTTACAATGCTCATTTTCCTTAAGAATGTGACTTGGATCCTTCCCACCTAGGTACTTGTGTCTTAAGATCTAATGGAAGTGAGTTTCCCTCCTAAATTTCTCCCCATTTGATTAATCCTTCATAGGCCTACACCTCCCCATGCTTTCAATTGGTAAACTCTCTTCCATTAGATAAGGGGTACTCTTTTCTTTTCCTCCATACCAGTCCATTAAAATTATCTTTGCAGGCTCTCTATGTTGTCTTTGTATGTGGGTAAGGCTTATAGAGTTGCTTGGAGAAGTTGCATTTTCCCAACTTAGTTCAACCACCCCTTCATCGAATCAACTTTTTTTCAAATTGTTCAAACACTAGGTTCCAATGCACCTACTTGGTGGGTCCACAAATAATGGATTCTTTTCATTCTTCCTTGAATCCTAGCTAGGGTGTGTAGGAAATACAAGACTCTTATCCCAATTTATTTTTAGTCCAGCAACTTCTTCATAATATTCCAATATCCTTGCCCATACTTTGGCCTCCACTATACTTGTGGGGCATAACAAAATTGTATCATCAACAAAAAGTTGATATGATAAGTCCTCCATTGAGATAGCTTCCTTTAGACCTTGGATCTGGTGGGTGTTAAAAAATTTTAACAAAGTCCTACTCAGGGCTTCAACAAGAAGGATAAAAAGGTAAGGGGAAAGCGGGTCCCCTTGTGACCACTTGAAGTACTAAAAAATCTTTTGGTATTCCTCATCAAAATTGATTACCATGTTGTTTGAACACATTTCATAGTCAAATTTATCCATTTCTCCCCAAAACCAAACCATTACTCATGAAGCTTCAAGATACCTTATCATAGGCCTTATTCATGTCAAGCTTTAAATTCATTCCTCTTCTTTTACTTGTAAGCAAAGAGTGTAACATTTCATGAACTACTACTATTCCATCAAGGATTTGTCTTCCTTTAACAAATCATCCTTGGTTATCTAAGATGAGATCAGATTGAAGATTTTTTAGGTGTAAAGTCATAGCCTTGATTAAAATATTTTAAGTTGTGTTACATAGGTTGATCAGTCATAAATCCGCAAAAGGATTTGTTTTTGTCTTCATAGGGAGTAGAGCAATGAAGGCAGTATTCCATTCCTTGAGTAGTTTCTTTTTTTCATTATGCCTCCCTAATAGCCACCACCACAATTAGCCAAAATAATTGAAAAAAACCTTCCTAGAATCCATCTAGCCCTAGTGCATTCTCCTTACCCAAAGTGAACATCATTTTTTCAATTTCTTCCTCTAAAAACGGTTTGGTTAAGAAATCTTGTTGCTCATCCATTATCATTTGGGGGATGTTACTTAGGAAAAAAATTTCTCCTACTCTTCCTTGAATTGAATGACATTTCATGGGAACAAAAACATTTCCACCTTCTAACCAAGGGTTCTGATGCTCCCGTAAAGGCTTCATCAATTCAGGCTTGTCTACCATCCACTACTTCCTTTTCTACATTTATAGTCCATAATATATGCCCTAGGGTTCTACCTCTATCCCTACCCAAGGCTCTCGTGTCTACTAGGTTCTTCCTATTGCATGTTCCATGTTTAAGTTGCTCTTAATTGCCTTCATCCACCAATGAATCTTTATCCTATTATTGGTGCTCTTTTCCCTTTCTTTTGGCTATATTATTACTCTCACTTTTTGCTCAATTTTCTCTATTTTTTGAACCATTTCACCCTTAGAATTTTTTATTTTCTCCTATTCCTCTGCATCCTCATACAACTCTTCATGCAATTCTTCTTTTTCCTATGTTTTGTTTAGTTGTGCTATTAGCTCGCTTGCTACTTCATCCTCCTCCTTTACTATCTATTTCTCTTGCAAGGGAACTAAATGGTCCATGAGGGCCAACTCAATCTCTGCATCATCCAATTGTTGTTTACTTATGACATTTTTTTCAGCTACATTTTCTTTTCTTTTGCCTCCTTTGGCTACTATCACTTTGTTTCTTTGTTTTCCTACACCTCATGTCACCAAATTTCTGCATGCATAACAAAATGACAATGAAAGGATAGGTTTTCATAGTCAATATCCTATCACAAAGATAGAATCCAAGCCCACCATATTTACTAGTAGATATTGAAGATCTACCTTAACACATATTTGCACATAAATTGCTTGAGATATTTTCTTTGTTTCTAAGGCTCTCATATTCCCCCAATCCATTCCCAATGCCCTCTAAGGTTTTTTTTGCTATAAATCTATTGAAGACCAAATATTTGGGCCGAAATTGGGGCATTTTTCACCTTCTCTTGATTTGGATCAAGCCATAGTTCTGATTGTCACAGGTACAAACTTGAATGACCTAGGAACCATGGTCCTCCTACAAAAACCTTCATGCAATCTTCTTTTTGAGTAAAATATTGTAGGAAAAACTGCTTGGCCATTAGGGTTACAAAAGCTTCACCTCTTAATGCACATTTGAGGCAGATCCAATTTTAATTGGCAAGAGACCTAGCCATGCTCCAATAAACTTGCAAATCAGACTATTTTTTAACTCTTATAACTTATTATGGATATCCTCTTCATCCACTTAGACCACAAGGATGTCATCTTGTTGGCCTTTCTACCACATTTTGTAAAATCTACGTTGTTTACAGTTTTAGGAGTTAATCATTGTAAAAATGGTTGAGATATTGTATTTGTTGTGTTTTCACCAGTTGTCTCCTTTTAGTTGAAGTTGTTTTCTTTCAAGTCCTATGGTTTCTCTGGTTTATCTGCACTTTTCCTGTCATTTCGCATGCAAAAGTGTAAAGTTTTTAGCATAGGGCCATATCCTGGATAAACTTTATGTTTAAATTTTGTTTTTTGCAAGTTCGTTCCACTTTGTGCATATGGTAACATTTTCTGAGACTTAAATAATTTTCAAATCATGCTTCCCTTTTGAACGCAAGTAAGGGGCACTTTCACTCCACTGGTGGAGCGAAAGTGTTTTCGCTCCCTGTTGTGGAGCGAAATTTCCTATTAAAGGAAGGGGGAGAAAATGACTAAGTCTTGGCTAAGGCACAAAGTGCTTTCGCTCCATGTTGAGTGAAAGCCTTCCATAGAATTAAGTGTGTACGCCGACCAAAGACTTTCGCTCCACTTGTCGAGTGAAAGTGCTTTCGCTCCACTTAGGGAGTGAAATCTCCTTCTTGAGAGTCATGAAATTCAAAGCGCAGGAAATTTAAATTCATGGTCAAAGGTCTTGTCGCTCCACCAGTGGAGCAAAACTCAAGAAAAGGCACAATCGTCTTGTGGAAGGCCAAAGGCACTTTCGCTCCACTTGTGGAGTGAAAGCTAGCCATAAAGTAAAGAAGGCAAAGGTATGCTTTCGATCCACTTCTGGAGCGAAAGTACTTTCGCTCCAATTGTGGAGCGAAATTACTTTCACTTCAGTTGTGGAGCAAAACTCCAGGCGAGCCCCAAACACAGTGAAAGCTGCCTAGAGCCATCATTAATTGCTCAACCGATCCCGAAGCTGTGCTCTAAGTATTCTGATCATGGTAGATCAAGGGAACCTTATGCATTCAATGCTAAGTTATCCGTAAAATCAAATTTGTGTTGTTAAGTCGGTTTTGGATCAAATCTATCTGTCACCATCGTAAAAGTGGTTGAGCATTAATGTTTTAAGAGGCGGAATCCTCTATAAAAGCTAGAATTTTCTTTGTAACTAAGGATGGATAATATCTGCTAGAAAAGCAACTGTATATATTAAAATATACTTTTGAAACACGAACTTCTAGTTCCGGTCTTAAATATTTTGTCTTTGTGTATGCCTTTTATCATGTTATTTATGTTAAGTTAGTCACTTTGTCATACGACTTGAATTTTGTTTTTGGATTTAGCTGTTGGTAAAGGATTAATTCTGGAGTACCCCTGGAAGTTATGTAGGTGAGAGGATTTAGTGTCAGATTCTATTAAAATTTTACTGTTTTGATTGTTTTTGGTTTGAGGGAAAGGTTGTGTATCGTGCTTCTTATTCATCACCCTCATATTTCAGGCTTTCGGTCTCTTTTCCCATTCCTTTCAGTAATTTCCTTCTCTTTCGGCATCTTTTCTACCCCTTATCTCAAAACCAATTTTATTTTATTTTCGTAACCAACCCTACTGGAGATTGGCACGGAGGACATTTCTTTCCTTAGGCCATTCAATGCTTGGCAGTGGGTCTAGGGCGTTGTAGACTTAGAAAATCTATATCTAGTTCAATTCGATCGCCAACAATTCCTGGCACGTCTGGTGGGACGCAAACATTCCAAGTTAAAAGCAGTATTAATAAGTTGATGTTCATCTTATTACTATCGAATATGAACATCTGGCGATTTAGCTGAACTCAAACACCTCTGAATCTCGAAGACCAGTCTAAAAGCCCACCTTCATGTACATGAGATAAAGGGCTAAAAATACAAAAGAAGTCGAGTTCTTCGAGCTCGAAATCAATGCTTTGGGAGATCCTAGAGTGGTCTAGCCGAATATCCCATTAGATGGGACTTCTTCGCAATTGTTGTTGCTTCACGAACTCCAAATCCTGCCAGCACAGCAACTAGATTACCCTCAAATCTGCAAAATTCTCCAGTTCAACCGAATCCTCCAGTTCAATCAAACATTCTGAACATTTTGGTCTAGATAATTCAACCAAATCCACCAATCCATATGGCGCAGCAAGCTGCCCCTAAGCAATTCTCCACGTGGAATAATTTGGGACCTCTAGCTTTGATGGCTCATAACCAAGTACTGCTCGTAAAGTTGAAGGCTTTGCCTACATATGACGGTACAGGGAAAACGACTTACAAACACGTCAAGGATGTTGTTGCGCTAGCAACCATTCACCACATCATCGAAGAAGATATTATGGTGAGGTTGTTGGTGCTTTCGCTGAGAGGTAAGCTCCTCTACTGGTACTGGTCACTCCCGGCCGGCACCATCGCTACATGGGACCAATTGGCAGAACAGTTGATAAGGAACTTAAATGAACATGTGTACCCCTTCTCTTTGTTGCACCATTTTACCACCATCCAGAGGTATCCTCATGAGGAGGTAGACGACTTTAACATCAGGTTCGCTCGAACCTGGCAGAGAGTCACTGTCGAAATTCGGCCCACATCGGAGCAATCGGCATTCTACTACTTGAGAGCTTTCCATTCGGATATAAGCATGACCATCTGGCATGCTAATATCAATACATTCTCTGCCTTGTATGAGCATGCGTAGAAGGTCGAGGCTAACCTGATAGCTATTAAAAATTTACCTTCAAATGTGACTATGTCGATTTATCCAGACTTTCCTCAGAATATGTATCCCAGTGCATCTTCTCAGTTTATACCTTCATCTCTGATGTACCCCAATCAATTATAGAATCCCAATCCACAAAATCAAGTGGTAATCACTCCACAGTATCAAGCACCTATTGTTCCTCAACTCCTAGCTCTTGTTCAATATTTGGCATTGCCTACACCGTTGGCACCATTGCCATTACCCGCGCCTCGAGCAACCTTAAATGCAGACCAGATCAAGGAGTTGCAGGATCTGCAAGCATCAGTGAAGACGATATCCAATGAGATGATTGTCATGAGGAGGAAGCAAAATGATCAAAGCTTCCAGCCAAGAATATTTCCTCTCCCGATCACTAAAGAGCAAGCCTTTTCCTCCAACAAGGTCCCTGAAAGAAATTTAATGTTGGAAAGTGAAGAAGTTGATCCATCCAGCAGAACTTATTGGTGTACCATGTGCAACAATCCACATAGCAAAGAAACCTCAATGGTGTACCTCAACTATGTTCAGACACTAGTCGGTGGTGCTTACAGCAGTCAAATCAACATGATCAAAGAAGTTGGTCATAATTTCATGATGCCTTCCACCGAGTAAGTCTCAGTACTCACCAAGGCTGGGAAGAAGCCCATTGAAGTAGATCCAACCCAGATGGATCCGCTAAAGGTGCCTGCCATACCCAAACCATGAAGCAAAAACACCCAGTCGCTAGAGAAAGCTCCCGATCCAACGATGACCTCAAAGCAATCCGACTCACTGAAGGACTTCCTACCCCCATGAGCTAGAGAAATGGGTTTCCAACCCAAAGCTTTGACTTCTCAGCCACAAGCCGAGACATGAGATCAAGCCAGGGAGAAGCTTCGATACCCCTCATTGACCAAGCATCAAAGGATGGATGCAACGCAATAGTACTAGAATAGGTATGAACCTGTAAAAGGAGTGGGATAATCTGGCACTTCGACGTACAACATAGTCGAAGAGATGAAAAATGTCCCTACCAAGGTAAGCCTTTATGATGCCCTCTAACTTCTTGGTCAAGTATACCTCTTGTAGGAGTCTCTCAAGTCCGCTAGGGACGAGAGTAGGTTTACGCATATGGTGTTCACTCAATCGTTGACGACTTCAGCCACAAAGAAGAATAAGCCCCCACCATTCTACATTTCCCTTAGAATGGAAGGATGGATCGTACACAACTGCATGATAGACTCTGGCACTGCAATGACCTTCATGTCCAAAGCAGTGTGTGACATCATGTACATAGACTACACCCGGAACAGCCCTGGTGTGCTACAACTAGACGGGACTCCCATAAAGACAGTGGGAGTGATCAAAGATGTTCCAATCCTCCTGTACAAAATGTCACAAGTCACGGTCATCCAAGAGATCATGATGGTCAATCTTGAGCCATATTTCAGTATGTGCCTCTCAAGAGAATTCACGGCCAAGTTGGGAGGCTACCTATCCCTCAACTACTCGTAATTAGAAATCCCTTTCAAGGAAAATAAATTTAAGCTCTTGAACGAGAAGCCTACCAGTTTTCATGTCAAAAAACTTGAAGACAGGGAGAAAGGCTCACACCATGTTAACCTGATGACTGAATAAATGCAAGAAGTGAACCTGATGGAAGAATATCTCGATGAGCTCTAAGCTGAAGATGAATTTTATGTGAGCGATTTTAATGCCAACATCAGGACAGATTTAGGGTGCTACTCACTTACAAAGCCTGAAAAGGTTGAAATAAATGCACCTGAAGAAAAGCCCTCGATATTTGATCAGCTATGGAAACTTTTCTTCAAAGGCGTGCGAAGCAAAAACGACATCGGGGTTGGTGTCGCTCTTATCTCTCCTTTTGGAGAACAAAATACTTACTCGTACAGGTTTGCATGGAGCTATATGAATAATGCAACAAAGTATGAGGCTTTGTGCCTCGGACTCAAGAAAGCCAAGAAACTCGACATCAAGCAATTGTAGATATTCGAGGATTCCGAATTGATTTGCAACTAGGTCACCAACAAGTGTTTCTCCAAGCAGCACTATCTAAAGGTATACCACAACAAATTGTAGGGTTTTCTTGAATCCTTCACCCCACTGAGCATCAAGTCAATTTCACGAGAGTGGAATAAGCTTGCGGACATCTTGGCCTCCATCAGTGCTCGGTTCTCATCGACAGAAAACCTGATGCATAAGCCCAAAATAGTGAGGCGGATCTATAGGCCTTTTGTGCCTGATAAGAAGATCCATTGGCAAGTGTTTGACAATGATGAACAGCTTGTCAATTTTCTAGTTAATGAATCATCCTCAATTGAGAATTGGACTCTGGACAAAGAAGACCGCGAGGGATTGATCCTATTGAAAACAATCATATCCCTAAGGGTCTTATCATATTAGAAAGTCTGTTTGATCAGAACGACAGGTCTGTCATCCACATGAGCAAAGTAGACTGCAGAGAGTTCGTAGACTTGGAATTAGAACCGAGGAAAGTTATCAAAGTAGGGGTCGATTGCACAGCCAAGGAGCTCCAACAGATTCATGCCCTATGCAAGGAGTACCCTGATATCATCGCTTGGTACTATCAATATCTAAGTAGGTATGACAAGGATGTCATACAACACAAAATTGAGCTGGAAGAAGGGATCAAACCCTTCAAGTAGAAATAGAGGCCCGTCAACCCAAAGATCGAGATGCTGATGAGATTTGAGCTTCTGAAGATGCTTGAAGTGAAGATCATCTACCCGATCAAACACTCCTCCTGGGTGGCCAACCTCTTCCCAATAGGAAAGAAGAACGGGGACATTCGCTTGTATATTGATTTTCGAAATATTAACCAAGCGTCGCTCAAGGACCACTACTCGCTACCCCAGATTGACCTGATTCTTCACATAGTTGCGGGAGCGCAGAGGTTCTCTTTGTTGGATGGTTTCTTCGGCTACAACCAGATATGGTTCAAGGATGAAGACCAAAATAATATTGCGTTCACCACCAAGTGGGGAACCTTTGCCTATCAGTGTATGCCTTTCGGTCTCTCAAACGTCGGAGCAACTTTCCAAAGGGCGATGGACCTCACTTTTCGCAAACTGTTAAATCATGTCATCGTGATATACTTGGATGATATGAAATTCTTCTCCCACAAGAGGGAGGAACATAGCCTGCATTTACAACAAGTATTTGATAAATACCAGGAGTTTGGGGTCTCCATAAACTCCAAAAAAAACAATTTTTGCAGTGGAGGGTAAACTTCTCGGTCACTTGATCTCTGAGAAGGGATCCCGCCCGAGCTGAAGTGCTCCTCCGAATTCCACTGTAGTCGAACAAGAAATCCCTACAGTCCTTTTTTGAATAAATCAACTTCGTTAGGAATTTCATAGCTGACTTCGCCCAAGTAGTGAAGCCAATGATCGAGCTTCTAAAGAAAGATGTCAAATTCAAGTGGACTGATGTAAGGAAGCAAGCATTCCAAGAAATCAAGGAGCGAATCGCTCAAGCTCCAGTCCTCATAAACCATGACTATGCAAAGGATTTTATCATGTACGCCGTAGGGAACCAAAAAGCTACACAGTCGTTCTAACCCAAAATGGGAATATGGAGATGAGCGCCTGATAGCATTCCTGGGTCAAATCATCCAACCGCATGAAGGAAGGTATAATTTTATCGAAAGACAAGTGTATGCGGTGATGAAATCACTCCAGATATTTAGACATTTCATCTCCCAGAGTAATACGATAGTGTACGTGGTACACCCCAATGTCAAGAGTTTCATTATTCAGGTAGAGCTCGACAATAGAAGGGTTGTATGGGTCTCTAAGATCCAAGAATTTGATATTGAAGTACGCCCTACGAAGTTAGTCCGAGGTCGAGCGCTCTATCAGAAGTGTTGTAGCCTAAGCAGCAAACCCTGAATCGGAGCACTCTACACCTAAAAGGAACCTTGTCAACATGTCAGTTAGCAGTCTCTATTGGACAGATAACCTTGTCGATTTCTTCGACACGGGTAAATGTCCTTCTCGCTTTAATGCTTAGTAAAGGGGATTTCGCTTGCAGGCTGGCTGGTATGTTATGACACCCGACGGACTATTCTATCAGAATATCGATGGAGTCCTCTTAAGGTGCATGAGAGAGTCAGAGAAATCAAATACCCTTGAAGAGTTTCACTCTGGGATTTTAGGAGGTCTTCACAGGTAGGCCAATGGCCCTGAAGATCATCAAGGCAAGTTACTATTGGCAAATCCTCTTCACTGATGCTTTCAGGGTCAGTAACTGTTGTGACAAATACTAGCGCTACTCGGGCAGAACCTGAAATGCCTCTCTTCCTCTCCTCCCTATTCAAGCAGAAGCTTTGTTCCAGCAATGGGACTTAGACTTCATTGGGATCATTAACCTCAACTCCTCTACCGGCCACAAATATATTTTGACCGCTACGGACTATTTCATTCGGTGGTCGGAGGCAGTGCTAACCAAGCAGGCCAACCAAGACATGGAAATTTTTTTTTCTTCAAGGGTTGATCACTCGTTTTGGCATGCTTGAAGCGATCATTTCTACTAATGACTCTCCTTTCACCGACAAGTTCGCAGTCAAGTACGGGATTTATTTAAATATCGTGTCTAACTATACCCGCAGGGCAATGGATTGGTGGAGTCTACGAACAAGAACCTGCTACAAATTCTGAAAAGGTCCCTGGTAGAGAATAAGCAAAGCTGGCATCTACTTTTAGACCAATCACTTTGGACCGATCGTATTTCAATCAAGCTCTCAATCAAAATGTCTTACTATTCCCTGGTGTACAGGAAATACGCAGTCTTGCCCACGCACATAGAGCTACCCGCATTGCAGTTACTCAAGTGGCTCGACTGTGAAGAGGGCGAATTCGACCTGATGGAGGTAAGGTTAGCCTAGCTACTACAGTTGGAAGAAGACAGAGAAAAATCTTACGAAACTTTCGCAAAACATGTTGAATCCACCAAAGGTTGATTCGGTAAAAAGACTTTTGATAGAGCCTTCAATGTTGGAGATTTGGTCTTGAAATAGAAATAAAACAAGTCTAAGCCAGGGAACCACGATAAGTTCGACACATTTTGGGAGGGCCCATTTCGAGTCTCAGGCGTCAATCAGATCAATTCTTTCATCCTGTAGGACGTGGAGGGTTTTACTCTCTCGATTTCGGTGAATGGGTTTCTTTTGAAGTCTTATCACCAATGGAATTTCGAGAAGGTTGGATAAGTTCTTAGGTTCGTTCTTGTGTGTAAATAAAAAAAAAAGTGTATGTATTTGGTGTGTTTTCACTCCACTTATGGAGCGAAAGTGTTTTTCCCAGTTATGAAGCAAAATATAAAAAAAAAAGGATCCCGAGTGATGTCGTTTTCGCTCCACTTGTGGAGCGAAGCTTTCTTTCGCTCCACTTGTGGAGCGAATGCTTCCCCATTCCTCGTTTAAAAAAATAATAATAATAATTTGTTTTCGCTCCACTTAGGGAGCAAAAGCCCTCCCTGCATTTTTATATTTTAGTTTTGTTTTTATTTTAATTCCTTTTAAGGTCGTCCATCCGGAGGGCACCATGTGTCAAGAGAAGATAAACTTAAAAAGTGTGCCCTCACCTAGAAAATGTTATAAAGGCACTAGACGTATTTATCCAATCAAAGTGCTTTCGCTTCAAACGCCCCGAAATGTGCCTCCTCATGGCAAGTCCAAGTGAGTGCGCCTTTCGAGAAGCATGCACCCTAAGGAGGATTTCCTTAGTCGGTGTCGTTATTCATCATTTATGAGGGTGTTCTACTAGCGCGAGGGCGAATAAGAGGCGCACGATTCTACGTAGGATTTCCACCTGCATTAACTCCCAACGTTGGCATTTAAATCGATAGATCCAATCAAAGCGCTATAAGAAGAAGAGTTTCCAGAGACGTTTCATACCAATCTCTCCATCGCAGTCACATTTTCGTGCAACCCCTGCTCCACTGCAGTTTTTTGAGAGTTTGAATCAGAACATTTTGTTGTCAGACATGGATAAGAAAAGTGGGGAGCATACATAAAAGCCACCTAAGGACAAGACAACGTCCCCGAAGGAGAGTGGCTCGAAGAAGCCACAAAAGTGTGTAAAAAAGCCAGTAAATTTGATGTCGCCCGAAGACCTCTTCAGACTTCGGTACTGTTTGATGATGCATAAAGATATCAAAGAACTGTGCCAGGACGTCGAGAAGGCATTTGACGAAAACCCGACTAGAAACGCGTTGGTTGTAGTTCGTCACTTACACCTATTCTTTTACATGTGCACGCCCGTGCATAATTACCCAGAGTTTGTGTGGGCATATTGAGTGGTGTTTTAACCCGATTGTGAAAACACACTCTCCTGTAGGATCCGAGTCCTAAATCCTCTACTTGCAAAGAAAAACGATTTCTCCAAGGTTCTTATTATGCTAATTATTGATTATCAAGAATGCTGCTTAAAATGAAATGCTAAGAACACCTTAGGGTTTGCAAGTGGATGTTAACAAGGGGCACTGTGGTTTATTTAATTTGAAAGTGCAATGGACTCTAAAATAAAATCTGTTTTAATCTTTAATTCTGATGGATTTTTAGTGATTTATTCAAACACAGTAATTAAACTGCTGAAAATAAAATATGGGTTTGAAAAGCAAAGCAAAATAAATAAAAACGTAAAATAAATTACGATCGAGAAAGTTGTCATTAATCGGATGAAACCGAAGATACCGAGGCTTTCTACATGCAACCTAACCTAATGAACCCGCACATCCACACAATCCAAATAGGCCAAAGTGCGAGTCTCGAGGGTTTCGGTGGTAATTCCAGAAAACAGGCATTCGCATGAAGCAACCAAGAGATCTTGCATTAACTTCACCTAAAAACCTAAGAAATCTGGAAGGGAAAGATAGACATTAAATCATGCATGCAGAAGTAACTCCTTCTTTCTCATCCAAAAGATGCCAACTCTCTATATTTGTATTTAAATGATATCTCGATTACATTCAAAAATGTTCCAGGTGTAAAAGAAAATCCCAGAACAAAAAGAAGGAAATTGCCCAAGTACGGGCCTAGAATAGCACAAAGCTTTCGTCTCTACAACTCCGTATTCGGAAATTTCCAACCCCCTCTTCGATTTGCAATTCTGGTCTTATAATGTCTGACGCGGCTCTTCGATCTTCTCTGTCGCTTCATTTCACCTTCCTGCACATGACCCCTCAAATTCTTGCTTTTTCCCGCTTTGATTCACGCTCAAATTTGAAAACGCTTCGAAGTTCATCTCTGCATGTAATGCCTCTGCAAGTTTGACACCTGCACGCCACGTGTCCTGCTTTTCCTGTATCCTGTGTAACGCTTTCCTGTGAAAGAACCCGACAAAACTGCAAGTCCGCCTGTTCACCTTCCCGGCCGCGAAATCACGACATGTCGCGATATCGCGACGTCTTTCTCGTCCGTACGCGTCCAACGGCTTTTCGTAGCGATATCGCTACTGTTTTCAGCTTCGAGTCTTCTTTCCAAATATGGCAGCGATATCGCTACCGTTTCTCTGTCGGGCCTCCTTGGCAACTTTACGTCGCGACATCGCGACCATTATCATCCTCTTGCCCTCTTTCGACAAACCGTCGCGATATCGCTACCGCTTCTCTGCTTCGAGCCTGATTTTCATTTCCGTCGCGATTTCGCGACATCTTCCTTGTACCGTACAACTTTGCCAAAATGCGTCGCGAAATCGCGACACCTTTCATCATCCGTACGTCTTGGCAAAACCTGTCGCGATATCGCGACGTTTTTCCCCCTCGGACCTTCATGCAGCTTTCTGTCGCGATATCGCTACCGCTTTTTCTTTCCGTACGCCTCCCCGAAACACGTCGCGAAATCGCGACCATTTTTCTGTTCCGCACGCCTTGGCAAAACCTGTCGCGATATCGCGACCATTTTCTCCGTCCGTACAGTTTGCCAAAACACGTCGCGAAATCGCGACCATTTTCTCCGTCCGTACAGTTTGCCAAAACACGTCGCAAAATCGCGACCATTTTCTCCGTCCGTACACCTTTGCTGCAATCGGTCGCGAAATCGCGACGTCTCTCCTCTTCGAGTCCTTTAGCTGTTTCCTGTCGCGATATCGCGACGTTTTTCCGCTTCCGTACACCTTTCCAAAACACGTCGCGAAATCGCGACACTTTTCATCACCCGTACGCTTCGGCAAAACATGTCGCGAAATCGCGACCATTCTCATCCTTTTCCAACGGCATGTCGCGATTTCGCGACACCTTTTCTTTTCTCCTCAGCGACATGTCGCGATTTCGCGACATCCTCTTCATCCTGGTCACCGACACGTCGCGATTTCGCGACCCTTTTTCTGTTTTGTTTCCGTTGACCGCGTTGACAGCGATTTTTCGACATGTCGCAATTTCGCGACAATTTTCCGGCTTCGGTCGCGATTTCGCGACATGTCGCGATTTCGCTACCTGTCGCGATTTCGCGACCCCTTTCTACACTTGTGCATTTTCTCTTTTTCTTCAATTCTGGCATCTGGGTCACTGAGATCCTTCCTGAAAACCTGCAAAAAGGTGGGTCCCCACCAAGTGGGGTGTGTTGTGGATCAACCACAACAGGGCAATTTCACAGTTTTATGATGCCCAAACGAGAACAGTGTGAGATTCGAGTGGGAATAGATTGTTCCCCATTACAGTTGATACTATCTAAGAGGCTTTTGCCTGCGGGAAGAAACCTTCGACTAATTTCCTCCCAAATAAGATCAATTCTGAGGAGAGCGATAGGTATCAGCCCATGCCTCATATGTGTCGGTTCATGAGAGAGCAGTTGGGAGGAGTACCATCATCTGGGGAGCTTCCCAAATTACCCAGGCGCCTAACAGAGTTTGTGCACCGTAATATTTATTCGATTATGGCATGGGTGATGGGACTCTCTACCAACGCTATAGTCTACGACTGGCAGGTGTCCATGGCAGAGTCCATTTTTCACAACAAAATCTATTTTTTGTCTAAGATGAAGCCGAATGTCCTGCCAATTTTTTTGACTGGGCAGAATGGGTAGTGTGGCAGATGCACCTCTCATTATCCTACCTATGGAGCCGCAAAGATGATCAATTCAGACATTGCTCCTCTCTCACCTAGTATTTCTTCTACCACCTACATGAGTGCTTCCCCTTCATCCCCAAGAATTAGACTGACAAAGAAGGCAAGGTGTTGTCTGTCTATCTCTGGATGCAGAGTTTTTCCAAGGACGAATTGTACTACAATTTTAACCGAGTTTTCTTGGGGTCAGCGTTGAAGTTGATCTATGGTCACTACGAGCGAGTTCCCGTAGATCTGAGAGACAAAGTGGTGGATGAGAAGTTGGGGGACATTTTCCTGCTCACCCAGGGCTTGGTAATCAGAATTTTTGGGTTCATGGATAAACCCTTCTTGTTGCCCTATTACGCCATGTCGTACCTATTTGCCCTAGAGGTCACCCGACAGTGCGACTTCACCAACAAGTCGTACGGGAAAGGCAGGGGAAAGAAGCACACATGTCATATGCCCTTTGAGTTCGTAGCCATTAAGGTGATGCAGTGTGGTCAAAATGTTGTCCTTTCAGTGATGTACGACTTCAAGTCTATTGAGCCCCCCCAACACTGGAAGTACGATCCGTGTGACGTCTTTCGAAATTTCATTGGAGCAAAGTCTTGCCCAACAAAATAATCCTACAGGACGCGAGTTGGAGTGGCACATCAACAAGATGGTGCCCTTGCCCCCTTGGCATGGTTTTTACACCGTAGAGGTTGACTACGATCCAACTATCAACCCAAAGCAGAGGCTTCCCAGGGACGTATACCAAGCGATGAAGGAAAAGCTGCGACATTGGTCAGATCGCAATATAAAAGAATGGTGGATCATGAGGGTCCACAATAATAAAATGCTCTCTAACTACCCAATGGCGTTGGACGATAAATTCTCCATAGTGTATGATGAAAACGCAGACACCTATCGAGCCTCATTTTTCGATATTGTACCATGGAGCACACAAAGCTATGACGACGTGGATGACCTGGCAGTAAAGAAACACTTGGTGCAGGGCAAGGGCAAAGCAATCCTGAGCGGTTCGTAACTAGCTGGAGAGAGTGGGCCATCGCCTCATAAGAAGCAGAGAGTCTTCCCGAAGAGAAAATCCGAAGAGATGCCTCTCTCGCAGCAGGCAATGAAGAGATCACGAACCAGCGCTCCAAGGGCCCCCAAAACGAGATCTTCTACAGTACCTGAAATCCCTCCATCGAGTTCTCCTAAAGTGCCTATCATAAAGAATTTGGAAAAGTAGAAATGAGGGGTGGAGGTGATTGACGTAGAGGCAATGAACGTGGAGGAGAGAGAAGACCCACACACGCAGTATTCTGCTTCCTCGACTCCTTTGATCACGGAGCCCGAAGGTACGTATTCACTCTTGTCTCTTTATTCTTCCCTATCTGTAGCAATCATTTCCTCAACGTCTGAAACCCTAGTTGTTGCTCCTATTTCTATTCCTCTGCCCCTTAGTGCAATTTTTGATATTTTGATTTCCCCAACCCTTTCATCACCCTCAATTGCATTCGCATCTTTTGCGACGCGCCTTAATGCTTTTGCAGTCTCTACGCCTGGTAGCTTTTCTTTCTCTGTTTCGTAAGACCCTATCGTTGATATTTCCGTCATCGCAAAGGTAAACCCATTTTCCTTTTTTTCACCCTCTGCTATCATGGCATCGGTTGCATCTGATGTCTTAACGCCTAAGCCCACCATCTCCGCGGTTGTTGTCCAGACTCAAGCGCCCTTGAGGGTTAGCGCAGTCGCTTCCCCTCCTGTTTCCAATATGTTGTCTGAACTTGAGCCGCAGCCTCATCTCTTTTCATATACATTGATCATAGCAGTTCAGGAGCCGCTCGAAGCTGAGTTGAAGATGATGCAGCACCTTGCAGTTGCGGAGAGCATTCGCAAGGTGCGTCATAGTTCATCATGCTGGCTGAGGGACCGTAGAAGGAAGGATACGCAGTATCTAGTGCAATCCGAGAAAGCATCCATTATCAATCCAGAATGGAAGGAGATTCACATGGTAGATAAAATACCAATGGTTCATAAAGCCCCTGGGGAGATGACCCCGGCTGACTACACTTACCTCCATACCATGGAGGACATGACAACGATTAACACAGCACAGAATATGGGTAACATTGCAGTCGAAATGGGCTCCGTCTATTTCCATGGCAAGCACTACAAGGAGTGCTTCTTTGAAGCGCAGGCCAAGAACTTCGAGCTTGAGGAGGACTTGGCAAAGGCGAGGAGATATCTTGAAATGCTCGAGTCTAAAGCCGCACAGTTGAAGCAGC
The DNA here is from genome assembly GCA_028583015.1 of Wollemia nobilis. Lineage (NCBI taxonomy): Eukaryota > Viridiplantae > Streptophyta > Pinopsida > Araucariales > Araucariaceae > Wollemia > Wollemia nobilis. Next base: position 15,798,524 of record JAQPPZ010000541.1, read on the forward strand.
GCGTGGTTTCTCTAGAGGTTGAAATTGATGAACATTCCAAGGTGCGCACCTAAGCAAACCAGCACGTGCAGGCACTGACCGCTTAGGTCCAGCAGTAGCAGGCTAAGTTAGCAAAGAAGACGTCACAGCCTATCGCGTTCTCTAGGAAGCTCATCAAGGAGATGCGCCTGCAGTTCCTGGAAGATTTCCCAACGAGAGCTGTGCGTGGAGTCATGATATTGACCTTTTTCAGAGAGGCGCAAGATGCAGTTGCCGCTGGGAGCTCTATTTTAGAAGTTGCTCAGACATACATTGATCTTTGGCTAGACTTAGCCATGCAGATCCAAAAAATTGAGAATGTGGATGCCCATCTGACTCCTATGAGCCCCTTGGCTCGATTCTAGACAACAGCGAAGATGACCCTACGCTCTTTCTTCACAAAGTTCCAACTAACCAAAGAAGCTCGTAAGCTCTTAGACACCCTTGAGCAGGAGAGACATTTCGCTGCAATATGTTAATGCCCTCTTGTAAATCGATATCCCCGACTTCATAGACAATGAAGGACCCATTCCATCACTCGAGGAGTTAATACCGATATGTGCGGCATTCCTCAGCAACGCCTCAGACGTTGACGCTTGGGAGGATCTAATTTCAAATGCACAGGTGATACCTTTCATGGCCAAATATGCCACAATTAAGTCTTTCTTGCAGGAGTTCGACCGGAGGCTAGATCTTGCTGATATTGAGCGAATTGAGACCTTCAGTTACCTGATCCAAGAGCTCCATAAATAGCCAACCTTTTGCCTCAACCATTGGGTCTATTCTTCTGCAGTATATGAACATGTGTTTAAGAGCTCTCTGGAAAGATTTCTCCCCCAGCAGCGCTAGCCATATTCTAAGGAGGAGGCAGAAGGCGAGCAATATAAAGAAGAGGAAAAGGATTGACTTGAAGAAGTACTAGAAAGCAGCGATGAGCAGTTCGAGGATGCTGAAACTGAGGATTACTCTGCAGGTCTGGGATCTTTGCATTGAGGCAGGATCAATACCCTATGAGCCGCCAGAGATGTTGGCCTTTCTCTCACATTTTGTAAAATCTAAGTTGTATGCAGTTTTGGGAGTTAATCATTGTAAAACTTCTCTTTTTCCATCAAAAATGGTTAAGATGTTGTATTTGTTGTGTTTTCACCAGCTGTCTCCTTTTACTCAAAGTTGTTTTCTTTCAAGTCCTATGGTTTCTCTGGTTTTTTTCACTTTTCTTATCGTTTCGCATGCAAAATTGTAAACGTTTTAGCATTGGGCGATGTCCTGGATAAACTTTTTGTTTAAATTATGTTTTGTGCAATTTCATTCCACTCTGCGCATATGGTCATAGTTTTAGAGACTTAAATAATTTTCAAATCATGCTTCCCTTTTGAACGCAAGGGGTACTTTCGCTCCACTGGTGGAGCGAAAGTGTTTTCGCTCCTTTTTGTGGAGCGAAAGTTCCTATTAAAGGAAGGGAGAGCAAATGACTAAGTCTTGGCTAAGGCACAAAATGCTTTCGCTCCATGTTGAGCAGAAGCCTTCCATAGAATTAAGTGTGCACGCCGACCAAAGACTTTCGCTCCACTTAGGTAGCAAAAGCTCCTTCTTGAGAGTCATGAAAGTCAAAGCACGAGAAAGTCAAAGCACGGGAAAGTCAAAGTCATGGTCAAAGGTCTTGTCACTACACCAGTGGAGCGAAAATCCATGTCGCTCCACCAGTGGAGTGAAACTCAAGAAAAGGCACAATCGTATTGTGTAATGCCAAAGGCGCTTTAGCTCCACTTGTGGAGCGAAAGCTGGCCATAAAGTAAAGAAGGATCCAAGCAAGGCAAAGGTATGCTTTCGCTCCACTTCTTGAGTAAAAGTACTTTCGCTCCAATTATGGAGTGAAACTCTAGGCGGGTCCCAAATACAGCAAAAGTTGCCTAGAGTCATCATTAACTTCTCAACCGACCACGAAGTTGCGTTCTAAGTTGTTCGATCATGGTAGATCATGGGAACCTTCTGCATTCAATGCTAAGTTATCCGCAAAATCAAATGTGTTATTAAGTCGGTTTTGGATCAAATCTATCTGTCACCATCGCATAAGTGGTTGAGCATTAATGTTTTAAGAGGCGTAATCCTCTATAAAAGATATAATTTTCTCTGTAACTAAGGATGGACAATATCTGCTAGAAAAGTAGTTGTATATCTTGAAATATGCTTCTAAAACACAGACTTCTGGTTTCGGTCTTAAATATTTTGTCTTTGTGTATGCCTTCTATCATGTTATTTTTGTTAAGTTAGTCACTTTGTCATACGGCTTGAATTCTGTTTCTAGATTTAGCTGTTGGTAAAGGATTGATTCTAGAGTACCCCTGGAGGTTATGCAGGTGAGAGGATTTAGTTTCGATTTCTGTTAAAAGTTTATTGTTTTGATTATTGTTGGTTCGAGGGAAAAGGTTGTGTATCATGCTTCATGTCCATCACCAACTTATTTTAGGCTTTCGATCTCTTTTCCCATTCCTTTCAGTAATTTCCTTCTCTTTCGGCATCTTTTCTACCCCTTATCTCAAAACCAATTTTATTTTATTTTTAGAACCAGCCCTACTGGAGATTGGCACGGAAGACATTTCTTTCCTTCTGCCATTCAATGCTTGGCAACGGGTCTAGGGCGCTATAGACTCAGAAAATCTATATCTAGGCCGATTCGATCGCTAACACATCCTCCACTTGCAATACTTCAATTGTCCTTGGCTATCCAAAATGGTGGTTCCAAGAAGGGTTTCATCTGCCAACTTTATATTTTCCTCTCAATGTATCTATAAAAGAGAGCTTCTTAGGGTTTCTTGTTGGTCAAAAATCTGCCTTAGGTATGGAAATTTTTATCCATCCTTCCTGGACCCGGCCAAAATTGAAATGCCAAAAGAAAGAAATGCCTCCCATGCCAATATCCAAAGAGGGTTGGTTCCCTTACTATTCTAACTTGGGGATTTGAGATTAAGGAAACAATAGCACGTGACGTGATGAACAATATGGCCTCAAGCCAGATGAACAAGCGTGATGAACAAACAACACGATAACTTAATTGTACTCTAAACCAATAGCACTTCACACAAAGAAAGTAACAGAAATTAAAACTAGATGTCTTATATGTGCAATTTCCAAAGTTCTTTTAGTGTTCACCCTCTATCAAAAGCTAAATCCAGACGTAGAATTATAGCCCACAGACAAAGCAGAGAATTTGATAGAAATATAAGATAGAAAACATACACAAAGAGAAGTCCAGGATTAGATCTAAGGTTTCTTTTTATTCATAGCAGAATTCATGTACAGCAAGTCTCTAGCAAAACGTCCATCATCTTACATTGGAAATGCTAGTTTTTATAGAGGATTCTGCCTTTGAAACATAAATGTTCACCCACCAAACATCATGGTGGCAACAAATATTGGATTTGAGCACTCATCAAAAAGTAATGAGGCATGGCCTGTGATGCGTAGTCGTTATACCATCATTAATTCTCAATGAATTTGTCAATCCAGGGCTGTGTACAAGGCTATCTGCGGAAGAAGTGAAACAACTATAACTTAGGTCAATCTAGAGCAACAGGTCTTATTGGTGGAACCGGTTGTGTGGGGGGTTTTAGGACATTCCTATCTCTAATTGCATAAATTAAACCTTAATCTAATTGCAGAAATGGAAACTAATCATTAACTACATAAATGAAATCCTGATTTACAATTGCAGAATGAGACCTAATTATGTTGCAGAAATAACAGTTGTAGAATTGAAAGTCTGATTCTAATTGCGGAAAGGAAATCTATTTACTTTTGTAGAAATGGAAATCTAATTATAGCATGGAAAATAAAACCCTGTCAAGACTCGCATAAGAGAAGGTTGTCAATCTTCCGTGCGAGGGGTTGACAGACAAAACACAAAATGCAAGAAATTGCGAGAAAACAGCAAATTCTAGAAATAACAGTCTGAAATAAAATGGAAGCTTTTTTGAAAGTAAAGATTACAGACTAAAACATTAAGCACAAGATTAATCTAAGCATAAATAAACTAAGACTGCAGATATTGTCAGTTGTTTACAAGCAATTGAAATAACAAGTTCTACAACTCATTCTGCTGCAGCAAAATCAAAATAAAAACCTGCTGTTAGTCCTCCTCCTAGGTCTGGAAGTGGCCAACCTCCTTGTCTAGAAGAAGGTATGAGTCTCTCTCTCTCTCTAGATCTTAATCACACTCATTTACAAGCAATATGAAATAGAACTGGTGCACTTTATTGATTAAAGAACATGATTACAATAATTCTGCTGAAAACCTGTTACAGGACTGTAACAGTCAAATTCTACTTATTTTCTCTACTTTCTGCTTTCTCCTAGCTTCCTTACTCTTTTCTCACTACTTACTACCTACTAGGCTCAACCTGAATGGGAGCAATATTTATAGATGTCCTATGATCTAATTACAAACAGAGAATATCTCAAAAGATCTAATCCTACTATGCTGCAACAAATTCTAGGTTTATTCTAATTGATCTTTCCATTAATGATGGCTTTGGTCGGCAATGACGGCAAAGACAGATGGAAGATCTTTTCCTTTACCTTTTTCGACCTTTATTTCCCTTTTTCCGACTTCAAAAATCGGTCAACAAGTCAAAGCACATTCTGTTTTCATTCCGGAGATAAGTGGCTTCATTCCGAAGACAATGCAATTCTCATTCTGAAGATACTGCAATTCTCATTCCGAAGATACTGCAATTCTTCATTCCGAAGATCCGCTCATTTCGAAGATAATGCATTCTTCATTCCGAAGATCCGCTCATTCCGAAGACATTGTGTTCTCTCATTCCGAAGATATCTGTTCATTCCGAAGATACTTCGGAATGAACAAATGTGTGCTTTTCCAGTGATTTCTTCTGCATCTCTCGGGTGGGTTATCTCCTAAGATCAAATTCCAATGGTCTTCATCTCTTTCCACATGTGAATTCCATGCCTTGCTATTTATGGACAGCTGGCTAGAATTTACATGGGAAAGACCGATTTTTTTGCATAGGAACAGTTTGCTTGCACTGTTGCCAAATTTAGGTGAAATAAATGCTTGAGACAAATCAAAACATGATTAGTGAAATGCTGCTATTATTCTAAGCATATCCCATTTTAGCAAGTCATAGCAAAAAGAACACAAAACTATGCAAAAAGCTATAAAAATCAGCATATAATATTCCAAATACATTGATCATGCAAAATGGTTAATATACAGCATATTGAATCAACTTAACTAACATATCAGATAAAACATAAGAGTTTATAGGCAATTTTAGTGTTCAAAACATGTTATGATTGAGGCATTTCCGGGCCTCATCATTTTCCCCCCAACTTATATTAATGCATGCCCTCATGCATTACGTTGAGCTATGGAATCACATATGTCCATGTTTAGATTCCATGACCTGTAGAATAATTTCTTGCCTATATAATACCCCTTGTTTTCCTGAATGTTTCGAGCCAGTCTTCAAACTGTTCATCAGGTTGGGCATCTTCCTCAAAGTAGAATGGAACTGGAGTAATGATGGTTGGAGGCCTAAACCTAAGACCTATCCAGTTATGTTGCATGATTTCAATCAGTTGGATTACACCTTCTGCTCTTCTTCGGGACCATTCTAAGTTGATGGGGGAGATGGGTTCTCTTTTTCGCAAAGACATGGAAAGTTCAGCCCATCTGTTTCTACTTGAATAAACAATACAATTGACAAATTTCTTATCAAAATACTTTTAAATCGATCATAATCACTACATTGGATGTTCAACCAATATCTCTTCTTCTGCAACAATTTGCTCTTGTTCAACAGTTCTATAAAGCTGCTATAATTGTATCCACCATATCTATAGCCTATTGAACTATAGCCTCCAAATTATCCTGCCTAATTTTTCCTCGACTATCTGTTCAAGGAATTCTAGAAAATTTTAGAGGTTGGTTGTATTTCTGTGACATCTGGGCTGCTTTGTCCTTCTTCTTCCTCCATAACCTATTCTCTGTTTCTTTCAAATGGATTCTAGTGGACCTCCTAGTTCCAGATGCAAACTTCTTCTTTTTGCTCTATTTCCTAGTGTCAACAGGGGTTGTGGGGATAGTTTCAGATGCCTCTATTTCCTTTGTTATTTCTTGTTCTGTCAAATCAGTAGTCACTCCAAAAAAATGAACCTTCTTTTATTTTTCTATTCTGCTGCCAGTTCTAGATCCTCTTTTTCTTTGTTTCTTGGTTCGTGAAGTTGAGGGTTCAGGAGCAAGGTTTTCTATTGCTGCTGCTGGGTGTGGTTCTATAACAGCTTCTGTGGCAATTTATGTTTCATCTTCTGCAGTAGTTGTTTCTTCTTCTTCCTCATCTTCATCCCTAAAAATGACATCGTTTAGGGTAGAGTAAAACCTATCAAAACTCCTAGGGTTTCCTCTAAAATGGTGTTGGCAAACTAGTTTGATGAGGCCATGATGGCGAAGGCTTCCTTTACCCTCCCGATATCTCTTTGCCATGTTTTTTAATTCTTGATACAAGTATAGGGGAAGATTTACCCTAACTTTCGATTGTTGCTCACCATGTCCGAGATGGTTCAAAATTCGTAGATGATGCCTTGACAACGAGCACATATCGCCCTTCACAGGTTAGGAATTTAATTACCCAGGTGGCTACTTCATCCCAGGGTTCCTGTAGACTGGCCCTTTTTAACCCTTTGCATGTGTTGTTATGGGTTAAATACTACGGCTCTCTATCATTTTCTTCTACAAATTGATTAACTACATTTGCCAATGTATTCTTGCCGAGATCTAGAAATTGAAATCCCTTCTAATGGCGGCTCGATAATCGACTTAAAATTTTAGGGGTTACCTCAATAGTCATGTCGTTAACATGTGCTCGGTTGTTTCTGAATGTATGGGCGAACATGCCAGCCAAATCTTCAGAGGACCCATTAAACTTATCCAGAAATGGCATAAGCCCTCCATCTTCAAAAATCTGCAGGACTGCCAGATTTTCTCGGAGGTAGGTGGTATCTGCTGGTTTCGTTTTGATCTTTCACCCCATATTTTCTGTTTAAAAACCGTTCACTGTTGCTGCTATTCCTCTGCTGGATCTCTGGTTTTTTATGTTGCAGATTTGCAGGGTTTAGTTCGAAATCTTCGCTTGCCCTGTTTCTCGTCTTCTTCTTCGGAATGAACCGTAACCTGAGCACTATACTTCGCAAACACGTCTTCGAAAAGAAAGGTGGCACGCATTTCTACTGTTGCACCGAACACCTGTCCGTCAATGATTGCGTGGACGTCCTTGCCGTCAGATCCACCTCATTCGGTTTTAATTTTTCTGTTTAGTCCGTAGATTCTCACGTGCAAAATAAACCATGTCTTCCTTGATTCTAGTACCATGCAAAATAAACCATATCCTTGCTGACACGTGTTCCTTTTTATCGTATGCAGCTAAAAGAATTTGATTTTGTCGTACCTTGTCTTTCTTGGATGCCACGTGGAAATGCTCTTTTCGAAGATTATAATTTCATTCCGAAGACAGGCCTTCATTCCGAAGACAAGTCTTCTTTGCAAATTTAAATCTTCATTTCGAAGATTAATCCTCATTTCGAAGATCAATCCTCATTTCGAAGATCAGGTTATATTGCGAAGGTAAATCGTCATTCCAAAGACAGATCTTCATTCCAAAGACAGATCTTCATTCCAAGAAGATCCAACAACTGTCATTCCAAGCAAACAAATTCATTCAAGACAAATTGTCATCTCCGAAGACAAAGCTTCTTTCGAAGACAAAGTGCAACATTCATTCTATTGTCATTCCGAAGACAATTTTAATCCGAAGATAATACAACAGGCACTGTGTTTGGCATTCTTGTTCGGAAGATTAGGCAGAAATCAATATTTTCATTTTCAAAACATGTTTTAAGTATGCCAACTCTTATGAATACCTTTTATGCTAATGGTTAATTGTCATATACTATACACCAATCATTTTACAATGAAGAAATGTAAGAAATATATACTGATAAAAACAGTTAATGCCGGTTTTGAAGAATGACTGCCTTTGTTGATGTTACTTGAGATTTTCTGCAACATTTCAAAACAAGTGCACTTGGTGAATTTGTACAATGATGGTTCAGAAATTTCTCAAGGTTATGCATGCAGAAAACTGGTTTTCATGCATACCAACCCAGTAGTGCCTTAAAAAGGTTTTCACTGCTGAGTTATTCATTTTTCTCTCTTTTTTCTTGATTTTCCCTTCTCTTTTTTTTTTTTTTTTTTTTTCTCTCTTTTCTCTTTTTTTTTCTTGATTTTGACTATGCCCATGAAGGAATTTCATGATTTCCCCTGAAACCATGCCCATGAAGGAATTCATACTCAGAATTTATTCATCTTTTTGTTTTCTATTTTTTTTTTTTTTTTTGTATTTTCTACTTTTTCTTGAAATCCATGATCATGCTGATTGTTTTGAAGTGGAAGAGGGAATCTCTTCCACTTGTTGTGTATCCAAACTATCAAGTTGTTGCAAGAATTCTTCTTTAGTCAGAGGTGTATGGTACACCCTGAGGCGATGTCCATTTACTACCAACTTTCTTTGTGATCCATCAATAGGAGATAGACGAGCTGCTCCATTGTCAAATACCTCTTCAATCTAGTAAGGTCCCAACCATCTAGTTCTCAGTTTTCCAGGGAAGTCTTCATAGCGAGAATCAAACAGTAAAGCCCAATCTCCTTGTTGAAGTTTCCTCTCTTGAATGTGACTGTCATGCCATGACTTCCTCTGCTCCTGAATTACCTCGGTTTGGTGTAGAGCATCCAATCTAAGTTCATCCAATGCATTCGGTTGCAGAATCTCTCTGTCATGTGTACTGCGACAATTCAATTCCAATTTCCAATGTTGTGCGCAATGTTAGTAGCTCAAATTCAATAGGTAAGAGAGGCTTTTTACCAAAGACTAGTTCATAAGGTGTGAATCCAGTAGTGGACTTCCAAGTAGTATTGTAGGCCCAAACTGCTTCGGGTAATTTATCTAGCCAATTTCTCCTATGAAAAGCTACTATTTTTGTCAAGATGCGTTCTAGTTCCCTGTTTGTTACCTCAACCTGGCCATTTGCTTGTGGGTGGTAAGGTGATGATTTCCTATGTTTGATTTCATACAATTCTGTAAATGCCTTTATGACTTTGGATGCAAATTGGGGTCCTTGGTCTGTGGTGATAGACCGTGGAGCTCCAAATCTCTAAAAAATCTGAGTATACAAGAAATCAATGACCTTCTCTTCATGAGCATGTTTGAAAGCACGCACCTCTACCCACTTTGTCAGGTAATCGTTGCATACTAGAATATGCACCTTTCCTTGAGAAGGTGGATCAATAGGTCCTACAAAATCAAGCCCCCACCTCTCAAATGGTTCTAAAACCATTTGAGGCTGCAGAGGCATCTCATTTGTATGAGTGGGTTTCCCCATTCTTTGGCATGCATCACAATGCTCGATGTACTTTTTCACATCCTTGTGAAGAGATGGCCAATAATATCCTGTCCCTAAGATTTTCCTAAGCTGTGCTTTTTACAGAATAGTGTCCACCGAGGGTTCATCATGACAAGCTCTAAGGATATCATACACTTCATCCTTTCGGATGCACCTACGTAACACATGGTCAGGACTGCACTTAAAAAGCATACCCTTAATCCATTCAAAAGAAGAACTCTGTTTGATCAATTGTTTTTTATGTTTTGAAGTGAAATGTGGAGGAACTTTCCCTGTGACCAAATAATTGGCTATATCTGCAAACCAAGGTGATTGGACTGATATAGCAAATAGTTTTTCATCAGGAAAAGTGTCATCAACTAATTCCCCTTCATCTGTGTTCTGCAACCTGGACAAGAAATCTGCCACAACATTAGCTTTCCCTGGTTTGTTGATTATAGTGATATCAAATTCTTGCAGCAACAACAACCAACGAATAATTCTTGCACTTACCATAGGTTTATTCATCAAATACTTAATGGTTGTATGATCTGTGTGAATAAATATTTGATAACCTGTGATGTAATGCTATGAATTTGTTGATGGCATAAATTCTTGCTAGGAATTCCTTCTCAATTGTTGTATAATTTTTCTCGGCTCCTGTCAAGTTCTTGCTAATGTTGTAGATGGTATAGTGTTCACCATTGTCAATTTGTCCTAATGTTGCTCCAATTGCTGTATTGGAGGCATCAGTCTGTATGTGAAATGGTAATGTCCAATTAGGTCCTCTGAGCACAGGTGGAGTTATTAATTTCTCTTTCAGAGCTTCAAATGCTTCCTGACACTTTGCAGTCCAGGAGAATTCAGAATCTTTAGTCAATAGGGCAAACATAGGACTGGCTATTGTACTAAAGTTGGGAATAAACCTGCGGTAAAAACCAATGTGTCCTAGGAAGCTTCGGCATTAGTCTGAGTTTTAGGAGGAAGGAGATTCTTGATAATTTCCACCTTCTTTGGATCAACTTGGATCCCTTCGGGAGAGATGTGATGACCAAGAACTATCCCTTCCTTCATCATCATGAAGCATTTTTCTGGATTCAAGGATAAGCTGGTATGTTTCACGACGAGTTAAGACTTTGTCAAGATTTTCCAATGTAAAATCAAAAGTTTGTCCACATATTGTGAAATCATCCATGTATATTTCAACACTTTTGGTGGTCAGATCAACAAAAATTGCTAGGATTGCTCGCTGAAAAGTTGTTGGGGCATTACACAAACCAAAAGGTAAAACCCTATAGGCAAATGTTCCCCATGGACATGTAAAAGTTGTTTTCTCTTGATCTTCAGGTGCAATCTGAATTTGATTATATCCACTAAATCCATCAAGAAAACAAAAGTATCTTTTCCAGCAAGAGTATCTAACACCTGATCTATGAAAGGTAATGGAAAATGGTCTTTGTATGTCACCTTATTCAACTCTCTATAGTCTACACATACTCTCATTTTTCCATTTTTCTTAGGAACTATTACCAATGGAGAAACCCATTGGCTATCAGAAATTGGGTAAATGAATCCTACTTCCAGAAGTTTTTCAATTTCTTCTTTCACAATATCTCTTAAGGCGAGGATTCAATCTTCTGCGGGGTTGTCTAAGCTGGCTTGACTTCTTCGATATAGATTCTGTGGGTACATATATCGGGATGAACTCCGGACATATCTTTGTAGTTCCAAGCAAAAGCATGAACATGCTTACGCAAGACAACTATCAATTTTTCTTCCTCTTCCCTAGTAAGTTGGCTGTAAATGTTCAAAAATTTGCCTAGGTTGGACTTCTATTTGTTTTGTATTTAGAAGGACTGAATTCACTCCTTCATACCCAGTGATTAGGGGATTAAGAGGACATTGTTGAGTTGGAAGAAGAGAAGCGAGTTTCTATTTTATTGTTGCTTGAGGGAAGCATATCTTGTATGGAACAGTGAGAAGGAAAAATCAGATGATGGTGCCATCCATGTGGTAGTGAAACAGAGTTTCCTTGTGATAGTACGAGATGGTTCATCTTCAGATTTTTGATTCTCCTCATTACTTAACAACTGTTGGATATTTGTTGCTTCCCCTTCTAAACCTTGTTCATGCAGAACATTCATCAGGATTGTTTCATTTTCTAAGTTTTCTGTGTCACTGAGGTCTTCTGTGTGTTCTCTTACTACTAAGGTAGCTAGTGTAGAGATGACCTCTTCCGGTTCTTCATCTGAGTCAGAAAACCATAACTGACCTAAAAATTTGCTAGATGGTTTTGCAGGAGGATATAAAGAAATTTGTTTCAAGATCAATACCATTTGAAATAGTCATATTTCCAGATCTGCGGTCTATGAAGGTTGCTGTAGTTGCAAGCCAAGGTCTTCCCAAAATAATGGGATATCCATGTGCTGAATTTCTTGGTTGTAAAACCAAAAAATCTGCAGGGAATTCCCAAGAAGAAACTTCTATAGGGACATCTTCAATGATACCTTCGGGTTTTGCAAGCGACCTATCGACCATTTCTAAAGCTGTAAATGTGGGGCTGAGATGTTTGAGTTGTAATTGTTTCATTGTATCCTTGGTCATGACGTTTATTGCAGCTCCTAGATCTACTAAAACATTTGATATTGGTACTTGAACCTATGGTAACTATGATAACTGGACTCCTGGGTCACTATACTTTGGAGGTACTAGTTTTCCAGATAAGAGATCAGCTATCTTTCCTTCAACCTGCACAGTCTTGGGAAATGCTTTCTTTTTTCTTCCTGCTCTTTTAATGCACAAATTTTGGATAGTACTGTTAATCTCTGGTATTTCCTTAATGGCTTGCAATAAGGGCAATGATATAGTTAACTTTTTGAGTTCTTTGACCAATTCGACTCAGAATTTTTTGGTATTGCATTGAATCTTTCAGGATATGGAATTATCCTTGGTAATTGTTCTGCTTGTGGTTCTATTTTTGTCTCTTTCTCTATTGTTGGTTGGATTTTCTCTGGTTCCAATTTTTCTTTCTGGTTCTGATGATTCTTGCTCTTCATTTTCTTTGATTTCATTTGAAACTGGTTCAGGTACAACTTTTCTTGAACGAAGTTGGATGTTACTACAATCAAGAACATTAATTTCAACATTTTCTTCGACTTCGACCACATAGACGAGGAGGTGTCTGTCTCATGTTGTTTGGATTAGTGATTGGCTGAGTTGGCAGTTGAGGTTGTTTCACTTGCTGTGTTTGCTGCTATTTTTCTTGAAAATTTTGATTAGGTGCAGGCAACAAATGCTGAGTTTGACCTTGATTCCTTTGCTGCCTTGGATAGGACTGGTATTGTTGACTCCACTGTGGTTGGTTTTGCATCCAATGTGGATTAGTCTGATTTTGATTCTAGGCTGGATTGTTTTGATTCCAAGATGGGTTGTTTTGATTCCATGAGGGGTTGTTTTGATTCGATTCGAGTGAGGTTACTCCAATTTGCTTGTGGCCATTCTTGAGAATTTGTCCATTGAGGATTATTCCAAGGACGTTGGGGTGGTTATGGTTGTCCCCAAGGCATAGTCCAGGGATTATGCCCCCAATTTGTAGGAACACGAGGGGGATTTTGGTATTGAGAGAAATTTCCCCCTTGTTTTGGTCCAATATAGTTGAGTTCCTCGATCTGACTTTCTAACACAGTTTTGAGTTGTGGTAGCGGGTGGCATTGATCGGTTGAATGCCTTTTTGAACGAGATACTACAAATGGCTGAGATAGATGTTTTATTCAAAGGACATTCCTGCAAAGCATGTTTATTTCTACATCTTGGGCAATAAATTGCCAAAGGTTCTATGTTTTTTGCTTTTGAAGACATTTCCCCCAAAGTAGTGTTTAGGTGCACTAGAATATCAGTTTTGAAATTTGCAAGTTCCTCTATCAGGTCCTTCACATCAGTGCCATTTGTGCGGATTTTTCTTCTTCTCTGCTTAGTGCGAGAGTAATTCCTGTAGAGATCCACAATTTCATCATTACTGAGAGTGGTTACATCCCCTTTTCCCATCAAATCCAGAACTTCTCTGGATTCATCTTGCAATCCTCTCAAAAATATGGTTTTACATAATTCTGGTTCTACAAGTCCACATCTCCTTTGAACAAAGGAGAACCTATCAAGATAATCTTCCAATGTTTCATCATCTTCTTGCTTAATTCTGAATAACTCATATTTTCTATTCCTTACACGGCAATACTCCTGATATTTATCTAAAAACACAGTTTCCATTTGATCCCAGGTTCTTATGGAATTTGGCTCTAAGCTCATGAACCAGCGTAATGCTGAATCCTTGAGTGTTGAGGGAAAAACCTTAAGTTTTTGATTGTCATTTATATAATCATAGGTTCGACACACTACCTTGAATTCAAACAAAAGCTGATCGGGATCTTCGGATACAACACCTCGGAAGGTTGGAAATACTGAAGGTGAAATGGTTTTCATGGGGGAGTTTTGTGTTGGATTCAGACGGATAGGATATTCAAATGTTCTGGAAGGTTGGGGCATATCCTGATCATCTCCTTCATTATGGACATAGCCATGTTGGCCATCTATATTGCCTCCTTCTGCCATAGTTTCCTGTTTCCTAGGAGAAGTTAAAGCTTTCCAAATTGTTCTCTCAAGAGGTCCAAGCCTCTCTGTTGATGATGAGTCCGATGAATTTTCTTCCTTAGGATATTACGATGATGATAAAATTGGTGATTTTCCTTTCTCAAAATGTTCTAATGATGGTGAGGCTGGTGATTTTTCTATCAATCTTTTTGGTAGTTCAAACACGGGTGATTCACCCCTTAGGCGTGAAGATCTCCTTAATGGAACAAGCCGGGGGATCCTTTGGGGTAGTTCTACCTTTTTCATCCCTAGACTTACTCATTCATGTTTACTCTTGAATGACATAAATTAAGTCAATAGTTGTTACCTTCTTCAATTGTTGTATTCAGATTTTAACCTGAATTTTCATAGCTTAGTTCGATTACGGCTATTGGACTATTTGTTTTCTTTTGGCAACACTATTCCCCGACAACGATGCCAAAATGATGCGTAGTCATTATACCATCATTAATTCTCAATGAATTTGTCAATCCAGGGTAGTGTACAAGGCTATCTACGAAAGAAGAAGTGAAACAACTATAACTTAGGTCAATCTAGAGCAACAGGTCTTATTGGTGGAACCGGTTGTGTGGGGGGTTTTAGGACATTCCTATCTCTAAATTGCATAAATTAAACCTTAATCTAATTGCAGAAATGGAAACTAATCATTAACTACAGAAATGAAATCCTGATTTACAATTGCAGAATGAGACCTAATTATGTTGCAGAAATAACAGTTGCAGAATTGAAAGTTTGATTCTAATTGCAGAAAGGAAATCTATTTACTTTTGCAGCAATGGAAATCTAATTATAGCATGGAAAATAAAACCATGTCAAGACTCTGTAACAGAAGGTTGTCAATCTTCTGTGCAGGGGTTGACAGCAAAACACAAAATGCAAGAAATTACAGAAAACAGCAAATTCTGGAAATAACAGTCTGAAATAAAATGGAAGCTTTTTTGAAAGTAAATATTATAGCTAAAACATTAAGCACAAGATTAATCTAAGCATAAATAAACTAAGACTGCAGATATTGTCAATTGTTTACAAGCAATTGAAATAACAAGTTCTACAACTCATTCTGCTGTAGAAAAATCAGAATAAAAACTCTTTGTTAGTCCTCCTCCTAGGTGCAGAAGTGGCCGACCTCCTTGTCCAGAAGAAGGTATGAGTCTCTCTCTCTCTAGATCTTAATCACACTCATTTACAAGCAATATGAAATAGAACTGGTGCACTTTATTGATTAAAGAACATGATTACAATAATTCTGTTGAAAACCTATTACAGGACTGTAACAGTCAAATTCTACTTATTTTCTCTACTTTCTGCTTTCTCCTAGCTTCCTTACTCTTTTCTCACTACTTACTACCTACTAGGCTCAACCTGAATGGGAGCAATATTTATAGATGTCCTATGATCTAATTACAAACTGTGGATATCTCAAAAGATCTAATCCTACTATGCTGCAACAAATCTTGGGTTTATTCTTTGATCTTTCCATTAATGATGGCTTTGGTCGGCAATGACGGCAAAGACAGATGGAAGATCTTTTCCTTTACCTTTTTCGACCTTTATTTCCCTTTTTCCAACTTCAAAAATCGGTCAACAAGTCAAAAAGCACATTCTGTTTTCATTTCGGAGATAAGTGGCTTCATTTCGAAGACAATGCAATTCTCATTCTGAAGATCGCTCATTTCGAAGATACTGCAATTCTCATTCTAAATATACTGCAATTCTCATTTCGAAGATCCGCTCATTTCGAAGATAATGCATTCTTCATTCTGAAGATCCGCTCATTTCGAAGATGTTGTGTTCTCTCATTTCGAAGATATCTGTTCATTCTGAAGATACTTCGGAATGAACAAATGTGTGCTTTTCCAGTGATTTCTTCTGCATCTCTCAGGTGGGTTATCTCCTAAGATCAAATTCCAATGGTCTTCATCTCTTTCCACATGTGAATTCCATGCCTTGCTATTTATGGACAAGTGGCTGGAATTTACATGGGAAAGACCGATTTCTTTGCCACAACAATAGTTTGCTTGCACTGTTGCCAGATTTAGGTGAAATAAATGCTTGAGACAAATCAAAACATGATTAGTGAAATGTTGCTATTATTCTAAGCATATCCCATTTTAGCAAGTCATAGCAAAAAGAACACAAAACTATGCAAAAAGCTGTAAAAATCAGCATATAATATTCCAAATACATTGATCATGCAAAATGGTTAATATACGACATATTGAATCAACTTAACTAACATATCAGATAAAACATAAGAGTTTATAGGCAATTTTAGTGTTCAAAACATGTTATGATTGAGGCATTTCCAGGCCTCATCAACCTGAATCCGATGACTCGTGGAGAAGTGGTTGCATGACTTCAATGTGACCATATGATTCGCCTGTGGCACCACCTCCTCACTTGCTGGAACCGCCTCAACAGAAGATTGGATTCTGAAATCCAGTAAAATCAAATATGGAAGCTTCCCAGACCGACTGAAATTAAACTAGTGAGGGCGTGCCTTGTTTCATCGGTGAGAGGCATCTCTGAGAAATTTTGGTCGAGGCAAGGGAGTTAGACTGGAAACAGGCGTTTCGTGGAAGCAGGTCCCACTTAGTTTCGCTCATACAAGCTCCGAAAAGGGCTTGCGCTCCCAAGTGGGGGCAAAAATTTTTGTTGTCTTGGGAGTGGTGTCAGAGTGAGAAAAGTCAAAGACGCTTTCTCTCTTAGCAGGCTCAAAATGGAATTGCGTTGGAAAACTAGGGCTAAACACTTCAAGCCCCACCTGGCATCTTTCTCTTTGAAACTGAGTCACGCTTTGGTGGAAAATTCAAAGGTACTTTCGCCTTTTTAAACTCCGAATTGATGTTGCGCTCAAAAATTGGAGTGAAACACTCCGAGCCCCACTTGCATTTTTTTTAAAACTGGGTTGCACCTTGGAAACGTTAAAGGCTATTTCTCCCCTTCTAACTCCGAAAAGGAATTGTGCTTGCAAATTGGTGCGAAATCACTTGGGCCCCACCTACGTTTCTCCCAACCTTTAGCCCAAAATGGGCTTGCGCTCTTGACTTTGCTGAAAACACTTTGGGCCCTACACTGTCGTTGGAGATTGAAACAAGGTTACGCTGAATTTAAGGGCGGGTCAAAGGCGCTTTCGCCCAAAAAGAACCCAAAATTTAATTGCGCTCTCCTAGAGGCGAAAAGGATGGACCCCACATTGTGTAAGGCAGATTTGGCACTAATTTTTAGAATAGAATAAATGCTTTTTCGCCTAAGTTAGCCCCGAAATGGCATTACGCCCCCTAGCTGGGGCAAAAACGCTTGGGCCCCACTTGGCACCCTTCTCTCCGAAACTAAGTTTCACCCAAACAAGGCCCAAAACCGCCTTGCGCTCTCACATAGGGGCAAACATTCTTAGGCCCCACTTGGCACCCTTCTCTCCGAAATTGAGTTTCGCCCATACAAGGCCCGAAATTGCCTTGCGCTCTCACATAGGGGTGAAAATGCATGGGCCCCACTTGGGCTTCGCTCTTTTTTAGCCTGAAATGGGCTTGTGTTGCGCTCTTTGCCCGAAATCAATTTACGCTTAACACTTCGCGCGAAACTACACTCACCCTCGAAAAGACAAGGACCCTACATGATGAGTGAATAGGAAAAACTGCACACCCCCTTGGGCACAGCCAACAAATTCTTATAGCAAAATGCAGGAAACAAAGGATACGTCTGAAAAAGAATAGAGTTTCAGGGAAGAAGAAATTACTGAATAGCAAAATTTTACAAGGGAAATTAATGTAGCAAGAGTGCCAACATATCTAGTAGCTCGCGAGGGGATTGAGCTCGCCTAAATGTGAAGATCCCAGGCCTTATCTGTTGGGCTCGGATTCATCATCGTTGTCCTTTTCTAAGTGCTCATTGTTGGCAGTAGACTCTTCCTCCAAATTCTCCCTTTCAGCTTCTTCTTCACCTTCACGCTCATGATTCCCCTCTTCTCTTTGGTCTCCCTCTTCCCTTTGGTCTCCTTCCACTGCTTGGTCTCTTTCCTGTGCTTGATCCTCATGTTGCGGGGGAGTCTCTGATTAAGGGAGATGCTCATAGATATGATCATAGGTTGCTTGGACCAGGGCCCAAGCGTCTTCTTTAAGTGTGCCACAATCTTGGAGCTCCCTGACCAGGTATCCAAAGGTCTCAAGCCGGTCTACGTCAACGTAGTTAGCTCTTTGGCTGAGGTCTACCAAACAAGATTCAATCTATGCAAACTTGGTTATTAACTCCATTACCTTGTGTTCTGAAATAGGCTCACTCCAACTATCAATCTCCGAAGTATCGCTTTCAAAGGCATCCCAAACTGGCTTCAGCTCTTCCTTTGTCAAAATAGATTCTTCCTCGTCAGTGAAGCCAGGGAAACCGAGCTGCACGAGAGCTTCGAAATTCATCAGAGAAATGTGCCTTTCCCGCTCAAACACTTTTATCAGCCTTCTCACCTCTCGGGTTGTTTCCATTTTCGTGAAGTCTGCAGTGTTACCTTTGTAGTTGCCCATGACCAAGCAAGTGGACACATTAGAGTAAGCTCAAGGTCAATTTTTTCTAGGGTTTGCACCTTCATAGCCAGTTCCAACCATCGATCAATGTCTTTTTCAGCATCCTCCACGATAGGTACGCCATAAGTGACTGATTACTTGGCCTCCCAGATGAACATCAGGACTGTTATCGCTTTGCACGTCCTTGTTCGAAAGTTCACCAGGAAGTGATGAAGAACCTCCTTAATACGGTCTTTTGTGAAGATATCTAATTGCACCGTCCTCTGTGTCAACTAGGCTTGCAATACTGGATCTGAGCATTCTGGACCAGCAACTGGCTTTCCGCTTCTACGCATGCCTTGAGGTGATTTTCGGTTTCATTTCTATAATTATCCACCTCCTTCTCCAAGTTGGTCATGTGTTGCTACAATTGTTCATACCTAGACTGAGCCTCTTCAAGTTGCGCCCTTGTCTGCACCAAGGTCTCTTCAAGCTCTACGTTCTTGGCCTCAGCCTCATAGAAGCGAGTCTTGTAGTGCTACCCATGAAAATAAATGGAGCCCATTTCCACCTAGATATTCCCCATCTTCTCTACTGCATCAATCATCCTCATGTCTTCAACTGTATGATGGTAGGAATAATCCGTTGGTGTCATCTCCTCCAGGGGATTTTGAATCTTAGGCACCTTCTCCATTTTGTGGAGTTGCATCCTCTCAGGGTCAAAGATAGCCCTCTTTTCCACCTATGCTGGAGCCTGCGCATTTTCCTTTTTCGGCCCTTGAGCCATCTTGAGGAACTCTGTTGTGCCCGGCGTATACTTTCTGCAATTGGGCCCTCCTACAAAACTTCTAGCTCCATTTCCATTGGCTCATGTACTCCAAAGACTGGCGTGAAGGTGAACAAAGCTTGATGAGGGTTAGCTTCAACAGACGAATCAGGGATGGTCGGGGCAGCGACTACAGCGACTTTGGGAGACATCAGGGTTTAGACGGCTGCAACCAAGGTGCTAGGACCTGGGGGCGGAATATCAAGGGGCGTCGTTGCTACAACTGAGGAGGTATGTGAAGGTGAAAATAGGTTTGGATTATCGGCAACGATAGAATGTAGCTACTGGATTGACAGAAACTTGAGGAGCAAGGACAAACGATGCAAGGAACGCGAACGCGTTGGAGACAGATGCAAAGGAAATAAACGTCTAAGAAACAGGCAGAAATGTTGAGGGGAGCGATGACTGGGATGCAAGGAAAGGCATGGCAGACATGGGGACACCAAATGCAAGATGGGTAGAAATGAGAGTTTCGATATTGGAAGGGATAGTTTCTAGAGGTACAGAAGTAAGAAAAGAAGAAAGACATAACGCACTTGAGGGCTAGGGCACTGCCAGAGCCAAAACGGTGAATTGTTGTGTCATAGGGCTTTCTCGTCCTTCCTTATCTGATGGTTTAGCTTCTAGGTCAATCAACTCTATCTCCTACCACTTCTGCTGCACCAAAACGGAGACTTCAGGGGCGCTTGCTTCCATGATTGTTGGTGCTGCAGAAGGGTTTATGTTGATAGATCGAGCTGGACCAGTCTAAGGCTTCTTTGCAACATGGGGGAGCGAGAGTGTTGCACCAGTGTTTCTCTTCCTCGGAATGACCTCTTCTTCAGGGAGTAGTTGCTTGCCCTTCTCCTTGACAAGTGGATCTTGTTCATTGTATTGCCCCTATCCTTTCGTCGCATCTTCCACTCTGCTAGGGCTTTGAGTACTTCTAGGCACGATGAAACAAGACGAGCCGATAAGTGTCGCAATTTGCATCATACATCTCGGAGAAATTCTTGTCCAATACAAGCAACTAATCAGAAGCCTCCTTTTTATTGTGGACCCTCATGATCCACTAGTTTGTAATTTTTTCATCCAACCAGTCGACCACTTTGTTCATCGCCCAAAACACTTCCTCATCAAGGTCATACGTCGGGTTTTGCGCAAGGTCGTACTCGACCTCTATTGTGTAGAAATCGTGCCACGGGGGAAGTGACATCATCCTCTCCACGTGTCATTCATGGTCATGCCCTGAGGGATTGTTGTGTTGTGCTTCGATGTCTGGGTGCGGACAACTATGGAAGTTTTTCGCCCCGATCTATTGCTTGAAAACGTCCAATGGGTCGTACTTCCAGCGTTGGGGGAGATCGATCAGGCCAAATTCGTACAATGTTACTGCCAGAAAGGTGTTTTGTCCGTTGATCGACACCTTAATGTCACCGAAGTGGAAAGTAAAAGTGCATGTGTGCGGCTTCCTTCTCCCGTGCCCATATGTGTCATCAGCGAAGTCGCTCTACCGAGAAACTTCGAGGGCGAATAAGTACTTTGTGGTGTAGTACGGCAATAGGAAGAGTTTTTCGATAAACCTAGAAAAATGACAAGGCCCTACGATAGTTGGAATACGTCACCCAGCTTCTCCTACACTATTGTATTCTCTCATCCGCCTCGGCACTCGTTCATAAACACCATAGATAAGCTCTAGAGCTAGGATGAGGAACACTTTGTTGAAGTTGTAGGACTCGTGCTTTGAGATACTTTGAGTCCACTGATAAACGGCGAGCGGTTTGTCTTTATTTGTGCGGTTCTTGGCGATGAAGGCAAAACGGCTATGCATGTTGTAGAAGAAATACCACGCAAGGAAAGAGCAGACTTGGAATGACATGTCCTTTTCGCTTTGTACCTCGCTCAATTGGATATGCATTTGCCGCGTCACCCAGTCTTCAAAGCCTTCTCCTTCTTGGGCTCGGTACTCTTCTTGCCCATTCTGACTATAAACTAGCCCAAGCGCTCGCTTTGAAAAGGATAGCGCCTCACTGTTTCTCAACACGCTGTGTTTTATCGGCAACTCTCTCTTTGATTCGGTAAGGTAAATGATGCTACTACAAAACCCTTAGTAATTTCTTTGAGTCCATTTGAGGCGCAGCGATGGCCTTCTTATAGCACTGCAATTTACCCACCATATTAATTACGCTCTGGGTGGAGTAAATGCCTGAAGGGATTATGGGTAAGGTGGGAGATCTCCTGCGCATCAACCGGTGGTTAAGCGCACCTCCCAATGTTGGCCAACTTCTTGGGCCGTAATCTTCCTTGAAAGATGCAACGCAATGCTTTTTTTATTTCCAAGCACAATTTTATACCCCAACGGCCCTCCTCGGGGCACGCGCTTGATAGGATTTATTTCGAACTGCGTGCCCGTGGCATTGGAGAAAGCAAAACCCTTTCACTCTAGAAACGTTTTCATCATTTCCAAGAGCCAAAAATGGTTTTCGCTTGAAAAGTTAAGCGAAAGGTCCATTCGCTCATTTAAGGCCCAAAACAGGAGAAAGCGTCGTGATTTAAAGCTTTGGGGCAAAAAACATTTCCTTGATTCCTGCCACGTGGCGCTTGCACCACAGATAGATTGAAAGGTCACGATTTTGAATTTCACCCACAAAGGAGGGTGCAAGCGCCTTTCGCTCAACACAGCCCCGAAAAGGGATTTGACTTTGACTTTTTGGTTTTGGCTTTTGGTTTTGACTTGGCCCCACCTCCGTTCATAGCTTTCGCTCCTTAGAGCGCCGAAACGTGGTTTCGCCCCTAAACAAGAGCGAAACTCCCTCTCGCCAAATGACAAGGTGCTTTTCAACTATTCTTGTCAAGTGATGCTAAAACGACGAAACGAACTCCCCTGCTCAAAAGCATAGCGAAAACACTTTTAGCTGAATCTGGGTGCCTAAAACTGCTACTTTCATTTTCCCTAGTGCACTAAAAAATGCACAAACTAAACTAAGAAAAATTTTATTCAAACTCCTCCGCACCATTTATCTGTCAACTCGGTCCTCACCATAGTGAGGAGTCTGGAA
The DNA here is from genome assembly GCA_028583015.1 of Wollemia nobilis. Classification (NCBI taxonomy): domain Eukaryota; kingdom Viridiplantae; phylum Streptophyta; class Pinopsida; order Araucariales; family Araucariaceae; genus Wollemia; species Wollemia nobilis. Next base: position 15,820,999 of record JAQPPZ010000541.1, read on the forward strand.
AAAACTGCACTACTGATAGCGCGAAAGGGGGCGAAGAGGCTTACTCTCCGAGAGAAAAGATATAAATAGGAAAACAACAAAATAAAAATATATACACAGCTGAGAAATTGTTTCAACTACTCCTTACTGGTAGTATGCCTTCAGATGAAGGCCATTGACTGATATTGGAAGAGTAAACCCGTTAAAAACATGGAGAATGAAAGAGTTAACCTTATTAACCCCAAAAATTCGAAATGGACCCTCCCAGTTAGCATCAAATTTATCGTGATTTCCTAGCTTGGATTTTTTATCATTCCATTTCAAGTCCTCTTGTTGAACCAATTTTTCGTGGTCTCGGTGTGTTTCATGAAAGCTTCTTAGGCCTTTTCATGACTACATCCTGGTTAGCTTGCTTGGTGGGAATTGCTTCGGCCCACCGAGTAAAATAATTTATAGTCGTCATGATGTACTTATACCCCGCGGATGAATTAGGATCTATCACCCCAATGAAGTCTAAGCCCCACTATTGAAATGGAGCTTCGACCTGAATTGGGTGTAAGGGCAAAGAAGCATTCCTGCTCCGACCAACGTACCTCTGGCATTTATCATACTTTTGGCTAACCTCGAACGTATCGACAAAAATAGTAGGCCAATAATAGCATGCTTTTATGATCTTTAAGACCATAGGCCTTCTTGTGAAATGTCCCTCGGACATTCCAAAATGAAGCTCGTCCAGGACCCTCTTTTTTTTTTGTCCCCCGGACATTCCAAAATGAAGCTCGTCCAGGACCCTCTTTTTTTTTTGTCCCCCTGACACATCTCAGGAGGACTCTGTCTATATTTTTATGAAAAAAACCACTCGGTAACAACCTATATCTGCAGGCTTGAAGCTTGAACCTTCTCGTTTGCAAAGCATTGAGGTCAGAAGGGCACCTTTCGGTATTGAAGTATTCCACCAGGTCTTATGTCCAATCCCTGTCAAGTGATTTGCAAGATCACTCTCCCGTGATGGATCATCCCACTAGCAAGCTATCACCTTGGATGTGATGCTCCTGGCAAGTTCTTGGCACAAGGCTTGGCCACGGACCAATTTAGTGGTCAGACCTCTATGTCGAACTCTTGGATCTCGGAGACTCATCCTACCCTTTTATTGCCAAGCTCACCATGAATGATGAAGTTTCTAACGTCAGGGTGCACCACGTACACTATCATCTTGCTCTGGGAGACGAAATGGCGATTCTTCTTCAATGACCTCATTACCGCATGCACTTGTCTCTCAATGAAGTTGTACTTCTCGTGCGAATGGATGACTTGGATCAGGAATGCTATCGGTCGCTTGTCCCCATCCTCGTTATTCTGAGTAAGGACAACTGCATAACTCTTCGGTTTATCGATGGCGTAAAGGATAAATTCCTTGGAGTAGTCAGGGTTCACCATAACAGGGGCTTGAGTGATTCTCTCTTTGATCTCTCTGAATGCCCACTTCCTTTCCTCGGTCCACTGAAACTCAACATCCTTCTTGAGGATTTCGGTCATTGGTTTTACTACCTGGGCGAAATCATAGATGAACGTCCTGAAAAAATTGATCTGCTTGAAGGATTGGAGGCCCTTCTTGTTTGCTGGCAAAGGTAGCTTGAGGAGGGCTTCAGCCCTTGTAGGATCAACAGCTAGTCCCTTCTCCAAGATTATGTGGTCCAGGAGTTTGCCTTCTTTTACCACAAAAATGGACTTTTTTGAGTTTATGGAGATTCCGAACTCTCGGCACTTCTCAAATACCTAATGCAAATGTAGACCATGTTCCTCCCTCTTGTGGGAGAAAACGGTTATGTCATATAGATAAATCACAATGATGTGATTGAGTAGCTCACCAAAGGCTAAGTCCATCGCTCTTTGGAAGGTCACCCCGGCATTTGAGAGGCCAAACAACATGCGCTGGTAGGCAAAAGTGCCCCACTTGGTGGTGAAGGCGGTCTTGTATTGATCTTCATCCTTTACCCAAATTTGATTGTACCCGAAAAAGCCATACAACAGAGAGAACCTCTGTGCTCCCGCCACTACGTGAAAATTTTGATTGATTTGGGGCAGCGGGTAGTGGTCCTTCAGAGATGCTTGGTTGAGGTTTCGGAAGTCAATGCACAAGCGGATGTCTCCATTCTTTTTTCGCACCGGGACCAAGCTTGCCACCCAGGAAGAGTGCTTGATAGGATAGATAATCTTTGCCTCCAACATCTTTAGGAGCTCGGCCTTCATCAGCACTTCTATCTTTGGATTGACCGGCCTTTGCTTCTACCTGAAAGGTTTGACCCCTTCCTGCAACTCGATCGTGTGTTGGAAGACACTCTTATCATACCCCTTCAGATCGTGATAGCTCCAAGTGACAATATCTGGGTATTCATTGCACAAGGCCCTAATTTGCTCAATCTCCAATGACATGCAATCGATTCCCACCTTGATGACTTTACCGAGTTCTAACTCCAGTTCCATGTACTCTCTCACGTCCACTTTGATCTTGTGCGCAAGTGATTCGTCGTCCTCATCAAACAAACTTTCGAGGATGATTAAGCCCTTCGAGACGTGGTTATTCTTCAGCTGAATCAACCCCTCATACTCTTCTTCATTGTGGGCCCTATCTTAAATAGTGCTGGCTTTATTTATCAAAAATTTGACGATCTGCTCGTTGCCAAACACCTGCCAATGAATATTTTTGTCTGGTACCGAAGGCCTGTAGATCACCCTCACTGTCTTCGGCTTTTACATCATGTTTTCGACGAGGGAGTATCTGGATCCAATAGACCCTAAGACATCAGCGTGCTTATTTCGCTCTCCCGAAATAGACCGGATATTCAGGGTCGAGAAAGACTCGAGCAGGTCCCATACCTTATTACGATATGCTTTCAGGTAGTGTTGCTTCGCAACACACTTATTGGTTACTTGGTTGCAAATCAACTTTGAGTTTCTAAAGATCTACAACTGCTTAATTCCAAGTTTTTCTGCCTTTCGTAACCCCAAACACAGGTCTTTATACTCAGCAACGTTATTCGTACAGCTCCATGCAAGATTGTATGAGTAGGTTATTTGGTTTCCCGAAGGAGAGACAAGGACAACTCCTGCCCCGACGCCATCCTTACACCGCACGTCGTCAAAGAAGAGCTTCCATAGTTGATCGACAATGGGGTCTTCATCACTCGGCACCTTAGTCTTTTGGCTTGGTGATCGAGTAACACCCTATCTCGGATTCGATCATGGCATTAAAGTCGCGCTTAGAAAATTCATCTTCTATGCAGAGCTCGTCCAGAGCTTCTTCCATCATCTCTACTTTTCCCTCTATTTCCTCAATCATATTGATTGAGTCCAATTGTTTCTCCGCATCCTAAATCCTTTCAATGTGAAAGGTAGAGGGCTTTTCATTAAAAAAATTAATCCTCCTTCCTCTGAAGGGGATTTCCAAATGCGAATAGTCCAGAGACAAATAGCCTCCAAGTTTGGCGGTGAATTCCCTTGATAGGCACATACTAAAATAGGGCTCTAAATCCACCACCACAACTTCCTGTATCATGGTAATCTACGACATCTTGTGAAATACGATCGGGATATCCTTGATCACCCCTATTGTCTTGACCGGAGTTCCGTCCAGTTGAAGCACTCCAGGGCTACTCCTCGTGTACTCCATGCCCATAATTTCACAAACAGCCTTAGGCATCACAGTAGTAGCAGCGCCAGAATCGATCATGCAGTTATGCACAACCCACCCCTCCATCCTGAGGGACAGATAGAATGGCAACGGCCTGTTCTTTCCAGTGACTAAGGTAGTCAACGTCTGCGTCAAGACGATCTGAGTTGGCTTTCCATTGCCTTTAGCAGACTTCAACGATTCCTACAATAGGTCGACTTGACTGAGTAGTTGAAGCGCATCGAAGAGGCTTACCTTAGTTGGAGTCTTCTTTAGCTATTTGATGATGTTGTACGCTCCTGTACCAGACTCACCTCCCTCCTTCGCAGTCTCGTATCTGGTCTGATATTGCTGCGTCGCTTCTACCCTCTGACGCTTTGTCAACGAGGGATATCTGAGCTTTTCTCTCGCCTGATCCCTCACCTTGGTTTGGGGTTGAGAGGGCAAAGCTTATGGTTGAGGAATTCTTCCTTTTGCTCTCAGAGGCAAGAAATCCTTTAATAAGATGAAATCCCCCGATTCTGACACCTGGACAAGCTCTTTTTCTGGCGACAGCGCCTTCTTGCTCGGCAGCTTGGAACTGGTAGGCATCTTCAACGATTCCATTTGAACCAGATCAACTTCGATGGATTTCTTACCTGTCATCATAAGAACGGAGACCTGCTCGACAGGGGGAATCATAAGGTTACGATCTGCTTCCCTGATCATATTGACTTGTCCACCAGGAACGTTGTCCGCAAGGTTCTGTACATAGTTCAGATGGACCATGCAAATCTCCTCGTCGGGCGGGGCATTGCAGGTGGAGCACCAATAAGCTCTACCAGCTTCTTCATTTTCCAACATCGTCGCATTTCTCTCAGGAGCCCTACTAGTGGAAGCAGCTTGCTCTCTAGTGATTGGGGGAGAAGCAAATCTCCTTGGATGGAAACTCTGATCATTTTGCCTTCTCCTTAATATGGTGATCTTATTCGCCATCGTCTTCATTGACGATCGCAGATCCTGTAATTCTTTGGCTTTATTCGGTTTTGCAGTTTCCAGAGGCGCGAGTAATGGCAGTGGTGTCAATGGCGCAGCTAATGTCGGATATGGGACAGGAGCTGGAAGTTGAGGAACAGCGGATGCTTGAAACTGCGGGGTGGATACTGCTTGATTCTGAGAATGGTTGGGATTCCACGACTGGATAGGGTACATTGGGGATGTAGGTAGTGACTGAGAAGATGCGCTAGTATACAAATTTTGAGGGAAGTTCGGATAAATTGGCATATTCATTTTCGGAGGTAACTTTCCGATAGCGACTAAGTCAGTCTCAGCCTTTTGTGCTTGCTCATACAAGGCAGGGAATGTACTGACATTAGCATGTCGGATACTCATGTTGATGTCGAAATGGAAAGCTCTTAAGTAATAGAACGTTGCTTGCTCTGGAGTGGGCCAGAGTCCGACAGTAACTCTTTGCCAGGTTCGAGCGAACCTGACATTAAAATCCGCTAGCTCCTCTTGAGGGTGTCTTTGAATGGTGGTGAACTGGTGTAACAATTAGAAAGGGTCCACCTGTTTGTTGAAACCCTTTATCAGTTGCTCCGCTAACTGGTCCCATGTAGTGATGGTGTCAGGCGGCAGCAATCAATACCAGTAGAGGAGCTTACCTCTAAGCGAGAGAACTAGCAGTCTCACCATGATTTCTTTGATGATGTGGTGGATGGTTTCCAGCGCAGCGACATCTTGGACATGCTCATAGGTTGTCTTTCTCGTACCGTCATACATGGGCAGAGCCTTCAACGCTGCAGTTGAGACTTGGTTTTGAGCCTGTAGATTGAGAGGTCCCGAGTGATTCTAGGATGGAAATTGCCTGGGCGGAGGCTGCGCCATCTAGACCAAAATATTTGGAACGTTTGGTTGAGGGGGCAAGCTAGTTGCAGTGTTGGAAGGACTTGGAGTCTGTGAAACTATAACAGCTACTTGCGAGGGTGTTGGAACCAACGGGATAGTCGAGGGGACTACTCTAGGATGTTCTCCCAAAGCGTCGATGTTGAGCTCGAAGAACTCAACTATTTCTTCTAGATTTTTAGCCTTCGATCTTGTGAACATGAAGATGAGGACTTTTAACCGGCTTCGAGATTCGGAGGCTTCTAAGTTCAGCCGAGTTGCCAGATGTTCTTTTTTGACAACAAAAAGATGAACATCAAGTCTTAATACTACTTTGATGTGGAACGTTTGCATCCCACAGGGCGTGCTAAAAATTGTTGGTCAAAAATCCGCCTTAGGTATGGAATGTTTCATCCATGCACCCTAGACCCGACCAACATTGAAAGGCCGAAAGGAAGAAATGCCTCTCGTGCCAATCTCCAGAGAGGGTTGGTTCCCTTACTATTCTAACTTGGGGATTTGAGATTAAGGAAACAATAAAGAAATTAGAAATGACTGAAAGGAATGGGAAATATGGCCTCAAGCCAGATGAACAGGGGTGATGAACAAACAACATGATAACTTAATTGTACTTTGAACCAATAGCACTTCACACAAAGAAAGTAATAGAAATTAAAACCAGATGTCTTATATGTGCAATTTCCAGAGTTATTCCAGTGTTCACCCTCATCGAAAGCTAAATCCATACGTAAAATTTTAGCCCACAGACAAAGCAAAGAATTTCATAGAAATATAAGATAGAAAACATACACATAAAAAAAGGTCCTAGATTAGAGCCAAGGTTTCTTTGTATTCATAGCAAAATTCATGTACAACGAGTCTCTACCAAAACATCCATCATCTTACATTGGAAATGCTAGTTTTTATAGAGGATTCCGCCTCTGAAACATTGATGCTCACCCACCAAACATCGCGGTGGCAGCAAAGATTGGATTTGAGCACTCATCAAAAAGTAATGAGGCATGGCCTGAATTCGATGACTCATGGAGAAGTGGTTGCATGACTTCAATGTGACCATATGATTCTCCTGTAGCGCAGCCTCTTCACTTGCTAGAACCACCTCAATGGAAGATCGGATTCTGAAATCCGAAAAAATCTAATCTGGAAGCTTCCCAAACCGACTGCAATTAAATTGGTGAGGGCGCGCCTTGTTTCATCGGTGAGAGGTGTCTCTGAGGAATTCTGGCCAAGGCAGGGGAGTTAAACTGGAAACAGGCGCTTCGCGAAAGCAGGCCCCACTTAGTTTCGCTCATGCAAGCTCCGAAAAGGGCTTGCGCTCCCAAGTGGGGGTGACAACGTTTGTTGTCTTGGGAGTGGCATCGGAGTGAGAAAAGTCAAAGGCGCTTTCTCTCTTAGCAGGCCCAAAATGGAATTGCGTTGGAAAACGGGGGTGAAACACTTCGGGCCCCACCTGGCATCTTTCTCTTTGAGCCACGCTTTGGTGGAAAAATCAAAGGCGCTTTCGCCTTGTCAAACTCCGAATTGATGTTGCACTGGAAAATTGGAGCGAAACGCTTCGGTCCCCACTTGCATTTTTCTTAAACCTGGGTTGCGCCTTGGAAAAGTCAAAGGCTATTTCTCCCCTTCTAACTCCGAAAAGGAATTGCGCTTGCAAATTGGTGCAAAATCACTTGGACCCCACCTACGTTTTGCCCAACCTTTAGCTCGAAATGGGCTTGCGCTCTTGATTTGGGAGAAAACACTTTGCGCCCCACACTGCCTTAGGAGTTTGAAACAAGGTTGCGTTGACTTTAAGGGCAAGTCAAAGGCGCTTTTGCCCAAAAGAAGCCCGAAACTGAATTGCGCTATCTCCCAGGGGCGAAAAGGATGGGCCCCACACTGTCTAAGGCAGATTTGGCACTGATTTTTAGAACAGAACAAATGCTTTTTCGCCTAAGTTAGCCCCGAAATGGCATTGCGCCCCCAACTGGGGCGAAAACGCTTGGGCCCCACTTGGCACCCTTCTCTCCGAAACTAAGTTTCACCCAAACAAGGCCCGAAACTGTCTTGCGCTCTCACACAGGGGTGAAAATGTTTGGGCCCCACTTGGCACCCTTCTCTCCAAAACTAAGTTTCGCCCATACAAGGCCCGAAACTGCCTTGCGCTCTCACACAGGGGCGAAAATGCCTGGGCCCCACTTGGGCTTCGCTCTTTTTTAGCAAGAAATGAGCTTGCATTGCGCTCTTTGCCCGAAATCAATTTGTGATTGGCACTTGGTGCGAAACTACACTCACCCTCGAAAATACAAGGACCCTGCATGATGAGTGAACAAGAAAAATTGCACACCGCCTTGGGCGCAGCCAACAAATTCTTAAGGAAACAAAGGATACGTCCGAAAAAGAACAAAGTTTCAAGGAAGAAGAAATTACTTAATAGCAAAATGGTACAAGGGAAATCTATGTGGCAGGAATGCCAACATTTCCCCAAAGAAACTTGAACCCAGAAAAGGTCCCTCTTTATTTATGGGGCTCAAACTAGGCCCCAACTCTGATCCTTTACCTACATTAGCCCCAAACCTCCATCATCTGGCATTTCCTCACTCCCTTGCTCACCTGCTCCAAAACCCAACCCTCTCCTGCAACTTCTTCTCCAACTCTCATCACTCTATTGTAGCATGTAGTGTTAATCATTACACCAAGTCTATATCTATTTATATGGGAGGTGACAATTTTACAATGAAAACCTATAATTATGTCTATTATTATTTATTTTTAAGCAAAAACCCCTTGCGGGGCCACCTTGGTCTAAGAGACCACGAACAAGGGGTTCTACACCGTCAATTCACTCGAGGGTCGCACCCAACCCTACCCGCACCAACATTATCAATTGGATTTTGGGTACCCAATTCAGCTTTTTGGTAGGGTGGAGATTTGAACCTGGGACCTCCCTTGGAGGATTGCCCTCTCCTCTCCAACTCACCTACAACACCTGGATAATGATGTCTATTATTTTAATAGTAGTAATTATTGACCATTAATCTTTGAGTATAAATTCATTTGTTTTCTTTACAATAATATTTATGGTTGGTTTTAAGTTGTTAAATCCACAATGAAGTCTCCTCGTAGAAGTTCATTTACAAATTTTATTTTAGTGTTAATCTTATTATTTGATCAATTTTCTAAGTTGATCTTTCAACCATATTACTACTTCATTGTATATTTTAACTTAAAATTGTTGTCTTTTTAAACCTATCTTTGTATTAAACTTTAATTGAAATTGATTTAGAGGTCGAATGTCTTCTTGCCAGTTTATAAATTTTAAAATTTTAATATTATTTTCATTTCTTATATTTACGCTCCATATGCAATCATGAAAAATAATATTATCTTATCTTTCTTAGTTTAAAAAATGAAATTCAACTTTAATCTTCGTTAAAGCTATATAGATTTGCAAATAATGTTTTCTAAATCGCAATGCCTCCATGTTGTTTGAAAAACAAAATGAATTTTACTTCAATTTATATGCTTTGATGTCATCCAATCCTTTGGAATGCTCTTGATACGCATATATCTTTACTTCATATGTGCATGTGTTCAATTATCTTCCACATCTTTTCAATTCAATGAATACCTTCATAAACAATGTAATATTACATTAATCACATAACCCAGAATATACGTATGAGATAAAGTTGTAAGCAATCATGCCTATTGCATAGGCCTCAATTGTCTTGCAATGTTTTGAACATGGATATTTCAAGTTCTTTTATATATGAAAAATGAAGCACTTCGATGGTAGCAAACCCATCTAAATAACTTTAGGTACAAATTTCCATTTGCAAATAGGATCAATTAAATAACTGTACTTAAGAGGAAGATTTATCTGCATATTTATTCAACAAAGTAATGGCTTCAACTTTGACAAATCATTGATCAAATAATGCAACACACTACTTTGATCAATTCAACTTACTTAATGGAAGGCTTATATCACATCTGCAACATGAAAAAGGCATATCTAGTAAATTCTTGAACAAGTTTTTGAGTTTGTTTTTGAGGTTAAGTTGTAGCATAGCACCTTATCACATCCGAGCTTTAGAGGATATTTTTCTTCTTCCACTCCTATTTCTAACTTGTTTTCTTCTCAATTTAGTAAACTAAGGCATAAGTGTCATGGTCCTAGAAAGTATCGTGCTCATAATTGACAGCATTCACATGAAAAATGTCTTTATCAGCATTAAATGATATCTAACATGTTAATAACCGAAAAGATATAAAACAATAAAGTATAAGCTGCTTAGACAAGCAAAGAGTCCACTCGTGCAAAATGAAGGATAATTAATAATTAAAGACATCTAAAAAAATTTAGTAATGCAATATTATAGGGGAAAGATTTAGCTCATATATTTCATACTACATATGATAGTTATTAAAACAAAATCAATATTGTGGCATGCTGTTGATAAATTTAAGCTTTCATCAGTTTCTTACCTGCATCTTTATCCATTCAATTTGAAAGATAGCAGTACACATAGAGGTTCCATGCACTTGTACATTGCCCTTTTGCATTGAATAGAGTACCATGTTTTGTTATTTTTACATCCTTATTATTCAAAATAAATGGAAGGATGCATTTAGGTGTATTTTGATTATTTAGTTTTCACATTCATACATACATAGATATATAGGCAGGCAGACTAGAGTCATACGATTTAAACGAAGCAAAATTTTGTATTTGTTCTACTTCTGTTTGTTAAGCAACACTAGTATATTTTAGAAAACAGCTCATACTTTTTTAACTTGACGTAGATATCAATCATTCATCTTCCAAGGTGTAAAGCCAATTTGAACTGAATAATTTTGTTTCCTTATTACAATAACAAAGAAGAGAACTACCGCAAAGCTTAGAACAGAACTACCCCAAAACTTTTTTATTATTAACATAAGTGACGCAAATATTAAATCATGAGAACAATTTATACATACTAAACAAACAACTTTGCAAGCAATAACACCTAGTCAGCCAAAACCACATACAGGTAAATATGGCAGAGCCAAAGGTCTTAACATTTGAGTGTAGTAAGTCTTGAAAATATCATGTTTTGCAAATGAGTCACTACCTCGTGACAAAATATTGATGGTGACAGCTTTTTCTTCGTATGGTCTCTCACTCACTTGGATCATCCAAGGGCACTATTTCATATTCTTCCTTTCATGGCAGGCTTTCAACAATCTGACTTCTGTTTAACATCAAAGCAATGAAGATTGTTCATATTCAAACAATACTGTTTATCATTTACAAGCTGCTGCAGTGAACAACAAAATGTTATGTTTCCTTATTTAGATGTTTAGGTATTGCTTTGCTTTTGGGATTAATAGTTGCTAATAAAATGAATTTCAATTAATTACATGAGTTAGCGAAGCCTTTTAGAGTCTTCTAATTGTATTGTTCAATAAAAAGTTTGCCAAGCTGTAATTCAAAAGAAATCTGATGCGAAAGTTTCACCAAGCATATTCAATCACTATTTCATTTTTAACCGGAGAATATGGAAAAAGAATTAGTGCAGAATATGCACCTACGAGCAGAACCTGAATAGTTAAAGTGAAGTCCATTGTTATTCAAGAGTGTGCTGAGATGGACTGTAGACCTGTTATGAGGTTATTTTAAAGTGAAGTCCATTGTTATGACCTTTGTTTAGCAGATGTAAACCAACTAAAATACCATACTAACTCTTGTTATATGGGATTGGAACAGGCCCAACCCATATTACATCATTGGCAATTATGCAGGTACAGATTGGCAAGATTTGAACCTCAGTGTTTACATTGAGAAACCATGTTTTAAACCACTTGAGCTCATGTCCTTGATAAAATATTGAAGTTCACCCATGGGATTAGAACCTTGGCTTGCAGTGTGAAACTCATCACTTGTCCCATATGTTGCTGAATTTTTATTTTAAAAATACTAAATATAATGCTACTTAAAAACGTGAAGTAAGGTGTGGGCAGGAAGCGAGCCTCACCTCTTCTTGTTTTAGATCTTTGAGGAAGAATAGGGAATAAGTGCAACCAGAGCAAGTGCAAGCAAGGAGAAGGATCACCTTCTCTTGTTCCATATCTTTAGGGAAATTCAAGAAATAAAGGATTCTTATGAGGAAAAGTTAGACTGCATGGAAGGAAAGTCAGTTTTGAAAGCTCTAATTGAAAGTAAGGATGCCCTAGCTGAAAGTATAGATGCCCAATTAAGGACAAGAGGAAGGATGAACCCATAGTTAGAAAAATCGTCAAGAACCCATGATTTCTCACAAATCTCAAAGAAATTGCAGGTAGCACTTTTTTTTTTATTTCTTGGCATCGAGAAACTTGCCAACTCACGGCGAAATTTCAACCAAAAACTCATTAATTTCTTGCAAGAAAATCAACCACGGGCACAAAATCAAAGGAAAAACGCAGAAATTGCTTTTAAAAAGCTAATTCTTGTCATTTGCTCATATTTCCTTATCTTCGGTTGCGTGGAAATTCTTCTAAGAGTTGAAAACAATCATTCTAAACCAGATTTTTGATTTGCATCAAAGATTGAACATTGTATCAATGAGATTTGATGTTTCTATAGATTTTCAAAGGTAATTTTTCCCCCAAAAAAATAGGTTTTTTTTTCAATTTTTTTTGTTTGTTCTTTTCAAGCATGTAAGCTACACCCTAAGGCATCCGATTAATTATTTATTTTCCCTCCTATTAGGAAATATGGATGGATTCTTTGGGTGAGGTCCCTAGAACCGTCGCGAGCAACAATGATCCGCCTTCAAGTGCAACCCAACCGACTCCTTCAACTGCAGCCCCAAGTCCAAGCCCAAGAAGAGACCCAATCTAGAAGCATGGGGTTAAGGGAACCCTACAGAAACAAGTGTTTTGTAAACAGTGACAAGGACATGCGAGGAGGCATCATCGCCTCAAGTTCCATTTGCTTGGGCAACCCAGCTGGAGAGCAAACTGGGTTACCTCAATTTTGATGAATGCCTTGGCATTGTCTATGATGATCATATTGGGTACACCAAACCAGGCATGATGTGGACTCCTGCCCTAGAGCAGATGATTTGATTAGAAATGAGTTGAAGGGCAGGTTGTGCATCAAACAGGCCAAAAAAATCAAGCACAAAAGGACAAGAGCTACAGTGGGACATGAAGTGGGGCCTTATAGCTCTTTTCTAGGGATGAGACCGAATTGGACGATGTCGACGTCATGGCCAAAGAATTTGTCTTAGCCCTCGCATTTGGCAAGGTAGTGCTAGTGGGAGTGGGAGAAGTGTGGGACGAGGCTCCAACACAAGACAAACTACAATTCACAATACCACATGGGGGAGGGACAAGGCAAAGGATGTAAGGACAATGGCAACCAATTATTGGTATTACAACAACATTCCCTTCAATTGTGATACGTATGCCCTAGTGAGGGCATCGAGCGAGGTCTAGCAAAGTGGTTAATACAACTTCGGCAAAAGATTTAAGTGGACCATTGTTGGATGAGTGTATCATCAACACATGTGCTCTTATAGAAAAGCAAAGGAATCCATGGTCTTCCTAAATTCGGTCGATGCCTTGCGAGAGGTAAAGAATGCAAAATTGTTATTCAATTTGTTGGAGGAGGTTGTGCTAGAAATAGGAATGGAGAATATTGTCCAAGTAGAGACGGACAATGCAGCAACATATGTATCTACAAGTAGACTTCTCGAGGAGAAGTACCCCTCTATTTTTTGGAGCCCATGTGTTGCCCATTGCATTGACCTCATGCTTGAGGACACTAGAAAAACGTTATGGGTGAAGACCATGGTAGAAGAGGCGAAGAACATTACATAGTTTATCTATAACCACACATGAGTGCTCAGCTTGATGAGAGAGCACAATGATGGGAGGGGCATTCTTCACCCAGGGATCACTTGATTTGCCTCCAATTTCATTGCCTTGCAAAGCCTTCTAACAGCATCACCCGCTTTGAAGCAGATATTTGTGAGCAAGGAATGGTATGCCTCACCATTTCATTCAAAAGAGGAGGGGCAATGGATATGGAGATCAATGTTTAATGATTCATTTTGAGTGAGATTCCAGGAAATTCTCAAGGTAATTGTAATTTGTTTGTTGAGTTAATATTTCAATTTTAAAAACTTATTTTTTACTTTGGAATTATTTTTTCTAAAATTTCAGTATTTTACTCCCTTGGTAAGGGTTCTTTGCCTTGTAGATGATGAAAATTTGGCAATGGGCTATCAATATGAGGCAATGTATAGAGCCAAAGAGACCATTGAACACTATTACGGTGGCAACCAACGCAAGTATGAACCAATTTGATGCATCATTGATAAAAGATGGACAAGGCAATTCCATTGACTTGTTCATGCCATGGGGTGCTTCTTGAACTCCAAATTCCTTTACACTAGTAGTCTTAGCAGTGACGAAGAGGTCCAGGCAAGGTTCTATACTTGTGCAGAGACGATGATAGATAACCCCACTAAACATTGCCTTATCCCTGTTGAGTTGCAATTTTATAAGGCCGTAAGTAGGAGCTTGTTTGCATCCTCCTCCACTAAAAAAGCAAGGTCAAGCTTGGGACTAGGTAAAGCATTTAAACTTTTAAAGGTTTAATATTTTTTCAATTTTTTTCGTAGTTTACATTCTTGTAGTTTACGGATGAAAATTAATACTTTCAAAATTAACTTTTTTTGTAGATTTATGGTGAGAGGACTATGGTTCCAAAACACCTACTTTGAAGAGGATGGCTATCCGCATCTTAATTCGACCTTGTAGCGCTTTTGGGTGTGAACGCAATCGGTCTCTATTTGAGGCCATACACACCAAGAAGCACAATAGGTTGACCTAAGAGTGCCTCAACGACCTTATGTTTGTACAATACAATCTCTGTATTTGCACAAGATAAGTGGAGGCTACTGAATCCTATGAGGCAATTGAATTGGATGAGCTAGATCCACTATGTGATTGGATTGTTAAGAGTCCTATGGATACCAAGTTTATTGTAGAGGACATTGAGGTACTTGAGGAGGAAGCAAAACATTTAAGAGGATTGGAGGAGATATACCATGATGATATTATACCTGAGGAGCCTCCAATTTGACCACCTATTCAGAGCCAAGGCCAACCATCTAGTGCAAAGGGGAGGAAGTGAAAAGAAAAAGCAATTTAAAAATTGCTTCATACTTTGAAATGTTGCATTTCTATGATGTATTTGGTTGGATTTGATGATCATGAACTGTAAGGTGGTTTTGTTAGCTATAAACAAATTCTAGATAGTGTAATCATTGCACTTGAGGCCATACATTCTCTTCATTCCATGAAAAAACCAGGTATGCTTGTAAAATTGGATATGAACAAATCATATGATAGGGTTTGTTGGAATTTTCTACAAGAAATTCTCATGTTTTGATCAAGATTAGTGTGAATGAATTAGACGTTATAGCACTCCAAAATATTCTATATTGATCAATGGATCCCCTATTGGATACTTTGAATCATCCTGCAGATTCTACCATGGTGGCCCACTATCTCCTTATGTATTTATTATTCCTATGGAGGCATTAAGGAGAGCTTTCTGAAAGGCAAAATTGGAAGGAAAAATCAAAGGTATTCAGGTTGCAACAAATGGTCCTTTCCAATGTCATCTCCAATTTGTTAACGATACATTTTCTTTTGGGTTATCCCTTAGTCAATGAGGCCATGGACTTTAAATCAAGATTATCATGCTATGAGAAGGCTGCTAGATAGTTGGTTGATACTACAAAATATAGGATTTTTAAATTAACACTGCCCTCAACAAATTATTTGGGAGATTTTAGGATCTAAAAGTTGGTAAATTGCTATCAACATATCTCGGTATTCCTTTTTCTAATAAAGGGAGTAAGAAGGGACTCTAGGACTCAATTTTGAATAGAATGAAATCTTGTTTGGTAGGTTGGAAACGTAAGTTCTTAACCATGGGTGGAAGAGTATAACTCATAAAGATTACAATGCAATCTATCCTTATATATATGATATCACTTTTAAGGTTATCAAGAGATATAGCATCCAAATTTGGTAAAATTCAAAGATATTTTCTTTGGAAAGGATGTGAGGAAAAATTTAGATTTCCTCTTTGTAAATGTGATAGGGTTTGCAAATAAAAGAATATTGGCAAGGCAAGCTTGCAAAATCTAAGACTTGTCAGTTTGACATTAGGGGCAAAATTCAGTTGGAGGTTATTCAGAGAACAAGGAAAGAGTTGGACAAAAATGTTACTTCAAAAATATATAGGTTCAGTTGATGCAATAAAATTGTTCAAAAAACAAAGGTCAAAAATTCTATTAATATGGGAAACAACTCTAGACCATGGATTTTTATTATCAACCTAGTTGAAGGAGAGGACCTCAAATAAATAGCAGATGAACTTTAAACGATGTTTCAAGAGTTTTATTTGCTTATTTTTACATGGAAAAGAGTTTATTTTGAATTTATCGAAAGACAGTGGATACTCGATTAAGTTGGGATATAAGGCTTTAGAGCAATCAGAATTTCCTACTCCCAAACATTTGCCTTGGAAGAATGTTGGTCACTCAAGGCCCTCCCTAAGGCCTTAACAATCCTTTGATAAGTTTTAGTAGTTAAGAGAAAGGCCGAATAGTGCTCAAAGTTGAGGCAGATTTAAGGTGTCTAAAGACACCAAGAGGAGGATCAAAGCTGCAGAATACGTTGGTGTAGAAGACTCACCAAAAAGGGTGGTAGCCAAATAAAAGCATCACCAGATAGCAATACTAAGTGTCATAAAAGCACAGGGGGGTTAGCATCTAAACAGTGCAGAATTATTAGAGTAAAGAGAATAAAGAAAGAGCATTTGTCTACGTAAGTTAAAGACCGAGCAAGGATTAAAAATAAAGCAGATTATTTCAGTGTCTAAAGACACTAAGTAGCCACGGGCCAAAGGAAGAGTGTAAGCATCCGTTGGAGTAGAGAACATCACGGTTGCTAAAGCAAGAGTCGTCACCACCATACGAGGAAGCGCCACCACAGTCCAAGAAGGAAGAGCCACTATCACTGGGAGAGCCACCACCGTCTAAAGAAGAGCCACCATCAAAAAAAGTTGAGCAAGCCATTGAGTTTTGCCCGAGGAGTCCAAACGAATACATTCTCTGTGAAAGAAAGCAAAAGATACGTAAAAAAGCTATAAGGACTGAAGATTAGGGTAAGTTACAAGTGTTGAGGTTTGGTGGATACGTTACATGCAATGGATACGTGTTAGAGAAGACAAAGGAAAAACTAGCGAACGTTTCAGGTATCGAATAAGCACCAAGGATGAAAGAAGGCGTTAAATATTTATTTGGAAGCAAGACACTTGGTAATAGTAATGCCCAAAGTGTCATATTATCATCCACCCAAGAAGAATACATTATATGAGCTTAAGGAGAATAAAGGAGACAAATTTAGAGCATTGGAAGAGTCTGAGTGCCATGTGGCACATATAACATGGGAGGTCAACAAGTTTGAAGGATTTCAAGCGCCCATCTCAAGGAGAGAACGTGTTTTTAAGGAGGGAAAGACTAAAATGTGAAGTATATATTTGCAGAGACGCGCTGGAAATAGAAGAAGGTGTAAGTGGAGTCATTAATTAAAGTTTGAGTGGGAGTAAGAAGAGATACACCACTTGGCATTGCAGGAGAGATATTCAAGCCACGCAAGGA
The DNA here is from genome assembly GCA_028583015.1 of Wollemia nobilis. Taxonomy (NCBI): domain Eukaryota; kingdom Viridiplantae; phylum Streptophyta; class Pinopsida; order Araucariales; family Araucariaceae; genus Wollemia; species Wollemia nobilis. Next base: position 15,838,228 of record JAQPPZ010000541.1, read on the forward strand.
GTCAAAGGGTCAAGGATTGGATACGTTGCAGAGCGCCTATGTAAAGACTGAATTCACTTGGCCAATCAAAAGGGAGATAGAATAATATTTCAAGGCGAGTCAAAGCATAGCAAAGATTCCATAGAAAGGAGAGTGCCTATTTGGAGACGGTCAACCACTATTGACCAAAGAGAATTACCATGTTCAAGGTTGAAGGTAATTCATTTTATTTAAGTTTATTTATAAGCATAAGAATAGGAGGTATAAGGGAGAGATATATTTATAATTATTATTTTCTAAGGATAAAAGTAAAACTATTTATTTTGGAGGGATAAGAATTAGTATTTGAAATCTTAGAAATAATATTAAATCTATTTGAGATATTTATGAAGGATTGAAATTTGGTTTGAAGGAATTAAATGAATAAAGTTAAAAGTTTTGTAATTTGATTATTTGGATTTACAAAACATTTTTGAAATATTTGCAATTTGATTAGATTGGAGTAATAAGGTTTTCTACATCAAATTAAATTTATAAATTTGCAAATATTTTCTAAATTTCTAAGTTTGGAGTTATAAGGCTTTCAACATCAAAATTAAAGAACCTATAAATTCATTTGTGAGACATAAGCATGGATTATTGGTGTATAGATTCAAGAGCAAGTAAACATATGACTGGAAACAAAAATTTAGTTGAGTCTCTACGAGAAACACATGAGAGACCAGTTACAATAGCAGATGGTAAGACTTATGTAGTAAAAGGAATAGAAGATGTTCCAGTCAATCTAATAAGTGGAAAAGGAATAATTAACAATGTTCTATATGTTCCAGGATTAACTTCCAATCTACATTCAGTCTCTCAACTCATGGATCAAGATATGACAGTAGAATTCAAATTCATTAATGGAAGAAAACAATGTCATATTGTCAAACAAGGAAAAGTAATAGCTTCAGCGTCTTACAAGGAAAATCTGTTTATTCTAGAGACTACTACAAATCTTGCTTTTTCAGTTAAAACATCAGGAGCATTGTGGCATAAACGTATGGGGCATACTAGTGCATCATCCTTAAATGAAATGGTCAAATATCAAATGGTCGAAGGAATACCAAATATTTCTTGGGAATCTACTGTTTGTCCAGAATGTTTAGCAGGAAAACAACATAGAATACCTTTTGAAATTCAACAATACAGATCCCAACAAGCACTAGAATTGATATATACAGATTTATGTGGTCCAATGAATACTACAAGTATTGGAGGACATAAATATTTTCAATTATTTGTTGATGACCACACTAGAAAAATGTGGGTATACTTCATGAAATACAAGTCAGAAGCTTTCAGCTGTTTCAAACAATTTAAACTTCAAGTGGAAAAAGAATCAGGAAAGACTATCAAGACTCTTCAATCAGATAGAGGAGGAGAGTTTGTGTCACAAGAATTTAATCTATTTCTAAAGGAAAATGGAATAAAGAGACAACTTACTACAGCATATTCACCACAACAGAATGGGATTGCAAAAAGGAGAAATAGATCTATAATGGAAATGGTAAGATGTATGATAAAAGAGGCTCATCTTGATAATCAGTATTGGGCAGAAGCAGTTAAAACAACGGTATATTTACATAATAGATTACCTACAAGAACACTCAAGAATATTACTCCAGAAGAAGCATGGTCAAGACAAAAACCAAATGTTGAAAAACTAAGGATTTTTGGATGCAAAGCCTATATGCATATTCCAAAACAGAAACGAACAAAATTAGATGAAAAAAGTATGGCTGGTATATTTGTTGGCTATGATGATGAATCTGCAGGATATAGAATAATTGATCCAAGTACAAAGAAAGTATATATAAGCAGAGATGTAGTTTTTTAAAACATCAAAGTTGAAATAGAAGAAGAGAATAATGATCCAGAAGTTTTTCCAAACCTCTCAGAAGAAACAAAGTCAGAATCTCAAGATGAAATAGAGTCAAAGTCAGAATATACAGAAACTTCCACAATTCCTCAAAGAAAGGAACCAATATGGCTTAGGAATACACTCAGAGAATCAAATTTGGAACAAATGCCAGATCTTACTACTACAAGACCTCAAACTCGTAGTCAAAGCAGAATGAATAAAGGGTTATTGAGTGCTACAGAAGAACCAACAACAACACTTCAGGCTCTAAATCACACACAATGGAAAACAACTATGGAATCAGAGTATTCATCACTACAAAAGAACAAAACATGGAGTCTAGTAGAGTTACCTCCAGGAAAAAAGGTAGTAGGTTGCAAATGGGTTTATAAGATTAAGTATAGAGCAGATGGAACCCTAGAAAAATACAAAGCTCGATTAGTGGCCAAAGGATATACACAGACAGAGGGAATTGACTATGAAGAGACATTCGCACCAACAGCCAGAATGACTACTATCAGAACAGTATGTGCCTTAGCAGCTCATCATGGTTGGAAACTTCATCACATGGATGTCGAAAGTGCATTTCTTAATGGTGATTTAGAAGAGGAAGTCTTCATGTCTCAACCAGAAGGATTTGTTGTCAAAGGTCAAGAACATAAAGTTTGTAAACTAAACAAATCTTTGTATGGTCTAAAGCAAAGCACCAAGGGAATGGAACATAAAGATGAATAACCACTTGTTACAACACAGCTTTAGACGAAGTACTTCAGATCCAAGTTTATATACAAGGAGAGTTGGAAATGATATATTAATTCTCATAGTATATGTTGATGATATAGTAATTACAGGAAGCTCTAAAAAGCTTATAAATGAAATAAAGAAGGATCTTGAGAAGGCATTTGAAATGACTGATTTAGGACTTATGAATTACTGCCTTGATCTAGAAATTCATCAAAATACAGATAACATCACAATCACAGAGACAAGATATGCAAGAGCTCTACTAGAGAAATATAAAATGGATAATTGCAAGCCTAAAGATACTCCTATGGAACAAGGACTTCAATTGTCTAAAAATGATGGTACACATTTAGTCTCAGCTACAGAATATCGACAGTTGATTGGAAGTCTTCTATATTTAACCAATACTCGGCCTGATTTAGTTTTTGCTGTAAATTATCTTTCAAGGTTTATGCAAGAGCCTAGAGAAAGTCATTGGAAAGCTACAAAAATAATATTACAATATATCAAGAAAACTACAGATTATGGATTAATCTATAGAAGATATGATAAAGATTTTTCATTTTTGTTTACAGGGATACTCAGATTCAGATTATGCAGGGTCTGTTGATGATAGAAAATCTACTTCTGGATACATCTTTTACCTTGGATCAGGACCAATTTCATGGCACAGTAAGAAACAACATACAGTAGCACAATCATCCACAGAAGCAGAGTATCGTGCAGCCAGAGATACAACTTGTGAAGCTCTATGGTTACAATATATATTATCTGATATGGGAATAAAAAGAACTCCTACTCTAATTCATTGTGATAATCAAGGAGTACTCAATCTAATCAAAAATCCCATTGTACATGAAAGAACAAAGCATATTGAAGCTCAATGTCATTTCATCAGAGATCATTTTCAGAATCGTCATATTAGTTTGAAGCATGTTTCTACTGACGAACAAGTGGCAAATATATTCACAAAAGCTCTAGGTCGAAACAAGTTCCAAGATTTCAGAGATCAGTTATGCAAATCAAGAGAGGATCATCTCAAATAATGTAATACAGGGGGGTGTTAGAATATATTACATTATTTGATATGTGGAAGGTCAAGGGTCTTTTAGGGAAGACCAAAGGTCATTTGTAAATCTATATTATAGACTCTCAGTTCTATATTCGAATGTAACAAGTTCTTATAATATCAAGAGGAATTCTATTTTGCTTCACATGCTTTACTTCAATTCATAGTTATATTTCTTGTTTCATAGAGTGCAATTGCTAACAGTTTATCTCATGGCTAGGATTTTTTGTCTCTTTCTTCATAGTTTTCACTTTGCAAACTCTTGGTATCCAATCTCAAAACAATTGTGGCAACGAAATGCAATATTTTCATAATCAACGTGTTGATCCCATTCTCTTGATTCAGATTTAATCTTAATGGATTGTGGCAAAGGTTTTGAAATATCCATAGCAACACATATTTTTGTACATATAGCATGCTTGCGCTTCTTAGTAGTTGGTTCTTCCTTGATGAATTTCCCTAGGATATTTCCAATATTCTTCAAAACATCCTTATTTATAAGCTGATATAGAAGTCCAAAAAACCTAACCCACACTCTGGAATGTTGAGAAAAAATTTCATTCCATGGTCTCAAATAAAGTGCATCTCTTCCCCTAAACCATGGGCCACCAACCATTATTTTATCCCTAGTTTCTGAATTGGAAAAGATGAGGAAAAAACCTTTAGGAAGAAAAGTCATAGAATAATTTGAATTCAATCCCCACTTCCACTTGATCCAATTTTGAATCTCCAAAAACCTTGGCCATGATCTATAGAACTTACATATTAACCCTCTACTTTTAAGAACTATTATATCATGCTCAATCATCTCATCCTTGATACTTCTGGTGTAACATCTGCTACCTGGATCAAACTTACCATGTATATGCTCTTTTGTTTATCTCCAACTTAGGCTTCCATACTTCCAAATAGGGCATCCTGATGTGTAGCTAGGGCATCTTGACTTCCCATTAGGGCTTTCAAATATAACCTTCCTTCCATAATAGTTAATGGGGCTCGCTCTTGGCTTGCACTCCCTCTTGGTTCGCACTCTCTCCTGGCTTGCACTCTCTCCTGCCTCACACTTGCTCATGGCTTGCACCCTCTTGGCTCACAATTGCCCGTCTCTTCTTTTTCTCGGTGTTCCTTCGCTTTAATAATTTTCTGGAAACAATGTTCCACACATTTGTGGTAAGGGTTTGAGGCATTGATGCACTCCGGATGAACCTGCCATGATTGAATCCCGGTTCGCACTCCCTCTTAGTTTGCACTCCCTCTCAGCTCGCACTCTCTCCTGCCTCACACTCATTCCCAGCTTGCACTCCCTCCTGTCTCACAATTTTCCTTACAGCTGCACTTACTCACACTTGTACTTGCTTTTGGCTGCACTCGTGTTCGCAAATTACATTCGCATTCGCTCGCTACTGCATTCACTCCCAGATCATTCACTCCCAGCTCGCGCTCGCTGCTACACTCACTCCCGGCTCGCACTCGCCTCCTGCTGCAAATAATACCAATGTTTTTTTTAAATTAAGTTTTTTTTTTTTTTCTTCTTCTTTGGGTGAGTTTTTGCCGAGTTTCTGCTGAGTTTTCCCAAGTTACCAATAAACTCTCCAAAATTGGAGTGCCCAGTCTTTGCCAAATTGCGAGTTGGAGAGTTTTCCAACTATGCTCCGACCCAATCGTTCAACTTTTATCTTGCAACAAATTGTCCATCATAAAACACCATAGCTAATTTGGCTCCAACTTTGAAAGGGCAAACTGCATTTCACCAACGTTGCCTGCCACTTGTGCATGATGTCATCCCTTTATTTCAGACTCATTTGGGTGTGGGCAAACCATAGCTAGAATCAGGCCGTGACGACGGTATGAAACTTTGTCAAACTCCAAAGTGATCTAACTCCCAAAGTGATCTAACTCCCCACTGACTAAAATAATGATAGCATTAGGCTATTAGCCCTACCGCCAGTTCTAGTAAAAACCCCATCCTTCCCATAACTGCATTCTCTACCCAGTCAAGGAAAGATATTCATAAATAATATTAGATTAGGTTTCCATGGTGATGCATGTTAAAATATGAGACTCTTCTGCATAATAATCCTATCATTTTAAGCCCACTTTTCGAAGCCAATATTCAAAAAAGATGCTCATATTCATTCACCCAAAAAAAATATGGCCCCTTCACATTTCTTAAGCTTCATCTAACATTGCAAATTATCTCCAAATTGCAACCATGATTACTCTAATTTAAAATTATGTTAAATCAAGAAATGGGGACTGTTGTATCATGATTAGGGCACTGTTTAAGGACTTCTCAAATGAATAATCGAGTAGTCAGGCATGAACAGATACATACATACCTGCTTGGCAAGCTTTCCAGTCCCTGTTAGTTCTAACCAGACACTCCTGCAAATAATAGTAATAGTAATTGCAATATCACGGAGGTTCTCCAATTATCCAAACAACAAATATAAACAAAAGGAAAGAAATTTAAATTAATGTGAGAGAAAAGGAAGGATATGCAAATCAATGTGAGAGAAACCTGCAAGTTGAGGTAGAGCTGGGCACAGTCTCTGAGTTGTCTAACGTTTTCATCGTCTTCTTCCACATCCATGTCGTGGGTTGGAGTAACTGATGAGGTTTTAGAAGCCTTCGCCCCCATGCGAAACCCTTAGCCTGTGAAATGGAAATGAAAATGAAAATGGATTGTGTGTGAAACAAGTCTGAGCTCCCACCGTTATACAGAACTACGTGTAAGAATGTAATATATGCATAAAAACATTTCCATAGTAGTTCTTTTAGGAAGTTTAAAACATTATAGGCTATACAGATAACTTATTACCATGAATACGTGCTATGTCACTCCTCCTTTGAGATGATAATAAACCAATAGTTGTATTTATTTATTTTTAATATTTTAAATTTTAAGATAAAGTATAGGTTTTTAAAAGTTTTTGTTTCTTATATCATGTTTATATTTGGGTTTATATTTGGGTTTTCAAAAGGAGGCCCTTGAAATTTGGCGGCCTACATTAAAAAATCTCGGTTAGTCTAAGGGGTACATTCGATGGGACAGGCCTAAGAAACTTGGTGGCCTATGTCGGATACAAATAAAACCTTGGCTAGTCTAAAGATACACTCTATGGGACAAGCCCCGTGGAACCAAAAGTTCTGATCTCGATGGTTTTCTATGTATTAAAAAAATGTTTAAATTTAGAATTTTTATTAAAAACAAATTGATTTGGTTAGTGTGAGAAACTCTTATGACCAACGAACAGGGTTGAGCAATCTTCTCCTCAACCATGATCCCTCGTAAAGCCAAGAGCTATGTTTATCAATAGGGAATTTAACACACAGCCACCACACACCCCCTCATACACTCACGCGCCACGGTTTGACCCTTGGACCTTCCTGACAAATAAAAGTCCACCTTATGGGTCAATTGCCAGCCAAGGAAACTGGTTACAAAAGGATGTATTAAAATCTAAAAACATATCATTACTATATTTTTTAAGCGTGACAATATTTTAGGGTAAAATACGGATTTTGGAAAGGGATTGATCTATTTACCTTTGAATTTAGGTCTATGAATAAAAACTCAAACCAATATAATATTCATAGTACAAATAATAGTATTTATTAATTAATAAATTTTGTTTTAAATTATATAATTCAACAGGTTGAATATATAAAGTAATGACTTGCCTTTTTTAAGTAATGTGTTCACTTGCTAATAAGAAATTAATTTTCTTTTTTTGTTACATAGGGGAGTTGGTTACCACACACCCCCTCACACACTCACGCGCCACGGTTTGACCCTTGGACCTTCCTGACAAATGAAAGTCCACCTTATGGGTCAATTGCCAGCCAAGGAAACTGGTTACAAAAGGATGTATTAAAATCTAAAAACATATCATTACTATATTTTTTAAGCGTGACAATATTTTAGGGTAAAATACGGATTTTGGAAAGGGATTGATCTATTTACCTTTGAATTTAGGTCTATGAATAAAAACTCAAACCAATATAATATTCATAGTACAAATAATTGTATTTATTAATTAATAAATTTTGTTTTAAATTATATAATTCAACATGTTGAATATATAAAGTAATGACTTGCATTTTTTAAGTAATGTGTTCACTTGCTAATAAGAAATTAATTTTCTTTTTTTGTTACATAGGGGAGTTGGTTATTGTCACTATTTTTAGTAACGGTCAAGTGCAGGGTTCAAACCACATGGATTGCTTTCAACAACCTATTCATCTTGTTGTTGTTGACTTGACGTGAGATGGAAACTACCACATTTGAGGTTTGTATTGTCATCATCAATCTAGCACGCACTCAGAGGATTCAACACGAACTACTACCTTTGCTAAAGATGACAGTATGCCCCCAAATTTGAACCTAGGCCTCTTCTTGGCAAGTACTTGGCCAATCAAACCTTTACCAATCCATCTAACCCTTGGGGGCTTTGATTTAGTTAGTGTAAGAAACCTCTATGACCAACGCACATGATTGGGTAGTCTCCTCCCAACCATGTAAAGTTGAGATTTATGCTTATCAATAGAGAATTTAACACACAACCACCACACACCCACCCCCTCACACACTCTCCCATGTCACGGTTTGAACCTTAGACCTTTCGAAGAAGAGCCACAGCCCGAAATGTTTCGTTGTTGCCTGGGACTTGTTAAACTTATTTTTAATTTAAATAAAAAATTTAAGTGTTTGCTTGTTAATCCCTCACACACTCGCCCATTCTGCAGTTTATACCTTGGACCTTTCGAAGAAGAGCCAAAGCCCGAAATGTTGCGTTGTCGCCCGGGACTTGTTAAACTTATTTTTAATTTAAATAAAAAATTTAAGTGTTTGCTTGTGAATATAAATAAAAGTTATTTTTATAGCTATACGCTTACTCTAGTGGTAAGAAGTTCATTTTTTTTTCTTTTGTTTGCTTCTTAATAATAAATAAAACTAAATTTTATAGCTATAAGCTTACTACAATGGCAAGAAGTTTGGTTTTTTTTTCCTATTTGAGAGTCCATGATTCAAGCTCCACTCAATATGAGGAGATTGGAAACCCTTATAAAAACATATGTAAACTCAATGAAAAAATAAATGAAAGATATTTTTTATTTAAATAAAAAACTAAAATAAATAATAAGAAAAGAAATGTATTAAACACATTTCATTTATTTTAATAATAATTTTAATAAAAAAAGTTATATATATATATATATATATATATATATATATATATATATATATATATATATATATTTTGATTTGGTCAGAGTGAGAAATCTCTATGACCAACGCACAAGGTTGAGCAGTTTCTTCCCAACCATGATCCTTTGTAAAGCCGAGAGCTATGCTTATCAATAAGGAATTTAATACACAACCACCACACACCCACCCCCTCGCGGACTTGCCCACGTTGCGGTTTAAACCTTGGACCTCCCGAAAAAGAGTCAAAGCCCAAAATGTTGTGTTGTCCTCTCTTAGGACTTATATATATATATATATATATATATATATATATATATATATATATATATATATATATATTATTACATAGGAGAGTTGGTTAAAGCCACTATTTTTAGTAACTGGCTAGCGTAGAGTTCAAACCATAGGACTGCTTCTAACAAACCTATTTGTCTCGTTCTTGTTGACTCGATGTGAGATGGGGACTACCTGTTGCTCGGGGTTTGTATTGTCATTGTCACAGGGACTGCTCCCAACAAATCTATTTGTCTTGTTCTTGTTGACCCAATGTGAGATGGGGACTACCTATTGCTTGGGGTTTGTACATCATCGTCGGTTTGGTGCGTACTCGGAGGATTCGAAGTTGACTACTACCTTTGCAAAGGGTTGGCTTCCCCTAAGGTTTGAACCTAGGTCTCTTCTTGGTAAGTGCCTAGCCACACCTACACTTACCAATACACCTAACCCGTGGAGGTTAAAGTTATATATATTTATTTATCTTTTATTTTTATTTTTATTTTAATTGAAATGTAAATCTTTATTTAGGTGGATCAACCTCAATTTTAATGAAAATTTGTTAAAATATATTTGATTCTATTTTTAAAATTTAAGGGCATTGATGGATGCAATAAGAGGGAGGAGGTTAAAATGCTTGGAATTATATATCTTTGCTTTGATTTTGTAAACCGTTGATATAGGAAATCATAATATCATAGAGAAGTGGGAAGGACAAGGTAAGGTAATGAGTGGTGATCATCTCGAACAGTGATTCGAAACAACCATAAATTTAAAGAATAAACACATATATTGGATGAGTTATTTTTCACTTTATTTATAATCTAAAAGTTTTCTTGTAACCTTTTTCATTACTATAGAGGGGAAAAATTGCCCTACCGTGTACAATCCCAAATAAAGGTCGGATCCGCAAGGAGAGAACCTTTCGTGGGGTGAACTACAAGGGTATGTTGTACTCTACACTCGGTGCTAGAGGGAAGGGTTCACCAAGAATAATTTTAGGACTTGCTCCAAGTCCTCAAGATATTCAGGAATATCCGATGTATTCAGTTTTAAGAAAAATACCTAAGTTTGGTCTTTCTAGATCTATGCTATAAAAGATAAAAGATAATGCAGAAATAAAATATAACAATAGAAAACATAATGCAGGCATACAAGAGCTAACCTAATATGATTCTTTATTTTGAATGCTCGCTAACCTAGGGTTTATTTTCAGAAAACCTTTAAAGCAAAAACATATAAAATGAATACACAACAATTATCTCTAGATGCAAACTAAATGCATTTTCACATTCAAATGCCTAAAAATCAATAATTAGATCAGATCTTCAACCAATAAAATGATTAGAGCACTTATCTAGACTCGTGATTGATTTAACTTTTTTTGCCTCTTGTCTAATGATATCAGAAATACCTGTTTCTGTAAAATAACTCACGAAACACTTGAAAATAGGATTAGTATTAGGGGGCCTGCTTAGGCAGTTGTGTAACAATTATCAAAGGCGCAGCAGTCAAGCCCCCTAGGTCCTCTTAGATGACCTTTTAAAGCAAAAGCAAAAATTAACCTTTGGATAATTAATCATAAAATAACAATGAAGTAACAGAAAACAAAAAACAGAATACAACAGTATGATTTAGATGCCACATAGAATGCAATAGTGAAAACAAAATCTTGAAATTACCCCTGGTGTGTTCTTGGGCAAAGTCGCGCCTCGCCTGGAGCGGGCGCGATAATACAATAGTAAAGTCATGCCCTGCCTGGAGTGGGTGCGATAACGCAATAGCAAATTCGCGCCCTACCTAGACGGGGTGCAATTTTGCTTTTGCAGATTGGTTTACCCTAATTTGGGCAAGCAAAATCGCACCTTGCTAATTTTGAGCGCAATATCGTTGTAGACTAACGAAAAATAAAAGGTGAATACAAGAAACAAAATAAATGCTAGAAACAAAGTAACCAAACCCTTATGGACGTCGTAGAAGCAGGCAGAGAAAATTAATGTATCCAAACAGACACTCTATCTCTTCGAACCACACCATGAATCCACCAAGTCACACAGCAATCCAATCCAATCCACACAATAGAAGATCAAATCTAAAATTCGCACTTCGGGGTTAGCTTGTAGCAGAAGAAAACAAAGGAAGAAGAGCGAGCTATCATATAAATGTTGAGTTTAAGCAATAATCAGAATTTTGCATTACGATCACACATCAAAAACTTACCTTTATCTTAAACAAGAACATCCTTCCTTTTATAGACGAAATCGAAGGAAAAAAGACGGGAAAAATAAACCCAAAGTCGACGCCAAAACACGTTGGAGGGTTTAAACCTGTCTAAGTGGGCCAAAAAGAATAAAATTAAATTAAATTAAAAAATAAGTTAAAATAGTGAAGTCGCGCCCCATCCTAACAGGGTGCGATTTCGCTAAAAGATAAAATAAAACAAAAAGGAGGGGCAAAGAGGTCTTCCCTTGCTCTTGGCAGGGGTTGAGGACCTCTTAGGGGTTACAAGGAAGATTGCCTACTAAAAGTGGGTCAATTTTTTGTGTCTACATTTTGCCCCCTCTTTGATGCATTTATGGCCTATTAAATGCGTCAAAAAAAGGATGTAGGCACACGCATTGGGAAATAACAACAAGTAGAAATGGGGTGGTCGGGTTAGAAGAAAGGAGTGGTGCAAAAATGATGTCATTTTTGATACTTTTAATTTGCACGTAAATCAAGGCATTAGGGACATTAATGCCTCTATAGGTCGGGGTGCCCCCTCGAGTTTTTATGAAAAAATGACATTTCATAAAAACTCGAAAGAACTGACACAAAAGAAGAGAAAGAGAAAGAGCAACAATCGAGCAAAGCAAAAGGGGTAAAAATGGGTAAAACCCTAATTCATTTTTATCGCGAAGAGGAGAGAAAACAGAGCTTTGGGAGAGAAAATACGATGGCACTTCCAGTTCATCGAGCGACAACCATGAGGGGTGAGATCGGGGCACGAGAAAGATCGCTTTTGACTCTCCTCATGCATAATTTTTCCTCGCTTTTTGTAATTTAATTAGGGTTTTGAGGTATTTTTGGGGAAAATCACCATAGAAGCTGATGGATTTGGTGCCACAACCCGAGCGCGACTTTGTGGCCCGATCTCGATTTCACCTTGGGCAAAGCGCGGCGAAATCACACCCGAAAGAAATCGGGCACAATTTCGTGAAGTCGCACCCAAAAAACAATGGGTGTGATTTCACGAAAGCATAATTGTGCGCCCCAAAAATGGGATGCGACTTTGCAAAAACTAAGGAAAAAAATGAAAACAAAATGAAAGAAAGAAAGAGAGAAAAATAAGAAAAGAAAGAAAACAAGTAAACCCGAAGTGCAATTTTCGAATTGGAATCTTCATATGCTTAAAATTAAGAAGTGATGTTGAATTAATTTTAATTCCTTTAATTTTATTATGGAACTAATTAAATTTTATTTTGTGAATGCAGCTAGGTATTCTCAAGAGTCAAGAGTGGCAGGCAGGGGCTCTAGCAGAGCTAGATGCTTTAGGGCAGGTAGAGAGGGCTAGACTAGAGGTGGTGGGGTTGGACCATGTGGCGAGGATGCCATAAATAGAGACGGATAGGGTGATGTTGACCGCCCTAGCAGATAGGTAGCATCCAAAGACTTCCACTTTTCGGTTACCGACAGGGGAGATGACCATCACACTAGAGGACATGTGGTAGATTTTGAGGATCCCCATCAGGGGGAGAGAGTTCTACGAAGCATGAGGGAAGGCAACCACTCTTCAGTGGTTTTTCGCAAGTTTCACACGTCAGGTGCAAGAGGGCACCATAGCAGTTGATGACCTGGTCGACCGCTACGGAGTGGACCCTCTGACTGTTGTTCTCGCAGGGGTTGTGGTTGGTCTCTTGACATGCCGCACTAGCAGATGACACTTGCTTATCTTATATTTTTAAATAAAAAATGACTCATTATTATTTTTTGGTTGATTTTGATGATATTTTTTTAAAACTCTCAAAACAATTTGTGTAGAGTTTATAGTTAACGTGCATTTTTTTTATAGAAAATTTATTCTTTTTTAATTTCAGATAGGTTGTAAATCTCTTTTCAACAATTCACGACATTTATGTATGATAGATATCTTGGGGTATCCAACCATGGTTTCTCTATAGGTTGTAAACCTCTTTCAACATTTCACGGTATTTTATGTATGATAGATGTCCTAGGATATCCAACCATGGTTTCTCCAAATCTTGGCAAAGGTCACAATCACTCAAGCTAACATTGTAAGACATTCTAACATAAACGTTGAGATTATAAAAGTCTCCATGACCATGTTAAAACAATGTCTATGTAAAAGAAAAATGGAATGTGTGAAACAACAGTTCAAAGTTCACAATTATTATATGAAATTACATGTAAGAATGTATATATATATATATATATATATATATATATATATATATCAATTTCAATATGAGTATTTTATTAATAAAAATAGGGTTTTGAGTGGGTTCTTGTCCCACTTACAAAAATATATGTGTTATCAATGATTATAAGTTGTCTAAACCAAAAGTTAGGTATTTACAAATTAAAACTATATCATCCAAAGTTGTAACAAAACTTTTCTTTACAGTAGCAAAACTATAACTAAAACTTCAAACATAGAGCAACAAATAGGAAACCATAAAATAAACATAGATCATTATATTAATCATCACCGCTGGAGTTAAAATTCAAAATCGATAGGTATCATATCCTCCATCAACTAATTTGCCATGAAATCACTTCCTGGATATGTTGGCATCAATATCCACCAAGCATGAGAGCCCTTCGTTAAGGTTTTCCTCCTCCTCTCCCTTCTTTCTAGGACGTGGACTAAATATGGAGTTTATTGTTGGTCCTAAGACATATCTCCTTTATTAATTTTCCTTGGCTTGTTGCCCAATTAGCCAAATTATTACCTTCATTGTAAATATGGAATAACTCCACCTTCAGAAGATGACTTAGAAGCCTTTTGGTGTCACCAATAATATCTTGAAGAAAACCCCTAAAGAGTTTTTCCCTTTGAGGCTATTGATGACAACCAATGAGTCACCTTCCACATGGATTCGGTTAAAACCAAGTGATTGAGCTTTCTTTATTATAACTAGAATTGCCCTTGCCTCTGCCACCGTATTGGTTGTAGCCCCATATATTTTGACACAAGCACCAAGGAGAATTCCCTTATGGTCATGAAAACCCCTCCTCCTCCAACTAGCCCTGTGTTCCCTTTTAAGGCCCCATAAAAATTCAATTTTACTAAGCTTTCTTTTGGTGGGTTCTATTTTGTTGTATCCTTATTGCTCTCTTTATTCTTGACCTCCTAATGTGGATCAATTCAATGTTATGGTTTTCATATACAATTTTCTCTATCCTCTTTTCTATCATATCCTTCCAATCCTAGTTTTCCATTATTTATTTTATGTTTAACTTGATGTGCTCCAAAATCCTATTGAAATTCTGCATTTTCCCTCTAAAAATCTATATATTCCTTTCCAACATATATTCTAGATCATGTAGGCTAGGATTAAAGATGATTATTTTTGGGACCCCTTTCCTAATCCAAATCTTCGGCCAAGGGAAATATGGAACTTCTTCCCATTTTATCACCTGATAACCAAACTTCACCTGGCATTGTCCATCTTTGGACCATGACCACCACAACTAATTACTTGTTGGTAATTAAGGAATGTAACAAGATATCAATTTCTAAAGCTCCTATTGCCTCCACTACTAGACGTTTCCAAAGGTAGAAGCCACCTCTATCCTAGATGTAGTCACCCGTATTTTCTCAAATTTCTTCTAAGAATAGGATGTAATTTAAAGAAATTATCCTCTTGATTTAGAGGTTTGAAACCTAGTCATATATCATCCTAAAACTTAACCTTGATTCTGCCTTTAATATTCTAAATAACACCTTTCTCTATTATCTCTTATCTCTAACTACATGATTACATATCTTTGATCATATGCTAATAGATCATTCTCTTTCTTCATACTACCTCTAATATTTCCTTCTCCAAATGGTAACCCAAGGCGCATTCTCCTACCCAAACCTCCACAATATTTTACCCCCAAGGCCTCATTCCTTTATCTCAAACTCCTCATCCCCATCCCCCCTTATTTTTTTGGTCTATATAATTGATCCATATGAATAAGAGGAAATTTGTGTTTATCTTTTTATCCCTACACATACGATAGAGTGTTTCCCTTTTAAATCAAGTTGCACTTTGGTTGACATTCTCAGGGCTACCATGAAGTAGATGGGCAATGCTTGAAGTATGAATTTCAATAACTATAGCTTTCATGGCTATGAAAGAAGCTAGTCTTTCCAATTGGCTAACTTCCTTTGAAACCATTCCATTAAAGGATTTCATAAGGTTGTAGTAATTCTTTTGTCAAAGAGGGAAAATTCCAAATAAGTAGAAGGTAATTTATCCACTTGTCATCTTAGAATTTTCAATATCCTCCTTTGCCTTCAATGAGAGGTATTGTGGAATAAAACCTTGCTCTTATCATCGTTGACTTGTTGCCTTAATGCTCTTTTATATAAGTTAATAACCTACTTGAGGATCCTAGGCTTCTTAACTGAGGCTTCATCTAAAAGGATCATGTTGTCCACAAATTGTTGGTGGTAATTAGCCTTAAGTCATGAGTGACTATCAGACATTTTAGGTCCCTATTTTATCTATGTTCTTCTATACTTCCCCCAAAGCTTTTTCTAAGATGATAAATAATAAGGGGGAAAGAGGATCCCCCTAGCACAAACCTCTAGAGTTGTGGAAAAAAGCTTGAGGGGATATATTCACTAGGATTGAGAATATTGACTAGTTGACACACTCCGTAACACGATTTCTTCACATTTTATCAAAACCAAACCTCTTTAAGACCCTATGAGAATATCTCAGTTGACTTTATCATAGGATTTTAACATGTCCAATTTGACCACTATACCCGCTCGATTGCTTCTAGAAATAGAATGGATTATTCATGCACTATAATTATGTCATCCACAATTTGTTTTCCTTAAGTAAAACCTCCCTATTCATTCAAAATGATGGGAATTTTTTGTTATAATTCATTGGACATAATTATGGTCATGAATTTATACACTAAGTTACAAATACTTATAAACCTAAATTCAACACACGTGCAAGGATCTTGATTCATAGTAATCAAGGCTATGAAGGGGTTATTTAATTCTCTCATCATACTACTTCTTTGGGCTTCATTGATTGCTTGAACCATATTCTTCCCCATATGTCCTAGATTCTTGAAAGAAACCTAGAGGAAATCCATCAAGCGTTAGAGCCTCATCCCTCCCCAAGAACAAAAATTGTTTTATTAATTTCCTTCTTAGATACAAGGGCATTTAAGCTTTCATTCGTTTGTTCAATGTGTTAGGAAGTGAAGTCACTATACAATTTTACTGTAAGCAAAATCTAGGCTACAACAGATGGCTATACTGATGTTAGACGTCTAGGCAACAGATGTCTAGACCATATGTCTAGGCAAAATACATCTAGACCAGACATTTGGGCTACTAGACGTCTAGGCTGCTAGACATCTAGGTCAGACGTTTAGGTAGTAGACGTCTAGGATAGACGTTAAGATGCGAAAGATGAACCATTTCAGTTGTGTGTGGAAATGAACTGTTTTGTGGAGGCTTCCTTTGGAAGAGGAAACGAACAATTCGGGATCTTCCTTTTCTACTCTATAAAAGGGAATTTATCCCTTGCATATGTAGTAAGGTTGTAATGTGAATGTAAAGTTTTGCTAAAAATAATAAAAGGAGAAGTTGCTATTACCCCATTGTTTTCCTGCATATTGTAGGTCTCCACTTAAATTCTCTATGTTACTTATGTTGCTATTTTTGTTCTCTATTATTGTG
This sequence comes from Wollemia nobilis, assembly GCA_028583015.1. NCBI lineage: Eukaryota > Viridiplantae > Streptophyta > Pinopsida > Araucariales > Araucariaceae > Wollemia > Wollemia nobilis. The sequence goes on from JAQPPZ010000541.1 coordinate 15,855,329, forward strand.
TTTTCTGCTTGCAGGTATAAAATCTAAAGTTTTTCCTAACATCTAGTATCAGAGCTCAAGGTTTTATGTGAGTGGGAGCTGCAAAAATGACAAGAGGTGTAACCAAGTTCAAGATTGATAAATTTGATGGTAGGAACTTCGCTTTATGGAAGATGAAGGTGGAGGATTTGTTGGTTCAGAATGACCAAGCTCAAGCCTTGAAAGGAATCGCAAGTAAACTGAGCAACATGAAAGATGAGGAGTGGGAAAAGCTGAATAGGAAGGTGGTTTCTACAATCTGTATTTGCCTAGCTGAATCTCTCTTATTCAATGTAGCTAAAGAGAATTCCGCAGAAGCCCTTTGGCAAAAGCTTGAAAATTTATATGAAACAAAATCACCAACAAATAAGTTTTTTTTGAAAAAAACAACTTTTTAACTTGAGGATGAAGGAAAGTTCATCCATTGCAGATCATGTGAATGAGTTTAATACTCTTATTAGTAAACAAGTTCCAGTTAATGTGAATATGGAGGATGAGGATAGAGCTATAACCTTACTTTGTTCCCTTTTGGACACTTGGGATCATATGGTGATGAACATCAGCAATGCATCATTAGGAACTCTAAAATTTGATGATGTGGTAGTCGTTTTATTGGCAGAAGAGTTAAGGTAAAAAACATCTCTGGAACCCTCAACCAATGAAGCCTTATCTGTGAGAGGTCGATATTTTGAGAGGAGTAAACAAGGTAGAAAACAATCTAGATGGACATAAATAGAAAGGGAAGTGTTGGCATTGTGGGAAGCCAGGGCACTCAAAGAATGATTGTTGGTAATTAAAGAATGGTGAAAAGAAAACTCAACCATCAGCTGAGGCCAATACAACAAATTCAGGAGAGATGACAACATGTGAATCCTTCTATATCAGTAATAATATATCTGTTTTATATACCTAGGTTTTGGACTTGGGTGCATCTTTCCACATGTCTCCCCATAGAGACTAGTTTGACAAATATCAGTCATACTATGGTGGAATGGTCTACTTGGGTGATGATCATCCTTTAGAAATTGTGGGAAGAGGGTATATAAGGATCAAGTTGGATTATGGTAGAGAAAGGATGTTATGTGATGTACGACATGTGTCCGATTTGTGAATGAATTTACTCTTAATCAAAATGATGGATAAGCTAGGGTATTTTGTCACTTTCGGTAACAACTAATGCAAAAATACTAGAGGAGATCTTGTAGTAGCTAAGGGAGAATCTTATGAAACCCTATATCATTTATGTTGTGATACGATGACAAACCATGCAACAACAACTTCTATTCAAGATGCAGTAATGCTATGGCATCAACGCCTAGGCCATATGAGTAAAAAAGATCTAAAAATTTTACATGACAGAGGTATGCTTTTTGGGATTAAGTATTGTAATTTAGACTTATGTAAACACTATATTTTTCGTAAACAAAAGAGGATTCAGTTTACTGCAAGCCTAGTAAGAGTTTTAATTTTCTACAACTTATACATTTAGATATATTTGGAACAGTCCCCACTCGGTCCTTAAATGGCATCCTATTTTTTGACTTTTATAGATGATTATTCTAAGAGAGTGTGGGTTTATTTTCTGAAGAAGTCGGAAGCTTTGCAAAAATTTAAAGAGTCCAAAGAACGGGTAGAGAAGAGTTTGGGCAAGTCGATTTTATGTCTTAGGTCATATAATGGGGGTGAATATTGCTTCAAGAAATTTGATAAATTTTGTATGCATGAAGGTATTAAGCACCAGAAGACTGTCTTATACTCCATAGTAAAATGGTGTGGCTGAGCGGATGAATCGCACAATCATGGAACGTGCAAGAAGAATGCTCAAGCAGCCATGTTGGAGAAATATTTTTGGTAGAGGTTGTTAATACAGTTGTTTACCTTATCAATAGGTCACGTACAACTACGTTGGATGGACATATTTCGTAGGAGGTTTAGTGTTGTAAGCCAATTGATTACTCTCATTTGTATACCTTTAGATGTGATGCGTTTGCCCATGTACCCAAATAAAAAAGATCCAAACTTGAACCAAAGTTAAGTAAATGTGTTTTTCTCAGCTATGGAGATATAATGAAGGGGTATAGACTGTGGGATCCTACTACCCACAAGGTAATTATTAGTCGGGATGTTATTGTTGATGAAAAATCCATGCAAAGGAAGGAGGTATAGCAAACTCCTAATGTTGTACTAGTTGAAGTAGAAATGAGTGAAGATGAATATGAAAATCAGCATGCTGAAGTTTTTGATCAACATGCAGAACAAGTAGAGCAGCCACAACGGTCACAAGACCAAGAGCCATAATCAACTGATCATTGGGTTAGAAGATATACATATCCACAAAAGTATTTGGAAAGGTATTCTCATGTTTATCAATCCTCTTTTGCTTTGTTAATTGATGATGGTGAACCTAGTTCATTTTAGGAAGCTAGAGAGTTTGATAATGCAAAAAAGTGGAGTAAATCCATGGAGGAGGAAATTAAGGTACTTTGTAAGAATAAAACGTGGAAACTTGTGGATCTCCCACTTAGAAGAAAGACTGTTGGAAACAAGTGGGTGTACAAAGTGAAGAAGAACATTGATGGGTTGTTGGAACGATATAAAGCTTGCTTGGTGGCAAAAGACTATGTGCAAAAGTTAGGTATTGATTTTAATGAAATTTTCTCTCCAATTGTGAATATGACTACTATTAGAGTTATACTTACACTTGTAACTGCACGGGATTTAGAACTAGAGCAACTTGATGTAAAGATTGCTTTCTTGCATGGTGATATCAAGGAAGAGATTTATATGGATCAGCCTAAGGGCTATGAAGAAATAGGTAAAGAGTATTTGGTTTGTAGACTGAATAAATCATTATACGGGTTGAAATAGGCACCAAGGATGTGGTATAAGAAATTTGAAACCTTCATGAAGAGCCAAGGTTTTAGCAGGAGTGAAGTTGACCATTGTGGTTACTATAAGAGGTTTGATGATGGCGGTTTTATTATTTTGCTATTGTATGTTGATGATATGCTGGTTGCAGGTCCCAACATGAAGAAAATCATTGATATTAAGGCTCAATTGGCTAGGACATTTGAAATAAAGGATTTAGGAGTAGCAAACAAAATTTTAGGGATGAAGATACACAGGGATAAAAAAGGAAGAAATATTTGGTTAAGTCAAAAGTCATATGTAGAAAATATTTTGCAACGCTTCAATATGCAAAATGCAAAACCAGTTAGTACCCCACTTCTTCCACACTTAAAATTGTCTTCCAATCAGTGTCTCGAAACAAAAGTAGAGAAGACAAGCATGTATCATGTATTGTATTCATAAACAGTAGGAAGCCTTATGTATGCCATGATGAGCACCAGATTGGATATTACCCAAGTAGTGGGAGTTGTCAGTCGGTACATGGAAAATACTAGTAAGGAGTATTGGAATACGTTGAAGTGGATATTTAGATATTTAAGAGCCACTTCATATGTTGCCATTTACTTTGGATCGACAAATTTGCAAGTTAAAGGTTTTGTGTATTTTGATTATGGTGGAGATAGAGATGGGATAAAGTCCACTATAGGATATACCTTCACTCTTGCTAGTGGAGGGGTGAGTTGGGCTTCTAAATTGTAGCTTGTGGTGGCTTTATCAACCACTACAATAGAGTATATTGCAGTGACGCATGCCAACAAAGAGGCAATTTGGCTAGAGCAACTGTTGGGTGACTTCAAGGTAATGTAGGAGAAAATTACATTGTATTGTGATAGCCAAAGTGTTATTCAGCTAGTGAAGAACCCAAAATTCCATGATCGCATGAAACACATTGATGTCAAGTACCACTTTATCATAAATGTGGTGGAAGAAGGTAGGATCCTGTTGCAAAAAAATTATACTAAAGTGAATCATGTAGATATGCCTACAAAGCCGGTCAAGGTAGAGAAGTTTGAGTGGTGCAGAACTTCTTTGGGCTTGCTAAAAAAGTAACAAGGGTAGCATTGGGCAATTGGCATTGGATGAAAAATCTTTGACAAAAGAATTCCTACATATTGACTTCAAGTGGGAGAATGTTATGAAGTGAAGTCACTATACAATTTTACTATCAGAAGAAGCTAGGTTGCAGAAGATGGCTATACTACTGCTAGACATCTAGATCAGATGTATAGGCAACAAACATCTGGGTTGCTAGACATCTAGGCCAAATGTCTAGTAAGTAGACATCTAGGACAAACGTCAGGATGCAGAAGACGAACTATTGTAGTTGTGTGTGGAAACAAATAGTTTTGCGGAGGCTTCCTTTGGGAGAGGAAATGAACAGTTCGGGGTCTTCCTTTTTTGCTCTATAAAAGGGAATTGATCCCTTGCATATGGAGGAAGGTTGTAATATGAATGTAAAATTTTGTTGAAAATAATAAAAGGAGAAGTTGCCACTGCCCCGTGGTTTTCTTGCACATTACATTTTTTCACGTAAATTATTTATGTTACTCGTGTTGCTGTTTTTGTTCTTTGTCATTGTGTTTTTTGCTTGCAAGTATAAAATCTAAAGTTTTTCCTAACATCAAAGGTCATATTGGGTATAAACTCTAAAATATCTTGAGTTGCTTCATTTTACCCTACACCTTCTCTATATAAAAGGTGTTTGAAGCAATGCACAATCTCCCATTGATCTCCTCCTCTTCTTAGAGATTTTGACCCTACCTATTTTCAATATGTTTTATGGTATTCTTATTTATATGGATCAATGCAATAACGTGATTTTTTTTTAATATTATGATCCCCTTCCTTCAACCATGTAACCCTGGATTTTTGCCTCCAATAATATTCCTTTTTTTCCAAGACATTGTGGTATTTTTTAAGGACCTACTTCTCTTTTACTAGCAGATCCTAAATATGATCTTCCACCTCCATATTCCCTTGTATTAAAAAACGTTACTAAAATGCTACTTATTCCATGTTACTAAATGTTTCTTCACTAGTTTGAGTTTATGAGTTAGCTTGAACATACTAATTTTCCAAACTTGGTTGTTTTACCAATTCTTCAAAATATATTTGAAGTTTGGATGTTGTAACCACATTCTGTCAAATTTAAATGGAGCAAGTCTCTTTCTTTCCATCTCCAACTTGACTACTATAAGGGAATGATCATATATTATACTAGCAAAGATATCAATATTGGATTAAAACCATTTGAAAAGTAATGAGTAGAGCACAAACCTTTATCTAACTTCACCTGGATGTTTTGTTTTTCTACTCTCCTGTTTGTCCATGTAAAATTAGATCCTTTCAAATCTAGGTCTATCAAACCTGCATTAGTAATAAAGTTCCCAAGATCATTCATAGAATCTAAAACACTGGCTATTCCTCCTCTTTTCTCTTCTTACTTTAGGGTAGTGTTGAAGTCCCTCATATTTTCAACCATTTATTGGTCCTGTTATTGAAAATAAACAACTCTTCCCATAAATATTTTTTAAGAATTCTTAAGTTGGGAGCACGGACATTAGTAACAATGCCTATTATATTGAAAGTTAATTCAGTATGGGGTATTTGTGTCATGGATTTACAGCAAAATTATTATTTACAAGTGATAACATCATATTATATATTATAATAGCTTTTGTTTGTAAAACTCATCTAGGTGTAAAACATTTATCATTTACATATAAGTTATAGGGATTTATGTATTTGGAAATTTGTTTGGATTACTTTTACATTGGAATAGTTAAGCCTTTACCAATCATCAAGCCCACATAAGTAGTCACTATAACATAGAATAGTTTTCTTAAGGAGGTTGAATAGTATTATAGACTATGAAGATAAATTACTACTCATTTAACTATGTTATTTTAATTGCCCTTTTAGATAATAAACTAGAAATTGCCCCTATTGATGCAATGGAACCCTATTTGGTTTTATTTGTTATAATAATTTAAAATGTTGAATACATAAGAACTTGTTTGAAAGTATTCTTTATTTAACAATTTGTTAGTAGTTATTTAAATAAGCTAACATGTTTATTATCAATCTATAGTAAACCATCTTCAGGTATCTATACCACTATATAAAACCAACAACTTTATTTTCCTAAGTTTACAACATGTTGGCCAATTGATAAGACATCAAAGCTAATATTCAATTTAAATAAAAATGTTAAATGGAAATAAATAATGGTGGAAGAAAAGTGTAGGGTATCTATAAGTAGTAGGCATATGGATACATAGTTCATCTTCAATAGCATCTCCAACATGAACTCTCATGAAAATTTGTTTAAAGTTAGTCGATCAAAGGAGGATGAGTTTTCTAAAAAATAAGATAAGTCCTTTTCTATTACATGCCCATTTCAACATGGAGAAATGAAGTCCATGTATTTCTATTCGTATTTTGATGTGTGTTCATTTTGAAGGTGTAAAACTCTCTAATGGAATTTCATTCCACATTACTACCTACTTGTATTCTAAGGCAATGAGTGAGGGTGAGAGCAAGGATGGATGTAGTAAGAGAGAGGAAGTTACAATGCTTATTAATCCTTTATCTTTATTTTAATTTTAATTAGAAATTTAAATTACTGATGTTCATGGGTGAAACCTAAACTTTCATGGGAAATCATAATTTCTTAGAGAAATAAAGATGAGCAAATCAACGGTAATCATCTATCAATGATTTGAAAATGAAGATGATTTTGGGTTATAATTGTAACAATATCCCTATTTCAACTTTACAAATAAAAACCATAATTTTTTAGCAAGTAATTAAATTATCATTTGGATGGCAGTTCAAAATAAGATTCTGACAATAATAATCTGCAGAGGAGAAGTTTCCAATTCATCAATCGATGTATCCAATGTGAGAAAATGACAGAATCTGTAAGTCATATATTTCTAACTTGTGAATTTTCTTGTGCAATCTTCCAAATGATTTTGTCCAAATTCATATATATTGGGTCCACCCAAATAACATGTCTGACTTCTACATACAGTGGGATTCCCCCTTTCGAGTGAAACTTTTGACTTGGCTCTGGAAGCTCAGCTAATCCCATTTTTTATGGGGGATATAGAATGAGAGAAATAAGAGAGTATTTAAAGGATGGAAGAAAGATCCCAGGTTATGTGGTAATAATAATCAAAGCTCTGAAAGAAAACTGAAAAACCTTTTACTTTAAAAATGAGACCCTGTTTCCTAGGGAAAGGAGGATTTTACGAAATTGGGGAGAGGAACCTCCAAACCCAATCATTACAACCAACCCATGGGATGGTGTCAAGTGGATACCCCCCACACAAAAGTGGGTTAAGTTCAATTTTGACGGGGCAACCAAAGGAAATCCAGGGCTGCTGGAGCAGGAGGAGTTTTGAGAAATGAGGAAGGAAAAGTGGTCCTTGCCTTTGCGGAGCCTTTGGGAACTCAAACAAATCATTTTGTAGAAGCTTGAGCCTGCATGCTGGCAATGATAATTTCCATATTAGAGGGTTATAAGGAAGTAATCTTTGAAGGGAATTCACTTAATATAATCAAGGCAATTAAGGAGGATAAAGACCCCAGTTGGACCATCTCGGAGCTTATCCTAGAAGTAAATATTCATAAATCCCATTTGGTTAGTGCCTGAATCCAACACACCTTCAGATAAGGGAACCAAGTGGCAGATCTAATGGCAAATATTGTAGTTTTTGTTGGGGAGATGCAAATTTGAAAGGATAATTTCCCTCAAGAATTACTGGTGTTGGCTTCTAAAGAAGATTTAAGATCAAACCTGTTAGAGCAGCAGGAGATCAGAGTGGTTGATGATGAGTAATCCAAAAAATGGAATTAGGCATAGGGACAAAAGGCAACCCATTTGCTAGGGCCTGAGAAGTAACAAGTGTACGATACAACAACCTAGTGTTATGTTTAGTAAGTGCTAGGTGTTGTCTGGTTTTTATTTTATCCTGAATAGTCCAGCAGCAAGTATAGGACTGCAGACTCTAAGTATGGCTCAATGTGGGTCTTGGGAAGATCCATTTTTTATTTTGATTATACGAGCTTGGAATTAGAATCAACTCATTTTGACTATGTAAAATGTTTGTGGAACTTATAATCACCTCTACCTAATACCAAAAAATTAAATCATCCTAATTAAATTTCAACTAAAAATTCAAAAATTAATTATTTCATGCTCCCATAAAAACATATCATACACTATTTTAAATTGATACAACAATTTCTTTCATCATCATTTTAAGAGCTCCACTCTCTTTCTAGGTTTTAAGTTGTAAATCTAGCTATAAGAGGTTAGAATAAGAACCTCCAATCACATAAAACCATGGCAAATAGAAAAAAAAGAAAAAAAAATTCCCAATCACATAAAAACCACAATAGATGGAAATAAACCAAAAAATACTTTATTCTCTCGATCCTAGATTTCACCACCTTTTACAATACAATATCAAGGGAATATATGGATCCCAAAAGAAACCCTAAAGATAAGAAATTACAATTTTTTTTTTGCTTGATAATAAGGGGTTGTACTCGGCTCCTCCGCCCTTGAAAAATTATATCTCTCTTCTTTAGAGCTTGAGAGTTTACAAATAGATACCCTTCTCATCTCAATTGAGATGTTATAGCTAAAAACCTACATCATTTTACATAAAATATTTGAATTCTTGATTTTCATTTTTTAGATCTTTTCAAATCTTTGTATGAATACAATTACTCCAAAATTTAGCATCTTTCTTGACATTTTCCTATAGCAACCTTCACAATGCCAAAACTTCACCTAGTTAGTAGAGTAATGTTTCCAAAAAATTGCACTATCATAGTCCACTTTACCAAATCTGGATTACAATTTTCCTTCCTGAAACACAAGTGCAACTACAAAAATTATAATAAATAGTCTAAATAAAAACACATTATTGTTACAAAATAAAACAGATATTACCAATGGAAATCTTAATCATTAATTGATTCAGGCAATCAACATTTTTTGTTAGCTTCAACTAAACTTTCTACTTCCTCTAACCATGGAAAGGAGAATTTAACTTCACGATCCTCAATCAAAACCCCTCTATTGGCTAGCTTATTTGCACATTTGTTTCCTTCCCTTAATATATGTGTAAAACCTATTTCTTCAAACTCTTTAGCAAGATCTTGAATTTCCACAATTATTTCTTGTATGTTCCATGGAGCCTTTGCTTTCCTCAAAATTACATTTATTACTATGAGAGAATCACCTTCCATCCATATTACAATATATTATTATTTTTTTTTTTTATGGCTATTTCGTCTTTTAGTGTCAACCAAAAAATCTTGGATAACCATATAAATTAATACACATTATTGGTTTTCCCATATTAAGCCTCCTAGAAAATATCAACACCTACACATGCCTAAATAAGAAGTTATCCCAAATATGCTCCCTTCTAGATTTTCAAAAAAACACTAAATCCCATTTTTGAGGCACTAGATGAAATAATTAGGGCCCGATAATACACTGAAAAGTCTTCAAGGCCCCTTGAAAACCTTACCATGACATTGTCCACCTCGTTATCCAACTCCCTGTAATATTTCAAACCGATCCAACGATCAAGTCAAAAGTTATGCCCTCTGAAATATAGGCTCCTACATCATTTTATGAGCTTTCTTCCATTCTCTATGACCATACTTGGACCTTGAAGGTATTACTTTCAAGATGTCTTCATAATGATTCAATATGTCCAACATAAGAAAATAAAATATATTTGACTGCACATCAATCTCTAACTACAATCATCCATATGTCCCGACAAGGATACCACAATGGCAAAAATCATTGGGCTCTCTTAACAGAGACCCAAGTTTAATTCACGAGAAGGGTGACCCCTGATATGCCCACGCTTTTCAACCTCTTCATAAAATAAAAAATAAAAAATAAAAACAAACTACAATAATCCATATAAAAAATAAATTGCTTAGCCTATACTATATTTTTGTTAAAGAACATCAATATGCTAGATGAGAAACAACAATAAAATTGGTATTAGAAACCATAATCCAAGAGTTCATAGTAAGAATTCTAAATAATGAAGTTTGGCCTTCTGACTATTATTATTTTGTTGTAACCAAAAAATATTACTAAGGTTAGAAGGATCCTAAATGATCCAATTTTATTTTTTTTGTGACATGTGTCTATTTTCTAAATTAAGCCATCTAAATGAAATAAGTTGCATAACTATATATTGTAGTTTAGATCATGTATCAAGTACTAGGTATAAACAAAATTGGTTTTGAATTTAGAGATCATGTTTATTTTGTTTTCACAAAGCATTATACTAAGGTACAACACACATATGTGTTCATAAACTATTGTAGTTATGTCCCTTAAATTCTACTTCCAAACCAAAATATAAATATATCAAAGATGGAAATAAAGTTCCTTCATATCACCTAGTGAAAATAAGATCAAGTACGTCAACATCATGCTTCTATAATAACTAGAAAAGTATGATAATAGTATTAGTCTTTATTCATACCAACTATGAATAGATGATCAATAGTATAAATAGTATAATCAAAATTGTATTCATAATCAACAACATCAATTATAGTCATCAAGATTCGTAAAATCTTCTATAGTAAATACACAAATTAATTATCCTTTCAACTATCTAAACCGACAGTCATAGTACAATGTTTATCTTTGATATATATATATATATAGGCTCTACTACTCATAGTAGAGAAGATAATCCCATCTAAGCACTTTACCACCTAGCCAAGTGACATTCAATTGAATAATCCCATCTTAATTTTTCATCACAAAGTTTTTACCCTTCACGAAAGAGAAGATATATGGAACCAACCCAGTTAGAGATATCATCTTGTACAATGCATCCATGTATACTTTCATGAATCCTATGAGTATATACTCATAACTAGATCCAATTTTATTGCAATTATCAACTTGCACTTTAGGTGATGCTACTACTATGCATACAAATAATAGCCTTCTTGTGATCACATTCTACTTGCAATCCAATATGTTATACCTATATTCATGGTGCATAAGTTTGATTTTTTAGGATAAATTCTTATTTTCAATTAGGACAATTCACATTAAATCATGCAATGTAACTTAACTTCATGCACTACATACAATACAACTTTTTAATGAGTAAAATCCATACACTAATAGGTCCGAGGTGTAGACCAATTGGTTCAACCAAAACCCATAAGGGGGGCAGACGTCCAAGGTTTAAATCTTGAGCCTCTTTGGACTAAATGCTTGTTCTTTTCCTGGTGCTTTCAGCGACATAAAGGATTTAAAATGATTGTGGTATGGTGGTTATAGGGGTGGACTGCATGAGTATTGTGTGGCAACTTCTGAAGCAGATAGCGCAGAATATTGTGGCGGTTATAAAATACGGACAACGTGCTTGGATCATCGTGGTGACTATAGATTCCACCATGTAAAATAAAATTAAAAAAATCCATACACTAAGCACATAAACTATGCAATGAAATCATACTTAAGCAACTATGTATGCAGATGTTATAAGAATTATTTTTCCTAATACATCTCTTAAAGTCTTAGTTGAAAGCATACAAAATCAATCACATTGCATTCTCATAGTTTTTAAATATTTATATAACCCTGAAGGATAGTGTATAATATTTGATGACAATCACTATACTAGATTAAAATAATAACAAATAGTTTTATTCATGCAACCATCATAATTACCGTCCATAAGTTAAACCATTTGTAATCATCAAGTTCAATAGTATTTCTTATATATATATATATATATATATATATATATATATATATATATATGTAAAATCATATATCTCTCTCTATCACTCTCTCTCTCTCTCTCTCTCTCTATATATATATATATATATATATATCACTCTTACCTTAGATGCATATATGTAAAAGCATATCTCTCTCTCTATAAATATATATTATATATTATATTATATTATATATATATATATATATATATATATATATATATATAATATTTATAGAGAGAGATATGCTTTTACATATATGCATTTAAGGTAAGAGTGATATATTTTGGTATCAATCCCATCTAGTACCTCTACCATGCATGAGATAGAGTCACCAAACTAATCATCAAAATCCCTAAGTGCAACAATACTATAATGGTGAAAAATGTCCTTGAAAGTTGATAGGATTTTAATTCCAACCGAACGAAAAAAAAAAACTTCTCTGCGGAGCTCTGGCGTTTTGGCGGGAAACATTTTGTGCTAGCACCAGGTGAATCTCCAGGGTCTCTGGTTGGAAGTCTCCTCCAGATCCGTCTGAGGATTGACTCTTCACCTCTTTGAAGGATTGCTCGTTGCCTTGGGAGGGCCCAATGGGGTCTCCTCCTGGAGCTTCCGATGGGCAAAAAAGTTCATATGCAGATAAATTAAAAGAAAACCCTGCATCTTCTTCCGATGAAGCTCATCGCAGTGCTTATCAAATGCTATTCAAGAATGCTGGAAAGGGTTTACCTGCAAACAGAGTTAACGGCTGCCTTCCACAATCTGCGTCCAGGCCAAAGATTGTCATAGAGCCAAAACTGGTTGAGGATACGATTATATACCGTGCTACCCATGATCCGATCTCGCAAATTCATGGGTATTCGGCCCACTCGAACTTCCTTCACACCCGGGTGAGACAGAATCGGGAGCCCATTGGTGAGTACTCTCTATGGCCTATAAGCAATGGGTATTTTATTATTAGTTTCTCTTCTCTAGCAGATAGAAACAGAGCATTTGAATCGTAGAAGAGGAGCCACGGCCCGACAGGATTATTTGTCCAACCGTGGAGAGTGGGTTTTGACCCCCGCATTGAGCCCACGGCTGTCCCGGTCTGGATACGGCTGTATGCTCTCCCAATGGAGTTTTGGGGTGAGCAAATCCTTGAGTTGATTGGTAATTCTCTAGGTAGATTTCTCGGGAGTTTCAAGAGATACCATGGAAGGAAATACCGCTGTCTTTGCTAGAATATGTGTAGAAATGGACATTAGCCACCCACTTCCCGCCGAGGTGGAATTGGAGTTGGCAGACTAACCCGGATACAAGCAGCCTAGACTATGAAGCCTTACCTTTCGGATGCAGTAGTCCTGTCATAAGCATGGCCACTTGGCTAGGTTCTCGCCCAAATAGCTTGACCACAAAATCGGAAGCTCCGTCTGGAGCGTCAAATCGTCCCGGAGAGGGTAAGTTCACTTCGGTCAAAGATCCCCTCAATATCCCCCGTGGTTCCGATGCCCGTAAAGATGGCTTTGAACAGCAGAAGCGGAGGAAAAACAAGAAGAGAAATGGCAAAGAGCAGACCCAATCCAAGCCAACCAATCGATATGAAATTTTCAAATCCCTTGTAGACCAAGAAGACCAAGTCATGGAAGGAGTGGTTGGGAATGATGGGGATACTAACACCTACTCTCATGATCCTCTATCATCTACTCCCCGTCTTAGAACAAGTGATTGAACCCCCCGAGACTCGCAGCCGAGAGAACCTAGGGGCTATGGTAATTCATTCCCCCGCACAACCAGCTATTAAGGATGTCCACATGGGAAGTGCAGAAAAAATAGAGAAAGACCAGCGTTGGGGATCACCCTGTGGAAAAGAGGTCTAAGAATAGTAATTCCCAAGGAGCCGGTAGAAAATCCAACAAGGATCTAATAGTAGCGCAAGGGGACAAGCCGATCAATGGAGGATCGGTGAGAACAATTGACTCGTATTGCTCCCAAGGTTTCCAATGATTATACAATCCTCGAATGTAAGGGGTTTAAACAAAGAGAACCCATCAATCTGCTGCTCAAAGACTTTTAGGAACACACAAAACAGACTTTTTGCTCCTTCAAGAAACAAAAATGTCTTCAGATCTTATGTGTAAAATTGCTAGTAGAATATGGAGGGGCGCTGGATTTATGGATGTGGCGGCCCAAGGAGCCTCAGGGGGAATTGTGACTTTTTGGAATCCTCTGGTGTGGATAGCAATAGAACATACAACTTGGAGGGGGGTTCTCACATCTCTCTTTAAGAATATTGTTACAGCTGAACAGGTTTTAATTACAAACTTCTATGGGGCTCAAAGCATTGATGGCCAGCGGCTTCAATGGAATGTTGTTCATTCAATGAGATCCTCCCGGGAAGATTGTGACTGGATTGTTGCTGGGGATTTTAATGCCAAATTATCTGCCAGTGATCAAGAAGGTGGTTTCCCAGTTTTGGATCCAGGGGATAAGCTTCTGATTGCTCAAGTCCAGGCCTTTCACCTTGTTGATATCAAAGGTCCCGGTACTTATTTTACGTGGACTAATAAGAGAAGAGAGCCACACAAAGAGGAAGGTAAAACTAGACCGGTTTCTCGGTCTCGGAGGAAGCATTTGTGAAATGGAATTTTAAATTTCAGATTTTGGAAGGCCCAGCTTCAGACCACTTTCCCATTGTACTCGAGGGAGGGGCTAGGACAGGGCAGTACCATAAACCTTTTAAATTTGAAAATTTTTGGTTGCAAAAAGAAGATCTCCGAAGAAAAATTCCTCGGTGGTGGGAAGATGGCCGCCCACCTTTTGGGACTGCAATGTTCAAATTTCACAAACAGACTTCAATTTGTCAAGTGTAAATTGAAACAAAGGAGGCAAACTAACAAATCGACTTCCAGCTCCAACGGGCCCCCTTGTTGGCTAGATGGGATGAGGTGCAAAAACATTTCAGGGAAGGAAACATTTCCGAGCACCTTAAATCCGAGGATGATGCTTTGCGCAAAGCGGTTGAGGATATTGATAACCAAGAAGAGATTTACTGGAAACAGAGAGCAAGAAATACTTGGTTATTAGAAGGAGACAGAAATACAAAATTTTTTCAGCGCTCTGCCTGTGCTAGGAGACAAATGAATACTATGGATTCCCTTCAAGATGAGAATGGATACTCTTTTGACACTCTTCCTGGTTTGCACTTCCACTCAATGGAGTATTTCTCAAAACTCTTTAAGGAAAGTATGGAGCAAGATGGGGCAGCCCAAGATGAAGTTATTGCTGTCATTCCTTCTTTAATCTCTCCTGAAGAAAACCAGGCTCTACTTCGACCTATAGATAAAGATGAACTTAAGAAGGTGGTCTTTGGGATGAGTACTGGTAAATCGCCTGGTCCTGATGGCTTCCCTATTGAGTTCTTTCAGGCCTTTTGGGATTCCCTGGAGGAAGATGTTCGGCTGTCACTGAGGAGTCCAGAACCAATAAAAGAATGCTCAAGGCTCTAAATCATACATTCATTTCTTTAATTCCAAAAGGAGCAGGGGGGGTTCATTTATCTGATTTTAGACCTATTGCCTTATGTAACGTGATCTATAAAATAATTACAAAGATTATGGCTGAAAGGTTAAAACCTATTCTGCATAATATAATTTCCCCAGAGCAAGGGGGTTTTGTTGAAGGGAGGCAAATTTTGGATGGAGTGATTCTTGCTCAGGAGGCTATCCATTCAATGCACCAAACAGGGAACAAAGGAATGTTCATTAAACTGGATATGTCCAAGGCTTATGACAGGGTGGAGTGGGGTTTCCCGGCAAAGATGTTGACTCGCCTTTGGTTTCTCTCAGATCCGGACAGACCGGGTCATGAGCTGTATTTCTTCGCCTTCTTACTCGTTCTTATCAAGGGACTTCCCTCGCCTCCTTTTGGTGCCTCTCGAGGTTTGCGGCAAGGAGACCCTTGCTCTCCTTATCTCTTCCTCATCTTGGCTGAAGGTCTAGGCAGACTCTTTCTGAAAAGAAGACTTCAAGGTCAGATAACAGGTTTTAAGGTCGGGGCTGAAGTTTTGACACATTTACAGTTTGTAGATGATACTGGATTGGTGGGAGTGGCCAGCCTTAGGGAAGCAAGAAGAATCAGAGATACTCTAAATGTCTACCTCCGGGCCTCTAATCAAGTCATCAATGACATTAAATCCAAAGTGATCTTCTTCAATATTGATCAACGGTTACAGGACATAATTATTGAGATTTTAGGTTTCACACGGACCTCTCTCCCAATAGTCTATCTAGGGGTCCCTCTCCATTTCAAAAAACTGAAAATTGATGTTTGGAAGGACCTTTTGGATGGCATCAATGATAGAATGAACCATTGGTCTAATAGATGGTTAAGTTATGGTGGTCGTCTAACTTTTCTCGCAATCAATTATTCAAGCCATGCCAATTTATAAATTCTCCGTCCCGTCGCTCCCCGCCTATTTGGAAAGAGCCGGATAAAATGGCTAGAAGATTTCTATGGGAAGGTGCCAAGGGAGAGAGGAAATGGGCCTTGGTTGGTTGGGACAAGGTTACCCAACCCAAGGAAAAAGGGGGTTTGGGACTAAGAAGCTCCAAGTTTAACAACAAGGCTTTGGCTGGCAAACTGTATTGGAGGTGGATTTCTCAGCCAACATCCCTTTTCAGCAGAATTCTCTCTAGCAAATACCTGGGTTCTGTCCATCCTAATGATGTGGGCCGCTTTCCACTGGAAGGTTTTGGATCACCAGTGTGGCAGGCGCTCAAGCTTGGAGCTCAACTCATCAAAGATCAACTTTTTTGGAAAGTGGGGCGTGGGGATAAGGCTCGGTTCTGGACTGATTCCTGGGACCATAATCCTCCCATTATTGCTGTTTTTCCTGAATTGCAATCGATAAAATCTGCCTTAGAAGATAAGGGATGGATTCAAATTGAGAGCTACTTTAACACTAGTCATTTGGGGGACTACAAGTTCATAAAGTTTAAACGGTTGGATGAGTGGCCAATACCTATCCCTCCGGAGTTGGTACCTACTTTGGGAAAAATCTTGGCAAAACGGTTTCTTACTGGGAGAGATGAGGCGGATGAACTGGCCTGGGGCTATGGAAGCCTTGGGGTTTATACTGTGAAAGAAGGATATGGTGAGATCCTCCCGCAGCCCCCTCCACCCTCTTTTTTGGTTCTTGACTGGAGAAAGATATGGCATCCCTGTGGCTGGCCGAAAGTGAACTTCTTCGCCCCGGCAGCTTTCGCATAATGGAATTCTCACCTTTGACAATCTCAGACTCGTAGGCATCATTGGCCCCTCCCAATGTGTGTTATGCCATAAGCAGGAGGAAACGGCGGATCATCTAATGTTTGAATGTTCTTTCACTCGACAGATCTGGAAGCGCTGGTTCTCACACTTTAAACTTCAGGCTATTGGGGTCTTGTCCCGAAACAACATTTGGGAAAGCTGGAAGAAAGGTAGATTTAAATCCAATGCTCTTCGAATTGGCTGGGAGCTTGGTTTATTTTTTATCTGGTGGCAGGTTTGGTTGGAGAGAAATGCCCGTATTTTTCGTGAAACCTTCTCCTCTTTAGAAGGAATATGGCAAGTCATTTGGAGCAAAGTGGCGGAAACGGTTGCCATTCATACCGAGGGGGAAACCCAGTCTGCTTCTGAGTCTTTGGACGAGGGAGTTGTTTTTCAACAAAGACAGGTGAGTGGTAGTTGGAAACCTCCTCCTGAAGGATGGATCAAAATCAACACTGATGGAGCGGCTAAAGGCAATCCGGGAAGTGCTGGAATTGGAGTTGTGTGCCGCGATCATGCTGGGTCTTTGCTCTATTGGGAATTGCAGGGTCTGGGATGTGCCACAAACAATGAAGCCGAGGCCTTTGCTATTAAATCCGCCTCCTTCTGGGCTGCCAAAAAAGGACACAGGAAGATTATTATTGAGTCTGACTCCCAAATTTTGGTGGGTGCTCTTGATTGTATGAGAAACTTTGTCTCGAAAGCTTGGAGGTTGCGGATCTTAGTTTCCCAAATCAAAGAGCTTTGGAGGGAATTAGATGATGTGATACCTGTCTATGTGAATCGGGATCTCAATAAGGCGGCCGATTTCCTTGCTAAGATGGGTGCTGAAAGGGAGGTTGGGATGCAGCTACACAGTGACATGCCTGTGGAGGATGCAGAGATTCGACAAGGCCTTGAACGTTTTCTGAAATGATGGGCAGTGTTTTTTTGCTAAGGCTGGTTGCTGTCGCGATATCGCGACATGTCGTGCCCTTTCGGCCTCTTCCAGGTTTTTGTCGCGATATCGCGACAGGTTGCGCCTTCTCGGCCTTGGACGGGTTTTTGTCGCGATTTCGTGACATGTCGCGCCATCGCGACATGTCGCGCCATCGGGGCCCTTGGGGAAGTTGCATGGTTAAGTGGTCGCGATTTCGCGACAGTTTTGGCAATTTAGTGCTAACTGGTAAAATTGTCGCGATATCGCGACACTTTCGCAGATGGAGTGCTAAGTGGAAATTCCGTCGCGATATCGCGACAGTTTTGAGAACTGAGTGCCGTGAGGATATTCCGTCGCGATTTCGCGACAGTTTTGAGAACTGGGAGCCGAAAGGAAAAACCGTCGCGATATCGCGACACTTTTGGCGGTTTGGTGTCATAAGGAAAACCCGTCGCGAAATCGCGACAATTTTGGCTTTCCAGCGGGTTGGCGAAAACTGTCGCGATATCGCGACGCTTTTGCGATCTGGTTGCTACATGGTGAATTCGTCGCGATTTCGCGACATTTTTGTCGAAAGGTTGCAGGTGGGTGCTGTCGTCGCGATTTTGCGACATGTCGCGATTTCGCGACATGTCGCGATTTCGCAACATGTTGCGTTTTCGCGCCTGTTGGCACCGCAGTGGGGGAGACGGGGTTGACTGTCGCGATCTCGCGACATGTCGCGATTTCGCGACATGTCATTTTTTCGCGCCCAGTTGATTTCTTTGCTCTGTGTTGTGCTGGGTTGCCTTTGTGCTCTTCTCTTGTTGGGTTGCTTGCTGTTCTTGGTTGGGATGTGTTCTCTCCCGCTTGTAATTGTTCTTTGTATTAATACAAGTTTTTCATTTTTTTCAAAAAAAAAAAATACTATAATGGTGAAATAAATAGATTTGACTATTACGATTCTTCTTATAAGTAAAAAATAAAGCATTCATTAACCAATATTCTCAAGGAAAAGTTATCATGAAAGAGTTTTATTCAATGCTCTCTCTAATTTTTCCTCACTCATTTAGGTTCTTAAGGAGATGGTATTTCTACATGGAGACAAGATTTACAAAAATAAAGTTTTACTTTAAGTTAAATCAAATATGATATATCCATGAAGCAAATCAAAATATTTTCTCATTACAATCATGTTAAAAATAATACAACATTCCATTAACCTAAACTTAGAATAATATCCTAAATGCAACCATGATAAATACATCATAATAGAGTAGATGATAACCTAGAGGGATGCCTTAGAATAAAGTACGGTTTATCCAAGTTATAAGCTTCTGAATAGGGTGAGGTTTGTCCATTACAATTTGTTAAATACAACATAATTTTAAGCAATGTTTTAAGCCCTCATTGAATCAAATGAAACCAAGTAGTAGAGCAAAGTTTTAAAAAAGAAACCATATCAACTTCCCTCATGACAAGCAGAGTGTCCAACTTAACAAGTTGACTATCTATTTGAAAATCTTAGGATAAAATAAAGAGATTTAATCATAAAATGAAATGACATTGGTGTTATTCCTAAACATTTACCATATGATCATGTTAGATGATATTACATTATTTGATAAATTAGAATATGAACATATGTCATGAAAGAAGGGTAAGAGTCTTCTTTGCAAGTGGCAAGTTAAGAATTCAAAAATAATATGGAAAGAATATGAAAAGTCATATTGTAAATGTATATTATGAAGACAACTCTCCATAAGTTGTGTCAATCTTCATCATTTCAAAGAAAGGAGAAAATGATATTGTTTATTGTGGGTATTTATCTCATTTTTGTTATTTAAGATTCATATTATTATCTTGAACTTTATTATATTGTGGCTACTTTATATTGGGACTTGTTTGAGATAACCTATGATACATTGTGGTAGTATAAGGCTTATAAAACCATCAGTGATATTAGAGCTACCACCGAACTTTGTCCAGATTGATAGAGTTCGTTTTATTAGCCACTATTATTAATTGATTTTATCCATATTTGATAAAGTTGATTAAGAGAATATCCACTTTGAAGACAATGAGACTCATACTCTATTTTTGAAGGTCTTATTGAGTAGAGAGGCTAGGGTCAATCCATGGTTGAAGAATAATCAGTGAAGACTAGGACTCAACTATATTGAT
The DNA here is from genome assembly GCA_028583015.1 of Wollemia nobilis. NCBI lineage: Eukaryota > Viridiplantae > Streptophyta > Pinopsida > Araucariales > Araucariaceae > Wollemia > Wollemia nobilis. Next base: position 15,875,430 of record JAQPPZ010000541.1, read on the forward strand.
TGATAGGCATACCAACTCAAGATTATTTGGTCATTTAGGGATAAAAACCAACTCTTGACATTGATTTGAAGTTTTTTCAGATTATATATTGAAAGGTGAATAAAATTGAAGAAAGTTAATCCTTCGGTGAAAAATCCAACCCTTGATATTGAAATATTAGACATAACCAACTGAGAGAAAGTTGGTCATTCAGGACTGAAGCCACCCTAACATTGAAGATTGTTGAATAGAATAGAGAAAGAAGAAAGAAATATAAGAAGAAAATATAGAGTTGCAACAGAAAGAAGATAGATATATCAATGATATATCAGACTTGAAGAAGGATAAAGAAGCATACAAAGCTTACTTTATATAGCTTCAAGCATTCATTGAAAGTTATAAGTAATAGAAGAATATTTAGATCTTGACATAGGCTCAAGAAGCCAATATCATAGAGAAAGAGTCAAGAAGGATATTATATTGGAAAATCAATCTAAGATATAAATAAAGGCCTAAGATATTTGAGCATTCATTCGGCCAACATAAGGATAGAAATATTGGCCATTAGCCATCATAAGGTAAGAAGAGAAGATTGATAATTCATTTGACCAACATAAGAAAATAAGTGGAGATTCATTCGATCAATAGAGAGAAGAGTGATCATTTATTTGAATAGCATAAAGGTATAGTGTAGTAAAGGAAGTGGTCATCTGACTAATGAAAGCTAAAGTGGCCATTTGACCAACATAAGCTAAGGATACCATTTGGTCAGGGATGAGAGATCATTTGGTTAATTAGAGCATAAGTGTATTTGGCCATCTAAAAGAGAAAGAATATAGGTTAGACAATAGAAGTATTTCAGCCAACCATAAGAGAAATAATAAAATATAGACAATAGAAGTGTTACAACCAACCAAAGAAAGGATAAAGGTCTTTCGGCCAGACTACAACAAAGTATAGAGGACATAGCCAAACAGTGAAAAATGAGTAAAAGTTATTCGACCAAAGCATAAGTCAGATTGGAAGAAAGGTCAGATTGGAAGAAAGCAACAATGTATTTAGGCTTGCATTCATAGTCCAACAAGCATACTCAATCAGGATCTAATCATTCACCTACAAGATAAAGAAGCGAGTACATCTATAAGTAATGAGTTAGTACTTCCAAGCACACTAGAGAAAAGTAAAGGTGCATTGTCATTTTGAAAAAATAAAACAGGCAAGAGCATCAATATTCTATTAGAGAACAAATTAGTTAGAGGCATCAATGTTCTATCATAGAATGAATCAATAGCCAAGGGCATCATCGTTCTATAAGAGAACAAACCAACTAGGAGGTTCGTTGTTCTAAAAATAAATTGGTAGCATTCTAGAAAAAGAATATCTAGAGCATGTTACTATGATAAGAAAGACTTCACTAAGGAAGGATAATAACTTACAAATGAAGAGAAAGCATCACAACATGCATTAGAGCGCTAGTATAAGTGATTGGAGTGGGCGTAAGCATATTTGGGAGCAATGGCATGTTGGGGATGTGGATTTGTAGTCATCCATGCAAGAGTAATGTTGAGACATCACACCAGTGAAACGTTTCAATAATCATCTTACATAATTGTCGTCAGGTAATGAAAGCACACTTATATTTTTAGCAAACATTTGAATTATGCATTTTAATTAAGTTGTTGAGAGGTATAAGATTATGATTAAATTTTTCTTTCTAAGTTCTTTCTAATATAGGAGATATAAGGAATTAATAGTGGACCTAGTAAAGTTTTTTAAATTAAATATTTTTGGAGATATAAGGTGTTGAGTATTATTTAGCATTATTATTTTAATTTTTGAATTTTTTAAAGTTTATTGAAGTTTTTAAATTTTGCAAATTAACCTAGGGAGTTAAAAGATTTTCAACATCAAAGGTTAGAAAATTATTTCTAAAATTTTATATTTGATATTATTTTCTAAACTAGGGAGTCATAAGGTTTACTACTTCATTGGAATCAAATTTGCAAACTTCATATTTGACTTATTTGATTTAGGAGACATAAGAAAATTCTTATGGATTATTGGTACATTGACTTTGGAGCAAGTAAGCATATGATAGGAAATAAACATTGCTTTTATTCTCTTCAAAAAAAATATGAAAAATCAGTTGTTATAGCAAATAGTTTGACATATGAGGTTAACGGAGTCAAAAATGTCTTAATTGATCTATCAAATGGAACAAATATAATTAGAGATGTACTATATGTACCTAAATTGACTACTAATATTCTTTTAGTATCTTAGCTTATGGATCAAAATCTCACAGTTGAATTCAAAACTAATAAAGATAAAAATATGTCTTATTATCAAACAAGGAAAAGTTAAAGCATTAGCTTCATATAAAGATAGTTTTTTCACTCTAAATACATTATCCAACAATACTCTATCAATAAAAATTTCAAAAACTAGAGAACTTTGGCACAAAATACTAGGACATATAAGTGCATATTCTTTAAATGAAATGAGTACACATCAAATGATTAGAGGATTACCTAAACTTTTTTGGGAATCTACTATATGTCTAGAATGTCTAGCTAGAAAACAATATAGAATTTCTTTTGAACTCAATCAACATAGAACACAAGAACCATTAGAATCAGTATATACTGATCTATGTGGTCCAATGAATATCACTAGTATTAGAGGATTGATATTTTTAATTATTTTTTGATGACTACTCTATAAAAACATGGGTGTCTTTTATGAAATTTAAGTTAGAAGTATTCAATTGTTTCAAACAATTCAAATTGCTAGTAGAAAAAGAAACATGTAAAACAATAAAAAAAATATTCTATCAGATAGAGGAGGAGAATTCTTATCAAAAGAATTTAATCTCTTTCTTGAAATCAATGGTATAAAAAGACAACTTACTACAATATATTCACCATAGCAAAATGGTATTTCAAAAAGAAGGAATAGTTTGATTATGGAAATGGTTTATTGTATGTTAAAATAAGCACATCTTGATCATCAAAATTGGGTAGAAGTAGTTAAAACAATTGTTTATTTACAAAATAGATCACCTTTGAGAATATTGAAAAATGTTACTCTCGAAGAAGGATGGACATGACGAAAACCTACAGTAGAACGATTAAGAATTTTTTGTTATAAAGCATATATGCATATTCCAAAGCAAAAAAGAACAAAACTAGATGATAAAACTATGTGCAAAATATTTCTTGACTATTATGAGTCAACAATATACAAAATAATTGATCCAATAACAAATAAAATCTACATCTAGGACCAACATGAGGAGGAATAATTAGAAATAATAGAGGAGAGATTTTGTCTCATTATGCTTTCAATAATGGATTTAAGACAAATAATGAAGTTGAAGCTTAGGCAGTTTTAGAAGGGTTAAAAATATGTAAACAAATGAAGTGGAATAGAGTACCGATGGAAGGTGATCCTCTCATAGTAATAAATGCAATTTTGAGGAAAACAAAGCCTCCATGGAACATACAAGAGATAATTGTGGAAATTTAAGATCTTGCTAAAGAGTTTGAAGAAATCGGGTTTACACATATATTAAGGAAATGAAACAAATTTGCAGATAAGCTAGCCAATAGAGGGGTTTTTATTGAGGATCATGAAGTTAAATTCTCCTTTCTATGGTTAGAGGAAGTAGTAATTTTAGTTGAAGCTAACAAGAAAATGTTGATTGCCTGATTCAATTAATTATTAAGATTTACTTTAATGTTTTCCATTGGTAATATTTGCTTTATTTTGTAACAATAATGTGTTTTCATTTAGAATATTTATTATAATTTTTGTGGTTGCACTTGTGTTTTAGGAAGGAAACTAACAATCCAGATCTGGTGAAGCAGACTATGATAATGCAATAATTTGGAAATATTACTCTACTAAGATGCAAGGCATAGGTAGTAGAGGTGAATTTTTGGTATTGTGAAGGCTACAATAAGAAAATGTCAAGAAAGATGCTAAATTATGGAATAATTGTATTCATACAAAAAATTGAAAAGATCCAAAAAATGAAAATCAAGAATTCAGACATTTTATGTAAAATGATGTAGGTTTCTAGCTATAGCATCTCAATTGAGATGAGAAGTGTATCTATTTATAAACTCTCAAGATCTAAATAAGAGAGTTGTAATTTTTCAAGGGTGGGGGACTTGAGTACAACCCCTTATTATCCAACCAAAATAAATAAATAAATAAAATCTACATAAGCAAAGATGTAGTATTTGATGAAGGAATAAAAAATGTTATTAAAGAACAAAAAGCTTACTCAAAAGATATTCTAAGTTTTTCAAAAGAAGACTCATCAAGTGAAGATTTAGAATTGGATATACAAGATAAATAGAATGAAAGTTTCACGAATACTACAATATTACAAAAAAAATGCCAATTTGGTTTAGAGATACACTTAAGGATTCAAAACTAGAGCAATTACCATATCTTACTACTACAAGACCCCAAACTTGTAGTCAAACTAAAATGAATAGGGGATTGATAAGTTCTGTAGTAGAACCTACAACAACACTACATGCATTAAATCACCCAAAATGAAAGGTAGTTATGGAATTAGAATATGAAACATTAGTGAAAAATAAAACATGGAATCTAGTTGATTTACCTTCAGGAAAGAAAATAGTCAGTTGTAAATGGATCTACAAGATCAAATATAAAGCAAATGGTTCACTTGACAAATACAAAGCTTGACTAGTTGCAAAAGGATACACTCAATCAAAAGGAACTGATTATGAAGAAACTTTTGAACCAACAACAAGAATGACTACTATTCGAACAATTTGTGCTTTGGAAACACATCATGGATGGAAACTACATTAGATGGATGTAAAAAGTGCATTTCTTAATGGAGATCTTGAAGAAGAATATATGTCACAACCAAAAGGATTTATGATTAAAGGATAAGAACACAAAGTTTGAAAACTAAACAAATATTTTCATGGTCTAAAGCAAGCACCAAGAGCATGTTATATAAATACTAATAGTCATTTATTATAGAATAATTTTAACAGAAGTCCATCATATTCAAATCTCTAAACAAAAAGGTTGGAGATGACATAATAATACTTGTGTTGTATTTTGATGACATTGTAATAACATGATCAGAGAGGATGTCGATGAGTGGGAAGTCGTCTGCAGGGGAGCTCGAAAGCGGCTATGGTTCGGTTCTTGGACATAGCGGAGCAATCGGAGGGCACCAGGAATTTGATGGTGCGAAAGCGCCCGGGCCCATTGAAGATGACCGGGCTGACAACGGTGTTGGTCGAGGTAAGGACCCACCAGACAAAGGGGGTGGTGGGGCTCACAAGTCTTATGCCCAGGCAATGGCCTCAAAAACCCTAAACAAGTTTTTTACCAAAGAGTTGTTTTCGGTTGGGGATGAGCTGGACATCCCGGTGGAAGTACTTTCAAGCTTCATGGAGTTTGAGAAATTTACCCTAATAGGAAAATTCATTGGAGGTCGTCCCAACACATGGAAACTATTCGAAAATAGGAGCAAGCAAATGGAGGACTTATGGTCATTTGGAGCTGGCGGCCCTATCCCAGGGTTTTTTTGCCATTAGACTGAACAATAAGGAGGATTACTGTAAAATTTTGGTTGGCGAGCCATGGTTTCTGGGCTACAGAAGTTTATTTCTTAGGAAGTGGGACATGGATTTCAGTCCTGAGACCCAGAACATCAATATTGCCCCAATATGGGTTAGGCTCCCGAATCTTCCCCTCTTTGGCTGGCATGAAAATGTCATAAGGGGTATTGCACGCTCCATTGGGGAGTTGGTCACCATTGACCCTCCCACCCGAGCTCGAACAAGGTTCGTCCAAGCCCGTTTTTGCGTTCTGGCAGATTTGGAGGCGAAACTCCCAACTTCCATCACTCTTTGATCTGGAGGTACCTTTCTTCATAAATAAGCTATTGTCTATGAAAATAGACCAGCTTTCTGCCCCTAGTGCCGATCCCAAGGGCACCTCCAGTCCCAATGTCCTCTTCAAAAATTGGGAAAACAGAATCATGAAAACGGTAACCCCCTGGAGCTCAAGGAAGGTTAGTCGAAGAAACCAAATCTTCCAAAAACGAAGGGACATGGATCCCCAGGCCCCTCTAGAGACTGCATCGGACTCTCTTAGCCTGAAGAGAATCCCACTCTCCAATCAGACCCCGAGCAACTTGAGGCTGACAACCAGCAAGGAGCAAACTCCCACTTGGAAAGTGAATCACAAGAAGAGAAGGAACGGACCCCATCCCAAATTATGACTCAGGTTGTTTCTCTACTCCAAGATATGGGTCATCCCGATTTCAGTCAGTCGCAGACGCTGCTAGAAGATTACCTCTTAGGAAGGAGGGGTGAATAGTCCGATCACATTAGCCCTCGGAACACGAGGAACTGAAAACAAAGTGTGGATTTAGGTAGTGAGAGGAAGCAGGGTCGTCCTCCTAACAAGGACAGGCGAGACAAAGAGATTGCAACTGACATTGCTAATGGAACCCAGCGTCTGCTGGATATGGATGACTGTGAAGATCAGTCGAATGAAGCGCATGCATCAAACCCCCCCCTCAAAAAGGAAGGGGAGGCAAGAAAAACCTCAAATTGTCCAGATGAAAGTTCTCTCATGGAATGTGAGAGGACTGAACGGTGCAGCAAAATGAATGTTAGTGACTGATCTCCGTAGGAGGACTAATCCTTCCATCCTTATTTTGCAAGAGACCAAGCTCGATGCTATCTCCTCTGATAAAGTTGCAAAGGCCATTTGGGCCAAGGCAAATTGTCTGTCTAGCCCTGCAGTGGGAACAGCGGGAGGACTCATGGTTTTGTGGGACCCTTCGAGGTTTGAGGGTAGCTCGCTATCAACTTCCAACAGAATCATCAATGTACTGTTCCAGTCAAAAACCACCAATTTTTCCTGGATTCTGTCCAACATTTATGCTTCAAATTCTGCCACAAAGAGAGCAGAAATGTGGAAAGCTATCTCTTAGATGAGGGAGAATTTTAGTAATTTTCCTTGGGTTTTAGGGGGTGACTTCAATTGTCCCCTTCATTCTTCGAAGAAAATAGGAGGGTCTGACCACTCTAGCCGCAGCTTGGAAGACTTCAGAGATTTTGTCTCTACTAATGGCCTGCTCGATATCGAACTCAAAGGGGCTTCCTTCACATGGAGTAACAGAAGGATTGGGAGCGGTTTGATTCAAGTCAAGCTCAACAGATTCTTCATTTCCCCAGAAGCCATTCCCATCCTTGGCGGGTCTATCCTTTTGGCTCTTCCAAGGATCGGGTCTGACCATAACCCTATTTTCTTGGAGGCTAACGATGGGCCTGTTCTTAAGACCCCTTTCAGATTCGAATCCATGTGTATTTCTCATAAAGACTTCAAAGGATTGGTTTCAGAGTGGTGGCAATTGAAGGTGGAAGGAAGCGCTCCCAAGAGGGTGGCTTTAAAGCTTAAAATGGTCAAAGAAAAGTTGAAGGTTTGGAACAAAGAGGTTTTTGGCAACATTTTTGAGTCCAAAAAATCCATCTCTGAGAATCTAAAGGTTTTGGAGGAAAGGATGGAACTCAAAGGCTACACTGAGGGTCTCAAGGAGGAAGAGCATAGCCTTTTGGTGGACTTTCATTCTATTCTCGCTAGGGAGAAAACGTTCTGGTGCTAGAAATCTCGTGACCTTTGGTTGAAGAATGGAGACTCCAACACGAGGTTTTTTCACGCGTCTACTATGAGGCACAGGGGGGCCAACAAGATCAGAGAAGTGGCCTGTAAGGATGGGCACATTACCAGGGAGATTGAGGAAATCAAGAGTGAAGCGGTTGATTTCTTTCAGGATTTTCTTGGCACTCCTCCGGATAGCAACCTTCAGGTCCAGAAATCTATGCTCGCCAATTTTCTGACTAAAGTTCCCCATGAGGTAAGCATTAAGCTTCTGGAACCTTTTTCCTCGTCTGAGATTAAGGAAGCATTGTTCTCCATGCAACCAGATAAGGCCCCTGGGCCCAATGGTTTCCCCCCCGATTCTTCCAAGTCATGTGGGAGGTCGTGGGCCCGGATGTGTGCGATGCTATTCGGGTTATCCAAGCTTCCAGATCCATCCACCCGAAACTCAATTCCACCTTTCTTGCCCTCATTCCTAAGTCTCCTTCTTGCAAAATTTTCTTTGACTACCGACCCATCAGCCTATGCAATGTTTTTTACAAGATTCTCACCAAGTCTATAGCCAATAGACTCAAAACAGTCCTCCCCCTCCTGATTGATCCTTGTCAGGGAAGCACTGTTAAAGGCAAAAATATTCTTGATGGTGTTATCACTATCCATGAGACCCTTCACTCCGCTTATCACTCCAAGAATGCTGCTATTTTTCTTAAACTTGACATGAACAAAGCCTTTGATCGAGTCGATCAAATTTTTTTGTGTGCAGTCCTCCTCAAGTTCGGCTTTCATCCCCACTGGATTGACCTTGTTTACAGTTGTATATCCACTCCCTTTTTTCTGTCTTGGTCAATGGATCCCTAGCTGGGTATTTCCAAAGTGCCAGAGGCCTCAGAAAGGGTGATCCTCTATCTCCCATCCTTTTCATTCTTCTGGTGGAGGTTCTGAGTTGGTCCATGAAAGAGGCTCTTCGTTAGAACAAGATTTTTGGCATCTTGCCAACTTCTAGAATTAATCCTCTCACTCATCAACAATTTGTGGATGACACCCTCATCTCCACTGGGGCGTCCGTTGCTCAAGCCAAGTCGCTCAAGAGGATCATGTCCCGTTATGAGCAAGCTACAAGGCAAAAGGTCAATTACATCAAGAGAAAAATCTACTTTATTAACACTCCCCTACGCAGACAACTTTGGATTGCTATAATTCTTTAATGCACTATTGATTCCCTGCCTACGTCCTATCTGGGGTTACCTCTATCTTATAGCGGGTGGGCCAGTGGGGATATGTGGAACACAATTCTTGAGCACCCTCACAAGAAACTCGACACTTGGAAGGGCAAACTCCTATCGCAAGCTGGGAAAGCCACCCTTACCAAAGCTTGTCTTCAGGGGATCCCGACCTACTTCATGTCGGTGTTCATGCTTTTGAGTGCAGTCCACTCCAAAATTGAGAAGATTCAGAGGACCTTTCTTTGGTCTGGCAACGAAGAGAAATCTAGACTTCCCCTTGTTGCCTGGGACAAGGTGTGTTCGAGGATAGATCAAGGTGGTCTGGGGTTGAGAAGATCAAGACTTATGAATTTGGCTCTGATCGCGAAGCATGCTTGGAGGATTCTATCTAGCGACCCGATGGAGTGGGTTAAGCTGGTTAAAATGAAGTATCTTGGCCCCACTTCCTTCTTGGATGTTGAAACATCTTCTATGGCGTCGACCTTTTGGAAATATGTGCTCCAAACCCAACATTTGATCAGTCTGTGAGCCCGCTAGATTTTGGGTGATGGCAACTTCATTTCCTTTTGGAAGGACAGGTGGGCGACTGAAGAAGCCCTTGGGTCGAGGGTGGACCTTGCGGGGCTGAGAAGTTTGATCGACCCTAACTCCCAACTCAGGGTGGCGGATTTCATAGACCGGAGCACCCGTTTTCCTCGATGGAAGATTCCTATTGTTGAGGGGTTTATAATGAGGTTACCTTTCTTGCTAATATACTAAAGTCAGTTTTAATTACTTCTACCATGAGGAATGAAAGGATCATCTGGAGTGGTACAGAGGATGGGTGTTTTTCTGTTAAATCAGCTTATGAGTTTCTCACCACCAAGACTGCTCTGGACTACAGGTGGAATACTGTTTGGAGAAAAGGAGTTGTCCCTAAAATCAACTTCTTCGCATGGATTGCTTTTCACACCAAAGCCTTAACTATTGACAACCTTCACAAGAGAGGTTTTGCCTTCCCCAATAGGTGTTACTTGTGCCTAGCAGATTATGAGACGAGGGATCATCTATTCTTGCATTTCCTGTTTTCCCACTCTGTTCTTAGCACTATCCTATCCTCCTTCCAAATCCTTTGGTGCTCTCCCCATTCCCTTAGAGATGCTTTTCACTAATGGCCTAATCCTTTTAATAATCCCAAACTTTGCTTCCTCCTCGAGGCCTCCTTCCACCATTCAATTTGGCAAATTTGGTTAGAGAGGAATGCCAAAATATTTGGCCGAGCTCCTAGAGGGCCCCCTTATGTTGCTCAAAGGGCGTTATCTTACGCCATTGAGAATTCTATTGCTGTTCCCAGTCCCCGTCCCCATCTTTCGAGCGAAGAAGCAACTCTCAAAATGATGAATCTCTGGCTATTTATGGAGGTTGTTAAAGGGCCCTGTTGGAGGAATATTGTTTGGACCAAACCCCCTGTGGGGTGGATTAAATTAAACTTTTATGGAGTGGCTAAGGGGAATCCTGGGCCTACTGGCGCTGGGGGGGTTTTTCGAGATCGTGATGGGAAAATTGTGATGGCCTATTATGAAGATTTGGGCTCCCAGACGAATCACTATGCCGAATCCCGAGGCACTCTGAATGGTATTCAGATTCTCTCTAAGGATCCTCAACCTCTTATCATTGAGGGTGACTCGCTCAACATCATGAATTACCTTCTTGGCACCAAAAATCCTACGTGGAAAGTCTACAACATCATCCTCGAGGCTAGATCTCTTCTCTCCTATCGTGGTAGGTGGAAAGAAAATCATATTTTGAGAGAAGGAAATCGTGTGGCTGACCACATGGCCAACAAAAGGCTCGCAACCACGTGCCCAGTCATGTGGCGGTCTCGCTTCCCTTTCGAGGTGGAAAGGTTGGCCAGAGCAGACATCCCTTCCTGATGTTTTCCTTGCACAGTTTTTGGAAAGCCCCTTCCAACGTGTTTTGGGGTGGCATGGCATTTTTGTCTATTCCCTTGGGCGAGTGTAGGCGCAATTTTCTTGTGATGCGCACCCCTGTTCCCAAAGCATTTTGTTTTTCAAGTCTCCAGGACACACCAGAGTTGGTGCCCTGTAGGCTCCCTACTCTTTTTTCTCCACCAAGGCGGTTTATCTGGTTTGTCTAATCCTGGCATTGGTTCACGGTTGGCTTTTCAAAGTACCCCTTTCCAACGATGCCCACGTTTGTGTGGATTATTGGTGGTGCACAGGAATGTTTGGGCTTGGATCTTGTCAAATCCTTACCTTGGATTTGGCACACTCCTTCCAATCTGCCCTGTGCATGCAAGACTGATGAAGTTACGACTAAAGGGATGGCGATACCGCATGGCTTTTTTAGACAAAGGAGAGGCAAGTTCGGGATCTATGTGGCACGGAGAGCGACAAGGAGAGTCGCAACAATTCTCTCCTAGACCTGGCTGCTTCCATGCTTACTACTGTTAACTCCATGATTTCAATCCTAAAGCAGAACCAGAAGAGCCCAAATTCGAAAGGATAGGAGGATCGTGATTAGCTGTCCATGGTGTCTGTCTTTTTGTTTTCGGCCTCTATTTGGGTTTCTCTCGGGTTTGTCCTGTTTCTTTTTTGTTGTTGGGTTTCCAGGCCTAAAAGCCCTTTTTTGTTGTTTCCAAGTCTTTAGCATTAGGATGGCTTTACTTACAATTAGACTTATTGTTACAGCCAAGAGGTATGATGCATCATTAGAAATTTGGCTAATTTTGTACATAAGGTTTTGGGATCCTCTATAAAAACCCACTGTTAATATATTAAAATAATTACAAAAAAAAAAACATAGTAATTACATGAATCTAAAAAAGTCTAATAAATGAAGTTAAAAAGGACCTAGAGAAGAACTTTAAGATGATAGATTTGGGATTTATTCATTATTGTCTTGGTTTAGAAATTTATTAAAATGGAAACAATATCACAATAACATAAACAAAATATGCAAAAACATTACTTGAAAAATACAAAATGCAAGCATGTAAATCCAAAGATATTCCAATGGAACAAGGGTTACAACTATCAAGATATGATAAGATGCCATTGGTCTCAGGTACTATATATCATTAGTTAATTGGAAGTATTCTATATTTGACAAATACCATACCAAATATTGTTTTTGTTGTGAATTAACTTTCAATATTTATGCAAGAACCCAAAGAAAGTCATTAGAAGGCTACAAAAAGAATACTATAATATGCTAGCAAAACTACAAAATATGGACTAACATATAAAAAAAATAATGGTAAATTTTGTTTACAGGGTTATTCGAATTTTGATTATGCAGGATCTATAGACAACAAAAAAATCTACATTAGGATATGTGTTCTACCTTGGATCTAAACCTATTTCATGGTACAATAAAAAACATGTAGTGTCACTTCATCTACAAAAGAAGAATATCGTGCAACAAAAGATGCAATATGTGAAGCACTATGGCTATAGCATATATTATCATATATGGGCATAAAAAAACTCCTATACGGATAAATTATGATAATCAAGGAGTACTTAATTTGATAAAAAATCTAATTATTCATGAAAGAACAAAACATATTGATACTCAATGTTATTTTATCAAGGATCATGTTCAAAATCATCATATCCAGCTCAAACATGTCTCTATTGAATATCAAATTACAAACATTTTTATAAAAGCACTTGTCGGAACAAATTTCAAATATTTTAGAATCTACTATGTCTATCATGAAATATAAAATAATATAATATGACGGGATGTTAGATGATATTACATTATTTGATAAATTAGAATATGAAAATGTGTCAAGAAAGAAGGCTAAGAGTCTTCTATGCAAGTGGTAAGTTAAGAATTCAAAGGTCATATCAAAAGTTATCTTGTAAATCTATAGTAGGGAAACAAATCTCCATAAGTTGTATCAATATTCATCATTTCAAACAAAGGAGAAAGTGATATTGTTTATTGTGAGTATTTGTCTCGTTTTTGTTATTTAAGATTCATATTATTATCTTGACCTTTATTATATTGTGGCTATTTTATATTGGGACCTATGTGAGATAACTTGTGATATATTGTGGTAGTACAAGGCTTATAAAGCCATCAAATCCTTTATGCAATCCTAAATTTAAACTCAGTGAAGAGAATTTTACCCAAGTTTCACATGCATTCAAAATAAAAAACCAAAAGAAGACCTAAAATACCAAAACAAAGGACTTAAAAAAACCTAAAATTCCTTTCTTCATTCCAAACAAGAAAAAACCTTCTTTATTCCCATAGAAGTAGGATTCATAGTAAATGTGAAAGCAAAATAAAATTGATTGCTAAAAAAATATTCCTTTTCAAATTACAAGGAAGAAAACTCAACCTAAAAAATAAAATCCCTCCTTCTACTGCTTTGTTTCAAGCTTTGTGCTCATTTTTCTCCACTCGATTCATGTCCCTCCACATCATGTTTCACCAAAATATAAAGTTTCATTTTTGCATGCAAATGGTTACTCGAGTGATAATACCTTAAAGGAAAATGGAGTGTTTTACCATTTAGGAAGTTGGATTCAGAGCTAACAAAGCAAAGGAAAGAAAGGTAGTAGTTTAACCATACAAAAATATCTAGGATCTTCTCCACATTCTCGTTGAATTGTTGTTTTCAAAGAGCACATCATGTCCTAATGGAGAATGAACATATTTCCCCCTTTTTTGCACCTATGCAATTATGCCTTCTACATAATTTTCACCCCTCTTTCATTTAAATTTCAATTAATTTTCCATTTGAAATATTCTCAAGTGGAGCGAAAAGTGATTTCTTTTTCTAAGGAGATACAAACTATTCCCCTCCCTTATGTCAAGAAAGGACCGATACCCCATAAATTCATTTAGGACAAGACATTCTTTTCAAGAAGACCAAACCATTTATTTATAAGATGATGCCCTTTTTAATAAATAAAATGTCATTTATTTATTTATTTTTAATAAGTTATATGTGGATTCTATTGGCGGCCACTCTTATCAAAATATTACATTTGTTATTACATCAATTAAACAATATCCAACATACCTTTTTATTGCAAATATTTTTCATTTCTTTTTCTATCAAATATGTTCTTCAACTTCCTCAAAGTGCTATGCTTGCACAATCAACTCCTTGGCATCATTAATATTAAGAGATAAAATCTCACTTGGTCAATTTCCCACTAAAAGTTGAATTTCACCAAGATGAAAATCAATACTGCAATTGGTTAAACTATTTGCTACTTGATTTCCTTCTCTATAAATATACTCCTATTTCCAAGAGACTAAGTCCAATAATAGATGATGAACATAAGCCATAATATTATTTTTTATCCAATCTCTACATCCATTTTTGTTGATAGCATTAGTGATAATTTGTGAATCCCCCTTAAATGAAATATATTTTCATCCTTTTTCTATTACAATTTTAATCCCTATAAGAAGTGCCCTATCCTTTGCTTAGTTGTTAGTTGAAGTTCCATATGATGATGAGTACGCGAGAAAAAAATTGCCTTCATTATTTCAATAAAACATCACCTCCAATGACGTTTCCCATATTTCCTTTAGAAGCACCATCAAGAAAATATCATTTTTATTCATAAGAACAATGTAATTTTATCTGTCAAGACAACGCTATTTTATTTATGTAGTCAATCCCATAAAATGCATTCAAACTGATATCATTTGGAACTTGACTAGTAAGAAATTTATGCATTCCTCTTAGTTCAACAAGCAACATTCAAATGCATAAGCAAGTAATTATGTGTTTTAATAAAAAATTATTGCATGTGCAAGTGTGATGTGTGAGGTATCTATAGGTTGACTCCTTCTTCTAGATCTACCACATTCTCCTAGATGATATATTTTTTCTTTCATTGTGTAAAGGATGACCTATCAATACTTGCATAAATTTTGTAAGTTAGTTAATTTCATATACAAAATTCATAATGATTGACGTTTGAAAAATCAAAATTAACTAATCACTAATTATTTATCACAATAATTAATTAATTAATAATTTCATAAAATCTAGAAATTCATGTGATGTATTCTACTTCCCCTTCAAAGAAGAGGTATCGCCCTAATGGCTTAATAGAAAAAAAATTGTTAATAATATACACATGCATTTTTTAAATATAAAATTTATTTGATAACATATAAAAATTTATTTGTTCCTATCTAACATCTTATTATAAACATAAAAGATGAGTTATGTACATATTTATTGTTGAAATAATTTTTTTTGCAGTTACTACTTATGAAAGCGAATGGAAATAAAGTTTCTGGATATCCTTAGTGTTCACCTAGTTGGCACTACTCTCAATATGTTAGTCCCATTAGGCCTTACATTGTGACATGTGTTTGTTCCTCAACTGCAAATTGCATCTTTGTAGTATTCTAATTGGCTTGACTAAAAATACACCTAGGTCCTGAACATGTAATGATTTCTAGTCTAGAATGTGTGAAATATCAACATGATATGTTTGCAACAAATATACATAAAAAACATCATGAATTTTAGAAAGGGAAGAATGTAGAGCAAGTCAATATGGCATTGGGTTTACCATTTCTAGTATCTTAAATGGGCCCGCAAATCCAAAGGCTAGCTTAGTTGATTTTCTAAATTTTATAAAACTTTTACAAGTTTGACTCTAAGGAAAACCTTGTTTTCTATCATAAACTACCTTGGGTTTTATTTATGTTAGCATTAACTTTTTGTCTATTAATTATCTTGCTTAACAATTGCTTTATTTATTTAACTCATTCTTCTATTTTTTTAGCATATGTGGTTTGACAACTAATATGCCCTCCATGTGGTCCCAGTCGAGAGGTACTTTGCATTTCCTACCATACAATGCTTCAAATGGGGACATTTCTATATTGGAGTTATAGGAGTTATTGTAAGTTAATTCCACCAAAGGCAAATATTCCTCCCACTGGTATTGTTGATCTACATAGTACATTATGAGTAGATCCTCCAAAACTTGGGTTACTCACTTTGTTTTCCCATTTGTCTCTAGGTGATATCAAGATTTTATGTTAAGCTTGGTGCCTAGTACTGCAACAAAGTTTGCTAAA
This sequence comes from Wollemia nobilis, assembly GCA_028583015.1. Classification (NCBI taxonomy): domain Eukaryota; kingdom Viridiplantae; phylum Streptophyta; class Pinopsida; order Araucariales; family Araucariaceae; genus Wollemia; species Wollemia nobilis. The sequence goes on from JAQPPZ010000541.1 coordinate 15,891,383, forward strand.
ATATAGAGGTTATTTTGGTATCTTTGATCCAAAACTTAGAATATTGAATAGAATGATTTTATTGCTAAAAAACAAAGTACAATACAAGCAATCTCTACGAAGAGATGTGAGGCTATAACATTGCATCCACTACTCATGCTTTTTATAGTCATGGGTGCATCTCTATTTTTACAATAATTGGTGTATTGAAAATCCACCATATCAAAAATGGAAGGTCACACATATGGAAATATGATGGTTCACCTTCTTTGAACTAGAAGGTTACCCATATGGAAACGTCATGATTCACCTTCCATAAGTTACAAAGTGCATTTAATTGGAAATTACATACATATGACTTGTCCTTTTATGTTTTATCTTCTACTAATGTGTCAACATGGCTAGAGATGCATTTTGGCTATAAAAATCTAAAAATAGAAAAATACTATTTTTAGTAACTGATTTATTTTACAATTTTGAGGGTCTCTAGAGCATTCTTTTCCATGTGGTTGGTCAAATAAAAAGATATATATCTTCATCTAAGCTTTCCAACGTATTATGAGTAGCTCAAATTGGAGTCATGAGCACAAAGTTAAGCCCTTAACAATGCGATTATGATAAAATTTAGATTTTTGGGAATTTCTAAGCATAAAGATATGTTGGTCACATGCTTGGATCATTTTTATCCCTTGAAAAGTAATGGTCCCTATTGCATCAACTTTTTGACATCAGGTGCAAAAAAAAAAATCTTTATCTAAGTTTTTATGTGAGTCATTCCCCTTGGTGACCAAATTGTCCTACCTTGACCACTTTGTACATTTGAGTGGATTGCCTTCTAGTGGTCTTGGTCCATATGTCAATAATCTAATCGTCCTCTAATGGCGATAAGCTACTTAGATTGAGTTCTTCAATGTCCAATTGTTTTGCTACTATGGAAGTGTTTAATATTAAAGATTGGATGCAAACCAAGGTAAGATGGAAGATTTAATTTAAAGGTATTTCCTCCCACATTTTTGGTGCTAGTGTATAGTCCATATCAAAGAGGTATGATAATCCTACAGGATCCTACAAGTATCTCTTTTTGAAGATGTAACCTGAAGAACACAAGCTTATACTAAGAGGGGGGTGAACAGTATAAGACCACTTTTTACTTTTTTTCCAAACCAATATCAATTAATGTCCTTAATTACAATAACCAAATATAGCAGTGTGCATTAATAACTCAAATAGCAATAGTAAGCAAGAGCACAAGTCACCACACACAATTGAGATACAATATTTAACATGGTTTCCCCAATGTGGGGTACTCCACAAGTTAATATCCTTATAATATTTCACACATATAATATCTTTATAATATCTCCATCACTAGGGCACATTTTTTGATGAAACGAAAGGCCAACTTGGGTTTTAAGAAAAAACCAGTTCAAATCTACCATCCATGGTTTTAAATAAAACCTTTTATTTTGCCTACCTTGGTTTTCACAAAAACCCTGTATTTATCCATGCTTTCAAAAATATCATTTGGCCACCAAAACTCAATGTGATCCATGTGACATCAATGATCCATGTGACATCAATGACAACATAAAATAACTCAAATTGCCAACAATATCCCCCTTTGTCATTGATGGCAACACCTCTAATGCAAAAACCACAATCACTCCAAAAACCATCTCTGAGAATCAAAGCTGCTCCCCCTGACTCAATACTCTCTATGGAGGCTGCTCCCCCTAACTCAATGCTCTCTTTGGAGGTTGCTCCCCCTAACTCAATGCTCTCCCCCTTACTCAAATCTCTCCCCCTTTGACATCAATGGCAAAAGGGACACCTATGGGGCTAAAATATATGACTCTTAAGCATAGCCCCCTCACCACCTTCTCTCTTGAGGTGATTAATTTTGGGGTGGGAGTACTTTTACTCCCATATTACATTGTTTCTTTCCTCTATCAACTTCCTTCCATGTTTTTCTGATATCCTTCTCTTGATCTTCTTGCCTTGAACCTTGAACTTGTTTGACCTTCTTGCCTTGAACTTGTTTGGAATTGAGTCCTACACCATTTTGCAATATGTCCAAAGTTATTGCAATTAAAACACTTGATATTGTAGCCTTTGGATGGTGCCCATATCCTAAAATATTTCTTGAAATAATTTCCATATCCATTCCTTTCCTGAACCCTGTATTGTGAAGTTTTGTTTTCATGACCATTATGACCATGACTTCTGAATTGTGTAGCTCTAAAACCAAAACCATGTTGCTCATTTCCTTTGCACTGAGAAGCTCTATGACCAATCTTGTTACATGAGAAGCAATGTCCCTGAAAACCATACCTTCTTCCTTTGATGTTCCTTCTAGCAAAATCAAACTTCTTTGATCCATAGACCCTGCAGTGTATAGCCCTGTGTCCAAATCCATTACAAGAAAAACAATGTCCTTGAAAAGCCCTTTGTTCATGCCTTGGTTCCTCATACCTTTCTTGACCATTATCCTTATGATCATTTTCAACTTGTGCATTGCATCCTTGAACCTTCTTTGTAGTATCTAAATCCTCTTCCTTAGTTTCTTCCTTGTTTTTCTCTTCAAGTATTTCTTTTCCTTTTGAACTTGATTCACCTATCTCAAAACAAGAACCAAACTAAATTTTTGGAGCCATAGGAACTTTGGAACTTTCTTCATAACACTTAGGTGCTTCCTTGCTTTCATATTTTAGAACTTCCTTTCCTTTTGAGTGTGATTCCCCAAACCTGAAATATGAGACCTTTGATGCTTTGAAATCTTCCTCTTCTTTCTCTTTATTTGTGTCAAGTAGCAAATTGGCATCCATCTCTATAGCCTCTGAAATACATGTTTCCTTCTTAGTGAAAATATCTTGACCTTTTGAGTCATGTGATGGATCAAACTTCTTACGTATGGAACATCTCAATTCTTTTAGATTCTCTTTAACCTCTTGTAGTTGCTCATGGATCTCATTGAAGTCTTCTTTTAGATCAACTGAGATATCTAACTTTCTTACACTATTCTCTTGTTTAACTTCTTCTGATTGGAGTGAATGTTCTTCTTCTACTTCTCTTATCCCATATAAAAACCCTTCTTCATCTTCACTGTCACTAAGATCATTATAATCTTCTATAGCAAACAAACTCTCAAGATTTCTTTGACCATGCTTGTTTCCTTGATGTGTCATCTCATCTTCACTATCACTGAAACCATTGCAATATCCTGATCTGTGATCTCTTTGACCACACACAAAGCACTGCTCTCTTTCACCTTCTATTCCTAGGAATAGATGTTCTTCCTTTTCATCATCTGATTTGTCTCTATCACTATGATCTGAGCTATCACTTGCTTCTACAATGTAGTAAGATTTCTTTGCCTTACAAAAAATTTTCTTCTTCTCATACCTGTTTTGCTTGTATCTGTCATCTTTGTCATGCTTATGCTTTCCATATTCTTTTCTTCTGTGACCCTATTTTTCATCATCACTATTTTCTTCATGTGGACACTTGTATGCATAGTGACCAAGATCACCACACTTGTAGCATCTGACTTTCCTTATATCCCTAAAATTCCTTGAGTCCTTATTCCTTTTGATGAAGTTAGCTTCCTCATCATTATCTACAACTCTATTTGTTTCTGGAACTTTCCCTTTCTCTTTTTCTGAAGCCTTGAATGCAATCTCTTTTATTGGAACCTGATGCTTACTTACCCTCATCTCATAAGCTGTGAGAGTTCCTTGCAATTCTTCCATTGTTAGCTTGTTGATATCCATTGTTTCTTCTATTGCTTGAAACCTTAGCATCATATTTCATGGGAAGTGATCTCAAAACCTTTTGAGTAACTTTTGATTCTTTCATCTCAAATCCTAGACCTCTCATGGTGTTAGTAATCTCATCAACTCAAAGTAAAAACCTTGCAATATCTTCAGAATCTTCCATTTTCAATTCCTCAAATATTTTTCTATGAGTTTGTAGTTTTGCCAACTTTACCTTGGAATCTCCTTCATAAGTATTCTGCAACTTGGTCCACATCTCATTAGCTGAATTACATACCATAACCTTTGCAAAATCTGTCTCTCGTAGCCCACTCAAAATACAATTCATTGCTCTTGCATTGATCTCAACCAATTTCCTGATAGTCTTATCTGCCTCGGGATCACCTTCAACCCTATACTCTTTTTCAACCATTTGCCATACCTCATATCCTTGTGATATCAAGTAGTTCTTCATCCTCATGCTCCAGAAAGCATAATTGTTACCATCAAATAGTGGAGCCTTATTTGTAGATGATCCATTCTGTGAAGCCATATGTGTTCTTGTAGAATCTGCCCTCAAGCTGTTAGCTTTTTCGAAGGAACCCGCTCTGATACCAATTGAAGAACACAAGCTTATACTGAGAGGGGGGTGAACAGTATAAGACCACTTTTTACTTTCTTTCCAAACCAATATCAATTAATGTCCTTAATTGCAATAACCAAATATAGCAAGTGTGCATTAATAACTCGAGATAGCAATAGTAAGCAAGAGCACAAGTCACCATACACAATTGAGACACAAGATTTAACGTGGTTCCCCCAATGTGGGGTACTCCACAAGATAATATCCTTATAATATTTCACACAAAAATAAGGATCCTTATCCAATACAATGATTTCTTTGATCTGCTCAAAGCTAGGCAATAACAAGCTCACACAGAACTTGTCCAAATCTGCATAACAAGCTCACACAGAACTTGTCCAAATCATCTCAACAAGCTCACACAGAACTTGTCCAAATTTCTTCACACAAACTTGTCCAAATCTGCTCAACAAGCTCACACAGAACTTGTCCAAATCTGCTCTAACAAGCTCACCAAGAACTTGCTCAAATATGCTCCAACAAGCTCACTAAGAACTTGTCCAAATATGCTCTAACAAGCTCACCAAGAACTTGCTCAAATATGCTCCAACAAGCTCACTAAGAACTTGTCCAAATCTGCTCTAGCAAGCTCACCAAGAACTTGCTCAAATCTGCTCCAACAAGCTCACTAAGAACTTGTCCAAATATGCTCTAGCAAGCTCACCAAGAACTTGCTCAAATCTGCTCCAACAAGCTCACTAAGAACTTGTCCAAATATGCTCTAGCAAGCTCACCAAGAACTTGCTCAAATCTGCTCAATAGGCTCACTCAGAACCTCATCAAAATCTATCCCAAATCTATCCACAAATCTATCTAAAACTATCCACAAAGTTGTCCCAAAATTTTCCACAAAGCCTTCTCAAAGGCTCAATCAATCATACACAAACTACCACAAATATGTCCAGAAATCTATCCCAAAGGCCTTCTCAAAGGCTCAATCAATCATGCTCAAGTAGTACTCAAATCTCATCCACAAATCTATGAAGGCAAGGCTCAAAGATGAACTCAACAATGAATGGCAATGCACTCTACAATGGATGACAACAATGATCCACAATGATCTCAACTCAACTCAACTCAACTCAAATCAATCTCAACTCAAGTCAACTCATAGAAGCATAAAGAGAATTGTTAGAGACTCAATATGTTCTAAGCTCAATCTCAACTCAAATCAGAATTATAGAATAGTTTGTTTCATGGGACTTGAACAATCACCTCACACAATCACTTGACTAGGCTCAATCAACTCAACTCAACCAATCACCACAAGGGACAACTCTTTCTCACAAAACCCTAGTCCAAGCATGTATCAACCAACTCAAATGTTTCCAACAATGCTCAACCACAAATCTCACATAACAATGATACTCATGTTCTTTTCAAGTTCTTTACATAACCAATGGGCTTCAACAACTATGCTTATAAAACAAGGTTTAAACACAACTCTCAAACCAGAAAACCTTGAAGCATTCAACCAACCACTTTCGAAAAGGAAACCACAATCAATCCTTTTCACTCCAATGATATTTCAGAAATCAACCACCATAAACAATCAATAGGAGAATGTGCCCATACCTTTTTTGATGCCAAGAAGTTGTCCACAAAATCTGCCACACTAAACACAACTTTCCTTTCCAATCTCAATAAGGGTTAGTGGACTTCAAATAATAATCACAAGATAAAGCATAACTCAATTTACACCTTTTTACTCCAACTTAATAAACACATCCACCAAAGTCCTTTTTAATAAAAACCCTTATAAAAAATAATAATCAATAAACCTCTCAAAAATTATTTTATAACAACTCCTTATTTCTCCTAAATCTTAATTCTCAATTTCATGAACATCAAATTAAATCAACAACTCATCCACCTTTGAAATAATAATCACAACCCTTATAAAAACAAAGTTTAATTAAAAACTTTAATTATTCCTAACCACCTTATAACTCCAACTTAGGGCTTAACAAAATTAATTAGAGCAAAAACGTATTTACCTCCTCAAGGGGATTCGAACCCCTGACTTGCCCACACTACGAGCGCCTTAGCCGTGGCTAAGGTTGCCACACGAGCTAGCCGCTCGTTCGAAAGGGAAAGGCACAACGTGCCTTAAAACCTTTCCTCCCTTTCGACAAATCAAAAGCGCTTCGAGCGCTTTTCTTCCAACGCCTTCCGAACGTAGTCAAGGGGATTCGAAACCTTGACGTTTGTGCTGCCACACACCTTAGCCAAAAGCCAATTGCCAATGCGCCACTCTGCCCATGATGACTTTGGACTTCGACCAACCTTCGTTTATTCGTTGCTTCTGCTTTCTAAAATATTTTCGCACGAGCTCAATTCGGATGCTTAGCCAACGATTATTAACCATGAGCAAGGATCAGTTTATGAACCTTAGGTATCCCCTTTATATAGCCTCCTTATTATTTTTGATGACGTCGATGGAAATCTTGCATATTTAATTTTAAATTTTAATTTTAATTTTAAATAATTAAAATTTAAACTAAATATTAAAAATTAAATATCTCCATCACCGGGGCACATTTTTCGATGAAACGAAAGGCCAACTTGGGTTTTAAGAAAAACCCAGTTCAAATATGCCATCCATGGTTTTAAATAAAACCTTTTATTTTTCCTGCCTTGGTTTTCACAAAAACCCTGTATTTATCCATGCTTTCCAAAATATCATTTGGCCACCAAAACTCAATGTGATCCATGTGACATCAATGACAACATAAAATAACTCAAATTGCCAACAATCTCCCCCTTTGTCATTGATGGCAACACCTCTAATGCAAAAACCATAATCACTGTAAAAACCATCTCTGAGAATCAAAGTTGCTCCCCTGACTCAATACTCTCTATGGAGGCTGCTCCCCCTAACTCAATGCTCTCTTTGGAGGCTGCTCCCCCTAACTCAATGCTCTCCCCCTTACTCAAATCTCTCCCCCTTTGACATCAATGGCAAAAGGGACACCTATGGGGCTAAAATATATGACTCTTAAGCATAGCCCCCTCACCACCTTCTCTCTTGAGGTGATTAATTTTGGGGTGGGAGTACTTTTACTCCCATATTACATTGTTTCTTTCCTCTATCAACTTCCTTCCATGTTTTTATGATATCCTTCTCTTGATCTTCTTGCCTTGAACCTCTTTGACCTTCTTGCCTTGAACCTCTTTGACCTTCTTGCCTTGAACTTGTTTGGAATTGAGTCCTACACCATTTTGCAATATGTCCAAAGTTATTGCAATTAAAACACTTGATATTGTAGCCTTTGGATGGTGCCCATATCCTAAAATATTTCTTGAAATAATTTCCATATCCATTCCTTTCCTGAACCCTGTATTGTGAAGTTCTGTTTTCATGACCATTATGACCATGACTTCTGAATTGTGTAGCTCTAAAACCAAAACCATGTTGCTCATTTCCTTTGCACTGAGAAGCTCTATGACCAATCCTGTTACATGAGAAGCAATGTCCCTGAAAACCATACCTTCTTCCTTTGATGTTCCTTCTAGCAAAATCAAACTTCTTTGATCCATAGACCCTACAGTGTATAGCCCTGTGTCCAAATCCATTACAAGAAAAACAATGTCCTTGAAAAGCCCTTTGTTCATGCCTTGGTTCCTCATACCTTTCTTGACCATTATCCTTATGATCATTTTCAACTTGTGCATTGCATTCTTGAACCTTCTTTGTAGTATCTAAATCCTCTTCCTTAGTTTCTTCCTTGTTTTTCTCTTCAAGTATTTCTTTTCCTTTTGAACTTGATTCACCTATCTCAAAACAAGAACCAAACTGAATTTTTGGAGCCATAGGAACTTTGGAACTTTCTTCATAACACTTAGGTGCTTCCTTGCTTTCATATTTTAGAACTTCCTTTCCTTTTGAGTGTGATTCCCCAAACCTGAAATATGAGACCTTTGATGCTTTGAAATCTTCCTCTTCTTTCTCTTTATTTGTGTCAAGTAGCAAATTGGCATCCATCTCTATAGCCTCTTGAATACATGTTTCCTTCTTAGTGAAAATATCTTGACCTTTTGAGTCATGTGATGGATCAAACTTCTTACGTATGGAACATCTCAATTCTTTTAGATTCTCTTTAACCTCTTGTAGTTGCTCATGGATCTCATTGAAGTCTTCTTTTAGATCAACTGAGATATCTGACTTTCTTACACTATTCTCTTGTTTAACTTCTTCTGATTGGAGTGAATGTTCTTCTTCTACTTCTCTTATCCCATAGAAAAAACCTTCTTCATCTTCACTGTCACTAAGATCATTATAATCTTCTATAGCAAACAAACTCTCAAGATTTCTTTGACCATGCTTGTTTCCTTGATGTGTCATCTCATCTTCACTATCACTGAAACCATTGCAATATCCTGATCTGTGATCTCTTTGACCACACACAAAGCACTTCTCTCTTTCACCTTCTATTCCTAGGAATAGATGTTCTTCCTTTTCATCATCTGATTTGTCTCTATCACTATGATCTGAGCTATCACTTGCTTCTACAATGTAGTAAGATTTCTTTGCCTTACAAAAAAATTTCTTCTTCTCATACATGTTTTGCTTGTATCTGTCATCTTTGTCATGCTTATGCTTTCCATATTCTTTTCTTCTATGACCCTATTTTTCATCATCACTATTTTCTTCATGTGGACACTTGTATGCATAGTGACCAAGATCACCACACTTGTAGCATCTGACTTTCCTTATATCCCTAAAATTCCTTGAGTCCTTATTCCTTTTGATGAAGTTAGCTTCCTCATCATTATCTACAACTCTATCTATTTTTGGAACTTTCCCTTTCTCTTTTTCTGAAGCCTTGAATGCAATCTCTTTTATTGGAACCTGATGCTTACTTACCCTCATCTCATAAGCTGTGAGAGTTCCTTGCAATTCTTCCATTGTTAGCTTGTTGATATCCATTGTTTCTTCTATTGCTGAAACCTTAGCATCATATTTCATGGGAAGTGATCTCAAAACCTTTTGAGTAACTTCTGATTCTTTCATCTCAAATCCTAGACCTCTCATGGTGTTAGTAATCTCATCAACTCAAAGTAAAAACCTTGCAATATCTTCAGAATCTTCCATTTTCAATTCCTCAAATATTTTTCTATGAGTTTGTAGTTTTGCCAACTTTACCTTGGAATCTCCTTCATAAGTATTCCGCAACTTGGTCCACATCTCATTAGCTGAATTACATACCATAACCTTTGCAAAATCTGTCTCTCGTAGCCCACTCAAAATACAATTCATTGCTCTTGCATTGATCTCAACCAATTTCCTGATAGTCTTATCTGCCTCGGGATCACCTTCAACCCTATACTCTTTTTCAACCATTTGCCATACCTCATATCCTTGTGATATCAAGTAGTTCTTCATCCTCATGCTCCAGAAAGCATAATTGTTACCATCAAACAAGTGGAGCCTTATTTGTAGATGATCCATTCTATGAAGCCATCTGTGTTCTTGTAGAATCTGCCCTCAAGCTGTTAGCTTTTCTGAAGGAACCGACTCTAATACCAATTGAAGAACACAAGCTTATACTGAGAGGGGGGGTGAACAGTATAAGACCACTTTTTACTTTTGTTGGCCATTTTGTATTCATTGGAAATTTTGTATAAAGCGATAATATATTTGTCTCCTTTTATTTTTGGATAGTTGTAATAAGTTGTAATAATTTTCAGAAATCCAATGCATTTGAATGTATTAATGGAGAGATGTCCTTCAAGGTCCAAAAAAATGGAGAGAATGAGTTTCATAAAAAGCTTGAGTGAAATCGCCAGAAAATCTTATGCATTGACGTTCGCCCTTCCTTAGGGGCGAACGTCCCTTGCACCCTTCCTAGGGGCGAATCACTTTTGAAAGCAGAATGGCAAAAATTTAAAAAGTGACAAATTGCGTTCGCCCTTTCTTAGGGGTGAACGTGCCTTGGCATCGCCTTGAGGAGTCACCCGAATGAAATTACGTTCACCCTAGTCGAGGGGCGAACACACCGTTCGCCTCTCCTATGGGCGAACCACCTAGTGCGCGCGCTCGAATGAAATTACGTTCACCCTAGTCGAGGGGCGAACACACCGTTCGCCTCTCCTATGGGTGAACCACCTAGCGATGATGGAAAATCACATTCGCCTTCCCTTAGGGGTGAACGTGTCGTTCGCCCTTGAATTGGGTGAACCTGTTTGTATCAAGATCGTGCGCGTCTGAAGGGGTGAAACTAATGTTGGGCGAAGATAAATCGAACGAATGGGACTTTGGTCAAGATGTTGAATTTGGCATTAAATGAAGGGCACTCTCAGTTACTCCATTTTGTGGATCACGAAGAGGAAGGCGAAGGGAAACGAGCCTTCATGATTTCCAATGTATCAGAGGCGATCCGAAGAATTTAATATTTTCTCCTAACAGGCGCACCTCCGTCCGAAGTTTGGATTTTCAAGAATTTGTTCCCCTGGCGAATGGATTTTCCAAGAATTCAAGGAGGATTTTGCTGATTTTGTCTTTGATTCTCAGACATTCTTCCCTCATATGTATTAAATGAAAGAGGCGAAAACCTCTATAAATACTAGGTAAATTTCATTGTAAAAGGGAGTTAGACATTTTGCGAGAGATTCCCTTAAGCTCTCTGCATTAATAGAAGGCATCAGACTTCTGAATTTGTGAGCGGTCTTGTGTATAATTATTTTCTGTGTAGTGTGCTTCTATTTCCATTCGCCTATCTAATTTGTTGTTGAATTTAAATTCTGTCGTTGGATTTAAAGTTGCTAAGGAGAAAGCGAATGCTGGAGTACCATTTTGATAGTTATTATGGCAATATTGTGAGCTTGTTCTATTTCGTTTCCTTTCATGAATGCTAATTTGTGCTTGGGTTTTTTCCTGCTAGTTAGTCTAACACCAATTTTGCACTTTGGCCTGTGGCCATATTTCCCATCTCTTTCTGTTATTTCCAATTTCTTTCCTGCATCCTTAGTCTTTTACCAATTTTAGAATTAGTTCGGGAACCAGCCCTCTCTGGAGATTGGCACGGAGGACATCTCTTTCCTCCGGCCTTTCAATGTTGGTCGTATCTAGGGCGCATAAACGCAGTGTTTATTGATTAGGCAGATATTTGACCAACAATTTTTGGCATGCCTGGTGGGACCTTTAAGGTTCCACTTCCAACAACATTAGGTTTGGTGTTCGCCTTCCTGCTTGAGATTAGAACATCTGGCGACTCAATTTTTACCCAGAACTCCGTAAGCGTGAGGACGGTGAAAGTTGTTTCTCATGAATACAAGATCAAAAGCCAAAAATCCTGATAATCAGATTAGATTTTATGAACTAGACATTCAAAGGCTAGGAGAGCATCCTCAAATAGCCACTTTTTGATGAACATCTTCACTTCCTCATATCTCATCCATACCATCTATTTCATCTTCCCGGTTAGCTGGTGTGTTTTTTCCCCTGTGAGTCCTGTAAGCACTGCCACCAGTTTCCCTCAACCTTCGCCTAGTACAACCGCTAACGTCCCGAGGCCTACTCCTCATATTCCCATCCACATGGCCCAGAATCCTCCACCACATCAACAACTTCCAAGGTAGTTTTTGGCTTGGAATAGCTCAGGAGCGCTGAATTTGCAGGCGCAAAATCCCGTACCTCAAGCTACTCTGAAGGCTTTACCCACATATGATGGTACTGGAAAAACTGCCTATGAGCATATCCAAGATGTAGCCTCTCTTGCAACTATTCATGATATAACTGATGAGGATGTGATGATAAAACTTTTGGTCCTGTCATTAAGAGGGAAATTGTTGTATTGGTACCGATCTTTGCAGTCGGGTACCATTACCTCGTGGGATCAATTGGCAGAGTTGTTGATTAAGAATTTCCATGAACAAGCTGATCCGTATTCTCTGTTGCACCAGTTCACCTCAATCCAAAGACATCCGCAAGAGGAACTTGTAGATTTCAACGTCCGATTTGCGCGAAGTTGGCAGAGGGTCCCAGATGGGTTACGGCCAACTCATGAGCAAGCAACATTTTATTATCTTCGAGCACTCAGTACCGATATTGGTATGGTGGTGCACTAGGCCAATGTGACTACATTCCTGGATCTCTATACACAAGCTCAAAAGGTCGAGTCAGATTTGATTGTTGTAGGTAGGCTTCCTTCGAAGGCGACGATGCCTATCCTCCCTGATCTGCCATAGTATCTTTACTCTAATGCATTTTTGTAGCCTATGCCATCGATGTATCCTGTCCCTTCATGGAATTCGGGCTCTCCTCAAGTAGCTCCTATCCCTGTTCCACAGTCATCTGCTATGAGCTTTCCATAATTTCCCATCCCATCAGTAACATCACAGCCTTCAGCCATTTCTTTTCCAACACTGCCAACACCCCCAATGCCCTTACCATTACCTGCACCTCCAACGCCCTTGTCGTTGCCAGCGCCAACTCCGTCACCCAATACAGATCCTCTCACGGCCTTGTTACAAGAAGTAAAATCCAATAATGTGGCTTTAAGGATGATATCTAATGAGCTTACTACTGTGAGGAAGAAGCAGGCTGAGGCTGAGTTTCGATCAAGAAGGTTTTAGACTCCACCAATAACCCGAGAACAAGTATCTATCAGCAAGGGACCCGAGAAAAACACCATGATCCAAGCAAATGATGAGAGTAACGTATCCAAAAGGACATATTGGTGTTCTACATGTAATGATCCTCATGGTGAAGATACATGTATGGTACATCTGAACTATGTTTGAACATTAACAGAAAGTTCTTCGGGTGGGCAAGTCAACATGATTCGAGAGATGGAGTGTAATTGTATGGTGTCATCCCTAGAGCAAGTTTCAGTCCTTACTAGGTCTGGAAAGAAGCCAGTGATTGTTGATCCTGTAGACTTGCAACCTTTGAAAGTACCTACGGCTCCAAAAGCATAGGAAGAAAAGCGGGCATCCTCGACAAAGATTCTTGATGTTGACAAATTAAAAAACTCATCACCTGATCAAGCACAAGATAAGGCGCAGGTTCAGCCTTCAACTTCGCAATGCATCGCTACTGCTCCATTTCCTAGAGAAACTAAAGAGCAAGCTAAGGAAAGACTCAAGTATCCTTCATTGACGAAAAGGCAAAGAGTCGACGCTACGCAGTAGTACCGAGACAAATATGAGCGGCCCTTAGAAGAAAAGGTCTCACTTGCTCATGGCTATAGTATCGTGGAAGAAATGAAGAAAATCCCGGCAAGGATTAGCTTGTTTGATGCATTGCAATTACCTGGGCAGATTGATTTATTGCAAGAATCTCTGAAGACTGCCAAAGATCAAAAGAAAGATCATTTACAAATAGTCTTGGCTCAAGCGCTCCCCACTTCGACGATAGGTAAGAATCGGCCTCCCCCATTTTACTTATCTTTGAGAATGGAAGGGTGGATCATGCATAATTGTATGATCGATTCTGGTGCTGCCACTACTGTCATGCCAAAGGCAGTATGCGAAGTAATGGGAATGGAATATACAAGAAGCAGCCCAAGGGTTTTACAATTGGATGGTACGCCAGTTAAGACTATTGGAGTAATCAAGGATATTCCAATAGTGCTCCATAGCATGCCGCAGATTACCGTCATCCAGGAAGTGGTGGTTGTTGATTTAGAGCCCTACTTTAGCATGTGCCTTTCAAGAGAATTCACAGCTAAGCTGGGAGGTTATCTTTCCCTAGATTATTCACATCTGGAGATTCCATTCAAAGGTAGGCGAATTCGCATTCATAATGAGAAGCCCTCCCCTTTTCATATTGAAAAGATAGAGGAGGCAGAACAAGTCCCAGGCGCGGTGAACATGATGACCGAAGAATTGGAAGAAGTTGACTTGGTTGAAGAAGTACCCCAGGAGCTTGGTCTGGAAGATGAGTTCTTGCTGACAGATTTCAACGCTATGATCGAAATAGATATTGGTTGTTATTCAATTCAGAAGACAGAGAAGTCCCAAGAGCAAGTCCTTGAATCCCTAGAACCTATTTCGCATCAGTTATGGAAGTTGTTCTTTGATGGCGCTCGATGTAAGAATGGTGCAGGAGCAGGTGTTGTGTTGATCTCCCCTGAAGGCATACAAAAAACTTACTCCTACAGATTGACCTAGAGCTGTACAAATAATGCGGCTGAATATGAAGCGCTATGCCTTGGCTTAAAAAAGGCCAAAAAGTTAGGAATCGAACAACTGCAGATTTTTGGCGATTTTGAGCTTATTGTTAATCAAGTTACAAATAGATGTGTATCAAAGCAACATTACTTGAAGGCTTATCGCAACAGAGTATGGGATCTTTTGGAAGCATTTAAAGCTTTGAATATTCAAGCAATTCCTCGAGAACAAAATAGACATGCTGACATTTTAGCTTCCTTGGGCGCTAATTATTCTCCTTGTTGAGCAAGTGGTTCGCAAGCCCAAGATAGTAAGGGTGATTTACAGACCTTCCATTCCAGATAAGAACCTCTATTGGCAGGTGTTTGATAATGATGAGCAAATAGTGAATTTTTTGCTAAAAGAAGTTGCCAGTGCAGAAGATAGGATTCTTGTGGAAGAAGAAAAGGAAGGTATGATTCAATTAAAAAATAATCACATTCCTCGAGGTTTGATTTCACTAGAGAGTTTATTTGATCAAAGCGATAGGGCTGATAAGCATAGGATTAAGGTGGATGCTAAGGAATTCAGAGAATTGCAGTTGGAGCCAAGAAAAGTTATCAAGATTGGTACTGATTGCGAACCAGATGAGATTGAAGGCATTAGAAATCTGTGCTCCGAATATCCAGATATAGTAGCATGGAGTTATCAAGACTTGAAAGGATACGACAAGAGCGTGATTCAGCATACTATCGAGCTACAAGAAGGAGTTAAGCCTTTTCGACAGAAGCAACGCCCTGTTAATCCCAAGATCGAGGTTCTCATGAAAGCAGAGTTACTAAAGATGCTTGAGGCGAAGATCATATACCCTATTAAGCATTCCACCTGGGTGGCAAACTTGGTTCCTGTAAGGAAGAAGAATGGGGACATACGTCTATGCATCGATTTTCAAAATTTAAATCAGGCGTCACTCAAAGACCACTATCCTCTGCCTCAGATAGACCAGATTCTTCATGTCATGGTTGGTGCTCAGAGATTTTCCTTGTTGGATGGCTTTTTTGGGTACAATCAAATTTGGGTTAAAGATGAAGATCAATACAAGACGATGTTTACAACTAAGTGGGGCACATTTGCTTACCAACGGATGCCCTTTGGACTTTCAAATGTCGGAGCTACTTTTCAGAGAGCCATGGACGTCGCTTTTGGTGAGTTGCTAAATAAAATCATTGTGATTTATCTTGATGATATGACGGTGTTTTCACATTGTAGAACGGATCATGTTTTCCATCTAAGGCAAATATTCGAGAAATGTCAAGAATTTGGGATTTCTATAAATCCGAAGAAATCAATTTTTACGGTCAAGGAAGGGAAATTGTTGGGACATGTGATTTCATAGGAAGGATTGGCCATAGACCCTGCACGAGCTGAAGCGCTTATGAGATTGTCATTACCAGCTAATAAGAAAGATTTGTAGTCCTTATTTGGATAGATAAACTTTGTGCGTAAGTTTATTGCTGATTTTTCCCAAGTCGTCAAGCCCATGACCGAGCTCTTGAAGAAAAATATGGAATTTAAGTGGACAGAAGCCAGGAAGCGAGCTTTTCAAGAAATCAAAGAGAGAATTACTCAAGCGCCAGTGTTAATCAACCCTGATTACTCCAAAGACTTTATACTTTATGCAGTGGGTGAGCAGGAGAGCTATGTTGTAGTACTAACGCAAAAGCAACATGATGGCGAAGAAAAGCCTATCACTTTTCTAAGCCAGGTTATAGCACCACATCAGGAAAAGTACAACTTTATAGAGAAACAAGTTTATGCAGTGATGAAAGCCTTGAAGAAGTTTCACCACTTTGTTTCTTAGAGTAAAACTATGGTTTATGTCATTCATCCTGATGTTCGAAACTTCATCATTCAAGGAGAACTGGGTGATAAAAGGGTCGGATGGGTCTCGAAGATCCAGGAGTATGATGTAGAAATTAAACCGATGAAATTGGTTCGTGGACGCGCTCTATGCCAGGAGTTGGCCAAAAGCGTTGTTGTTGAGACAAGTCGCGAAGATGTAATTTGTGCAAATAGTGCAGCAATCAGCAAGGAATGGACCGAGGAACTCATTGAGTATTTTGTTTTTGGAAGGTGTCCTAGCCACCTTAACCCCTCACAGCGCCGAAGGTTCATATTACAAGCGCTCAGGTATGTACTATTGCCCAATGGCCTATATTATAAGAATATTGATGGTATACTTCTTAGATGTGTAAAATATTCCGAGAAAGAGAAGATTCTGGAAGAATTCCATTCTAGGCTATCAGGAGGGCATTATGCAGGCAGGCCTATGGCTCTAAAAATTATTCGGGCGGGGTATTATTGGCCCACTCTGTTCGTCGATTCACATAAGATAAGCCAGTGGTGTGATAGTTGTCAAAGATATGTGGGTCGAGTTAGGAAAGGAGCATCACCGCTGCATCCGATCCAGGTGGAAGCGCCCTTTCAGCAGTGGGGTCTCGATTTTATAGGAGTTATAGATCCACATTCCTCTATCGAACATAAATATATTATGACCATGACAGACTATTTTACCAGATGGGCAGAAGCTATACCTACCAAAAAAGTAGATCAGGCGATTGTTATTTCTTTTTTGGAAAGCCTTATTACCCATTTTGGCATACCAGATTCTTTAGTCACCGACAATGGCACTCCCTTCATTGGAGCCAAAATTATAGAATTCGCCAGTAGATACGAAATTTACCTGAAGACCTCTTCCAATTATTACCCACAGGGGAATGGATTGGCTGAGTCAACTAACAAGAATCTGCTCTGAATTTTGAAAAGAATAATGGGCGACAATAAGAAGAGTTGGCATTTGTTATTAAATCAGGCACTTTGGGCTGACCGCATTTCAGTGAAAAAGTCAATAAAGACCTCCTCGTACGCTTTGGTGTATGGGAAAGAAGCTATCCTTCCTATGCATATCGAGCTCCCTGTGCTCCAAGCATTGCAGATGTTTCATGATGATAACGAAGAAAATGATCCAATGGAGGCTAGATTGGTGCAATTGTTGCAATTAGAAGAAGAAAGGGAGTGTGCTTACCATACTTTCGTAGAACATGCTGCTGAGATGAAGAAGTGGTTCAAGAAAAAAATGACTGATCGAAGCTTCCAGGTGGGCGATTTGGTACTGAAATGGAACGAGAAGAAATCAAAGCCAGGAAAACATCAAAAATTTGATGCAATATGGGAAGGACCTTTTCAAATTTTTGTTGTCACTTCTTCTAATGCATTTCGACTTTGTGACATGGAAGGGTATGAGCTCCCTATCCCAGTGAATGGCCTTCATCTGAAGGCTTATATTTCGTAAGGTTTCAAATCAAAGGTAACATCCTGTATATATGTAAATATTTTCATGCATTTTAAACAATTCTGCATAGGTATAAATATGTTCTAAAAAAAAAAGAAATGATGGTTAAGACGTCATTCACCCGAAAAAGAAAAAAAAAAAAAGAAAAGAAACTCAAAGATTGGCAAAGAAGTGATAGAGTTTCGCATGCGCCTATTGAAAGAGGCGAACGTCATGTTCGCCTATATTTAGGGTGAACGCACTTTGATGACGTCATTAAGAGAAAAAAAAAGAAGGGATAAGAAAGGAAAAAGCAAAAAAAAAGAGTTGTTTTTCTCTTTTTAGAAAAAATGTCATTTTTTCAGGAGGCGCGCTATGAGATTTTAAAAACACATGCGCCCATGAATTCATAAGCGCGTGAGAGGGTTTTTTCTGAAGAAGATATTCCCAAGGAGTACGTGGCGATAATCGGAAGTAGTGGGTGATAAATTCGAGTAATGATTTCCGAACGTGGGAAGCATTCGAATTGAATTTTTCAAGGTAGCAGTCAGAATTAATGATCGAATGAGTAATGGTCGGGTTGGTTTCCCTAACAAGCTTCTAGTGCCAGGGCACATTTTTCTATAATATTGCGCAGCGCAGAGGGCACATTTTTTTAGGAGGATCCGACGATGAACCAGAGAAGAAGATTTTCGTGCCTTGGAAAGGACATTTGAGCAGTTTTCAAAGAATATTTCTCCCCGAAGATGCGCCTGCATTTAATTTTGTAATTACTGCAACAGTTGGTAGTGACTCTATAAATCCTGGGAGGTAAAAGGCTAATTTTTTTTTCTCCCTAATTTTTAAATATTTTGCTTCTCTGTATCCTGTGCTTTGAAGTGTAGAAGAATTTTCGAGATCTCGGAGTAGGGAATTGCAGAAGAGTCATCATTTTTTGTTTAGAAAAATGGGCAGATGCAGTAAAGAACCAGAAGAGGCGTAGGAGGTCGTAGAAGCAAAGCCCGCTAAGAAAAGAGAAAGAAGTTCAAGGGCCAAGAAAGCCCGACAAAATGATTATGTTGGCCTGGATCCTTATGAAGATAATATGGCTGAAATTGGTGATTGTTTGATCATGCATAAAGGAGTTGACCAGTTGAGGGAAGAGGTCGAAGCCACAGTAAGTCAGGGAGTTTCCTACAATAGTTGGCTCACAACGCCTCACAATTCATAGCTTTCATGGTATCTTTGTTCGCCTGTGCATCCATGCCCTGAGCTTATTCAGTTAACTGCACAATTTTATGACTCCTCTACTAGGGCCATCCGAAATGCCAGACAAGAGATTCTATTCATAATTACACCGGATGAGATCCGAGAGGCTTTCGCCTATGGGGTAGGCACACCGAATTATGCAGTAAACAAAAATATCCATACGGATGAACAAGAGGATAGGTATGTCTCCACAGTTACAATGAGACAATTCATGGAAACTCAGCTTGTCAAAGATCCACAGATGGGGCAGCTACCGAGTTTGCCTAAACTTCTTTCAGAATTCAAGTGCCAGGACATCTATTCCATGCTTGCCTGGATTGTTGGGTTGCCCTCAGATGAAATGGTGCATAAATGGCAAGCAACTATGGCTCAATGTATTTCCAAGGTGGAGTTTTATTCGCTCACTGCTATGAGGCAGGGTGGAAATCCGATTTATTTTGATTGGGCCAAATTTATTTCATGGAGAATCAATTTGTAGTTATAGAGATTGTAGGAAGGGAAATCTAGATCATTTCGGTATACTTCGCTGCTAGTATGGTTCTTCTTTTTCAGATGCAGTGATATTTTTCTTTTATCGTTGTTATGCAGATGGACGAAAAGAATGAGCCTCTATCGGTTTATAAGTGGACTCAGGTGTTAACAAAGAAAGAGTCCATCTACAACTTTAATAGCTGGTTTTTGGGCCTCGCCATTGAATTGCTTTGTGGCAGTTGCGACCGAGTGCCTCGCGACTTGAGAGATGCAGTTGTTTCGAAGCAAGAGGGCGACATATTTTTGCTCACTCAGGGCATGGTAGTTTGAATTTTTGGATATACAGGTAAACCATTTTTGTTGCCTTATTTTGCTACTGCGCACATTTTTGCAATGGAAGTGGTGCACCAGATGGATTATATCAATGATATATATGGCTCTGGACGAGGAAAGAAGACAACTTGTACTATGCCTTTCAAGTTCGGAAGTATAGAAGTGAATCAGGTTGGGAAAAATCGCCTTCTGACGGTGGCGCTTCAAGACCTGGGTTTAATTGAGTTACCGCAGCGTTGGCGCTATGACCCACTCGAAAAGTTTTTGGAATTTATTAAGGCGAAGTCCTTTCATTGTTGCCCGCGCTCGGATATTCAGAGGCGGTGAAATAATTTTGATGGGCCAGACATGAACTGGCATATAGAGAAGATGTCCTCCCTTCCTCCATGGCATGATTACTATGAGCAGGAAGCGGAGTATAATCCAAAAAAGAATGCAACACATATTCCTCCTCCGGGTTTGTTCACAACTGTCCAAGAAGCGAATCCTGATTGGACGGAGGAGAAAATTATGAATTGGTGGATGATGCGCGTTCATAGGAGGAAGTCGTATAATGCTTATGGGATGAAGCTTGATACCCAATTTTTTGAAGTTTATGATAAGTTTGTGAAATCTTATCAGCCCGTTGCTTTTGCCACTGTTTTACCGCAAAGTTTTCAGCAGTCCGAAAGTGGTGAAAGCGAACCTGAAGAGGAAAATCCTATAGTTGAGGATGACATCGAGGAAGAAGAAGAAGAAGAACAAAACAATATGTCTTCCAAAGGTGATCATAAAGGATGAAGCGCCCTCAGGAGGAGGTTCCCGTGCCCAAACAACAGAAACAACCGATGGCACCTCCATTTCCTAAAGCAGCTAAACGGCCTCGCACTGGCGCAGCTACTACTTCCACTGTTACAACACCCATGTCTTCGGGTACTACGATTTTTGCCATGCCAAGTTCTACAGTCGCCTCTGTTTCGGTAGCAAAGCCTTCACCCAATGTTGAACTTCCTACTTCTGTAGCACAAATATTTCCAATGGCGCAGCAAGAAGAGGAAGAGCAACTTTCTGAAGATTCTCATGTTGAGATTCTGAATGAGGGGACAACCCTAAATGTTGGTGAACCAGAGGTAAATCAAGAAGAGGAGGCAGTTGTGCAACCTCCCCCATCTACAGAACAAGTGGCACCCATGCCCCAAGGTACGTCATATTTTCCCTCTTCTTCTCTCTCTCTCATCGAGCACACAACGATTTCTTCTTCGGTCCCATCTGTTACGTTTTTGTCTCCTCCACTTTCTATCTCTCCACATTTTGGTAGTCCTTCCATTTCATTTTCTATGGTTTCTTCTTCCGCTTCGACTTCTTCCATTTCTGAAATCGTTGTTGCTCCTTCTTTCATTCCCGCTCCTTCGTCTTCCATTTCTTTTAGTTCGTATGCATCGGGGGCAAATCCTTTTTTCCGTCCCCTTCCCTCAGTCGTCACTTCCTCCACTATTACGATTGTTAGTACCCAAGTTCCATCTAAAATTAGTATAACTACAGTCGCACCTGTGTCTTCCACTCCCTCCACCCTTTCTCTCCCTTCCACCATTCCCGTGTCCATTCCTTCACTACAATCTGTGTCATCCGTGTCCATTGGGCCTGGTCGCCCAAAATTTTTGTTCCATTTACACCATTTTTGGAGTTGTAGACTGTCCCAGATATATAGGTAGCCCGCAAGCAGCCAGACATTGAAAAATTAAATCGGGCGCATCTGAGCTCTTCCCAATGGTTGAAGAGTATGCGATGAAAGGAGGCTTTGGTGTTGGCGCATCCAATCAAGAAGGTGGCTTTCGATCCAATTGCCAAGGAGGCTCATATGACAACATTCACTCCGTTGGTTCAGAAACCTCAAGGCGAGTTGCAGCTTGAAGATTATGTTTTTGAGACTATCACTGAAGATCTGACGTGGATTAATCCCATTGAAAAAATGGGTAATATGCAAGTTGATATGAGTTCGTTGTATTTGCATGGGGAGCATTATAAAGAGAAATATTTTGAAGTGCAAAATAAGGTGTTGGAGCTTGAAAGCGCCTTGGCCAAGAGCAGGGCGATAGAAGAAAAGATGGCCACTAAAAATGAATATTTGCGCAATCAAGTTCAGGTGCACCTAAAGGAGCGTGATGCTGCTAGAATTGAAATGCATAATCTTCAGCAACAGGTCGAAGAACTCAAGAAGCAGCTGGAAGCCAAGGTCGTACCTATTGTAGGATTTTTGTGCAATAGTGTAAGAGATATTCACCTTCGCTTCGTCCGAAATTCTACCAAGTTGGCTGCACAAGCCGTCAAGGTGTTGCAGTACTTATGGGAAGCAGGGATACAAATCCAGCTTGGGCAACAAATGATTGATTCAATGGAGGAGTTGCTTTCACCCTATATGGAGACAATTGTGAAGATACAAGCATTGTTGAATACATCTTTGAACATTCGCCCTCTTAGTGAGATGGATTATGCCTGGTCCCGAGCGCGTGTAACCCTACGGAGCTATTTTTAGTGCATGGACCTTGTAAATGAAGGGCGGGCTGTCCTCAATACTATTGAGCGAGAGCATACTATTTTGATGTCTCATTTTGAGACTATCGATCGGCTGGGTTTCACTACCTTCCTGGATGAATGGGGTGAACCTCTTTCGATGGAGCAATTGCAAGAGCTCTGGAGTGCATTCATTGAAGATACTACGGACATTAACGCCTTGACTGATCCCCTTACTGAAGTGCAAGTGTTGCCTCTGATTGAAAAGTATACACGTTTGGAGCTGTCTCTTTATGAATTAGCCCAGCGTTCGAAGCGCCTCAGCTTGATGGATGTGCAAAATCTTCGCTTCATTTATGAATCTCTCAGCGTTCCCTACTTATTTAATACTGAAGCTTGGCATGAGGTTGTTCGCACCTACGAGGCCCTTTCAGAGGTTATCATAGAGCAAGAAGAGAAAGCAACGGTGGATCGTGAAGCAGCGGCAAAGGCGGCAGAAGAGGCGGAACGTGCGGAAGTACTTCGCGTTGCAGCCATGGTAGAACAGGAAGAAGCAGAACGCACGCAACAAGCATCCAAGAAGAAAGCTTCCACAACGAAGAAGGCAGTAACAACTGGCAAAAATAACTCTGCACCCAATGGATAAAGGCCTGGGATCGCTTGCATCCATGCGAGTTGGATACCCCGTGAGTCGCCAAGAAATGTTGGCCATTTTGTATTCATTGGAAATTTTGTATAAAGCGATAATATATTTGTCTCCTTTATTTTTATAGTTGTGATAAGTTGTAATAATTTTCAGAAATCCAATGCATTTGAATGTATTAATGGAGAGATGTCCTTCAAGGTCCAAAAGAAATGGAGAGAATGAGTTTCATAAAAAACTTGAGTGAAATCGCCAGAAAATCTTATGCATTGACGTTCGCCCTTCCTTAGGGGCGAACGTCCCTTTCGCCCTTTCTAAGGGCGAATCATTTTTGAAAGCAGAATGGCAAAAATTAAAAAGTGACAAATTGCGTTCGCCCTTCCTTAGGGGTGAACGTGTCGTTCACCCTTTCTAGGGGCGAACGTGCCTTGGCATCGCCTAGAAGAGTCGCACCCGAATCAAATTATGTTCGCCCTAGTTGAGGGGCGAACACACCGTTCGCCTCTCCTATGGGTGAACCACTTAGTGCGCGCGCCCGAATCAAATTACGTTCGCCCTAGTCGAGGGGCGAACACACCGTTCGCCTCTCCTATGGGTGAACCACCTAGCGATGATAGAAAATCACGTTCGCCTTCCCTTAGGGGTGAACATGTCGTTCGCCCTTGAATTGGGTGAACCTGTTTGTATCAAGATCACGCGCGTCTGAAGGGGCGAAGCTAATGTTGGGCGAAGATAAATCGAACGAATGGAACTTTGGTCAAGATGTTGAATTTGGCATTAAATGAAGGGCACTCTCAGTTACTCCATTTTGTGGATCACGAAGAGGAAGGCGAAGGGAAACGAGCCTTCATGATTTCCAATGTATCAGAGGCGATCCGAAGAATTTAATATTTTCTCCTAACAGGCGCACCTCCGTCTGAAGTTTGAATTTTTAGGAATTTGTTCCCCTGGCGAATGGATTTTCCAGGAATTCAAGGAGGATTTTGCTGATTTTGTCTTTGATTCCCAGACATTCTTCCCCCATATGTATTAAATGAAAGAGGCAAAAACCTCTATAAATACTAGGTAAATTTCATTGTAAAGGGGAGTTAGACATTTTGCGAGAGATTCCCTTAAGCTCTCTGCATTAATAGAAGGCATCAGACTTCTGAATTTGTGAGCGGTCTTGTGTATAATTATTTTCTACGTAGTGTGCTTCTATTTCCATTCGCCTATCTAATTTGTTGTTGAATTTAAATTTTGTCATTGGATTTAAAGTTGCTAAGGAGAAAGCGAATGCTGGAGTACCATTTTGATAGTTATTATGGCAATATTGTGAGCTTGTTCTATTTTGTTTCCTTTCATGAATGCTAATTTGTGCTTGGGTTTTTTCTTGCTAGTTAGTCTAACACCAATTCTGCACTTTGGCTTGTGGCCATATTTCCCATCTCTTTCTGTTATTTCCAATTTCTTTCCTGCATCCTTAGTCTTTTACCAATTTTAGAATTAGTTCGGGAACCAGCCCTCTCTGGAGATTGGCACAGAGGACATCTCTTTCCTTCGACCTTTCAATGTTGGTCGTATCTAGGGTGCATAAACGCAGTGTTTATTGATTAGGCAGATATTTGACCAACAACGTTCTTTCCAAACCAATATCAATTAATGTCCTTAATTGCAATAACAAAATATAGCAGTGTGCATTAATAACTTAGATAGAAATAGTAAGCAAGAGCACAAGTCACCACACACAATTGAGATGCAAGATTTAACGTGGTTCCCCCAATGTGGGGTACTCCACAAGATAATATCCTTATAATCTTTCACACATAAATAAGGATCCTTATCCAATACAATGATTTCTTTGATCTGCTCAAAGCTAGGCAATAACAAGCTCACACAGAACTTTTCCAAAACTACATAACAAGCTCACACAAAACTTATCCAAAACTGCTCAACAAGCTCACACGGAACCTTCCAAATCTACTCAACAAGCTCACACATAACTTGTCCAAATCTGCTCAATAATCTCACTAGGAACTTGTCCAAATATGCTCTAGCAAGCTCACCAAGAACTTGCTCAAATCTGCTCCAACAAGCTCACTAAGAACTTGTCCAAATCTTCTCTAGCAAGCTCACCAAGAACTTGCTCAAATCTGCTCCAACAAGCTCACTAAGAACTTGTCCAAATCTACTCTAGCAAGCTCACTAAGAACTTGCTCAAATCTGCTTCAACAAGCTCACTAAGAACTTGTCCAAATCTGATCTAGCAAGCTCACCAAGAACTTGCTCAAATATGCTCCAACAAGCTCACTAAGAACTTGTCCAAATATGCTCTAGCAAGCTCACCAAGAACTTGCTCAAATATGCTCCAACAAGCTCACTAAGAACTTGTCCAAATATGCTCTAGCAAGCTCACCAAGAACTTGCTCAAATATGCTCCAACAAGCTCACTAAGAACTTGTCCAAATCTGCTCTAGCAAGATCACCAAGAACTTGCTCAAATCTGCTCCAACAAGCTCACTAAGAACTTGTCCAAATTTGCTCTAGCAAGCTCACCAAGAACTTGCTCAAATTTGCTCCAACAAGCTCACTAAGAACTTGTCCAAATCTACTCTAGCAAGCTCACCAAGAACTTGCTCAAATTTGCTCCAACAAGCTCACTAAGAACTTGTCCAAATCTGCTCTAGCAAGCTCACCAAGAACTTGCTCAAATATACTCAATAGGCTCACTCAAAACCTCATCAAAATCTATCCCAAATTTGTCCATAAATTTTTCTAAAACTGTCCACAAATCTTTCCCAAAAGCCTTCTTAAAGGCTCAATCAATCATACACAAACTGCCACAAATCTATCCCAAAGGCCTTCTCAAAGGCTCAATCAATGCTCAAGTAGTACTCAAATCTCATCCACAAATCTATGAGGGCAAGGCTCAAAGATGAACTCAAAAATGAATGGCAATGCACTCTACAATGGATGATAACAATGATCCACAATGATCTCAACTCAACTCAACTCAAATCAATCTCAACTCAATTCAACTCATAGAAGCATAAAGATAATTGTTAGAGACTCAATATGTTCTAAGCTCAATCTCAACTCAACTCAACTCACATCAATCTCAACTCAAGCCAACTCATAAAAGCATAAAGAGAAATTTTAGAGACTCAATATGTTCTAAGCTCAATCTTAACTCAACTCATAATTATAGAATTGTTTGTTTCATGGATCTTGAACAATCACCTCACACAATTACTTGACTAGGCTCAATCAACTCAACTCAACCAATCACCACAAGGGACACTCTTTCTCACAAAACCCTAGTCCAAGCATGTATCAACCAACTCAAATGTTTCCAACAATGCTCAACCACAAATCTCACATAACAATGATACTCATGTTCTTTTCAAGTTCTTTACATAACCAATGGGCTTCAACAACTATGCTTATACAACAAGGTTTAAACACTACTCTCAAACCATAAAACCTTGAAGCATTCAACCAACCACTTTCGAAAAGGAAACCACAATCAATCCTTTTCACTCCAATGATATTTTAGAAATCAACCACCATAAACAATCAATAGGAGAATGTGCCCATACATTTTTTTGATGCCAAGAAGTTGTCCATAAAATCTGCCACACTAAACACAACTTTCCTTTCCAATATCAATAAGGGTTAGTGGACTTCAAATTATAATCACAAGATAAAGCATAACTCAATTTACACCTTTTTACTCCAACTTAATAAACACATCCACCAAAGTCCTTTTAATAAAAACCCTTATAAAAAATAATAATCAATAAACCTCTCAAAATTTATTTTATAACAACTCCTTATTTATCCTAAATCTTAATTCTCAATTTCATGAACATCAAATTAAATCAACCACTAATCCACCTTTGAAATAATAATCACATCCCTTATAAAAACAAAGTTTAATTAAAACTTTAATTATTCCTAACCACCTTATAACTCCAACTTAGGGCTTAATAGAATTAATTAGAGCAAAATTGTATTAACCTCCTCAAGGGGATTCGAACCCCCGACTTGCCCATACCGCGAGCACCTTTGCCGCGGCTAAGGTTGCCACACAAGCTTGCCGCTCATTCAAAAGGTAAAGGCACAACGTGCCTTAAAACCTTTCCTCCCTTTCGACAAATCAAAAGCGCTTCAAGCACTTTTATTCCAATGCCTTCTGAATGCAGTCAAGGGGATTAGAAACCTTGACGTTTGTGTTGCCACACACCTTAGCCAAAATCCAATTGCCAATGCGCCACTCTGCCCACGATGACTTTGGACTTCGACCAACCTTCGTTTATTCACTGCTTCCGCTTTCTAAAAGATTTTTGCACGAGCTCAATTCGGATGCTTAGCCAACGATTATTAACCACGAGCAAGAATAAGTTTATGAACCTTAGGTATCCCCTTTATATAGCCTCCTTATTTTTTTCTATGACGTCGACGGAAATCTTGCATATTTAATTTTAAATTTTAATTTTAATTTTAAATAATTAAAATTTAAACTAAATATTAAAAATTAAATATCTCCATCACTGGGGCACCTTTTTCGACGAAACAAAAGGCCAAATTGGGTTTTAATAAAAACCCAGTTCAAATCTTCCATCCATGGTTTTAAATAAAACCTTTTATTTTGCCTACCTTGGTTTTCACAAATACCCTGTATTTATCTATGCTTTCCAAAATATCATTTGGCCATCAAAACTCAATGTGATCCATGTGACATCAATGACAACATAAAATAACTCAAATTTCTAATATAACCATACCTTATATACAACCTTAATTGATGTGGGAATTGATGTTGATCATGGCATTGCTTATATTTATAATTTATCTTTTACAAGAGGACATGGACCTGTTTTTGAATGTGATAAATCTGTTCTACAAATTGTGCTGCTTTTTTACTTCTTTTTTTCCATGAGGTGAGTACTCCATGGATTGCATATGTGAGTGGGTGTCGAAATCTAAAATAGACATGAAATAGGCTATGTTTAATAGAGTTATGTAGAGATAAAATATATCCATGCTGAATATAGGAGAGGATCTCATCCCATGTGTGTGGATACTTAGATTTGTACATTCAAATAAGATATACAATTAGCTAATTCACAACTTCTGTCTGGCCATCATTATGAGGATGGAAGACTATGGACAAGGTCAACTTGGTGTTCATCATGTTTCATAAGATGGACCAAAAATATACAAAAAATCTATTATCCCTATTAGATACAATGGATTTTGGCAAGCCAAAGTTGAGACACACATGACTAAAATAAATTTTAGTAATATGCTAAACTAAAATAGATTTATTACAAGGAATCATGATAGTCATCTTTCAAAAATGATCAACTAATACAAAAACACAATCATTACCATGCTTAGATGTGGTCAAACCTAAGAGGAAATCCATGGAGATAGATTCCCAAGGCTTGGTTGACAGTGGCAATGGTATATATAGTCCCTGCTTATTATCAATTTGTTTGGCAATGACAAAGGGATACATGACTCTATGTACCTCTCAATATATAGTGCTTCCATCGTTTACATGATTAGACAATGTCATAGAGCTCTTTATCATATATGGGGTATTTTTTAACTGCTTCATTGAATATTTCACTATGATAGGCAATTTGATACCCGCGTTGTGTGAGAATAACTCCTGTAGACACCAAAATCTAGCCACTTGCAAGTCATCTATACCTTCCTCTCAGCCACGTGTCGGTCATCCACCTTCCCGCCATTATTTGGCCCAAATCCACACTTTCCCGCCATTATTTGGCCCAATTTCACCTTTCCCGCCATTTTTCATCCCCAAATTTATTTAAATTAATATTTATATATATTTTTTTTAATATTTTAATATTTTAATATATATATTTAAATAATAGTTTAAGTGATTTAATCTGAGCCGTCCGTCCTTCATTTAATCTCATCCATCCATCCATCTTAATCCATTTCACAACCTAGATTTATTCTCTACCCTTAGATCCACTTTAATCTTAGCCACACATTCAAAGTGTCGTTAAAACCCTAAAGTGTGCCCTAAGAGTAGATTATAAATTGAGTCACCTTGATGGCTCAAACCCTATGTCTTTTGCTACTTCTATCCTGGATCTTTTCTATCTTCTTAACTTCTTCTATCTCCTTTTCTGATCCCCTCTATCTCTCTTCTGCTACCTTTTCGTCGCATCCATCGCCGCATCCATCGTCGCTTTCGTCGCTGCTTTCGCCGCCATCTCTTCTGCGACATTCGCGAGAATCCCCCATTCTTCTCGCAAGTGCCCGCGGGCGTTTACCCCTTTACCAAGTGCCCACGGGCGTTTACCAAGTGCCCACGGGTGTTTACCAAGTGTCCGCGGGCGTTTACCCGACCACAGACTCAGACCGACGTCTGAAACCTTAATCCAAAAGCACGCGGGCGTTCAGCGAGTGCACCAGGGCACCTTTCGTAGCCGATTTGACAGCCACATTACTTCCAGGTGTCGCCTGGTCTAGCTGCGTTAACAGAGAACAGGTATAAATTAGTTTAAAGCAAGTAACTTCTTTTCTTTTATTGATCTGTTATTGAATTCTTGCACTTCATTTTCTAGGGTTTTAGATTGTTTTTGAGGGCTCACACAGTGGAGCCCTCTTATTAATTTCTAACTCCTTGATAGTGTTAATGTGTGCAGGTTTTTGACAGCAGATCCGGTTTATTGATGGCAGCTGATTAAGCTGGAGTGGTCCAAGCAAGGGATACAACAAAGCCCACTCACTCGGTTGGGATTGAAGATACATTCTTCGAAAGCGCCACCATTTGTGCCAGCTAGGGTTTCGGAGAACCCTAGCATAACTTGTAACTGTGTATCACAAATAAAGGGTTACAGGCCCAGTTGTATTCAAAAAGGAGTTTTTAAACTCCATCGATTAATAGAAATCGTTTGTTTTGTGCAACTATTCTGTACTCTGTCATTGTGATTTTATTTATTTTTTGGCGTGTATTTTTAATCTACAACTCCCAATTCATCCTTTGATGTATCAATAATTACCTTAAAAGGTTGATGCAAATAAGGTCAAAAAAGCATAGGATCTAAATACAATTGGTCCTTCAACATCTCAAATACTTTTTGTTGTGTATCTCCCAAATGGAACTTGGACTTGATACTTTCTTTGGTCACTTGTTGTACTGGCCAAGCAATGTGTGAGAACCCTAACACAAATCTTCAATATAAATTGGAAAGACCTAATAAGTTGCAATGCTCTGTTAGAGTCTGTAGGGTATGCCAATATTTAATTACCTAAACCTTCTCAAGATCAACATGAACTCCTTTGTCAACAATATATGCAAGGTACTAAATATTCATTTGACCAAAAGAGCACTTCTCCAAATTAGCATATAACTCGTGTCTTTGTAGAATATGAAGTACCTATAAAACATATTGCAGATGTTCCTCCTATGTCTTACAATAAGTGAGAATTCCATATAAGTATAAAACCACAAAATGGCGGGTGTATCATCCATCATCCTCAATAATTTAGTAGGTGAATTGGTCAAGCCAAAAGGTATAGTAAGCCAATAAGATAAACTTTGCTTATATTTGAATGTAGTATTCCATATATCAATGGGATCTATAGGTATTTAATGATATCTAAATTTGAGATCAATTTTGTTGAATAAATTTACACCATAGATCTAGTCTACCAAGTCATCTATTTGAGGGAGTGGATAGTGGTTCTTCATAGTGATTTTATTTAAAGTTATGTAGTCAATACAGAGTATCCATATTGCATATTTCTTTGAAGCCAAGACAATTACACTACCATATGGTGAAGCACTTGGTCTCACATGCTCTTTTTGAATCAATTCTTATATCTACCTCTTGAATTCATCATTTTTAAGGACTGAACTATGATAAATAGGTGCATTAGACAAAGGATAACCATAAACTAAAACAATATATTACTTTACCTCAACATGAACTGGAACCCCAACTAGTAACTTATACAAATCATCATTCTTTTCTATAATTTGATCCATCTACTTCTGTTGTGCATCACCTATAATTGACGTAGCAACATGATACCACGTTAAACCCATTAATTGTTTTTTATATAATGGAATCCACCTTTATCTTTATTTTTCCATCAAGTATGATTTCATAACCTTTATTTATGTTTAAATGGATATTTTAAGTTATACTTAAAATTTGTGAAGACTACCTTTATATATGTCGAACAAGAAACGTTAAGAGATATCATATGCAACCATATTAAGTCTTGATTCATCTACCTTCTGCTCCATCATAGCTCAAAATTCTTGAATTAACTTCTTTGCCTTCCATTCACAATGGAGGGATAAGAAGTGAAATTTTCCAAGTTATTAGGCCATTTTTCATTCCTTACCATTACCTCACAAATACATAGAAAGTGATGAATCATAGTTGTTCATCTATACTCTTTAATGATGTGTTATTTAAACATGTTAACTACTCTTCATAAACACTCCACTTTACATTTAATGATCACATCATAATAATATTTAGTATAGAGATTGTGCATGATTTCTTATTGTGGCTAACTTACCTCTAAATAAATTGAAGTTACTTCAATGTATGTGAATTCAAGTTGACATGACCATGCATATAATTTCCATACTCTAAAGGCTTTATATATTGTTTTTATATTTTGTTTTGAATTCATAGAGTGTTCAAAATCCCCATCTAGTGTCTTACACTATAATTAATTTTAGCTATTGCATTCCATTCACAATCATTAAATTGGGTAAGAGCCAAATTTCTAGCACCAACCCATTATCAACAATACAACAATTGCAGGCCTAGGTGATGATATAAAATATTTCCTAGATATCTACCAAAAAAAATGATATAGTCCAACACAAAAGTAGTTATTGAGATGTCTTGTACTACCTTGATGCTATGGAGAACACCATGGGGTCAAGGTTGCTAAAGGATGGTGCTCAACCCAAGCTATCAAAGTGTATGCACGTAATTAAATGTATGCTCCATAGAGTACATTTGTCCAAAAGAGAGATAAGAGACTCAAATAACAAGCTAGTCACCTATTTTGATGGTGAACCCTTGCACACCATCTATAGACTCCATCCTTAGAACTCTATCATCCATGAGTACAACTAGGCATTTACAAAAAAGTATGAGATCATTAGTAAAATTTTGAAAGGTTGGAGAGTGAATGAGAACAAGATCGTCCATATAAAAAATGAAAGGTATGTTGTCTCCAATTTTATGCTTACAGTAAGATATGCTATGGTCATGCTCTATAGAATTTTAGGCAAGCCCAACGCTTCATATTTATCTATACTCTATGTCCTGATAGTAATTTATGTCATTCTTGAGGGAGTCATATTTGATTGGGCTTCTTTCCTTTTAAATAATTTAGTTAAGAAAACTTGAGGAGTTCAAAAACACCAAAGTCCCAGAGAGATCTAAGTTCCATATGATTGCTTTATTTATTGACATCGGATATGCAGTATCACTACTTAAAAGTAGGGAATTTTCCTTTTTTAGTTGTCTAGAGAGGCCACCTATACATATATATTTTTAACAATCTTTGGAAGAAAAATGCTAGGAGGAGGGAAATTTTTTACTACATTTATTATGTTGTCTTCCTATGCATTTAATATTTGTTGAATAGTTCTTATTGCCCTTGTTTTACTGAGGAGGTCAAAAGAGTTTTACAACCATATGTTGGTCCATTCAATCAAGCCCACTATACACATATCAAAGTCTCAAGATTTAGAGGGAAGCCTCAGTTGTTGCCAAAATATATTCCAAAAAAAATGCTACTTAAAGAAGTGGTTATTATGGATGGCCTCAATGGCTATATAAAATAAATTCATTAGCCCATGTCTATGTGTTTTCCAATCATTTTTCAATTGGAGATTACAACAAAGGAAATTTGAGACATTGTAGACAATTGGCCTCACAATTTGATAAGCTCCAGCTAGAGGATGTATACCATAAAGGTGTTGGAGAATATTACATTATTTGGTGCCTTTCAAGTACCTTGCAAATATCTTGTAATTACTTTGTACATACTTTGTAATATTTAGTGTCTAGGTATCTTGTAAATATTTGGCATTTAGTAATCATTAGATGTTTTTCATTGTTAGGAGGCTAGTAAAATGTTTCTCCTGTGAGAAATATGAAGAGTCATATCTCTCATGGTTTTGATGAGATAAAGAGATAGTTGAAGATGAAATGCCAAGAGACTCTTTATAAATTCTATTAATAATGATAACTTGTAAGTTTGAATGTAATGTGAATTACAATACTTTATATTGTATTGTAAATAATTATAATCTTGTTATCCACATTGAATATAGTGTGTGAATTCTTTAGAATTATGGGTTGAATATTTGTGTATTTTGCATTGTGGTATATTGTGAGCAATATTTAAGTATTGTATCTAAATTTACTAAGCCTGACCCATTTACTCGTAAAAGATAATTTTAAGTAGTATTTAAGATTTATTAAGAAGACGTGGTTATTTTAGTGTACACCTAGGGATTTTAAAGAGGACCTTTTGAGGGTTGTTCATTCCTGGGCAAAAGTGGTAATAAGGAGGAAAAATAATGCTACAAGACATGAATTAGGTATCTCAAGTAAGGCCTTGTCCCAACAAGGTACTCCTGCTCTTGTTGAGATAAGAACTATTAAGTTAATATTAAATATTGAAATATTGACAATGATTGTTACGATATAAGATACTTTGTTCAAAAAAGGGATAAATTCCTAAAGGAGTATGATGATTTTTTTAATTTTTTGAGTGTAGGTAGAAGTTACCTTATTGGAGGAAGTGTCTACTAGAGCTCAAGCCCTTTGTCAGACAAATTCCATTTGACATAGAGACTCGATGTGATAGGCCAAAAGGATCCTAAGGGAATAACATAATCTTTGGAATAAAAACTTTTATAAAAAAATCTTATGATGGGAACTAGCCTTATAGTGGAAGAAACCTCCGTGAAGGAGGCTTAGGAAAAACTTTGGGAAGCAAATGTTAAGAGAGTGGAGACCAAAATCATGAAAGTTATGGCAGAAGCAGTCATAGAGGCTATAGATTTAATACTAGTAAGTGCACTAGAGGTGGGTGGGTATGTTGGTATTTTATAGAGAGAAACATCTCGAACCCTAAGATTAAAGACATTTAAATTAAATATTTTTACGATGAAAAGTCTAAATATTTGAAATGAAAATACTCTTAGAAGAGAAAGAGGTCTAAGGATGATGTTGTACTCTAACGAATATAAGATACAACCATTGCCTTACTAGATTGGATGAGGGGGGAAGACATAAGTTGGATACATATAGAAATGGCAAAACTAGAACAAAATAAAATTTTAGACTTGGAGAAGAGAATCATTGACCAATTTCATAATCTAATTTGAAGACATTAGGACTAAGGGTAGATCATCAATATAACTTAGTTAAGATCCTTGAATAAAGGAAAAACAAAGTCAATAGGAATAGTCTCTAATGTAGTAGTTTTATTTATGAAAATCACATGTGTGATAGATTTTTAAGTCATGTAAGATGGTCCAATAGCCTATCCAATGTTGTTAGAAAGACCATGGTTAAGAAAAACACATGCTCATAATCACTTGTGTGAATGGTACACGACCATTGATCAGGATCCCAAACAAGTGAAGATAAATGTCATACCTCAACCTCATTCATTAAGGGCAATAGAAATAGAGGAAGCAAGTGAGTGGACAACCTCAAATAATGCTATCATGAATGAAATTGATATCGAAGACAAAGAAGAAATTTAGGTGGATATCTCAATGAATGGCATCCTTTCTAATTCTCCAATGAATCGCTCACATCAGTTGTCTAAGGAAGAAGTGGAGAACTAGCTGTAAATCTACACTTCGAGGATGGCTTAAAAGAGCAAAAAAAGAGAATTACTTTTAGCTATTTTGCGAATATATTCACTTGTTCCCTTTTGATCATAAAGAATGACCGCTAGATTTGGTGAGCCATCAAATAGAGTTTATTTTTGATGTTAAACTTGTGAAGCAAATGTCATATCATAAAATCTAAACTTTGCCAAGTCTTTCAAGGAAGAGGTGGACAAGTCGTCAGATTCAAGCTTCATTTTTCCAATAGATAATTCAAAATGGGTGTCTCCAATCATCATTGTAAGGAACAAGAATGGTAAATTGAGGGTGTGTGTTTATCAAAAGTTGAATAAGGCTAAAAAGAAATACCACTACTCACTCTCTTCTCATAATAGATTTTTGATGAAGTTAAAGGATGGGTACTATAGCCTTATAGATGGCTATAATGGCTACAATGATCCAAAACTCATAATTTTATCTGATCCAAAACTGAATATTTTGAGTTAAGAAAGATCATGAAAGTGCGCAATTCAAAAATAACAGAGTATAACAAATCAAAACACAAATATAGAAGCAAAATATATAATAATTTTATTGCTAAAACAAAAATTATAATGCAAGCAATCTATAAGAAAATATGTGAGGCTATAAAATTACATCCATCACTCATAATTTTTATAATTAGGGTTGCATCTCTCTTTATACAATAATTGGTGTATTGGAAATTACTATATTGAATCTGAAAAGTCATCCACATGGAAATGTGGTGGTTCACCTTCTATTATTTAAAAGGTCACCCTTATGGAAATGTAGTGATTCACCTTCCATGAGATACAAAGTGCATTAAATAAAAACTATATACATTTGACTTATCCATTTGTGTTTTATCTTCTAATGATATGTCAATATATCTAGTGTTGCATTTTGGCTATGAAAATCTAAAATAAAAAACTAATAGTTTTAGCAAGTATTTGTTTTGCATTTTTAGGGCCTCCAAAATATTTTCCCCCAAACATATTTTTTGACTTGTCTATGAGAAAGTTGTGAAAATTGTTGTTCTCTCTCTAATATTTCCAATGCTTATTGAATAGATAAAAATGGAGTCCCAATCATAAAGTTATGCCCCTAACATTGCGATAATAATAATAATAATAATAAAGAGAGCATAAAACCATGTTGCAAAAAAGTGACATGCTTCAATTATTTACCCCCCTTGAAAAGAAATGGTCATCATTATGTCCACTTTTGACATTACGTGCATAAATTGTTTCTTTACTTTATTTTTTGTGAGCTTTTCCCCTTGGTGACCAAGTTGTCCTACCTTGACCACTCTATAAATCTAAGTGGACTACCTTCTGGTGGTCCTAGTCTATGCATCAACAATTTGATCCTCCTCCATGAGTACTTAGTTGTCTAGATTGAGTTCTTCAATGTCCAACCATTCTACTACTATGGAAGTGTCCAACAAAGGTGGATGACAGGGCCTAAGAAGTTCAACATTGAAGATTGAATACAAATTAAGATAAGATGGAAGATTTAATTCAAAGGTATTTTCTCCCACGTTCTTTGTGATGGTGTATAGTCCATAGTGAAAAGGTTTGATCTTCCTATGGGGTCCTACAAGTCTATCTTTCTAAAGATGTGACCTTACCTCATCTCCAACCTTGAATTGATGTGGGATTCGATGTTGGTCACATGTGGCATTATTTTTTAATTGTATTTTCTAAGATGTCATGGAGCTATTGTTGGATGTGCTAGATCTATTCCACAAATCATGCTACCTTTTATGTTGTTTTTATCCATGAGATGAGTACTCCATGAGTTGCATAGGAAGAGCTACATTAGTGGGTGGCAAGAGTTAAAACCCAAAATATACATGAGATAAGTTGTGTTTGGTAGAGCTATGTACAACTTGATTAAACCAATGATAAATGCAAGGAAGGCTCTCATCCCATGTGTGTGGATGGTTGAAATTATACATACAAAGAAGATGTACAATCAACTAATTCACAACTTATATATAGCCATCAATTTGAGGATGGAAGGCTATAGATGTGGTCAAATCGGTGTCCATCATACTCCATAGGATGGACCACAAAATACTCAAAAATCTACTATCCCTATAGAATACAATGGATTTTAGCAAGTTAATGCTGAGCCACACAAAGAAAATAAAGATTAACAATATCCTCAGTTAAATGAATTTCTTATAAGGAATCATGATATCCATTTTAAAAAAATGATCAACTACTACAAAAATATAAGTATTATCATGCTTAAACGTGGGCAAACCTAATATAAAATCCATGGAGATAGATTACCAAGGCTTGGATGACAGTAGCAATGGTGTATACAATCCCTGCTTCCTATTGGTTGGTTTAGAAATAACATTAAGACTACATGACTTGATGTACCTCTTAACATTGTTCCTCATATTGGGTCAATAGAAGAACTTTTGAAGTATTTCCAATGTTTTTTTCCATCCGAAAGTGACCTACTACTTTGTTGAAGATTGCTTCCCAAATCATATTTGAGTCCTTGCTAGCTAGTACACAAATGTCCCTTGTGAGAAAGGAGGTTATCTTGCAAATAAAAATTATAAACATGCTTATCCACACAAAAAGCTTGATATGTAATTATAAAAATAGAATCTACTTCATATAAGGTGGACCGATTAGAAGTATCATGCCCATAGGAGTAAAAAATGGTGGTGAGTATTATGATTTGAGGTTGACTCAAACAATCTGCCATTAAATTGACACTCCCTTTCTTATGCTTGATTATCAAATGAAACTACTATAGATATGTGGCCCACTTTTGATGACTTTCATTCCTTAGGTT
This sequence comes from Wollemia nobilis, assembly GCA_028583015.1. Classification (NCBI taxonomy): domain Eukaryota; kingdom Viridiplantae; phylum Streptophyta; class Pinopsida; order Araucariales; family Araucariaceae; genus Wollemia; species Wollemia nobilis. The sequence goes on from JAQPPZ010000541.1 coordinate 15,929,066, forward strand.
ACTGTGTGTCTAAATGAAATCTAGAGGTATGTGATCTATGTGGATGATAGTTTCCTTACCCAAGATGTAGTGTTTCTAGTGTTTACATGCTTGGACAATGGCATAGAGCTCTTTGTTGTATATGGGATATTTTCAAACTGCTTTATTGAATGTTTTATTGTGATAAACAATTGAATGCACATATTATGTGATAATAGCTCCCAATGCATAGTCTAATGTATGATTCGTTACCTCAAGAGGTTGATGTAGATTAAGTAGTGATAGGAAATCTTAGTAATTAAATAATATTAATTAATTAAATATTATGTTTAATTAATTAAAATAAAATTAGGGTTTTTTATTTCAAAATTGTTAGAAAGGCTTGCATGCCTTATCCCCTGACTTGTTAGATCCTGAAAAGTTATTTGTTAATTTTTATTAGCCTTTTCTATCTGACAATCTCCTTTTCTCTCCTAGATTGGGTCTCTAGTTTTGCCCATCAGGCGGTTTTATAATGTGTACATATATGTGTTTTATTAATGGAAATAACAAGCAGGTTTGATGATTTTCTTATCTCATGTGTGGTCCTTTGGTGACCCGTATCAGTTTAATTTGCCAAGCATTAGACGTATTCCTTGCAACCCCTCCACACTTGCTTTGCACCTCCTTTCCATTGGTATGTGTCTTTTTCTCCAATTTGGTTACAGTTTTTGTTATCCCATGAAGCCTTCGAGCCTTGTTCCTTGCTCTACATATGTGAATGTTCATACTAGCTTCCACCTTCTTAGCTTGTTCTTCCATGGTGCTAACATCTTGTTCCATGCAATCTACGTATTGCTTGGCCAAGGCACTGACTTCTAGATGTCATAATGCCTTGTTTTAATCCTTTAATCCCATAGGAATTTTTTGTCTCCCACTCACTACTTGTCTTGCACGTGTCTAATCCTATGCCATGTTGCTTATTGTCCAAATCACAACATATAGGAAGAGATCACAACATTTGGATCCACTACAGGAAGATCCACACAATTCAATAATTTCCTTTATCCCTCATGGAATGGGTGAGCCTCTAAAAAAACCTTATATAATATTTGTTTCAATATTTATATGCTTGATTTGGCAGAATGGATACCCCTACCCCTTGGGTCTTACCCGAAAGTGGCATCCCTTTTGGGATGTTTTCCACAAATAAAAAATAAAAATAAATAAATAAATAAAAATATTTATATGCTTGAAAAAGGTGGTTGCTCTTATAATATATTTTTAAATCAAACATATTCCTAGATGAATATTCCAAGAAATATTCCTAGCTCACTTTATAAAATAAAAAATTACAGTCCTCTCTTTTTGCTACCAACAAAACCCTTGTTTTTCACACAATTTAAGGCATCATATAAGCTCTGAACATAGGCATATTTATAGTCGTCATAAAGCTATTTTCGAGTTCGACCCAGTGGACTCAATATTTTTGTGTTTTGTGAAGATCCACTCTAGCTAATAAGGTGACAAATTTCAAGATCATTGTCTTCTAGTTTTTTGTGTTTTTCAAGATGTTCTCCTCATTTGTATGCATTGGAGTCCACTGCTTTTATGGTTGGGAGGAGTGATAAGGAATCTTAGTAATTAAATAATATTAATTGATTAAACATTATGCTTAATTAATTAATTAAATTTAAACCAAGGTTTTTAATTTCAAGATTGTCAGAAAGGCATGCGAGCCTTATCCCTTGACTTGTTAGATCTTGAAAAGTTGTTTGTTAGTCTTTTCTATCTGACAATCTTCTCTTCACTCTTGGATTGGGCCTTTGGTTTTGCCCATTAAGTGATTTTATAATGTGTGTGTGTGTATATGTGCGTGTGTGTGTGTGTGTGTGTGTGATTAATGGAAATAATAGGTAAGTTTGATAATTTTATTATCTCCTATGTGGTCCTTTGGTGACTCGTATCAAGTACTTTCAAGTAGGAAAGTAGGAGTTAAACACAATTGGTCCTTCAACCTCTCAAATGCTCTCTATTATGTATCTCCCCAATGGAACTTAGATTTGGCACCTCCTTTGGTCACTTGTAGTGGCCAAGCAATATGTGAGAACCCCAATACAAATATTTGATATAAATTGGCAAGACCCATAAAGATGCAAAGCTCTATTATAGTCTTTGGTTTTTGTCAATCTCTAATTAGCCTAATCTTCTTAGGATCAACATGGACTCCCTCTTTGTCGATAATATACCAATGCTACCGAATATTTGTTACACTAGAGGAACACTTCTCCAAATTAGCATATAGCTTATGTCTTCAAAGAATTTGAAGTATTTGTTTAAGATGTTACAAATATTCCTCCCATGTCTTACTATAGATGAGAATGTCATCTAAGTAACCAACCATAAATGAGTTGGTATAGGGATACAAGATGTCATTCATCATCCTCATGAATGTGTCAGGTGTGTTTGTCAAGCCAAAAGGCATTACTAACCACTCAAATAAACCCTCTTTAGATTTGAATGTAGTCTTCCATATGTTAGTGGGCTCCATGGATATTTGATGATAGTCATATTTAAGATCAAATTTGGTGAAGAAATTTGCACCACAAAGCCTGTCCAACAAGTCATCTATCTAAGGTAGTGGATAATAGTTCTTCACAATGATTTCATTCAAAGCTTTGTATTCAGTACAAAGTCTCCACATTCCATATTTCTTTGAAGTCAGGATAATTGGATTTCCACATGATGAAGCACTTAGCGTAATATGCCCCTTTTGAATAAATTCTTGGATCTGCATCCAAATTTCTTCATTTGTAGGAACTGATCTATGATAAACAAGTACACCAAGCAAAGGAGAATTGATAACTAAATCAATGGAATGCTTTACCTCAAAATGAAGTGGAACCCCAAATGGTGACTTGAACAAGTCATCATATTCTGCTACAATCTAGTTCATTTGTTTCTGTTATGCATGGCCTGCAATTAATGTAGCGACAATCCTCCTACTTTATGGTTTGATCACCAACAAAATTAATTTTCTTGTTTTGGCTATCATATTTATGGATTGGTTAGCATTGATTAAGAAACAAATGTAGAAGGGGATATCTCTAGGATCTCGAGGCACTGGCCTCTAATAGTGATGATGATACTTTGGGGATTAGACTCATATACACCATGCCTCTTCCACATAAAAGGTTGGCCCAAAATCGCATCACAACTATCCAAGGGCACAACATCACACAAAAATTCATCTTTGAAGGGCTCGATAGTATAAGAGAGGAGACATTATTGGGTGATACAAATATCTCTCCCCTATTATAACCATCCAACATGATAGAGTTGTGGGTGCGGTATGACAGGAAGATTCAAATCCTTTGCCATTTGAGAAAAAAAAAGTTTTTTTTGACTCCAACTATCAACAATGAAATGTAATGGCTTACCCTTGACCCATATTTGTGAATGAAATATGTGTTTCTCCTCTTGTGACTCCTATAGTATAGTATGTATTGTGGGAATTGTCATATTTAGCTTGACTTCCATGATTCACTTCCATCTATCCTTAGCCTATGGATTTGGAGGTGGTGTGTAATGGATGTACAAGGTTGCAACTCACCAAACAATTACTGTATTGCTTGACACTCCTCCCTTGAATGTTAGTTGCTCTTGTAATAATTGCACCATTTTCCACTCTTGGCCTTTGAGGAATTCTTTTATTGGCAGTTTTTTTTGTTCTTCCAATTCCAATTTGGAGCTAACCCCTTTATCCTAGTTCTTTGAAGAGCCACTCTTGCCTTTCTTTGGCTAGTACTTAGTGTTATGGAATTTGTTATTTGTTTTTGTTTTTCTATTTTTGTTTTTATGTTTATGCTCCAAATTGACAAGTTTATATGTCTCTTCCAATGTCTTGAATTCAGATAGGTCTATGTCCTCTCAAATATACCATTGTAACCCACTATAGTACTTGAGGATTCAATGTCTTTAAGTATCTTGAATACCTAGATTTGCTACCACGGAGTGAAAAGAATCAAATATAATCTTGAATAGATTGGTCTTTATCTTGATGCAATTATTACCATCACATGTATTGGTCTTTATAGGCTCCCACTTGAAAATATTCTTCCTTGATGGTCTCCATGGAATTATTTGATGTGAACGCTACTTCATTTTCATTCTCTTTTGTAACCTTGTTACAATATGCTTCCCATCAATTTCATATAGGTGCACAAGCTTTCAAAAGTGCAAAAGTGGTTTTCTTGTAGAGAACTATAAAAATTCCAAACCAACTCATCCTTTCATGTAAAAATTGACAAATAAAACTCTTGAAGCATCTTTTGAACTTCATCTTCAATTTGTTTGAGTTTCTCTCCTTTAACCATGTTACTAGTAGAAGTCTATGATCTAGAGTTATTATTCATATAAATATAACCTTTGAAGTTTGGACCTTTACAAGCAAGGCATGCAAAGCCAATGGTTGCCATTGTGACTCAGAGATAAGAGCATAAGGTTTCAACCAAGCATCAAACCAAAAATTTGCATAAATACCCTCATTGATTGACCATCTAATATGTTTCTTGAACAATTGCAAACAATTTCATATGAATTTCCACATCGACGATCCTCTTAGTAGGGTTATTTTTCCTAAATATTTTCATTGCATCAAGAGAACCTCTATATTTTTGAAATAATATTTTTGTCCAATTATTTTCTTGATCTCTAAACAATCTTTACCCAAACTTGATCATTTGGGTAGGGTTCCTTTATTAAATAATTTCATTTTTTTTCAATGAGTTTACATAGGTTTTTATGAGGGGTCTCGGTCCCCTCATACTGAGTGGGGTTTGAATCTTAGACCTCTCAAAAAGAGGCCAAAGCCCTTACCACTACAATAAGCTTGCAACTTCAATTAGTTTACACAAGTTTTTATGAGGGGTCTTGGTCCCCTCATACTGAATGGGGTTTGAACCTTGGACCTCTCAAAGAGAGGCCAAAATCCTTACCATTGCAACAAGCTTGCAACTATATCTTAAATAATTTCATTGCATCAAGAGAACCTATATATTTTTAAATTAATATTTTTGCCAAATTCTTTCTTTGATCTTTGAACAATCTCCATCCAAGCTTTGGCTCCCAAGGCCAAACTCATAATTCTACAATTTGGTAAGCTCAGTCCTCCAATGTTATTTAATTTGCAAACCCTATCCCATTTGCAAAGAGAAAATGACATAATTTTATTTTATTACTATGAATACATTTTTCAATGGATTATATGGGATTGAAACAAGTTTTACTTGTGTTACATCATGACCATGTAATGGTATTACAACAACATAACTATTATGCATGTATCGCATGACAAGATCTAAACTTATCTCCTCTTTAAAAATCAAAGAATATAAATGGTTGAATTAATACAAATTAACATTATAAATAAGTTTATAATGAATAAAATAAACTAACTCAACATAAAAATAATAATGAGAAGTCTAATATTATTTCATCTGTGTATTTTCAAATTACAGTTCAGGCCAAAAAGGTGGTCATGGAACTCACTCATCTTCAAGACCGTATTGATCACGTGGGAGAACTTAGGAGCTTATTGATCAGTGGGAAAACATGTCGTTCTCAGTCAATCGAGTTTCTCCTGAGCAGGATGCTCCTCGAAGTCGATCCAAATTCAGACAACAGTGTCACTTGCTCCCAAACTGCACTCCTATCCCAACTCAAGGTCCTTACAAAGATGGTCGTGGCTACATGATTATTCCTCTTTCCCAACTCCTCGACTTGACGCCTAGGTCAATTTAGGAGCTTTGTTGATTGCTGCCAGCCAAGAGCCATTTGTTTATGGCTGGGTGGATGTTCCCAATACTTCTGGATAGGGGAGGGACTCATGACTATTCCTCTCTCCCCCAACTTCTTGACTTGATGCCTAGGTCAATTTAGGAGCTTTGTTGATTGTTACCAGCCAAAAACCATTTGTTTATGGCTGGGTGGATGTTCCCAACACTTTCGAATAGGGGAGGGACTCGATGCCAAAGTCTCTTGATGCTTCTGGTGGGTGGGAATCAGTCCCAGGGGTGGCTAAACCCATATATTGGAGCCTCATCATTTTGTAATCAATTTATTCTATTGTCCATTAGTTGTGTAAGGTGGTGTTGAATAACTGTAAATTGTTTTCGGTTCCCGCTCTTTTTTTACGAGGATGGTTTTTGACTGATGACATTAGCCACCTAACATGTTTATTTGCCTTTTTTTTGTTTGTAAAAATGTAATTTGTTAATTCTTTAATATAATGCACATGGGGTGCAACGCAACGGTTCGTGCTTTGGCTCTTGTTCGAGAGGTCCAAGGTTCAAATCGTGGCGTGGGCGAGTGTGTAAGGGGATGGGTGTGTGGTGGCTTTGTGTTAAATTCTCTATTGATAAGTATAGCTCTCAACTTTAAGAGGGGTCATGGTTGGAAGGAGACTGCCCAACCCTGTACGTCGGTCATAGGTAACCAAATCCAAAAAAAAAAAAAATCTTTAATATAATATCCTTTTACATAAAAAAATTAAATACATTATAAAATAAAATGTATAAACAATTATTTAATAATTTAATTGTTTCATTGTTTTTATAAAATATTATCCCAAACAAACTTAAAACATTCTCTAATGACTATAAATGATTTAGAAGAACAAAATCCTTTTTCCTTAATGGATTGTTTTATTTTTAAAAAGTGGGTTTATTTTTAAGTATTGTTAAGTATAACGGGTAATATAATTAGGGTCATGTCTATGAGGGTTAGGTGGATTGGTAAGTGTTTGTTTGGCCAAACATTTACCAAGAAGACACCTAGGTTCAAATCTTGGGGCAGTCTGTTTGCAAAGGTAGTAGTCTGATTCGAATCTTTTGAGTGTGCGTTAGTTCGAAAATAATAGTACGAAACTCGAGCGATTGGTAATCCTTTTCACATCGGATCAACAATAACAAGGTAAAATAGGTTTGTGGAAGCAGGCCTTGACTTTGCGCTTGTTTGTTACTAAAAAATAGTGTGGTTGTGACCAACTTTTCTATGTAACCTTTATATATATACTAGGATCACATTCTTTGGAAGCAAAGTAATAAGGGGTTTCCTTCCATGGATGGCACAACTGGGAACCACCCTTCTCATGGGCATAGCTACAAGTGCCCTATAAACGAGGATCACATTCTTCAGAAGCATAGTAACAAGGGGTTTCTTCCATTAGAACAAATGAGTGGCACAACTGGGAACCACCCTTCTCATGGGCATAGATACAAGTGACCTTTTTCCTCGTGATTAGAATTAAGGTCACCGATAGAAAACACCAATGACATACAGGATGTTTTAACACAAACAAAAATAAATTTGAGGTCACTTAAATGAAACACCAACAACATACTGTTGGGTATTTGAACAATAGGTGGGTGGCACAATTGGAACCACCCTTCTCATGGGCATAGCTACAAGTGGCCTTCCTCCTCATGATTAGAACTGAGGTCACCGATAGAAAACACCAATAACATACAGTTGGGATGAGTGTTCTGAAATGGACAAAAATAAAATAAATTAAAATAAATTTGAGGTCACTTAAATGAAACACCAACGCTGGGTATTTGAACAATGGGTGGCACAATTGAGAACCACCCTTCTCATGGGCATACTGTTGGGTATTTGAGCAATGGGTGTCACAACTGGGAACCACCCTTCTCATGGGCATAGCTACAAGTGGCCTTCCCCCTCATGATTAGAAATGAGGTGTCCAATGGGTGGCACAACTGGGAACCACCAATCTCATGGGCATAGCTACAAGTGGCCTTCCTCCTCTCATGATTAGAACTGAGGTCACTGATAGGAAACACCAATGACATACCGTTGGGTGGGGTGGGTTTTCTGACAGAGACTAAAGTAAAATATATATATTTTTTTGGGTTACATAGGAGAGTTGGCTACAACCACTATTTTTAGTAACTGGTAGGGTAGGGTTCAAACCACAAAGACTGCAACCATCAAACTTATTCATCTCGTTAATTGTTGACTCGACGTGAGATAGGGACCGTCGGTTGCTCGAAGTTCGTATTGTCGTCGATCTGACGCACACTCAGAGGATTCAAAGCAGACTACTACCTTTGCGAACTGACACCACCAAAGTTTGAACCCAGGTCTCTTCTCGACAAGTGTCGATCCAGACTAACACTTACCAATCCACCTAGCCCTTAGGGCTGACTAAAATAAAATAAATTTGAGGTCACTTAAATGAAACATCAAGAACGTACTGTTGGGTAAGGAAAAAAATAAAAGAAAGTAGGGTTTTGAAAGGGTTGCTCTATACCTTTTTTTTACATCAACTTAATCACATCATGTAACCTATTTAATGCCACCAATTTAAACTGAACTAAGTCACCCACATATTTTAACCATTAAACTATAATTTATGATTTTTTAATCTAAAACGTATTTTTTTTTTGATTACATAAATGAATTGGTTACAACCACGATTTTTAGTAAATTTAAAACCTTAAAACCTACGAAAAAAAATAAATAATAGAACGATTAACAATTTGAGCGCATTGGATTAGTCCACTTTTGGCTTTCTCTGATTTAAATACAGCATTAGGTTAGGTTTTCCTTTGCCTTTATGGTCATCATATGCTCTCAGGTCTCCTGATTTTTTTTTTTTCATCTGATTTTTTTGAGCAAGCAGCACAGCCGCTCGCAAAGGTGCCCTCGTTATTCCATACCTTTCCTAATTTTTTGTTTTTTTTTTCTCAGGTAGGGTTTTCCTTATACGGGATAAAGAAAATTAAAAAAGAAAAAGAAAAAAAAAAAAAAAAAAAAGGTGATTCTGCACCGCAGTTCGTCTGTATTTTGTTGTTGATTCTGGCAAGTATACGCTTAGGGTTATTTCTGTCAAGTTTATTTCATTTCAGAAGGAAACATTTTGGTAGTATTTGTATTATAATACTGTTAGTGGTACCCAAGGGTTTATTTTCATTCAGGGTTTTGTAAAACTGTACGAAGAAGTGCTTTGTAAAAGTTCAACGGGAAAGGTTATATTTAAATTTATAAAGCATAGTTTAGTGTGTGCAAGAATTTTTGTGAAAGGCCCCTCAGAATTCTATTTACAAATAAATAACAGACCAGTACAAAATGAGCATGTTCTATCTTGAAAATAAGTATATTAACCTGTTATTTGCATTGGAGCTGGATTAGCTTTGCATGATCTGGACTGTGATATTCCCCAGAAAAGAAAGAAAATTTTTCATCATAAAAAAACCCCAAGAATATAGCCACAGAGGTTTTTAAATAATATAACATTTTACATTGTAAAATCCTTGTCAGGTTGAGGATTCTTGTCACCCAAATTAAGGAAAATTAAGGAATTGTGGAAGGAATTAGATGATGTGATTTCAGTTTATGTGAGTAGAGATCTAAATAAAATGGCAGACTTCTTGGCTAAGATGGGTACTGAGAAGGAGGCAGGATTTCGGTGGCACAGTGACATAGCTAATGAGGATGGGAGGATTAGGCAGGTTGGTGAGCAAATCCAGTGTTTAGCTAATTAAACACTAATTTGGACAGCCATTGTAGAAATATGGTCTAGGAGATTTGGCTCCAATGCAAATATTCTTTTACTCTTGTAAACAGGTGGACAACCCTTGTATAAATATGGTTTAGGAGATTTGGCTCCAATGCAGGTCTTCTTTTTACTGTTGTAAATAGGTGTTCGGGTGTTCTTGTCGGCTAAGGTTGGGAGGGGAGAGTCTCATCCCAACTTGTAAATGATCTTTGTTTTAATATAAAATTTTCAAATTCTTTTAAAAAAAAAATTCTTGTCAGAATACAATGCAAAGATATAAATTCAATTATCAAATGGCATTTGCTCAACCTGTGAAATAACTCTACTTTCAACTAAGGTTCTCATATTATCAAGCTATAAATGTATAGTTGCTAAACTGTTGTAAATCACTATGTGGTTATGATGTAATACAGGTGGGACATGTTTCAATCTTGTAACCCTTTCAATTTAAAAGAAAAAACATCTAAATTCAATTTTTAATCTAAATACTAATGTCCAGTGATCTGCAAAACTTAAAACTTAAAAAGAGTACATGATCAGAGTATATACCAAGAGGGTGCCAAGTGTTCTTTTAGCAATTTAGTGCAAACTCATGAAGCAACAATTCCTTGTAAGAGGGTGAAAAGTAAGAAAAAAAATTGATAAAATATCATGAAGAGGGTGCTTGAAATGTTAAACATTGTCAATGAGTTACGTCCCCAATATTTAAGGCTTTGAAGCAATTTGTGATAAGGATTCTGCGGATATGAGGCTTATATTGCCCAACTGTTGTTGTAAATTTTGCATGCTCATGATGTCCTTTGTAGAAATGTCTCAAAGGAAGAGACGATTAGTTTGGATTTGGGAGCGTGGGATGAACTAAACAAGATGTGCAGACCAACCTAGGAGGTACTGAATAACAATGTAACATCGTCAGGTAGTGATGACTGATCTCAAGCAAAGAATTCCTTGTTTTTTTTGTTCGGCTCTACATAGGTTTTTGCCCGGGTGGCTAAATTGCATTTGTACTTGAGCACTATGTACCATGTCAACATGGATAATTGTAAAATCCAGATGGAACAAATACCATGCATTGGCTAATGGGTTCCTGGCTAGCGGTATGGAGTGAGGAGTTCATACTCTAAGTCAAGGTTCTAGTCACATGAATGGGACCTTTTTGAACCATGAGCACACATGGAAGTTAGGGTCAAACATATGGCAATGCATGGATCCAGGGTGGAGAGCTAGTGTTGAGTGTAACTATATTATGTATCATCCTCTAAGTCAAAGGTTCTAGTCACATGAATGGAACCTTTTTGAACCATAAGCACACATGGAAGTTAGGGTCAAACATATGGCAATGCATGGATCTAGGGTGGAGAGCCAGGGTTGAGTGTAACTATATTATGTATCATCCTCATATTTGTTATGAGCTCTGCCCAATGTTAGTCTTAACATTTTAGTCTAAGGTATTGTGGATCTACGTCAAATCCCCACATTGTAATGGACACTCTCACCATAAGATGGCAGTCAAAGCCCCATATTGTAATGGACACTCCTATGATAACATGGCATGCGATAATGTGGTTTGTTGTAATAGTATATCGTGGTTTGTGAAATCATATATTAGGTATGGTTTGGTTCGGAGGTTTGGAAGGCCAAAAAAGTTTAGAGGTTTGGTTTGGTTTGGAAAAGTCTGGATAATTAATATATATATAAAATAATTATAAAAAATATATATATAAACAACAAAAACATAGAAAAAGTCTCTGTCATATTTTCTACATTCAAGTATATTTTATACTTTATAAATATATAAGTTATATTTTAATGATAATATGTTTGGATATAAAAAACTTTGCAAATAAAAAAAAACAAAAAAAAAATTAAAAAAGAAGGAACCAAACCAAACCAGTTTGGTCTGGTTCAAACTCTTGGTCCAGGTTCGGACGAATGTCGTAACTATGGTTGAAATGATGTAATACAGGTTTGTAACTATGGTTGAAATGATGTAATACAGGTAGGATCCTTTTCAATAGCATATAACCAATTTAAAAAAATTTACCATGCATTGCAAATTTTATATGTGAATTGCTTCCCCTACTGCTGACATGTTTATAAACACAGTTATGAAACTCGGTGAGTTTTTTAAACTCGTGCATATTTTGCAGAGATTTTTCAAGTTTTTTTTTTTTTTCTGAGTACGAGTCCAAGTAAAAAATTGGCTTTGTTGAGTCCGAGTTTCTCTACTCGGGTTATACACTTATCTGCCATAATTGCACACAGTAGAGCAGAGCAAGGGAAAACAGAGAAGAGAGCAGTACTGCACATTCTGGTTTTGTATCCTAATAGATGCAACCTTGCTTACAGGGACTTCACTTCTTGAGGGACATGGCTGTCCACATATCAGGAAGCTTTCTTTTTGTTTGTAGCACTTTGATTCCACAGAATCTGTTGGGTTTTGCAAATTTCTATATACGTCCTTGTACCAAGCTTTAATATTATTCATTCTAGTCTTGTGCAGAGTTTATACTTTACCTTTACAGTAACGTGATACTGTCTACCATTTCTGTGCTTCACTTATGGTAATCTACTTCATATCTGATATAATTGTTAGTATTCTAGTCCTGAATTATGTACAGTTTAATTCTTCAATCAAATTTTGTGTTTCGCTTATGGTAATCTATATCATTTTTGATATAATTGTTAGTACTCTAGTCCTGAATTATGTACAGTTTAATTCTTCAATCAAAATTGTGTTTAACACTCTTTCATGTAACTAATCGTTATGCATTTGCTACTATATTGCATTAATCCTGTAATTGATGTGGTCCCTTACAATTTCCTAGGTTTTGGATCAAGAAGGTCTTTTACCAAAATTGAACATTTTTAAAGGAAATAAAGCCATTCAACTTTGGTCCTGACATTGCATCAAAAACCTGAAGAAATCGGGTGAATCTCTAAATAGGTGGTGATATTGTCCGTAGAACTCATAGCAAACAGGGCACTTGAAGATCTTCAGTCTTGAGTGCTCAAAGACAAGTTGTATGCTGTTCACATGGAAGATGATGGTTATCTGATCTATTCAAAGCTGACATTTGCCAACCTAAAGTTGTGTTAAAGGGACTCTCCAGCAATAAAGTAGATTGCTCCTCAAATACTTCAGAGTCTGAATTTGGATATCTTAGAGGTGCATGTAGTAGTAGGAGTACTGGAGTTCATGTGTTAAAGGCTTTCTTGGATCGACCCATATGACCTTTAGGTAGGCTTTGTAAAGCTTCTGTATGGTTACCTTAACAATGTGATGTGGAGCATTAATAGGAAATTCTAGAAAGGGAATCTCTTTGTCAGCAACCAGATTTGCTTGTTTGTCTAGTGAGAGAGTATATACGTGGTCTGATTGAAATGAAATTATGTTAATGTCCAAAGATGACCAAAATAAGTCAATGGGACTAAAGAATACAATAATGTGATAATAGAAATTAGGAGGGGCAAAGAAAACCCTCAAAAGGAAAAGGATAAAGGAGAATGGCAATTAGATAAAGACTAATGAAGGAAGAATAATCGAGAGATAAAATCAAATAACATGAGCTCAACCTTGACTTTCAAGAAGGAGACCCACGTTGGAATCTTTCCAAGTGGTGCATGCATAATTGCTAAGCTGTTGTAATACCGCCATGTGGTTACAATGTAAGAAGTTTGGGGCCTGTTTCAATCCCATATAACCAATTTAAAAATAAAAATAAATCGAGGGATAACCCAAAAGGGGGTAAAACCTTAGAGAATGTATCTCAACATGTCAATACATAGACAATGCAGGAAGAAAGATCCACTGTGAACCAGGATCTGATAAAATTCCTGAAATGGCAAGAGGATGTGTTCCAGATTCCTTTTTAAGATGATGAAATGTGGAATTGTTCTCTTTGTTGAAATTCATTTTGATAACATAGAGATGAGCACTGTCTCAGTGTGAGTATGACTAGCTTGTGATCTAGAAGCACCATCTTTGTAGAAATGTTAAACCTTTATGTCCTTTTCTAAGTCTTATTTTTGATTTAGGAACCAAGCCAAGACATGGCTGAGAAAATCCCACCTCAATTAAGTTATCATGATACTATGTTTATCAACTGCTCTTGCATATCTGATCAACAGTGGATGCTTCCTTTTTGGGCATATAAAATACCCTAATCTTTGGCTTTCCAAGATTTAACCTGGAGGCCATGCTCATCAAAATGAACGAAGCATATGAAGTTGTTTTTGAAGACGTGCAATTAAGTGAGATAATATGACAATGACATCTTTAAATGATAAATTATCAATGAAGATCCTATAAAGAAGATGCCCACTTATTAGGCGAAGCTCACAGATGCTTTTCATTTTGAAGAGCTCTTCATTACTAAATATTTGTAAGTTTGTTGTATATGCAAATCTTAAATTGTTTTTTGTTTGTTGGCACATGTTCTCCTTTATATTGGAATTTTTACTTGTCCAAGGCAAATTACAAAGAAAAATGATTTGCCTCAAGAAGTGAATAGAAGAGATGTTAGTGCAAGGATTTTTTTTTACTATTGTTGATACTGAAATTGCATGGGAGAAACTACAATTTCATTAATTTGATGAACACCACAGATCCATGAGTGCAGTATAGATTACCAAAATGAAATTCTGAGAGTAATACATAAGTGGCTCTCCCGGCAGGAAGCAGTAATTAATGGTCAAACTGACAAAACCTGTTGATAGAATTAAAATTTTTAAGGGATTTTAGTGTGATTCACTGGGACACTGGATGAGCTCTAGATTTGTCATCCAGACGCAGCAAGTTATGTCTTTACTGAAGCACCAAACTAATTGTAATTTTATGGAATTTTGATAACCATATAATCGGAATGCCTGACCTATTGGGCAATTTGGTCTTATTCCTAATGTTCTTTTGCAAAACAGGCACTGTCATCCACCAGTTGAATTTGTTTTATTAAGACTTTATTCAGTTATTAAGATTTTTTCTGATTTTTGAATATATGCCTTAATAAGTTAATACATATATAATTTGAATCTCCCTTAACAGCTATGCGGTCCTCTCTTTCATGGATCTTGAATTTAAAATTGTGAAAATAGAATTTGAAAAAAATAGCATTGAGATTTTAAAATGTACTTCTAAGATGAGAAAATATGCGCTAATGGATAATAAAAGGGTGAATTCAATGAGTAATGGCCTATGGAATAATTTTCAGAGAATTGTTTTCAAGAGGCATCTTGCCATGTTCAAACTCTTCGAGAATGATGATTCTTATGTTCGTAGTGAAGTATTTCCTTGTTTTCTGAAGAACTTGTAAAAGTTTTGGTAATCCCGAACATTTTCCGTATGTATGTCTTTTCCCTAACAATCATGGCTATGCCTGATAATATGCTTCATGAATGGACATTCAGATGAACCGGGAGAGACTCATGAAGATGGCTGGTGCAGTTCGCACTGGTGGAAAGGGTACCATGCGAAGGTGATTATTTTGTTCTTAGTGTCTGCCCTGAGAAGTGTATCAAATTATAATGAGTTTTCAGGTCACAATTTAATCTTTTTATGGGAAGGCAAAACTTATCACAAGTGATAAGCAGTTCCATTGTTGAAAAGGGTCATTTTTTAGTTTTCATTTGAACTTTGAGATATCTATTATTCCTATTTTCTCCAACATCTTTCTTTTGTAACTTCGGATAAAACCATATATTAGAATTGAATGCTTCTTTGGATATACAGAAAAAAGAAGACAGTTCACAAGACTACTACAACAGATGACAAGAGACTTCAAAGTACCTTAAAAAGGATAGGTGTCAGTAACATTCCTGCTATTGAAGAAGTCAATATTTTCAAGGATGACTATGTTATACATTTTGTTAACCCAAAGGGTATGTCTTGGATCAAATGGGATGCATTAGTTAATTCAAGATTTTTCTGGCATAATTGCGCCTTTTCTTTTTGGTGTTAATGGTATCTCTGTTAGGAATCTTATAAATAATGATTTTTTATTTATTTTTTATATTTGAGTTATTTAGTTTAGAGGGAAATTATCTAACCATAAGTCCTATTTTATATGTTTCATTACAGTCCAGGCTTCAATTGGTGCTAATACATGGGTAGTTAGTGGGACATCTCAAACAAAAAGTATTCTTTCCAAACCCAAAGTTTGATTTCATAATCTTGTATTCTTTCAGCTATGTCTGTATTAATCAGTACAGAGGACTGAAATCTTTCATTTTATTTGTTGATTGTATTGAAGATTTGTGAGTAATAAATCGATATTTACTGTTTTGATGACTTGCTTCAGAACTACAAGATCTTTTACCTGGTATCATCAATCAGCTTGGTATGTTAACACAATTTTTAACACTTGAATTATGTAACTTGTTTGTTTTTTATAAAAAATAGTTAGCATGGATATTAAATTATTGATCTGTTGATGATTAACTCCTTAAATCTTCACTGGTGTTTGAAATTCAGGAGCTGATAGTTTTGCCAATTTGAAGAAGCTTGCTGAGCAGTTTCAAAAACGGGAAGCAAACCATGCTGAGGGAGGAGTAGGAGATGATGATGATGATGTACCTGAACTTGTTGAAGGCGAGACCTTTGAGGAAGCAGCTAAGAATGACTTGGCTTCAGTTGATTGAAGCTTTTAGCAGTTTTCTGTGAATTTCTGATATTGCATCAATTTTAATTGTAATATTGTATTTCTTTCCTAGCCAAAGCAGCAAGAGTATTGTGTGTTTTTATTACAACCAAGTTCACTTATAGGTGTGCTTCGGAATTACATTTTACACGTTGGGGACATGCTTTTGCTAATGTGTAATCTGGAATTGTCTTCTGTGATCTTAAGCTTTTGGATTCTTGCACACAGTGAATATAGCTTTTAAGATATAATTAACATGCACAAGGCTTTGTACCCAAATTATAGCATAATAGAAATTATGATATTTGTTTAGCAGAAAATGCACTTCAATATTTGAATAGGAATTCATAAATGAAAAAAACCTCCTAATAACTCACACACGGATGGAAGGGTGTAGCAATGGGTTTATTTACGGGACTTTCTTTCCAAATTGAAGCTGGAATGGATTTGATGTCTCAGATGCAGTCTGGTCTGCAACTTAAGAGGAATTCGAGTTTGATATTGTCCTCGCTTTGCCATTCTGTTTTTCTCATCAAGGAAGTTAGTGGATTTGTGGTCAGTTCCATGTGATGTCTGGATGTTGCTGATTATTTGGGTGCTATTTTTTTACTGCAACTGACTAATGCAGAACTTTTTATAATAATGCAGGATTTGATTCTGTTGTTTAGGTAAATCTTTAATTGAAGAAAATGAAATTCTGATTCCATAAAGAAATCCTTAATCAACAAATTAAGCGTTTGACATGTTTCCATTTAGTGCTTCCAGGATTAGCTTGTAACTTTAGCTGTAGCTCGGATTCTGACCAAACAAATAGGTTAAACTATGCTGTTTGGTCCAACTGGTTTGATTGGTAGTCCATGAGAGAACCCATAGGATCTATGGGTTGGAAAAGAAAAGAGAAAAACAGATTACATAAATAAGTTTTCATTTTTTTCTCTTTTCTTTTTTAATTTCTGGATCCCACCTGCCACCTGCAATTCACTTCAATACTATCACAGATATACACTTACTTTTGCAGGTAATAAAGTCAATAATTTATATAAGCTGCTCAAATCATCATGTTGCAACAATTGCTTTTGACTTATATTTTGGTATGCGGGACAATATAAATCACATGTTTCTCATTTTTAACTTTTCCTTGCTTGCATGGTAAGCAGAGACATTATTCTCTATTAATATTTTTCCATCTTCTTGTTTCAATTGTAAGATGATGAGAATTTAATCGTAATTTGAAGATGATATATGATTATAACCAGAGACCATGCTTGCACAATTTCTATAAAAATCATACCATTTGTAAAGGCGTAGAATATAATTTGTGTGGTAATTCCGGCTTGTCTGTTTTTCCTATAAAAGAG
The DNA here is from genome assembly GCA_028583015.1 of Wollemia nobilis. NCBI lineage: Eukaryota > Viridiplantae > Streptophyta > Pinopsida > Araucariales > Araucariaceae > Wollemia > Wollemia nobilis. The sequence goes on from JAQPPZ010000541.1 coordinate 15,946,597, forward strand.
TAGACATAGAAGCAGTAAATGTTTGTAAGGGTGCCTTGCTACAAAGGCAATTTATACTTGCTTGAATAGAGCTCTGCTTTTGTTAAAGAGCCTCGTGGGTTTAGGTAATTTGGTCAGGCCCGATCAAACATTGGGCTTGATCACTTGTTCGAATCCAATGGAATAGGGTGGGTGTACCCCTTTGGAGGGTCTCATAATCCAAATTAGGAGTGTTGGGCTAGGTCTGTTACTTAAATGTACCTTAATTAATTAATTAAAAGAACCTAAAATACAGGATTCAAATTATATTTTGAGTGTGGAAGTCAATTCTCTTTAATGAACAGACATTTTGTGATATAACTTGCAAGTTCATTAGTATTGAACGAAAATGAAATGGAACTATATTAATGTCTGAAAATAACAACAAAAGGTTAATGGGAGAATCAAAAGAACAACATATTCTGATAGGATGGACTTGGGTTGGGAGAACCCTGAGATCATCAAACAAAAGGTCTATAAACGAGATAAACAAATTATGGAAGCTGTAAACAAGATTTAAATTCAACAGGGTCAAATGCATGTAGGTGTGAATATATAGACCGTACAAGTGGATAGCCATGGAAGAGAGGGATCTCTCAACAAAATGGGAGCTGAAGCCTGCCATAGAGCTTGGAACAAAACTTCATAGGAGCATTGCTACTTTTTGGAAAATGAAAGGAAGGCTTGGTTTGCTCCTCAATCACAAATGGGCCAATGATGGATCTTATAATATCCATAAAGTAGTGCCCAGGGCTAAGAGGGTCAGACTGAGGTATGCTCAGGGCTGCAAGAAGCTCCCTAAGGCACTGCTTCTAGCATCTAAGGTCAATCAGCTGCAAGTAGAAAGGTGAGTCTCTCCTCAAAAGGTCTGAGAGAAGCACGAGTAAAGTATTCAGTGTATGGATTCACACTTGTCATCATACCATTTGTTCATGGGTTAGAAACCCTGGGTGGGGTGGGCTTGAATTATGCATCATGTGAAGGAGAGTAAAGTTCTAAACTATGTAATCAGCGAGGACATGCTGATGAAAGATACGAAAATCTTGGATGCCACAAACAAAGGATCTACAAGCATTGAAAGAATTCACCACAGTCAAACCTGTGTTGTGAGGAGAGAGTTAATTCTTTAGATCTCTGAAAATAGGATTACTCCATGAAGAATGTAAAGGCCACATGGCTTGTCCATTTGGGGATGCCTGTGGTATGCAATGACCAGGTAGGTCTCATCAGTTGAGGCTGTAGGGAGCCCAAAATGCTCATGAACTTTTGGGGGTAATGCTTATTCTTTGTTAGATGATAGAGTGGTTTTTGGCAAGTTGAGGGGATGGCATTTCCTAATGAAGAATAAACAGTACATTTCTGGTTATAGATCAAAATATGGGTTGCCATTTGTATGTACAACAGATGGAGATGGAGGAGGGAAATTGTAAAATGCCACAAAGACATCTTGAATAGGAAGCAGGCTTTCAAAACTTGAATCTGCATATATATACAGGGTGCATGTCTGAAACAAGTAGGGAAGACAAAAAAAGCAACCTATGAAATGAGAGCAAGCCCATTTTGGGTTCTCATTTGTCTTAATATGAAAAATGAGTCCATGGGGAAACAATTTCATGAAAGGTGCCAAGAAGACCAAACAAAACCTTTGCAGTTCCAGTAAATGGTGCAGATATCACCATCACTGTTAGAATCCAAGAATGCTGTCATTCAGATGGCCATGGGTCTGATCATCTTAAGGTAGGAAATGGCTATGTAGTTTAGAGCAATGGTCCATTTGTTTTCATTCATGCCTGCCAAGGCCTAAGCACATGCCCTTTAGAGTTCCTCAACTTGGAGGCAAGTAAGAGCTGCATCCAGATCAACTTTGTTGGGGAGAGAAAACAACTTCCTTTTATTTCTCGAATCTTGTAAGCAGACTACTGTTGATCTGAACCAGATGATAAGAGTGCCATCCAGTGTCATCCAACATCTGTTAAGTGAGATGCTTTTCAGGCCCAACATTTCAGGTAGAAACGAGAGTAGATTGGAGAGGATCTATTTGGTCAGGGAGGCCATCTGAAGATTGAGTTCCTTAGCCTGCTGTGCTTTTTCCTTCTTAAACTTCGCTTGGATGGCCAATTTAACTACAGGAGTAGCCGTCTTTCCATTTGCTGCTTGAACTAAACTGTTGTGTTCTTCTACATGATAGACTGTCGGTATGCGCAATTGTTTTTTGTTCGAGTTTTACATGTTAGGTAGTTATTTTAGATTTTTAGTTTGTCAATTCAGATACCACCATTGTTTACATGCGAAAATCCATTCTCTGACAATGCTCCGGGTTGTGGTAAGAGGCAACTTTTTGCCTCCTGAACTTGAAGTTGGTTCTGTAAATCAGCAATGATCCTCAAGCTGCTGATTTTGATCCTCAAGTTGCTTAAGCTGGTCTTGAAAATCAATGCCCATCCTTTCTAGTGTTGAGACTTGGTCTACAAGTGAAACTAGTTGTTTGCAGAAGTGGTAATTGTTGTAATTGTGTAGGTAAGCATTTAGAGTCTCCAGTGTTCAGGAAAATGAGAGGATAGGGGTTTCCTTACCCATACCGTGGGAGGTGCCTCCAGCCTCCAGCTGAGGCAGAAGTAAAACCCAGCCAGGACAATTACAATCTTAGTAAGAACTCTTAATGACTGATGATATTGGTGGGAGACACCTCAGGTAAGCAGTTGTGCCCATAAAACACAGTCATTGCCATAAGTCGCAACCTTTCCAAGATGGACTTCACATTTGCCAGGCCTGTACGTATATCTGCATTTCTGATCATAAACTTTAGGTCTATATGGGAGACAAGTTTCTTTGTTGCTCTGGCTTTGTTCTTCACTAGTTCTATGGTATGCTTTGGCCTGGTTTCATCTTTCAGGATCTGATTCCATCTCATGTGCTTGAACTTGCAACGTGAGAAATTCTTTCTTTATTTGGTATAGGCTCTGTTTATCTTGGAAAGAATCTAATAGGCCCTTTTTTTGGAATGGTCCGAGCATGTGGTTGCTGCAACCTGCTGAGCCTCTCAATGTTTCTTGTCTGTGTGAGGTTTTAATGAAGGGCACAGACAACTTTGTTGCTGAGAAGTTAGGATTCAGGGATGCCTCATTTCACAACCTGCTTTATGGGTAACTGCTCTGAGATCCTTCTAAAAGAAGTTTGACCTTTGTGAGAACACCATCTGTTGTCTATCGATTTGCTTTACATTTTAAAGTGCCTGATTGAGAGATACCAGCCTCTTAACCTTATCCAACAGCGTTCCTCTTGCGGATGAATTAGATTGCAGGGAGTCTGGATGAAGTTTGTCCTGCTAGTTCTCAAATTGTTCACAGAAATATCATTGTTCTTGTAAAGCTCCAAATGGCAGCTATTACTACCTGAGTGACTCTTTTGTTGGACCTCTTTATGTCTAAAACTATTAATTTTTGTTATGATGTGCCTGATGGGCCAATCAAAATATGATTTAACTTTGCAAGATGTTAATGAGTTGCATGGTGAAGATTTGAAACTTTCCAGTCAATTTAAAATTTTCACCAATTATACTAATACAGAAATCCAGATTCTGTGCAGCAGAGGGACCATATTTTATGTATCGGTGCCTCAGAAATCCCACAACCGTTGAACCAGAATATTTGAAAAAGTTCTAAATTTTTTGAAGATTATGTGCTTCAGGATTGACATAAAAGTATGAAGTTCCTCCTGCTGTGTGTTATACTTTCGTCTTTTTTGGGTTACAGGGGAATGGGTAACTACTCCCTCGTTACATCCACCAGGTCGTGGGTTTGACTCCAGGATAAACCTTCATTGTCTTCATGCAGCTGGGTTCAGTTCTTAAATGCTGCCCCTATCACCCCTTCTGCTGTTGGCTATGTAGACAGAGGAGGTGGACCCCCCACCCCAGGGGAATCAAACCATGGTTGCCCACTTCTAATACACTCAGTCGCTTCCAATAGGCCTATCCTCCAACAGGATTTCAATTAATTGGAGGTTGAAAAAGGCCAGAATCATCAATGAACTTAAGTCGTCATTTCTAAGCATTTATACGAATCCATATGTTGAAAAGGCCAGAACAATTTGATACGAAACCATATGTTGAAAGGCCAGAATCCAGAATGAACTTAAAGTCTAAATTTATAATCATTTGGGGTAAATGAAATCAATGTGATACAAAAGTATATATTACATTGCACATCAAAACTTAAGATCCCTCGAAAATTATTTTGCGTTAAGGGATCCAAAGAGCAAACATCAATAGAATTTTTTCTCAACTTCAGGACTTCGGAATGGAATAACAACATAGAATGTTATTAATATCACCATTGTGATCTGCTAGTAAGTAATCAGAAAACGAGTCAACGGACTCATAGATCGGTGATACCTCAAATTTATGTAGGAACTTCTAGACAGGAATCATTTGAAATTTAAATTAAAGAGGTTGTTACTGGGAAGTAAATTTGCTAAAATGGTGCTGGAAACCTTTAATCCTCCTCTTTAAGAACTGTTGAGCATTTGCGTATCTACTACTGTTTTTAAAAAACGAAAGGAAAAATAAGAATTTATGTTTCCATTTTTTTTCCCTGACCTAAAAGACTTCGTTCCATGGGCGCCATCTGAGAACAAATTAGAGCGGTGGCCCCCTCTATTGGCCTCCAAAATATCAAAATTGGAGATGATATTTGAATTCCTCGCAGAATTCTGAATATCGTTTACAAGAACATCATGACTTTACTTATAGCTCATTCCATTCATGAAAGGAACAACTGCCAACAGCATAACTGAAGAATCATTATAGTCAGTGATCCACGAATCTGAAGAGGCAAGCAACGTAGAGTGTCACATGATGACAATTCAACATTATAAAACTTGTCACATTGAACAGCAAACATATAGAACCTTCACAACAAACAAATAGAACCGTAGATGAATGGAATGGACCAGGGACCGTAGATGAAGCTTGTTAGGAGTTGTTTTGGTTTTAATAGTTAAGTAGGCTTTTTGTATAGAGATAAGTGATAAATCCATAGTGGGCTTCTATTGGGCTTCCTTTGGGGACAAATTTATTTTCAAGCATATCTAATATAAGATCTAGGGATAAATATATTGTTGTATATATGGGTGTTATGGATAGTTGGTATGGGTCACACATAACGTGGAAGATTATTGTAGTGGATAAATATATTGTCGTATAAGATCTTTATGAAAATTAAAGTTCCATAACACGTGCAACAATATTGGTTAACGTGGAAGATTATTGTAGTGGATAAATATATTGTCGTATAAGATCTTTATGAAAATTAAAGTTCCATAACACGTACCATCAAAGCAACAATATTGGTGTGTTTTTTTAGTGGATTTGAAGAATTTGTGCAAATTTTTTAAAATGTCTCATTTTCTAGGAGTCATATCTTTTCATAAAGGTGTTACCTTTAGACAATTCTTGTGCCATCTTGTTCATAATTTGAAAAGCTTCAAATGAGTGGTTATATGAAACAATTTGAGGAGTATTGAGGGAGAAACGACGTTGTGAAGTTACTCATTTGGAATAGAAGCAATGATGTTTTTTCAAAAGAACAAAATTTGAGATATCTTTTAGTTTGAAATCAAATTTTTGAAGGAAATATTTGGGTCAGCTTGTTTATGTGTCACAAGGGATTGGAATCGGGGGAATTTTTTAATGGAACCTTTGTTTTAGTTGTGAATATTCTAAAAAGCTCGTGATGTAGGAAAATTTGTGAAGAGAGTATGATGAGAATATTAAAGAATGGTTGATTAAGTTTAAGCTTGATATATTTTGGTAAGTTTTTTATTGGAAAACTTGATGTTGACAATTTTTTATAAGGGAAAGCTCTTAGTTATTGTTTATCTTTTTCTAAAGGACTAGAATAAATACTTATATAGAGATGATTGCCTTTAGGAATTTTTCTAAAATACTTTTTTGAGTAAATGGGAAACTAAAGGGTAAGATAACTATTATGAAGGATTTCATCGTGTTATGAGAAGAACATAAATATCTAAAAAGAGGAAAAAATTCAAGGAAGCAATATTAACACAAATATCTAAAAAGAGGAAAAAGTTCAAGGAAGCAATAGAAAGAAAAAATAAGGATGATAGCGTAGGCCAAATGAGCCACAACTTTGGTATTTGACAAGCAAGAAAATGTTATGATGATTTGTTTTCATCTAAAAAAAATATTAATTTATTGTGTAGGTTCATGAATGCATTCACAAGGAAAAAGTTATTATTTCCATAAACCTTAGGTGGTATAATTTTTTTGAAAAACTTGATGTTGACAATTTTTTAAAAGGGAAAGCTCTGACTCAGAGTAAATACTTATGTAGAGTTGATTGCCTATAGGAATTTTTCTAATATACTTCTTTGAGTAAATGAGAAACTTAAGGGTAAGATAGCTATTTTGAAGGATTCCATCCAGTGTTACGGGAAGAATAGAGAGGAAAAAATTAAAGGAAGCAATAAAAGGAAAAAATAAGGATGACAGTGTGGGCCAATGGAGCCACAACTTTCGTGTTTGACAAACAAGAGAATGGTTTGGTGTTTTGTTCTCATTTAAAGAATTTATTAATTTACTGTGTAGGTTCATGGATGCATTCACAAGGAAAAGGTTATTATTTCCACAAACCTTAGGAGGTATAATTTTTTTGGAAAACTTGATGTTGATCATTTTTTAAAAGCGAAAGCTCTCATCGGCTATCTTTTTCTAAAGGTCTAGAATAAATATTTATTTTGAGATGATTGCTTTTAGGACTTTTTCTAAAATACGTTTGAGTAAATGAGAAACTTAAAGGTAAGATAGCTATTTTGAAGGATTCCATCAAGTGTTATGGGAAGAATAGAAATAGCTAAAAAGAGGAAAAAATTCAAGGAAGCAATAGAAGGAAAAAATAAGGATGATAGTGTAGCCCAAAGGAGTCACAACTTTGGTGTTTAACAAGAAAGAGAATGGTTAGATGATTTGTTCTTTTCTAAAAAAATTATTAATTTATTGTGTAGGTTTATAGATGCATTTGCAAGGAAAAGGTTATTATTTTCCATAAACCTTAGCATGTATAATTCTATCAATATTGATTTGGTTGAAGGTTGCATCTTCAAACGAAGAGTATTTAGAATTTTGAAAACTTGAAGATAATTATAGATAACCATGTTTTACATTTAGATTTTTATGGTATAGTATGAATGAGATGGATATTGTACTTGGTTATCCTTGATTGAATTCATTGGGTATTTGTTAACATTTAATGCATAAAAGAAACAAATGAAGCTTTTGTATAGGAAAAAGAAGATAGCAAGATGTTTTTCAGGTTAAAGAGCAAGGATCTAAAGGAGAAACAAGAAGTCATTGTAGGGGAACAAACTAATGAATCAACATAAGAATTATAAGTAGAGTTTGAGGAGGAAGTAGAAGCAGCAATCGAGGAAGAAATAAAAGCAAAGTCTAAGGAAGCATTATTAGAAGAGCATAAGGAAGAACTAAAACATGAGCACGAGGAAGAATAAGTGAGGACCATCGAAATGCAGATAAAACAAAGGAACAAAAGTTTGAAAAGTCAAATAAAGCAAAACATTTAGATAAAGTTGCAGCATATTAGTACCCACATTACTGTGAATCACAATAATCATGGAGGCATTAACATAGGGCATTAGAACTATTATGTGGTAGACATCAAGTATAACAATACATGGAAAAAAGGGAGTAGTAATTATGGATATCAAAGTAGCATAAAGACAACAAGAGTGGTGTAGTGGCAATGTGGACCCAAAGGGGTGATCATTATGGATATTGGGGTGGTAAAGTATAAGCATCACATCATTGAAGAACATCACTAGTCAAGAGTTCACTTGGATGGATTGATGATCAAGATAGGTACTAGTTGTCAACAATACTTGAAATATTATATTATTTGTTTTTTTCCCATGTTTCAAGGATGATTTTTTTTAAAAGGGGTGGATGTGGTACTTCGAGATATGGTATTGTATTGTATATGAGTGCTATGGATAGTTAGCATTGGCCACACATAACACACGATTTATTTTGTTGGGATATTATATTATAATAACGAGTTGATTAAGGGTTTAGGAGTCATTAGGGATTAGGATTATACCCTCCACAAAGTAGCATTAAATGATGGGCATATAAAGAAGGGATCTTGTCATTATAATTATCCATCATTGATCATATCAAGTATTGCTATGTACTCAATTAAAAAAAAAAAGTATTGCTCTGTAATCGTCTTTTTTCCCACGGAGTGGCCCTTTAATATTAGGAGATATTATATTCCTTTTGTAAGGACTATCATTGGTGTTGACCTATATGAAGGGTATTATCTATCTTTGTCTCATTGTGTGGAATATTGCATTGCAAATTGTTATTTGTGGGTGAATTATTTGGTGTTTTAGTATTATTGTGGATGATTTATCTTTATGATATAGAAGTTTTATAACAATACCATTGTTTTTTCTTGGGTTAGGGAAATTGAACCACAAAATGTCATCTCCTTTAGAATACATAACCAAAATATGAATATGAAAATCATATCTAGACGAGCAATGGTAAACTCTTACAAATTGTTGATGTCTTATGTTCTAAACAACTTTGTAGATTGTGGAATATATAATGGATTTGCATTTGGAATGTAATACATTGAAAAAGCAAACAATTAAAAGCATGTTTTGTAAATTAATTTGTGATTCTTAAGTTTTATACAAGTCTTGCTTTGTTTTTTTTTAATTTTTAAGTTAATGAATTTTAAATCCACAAAGGATTTGTTAACTTAGACTTGTATACAAGTGTACTTTATTTAACAAGGATGACATAGTGGTTAGTATGTTCTACACTGACCAATTTGATACTAAATTGTTGATTGTAGTTTATTTAATTAATAATGCATTATTGTTGTATCATTTTGATTCATTGTTTTTAATCAAATCTATTATAAGTTTCATATTTAATTTGATATTTTGTTGGATACATGTCAAATATAGGATTTGTATAATGTGCAAATAAATTTAGTATCGTATTATTGCTAGTTATAATTTTAGATAAATTAAATTATTTAAATGCAACCTTTTGATTTGTTATTTTCTATCAAATTAATTAAATTTGTAACGAGGCCTTGTGGATTTCATTTTAAATTTGTCACTATGATAAGAATATTTTAGAACTTTTATATCAACCATGTGACAAATATTTTACTGATAAATTCTTTTGTTAAAAATGTCATTAAAAGTTGTTACATACTTTAACATCATATAACTTGATTGTCTTACAATCAATTAATTAAAAGAATTAACAAATTTTTCTATGTTAGTATTTACTTAAAACAAATACTTAAATATGTCATAGAACAAACAAAAAATAATAAATATGCTAAAACTAATTAGTCCCAGTCCAAAGTGAGGACACTCTTGAAATAGTTGAAGACCCCATTAATTGATTTATGTATTTGGTGCTTTTCATATTTAGGTTCCAAGTTGTTGAGACAAAGGATGGTATCAACTATTTTTTATTCCCTTTTGCTTGAGATAGTTGAAGACATCACTAATTGATTTAAGTATTTGGTCCCTTTATATATTGAGGTCCAATGTTGTTGGGACAAAAGATGGTATCAATGATTTCTCACTCACTTTTTAATTGTAAATTATGATTTTAAGGAATTGGTCCCAATGGCTATCCTTATTTGACTCTCACATTCATGTGAGGTTTCATTTTTTTGCATGTGTGTAGTGGTGAAAAATAAGTAATGTGTTTTCCATCAAACTAAGAAAGTCCACTTCTATTTTTGTAGCTTCTAAAATGGATTCAAGATAATATTTTAGTTACATATGGGCATAGGAGTAATTTGGTTGTTTGATGCAAAAGGTCATAAGATCAAAATTGGAATGGTATGGTTGTTTTTTATGACTAAGTTGTTATTTTAAATGGGTGGCTTGCATTGCAAGAAATTGAGGGTCAAGTAACTTCATTTGTATTAGATTTCATAGCAGATTCAAGAAATGAATGGAATCAAACATTACCAACATTGCTTAACAAAGGAATGCACAAAATGAAAAGAACACAAAATATGATGGGACAAGTAAAATTATTGGCATGAAGAGGTATTTATACCCAAATATATGATGCCTTTAGGTCAAGGTTGTGAGATTGACTCTTAGGAATAAAATATTACAAAAAATTACAAAAGCACTTTTTTCAAGGTTTACAAGGGCCCAAACGGTAAATATGATCAACACGAGTATAAAAGTAGGCCATGGCCATAAAAGAATCTTAACCAACGCATATTCCAACATCCCCCTTGAGTTGAACAAGGGAGACAAAGATATACCCTTAATTATCATCCCCCCTTAAGGGACACTCTCCAACTGGAAGAAGCTCTTTCATGTGCACAAAAGTGGCCTTGGTCAAAATGTCCATTACCTACTTTGATGAAGACACAAATAATGGATTAAATATTCCACATGCATGAATCCATCTCATAAAGTGCATCCATATCTCTATGTGCTTTGTCCACTAATGTAATATTGGATTGCAGATAAGGCAGATGGTGCTCTGATTGTCACATCGAAGAGTGACTGGAAAGCTATGAGGAATGCTTATTTCCTCCAAAATCATGAGGATCCACTTGAAATGCTTAGTTATCTCATTGATAGCATAGTATTTAACCTCTATGGAGGATTGGGAACTAGTGGATTAGCGTATGGAACACTGAGAAATTAGGTCGAATCCCAAATAGAACACAGCCTATGGCGAACTACTGCTCATCCAGGTCATGTGCCCAATCAACATTTGAAAACCTGTAAAAATTTGAAGGGAGCCAATGGAGTAGTGAATACTTGTCTAATAGGTCCCTTTGATGTATTTGAGAATCCTTTTTAGTTGTCTATTTTCTCTCTTGGGATGCTTGCATATATTTGGAACAATAGCTAACAACAAAGGTTAGATTGGGTAATTGCGGCTAAGGTAGAGAAGTCCTCCCACAAGAGATTGAAACATGGCATCTACCAAAGGTGTGGTGCAATCAACCCAAATTTTTAGGCCTAAGACAAAAGAAGTCCAGGCAAACTTACAATCTTCCATTCTAAGACTTTGAAGAAGGTCCAAAGCATACTTTGGATAAGAAATGTGACGCTTGAATCTATTTGATTAATCTTAATAGCCAACAATGTAGAAGCCCAAAATATATCATCTCAAAAGTGGAGTGAAGCGATGACTTCATGTCTTGGATTAGAGTAGAGGAGCTCCTATAATGAGAAAATCGTCAACATACAACACAATCACCAAAGTTTCCTTATCCTAATGTTTGATGTAAACATCATGTTTATCTTCACATTGTTGAAACCCACAACTGAGAAAAATGAATGGATCTTCTCATACCATATATGAGAATCTTGCTTAAGTTTGTACAAGGACCTAGTCAGAAGAAAACCAATGGAGTGTGATCCTCATGCTCAAACCCATGTGGTTGTTGCATTTAGGTCTCCTCTTGAAGCTTCCCATGTAGAAAGACACTCTTCACATCCATCTGATGTACATTCCATAGGAGGCAACAATCATCTTAACTAAGTCCATCCTGGACATTGGTACAAAAGTCTCAAAAGAGTCCATTCTCTCATGTTGAGAGAATCCACTAGCAACAATGCATGTCTTGTGCTTCTCTACTCAATTATCTGATGTGTATTTGGTATTGTAGACCCATTTGCAGCCAACAACATTCTTCCATTCTAGAAGAGGGACCAACCTCCAAGTCCTATTCTTCATTAGAGCCTTGTGCTCTACCAACATATCTTCCTATTTTGGCCTGTCCTTAGCTTGAGAATACATAAGAGGATCTAGAGAATGTGCTACCTCCAAAAGCAATGCCCAAGAAGGAGCCTTTCAATGTCACTTGAGATAGAATAAGATGAGCATCCTTCAGAAGAGGCTTAACCTATTTGGGTGTGGACAAATCAAAGAATCGTGTGTATCCTATGATAACTCAATATCAAAAGTTGAAATTAAAGAATCCAACTTATCACCACTCACCTCATCATGCAATATTGAAGCATTCTAAACTGATGTAACCTTCTCATCATGCCCTAATATAAGAGAAGAGAGTGATGCCTATGGTGCTTCCCATGAAGGGGTCATTTCAATAGGCAAATAACTACCACACAAGGATGAATATGAAGAAGGATATTGTTCTAATAGGAATAGAGGCAACCACAATCTTAGAAGAAATAGGTGATTTAAAGATAGTCAAAGGGTTAAAAGAATCAAATCCCAAAAGCTTAGGGGATGGGCTGGAAGGAGTACTTGGAAGAGCCTCATTAAAGATGATATCTCTTTGGATCAAAACCTCGTGCCTTTGAGGATCATAAAGATAAAATGTCTTTGAGTATTTGAATATGTCAAAAAATACATTTGACTCTTTGGTGCCTCCTTTTGAAGATCCTTGGGTATGTGAGCTCATGCGGAAGACCCAAATATGTAGAATGGGGACACATTAAGCTTATCCCTTGGAAACCTCTAAAGAGGTGTCATGCCTTGGATTTCCTGGTTAATGTGATCCATACATCCAAAGATTATGGATTTTTTAGGGTTGAAAACCAGAAACAAAAAAGAATATTATCGATTGAATAACTAATTTTATTAATTTTATATAGAAATACAAAGAAGGTGATCTTTGAGAAGAGATGTCTGCCAATTAAAAACAATTTGCGAGAAAATGTTGATCTTTGAGAAGATATGTCTACCCTTCTTGGGATAACACCATATATTTATACACAACTTTGGCGAGAGAGGAAGATGAAGGGTCATGCCAATTTTATTGGTTGTAATGATGACAATTATGATGGTTCTAACAACTACAATGGTTCAGCTATCGCCAAGTAGGAAGCGGGATGTGGAAGGCCCACTATTGCTGGTAAGCATTTTGTAGCCCGATTCTATTAGTTTGCTCATCCATCCATTTGTTTGAGCCATTTCAAGCCCATTTAGATCAGTCCGAGGTGTCCGTATAAGTTCGAGGTATCCTCGTCCATACAAATTTGAGCTCATCCATTTTTCGTAGCTCATTCTCCAGATTAATCGACCCTTCTTGAGATGCAATGGTCCCCATTGCGTAAGCTTGGACATCAAGTGTGGAAGCTCTTTTTTTATCTGTCTTCATGAACCACTTGGCTCAATGACTAAGTTAACCCACTTGGATTACTTTGTATAACTGTGTGGATTGTTTCTTGGTGGTTTTAGTCCATATGTCAACTGTTTGATCCTCCTTTGTTGTTGTCAAAGTGTTTAGCAAAGGTGGGTAATATGGATTAAGAATATCAACATTGAAAATAGGGTGCAAACCGAGGTAAGGTGGTAGATCTAGCTCGAAGGCATTCTCTCCGATGGTATAAGGTCCATATCACAAAGGCTTGATTTTCCTATGTGGACTTGTAAGGCATTCTTTTTGCAATCATAGCCAAACCTTATCTCCCACTTGGAAAGAGTGTGGGGTGTGATGTTGGTCATGGTGTTGCTTGTACTTTGTATTAATCTAATTTAGGAGCTTATGAACTTGCTGAATATGCTCTACATATTTTACTACTTTTTAATTTTTTTTTTCCCTGTGTGATGTGAAGTCCATGGGTGAGATTGGAAGAGCCACATCCACGGGCGCCAAAGGTTGGAAACCAAAACACACTTAAAAGGAGTTGTGTTTGGTAGAGTTTTGTAGAGCCTTGTTATATCCATGTTGAACGTATGGTTTATTATCGTCCCACATTCGAGGATGCTTTGAATTATACATATGCAACATATGCACGATCAACCTATTGAGAACTTTTTTTGTCCATTAGTCTAGGGATGGAATGTTGTGGATCAGTTGAGCTTTGTGTCCATCATCCCCCATAAAGTGTTCCAAAAGGTACTTAAAAGCCTATTGGCTCTGACTAAGGCAATGGATTTTGGCAATCCAAAGTGAAGCCATACATGGATGAAATACAAATTTGTAGTTTCTTCAGTTGCAACATTCTTCTTGCAAGCAACCGTGAGAGCCATTATGGAAAAAAAATCAACCACCACAAAGACACAATCATTAACATGCTTGGAAACAAGCAAACCTGATAGGAAATCCATGGAGACAAATTACCAAGGTATTGAAAAGGGTGTGTTCAAGTCTAGTTTCCTGTTGGTTGGCTTTGCAATTGCACAAGATGTGCAATATTCGATGTATTTTTCTACATCGTTCCTTATATTTGGCCAAAAGAAGTGTTTTTGAAGAACTAGAATCTTCTCCACACCGAAGTGAATTGCTACCCTGCTAAAGTGCACTTTCCATATCATATTTGGTCATTTAACAAAGGGCACACAATGTGTCCCATGTGGCAGAGTAGATGTCCTTATAGATAAATATTAGAAATATGTTTACCTAACTAAAGGGCTTGGTATGTTTCAACAAAGTTAGGATCAACACCATACAGGATGGACAAATTTGATGTCTCATGCAGGCAAAAATTAAGAATGGGAGTGAGTGTTGTAATGGGCAGTTGGCTCAAGCAATTCTTAGAAATAGATCATATTACATTATTTGGGTCATGTAAATGTATCTACCAAGATACATACTTAGGACATTAGATTACTTTAGGGGGAAGTTACTTAGTTTCTTCATGCAATGTAATAAATGCACAAGTGTCAATGTGCAAGATGTACATGTGCAAGTTGTCCCTTGCACAACTAGATAAAGTGTTGGCCAAGCTATCTTCCTATATAATGGCCTTATTGTCATAGTCATAGATATAGAGAACACATATAACATAGTGTCATAGAGAGCAACATATAGTGCATCATAGGGCATAGATAAAATCGCCCATATTGGAGATGGGCGTAATGTAGTCCATTTGCATTATTCATGGAGTATTCATTTCCTCCACAACTACATTGTATTCATTTCCATTATTTCTATTTATAGTATATTTTCAGTCATCTCGTAGATATAATTTCTTTCATATTATTAATTTTGCATCTTGTGATTGCTATCTCCCATTGCATATAACATCAAAAGCTAACATCAATCTATAGCCGAGTTAGTGCTTCCTTTCTTGTACCAGAGGATTAGATAAAATTGCTACAAATATGTGGTCCATTTTTGATGCCTCTCATTCCTAAGCTTACTCTGTGTTTGGATGCATTCCAAAGGTCTATGATCAACATGAATGATTGTTTCTTTACCTAGGATATAATGCTTCCATTGCTTGTAGGCTTGAACAATGGCATAGAGTTCTTTATCATATGTGGGATACTTTCTGATGGCAAGATTGAGGAAGCTACGAAGCTCCATGAGAGCTTTGAAGTTGGCAAATTTTAGATAATCTAAATCTTTTCAAGGTCAACATGAAGACCTTCCTTATTGACAATATACCCAAGGTACTAGACCTGCTTCATGCCAATTGTGCACATTTCCAAGTTGGCATACACTTTGTGCTTTCAAATATTTTGGAGCACTTTCTACACATGTTGCAAGTGTTGTTCCCATATCTTGGTGTAGATGAGGATGTCATCCAAATACACAACTACAAATGGGTTGATGAAGGATTGCAGAATGTCACCCACCATTCTCCTGAATGTTGTTGGTGTGTTAGTCAAGCCAAAAGACATAACTAGCCATTCAAATAGACCCTCTTTGGATTTGAATGTCATTTTCCACACGTTCATGGGCTTAATGGAAATTTGATGGCACCTAAATTTGAGATCAATCTTGGTGAATAACTTCACATCATGTATATAATTTAGTAGATCATTGATCTAAGATAATGGGTATCGATTCTTCATGGTGATCTTTTTTAGATCCCAATAGTCAATGTAGAGTCTTCATGTGCCATCTTCTTTTGTGCCAAGACAATTGGACTGCCAGAAGGAGAACTTGGTTTGATATGGCCATTTTTAATCAATTTTTGAATGTCTCTTGATCTCATCATTTTCAAGAACAAACCTACTATAAATAGGGGCATTAGGTAAAGGAGAACTAGGAATCAAGTCAATAAAATGTTTTACCTCACAATGGAGTGCCACTCCTATAGGTGACTTGAAGATATCAACGTATTATGTTATGATCTGGTCCATTTATCATTGTTGTGATGACTGTGTAGTCATAATAGTAACAACCACCTTTTTGGCAGCTTGAGGCTTGATCAAGAGAACAAACTACTTAATTTTTTTATCCTTTTGTATTGCTTGGCACTGATGAGGGAGACAGGTGGAAGGAGTTACCTCTAGTATCCTATATTGCTAGGCCCCAAGGATGATGATGACTTTACGAGGTCTTGACTTGCACATGCCATGCCTTTACCACATGTATGGTTGGCCAAGGAGCACATCACAAACATCCAATGGAACCACATCACAAACATCCAGTGGAACCACATCACAAACATCCAGTGGAACCACATCACATAAAACTTCATCTTTGAATGGTTTGATGGCATAAGAGAGAAGACATTATTGAGTGACACAAATATCTCTCCCTTGAATTAGCCATTCAATGTTATATGGATGTGGGTGAGGCTTCACATGTAGATTTAGGTTCTTCATAGTATTAGCAAAGATCAAATTATTTTGACTTCAACTATCAACAATGAGGTGTAAGGGTTTACCATTTACCCAGAATTGTGAGTGGAATAATTGTTGCTCCTCAAGCAAACCCTCTACTTTGATCTATGTAGTAGAGGTAGAGTCACATATGGTTTAGCCTGTTGGAAAATAGAATACTTGATATTATTGAATGAAAGGAGCCTTGCTTAAATAGCAAAGGTATACAATCTGATCCATTGGATCATAACAAACTGAGCTAATCTTAGCCACACATATTATCCTAGTAACAACTTAGGATATAATTTATTATTCTAACACCCCCTTAAGTGGTACTAGGATATACTAACACCCCCCCTTAAGTGATACTAGGAGGTAGGAAAAAACAACAAAAACAAGTGGCATATCCACAAGTATGAGTCTTGGCAACAAGGCCTGATAAGGTACTCATGTACAATATATCCATAAAAAAACTTGTTGGAAAGATGATGAAAAACCACAAGGGAGAAAACCACCTGCCAAAATAGAAAGAAGAAGGAGGAAGATGTGCATGGAGGATGAAGGAAGATTCTCAACCCCCCTTAAGGACAACTTCCATCAAGAAGCTTGCAAAGGATCCATCAGATGTCTCATGAAAGTAGAGTAGCCTCTTCGTCGAACTAAAATATACTCACTCCCAAACTGGTGCTTGTGACACATATCAAGGTTAGAACCATGAAAAAAGGTCACTCAAGAAAACCTCATGAAACCAAAGTGTCTCACACAAAAAAAAAGTGTGTGAAGATAGTGTGGAAAGAACCACAAGGATCACAAGGGAAGTCGAAATTGACTCCACAAACATAAGTAGTGGTTACCACCTATATGAACACAATGGGCTGATAACAAGGTCCAAAACTTGTGGACAAACAACAAAAAATAAGGGAATATAAGTGAAGCACCAAGGTAGCTATGAATGTGTCCTTATGGTGACCTCCTCATCCTACCGGAATGCATGGGTAACCAACCGCTACAACCGCTAGGTGATATAGAGGAGATGACTAGATACTAGGATCACATTAACAAATGTTTGGGAGTGTCGGGTTCAACCGAGAATGCACTCCATGATACAATAATTTTGAGCCACAAAAAAGTGTGGAAAATAGTTTCAAAATTGAAAATGGACTGCACCATTTTATTCGTCTCGAAAAAACCTTTATGACGACTATAAATACCCCTATATACGAGGTTCAATGTGACCTTCATCTGCAGGAAAAAAAAAAAACCCTCTTCTTTTTCCCTTACAAGAAAATATTCCGAAGATGCTTCAGATAATTTTTTTTTCCCTCGCAGTAAAAAATTACAGGATTGTTCTTCGAAAAAATACAATGTTTAAAAAAAAAACATGACATGGCCTAGGTTTTTGTATTTACTTCTTTTCACTTCAATGTGGAAAGAAAATGCCTCCACATTTAAAAAAGTGTTCACAGAATGGAAAGTGGTCCCCCCTTTGATTTTATTTTTGAATATAATGAATTTTTTTTTGCTTATTAAAAAACATTTAATTGTCAGCTTTATTGTGATAATGCCACAATATATGGGCCCTCCATAGAGTTGCTGTCATGGATTCCCACCACGTCGAGCTCCATCGCACCGCTCTTGATAAGCCCCAACACAATACCATGCCCACAAAGCTGCAGATCTCCCGTGACGACCTCGCAAACTTTGCAAACTTCAACAGGGACGTGTCTAGGTGCCCGGACCTCTGCAATCCAACTCGGCTTAAGTATGCGTCTTAGCTCCCTTTCCATCGCCACTCCTGACTGGAAATGCCCCTACCACTTGTAGAATAATCACCGAGAAACCCCCTTTGCAAATAATCGAAAAAAATAGCTCCAAAAATTATGGTCTCCCAACGACCAAAAACTCCAAATTTGTGTCGCGTTGAATAGCAAAACAACTAAGCGCATCCCGAGCCTGTGAATCACGATCAACCTCGATGCTCGCAGTGTTGCTTAATGACTCTATTCAACACATAAACACGTGCAGATGCAACTTTTTTTGCACAGACACCAAATCGAACTCCCACGCTTCTGAAATCGATGGCATTTGTGGTACTGCCTTCGAACATTTATTCGTATCTCACCGCGATTTAAACATTATCCACTGCAGGCAAAGGAAATTACCAGGAACTAGTTTGGCTTCCCAAAAGACTTTGAAGGTGAATAGTACAACATTCATCAAGTGATGATGGTGGATTTGAAGAGCAAATTCACATAAAACTTCTTTCGCTGGAATCGTCTCTTATACGAGTAGCGTAGTGCATGATAAAATTTCTTCAAATTTTTATTTTTTTTCCGTGAACAACAATGGCGGAATAGAGGAGCACCAACACGATGTATGCCGCATCGAAGACATAATTTATTGAAGCGAAGCTCATTGAAAGACTCCTTGCCTCTGCTTCATCTCCGCTATCGGTAAACCACAGAACTTCACGAATGAAACTCATAGCAACATCAAAAAGTGCACATCAACATAAATGAAAAAATATTGTGCAATCCATGGGCGATGCTCGTCGATGCTGCTTATGTTGGACGATTTCATAGGGAGGCTCGCAAACAACCCAGCCTGCCATTAAAACGACCATCATTATGGCTTATTCGATGACTTTATGGCGACAAATCGATTGGCCGCGATCTCCAATCTCACCTTCATAAAATCTTCGAAACTCACGATCACAGGTCACCATTTAGCGCAATGCGAACAAAAATTCTTTGTGACTCATAGTCACTAACAAACGGTCAAGCCACATCAAGGACATGAAACATCAGAGTTCGAAAAGACCAGAATAAAATACGCATCACCGGCCATGCAATTTTAACCACGATCCAGGCCATCTGCATCGACTGCGGTTTTAGCAAATAAATGACCCGTAATGCGGAAAGTCGTTGGACCAATACAGAGATGTCTGTTGATTACACAATGTAAAAAAAGGTTGCAACTAAAGATTTTGCGCTCCACGCGATTGATGATGGCCCTTGTGGAAAATCCCTAAGACACCACCAAGGACGAATATCTTGTCGTGCAAAAAAAAACAACACCTGCAGATTTGTTAGATAACCAGGTCGCCTGCGAGGGTACGTCAGATCATCCAAGAACTCCGTACTGAACAAAAACAGTGGCAGAAAAAAATATTCCCGTCAGATGTGCATCGATGTGTCACGACCTCCAGGGGCTGCACGTGCTCTGCAAAAATTGGACTGCTTCACTTTTAAAAATTTATCGATCTTTCAAAAAAGGAAAAACCAATGTGAGCTGCAAAATGTCGGGCAGTGCCGGATGGGTAGTGCGAGGCTGTACAGGGCAACATTTATTTTTTGAGTTACAATAAAATTTATTGCGGCATATATATGGTCTCAAACTCGTCCATTATCCTCAACATATCCGCTACAAAATCTGCGACAACTACGTCAGCTACCTCCACCAGAACGTCAAAAAATAATAATGCGCAACAAAAAATCTGCCACAATGCGCAGAAAAATAACAACACCACCACCATTGTAATCCAGTGTTAATAATGGCATGTTGCCAAACTTGTCCACCGCTTTACAAATCTAATGAGGTTGGAAAAATGCGAACTTCAACAAGAGCACTGACTACAAAACCAGATATGCAGTATAAGACTGCAAATCCACACAAAAAAACTAAAAAACTAAAAGGACCTCAAAAAAATTTAACCATCTAGTTTCTGATCCATCAAAAGATGAAGAGCATACTCTCTCGATAAAAAAATATTGGAGAAAAAAATGAGGGGAAATCCCCCCATGAGGAAAAGCTCCTCAGGCTCACAGGACAGGGAAGGCCTGCTCTAATACCATGTTGGAAAATAGAATACTTGATATTATTGAATGAAAGGAGCCTTGCTTAAATAGCAAAGGCATACAATATGATCCATTGGATCATAACAAACTGAGCTAATCTCAGCCACACAGATTATCCTAGTAACAACTTAGGATATAATTTATTATTCTAACATAGCCTCCATGATTTGCTTACCTTAATCCTCTCCTAGGGGAGGTGTTGGTGTTGTGGATGTAGAGGGTTGTGTCTCAACAAATAAATACAGAATTACCCGACACTCTTCTCTGGAATGTTGGTTACTCTTATGGTAGTCACACCATTTCCCAGTCTTGTTCTTCTGGGGTTTGTTGTCTTGTGACTCTTTCTTTTGCTTCTAGTTTTGATTTTGTTGTTGCCCTTATTTGTTTGGTCGCTTTTGGTTATCATATATGCCTTTCTTGTGTTGGCCCTTGGTGGTTTAGTTATTTTCATTCAAATCATCTCATTTCTTATTTTTTATGTTTATACTTTCACTCAATCTTGATGGCAAATTTGTACGCTTCACCCAAGGTCTTGAACTCAAAGAAATCCATGCCCTCCCTTATGTACCAATGTAGTCCACTACAATTCTAAGAAATTGATGCATATCGATGTCTTGGATGCTAAGTTTTACAGACAATGAATGAAAAGCATTGGTATATTCTTGACTAAACTATTCTTTACCTTGACGTAGTTGTTGCCATTGCATGTATAGATCTTCATAGGTTCCTACTAGGTAGTATTCATTATTGACTGCTTCCATGAACTCATCCCATGTAGGATCATCTACATCTTGGTTTTGCTTGTATGATTTCCACTAATTTTGGACTGGTATTGAAGCTTTTAGCAAGGCATTTGAGAAATGATTGACAAAGAAATATGAAGATAACTAATCCAACCAATTCTCCACTACTTCCGCATTGATTTTTCCTTCAAATACAAGAATATCAAAGTTCACCTAAACTTTGAACGATGTTGGGGCACTGAATGATTATGTCATAACATGAGAATATGCTAGTCATTCAAGAATTTAAGCAAATTGATCCAACATCTGATTCTTATCTTTTTTATCCACCAATTGCTTGAAAGGATCTATTGTCTCGGTGTTGTTCGTCATCTGAGATCATTTGAAATGTCTGGGTAAATAATCAGAGGGTTCATGCATTTGATAACATTTTGATCATACACACGCAAAACAACATGCTCTGATACCAATTTGATCCACACTCCAAAGGTGATGGATTCTTTAGGGTTGAAAACCCAAAACAAAAAAGAATATTGCTAATTGAATAGCCAATTTTATTAATTTTGAATAGAAATATAGAGAAGGCAGTCTATGAGAAGAGATGTCTACCAATTAAAAACAATCCATAAAGAAAGATTGTTCTCCTTTGCAACTACCCTTCTTTTTGGGATAAAACCATATATTTATATCTAGCTTTGGTGGGAGAGGAAGAGGAAGAGTCATGACAATTCTGTTGGTTGTAATGGTAGCAATTATGGCGGTTCTAACAGTTGCAATGATTTAACTACCGCCACATTGGATGCAGGATGTGGAAGACCCACTATTGTTGGCAAGAATTTCGTAGCCCAGTTTTGTTAGCTCACCCATCCATCCATTCGTTAGAGCCATTTCAAGCCTGTTTGAGTCCACCCAAGCCCTACCAAATCATTTTGAGGCATCCGTCCGAGTTTGAGGCATCCACATCCATCCAAATATGAGCTTGTCCATTTTTCACAATCTATTCTTCAATCATAATAATAAATGCTACACAAGTGACCTCACCCTAGAACTTATATAGAGTTGCTTCACTTCTTCATATTTAGTATCACGAGGCTCCTCATTTAAATATTTAAATAACCTCTTACTTCAAAGAAAATCTTCAATCTTGATTTTTCGAGTAGCATAGTTAGGACCACTTAACAAGGGCACATGGTAATCCATAACTACTTTACCAAAATACAAAAATCTGCATGAGGTTGTGACCTAAAACAACACCACCAATGCAAAGATCTAAAAAAAAAATACGATGTAAAAATAAGGGCTCAAAACACTTTAGTATGCAAAATTTATAGTCCCCAAATATTTTGTGCCAAAATTGTAAAAAATTCCTCCAAAATCTTTGAAAAAATAAAATAATATAGTACTTGTAATGAATGAGTCTACCATCTATTAGTGCATGAGTGACTAAGAGGGTGCCAAGCATATGATGACTATGTAACATACCAACAAATCACATGATGCCACTTGTCACAATTTGATTTGTTGTCTGATATATGAACCATACAATGCCACTTATCACCTACTAATCTGCTCTAAAATTCATGTGTTGCCAAGTTGATTGTTGATTGTGAGTTATTTATCAAGTTTGATGAGTTGGCAAAATGTGATTGGCTGAATTCATATTTATACATGCCAAATGGCATACCACCTACCATGTCAACACCTATGCCAACCCTTACATAACCTGCCATGCATTGCCTTAGGATTTATGACACGTCAATAGTCGAGTCAATGCCTTTAGTGGCTACCATGTGTCGTGCCATATCACTTGTAAGGACTGCTACGTGTAGTCTCAAGATTCACACACTGATTGCTAAGTCAATTATGTAGATCGCTATGTTATCTACCACATATCACCTCAACATTCATGCACATGCTTCTAAGTCATATGTATGGCCTATGACATCATCCATATAGACTACTACATGTCACCTCAAGATTCTTACATTGGCCACCAAATCAACGATATGGACTGACACATCAGTTGTATGAACTACCACATGACATTCATATAATCTTGCCATGTCATCACAACTATGCAAAGGGGTGACATCATCCGATGCCATGTCATCATAAGGTGTTGCATCATTGAAGGTTTTAAATTTATGCATGTTGATGTCATCAATCTTTTTCAAAATGATTAGGTATGGGAGGGATTTGAACCTGAGACTTCTATAGCTTAATGCCTTAGAGGGCTTTGGCTAGCCAATCCTCTAGGCACCATGCTTGGGAGGGAAAAGGCAATGAACATATTTAAACCAACATATGTTGTAAATAATACCCCTTTTGATGTCTTGAGATGATGTGGATGCGTGACCAAGCGCCCAAAACCTATCTTTGGAATATATCCTTTTGAAATTAAAAAATTCAAATATTAGAGGGAACTAGCAACATTTTCTAAACAAACATTTGGAGTACTTGGAAGGAAAATGACCAAAAGTGCTGAACTAGGACCCCCCTTAAAATTTTGGAAAGAATCTAAAAACATTGGCTATCTATCCATATCTAGCATGGTTTTCCCTACACAACCCTTTCGTCAAACATAACCAATTAGAATATCCTCTCATTGCTATGTCTTAGGAAATTTGTTGAACCATTTTTACAACTTTGTTAAGTGGCTTGGAGTCTTTGCTAAGCACAAAATCCTATCCATGACATCTTTGGCACCTTGGATCTACCCAAGAAAATTCAGCTTCTTCTTTTCCTCTTTCATGACGACCAAACAATTTACCCTCTCATCTATATTGCTATAAACCAAGAAAGAAAAAAATAAATAAATAATTTTTTTTTAGAAAAAATTATTTAAGACAAATGAGGTTTTCTTAAAACCTCAAGAAACCCAATCTTAAAATTAGAGGCATCCATTGGAAACAAAAACAAGATTGAATGTTTTATAATTTTAAAGAAAGTACATAATAAATTGTAAATTACACTTTCAAATCAAATTTTAGGTCTATAACAAGGTTCATTCATGGAATTGGAACCTTAAAACCTTAGTCTATGATATTAAATTTTCACTACTTCATCTTAAATCCAATATATGATTTTAAATAATTATTAATTAATATCTTATTTAATATACATACAAAGAACAATTTATTTAATTTTAATTTATTTTTATTAATCATTAATTTTTATTTATTTTTAATATGGATATAAGGATATGCCATTGTGTTATGTTGAATAACATATACACTTGCACCAACTTTCGGAGTGTAGTTTCTCGGTTTTAATTCTTAACAACAAATGGTTCATCATATAAAATGAACCTTTCATTAAATAAACTACGGATCCGGGATCCGGGTTCCGAGTTCCGAGTTCAATCCCCACGACGGATGTGTATAAAAAGTATTTCTTCAAAAAAAAAAAAAAAAAAAAAAAATTTAAGGATTTTTTTCTAGAATTTCAAGGTTTAAACCATTGACTGTGTGTTAATTCTTAATGAATAAATTTAGCTCCCAGCCTTAACCTTACCTTAGAGAGGTCAGGGATAAAATGAAAATGTTCAACCCTACACATCTATAATAAAGATTTCTCATATTAACCTAATAAAAAATAAATAAACTTCATTAAAATACTATAAAAATATATATTATTTATTTGTTCCCACAGGATTAATAAACGTTCACCAAACCTTCCACTGCCTCAACTACCACAACCAGTTTGCATCTCGTCAACTGAGTCAGATCTCCCGATAAATGTGAAAAGAATCAGTACAACGTCAAAGAGAATTTTCCACGAATTTTCCCAGTTGAACTACTGTTCCCACCATGAACGACACGTCATTCTCACCATGAATGACACGTCATTCTCACCATGAATGACACGTCATTCTCACCATGAATGACACGTCAAAGAGAACGGTCTAAAGTTTTTCACACAAAAACATAAAAAAACTTTTTTAATTATTTTAATTTAAATTAAAAGTTAATGCCTCTTATTATTATATATAATCATCTTATTTATACTTCAAATTACTTTTAAAAAAAACTATCATTTTATAAAGGTTATGACATCACCATCAAATCAGTCCCCGGGTGGAAGGCAACTTTAGGTACAAAAGGAATCCATTACAACTTTTTTGATTGAATGGCAACTTTAGGTACAAAAGGTATCCATCACACCAACTTTTTGTTGTTGAACATATTTACCCATCTAGTGTTTAATTTAATTTAATAATATTTTTTAATATAAAATCTAAAAATATATCATTGTTGTATTCTTTGGAAATCATTCTAACAATTTTTAAAACCACTATAACAATTTTGAAACCAAGATCCCTAGAAACAAACTCTTCCCTGGAAAAGATCAGTCCAATGTCAAATCACAATTTTCAGCAAGTTTTCCCAGAAAGTGTCCTTCTTGATTTATGACACCAAAAATTAAAAAAACAGAAATAATTTCTTTACATCGTATCATTCACAGAGATGCCCATTGGTTTTTGACAAGTCATTTTCATTATTACTATTATTATCATCATTGTTAAGCTGAGTATCATCATCTCTGAAATGATCAAAGAAGGCGTTGCAGAACCAGGGGCAGGACTCGTTCCACTGACCTTTGTTGGCGCCGGCTCGCCACTCTTGATCGTCAATCATTTCCTTAGACAGCCCCCACTTGTACAGTTCTTCTCTACTGTGGTGAACGAGGAGGCTGTATTCCCCTCCCGTTCCGAGCTGCATCACCCTGATCTCGCAATTCTGAGGGTTGTTGAGGTTCTCGAACTGCTTCGCCGTCCACTTGAACCACTTCATCAGAAACACCCGCGACGTCAGTCCGTGCGAAACGATCACCAAGTTCAGGTCCGAGCTCTCCGAACGGTTTATCCTGTTCATGTCTATGTCTCTCCACAGAGACTCCAAAAAACCTGTAAAAAAAATTAAAATAGAAATACAAATTATTCTTCCAAATTGAAATTTCCGGACAAATATTATTCAAAACAAATAATGATCATCCTTTCCATGGCTAACATTCCTGCAAAAGTAAATTCAAATCAGTACTGCAACACTAAATTCAATTCAATCGCAACGGCAACTTCCAAATTCAATCAAACTAGCAAACAAATTAAGCATTTCAATTTGAATCCACACACTAAAATCAAAATAGCAAACAAATTACACATTTCATTTTGAATAAACAGACTAGAATCAAATTACAAATTCAATCAAACTAGCAAACATATTACACATTTCATTTTGAATCCATACACTAAAATCAAAATAGCAAACAAATTACACATTTCATTTTGAATAAACAGACTAAAATCAAATTACAAATTCAATCAAACTAGCAAACATATTACACATTTCATTTTGAATCCATACACTAAAATCAAAATAGCAAACAAATTACACATTTCATTTTGAATAAACAGACTAAAATCAAATTACAAATTCAATCAAACTAGCAAACATATTACACATTTCATTTTGAATCCATACACTAAAATCAAAATAGCAAACAAATTACACATTTCATTTTGAATAAACAGACTAAAATCAAATTACAAATTCAATCAAACTAGCAAACAAATTACACATTTCATTTTGAATCCACACACTAAAATCAAAATAGCAAACAAATTACACATTTGATTTGACTAAAATCAAACTACAAATTAAAAGGTGCTTACTGGTAACGCGGTCGAACACGTCAGCAGCGGATTCCCCCTCTGGAAATCGGTAGAAAAACCGGCCAAAGCGTTCCCTGGCCTCTTTGATTTCCCTCATCTTGTCCTCCTCCTGAAAGTTCCCAAAGTCCTGCTCGCGGATTCGAACCTCCTCCCTCACGCCGATGATGCGCTCACGCTCAAACGCCCTTCCGATTCCCTTAAGAGTCGAAAGGGTCCTTTCGTAGGGCGAAACATAAAAATAAACCCTCCAGTCCGGGGACCCGTCCCGCTCAATGATCTCCCGTACTTTTCTCCCGCATTGCTCCGCCTGCTTCATTCCATCTTCCGTCAGTTCGATCTGATGGTCAGGTTTTCGCGTGTACATCGAATCGTCCAAATTTCCTTCGCTCTCGCCGTGCCTCACCAAAATAATCCTCCGCGGCCGCCTCCTCACAACATCTTCCTCCGCCATTCTTCCGGATCTTAGCCAAAATCGATAACCCTTCAAAGAAAAAGACAAAATATTTGGCCGGAAAACCCTCTAAGAGACTTTACTATACTTTCTACGAAATCTTTGGTGCCAAACCCTCCAAATTCAAGAGACAATGCTATATTTTTATCTTGTGCTTCTGATATGAGGAACTTAATTTTTCACTATGAAGTTTTATAGCCATTGGATAGCTTCAACTGGAAGAAATTACAGGAGGAAATATGGGAGGGGTTGTTGCGCCAAGGATCCGGATGACTCTTTCCCTGTTGGTGGCATCCGACGGCGAGAAACGCGGTTGTTTTCTCACAGGCTGGGAGATCTGACGTGTAAGATTCTGCCAACTGGAATTTCCTAAAAGGCTGGCTAGCCCATGTGCTAAGTGATGTGCCACTCGGTTTGGCCACTCGGTTTGGATGACGTGTAGTTTTGTTTTTAATTATTATTTATATTATTATTCTTTTAATGGGGTGACCCCCTTGGAGATTATTTTTTTTTAATAAGAACCTTTAGTTTTTGTAAACTCTAATCTTTTAGGTAAATAAAGTCAATAAAATCGATCATTTAAAAATTTAAATAAAATTTATAATATGATTGTTTAGCGGATGAAGTTCGGTAGCAGCATTTAAAAGTGTACCTCACAAATAATAATTTAATTTAAATTATATATATTAAATTCTTACCAATCAATTTAAATATTATCTCAATAGTTTATTGAGAACATACCTTACCATTATCGCGGGTTGTTCAAGCCGTTGATATCTTATAGTTTAAGTTATTAAAATCTTATTTTGTGAAGAATAAAACAGACGACATTCCTTAACTAATCATTTTTGTTTTGTCGTTATCATTATAGTTTAGTTGTTGGGAGTTAGAACAGATATAACTACCATTCAGGAGTTTATGTTAGTTAAAGTCAACTAATGTTTTTATATGTAAAGTGTTATTTAACAAAATTACACGTTAAAGTTATTTAAAGTTAGTGGTTATCTTCATGGCTAGTAGTTACGCTTTATTCAACCATGTTTTGTACTTAAATATTTATAATATAAATTTTTTGAAATAGTTTTTTTCATATATATTTTTGAAGTAATACTTCTTATACATATTTATTATGGAGATTAAACTCAGGTCACATTATTGATAATGCAAGTGGTATCCTTGCATCTAAACCCAGGTCATATCTTGTCCTCTTTAATTCATTCTTGAGGAAACTCTACTACTTTGAATCTAGACTGAAACACATGTATCTTGTCAATCACTCTTTGTAATTTTTAATCCTGGAGGAGGTCTTGATGGGCGCCTTTAGTTGATTAATGGTCACTTGTGAATTTGATTCTACTTGTACTACAAACTAACCAACCTTAGCAACTTATTGTAGGTCACAAAGGATAGTACACACTTATACTAGATTGTTAGGGAGGACGCCAAGATTCTTCGCAAAAAGAAAAACATGAGTACCATCTAAGAGTCTTTCTATACCTCTCATGCTTACCCTTCATGGGTTACCTCTTGATGCACCATTAGTGTTAATATTCCCCATACCTTTGGGAGGGGCTTGCCATGGTCCATCCCTATGAATAGTAGGCCAAGGACCCTATGGATGCCTACGTCTCCATTCATCCACAAGGAGTTGAAGCTTAAAGAGAATATTGTGCCACTGTTGAGATACCATGGAGGAGGGCTTCAAAGTATGAAGGGTAGTTTCCTTGATATTGGTTACAATCTTTTCCCAAATATGTTGGACATTATGGCGAGTTGCTTTAAATGTTCTTTTATTTCTTTCTTTCCAAAGATTCCAAAGCATCAAACATATGCTAACCAAGGCCATCTCATTCAATGAGTTGTTCAATCAATTCACTTTGGGCCAAGTCCTCCATGCTTGCTTGAGGGAGGTGAATTGAAGGAGTCTTAGATCTAAAAATATTGCCAACCAAATCCATAATTAAATGGCTAGAGGGACAAAAGAAAAAAGGAGGTCCTAAGTCTCGTTCTCTACATAGCATAGCTATCATCTAAGCAGATAAAAAAAACCATGTTTCATTAATTGGTATCCTATAAGAACCCTCTTGCAAAGAAGGAGCCAGAAAACGAGTCTCACTTTAGAACAAATCGAAAGTTAACAAATCTAGTTGAAGACATCACCGAGTGGATTTTCCCCATGGTAAGTGAGAGATGAGTATACTAAAGCTATAATATACACATTGTTAGAATATGAGCCTCATCCTAGCTTGTATTTGTCTTTTGATCAAGATAGCAACTGACTTCTAAAAACATTATGAATAGTCTCCTTAATAGCCTTCATTGCCAAGATTGACCAATTCCTTACTAGAATCCACACTCTATCCTTCACATTCATTTCCACACAGTTTATGTAGTATTATGATATCTTTATCCATCCTCGACTATGAAGTTGTTTCATAAGGTATCACCATTCTGGAAATTATTGAGATAATGGAGGTAAACCATCCTGAGCATCTATCTAGAATTTTGTTTGATGGTTGTTCCTCACTATCTAGAGCAATTACAATTTGATAATTGTCTCCCCTATCCTTAGTACCTCAAGAACTGAATATCCTTGTCGAGAAAGTTGATATCTAGTAAAAACCTTTGTAGCTCAATTTTCTACAAACTTGGCTCTCAAGATTCATACCCATAACTCATTAGGGGGAATGATTAACCACTAATATTTTCTTCCAAGGCTAAGTTTTTTTAATTGTTGGCCAGAGGTCCAATCCTCCATCTTTTTTGGAAGACATAGTTGATCCCACTTCACTAGAGCCGACTTATGCTCTGCTTTTGCCCCACTTCATAAGAACCTTTGATTAGTCTTGTCCAACTTTCTCAATACATCCTTCGAAATACTTATGATAAAGGAAACATAGACAGGAATAAATTGTAAAATTTATTTAACCTAAGTGAACCTACCTCCAAGGGAAAGCCATTGATTGGTCTAGTTATTTATCTATATTTTTTCTATCAACCACCTCCATTCCTCCCTTTGACCACCGTTAATGAGACTCCTAGATAAGAGATTGAAAGAAATTCCTGTATAAAATTAAAAAAATCTCCACTCTAGCAGTGCAAAAAGAATATGATCTTATATTTGTCCTCAGTAATAAGTCATCATATGGCTGCCAAAAGAAGGTTTAGAATTCTTTTGAATCTAGATGCTTCTGATGTGGTAGCACAACCCATTAAGGTCGAGTCACTTACAAACTGCAAGTGAGAGAGTGAAGGGGTAACTAAATTACATCTGATTCTTTGAATGGATTCGTTATTCCTTTCCTTAGAGATAAGATGGCCTAAATATTTTGCTAAAATAATGAATAGATAAGGGGAAAGAGGATCTTGTTGTGGCCTCTCCACGATGGTTTAGTAGCGAAGATGCCACATCATGCTCCGATATCCACAGCATGTGGTCATCTAGAGGTTCGTTAGCCAAGTTTATTACCTCGATTATTGCACAATGCACCACCGAGTTGGTCTAAGTCATCCATGATGTCCATCGCTGTGTCAATGTGTTCTAGTTGCGAGCTCATCTACATTGTTGACAACACATTCTGCAGCGACACCATCTCGTTAAAATCCTGCTCATCGTGACTCACTGTTGTGTTTCAAACTTTCTTCTTCATTGTAGGTGGGTATCGTCTTGGATTGTCGTTCACTGTGATAAGGTCCATCTGCCACATAGGCGTCTTTAACCCCGTCCTTCGCCATGGATTTCCTGTA
Organism: Wollemia nobilis; assembly: GCA_028583015.1. Lineage (NCBI taxonomy): Eukaryota > Viridiplantae > Streptophyta > Pinopsida > Araucariales > Araucariaceae > Wollemia > Wollemia nobilis. The sequence continues at coordinate 15,977,660 of JAQPPZ010000541.1, forward strand.
CCTATAAAAACATGAATGTCACACCGTGTAAGCTATGTATTAAAGAAAACAAAGACAAAGCTAAAGTAAATAAAAAAACCTAAGTTCTAACACAATAACGATAAACTTAACCTACAAAATAATAAACTAACAACTAACATTCCACTAAGGCAATGACAATGGAATGAAATTTGCTAGTTCAGTTTCAGATCCCAACATGGGATCGGGTTGAGTATACTACAACGACAATAGAGGATATTTCACGCGTGGACAATAATGATAGATTTGAGGTGGGATAAGCCGACAAGGACGCTGACAAACATTAGTAGGAATAGGCAGAATTTATTTCGAAGACAACTATATAGACATCATGGCAAACACGAGGCCTATGTTATCGAACAACATATGGTGATGTGGCCTACCAAGTGGTGCTTGCATGGATAGATAAGATAGGGCCTTGGCGCTAACCGTGAAGACTTAGAACATAGTAGCAAATCGTGGGGTATGCCAATATATTGATGAAGCATGAAGACGTGGCATTGAATATTTGGAGGACTTGTTAGCTTGGAGCCGAACCAAATTGTATGTAATGAAATAACAGGGACATCAAATTCGTTTACGAGAATTAATCAATCTTCGACGACACATGTGGTGCCCCTGATGGATATGGCAATGATAATAAAGAGAAGTAGATATACGTGGATTATTTCAGAACATGGATTGCCTATGATAGGGTTTAGGGCATAGGCCCCTTGTTAATAGTTGTTTTGCATAACACTAAGGTATTCCAAGGACTTTTTGATACATTTATACAAACATACATGCACACATTAAAGTAAAAGGAACCTTGGAGGAATGTTTATTCCTTTGCAAGAGAGGGTTTTTTTTAGTTAAAATCCTAACTGTGAGTGTGGTTTTGCACTTGGGCAAAATTACCACTCAACATTTTGGCGCTAGGAGGGCCTAATTTGGTTGTTTTTGTTATAGATGCTAACTTGTTCATGTTATCTGAAAGATTGATTTGAAACCATATATCTTGACTAATGAGGTTTTATTGATCATCTATTGATTTGAAAGTTCTTCAAGTGATGATGCATTGATGCTAACCTTTGCAAGTTGGAAAATGTTCTTTAATATCATGATTTAAGTTATGCATCTCTTGAAATTTGTTAGTCATTTCATGCTTCTTTGCAAAACATTTATTTGACTAACAAAGTTGGTTTTAAAGTCATATTATTTGAGGTTATCTAATGGCATTCCTTACTTCTTTAAGGGTAGGTTGTTCGTTAAACATACCTGGGCCTTCACATCAAATGTCTATAGATATTATTTGTAATCCACCTTAGTTTAGGCATGATGGGATGGAATCGACTGAAGAGCATATTCAGGGATATAAAAACATTTTAATTCATTTGCAAATCATACATGAAGATGTTTGTAGGATGTTTTCATCCACATTAGATGAATTTGCTTATGATTGGTATATCGGTTTACCTGCAGGTTCTATCACATCTTGGGATCAATTAGAGTATGTTGGAATCACTACATCACATGAAGTGTTACAAGCTGATGAGGAAGCCCATGAAGAAGAAGAAAAGATCACAATTGTTCACTAAATATCGGTAAATGAAGATGTACAAGAGGTAGAATCTAATATTTTGTGTCCAAACATCCAAGCTTTAGGTAAAGATTTGTCTAATCACTTATTGGATTTAGATGCTATTTATGATGAAATACCAATAGAGGTGAATGAAAAACTAGAGCAAATTTTTGTTTACACCACTAATGAGATTGTGTTGAAGGAGAAGTAGACAGGTTTGAATTGTTAAATTAGGTTCATCAACAACTAACAATTGAACCTAGGATACAAGATTATAATGATCCTCATTTAATAGATGTCCTAGATGCTTATAAATTATTGCATGAGTACGATTGGCCTAACAACATGGATGATGATTTTGCTTTAAATTTTTTAAAAATAGCCTCGTGTTTGGAAGATATCCTACATGCTTGTGAAAATGAATCTAATCTTGAAATCTACATCTCATTGAATAAGCAAAAGATAGTTGAAAATCATGCATTCACTATCAAGTTTAATGATTGAAATGCCCAATATGGAATTGCTAATAAAATTGAATCAAAGTGGGTATGTGAGAGAGGCAAAATGAGAGTTATTAAATTATTTGGTCTAAGCTCATTTTGGTTGGATTTGTGTAAAGTTTGGCACGCATATCATGACATTTGTGTTTTAAAATGTACTAATCGTGTTTGGGATCCATAGAAATGATAGCCAATTTTTTTGCTTCATATTGTATATTATTGTATATAATTTTTGATTTTTGTGTGTTTGCCTTTTGGTTTGGTGAGTGTTGGGGTATTTGTTTTCTTGTCAAGTTTGTATTAGATTATATTTTGGATTTTGCTTCTAATTTTTGGCTTGGTGAGTTTTGAGTTTTTTTTGGTTAGTTTGTATTAGGTTAGGCTTTGGATTTGTTTCCAAGTTTTGATTTGGGAGTTGCATTTTGGTTTGTTCCCTCGATTTGTGGTAGTGTTTATGATAGTTATTGAGTTATGGCCTCTTGAAGGATGAATTGCATATCATATGGATTAAGGGAATGGAGATAAAATTATTTAGTAATTTCTCCTAGATTTTGGGGACTAAGATAGTGAATTTTGGGAACCATAAATCATTTTGCTGAAGCTGCACATAAATACATCGTATTAAGGGGCATTATTGGAATCTTGAAAGAGGAAGTTATTTGGTTTGCAAATTAAGGTAAAAATCTTTTATATACTCAATCTTTAACCTTACTTGATCTCTAACCTAGATGGTAAGTGAAATTTGCAAAGCAATAAAATTTCGAAAAAAAAAGAAAGCCAAATCAATCAAACGACTTAGGACATCTCCACTAGGGCTATAGACGCCTGGATGGCAGTGGAGCAATGTTTATAAAAAATGGCAAATGCAAATTTATCTATTACCAGGGTTAGTTTGGGCATCTCGACCAAGGCTATAAATGCTTGACTGACTGTGGAGCAATGCAAAGGTATATTCTTTCATGAGTAATATGTTTATAGCCTAACACAAAACAAGTGATGGAATTTGGATGATTTTCAAGAATACCAGAACGAAAACACTTTCACACACTTAGCTAAAGCAAGGGTTCATGTGTTTTCGATCGAAGTTGTCTATCCCCATCATCTTTGGATGTTGCTGAATAGTTTTGTGTCTAATATTCGGTTGGTTGGGTTTCAAAACCAGAGATTCTAGGTTCTCCACCCGAAATGCTCAAGAGCATTCCCCAACAGAGTCGTCATTTGTTGTGGCCTCTCCACAACTATCCCCAAATTTTGGGGACCCACCTTTCAATTTTGGTTTTTGAGAATTTTCGTTTGTCCTTGAGTCATAATTTTGCAAGTTCCAAGGTTCTTCGTTGGCTAGTGTTCAGTCTCATTGTCTTTCATCTTGCTAGTCTTTGATGTTCCTGTTGGTTTGGTAGGATTAGTTGGTGTGGTCTTAGTTTTATTGTTGACTAGATGTTATAGAGCTTTAGGTAATTTCGATAGTTTTAAAGTGAAATTTAAAACTAACTAGATCAAAGATATATTAATGAAGAAGTTAGTGTTATCTTAATTTCACTTTAATATGGTTTTGATTATCTATAATTGTTGTTAAAAGAAAATAATATTTAAAAATAATAATAATAATAATAAATAAATAAATAAATAAACATTTTCAAATTTAGAAAGTTAGTTGTTAGTTTATTGTTTTGTAGGTTAAATTTATCATTATTGTGTTAGAACTTAGGTTTTTTTATTTACTTTAGCTTTGTCTTTGTTTTCTTTAATACTTGGCTTACACGGTGTAACATTCGTGTTTTTGCAGGTACAGGAAATCCACGGCGGAGGATGGGGTTAAAGATGCCTACGTGGCAGATGGACCTTATCACAGTGAACGACAACCCAAGACGGGACCCACCTGCGGCGACGGAGGAAGTTTGAAACACAGCGGCGAGTCACGACGGGCAGGATTTTAATGAGATGGTGTCGCTGTAGAATGTGCTGTCGACAGTGTAGATGAGCCCGCGGTCGGAACACGTCGACACAGCGATGGACAACTTGGACCAATCCGACGGTGCATTACGCAATAATCGAGGCAGCAGACTTGGCTAACGGACCTCTAGATGACCGCATGTTGTGGACACCGGAGCACGACATGTCATCTTCGCTGCTAAACCACCGTGGACTGCCGCAGACGTAGCAGCGAACCAAGGACGAGGTTTCTTTACTGAGGGGGGATAATTTAACAACGCGAAGTTTGGCACATGTGGCGCCCCTGGCGGACATGGCAATGATGATAAAGAGAAGTAGATATACGTGGATTATTTCACAGCGTGGACTGCCTATCAACGACTACACAACAACGATGGCCTTGAAATGATTTGATTGGGATCATCAGGATATGTGGGATGTTCGGGACCCGTAGGTTTTTAGGTGTCAACACAGACAGGATTCGATTGATAATATAAATGCACATTCGGCCGTGGAGGCTGTGTATAACAGTGGTACCGGTGAGCACAGATATAACTACCATTCAGGAGTTTATGTTAGTTAAAGCCAACTAATGTTTTTATGTGGAAAGTGTTGTTTACAGGTTAAGCGTTTATGCTAGTTGTTTTCTTCGCATGGATAGTAGTTCCGTTTTATTTAACAATGTTTTATGCTTATATATTTATTATTTATAATACAAATTTATTGAAAAAAATATATATATTTTTAAAATATTATGGAAGTTAATTTATGAAAGTTAAAAAAAAGCTTAGATTATATTATATCATTAATTGGAACATTACAATATTTTGGTGTTAATACTATACACCAGCGAAAAAACAAAATGAGGTGGATCAGGAGTAAAGCATCCATATCTGAATATACATAAGAATATGAGCTAATATCAACAAAAAGCCTATAGCTATACTGCAATACACCATATATCATCATTCATATGTAGGAGAGTGTTATATGAAAAAATTCTAGGCATGTCTTTCGTACTATCTTTTGCAGTCTTCAGAGAATAAAAAGAAGTAATCAAACCCTAAACCTGCTTATCATTGTTAACAATCTTCTTCTTAGCTTTCTGTTGGACTTTCTGAAGATCTTGAATAATATGAGAAAGTTGATGAAGTCCGTCAATAACATCTCAAGGCGTGTTGGAAGGGCCATAGACTTGGGAATGAATGTGTCACACATGTAGCATAAGATCAAAGGTCAAGTCTGCCAAAACTATATCCCATGGAGGAGCAGATCTAGTAAACACCTTTTTGCATATGTACTTCCAAATGTGCTTGAGAAGGATGAGTCTACAAACATCCTAGAGTTTGGGGCATTGATCCAGATGAGAAAAACCAAGAAAAGAAAGCTTCCAAGATCTAGCAAAAGAGGGAAAAATAAAAGAGTAGAAGATATCCCAAAACTGTTTAGCCATGCCACAAAACCAAAACAAATGAATAAGAGTTTCTAAAACATTACAAAATTTGCATTGATGGGGAATGTGTAAAATCACAGCCAAAATTTCAGCTGTTGGCAATTTGTGATGCAAAATATGCCAACCAAGAAGTTGTGTTTCTGATTCAATAGGAGCTTTCCAAATTTGAGTAGCAAGAAACTGCCATTGGGCATTGGTAAAATTTACTTGCCACTTGACATTGAGCTTAGAGTCTAAAGAAGTTGGACACGGAATATTTTTGTATAACCAACTAGAAGTAATGGAAGAGATTCTATGACCATTAAGCCATCTCCAATCATTCCAAATATTATGGGGAGTTGTTCCCAACTTCATAAGGACCTCACAAGGGATGGAAGCCACAATTAAACCATAAAACTCTTTGAACCTAGAGGGAAGGGAGCAATTATTCTAGATTTAGTTCCAAGTAAGAATTGAGCGGCTACCCGGATCCCAAATATCTCTAATTCTATTAATTCCTTTCTTCAAAAAAACTAGCCCATGAATAGAATTGCATAAAGCTAAAGGTTATCATTATGGAGAATAAGTTTATTCCACCAAATACTGTTAAGACCGATGCTCAGATCATGTCTCAAGGAGTTAGACTTCCAAGCCAATAAATGAGAAACTGATTGCCAAGATTTCCAGTTTTGGGTGGCTGGAATAGAACCTTTAACTGTAAAATAAGGTGCATTAAGGACCTTATCCTGCCAAGGGGTTTATTTTCATTTACCTTTGTGATTAGTTAGAGAGATTCTGTACCGAAATAGGTGTTTCCAGTTTTCATCACCAATAATGGCTCTCGCAACCCATTTTGCAGCCAAAATTTTTCTCTGGGTAAGAGGATCAATGATGCCTAGACCTCCTAAAGCCTTAGGTTGAGTACAAATTTTCCAAGAGATGGGTGTCATACTTCATGGAAAGTTAATATAATGTTGTATTTTTTATTTTTAAATGTTTGAATAACTTTGTATTTAAATTGATTAAGGAAGATATTTAACCAAGTTTCAAACCTTTTGGGTGAACAATAATACTTTTATTAAGTAATATTAGCTTAACTAGTTAGTTTTTTCAACTATCAAAGGAGGAGATAGGTTCAAATCTTGCCAAATAATATATACATAATTGTCAAGTTATTATAATACCACTATATGGTAATTGGTATAATATGGGTGGGACTGTATCAAACCCATATAATCTATTGGCAAACAATTTGATAAAGGAAAAATCTCAAGTTGTCTTTGTAATTTTGAATTTAAAGGTGAATGTCAAAAAAGAAAATAAAACCTCACATATTTTTTTTTGTTAAAAGGTTTTTGTATCACTTATAGGCAAGTAAGAAAGCTACATCATCGAGCCTTCAAAGCAAAGAGGAATTTCTTCCAAATTTTTAAAAAGGAGCAACAACTATACCTTGAGTGTGTTCTGCTAATACAAGGAAAGAGGAATTCGTGACTTTCTTCTAAGTCACTACATTCAAGAATCAGAGTTTTCGACATCGATATGGAGTGTATGATAGAGATATTTCCTAGTTTTCTACGTCCACCATTGTTAAAGATCTCCATAACAAGTTAAATCCTCGTGGTCTAAATCCCAATTCACCATAACATCTACAATCTTAATTCATTCTCAAGAAATCTCTACTACTTTGAATCTAGACTGAAGCACATGTATCTTGTCAATCACCCTTTGTAATTTCCAATCCTGGAGGAGGTTCTAGTAGATGCCTTTAGTTGATTAATGATCACTTGTGAATTTGATTCTACTTGTACTACAAACTAGCCAACCTTAGCAACTTCTTGTAGGCCACGAAGGATAGTACACACTTATACTAGATTGTTAGGGAGGATGCCAAGATTCTTTGCAAAAAGAAAAAATGAGTACCATCCAAGAGTCTTCCTATACCTCCCATGCTTACCCTTCGTGGGTTACCTCTTGATGCACCATTAGTGTTAATATTCCCCATACCTTTGGGAGGGGCTTGCCATGGTCCATCCCTATGAATAGTAGGCCAAGGACCCTACGGATGCCTACATCTCAATTCATCCACAAGGAGTTGAAGCTTAAAGAGAATATTGTGCAATTGGTGAGTTACCATGGAGAAGGGCTTCAAAGTATGAAGGGTAGTTTCCTTGATATGGCTACAGTATTTTCCCAAATATGTTGGACATTATGGTGAGTCGCTTTAAATGTTTGTTTATTTATTTATTTCCAAAGATTCCAGAGCATCAAAGATATGCTAGCCAAGGTCATATCATTCAATGAGTTGTTCAATCAATTCACCTTGGGCAAAGTCCTCCATGCCTGCTTGAGTGATAGGGATTAATATTATATTCTCTAATATTACTCCTTTTCACACGAATCATAATAAATTGCATTTAATACTCACATGGATCGTGCATTTTAAAATGTCAACTTGTAAAGGCAGACATGCCTATATATATGTTTTTGATTAATGTCATTCTCAGTTTTTATTGTTCTATTTTGTGTTGCCTTTGAGAGTGCAAACTTTGATAAGAGGACAACCAAAATTTAAATATTACCTGAAGTATAATCGGATTTGGTCTAGACACTGCAAATTCACCAGATAAGCACTCAAAGCCAGGTTTGTGGTGGCGGTATGCCAATCATGTCATAAAATTTTGTGTAAATATTGTAAATAGGTCGACTAATAAATAAAGTGTTGAGGGCACTAAATGGTGTGATCAAGTTAAAAAAACAAAATCTAAGGTTGCAATCACCCACATCATTGGCTCAAATGGTGTCGGAGCCCGTAGGTACACATTTTTTCTTTTCTTGATCATGAGCATTTGGTGATCGTTTCCCTTCATTTTGCAGTACCTTCTTCCATTTTGCTTTCATTCATTATACCCACCACTTTTGTTCCCCTCCCCGTTTCATAGTCATTAGTCACCAATGCTCCTTTCACTATTCCCATTTCTTTCATTCCTCCATATTTCAGTTTGTTTACTGTCATCTACCTCATCTTCCACCCTCACTAATCCCATCATCATTGTAAGTACACCAACCTCGTCAAGGGTAAGCGTAACTATGGCTCCATCCATTTTTGCTCCTTCCGTTGAGCCAAACCCTCAGCAGCCTCTATTTTATTTTTTTCCATTTTGTTTTTGGATTACAAGAGTCATTGGTGTTAGAGACCGAAGTCTTGTCAGAGCATCCTGAAGTAGAGCAAATCATTTGAGCTTAGCGAAGTTCCTTATGTTGGGTGAAAAATACCAATAGGTGGCCAGACAATATCAAGCAGTACAAAAAGAAGCTGATGCAAGTGGTAAACAATTTGATGCACTCGACAGTTATGACCCTGTTTCCCAATGGATAAAGGCCTTGGGGTCGATTGCATCCATACAAGCTGAATACCCCGTGAGCCGCCAAAAGTGTTGGCATTTTTGCCACACTAAAAATAAAATTTTAAATTCGTCCAAGTATGAAGTACATCCAGTGGTGAAAGAAAAATTGGACGAAATGATATTTGGATATTTCATTGAGATAGATCTTTTCTCAATATTTCCAATGATATATTACAATAGACAATCGGGTTAACAGATCAAAAGTTATGGCTCCGGGAAGTTTTACCACAAAAAATCAATTTTGGGGCAGAAAATCAATTTCGGGGCAAAAAATCAATTCGGGGAAGTCAAAGGTTGATTCGCTGGGGAGAAAGTGGGAAAATTTCCGAAAATGGCATTTCGCCCCAAAAATGGAAATTTTTCGAAAAGGGAAAGTCATTGAAAAAAGAAACTTTCCAAAAAATGAAACTTTCCAAAAAATGAAATTTTCAAAAATAGAAAGTTTCTAAAAATAAAAAATTTCCGAAAATGGAAATTTTCTGAAAAAAGGCATTTCAAAACACGAAAAAGGCATTTCGGGGTCCGAAAATGGCATTTCGGCCCCCGAAATGGAAAATTTCCTTAAATAGAAACTTGTCGTAAAAGGAAAGTTGCCGAAAATAGAAAATTTTCGAAAAAGGAAAGTTGCCCATAAGGGGAAAATTTAATGACGGAATTTAATGACGAAATTGCAAACTAGAAGATATTTCCTTTGATTTTTGTCATTTCCAAAGGTGTTCTCCTAACAGTTTTGCTCCCTCTCCAAGATAAATTTAATGTGGAGTAAATTGTTGGGGCAGTGGTCAATTTTCAAAGCGCAAAGGTAGTTAGAATTCAATGCATTTGTACTGGATCATGGTTGCCAAAGAAGATTTCCAAGGAGAAATTGTCGTGCTGATGTCTTTGATCTACAAACATTTTGCCTCCATATGTATTTAATGAAAGAGGCGAAAACCTCTATAAATACTAATCAAATTTCCATTGTAAAAGGAGGAGACATTTTGCGAGAAAACTTTTCAAGTTCTCTGCATAAATAAATGAAATTTGGCTTCTAAATTTTGCATGCAATTTCTATGTGATTTCTTTCTACTTCAAGCACTTCTATTTCATGCTCATGTTCATTATCTGCTATTAAGTTTAAATTTTGCTATCTAGGTTTGAACATTGCTGGTGAGGGAGTGAGTACTGGAGTGTGATTCTGAAAGTTGTCTTTGCTATATTGTGAATTAATTCTGCTGCTTACTTTCTATGATATGTTATATAATGTTTTGTCGAAATTCTTGTTATTAGTCTGCCCCAATCCTACATCTTCAACCTGTGGCCATATTTCTCTTTCTTTCCGTTATTTTCAGTTTCTTTCCTATAACTCTAGTATTTAATAGTGTAGGATTTAGTACGAAAACCAGCCCTCTCTGGAGATTGGTCCGAAGGAATTTTCTCTTTCCCTCAGCTTTTCAATGTTGGCCGAGTTTAGGGCGCACAAGTGATAATATCTTGTACTTAGGCAGATTTGTGACCAACACTCCCCCACGCAATGTGGGAAGTTTGGAAAGCAAGAAATGCAAAGATATTTAGGGAGAAGGCGATGGCTACAATATTATTTAGTAATCGAATTATTGGTAAAACGATGGAGAATGTGGAAAGCGTCGCGGTATCTATGGACTTGTCGGAGACATCGAAGTAGTGCGAAATTAGGTTGAAACAATTTTTGGGCTTTGGAAATACAGATCGACCACCGCTGGTGCCTAACATAAGAAATTATATTAAATGGTGTCCCCCCTGTCGGGTGGGTGAAATTAAATTTTGATGGGGCAGCAAAGGGAAGAACGGGGAAGGTAGGCTCGGGTGGTGTTATCTAGGACCATTATGGAAATATTTTTTTGGCATATGCTGATTCTTTGGATGTGAATTCTTCACAAGTGGCGAAGGCGAGGCTGGCTTACCTCGGGATTACCTTGCTTAAAGAATTCAATTTTAAGAAAGTTGTTATTGAGGGTGATTCCCGCAACATTATTAATATGCTTATTGGAGCGTGCCATGTTAGTTGGAAGGTTGCCAATTTAATTGATGGAGTAAAGTTGTATCGAGAGTTGGAAGATGTTCAAATTTTTCACATGCCTTTGAGAGTGTTTCACACATCATACCCGTGCTTTTGCCACTCTAAAAGATAAGATTTAAACTGCCATTGTTTTAGCCATTCCTGATCTTAGACAACCTTTTAAAATTGAAATTGATGCCTCTCAACTTGCCCTTGGTGCTGTTCTAAAAAAAACGGTCACCCCATAGCTTATCATTCTGAGTCATTTTCCACTGCCACGCAAAAATATTTCATGTACGATAAGGAACTTTATGTCTTAGTCCAAGATATCAAATACTGGTGTCATTACCTCTTAATCAAAGAAACTATTGTCCACACAGATAATTTGCCTTTGCAGTTCCTTTAATCCCAAACCAAGATCCAAGAAGCTAAACATATGAAATGGGCTTCCTACCTTCAACAATTTCACTTGGTCATCAAGTACAAAAAGGGTAGCCAAAATTCTATTACTGATTGTCCTAGTCGTCCTTCTGTTCATGTTTTGATCATTGTTACTACATCTCACTTGAATTTTCAATCTTGGCCTTCTGAGTATCCTTGTGACCCTAACTTTGCACAAGTTTATCAATATTTACAACCTTCTTCCTCAAACTTGTTCCCTTATCAAGACTACCATATTAAGGAGGGTTTGCTTTACCGTCTCAACAAACTCTGTGTTCCCTGTGAGAACTGATAATCCCTTTTGAAGGAGGCCCATTCTTCACTTTATGATGGTCATTTTGACAAACATAAGACTCTTCATCATTACAGAGATTCTTTTATTGGCCCCACATGCAGTAGGATGTTTTACAGTACTTCAAACAGTATGTCCTTTGTAGTCGGTCTAAGCTAGCTAACCATAAGTTTTGTCTTAGTATACCTTTACCCATTACCTCCCATCCTTGGAAAAGTATTTCTATGGATCTTGTCAGTGGTTTTCCTATGACTGTCCGTCAACATGATTGTGTCTTTGTGGTCGTTGACTATTTTAGTAAAATGGCTAAGTTCATTCCTTATCGTAAAATCAGTTCCACTGTCGACTTAGCCCAAATGTTCTTTGATGTCGTCTGGCGTTCCTTTGGTCTTCCCACCAGTATTGTGTCAGATCATGATTCTCGATTTATCGATCACTTTTGGTATTCTTTGTGGAAATTATTAGGTGTGTCCCTTAATTTTTCCATATCTTTTCATCCGTAGTCTGATGGTCAAATAAAATTCATCAATCACACACTTGTCCGAAGTATTCATGTCTTCCATCATTCGAGTCCGTCTAAGTGGGATTTGAGTCTAACTCATATTGAACATGCACACAATAGGGTTATCCTTTCATCCATAGGTCATTTCCCATTTGAAGTGTATTTAGGATTTCAACCTCTTACTCCATATGAGTTACCCTTGTCACTTCCATCTCATATCGTAGTCCACATGAACAAAGAACAAGATAGAGATCACTATTTCATTTAGCATTTGCAGTAGCTCTAGTATAATATTATTCAAATTTTGCATAAGATCCAACAACACTAGAAGCATACCATGGATCGTCATTGTGTTCCACATTCATTCCAGGTTGGAGAAAAAGTTTGGTTGTACCTTGATCACCACAGGTTTTTGGAGAAGGCACATAGTAAGTTCAAACCTCTTCATTATGGGCCTTACACTATCATCTAATAGGTGTCTAAGAATATTTTTTGTCTTGATTTTCCAACACACTTGGGCATCCAAGATGTTATCAATGTTGACTTACTTCGTCTGTACCATGATTCTACTTCGGAGAGCAAAGCCGTCATCAGTCATCCCATAGATGTTGTACCTAATTTCTAGCTTCCATTGGAGGTAGATCATATTTTCAACACCAAGACCCATACCACATATCACAGTTCTTTTAATTCATATCTTGTTGACCTTCGAGGACAACTCTCACATCAAGCTTGTTGCACTACTCACAATCATATGGTTCGTGAATTTCCTTTACTTTTGAGCGCTTTGGAGTCCAATGCTTCTATGGTGGGGAGGAATGATAGGGATTAAAATTATATTCTCTAATATTACTTCTTTTCACATGGATCATAATATATTGTATTTAATACTCACACGAATTGTGTATATTAAATGTCGACTTGTAAAGGTAGACATACCTATAAATATGTTTTTTATTAATACCATTCTCAGTTTTCATTTGTGCCATTTCATGTTTCCTAAAAAGAGTGTTTCCCACATCATTGAGGGAGGTGAATTGAAGGAGTCTTAGATATAAAAATATTACCAACCAATTTCATAATTAAATGGCTAGAGGGAAAAAAAAAGGAGGTCCTAAGTCTCGTTCTCTACATAACATAGCTATCATAAGTCTCGTTCTCTACATAGCATAGCTATCATCTAAGCAGACCAAAGAAACCATGTTTCATCAATTGGTCTCAAGAACCCTCTTGCAAAGAAGGAACCATTTAAAGAGTCTCACTTTAGACCAAGTGAAAAGTTAACAAATCTGGTTGAAGACATCACCGAGTGGATTTTCCCCATGGTAAGTGAGGTATGAGTATCCTAAAGCTATAATATACACATTGTTAGAATGTGAACCCCATACTAATTTATCTTTATCTTTTGATCAAGATAGCAATTGAATTCTAAAAAAATCATGAATAGTCTCCTTAATAGCCTTCATTTCCAAGATTGGCCAGTCCCTTACTAGAATCCAAAATCTATCCTCCGCATTCCTTTCCACATAGTTTATGTAGTATTGTGATATCTTTATCCATCCTTGACTATGGAGTTGTTTCATAAGGTATCATGCTGGAAATTATTGATACAATGGAGGTAAACCATCCGAAGCATCTATCTAGAAATTTTTTTGATGGTCATTCCTCACTATCTAGAGCAATTATAATTTGATAATTGTCTCCCCTATCCTTAGTACCTCAAGAACTGAAGATCCTTGTCAAGGAAGTTGATATCTAGTAAAATATTTTGTAGCTCAATTTTCTACATACTTGGCTCTCAGGATTCATACCCATAACTCATTAGGGGGAATGATTAACCACTAATATTTGCTTCCAAGGCTAATTTTTTTAATTGTTGTCCAAAGGCCCAAACCTCCATATTTTTTGGAAGACATAGTTGATACCACTTCACTAGAGCTGACTTATGCTCTACTTTTGCCCCACTTCAGAAGAACATTTGATTAGTATTGTCCAACTTTCTCAATACATCCTTCGAAATACTTAAGATAGAGGAAACATAGATAGGAATAAATTATAAAATTTATTTAACCAAAGTGAACTTACCGCTAAGGGAAATATACTGATTGGTCTAGTTATTCATCCCACTCTATATTTTCTCTATCAACCACCCGCATTCATCCTTCCTTTATTTGGCCACCTTTAATGAGACTCCTAGATAAGAGATTGAAAGAAATGCTCATCTAAAATTCAAAAAAATTTCCACTTTAGTATTGCAATAAAAGAATATGATCTTATATTTTTCCTCATTAATAAGTCATCCTATGACTGCCAAAAAGAGGTTTAGATTTCTTTTGAATCTGGATGCTTTTTATGTAGTAGCACAATCCATTAAGGTCAAGTCGTTTACAAACTGTAAGTGAGAGAGTGAAGGGGTTACTGAATCACATCTGATTCCTTGAATGGATCCGTTATTCCTTTCCTTAGAGATATTATGGCCTAAATATTTTACCAAAATAATTAATAGATAAGGGGAAAGAGGATATCCCTGGCGTAGTCCTATGTAATCAATAAACAAAGGAAACATACTACCATTTATCATCATAACATAAGAAATTAAGAAAATAGTACCTCTAATTGAATCCACCCAATCTTGGGAGAAGCCAAACTTCCTCAAGACTTGTAAGAGAAAATTCCAACCTACCTTATCATAAGCCTTGGAAAGGTCTAAATGAATAAACATGGAGGGGAATCTTTGTGGTTGTATGGAGTGAAGGGCCTCTTATGTAAGCACTATTTCATCTACAATTTATCTTCTTCCATAAATCCTTCTTGCTTTGATGAGATTAATGTAGGGAGTAAAGGTTTCAACCTCTGAGCTATCACCATTGTAATGATTTTAAGAATATTACATAGGGCTATCAATCTAAAGTAAAAAATTAGATCTGCCTCTTCGAACCTAGGTATGAACATAATGAAGGTTTTATTGATTTATTTCAAAACTGATTTTTCCACCTGCACTTCCTCTACCATTGCAAGTAAATGATCCTTGAGCAGGTCCTAGAATTCTTATAATAACTTGATGGGGAAGCCATTCAACCCAAGTGTTTTTCCTTTTTTCATCTTGAAAACTACTTCCTTTACTTCCTTCATAGATATGAGCATTGTCAATACCTCATTGTCCTCTTCCTTAATAAGGGAAGGGACTCATTGTAGAATTTTCTCTTGAGCTCTAGGTCCAAGGGGAATGTAGAGAAAAGTTTCTCGAAGTAGTTGATGACAGTTTTTTTCATCCTATCCCAAGAGTAAACTGGATCACCAGTGTTGGCATTCAAGGAGAGCAAAAAGTTTGAGGGTCATTTTGCCATAAGAGATTTATGAAAAAATGTAGATATTCTTCCCACTTCAACCACTCAATCCTGGATTTCTATTTCCATGAGAGCTCCTTCCTCCTTTCCCATTTTGCTAACTCGGAAGAGACTTGGATTTCCTGTTTGCTAAGCTCCTTTGTAAGTCCCAAGGAGTGAATTTGAGCATTCACTTGATTTAGTTGGAAAGCCAAACCTACCTTTTTAGCCCTCACATCCTCAAACTCCTTCTAATTTCATTCCTTAATTCCAATTTTGATGAATTATAATCTCTTGACAAAGCAACACATCTAGTTGTCGTATCTTGGATTTTCTTCTCTCCACCATAAAAGAACTAATGGCCTGAAGGAAGTATCTCTAAACCAAATAAGTTGGAATTGAAAGGACGAGTAATTCCTAGAAAATTGACAAAGATCTAACAAAATTTGCCAGTGGTCTAAACTCACATTATTAAGAATAATATATTTTGGAATTACTTCTAGAGAGAAGGTCATATGAGATTACAAATTTTTCAAAGTGCTCTAGGATGCATGCAGGTCCATGTCGTTTATTTGTCCATATCATCAATTCATTGTTGGGCTTGACATAAATCATGTGGAGATGCCTCAAGTGCTCATGTATTAAATTAGTCATAGTATGCAGTGTTCTCATCCCTCCCATATTTTCATCTAAGGAGAGAATGATGTTAAAATTCCCTCCTAGGACAATTTGGTCATTAGGGAATTGAAGCCTGAGGTATTGAATACAGTTCCACTACCTTTGAGGTGTCAAATATAGTTCCACTATATTTGAGGTGTCGAATATAGTTCCACTACCTTTGCTTATCCTTTATAATAGTGGTTGCATATATGTTAATACATAGGAGTTGTTGGTCCTTTTACCTTCATTACCCCTAAAGTCCAAGGATGTCCTAGCTTCCCACAATTGCATGCACCACAAATTCCTTTGGTTCCCATAGATAAGATATCCCAATTGATGTTCCTTGAGAGTTGATAGATTATACCTGATATTTGGGCCATAATTTCTTAACAATTATCTCCATATCTATTGATAACTTAGTCTCTTGAAGGAAGACTAAATTTGACTTGTTTCTCCAAATCATCCTTCTCCTTTCATTGTGATTGAGGGGACTACCTTTTATCCCTCTTACATTCCATGAAAGGAGTCTCATGAGGAAGGGTGGGTTAAGATTTTGGTGATAGGAGTCACCTTACCCTTAAAGATAAGAGTTTCCCATTCTTTTGCTAGGTGGTGCTGATTGGTCTTACGTCCCACTTTCTGATTGATGTCCATCTTCATTTTCTTGATATTTTTTTGTTATAGATTAGATAAATATTCTTGGACAAGTCCTCCTTCATGATCCTTTGTGTATACCACCATGGCCTTATTAAGGGGGGTTGAGGTATCTCTTGCTTGAGGTTAAGAAATCCTGTATGTTTTACGAGTTTAATTCTCTTTTTTTTTTGTTCTCTTATTTTTTCTTTGTTGACATTTGTGGTTCAGTTTTGTGTCCATTTGCATATTATATAATTGTCAGCTATTTCTAGAGGTACATTTTCTCTTGATTTGGATAGGGTAATTGCTTGAAGAATTGGCTTCATCATCGGTTCTATCTCCATTTGATGATATTTTATTGCAATTGAGTCTTCATAAATCAAATGAACAAATTTGTTGTTTGGTGCTGCATTAATTTCATCATCTACTTTTTTCTTTGAAGGTGATTTATTTTTAGGTTATTGAAAATATTTGACCTTTTCCTTTACCTTCATTTGCTTTGAGTGATTTTGTGGATAGTATCTCACCATGTTCCCATATTCATGGCATATTAAACATCTGAATGACATATTATTATAATCAATTTTTTGCTCCTAGGCTTCACCCTTTGTTTATAATGTGATATTTTTTGCAAGAGGTTCATTGAGGTCCATTATAACACATATTCTGACATATATCATTTGGTCAAAACTATAAGTATTATTATAGACCATCATAAAAGTTTTTAAAGTTTTCCAATGGCTACAAAAGATATGGGGTTCCAGTATTTAGCTGGTAGCCCAAATAACCTAACCCAAACAGGGCTCAAAGAAGGAATTCCCTCCTTTGTTGGGAACTTCATATGCTAGGGTTTCATGAACAAGCTTGCTCTTCCAAAAAACCATGGCCCTCCCTATAAAACATGTTCTTGGTTCTCTTTACATTCCAATATTACTAGGAAATAACTATTAGGATAGAGCGTGATATGAAATTCTCCCTTAGTTCATTAGTTCCTAGATGCCAAGTCCCTAAAGGATGATAGTTGGCATCTAGATCCCATGAATCTGCATATCAAACCTTTAATTTCCATATCCTCTATTCCCATTTGAAGATCTGTAATTTTTAGCTAAACTATCAAGGAGCCATCCGTTGCTTTCATGCATCCATTGACATTCTTCCTAGGGTCTATATACAACATTCTTAGAGGTCCACAAGGTAACTAGGTAGTGACATCATCCAAGCACCCTCCACCTCCCAATCATATTGTATCCCAAAATGAAGATCGTAGGGGAGAAAGGATCCCACCCTCTACCATCACCATGACAAATATTCAAAGTTGTCCATAACCTTAATCTGAACCCTAAGAGGACTTCACAACTCCCTCTTCTCACTTAAATTTTAAAAATAAATTTATCATATGTTTTTTTTCATGTTTAGAATTTTTATAGAAAGAATT
Organism: Wollemia nobilis; assembly: GCA_028583015.1. NCBI lineage: Eukaryota > Viridiplantae > Streptophyta > Pinopsida > Araucariales > Araucariaceae > Wollemia > Wollemia nobilis. The sequence goes on from JAQPPZ010000541.1 coordinate 15,995,819, forward strand.
TGGACAATCACATTAAAAGTTTTTAATTTTTAAAATATTTTAATTACATTATCAATTGGCAATTTATTGAGAGCACTTGTGGTTTGGGATTTTTCATTTTTATTTAGTAAACTTGAATTTCTCATGACTAGATTTTTAAAGCAATATTTTTATTATCATTCATCACAATCACATATCATATTGTTACGAACAATTAAATAATTGCATGAATAAATGATGGACAAAAATAAATTTAAAATATATGATTATCATTATTTTGAATGCACTCTTATAAACATGGTTTATTACGCATAATCCTTTCTTATAGTTCTTCCTATAAACTTTTATATATAATTTCTTTTATATTTAAAATACCATAAAATTCTGACACATGATCTTATAAATGTTATAAGTCATATTTAAAAATTTTAAATATATAAAAAATAATCTATTTAGTAATCAAGTTTTTTAATTGTCCTTGAGTTCTAGGTTGATCAGTTACGAGCTGATTCAAATTGCTTAGACTCACCTCATGCCACTTAAAAGCGAGTAGTTGTCTTGTATTTACCAAGAGTGGGTAAGGGTTATAGTGGTAACAATTAGAATCAAACTCTTGACCAATGAGATATATTGATGGGTAGTTATTTATTCCCCTATGTATAAAAATCATAGTTAGAAAAATCAACAAATTTACGTAATTTCTTGCACATTTTTTTTTTAAATTTTTTGTGCGTTGAGAAAATCAACTCACAGTGATTATTTATTGCAATTTCTCATCGTTTCTCATGTGAATCTTGCCAAACATCGAGCATTTAGAAAAAAATGATGGGAAAAATAATTTTTTTTTTTTTGAAAAAAATTGAAAATCTTGAATTAAAACAAAGAGCATGTACAAGAGGGAGCAAGAACATCCCAACCAAGAACCCAGAGACACAAGACCTCAGCAGAGAGAGAGGGCAGCACAAACCAACACTAAGCACAAGAGACAAACAAGGCGCGAAATCGCGACATGTCGCGATGTCGCGACAGACAAGCCGGCCGAGGTCACAACCGCACAAGCTGGCGCGAAACGCGACATGTCACGAATTCGCGACAGCTAAAGCCGACAGCCCCCAACCGCAAAAAATGTCGCGATATCGCGATCAAACCAACACAAAGCGGTCAGTCCACAGAATTGTCGCGATATCGCGACGAATCAACCAAATACCACCAATGCTCCAGAAGTGTCGCGATTTGGCGACATGTCACGAAATCGCGACATGTCGCAAAATCGCGACGGCCAAAGCCGATAGCCCCCGACCATGAAAGATGTCGCAAAATCATGACAGAAACATCACCAAGTTGTCAGTCCTCAGAATTGTCGCGATATCGCGACGAATTTTCCAGTTGCCACTTTTGCACCAAAAGTGTCGCGATTTCGCGACATGTCGCAAAATCGTGACATGTCGCAAAATCGCGACATGCCGCAAAATCGCGACCACCAAGTCCAGCTGCTCCCGACCACAAAAGATGTCGCGATATCGCGACGGGAACATCACAAAGCAAACAGTCCTCAGAATTGTCGCGATATCGCTACGCAAATTCCAAATGCCACCAATGCGCCAAAAGTGTCGCGATATCGCGACAGGAAGTCTCCAAAGGCCGTGGCGACAAAACCTGTCGCGATATCGCGACAGGTTGCCACCGAGGGTCGCGATAACACAGCAGGTCACGAAAACACGACGAAAAACTCCCAAGACAGAATTAATCATTTGCTCAGAAATTTTGCAAGACCTTGTCTAATCACAGCATTTTCCACAGGCAAGTTACTGTGCAGCTGAACTCCAACCTCCTTTTCCGCACCCAACTTGGCAAGTAAATCGGCCGTCGAATTTGAATCCCGATTCACATGGATAGGGATCACATCCTCAAGTTCCCTCCAAAGGAACTTGATTTGAGAGACTAAGATCTGAATCCTCCACGCTTTCAAAGCAAAATTTCTCATACAATCAAGAGCGCCAACCAAAATTTGAGAATTGGTCTCAAGGATTATCTTTCTGTATCCCTGAGAGACGACCAGAAAGAAGCAACTTTGATGGCAAAAGCTTCGGCTTCGTTATTGGTGGCTCTTCCCATACCTTGGAGTTCCCAATAAAGAACGAGATCTAGTATGATCACGGCACACAACATCGATTCCGGCGTTGCCGGATTGCCCTTAGCGACTCCGTCCGTGTTAATTTTGATCCAGCCAACCGGGGGGGTTTCCAACTAACAATGTTTTCTCTAACGTGAGCAGCAACTCTCTCTTCTTGTGGGCCCAGCTCAACCAGAATATCTTCTTCAGCATGTAAGGCAACCGTCTCAGTGACTTTGCTCCAGATAACCTGCCAAATTCCATCAAGAGAGGAGAAGGTTTCTCTGAAAATTCGAGCATTCCTTTCCAGCCACACTTGCCACCAGATGAAGAAGAGACCAAGCTCCCACCCCAATCGAAGGGCTTTTGATTTAAATCTAACTTTCTTCCATTTTTGCCAGATATTATTTCGAGTCAGAGCACCATTACCCTGGAGATTAAAAAGAGAGAACCATCGATTCCAGATCTGCCCAGTGAAGGAACATTCGAACATCAAATGGTCAGCAGTATCTTCATGCTTACAACACAAAATACACTGAGAAGGACCAATAATTCCTCTGCTTCTGAGATTATCGTAGGTGAGGATGCCATTATGCATAAACTGCTAGACAAAGAAGTTCACTTTCGGCCAGCACTTGGAATGCCAGATTTTCTTCCAGTCATGAACCGGAAATAAATGCGGGGGAGGCTCTGGGAGAAGCTGATCATAACCAGCCTTCACAGTGTAAATTCCAAGATTCCCATGACCCCAAGCTAACTCGTCTTCTTCATCTCTGCCCGTGAGAAATCTTGCAGACAAAATGTTGGTCAGAGTGGTTGCCAGCTCCGGAGGGATAGTGACAGGCCACTCCTCAAGTCGCTTAAATTTCTTGAATTTATACTCACCCAATTGACTAGTGAAGAAATAGTTCTCAATAGTGACCCAGCCCTTGGATTCTATGGCAGTTTTAATTGGAAGCAGTTCAGGAAACTCCGCAATGATGGATGGAAAGCTGGTCCCATGAATCGATCCCGAAACATGCTTTCTCCCCCCTTCCCACTTTCCGGAACAATTGATTTTTAATTACTTGAGAGCCCAACTTGAGAGCTTGCCAAACTAGGGAACCATTACCATCCAGAGGGAAACGAAAAATTTCATGGGGGTGGATGTTACCCAAATATTTCTTTGGTCAAGATTCTACTGAATAAAGATGATGGCTGGGAGATCCATCTCCAATACAATTTACCTGCCAGGGCTTTATTGTTGAGAATAGAGCTTCTCAAACCCAGCCCTCCTTTTTCTTTGGGCTGAGTAACTTTGTCCCAGCCAACCAAGGCCCATTTCTTCCCACCTTTTGCTCCTTCCCATAAGAATCGCCTAGCCAGTTTGTCCAGCTCTTTCCAAATAGAAAGAGGAGCAGCCAAGATAGAAAATTTATAGATAGGCATGGCTTGAATAATCGATCTGTAAGAAAGTTAAACGACCACCGTAGCTTAACCATTTGTGAGACCAGTGGTTCATTCTATCTTTGATGCCATCCAGAAGATCTTTCCAAATGTCATTTTTCAATTTCTTGAAGTGCAAAGGAACCCCCAGATAGAGTAAAGGAAGAGATGATCTAGATAAGCCCAAAATATCTAAGATTTTGTCCTTCATCCGTTGGGCAAGATTGAAAAAGACAACTTTAGATTTGTTGTCATTGATAACTTGATTGGAGGCCCTAAGGTAAACAGAAAGAGAGTCTCTGATTCCCCTAGCTTCCCTAAGACTAGCCACTCCAACCAAGCCAGTGTCATCCACAAATTGTAAATGAGTCAAGACTTCATCCCCAACCTTAATACATGTTATCAGGCCTTGAAGTCTTCTTCTCAAGAAGAGTCGGCCTAATCCTTCAGCTAAGATAAGGAATAGATAGGGCGAGCAAGGGTCCCCTTGTCGGAGGCCACGAGAGGCTCCAAAGGGAGGCGAGGGAATCCCCTTGATGAGAACCGAAAATGAAGGCGTCGAAACACAACTCATAACCCGATCAATCCATTCCTGGGAAAATCCAAAGGCATCCAACATCCTTGACAGGAAACCCCACTCAACCCGATCGTAAGCCTTAGACATATCCGGTTTGATGAACATTCCTTTGTTACCAGAGTTTTGCATTGAATGAATAGCCTCCTGAGCAAGAATCACTCCATCCAAGATCTGTCTACCCTCAACAAATCCCCCACTGTTCTAAAGAAATGATGTAATGAAGGAGAGGTTTAAGACGTTCAGCTATAATTTTTGTGATAATTTTATAAATTACATTACATAAAGCAATAGGTCCGAAGTCGGGAGATATGAACTCCTTCCTCCCCCTTTGGAATTAACGTGATAAAGGTATGATTTAGAGCCTTGAGCATTCTCTTATTAGATCCGGACTCCTCAATTACAGACCAAAACATCTTCCTCCAAGGTGTCCCAAAAGGCTCAGAAAAACTCAATAGGAAAACCATCTGGACCGGGAGATTTGCCTGTGCTCATTCCAAAGACCACAGTTTTTAGTTCATCACGATCAATAGGTCTGAGGAGAGCCTGATTTTCTACTGGAGTGATAATAGGGGGAATAACATCAAGAACTTCATTTTGAGCCCCCACATCTTGGTCCCTGTTTTCAGCAAAAATCTTGGAGAAGTAATCCACAGAGTGGGAGTGCATACCTGGAAGAGTATCAAAGGAGTGACCATTCTCATCTTTTAAAACTGCCATATTATTCATGTCTTCTAGCACATGCTGAACGATGAAAAAATTTTGTATTTCTATCTCCTTCCAAAAGCCAAGAATTTCTAGCCCGTTGCTTCCAGTAAATTTCCTCTTGGTTATCAATGTCCTCAACAGCTTTGCGCAAGGCATCATCTTCGAGTTTTAAGTTGTTCAGAAATTAAACCTTCCCTAAATTGTTTCCGCACCTCATCCCAGTAGGAGCCAACAAGGGGGCTCTTTGCGGCTTGAAATCCGAATTATTGGCGTGCCTCCATTGCATTTCAATTTAAATTTGACAAAAAGAAGTTGTTTGTGAAATTTAAACATTGTCTGTCCCAAAAGGTGGGCGACCTTCTTCCCACCATTGCGGAATTACCTCATGAAGGTCCTCCTTCTGAAGCCAGAAATTCTCAAATCTAAACGGTTTATGGAACTGCCCTGTCAGAGTCCCACCCTTCAGCATGATGGGAGAGTGATCAGAAACAGGACCGTCCAAAATCTGTAATTGCACATTCCACTTAACAAAAGCCTCCTCTGAGACCAGAAAGCGATCCAACTTTACCTTACAACAGTGTGGATCCCTCCATTTGTTAGTCCAAGTGAAAAAAGTTCCAGGACCTTGGACATCAACTAAGTGAAAAGCTTGAACCTGGGCAATCAGAAGCCGATCCCCCAGATCCAAAACAGGGGAACCACCTTCCTGATCCCGAACAGATAATTTGGCATTAAAATCTCCAGCGAATGATCCGATCAAAAGCTTGTCTTGAGGACCTCATGTTGTGAGCTGCTTTCCATTGAAGCCTCTGGCCATCATGGCTTTGAGCCCCATAAAAATTTGTAATTAAAACTTGCTCCGCTGTGATATTATTCCTAAAAAGAGATGTGAGAACACCCCTCCAAGCTATATGTTCTAAAGCAGACCATTCCAGGGGGTTCCAAAAAGTAACAATTCCTCCTGAGGCCCCTTGAGCTGCCACATCCATATATCCAGCTCCCCTCCATATTTTACCAACTGTTCTACACATAAGATCTAAAGACATTTTTGTCTCTTGGAGGAGTAAAAAATATGTTTTACCCTTCTTTATGAGTCTTTGAGCAGTAGATTGATGGGTTCTATTGTTTAAACCCCTAACATTCCAAGATTGAATAATCATTGGAAACCTTGAGAGCAGTAAGAGTCAATTGTTCTCACTGATCCATCAGTGACCAGATTGTCTCCTTGCGATGCTATTAGGTCCTTATTAGACTTCCTGCTTGCACCTTGAGAAATGTTATTCTTGGACCGTTTTTCCACCTGGGTAATCCCCAGGGCTGGCCTTTCTCTAATCTTTTCGGCACTTCCCATGATGACATCCTGAATAACTGGCTGTGCTGAGGGATGGATAACCAATGCCCCTGGGTTCTCTGGCTGTAAAAAATTAGTGGGTTTAAGCACCTGCTCGCGGGCAGGAGTTGAAGAGGGAGAAACATGAGAGTGGATGTTAAAATCCTCAATGTTCCCATCCACTCCATCCATAGCTTGGTCTTCTTGATCCACCAGGGATTTAAAGATTTCATACCGGTTGGTTGGCTTGAGTGAAGCTTGGTCCTTGCCATTTCTCTTTTTGTTTCTTCTTCGTTTCTGCTGTTCAAAGCCATCTTTCTGGGCTTCAGAACCTTGGGGGGTGTTTTGTGATTCTTTGACCGGGGTGAACTTACCCTCTGCGGGTCGATTTGAGATTCCTAGCGGGGCCTCCGCTTTTGTGCTCAAGGTATTCGGATAGAACCTATCCAAATGGCCATGCTTATGGCAGACCCTGCATCTAAAAGGTAGGGCTTCGTAATCTAACTGCTTGTATCCGGGATTGTCCTACTAACTCCGAGTTCCACCTCGATCGGTAGTGGTCGATCGATATCCATTTCAACGTAGATTCTAGCAAAGACAGCAGTGTTTCCATCTATGGTATCTTTGGAAACTCCCATAAATCTACCTAGAGAGTTACCAATCATCTCAAGAATCTGCTCGCCCCAAAACTCCATCGAGAGAGCGTACAGTCGGATCCACACTGGAACAGTCGTGGGCTTAATGCGAGGATCGAAACCCACTCTCCATGGTTGGACAAATAACCCTGCCGGGCCATGGGTCCTCTTCTCGGATTCAAATGCTCTATTTCTATCTACCGAAGAAGAGAAACTAATAATGAAATACCCGTTTCTTATAGGCCATAAGGAGTACTCACCGATAGGTTCCCAGTTCTGTCTAACCCAGGTGTGCAGAAAGTGCAAAGTGGGTCGGATTCCCATGAATTTGCAGATCAAGTCATGGTTAGCATGGAAGGTGATCGTATCCTCAACCATCTTTGGTTCTATGACTATCTTAGGTCTGGAAGCTGATTGCGGGAGGCATCCATTAATTATGTTTGCAGAAGAACCCTTGCCAACATTCTTGAGAAGCGCTTGGTAAGCACCCCGCTGGGCTTCATCAGAAGAAGACGCAAAATTTTATTTTAGAATCTCGGAATAAGAGCTCTTCTTCCCGTCAAGAGAACCTGGAGGAGACCCCATGGGGCCCTCCCTGGGAAACGAACAAGCCTGCAGAGGGGAACGAGGTCAAACCAACAGAGATCCAGGAAGAAGCCGTGAGCCAGAATCCAAGAGCTTCGGCCTCCGACAGAACAGAAGAATTCCCGCCAAATCGCCAGAGCTCCTCAAAATCCAAATGCCCTTTGATTTAGATGGGAAAAATAAATTTTAAAAAGGCCATTTGGCCTTATTTTTGTTTTTTCCTTCTCTCCAAGGGATGATATGCTCATATTGAGACCCTTTTGGAAAGGTCTCCCTAAGATGCTTTTCTAAAATATACTACACATGCACCACTTGGAGGGGATATGCATGGAAGCCTAATGACCATTTGATGTTGACTCATGTATCTCAAAGATCCATAACTTATATATCCAAGCCTATGATACTACTTCTGATTTTTACTATTTACATGTGTAACCATAGCAACAATTTTTTTCTTCCTAGAAGGATGGGCATAAGAGGTAAGTATTGCTTCCAACTTATGCATATGGTCAGTGTCATCACAATAAATAGAAGCAATAATTTTACACCCATTATCTATATCCTTGATTACCTATCTATCAGGCTAAAACTCTACCTTCTTATTTGTATGAGTAATGCAATAAATAGATAAAGGGTTAGGGCTAACATTAGGAACATGAAGTACTTCATCAAATTATGAAGATCTAATGTTGATGTCTCCACACCCTACAATCTACAATGAAGAATAATATCCAATCACAACATGTTCCCTTGCATGTGCTTTATTGTAGCCCTATAGGATATGCTTATGCTTCGTCATGTGCCTAGTTGCCCTTGAATTTGCTATCCACTCATCTAAAGAAGTAGATGTCCAAGATGCAAAATGAACTACTGCATGTTCTTGTGAGCTTTCTCCATAAAAACTATCCTCACCTTGTGTATTAAAAACAACATCAACACCTCTCTTTCTTGCTACTTCTTCAAGTTTCTTGATCTGAATCTTGTAAAATTCTACCTTGTGCCCTTCTCTTTTGCAAAACTCACAAGTAGCCTTCTTGAAAGGCTTATTGGGCTTCTTATCATTATGTTTTGGCTTCTTGTCATTTTAAAATTTGGTAACAACTTATTTTGGGTGAGCCTGGTTAAAAATAAAATTTTTATGTCTATTTCTCCCAGCGTGATGGTGTAAAAGGTACTTATATACCTCATCAATGGGTGGTGTAGGAGAATCCAAAAAATGCACACAAAAAATCTAAAAAATCTCATATTTTTTAAACACATTATTGAATATAATGTTGAGAAATTTAATATTCCTTTATTTTTTTAACAGTATCAAATGAGTCCATGAATAAGGTTGCCAACTTAGCCTCTAATCTATTGATTTACATGTAATCAATTTGATCGCACTACCTCTTAAATTTACCAAACAATACTTTAGGATCCACAGTGCTCCTAACATATACATTGTTAACATGAACAAAAATGATACCATGAGCCTCATCCTTCTTGTCCTTGTAGATTTGCTTCACTTCTTCAAAATGAGTATCACAAGGCTCCTCATTCACATATTTAAGTAACCATTTACTTTAAAGAAAAACTTTAATTTTGATCTTCTAGGTAGCATAGTTAAGACCACTCAACGAGAGCACATGATGATTCATAACTATTATGCCAAAATATAAAATTGCATGAAGTGACAAAAAACAACACCACCAATGTAGAGATCTCAAAAAAACATAATTTGAATAAAAAAGGCTCAAAACACTTATGTATTAAAAAGTTATAGCCCTAAAAAATTTTGGCCTAAAGTCAAAAAATACCTCCAAAACCATTGAAAATAAAAAATAAAAAATAACTACCTACAATGAATGAGTTTACCATCTATTGTTGCATGAGTGACTGAGAGGATGCAAAGCATGCAATGATTGTGTAGCATACCAATAAATCACATGATGCCACTTGTCATTATTTGATTTATTTTTTGATTTATGAACCATACAATGCCACTTGTCACCTACTAATTTGATTTGAAACTCATCTCGTCAAGTTTATTGTTGATTTTGATAGTTGTTTGTCAACTTTGATGAGTTGTCAAAATATGATTTGTGAAACCTATTTTTATACATACCGAGTGGTGTGCCACCTACCATGTCAAAACCTACGTAAACCCTTGCATAACTTGCCATGCATAACCTTAGAATTTGTACCATATCATTAGCTAATTTAATACCTTTAGTGGTTTTCTTGTGTCATGTTACATCACCTATATGGATAGCCATGTATTACCTCAGGATTTACACACTGATTGCCAAGTTGATTATGTAGATCTCCATTTTAGATACCATGTATCACCTCAATATTGGTGCACATGCTACCAAGTCACTTGTATGACCTATGATGTCAACCATACGAAATTGCACGCGTCACCTTCAAATTATTGTATTGGACACCAAATTAGCTATATGGATTGACACATTAGTTGTATGTACTACCACATGTCATTCATATACCCATGTCATGTCATCACAATTGTGCAAAGGGGTGACATCATCCAATACAATGTCATCATAAGGTGCCACATCATTAAAGGTTTCAACTTTATGCATGTTGATGCCATCATTTTTTCAAAAGGATTGGGCGTGGGAAGGATTTGAACCTGAGACTTCCTATAGCCTAATGCCTTAGAGGGATTTGGCTAGCCAAACTTATAGGAACCATGCTTAAGAGGGAAAAGGCAATGAACATATTTAAACCAACATATGTTGCAAATAATACCCCTTTTGATTCCTTGATATGATGCAAGCATGTATGAGTCTAATGTAGATGTACAACCAAGTGCCCAAAACTTGTTGTCAGAATATACCCTTTTTGAAATGTAAAAATTCAAATATTGGAGGGAACTAGCAATATTTTTTGAACAAATATTTGGAGTATCTGGGGGGAAAATGAGCAAAAGTGATGAACTAAGACCCCCCTTAAAATTTTAGAAAGAATCTAAAAATATTGATGGTTTATTCATATCTATCATGGTTTTACCCACACAACCCTTTTGTTGAATATAACCAAATAGGATGTGCTTTCATTCCTATGTAGTAGAAAAGTCCTCATACCATTTTTATAGCTTTGTCAAGTGGCTTAAAGGCCTTTCCTAAGAACAAAAACCTATCAATAACTTCTTTGGTATCTTGGATCTATATAATAAAATTCAACTTTTTTTTTCTTCTTTCATGATGGCAAAGTAGCCTACCCTCTCATTTGTATTGCTATTGGACAAGAAAAACCAAAAGAGAAAATGAAGTGGCTTTTTTGGAAAAAATCTGTAAATGACAAATGAGGTTTCTAAAAACCTTAAGAAATAAAATCTTGAAACTAGGGCATCCATTGAATCATAAATTTTGAAACAAAAACAAGATTGAGTGCCAATGAGAGGAAAGAGGAATATATTGATGAATATTTCTCATGGAGCAAATTTACTAAACCCAATGAAATCCTTGTGATTCAAGTCCACCTAGGATTTTAGAAAAAATCCTTCCAATTACGTCAACCTTAAAAAAATATTCTTACTTAACTTTAACAAATGTTGCCCTCGAGAGAAGTTGGAAGAAGACACTTACCGACATAAGCAATTGAGCAATAAAAATTCATACCACTCTGACACTATGTTGAATTTTGTAGCAGTTTCTAGAAATGAATGAAATTAAACATTACCCAATATTGCTTAACAGAGGAATAAATAAAACAAAAAAGAACATAGAACATGATGGCACGTTCGTAAACACCAAATAATCTCATTAAATAGAAATGAAACTACATTTCAAATGATAATAAAAATGGTTGGTATGAAGGGGTATTTATACCCAAATATATGATGAATTTAGGTCAAGATTGTGAGATCGATCCTCAGGATAAAGGTTACAAAAATTACAAAAACACCTTTTTCAAGGTCTACAAGGGCCCAAAGGATAAATATGATCAATACAAGTATAAACGTCGATCATGATCTCAAGAGAAGCTTAACCACCACATATTCCAACAAATTGGTCCCAACAACTTTAGATAAAATAAGAATAACAATAAGTCAATGTTCATGTATATATTTGTTATAGAATAAAACCAAAGCTGATAGTAAACACCATATAAATAATTTTAAAACAAGATTAATTAGTTTTAGGATGAGTTATATGACACTTATTTTAATTTAAAATATGTTAGGTTGATTAAGCATGTAAAATATTTGGAGTAAATAATTTTAATGTATTCATATTTATCTCGTTAACATAAACTATTTGATGTGAAATACATAAAAATTAAGTTCATAACATTGATTTACAATTTTACATAAAATATATATAAACATTATAAAATAATTTATCTAAGAATCAACATGTATAATATGTTAATTTGCTAAGTTGCTAACAAATATTTACTATATCTACTAAATTATATAATATCAACTTATATGATATGTATAATATGTTAAATTGCTAACAAACTTTACTATATCTACTTGTACTTTAAGTTGATATCATATATCATCAGTTGGGGCTACAATATCTTCTTATTTTTCTCATGAGACAAATAGTTAAAGATGATAAAGAATCAAATTATGTTTTTGTATTAAATAAATAAAACATAATTAAAAAACAAAACATAGTCCTCTTGATCCAAAATCCTTCTAAGTGAATGAGATGCACCATCAAGATCTTGGCCAAGATTTGATGGCTTAGAGACAGGGGTCTCTGATTCAACCTCCAGAGAAGGTTAGTTCCTATGTGCTTAGCTAATCTAAGTGGAGGTTTGAAGATAAAAGTAAGAAATGAGAAAGGGTTAGAAAACTAAGATGAAAGTGGTGTATATTCGGCAACATTAAGAGACATAATGTCGAGATTCTTGCAATTCAAATTTAGATTAAATCACCTAACAAAACAACTTACTTTTCTTATGCTATTAGAACAATTAAACATGAAGAACTATGAGCATTGCTAAGTCATTCTAGAACTATAATGGTAAATCATGCTATAGTTATTCTACATTCTAGATTTAATGCCTTAACACAAAATAATTCATCGATAATCATCTACTTGTTGCTTTGTCATCTGTCTTAGCCTACTTTGCATCTAGCCCTACCTCTACTTGTAAAATTTTGCAATTTTTTGACTTGCTGTGAACCAATCTTTCATCCTTAGATTTGCTATGGTAGCCTCCTTTGGTTCCCTTCTAATTGCCTTCTAAAATTTTGAATACTTATTGTTGCACTACTACCTTTGAAAAATGACTACATGGGCTAAACTGCACCACATAGTGGATGTAGTTGATGAAAATTACCTACAAGTCATATATTAATTTTGATAAACCCAATTTCTCGACATTTTCATTTTATCCTAGATCAGAGTAGATCCTTTGTTTTGATTCCATTATCGCAGATGACTCTTCCATGTATGTTCAAATCCTTTAGCTAAGTTATTAGAACCTCTTTTTTTGCAATTGAGACTTCCCATGATGAGCACCATATTTGCAGACATTCTGCAAGAGAGGCAATACTATAGTTCCAAACCTAGGCATGATTTTGAGATTTATTTTTAAAAATTCTATTACTCCTTTCAAGCCATAAATTTCAACAAATAATTGGTAGGGCCAATCCTCCATAGAATACATAATGCTTTGGCTTTAAATAAATAATCCAACATTTCATCAAATCTTTCAATGTTGATGGAGCTACCTAATGTAATTTCATGTTTTTAAAAAGTAACCCCAAATACCGTGAGCAAAGAGACAGTGAAGAAGTAAATGGTCTGATGTACATCTAAAATATCCATAATATCCTCTTCTTTGTAGACTCTCCCTGTAAGAATATTATTTTGAACTGCTAACCAAAGGAATATCGAGGCCTTAAGGAGAGCCTCTAATGACCAAACATTATTCCAAGAAAAATATTTGGGAGAAGGAATTTTGATTATTCTAAATCCTCATTTCCCAACTTGAACGAGTATCCACCATCCTTTGATAAATTTTAAACCAACTCATCCTTTTGTGTAAAAATAAAAAAATAAAACTCTTGAAGCATCTTTTGAAGTTTATTTACAATTTGTTTGAGTTCCTCTCCTTCAACCATGTTACTAAAAGAAATCCATGATCTAGAGTTGTTGCTCATAATAATATAGTATTTAAAATTTGGACCTTTACATGCTAGGTATGCTTGAGCCAATGGTTGCCATTTTGAAGAAGAGATAAGAGGATAAGGCTTCAACCAAGTATCAAACCAAAAATTTATATAACTTCCCTCATTGACTGACCATCTGATATGTTTCTTTATCAACTGCAAACTATTTGATATGAAGTTACATGTTGAAAATCCTTTGGGTAGAGTCATTTTCCTAAATAATCTCATTGCATCAAGAGAATCTATATTTTTGAAGTTATATTTTTGCCCAATTATTTCCTTGATCTCTAGAACATCTCCACCCAAGCTTTGTTCCTAATGCCAAATCCATAAGTTTACAATTCCGTAGGTATGATCCTCCAATATTCTTTCCTTTGCAAACCCTATCCCACTTACGAAGAGGAAACCTAATTTGTTTTTCACAACCTTTCCATAGAAGATATCTTTGAATTTTATCATTTATGTTGCTATACATGTTGTAAATCTTGAAAGTGACATCATATAAATAGGGATGGATTACAACGTAGTCTTTATACGTTGTAGCCTTCTTGTCATGGTTAAGAACTTACCTTTCCAACCTACCAAGCAAGCTTTCACACCATACCTTTGATAAATTCCAAACCAAATCATCAATTTGTGTAAAAATTGAAAAATAAAACTCTTGAAGCATCTTTTGAAGTTCATATACAATTTTTTTGAGTTTCTTTCCTTCAACCAAGTTACTAAAATAAATCTATGATCTAGATTTGTTGCTCATAATAATATAGTCTTTGATCTTTGGACCTTTACATGGTAGACATGCTTAAGCCAATGGTTGTCATTTTGAGTCAAAGATAAGAGGATAAGGCTTCAACCAAGCATCGGACCAAAAATTTATATAACTTCTATCATTGACCTACCATCTAATATGTTTCTTTATCAATTGCAAACTATCTAATATCAAGTTCCATTTTTATGATCCTTTGTGTAGAGTTATTTTCCTAAATAATTTTATTGCATCAAGAGAACCTATATATTTTTACCAAATTCTTTCCTTGATCTCTAGAACATATTCACCCAAGCTTTGTTCCTAATGCCAAATTCATAAGTTTACAATTCTGTAGGCCAGATCCTCCAACATTCTTTCCTTTTTAAACCCTATCCCACTTACAAAGAGGAAACCTAAATTTTCCTCACAACATTTCCATAGAAAATATCTTTGAATTTTATCAATTTATGTTGCTATACCTCTTGGCAATATTGAAAGTGGCATCATATAAATAGGGATAGATTGCAATGTAGTCTTTATAAGTTGTGGCCTTCTTGTCATGGTTAAGAACTTACCTTTCCAACCTACCAAGCAAGCTTTCATACTATACCTTTGATAAATTCCAAACCAACTCATCCTTATGTGTAAAAATAAAAAATAAAACTCTTGAAGCATCTTTTGAAGTTCATCTACAATTTGTTTGAGTTCCTCTCCTTCAACTAGGTTACTAAAAGAAATCTATGATCTAGAGTTTTTTCTCATAATAATAGTCTTTGATCTTTATACCTTTACATGCTAGGCATGCTTGAGCCAGTGGTTGCTATTTTGAGTAAGAGATAAGAGGATAAGGCTTCAACCAAGTGTTAGACACAAAATTTATATAACTTCTCTCATTGACCTACCATACAATATGTTTCTTTATCAACTGCAAACTATCTAATATGAAGTTCCATGTTGATGATCCTTTGGGTAGAGTCATTTTTCTAAATAATTTCATTGCATCAAGAGAACCTATATTTGAAGTAATATTTTTTCCCAATTCTTTCCTTGATCTCTAGAACATCTCCACCCAAGATTTTTTCCTAATGATAAATTTACAAGTTTGCAATTTTGTAGGCCTACTCCAATATTATTTCCTTTGCAAACCCTATCCCACTTACAAAGAGGAAACCTAAATTTTTCTCACAACCTTTCCATGGAAAATATCTTTAAATTTTAATAATTTATGTTGCTATACCTGTTGGTAATCTTGAAAGTGACATCATATAAATAGGGGTGGATTGCTGTCATGGTTAAGAACTTACTTTCCAACCTACCAAGCAAGCTTTCATTCTATCCAAAAAAGAGATCGAAAGATTTTTTTTTATTTTCTCTAACAAACAAAGGAATATCCAATTAGGTTGATGGAAATTATTCAATTTTAAACCCTAAAATAACAATAATTTATTGTAATGTATTAATAAAAAACTTATATTTTTTGTAGTATTAACCAACTACTCAAAAGATTTCTCATGGCATGATAATATTGATTTAAACTCCATGGCCTCACTAAATGAGGGATGGTCCAAAAGAAAAGTATCATAAAAAAATTAGAGATGATATTTAGAGAGACTATTTTTTACGACTTGAATACCTTTGGTGTTTCCTTCCATTTTTACCTTTGAAAAAGCTCTTCGTAATGATTCTGCAAGAATATCAAATAGATAAGGAGAAAGTGGATAGACTTCTCGAAGTCCACAAGATCACTTGAAGTAACCAATAGGAGAACCATTGATCAAAATAGAAAATTTTGCAGTGCTATAACAACATTTAATCCATTCACACCAACTATAATCAAAGCCAAAATTTCTGAGAATAACATGTAGAAAACTCCAAGAAACCCTATCATATGCTTTGTTCATATCTAATTTCATAAGCATACCTGGTTTTTTTGTGAAAAGAAGAGAATGTATGGCCTCTTGTGCAATAATTATACCATCCATATTTTGTTACCACAAACAAAGCCACCTTGTTCCTTTGAGATAACACAACCCATAATGCCTTTCAACCTATTTGCCATAATTTTTAAAATGATATTTAAATCATATTACAAAGGCTTATTGAACAAAAATCATCAAAATATTTTTTTGCATTTCTTGGGAACCAATGTACTAAAAGTAGCATTGACCTCACTTATTATAGCCTTTCTTTTTTGGGCCTCTTCACCTGCAACTAGCATATCACTCTTCAATAAATCCCAAAAAAATTGAAAGAAAATTACAGGAGACCCATTGGGGTCAGGTGCTTTGTTAGGATGGATGGAGAAAACTGCTTCATGGAGCTCCTCCATAGATATCTTCTTCATCAATCTTTCATTTTATCACTGTGTGATAATGATTAAATATTTTGCAATAATTTATCTTGTGCCTCCTTATCTTGCCTAGTATTTGACAATATATTTTGAAATAATTAATTGTTTCCTGCCTTATACCTTCTTCATCCTCAAGAATTATTCCATCTAGAGTTAAAATATTTTTGATGTGATGTAAATAAAAAATTGCTTTTATTGTAGCAATGAATTTTTTTGTATTTATATCTCCTTCCTTGAGCCATTTATTTCTAGATTTTTGAAACCAATATGACTCCTTTTTCAATGTATTATAATAATAAAAAAATAATTGTTTTTCTTTCACATAAGAATCATGATCCATTCCATTAATTTCTACTATCTCTTGTCTAAGTTTGGATTCAATTTTTTTCTTTTCTTTAAAAATGTTACCAAAATATTTGGCATTCCAAATCTTCATATGCTCCTTTAAATATTTCATCTTTTGAACAAACCTATACATACATGATCCTTTAAATTTTGATTCATCGCACCATAACATAACCATATGGAAAAAATCAAGGTTTTGGAGCCACATAGACTAGAAGCGAAATGTATTTGGATGACCACTATTAGGTAATTCACAAGTCAAAAGAATGGGTTTATGATTTGATCCTTGTCACAATAAAATATCTAAAGAGATTGTATACTTTATTTACAACCATTTATTGGATAACAAAAATATATCCAATATTTCTACTATATGATTTTTCCCAATGCGTCTATTACCCCATGTATATTAATAACTTAAGGACTAACATCCCAAAGGTCATTTGAATTAACAAATGAAGCAAAATATTGCATTGATTTAGACTATATTGGAATACCATTCTTCTTTTTCAAAGGAGATAGAATAGTGTTAAAATCACCCCAAGAATGCATATATCATAACGAATCATCATTGTTTTTGACAAAAATATGCTAAGGTCCTTCCAACATCTTTTACAAGAAGTGACTATAGTTGGAGCATATACATTTTAACCCCAACTTTGATGTTTTCCTCTTTCCTATAAAATAATCCAACAACCCAATTACTTTTTACTTCTAATAATTGTCCATATCATTTGCATTTATCCCATATTATTGCAATACCACCTGAAGCTCCTATAGAAGAAACTTCTAAACAATCACCCATATTTCAAATCTTGTTAAAAGAATCCTTACATACCTCACTGCTTAGTTTTTTTCTTGTATTAAAATAAACTTAAGAATATAACAAACTATTAATTCCTTAATAACTCCTTTTATAGGGGTTTTATTCATACCCCTAATATTCCATGATATCATTTCATCATCAACATTTTTTATTTTTATTAGTGGGCTTAGCCCCACTTCTTTTTAACAACTATGATATTTTTATTTGGCTTCCTATATCAATATCCTTTTTATTTTTGTTCTCTTTGTTCTTGCTTTGACGACCTTCCTCTTCTTTTTCCATTCCCACCAACACTCTCATCTTCATCATTATCTTCTATTTTTTTCTATTTTTCCATATTCTTCATCATGAGACTTATATTCTAAATATTTATGTTGCCCTAAAGAATCGAAAGTGCAAGGTATAGCCTCATTAGCATTTTCTTCTTTATATTACCTTGAAAACTATGAACCGCATAGATGATCCTCTATAGTCATTACATTCTTATATTGGCATGGAAACCATAAATTTCCTTGAATATCCTTCAAATGATTTTATTTATTATACTACTCTTGAAACCATAAAGTGCAACACACTAAAGAGTTTAGAGTATGCAAAGTATATGAAATGCTCAGCAATTGTATTGATAATATGTGATGAATAAATACAAATGAGAAGTGGTTCGAATTCAGTTGAACCACCCGAATTCGTTGGCTAACTACCCAAAACTTGGAGAGCGCATTGGAGGCGCTAATTTTAATTAACCTAATAATGAAATATGCTAACATCCCCCCTTATTACATTATTGGCAAATCCCAAGGATATTGCGAAACAATTCAAATTTGATGCGTCCAAGTGCTTTGGTGAAGATATCTGCAACTTGAGCATCAGTGGGAATGTATTGGAGATGTATTTTGTGCTTTGGAACTTCATCATGAATAAAATGACACCGAGTGTCGATGTGTTTGGTGCGATCATGAAAAATTGGATTCTTGACAAGATTCAAAACACCTTGATTGTCGCAAAACAAATGTAGTGGAAGATTCACTGGAAGACCCATGTTTGTAAGAATGCGACGTAACCATATTATCTCGCAGACTGCTCCACTAGCTGCTCGATATTCTGCCTCTGTAGATGAGATAGCAACCACCTGCTGCTTCTTGCTATGCCACGAGACAGGACCAGACCCAAGATGAAATATGTATCCAAAAGTTGATTTTTGATCATCAATGGATCCAGCATAGTCGGAGTCCGTGTATCCTTGTAGATAGAACTTGTTATTCTTTTTGTATTCCAAGCCAAAATCTGTTGTACCACGGACATAATGTAGAACTCTTTTTGTTGCTTTCCAATGACTTACTTTGGGTTCCTGCATGAACCGCGAAAGATAACCCACAACAAAACTGAGATCAGGCCTGGTATTGGTTAGATATAGGAGACTCCCAATCAGCTGCCGATAGAGAGTACCATCTACCTGAGGTGATTTATCATATCGTGATAACTTAAGTCCTTGTTCCATTGGAGTTGTTTTAGACTTACAGTTAGTCATTCGATATTTTTCAACTAATGTCTTGGCATACTTCTTTTGTGTAACTCTGATATGGTGTTCTTTCTGATTTACTTCCAAACCAAGACAATAGTGAAGAAGTCCTAGATCTGTCATTTCAAAGGATTGTTTCAAATCATCTTTTACTGCATCAATCATCTTCTCTGAACTTCCCGTTATGATCAGATCATCTACATATAACACCAGAATCACTATATCAGAACCATTGTTCTTGATATAAAGATTCGCATCTGAAGGACTTCTTTTGAATCCATGCTGCAATAGGTGACTATCTATCTTGATGTACCAAGCTCGAGGAGCTTGTTTGAGCCCATACAAGGATTTGGTTAATTTGCAAACTTTATGTTCTTGCCCTTCAACTACAAATCCTTCTGGTTGAGTCATGTATACTTCTTCTTGTAAGTCACCATTTAGGAAGGCACTTTTCACATCCATCTGATGTAGCTTCCACCCAAACTGAGCTGCCATGGCACAAAGTACTCTAATGGTAGTCATATTTGTAGTAGGGGCAAAAGTCTCTTCATAATCTATACCTTCTTTTTGAGCATAGCCCTTTGCAACAAGACGGGCCTTATGCTTATCAATAGTACCATCTACTTTATACTTTATTTTGAACACCCATTTACAACCAATGGGTTTCTTTCCTGTAGGCAGATTGACTAGCTTCCAGGTTTTATTTTTCATGAGAGATTTATGTTCTGCTTCCATAGCAACCTTCCACTGAGGCTCACTAAGTGCATCTTGAACTGTTACAGGCTCATTTTCATCCAATGTTGTCATATAGATTTGTTCATTATCTATATCTGTATCTTTGTCTTCCTCTGCATCTATAGATAGATCATCAAACTGTTGGTAGAGCTCATCAACCTCTGAAGATGATGCCTCTGCTCTTCTCTGTTGTGTCATACTCCGAGTGCACGGTCGATCTTGAGTTAGATCTGGAAGTGTATTTAGTTTAGAATCTCTCAATGTACTAGTATACCACTTTGGAACCTTCTTCTTTGGAGATGAGCTTTCTTTCTTAGGTTCTTCTTCTTCTTCAAGGTATACATTTTCAGATGTGATATCTGATGTGGAAGCTTCATCAAATACTACATCTCTACTTATATGTGTTTTCTTGGTTATAGGATCTATCAAGCGATATCCTTTTGAAAACTCATCATAACCAAGAAAAATACATCGCAGTGTCTTCTCATCTAACTTCTTTCTTTTCTATTTTGGAATGTGCATGAATGCTTTACATCCAAAAACCCTTAGATGAGAAATGGAGGGTTTCTTACCACTCCAAGCTTCTTGTGGTGTTTTTCCTTGTAGAGCTCTGGTGGGTGCTCTATTTAGAAGGTATGACGTTGTGTTTACTGCTTCTGCCCAATACTGATCCTCAAGATGTGCTCCTTTTAGCATACATCGAACCATTTCCATAATGGAACGATTTCTTCTCTCTGCAACTCCATTCTGCTGAGGTGTATAGGTTGTAGTCAGTTGTCTCTTAATCCCATGTTCTTTCAAAAATGATGAAAATTCTTCAGAGGTGTATTCCCCCCTCGATCTGAGCGGAGGGTTTTGATGAAACATCCCGACTCCTTCTCAACAAGTTTCTTGAATTGTTGAAAGTATATAAAAGCCTCTGATTTCAACGGAAGGAAGAAAACCCACATATTCCATGAGTAATCATCAACAAACAATTGAAAATACTTCTTTCCACCATAGCTGGTTGGCATAGGACCACACAGATCGGTGTGTACCAACTCTAGAGGTTTCGTAGCTCTGGAGGAGCTAGCTTCAAAAGGTACTCGGTGTTGCTTCCCTGCTAAGCAATCCGAGCAAACTGGTAAGACATAGGAGAGGTGAGGAAGTCCTTTCACCATCTCATATTTGTGCAATTCAAGCAAATATCCTGAGCTTAGATGTCCATAACGTCTATGCCAGAGAGAAGTGGCTTCCTTTGTAGTTGCTGCCAGAGCAACATGTGGCGTTGAAAGGGCATCTAGTATGAACAAGCCATGCTTGTAGGATCCAGTTGCGACATGTTTACCTCTGTGAGTTATAAAACATCTCTTCTTACCTTTCACAACTCGAAACACAACCTCCATATTTCTATCCAACATTTGTGGAATAGACAATAAATTATTGGCTAATCCAGGAACATAGAGGACCTTTTCTATCTGACATTTACCATCTGGAAGAGAGACAGAAACATCCCCTTCACCCTTCACTTGGTAGACTTGATTGTCAGCAATAGTGACTGGTTTACCTTCTTTCTCCTCAAAGGTGTCAAACCATGATTTGTCCCCAGTCATGTGCTTACTAGCTCCTGAGTCAATGTACCATACAACATCTATCTGGGAAGATGAAGTATGGGTCATGAGCACCTTGTGTGCTCTTTCAGAGTCAGAATCTGAATCGGACCCAGGAGAATCTGAGTCTGAGTTGGAGTCAGCATAAGCAACATGGCCCTTAGGTTGCTTATGTTTCTTTTTGTATTTTTGTTTCTCTTTGCCTTTCTTCTTAGGCGGCTGGTCATTTTGTTGCTTGTTTTTGAACCAACACCTATTGGTGTCATGGTTATTCATATCACAAATCTTGCAATATTGTTTATCTTTTTGCTGATTTTGCTTCCCTTTTCCTTTGGAAGAAGAGCCCCCTTTTTGAAACTGACCTTGTTTCTTACCCTTTTGTTGGGTTGAGAGGGCATTATCTGGCACCTCATATTTTTGAACCTGATTTGCCTCCTCAGTCTGAAGCAAATTTACCAGCTCTACAAATGTTACTTGTCTACCAGAAACGTTGAGAGAAGTGATCAACATTTTGTAGGAATCTGGCAGTGCTCTCAAGATGACTGAATTCAAGATATCATCATCTACTGGTTTTCCCATGGCATTCAATTTGGCTTTCAAATCCGCCACTCTGCAAAGGAATAGATCAACTGTCTCCCCAGAATTCATACTAAGAGTATGTAGTAGAGTTTGAAGATGAAGAATAGTGGACTGATTTTTTCCTTCATACACAGTGATCAAAGCATCCCAAGCTTCCTTACTGGTTTTTGCATCACAAATATGAGGTTGCACCTCATCTGTAGTAGCAAGCAAGATAAACACGAGACCTCTTTTGTCCTTCTTATCCCAAGCATCTTGATCTGTTCTTGCTGTCTGAGGGTGTTTTGTAGTGCCAGTCACTATATCCCATAAATCTTCCATCTGAAGAATGGCTCTCATCTTTGTTTTCCATGGAACAAAGTTTGGACCTTTCAGCAACTATGAATCTGAGAGATACTTGTGAACAGTGGCCATTATGAAGGTTCCTTATATCACCAATTGGTCTCCCTTTCTTTATACCTACCAAATCTATATATCGTAACCACTCAATATATACCTGCCCTTACGTGAGGGAGACTGTAGGTATATATGAATAGTATACCACTCAATATGTACCCGCCCTTACGTGAGGGAGACTATAAGTACATTTGAGAAGCACAACATATTGAATTTTGGTGATACTGAAAGGGCATCGTGTTGTTTATGACACCTACCATAGAAATTTTATTTCGCATGCGTGGGGCGTAACTTCCCCTAAACACTTTGGAAAAACCTTCGTCAAGATTTACGCCTAACAACAATCACGATGTGGGTATGAAATGAAGTGAACAATAGAACTGGTTTGCCTTATTTCTCCTCGATGATTGATAGAGAACAAGCTCAGACGTCATTGTTGCAGCTATATTAGGCGGTGGATACAGTAGTCCAAAGCATGACAACATTACCTGTAAGTGTGGACCAGAGGTATCACAGATACCGAACGCTGTTGTGCAATAAATTGCACAAATAGGTGTATAAATTTGGGGTCTTTTGCCTTTTTTTTTATATGTGATAATTATTTGCAAGAAAGCAACAAAGTTAAGTGCAAAATAAAATCACAAATGCCCACAAATTTTTGAACCTATATGAGGTGTCGGTTTCCACCGAAAATGCACCTATTTACAATACCAATTTTTTTATTGTTTTAGAATTTTATTCCCCCCTTTGTCTTAGATTTTTGCAAAAGGAAAGTGTTGTAATTCCCCCCTCTTTGTTGCAAAAAAAATGAGTAGGAAAAAAATGGGAATAATGCCAATTCTTTAGAAAGCACAACTTATCACTCCAAAAAATGAGGGAGAAAATCGAAGCATTTGGAAAAATACCTCAACAAATAGCCCCTCCTTGTGGCGTGGTGGCAAAAAATTGGTCAAAAATACCCCTCCTGAAGCAATGTGAACACCTGGAGCAACTTTTAGAGCAAAAAAAAAAAAATCAATTTTTGCTTTCAAAAAAAATGTCGCGGGCAGCCATGGTAGGGCGCGGGCAGCATGAACAGTTCAAAAAAGAAGCAAATATCCATGGTGGGATTCGACCCGTGGACCTTGTCCACGCAAGGCAAGCCCAGCACCAACTGCGCTAGAGGGCACGTTGGACAAAGAAAGCACGATCTGTGCTTTGAAAGGCAGCGGGCGCGGAGAGTTGGGAAAAAATCCCAACTTTTATCCCACATGCACTGTGAAATGCATGTGTGGGTCTTCAAAAACCCAACCACGCACGTAATTAGTCGACTGCCTTCGGGCGGTCACCGTTCATATTTTTGTCACCTCGAACTCTGCCCAGTTGTCCGCCCTCTATCTATCCAGTTGTCCGCCCTCTGTCTGCCACGTCGTCAGTCCTCTATCTGCCATGTCATCTCTGTCTACCACGTCAATAGTCCTCTATCTACTATGTCGTCAGTCCTCTGTCTACCACATCAACAGCCCTCTGTCTGCCATGTCAATAGTCCAATCAGAATCTCCTCGGGCCTCGTGCCCTATCAGCATCCAGTCAACCATGTCTCTTGGTTTCCATGTCCTATCAGTAGGGCAAACAGAATCTCCTCGGGCCACGTGTAGCTTCAGCGTTCTGTGCATCTTCTGTCACCTCGGGCCTCGTGCTCGGGCCGCGTATGGCTTCAGCATTCTCTGCATCCTCTGTCACCTCGGGCCTCGTGTGGCTCACCCCTTCTGTTCGCCCAGTCCAATCTGTGGCTCTGGTACCATAAAGAGTTTAGAGTATGCAAAGTATATGAAATGCTCAACAATTGTATTGATAATATGTGATGAATAAATACAAATGAGAAGTGGTTCGAATTCAGTTGAACCACCCGAATTCGTTGGCTAACTACCCAAAACTTGGAGAGCGCATTGGAGGCGCTAATTTTAATTAACCTAATAATGAAATATGCTAACACACACTTCGTATTACTTTCATTTTTATTGTAAGGAGAAGATTTTATGCTACTTGAGAAAAATAAAGATGATTTACTTGGATTAAGCTTGACCTCCTTCATCTTATTTGCTTTAAAATTTGCCTCCCCATATTCCTTTGCTTTAAAATTTGCCTTCCCCTCTTCCTTCACACCTTTAGCTCCTATATTTGAACTTGTGCATTGTACTTCCTCATCCTTCATATCTTTTAATGGTTGATTTGAGTGAACTATAATGACCTTTGTCATATGATGATGTAGAGGGGATTTCCTTGTCACTTTTTGAGGAGTGGAAAATAATTTATTTGACCTAGCTTCTCTTATGATATAATCTCCTTGTTTCATATTGAAGCTACCCTTATGGCCAAAAAAATCCATCTCTTTCTCCATCATTTTCACTTTGCAGTCTCTTACCATGTGCCTAGATTCATGATATTTGCGATATTGAAATGCAATGTTTTAATAATTCACTTCTTGATCCCATTCTCTTGATTCAGATTTAATCCTAATGGATTACGGTAAAGGTTTTGAAATATCCATCGATGACTTTTAGCCAAATTATCATAGGTCCCAATGTTTAGGATCAAATATATTAATTAAATATTTGAGCATTCAATATATGTGGCCAACATTAATAAACAAACATTCATATAAAATAACAACAAAGAAGTAAAATCACCAATATCATTCATAAAATAACATGAAGAAAACCTACAATAGAATTGCTCAAATTATACAAGCTTCAATCTTGTATTCTTCAATATTCAATTCTTAATTCTTTGTTACATTTCATGGAGATTTGTCTCCATAATATAACCTTGGAAAGGTGACTCTTCAATACTTGACTATTGCACTCACATATCCAGGAGATGCAACCTTTTCTATTCTATGCATAAGATAAACCTCTCATGTATCTTGGCTTCTCATCTTGTTACTTGTACACATGACTCTTGACTTTACATTCCCTTGCACACTTGACTCGATTTATTTTTATGACACATTACACTCTTTTACACAATCTACACTTGCAGACATAATTACATGTGCACATCCTGTACATAGACATATAAAGTGGAAATATAAATCATTCTTAAACTATAGACTCACCTAATTTAATATTTACAACTATACCATGAGGTACATTTACATTCCAACCAACCAAATAATGTAATATTTTCTAAAATCCCCTATATTACATTATTTGGTTATTAAAAACTTTAGTCTTCAATCTCTGATTCTTGTTTTTGTTCTTCTACTCTAGTTATGGAACTGCTCAAAATTATGGTATTTACTTATCTTCCTATTTCTTGTATTTTTTGGTTTTCTCTTAATTTTTCTTATCTTCTTTTGTTTTTCACTCTATTCTTCTCTGTCTTGATCTTGATCATGTTTTGTTGTTCCTCAGAAAATATTTCTTGTTTATGAAGTCTTGTTCTCTGCTACATTTATTTTATCACCTATATCATTAGTGCAATTAGAAACTTTTGAATAATCTTCATTTTTTATTATTTTTTAAAACTATCATCAATTTGATCTTCAACTAGAATCCTTATTGTAAGGGCTATAATTTCATTTCCTTCTGTAGACTCTTCTATCTTTTAAATCTCTTGAATTTATTGGACTAAATTGACCTTTTGATTTTTTTTCTCTTGATTGTAGTTGTTTTTGTTGCTGTCCATATTGATATTGAGACTAGTATTGCGTAGGCTGGAAATTCTAAAAAGGTCTATTCATTTGATTTCCTTGATTTAAGGAATTATATATATACAAATTTGTAGCATGACCCTTCGTCCTACATATGTGACAAAATCTTTGTTTCCATCTGAGCTAAAATTTTGATGATGTTGTAGTATTACTTGGTACATTTTCTTTAGATATCAAAGCATTATTAGTCATTTCATCTTTGACTAAATTATCCACTTCATACTCTTGAAGAATATTAACCAAATCATCAAAGGTTGTTTCCTTATTTAACACTTGAAGTGAAGCAACTAAATGTTTTTAGCTCTCTGAAATTGCTCTTAATGTTACTTGAACTAAAAAGTTATCTTCCACTTTTTATCCTAGAGTCAATAATTTATCCTTTATGTCCACTATTCTTTGAAGAAAGAGTTCTACATTCTCTCCACTATGAACCTTCAATAAATATAACTAAGAGTGTAAATTCAATATGGTTGCTTTGTTCTTCCCTTCAAATATTTTACATAGTTTCTCCTAAGCAATTGCTAAAGTATCTGCTTCACTTATGTATGGTTGTATCACATCAATTACCCCAAATGTTATTAACATAAAGGCTTTTGCATCACTTTATTCATTTTTTTGTATTTATCTTTCATATTCAATAACTTCTTTTGTTCCATTCACTATTTACCAAAGTTTTTCTACAATGAGAATTGATTTCATTTTATTTTTCCATGATGCAAAATTAGGTCCTTTCAAAAGTTGTGATTTAGAAAGGAAACTTTTGCTATTTGACATAATGAGACTCATCAAATCCTTTTCCTTTAGAGTAGAAGACCTTATAGCTCCCAAATTTTAATTTTATCAATTTTGCAAATCAAAAAACAATCTTCAAAAAACAAATCCTTTGGAGTAGACAACCTTATCTTTCTAAAAATTCAAATTTATCAAATCGTTAATTTTTCAAAAAACTTTCTCTTCAAAATTGCAAATTGCAAGTATCAAAATTGAAATCAAATTTAAAAAATAAATTAAAAGCAAAATTCCTTATGACTCCTTAATTAAAAATTCAATTTGATTATTTCACTCTAACCTTATAACTCCCTTTTCACTTTCCAAAATTTTCTAAGTCTTATAATCTCTCAATAACTCCAAATCCCACAAATCAAATATATGACTTAGGACTTTATAAGCAAGTCTTAACTTATGCATCAAATATAGAAAGTAGGTTTTAAAAGGGTTTAAGAAATTGATTCCTTACATTTTTATTCTCCAAGACTTGGATTCCACCTCACGTCTACTGCAAACTCTGACTTACTCTGCCCTGGTAGTTACAATTTTCAACCAACGTTGGTGTATGACTCTTCCACATACTATGATGATTGCTTTCTCTAAAAAGCATTATGTGCAACATTGAGTTAATGCAATCAATCATTCATTTCCTTAGCTCAACATGTTCTACATCTTATATGTCATCAAAGCGTTTTGGTTTCTTCAATGTGGTGGTGGCTTGCTTCAAGTTTCTTCAATCTTGTATTTGGATTGCTCTTGACCTCCAATCTTGTCTTTGGATGGCTCTTAACCTTCGATTTGATTTTGAATGGCTCTTAGCCTTTTTTGATGGCTCTTTGCCTCCTCTAAATGGCTCTTTGACCTCAATTTTTATTTGTATAGATCCCAACCTCCAATGCTTTTCTAAATGGCTCACAGTCTTCTCTGAAGGGCACTTTTTGTCTTCTCTATATAGTGCTTTATCTTGGGTTTTTCTTTGGATGGCTCTCAACCTCCAAAATGTTTTTGAATAAATCTTTGTCTTCTTTTATGGTGTTCTATATCGGATGGCTCTTAGCCTCCAATGTTTTTTAAATGGTACTTTAAGACGCTTTATCAAGGCTCTCTTCTTGGTTGTTTTGAAAACATCTTCACTACTCTTTGTGAAACGTTCTGCTTCGTAATTCTAATAAATACAAATAAAATACTAATTGAATGAAATGAATAAATCAAATAAGCCATTTAAGGAGGGCAAAGTCCTGTATCCACTTAGAGAGGGCGGAGTCTCTTGCGAAATATGCGAATGGATAAATGATTATTCGATAATAGATAGTAAATCAACCTACATCTATATATATGAATAAATCAATGAATTGGTGAACAATTGGAAATATAGTCGACTAGCTATATTAGTATTGTAACATGGCTCCCTCCCTCAAAAGCTTTGTGGAAACTACTCTTTGTTTGCCATGTAGCATCGTCTTCTGGAAGGCCTTGCCACTGAATTAGGAACTCTTGAATTTGACATGGTCGATGATGGCATACTTTGGATTGTAGCATTGTTGGAGGTATTTATCAAATTCTCTCAACTTTCAATGGTCAAAATATTTCAAATCACAACGGTCACTTGAGTAGCAACAAGCAAAAGTTGTCACCAAAATTGTTGTAAAATTTATCGTAAAAATTACTAAAAAAACATCGTTGCCAAAAGTCATCAAAAGTTGCTGCAGAAATTGTCACAAAATTTGCTATATAAAGTCGTCGAAAATTGCTGCCAAAAGTCATCAAAATTCGTCGAAAACTGCTGCAGAAACTATCGCCAAATTTTATCACCAAAATTTGCTGCCAAAAGTCGTTGCCAAAAATTGCTACCAAAAAGTCATCATAATTGTCTTGATGTGAAGTTTTAAATTCCAATGACTACTTTGTAATTTGAACAACGACTAGTTTAATTTCGCTTTCCAGCGGCTAAGGGGTAAATCAACAACTCCAAGCTCGGGTTACTTGGCACTTGTGACCATACATACACCACTGTTACTTTATAGATAATACCGTAATACTTGACGCTAACCTTGAGATTTGAATATTTTGAACCTTTATTACACAAGGGTTACTTGGCACTTGTGACCATACATACACCATTTTTACTTTATAGATAATACCGTAATACTTGACACAACACGTGACTATGATGTGTTATTGACTATCCATTATTGACTGTGGACAAGACACTTATGACTTATGGATGACCCACTATAGGACACGAACACAAATCTTGACTTACTACAGATAGAAAACCAAGACTAATACATTTTTCTTGAAGACGGATGACCCCTTAATACACGAGGACAACGAGAATTGGAGGGAAAGCTACAAATACATGGAAAACAAGAGACGTCACACGTGGAGAAATTAACGAGCAGAGGGGTTCGACAGACTGATATGTGGAAAGCGAGTGACGACTCGCACGAATGAATGGACACGGATAATTACGATGTAGAAGGACTAAGGTTTAGGATACGAATTTCAGCGGTTGGATACACGTAGACTTGGAAAACTTTCACGATGAGACATGAACGTAGAAAAGATAAGGTTCACGAATACAACATGGGAACGGAGAACCTAAGTCGTTATAAGTCCGTCCGCACAACAAATGTGGGATGGAATTGCTAATACGATTTAAATACTATGTTGCCAATGGTTATTCCTGAATGATTTTTTTTTGATAAAACTTTACAATATAAAATTTGGTTGCACATTATTGGCTGCTGCGCTAATTGTTGGTTGGAGATATGATTGGCTACCACAAAAAAGAATTGAAGGAGACTGTCTTTTTTAATTTTTTTATTCCACCTTTGATTTTTTGTTGCTTTTTAGACGTGAATTGAAGACCAATGGAAATAAACGTCTTGTGCTTCTATTATCTTGCGCTTCCCAAAACAACTTTGGTGGTTGTTAATGCGATGTTAATGTTCATTATCAACACGAGTACGCACGTTATCAATACGAATTATGCTCACACTTTGGCTTTTGATGACGAATAATTAGGGTAACAAATTGCCAGTAATTGATATGCTGCCTTGTAATGTGCTAATTTTGCTGAAGATCAATTGATACGACGATTGAAGCCCGATAAGAATTTAAATCACTGAAACCGCCTGTTTTCCTTGAATTCGTCAACGGTTTTAGGGTTACTCAATGTAAAATATTTCTCCAAGAAGAAGTATTTAATTTCTAGAAAGCTACCGAGCTGATAATGAAATATATTGTCTGCGAATATTATTGCAAAAAAAGATGTCCAACACCAGACATGGAAACCAAATTTTGCTCCTACTGTCCGAAGGCTGGGTACTAGTTTTTTTTTAATTAATGAATTTGAAAATTTGATAACACCTTCTCAAAAACAATTGTCATCAAACTTTGAAACGTCTATGAATCCAATTTTGAATCTAACGCTAATGTCCAATGGAGATTGGCATCAAAACTTGGAACAGAGGTAAAAGCATGTTTGTAGGTTTCTAGCAAACACTCTATAAGTGACACGAAAACACCAGAAGATTCTTGAAACCAGCAAAGCCTCTAAAAAAAATTCATTGTGTGTTACCAACTTTGGTTGTTTTCAACAATGATCCTTGGTATACTGCGATTTCTGTAGCTGCACCAGATTTTAATTGAAACACTTCTTTTCCCAACAATGCGCAAGATCGAAGCTCTGATACCACTTGAAACGTTCTGCTTCGTAATTATAATAAATACAAATAAAATATTAATAGAATAAAATGAATAAATCAAATAAGCCACTTAAGGAGGGCTGAGTCCTGTAGCCACTTAAAGAGGGCGGAGTCTCTTGTGGAATACACAAATGGATAAATGATTATTCGATAATAGATAGTAAATCAACCTACATCTTATATGAATAAATCAATGAACAATTGGAAATATAACGACTAGCTATATTAGTATTGTAACACTTTGTTGGCAGTATCCACAACAATTTATCCTCACCTTACCAAGGCTCTTCATCTGGTTGCTATTTTGAGAACTCTTCACTGCTCTCTATTGGCAGTTTCAATAGCAATTTGCCCTGGACTTAGTGATTCAATATTGTTGCTTTTTAGCTTTCTCCTCAAGTACTCGTCTACATTCAAATCAACGTTGGAATATTTGCCTTCAATTCTTGAGACTTCTTGTCCTTATAACAAGCAACAAATATTAAAAGATTAAGTAGAAAAATATGACTCTAATGGTCACTTCTTTCAAGTGCAATTTATCAATTCTACTTTCTTTAACATATCTTGGGCATAATTTTCTTTTGATGCTAATTTTTACCTATTAGAAATAATACAATTCTCCAAGATTTTTCTTAGCTTGAATGCCAATCTGGTAGATAATTCTCCAAGATTTGGAATGTCAATCTGATATACAATTCCTCAAGCAACCTGGCTTGGATGAAGCTTTGATACCAGTGATGTATTTTTAGCCAGAATATCATAGGTCCTAATTTTTAGGATGAAATATATTAATCAAATATTTGAGCATTCAATATATGTGGCCAATATTAATAAACAAACATTCATATAAAATAATAATAATATGAAGTAAAATGACCAATATCATTCATGAAATAACATGAAAAAAACTTACAATAGAATTGCTCAAAAAGCATACAAGCTAAAGTCTTGTATTCTTCAATATCCAATTCTTAATTCTCTATTATATTTCATTGAGCTTTGTCTCCATAATATAACCTTAGAAAGGTGACTCTTCAATACTTGACTATTGCACTTCTCATATATTCGAGAGATATGCAACCTTTCCTATTCTATGCATAAGATAATCCTTTGATGTCTCTTAGCTTCTCATATTGCCACTTGTATACATGGCTCTTGACTTTACATTCCCCTCACACACTTTAGTCTTGACTTACGTTCATGACACGTTGCACTCTCCTACACAATTCCCACTAGCACACATAGTTACATGGTACACTTTCTCACTCCTCACACTTGCACACATAATTATATGACACTTGTGTACATCCTACACATAGACACATACATAAAGTGGAAATACAAATCACACTCCTAAACTATAGACTTACACCTAATTTAATATTTACAACTATACCATAAAATATATTTACATTCCAACCAAATATTCTAATATTCTCTAACATCCATGGCAACACATATTCAAGTGTATACAACATACCTCCTCTCCTTTGTAGTTGGTCTTTCCTAGATGAATTCACCTAGAGTATTACTAATACTCCTAAAAGCCTCTTTATTGATAAGTTGATAAGGAAGTCCAAAAAACCTAGTCCATACTAGAAGCCTTTTAATAGTTTCTATCTTCATAGAAAATTTTTCACTCCAAGGTCTTAAATATAATGCATCTTTGCCCCTAAACCAAGGGCCTCCATCTACGATTTTATTCCTTATTTATAAATTGGAGAAAATAACAAGAAAAAACTCTTCGGGAAGAAAAGTCATGGAATAATTTGAATTCAATCCTCACTTCTAAGAATCATTATATTATGCTCAATCATCTCATCCTTGATAATCACTTCTCGTATAGAATATACTACCTAGGCAAAGTTTGTCATAGATTTTCTCTTCCTCTTATTGTTAATTAGGGCATCTAAACTTCCAACTAAAACATCCTTACTTCCAAGAAAGCCATTCTTACTTTTATTAAGGACTTTTAAAAATAATTTTCTTTTCATGTTACATTTACATGTATCTTTTAAAGTCTCCTCTAATCTAAAACAAAAAAATAAGATTTGTTCTTTAGTCTCTTTTGCTTCCTACTTTTTGCTTCTAGTTACTTGCATTCGATTCCGGCTTGCAATATGTTACATCTTTAAGTACAAAAGAATCCAATACACCAGCTTTGTTAGTTGGATACATTTACGCATCTGCGTTTAATATAATTTTAACGCAGGTTTCCTTCACAAATATTCGAAAAGATATCTTTGTTGTATCTCTTTCGGAACCATAACAACAACTTTTGAAACCACCATAACAGGGGAAGCAAATTCCTAGGAAAGAAAAAAAAAGAACTCTTCCCTGAGAAAGATCAGTTCAACGTCAAATGAGAATTTTTCAGCAAGCTTTCCAGAAAGTGAATAAAAATTTTAAGAACAAAAATAATTTCTTGACATCATATCATCAGAGATATGGCCATTGGTTTTTGACAAGTCATTTTCTTTATTATTATTATTATTGCCATCATTGTTAAGATGAGTATCATCATCTCTGAAATGATCAAAGAAGGCGTTACAGAACCATGGCCAGGACTCGTTCCACTGACCTTTGTTGGCGCGGGCTTGCCACTCTTGATCGGCAACCATTTCGTAAGACAGCCCCCACTCGACCATTTCTTCTCTACTGTGGTGAACGGCGAGGCTGTATTCCCCTCCCGTTCCGAGCTGCATCACCCTGATCTCGCAATTCTGAGGGTTGTTGAGGAGCTCGAACTGCTCCGGCGTCCAGTTGAACCACTTCATCAGAAACATCAGCGACATCAGTCCGTGCAAAACGATCACCAAGTTCAGGTCCGAGCTCCCCGAACGGTTTATCCTGTTCATGCCTATGTCTCTCCACATAGATTCCAGAAAACCTGTAAAAAAATTAAAATAGAAATCCATATTATCTTTCCAAATTGAAATTTCCCGACAAATGTTACTCAAAAATAATAATGATCATCCTTTCCATGGCTAACATTCCTGCAAAAGTAAATTCAAATCAGTACAACACTAAATTCAATTCAATCGCAATGGCAACTTCCAAATTTAATCAAACTAGCAAACAAATTACACATTTCATTTTGGATACACAAACTACGATCAAACTAGCAAACAAATTAAAAAATGTGCTTACTGGTAACGCGATCGAACACGTAAGCAGCGGATTCCCCCTCCGGAAACCCGTAGAAAGATGGGCGAAAGCGTTCCCTGGTCTCTTTGATTTCCTTCATACTGTCCTCCTCCTGAAAGTTCCTAAAGTCCTGCTCGCGGATTCGAACCTCCTCCCTCACGCCGATGATGCGCTTCCTCTCAAACGCCCTTCCGATTCCCTTAAGAGTCAAAATGGCCCTTTGAAAGGGCGAAACGTAGAAGTAAACCCTCCAGTCGGGGGACCCTCCCTCTTCGATGATCTCCCGTACTTTTCTCCCGCATTGCTCCGCCTGCTCCATTCCATTTTTCGTCAGTTCGATCTGATGGTCCGGTTTTCGCGTGTACATCGAATTGTCCAAATTTTCTTCGCTCTCGCCGTGCCTCACCAAAAAAATCCTCTGCGGCCGCCTCCTCACAAAATCTTCCTCCGCCATTCTTCTGATCTTAGCCAAAATTAATACCCCTTCAGAATTCAACAAAATCCTTTGTCGGAAAACCCTCTAAAAGACTTTACTATACTTTCTACGAAATCTTTGGTGCCAAACCCCTCCAAATTTAAGAAACTCTGCTATATTTTTATCTTGTGCTTCTGATATGAGGAACTTGATTTTTCACTGTGAAGTTTTATAACCATTGGATAGCTTGAACTGGGAGAAGTTACAGATGGAAAAATGGGAGGGACTGTTGCGCCAAGGACCGGGATGACTCTTTCCGTATTGGTGGTAAACGCGGTCGTTTTCTCATAGGCTGGGGGATCTGACGTGTAAGATTCTGCCAACTGGAATCTCCCGAAAAGGCTGGGAGATCTGACGTGCAAGATTCTGTCAACTGGAGAGATTTGACGTGCAAGATTCTGACAACTGGAATCTCCTGAAAGGCTGGAAAGCCCATGTGCCAAGCGATGTGCCATCCCAATATTTTTATTAAATGATATTAGTTTAATTGGTTATGTTTTTTCAAGAAACTTAACTTTAAATTTTATCAAATAATATATATATATATATATATATATATGATCAATTTATTATAATATTGTTATATGGTAGTGATATAATATGAGTGGGATTGTCTCAAACCCACATAATAATTTATTGACAAAAAAAAATTGACATAGGAAAAATCTCAAGTTGCCTTTGTAATTTTGAATTTAAAGGTGAATTTAAAAAAAGAAAATAAAAGAAGCTTTTTTGTATTATTGTGGGTGCAATTTTGCATTGCTTCATCCACTTTCTTTTTTGTAGGATGATGTTTCCTTTTTTAAGAGTTCGTAAAAGTTTTGGGAATGTTAGTGGACGGGTAGAAGATAGAGACGACGAAAACAGTAATGGGCAGCTACAAGCAGAAGGCGGATGAAAGGATAGTCAAAGAAGCAGGGCGAATGATGGAACGGGCGAATGATTCACCCTTTGCTTCGGGTGGAACTATCCGAAAGACCTGCCCACTTGTTGGGCGGATATTTCGACCAACACGAACGAAGATAACGTAAAACCTCGTCCATAGGAAGGATGGAAACTTCCTCCCATTATTGGACGGAACTCTCATGCGTAAATTGGGCAAAACTTTGAGTAAGTGATCACCTTCCTTTCTGATGACTTTGCAGGTGGAAAGCAAGACACATGAAGTAATCACCCAACACGTAAACTCCTGCCATTGCCTGAAATTCAAATAGAAGTACTCATTGTTGCAGCTATTTAGTCCCAAGCGATCGTACACAAAAGTGACTGATTAGAAATGCGTTGCTCCTAAGGTGATTAATTCTAGGCATTCACCACCTAACCAAAGGACCATCGACTAAGTAAAAGGATAGGGTAGATGAGAATTAATGAATTGGGTAGAAATATCAGTAGTTCCAAGGGCCTAGATCAACCTGAACGCATCTACCTCCCAGAAGATCACCGCCATCCCGAGGAGCAGTGTACTAGCTGAGCGCCTGTCTTCTCCAAGTGTTGTCTTCCTGCCTAGCGCCATTAATGTTTGAATTTTGAATTAATGTAAATTACCTATAAATAGTGGAATGTTGGTCATTCTTAAGGGCAACTCTTTAGCCATTAAAATTCATATGTAAGATTTTCACCACTTTATAAATATAGACAATCACTGTTTGGTCTCTGATTTTACCTTCATATCTTTGTATTGAATGTATGAATGTTTATTTCTGCTTTGGTCAATTAAGTGGTTTCATATAATTTTGAAATCTAGATTTTATGGGATTCACTTAGTGGCTATGGAATTTGCATTCGTAACATGGGTTGAGGGTTTATTTTTGCTAAATTTGGTTAGAAGGGAGCACTCTAATACTGCATTCTAGATTTCATGCACCTACTCGTTGGTTTTGGAATTTGCTCTCCACTCCCCACTTCGAAACCTTTAGTGAAGGTATAGTTGGCTAATTTGTTAGGTGTTAGGTATGTGTTTCCACCTGAGGTACAATGCCTGCATGTGTCTTGATGCGGCTATACCTGTCCTTATGAGTTCTGGTTACAACCATTTTTCATTCTCTTTCCCCCCTTTCCTCTTTTTCCTTTTGTGGTGTAGCTAGCTGGAACCACCGTAGAGGAACCGACCTTATCCAGAGATCGATCGCCCTGCCTTGGCTCAACGACCGTTCGATGTTGGTGCTGGTCCGTCCCCGCCCTCCGTGCGGTGCTGGATTTTCAACCAACAATTTTGGTAACTTTGTTGGGAAACTCATCAAGTTTTCGTGCTTCAGGAAGTCAGAGTTTGGTGACACTATGATTTACCCATATCCTCTCAAATCACCTGACAACTCTGACTTGTGCGGTATTTCCAAATCATGAGATCAATCACCTTCTTGTGCTGAAAGATCCAAACATCTCGGAGGACTCAAGGTTTGATGAACAACCTTGACCTTGCTAGCGATGATAGTATGTTCATCTAGCGACTCCGACTCTAATATAAGAATTGGGACTTTTGAAGATTGGTGCCGATATGGCTTAGTTGTGTTACCCCTAGTGGGATGACATCGGTCCACTAAACCTCCAATGTTGGCATAATATTTCCAAGCGTGCCTTGGAAACCTTGTCCAAATATAATGGCACCATGGGAATTGCCCGAGAGCATATTGAGGATGTTGTCACACTAGCGCCCCTCCATGGTATTACTCACGAAGATGTCATGATCAGATTTATAGTTGTCTCTCGAAGGAAGGGCATTACGGTGGTACAAAACTCTCAAGCAAAAAAGTATTTGCTCATGGACGGATCTGGCGGGAGCACTTATTGATACATTTGACGGCTTCTAGGACCCCTTTTAGCTTTTGATGCGACTCTCATTCATTAAGAGGGCACCTTCTGAGGGCATCATGAACTCCAATGTTCGATTTCATAGGAGATGGAAAAGGATACCTCTTGAATACCAACTGTCCTCTGCTCAGGCTCACTTGTACTATGTTTGAGCCTTTGACCCGAACATAAGCCTCCTCCTGCTTCAATATGAGGAAAAGAGATTCTCTCAAGTCTTTTAGAAGGCTATATGGGTAAAGTAGATCCTACTTCAAGCAGAGAAGAAGCCTTAAGGAGATTTCGCCCTTCTTATTCTCTCTCCGCCCGCTGCCACCACCACTCCAATCACACAATTCCCACAACGACAACCATATAATTATGTGCAAGATTTATGGTTGCAGTACGAAGCATGCGTGACAAAGTTTCTCCCCAGCCAGCATAGGGAGTATGCAAGCACATTCCCAACAACAAATAACTTCAACGCTTGCAGCTTCCTCTAGCAATAGGAGAACCTGGACCAACACAAGGACCTGATGGCAAGCTCTGTATGCGAGAAGGGCACATTTTTGCATCCTTTTTGTATCCTGGTGCGGAACAAGCCAGAAAACAACCATGATCCAAGCAACATACCAAGTCAGGAGGTTGGTCCTAAAGAGATCTCGTTGGTAGGATCATCGAGAGAGAAGTCCTGCTGTCACACAAGGACATCGAAGAGACACGTTCTAGAGAGTCCATGACAGGTGGACCCTCAAGAATGGCGGTATTGGAGCCTGTTATCATATCAACTAGTACCCAAAAAGGGATCCCATGTGGTAAATATTTGGGCCACACTAATCATTGACTGCATGCGTGATGATTTGCCACGTCATATCTGGGATATGACTTGGCAAGCTTGGGAAAAAGGCCAGCCGAGCTTTCAAGAGCACCTAAAGTACAATGTAATCTGGTCCGAAAATTGTAGATTTACTGGGTGATTTATCAAAGCTAGTTTTGGGGTGGTGGCATGTCTATCATGTCGTAGTTTTATGTAAATAGACCGACTATTAAACAAAATTGCAGAAGGCACATGACAGAGCAGCAGGATATCATCAAGCTTTTGGTGACTCAGTTTTGGCACACTTTCTAAAAAGTAGGTAGGTTGCAAAACATCCTCCCTCGTAGTTTGTGTTTCCCTTATGTTTGCCCTATGTTTTGTATTGTCATGACCTCATTGCCCAATGGATTATGGTCTCAAATATTGGCATTTATTTCGCGTAATCCTTAGAAGGATGGCTCGCTACATGTGTAGCTAGCAAATTATGATTCTATAAGATCATGAAGTGGGCAAATTTTAGATCTGCCCAATCCTTTGCATCAAAATTTTGGAAAACATTGCTCATTCATCAACTAGATGGGAAAATGATCTATAAATAGGTCCCCAAGAGTAAAAGCAACATAAGAAGTGCAAGGTCAAAAGATGAAAAGGTGCTGCAATTGAAGATTCCTTGAAACTTTGATGATGAGCGAATGATCCTCTTACTCGATTGCGTCCGAAAGAAATGTTACATCAAGGTTGATAAATGCTCTTGGTATTTTGTCTATTCTTAAATGAGCCTAGATCCTTGGTGGGGTATGTTTATGGGAAGTTTATCTATGGGGGTGTCCCATGAACCAAGTAGTTTCTCATGCCTATACCATGGGATAATCCCAAGGTCACCTTCCCTTTCGTTTCTTTTACTTTTTTGTTTCTTCTCCTTTTTTTCTTCTTCCTCATGGTGTCCCGTCATGTTGAGTGTTCCACATCATTTGCTTGTTTGTCCTCCCTTCCCTCTTTCTTCCCCTATCCTTATGCTTGAGGGTTTTTTAAATTTCAGTCTCTGGGTCCTCCTTTTTGCAAGGGAAAAGTCCTTGTGAGTTGCTAAGTGTGTGGGTGCAATTTTGCATTGCTTCACCCACTTCCTTTTTTGTAGGATGATGCTTCCCTTTTTAAGAGTTCAAAGTTTTGGGAACATTAGTGGACAGGCATAAAATAGAGATGACGACAACATTAATGTGTGGCTACGAGCAGAAGGTGGATGAAAGGATAGTCAAATAAGCAGGGTAGATGATGGAATGGGTATATTATTTACCCTTTGCTTCGGGTGAAACTATCCAAAAGATCTTCCCAATTTTTGGGTGAACATTTTGACCAGCACAAACGAAGATATCGTAAAACCCCACCCACAGGAAAGATGGAGACTTCCTCCCATTATTGGGTAGAACTCTCATGGCAAATTGGGTATAACTTTGAGCAAGTGACCACCCTCATTTTTGATGACTTCGCGGGTGAAAAGCAAGACAAATGAAGCAACCTCCTAGCATGTAAAATATTGCCATAACTTGAAATTCAAATAGAAGTACTCATTGTTGTAGTTGTTTAATCCCAAGCGATAATACATAGAAGTGACCGATTTGAAATGCGCTGCTCCTAAGGTGATTAATTTCAGTCATTCACCACCTAACTAGACGACCATCGATTGAGTAAAAGGATGGGTAGATGAGAATTAATGAATTGAGCAAAAAAGTGAGTAGTTTCAAGGGCTCAGATCAACCTGAACACATCTACCTTCTTCCAGAAGATCACCACCATCCCGAGGAGCAGTGTACTAGTTGAGTGCCTGTCTTGTCCAAGCGTTGTCTTTCTGCCTAGCGCCATTACTGTTTGAATTTTGAATTTAATGTAAAATACCTATAAATAGTGGAATGTTGGTCATTCCCAAGGGTGACTCTTTAGCCATTACAATTCATATGTAAGGTTTTCACCACTTTGTAAATATAGACTTATCACTGTTTGGTCTCTGATTTTACCTTCATATATTTGCATTGAATGTATGAATTTTATTTCTGCTTTGGTCAATTAAGTGGTTTCATATAATTCTGCAATCTGGATTTCGTGGGATTCACTTAGTGGCTTTGGAATTTGCATTTGTAACATAGGTTGAGGGTTTATTTCTGCTAAAGCTAGTCGGATAGGAGTGCTCTAATTCTGCATTTTGGATTTCATGCACCCACTCACTGGTTCTAGAATTCACTCTTCGCCCCCCGTTCTGAATTGTTTAATGAAGGCATAGTTGGCTGATCTATTAGGTGTTAGTTTTGTGTTTCCGCTTGAGGTGCAATGCTTGCATGTGTCTTGATGCGGCTATACCCGTCCTTGTGAGTTTTGGCTATGGCCATTTTTCATTCTCTTACCCCCTTTTCCATTTTTCTCTTTCGTAGTGTAGGTAGATGGAACCACCATAGAGGAACCGAACTGCTCCGAAGATTGACCGCCCTGCCCTGGATTGACGACCATTCAATGTTGGCGTTGGTCCATCCCCGTCCTCCACGTGGTGCTAGATTTTTGACCAAAAATTACTTATAGGCAAGTGAGAAAGCTACATCATTGACCCTTCTAAGAAAATAGGGCTTTCATCCAAAATTTTATAAAATAACAACTATGTCTTAAGTGTGTTATGCTAATACAAGGAAAAAGAAATATGTGACTTTCTTCTAAGTCACTACATTCACGAATTAGAGTTGTTGACATTGATATGGAGTATACGATAGAGATCTTTCCTAGTTTTCTACGTCCACTATCGTGGAGGATCTCCATAACAAGTCAAATCCTCATGGTCTAAATCCCAATTCACCATAACATCTACAATCATATTTTATTCTCGAAGAAACTCTACTATTTTGAATCAAGACTAAAAGACATGTATCTTTCCAATCATACTTTGTAACTTCCAATATTGAGACAAGGTCCTGGTAGGCACCTTTAGTTGATTAATGGTTACTTGTGAATTTGATTTTACTTATACTATAAACCAACTGACCTTAGTAGCTTCTTGTAGGCCATGAAGGATAGCACATGCCTTTGTTAGATTGTTGGGAGGACATCAATATTCTTCGCAAAATAAAAAACATGAGTACCATTTGAGAGTCTTCTTATACCTCTTATGCTTGCCCTTCTAGGTTATCTCTTGATGCACCATTAATGTTAATAGTTCCCATAACTCTATGAAGGACTTGCCATTTTCCATCCCTATGAATAGTAGGCCAAGGACCCTATGGATGCCTACGTATCCATTCATCCATAGGGAGTTGAAGCTTAGAGAGAATACTGTGCCATTGTTGAGATACCATGGAGGGGGACTTCAAAGTATGAAGGGTAGTTTCCTTGATATTGGCTATAGTATTTTCCCAAATATGTTGGACATTATGGCGAGTTGATTTAAATATTTTTTTATTTCTTTCTTTCAAAAGATTCCAAAGCATCAAAGAGATGCTAACCAAGGCCATCTCATTCATTGAGTTGTCAAATACATTCACCTTGGACCAAGTCCTCCATACCTACTTGAGGGAGTTGAATTGAAGGAGTCTTAGATCTAAAAAGGTTTCTAATGAATTACATAATTAATTGGTCAGGGAACAAAAGAAAAAAAATGAGGTCCCAAGTCTCGTTCTCTACATAACATAGCTATCATATAAACAGACTAGAAAAACCATGTTTCAACAATTGGTCTCCTATAAGAACCCTCTTGCAAAGGAGCCAGATAAAGAGTCTCACTTTAGGCCAAGTTAAAACTTACTAAATCTGGTTGAAGACATCACCGAGTGGATTTCCCCCGTGGTAAGTGAGGGATGAGTATCCTAAAGCTACAGTATACACACTGTTAGAATGTGAGCCTCATCCCAGTTTATCTTTGTATTTTGATCAAAATAGCAGTTGACTTATAAGAACATTATGAATAGCCTCATTAATAGCCTTCATTGCTAGGATTGACCAACCACTTACTAGAATCTAGACTCTATCCTCCACATTCCTTTCCACATAGTTTTTGTACTAATATGATATCTTTATCCATCCTCGACTATGGAGTTGTTCCATAAGGTCTTGCCATTCTAGAAATTCTTGAGGCATTCCCCAAGCATCCATATAGAAATGTCCTTTATGGTCATTCCCCACTATCTAAAACAATTACAGTTTGATAATTGTCTCCCCTATCCTTAGTACGCCAAGAACCAAAGATCCTCGTCAAGGAAGTTTATATCTACTAAAAACTTTTGTAGCTTGATTTTATACATACTTGGATTTTAAGATTCATGTCCATAACTCATTAGGGGGAATGATGAACCACCAATATAATTATGCTTCCAAGGCTAAGTTATTTTTAATTGTTGATGAGAGGTCCAAACATCCCTCTTTTTTTGGAATCCCACTTCACTAGAGCTGACCTATGCTCTGCTTTTGCTTCACTTCATAAGAACCTTTGATTAGTCTTGTCCAAATTTCTCATTACATCCTTAAAAATATTTAAGATAGAGGAAACATAGATGGGAATAGATTGTAAAATTGATTTAACCAAAGTGAACTTACCTCCAATGGAAAGCCACCAATTGGTCTAGTTATTCATCCTACTATGTATCTTCTATATCAACCACCCCCATTCTTCCTTTTGTTTGGAAACCTTTAATGGGACTCCTAGATAAGAGATTGGAAGAGATGTTTGTCTAAAATTAAAATATTTAAAATCATGATCTCCACTCTAGCAATGCAATAAAAGAATATGATTTTAGATTTGTCTTCAGTAATAAATCATCCTTTGGCTTCCAAAAAGAGGTTTAGAATTATTTTGAATTTGGAGGCTTTTGATGTAGTAGCACAACCCATCAAGGTCAAGTCATTTACAAATTGTAAGTGAGATAGTGAAGAGGTTGTTGAAGCACATTTGATTTCTTAAATGGATTCGTTATTCCTTTTCTTAGAGATAAGATGGCCTAGATATTCTACCAAAAAATGAATAGATAGGGGTAAAGAGGATATCCTTGGCATAGTACCCTGGAATTAGTAAACAAAGGAGATGGAATACCATTTATCATAATAATATAAGAGATTGAGGAAATAGTGCCTCTAATTTAGTCCACCCAATCTTGGGAGAAGCCAAAATTCCTCATGAATTAAAGGAGAAAATCCTAGTCTAGCCTATCATAAGCCTTAGAGAGGTCCAAATAGAAAAACATGGAGGAGGATCTTTGTGCTTGTATGCAGTGAAGGGCCTCTTGGACAAGCCCTATTTCATCTACAATTTGTCTTCTCCCCTTACATCCTCCTTGCTTTGGTAATATTAATACAACGAGTAAGGGTTTCAACCTTTGAGCTATCACCATCATAATAATTTTGAGAATATTACATAGAGCTATGAGTTTAGATTCAAAAATTTGATCTGCCTCTTGGGACCTAGGTATAAGCATAATGTAGGTTTTATTGAATTCTTTCAAAACTAACTTTGCCACACACACTTCCTCTACCATTGCAAGTAAATGATACTTGAGAAGGTCCTATAATTCTTGGAAGAACTCAATGGGGAAGCCATCCAATCCAAGTGTTTTTCCTTTTTTTCTAACTTGAAACCCACATTACTTCATCCATAGAGACAAGAACTATCAATACCACATTATTCTCTTCGTTAATAAGGCAAGGGATTCCGTATAGAATTTCCTCTTGAGCCCCAGAGTCTAGGGGGACTGTAGAGAAAAGTTTCTTGAAGTAGTTAGTGGCAAATTTTCTCATCCTATTCCAAGAGTAAATTGGATCTCCAATGTTGGTATTCAAGGAGGGCACAAAGTTTGAGGATCACTAGACTAGAAGATATTTATGGAAAAAAGTAGAGTTTTTGTCTCCTTCAACCACTGGATCCTAGATTTCTATTTCCATAAGAGCTTCTCCCTCCTTTCCCATTTTGCTAACTTGGAAGAGACTTGGATTTCCTATTTGTTGAGTTCCTTTGTAAGTCCGAAGGAGTGAATTTAAGCATTCACTTACTTTAGTTAGAAAGCCAAACTTACCTTTTTAGCCCTCACATCCTCGATCTCCTTCTGATTTCATTTGTTAATTTTGATTTTGATGAACTATTTTTTGACAAAGTAACACATCTAGTTGTCGTATCTTGGATTTCCTTCTCTCCACCACTAAAGAACTAATGGCCTGAAGGAGGTATCTTTAAATCAAATAAGCTAGAATTAAAGGGTGAGTAACTCCTAGTAGATTGTCAAAGATGTAGCAAAATAGGCCAATGCTTTGAACCCACATTATTAAGGATAAGATATTTTAGAATTACTTCTAGAGAGAGGTCATCTTTTCAAAGTGCTCTAGGATGCATGTGGGTCCTTTTCATTTGTTTTTTCATGTCATAAATTAGTTATCGAGCTTGACATAAATCATGTGGACATGACTCAAGTGCTCATGTATTAAATTAGTCATAGTGTCCAATGTTATCATCCCTTCCATATTTTTATATAAGGAGAGAATGGTGTTCAAATCTCCTCGGATAATTTGGTTACTAGTAAACTGAATCCTGAGATGTCGGATATAGTCTCACTACCTTTGTTTATCCTTTATAATAGTGGTTGCATATATGTTAAAACATGAGTTGTTGATCCTTTTACCTCCATTGCCCTTAAAGTCCAAGGATGCCCCAACTTCCTACAGTTGCATGCACCACAAAATATTTTAGATCTCATAGATAGAAAATCCCACTTGATGCTCCTTGAGAGCTAATAGATTCTACCCGATATGTGGGCCATAATTTTATAACAAATGTCTCCATCTCTATTAA
Source organism: Wollemia nobilis (assembly GCA_028583015.1). Taxonomy (NCBI): domain Eukaryota; kingdom Viridiplantae; phylum Streptophyta; class Pinopsida; order Araucariales; family Araucariaceae; genus Wollemia; species Wollemia nobilis. Next base: position 16,040,594 of record JAQPPZ010000541.1, read on the forward strand.
TAACTTAGTCTCTTGAAGAAAGACTAGGTTTGAATTATTTCTCTAAATCATCCTTCTAGTTTCATTGTGCTTGAGAAGACTACCTTTTATCCTTGTTACATTCCATGAAATGAGTATAATGAGGAAGGGTGGATTAATATTCTGGTGATAGGAGTCACCTTACCCTCATAGATAAGAGTTTCCTCTTATTTTTCTAGGTGGTATTGATTGGTCTATGTCTCACTTTCTATTTGGTCCATCTTCATTTTCTTTAGTTTTTTTGTTGTAGACCAAACAGATCTTGGGCAAGTCCTCCTTCATGATCCTTTGTGTATACCACCATGGCCCTCCCTAAAAAACACATTCTTGATCCCCTCCACACTCAAAGAGTACTAGAAAATAACTATTAGGATAGTGCGATATGAAATTCTCCCTTAGTACATTAGTTCCTATATGCCCAGTCCCTAAAGGATGATAGTTGGGGTCTAGATCCCATGAATATACATATCCGACATTTCCTTTACACATCCTCTATGCCCAAGTTGAGCTATCGAGGATCCACCTGCCGCTTTCATGCATTCATTGTCATTCTTCCTAGGGTCTATACACGCGATTCTTAGAGTCCCACAAGGAAATTTGGCAACGACATCATCCAAGCATCCTCCACCTCTCAATCATATTGCATCCAAAAAGTAAGGTTTTAGGGGGAAGGTATCCTCCCCTCTACCACCACCATGATAGAGCTTCAGAGGTGTCCAAAACCCTAATCCAAACTATAGATTAAAGATACAATGCCAAACAAAAGATAAAGAAATCACGATAAAAAGTAATGCAGAACACAGTTGTACAAAATAAACGATTTTTATTAATCAATGGAGTTTAGAAACTCCTTTTAAGTACAACAGGGCCTGTAACCCTTTTCGTGATACAGATATTACAATTTATGCTAGGGTTCTCCGAAACCCTAGCTGGCACAATGTGGTGGCGTCTCCGAAGAAGGTATCCTTAACCTCAATAGAATGAGTGGGCTTCGTTGTATCCTTTGGCTCGGACCACTCCAGCTTAAGCAGCTGCTATCAACAAGTCAGATCTGTCATTAAAATCCTGCACACATTAAAAGCATCGAAGAGTTAGAAACTAATATGAGGGCTCCACTGTGTGAGCCCTCAGAAACAGCCTAAAACCCTAAAAAAAAGGAATGAAATGCAGAAACTAACAACAGATTAATAAAAGAAAAGAAGTTACTTGCTTTAAACTAATTTATACCTGTTTCCTGTTAACGCGGCGAGACCAGGCGGCACCTAGAAGAGTTGGGACTGTCAAATCGGCTGCAGAAGGCGTCCTGGTGCACTCGCTGAACGCCCGCGTGCTTCTGGATTGGGGTTGCAGACGCCGGTCTACGTCTGAGACTGCGGGTAAACGCCCGCGGGCACTTGCGACAAGAATGGGGGATTCTGCAGAGTGTTGCAGAAGGGATGGCGGCGAAGTTGGCGACGGATGCGGTGATGAATGGCAATTGATGCGGCGAAAAGGGACTGCGAAGTTAGCAGAAGAGATAGCTAGGGGAGAGATAGAAGATATCCGAGATAGCACATAGGAGATAGCAGAAAAGAGATAGCCTTTGAGCCATCAAGGTGACTCAATTTATAATCTACTCTTAGGGCACACTTTAGGGTTTTAACGACACTTTGAACGTGTGGCTAAGATTAAAGTGGATCCAAGGGTAGAGAATAAATCTAGGTTGTGAAACGGATTAAGATGGATGGACGAATGAGATTAAATGAAGGATGGACGGCTCAGATTAAATCACTTAAAGTATCTTTATATATATATTAAAATATATTAAAATATTAAAAAATATATATAAATATTAATTTAAATAAATTTGGGAATGAAAAATGGCGAGAAAGGTGAAATTGGGCCAAATAATGGCGGGAAGGTGAAATTGGGCCAAATAATGGCGGGAAGGTGTGGATTTGGGCCAAATAATGGCGGGAAGGTGGATGAATGACACGTGGCTGACAGGAAGGTATAGATGACTTACAAGTGGCCAGATTTTGGTGTCTACAGATGCCCCTTTTGAGCCGCTTTGTGTGAAGACACAATGCAACACAAAAACTTAAGACACCTGAAAAGTTGGATCAGACGCAACTCTCTCTCAAGACTAAAGCACAACTTTGAAGACCAAAGAATAAAAGAATATTTAAAATTTTATCAGCTTACCCCCTCAATTGGCGAGCGAGAATGGTTCTCACGAGCCAATTGGAAGAAATTCGAAAGAAAATGAACCGTTTTTGCCCCAACGGTGAAAAAAAGGGGTTGGTGTATGAACCATCTGTTTATGTCCCAACAGAATAGGGGTTGGTGTACAAACCAAAAAATAATATGATTGAAGACGATATGAGTGATGTGAAAGATGGACCGTTTTCTGCCCCAATGGTTATAAAGGGATTTTTGCCAAAGTGTAAATTCCATGATCATGTAAGATGAATTCCACTATAGGAAAATTAGAAATTGATAACGGATGCCCCAACTCCTGTGTGTGCATCCATACTGTTGATGAAATTGCCTTGTTGGCGCCATTGATATGTAGAGATGAAAGATGCATGAAAGAGTCCAGAACTCAGAGATGCTCCTAGTGACTGTATGGATAATTCCTCGGGTCGGAACCAATCAACCTAGGTAGCCTCGATCTCTAGCAAGACTTAAAATAATGATGATATGAAAGATTGTCCATGTTTAAGGCCCCATGAACTAGGCCATCAATGACAACTGTTGAGCAAATTAATCTTGGTATGAGGTCACTTGAAAAGTAGAATACCCAAAATTGATTTCCAATTTTCAAACAGTGAAATAATTGATGATGATAAATGGTAAGTGTCCTTATGGTGGTTTAATCCTCTTACCGAATTACATGGATTCAAATCGCTGCAATCGCCAAGGTGATAGAATATACCACTAGATACGAGGTTTACTTTAATTTGATTTGGCAAAAATATGCATGATGAAAGAAGAATGAATGAAATTGACAATAGATCAGAAGAATTGATGATTGTGGTTAATTTTGTGAAGGTTTTGAATATTTTTAACCCAATTTGTAAAACAATGATGAATGATGCGCTTTTTGAGCGAAATGACAAAATTTGTGTCCAAAATTGTTGTAACCTTCACAAAATGTTTTATTATGATAAGAAGAATGGATGAATGCAATTTGATGAAATTTGGAGGAGGTAAGCTTCAATTTTGCAAGTTTTGTTCCTTTATTCAATACTGCCACCAAACGCCGGTCTGCATTTGGGGGTGGCAGAGACGCCCGTCGATGTTTAGGCGCTCTGCAGACGCAACACTGCATCTGAATGCGCCATGAAATGCCCCACTGCGTTTCAGGGCGCCAAAACCAGCTATTTAAATAGTTTCAGCGAGAATTTCGCTCATTTGTGCGTTCGAGCTTGAGAGAAGTGCATCTGGGGGAGTGGAGTGAAGTGAAAGGTTGTGTGGAAGAGTGAAGCACGCGGAAGCTATGACGGAGATGGGAGCGGATGCACCAGTGTAGCCAGCTAAGGTATTTGTTCATTTAAGCAAGTATTTATTATGTGTTTTTTTTTTTTTTTTGGAAAAATTTGTAACCAATTTTTGTTTTGTTGTTTTGCAGCTTAGGGTGTTAGAGGCACGACACCGATTCTCCCCTATCATTCCGGGGATGAGGAGGTCGTTGTCCCAGGCACACTGGGAGATATTGGAGGCAGTGGGACTAGCGAAGGCATCCCGATTGGAGGTAGTGAGTCTAGGCACACCACTAGGTCTAGGGCTCCTACTATGTCTCAGGGGTCCTCTTTTGATGGTTAGCTTAGTGCTTAGATGCACTCTTTATGAGCCTTGGTGCCCTATTGTATATTGTAGCCTTTTGGCATTCATTGTACAGCTTGACCTTTATACATATATATATACATGGCTTTTATTTATTTGGTGTTTTACTCTCTTTTGTGTGAATGCCTATGTTTTTGTGATGCATGTTTTTATATGTTTTAATGTTTTTGATGCATATGTGATGGAATGGAATGCAAACTTATAGATGATTAATGCGAGACTAAGTATATAACGTGCAAATCTATGGATGATTAATGCAAGACTAAATTAATGAAATATGCACTAAGAAGCACTCATACTTTTAGATAGTTAGATTTAGCCAACTGTTATCATAATTGTTTAATCAGGGGCACCGAACTTGGTAGCTTGTGAATGGATGACGTATGGAATGACATGAATATGGAAGAAGATATGGAGGTTGATAGGGAAGAAGATATGGAAGACTGTTTTACAAAGACTCAAACATGCTAGTGGTATCAAACAAACTTACTAATACTGCCTAATTCAACTAGGACCAAATGTGTGTGCATGCGAGTTCATTAACCAAATCAGAAGCATGGTAGTGACTCTAGGCAATCAAAAACCTATGTGTGTGCAAGTGTGTTCATTAACCTCATCTTGCATAAATTAGGTAACCCTGTTAGGTAACCCTGTTAGGTAACCCTGGTGCACTCGCTGAACGCCCGCGTGCTTCTGGATCAAGGTTTCAGACGTCGGTCTGCGTCTGAGACTACGGGTAAACGCCCGTGGGCACTTGCGACAAGAATGGGGGATTCTGCAGAGTGCTGCAGAAGGGATGGCGACGAAGTTGGCGACGGATGCGGCGATGAATGGCAATTGATGCAGCGAAAAGGGACTGCGAAGTTAGCAGAAGAGATAGCTAGGGGAGAGATAGAAGATATCCGAGATAGCACATAGGAGATAGCAAAAAAGAGATAGCCTTTGAGCCATCAAGGTGACTCAATTTATAATCTACTCTTAGGGCACACTTTAGGGTTTTAACGACACTTTGAACGTGTGGCTAAGATTAAAGTGGATCCAAGGGTAGAGAATAAATCTAGGTTGTGAAACAGATTAAGATGGATGGACGAATGAGATTAAATGAAGGATGGACGGCTCAGATTAAATCACTTAAAGTATCTTTATATATATATTAAAATATATTAAAATATTAAAAAATATATATAAATATTAATTTAAATAAATTTGGGAATGAAAAATGGCAGGAAAAGTGAAATTGGGCCAAATAATGGCGGGAAGGTGTGGATTTGGGCCAAATAATGGCAGGAATGTGGATGACTGACACGTGGCTTACAGGAAGGTATAGATGACTTACAAGTGGCTGGATTTTGGTGTCTACACAAACCATAAGAGGACTACACAACTCTCTCTTCTCACATAAATATTTTTTTAATAAGCTATGTGTGGCTTCTATTTGGGGTCACTCCCATTACAAAAATAAAATATTACATTGCTCTCATTACATTTCTAACAAGTTAATTAAAGCATATCCAACTTTACCTTTTGATCAAAGATATTCTTCATTTTCCTTTCTATCAATCTTCATCTTCCTCAAACTGCTAAGTTTCCACAATCAACTCCTTTTATATCAGATGCCTTTTGAAATTTAAATTTTTCCAAGATGAAATTCAACACCGCTAATGGCTAAAATATTTGTTGTCCAACTTCTGTATCTATAAATATCTTGTCTATGACAACCTCACATTTCTTAATATCTTTTCTTAGGGTTCTTATCCATTCCTCTAATATTTCAAGATGTTATTATCATTGTTATTTTTTTTATTTGTGGGTTTAGCCCCAATTCTTGTTAGTACTTGTGATATTTGCTTTTGTTTCCTCATATCAATATCCCTCTAGTTTGTTTTCTCTGTGTTTTTGCTTCTTAGGCCTTCCTCTCTTTTTTTCATTCCTAACAATACTTTCAACTTCATCAATCTCTTCAATATTCTCATAGTGCTCATAGTAAGACTTATCATCTTTAGGTTTTCCTTGTTCTCAAGGATTTGAAGTGCAAGGAATAACCTCAAAATCATAATCTTTTTTTTGTTGCCCTAGAAATCCTAAAATGCAAGGATGCTCTTCTGTAGCAATTACCTTCTTATTCTGCTCTAAAAAACCTAAATTATTATGGGTTTCCTCCATCCTTATTTCTTTATTATGCTGCTCTTGAAACCTTGACGTAAAAGGTATAACATCTTCATTCCTATCACTCTTATTACTTGGAGAGGATTTTGTACTACTTGAGAAAAATGAAAATGATTTACCTGGAATAAGCTTGACCTATTTTGTTGTCTTTGTTTTAGGATTTCTCTCCACATCTTTTTTGCACCTTTAATTCCTTCTGAACTTGCCAAATGATACGGTAGATAGAATTACTTTACCTCTTCTTATAAAGTGGAATACCTTGATCAGATATAGCTTCTATTACTGTATGATTTACTTGCTTCATATTGAAGTGTATCTCATGGCTATAATTTTTGATCTCTTTCTTCATAGTTTTCACTTTGCAAACTCTTGCCATGTGTCCAATCTCATAACAATTGTGGCAACAAAATGCAATATTTTCATAATCTACTTGTTGATCCCATTCTCTTGATTTAAATTTTATCTTAATGGATTGTGGTAAAGGTTTTGAAATATCCATAGCAACACATATTTGAGTATATATAGCATAATTTATTCCTTAGTAGTTAGTCCTTCCTCGATGAATTCTCCTAGGTAATTTCCAATATGTTTTAAAATATCCTTATTTATAAACTGATATGGAAGTCCAAAAATCCTAACCCAAACTAGAAGTTTCTTATAGTTTCAGTCTCAACTTAAAAATTTTCATTCCATGGGCTTAAATAAAGTGCATCTGTTCCCCTGAACCATGGCCCACCAACCATTATTTTATCTCTAATTTTTGAACTAGAAAAGATGATGAACAAATTTTTTTTAGGAAGAAAAGTCAAAAAATAATTTGAATTTAATCCCCACTTCCTCTTGATCCAATTCTGAATCTCCAAAAACCCTATCCATGATCTATGGAGCTTACATGTTTACCCTCTAATTTTAAGAACCATTATATCATGCTCAATCATCTCATCCTTGATACTCACTTTTGGTGTAACATATGCTACCTAGATTCTGGATCGAAATTGCCATGTATTCGCTCTTCTGCTTATCTCCAACTTTGGCCTCCATACTTCCAACTAGGGCATATTGACTTCCCATTAGGGCTTTCAAATATGACTTTCCTTAATACTAGCTAATGGGGCTTGCACTCCCTCTTGGCTTGCACTCGCTTCCAGCTTGCACTCTCTTCTGCCTCGCACTTGCTCCCAACTTGCACTTCCTCTTAGCTCGTAATAGCCCTTGTGCCTTCTTTTTCCTGATGTTCCTTCACTTCAATAATTTTTAGAAAACAATGTCCCATGCATTCATGATAAGGGTTTGAAATATTGATGCACTCCGAATGAACCCGCTACTTTTTTTCCATGACTGAATCTTGGCTTTCACTCCCTCTTAGATCACACTTCCTTCCAGCTCACACTGAATTTTCTTCAACTAGATCACACTTTACTTTCTACTTCTTGCTCACACTTTCTACTCACTTTTGACCCATTCTCACACTTTTTTCTAGCTGCACTCACTCTCAAATTGCACTTGCACTCACTTTCAATTACACTCACTCTTGGCTCGTGGTCACACTCACTTTTGGCTACACTCACTTCCAGTTGCACTCACTTTTGGTTGCACTCACTCTCAACACTCGCTTTTGACTGCACTCACTCTCAACTCACACTTGCACTTGCTTCTAGCTGCACTCACTCCTGGTTCGCACTTGCACTCGTTGAAATAAATTTTAAAAAATAACTTTTTTATGTTTTTTTTCATGTTTAAAATTTTTATAGAAATAATTTGGACAATCGCATTCAAAATTTTTAACTTTTATAATTTTTTAAAAGTTACACTATCGATTGGAAATTTATTGAGAGCACTTGTGGTTTGGGACTTTTTTATTTCTATTTAGTAAACTTGAAAATATCCTAACTAAATTTTTAAAGCAATATATTTAATATCATTTATCATAATTAAATATCATATTGTTACGAATAATTAAATCATTGCATTCATAAATGATGGACAAAAACAAATTTAAAATATATGGTTGTGATTATTTTGAAAGCACTCATATAAACATAGTATCCTTTCTTAAAGTTCTTCCTATAACCTTTTATATATTTTTCTTTTATATTTAAAAGATCAAAAACTACTTACACATGATCTAAAAAACGTTATAAGTTATCTTTGAAATTTTTAAATATATAAAAAATAATCTACTTAGTAATCAAGTTTTTTAATTGTCCTTGAGTTATAGGTTGATTGGTTATGGGTTGATTTGAATTGCGTAGAATCACCTCATGCCACTTAAAAACGACTAGTCATCCTGTATTTACCAAGAGTGGGTAAGAGTTATAATGGCAATGATCAAAATCAAACTCTTAACCTATGAGAGATATTGATGGGTAGTTATCAATTCACCTATGTATAAAAATCATAGTTAGAAAAATTGATGGTTTTACATAATTTCTTGAAAAACTTGTTAGAAATTAGGGTGGCAAGTTTTATTTTTTATTTTTTGTGCGCCCATAAAATCATCCACTTGTGGTGATTACTTCTTGCAATTTCTCATCATTTTCTTGTGAGAAGCTTGGCAAGTATCGAGCATTTAGCAAAAAAAGAATAATTTTTATAGAGTTTCATTGTTAATAATTTTGGAATAAAATGAATAATAATGAAACTAATAGCATTAATAAGTTTCATTGAAAGCTTGTTCATTTTTTAAGACACTTGAGGAGGAAGTGAAACATTTGAGAGGATAAGAGGAGATATACTATGATGATTATGAACTCAAGGAGCCTCAAATTCATCTACCCATACATAGCTAAGGCCAACCATCTAATTCTAGGGAGAGTTGAGGAAAACAAAAAACAATTTAAAAATTGTTTTATATTTTAAAAATTTGCATTTGTGTGACACTATAATGTATTTGGTTGGATTTAATGATCATGAATTGTATTTTTTCTCTCTCTTTTTTAGATCCAATATATATTTTTTAATTGATTTTTTTTCCATGTTTTTTGATTGAGTTTTCTCTAGTTGTTGATAAAATCTTCAAAATTGAGGTGTCGAGTTTATCGTGAGTTAAAAGTTTTCAACTATGATAAAAATAATAAATTTCATGATTGTTAATTTTATTTGATGATAGATCCACATTGTAGAACCTAGGACGTGGTGGACTAGGGAATAACTCCTCAAATCAGTTCATGGTACTAGGAAAGTTATGTTATAAAATGGAACACAACAAATCTTTCTCATAATAATGGAAATTTATTTATAGATAGTGCAAATATAAATACACTATAACATATGTGACTCATATAGCATATTGATAATAGTACAAATTCTTAGTACGTAAGGAAAACCTAGGTATGTAGGGTGAGAAAGAGAAGAATGCAGAGTTCAAGATGAAGAATAAGGGGGAAAGAAGCAAAAGGACAACCTAAGACAATCCTAAGCTATATACATAATGTAGAACAATTACAAAGTAGTTGGTAGATGAAGTTGTTCATCTTTCCAATTGATCAAGTGGTTTGAAATGTAGTTACAAAATTGCCATTTTGCTTTCTATATAGTTGGCATCAATTATGAAGTGCTAAGTGGCAAGGTTGGATGCGTGTAGAAATGTCCCTAACACGTAGCATTGGAATTATTCCTTCTATGGATTATAGTGTTCAACAACGATACGTGGTGTTGGCACCACATATTTGTTTGTCTATATATATGTCACCATATGTGTTAGCACCATGGCAAGGTTAGTTCCATAGTATTTATAAATACAAAATTCAGTTTTGGGCCATGAGAAAGTTTGATGCAATAAGAAGAAATAAAATTCTTGTGTCTAATGAGAAGTCTAAATAAGCTCCAAGGCTTATAAGTTAAATGTGTTATGGTGTCACTATCTTTGGAGACATGAATAGCCCCAACTTTGATCTAATCATTCATCCCCCTTGGGAAGCAATGCTCCCCATCATGTTAGAATACAACTATAAGAAAGAACAATTGAGTTGGTCAAGCATCTACCACTTAACTTGAGCTTAAAATTGAGCTTTCTTGAAAGCCTAAATAGATTGTGTTCTTTAATGAGTACTGTTATTGTTGACACCAACTAGTTGATCTATTGTTATAAGTTCCAATTGAATTAGATCTTAGTTTTGTTAGAACTTTTACTCACATAGGATCTAGTAAAGGAGAATGGTATGACTTAAGAAGTTTTGAATCTTTGATGCATCTCCAAATAAGGTGGAAAATCAAGGATAAACTTGCTCTCATTTATTGTGTGTTGAATTGTGTATGGACCCTAGTGTAGGGGTTTGATCTTCTAGTGTGGATTAGAGAAGTATTTCTTATCCAAATAGGTAAAAACCTTATGTAAAACTTAATTAATGTGGATTACTATGATGATCATGGTTTTTGGCACTACAAGATCCCTTGTATTTGAGCTTGGGTGTTTTAAACTTGTCATAGAAATTATTTAGCTGTAGAAACCTAAAAGTTGCACATAATTACCCTTAGTCACTTGTAGGATTGCATAGGTACTTGTAGGCTTGCATAAACACTTGTAGGCTTGCGTAGACACTTGTAGGCTTGCGTAGGTAATCGTAGGCAAGCATAGGCCATCATAGGCAATCATAGTCAATCGTAGTCGCAAAAACCTACAAAACTACACTAATCACGCCCAAAACACCTCCTATTCACACAAGGGCCATATACAAGCCCGTTTAGGCCATATAAGCCCTATCCTAGACCTAATTAGGGCCCCCATGTGACCATTTCATCCAAAAACCCTAATTAGGATAATTGAAATTCTATTTTGAAAGTCACTTTTCACTTTATTGCCTAAATAGGTTTAATTAGGGTTAAATCTAAATTAGCCCTAATTCTATCCTCACATGTGTACACCCACTTAGTTAGGATATTTCCAAATATTCCCAACCTAACCTCCAACTAAAATAGGGATTAGCCAATCAAAATTAACCCTAACCCTTGCTCACACATGTGTGCACTTAAGATATTTTCTTCAGGGCACATGAAGGGATGACTCACATGCCACTTCATCACCCTAACCTAACCATGGTAGAAACTAACCAAGAGTTTAGGCCACCTCAGAAAGGATACCTCATCCCCATATAGCCTTGGCCTAATCTATAAATAGAGGGCCATTTACTTCATAATGATCTCTCTCACCCTTTTGACTAACTTACCAAAACTCTGCTAAAATTGCCCTCGAACATCTTCTACTATTTCTACATCCGTCAATCATCATAAAATAGTACCCAAAGCCTCTATGGATAGAGAGTTACAACAAATAGTCAATCATAGTTAGGTTCACACACCGTTGTGCAAAACTGAGTAGAGGCTCACACATCGTCATGTGAAAGGTCTACAACATCTCTGTAGCTACAATAAAGGTAGGTATCATCTTTTTACTACTACAACATTTCCTCTAGTTTTTAGCATATTTTATTTCATTTTTCATGTCGTTTTTGTTAGTATAAATATGGGTTTTGATCCATGATAGGTCCTAAAACACATTAACACATTTTTGCAAGTTTAAACAGGTACATAAAACATCTCCAAGCATCCAACCGGTGGCACACATACAAATAAGCCCACATGTATTGAGCGCATTGGAAAGCATCAACAAGTGCATCTATATTTACATTGAAAAAGAGGGAAATCTATATCAAGAGAGACTATTCTATAACCTCCCCTTTTGAAATCAATAATAAAGAAAACTTTGCACATTTTCATTGGCTTTGAAATTGATGTTCTACTTTTTGCGTGTTACATTCTAGCATGCTCGGTGGGACCCCCACAAAATTGTTTTAGACTAGCCTTATTGCTATCTAATTCAATATGTCTTTATTTTTGGTGTTACAAGTAAACCCATAACAGAGTCTATCAGGGCCCTGAAATACACCTTAGGATTTTAGTTTAGAAGTTACAGGCTTCTAAACCCAGTTTGCACACCACCATGCGAACCACCAGACAAGTTCGCACACCACCATGTGAACCCTAACAAACAACTTCAAAACAACTTAAAATTGTAGGACTTTACAACAGAGACAAAAGAAATACCATCTAATACCATAAGAGTTAGGTATTCTTCTCAGAACCATAATTTTTCATTGCTCTTTTGCAAGGGATGTTCTCTTTCAAAAGCATCAACTCATTTTTCAAATTCCTTTCCAAAGCACATTAGTTAGGGTTTTAAGTTTCTTTCAAAATCATTTAGATTAGATATTTTCAAATCTCTTTTCATATCTTTAGATTAAAATTTCAATCTCTTTCCAAATTATTAGAGTATATTTTAATTTCTTTCAAAATTACAAATCACTTTCAATTTTATTTTAAAGCACTAGGTTAAATTTTTAATCTCTTTCAAATAATTTAGATTAGATATTTTCAAACCTCTTTTCATGTATTTAGAAAAATTTCAATCTCTTTCCAAATTATTAGAGTACATTTTAATTTCTTTCAAAATTACAAATCGCTTTAAATTTTATTTTAAAGCACTAGGTTAAATTTTTAATCTCTTTCAAATCATTTATATTAGAAGTTTTAAAATCTTCTTCACAAATCCCCCGGGTAACTTGCATATTTCTTTTCATGTCATTAGATTAAGGTTTCAAATTTCTATACATCATCTAGATTAAATATTTCTAATCCCTTTCACAAATCCCCTAGGTAACTTGCATATTTATTTTCATGCCATTAGATTAGGGTGTCGAATTATTTCTAACACACATAGATAGATTTCAAATTCCTTTTTTTTTTTTTTTCTGGTAAGTTGAAAGTTCATATACAAGAAGCGAGTATTTTAAGAGGAACCCAAAACCCTATTACAAAAAGGTCCATAGCACCTTGAAGTAAGCCAAAAGGATTAGAGGATCCTAAAAGAGAGAACTGAAAGAAAAAACAGCCAAAAACCAAAAAAATAATATGAGGAAACCGTAGCATAAGGATGCCCAAGTCTGCAAAAACCCATTAGAGAGACACCAATTGGTAAAAATTGTTGCCCTACCCTAGAAGCTAGGACTCAACCCTCCAAAAAATAGAGTCCTCTACTCATTATTTCTTGGTAACTTCCTCTAGGTCATCAGAAGTTTCATCGTGCTTTCAAGAAAAACAATTGAGGACCTTGATAGTGTCATTGGTAGATCTTACAATATTGACCATCAAATTTATGGTAAGCTTCAGGAGGAGGTGGGTGTAAGAAGACTCGTTGCCACTATCAATTCTGAAATTATGTGCATTAGGGAGTATGTATTCTCCTGCTTGGGCCTCTTTAGGCACACAGAGGACCTGGGAGCCGGAGGGACATCCTCTATGGGAATTCACTTCTTCTGAGAAGCTTGTCTTGCGCTCCTGTGTGGGTTGGGCTTGCTTTGGGTCATTGGGCTAGGATTTCCATCCTTAGGAGGGCTCACATTATGGGTCCTATAACTGGAGGGAGAATCCGATGGGGGATTGGATGCTAGGGGGTCACCTTTTGGAGAGGAGGTTTGGTTGCTATGACATGCTTAAGGATAACCATAAGGAGGCCTTGGTGCAGGGGTTTGGCATGGGTTTTATGGTACTTTTCAATAGAAATGGTGAGGGAGTACAACAAGTAGTCTAGGAAACACACTTGCTTGGCCTCGTAGAGGTGATTAACAAAACTAAGGTGGAAACTTCACAACGATTTCTCAGGGTCGTAGCAAGTAACATATTACATAATTGGAACAATGAATTCATTCCAGGGGCTGGGTAAAGAGGACTGCTACACGACAGACTTTTCCCACCCAACGTTCTTGCCCTTGTCCAAAAACTGGTCAGTTTCCTCCTCATAGTTATGTTTCTTGGTGAATGAAGAGACTATTAGGAGGTAGCCCTGTTATCTCACACAACTCCAAAGTGACCCAAAAATAGACACTGCAAACCTTGACCTCACCTGTCCCAGGTATCCACAAAATTCTTTGTGACCTCTTCATCTGGACCTTAGAACTTATGTAGAAAAGGGGTGAACCCCTTGGTGTCCATGAAATTTTGTGCAATGCTTTTAAGTTTGAGTTGGGTTGGCTCCACGTACACGGTTGCCATGTGCACCGATGGGGGGAAACAAGAAGTAGGGAATACTGGGGCACAACGGTGGGTGGGGCATAGGGAACCAAGGGGAGCAAGGGCTGAAGGGTGGAGACTAGACCATAGAAAGCCAGATGAGACAAGGTCTAAAGAAAGATGATACACAAAATAAAAAATGGTGTGGATGGATAAAAATACTATCAGGGGAGGCTCGTGGGTAGGGGAAGCATCATCAAGAAGCCACCTTCTGCATGGGGACTCAACATCAGAGATTAAAGTTTGCATGCACGAAGGGCAGTGAGGAGGGGTGCTGATGTGGATGGGAGAAAAAAAGTTACTTTGGAAACTCCTCCAGCTTCGGGTGAAGTGGACAAAAATTCAAAGAAGATTTAGGAAGAAACGATTGGAGCATCGAGACTTGGAGTGGTGACGAGAGTGAATCCCCATGAGTTTTTCTTTGGCTACATTCTCGAGTGGTGGGCTGACACGATCTAATGTATAATATCCCTGTCCTAGTCAGTCTTCAGTTGCAAAGTGGACTTGTTGTGGCATCTCCACAACTAGCCCCAATATATGGGGACCCACCTTTAAATTTTGTTATTTGGGGAATTTTGGTTTCTTTGCGTGGTTGTTTGGATAAGATTGCATGCCCTTCATTATTTTTGACTAGTGTGTATATAAGATATTTAAATATTTGGTCAATTGTAATAGTTTCATATCATGTCTCGGGTGTTTGTTTAAACCATGTTTTAATAAAAGCTTTAAAAATAATAATAATAATAAAAAAAAAGAAAAAAGGGGAGAGCCAAATCAATCAAATGGCTTAGGACATCTCCACTAGGGCTATAAACGCCTGGCTGGCAATGGAGCAATTTTTACAAAATATGCAAATGTAAATTTAACTTGGCATCTGGGTGAGTTAGGGCATCTCCACCAAGGCTATAAATGCCTGACTGGCTACGAAGCAATGCAAAGGCACATTCTTTAACGAGTAATTTTTATAGCCTAATGCAAACCAATGATGGATTCTAAAGAGTTTTTGGTAATGCTAAAATAAAAGCACTTTCACACACTTAGCTAAACTAGGGGTTCATGTGTTTTCGATTGAAGTTGTTCATCCCCATCATTTTTGGATGTTGCTGAATAATGTTTTTGTCTAACCTTCAATTTGTTGGGTTTCAAAACCGTAGATTCTGGGTTTTTCATCTGGAACACTTGGGAGCATTTCCTAGCAGAGTCGCCATTTGTTTTGGCCTCTCCACAACTAGCCTCAATATTTGGGGACCCACCTTTAAATTTTTTTATCTGGGAAATTTTGGTTTCTTTGCGTGGTAGTTTGGATAAGATTGTATGCCCTTCGTTGTTTTTGACTAGTGTGTGTATAAGATATTTAAATATTTGGTCAATTTCAATAGTTTCATATTATGTCTCGGGTGTTTTTTAAAACCATGTTTTAATAAAATCTTTAAAATAAAAAAATTAAAAAAATGAAAAAAATAAAGACAAAAAGAAAATAAAATAAAAATCTTAAATATCTACATGGACATTCTATACATATGGGTACTTTAATAAAAAATAAATAAAATGAATATAATAATAAAATAAAACTTTATTTTACTATATTATATATATGATAAAGCAAAGCTTTTATTTGACCTTTTGTAAGGAGAGTTAAAGTTTTCTATTTGGGTTCATAGTTCTAGGTTGTATTAGGTTTCATTTAAGGTTTTGTTAAGCTTAAGTTTTACATTGCTAACTTTAGGCCTTGTATAAACTTTGTGGGTGGGCAGGTACAAGGAATCCACGGTGGAAATGGATGGGCGTTAATACAAAGGGGGCCCACCTGATGAGAAGTGAATATCGAACGATGCCTACTGATCGAAGATGGAGCAAATGCGATAAAGCCGATTGTGATGATGTGTCAACTGTGCATGCAGGATAAGCGTTGATCGAAATGCATTGACGTAGTTATGAGCGATAACTTAGATGCAAAGCTCGCAATGGATAGACAACGAATACCCATCTTGTTGGTTGATTACACAGCGACACTACAACTAAACAGATAGACATAGCGTACCGATGAAGCACAAACAGTGCAGATTGTCGGGCATCCAACATGGCTAAAGTGGACGAGTGGCAACCGTAGAGTTTTGAGACCAGTATCGCGGTTGTGGCAAATTTTCCAGAGGATAACTCGAACCCGAACAAGCAATTTTGATGACGTGGATGACGACAACTAGATGGCTGGATGAAGACCTCTTCATAGACGGATGAACGGTGATATGATAGCATGGACGAATTGGATAATTTGGACTTGCCTAACGCGGACGGCGGGTGATACGAATCCATAGTGTAACAGCGAACCGGAGCAATTAAGAGTTTTGGAAACTTTTTGAATGTGGTGACACAGTGTAGCTGACATCTAGGCGTTCGACAAATGTTTTGATGGGGGATTAAATTGGAATTGCCATAAACATTCAAGGATGTTGGTAAAATAAAAAAAATGGCAGCTTGGCAAGCGATGACATGGAGACTCCCAAAGTGAATAGCGTGATCTTAGGGAATATGTAGATCTCTATCAGCTTTCACAATGACATCGATGGGGGGTTAGTGGCATTATGATAGCAACGAATGGGTTTCATGAAGAATATAGGAGTCATGGAGGGCCATCCTCAGTGAAGCGACAGAAGGGATTACATGGAGAACAACGTGGCAGGGTCACGAGAAGTATAGTGGTAACAGGCGGTTAGAGATAACATAGCAAGAGGCCACCAGAATGTGTAATGATGAGCTCCCAGTGTTGGTATGGGTAAGCTATGAGTAAAGATAGCGCGACAGATACTTAGGGGGCTTGAATGTAGAGAAGACGTGTGGACAGCTAGAAACCGTAGTTGTTAGGCACCGCGGATGAGATGGGGTAAGGCTAGTTGAAGATAAAAGGCTCATCATCTCAAAATTCTTGCAGCTGTTTGTGGGAGTGGGTGAAAGGAATTTGAGGTTCGACCAGCATGGAATTTGGTAACATCTTCAGAGAAGAGAGTTGGGGCGTAGTATAATACATCCAAAGTCACCAGAATGATGGAGGGCAACAATTACAAAGTATCAAAAGAAGAAAGTGAATACGTTTATCCAAACATTACATAGGAGGAGAATGGAAAATATGCTCTTTGGAGAAGCGTTTCGAAGGACACATCGAGAAAAATTGAAGCAAAGAGGGAAAATGAAGGGATTTCCAGAGGAGTTTAAATACACCACATGAATACAAAGTCGGGGTTGGAAAATTTTGGAACATGACTGCAGTTAACAATGTTGGTACTGGATCTGCTATTGAAGTTTTTCTTCCACCTCACTGCACTGTAAAATTTCTCCATTAATGCCATTTTCTAAAATCTGTATTATGCATGTTTTGGATTTTTTTTATTGAAAATCTGTTTGTTCCATTATATTGAATCATATACAAGTTTTAATGTATGTTGGTTGATCTATTCTTATTTTTCAATATACATGGCTTTTCCCTTAGGATATTGCACCCCATAATAGGCCAGACTACATGAATGTGGGTCACCTTAATGCGGGTTTACATGTAAGATATGGATGTTTGCAGGGTTTACAGAGATCTTTAAGTTGCAGCATTTAAAACTATTGTAGTTTTATTTTATTTTATTTTTTATATTTTTTATTACCTCCTAACCCCATCTTCTGCCTTTTTTTTAATGTCTATAAAATATAAAATATAAAAATATAAAAAATATAAAATAAAAAAACAGAAACACAAATTTAGCAGAATAAGCTTTAAAATTTGATTTAAAGCAAATTTTGATTTTGTTTCAAGGCAAAGGCAAAGTTCCAAATTATTTGAAGTTCATATTTTTAATAGGAATTTTGGTAGTTTCAGCTTTGCATGTTGGTTTTGCAAGCACTCAATTGATTTTCCTTCATGAAAATTACAGTTTCATGAAAGGGGGTAAATTAATGTAATATCTTAGTATCAATTCTCATTGTGATGGGAAATGTAATTTAAAAGTTACAACTTTCCTTAGTTGCTATCATTTTATTTTTTGTTCATTTCATTTTCTGTAAAATACACAAACAAATAGCAAACACCCAAAACTCAGTTAGGGGCAGAATATTATAGTGGTATTAGAGCCCAGCTCTTCCTACCATCCTAAGGGTTTGAATGTAGTCGTGTACACACCAATACTATCGTAGAAGAAACATACCTAATCCCAATATAGACGAAGACCCATTTGACACATTTTCAAAAATAGGGAGAGGAAGAAAACATGGGTGACAGAGACATAGATAGAGACAGGGATAGAGAGAACAAAGGACCTACAGATAGAGAGATCATAATATAATTACAGAGGGGGCAACGTGACCTTCAGCAGAGTATGGCTCAATTAGTTGCACTAGTGACCCAACAAATGATTTGTAACAATGCAAACAACAACCAGAACAATCAAAACAATAATGGGTAGCGATGAGATGAGGTTGGAAACAACAAAAATAATGGAAATGGAGAGGTTTTAGTGAACCAAGAGGGTGTAGATCAAAATTACAGAGCTAGGGCAGCGAGTACTAGACCTTTGATTCTCACCTTTCCACTCATAGTTGAGGTGTAGCCTGAAGAGGAGCCTACTCAAGATGACTTCCAGGAGCAGATTCTACGTGATTGGGAAAATTCCAGTCCTGAATTTAGAACAGAGTTGTCCTTCTGAGAGTATGTAGATTGGAGAGCTAGGAATAGGCCACAAAGAGGAAGGAATCATAATCATGAGCTTCAGAAGAGGGTTAGCAAACTCTCTATACCATACTTTGATGGATCCGGGAAGAGTACTCCTAGAGCATGGGTCTAAAAGTTGGACACATACCTTAACTTGAACTTGATGCCTGAGATAGAAGCAATCAAATATTAAGTGTTATATCTATATGGTCTAGCACATGAGTGGTGGCATCATGGGATGTTCACCATTGGACATGTCAGATTACCTCGTATATGGACTTCACAGAGAGATTGATTGGTAGGTTTGATAGGAAGGATCCATAGCTCCATTTTAAGGAGTTGGTGCAACTCAAGCAGTGGGGTTCAATAGAGAGCTATGTTGTTGATTTTTATAGGCTCTTAGTCTTGGTTACATATATTTCTGAGAGGAGGCTCATAGTGTTGCTCATTTATGGTTTATCTAATCCATTGAAGGGCTATATCAAAGCCCTTAATCCTCCTAGCTTGTAGGAAGCCATTCGTAAGGCTAGGGATATGGAGTCATCCACTTCCATGAGTAAATTTTAATCAGGGTTTAAGGCATAAGAAGGATGAGAGACAATTTTAGAAGAATTCAAAATCACCTAAATATTATCCTAGCAAAGTGGACAATGAGATTTAGAATGAGATAAGGAAGAAGAAATTATGTTTTCAGTGCAAGGAGCCATGGGATCCATCTCACAAGTGTGCATTGAAAGCTAAAGCTATACATATTGAGTATTTTTTAGATACATAGAAATCAGATCGGTAGGAGGATTTTGATAGTAGTGACTCAAAAAATTATGGAGATGTTGAAGCTACACATGAAAAAGAGGGAGTTGTGACATAACTTTGTAGTTTCTAGAAGGCTGGTTTATTTAAGGTGCGAAGAGTGTTAAGTGGACATCATATTAATACACTCATTGATACATGTGCTACACATAATTTTATAGATGAGGGTCTTGTAGCCAAGCAAGACTTGCAGATAAAACCTTTTGATGGTTTCAAGGTGATGATGGCAGATGGATTCACTCTTACTTGTACATGAAATATTCCCAATCTTCACATTTGAATGGGTGAATATGACCTCTAGGATGATTTTTATGTTGTAGGGATTAGAGATACATACATGGCCCTTGGTATGCATTGGATGTGTACCCTTGGCGAGTTCACCATTAAATTGCATAGTATGGAGATGAAGTTTGAATCAGGAGGAAAGAAGATAGTCCTTCGAGGCATTTCAGATGGAGGCATGAGAGTAGTATCTCTCAAGAGGATGGAGAGTGATTTATTCAGAGAGACAACCACTCATGAGGAATATGTTTTTGGATTGAGCAAATTATTTTTCCTGTTGCCCAAGATTGTGTCAGATAGAGGGATTATAGATGTGGACCTCACTGAGGTGTTTTGGCAGGAGATATTTCATGATATAGTTTTCAGACCTCATAGATATTTTAGTTTGAATTTTGATGATGGTTATATTATTGGGTCACAAAAGAGAAGAGTACAACTTTGGCATGATGGATTCTCAATTATAATCAGAGTGGCGCAACATCAGCATGATGGGTTTTTCTTGAGATTGATTTGGGACCCTGGGATCACAGTTGGTTTTAGTTTGGCTCAGTCAGATGATGTTGGGGTTGTACTGGCATTGCTTGAGGACAAGCAATCTTGGGGAGGGAGGACTGTAATGTCCCCGTCCTAGTCAGCCTTCAGTTGCAGAGTGGACTTGCCTACTCACGGGTTCTTGTAGGTAGTGTAAAATGTGTGGGAGCCCACTTGGGATGTTGAGTTATCCTTTGGACAGGTAGTGTGTTCTTTTACCAGTCTTTCAGGCCATTTTGGACAACTTGATAGAGACTTACTATTTTTAGTAAGTTAGTTTGGAGTAGTTTCTTGGGGAATGGAAGGTACATTTGGAATCTACAACGAAATGGGTGTCCATTTCTCATATTATTTCTTGGGTCGACATTGGGGAGCTAAGAAATTTTAATGGCCAAAGTTTATTTCCTAATTAATTAAATGTAATGTTTATTTTTTAATTTTGGGCCTTATATTTCAATATGGGAGACATAAGGATGTGCAAGTCACTTAAAATTAAATTTGAAATCATAAAGTGACTATTAGTATGATTAAAAGGGATGCCAATTTCAAGGGGGACTTGGATGAAATAAAAATAAATTAAAAGTAATGAAATACCCAATGTGGTCGACCCCCTTGGTAAGTAATATAAAAAGGAGATGAAGCTTCATTTTTCATATCTTTGGCTATTGTGAATTCATGAGCATTTTGGAGAGCACTTGTAGAGTTGATTTGCAGGGGTTTATTGGAGCTTGTGTGGAGATGGAAACCTCCAACAGGGACACCATTCTTGAGATTGCAAGACATATTTAGAGTGGTTTAGTGTATTCTCACTCAGGGAGTGCCTTTGGGCTGCATTATTGCAGATTTATTCAGTCATATTGAGGAATTTGGAGAGGGCTTGTGTTTAATATTACAAACTCCAGATTTATTATCATTTGTAGTAGAGGCCATACATTTTGGTCCTTCATTTCAGAGTTTGTTCACATTCATCTAGGGTTTTATTTTACTGCTAATGAACTCAATTTTTTGAGTGGCTATCATTAATGTATCAGATCATTTCCAGCTTGTAATAAAAATTGGGTACCTTAGTTTCTAAGCTTTTTATTAAAAGGGTTTACTGTTATATGCATGTAATATCTAAGTATCAATTCTCATTGTGATGAGAAATGTAATTTGAAAGTTACAACTTTCCTTAGTTGCTGTCATTTTATTTTTTGTTCATTTCATTTTTTGCAAAATACTCAAACAAATAGCAAACACCCAAAACTCAGTTGGGGGTAGAATATTACATGATGCCTCCCACTTCCAAATGAAGGGATCATCATTCAATATTGTGTGCTAGATGTGGGATGTGGGCCACCATAGGGGGAGTTCCCTCATGTCTATGTTGACGTGGGTCCTAACCACCATGGTTGAGATGCTGCCAGGTTGGTTATCTAGCTCCCTATGGATAAGTTCCCAACATCGAACATCTCAAAAATTTAGAGAAGTGTCTAAGACTAGAGCAACCTTAGAATCACCCAAAAATGATGTGGTATAGGGAGACACATCACTTTTAGATATTATATTTTTGCCTCTCGTAATTGGTTTCATCCAAAATGTCTTGGGGAAAGTTTTGATACCACATGGTCAACTGCTGGAGGAGGCTTCCATGTTGGCCATTCAATATACAATGGTGTTGACTTCCCTGTACCTATGTTGGACCATTGAGAAGGCTATAGAATGAAGGAGCTTTCTAGCCTTTGTTATTATGTTGTTGACCCTCCAAGATGAATTTTTAGAGTTATTCAAATAATTGATAACATTCATGGAGTCCCTCTCAATGAGGAGTCTTCTAGGATCCTCTGCGAGGAGGTAGAGGCCTCTCCAAAGATCCCTAACCTCAACTACATATTTAATTTGGATGCCCATGAATTATGAGAATGCAAGGATCAACTCACCATGATGGTCCTGGATGACACCCCCCACACTAGAAGATTTTGGGTTCCCTTTTGATGCTCCATAAAAATTAAGTTTATCCATCCTTCCAAAGGGGCTCCCAATGAATGTTGGCTCTAGGATGGATAGAGATATGAGAGCACATGCATTTACCTTCATAGGAGATGTTAAGGGTTTTGAATATGGAGGATTCAGTGGTAGACTGGGGATCAGATGGGCATGGAGCATGCTTAGCATTTTTTATGGTGAAAGCAATGGCCCTGAAGGTGACTAAGAGAGGATCCTTGGAAGAGACGATGAAGGATATATTGTGGCATTCGTGCTAGATATACCAGAGGAAGTGGTGAAGGCACACCTCTTAGAGGAACCAAAGCCTGATATTGTAGAAGGGGTTGGACCACTAGGAAAAAGGTCACTGATGGACTTCGGGAGAACCCATTAGATGTAGAAATAATCCAAGATGAACCCAAGGATGGTGGAGGAAAAGTCATAACTTAAGAACAGGTGATCAGTAGAATCCTAATAAGCCATACAAAGGTAGCACCTATTGGTGACTATGAAGCCCCGTTTGTGCATATTTTCTATAGTAAGATTTTTTTTTAAATGACAAGCCAAGAGAAGAAACTAACCTTGGGGATCAATTTTTTCTTCCATATCAGGTTGAACAGAGTGTGCAAAATCTGGGAGGATGTTTGGATGCTATATGCTGATTTTACTATGAACATGCCACTATTAGATCCTTTCCAAATAGGCTTGGTAGGACCTTCTCCAGTGGGGATGGTAGCTGAGTTGAGGATGATGGACAGGGAGTTCACAGCCTCATTCAAGTTTTTACCATTAATTATTTTCCATCGAGGGTGACTATCAAAGCAGGTGATAAAATCAACCACTCAGCTCCAAAGAGTTGAATTTGTAAGAGGCTTGAGACCCTCTATATCTGGGTTGTTAATCAAGGGATCGTCTTGAACCCACCTATCTCTCCAAAAATTGATGATGTCACCATTACCTAGAATCCATTGTAAGCCTTTTTGGATTAGGTGCCTGGTTTGAGTGATGGATTTCTAGAAAATCGATCCGCTCAGAGGGGTCCCTTCATCCAGGATTTGGTGATTAGCAAGATATTTCTTTTTGACAATCTGAATCCACTCAACTATGTCATTGGTGAGGATCCTCCAAGTATGTTTTTCTAGTAGTGCTAAATTCATTTTGAAGGTTTTTTTGAACCCTAGGCCCCCTTGCTCTTTGCTTTTGCACACAATATCCCTAGCAACAAGCGTGATTCTAGTCTTCACATCAGTTTTGAACCATAGGAACCTCTTCTATAGTTGTTCAATCTTGCGGTACATTGCCTGGGAAACTTTAAAGACTGACAGGAAGTAGACAGGGATTCTTTGGAGGCAAGCCATAGAGAGTGGCTTTGGTAGCCTGGGATAGAAGATTTCCTTTCCAAGTAGCTAAATTTTTCTAAATTCTCTCAAGGATGTTGTTCCACATGGACTCTTTTGGATTACCAAAGAACAAGGGGAGGCCAAGGTAGGAGGATGAGAATAAGTCAATGGTGCACCCGAGGATCCGAGATATCTTGGTTTGTCGGGCCACGGGAGTATTAATGAAGAACACTTTGCTTTTGATAAAGTTTACCTTTTGTCCAAAAAAATTTTCATATAGGATGAGGATGTGCTTGATGGATTTGACCTGAAGGATAGAAGCTTGAGTGGATAAAATGGTTTCATAAAAAAATTGCTGATGGGTGATATGGCTGATGCCTAACGCAACTTGAATACTAGAAATACTCTAGCTCTGATAGTCAGATTTAAGGGCTCTACTCAAAGAGTCAACCAAGATGATGAAGAGCATGGTCGATAATGGATCTCCCTAGTGGAGGCCTTTGGCACTGAGGAAAAAACTAGCAGGGGACCCGTTAACAAGGATCAAGAACTAGGAGGATGAAAAATAGCTTTTGATGAGGTCAAACCAAGTTGGGTGAAAGCCAAACTTGAGGATGATGTCAAGGAGGAAATCCCAATTAACCCTATCCAAAGTCTTGTTCATATCGAGATTAAGAAAAAAAATAGGCTTCTTTGCAAGGGAGGAAGAATGTAGGGTTTTATGAACCATAATGACACCATCCAAGATATTCCTACCTTTAACTGAGCTACCTTGATAGGGGTTGATGATGAGAGGGAGGATTATCTTCATACGGTTGGCCATAACTTTGATGAGGACCTTATAAAGGACATTAAACAAACTAATGGGCCGATAATCAGACATGGACTTGCAGGAGGAGGACTTGGGGATGAGGGCTATGAAGGTGGTGTTAATCCCATAGGGGATGGACCAAGTGGTCTAGAATTATCTGATGGAGGCACACACATCTAAACTAATGATGTACCAGAAGGCTTGAAAGAAACAGGGGGGAAACCCATCCAGACCCGGGGCCTTGTCAGGTTGCATGGATAAAAGGGCTTCTTTGATATCATCTTGGGTGAAAGGGCTAAGAAGCATAGAGTTAGACACCAGAGGAACAGAGAGGGGGATAGTGACCAGAAGGTCAGACTTTGCTTGGTCATTACACTTGGATGGGTTGCCAAGAAGAGATTAAAAAAAAGAGATAGATTCAGACCTTATCTCAAATATGTCCTTGGTGGTGGATCCATCATTGCGAGTGATCTACCAGATTTTGTTCGAGCCACGGTGTATCAAGGTGGATGCATGGAAAAACTTGGTATTGGAGTCACCATATTTAATCCATAGGGCTCTTGATTTTTATCTCCAAAAATTTTCCTCCCTCGCTAGAATTTTGTGGTACTCAGCAAGGAGGTTCCACTCTTCATACTTGATGGTTCTGCTTTGGTCTCTAGCTTCTATTTTCCCTTCGATAGCTTGGAGCTTCTCTGTAATAGCCTTATTTATTTTGAAGATATTTCCAAAGACCTCCCTATTCCAAACCTTGAGTTTTGCTAACAAGATCGATGGCAAGAGGCAATGCGTGAGGGGGGACTAACTTGGTGAGGGAGGGAGAGACTGATGAGAATATTTGGCTAGGACCACAGTGGACATGTGAGAGACCAAGGGAAAGGGTGGAGAGTGCGTACCTGTGTGACCTCTAGGAAGAGTAGCCATGGTGACTTCTTGTGTGATAGGCTCCTATTTCTTTTGGGCTTCGACACTTCCGACCTCCATGACCTCTACTTCGGGGTCTCCCTCTTATTGGAGGAGTTCCTCCACATCAATGATGTCTATGTTTGGGACTGTCTTGGCACTTGGTGGCCCCACATATTCAAAATTTGCTTCGACTGGGCCTAATGTAGGCTATCCAGCAGGAGCACTTGGGAGCTTTGTGCAGGGTCTCTTTGGGTGGCTCGGAGGCACTTGAATTTTCTCTTGCCTCTTTCTTTTCTTCCTCTCCAATGGTTGCTCCAACTCTTTGGCACTCGTGTCATGGATTTTTGATGGTCCCTATGGTAGTGCCTTTGGTGTAGCTTTTTCTTCT
Organism: Wollemia nobilis; assembly: GCA_028583015.1. Lineage (NCBI taxonomy): Eukaryota > Viridiplantae > Streptophyta > Pinopsida > Araucariales > Araucariaceae > Wollemia > Wollemia nobilis. The sequence continues at coordinate 16,066,390 of JAQPPZ010000541.1, forward strand.
TCCTCTTCTTCTTGGTCCGAAGTATCGTCATATCCTCTTGGTATTTCACCTGATCCTAGGGTAGCTAGAGGAACAAAGTCAGCGAAGGATATGGACTTCCAAGTTTTAACATTGGCTTCATAAAGAATTGTGAAGTCTTTATTCATTGTCAAGAGTCTATAGGAATTCATATTTTGGTGATGGACTCTCATTATCCACCACTCCAAAAGTTTTTCTTTGCCCCAATTCTTCAATTCTTATTTCAAATCATCCTTTGCCTTTCTCCAAAATGTGGAACCTGGAGTTGGGAGGGTATGCTGGTCAAGGTCAAACTTGAAATCCATAGGGTAGAACTCATGCTAGGGAGGCAATGTCCTCATCCTCTCTAAATGCCACTCCAGATCCTTCCCATTGGGATTATTTCTTTGCTCTACAATTTTGGGGTGGGGGCAGACATGAAAATTCTTGAATTTTAAGTTATCCCTCCCAAAGGATCATAGAGCCATTGTTGAGGAATTTGGAGCAGGCAAAAATTGGCAAGCTTCTCCTCCAGGAAAACATTCTATTTCAAGGCAAACACTTCAATTACTCCCATCCTGAAGGGGAATTCGTAGGTATGTGCCCATTTTTGACCATGGCCGTACACAGAGTTTGTAGCGTCACTCTACTGAGCGACCTCCAATGCAAACTGGTACTCAGAGGGGTATACTGGTAGTAGGAAGGGCTTCCCAATGAAGCTAAACATACGAATTACAAGCCCCTACATCAATTGAAACACGTCTCCAATTTTCTCCTGCACCACTTTGTCTCTCAAACCGAGGGGGACCTGAGGGTAAGAACCCCTCAAAAAATGCATAGCAGGTCCTAAAAACTATTGGTTAAAAGAATAATAAGACTCTATCCTCAATAGGAGGGGAGTCCACTAGTACACAAGCAGAGGATTTCCATCCTTGCCACTCAAAGAAATGGTAATGTGGGGAAATTGCTTATGAACCTGGTAGAAAAACAACCAAAAAAGGAAAGAATAGGGTGCGAAGTACTGGCCTGTTGATGAATTCTTCATGCTGGTGAGCCGCGTATGCAGGGTTCGGGTCACCCATTCTGCCCAATCAAAGAAAACTAGGTTGGTGTTTGGTCTTGAAGCATCAGGGGCATAGAATTCACCTCTCAAATTACATTCAGCCAAGGACACCTACCAGGGTTGCATCGAAGCATCTATAGATAGGCCTACCACCCATGCAATGATAGAGAAAATATTGGTGTTCTTGAAGGCCACCAAGGGTAAGGGCATTTGGGGTAGCTTTCCTGAAGGGAGCCTGATTTTGAGGTTCTCATACATAAATTTCAATATGAAGTTGTTGGAGGTGAACCTCTTTTGAGGTTCACAGAATAGCCCTTGGGCAGGCCTTGTTGTGGCACGAAAGCTGCTTGCACATCTTCCTTCAAAATTGAAAACAACTTATGGCTTGTAGCATCCAACACTTTCCTAGAGGAAGGCTGGTAATTTTGCATGATAGCATAGATTAACTCTGGACAAGGGTGAGTGGGCGGGGTCAGATACCAGTAAATCTGAGAGTAGTACATGATAGCTCTCTTATTTTCTAGGGTGAGTCTGCTTGTCATAAACTCAATGGTGCATCGGAGGTCGGCTACACCCTTAGAGAGCTCTGTGTCTCTAATTTTCTCCCACCCATCAATTGGTGGTTCTACAAGTTGTTCCTCTTTTGAGTCGTCTCCTTCTTCTATCGGCTGCTTTTCAGGGCGAGGGGTGAGATTGATCTTTTTTGGTGTATGCTTTTTTTCTTCCTTGCCCTTATTTGTTTTTTTGGGGCTTGCTACTTTTGGTTCTTTTCCTTTCTCCTTGGAGCTTTTATTTCCCATGTTGGACGTCTTATAGCAGAAGCAAGGCTTACAATGTAGGGGACTTTGGCACCAAGAATTTTGATGCAAAGGGTGTAAGACTTATAGATTAACAGCAAAGGCTCTTAGTCTTGCATGAACTGATGGATGAATAACCTTCTCCCTGCTAGGGCCTCGCATTTTATAGCCTTAAAAGGCAACTACCTAAATTTATGGCACCTACCATAATTAAACTTATGCTTCGGATGGAGGAGATTGTCGTGCTCTTTGATTGGCTCTGCAGCGGCATAGTACACGGGGCCACATGTTTTGATGATTATGCCTTGCATTGGAGACGCAACCCACTGCCACCTCATACCTAGGCGAGAGCTTTTATCTTAACTGAATCACCTCAGGATGTGCTCCATCACCTTTACCTTATATTCATCTGCTTCAAACTCTTTTCACAGTTACTGTCTGCACGTTATTCAAGACACATTTTAAATTCTTCCACTTTGGCGAAGTTGAAATCTTCATTGGAAATGCTTTGCGGTGAACATTTGGTGTGGGCTATTTTTCAACACTTCAGTCCCAAAGTAGTCCTTTCTCGTCGAGTCACTTTTTTTCTTCATGAAATTCTAGACCCCTCGAAGCTCGTCTTCTTGGAAAATACTTCGCAAAACTTCAACCCGAAGTAGCTGCTTGAAACGCTTCGGGTGCGAAGCTCTTGTCATTCCTTCCTTTTCCCTTTGGTAATGTCTTCGGTCTTCCGAGGACCTTTTGGAAGCCAAGGTGCTTCACTAGATTTTCTTTGAAAACTACTTCGCTCATACTCCTTTTGTGAAGCATTTTTCATGCCTTAGTTTCAAATTTTGGGTTCGGCCCTTTGAGGCTAAAGTGCTTCACTGCGAACCTCCTTGCAACTACTACTTCACATCTAGAGTTCCTGAAGGAGATTCTGGAGTGTAACACTTAGCTTTTGCAATCTCAGAACAAGATGTATATACACAAATGAAAAATTATATACAAAAGTACATACACACATTTTTTTTTTTAGAGTTTCACCTCAGCGATGAAAAGTCTTCAAATGAAGACCATTAATAGAAATAGGTAATACCTGGCCATCTACATCTTTGAGGATGAAAGAGTTGGCTGAGTTCACCTTCACAATTTTGAATGGTCCATTCCAAAATGCATCCAGCTTATCGTAATTCCTAGGTTTGGCCTTCCAAGAGTCCCGCTTCCATACCAGATCTCCTACTTTGAATGTGTGATCGAAATATTTCTTCCTAAACCAATCTCGGGTGACCTGAGCATGCTTAGCAAAACTTTGACAGGCTTTCTTATGATCCTCCTCTATCTGTAATAGCTGAGCCAATCTATTTTCCATAGGATTGACTCCTTCTAGCAGTTGCAATGCAGGTATCTCTACGTGGGTAGGCAAGATGGCCTCCTTGCCATACACTAGAGCATAAGGGGATGTTTTGATCGACTTATTGACAGAAATCTGATTAGCCCACAAGGATCGATCTAGAAGAAGGTTCCAAGTTCTTTTGTTTATCTCTATGAGCTTCCTTAACACCCTCAATAGAGTCTTGTTGGTTGATTCTGCAAAGCCATTACCTTGTGGGTAGTAATTGGAGGAGACTTTATGATATATCCCATATCGGTAGAGGAACTCATTGATTTTGGCACCTAAAAATCCAGGACCATTTTCGGTGATGATTGCTTTGGGGATGCCGAACCAGGTGATTAACCCTTCAAGGAAGGTTATGATAGTCTCCTGATCAGCATGCTTCGTGGGAATTGCTTTGGCCCATCTAGTGAAGTAATCGGTCACGGTCAGGATGAACCTATGCCCGACGGAGGAGTTCGGCGATATGACCCCTATGAAATCCAAACCCCATTGTTGAAAGGGAGTTTCTACTTGTATCGGTCGGAGAGGCATTGAAGCATTTCTGCTTTGATCAATGAACTTTTGACATTGCTCACATTTGTGATAGACTGCGAAGGCATCAGCGAAGAGTGTGGGCCAATAGTAACCCGCCTTGATGATCTTCAAAACCATTTTTCTCCCTGTGAAGTGGCCTCCAGATAATCCTAAATGGAATTCTCCTAGGATTCTCTTTTTATCATCATCTTTTATGCACCTAAGAAGGACGCCATCAATGTTTCTAAAAAATAAGCCTTCAGCGCTCAATGTATATCGGGAGGACCGCATCCTAAAATGCCTTCGCTATGAAGCATTTAGATGTGAAGGACATCTGCCAGTGTTGAAGTATTCAACCATTTCACTAATCCAATATTTATTTTCCTCTTCCTGGTTTGTGAAGCATTCTTCTACTGGCGAGTCATCCTACTGGGGTTCTTTAGCTTCGGCCATTACGCTCTTCACCAGTTCTTGACATAATGCGCGACCATGAACTAGATTTATAGGTTTAATCTCGATGTTGAATTCTTGAATCTTGCTGACCCAACCGGCTCTTTTACTACCCAATTATCCTTGGATGATGAAATTATGCACATCGGGATGAATGACAAATATTGTAACCCGACTTTGGGAGATGAACTACTTGAATTTCCTAAGAGACTTCATTACTGCATGCACCTGCCTTTCTATGAAATTATATTTTTCTTCATGAGGGTTTATCACTTGACTTAGAAACGCGATGGGGTGCTCTTCACCATCTTCCCTCTTTTGTGTTAGGATCGCAGCATAGCTCTCAGGTTCTCCTATAGCATATAGGATGAAATCCCGATTGTAGTCAGGGTTGGTCAGGACCGGTGCTTGAGCAATTCGAGCTTTTATTTCTTTGAATTCTTCTTTTCTCTCCTTCATCCAGATGAATTCTGCACCCTTCTTCAAAATTTTGGACATTGGCTTGATGACCTGGGCAAAATCTGGGACAAACTTCCTCACGAAGTTGATCTAGACAAAGAAATATTGAAGACATTTCTTATCTACTGGGAGTGGGAGCTTCATTAGAGCCTCATATCTATTAGGATCTACAACAAGACCCTTTTCTGATATCACATGTCCCAGCAACTTCCCTTCGCTGACTGTGAATATGGACTTCTTCGGATTGATTAAAATGCCAAATTCTTGACATGTTTTGAAAATCTATTGTAAGTGTAAGGGGTGATCCTCCCTTCTTTGGGAGAAGATGGTCATGTCATCTAGATAGATAATGATAACCTTATTCAAGAGCTCACCAAAATCTAGATCCATTTCCCTCTGAAAAGTGGCACCTGCATTCGAAAGGCTGAAGGGCATTCACTAGTAAGCAAATGTTCCCCACTTGGTAGTGAATGCGGTTTTATGTTGGTCTTCATCCTTGACCCAAATTTGATTGTATCTGGAGAAACCATCGAGTAGGGAGAAGTGTTGAGCCCCAACCACCGAATGCAAGATCTGATCGATTTGTGGGAGAGGGTAGTGATATATGAGAGAATCATGGTTGAGGTTGTGAAAATCCATGCATAATCGTATATCTCCATTATTATTTCTGATTGGGACTAGATTCGCTACCCAAGAAGAATGTTTGATGGGATAAATTACCTTTGCCTCGAGCATTCTCAAGAGTTCAGCCTTCATCAATACTTCGATCTTTGGATTGACAAGCCTTTGCTTCTACCGAAAATGTTTGATCCCCTCATGCAACTCAATTGTATGCTGGATCAGTTGTTGATCATATCATTTTAGATCTTGATAAGACCAAGCCACTATGTCAAGATACTTTTTGCATAGATATCGGATCTACTCTAGCTCTTATGAAGTGCAATATTTTCCAATTTTTATTGATTTTCTAGGCTCAAGTTCTAAATCTTGATATTGCTTTGCATTAAATTTGATCCTGTGAGAAACTGCTTGATCATTCTGATCAAAGAGGCCTTCAAGAGTAATTAATCCCTTGGTAACATGATTATTCTTCAATTAAACTAGCCCTTCATATTCTTCTTCATCAGGGCTTCTGCTCTCAACTATGTCTACTTCTTGAATCATAAAATTCACAATCTGCTCATCACTATCAAAGAATTGCCAATGTAGATCTCTGTTTGGGATAGAGGGCTTGTAAATCATCCTTACAGCCTTAGGTTTATGCACCATGTCTTTTTCTAGAGAATATTTGGCTGCGATGGATGCTAGAACATCGGCATGTTGGTTCTTTTCTCTTGGAATATACTATATATTGAGAGATTCGAACTGGTCAAGCAAGTCCCATACCCTATTTTGGTATGAATTGAGATAGTGATTCCTTGAAGTGCACTTTTTGTGACTTGATTACATACCAATTCAGAATCTCCAAAGATTTGGAGAGGCTTTATGCCTAACTTTTTTGCTTTCTTGAGTCCTAGGAATAATGCTTCATATTCTACTACATTTTTGGTGCAACTCCACACCAACCGATAAAAATATTCCTTCTACTCTCCAAAAGGTGATACTAGAAAAATCCCCACCCCGATTCCATTTTTGCATCGGGTGCCATCGAAGAATAGTTTCCATAGTCCTTTGGTGAAGACCTTATCTTCTGACTAAGATGGGCATAACATCCCATCTTAGTTTCTATCATGGCATTAAAGTCTACCAATGAAAACTCATCTTCATAACTTAATTGTGTGAGGGATTCCTCGACCAGATCCACCTGCTCTATCCCTTCCACTATCGCATGCATAGGATCGTTGCTTTCTCCTTCAAAAATCTTTTCTACAAGGAAGGTAGAAGGCTTTTCATTGTAAATATTAATCTTCTTCCCTTTGAATGGAATCTCAAAGTGTGAGTAATCCATAGATAGATATCCACCTAGCTTCATCGTAAATTCTCTCGATAAGCACATGCTAAAGTAGGGCTCAAGGTCAACGACTACTACCTCTTGTATAACTATGATTTGAGGCATCTTGTGTAGTCAAATAGGGATCTCCTTGATCACCCCTACAATCTTCATAGGGGTACCATCAAACTGGAGTATGCCATGACTGCTTCGTGTATATTCCATCCCTATATCTTTGCACACTACTTTAGGCATGACTGTTGTCACGGCCTCAAAATCAATCATATAGTTGTGAACAATATACCCTTCCATCTGCATAGGTAGAACAGTGATGGATGATTCTTCCCTATAATGGATGTGGATAGGGTCTACACTAGGGCAAGCAGTACTGCATTTCTTGCTTTGGTCATCTTCAACGATTCTTGCAGTAAGTCGACTTGGCCAGGTAGTCGTAGTGCATCATACAGACTGATATTGGTCAGGATCCCCTTTAGCTCATCTACTATATTGTACACTAGGGAATTGGGCACCTCAATTTCCTTTCTCGGCTCATATCTGGTGCGATACTATTTCATAGCTTCGACCCTTTATCGCTTGGTCAGCGATGGAAGCTTGAGCTTCTCTCTAGCCTGTTCTTTAGTTTCCATCTACGGTGGATTTGTAGGGGCCTATTGGGCCTTCTCTTTGACTGGTGTAGGCTGAGGAGCTTTGCTCAGGATTGGAGGAGGTTGTTGTCCCTTCTCATGATGAGCATGCACCTTTAAGGGAGCCATTTGAGTAGCATCCACCTCTATCGACCTCTTTCCTCCTCTGGTAAGGACTACAACTGGATCTTCTTCACCAATTACCAAGTTCTGATTCAATTTCCTGATGATGTTGACTTGACCGCCATGACTACTACTTGCCAGTGTTTGTACATAGTGTTGGTGCAGCATGCAGGTATTCTCTTCGTGAGGGTCATTACACATGGAGCACCAATGTATATAATCAAAAGTGTTTGGGGATTCGTCTATTGTAGAATTTCTTGCCGAAGCTCTTCCTTGCTGGGCCACTTGATTTTTAGTAAGCACAAGTGTAGGATAAGATCTTCTCGGTAGAAACTCTTGCTACGCTTGCTTCTTCTTCATAATGGTCATGTCATTAGACAGGGTCTACACTATGGAGTTCAGGGACTGAACTTCTTGCAATATTTTGGCTTACATGTAATCGACTTTGGTAATAGGTGGTAATGGAGCCATTATTGGTATTGGAGACAGGGTAGGGGGTTGAAGTGGTGCTGGCAGTACAGGGAATGCCAAAGTGACTATGGGCTACGAAGTCAAAAAAGTGGGAAAATGAATCTATGGAGTAGTGATTTGGGATACAATGGGATTCGGGTTCTAAGATGAGATCGGGTATGCAAGGGTTGCAAAAATCTACGAAGTGGGTGCACTTGCATACTAGGATTGATGGAAATCAAGAAGTATGGGCATAGACATCCTTTGGGGAAGCTTACCCATAGTTATTAGATCCATCTCCACTTTTTGGGCCAAATCATATAACTCTAGGAAGGTATCAGGATTGAAGGTCCAAAGAAAATAGTATGTTGCAGCTTCATCAGTTGGTCGAAGTCCAACTGGTATTCTTTTCTAACATTGAAGTCTACGATCTCTTCTTGTGGATGCATATGGATCGTTGTGAATTGGTGCAGGAGAGAGGTCAAATCGACGGACTCATTGAAGCTTCGCATCAACTGTCCGGCTAATTGGTCCCATCCTGTAATGGTATTGGGTGGTAAAGATCTATACCAGTAGAGGAGTTTTCCTCTAAGAGACAAAACTAGAAGCTTTACCATAACCCACTCTTCTGTGATGTCATGGATCACCACCAGAGAAACTATGTCCTGGATGTGCTCCAAAGTAGTCTTCCTAGTTCCATCGAACGTTGGGATCTTCTTTATGGAAGTAGGTGGCATTTGCCCTTGTCCCACTAGATTTAGTAGTCCTAAGGAATTCCATGCTAGGAATAATCTGGACGATGGTTGCTGCTGCATTTGTCGTTGTTGTTGTTGCTGTTGTGCCATATGTACTCTTGGATTTTAAGAAATAGGAATTCTCAAAGCTCCTCCTTGATTGCTAACAGGATGACCAATAGGAATGGAGGCACTAGGATGCTTCAGTGAGTTAGGAGGATTAGGAGGAAAGCTGGGCACTGTGCTATCAGAATTTAGGCCTTATTCATCAACATCGACCTCTTGTGAGGATGTTCTACGTAATAGAGACTCAGGTGTGACTAACCTAGATCGTTACCCAAAGGCATCAATATGAAGCTCAAAGAACTCAGTTTCCTCTCCTCTATTCCTAAATCTCCATATTGTTTGCATGAAGATATAGACTTTGGTATCGATATTTACGACTTAAAAGTTCCAGGGTAAAATATAGTCACCAGATGCTAAGAGTCTTTTGGTAATGAGAGCATCGGTTCTCACTACTACTCACAAGGTGAGACTGGCCGGGTCCCATCGGGCATGCCAAAAACTGTTGGTCATCAAATCTACCCAGGAAAGGATTTGGGTAAGTGTATGCACCCTAGACCTAGACCAACATTGAAAGGCCAAAGGGAAGAGATGCCCCTCATGCCAATCTTCGAAGAAAGGCTAGCTCCTGTTCTAAACTACTTTGGTGTTTTAAGATAAGGGTGCAGGAAAGAAATAAAGGAGTAAGGGAAGAGATTTCAGTAGTATGGTGGGAAAGAACCAGAAGCACGATTGCTAGCCAATAGATTGAAATAGTAGCAAGAAACACCAAGAATATAACAAAATGAACACAATATTGACTTTTCTATCTATCCTCTAGACAAGTTCTAGGATTCCCCTTCCCCTTTCACCAAAATTTAGAGTTCAGAGTAACGACGATTAGGGAAAGTGAATATAACAAAAAAACTATCCACAGGTAGCATAAAATAAATCTTCTACAGTGTTTTCCTCCCCTATGTATCCTTCGGGAAAATTTCATGGTTTAGTCCCCAATCGCATACCTAAATCCAGGATTCAAAATTACAGTATACAAATGAAGAAAGATGAAAGAAATAAATGTAGAAGGTAGCATAAAAGAGAGAAATAGAGTCCAAAGCTCTTTAGTATTAATCATAGAAATGCAAGTTATAGCAGCTTTCTTGCAGAAATTTCCCCCCCCTTTTAAATTACAATGCCTGGGTTTTTATAGAGGACCCGACCCTTTGATCCATAATTACACAAAATAGAGTACACCCTCAAAACTTGAGAAGTCGGCTCCTCGTGGCCCTTGTGACTAAGGTCTCAAATCTGTTACCAAAACTGGAAACTATGACTGAGTCAGCTGTGGAAAATTACATTAATGAGCCATCTAAGCGTCCTTGGCTTCTGGGTGCAATACTCGAGTGGCCGCCATGCTTGTCGGGCTCTTCTTCAGAGACTGATACTTCGTTTCCAATTTCCAAAAATGTGTAGCTAGTTTTTTGGGCACGTAAAAATGCATTTATGAGGCACTTGATCGCCTCAGGAAAGTACCCAGCTTGGAGCATGTGCCATTGAAGTGTTTCGCTAGTTCTTCGTTCGCAAATTCGATTCGCAATGGACTTGTGCCAAAGCAGATTTTCGTTGATTTGCACATCGCATGATGAAGCTTCGCAAAACAGCTTTGAGGGTGATGAGGGCCGAATCAGATCTCCTTCGCAAGATGGGCTCTTCATTACTACTTCATCGATGAACTATTAAAATGCTTCACCGTGACCTTCCTTCAAAATTGAGGTTCGGGAGGATTTTTGCTAAAGTGCATTCTTACCTTCAAAAATGTTTTGACTACTTCCACTTTGAGAAAAGTACTTCACACAAAGGTTTGTCAAAGCAGATGCTTCGCAAAGACTTTCAATGAAGTAGAAATGGTTCGCTGGAGGGAAGGCCCGAAGTGGGTGCTTCGGCGGTTTTTCGATGAAGTATTTTTCAATGCTGCGCTCCTTCGAATAATGCTTCGCAAGTTTCTTGCCCGAAGTAGTTGCTGGAAATGCTTCGGGTGCGAAGTAGTTTTCATTCTTCTTCTCTTGTATTTTTCTTCGACAACGTCGCTTTGCAATATTTTCACCCGAAGCACCTATTGGAAATGCTTCGGGCCCGAAGTAGTTTTTTACTTGCCTTAGCCAATTCGGACCGCGATTTTCCTTCGATGAAGCTATTCTTTTGAAATGCCACTTGAATGTCGCTTTGCAAAACTTTTACCCGAAGTAGCTGCTAGAAATGCTTCGGACCCGAAGTATTTTTCATCCTTAGGGATTTCTTTCAGCGAAGCTATCTTCCCTAGCTTGTTCAACAACGAAGCTATTTCTTCTTCATTTTATGTACAAGGGGGTGGCAGGGAAAGCCAAAATTGCTGCAATGCTTGAAAATGTTGTTTCTAAAAAAGCAAGGGAACAAATTTATGAAATTAAAAGAAATACTTTACAAAAAACTCAATTTTTCTACCCCATTGTGCAATGTGACAAAATTGTCTTCCTTGCTTATTGCTCCTAGTCTGACTTGTATATTCAAGACTTTCATACTTTAATCAAATTTTTGGTGCAATTGGTTATTTCATTCCATGTTCATTTTTTTTGAAACATGTATCTTCATATCTTATAAACTTTGAACAAAAACCATTAGTATGACCAATATAATCATTAGAATGATCTTTTTAAGTATCAATATGATCCTCTGCATCACTGTATCTATAATCATTTGTATCTATACCTTCATCAATTATAATAGCATAAGCTTTTCTTGAATAATCATTAACCATGTTCAAATCACTTGTATCACATATAACATCAATATTTGTAACATGTTCTTCTATATTTGTCATTAATTCTAAATCACTAGTGTCATTGTTTGCATTACAATATTCCCTTTCATTTTGACAAGAATTATTATTTGCATATTTTTCCTTTTGAAGAAGATCACTAATATCACAACATGCATTAATCATTAATTGTTGTAAACTTCTATAGTATTACAACATTAATCTATCATCATGGATCTCAAATCATTCGTATCACTTGAATCATATTTTTTTTGGTAAGTTTTTGTATATATAGCAGGTTTTAACAAGGATCCCAAAACCTGATTACAAAGCAATGGACCTAGGGCATCAATCCTTTGAAACTGGACACCAAAACAGAAATCCCGCCCAACGGTAACAGTAAGCATGAAACAATCCCTCATAGCGGGAAACACAAAAATAAGAAAGAAAGTAGTTTTGGAGATCCCGCCCAGCGGGGAGTAGCCAAAAACCACCATCGAGAATATCCCGCCCAGTAGGAAGCAAAGAAAAACCGTTACAATAAAATCCCGCCTTGCGGGAAGCAGTCAAAACCACCACAAACAGTCCTGCCTAGCAGGAAGCAACAGGGAAATCCTTCCATCCGGGAAACCAGCAAAAAAGAAAGGATCCCGCCTCGTGGGAAAACCGACGGATTTGGCGGATCCCGCCCTGTGGAGAAACCATCCCGCCCATCGGGAAAACATTCAGTTCAGCGAGAGCCATCCTGCAGGAAGTCGACAGCCAGCACAGAGAGGATCCAGCCCATCAGGAAGTGACCAGAGAGTTGCACCACAAGGAACTCGCCCCGGGAAAATAGAAGAGGATCCCAGCAGCAGGGACCAAGAATCCCATCTAAGCACAGAGCCCACCGAGGATTCACAAGAAAAAAGGGGGAAGCTGTCCAAACCCTAAACCGTCACCTCCATCGCACCGAGAAATGCAGGGGACCAGATCCACACGAAAAACCTTCAAAAAACCCCAGGGGGAAGCCTGAGGGAAAAAGGGAAGGGATCCCAAACCAAACAGGGATCCCTGGGAAGCACCAGTCTGAAAAAACAACAAAGGAAACCCTAGTCAGCCGAGAGGGGCGCAGATAGTGGAGAAGGATCTCCCCCCAGGATATCATCTGCAAACAACCACTCCTCGGGAGGGATGACCTGGGTTGAGCCAGGGACTGGGCAGGAACCAGGAGCCATGGGATGGGGAGCAGGGGAGGGACCAGAGCCCCATCACTTGAATCATATTTCATCATTGTTTTGTTCTCTACTTATTCAACCTTTTTCTTGTTTTCTCATCTTATAAATATTTAAAGTAATAATTCCTTTATAGATTATTCTCCATAGACTAATGGGTATAGTAATGAAATCTTCATAACAATAATTAAAATTATTGAGAATACTTTTCATGCATTTTTGAAGTATTGAAAATTCTCCTTTTTATGCTTCAATAGTAATATCATCAAGTCTTTTGTTCAAAGTATTTGTTTTATCAATAATTTTTTTTTCAAATATTTAATCATGTTATATTGTCTTCTATTATTGTCTTTGAGAACTATATTAGAAAATAATGCCATATACATTACTTTTCCTATATCATTAGGTAATGTGAAAGCATATTTTAATATTATTGTGTGCCTCACCAATTGTGGAACAGTAGATATTGCAAAGGAGACGTTACCAAGATTAGAGCATTTGATAGCTGCAAGGGGATAATACACCTAGGTTGTTAATAGGCATCAGGGAGATAGAAAACAAGATAGTCAGATGTTAATGTGCATTGACTAGCAGTTACCAAGAATTTTAACATTGGAAGCCATCTAAAATAATCTCATTTGAGTGCATAATATTCACGAGGAGGTCAAACAATGTCTTTGATCATAGCTTTAACACCATGGAGAGCCATTGAATTTGGATATTAGAAGGCTACGCAACATTATTAAAGGAAATTTTTATTATTACAAACAACCACTTTATGAATATAACAAATATTTCAACCTTTTCCTATAACCTTTACAAAAGCACATTATTGAAGGAATGTTGATTATTGCATTATAACTCAAGATTTTATAATATAATGGAGAAATAAGGTGCATTATATAAAGTTGAGTTTATTGCATTAGTGAAATAAATGAAGAACAACCGTAATAGATTGGAAAGAAAATAAAAACAAGGAGATTATATCCTTAAGCAATATTTCAAAAGAGAATTAGTTGAAATACAAATATCATAATATTTACAAATAATTAAAATAGGAGTTATAAGGTTTTCTAAGTCAAAAATTTGTATTTTCCATTAGTCTCTTGCTCTAATTATTTGAGACTTTAGAAATCCAACTAAAAGATCTACAAGACAAATAACCTTATCAAAACTTGAAGGTGCATTATCAAATTATATTTAGCTTTCTATTTATTAATTCATAGGGAGAAATAAGGTGAAGAAAAATTGAAGTTGAACATTAGGGAGATAAAAGGGATTCAACTCAAACTAAGAAAGCTAAGCATACTTTCAAAACATATTGGGAGATTCAAGTATTTTACAAAACTTGGAAAATTAAAAAGATCTTATCAAACTTGATCTTTTACTAAATTACTTGGGAGTTAAAAGGTATACTACCTAGAGATTTGAAATACTACTACAAAATTTGAATACTTGAGAGAGTATTTAATCATATACTTAAAACACTAGGGAGATATAAGGTGCTCTACATCAAAGGAACATATAAAGGAAAAAGCAAATGAAAAAGAAATCAAGTGATCTAAAAATAGAAACTCAAAAACTAGAACTTTATGAGTTGTCAAAATTAATTGAAGAAGAAAACCTATCTACAAGAAGAACCAATTTACATTGGAGAGGACTTATATTTTCAAGAAGGATAAATTTACATTCAAGATGACTCACTAGAAGAGACTAAGAAACAATTGTAACTATTAAAATTTTGTACAAAAATATGATAGAAAAAATTGAAAGTCAAGAGAATACATCAATAAAAGAAAAGAAGGATTTGCAATCAATCATGAGAGAAGCCAAAAAAGAAAAATTTTCAATGCTAGAATATTAGTTGAGTTTAAAAATAGATATTTTATGCATCAATGGTTATGTCACTAGATATTTTAAAATGGTTATTGCACTCACTCATTTATGATTCCTCCTTGGATATATTAGGTTTTTAATAAACCAATGATCGTTGTTCACCTCACTGTATATGCTTCCTTGTAATGGTTATGTGTTGGTATATTTCTCCCTGAATAATAGCTACCTCCAAGTTTCTCACTAGTATTCATCTCCAACGATGTGTGGCTTGATAACTATGGATGTGGTGGCTAGATATAGGTGTGAATAAAAAATTCCAACTTCAATGGATGCATTTTTTTCTTTAACACTATTGGATATGCTGACATGAGCCTTCAATATGATTGGACCATATGTAGCTTCTCTAATGAAATATTTTATGAGGTTAAGAAAAGGATATCCCACCACTGTACATTTTATGCCTTACCAAGCTATCAATTGCTTCAACATCAAACTAAAGAACTTTTGTGAATTTATCTACCTCTCAAAGGTAAATCTTGCATCATCAACATTCACCCTAGAATTGAAAAATACACGGTAAATGGTGGATTACAACAGTTGGTGAGATCTCAACATCTCCATGGCTCATGTGCTCAACTTGGTCTTCTTTAATTTGTAGGTCACTCTATTACCATGAGTGATGCTTATATGAAACTGATGGTGTTGAATCTAGTGTTCTTTGGACACCTTGAGAACTTTGTTGATGAGCCCTTACTTGGCTCACTTCCTCCACTTCAAATTTTACTCCCCAAAATTTGATGATTGTGGTTGCTCGAATACTGTACTATATTGGTTGTTGTAGTGCCTTTGATACACTCTATATTTTATCCTCATTTTATGTGTTGAAAATGACAAGATTAGTGCTATTATGTAATACAAATAATCTTTGCAATAGTTAAGATAGAATACCTTAACTCACATCCAAGTTGAGGCCTTAAGTCTATTTTTTTTAAGTTATCTATCTTCCTTGATGAGGTGGCTTCTTGATCCACTCCTTGGTGATAAACGATGGTTTAATGTTGCCTTCATTGCTAGATAAATTTCTTCCCTAATTCATTTTATTGGTTAACTTAGCAATAATAAATCCAAATTTTTAAATCATGTAAGTAGTATGCCTATTTGATGACTATATTCTGCATTGTAGTATATCTAATTTGTGATCTACAATAATATATTCTTTTGCTTTGAATAGACAACAAAAAATTGATATTTTATTTCTAAATAACACAATATTATACTAAGAGGGGTGGTGAACAGTATAAGACCACTTTTTACTTTCTTTCCAAATCGATATCAATTAATGTCCTTAATTGCAATAAATAAATATAGCAGTTTGTATTAATAACTTAGATAGCAGTAGTAAGCAAGAGCACTAGTCACCACACACAATTTAGACACAATATTTAATGTAGTTCACCCAATGTGGGGTACTTCACCAGATAATCTTCTTATAATATTTCACACAAAAATAAGGATCCTTATCCAATACAATTATTTCTTTGATCTGCTCAAATCTAGGCAATAACAAGTTCACACAGAACTTGTCCAAATATGAATAACAAGCTCACATAGAACTTGTCCAAAATTGAATAACAAGCTTGCACAGAACTTGTCCAAAACTGAATAACAAGCCCACACAAATTTTATCCAAAACTGAATAACAAGCTCACACAGAACTTGTCCAAAACTGCTCTAGCAAGATTGCCAAGAACTTGCCCAAATATGCTCTAGCAAGCTCACCAAGAACTTGTCCAAATCTGCTCTAGCAAGCTCACCAAGAACTTTCCCAAATCTACTCTACCAAGCTCACCAAGAACTTGCCCAAATCTGTTCATAAAGCTGTCCCAAAATTATCCACAAAGATGTCCCAAAACTATCCACAAAGTTGTCCCAAAACTATCCACAAAGGCTACCCCAAAGGCTCAATCAATCACGCACAAGTAGCACTCAAATCTCATCTACAAATCTATCAATGCAAATCTCAAATATGGACTCAACAATGAATGACAATGTACTCTTCAATGGATGACAACAATGATCCACAATGATCTCAACTCAACTCAAATCAAATCAACTCATAGAAGCATAAATAAAATTGTTAGAGACTTAATATGTTCTAATATCACTCTCAAATCAACTCAACTCAAATCAATCTCAACTCAACTCAAGTCAACTCATATAAGCATAAAGAAAATTTTTAGAGACTCAATATGTTCTAATCTCACTCTCAACTCAAATCAGAATTATGGAATAGTTTTTTTCATGGAACTTGATCAATCACCTCACACAATCACTTGACTAGGCTCAATCAACTCAACTCAACCAATCACCACAAGGGACTACTCTTTCTCAAAAAACCCTAGTCCAAGCATGTATTAACCAACTTAAATGTTTCCAAAAATGCTCAACCACAAATCTCACATAACAACGATACTCATGTTCTTTTCAAGTTCTTTCACAACCAATGGGCTTCAACAACTATGCTTATAAAACAAGGTTTAAACACAACTCTCAAACTAGAAAACCTTGAAGCATTCAACCAACCACTTTCAAAAAGGAAACCACAATCAATACTTTTCACTCCAATGATATTTCAGAAATTAACCACCATAAAAAATCAATAGGAGAATGTGCCCATACCTTTTTGATGCCAAGAAGTTGTCCATAAAATCTGCCACACTAAACACAACTTTCCTTTCCAATCTCAATAAGGGTTAGTGGACTTCAAATAATAATCACAAGATAAGCATAACTCAATTTACACCTTTTTATTCCAACTTAATAAACACATCCACCATAGTCATTTTTAATAAAAAACCTTATCACAAATAATAATAAATAAGGCTCTCAAAAATATTTTATAACAACTCCTTATTTCTCCTAAATCTTAATTTTCAATTTCATAAATATCAAAATAAATCAACAACTCATCCACCTCTAAAATAATAATCACAGCCCTTATAAAAATAAAGTTTAATTAAAAACTTTAATTATTTCTTAACCACCTTATAACTCCTATCCTAGGGCATCAACGAAATTAATTAGAGCAAAACATTCAAACACCCAACTTGCCCACACCGTGAGTGCCTTAGCCATGGCTAATGTTGCCACATGAGCTAGCCGCTCGTTCGAAATAAAAAAGACACGATGTGCCTTAAGTCCTTCCTCCCTTCCATGCAAACCAAAATCACTTCGAGCACTTTCCTTCCAATGCCTTCGAATGCATTCAAGGATATTCGAACCTTAACGTAAAGTGCTGCCACACATATTAACAAAAATCCAATTACCAATGCGCCACTTTTCCCACAATGTCTTGGGATTTTGACCAACCTTGGATTTATTCATTGTCTCCCTTTTCAAAATTATTTTCGCACGAGCTCTCTTTGGATGCTTAGCCAATGATTAACATGAGCAAGGATGAATTTCAAATGAACCTTAGGATCCCCCTTTATATAGTCTTCTCCTCATTTTTGATGATATCGGCACATTATTGATTTTCCCTCTTTCTTTAGACGTCGGCGCTAACTTTAATTTTAATTTTAAAATTTAAATTTAAATTTTAAATAATTAAAATTTAAACTAAATATTTAAAATTAAATATCTCCATCATCGGGATACCTTTTTCGACGAAACGAAAGGCCAACTTGGGTTTTAAGAAAAAACCATTTCAAATCTACCATCCATGGTTTTAAATAAAACCTTTTATTTTGCATGCCTTGGTTTTCACAAAAACCCTAATTTTATCCATGCTTTCCAAAATATCATTTGCCCAACAAAACTCAAAGTGATCCATATGACATCAATGATGCATGTGACATCAATGATAACATAAAATAACTCAAATTGCCAAAAATATTTCCCTTTGTCATTGATGGCAACACCTCTAAAGCAAAAACCACAATCACTGCAAAAACAATCTCTGAGAATCAAAGCTCTCCCCCTGACTCAATAATCTCTATCGAGGCTACTCCCCCTAACTCAATGCTCTCTTTTGTGGCTGCTACCCCTAACTCTTAAGCATAGCCCATCACCACCTTCTCTTTTGAGGTGATTAATTTTAGGGTGGGAGTACTTTTACCCCCATCTCACATTGTTTCTTTCCTCTATCAACTTCCTTTCATGTTTTTATGATATCCTCCTCTGATGAATTACTTGATATTCTTGTATTGAACCTGTTTGACCTTCTTGCCTTGAACCTGTTTTAACTTATTGCCTTGAACTTGTTTGGAATTTAGTCCTACACCATTTTGCAATATGCCCAAAGTTATTGCAATTAAAACACTTTATTCATTCTTAAAATAATTTCCATATCAATTCCTTTCTTGAACCCTGTATTGTGAACCTCTCTTTTCATGACTATTATGACCATGACTTTTGAATAGTGTAGCTCTAAAATCAAAACCATGTTGCTCATTTCCTTTACACTAAAAAAATCTATGACCAATCCTGTTACATGAGAAGCAATGCCCCTAAAAACCATACATTCTTCCTTTGAGGTTTCTTCTAGCAAAATCAAACTTCTTTGATCCATAGACCCTACAGTGTATAGCCCTGTGTCCAAATCCATTACAAGAAAAACAATGTCCTTGAAAAGCCCTTTGTTCATACCTTGGTTCTTCATACCTTTCTTGACCATTATCCTTATGATCATTTTCAATTTGTGCATTGCATCCTTGAACCTTCTTTGTAGCATCTAAAACCTCTTCCTTGCTTTCCTCTTCAATAATTTCTTTTTCTTTTGAATTTGATTCACCTATCTCAAAAAAAGAATCAAACAGAATATTTGGAGCCATATGAATTTTGGAAATTTCCTCACAAATCTTAGGTGCTTCCTTGCTTTCATCTTTTAGAAATTCCTTTCCTTTTGAGTGTGATTCCCCAAACCTGAAATATGAGACCTTTGGTGCTTTGGAATTTTCTTCTTATTTCTCTTTATTTGTGTTAAGTAGCAAATTGGCACACATCTCTATAGCCTCTGAAATGCAAGTATCCATTTTTGTTGCTTATTTTTCTTTGGAAACTGGTTCTTCCTTATAGATTTCTAAAATAAAACCTCTTGATACAAATATAGGTCCTTGTGTACTTATTTTTTATTTCCCTTCATAACCAAGCCCCGTTTTTATAAATGGATCTCGTTGTGAATCCAAAAAATTATCTAGAGTTTTTGAATTTCTTTGAAATTGTGCTAACTCATTTATGTAGGTCCCAAATTTTTTTGGATATTCTTCTTGTTGCGGGCCAAATAAGGTGAATGGTTTCCTATTTTTATCACATGCCCGTGCATTTAATTATCAACCTAGGGAGCTTCGTAAACTTGCGAAGAGTCGAAATTAGGTTACTACAATACCACTGGAGGTGAATCTGCTAATCCTACATTTGGGGGGTGTTCTTGAAATGGTTGTCAATCATTCCCGCACTCCTCAATAAATTACGTAAGAAGAACATAATTAAATCTACAAAAATAAAGCATGTACACATTCCTGAAAATAAACCTACTACAAATACTAGAATTAGCAAACTAATGAACGTTCCTATGAAAGCAATAAAATAATTAAAATAAATAAACAAAAAAGAAATAGCGAAGAAATACTGGCTTGGAGTGGGCCCAGGCTCCAGCAGCTTCTTCCTGATCGAACACACGCTTAGAACTTCTGGAACTGGAATAGATTTATCAACGTATTACAATCTATCTTTTGTAATTCAAAATAGATCTTTATTAATTAATTATATATATTCTCAGAACGATCTGTGTGTGTTTATATAACACACCTGCAGAACTTCTATTGGCAATTTTGGGTACTTTGGGTACATTGCCTTTGCTCAAGTGTATAAGTTGTCATTGATGTCAAAAGGCATTTTTGTGTTGATATCAAAAAGAGTGTGATGTCAAAAATATCTTGAGAAGCTTCATAATGTTAAAGGGTTTTTATTAAAACCATGGTGACGGTTTTTCTTAAAACCGGTTGGACTCATTAAGGGTTTTTATTAAAACCAAGCTTAACTTAATGCAAAGGTTTTTTCTTGAAAAACCTTGAAGGTCCATGTTTATTATTAATAATTAAATTAACTCAAACCTTTGACAAAGGTCTAAGTTTAATTTATTATTAATAAAATAATAATAATTATTATTTTAATTATTATTAAAGGGTCTTTTAACCCTTAAGCGACGCAGATAAAGAATTCATTCGCCGACGTGTTGCCATCGTTGGAGGAGCACCGACGTCAAACAATTAAGGAGAAATGGCTATATAAGTGGGGATGATTTTCTAAAGTAATGGTACCTTCGATCGATGCAATTTCGTAGCTCTGTGTCCTCCGTAAAAGCGATGTTTTTTGCTGTATTTCATTGTCCATCCATATAGAATTGCTCAAGCTTTTCTTGCGCTTGACGTCCGACAGATTGCGTTTCTCTGACATTTGATAAGACTGCGAACTATGTTTTCTGGGAGTTACATTTTTGGACAGCGCTCATGATGATTGTGGTGGCTTGAGGAAAACGTTTACGTTTTCAGATCCTTGGCGATTGAAGGAAGACAACACATAGGATTACATTATATTTTTCATTGGGCACTTGTGCTCCAATGGTGGTGGTGTGTTGAGTGAAGAAGCGTTGGGCAGAGGTGCCAAGTTTGACCCATGTTGTGGGCAATTTCATTTTTGGTCGTGATGCACGAGGATAGCAGCAATGAAAGCGCTTTAGCATGTGTGGTGGTGTTATTCATTTTCTCCAAAGGTTGGAGAACTAAGGTTGGCCAAGTGTTGTGATAGGTTTTGAGTCCTCCTTCTTCATCAAAGTAAAGGTATGGGCAACTTCTTCCATGTATATTGTTGATGGTGTATTTTCTGAAACTGAGTTTGGAGTGAAAAGGTTGTCTACTAGGTTTCCTTTGGTTGGGTGTAAATCCTATTTTCTGGTTTGTTGAAGACTACTTATGCATTGTTATCCTTAAGGAGAGTTTTTGGTGAATGCATAATTTCTGGTTTGAGATAGTGGAAGCTTTGTGCACTAGGGTTTATATTTGTGAGTCTAGCTACTTGCATTGAGTTGGTAGAACCCTTGGTTGGCTGTTTTGAGTTTGATGGTTGAGTTGCTTCCATAGAGGTTGTTTGATCAAGTTATTGCTTTACTTGATTCATGATATTGGGCTTACTCCATTGAGTTGATTTGAGCAAGTTATTCTTTGCATTTGGTGATATTGTGTTGGTGGCTATTTTGTTCAAATATATTTGGAGGGAAAAGGATTTCTACTTGTTTCCTTTTCTTGTGATGATTGGTTGAATGCTTCAAGGTTGATGTTGAGTTGAATGGTGTTGTTTGATTAAGCCTTGTTGATAAGCATTGTTGTTGAAGCCCTATTTGGTTGTGAAAGAGTATTTGGTTGTGAAAGATTGATTGGTTGAGAAAAGTTATTTGGTTGTGGAAAGAACATGAGTATCATTGTTATATGAGATCTTGCATGGTTGGCAATTGTTGGGTTGTGTTTCATGTTCTTGATAAATGCAAACTTCATTCTATCCTATCCATTTCAGATATTGAGTTGAGTTTTCAGATTTGAGATTGAGATTGAGCTGAGTTGATTTGAGTTGAGTTTTGAGATTGGGATTTGAGTATAGAACATATTGAGTCTCTAACAATTCTCTTTATGCTTCTATGAGTTTGACAAATCACATTGGGTCTCTAACAATTCACTTTGTGATTTCCTACTAAGAAAGTTTTTCTTGGTGAGCTTGTTGAGTTTTGGACAGGTTTCGGTGGGGACTTGTGAGCAGATTTGGACAGGTCCTAGCAGAGGACTTGTGAGCTGAGTTTGATAGTTCTATCAGAGAACTTGAGGACAGAGGTGCAGTGGTTCTTTGAGAAGAACCTGAGGACAGATTTGGCAAGTCTTTGAGAAGGCTTGTGTGCAGAGGATTGATTTGTTCAAGTGTTGGACAGATCTGACAGATAGAGGAAGACTTGTACTAGACCGACTGACTGTGTTTGGTACAGGTTGTTGAGCTGCTGTGGACGTGATCATAGAAGGCAGAGGTCTCTTAGGCTAAGCATTGAGGACAGGAGGTCTTCGGTGGAAAGGAGTTCCACGTGCTGGCAAGAGGTAGAGGCAGTTGATCTTCTGAGGGATCATTTCCAGAGCAGAGGGGAAGGTATCTCCTTTGAGCAGAGGCTCATAAATTTAGATAGAGGGGAAGGTATCTCCTTTGAGCAGAGGCTCATAAATTCAGATTGGGGGAAGGTATCTCCTTTGGGCCGAGGCTCATAAACATTGTAATTGGGAAGGTTTCCCAAAGAACTTTGAGATAACTTTTAGAGAAAAGTTTTGTGGACGTAGCCTAACCATTCTAGGTGAACCACGTTAAAATTGGTGTCACTTTGTGGATGATATTGTGCATTGCTTTGATATTGCTTTGGGTATATTGCTTTACTATTTTGAAGTATAAAGGAAAAAGTAAAAAGAGGTCTTATACTGTTCACCCCCCCTCTCAGTATAAGCTTGTGTTCTTCAATTGGTATCAAAGCAGGTGCCTTCGAAAAGTTTAACAACTTGAAGGAAAAGCTAGTAAAGAACACAATGGATTATTCAAGTGGCAATGCAACACCTATTCTTGATGGGTCAGATTTTGGTCTTTGGAGTGCAAGGATGAAGGTTCATCTAATGGCACTTGGTAATGAGGTATGGGAAGTAATTGAAGATGAGTACACTATTCCTGTACATGGTCCAAATACTAAAGAAGAAAGGCTCCTACATCACAGCAATTCAAAAGCAATGAATGCAATCCTGAAAGGCTTACAGAAAGCAGATCTCACCAAAGTGATTCACTGCAAGACAACTAGTGAAATGTGGAAACAGTTGAAGGTGGTTCATACAGGTGATACAAATGTCAGAAAGGCCAAGTTGAGACACTTCAAAGGTATGTTTGAACAACTCAAGATGAATGATGATGAAAATATTAGTGACTACATGCTTCGTATGGATGAGGTTGTTAACTCCATGAAAGACTTAGGTCTTGAGCTTGCTGAAAATGATGTTTGTGATAAGATTTTAAGATCTCTTCCTAATAGATTTAGTGAAAATATTTCTGCTATTGAGGAAGCTAAAGATTTGGATAAGTTGAAAAAGGATGAGCTCCATAGTATACTTGCAACATTTGAGTTGAGAACTCAAGTGAAGGTTGATGTCAAGAAAGAGGCAACTTTCAAGGCTACCAAGGAATCCAAGGGTAAACAACTTCAAGATAGTGATGAGTCTTCTAGTGATGAAGAGGCATATTACAACAAGAAAGGCAAGTTCTCTAGAAAGCACAAAAGTATGAAAAATATAAGATGTTTCAATTGTGGAAAGTTTGGTCATTATGCTACTGACTGTACTATTCCCAAGAATGAAAGTGATGAAGATAAACAGGATTCTAAGAGCAAGGATTCTGAAAAGCACAAGCATCACAGGAAAATCAAAGATGAGCACAACAATCAAGGAAAGAGGTATTCTCACAAGCACAAGAAGAGTTTCTACCTAGACAAAGCAAGTAAGTGTTCTAGTAGTGATAGTGAAAGTTCTTCAAGTGATAATGAAAATGAGATGTTGTTCATATCAAAAAAAGAGGAAGAACCGAAACATAGATTCATTATCATGAAATGTCTTAGATGTGGAAATTTTGGTCACCTTGAGGATGATTGCACAAATAATGATTTGGTTTCTAGTATGTATGAGGATGCTTCAGAAAACTATAAGGAAGATGCATGTATGGTTTTTGAAAAGGGTAGCACCTCTAGTGATAAGAAATCTGAAAAAGGCTTTGATGATTCAAAAAGCAATCAAATAAAGGATCTTGAAAGTGAACTTATTAGTGCTCTTAGTGCTTTGAAAAAGGAAAGAAAGAAGAATGCTAGACTCAAGGATAAGTTAGATGAATGTTGTATGGAGAGAGATGATCTTATAGAAAGTCTTGACTTCTCTATAGCTAAGACACAAGAACTCAAGGATGAGTTAGAGTCTAAGGTTCTTGAGTATAGTGAGTTAGAACTAGAAAATGGCTTCTTTGAAAGAGGAAACTAAAGAGTACAAGGATAAGCTTTACAGGTTTCAAGATAGCTCCAAAAAGGTTAAGTCACTCATCAAAGGTCAAAGAAAGACAACAGATAAAACAGGCCTTGGTTTTGTTAAGCCACACAAGGAACAAGTTGGAGAGTCTAGTAAGAGACTCCAAAAGGAAGAGAGTTCTGATGAGGAAAGTATTTCAGATCATGAGTCCTTGAATGATAGATGCACAGAAATAGAAAATAGAATTCAGAATGAGAAGAAGAAGTTTTTAGGACCTAAGAGGTCAAATAAAGGAAAGTTTCAAGGCAGATGTTTTGCTTGTCACAAGTTTGGTCACATGGCTTCACATTGCATGGCTCAAGTGAAGAAGGTAAATGACAGTTTTAGAAGTGCTAGTTACTTTCAAGGGTATTGCTACTCTTGTAAATAGTTTGGGCACAAGGCAGTCTATTGCAAGGTAAATAACAGGAACAGGTTTGATCAGAACAGGTTTGGTCAAAACAGGTGGATTCAAAGATCAGGTTTACCTCAGAGAAACAACATCGTCAAGTGTTTCAAGTGCAACAATGAAGGTCACATAATCAGACAGTGTAGAGCTGAAATTCTAGAATACAGGAACAGGAACAGTGGCATGATCAGGTCCAAGGATCAAGGCATGGACAAGAACAGGGATGAAAACAAGAACAAGAACAGTGACAAGAATAGGAATATGGACAAAGAGTTCAAGAGAAGGCCCGACAAGGAAGTTATAGACGCTGATGATGATCAGTGCCTAATGGGAGTTTTACTCCCACCCCAAAATTAATCACCTCATCGGGAGGTGGGGGAGGGACTAAGCTAAGAGGCTCATTCTTAGTCCCGAGCCCCAAAGGTGGCCCTTTGCCATTGATGACAAAGGGGGAGAGATATGAGTAAGGGGGAGAGCTTCAAAGTGAAGAGGAAAGCTTCAAGTCAGGGGGAGCAAAACTTCAAAGGAAGATTCTCAGTTATGGGCACAGTTTCTCAGTTGTTAGCACAGTTGGTTTCAGTTTTGGCTTTTGAGAAGTGTTTTCAATAAAGGTTTGCCATCAATGACAAAGGGGGAGATTGTTGGCAATTTTGGGTACTTTGGGTACATTGCCTTTGCTCAAGTGTATAAGTTGTCATTGATGTCAAAAGGCATTTTTGTGTTGATATCAAAAAGAGTGTGATGTCAAAAATATCTTGAGAAGCTTCATAATGTTAAAGGGTTTTTATTAAAACCATGGTGACGGTTTTTCTTAAAACCAGTTGGACTCATTAAGGGTTTTTATTAAAACCAAGCTTAACTTAATGCAAAGGTTTTTTCTTGAAAAACCTTGAAGGTCCATGTTTATTATTAATAATTAAATTAACTCAAACCTTTGACAAAGGTCTAAGTTTAATTTATTATTAATAAAATAATAATAATTATTATTTTAATTATTATTAAAGGGTCTTTTAACCCTTAAGCGACGCAGATAAAGAATTCATTCGCCGACGTGTTGCCATCGTTGGAGGAGCGCCGACGTCAAACAATTAAGGAGAAATGGCTATATAAGTGGGGATGATTTTCTAAAGTAATGGTACCTTCGATCGATGCAATTTCGTAGCTCTGTGTCCTCCGTAAAAGCGATGTTTTTCGTTGTATTTCATTGTCCATCCATATAGAATTGCTCAAGCTTTTCTTGCGCTTGACGTCCGACAGATTGCGTTTCTCTGACATTTGATAAGACTGCGAACTATGTTTTCGGGGAGTTACGTTTTTGGACAGCGCTCATGATGATTGTGGTGGCTTGAGGAAAACGTTTACGTTTTCAGATCCTTGGCGATTGAAGGAAGACAACACATAGGATTACATTATATTTTTCATTGGGCACTTGTGCTCCAATGGTGGTGGTGTGTTGAGTGAAGAAGCATTGGGCAGAGGTGCCAAGTTTGACCCATGTTGTGGGCAATTTCGTTTTGGTCGTGATGCACGAGGATAGCAGCAATGAAAGCGCTTTAGCATGTGTGGTGGTGTTATTCATTTTCTCCAAAGGTTGGAGAACTAAGGTTGGCCAAGTGTTGTGATAGGTTTTGAGTCCTCCTTCTTCATCAAAGTAAAGGTATGGGCAACTTCTTCCATGTATATTGTTGATGGTGTATTTTCTGAAACTGAGTTTGGAGTGAAAAGGTTGTCTACTAGGTTTCCTTTGGTTGGGTGTAAATCCTATTTTCTGGTTTGTTGAAGACTACTTATGCATTGTTATCCTTAAGGAGAGTTTTTGGTGAATGCATAATTTTTGGTTTGAGATAGTGGAAGCTTTGTGCACTAGGGTTTATATTTGTGAGTCTAGCTACTTGCATTGAGTTGGTAGAACCCTTGGTTGGCTGTTTTGAGTTTGATGGTTGAGTTGCTTCCATAGAGGTTGTTTGATCAAGTTATTGCTTTACTTGATTCATGATATTGGGCTTACTCCATTGAGTTGATTTGAGCAAGTTATTCTTTGCATTTGGTGATATTGTGTTGGTGGTTGTTTTGTTCAAATATATTTGGAGGGAAAAGGATTTCTACTTGTTTCCTTTTCTTGTGATGATTGGTTGAATGCTTCAAGGTTGATGTTGAGTTGAATGGTGTTGTTTGATTAAGCCTTGTTGATAAGCATTGTTGTTGAAGCCCTATTTGGTTGTGAAAGAGTATTTGGTTGTGAAAGATTGATTGGTTGAGAAAAGTTATTTGGTTGTGGAAAGAACATGAGTATCATTGTTATATGAGATCTTGCATGGTTGGCAATTGTTGGGTTGTGTTTCATGTTCTTGATAAATGCAAACTTCATTCTATCCTATCCATTTCAGATATTGAGTTGAGTTTTCAGATTTGAGATTGAGATTGAGCTGAGTTGATTTGAGTTGAGTTTTGAGATTGGGATTTGAGTATAGAACATATTGAGTCTCTAACAATTCTCTTTATGCTTCTATGAGTTTGACAAATCACATTGGGTCTCTAACAATTCACTTTGTGATTTCCTACTAAGAAAGTTTTTCTTGGTGAGCTTGCTTGAGTTTTGGACGAGTTTCGATGGGGACTTGTGAGCAGATTTGGACAGGTCCTAGCAGAGGACTTGTGAGCTGAGTTTGATAGTTCTATCAGAGAACTTGAGGACAGAGGTGCAGTGGTTCTTTGAGAAGAACCTGAGGACAGATTTGGCAAGTCTTTGAGAAGGCTTGTGTGTAGAGGATTGATTTGTTCAAGTGTTGGACAGATCTGACAGATAGAGGAAGACTTGTACTAGACCGACTGACTGTGTTTGGTACAGGTTGTTGAGCTATTGTGGACGTGATCATAGAAGGCAGAGGTCTCTTAGGCTAAGCATTGAGGACAGGAGGTCTTCGATGGAAAGGAGTTCCACGTGCTGGCAAGAGGTAGAGGCAGTTGATCTTCTGAGGGATCATTTCCAGAGCAAGAGGGAAGGTATCTCCTTTGAGCAGAGGCTCATAAATTTAGATAGAGGGGAAGGTATCTCCTTTGAGCAGAGGCTCATAAATTTAGATTGGGGGAAGGTATCTCCTTTGGGCCGAGGCTCATAAACATTGTAATTGGGAAGGATTCCCAAAGAACTTTGAGATAACTTTTAGAGAAAAGTTTTGTGGACGTAGCTCGACCATTTTGGGTGAACCACGTTAAAATTGGTGTCACTTTGTGGATGATATTGTGCATTGCTTTGATATTGCTTTGGGTATATTGCTTTACTATTTTGAAGTTTAAAGGAAAAAGTAAAAAGAGGTCTTATACTGTTCACCCCCTCCTCTCAGTATAAGCTTGTGTTCTTCAACTTCTATTACAGAAGTGGTTACAACAGTCGATTCTTCCCAGACTAAATTAGAACAATCTGGCGAATGCAATCGACGTCTAGCATTCTGTTCTGATGGTGGCGTGTTCATTTTGGTTCATGCTTTGCCTAGCATCGGTAAGACGTTTGGATACGTTGGTGCTATCTCCAATTTAGCTCTGCATGACGCAGAGCTGGAACTGCACCAGTCGCTATCGTCCACGTCGTTCAACTCTGGTCAACGGGCAAAGAATCAGTGGCACCTTCCGGTTGTAGGGAGGCGCTTGCCTCCTATTAGCGCCTTTCGGTTGTAGGGAGGTGCTTACCTTCTATTAGCGCCTTTCGGCTATGGAGAGGCGCTTGCCTTTGGTTGGCACCTTTCGGTTGCAGGGAGGCACTTGTCTTTGGTTGGCGCCTTTCGATTGTAGGGAGGCGCTTGCATTCAGTTGGTGCCTTTCGACTGTAGGGAGGCGCTTGTATTCAGTCAACACCTTCTAATTGCAGGGAGGTGCTTGTATTCAATTGGTGCCTTCCAACTGCATGGAGGTGCTTGTATTTAGTTGTGCACTTTCGACTACGGGAGGCGCTCGTATTCGATTGGTGCCTTTCAGCGCAGGGAGGCACTTGTATTTAGTTGGCGCCTTTCGATTGCAGGGAGGAACTTGTTCCCTTGGCGCCTTCTAGTTGTAGGGAGGCGCCTATGTTCTCTACATTGACCCTCGATGAAATAAAGTGCCAGGTCCATCAAAAGACCTCGACCATTCCAAATCTAACTAAATCAACTGCAATTCCACAAAACATACTAAAAGCACACAAATTAGATAACATGCATAATTATATCAAATATCTATATAATCATTCATAAAAGTATGCAATCCTTATTATACAGCCACATATTGATCCAAGAAATATGTACAAAATATGAGCATTTATGGTGCTCATCATCCCCCCACGCCTAACATATGCCATGCCCTCGTGGCATCCAAACTACAGGTAGCCCTCTGAATTTTCATCATCGCCATCTCTTGGAGGATTCGGCTACCCCTACGGCTCGAGTCTATCTTTTCATGTCGACATTTGAAGGTGTGGTTCGCCTTTGCCTATGGGAAACTATGGCTATCAATTGTCCCCTTCTTGTTCTGGCCGCTACTGGTGGTGGTCTAGCCAGCGTTGTTCCTGCCGATTGAAATGCAGCTTTGATAGCTTGCCAGAGGTCGGCGTCTGGAGGTTTGACCATTGCCAGAGGGATATCCAAGTTATCCTCTCTAGAAGGCACTACTTGGGCCTTGTATAATCTAGCCACTTCAAGGGTAAGCCCTGCATTCTCCTTTGCAATTGCAGTGGCCTCCAATTGTGGGCCATATACTCCCCACCGTTCCAAGTACCTCCTCATCATGGAAGGCCGCCCTCGGGATGAACCATAGATGTCCCAAAACTGGTTGTCTTATGTCGGATTGATGCAGATGCCAGAATCTCCTTTTATCCTCGAGGATGCCTTCCTGGCCTCCTTGGCTGCTTTCATTTCATTGCGTAGCTGCTCAAAATATTTTTGCCTTTCGGTGAATAGTTGCATGTCCCATTCATCCTCCTATGACTCGACGAAGGTCACTTTCACCTTCTGTCGAGCCGTCCTGGGCCTCTTTGCCTTGGCCTCTACAGAAAATGTGGTGGCTCGGACCGGGGTCTCTTCTTTCTCCTTTGGGGACTTCTCTTTACTCCGAAGGATCGGTTGTGCTGCTATCTCTGGGGGTGATCCTTCGTTCTCCTATCTACCTGGTGTCGACCCCTCAGGCTCTTCTCCTTCTTCAGGCCTAGGGAGGTCCTCCGTATCCTCTGGTCTTATCTACTGCTGGAGACCTTCGTCCTGCTCTGTGTCACTCAGGACAATGACAGGGGGCATCGTAGGACTTCTTTCCTTTTCACCCCTAAAAATAGAGGAATCCTCCCCTGCCTCCGGGCTGCTCTGTCGGGCGTCCGATCGAATCTCCCTCGAAGAGAATACTCGTTCGGTGGATGTGGGAGAGTTCATCGGCACTTCTTCTGCCCAATCAGTCTGAGTGGATGCCTCCTATCTTGTTGTTCCTCTATCCTGGAGCATTTGATTTTCCTCCTGCAACTGTCGGACCAGCTGCTCGAGCTGAGCGATTCATCTATCCCTTTCCTCCAATTCCCTTTTATGCTGGTTCTGGCAATCTTCCAGAATCTGTTGTGCCATCCAGCAATCGGTTTGCCAGTCGAGCGCCTCCTCCAAGGCCGCATCGATCTGGTCATTACTCCTGAAAGTTCCTTCATTCCATGGGCTCTGGTTCATTAATTCTCGAAGGGTTTGGGTGGCAACGTCTATCTCTGTGTCACTCTGTCCTTCCTCTATCGAGAGGAATCACCGTAGATGTTTCCTCCTGGGAATTGGTTCGTCCTCACCACCAGCGAGTGGCGCTCCTTCCTCCTCATACTCGGGCACTGGGGAATGCCCTCTATCCTCTATGTCTTCGGGCACCGGTGATTGCTCTGCTCCTCCTAGAAAATAGGGCAATGCCAATTGCCCGATGTTTGTTATCTCCTCTGCAAGGGATGCTTCGTCTTGCCCTAATTCGGCAACCGCATTGTGTTGCTCTATTTGGCTGCCATCTCCCTCTGCATCGTGGTTCTGTCCTTGTGCTTCTGCGTGGTGGACCAATGCCGATATCAGCCCATGGTGGGCTAAGGCGGACGGTGCCCCTTTCTAGTACCGAGCCGCTTCATCTTTCAGAGCACTCGCCAGGTAGAAAGGTATATTTAATTTCCTCCCATGCACTAGGTGATTGAGGAAGTGCACATGATTAAGGTGCAGATGGGTATACTTCCCTGTGCATGTGAAGAATCGAGCAATCTGCTCGAACATCTTCCGCATATTCATGGGGAGACTATTTTTGAGTAACCCCTCCCTGTCTATCTGCACATTTCCTCTCAGCAGTAGTATTTCGGTGTATAGTTTTAACACTCCGCCCTTGTATATACATTCCCCCGTGAGAGGCAATCCAGTCGCCTGTGAGATGAACTCAGGGGTGACTAGAATTTCCATCCCTCGTACTTGGGCCGCATCGCCCCTCAAAGAGGTGGCGAATTCTCTAGCTGCCTCCACGTCCTGGCCCTGACTGACCAGGGTGCAGTATTCGAGCCACCCCTCGGCTTCGAATTGGGTCTTCACTGCCCCTCTGATCCCATCAGTGTCACTGGGTTCATTCTTCTTGATCGCGTGGTTCTTGGACCTTCCTCCCATGGTGCCTTCTGCTGCTGTATTTTTTTCTGTCCTTCCTTCTTCAGGAAGGCGCCTTCTTATAGAAAAGATGCCTAACCCTAGCAGTTATGGAAGGTGCCCTATCATTGGCATGCATTTTCGGCTATGGGGGGTACGATCTCTATGACAGTTGTATTTTTTGGTACTGCGTATTTATAAATAATTATATAAAAGATTTGATTTAATATGCGCGTACCTGATTCGACATTCCAGTTGTCATGGTAGCCGCTGATTTGCTGACTTGTGACATGAGGGAGGGGTATGGTCATTTGATGTCGCTTATTCGTGTGATGCTTCGTTTCGCTCGAGGCATCCGATAGATGTAAATGTTGTACGTGGGAGGCATTCTTTGGTACCTTCCCCATGTGGATGGTGCCCTTGTAGCGCCTTTCCAACGTTGTCGGTGCTCTTCTTCGAACGAATGCGCCTTTCGGTGCTACGAGGTGCCTCTGATTGGTGGGAGGCGCTTTTGCCTACATGCGTCTTCCCAATGTGGGGGCGCCTCCTTCTGGTTCGTGCCTTCCCGATGTTGGAAGGCGTTCGTCTTGATGAATGTGCCTTCCTGATGTTGGAAGGCGTATTCAGCTGGATGAATGCGCCTTCCTGATGTTGGAAGGCGTATTTGGCTAGCTTTTTTTTTTTGGTGCCTTCCTACCATGGAAGGCGCCTATATATATATATATATTTATATATATTTATATATATATAGTGCCTTCTTCTGGATGGGCGCCTTTCGGATGCAATAAGGCACCTTCTTTGGACTTGGCACCTTTCGGATGCAATAAGGCACCTTCTTATGGACTTGGCACCTTCTGGGTGCAATAAGGCACCTTCTTACGACTTGGCGCCTTCTGGGTGTAGTAAGGCACCTTCTTCTTGACTTGGTGCCTTCGGATGCAGTAAGGCACCTTCTCTGGACTTGGCGCCTTCGGGTGCGGTAAGGTGCCTTCTTATGGATGGCGATTTGACTGGAAAAAGGGTGATCAAGCCTTCCCAGTTTTTCATGCTGCCCAGATTCTACCTACGAGCCGGTGTCGAAATGCTGAGCCGAATCAGGCCTGGTTTCCCAGATACCTATCCCTCGTCTTTGTCGGGTCCTCCACCTACAAAAAGCAACCAAAAAAGAAAGGAAAATAAAGGCAGTTAGACGCGTTCCGTGCCTGTTAGGCCCTGGATTAGGATGCCTGCAGCTTGCATGCGGGCGTCGTCCCTGCAAAAAAACACACATTAAAAAAAACTATATTAACTAACTAAAAAATTTGGGTGAGCACTTTCGTGCCCACCATTTCACCTGTGAGAGTTCGGTCCAGATCTAGCAAGATGGGGTCTCCCCCATGCCTACTCTGGATTCCACCTGTAACGTTTCGGACGTATTATAGGGGCGTAGTCGGTGGCCATTGACTGTGAACATGGTGTTGCTGCCGTCAATTGTCTTAACGTGCATCGCCCCATTCCTAATGAGCTCTGCCACCTCATACGGCCCCATCCACCTCTGCATAAGTTTGCCCTTCCTTTCTTGGAATCGAGAATCGTACAATAGTACCCATTCCCCTACCTGGAACTTCTTTAGCTTGATGTGGTTATCATGCCACTTCTTTCTCTACTTATGTATAATCTCTGTCCTCTGCAAAGCATCCAGTCGGATTTCGTCCAGCTGATCTAGTTGGTGAATCCTCTATTTTTGAGCTTCATCCAAGCTCAAATTTAATTCTGAAGCCGTCCTCAGAGTTTTGATTTCGAACTCGATGGGCATCATCGCATTTTTTCCATAGACCAGTTGGAAAGGTGTGCATCCTGTGGTGGATTTCCACGTGGTGTTGTATGCCCAAAGTGCCTCCGGCAACCGTGTGGCCCAATATTTCTTGTGTTGCTTGCACGGTTTTGGTTAGGATGTTTACTATCTCCCTGTTTGTCACTTCTACTTTCCCATTCGCCTGCGGATGGTAGGGCATGGTTTTATTGTGCCGAACTCTATCTTTGCTCCATCAGCTCCTCAATCAATTTGGAGGTGAATTGGGGCCCTTGGTCTATTGTTATCTCTCGAGGAACCCCAAATCATGTGAAAATATGGGCAAATAAGAAATCGGTGACCGTTCTTTCCTTTGAGTCCCTTAATGCCTGCACTTCCACCCATTTGGTGACGTAATCCGTGCAGACCAGAATAAACCTCCTTCCCATCGAAGGTGGATTAAATGGTCCCACGAAGTCCATGCCCCATTTATCAAAAGGTTCTAGGTGTACCTAGGGCTGCAGGGGCATTTCATCTCGGTGGGTTGGTCTACCCATCCTCTGGCACTCGTCACACTTGCTGGTATACGCTGTCGCGTCCTTGAACGCAGTGGGCCAAAAATACCCAGCCTGCAGGATTTTGTAGGCGGTTCGTTTCCCTACAAAGTGTCCTCCGCATGGCTCATCGTGACATGCCTTGAGCACTTCTAAAAACTCCTGTTCTGCTATGCATCTTCTTATAATTTGGTCCCATCCTATTTTAAATAGGAGACCATCCATCCAAAGGAATGATGCGCTCTTCTCTATGACCGCCTGCTTTTCTCGGTAGGAGAGAGCAGGTGAGGTCCTTTCGGTGGCCAAGTAATTGGCTATGTCTGCATACCACGGAGTTTGTTCACTAATAGCGAATAGATGTTCATCCAAAAACTGATCTTCCATTGCTTGATGATCTGCTGGTATCAATCTGGACAGAAAATCTGCCATGACGTTGTCCTTGCCCGGTTTATCGACTATAGTGATGTCGAATT
The DNA here is from genome assembly GCA_028583015.1 of Wollemia nobilis. Lineage (NCBI taxonomy): Eukaryota > Viridiplantae > Streptophyta > Pinopsida > Araucariales > Araucariaceae > Wollemia > Wollemia nobilis. The sequence goes on from JAQPPZ010000541.1 coordinate 16,100,732, forward strand.
CCTGCAATAGCAACAGCCATCTGATAATTCTACCACCAATGGCCGGCTTGCTCATCAGATACCTGATAGCCACATGGTCCGTATGGACGAAGACCTTGTATCCCATTATATAGTGGCGAAATTTGTTTATTGCATGGACAACTACGAGGAATTCTTTTTCTATCACTGTATAGTTGAGCTCTACTCCTACCAAGTTTTTACTTGACATAATAGATGGCATAGAATTCTTCATCATATTTCTACCCGAGGACTGCTTCGATCGCACCGTTAGATGCATCGTAGTAAATATGGAATGGTATGGCCCAATTCGGTCCTCTCAAGACCGATGTAGATATCAATTTTTCTTTCAGCAATTGGAACGCTTCTTCGCAATCTCCCATCCAATTGAACTCTACGTCCTTAGAAAGTAGGGTGTGCAGTGGTTTGGCAATCTTACTAAATTCGATGATAAATCATCGATAGTACCCGACTGATCCAAGGAAACTTCTTACCTCCTTCTACGTTATGGGGCTAGGTAGGTCTCTGATGACCTCGATCTTCCTCTTGTCTACTTTTATTCCTTCTGCAGAGAGGTGGTGTCCCAACACGATGCCTTCCTGCATCATCATAAAACATTTTTCATTACTTAGGGACAAATGATTTTCCTTGCTCCTATCGAGCACTCTTTCCAGATTTGTCATTGCCTCCTCGAAGGTTTCTCCATAGGCGGTGAAGTCGTCCATGTATACTTCCACCCCGTCTCCTATCATATCAGAGAATATGCTAAGCACCACCCTTTGAAAGGTGGTCGGTGCGTTGCACAATCCAAAAGGCAATACCTTATAGGCAAACGTTCCCCATGGATAGGTGAACGTTGTTTTATCTTGATCTTCTTCCCCTATCTGGATCTGGTTGTAACCACTGAAACCATCTAGAAAGGAGAAGTATTTTCTTCCTAAGAGTGTGTCCAAGACCTGATCGATGAACGGGAGCGGGAAGTGGTCTTTCTTAGTCGCCTTGTTCAACGCCCGGTAGTCCACGCAGATCCACCATTTCCCATTCTTTTTGGGGACCACCACTAATGGTGATACCCATTCACTATCAAAAATTGGATATATGAATTCGGTAGCCAGAAGTTTGTGCAGTTCTTCTCTGACAATGTCTTTCATTGTTGGGTTCATCCTTCTCTGTGGCTGTCGACTAGGAGTTGCCTGGTCATCTAAATAAATCCGATGGGTACATATTTTTGGGCTGATGCCGTGCATATCTGCGTAGTCCCATGCAAATGCTTGTTGGTGTTTTACCAGAAGCTCTTCCAATTTTTCTAGCTGTGTGGGCGTCAACCTGCTGTTGACGTTTAATGTCCTCCCTGGCCCAACGTGTATTTGTCGGATGTGTTGATCTTGGGCGCCAGTCAACGGTGATCCGAGTGTGGGGGTGGATGATTCTCCATGGAGAAACTCCATGATAGCACCATCCTCGTCCTCTTCTGCCACCTCCTCCAAGGTCATCATCGGCTGGATTATGGACAACTCCGTAGTTCCATGCTCGGTGATCCTGGGTTCTTCTACCGAGTCCATAGACTGAGTTGGCGGTGAAATGGTCAGCCTTTTGACGTTTTGCCCATTGGAGATGGTCATTAGCCCATCCCGACAGCTGATGTAAGCGTCAGTTGTTGCCGGCCATGGCCTCCCCAAAATGAGCGGGTAACCGCCCAGCCTGGTCTTGGTTTGCAAAACTAAAAAATTGGCTGGATATTCCCATGCATTGACTATTACGATCACATCTTCCAGCATCCCTTCTAGGTGACACGGTTGATCGATCGGCTAACTGCAGCACTGTCATGGTTGGCTTTAGGTTCATGAGCCGCAGCCTCTGCATGGTCTCTTGAGGCATCACGTTGATGGCTGCCCCGAGGTCAACCAATGTGTTGGACAGGGAATGTCCTCCAATTTTTATGGTCAGCATTGGGCTACCTGGATCTGCATACTTCGGATGACGTGTTCTACCCATCATTAGATCTGCCAGTTTACCCATGACGTTGATAGTCTGGGTAGCTTTTCATCCCGGTCTCCTTAGACACATTTCTCTAATTGCCTTGGTGTAAATGGGGACATCTCGAATTGCTTGAAATAATGGGATTGTCACCGTGAGATTCTTCAAGCTCGACAAGATGTCGAATTTTGGCTGTGTTGTTTTTCTTTGTTCCTGTAGTCGGCTAGGAAATGGAGCCTCCGCTCTCTCAAGTGCTTTTCCCTCTTCTACCAGAGGTGTCTCCTCTATTTCTGCCTCCTCTTCTACCAGTGGAGGTGTCTCTACCATTTCTTCCTCCTCTTCTACCGGAGGTGGTGTCTCTACTCCTAGATGCCTACCTGATCTAAGCTGAATATTGTACATATGGTACATCTCACCTTCTACGTTGTATGTCGGCTGATTTACTCTATTGTTCGGGTTTGCTATCGGTTGTTGGTAGCTGCGTAGGTCTCGCTGTTGGCAATGCTGGTAAGTTCTGTTGGATGTGAGTAGGAGCTACATTCTGTGGAGTTTGATTCCATGCATTGTGGCCTCTCCACTACTGCCCAAGATATGGATATGGCATCCATGGCTGCTGATTCGGGAATGTTGTTGGGGGTGCATTCGTCCAGGGTGATGGTCCCCACCACCCCATATTAGGTGGTTGAGGGGGTCCTTGGTGCATGTATGACCCTCCCCCATATGATGGCATTTCGGTTGGTATATTCCCCATGGGGGGCTGTGGCCAACTCTTCCTATTGCCTATGAAGTAGGCCTCCGTGCTCTCAGCCGCTTCCTAGTTATTGGGCAGTTGTGGGCACAATCGAGTTTTATGATTCAGCCTACAAACTATGCATACTATGACCTTGTTTTTTGGGCATGCATTCTTTGCATGCCTTCCTCTACATTTTGGGCTGAAATAGGCTAATTTTGCATCATTTTCTTGTTTCTTCTTTTCTAACATGAGCGTATCCATCTATAGTGCTAGAGATGAGAGCATTTCGCTCTTCAAATCCTCTAGCATGTTGCCTATTTCTATTTTGGTGACTGAAGCAGTCGCCTTCATGGTCTTGGCGGTGATTTTGCCTCGCCTTCTCGAGTAGTTTCGGCATAATTTTTGGATGTCATCCATAGCATGTTGATAGACATCACCTCCAGAGATCATGTTGAGAGCCTCCAGTGACTCATTGGTAAGTCCCCTCAAGAAGATGCTTTTGAGGGACTTATCAAATAGCTTCGAGTGAGGGGACCATTGAAGATTAAAGCTGAATCTCTCCCAATACTCCTTGAGAGACTCATCTTCTCTTTGTGTCATGCTCAGGACCTCCTCCCTGGAGTCTCTTGCTCTCCCAAAATCTTGATATTGCTCTAAAAAGAGCGTCTTCATCTGGTCCCAGGTGGTGATGTGTTTGTCTCCCAGACCGATGAACCATCGTAGAGCTGCATCATCTAATGTAGAAGGAAATAATTTCAACTTCTACGCGTTTGATTTGTAATCCATAGACCTACACAAAACATCAAACTTGAATAAAAATAGGTCAGGGTCCTCAGTCGGGTGTCCTCTGAAGGACGGGAGGTGAGCAAGGGATATGTTTTTCATTTTGGTATCTCCTACTCCCTCCTCTATTGGGAAACTAAAGCCCAGATGAGACTTCATCGTTATCTGCCATTTTTTAGGAAATGTGGTTTCTAATGCAGCGTTTATGGCCTTTCGATCGTTTAAAACTTTTTGAGTCAATGCTCTAAGGTTGTCTGGCGAGATCGTATGATCCTCCATAGCCTTCCACAATAGGGCTTCCTCTAGAGGAGTCCTATTAAACAGGGGATTTATGATGATTCGTTCATCCCCTTGTTGATGGGATGAGGTGGCACTTTGCACAAAGTGCGGTTCCTCACTCCAATGGATTGCTGGTAGGTCGGGCGAGTCTAACTCAAATCCAAAATGCTCGGCTGACTCAGGTCCTGATGGATTAGTTCTTATAAAGCGACCGTCAGGTCCTCTTCTTCTCGAAGAACTCATACAAGGTCAGATGAAGGTTTTAGGGTATTGTAAGTAATCTAATTAAGATGCTTCCCCGACAATGGTGCCAAAATGTTGCGGGCCAAACAAGGTGAATGGTTTCCTATTTTTGTCACATGCCCGTGCATTTAATTATCAACCCAGGGAGCTTCGTAAACTTGCGAAGAGTCAGAATTAGGTTACTACAATACCACTGGAGGTGAATCTACTAATCCTACATTTGGGGGGTGTTCTTGAAATGGTTGTCAATCATTCCCGCACTCCTCAATAAATTACGTAAGAAGAACAGAATTAAATCTACAGAAATAAATCATGTACACATTCCTGAAAATAAACCTACTGCAAATACTGGAACTAGCAAACTAATGAACGTTCCTATGAAAGCAATAAACTAATTAAAATAAATAAACAAAAAGGAAATGGGGAAGAAATACTGGCTTGGAGTGGGCCCAGGCTCCAGCAGCTTCTTCCCGATCGAACACGTGCTTAGAACTTCTGGAACTGGAATATATTTATCAACGTATTACAATCTATCTTCTGTAATTCAAAATAGATCTTTATTAATTATTTCTATATATTCTCAGAATGATCTGCGTGTGTTTATATAACACACCCATAGAACTTCTATTACAGAAGTGGTTACAATAGTCGATTCTTCCCAGACTAAATTAGAACAGTCTGGCGAATGCAATCGATGTACGGCATTCTATTACGATGGTGGCATGTTCATTTCGGTTCATGCTTTGCCTAGCATCGGTAAGACATTTGGATACATTGGTGCTATCTCCAATTTAGCTCTGCATGACGTAGAGCTAGAACTACACCAGCCGTTGTCATCCACGTCATTCAACTCTGGTCAACGGGCAAAGAATCAGTGGCGCCTTCCGGTTGTAGGGAGGCGCTTGCCTCCTATTAGCACCTTCCGGCTGTGGAGAGGCGCTTGCCTTCTATTAGTGCCTTCCGGCTATGGAGAGGTGCTTGCCTTTGGTTGGCACCTTTCGATTGCAGGGAGGCGCTTGTCTTTGGTTGGCGCCTTTCGGTTGTAGGGAGGCGCTTGCATTCAATTGGTGCCTTTGGAGCCAACCTTAGAGGAGGCACTTGTATTCAATTGGTCCTTCTACAGGGAGGTACTTGTATTCAATTGGTGCCTTTCGACTACAGGGAGGCGCTTGTATTCAATTGGCACCTTTAAGGAGGCGCTGTATTAATGCCTTAGGGAGGCGCTCGTATTTGGTTTGGTGCCTTTCGATTGCAGGGAGGCGCTTGTTCCCTTGGTGCCTTCCGATTGCAGGGAGGCGCCTATGTTCTCTACATTGACCCTCGATGAAATAAAGTGCCAGGTCCATCAAAAGACCTCGACCGTTCCAAATCTAACTAAATCAACTGCAATTCCACAAAACATACTAAAAGCACACAAATTAGATAACACGCATAATTATATCAAATATCTATATAATCATTCATAAAAGTACGCAATCCTTATTATACAGCCGCATATTGATCCAAGAAATATGTACAAAATATGAGCATTTCTGGTGCTCATCACTTCTTCTAACTAATTACATATTTCTTTTCTTGCCTTCAATTTCTCAAAAATAGTGATGCCAAGCTATTTTGTTTCTTGAAGCTATTTTTCCAAATATTGAATGTGTTGATTGAGTATCATATTGACCTTTTCATTTTCTTGAACCTTATTTTCAAGCCTCTTGATTTTCTTTTCCAATTATTTTATTTTATTTTCCTATTTTGTGGAATCCTTTTCTTCATCATCATTGCTGCTAGAATTATCACTAGAACTGCTGCTTTCTTTTTCAACAAATAAACTTTCCTTGTTGCAATTGTTGTAGTACATGCAATCATCATCTATATGCCCAAAATATCCGTATATGAAGCATTTTAATATCCTTATACCTTTCTTGTACCTATTTGGTTGCTTAATGGCTATGGAAATCTCTTCATGTCTTTCTTTAATAGATATATCCTCTTATTTAACTTCAATACCTAGGAATAGATGTTCTTGCATTTCTTCATTTATTCCAAAGAATGTACATTCTTCTTCATCTGACTGGTTTCTATCACTGTAATTTGAACTATCACTTGCATCTACAATGTAGTAAGATTTCTTTGCCTTATGAAAACTTTTCTTCTTCTCATACCTGTATTGCTTGTATCTGTCATCTTTTTTCATGCTTCTTTCCATATTCTTTTCTTCTTTGACCCTATTTTTCATCATCACTATTTTCTTCATATGGACACTTGTATGCTTAGTGACCAAGATCATCGCACTTGTAGAATCTGAATTTCCTTATATCTCTTAAATTATTTGAATTCTTATTCCTTTTGATGAAGTTTGCTTCCTCATCATTATTTGAACCTCTACTTGTTTCTAAAATTTTCCCTTTCTCTTTATCTAAAGCCTTGAATGCAATCTCTTTTATTGGAACCTGATGCTTACTTACCCTCATCTCATAAGCTATGAGAGTACCTTGTAATTCTTCCATTGTTAGCTTGTTGATATCCATTGTCTCTTCTATTGTTGAAACCTTAGCATCATATTTCATGGGAAGTGATCTCAAAACATTTTGAGTAACTTTTGATTCTTTCATCTCAAAACCTAGGCCTCTCATGGTGTTAGTAATCTCATAAACTTGAAGTAAAAACTTTGTAATATCTTCAGAATCTTCCATTTTTAATTCATCAAATATTTTTCTACGAGTTTTTAGTTTTGCCAAATTTACCTTGGAATATCCTTCATAAGTATTCCGTAACTTGGTCCACATTTCATTAGCTAAATTACATACCATGACCTTTCCAAAATTTGTCTCACGAAGCCCACTCAAAATACAATTCATTGCTCTTGCATTGATCTCAACCAATTTATTGGTAGTCTTATCTTCCTCGGGATCACCTTCAATCCTATACTACTTTTCAACCATTTGCCATACCTCATATCCTTGTGATATCAAGTAGTTCTTCATCCTCATGCTCCAAAAATCATAATTGTTACCATCAAACAATGAAGCCTTATTTGTAGATGATCCATTCTATGAAGCCATTTGTGTTCTTGTAGAATCTGCCCTCAAGCTGTTAGTTTTTTTGAAGGAACCCACTTTGATACCAATTGAAGAACACAAACTTATACTGAGAGGGAGGTGAATAGTATAAGACCATTTTTTAATTTCTTTCCAAATCAATATCAATTAATGTTCTTAATTGCAATAACCAAATATAGTAGTATGCATTAATAACTCAGATAGAAGTAGTAATCAAGAGCACAAGTCACCACACATAATTGAGACACAAAATTTAACGTGGTTCCCCTAATGTGGGGTACTCCACCAGATAATCTCCTTCTAATATTTCACACTGAAATAAGGATCCTTATCCAATACAATGATTTCTTTGATCTGCTTAAAGCTAGGCATAACAATTTCACACATAACTTGTCCAAATTTGAATAACAAGCTCACACAGAACTTGTCTAAAACTGAATAACAAGCTCACATAGAAATTTTCCAAAACTAAATAACAAGCTCACACAAAACTTTTCCAAAACTAAATAACAAGCTCACACATAACTTGTCCAAAATTGAATGACAAGCTCACACAAAACTTGTCCAAAACTGCTCTAGCAAGCTCACTAAGAACTTGCCCAAATCTGCTCTAGCAAGCTCACCAAGAACTTATCCAAATCTACTCTAGCAAGCTCACCAAGGACTTGCCAAAATCTGCTCTAACAAGCTCACCAAGAACTTGCCCAAATATATCCCAAAACTATTCATAACACTGTCCCAAAACTATTCATAACACTGTCCCAAAACTATCCATAAAGTTGTCCCAAAACTATCCACAAAGCTATCCCAAAGGCTCAATCAATAATGCACAAGTAGCACTCAAATCTCATCCACAAATATATCAAGGCAAAGCTCAAATATGAACTCAACAATGAATGGCAATGTACTCTTCAATGGATGACAACAATGATCCACAATGATCTCAACTCAACTCAACTCAAATCAACTCGGATAAGCATAAAGAGAATTGTTAGAGACTCAATATGTTCTAATATCATTCTCAACTCAACTCAACTCAACTCAAGTCAACTCATAGAAGCATAAAGAGAATTGTTAGAGACTCAATATGTTCTAATCTCACTCTAAACTCAAATCATAATTATGGAATTGTTTTTTCATGGAACTTGACCAATCACCTAACACAATCACTTGACTAGGCTCAATCAACTCAACTCAACCAATCACCATAAATGGACTCCTATTTCTCACAAAACCCCTAGTCCAAGCATGTATGAACCAACTCAAATGTTTCCAAAAATGCTCAACCACAAATATCACATAACAATGATACTCATGTTATTTTCAAGTTCTTTCACAACAAATGGGCTTCAACAACTATGCTTATAAAACAAGGTTTAAACACAACTCTCAAACCAAAAAACCTTGAAGCATTCAACCAATCACTTTTGAAAAGGAAACCACAATCAATCCTTTTCACTCCAATGATATTTCAGAAATCAACCACCATAAATAATCAATAGGAGAATGTGCCCATACCTTTTTGATACCAAGAAGTTGTCCACAAAATCTGCCACACTAAACACAACTTTCATTTCCAATATCAATAAGGGTTAGTGAACTTCAAATAATAATCACAAGATAAGCATAACTCAATTTACACCTTTTTACTCCAACTTAATAAACACATCCACCATAGTCCTTTTTAATCAAAACTCTTATCAAAAATAATAATCAATAAGGCTCTCAAAGATATTTTATAACAACTCCTTATTTCTCCTAAATATTAATTTTCAATTTCATAAATATCAAAATAAATCAACTCATCCACCTCTGAAATAATAATCACAGCCCTTGTAAAAATAAATTTTAATTAAAAACTTTAATTATCCATTAACCATATTATAACTCCTATCCTAGGGCATCAACAAAATTAATTAGAGAAAAACATAATTACCTCCCCAAGGGGATTCGAACCCCCAACTTGCCCACACCATGAGCGCCTTAGCTATGACTAAGGTTGCCACATGAGCTAGCTGCTCATTCAAAATAAAAAAGGTACGACATGCCTTAAGTCCTTCCTCCCTTCCATGCAAACCAAAAGCGCTTCGAGCGCTTCCCTTCCAATGCCTTGAAATGCAGCCAAGGAGATTCGAACCTTGACGTAAAGTGTTGCCACACACCTTAACAAAAATCCAATTGCCAATGTGCCACTCTGCCCATAATGTCTTGGGCTTTCGACCAACCTTGTATTCACTGTCTCCCTTTTCAAAACTATTTTTGTATGAGCTCTCTTCGGATGCTTAGCCAACGATTAACATGAGCAAGGATGAATTTCAAATGAACCTTAGGATCCCCATTTATATAGTCTTCTCCTCATTTTTGATGATGTCGGTGCATTATTGATTTTCCCTCTTTCTTTAGACATCGACGCTAACTTTAATTTTAATTTTAAAATTAAAATTAAAATTTTAAATAATTAAAATTAAAATTTTAAATAATTAAAATTTAAACTAAATATTTAAAATTAAATATCTCCATCATCGGGGCACATTTTTCGATGAAACGAAAGGCCAACCTAGGTTTTAAGAAAAATCCATTTCAAATATGCCATCCATAATTTTAAATAAAACCTTTTAGTTTTCCTGCCTTGGTTTTCACAAAAACCCTGATTTTATCCATGCTTTCCAAAATATCATTTGCCCACCAAAACTCAAAGTGATCCATATGACATCAATGATCCATGTGACATCAATGGCAACATAAAATAACTCAAATTGCCAAAACTTTCTTTTGATATATATGTAACTCCTATTTTTATGTGTAGGTTTGAACTTTGTAGAAATTAACTTTTGCACTACCTTTGAAGACCTTAAATTCGAAATATTTTCATGTAAATTTTAAATATTGAAATTGGTGCTTAATAAACTTAATAATGAACCTTTTTCAACTAATTTGCATACCTCTTTAACCTTGGTTTGATGATGATATTATTGATGATTTGGATCACCTAATTGTTGCCTTGTATTAGATGAAACTGTAGCTCTTCTTAGATATCCAAAACAACTCTCTAACTCACCTATTTGGAGCTTTGAAACTCCTCTAATTTTTCTACCCAATATTATAGTTTGGTGGCTTCAACTCTCCTTCAAGATGTACTCTAAAAATTTAAAACTTAGAAGCTAGTATTGCTGCTGAAATTACTGCTATTTTGTTATCCTCAAATCTAGATATTTTAGATTATGCCATAGTTAATTTCTCCTCCAAAATTTGACATACTTCTTGCCAAATACTTCTTCCTTTGGCTTGTTGTCGAATGGTAAAATTTTTCCTGTAGACTCAAAATTTGTACACCCTTTTCCTGCAGGCTAATGAATACGTTCCTAGAAGGGGGATGGGAAAATTGGGGATCTACACCTCATATGAGAAGCACTTTTGTCATGTTCTCTTTGGTTTTTGTCGATGAATTATTTGCGGGTTCACCAGGAAACACTTTTGTGGTGGTTTCCATGCTTATGTAAGGTGATTGTTTAATGAGTTCTTTTGGTTTAACATATGCCTAAGGTTTTGGTAAAATGCAGCTAGATTTAATCTACATATAATTTTATTTTCTTGAAGACATCACATAGATAAATAAGTAATCTAAAATGCAATACAAGGTACTATATTTTGATTGTTATTGAGAAATGAAATTGATCTAAACTTACTATAAATAGAGATATAATATATAATGAACTATAATTTATTTGATCCAAATGGTTTATTTGAGTGGACCTATAATCAACCTATCAAATTTACTATTTTGGACCTGTAAACCTACAACATAATAGAAAATCACTTGATGCTAATAATTAGAAGCTAAATATTCCATAAAAATGGCCTTAGGATTTTCTCTAATCATCAAAGTGAATGGATCTTCTTGGTTCTTTCCTGACAAATCACATGTAAAAGGACAATAATGATGGTGATTTTAAATAAATTAAAATCTATATCTGAATGATAAATAATATAATAATTGATAAAGCTAATTAAGTGAAATGGTTTAACTATATCCTACTTGATATAAAACAAAGGAATGTCTAATTTAAATCCAAATATTTACCTCTAGGTTTATGTTTTTGTAAATTCGTTAGATCCACGAGAATTCATGATAACTAGAACTATGTATAGTTTTTTAGCATTTTAGAGGTCTAAACGATATTAGAAGAGGGAAAATTATGTACCGTTGGAAAGATATTTCTGAGCCCTATCCAACGGTATAATATTTAAGAAAAATGGATATGATTTGTCTAGGGAAATTTCAGCTCAAATATGATATTATATATTTTTTAAATGGAAAATGGATTGAATATAAAACGCACATATGAAAGAAAAAATGAAACAATGATTTCTAAGATGTTTGAAAAATAAATACTTGATTATAGTAGGGATGTTACTGATTAAATTTTTGATGGATCCAAGTATCAAAATAGATATTTCATGAGTGTTCTTAAATCACCAACAGATTTACCCCAATTATTCAACCTATGATAAAACTTGTTGATGCTCAACCTGCAATAAAATTATCACTTCACAAATTTCTCTCCCTTCAAAATACCATTTCCCTCTAATTTTATAATTTCTCCATTCATTTTACTCTTGCCTTCATTGATCCAGATCTATGGGAGGTGGAATGCATATTTTTATCACCCTCATGGATGTGGAATAACCAACTTGGGAAGAAGTTGAGTTTGTTTTCATTAGATTAGTAAATTACCAATCTAAGTGAATTGCTGGCCCAAACAGTGAATCCATGAGAATGATGCATTTCATTGAAACGGTCTTGGGGTAAATTAATAAATTTTATAAAGTTAAATTCACAATTTACCTATGAATTTCATGATATCTAGACTTATACATAGTTTTGTTTGCACTTTGAGGGGTCAAACATTGTCAAAATTGGACATATAATATATCGTTGGAAATATATTTTTGATCCCTATCCAATGGTATAATAATAATTAGGAATAACGTTGATGATTTTTTAGGGGAAATATTATCTTGAATATAATCCTAATTTTTTAAGAGGGAAAACTAAATATTTTTGAGAAAAATAACTCAACTTAATGGGTCAATTTTCCATGTCTACATGTCCCAAATTCTTCAAGTCTTCAACGAGGCTTTCCTAGCCTTCTCCTTATTTCTCCTTTCAAGTAGCTTGAAGCCTTCTCTGAGGGCCTTCAAATCTTGTGTCTTGTCTTCTACTCTTCAATGGAAATATTCTTCTTGAGTCTCCTTCAATAGTTTCTCTTGTGTCTCTCCCTATTTCCTATTAATATACCATGTTCTATGATACCACTGTTAGATTTTGAAGCTATAAAATTAAAGGAAATGCAACCACAAGTAATGAAATAAGCATCCAATATTATAACTATGTTAATGACAATATAATAAGCAAGTAAATAGCATGAGAAACTTCTGAAATAACTCATGAAATAGCCATTAATATAAACTCATGAAAATATGAACTTGATAAGTATTTGGAGATCTACTAGTGCATGCTATGAGCAATGCATGCTTCATTACTAATTACAATGCTTAGTCACAAATATATACTAGTATGTGTCTCTTCACTTTATTACCCTATGGACACATGCATTCTATATGATAGACACTTGTGCACATGCACACCTAACAAAAGACACTTTTTATTCCTATTCTAAAGGACTCATATACATGTGAACAACATGCACATTTATAGAATTGCACATACTTGTGAATTTATTCCTTTATATAAAGTAAATACTTAAATCATAATCTAAGATAAACTCCTAATCTAAATATATACCCATGGTCATACATTGACATGTACAAAATAATGTAATATTCTCTAACAACACCTAGCCTACCCCCTTTGGAACATTCAAAGACCATGCTTAAAACATCAAAAACACAAACAAACAAACACAAAAAATACAAAAACAACAAAAAACAATAATAAATAAAAAATAAAAATCACAAAACAACAAAAGATAACAAAAAATAATTAAAAAATGTAAAAAATAAAGATAACAAAAGACAACAAAAAATACAAAACAAACATAAAAACAAGAAAAAATTAAAAAACAACAAACAATAATAAAACACAAACACATAAAAAAATAACAAAACAACAAACAAACACAAAAACACACACATACACACAAAAAGAAAAAAAACACAAAACACAAAAAAAAACACAAAAATAAAACAAAATGAACATAATACAAAACAACACACACACACCAAAAAATAACAAAGGAGAAAAAAATAGAATACAAACTTGGCATTTCTAGGCCAAAAGACTATTCAGGCAAGAATCAACAAAGAAAATATAAGAATGATCAGTTTGAGCAAGGAAACTAAAATACCCTGACTAAACTAAAGAGGAGAAAAAACAAAGAAAAAAGGAACTAAGTACCTCTAGTACTAGAGCCATCCAAAGAAAGGATGGAAAGAAGAGCTTCCTTTATTTGCAAATCCCACCATCTAGGAGGGTGGACATATTAAGTAAGATCACCTTTGTCCAATGCCCAATTAGCTAAATCATTAGCACTCCTATAATGTTCTCTTACCACATGATTGTATTTAACATTCAAAAATCCCATCTATATTAATTGAATCTTCTCAGCAATTATTTTTATTCTTCAATCAACATAATGATTCTTAGGAGTCTTTAACAAATTAATCATGACTTGAGAGTCGGATTCAACCAACACCTTTTTCTATCCAACCTTAGTAACCTCTCAAAGGCCTTTAAGGTTATTGGAAAGGATACCTAAATTCTCAGCAAAAGTGAATATTGCGGAACCATCTGAAAGTCTACCAATTTCTCCTGCACTAGCTTTTCTAGGGTTCTCCTTAGAGGCTCCATCGGTATTGACTTTTTCAAAATTCTTAGAAGAAGGCTACAAATTCCTTGTTCTATCCATATTTTGATTACTCACATTCCCTTTAATTTGGTTACCCTTAAAAGAGTTAATCTTCAATCTTTGCATCACTTGATCCTATCTTTGGTGGGATTTCTAAGGGTGTTTAAGGAGTTTTTGGATTGATTCAACTAAGTTGGCGATGGTATTTTTCTAGATATAGTGAATATCCTTCCTTTCTTGATTTAAAATCTAGTTGTTTCTTTCTTTCTAGATATTCCAAGGTAGGATGGTAGAACCCATCCAAACTAGCTACCTAATAAAGTGATCAACACCCTCCTGATTAGGCCAACCCCTTCAAAGTTGTTCAAAAGTAAAAAAATTGGACCAATATAATCCAAGTAAGATGGTCATTATCCTTCATAGCTCAGATGCTAAGATACACTAAATAAAAATATGGTTGACAATTTCCACATTCTCTCCATACATTTTGCATCTAAATGGGCCATGAAAACTACGTTTCATAAGTTGCTCTTCAGCAATGCAATAAAATCCATGTAAAGAACCTCACGTTAGGCCAGAGCTTTTGAGCCCACAATTAAGTAAATATATTATATGATTGGTTGGAATTATTATGGTATAATAGTGTTTTTCCATCTAAAATAATCTTTAGCATGGGATCAAGAGAGATATCTCATATGAAGGATGCTTTGGATGTCTTATCTTTGCCTTTCTAGCATTTTAATAGGTGAATATTCAACAAGGATCCAATATATACCAACATCAAAATTACTAGTATGGTACCGATAGTAATTAGCAACCTTTATCTAGTTAGTTCGATGAAGCTCCTCCATCCAAGACCACCAATCAAGAAATTGTGTTATCAAATGCAAGTGACCATCCCATGAATCTATCAAAAAATTTACCTTTTTAACATTATGAATGATCCAAAATAACTTTTTCTTATTCAAATCCTCACCAATTTTAAGAGCCACTAAAATGGGAGAGCCTTTATTAGGTAATTGATAGTGAATAAGGTCTTCAAGACTTTTGTTCTCAACATATTTACCATGAAGATTCTTGGCCCAAAGAGCATTGGGGTTATGCAAAATCCTTCGATATAATTTAGCATCTAAAGACTTATTTTTATTAATAGCATATCAAAAAACTAACCTTCCTTCATTCTTGGGAAGGCATAAAGTATCTCATTTCACCAAGGGCCCATTTGCTTTTCTCCTTAGTACCACTTGAGAGAACCAATTTGATTTGATTATATTATTGAAGAACAACCTTTGGGATATTCAACATAGTAAAAACATAAATAGGTATAGCTTGAAGGACTGATTTTGCCAATGTTATTATGCCCCCAAATGAAAGCCACCTATTGGTCCACTTTCCATTTTTTTTCTTAAAACTATCCAAAAACCAATTCAAGTCTTTGTTATTCTATATTTGAATATTGATAGTAATACCTAAATAAGTGATTGGAATGGAAGTCTTTTTATATCTTAATTTATCCAAGACCATGGATTCCTATCTGGGAGAGTAGTGAAAGAAAATGAATTTAGATTTGTCTTCATTGATTAATTACCTGGTAGTATTAGAAAAACAACTGATGATTTGCTTAAATTTAGAAGCTTCCTTAACTATAGTTTTACCTAAAAAAATAGTCATCAACAAATTAAATATGAGAAACAGACCCACCTCTATGAGCAAAGGTAACTCCCTAAAGGGTTTTGTTTTCTCTGTTTTTGGTTATAGACCTACCCAAGCATTCAACAAGAATGATGAATAAATAAGGGGAGAGAGGGTGATCTTGTCTAATACCTCTAGAAGCAGAGAACAACTGAGAAGGTCTACCATTGATAAGAATAGATTAGGACACCAGAGATATACATCCCATTATCCAATCCATATAATCCTAAAAGAAGCCAAATTGCCTTAAAATATTGACAAGTGTTAATCTACTCTATCATAAGCTTTAGATAAGTCTAAACGAATGACCATAGATGGATATTTTTGCATTTCCATGGAATGGATGCTTTCTTGAGTAAGAAAAATATCATCCACTATTTGATGCCCTTCCACATAACCCCCTTGTTTAGGAGAAATAATCTTATGCGAAAAAGGCTTCAACCTTTCCACCATTATCTTTGTAATGATTTTGAGAAAAAATATTACATAAAGCTATAGATCTAAAGTTAAGATATGTTCTACCTCTTGAGATTTTGGAACAAGAGTTGTATAAATTTTATTGATAACCTTCAAAATTTCTATGGCTTTCTTGGCTTCTTTCACCACCTCTAATAAATCAACATGAAGGATATCCTTAAACTCTTGATAGAAATCAATAGAAAAACCATCATGACCTAGGGTTTTTCCTTTTTACATTTTAAAAACCACCTATTGAAGCTCATTGATAGTAACTAGAGTAGTCAAAATAGAGTTCTCCTTAGAAGTGATAAGATTATGGAAGGCTTGAGGAATATTCTATTGAGAGGTCAAGTTAAGAGGTGTAACATCAAATAGATTGGAAAAGTAATCAACAACAATAGAGTTCATGCCAACCCAAGTGTAGACAACTCCAGAATTAGATTTTAGGGAAGAAATAAAGTTGTAAGATCTTTGATATAGAAGAGATTTGTGTTTCGATATCCTTCTTTGAGCCATTGGATCCTATATTTTTGCTTCCATAAGAGTTATTTTTTTCCATTACTCTAATTAAACAATGAGTCTAATTTCATTTGTACTTATACTCTCCATGAGGCCATCTAAATGGATTTTCTTATTCAACTTTTCAAGCTAAGAAATAACTTTATTTTTTTTTGTCAAACATCTCCAAACTTCTTCTAGTTCCAAATATTAAATTTGGATTTAATGTATTGCAACCTTTTGGTAAACAAAATATCTTAGTCCCATACCTTGGATTACCTTCCTTCCAGCATTGCTACACTTGAGGTTTGAAGGAATTGTCTTTGAGCCACATTATCTAAAATAAAAAAGGTGAGAAAATCTCATTGGTTTTCCAAATTTCCACCATAATTGGCTAGTGGTCCGAACCCACATTGTTAAGAGTCTTCACCTTCAGAATGTGACCATGGATTAAGAATTTGTTAGAGAACAAGAACCTATCCAATATATTTATAATACAAGATAAGCCTTACCTTATGTTATACCAAGTCATGAGGCCATTATCTGGTTGGATATCCACAAGATGAAGGTTTGCAATATATTCACTCATGAGGTCAGTGCTTTTATCAAAATTTCTATTTCTCCAATTTTCTCATCCAAAGAGAGAATGGTATTGAAATCTCCTTTGATAAAGAACCAAGATTTAGGAATATGAGAGATAATATAAGTTATATCCTTCCATTATATTCTCTTTTCCTCCAAAGTAGTCGGAGCATAAACAGTTATGCAAAGCATAATTTGGTTAGAATATCTACTTTGAATAGCTATAGCCAAAAGACTCCAATTTCCAACCATATGGTGAATAACAACCTATTTTAAGTCCCAAAAGTAAGCAATACCACAAGAAGTCCCCCAAGAATTGAGAGAAGTAACTTTTCTAGTTGGTCAAATTTTACTAGCAATTGAATCTATTTCCTCTATTAAAATATTTGTTTTTAGAAGGAAACCAAGATGTGTATGATTTGTCTCAATCATTCTTCTATTTTTTTTTTTTTTTGAAATAATCCCTTTGAGTCTTCTAATATTCCAAGTGATGACATTCATTAATATGAGGACTAAAAAAATTGATAAGACTAGTAATCTTACCTTCCTCTACAAGCATTTCACCTTCTTTTACCATATGATGTTGATTGGTCTTGTGACCTTCCTTTTGGTTGGAATCCATCTTTAAATTTTTTCCCCTATTTCTTGACCTATCCCAATTGAATTTGGGATGGATTCTAACCTTGAAGATTGTGTGTACAAAGATAAAAACTTACTGGAAGGTTCAACATAGTCTATCTTAGGACCTATATTATTTGAAGTCTCAACATTTAAAAGATTGTTTTTCTTGTGTATATTTCCTCTTTTTTCCTATTGAAAACCTTTAATTTGTTGGTTTATCTCTAAGTCCTTCCTAGCATATTTAAATTACATTTCTAGGATTTTTATCTCCATTATTTCATCTTCCTCACCTTGGACATCATTTGTGGAAATAATTTCAATCATCTTAGCTGGTAACTTCGATTGATCCTTCAAAATTTGTTTTTCTGAGTTTTTTTCTTCTTAGACATTTGGAAACTTACTAAGTTTGTATCCTATTTATTTTGATCTAGAATTTTATTTGGAAAGACACTAGCCAAATGACCATATTCATGGGAAATTTGACAATGAAAACGAATGTTCTCATAGTCCACCACTTGCTCCCAAGTGTTCTTCCCAAATTGTAATGAGATATTTTCAAGTAGGGGTTTTTCAAAACACATTAATACACAAATATGAGCATTAATTAATATGTTAAACTATTTTAGTATAATTAGCAATCATCATAAAATTTCCCAAATAGTTTTTAATTTAAGAAAAACAATCGGATTCCAAAATTCAATTGGGAGGCCAAAGAGTCTAACCCACATAGGACTTGTAGAAGTGATTTCTTCTTCGAATTTAAATTTAGTATGCCAAGGTTTCACGAAAAGCCCTCCCCTTCCAAAGAACCAAGGACCCCCTTGAAATATGTTCTCTCTATCTTCATTATTAGCAAATAAAATAATAAAATAACCATTTGGATAAATAGAGATTTGTAACTTACATTTTTTAGTTTTTTTGCAACCGAAACATTGAAAGCAGATAGGCTCGAATGAAAATCCAAGAAATAATAAATTAGACCTCTTTTTTCTAGATCTTCTATACCAGTTTGAATGACACCCATATCTAGGTTAACAATTAGAGTTCCATCGGCTACCCTAAGACATCTTGACTCAGTTTTTCTAGGATCAATTTTAGGTATTCTCAAAAGTTTACATAAAACTTTAATATTAATGTTAGCATTAGGTTGAGGCTATCCACCATAGAGGGCTCCCTAAAATTCATTTTTGGGATTGAGCCTTCAAATCCTTACCCTTGAAAGGGGTTTCCATAATGGATTTATTTTGGGGGTGCTCCTTAGCGTTGGATTCACTTGAGATCTAAACTATTTTTATTAGTTGCTTGAGACTTGTTTCAAGATATTTTTAATATATGCCTTGGATACCAATAAAATATATGATTTTCATTTTTGTTTTGTGCAGTAAATTGAAAGTTATTTTCAATCAAGTTCACAACATGAAAATCTATTGAAAGGTACATTTCTAGCCCATATTGGATCCCTGCAACATATCCCACTAAAATATTGAGAAAAAACACAAAAATATTGGCTACTAAGGTGCAAAGGCCTTGGAAAACAACCTTAATATAGATGAAACCGTCACAAAATCTCTCGCTTAAAAAAAAAAACGCTTTCATGAAAGTTTTTTAAACATTAATTTTAAAATCACAATTCTATTGTTCACCTTTTCCTTGCATGTGAATTCTTTCAACATTAGATTTTAAATTATGTTTTTATATATATAATGAATTTTATATTAGTTGTTTAAAACATGAATTAAATACAAAATAAAAAATCAAACTCAATTAAATAATAGTTATATTGTAGTGTGGGCAAGTGTGTGAGGGGTGTGTGTATGGTTATGTGTTTTGCTCTTATTGATAAACTCAACTCTCACCTTTATCAAAGGTCATGGTTGGGATGGAGATACCTAATCTTGATCGTCGATCATAAAATTTTCTCACACTAACCTCAATAAAAATAACAATTACATTATTTTTTATTTAAATATAATTTTTTATTCATAAAATAATAATTATTTTTAATTATTTTTAAAATATATTAAATATTATAAAACTTTTAAAAACATCTAAATTTAAATTTAAATTTAATATAAATATATATATATATTTATTTATTTATTTATTTTTATAATACCATAAAATAATATCAATATAATATAAATAAAAATCATTTTAATTATATATAGCTAATAAAAAATAAAAAACCATTTCTTATTAATTAAAAATAAAAACCTTATAAAAAAAACGACAAAGAAGACTTGCGAGACCATTTTTTAAATTGTTTTCAAGTATCAAATAGAATTGTTGTTCCAAAAGATTTCACCATAAACTAGATCTAGAACTGACGAAAGTATTCTAACATCTTTTTATTTATGTAATGTAAACAACAATACTATTTTGTAAAGAAATTGCATTTGATTATAATTTTGTTTACAAACTAAAAATATTTTCAAGAGAGTAAAAAACAGACTCACACATAAAATATTATCAATAAAATGCAAATATAATATATTGATAAGATATTACAATACTTGAATGAGATCTTTTATATTAACAATACTTGAACCTTTTACATACTAATCTTTTCATCTCCTTACACAGCAAATATAACACTTTATATAATAATATATTTATTAACTTTAGAAACTTCACATAATAATATTATTGACCCTGCGTACGCACGGAACTCAACATAGCCAGATAAGAAATACTTAAATAGTTCCAAGACATTTTAGGTAATAGAAGACTCCATAGTTTACACATCTGTAATTTATCAAGCATCGCATCACCAAATATCGGATCAGTGTTTATTCTTGCAATAAGGAGCACTGCCTCCTGGACCTCCAAAATAGAGGTAGTTGCCCCATGAAGATTTTGGAAAACGAGTGCTGAAGAGAAAGACATTATAGCAGTTTGGGTTCGGCTGATTCAGAAGTTTCAAACTATTTACTATCTCAGATCCATCGGTGCGAAGCACTCGTATATTTTTTATATATGCCGCTTTTTCAAAACCATCTTGTGCGAAATCTCCGGCGCCCATCGCCGTTAGCGTGTGGGGCATTCCTTTACCACCACTAAAATATGCTACATCTCCCCCAAAGTCCACTCTAGAAGCTTTCGCATACAATTCTGTCTGGAGGAACAAAGAGCCTGGGTAGTGATCAACTCTTTGGCCTTGGAAATATATAGCCCACACTGGTTCGTCATTCCTTTTTTCCCTACGAACAATACAGTTCAGTTAAAAATCTAGCGTAAAATTGATATTAGCAGCAACAAAAGAACATTGCTATTAGAAAATAGAATAAAATATTATTTTAATTTTGTAAAGAAACAAAATACAGTGATGAATTAAAGTAGATTACGAGGGGTGGTTGCAACTTCTTGAGAAAAATTGATGCCGAAACCAACATGGATTAGTAAAAGAAAAATTAATAAAACAGTTACTAAAAGAACCACCAAATATTTAAAAATTTACAAGCTTAATATCAATTTAATAAATTATTTTTTAAAACATTTGAAGGTGGTTTTTATAAGAAGGATATAAGTCAATTTAAAGTAAGTTTTTATCAAAGACCAAGTAGAAAATTAAGAAAATATGTATGCTTCTTTTTAAAGTAGTATTAGTAGTAGCATAGCAGTCATTTTAATTAAAATGTGGGTAATGAAAAGATTTAAAAATGTTTAGTTATAAATAAATTTAATATAAAAATATTATTTTTATTTAAGTATTTAATAAAGTTTATAGTTTATTATTTAAAATATTTTTGATATTTTGAATAAATAAATAAAATAAGAAAAAATATATGTAAAGTTAAATAATAAGAAAGATATATTTATGTGAAAAAGAAGTAAAAAAGAAAGAGAATGTTATTATGTTGAACTTAACCTTAAATACATACAATGATTAAAAAAATACATGTACATAAAAACAAACATTAATTTGTGGCTTAACCAAGTATCAATTCACATCAACTTAAATGTGAAATACAGACTTTTTAAGAAAACATCTTAAAATATAAGATATAAAGAAACATCTTAAAACATAAGATATATAACTATATGATGAGATATTAATACTTTAATAGAGCCCACAGGCAGTTGCCCTAGTGGTTAAAGATGGTGGTTGTTTCTTAAGTGGTCTTGTGTTCAAACCCCTTGAGGGTGGTTGTTGATATAATTTGTAAACGTTCTCCTGAAAAAAAATACTTTAATAGTGAAACTACTAGAGAAAAATAAATAAATAATTAACCTTCTTATCAATTTAAAAGATCAATATTACAAAATTAAAAATTAGTAATTTAAGGTTCAAAGTGTAGACCAATTGGTTGGATCAAATCCAGTAAAGGTCCAAGGTTCAAATCTCAGGTTTATTGTCCTTTCCTAATGCTTTTAGAAGCATAAAAGGTTTAAAATGATTGTGGCATGGTGGTTATAGAAGCGGATATGGAGCATAATACTATGGCGGCCATAAAAACCGGATAGCCTAACAAATTCTTTGATAGCTACCCATTCAAAAAAAAATTAATAATTTATATTTAATTACTATAATTTATAAATATAGCATAATACTGTGGCGGCCATAGTTTAAACTTTAAAATATTATTGGTAAAAGTAGTAGTCCTTTGAGTGTACAATAGGCGATTCTGGTGGTCTTACATGCCAACAACAAAATCATTAAACTTATTAAAAACAAACCCCTGTAAATTAAACCTTACCCTTATTAATTACTAATATAATTATAATCAACATAAAAACAAAACGGTATTCAAATAACATACATGGACCATAGAAAGTATTTGGAAACCTAAATTTCAAGCAAAGGAGGTACAAGAAGATGCTCGTTAACCTCTTTACAGCGTTCTAACTTAAGTTTCAACTCATCATTCTATCAAGGTTTTGTGATCTCAAATTCCTTGATAAGAAAATGCACTTACATTGTCTTTTCGATGATTTACGATGACCACAAATCAATATTTACCATGAGCTGTCTGTGTTAACCAAATTTGGTTTTTTAAAAACTACTTTCATTTGAATTTATTTTTAATTTTTAATTATTTTTAAAGAGTTTTAAAATAATGTCAACTTTTATTTAAAATGATAAATTTTTATTTATTTATTTTAAATAATAATATATTAAAAAGACTTAAAAATAAATTATAAATTTAATAAACTTTATTTTTATTTTTTGGTTATTAGTCAAGTAACACTTAAAAAAAATTACAAATTAAAATTATTTAGCCTATTCAGTAAACCAATCAACCTGCCAAAAGAGCTTAAGACTATTTAAAAAAATTAAATTAAATATTTTGAAATATATATATATATATATATATATTCTCGTAGTGGTTACTATGATGGATAATAATTTATTGTCACTATAAATTATTTTAAAAAATTAGTAATTGTAACTTTTTTAAGGTAATATTGATATTCATTTTTTAATTTTTATTAATTCTAATTTTTTAATAATGCTTTATATTGCTTTATATTCTTCATCTATGATCTATGATGTTTGTCACTCATAGCCTTGATTCAGTAGTTGATTGACTAATTTGTTTTTATTGAAAACATAATAAATAAGTTAATATTGCATAAATCTTCAAACATCATCATTGGATTGCTTTATATTCTTCTTCTATCATCTATCATCTATGATGTTGCCTTGATTCAGTAGTTGATTGACTAATTTGTTTTTATTGAAAACATAATAAATAAGTTAATATTGCATAAATCTTCAAACATCATCATTGGATTGCTTTATATTCTTCTTCTATCATCTATCATCTATCATCTATCATCTATGATGTTGCCTTGATTCAATAGTTGATTGACTAATTTGTTTTTATTGAAAACATAATAAATAAGTTAATATTGCATAAATCTGCAAACATCATCATTGGATTGTTTTATATTCTTCTTCTATCATGATGTTTTGTCACTCATAGCCTTGATTCAGTAGTTGATTGACTAATTTGTTTTTATTGAAAACATAATAAATAAGTTAATATCCACATATAAAAAAAGTCAAATATTTTTTTATATTTTCTTTACATAGCTCTCATATTTTCTTATAATGAGTGAGAGAAAAAGAAATAATTAAAATTATGAATTTAAAAAATTATACTAATAATGGACTTAACTTGAAGTTGATGATGATGTTATGAAAAAAGAAAACAATTTCTAGCTTGTCTAAATGATAACATAGATAAAACCTTACCTCTTCCATATTGCATAAATATTATATTCTATGTTATGTTTGTCCCTTTAACACTTCACTTGATTAATTTTCCTATTTAGTGTTCTAAAATAAAATGACATAAGGTCCAAGGTGTAGACCAATTGGTTCATACAAACCCCATAAGGGGGGCGGAGGTCCAAGGTTCAAATCTTGGGCCTCATCAAACTGAACGCTTGTCCCTTTCCTAGTGCTTTCAGTAGCGTAAAATGTTTAAAATGATTGCGGCATGGTGGTTATAGGGGTGGTCTGCACGAAGATCTATGTGGTGGCTTCTGGGGCGGACAACGCAAAATACTGTGGCGGCCATAAAAGTCGGACATCCTGGCCGGATTCGTGGCGGCTACCGATTCCACCATGTAAATTGAAAAAAAATAAAATGACATAAAAAATATAACACAATGACATACATGCCCCTTGTTTTTCTAGCACCATAGAGCAAAGGTGAGAGCCTAAGAATAGTTCTTCTCATCCATATGTATGACACTCAAGAAAATAAGGACCTCTCATCCTTTTATAATCATAAAATATATCCACCCTATCATAAAAAAATAAAGATGATGATTAGCTTATTCTCCACAATATGTTCTCCTTTCTTAGCAAAGGAGAAGTAATTAACAAATAAAATCAAATCAAATGATCATGAGGTACTAAGAGAATGGTGAGGATTCTCCTAAATACAATATTACCTAGACAAATAGATTTCTTTAATATCATTTTCATAGCTACTTGAATCCACTTGTGAGTAGAAGGTATTGCTCCCAACCATTTATGACAATACCCATGTTGATTCAACACTTTATCACTTTGTTTCACATTTTCTTATGCCATTATGAAGTGAATTTGTTAGTAATATCATAGTTGAATCCTTTAGTTACTTTAAAAAGTCCCCAATATTATTATTTTTGGAAGCCCTAAGCCCACCATAGGGCCCATACTTGTTATTCTAGACACACCCAGACACAAAATCAAATATCTCCCATGAAAATACCTTTAAGGCAAGAGTAGGAGGGGGTGAGATCACAAGAGTAAAAAAATTTAATCCATAATACAAGTATTGGTCTACAAATATTGTAGCTATATAACTAAGTAAGACACTCACATTATCTTCCTTTTGATTTTTTATTTTAACCAAGGTTTATCAAAAAATATAATTGTTATTTTCTCCTTAAGAGGAATCTCATCTAATGTTAAAATCTCAAAATAGGTTATGTCTATTTAGAATCTAGGTAGGGGGTGGTCAAATGATTCCATTATGGTTTTGTTGGATATATTATATTATTTGGTACATTGAAGTATATTTAGTGCTATTGTAAATATTTTTCTTTGAATTTAAGTGCTATTATAAATATTAGATTAGGGAGTAAGTTTAATATTTTTCTAAAGTATGTGTCAAAGTGTGGAGAGTTTTATTTGTTATGTTATAAAGTATAAAATATTTCAAAGTGTGAGTTGTGTGTGCAATGTGTTGAGTATAAAATTGAAGATTCATAGGTGATAGGTGTCAAGTTTGGAAGTGACAAGTCATAAGTGATAGGTTTCAAGTATGGAAGTGAAGAGTCATATGAGATATGTCAAGATATAAAGTGAGATGTTATGTAATCATGAGAAGCTTTGTCATAATATGAACCATGTGAAACATTGTATTTCTTGTGAGTTATAGCAGAGCAATAGTTAAGAGTGTTGAAGAGTCATTTGTAAGGATATATAGTAGAGATAAAGATCCATGCTATGTAATAGAATGAGATTGATAAATGTAATAGTGAAGTTTTCTTATTGAGCATTACTTGTGTTATATAATAATAATATTTTGTATTTATCTCTATATTTTATAGGTATATTTTCCAATAATGTTCTTAGAGATACTCACATTGAATTGACTCCATGAGTGTGATATTAAGAGAGAGGAAGAGTGAGAAGATTAAAGAAAAAACTAAGATTATTGTGAAGAAAAGAGTGAAGGATTTCTTGGTCTAAGATCCACCTAAGTGGATGAGTTGCATCCTCAAGGCCTCAACCAATATTGGATGCCTTAGAAATAGGGATCTTTGAGTCAATCTTTGGAGTAGGTTGGATCCTATGTGTAGAGCTAGCGATGTAGTATTCCTAGTGGGGAGGTGATTTAGAAGCTCAAGAGTGATAACCAAAGTCTCAGAACCTAGCTTGCACAAATTGTACAACTTGTATGGTCTCCATCATACACTATGTCAATTTACCAAAACAGATTGTACGGTCACCAAATCGTATAGTTGTACGATCCAAATCATACAACACTAAACCTTGTAAGATTTGGTACTAAACCAATTTATTGGAATATGTTTTGCAAGTTAAATCAAACATTTTTGTAATCAATTTCTCTAAACTAGCAATATTTCCTTATTTTATAGGTTTTGGGTTGCAGCTTTGTTACCAAATTGGGTAAATTAACAGCTTGTATGATTTGGTACAGTACTTGTACAGTTTGTATGAACCCTTACTGCAAATAATATTTAGATATATCACTGTACACAACCAATCCTTCCAAGACATGGTTTGGGAAGTTTCTAAATGCTAAGTGCTCCAATTCTTCCTAACATGCAAACCCTAATTCACTAGCAATGAATTGTATTCACCATGGACAATTCCAAAAATTGTACAACTGCCTGGAAATTTTAGAGTACAGTTGTAATTCTTCATATAATCAATTCCATTACTTTCACAAAGTCTTTAAGGTAACCAAGATCATTGAAAATGCAATTCCATCCATCTAACATGCCAAGTTATGCACCAAATATTAACTACACAACTTGCAACAACCAGAACATATGCTAGAATTCATAAGAGCAAGGAAATAAGGAAAACTATTGTAATATCTAGATTATGAGTAATCCTATATAATCTAGCCATTGGCATTGCTCACAACCATAAAAATTATCACAATGAACAATATATCTCCACAATCAATACTCCATGAATTATATATCAATGCATCAACAATGAACAACAATGAACTATGAATGAACATGAATGAACAAATAAAAAATGAATGGGGGGCTATATAATGCATGCCCAAACTGTTCCAAAGTGGTTTTTGAAGCATCATAATATTTACAACTACCATTCCGAACTAATTCTAAAACAAATATTTTACAAGTTTTACTAAGGTCTAATTCGATTTTTATCAAATTAACCTCAAATGTGCATTTTACCTTAATTTCATTTCATTTCACATAGTACATTTACAACCTTGTGTATTTTTCTTTTGCTTGTATGTTTTGAAACTTATACATTTTAGTCAAAATTGAGAAAAACTAAATAAAACTGTGCAAATACAAGGATCAATTTTTCTTCTTCTAGGAGGTGGATTTGTTGCCTACACTATGGACCTAGCTATTCCAACTAAAATAGGGTCATAGAAAGTAAATAATACAAAGGGCTAGAATTTAATCTAAAAGTGGTGTGGGTTTAGCAATATCAAGAGGCATAGTGCATGAGAGTCTCACAATCCAAGATACTTTCATTATGATAAAACATTTAATCATAATAAACTCTAAGCATTATTAAGCATTCTAGATCTAGAATAGTAAATTTAGGAAAAAATCATAAATTAAAATAACTATAACATAATTATCCATTCATTGCTTTAGCAAAAATGTTTAATTATTTAGTTTGAATATATACATGTTTTACAAATAATTGAGCAAGAGACAAAATAGCAATCTAATCATCATTAAAAAGGTTTATAGCCTCAAGCATATAGCTATGCAATTATAAATGCTAAATTTTCAACAATTAGAATGACTTATATTCAAGTCTATATATTTTTTATTATGTATTCAATTATCTATTCATGATTTCCTATAAAGAATTTTGTAGGCCTATCATAACAGGTGCAAGATATGGCTATCACATTAAATATAGTTATGCTTAACTTCTTTGTGCATGCTCTACTAATATGTATAGTATGGATTTCATTGTCATGTTGGCTTATTCACTTCATAATTGGATTCTAACCATCTGATGATTACCTACTTATTCCTTCTATGCTTAGCTAGTTGAGTAGGGGTAGGTTTTTAATGGATAAGGGTTCAACTATTAAGATTTTCTAACAACAATGATGTTTGGTGGTTGATTAGCATACATTATATTTCTAACTAGGACAAGTATTGAATATTTATGTAGAGGATAATGGCATAAAATCATGTTTAATATTTCCAAATAATTTATCTTGACAATGAATTATTTCTTCTATCCTTTCTTCCTGCTAAGTTTTTTCACTTTTCCTTGTCTAGTGTCAAAGATCTTTTCTTCTTTTGATGATCTCAATGTTTGAAGAGTCTAGCATCCATATCCTCTTATACATAATGTTAGACATTATTTTATTATGTTTTATGCTTAATTCTTCATTTTTGATTAGCTTACCTTAGACTTGCTTTGCATCCAAAATTTATTTTGGTTTGTTAAATGTTCAAGCTCTTAATGATGACATCATTGGTTCCTAAAGTTTGATAACTTTGAAAGCCTTGTAGATCATGACATCATATGCAAGATCAAATGCCTTAGAATATTTATTGCCTATGCATTAATAGTATATCATAATTTTATGTTGCCTTAATGACATTGTCATCATAATATTTTTGGTTGCTTGTAATTTTCTAGTTTCAAATTTGCTTGAATTTTGGACATCAAATGTCAGGTCTTAATGTGGCTTAGCTTTTGATCCTTCTACTAGATGCCAAATTTTTATTGCCCCTTTATTGACATCAATAATTTAAACACGTGATAAGATTTCTTACTTAGACTTTCTTTCTCTATATTGTTGGATCTAATACCTTGGCATTTTTCACTAGACAACATTTTTTACTATTCGATATTCCTTTGCTTATTGTCTTACCATATACTTCACCTATTCTTGATTTTAGCCATACCCTTCTACTCTTTGTATTACTTTGTATACTTTTGACCTACTTTATACCATATTTCATATCTAAATATTCCATATGTGCTTCATTTCAAGTTGTTCTAGTTGCCTTCAAAGTTTTTTTTATTATTATACTAGAGGAATCGGTAACTCGTTACAATTTTCTATGCCTCTTTGTGGGTTCAAATATCGCTCCTTGTCACCATGATAACCTCCAGTTACATCGAGTAAACCTTTTACGTAGCCGGCTACACTAATGCGACATGCCCACCTGTACTATGAGGCCTAAGGGATTGGAACTCTGGTCTTCATGCTCCTACAAAAGCATTTTTATTGTTGAACCAAGCCCTCAAATCCAAAAATTTAGGGCAAACACAAGATTTTTAGAGGTGCTTGAACCCCTATCAACAAGGTGGGTGTAGGAGGAATGGAGCCCTATCGACCTCTACTAGCACAAAGAACATTCCCAGCTATGTCATATATCTACAGTATGGATGCAGAGAGAATGGAACCTGGGTTAACCTCTAACAACACCCAAGACTTTAATCAACTATGCTACACAAGCAAATAAAAGATTTTATGGTAAACCAATGTTATTTGAACTGGATTTGCATGGATCTACCAGTTATTTTGTACACTTTTGACCTACTTTATATTGTTTCTTTCATATCTAAATATTCCATTTGAGATTCATTTAGATTTGTTCTAGTTGCCTTCTAAGTTGTTGTATACCCTTTGCTATATTATTTCCTTAGAAAAAATATCATACTAATCCCTATCAATTTTGGAAGAGGATTAGGAAAAACAAGAAAGAAATTATAACTATACTAACATGATTGAATTTAAAAATAGGTGGATCAATCATATCAAGATAAATGCAGGATGAAAGTAGAAATGCATTTTACATACACAAACCATCTAACAGACCAACCAAGATATTCTAACTTTCACTATTGACATCCATCATATTCTTGTAAATTTTAGAATTGATAAATCAACAATTAGAATCCAGATTGCAGAATAATAACTAATTCATTTACCAATTTTAGCATAAAATCACAAACATGAAAATACATACATACGTAAAATGATTGAAAGGCCAGACAATTTTCTACTTTTATTTATGTGTTTCATGTATTACATACAAATTGTAATGGCTCAGAGCCGACCCCTTGAATCAGTTATATTTTCTATTTTATAGCCAAGGAATGAATTCTCCTTTTCTCCCACCAAATGGCTTCATTAATGTATAATGTACCATTGAAGCGACAAATAATCATCTTCATGATATCTCACTATATTTTATGAGACCCTTCAAGAGAAAAAATATGCCATTGGATGATATTCATTAATTGCATCCTCTTCCTTTGGTCCGTTTTCATCGATGTTGATGTACTTCTTACACTTATAGCCATGGCTATGGTCGTTGATCATTAATTTTATTATAACCTACCTTTTTTTTACTGCATTATATTGGTGGGAAATACTATTCTCAGGTTCCAATGTGGAGCTTCCATGGACCTTATAAATGATATAATTAGTCAACATTAAATGTGCATGATGATGTCCTAAGGGTAGACCTATAGTCTAGTACTAGCTTTGATCATTTATTACCTTTCTTTATCAAGTACTAGCCTTGATGGGATGCTCTAGAGCCTTCCTAGATGACAGATCACCTTTCACCCTTGTCTCTTCATTCAAGCAATATTTTGTGATGCTTTCTTCCTCGAGGCCCTTTGAAAATGCCAACCAATCTAGAGTGGATGTTTCCAAATGATGTTGCCCTTGAAGATCTTTAAACCACCCACCCAAGTCATGGTATGTGTTTTGGAAAGTTCTACCCTTTCTCATCATTCAAACTCCCATCCTGGCTAGGGTGAGGTTTTCCCAGAACTCCCTCTGATTTGCACCTGCCTACTAATCAGAACTTGCCACCATGAATTAGGCATTGTTTTAGTTAGGGTAGATTATATTTTCATAGGCAAAACTTCCACCCTTTACAAAACCCTCCTGACATATGACTTCACTTCTTAGTTGGGATAGTAATATAAGGGTGCTAAATTATTACCCCCACATTCTTGGAAACTTTTAGAGCTATTTAACTTATAAAATAATAAGTACCTAGATCTTTGTCTTAACAATAAAATTTAAACCAAAATTTATGTCAATATTGACCTTGATCCCTATTCCTTAGGTTGTACAATCGATAAAAACAAGTAACCACAAAACAGTATCAGGCCTATAGGGGCCTAGAAACCAATTGCAACAGCAAAGTCTTCTTACTGCTATTTCCACCTTCCAAAATACTCAACCTAGGATATTTATCTCATTGAGATTTAAATCTTAAAATAGTTGCAAATGCATTCCCAAATCTCAAGCGTAGGAAGATATGTGTTCTTAAGCTTTTCATTGACATCTTCCAATTAGTTCAAGATTTTATAGGGGAGATTATAGGGGAAAAGATGCATTCTACCACTTCCTCTTCCTTGGCATGAAGCTCTAAGAACCTCAAGATAATTTCCATCATCTTATCAACCGCCATGGGCTCATCAAGTGCATCGATATCACTATGCTATTCCTTCATAGCTTCAAATCAGTAAGTGACGTCCTACTCCATATGAAATTTCATATTACTCTTCCAAAATCTTGGAGAGTCGAGCCTCCTAAGCTCTGCATTGATGGTGTTTATTTTCTCCACTTCCTTTTTCAATGCTACCTAAATTTCATTGTTCTCATAGTAAAGTTCCATGATTAGGAGCACCTAGTCCATACAATGTTTGGTATGGTCCTTTTTCATTTTGAGTAGACCATCAAGGTAGGATCTACTCTATTGAAAATGGTCTTTATTTTTAATGATTGAGGACCCATGTCATGGATAACTCTCTCTTTTGGCTACCTCTACCTTTGCCTACTTGAAAATTGATAGTATATCCACTAGCCTTAATGTAAATATAGGGAGCACCTTTTTCATTACCTCTTTTGACCTATCTAAGTAAAACTCCTTGACATCCCCTATCCAGGTATTTTTAATTATTGATCCATGAGGTATACACTTCTTTCTTTCAAGCTCACTTAGAGCATTATCCAAGGTGCTTTGCAGTTGCTATGACTTAGCTTGGGCTTCAACATCCTACTTTTTAGCTAATTTTTGAGTAGCCTAAAGCTTTGTTTTCCATGCCTTGATATCTTCATCCTTTTCTTGTAATAATTTATAGGATGTAGCCTTATTTAAACCTTCTTGGAGTTGCTTCACCTGAAGTTATAGGGCTCATTGCCCTGCCTTTACCTACCTAAGCTGCTCCTCAAGATTACTGATCTTTTTCTTGGCTTGTTTCAAATTCCTTTCCTCCTTGTTACTACCAAAACAATGTATCAACTTGTACATGCAGGCTTCTGAGAGTATGTGCTTTGGGTATTTTCAAAATATCCTTGGAAGCAATCTTAAAATCCTAGTATTTTACTCCATCTTAGTGAGAGCCTTGTTGAATTTTGGTATAGCTATCACCTCATGAAGTATTTCCTCTATAGGATCCAGCTCCATGTGAGTTTATGGGATTGTCGGTGCATGCTCTTTTGTTAACTCCTCCCATTGCCGATCTTCCCATATTATTTGATTTTCTTGAGTCTTCCTTACCACAAATTAAACCTCTAATAAGTCTTCCTTTGTAACCTATACAAGAACTAGAGTAGTCAAGAAAGAGGGTAAAGGAGTTACAGGATACAAGGATGGAATGCAATTCTAGAATGAGCTCACTGACTTACCAAGCTATCTCGGGTCGAGCAATGAAGGGGATGGCTTGATGAGCTAAGTCTAATCTGGTTGATTTTGGAGTGAGCTATACAAGAGCTACTATTCTAGTGGATATTGTAATAGTGGAGGAGTTTAAGTAGAGGGATTGGTAGGCAAGGGATGTGGAAGCTCCAGTGATTTCTTGGGTGATAAAATTTGGGGATGAAGGAGAGTCATCATTCTAGCTACGATGGGTATAATCCTTGTGAACTACGTTTGAGATATAGTGGGGGAATACTCTATCACCTATAATGATGGAGTGTGCTACAGGGATAGTGATCTCAAGTCAACCTCTTCCACTATAATTTTTTCTCAAACTTTTTTTGGGACTTTTTTTGGGACCGACTGCTTTTGGATCTTGTTGTAGGCCACCATTCCTTCTATATTTAGTACCTTTAGGAGAAAATTGTTTCCTTAATTTACCACTTGTTGTATCTAAGTTAAATCAAGGCTTGAAGTCTCCTTCCTCTTCTTGTTGTGCTAGGCCTTTTGGGTTGGGGTGATTGAGGATTTTTGGATTTTTACCCCACTAGATTTGTATGACGTAGTCACCCTGATTCCCATTAAGGATTTTGCAGGTGGGACATTTTGCATGCTCGTTCTTACCTTGGATGAGATTTCCTATGCCTGGTGGCCACCTTAAATTTCTTGCTTTTCGTCATCATCCTCTGAATATTCATGGTTCAGCCTGATACTAGGGTTATCCTCCTTTTTTGCAACCTCAGGGGTGAGGTCTTCTACCTCTTTTTATTTATTCTTTGATGGCTCATAGTTGGCATTGTACTCAGTGGAGAAATCCAAATTAGTTTTTCCTAGGAATGCCTCCTTGGTATCATCCCACTCACACTGCATGATCCACCACTATTCAGTATTGTGTTCTGACCACTTTCTCTTGCTGATTACATCTTGAAATAAATATCCTCTTATCAGCTAAGAGGAGTCTTTATTGGGATTAAATACCTTCGTATATGGGTATTCGACCCTCCACACTGATTGGCTATGCATATCAAATCTATTGAAGGGAATCACCTAATCCTATGGCATATTCTTGTAGTCTAGCACCACTTTATTACCTTCATTCTCATGGTTCTTGCACTACCATGGTATTATTGTCTATAAGTTTGGCCTACAGAATATGATCAGGGTCATAGTGCCACCTGGATAGCACTTGAGGAAGCTCCAAAACATATAGATTTTGATCTAATTGTAAAAAATGGCCTAATACTTCCTAGGTATAAGGATGGGCTTGAAAAATATTTCTTGTGGAAAAATTACTCTTTTCTTGGCCCCATTCTCCCATTTCTCTTCAATGTAACAAATTTTCCAACACAACTCCATACCAAAGATCTAGTCTGTAATGTAGAAAGGAATTAAATAGGGGAAGTCTGAGAAACCATACAATATAATGTATATTCCTTCCTACATGAAGTAGTAATTCCCAACGTCCTAAAATCTGGTCCTCAAAAAATTATTTGCTCTCTTAGAGAGGCACGAACAAGACTGATAGAAGTGCATAAGGGCGGGTCCTAGGAACTGCTTATTGAATTTCATGTATGAATTAATCTTCTTGAGTGCATGCATCCACTCCACCATCAAGTGCTTTATTGGAAATTTTGAGTATAGTGTGTTGTCATTGATGTCAAAGGATTGATGTCAAAAGATTTATGTCAAAGATAGTTTGGTATGAAAGAAATATTATGCAAGGCATTTGATAAAAAGGAAATGGTTATAATATTTATTTTAATATTATAAGCCAAAGAGGTTTGGGACAAAGTTCTAAGTGTTTGGTTAAAATGTTGAAGGCCCAAGTTCAAGACCATGGTTCAAAAGGAAAAGCAAGTTTAAATTTCAAGTGACAAAGGTTACAAGAGGTTCAAAAAGAAAGGCAAGTTTAAATTTCAAGTGACAAAGGTTACAAGAGGTTCAAAAAGAAAGGCAAGTTTAAATTTCAAGTGACAAAGTTTATATTATAATATTTTAATATTATAATATATGAGACAAAAGGTTTGAAGACAGAAATATTATAATGTTTTAATATAAGGTTTAAACTCTTGGCACCAACGTATTTAAAAGGACTCCCATGATATTTCGAGCATCGATGTTTCAAGTAAAGACAAAGCATGTATAAATAAGGAGCAAAACATTTGATTTAATCACCATGTGCTAATGTTTTATTCGAATTGTTTAATGTAAAATATTTGATGATATCTATGTGATTCAAAGTGCAAAGGTCCAATGAACAACGAGAGAATAAGGATGGCATGGCAAAAGGTGTGTGTATGATTGGTCATTGAAAAATGTTGTGAGCACCTTGGATGTCCAACTGGGATAGCCCAGCTAGTTGTGTGAGCTATGTAGGAGTGCTGGTAGAAGAGAGATCATAGGGTCAAAATCCTTGGACATAATTTTTGTTTGTAGTGTTGAGAATTTAGTTGGATGCACTGATACAGGGATAAGATAGAGTGGTTATCTTCTTGGTCCCAACCACTATAGTGGCACAGTCGGTCATGGTGCTTGTGATAGCACTATTGAGGCAGAGGTATGTAGGTTGAATTCCTCTGAGCATATTTTTCTAGGCAATGGGAGAGTTGATTTTTAGTGGAGCACTAAGGTTGTGTGATTTTTTATGGAGCACTAAGGTTGCTATGGCAGAGTTGATTTTTGGGTGAATTTTATAATGCACTAAGGGTGTTGGTGTTGACATAGCACATGAACTCTTCGAGCAAGGTTGGAGGTGTTGACGCAACACAAGATGTCTAAAAGCAAGGTAACATTAAATCCTTTGATTATTATAAAGTGTGAAGGTATAAGGTGCTTTTAGAAGAATTGAATATTCTATTGTGTGATTAGGGTGTGTTGAATGTTTATTAGCTTGGAGTGATAAGGTGTATGTTGTAATTTGTATTTCCTGTACATTGTAATTTGACTTTGGGGTGATTTAATATAAGTCAAGATAGGAGTTATAAGGTGTAAAATAGATTGTTTTCGAATGTAAATTCTGGCATTATAGAAAATGGGTTTTCTAGGGTTTAGAAGCTTATTCTTGAAATATTAAAGTGGTAGATAAAAAGTACATTAGTTTTGAAGATTTTGGTTTATAATTTGATGCTTTATTTGGAGAAACCAAGAGAGTTCTAGAGCATATGTTTGAGACATAATTGTGCACACTTCTTGAGAAGGTTTTCCAATATATGAAAAGGTGTTGTGCTAACCTCTTGAAGTAGCAAAAAGGAAATTATTTTGGAATAGGTTTTGAGGGCTCATTTTCATCAAAAAAAATTAAGAGGTATGTTGACATTATTACTTCTCTAAGGTGGTTGGTTGAACAAATATTTTAGAATTATAAGGTGGAGATAAAAGGGTTGATTAGTGTGTATTGTTGGAAATATTTGAGCTATGTTTTGAGAACAAATTGAGCATTCACTGTTTGAATGAATTTGTGAAACTTTTGAGCATTGATTTGAGTGATATTGGAAAGAACATATTGTGAAATTATATTGCATATCATTTCCTATGTTTTCTTGAACAATAATTTTGGGTAGAATATGTTTGAAGTATTATGATCAAGCAAGTGTTATAAGCAATTTTTGAGCATGTGTTATGAGTAGTTATGAGCATGTCGTAGAGCAAAATTGAGAAGAGATAGTGAGCTGACTAGAGTAGGATTATGAGCTATTTTGAGCATATATTTTTGGGAGAGGGCTTGTGAGCAGTTTTAAGCAGGTTTTGTGAGTAGGTTGAGGCAGACTAGTGTACAGGTATGAGACATATTAGAACATAGGGGATAGAGTTATCATATAGAGAGATATCCACAAACCATAGCAAAGGGATAGAGTTATACTATGGATAGATATCCACAAACCAGAGTAAAGGTAATAGATTTCTCCTATGGAGAGATATCCACAAACCAAATCAAATGGGATAGAATTCTTCTGTGGAGAGAGATCCACAAACCAGAGCAAAGGGGATAGAGTTATCTTGTGGAGAGAGATCCACAAACTAGAGCAAAGAGGATAGATTTCTCCTATGGATAGAGATCCACAAACCAGAGAAAATGGGATATAGTTTTAAGAACGCAAGCTTATACTAAGAGGGGGGGTGAATAGTATAATATCAACTTTTACTTTTCTTTCCCAAAAAATATTATCCAATATTATCAATGGAAATATCAATAGCAGTAATCAAAGCAATGCAAAAATAATCATACACAATAGAGACACCAATTTAATGTGGTTCACCCAATGTGGGCTACTCCATGAAGAAAATCTTTCTACTAAATTTTCAAAATAAATCCTCTTGAAAACTAATTCTCTATTACAATTTTTATGGACCTCTATCCAAAGGAAACACCAATCCCCTAATGCTCTGATTTGTGGATATCTCTCCATAGTAGCTCTTTCTCCTTTTCTCTTGTTTGTGGAACTTGATCCAGGAGACATATCTCCTCAACTGGTTTGTAGATCTCTCTCCATAGAACAACTCTATATTTCTAGTTGGTTCATGGATCACACTCCACAGGTTAACTATTTCCCCTTGCTTTAGTTCATGGAACTGTATCCATAGGAGAACTCTTTCTCCTCTACTCTAGCTAGTGCTCTTCTAGAAGACTTCTGCCCCCACTACACTGGCTTGTGGATATCTCTCCACAGAAGACCTCTATCCTCACTGCCTTGGCTAATGGATCTCTATCCACTAGAGACTATTTTCCTCTGCTCTATCACCTCCAAATATTGTTCTCAAATCTACTCAATATCTGTATCAATATACACTAAAAACTATCCTCGATCTAGTATAAATCTGCTCTAACTCTATCTCAAGTCTAGCATAAATTTTCTCTCAAATTTGCACCATACTCAGTCCTCAAATCTGTCCTCAAGCCTTAACACAAAGCTTGATCAAATCACCAATAAAATATGCTCATATCTGCCCCAATCCTTAACACAAATATTGAACAAATCAAACCTACTCTTAATGTTGTCTCAAGTCTTCACCAAGACTTGCTCAAATATGCCTACAAGTCTTCACTAAGACTTACCTCAAATCTGCCTACAAGTCTTCACCAAGACTTACCTCAAATTTTTCTACAAGTCTTCACCAAGACTTACCTCAAATATACCTTCAATTCCTCTCAAGAACTTGTTCAAACTACTCTCAAGTCTTCACAAAGACTTGCCTCAAATATACCTTTAAGTTATCTCAATAACTTGCTCAATCTGCTCTCAAGTCTTCATCAAGACTTACCTCAAATTTTTCTACAAGTCTTCACCAAGACTTACCTCAAATATACCCTCAAGTCCTCTCTATAACTTGCTCAATATGCTCTCAAGTATTCACCAAGACTTACCTCAAATTTATCTACAAGTCTTCACAAATACTTACCTCAAATATACCCTCAAGTCCTCTCTAGAACTTGCTCAATTTTCTCTCAAGTCTTCACCAAGAATTGCCTCAAATATGCTCAAACACATGCTCAATACAACTCATAAGATATGCTCAATCAAAGTCAAATCTTGCACATAATCCTATCAATTGCTTTTTCTAATAGTCAAAGTAATTCATTTAACTTGAAGCAGTTTAGACATATTCTATTCAAATTTTGTTTAACCTCTGGAACATATAGAGAACGGTGTACTCTATAAAAAAATCAATATGTTCTACTCAATAATTAAGTCTATCACTTTCACAAATATTATTTCTAATGTTTGCACATTCACTTTCAATATCACTCAAAACCAATGCTCAAGAATTTCACTCAATCATTCAACCAATGAAACACAACTTGCTTACTGATCCTAAACAAGTGTTTTCAAACTTCTTCAAACA
The DNA here is from genome assembly GCA_028583015.1 of Wollemia nobilis. Taxonomy (NCBI): domain Eukaryota; kingdom Viridiplantae; phylum Streptophyta; class Pinopsida; order Araucariales; family Araucariaceae; genus Wollemia; species Wollemia nobilis. The sequence continues at coordinate 16,139,248 of JAQPPZ010000541.1, forward strand.
AAGTGCTCAATGTGGGTTTCAAACCCTAACTCAAATAATCCTCAATCTCTAATTCAAGAGTTTTCTTAAATATTCACCAATGAAGCATATTAAAACTCACTCAAAGATTTTCAACAATGCTCATCAAACAATCCTTTTCACTCCACCTTATATTTCACAACATTCAATCCAACAACACTTTAATCAAAATATAATGTGCCCATACCTTTTTTCTTTGATGGATATATATCTTCAAAATTTGTTTCATAATCAATTCTCTTTGTTCCACTAAAAAGGGTTATATGGAAACATATACATCAACTTCTCTTGCAAAAGGATATGCTCAAATAGTTCTAAAAATATCAATTTGTAAACCTCCTTTTGTTTTCAATAATGAAACATGTGCATCCTTTTACAACAAATAATTTTTATCCATAAAAGAAACACCTTTTAACTCCTTCCTTAAAAAATAAATCCTCAAACAATAGATCATACACTCATTCAAGAAAAACCACTATAATGATAATATCCTTATTACTCCTTTTAACTCCAACTCAACATAAAATATTTCAACCCAAATTTCAACCTTCCAAACACTTTAATATTTTAACTCAAAAAAAAATTAAAATTACAATGATAAAATCATTTTTTTACACCTTATACTCTCCAATTCTTAACCCAACATACATTCCAAATTACACCAATAAAATTCCTTGCTCACACCTTATAATCTCCACTTCTTAATTCAACATGCATTTTGTCTTTTCAAAATACACAACAATGATAAAATTTCCAAATCATACCTTAGCCACGTAATAAAAATTTTACACGCCTCAAAACATCATTATGTACTCCACATGAATTTAACTCATGTTCATCGCTTGCATAGAGCCTTAGCCATGGCTAGATTGCCACTTGGTTTGCGCACCCACACAAATACCATGATGCACTCCTTTGTTATCACTATATTGGAAATGCAAACTGAAGACTATTGACATCCAAAAAAACTATGACACAACATGTTTCTAACCTAGATCTCCTGTCTATCACATTTTATGGAAAGGCCAAGTAACCACTTGGTCTAGCTACCCTTTTACGGCTTCGTGATGCGCACTGCCAATTTTCCCTTCTGCTTCGCTATCATGTTTTTCTTTGCGCTCGAACTACCTCCTCGATCACTATCGAATTCAATGTTGGACATTGTTCAAACAAATTTTTCTTCCCTTTATATACTTTGCGCTTTGAATTTAAAAGCGTCGACCCTCATGGGTATTTTTAATTGTTTCAAACCTTGGCACCCATTAACATATGAATAGAATATTTAAACTATATTTTAAATATTATAATAATATATTTTTACATTCCACCTTATAAAGAACATGTATATGGGTTCTTGCACTTCCACACAATGTGTAAATGGGTCTTGCTCTTTTGTTTGCCAACTTAGCCATGGAAAAATATAATACTTTATTTTTCCTTATCACTTCTTTTATTCCAAATATTATAATATTGCCCCTTCATGGATTTTAACTTAATCCTTTCTTGTTGCCTTAAATCTTGTTGTCCTTTGCTTCTTTCAATCATAGAGAATATTCCTGCAAAACCAATTGCTTTTGATATCATCTTTTTGACATCAAACGATTGACATCAATGACAACACATTATACTCAAAATTTCCAACAATCCCCCCCTTTGTCATTGATGGCAACCCTTTTTTCTTAACCATTCCTTTTTCCTGTTTCCAATTCTGCTCCCCCTGACTAAATGCTCTCCCTTTAACTCAAATATCTCCCCCTTTGTCATCAATGGAAAAGGTACTCCTTTTGGACTAAACATAAGACTCTTAGATCAGTCTCCTCCCCATCTCCTCTCCTTGAGGTGATTAATTTTGGGGTGGGATTATCTCTAATCGTAGCATACACTGCTCTTTTTATTTATCCACCTTCTTCCTCAATTGATTCTTCTAATTCTTTTGAATATCCCTATTATTGCTTATCTCTAGAAATTCTTTTCTACACCACTTAGCCATATGCCCAACATTATTGCACTTATAACACTTAATATTGTGGTTCCTAGAAGGTACAAATATCTTGAAGTTCCTCCTAGTGAAGCCATACCCATTCCTGTCATGAACCCTATAACCAATTGATTTATGACCAAAATGATTACAAGAGTAACAATACCCTTAAAAGGTATGCTCATTTCTAAAATTCCTCTTAGTAAAACCATATTCCTTATTTTCATGTGTCATGCACTGCATAGCCTTGTGAAAAAACCTATTACATGAGAAGCAACGTACTTTGAAGAAATCTTACCTTGAACCCACTAGTTTCTTACTCCTTTCTTCCATGTGTTGTTTCCTATTCCTTATTTATGCATTGTTCCTTTCCTTGTTGAATCTTGTATTTTTTAACGTATCCTCATAATTATCACTTTTTCTTTCACTCTTCTTCTAAACTTCTTCTTATTTGGAGATTGATCTTGACTCCTCTCCTTGTTCTCTTTGTTCTTCTTCAAAACCAATACATGTCTTGTTTGATGAAGATCTTTGTATACTGATAATCTTATCCAAGGTTTTTGAGCTTTTCTCAAACCTGTGTAGCTTGTCTTTAGACTCTTTCACTTCCTTTCTTAGTGAAGCTACTTCATGCTCTAATATTTCACATTCTAAGACTTTTACCTCTAATTTTTCTTTAAATCTCTTTGTCTTAGATATTGAGTTTGTCAGATCTTGTATAAGCTTTCCTTTCACTTCATCACATTATTGAAATTGAACCTTGAGTCTTGAATTCTACTTTATAACCTTTCTTAATTCCTTAAAAGAAAAAATAAGCTCACATTCTAGATCAACTACTCCTTCTTCTTCATTTTCTGATTCTTCCTCTACCTTTTTATCTTCAAGAGCATCTTCATACCTTTCAAATTTATCTTCAATAGAAGCACTTCTTTCTTGCCAAGAATATAATTTCTTCTTCATTATCTGAGGATCTTTCATCACTATCACTTGAACTCCTACCTATCTTATCTGCATAGAAACTCTTCTTATGCCTTTGGAAAAACTTATTTTCATGATTTTTTTGTCCATACCTATTTTTCTTTTGGTACCCGAATTTTCCTACTTTCTTGTTCTTATGATCATGTTTCTCTTCACCACTAATACTTCTAGCTTCTGTACAGTTAAATGCATAGTGATCATATTTACCATAATTGAAACACTTAATTATTTTTGTACCTTTGTGCTTTCTTGAGTCCTTGTTCCTTCTGACATAGTTTGCTTCTTCATCATTGGATGAATCATCACTTAAATATGACTTTTTATCCTTTGTCTTCTTTGCTACTTTGAAGGTTGCTTCTTTCTTAGGGATAGGATCCTTTTATATGCTCATAACAAAAAACTGTGATATTTCCATGTAACTCATCCCTAGTCAAGGTTTCAATATCTCTTGTTTCTTCTATGACTAAAACCTTTTCACCATACCTCATAGGGAGTGACCTTAAAACCTTTTGATAAACATCTGATTCTTCAACTTTAAATACAAGTCCTTGCATGGAATTAAAAACCTCATCTACACAAAGTAAGTATGTAGTATTGTCTTCTTCATACTTCATCTTCAAGTCTTCAAATTTTTTCTTGTGATTTTAGAATTTTTCCATCTTGACCTTTTTGTCTCCTTCATATGTTTTCTTTAACTTTTTTCAAATCTCTTTTGTTGATGTGCAATGCATAACTTTTATAAAATCTGCTTCACATAAACCACTTAATATTGCATTCATTACCTTTGCATTAGATAGATGTAGGATCTTACCATATTTATCTATAGGAGGACTATCTGGAGGTGTGTATCCATCCTCAACTACTTGTCATATCTCACATCCTTGTGCCATCAAGTAATTATTCATTCTTATGTTCCAAAAAGTATAATTGTTCCCATAAAACAATGGTGCCTTATTTTCTAAATATCCACTCTGAGATGCCATCTGTGTTCCTATATATTTATCTTTAAAGTTTTTAAATTCTTCTAAATGAACCCACTCTGATACCAATTGAATAACACAAGCTTATACTGAGAGGGGGGTGAACAGTATAAGATCAACTTTTACTTTTCTTTTCCAAACAATATTATCAAGTATTATCAATGGAAATATCAATAGCAGTAGTAAAAAAGTGCATAAATCTTCACATATAAAAGAGACACCAATTTAACATGGTTCACCCAATGTGGGCTACTCCACGAAGAAAATATTTCTACTAAATTTTCTCAAAAAATCCTCTTGGGAACCAATTCCCTATTACAATTTCTATGGATCTCTATCCAAAGGAGACACCAATCCCCTAATGCTTTTATTTGTGGATATCTCTCCATAGGAGAACTCTTTCTCCTTTTCTCTAGTTCATGGAACTTTATCCAGGAGACCTCTATCTCCTCAACTGGTTTATGGATCTCTCTCTACAAAAGAACTTTATCTTCCCAAGTGGTTCACAAATCACACTCCACGGGAGAACTCTTTCCCCTTACTTTGGTTCATGGAACTTTATCCATAGGAGAACTCTTTCTCCTCTAATATGGATGGTGATCTTCTATAATACTTATACCCCCACTGCATTGGATTATGGATCTTTTTCTATAGAATACCTTTGTCCTCACTTCCTTGGCTAATGGATCTCTATCCAATAGAGACTGCTATCCTATGATCTATCACCTCCAAAACTTGTTCTCAACTCTGCTCAATCTCTATATCAAATCTATACTAAACACTATCCTCGATCTAGTACAAATCTACTCTAACTCTATCTCAAATATAGCATAAATTTACTCTCAAATCTATACCAAACTCTGTCCTCAAGCCTTAACACAAAGCTTGATCAAATCACCAATCAAATATGCTCATATCTACCCCAAGCCTTAACACAAAGCTTGAAAAAATCAAACACTCTCTTAATAGTATCTCAAGTCTTCACCAATACTTACTCAAATCTTCCTACAAGCCTTCACCAAGACTTACCTTAAATCTACCTACAAGTCTTCACCAAGACTTACCTCAAATATACCTACAAGTCTTCACCAAGAATTACCTCAAATCTACCTACTTGCAAAACTTAGATTTATTAATGTGAAAATGTGTTGGGATTATGACGTATACAAGGTACAATCAAAGCAAAACTCTATCTTCTAAAAATTAGGATATCTTTCTACAAAATATGACAAGAAAACTAGAGATAGTTGAGTGATCGAAAATCCTAAAGATACCTTATAATAAATGACTAGGTGAATGGAACCAAACACCAATGCAAAAGGTGGGGAATGTGTATGGAAATGATAATTGTAATGTAGACGAGTGTGAATAATGAGTTTTGATAAAGTTGATTTTGAAATATGGATAGTGTACAGACCTGGTGCTAGACATGTATGATCAACTTTAGAATGCAAAATGCACTAATGGGTATGCTTAATGCAAGTGATTGTATAATCCAATGATATGACATGTAATGCAATGAATTTTTTTGTGTTTTTATTATTTTAATGATGTTTTTGAATTTTGATATATATATATATATATATATACATTTGACCAATGGGCTTAGTGGATTCCATTGGGGTTTTCTTTTGGTGACCAAAGGGTTTATGGCTACCTTTGGAGCTTTTTGGGTGACCAAAGGATTTATGGATACCTTTGGGGATTTTTGGGTGACTAAAGGATTTATGGGTATCTTTGGGGCTTTTTGGGTGACCAAAGGGTTTATAGATATCTTTATGACTTTTTGAGTGACCAAAGGATATATAGATACCTTTGGAGCTTTTTAGGTGTCAAAGGATTTATAGATACCTTTGGGGCTTTTTGGGTGTCCAGAGGATTTATAGATACCATTGGGACTTTTTGGGTGACCAAAGGATTTATGGGTACCTTTGGGATTTTTTGGGTGACCAAAGGGTTTATGGATACCTTTGAGGCTTTTTGGGTGACCAAAGGGTTTATGAGTACCTTTTGGGCTTTTTGGGTGACCAAAGGATTTATAGATACCTTTGGGGATTTTTGGGTGACAAAAGGGTTTATAGATACCTTTGGGACTTTTTGGGTGACAAAAGGGTTTATGGAGACCTTTGGGGCTTTTTGGGTGACCAAAGGGTTTATGGGTACCTTTGGGGATTTTTGGGTGACCAAAGGGTTTATAGATACCTTTGGGGCTTTTTGGGTGACCAAAGGATTTATAGATACCTTTGGGGCTTTTTGGGTGACCAAAGGATTTATATATACCTTTGGGGCTTTTTGGGTGACCAAAGGATTTATAGATACCTTTGGTTGGATCCCCTATCTATGGTCAATACTTTGATGAGATGGGGGAGAATATCCCTGGTCAAAGTTAATTGCTTCAATGTTGAGGTGCAATGGCTTTAATGGATTATTCAGGTCATGCAAGGGTGTAGTAAGATCTATGGAAAACATATTAATGGATTAATTATCTCCATTGGATGGGTGATTGGGTCTATTGACAAGAGGTTGTCACAAAACTTGTGGGGGTGGTTACGGTGGAGGTGGAATGATCAAAGGTGGTCGATGTGGAAGGGAGTGAGCTTGCTCCTCGAGTGGAAAAAGTTATCTCCATATGGGATGTTGCAATGGAAACACATGCAAATAGAACTCTTCTTTGTTAACCAATGGGATGGCATGCTTGTACTTTTCATCTAAATTAGGGGAGATAATAGGTGCTATGATGTAATCTGATTCATCATTAGTTTTCCATTCATAAGGAGGACCTTGATCCTCTTCCTCATTGTTGAATGGGAGAGTACGCGAACCTTCACCTTCTTTGTAGGATTGGATGAAATCATAAGATATCCCTTGATCTATCATATTTGTAGGAAAATAATCCCCTAAAGAGTGGACAAGATTATAATTAGCGTAAGGATTGCGTGCAAGCTCATACCTATAGTTCAAACCTAGGCACTCTAAACTTTCTATGATGACATCGAGAGGCACATTATTATTGTATCCTGAACTAGATTTATCATATGGCAATTGATATTGCGATTGGCAAGGAACGTGAGTACCTTGTTCATACAACCCCAAATCATAGCCATGCCAATGATAGTGATGGATATATCGCATGGTATAGTCAGGATTGGACATATAATTTATGTCCTCAAAAAAAGGTTATGAGGAGATGGTTATGTGCCATATTCAAGACACCCGTATATGAAGTTCATTTGATTGGGAGGTATACCTAGAGATACCATGGTACCTAAGGGAATATTATATAGTTCCTGTTGACAATTTTGTCACATTGCATAGAGGGGTAGAAAAAAAATCAAAATTTTCTTTTTGTAAAGTGTTTCTTTTGTTATTTTTGAAAATATTTGTAAGTGTTGCAGCAATTTTGGCTTTCAATGCCACCCCTTGTACATAAAATGAAGAAGAAAAAGCTTCACTGCGGAACAAGCCAAAGAAGATAAATTTGCCGCAAGAAAGAAAAAGTGTCGCGATATCACGAAATGTTGCATTTTCACGGCCAAAAGCAAGGAGAAATAACAAGAAGGAAAAAGTGTCGCGATATCGCGACATGTTGCATTTTCACGATCGAAAGCAAGGAAAGTGTCCTGATATCGTGACATGTTGCATTTTCACGGCTCAAAGCAAGGAGGAAGAGCAAAAGAGGAAAAGTTTCACGATATCACATGTTGCATTTTCACGGCCGAAAGCAAGGAGAAAGAGCAAGAAAGAAAAAGTGTCGCGATATCGAGACATGTTGCATTTTCACGACTGAAAGCGGCAAGAGGGAGCAAGAAAGAAAAAGTGTCACGATATCGTGAAATGTTGCATTTTCGTGGTCGAAAGCAAGGAGAAAGAGCAATAAAGAAAAAATTTTGTGATATCGCTACATGTTACATTTTTGCGGCCGAAAGTAAGGAGAAAGAGCAAGAAGGAAAAAGCGTCGCGATAACGTGGCATGTTGCATTTTTGTGACCAAAAGCAAGGAGGAAGAGCAAAAGAGGAAAAGTGTCGTGATATCGTGACATGTTGCATTTTCATGGCTCAAAGCAAGGAGGAAGAGAAAAAGAGGAAAAGTGTCGCAATATCGCGACATGTTGCATTTTCGTGGCTCAAAGCAACAAAAGAGGACAAAGACATAGAAATGTCACAATTTCACGACCTGTCATATTTTTGCGATGCAAGAAGAAGAACCAAGCTGAAGACAAAAATTTCATGATATCACGACATGTTGCTTTTTCGTGACTCAAAAGGGGCACGTGCTCCAAGCCAGGTATTTTTTTGAGATGATCAAGTGCCTCATAAATGTATTTTTACTTGCCCGATAAGCTCGTTGCTCATTTTTGGCAATTGGAAACGAAGTATCAGTCCCTGAAGGAGAGCCCGGAAAGCATGGTGGCCACTCGAGCATTGCACCCAAAAACCAAGGACACTCATACGGCTCATCAATGCATATTTCAACAGTTGACTCGGTCATCGTTGCTAGTTATGGTAATGGATTTGAGAGCTCAGTCAGGAGGGCCACAAGGAGCTGACTTCTCAGATCTCAAGAGTATACTTCACCATTCTGTGTAATAATGACTCAGAGGGTCGGGTCCTCTATAGAAACCCAGGCATTGTAATGTAAGAGGGGGGAAATTTTTGCTAGAAAGCTACTATAACTTGTATTCCTGCGATTAATACTAAAGAGCTTTGGACTCTATTTATTTCTTGTATGCTGCCTTCTATTTTTATTTCTTTTGTCTATCTTCATTTGCATACTGTTACTTTGAATCCTGAATTTCGGTGTGCGATTGGGGACTGTACCCTAAAATTCGTCCGAAGGATACATAGGGGAGGAAAATTCTATATTGGCTTTCTTTTATGCTGCCTAGTAGGTAGTGGTTTCTGTTATATTCGCTTGTCCTAATCGTCATTACTCTGAACCCTAAATTTAGATGAAAGGGAGAAGGAGAATCCTAGAACTCACCCAGAGGATACATAGGAAGATTAATGTGGCGTTTCCTTCATTTATTCTTGGTGTTCTTTATTGCTATTCAAGTTGTTAGTTAGTGATTGTGCTTCCTATTCTATCCCACTTTAAATTATCGATCTCTCTTCCCTTACCCCATTTTTATTTCTTTCTCTAACCCTAACTATTTTCATCTCTTTCTTGCACCCTTGCTCTGTTTATCTCTTTCTTGCACCCTTATCTCAAAACACCACAGTAGTTTAGCATAGGAGCTGGCCTTTCTCTAGAGATTGGCACGAGAGGCAACTCTTCCCTTCGACCTTTCAATGTTGGTCCAGGTATAGGGTGCATACACTTACCCAAATCCTTTCATGGGCAGATTTGATGACTAATAGTTTCTGGCATGCCCGGTGGGACGCTGGTCCCATGTTTTAAGGAAGCCCGAGTTTGGTGAATCTCTGGCTTGCCTCCATCTGGAAAAATCACCTGGTGACTCTGACTGAGTTGAAGATCCATATTTCTTGATCGTAGGCACCTTTTAAAGCTAAAATAAGACACCCCAAAGGAATCAAGGTTTGGTGAGCAGCCTTGACCTCACAAGCGAAGAAAATAATGTTCACCTGGCAACTCTGACTTAGTGGCGAGAACCATGATCTCTGTAGGTCACTGCTATAATGGAGAGAGTATGCTATCCTGGCTGGGATGATCATGGCCCTATGAATCTCCCAAGTTACCATGAAATTCTTGAAATTGCCTTGAAGACATTGATGAAATACAATGGCACTAAGGAAATGGCCCAAGAGCACCTTGAAGATGTTGTTGCTCTAGCAACCCTCCATGACATAACCCACGAAGATGTCATGATCAGACTTCTGGTTCTATATTTGGAAGGAAGTGTGCTATAGTGGTACAAACTGCTCGAGCGTAAAAGCATATGCTCATGGGATGACTTAGTAGGAACACTAATTAGAATATTTGATGGCTCTCAGGACCCCTTCCAACTTTTGATGTACCTCTCCACCATCACAAGAACACATCTGGAGAGCATCATGGACTTCAATGTTCGATTCTATAGAAGTTGGAAGAGAATTCTAGGAGAGATCCAACCAATGCCCACCCAAGCCGACCTCTTCTATGTTCATGCCTTTCACCCGAACATGAGCCTCCTCTTACTGTAATCAGGTGAACAAATATTTCCTCAAATATTTGAGGAAGCAGTACGAGCAGAGTAGCTCCTGCTCCTATCTGGAAAGTGGCAGTGGGGGGAAACTCCATCACCTTCTCCAATATTTGCTGCTCCTGTCTATCCTGCATAGTATTCACCATGGAAGATTCCTCATACTGAGTAGAGACCTGAGATGCAGTCGTTTGGAGCTCAAGAGGTAAATTTCATCCAATGCCAATGATGGGAATATGCAAGCTTTGCCCCAACAATGAACAATATGGTTGCTTGTAGTCTCCATCAGGAGATGGGCCAAGGAGAGATACAGACTCAAGTGGCAAAACATAAGAACAAAGAGGGTACATTTTTGCACCCTTTTTGTATCCCAATGGATGACACGCAAGTATTCAACCATAGCCCATTAAGCATGCCTCATCAAGAGGCTAAGCCCAAGGAGATCCTAGAAGCTGACTTATCATGAGAAAATCCCTGTTGTCACAGTAAGAAGTTGTAGGAGATCATATTCAAGAGTCTATAGTCGGTGGACTCTCTAAAATGGTGGTATTGGTTCCAGCCATCACCATAATCGATACCCACAAAAGACCACCATGCGATGAACTTCTTCGACACATCATTCATCACCAGTATGGGTACTAGCAGGAGTGACAACCTGCCATGTTGCACTCCATTTGCAACATGGACAACTTCGAGAAGAGGTTATCCGAACTTCAAGGATCAACTGAAGTTCAATCAGATCTGGTCCGGACATTGCAGGTTCACCGGATAGTCACCCAAAGCTAGGTTTATGATGGCAACATGCCAATCATGTCACAAAATTTTGTGTAAATACTGTAAATATATTGGCTAGTAAATAAGTGCTGAGGGCACTAAGTGTTGCTTAGTATCTTAAGCACAAACTCTAAAAAAAAAAGAAATGTCGTCAGTGGATAGTCAGAGAAGAGGACAATGGGAATGACTATTTTTCCCAATGGATAAAGGCTTGGGATCTCTGCATTCAAACAAGCTAAATTCCCCATGAGCCGCTAAGAATGTTGACAATCTTGTCACATTGCATAGAGGGGTAGAAAAAAAATCAAAATTTTCTTTTTGTAAAGTGTTTCTTTTGTTATTTTTGAAAATATTTGTAAGTGTTGCAGCAATTTTGGCTTTCAATGCCACCCCCTTGTACATAAAATGAAGAAGAAAAAGCTTCGCTGCCAAACAAGCCAAAGAAGATAGCTTCACTACAAGAAAGAAAAAGTGTCGCGATATCACGACATGTTGCATTTTCATGTCCGAAAGCAAGGAGAAAGAGCAAGAAGGAAAAAGTGTCGTGATATTGCGACATGTTGCATTTTCATGGTCGAAAGCAAGGAAAGTGTCACGATATCATGACATGTTGCATTTTCGTGGCTCAAAGCAAGGAGGAAGAGCAAAAGAGGAAAAGTGTCACGATATCGTGACATGTTGCATTTTCACAACCGAAAGCAAGGAGAAAGCACAAGAAAGAAAAAGTGTCGCGATATCGCGACATGTTGCATTTTTGCGGCTGAGAGTGACAAGAGGGAGTAAGAAAGAAAAAGTGTCACGATATCGTGACATGTTGCATTTTTGCGGTTGAAAGAAAGGAGAAATATCAAGAAAGAAAGTGTCACGATATCACGACATGTTGCATTTTCACGGCCGAAAGCAAGGAGAAAGAGCAAGAAGGAAAAAATGTCGTGATATCGTGACATGTTGCATTTTTGCGGCCGAAAGCAAGGAAAGTGTCGCGATATCACAACATGTTGCATTTTCACAGCTGAAAGCAAGGAGGAAGAGTAAAAGAGGAAAAGTGTCGTGATATCGCGACATGTTGCATTTTCACGGCTCAAAGCAAGGAGGAAGAGCAAAAGAGGAAAAGTGTCGCGATATCGCGACATGTTGCATTTTTGTGGCTCAAAGCAACAAAAGAGGACAAAGACATAGAAATGTCACTATTTTGTGACATGTCATATTTTCGTGATGCAAGAAGAAGAACCAAGCTGAAGACATAGAAATGTTGCAATATTGCGACATGTTGCTTTTTTGTGACTCAAAAGGGGCACACGCTCCAAGCCGGGTAGTTTCCTAAGATGATCAAGTGCCTCATAAATGCATTTTTACTTGCCCGGTAATCTCGTTGCTTATTTTTGGCAATTGAAAATGAAGTATCAGTCCCTGAAGGAGAGCTCGATAAGCATGGCAGCCACTCAAGCATTGCACCCAGAAACCAAGGATACTCAGATGGCTCATCAATGCATATTTCTATGGTTGACTCGGTCATAGTTTCCAGTTCTGGTAATGGATTTGAAAGCTCAGTCATGAGGGCCACGAGGAGCTGACTTCTTAGATCTCAAGAGTATACTTCACCATTCTATGTAATAATGACTCAGAGGGTCGGGTCCTCTATAAAAACCCAGGCATTGTAATGTAATAGGGGAGGAACTTTCTACTAGAAAGCTACTGTAACTTGCATTCCTACGATTAATACTAAAGAGCTTTGGACTCTATTTCTCTCTTGTATGCTGCATTTTATGTTTATTTCTTTTTTCTATCTTCATTTGCATACTGTTACTTTGAATCCTAAATTTTGGTGTGCGATTGGGGACTGTACCCTAAAATTCACCTAAAGGATACATAGGGGAGGAAAAATGCTATATTGGATTTCTTTTATGCTGCCTGGTGGGTAGTGGTTTCTGTTATATTCACTTGTCCTAATCGCCATTACTATGAACCCTAAATTTTTATGAAAGGGAGAAGGAGAATCCTGGAACTCGCCCAGAGGATACATAGGAATGTTAATGTGGTGTTTCCTTCGTTAATTCTTGGTGTTCTTTGTTGCTATTCAAGTTGTTAGTTAGTGATCGTGCTTCCTGTTCTCTCCCACTTTAAATTATCAATCTCTCTTCCCTTACCCCCTTTTTATTTCTTTCTCTAACCCTAACTCTTTTCATCTCTTTCTTGCACCCTTGCTCTGTTTATCTCTTTCCTGCATCCATATCTCAAAACACCAAAGTAGTTTAGCATAGGATCCAGCCTTTCCCCAGAGATTGGCACGAGGAGCATCTCTTCCCTTTGGCCTTTCAATGTTGGTCCAGGTCTAGGGCGCATACACTTACCCAAATCCTTTCTTGTGCAGATTTGATGACCAACAGTTTCATATTCTATATTTTCTCAATGGTTGGAACTATTGTAATATTCCTCACTAGGTATTCTCCTAAACCCGTAGTAGCCAAATGGACTGTGACCTACGATGGCAAGGATGGAGGAGATGGAAGTGAGGATTGAGATGACTCATTTTTTACCTCATAAGATGGTTCCTCATCTTCTAGACTAGGAATCTCTTCCGTGGAAATGGTGGAGATTATTGGAGGGATTTCATCAATAGGCCTCTTTGACACATTCCTCTATGGAGGATTTGATGATGATGAAGGTATATCTAAAGGTTCCAATGACGATGATGGTATAGAATAAGATGGTAATGGATCAATGGAAGGTTATGGTGAAGGATTCAAACCTTGCATGGATTTATTCATTTGTAAGTCCATATGAGTTGATGGCAAGGTCAATTTGGGGATATGTTGCACCAAGTTGCAGTATTTGAAGGGCTTAAGGTCTACGAAGAGAACATGTACTTGCCCTTTTTGAGTGTACATCAAACATTGGTGAGCTATGGATTGCATGCACTTCATGTCCCTTATCCAAGGTCTACCCAACAAGATATTATATGCCATTACACCCTCTAAGACAACATAATATTTGTATGGTTTTGCATCTCACCTGAATAGGTAAGACTATAGTACCAACTATTGAGCACAAAGTATCATTGAATGCTCTGAGGGTATATGTGGATGCAACAATATGGGATGCTAGAAGACCTAGATGTTGGAGAGTATTTGTGGTGATGATATTCCTTGAAGAAATAGTGTCAATTAGAAATATTTTGTTAGGTGTTCCATTTTGTAGCACCCTAAAATTGGCACAGTTAAACCTTAGTAAAAAGATAAAAATTCAAATTTTAACCTCAAACTGCCCGTTAACCGCCTGTTACCCGCTTTCCCCATTTTTCATGCCATTTTTAGGATTTGTTTTGACCGTTGGATGATATCATCGTAGATTAGATGAAATCATCCCAGATCTGATGAATTCATCTGGAACAGAACGTCCAGACGATTTCGTCCCAAAACCAAATTTTCATAATTAGCTTCTATTTCAACAGCCTCTCCAACTTGGGTAGAAGCGCGTCTACGTAGTTGGAGATTCCCCCATTGGAGATCTCCCAGATTGGGATGATCCCCAACCTCCTAACCTCTCCCTAATCCTATATAAACTGAGATTTTCTTAGTTTATCCCCCTGATTCTCCCTGACTCTTTGCCTAAAATGCTGCTAAAACCCCCCTGAACTTCCATGCACCTTAGAGCATCCTCACACCATCATTTGCATTCTGTATTTCATGTTTTCTTGCAGGAACTTTACTATTTTTCAGTCGAAGCTAGCTCGGATCGTCGCAAGCGATTTCGGACGATTTCGGATGATCCTGTCGAGGAGCGTAGATGATCTCGTACGATTGGAGGTGATCCCTACTGTAGTCCAGATTGGGGGCAATCAGAGTCTAGAGTTTGCATCTCTTTATCATTTTTCTGCATTTCTTTATACATTATCTTAGTTATTATATTTATGCATCTTGGAGTTCACCTCATTTAGCATAACCGCATGATAAAGTTAAAATCAATCATTAAATCTACTGCATTTCTCTTATTTGTTATTTGAATCCATTATTTAGGCATGTTTGCTGTTATTTCTATCATTCTCCTTTGCTTCTGCAGTTGCATATTTGGTATTTTGTATCTATTTTTGTGATTGCAGGTTTTTGACGAATTCGTCAGATCTTAGATGATTTCATCTGATCTCAGATGACCGACTATGATTTGAGATGATTCGGTGAAATATCAGATGATTACATACGAGTTGAGATGATCTGGACTGCTACAAAACTCAGAATCTTCATCAGACATCCGAAATCAGGTATGTTATGTCCCATTCAGCATATTCTCTATGTTTAGCATTTATTCATATTTTTTGTATCCATAAAAATCAGCATTGGCATATAGAATAGTTTAGATTCATCTTGGCCAAACCTAGGAGTTGAATGATTAAAGTAAAAAATGAACACATCAAACCCACTATCAACCTAGGTGTGGAAACGCCACTCAAAAGTTTCCTGGTGAACCCACCATCCATCAAAAATTCACCCTTATACCCCCCCCCCGAGAGGCGGGACCTTCAAAGGGCCTCTCAGTCCGAGGTATTGTCCCATCCTTCTCGCATCCCCCTTTCGGGCGTGGATCCTATAGCCCGAGGGTAAGGATGCAAAAAATTTGGAGCGATACATTTTGGTGAACCCGACGTGAAAACTAAAAACCTTTTGAAAACAATCCAAAAAAAAAAATCAAAACATAAATGCATTTAGAATCAAAGATTGCATATCATATTTAGATGGTAGATTATAATAAAAGACGAGCTGTCACCATTAATGTTGAGAATCAATTAGCAGCCATAGAGATTACTTCTGTGCTTAGAGTACCTCAAACAAATAGGGTTCAACCTTTGTGGGATGAACTTGATAGGAGATTGGATATCATTTGATCTAGAGCAACCGAACTTAGGCAAATCAAGAGGTTTGTCCTAGATAGAATCCTGGATCCCGATCAAGTGACCTTGTATCATGAACTTCAGAGAGCTTGCCATAGGTGGTTAGCGAATAAAAGAGCCCTTGTGTCTTCTGAGTTGTACACCTTTGAGGAATACCTCGAGAATGCAGTTGTAGTACATAAATTTCTATCTCATATAGAGGATCAAGAGGTCGTTCTTACGGATAGAAAAATATGGAATAGAGTTCCTAGAGCTGTGTTATATCGAGAGTATTGCCATGAGATCTATTTCTACAAGTCAAAGTCTGAAACAGATAATATCACTATAGCACACTTTATCAAGTTCTTGAAAAACCATTTCCAATTTGAAGAGGAGCATTTCATGACTCCTGATGAACTTGATCCTATCAATGACATCTATAAACTATTTATAGAAAACTAAGCTATTCCTTTATTATTGTTATTTCTTGCATTTAGTGTGTTGTTTATTGTCTTTATAAAGCATAAAAAAATAAATAAAATAAAATAAAAACAAAACAAAATCATAACAAAAAATCAAAACATTTTATTTTAAGCATTATAGTAGGTATATAATTAAAATATATACCTCCCAAATTTGTTGCAAATATATTAATATATATTTGCTAAAATCTAAATTTAGACATAATGACTAGACTCAGGAATGGAAAACAAACTGAAGTAGAAGAAGATTGGTTAAGAAAACCAGAAAATAACCCAGATGTCCTTCCCGAAGACCCAATTCAGGAAGAAGGAACCTTCGACCAACAAGAAGAAGAATTTGCTGTAGGAAATGAACAAAAAGAAAATGATAGAGAGGAAGGATCCTCATCCCCTAAAATATCTCCAGAAGGAGCTATTACTTTTGAGAACATGGAACATTTTTGGAAGTTCCTCAATACTAATATTGGCACTCTTAATAGAGCAGTCCATATGGACAAAGATCAAATTAGTGACACTCAAGCAACCCTAGAAGACATATATCACACATGCACTAATCCCTTGTCCTTCGTTGATCAAGAAAGTGATCAAGCTGGACCATCCAATTTGGATATGGCTGCTATAATTCAAAACACGCAACAACAACAGGTTACCCAACCACCTAGAGTGCCTGTTACTAAGCCTAGGGTTATCCCCACACAAAAGAAACCTTCATTCACTGCTCTATTTTTCCAAGCTATTGATCAATATACCTCAAATCAACAAAAGCCTAAAACAAAACCAAATACCAATTTCCAACAATCGGGGATACAACATAATGCTACAACAAATCTTCTTCATAATACTCTTCCTACCAACCATTTGCATAATAGCAATATAGCATCTAATCCTTACGTCACGCCATCCTACGCTCACAAATCCCATACTCATGTACCACCGAACCAATATGGTGGACAAACTGGTAATCTGGAAGCCATGGTGAAATAGTTAGTCTCCCGCATGGACCAGATAGATCCCTACCATCCCTCGTACAATTATCGAGAGATGTGTAGTCAGCCTCTAGATCCTATAGTTGTAGCACAACCATATCCCAAACACTTTCCTATGCCTGTCCTACCTATATACAAAGGAACTGAAGATCCCATAGAGCATCTTCGTATGTTTAGGATAGCATGTCATGATATATCACATGATGACTTGTTATTACTAAAAATGTTCCCAAAAAGTTTAGGAGGGATGGCATTGGAGTGGTATTATCAACTACCCACTCATTCTTTGAGAAATTTCGAAGAAACCGCCGAATCTTTTGTGCATCAATTTAGTGCCTATATTGAAAGGCATGTAACCATTAAAGATTTGTACAACCTAAAACAAGACAAAGATGAGTGTTTTGCTGACTTCTTAGCTCGATGGAGGCAGTTGATAGGAAAATTACACTTTGTGTTACCTTATCGGGAAATGTTGGATATTTTTATCAATAATTTACAAGAACAACTATCCTATGAATTATCAATTGCTACCTTGACCACCTTCGATCAAGCTATAGATTTAGCTCGAAGAGTGGAAGATGCTCTCATTAGAAGAGGTCAGCTCAAAAAGAAAGATGATGAGAAAACATCCAGAAATCAATATAAAAATAAACAAGTTGTGGGTGATGGAGTCACTGATAGCAGAAACATTGCCAATGTTAATACTATGAAAACAACAGAGAAGTTTATACTGAAACCTCCTGATAAACCACCCCGAGAATTTACTAGGTTAAATCAACCTTTATCAACCATTCTCCCACAACTATTAGCACGAGGTTTGATTCAATTACCAAATATCCGGGAACCTGATCCAACTATACCCGGATACAGAGCTGATTTACATTGTGATTTCCATAGAGGGCCTGGACATGCTACCAACTCTTGTAAAATATTAAAACATAAAATACAAGACCTGATTGATAACAATGAGATGGAGGTGCAAGCCTTTCAACCTAAACAAAATCCTTCTAATAATGCTCAAAAGAACATCCCCCAAAATCAGAATCAGAATGCCAATCAATCATTGGACATATTTCAACATCCTTTACCAAAGCATGGTAAAGAGGTGGCTAATCAAATTGAGCATCATAATGTTCCCCCTCCTACCCGATATGTAGGAACTATTAGTGGACATTTACCTACTCATGATGTGGAAGTATTTGACACAACTTTATCCATGGTTACGACCAGACCTCTACATAATATTCGGACACTTGATCTTAGTGATACCGAATATGAGACTGAAAGTGACATGGAAATCACCTCAAATCAATCGAATAGTTCTGAAGATGAATCAGATCCTATTCAACCCATCACAAGTTCTATGGTTCCAGAAGAACCATTTCCTAGAAGAGTCACTACTAGACCATCTTCTCACCAATTACTTTCTAATGAACAAGCCATAAACGCTAGACCAAGACCCATTCATCATCCACAAAATAATATTGTAGGTACCATCGGAGCCGTTACTAGACAACAGGCTCAAAACTCTCAACAGGATCAAACTCAGAACGATGGATCAGCTCCATTTGTTTTGAAAAATCCCAATAAAGGGAATCATGCGCCTAATGTTCAACCTAAGCCTCCTTATAATATTAATGAACAATTATCAAATACTACAGCTAGAATTTCCCTTTTGGACCTTTTAAGATCTTCTCCTACCCATAGGGATGAATTAATGCTCACATTAAGCCAAATGATGGTACCACAAAATATTCAACCTGAAGCCATGTCCAATACTATCATAACTCGAGAAGTCGATTGTATTGACTTTCGAGATAGAGATATACCACAACATAGTCTACATAAGGATAACCCCTTATATATTACTGCCCTAATTGGGGATGTAGCGGTTAAACGAGTCTTGATTGATAATGGTTCATCTTTAAACATATGCACTTTTGACTTCTACCAAATATTTGGGTTTAGAAGTGATGAAATGAAAAGAACTGATATGATCATAAAAGCCTTCAATGACGAAACACAAGAAACGTGTGGAGTTATTACTATCCCCTTGCAAGTTGGTCCTAGAACCTTAGACACGACCGTGTTTATTGTACATTGCCCTGCATCGTACAATATACTTTTGGGTCACCCTTGGATCAACGCGATGCGAGTTGTTCCCTCCACTTTACATCAGTGTGTTAAATTCGAATTTAAAAATCAGTTGGTTACCATTCATGGTGATCCTAGACCCTTTGATATGTGTGCTTTGGCAGAACCTGTTGGAGTTCAATTTTGCCTTGCTCTGTCATCCACACATCCTAATTCTCATCAACCGTCTAAACGTGTGAAACACACACCCATAACATCATCTAATCTTTCCCCATCAACTACACCTCTACATATAGCTCAACCATCTTCTGAACAAACCACATTAGGACCTCGAAAAGATCCTAAAACTACAACCAATGCTTCTTGTTTTACTCCTATAACTTCCATACCTATAGACTCATCCATCGATATCTCTATAACATCTACATCCACTACAGGCATCCTTTCCACATCCGACGATGTAGGAAATGTTCCTTCTACCTCTTATGCTCTTACAGATGAGCTCTTACCCGATTTATCTAAAATTCTTATATCAGAAGAAACAAACACTCGCCATGCAAGCTTCCCTTATTTTAAATAAACTCCCACCCTCTCCTCGTACCTTGGGCCTCCCACAGCCTATGGGAAGTATCTACCAAGTCGGGAGTTGTGCTTTTATTTATAAGGGATATGATTGGGGAAGAATACCTAGAAACATCAAGACACATTGTGATGGATATGCTAGATGCTATTTTGCTAATGAGTATATTAAAGCTAAGCCTATAATGCTTAAATTGGGATATAAAGGGAAAGGTTTGGGACCTTTCCAGAATGGTATGAAAGAACCTTTTGAGGTAGAACCATGGCTTGCCCGATGTGGTGTGGGCCTATTTCCTAGTAAAGGTCAGCCCTTCCCATTTGAGGATGATGACCATCTCATATGTTACCAAGATTATTTGGATAAATGGGATGTCTTGCATTTAATGAATAAGCCTCTTACATGCAATATGCTATCCATAGCTTACCCTGAGATGATTGCCAAATCCGACGATGAGTTGGAGGGGGATATCTTTCATGATGTCTCCATTGAGGAATTGTTACATAACGGATTTTATTTCGATGGCTCTATACCTAGTATAGCCCAGCTTGAGGCCACGACTCCTCAAGACGAATTATCCAAGCTAACCTTGGAAGAATTACAAGAATTAGGCATTTCACCCGCCCCACCTAATTTTGAGAGAGATCTACATATGGAAGTAGAAAACATCATAAAAATTAACATTGGAACCAAAGATAACCCTCACATAATCAACATTGGATCAGAATTGAGTCAAGAAAAACAAGATAAATACATTGCATTCCTTAAAGAATATGAAGACGTCTTTGCTTGGACATATGAAGATATGCCAGGATTAGACCCTTATGTAGTTATGCATCACCTAGTAGTCCATCCGGATGCTAAACCTGTTAAACAGAAACTTAGAAAAATGCATCCCAAAGTGGCCTTACTAGTCAAAGGAGAATTAGAAAAACTCTTAAATGTTATTTTTATACAAGCCATTGATTATGCTGAATGGATCTCAAATGTAGTTCCAGTAACTAAGAAAGAAGCCACTAAAGTTAGGGTTTGCACAGACTTCAGAGATATTAATGTTGCATGCCCTAAAGATGATTTTCCTCTTCCCAACATGGATCAGATCATTGACTTTACTGAAGTGGAATGATATCCCTAATGGATGGATTTTCTGTTATAATCGAGATCAGGATAGCTCCTAAGATCAGGTAAAACAACCTTTATTACCCCTTAGGGAACCTTTGGTTGGAAAGTGAGTGCCATTCGGTTTAAAGAATGGTGCAACATATCAAGAGCCATGACTTATATCTTTCATGATATGATGCATGATATTCTACATGATTATGTAGATGATATTATAGCTCGTTCCATCAAAGAAGATATATTTACTTAGAAAATTAATTTATATTTTGATGATTCAACTTATCCACTAAATCCAAATAAATTTTATCAAGATTAAATTATTATAAGTTTCTTACAATTATTTTTTACAATTACTTATATTCTATACACCTATCACTTTATTAAATATCACCATCATTATTCATCACTCCAAGAACCCTTCAAAAATCATCTTAGAACCTTTATTTTTCATCACCAACCTTTTTAATTTTCTAAATACGTTTCACTATTTTACCTTATAGGAGTATTTTAAGGCATCTTACTAATGTTTGAATCTAGAAGAATCTAGATCACTTTGAATGAAGCCCACAATGGATCTTGGGGGGCATTTTAGTGGTAGCGCCATTGCTAAAAACTCCTTAGGATAGGATATTTTTGGCCTACCATGGAGAATGATGCACATAATTATGTGCGACATTGCGACAAGTTCCAGAAACATGTTGACCTTGTCCATGCGCCTGCACAAGAACTGCAGGCTATTTCATCTCCTTGGCCCTTTTCAAAATGGGGCTTAGACATCATTGGAAAAATCAACCATGTGTCATCCGATGGACACAAATTCATCATAACCACCACTGAGTATTTCATGAAGTGGGTTGAAGCTATGCCATTAGCTTCTTGCACTGGAACCCAAGTTTCCAAGTTTATTTTTAATCAAATTATTTGTAGGTTCGGAATTCCTACAAATCTCATCTCAGATAATGGAACTTGTTTTAAAAATAAATATGTCAAGAAATTATGTCAAAAGTATAAAATTCAACATCGTTGGTCCACTCCCTATTATCCTCAGGGTAATGGCCAAGCAGAAGCATCTAATAAAACATTAATCAAAATCCTTAAAATATTGGTCAATAAATCTGGTCGAGATTGGCACATCCAATTATATCCTGCTTTGTGGGCTTATCGAACTAGCGTTCGTACCCCCATAGGCACTTCCCCATTTGTTTTGGTTTATGGTGCTGAAGCCATTTTTCCCTTTGAATTAGAAGTTCCTTCTTTAGCTCTACTACTTCAAGATACTGAAGTAGGAGATGAATATCGTGCTGGTAGACTTAGTCAACTAGAACTCCTAGATGAAAAGTGCATCAATGCTTTGGAGCATCTTCGTGCCTACCAAAACAAGCTTAAACGAGCATACCTCAAGAAAGTTCATCAGCGATCCTTTGAGATCGGAGACCTTGTCTTAAAAGAAAATAAAAAAATACTAATGCAACTAAAGACCTTAAAGGTAAATTTGAGCCCAACTGGCTTGGACCATATGTCATCACTACTAAATTTGGATCGGGAGCATATCGATTAGCTACCTTAGACGGTAAAGATCTTAAAGAACCTATGAACATTATGCATCTTAAGCGTTATTATGCATAACATTGGGTCATTTCATCATTTGTATATATTGTATTTTGCATATTGTTTCATTTTAGCCATTTCTATCAAAATATTTTTCAAAAACAGTAATAGTATTTCTTCTTGCAATTCATCAATCAAAATCAAAATATAAAAATATCAAAATCATCAAAATCTTCAAAAACATATTTTATTTTCATACTTGTCAATTCTTGAAAGTATTGCAGTTATATTTTCAATTATTTTGGATAAATTAGCATTTATTTGGAATCCCGCACTTTCACATTCACATGAATAAATATCTTGATTTTATTTTGTATGATTATTAATCTCTCTTATATCAAAGTCCACAGTTGAATTAAATAAAGTTTTGAGCATAGAGAATTGATCTTGTTATTTACTTGAACCAAGTATATCTTTTCACATTAAAATGATTTCATTGCAAATTCGATATGATGCTACATAGTAGAAATGGTTTCTTGAGCGAAAAGTTTCCCCTGCTATCCTATCATGCACATGGTCTAGAATCTTTGAGAATTGACAAAAGGACAAGCTCACCCCTACCCGAATAAAAATCCCTTGCTCTACAGCTAATCCGAGCAAGTATCCCTAGCATAGGAAGAAAAGAAAAGTTCAAGAAAAAGAGAAAAAGAAAAATATTATTTTGTATCATCACAACAATATTTCAGCATTATCTCAAATATCAAGCAAAAATACAAAAAAAAAAAAAAAAGAAGAAAAAAGAGAAAAGCAAAAGCAAAATGCAATAAAATCCTTTCCCTACCCCTTGAAAAGAAAAGAAGGGTGAATGAGCTTGAATCCCTGGAATTCTCAATTATTCAAAAACTGTGAGGTAAGCCCCATAACAGGTGGTTTGTGCCCAACCCGCTTGGCCTTGGGTAATCCCTAGCGTGGTGATATGTCTGTCACATTAGCGACCTTCTTTTGTATAGACCTATGTCGGCTTATGGATTAGCTAGCTCTTGATAACCTAACTTACACAGTAGTCTGGTACGGTTACATGCATATAAATCATGGTCAACGAACATTCATTTGGTTAAGTCAAATTACTTGTATCAAATTATCTTGCTCAAAATTGGTGAATGAACAATACAATTGCACACACATTTGTATTTGAGAGATTCTCTATCATTATGATAAATCAAGATCGGCAATGAACTCACATATGCACATGAGGGTTCCTTACAAATCTACATTTGTCTTTGAGATAATTTAAAATATTTCTGCAACTCTTTTGGAATAAATTTTATTCTTATTTCGGAACATCTCGTTTAGTATAAACACAATTACATACATTGTTTTCAAAAATCCAAAATTATTTTAAACAACCTATTACAAAATCTAGCAAATAAAGTCATGTTCATATTATTATTTTTTGTTTATCAAAAATCAAAAATCAATCATGCAATAAAACTAAAATATCAATTTCTTCTTTGGATTTCGCGATGATGGTATAAGTCTATACCTATAATTCTATGCCTAGCGCAAACCATTGTTCTAATTTTATTTTCCATTTATTTTAAAACAAATTCATAAAAACATATGACTTACATCATTATGTTACACAATTGTGCTTTAAAACGAACGAACACTTATTCTATTTCATGTCATTATGTCAACATTCAATTTTGCAACCATGGTATAATTTCTAAGGAATTGTTCAAAATTTTATCACACTTAGGAATTTATGCCTAGCAAAAATCATATTTCTTTTAATATCTCATGCATAATATTTTTATGAAAATCTGAAAACAAATCATCAACCATCATCATTTCCATCATCACAACACAAAGTCTTAAGACAGTCTCTTAAGCATTCTTTTACTTTTAGCAATATTTCTATACTTGGGATTAGCTTGACGACCGAGCGAGCGGCGACTCCATGAAATGGTCTATAACAATGACAATGTCCTTTGAAATTATTGTTAGAAGTCCCTTTTATTTTTCATCAAATCACACCAAAACAACCAATTGTTTACATCAGATTATTTCATTTAAATTTTACAGCATGACATCAAATTATAATATTTCCAAATGACATAATTACATGAATCATCAATCAACAAACAAACAATTCAAACATTGAAGCATCATACAAACATATGCACAAGTTATATCACAAAAATA
This sequence comes from Wollemia nobilis, assembly GCA_028583015.1. Lineage (NCBI taxonomy): Eukaryota > Viridiplantae > Streptophyta > Pinopsida > Araucariales > Araucariaceae > Wollemia > Wollemia nobilis. The sequence goes on from JAQPPZ010000541.1 coordinate 16,163,991, forward strand.
TCATATATATATATCAAAAATATATGTACATCATATCACAATTGGATTGGTATGCCACAATCTATATCCTGGCATACTCAATCCTCTCAAAAATATATATACAATCCATCTATAGCAGCTAGCCTCGAGAAGCCCTCGAGCTCTCAGCCTCATCTCCTCTCCTACCCTGAGGTGGAGGAGGAGGCCCCATAGGAGTCCGCCCTGTGTCGTGGGTCCTCGACGTCGATCGTGATGATGTCCTCGATGACCCCATCCTGATCGGCCCTGCAATGTCGGCTGGCAGTTGTAACCTCTGGCTCTCTAGAACCATCTGGTAGTATGCTCCCCGGTAGAATGTAGTCTGAGCCATAGACCATGCCAACTCCTGCATGCTCGCTCCTCCACCCCAAGCTCTGAGCCATGTAGCCTCATCCTGCAGTGTCTGCACCTGAGCCCGAAGGTGGGCAACCTCAGCCTGGAGAGCCACCGTCTCGTTGCTCTCCCCTACCTCGACACCCTTGCCCTTATCGAGCGATGGTGGTCTCTCCCCCTACTGAGAAGGGAGTCCCTCCTCCCTCCTCCCTAGCTGCTGTGGTCTCTGTGGAGCCCGTGCCATCCTCTGGCATCTCTCCTATGGAGACCGTCATTGCTCTCTCCCACCGTGACCCCATGCTGCCTCAATAGTAGCCTGGCACCGCCTCCCCATCCGGTGCACCATGGCGTGCATTGGACCCTGCACCCTCATCATCCGAGGAGGGTGGATGCCTACGTACCAGGCATCATATCCATCGGTCACCCCAGCATCATCACCATCCACTGGCTGGATGGGGGCATCATCCGTGTCCTGACTCCAGAACCGCTGCATGTCTGGAGCCTCGCTTAGTGTAGTACTATCCCAAATAGTCTAGGAGTACTCGTAATCCCTGAGAGAAGGGATCCCCTACTATAGACCGAACTATCATAGAACTCGATCATAGCGATGGAGCTCTACCTCTCCCTGCTCCATCCTCAGCCAACAGACTCACCTGATGCGAGCCAGCTCCTGCCCATCCTCTGCCCACCCGGGGTGCTCTCGCCATGGCCTCCAGGTGATCTGGTCAGGGATGAGGTCATCCAGCAACCTCCGTGACATCGATAGATCTATCCACCATTGTGACCCCCTCTGTAGCCACCAATAGAAAACCCGGGGCCTCTCTCGATCAACCCCTATCAATGGGAGCCCTACCGGCCTCTGCACCATGATGTGCTCCCAACACCAAACCTATAGCAGTGATGTCAAGACCAGACATCGACCTCCCTTGTATACGACCCCATGCAGGATCCTATACAAGTGGCATAGTACAAAGCTGCCCCATGCAAACCTGTACCCGTGGTCTCTCATGTCGTAAACTATATCTGATAGGAGCCATGGTAGTCTGCACCCGCTCTGGTGGCACAGCAGTAAGCCACCTACCACCCCTACCAAAACTTGAGTCAGCCTAGATGCCCCAGGCATCTACCTTAGAGACTCGATGTTCACCCCGCCCTTCTCCAGGGTGAAGCTCGGGTCTCCGATCAATCTCATCATAGCCTGGCCCTGATTGGCCGTAGGCATCATCAACCGTCCTTGTATGGGGATCCTCATGATCCTCCATACGTCCTCTAGAGTGGGAGCCATCTCCCCTATCGGTAGCCAAAAATAGGATGACCCCGGATACCACCTCTCTGCTAGGGCTGTCAGTAGCCCCATGTCCGTCGGTACTTGTGGCATCTCTGCCACATGTCGTAGCCTGACCTGTGCTAGTTGGTCACGCTCTGCCTGGTCGAGAGTGGCCAAGTCATCTCTTAGCCCATCGTATTTCCATTCTTGACTCTTTAGTAATCCTTTCTGCAAAACAAATAATAAAACAACAAAATTTATTAATAAACCAATCATTGCAATCAAATTAAACACATTTTAATCAAGCTTAAAGATGATATCGTCCACCATTGGATGATATCATCCCAAATTGGGCAACATCGTCCTTTGTTAGGATGAAATCATCTCTGATTTCGCAACTTGGGGATCGCCCCTTGTTGGACGAGATCGCCCCTAGTTCGCCGATTTTGCCCTCGGACGAAATTGACGATATAGGGATGATTTCGTCTCGACATTGTCGATGGCCTAAAAACGGCCGTGATGCCCCAAACAATCAAAATTTAAATAAAAAAAATTGCACAAATTAAATTCAAACCTAATCTACTAGGATTAGATCCTTACCCGTAGCCCGCGTCGGACCTCTATCGCTCTGTGTGCTGTCTCCACCATTTTTCTCTCTGTAGAGCTCGAGGAAAATGAATAGTAAAAAATGAATTAGGGTTTTCCCTATTTTTCTTAATTTTATTTAAAACCAACAACATTTTAATTTTGTTTTTTCGTGTTTTTTCCTCAAACGTTCGATTTGGGTAAAAACACGGAGGGGGCACCATAGTCAGTAGTCGTACGATTCGACCTAGAATCATCGTCTAAAAAATTGAGTACATTTTTGCTTTCTCGTAAAATGGGAAGAACTCGTCTTTAACGCATTTTCTTCGAAAAATTCGCTAAAGAGGGGGCAAAATGTAGCACCCTAAAATTGGCACAGTTAAACCTTAGTAAAAGATAAAAATTCAAATTTTAACCTCAAACTACCCGTTAACCGCCTGTTACCCGCTTTCCTCATTTTCCATGCCATTTTTAGGATTTGTTTTGACCGTTGGACGATATCATCGTAGATTAGACGAAATCATCCCAGATCTGACGAATTCATCTGGAATAGAACGTCCAGACGATTTCGTCCCAAAACCGAATTTTCATAATTAGCTTCTGTTTCAACAACCTCTCCAACTTGGGCAGAAGCGCATCTATGCAGTTGGAGATTCCCCCGTTGGAGATCTCCCAGATTGGGATGATCCCCAACCTCCTAACCTCTCCCTAATCCTATATAAACTAGGATTTTCTCAGTTTATCCCCTTGAATCTCCCTGACTCTCTGCTTGAAACGCTGCTAAAACCCCCCGAAACTTCCATGCACCTTAGAGCATCCTTAAACCATCATTTGCATTCGGTATTTCATGTTTTCTTGCAGGAACTTTACTATTTTTTAGTCGAAGCTAGCTCGGATCATCGCAAGCGATTCCAGACGATTTTGGATGATCCTGTCGAGGAGCGCAGATGATCTCGTACGATTGGAGGTGATCCCGACTGTAGTCCATATTGGGGGCAATCAGAGTCTAGAGTTTGCATCTCTTTATCATTTTTTTGCATTTCTTTATACATTATCTTAGTTATTATATTTATGCATCTTGGAGTTCACCTCATTTAGCATAACCGCATGATAAAGTTAAAATCAATCATTAAATCTACTGCATTTCTCTTATTTATTATTTGAATCCATTATTTAGGCATGTTTGTTATTATTTCTATCATTCTCCTTTGCTTCTGCAGTTGCATATTTGGTATTTTGTATCTATTTTTGTGATTGCAGGTTTCTGACGAATTCGTCAGATCTTAGATGATTCCATCTGATCTCAGATGATCGATTGTGATTTGAGATGATTCTATGTAATATCAGATGATTACGTACGAGTTGAGATGATCTGGACTGCTACAAAACTTAGAATCTTCATCAGACATCCAGAATCAGGTATGTTCTGTCCCATTTAGCATATTCTCTGTGTTTAGCATTTATTCATATTTTTTGTATCCATGAAAATCAGCATTGGCATATAGAATAGTTTAGATTCATCTTGGCCAAACCTAGGAGTTGAATGATTAAAGTACAAAATGAACACATCAAACCCACTATCAACCTAGGTGTGGAAACTGCCACTCAAAAGTTTCCTGGTGAACCCACCATCCATCAAAAATTCACCCTTATACCCCTCCCCCGAGAGGCGGGACCTTCAAAGGGCCTCTCAGTCCGAGGTATTGTCCCATCCTTCTCGCATCCCCCTTCCGGGCATGGATCCTATAGCCTGAGGGTAAGGATGCAAAAAATTTGGAGCGATACACATTTACACATGCAATAATATGTAAGGGAGGATCAACCACCTCATTTGATATTGGTTTGATTTCATGTTCATTAAATGTGATTACTAGATCTTTACACTACTGAACGTGCCCCACAAAATTGATAAAGGAGTTATACTCCTAGGACTATAGATCAATCGACCTAAGGATATCCATAAGATCTTATCGATGAGGTGGAGATTGTTGGATAAGCTCATAGATAGAGATTTGGGTTGATGTTGTTCTCAATATTTGAGCAATATTACTCTTTATGGTGATAATTGGACGAGGTGGAAGGCTTTGCATTGGAGGTGGTGGAGGTTGTGACATGGAAATAATATCTTTTGAAGTTGCATGTGGTGCAACTTGATTTGGATAATACCTATTCCTTGTCATGATGCTAACCATCCCGATGAACCCTTGTTGAGGGTGTATCGCATGGACCTCGTTTAGCTATTTTACTTAATTTACCTACACCTCATGAATGGGAAATGGGTCTTTAAATACACCCATTTATTGATTATTTGTCGCAAGAGGGTTATCAACTTGAAGACCGTTCCTCTCAATCATGTACTGTACTAGGTTTTTGAACCCATAGCACATTTTCATATCATGCCCATTCTACCTATGGTTCCTACAACATAGGTCTTCACGATGTCCCATAGACTTTGTTTTACCCGTACTTAGATCAATAAGCTAGATCTTAGGTAGAATAATTATTTTTATTGTACATAGATGATCGAATAGGAAATCCATAGTTAGTGAAGGGCATAAATTATTTCTTAGGGCAACGTTGCTGGTTTTAACCTTGATTCGCTTGAGTTTTGTTATTCTAACTTGTAGGAGTATGTTGGGCCTGATAGTTTACCTTTTGAGGTGGCATTGTTTGCACAAGCCCTGGAATGCTAATGATAACTTGATTAACTGTTGCCAACTTTGGTTGTGCTAGATTTCCCTTTGTGTTCTTATTCCACCCCTTTTTATAGGGTTTTCAATTTTCCCCTCTTAAATTTTGATTTCTTTGATTATTCTAGCTTGTTCTAGAGCATCTTAAATAGTTTGGTATTGTTGAAGTTGTAGCAATAGTGAAATTGGCTTTAAATAACTCTTAGAAAACATACAAGTCAACTCAGGCACTGGTAGTAGGTATGGTATCTTAGTGAGAAGTGTTCACCACCTGTTACCATAACCCATGATTGACTCATATTCATACTGCTTCAACCTTGTGAGGTCTATCAAAGTCACATTTCGCTTAGTGTTAAAGGTGAAATGTTCTAAGAATGCATCTGCAAATTATTCAAAGCTATGGAGGATGTGCCTTGGAAGTTGATTGTACCACTCTATGACTAGGCCAGTGAGGGTAATCAAAAATGTTCTCAAAATTAAGGCATCATTATCTTGGATACTAAAGCATTGGTTCATGAACGTAGTGATATGCTCCTATGCATATTCCTCTCCTTTGAATCTATCTAGCTTGGGCATTTTGAAATGCTCTAGGTATGGAGGGAAAGTTATTGATGGGTGAAGTGGTTGACTGTGAAGTTGGTGTAGAGTGGGCTTTTTAGGCCTGGATCCAAAGGTCTTATTTTCTATTGTTTCCATGCGCTAAATCAATGCTTTATATACATTAGAGGATTTGATATCCTCTTCTTTGATTTGGCCCCATGGGGGAGGATGAGGAATCTCAAGAATATGACGTGGTGGTTGATTTTCATCAACCATACCTCCATAAGGTGCTTCTAGGTATTCCTCTTCTAGTTCAAAATCATCGTAGGTTCCATAAGGTGTTTCCTACATAGGCCTACAAGGAGGAACAAATGCCTACGAAAGGTGATCTATGTTTGTCCTAGGAGGTAAGTCCTGATTAGGTCTAGGAAGTCAGAGAGATAATATTTGATTAGGCTTAGGAAGCCTATTTTGATTCAAAGTAGTTTACCTTTGATGAACCCCCTTTCTATGAGTACTTGGGGTAGGGACCCCATTATGTAAGGTCTCTTGAATTTGTTGTTCAATTCTTTACCTTTCTAACTGATGTTGACAGTTCAAGCATTTTTTATCTATTCGAAGCTGATTAAATTAATCTTTATAGTCAGCATATATTTTGACAACTTGATTTATTTGATCAGTCGTGTGAGTTCTATTAGCCCTAGCACAATTGCCATGATGCCTATCTAGTTTAGAATGATCTAAAATATTGACTACGAGTTTCCCTCGATTGAGAGAGGTCACGTTTACTTGAGGTTCAGTCCTAAACAGACAGTATTTATACTTAGTTGGTGCAAAAGCACATTGTGCTTGCATGGAATAATTAAATTGAGGATAACCAATACTATCCGTGTATCTTCCTTCATCAATGAGGAAGGTAAGGGCTGAATTTGCTTGCCCAGGATGATGAGTATCATACTCATCTTGGTACTTATACTACTAAGACCTATCGGGGTGATTTAAGGGTATATTTTGATCATTTGGCCTTGTCCATGATGTGTAATTTTGATCTTACATGTAGGTGTGCAATCTAGAGTAGGCACGTGAATATGTGGTATTGCTCTATTTTTTTGTGCCTCAATATGTGGTTTCCATTCTTGAAATAAGGCATGTGAATTGTCTATATCTGGAAAGTAAGTTTCCTATTTAGGACCAAAACCTATAGGGGTGTCTCACATAGGAGTCCCTTGTAGGTTAGGTTCCTGATTTGACATTCTAGGACTTAAGCGAGTACGAGGTCGTCAAGGAGGTATAATCATATCCTTAGGGTCAAATCAAAGATGGTCTATGTCTCCTTACCTACTCTCCATAGCTACATCCCTTGAATAGGCTTGGCTACGGGTGCATACCATAGCTACTTTGTTTCAAACCCTACGTGATGATCTCCTTTACAAATTTTAATGATGCAACACATAAAAATAAAAACATACAATAATATAAGTGTTTATCTCTTTTAAATATTTTATGTATTTCATAAAACTGTTTGGTGTGTTTTTTATTTGTTGTTTTGCAAAGAGATATTTTTTCATGTGTTTGAATATTGTTGATGTAATTCTCAATCTGTTTAAAATATTTTACTTGTATCCTCGCAACTCAACAACCGAAAATAAAAATTCGATCACATAAACAAACCAAAGTATGGAGATAAATCCTATACCCGATCAAGGAGCACAAGTTCTACCAGTCCTCACCCATATTGGCCATGGGTAGCGATACACACTTCGAAGAGAAATGCGTGCTATTTTCCATGGCTAATATGGTTCTTGGAGCCATTTTTGGCCAAAAAATGGGGTTTGTATCATGCAAGCCAACGGGTGGAGATGAATTCCATCATCGTTGGTCTCTATTAGTGGTTGGGGATGAATCTCCAACTCACTAATGTTAAATTATGATGCGGTGTGTGTGGTTCCTTTTATACTTAAAAAAAATTAAAACAAAATAGCACTCAATGATACTTCACTAAATGCAAAAGAATGTTTCACTTTCAAAAGTATTGCATGAATAATAGAACCTACAAAATGCATACCCTATATGGCAACCTAACCGTTAGGTAGGTCACAAGCAATCAAACCACACAAATGTAAAATTAAGTTGTTATTTTCTTGTTTTTCTTTTATTTTTGTTGTTTTTAATCAAAAGCAAAATCTACTCTTCAACAAACAAGGAAAAGATAAAAAAAACTAAATTTAACCTTCTCTAAACAATAATTATGCAAAGTGAAGATTTAGATACTTATCTTGAAAGCCTAATATGTTGTTGTTCCTATCAATTTGAGCTGCAAACCCCTTAATTTGTGGTCGTCCTAGGATGGGATGGTTGCAAATTTGGATTTTATCCCTGGATGTTCCAATTAGGAAATCAGGGGTCATTTTAAGCCAAAACGGATAAAGAGCGGAAAAAACAATGCACCTAGCGAAGGGACATGAAATGCATCTATTATTTAATTCAAGCATTCAAAAGCAACATTAATATAAACATAATGACAAATAAGTGAAAGAAATTGGGGGTTTTATTTGTATTAATCTATTTGCCAAATGCATGATTACAAAATATCCCCTTGAGGGCTCTTAATTGATACAATCCATTACAATGTTCAAAGGATATAATCCTTTTAGAAACTCAAGGTGTGCTTTTAGTGTCTTCCTCACACTCACAAATTGAAGAGCGGGTTTTTGATACCGTTGCAATGATCTATCCTTCATTGGACTTGTAGTTCCTTCCTTGCGCATTGAAATACTTAGATCTACACACAAAGAATTCAAATTGGTCAATAGCATGTGCGAATTAATATGAAATCAGAAAGATGCATGCAATATTGGATATAAAAGGTGAAATAGGCGGTGCAAAACTATTCCAAATTGTACCAAAACTTAGCATAATGCATATTATCTACTTTAGGAATGATCTATGCAAAAATTGAAATGAAATCATATGCATAATCCATGGTCATCCCTAGGTGTTCCAATTGGGACTGTTAGAATGAAATATCTAATTGATGGTTCAAAATTGCTCCAAATCTCACCAAATTCTAGTATGATGCATATAAACTACTCTAGAAATGATCTACACTGAAATTGACCCAAAATTATATGCAAATTCATGGCTATCCCTGGGTGTTCCAATTGGTACTATTAACCATCCCAAGTGGAGACGACCACCAAACCTGGTGGTTTTTACCACCAATTCCTTTGGAATCTTGTTCAAACTACTCCTAGGGATGTTTACATCAAATTTGGTGATCTAATTCTCAAAAATATGTGTATTTTTAAATAGATTTACGTATTTGGGTTAACTTGCCAACCTCATTCGATGGATGAAGATTTCAAGGGTAAATACGTGGGTAAAAGGGAGAGTGAATCTCGACAGCACTTCATTGCAAAATATTACAAAGACCTCCCTTTGAAATTGGGTGCAATAACTTCAATTTATAGCCCAAGAGGACCATAGGGTCAAATGGACAAGTTGGGGCATGCAAGGCAGATGTCGCCACTTGTCAAAATCCTTGCCATGCATTGGGTGGAAGAGACCTCCAATTTGGGCCTCCAATTTGTAGGTTGTGATGGCTTTGACATGCCCTCAATCTGTCATAAATCATTGGGCGGGATAAATGGTAAAATTTGATTGTCATTTATCCCACCCTTGACATTTTGAGGGGCCTAGGCCATGGCCATCCCACCCAGGGACGGTTGTTGGTGGTCGTTCCTAGGTGGGACGACCATGAACTATGGTCATCTTGGGGTGGGACGGCCATGGCTACATGACCCAAAACTTTCCAAAAGTGAGGTAAACCTTCCCAAAAGTGGTTAGGACCACTATTTAACCCCTGAAGGTTTCCCAATGAGGCCATATGGTTTTGATAAAAGTGCGTCATTGTAGTCTAATCGAATTGACATGATTTTAGTATCTACAAAAGGCTGTGTTAAATTCCCTATTGATAAGCATAACTCTCGACTTTATGAGGGGTCATGGTTGGGAGGAGACTGCTCAACCCTGTGTGTTGGTCGTAGGGGTTTCTCACACTAACCTAAAATTTTAAAAGTCCCAGAGGGACAGTGCAACGATTCGGACTTTGGCTCTTCTTCAAGAGGTTCAAGGTTTAAACCGTGACGTGGGTGAGTGTGTGAGGGGGTGGGTATGTGGTGGTTGTGTGTTAAATTCCCTATTGATAAGCATAGTTCTCCGCTTTAAGAGGGGTCATGGTTGGAGGAGCCTACCAAATCAAATATATATAGTTTTATCATTTTTTTTAAATAAATTTATTTAAATATAATTTTTAATTCAAAAATAATAATAAATTTAAAATATTATAAAAATTTATAAAAATCTAAATTTAAATCTTATTTAATAAATAAATATATAATTAAAATATATATATTTATAATATCATAAATAATCTCAATATAATATAACTAAAATTCATTTTAACTATATAAATATATAACTAAAAACATATTTTTTATAATTAAAAATGGAAAACATTTGCATGTATGCAACACACTACAAACTCGTCATTTTTTAAATTTGTAACAAGTATTTAGTAGACTGCTTGTTCCAAAAGATTCCACCCAAACATTAGATCGAGACCCGATGAAAGCATCCAGCCCTTTTTTTTTTTTTTTTTTTAATGTACGCTAATTACGTTTAAGTATAATTTTGTTTGCTAACCAACAATATTTGTCAAGGATCTCATAATATATTAAATATCTACTAATATAATAAACTTATATAATTATCAACTAATTCAATACAAATATAATGTAATTATAAGTCTCTTTCTTTTATATATTACAATATTTAAACTTTTCCATTTAAAGAAAACTTGTCATTTAATCACACATAAAAATATAACGCTTTACTAACTCTACATATCCACCTAAAAATACTTCCATTAATCGTACACGTTACCAAAATAACATAATACTTTATTTAAAACTCCATCATTTACACATCTGTAATTTAACAAGCATCACGTCACCAAATATCTGATTACTGATTATTGTGGCAATTAGGAGAATCGCCTCCGGGACCTCCAAAAAAGAGGAAGTTGCCTAATGGAATTGTTGGGTAACGACTGTTGAGCAAAACATTATAGCAGTTTGGATTCTGCTGAGTCAGATATTTCCCACTATTTTTTATCTCAGATCCATCGCTGCGAAACAGTTGTATATTTCTCATCAACGCCGCTTTTCCAAAACCTTCTTGTGCGAAGTATCCGCTGCCCATGTCCGTTTGTGTGTGGGGCTTTCCTTTGCCATCACTAAAATATGATATTTCTCCCCCAAAATCCACCCTAGTAGCTGACTCAGACAATTCTGTCTGTATGAACAAAGAAGCAGGGTAGTGACCAATTCTTTGGTTTTGGCAATATATAGCCCACACTGCTTGGTCATGCCACTCTTCCTATCAACAATAGAGTTCAGGAAAAAGCTTAGACAGTGCAAAGAAACATCTTATAATGATAATTTAAATATGAAACACATAAAAAAGATGGTTCAAAGAAACATCTTATAATATAAAATATATAACTAACTATAATGCGAATTAGCTATATTGATATTTTTAGTAATTAAATTACTATTAACATTGATTAAAGAAAAATAAATAAAATAAAAAATCTTATAAAAAATTAATATTAAAAAATAATAATAACTAATTGATATTTTAACTATTATACTTTATAAAATTTTATTCCATAATCTAGATCCTATTAAAAATAAAAACTATTTATTTAAGAAATTTTCACTAAACTATTAAAAAAACCTTATGTTTATTGAAAAAATTCTCAAAACAATGACTACTTTATTTCATAATAAATAATCTACTCACTTTACTTATAGTTATGTTGATTTCTTGTTGCTGTCCTCCGTATACTGATAGAGGCTGTAATTGTATACCAGGATAGACTATGGAACCTTGTTCCATTATGAATCCAGGACAACGCAGATTAAAGCAACCTGAAGTTATATGATTGTTCTGAATTTAAAAATATATATTTTATCGGGTTAGTAACACAAACTTTGAAATATTAAAAATATTTATAAAATAATTTTAATTTTATATAATTTATTAAAATATAAATAAATATTTATTAAAAATAAAAATAATCTAATAAAATAAATGTTAAAAAATTAAGCCAACAGTATGTAATATGTAAATGGACTCTGTTACCGTGTAAGCTATAAAAAATCTGGGTACCCCGCCCCCGGGGATGGCAGGATCCTCAACCTGAGACATCAAATATTTTTGTTATATCAAAATCTGGAAAATTAATCATAAATTTCAAACCAATGTCAGGAAATCAAATTGTGAATGACCTAAAGAATTTGAATCCATCATATAATTATATATATATACACAGTTGGATTAAATCAAAATGAAATGGCTGCACATCTTTCAATTAAATCCTCACCATCCAACCAACTTGTATAGACTCTAAAATATTTACTCCATTGCCTTCGTTTATAAACCAGACTTGTCCGGTGCTGTACTGGCCGTCGTTTACGGCGACGGAAGGGTTCCATACGGTGATTATTGCTTGAACTCTCTGAATATCTATGGATTTATGCGACGCGGCGGCACGCTTTAAAATATAAGTCAAAACATTAGACCCCATCTCCCCAACTCATCTTACAGATAAAATTTTAAGTAAAAATTTACTTTTAAACTTAAGGTTTTCCAATCTATATTAGAGTAAGGCATGGATCCCACACCAAGGAATCCTGAATGTATTCAGGAAACAATTTTGATCTTATGTCAATAGAAAATTGGGAGAGAAGAAAAGATGTTAAAAGTAAAAACCAAAACCTCCTTCACAACACTAGGAAGTGGAAGACTGGCGCTCTGATTAAATGTTTTCCCATTGCTTATAAAATTGGCCACAGATCCTGCGCTTCTAACATGCTCATATTTAATTTCCATAACAGGGACAGTTCCTTTTGGGCACCCCTTGCCTGAAATATTTAAGGGCTCCTCTACCCAACTCTCCAAAGCCTTCTGCAATCATGCACTTCATTTTCATTCTCGGTGACTTCTTAAAACCAAAATTTGATAAACTCAGATATTCATTCAATCGTTTGTTTAAAAACGAAGCAGCCCAATCATATTATACCATATTGTTGTTCGCGAAATTTGTGTCAGGTCGGAGGGATATCTGATCACTATGCTTCACGCAAAGTATGCCGTCTCCATTCTCTTCCTGCATGACTTGAAACAGAACAGATTATTATTTATGTAAAAAATCTGAAATATAATCTATGAAAGAAAAACTAAGTATGAAGAATGGAACTAAAACTGGGAAGTATGACCTGATACTTGTGCGCTGCAGGGGGATTGATGTAATTGATGTATTCGTCGATGCTCATGTTTTGCAATTCCACTGCTGATGTGAAAATCATAAACGGCATTGTGAGTAAAATCAATATCGAAAAGGATGTATCAGAAGCCATGGAGGAGAGGTGGTGGGTTGTAGCGTGGAAAATAATTCCTAAGTAGAAATTTTAGAGTAGAATAACGTTATATTATAATAATACCAATTTGCAATTCAAAGCCTCGATTAAATAGCAAAAAGCGAGGCTTTCCATTTGGCAGAACTCATCGATTCCCACGGTCGTTGAAACTTTCAAACAACTATTCTCATATGGTTCTACGTTGGATACGAAAAATCTTCATGAAAACTAAATATAAGAAAATATAATGAAATCGGCTAACAACCGGATCATTGGGTCCAATCTAAATAAGAAAGGAGCTCAACCACAGGTGTATTTTGTTTAAAATACAAATATTTTAGTTAAAAGGAGCTGCAATACCGTTTCTCAAATCCTCATGAAAAGGAAGTTGAAACTACTGAATAACTAGACGTTATATTTTTTGGACAGCAATCAATGGCTTGATTATCATTTAGTTTTTTCAAGTTCAAATAAGAAAATGGTTTAAACCTTTAAGTGTTTTAAGAAAGAAGTTGAAACTAAATGTATTTTTATTAATTAAAAAATAATTCTAATGAAAATTTTTTAATTGATTATATTAAATTGAATTAATTAATTTTATGTATTTTATATTATAACCACACTAGTATTTAAATTATATATATAAAGGGCATGGTTATATAAAATTGAAAGAGATTTCACCCTCACTAAAGTATTGTAGTATTTTAACAACTTTGACAGTTATATATGTATCTCAATAAATATTCTTCTTATAAATTTAACCAAATAAGATTCTATCTTAAAATATGAAATCCTCAAGATTCTATCTTAAATTATGAAATTAGAAGAGACACTAGCAACACTAATTAATATTAGTGCTACAATAAATTTGACAATAATATATTTATTTATTGTATCTTTTACATAAATCTAAAAATTTAATAAGATAAACTTATTAATTGTACTTTTTTTTTAGTAATACTTCTTATACACATGTACTTTTTTTTTTAAGTAATACTTCTTATACACATCCACCATGGGATTCATTCTATCTTAAATTATGAAATTAGAAGAGACTCTAGCAACACTAATTAATACTAGTGCTACAATAAATTTGACAATAATATATTTATCTATTGTGTATCTTCTACATAATTATATTTTTTTAGTAATACTTCTTATACACATCCACCATGGGGATTGAACCTAGGTCACATCACCTATAATGCAAGTGGGGTCCTTGTCGGTAGACCACACTCATGGGGATTGTACATATTTTTAACCTTTATACATATATAGTTTTACAAGATTCTATCCTATATTGGTTATATAGAATTAAAGGTATTCCATAGAACTAGATCATAATAATATTATAATAAATTTGATAATTATACATGTATCTCACTAAATATCTTCCATAAAAATATAAAAATTTAAAGATAAATTCATTACATGTAAATATTTTCAACTTTTTTTATACTTAAAATATAGTAAAAATAATTTTTAAGTTACATAAATCATATTCCAGGAATATTACCTCCATAGGATGTAATCATTATTGGAAAATATTACATTATTTAGTAACTTAAAATTAATTTGTAAATATCTTTGGTTTCATATAACCATTAGCCCTGTGAGAAATATGAAGAGTCATCTCTCTTGTGATTTTGAGGAGATGAAGAGATAGTTGAAGATGAAATAACAAGAAACTTCATTAAAAATATATTGTGTAGGGATTGCAAGAGAGATTGTATGTATTGAAGAGATAAAATAGTTGAGAGTGTGGTGAAAGATTTATTTGCTCTGCTAGGGTTTGATGAGGAAAGCTACTTTGCTGGAATTTTTTTGAGACCTATCTGGTGGGCTCTGCGGGGATGGCAGCAGTTTATGGAGGAGGTATGAACAACTGGAGGAATGTAGTGATGGCATCAGGTCCGTCACAGAGCGTGCATGCTAGGGCTGGTATTTCTTTAAAAAATGATTGGAAGGAACAAGATTTCCCATTGCATGTCAGGAATCGCTTGTTAAAGAACAATGGATGTTTGGAACGATGTGAAGCCAGGCGGGTTCTAGTGGTTTAACCAGACTCGATGGCATAAGATGTGGAGTATTTAACCAAACATGCGCTTATTGGTAAATTTATGGGCATCCGAATTTCTCTTCCCTTTGTGGAGGCTTGGGTTAGGAAGACTTGGAACCCTGAAGGTGATGTGGAGGTGATGTTGAGTGCAAACAACTATTTTATGGTGGTTTTTTCTTGTCTTGCGAATCGTAACAAAGCATTTGAAGGAGGTCCCTATTTCTGTAACCAAGTGAGACTCTTTCTTAAACCCTGGCATGTGGGTTTCAACCCATCAGAGGAGCGGCCGTCACGGGTTCCGATGTGGGTTCGACTTCCGTGGCTCCCCTTGGAATTTTGGAGAAATGACATCTTGCATATGATTGCCCTTCTACTTGGGAAGCTGGTTGGGCCATCAAGACAGACGCTAGATAAAAAAGTAATCTCTGTTGCCCGTATCTGTGTTGAAATTGATTTAAACAATCCTATTCCAGATTCTATTGAAATACAGTTCGGATCAACCACATGGGTTCAAAAACTTGACTATGAAGCTATTCCATTTCGTTGTCGGATTTGCCATGAATATGGCCACTTACAAAGAAAATTCCCTAAGTTTTTCCTACCTGTGGCTTCAAATCCTGGGCCCTCTCAAGATGTACAAAATATGGATAAAGGAAAAGCCTCGATAAAGGAGGAGGATCAGGATAAGGAAGGCTTTGTTATAGTAAAACCTTGGAACAAAGGAAGAAAGGCAAAAAGAGACATTAAGGATAACCAGCCAGATGCTCAGCTCAATCGTTTTGAAATTCTAGAGAATCTTGATCGATGCATGGAGATACCGAAACATCGCTACCTGTTATAGGTATAACAGGACCAAATCAGTTGTCTCTTCATGAGGTGGAACCAAGGGAACCAGATACAGGGGGTTTAAATGAAGAATAAAGGGCTTTGGTTTCGAATATAGGTGATATGGTTGGCCCTACCCCTGGAAGTGAAGTTATCTTAGAAAATGGCATAGATTTAGATGTGCCCTCTCCTACCCAGGCACTGATGCAGTCATCCATGGACTGTAAAACTCCTACGATGCTGGGATTGCAGCATAAAATAATTTAAAAAAATGCTTCGGATAAGAATATGAATGTGGGTCGAAAGAAAGACCAGGATAAAATTAAGTTAATGGGGGAGACTTTGGTAGAGTTAGGTTTGGTTAGAACATTGGACTCCCATTTTTATAACCCCCAAAAATGATTATACTTTCATGGAATGTAAGGGGGTTGAACAGCATCCCCAGACAAAAAGTTGTTCGTGATTTGATTCGTGTTCATTCTTCGGATGTGGTTTTTATTCAGGATAGAGTATTGATAACTGGGAGAGTCTCCCGTCTTGGTATTCTCAACACCTATGGGAGTTGATCCATAAGGATGTTCAGACTTAATGTGGTTTGTTTTTTTTTTTCTTTGGAAGTTGACCTTGTCTGGTGATTTAGCCTGTCTTGTTGCTTATTTGAGTCCTGGGTGGGGGCTCAGTTGTACTTTGTAATCCAGACTTTTTATCAATAAATTTTTACCCCTTTATTTAAAAAAAAAAAAAGATTGTATGTATTGGATCACAATGTATTGTTTTGTATAATAGTACATTTTTTCTACACTTGAGTATATTGAGTGTTTTGTTATTTGAGTCATGGTATGAATGTATATGTGTGATTTTCTATCTGATATATTGTCTTTAATCCTAGCAAATATCTATTCCCTAATATATTAAAATTTGAATATTCAATATTGATTATTTATTATCACTGGTATCAGAGTGGGTTATTAGGAGTTATGAAGAATTTGTGAGAAGTCAAACATGAGGAGCTATAAGAATTATGAGTTATAAGAAATTTGTAAGAATCCAATTATGAGGATCTATGAGAATTATTGCTCTAATAAGGGACATCCATTGCCTTTGAGGGTATGCCCTAAGAAAAGAGAAATATTTACATTATAAGATGTAAAATCAATATGCTAAGTTCATTCTTCCAATGTCCTCTAAAATAAATTGATTAAGAGATATAGTCCATACCTTCTCATTACTTTCTTCTAGTTATTTCCTAAATATCCTTACCTATGTCTTCCTTATAAAAATATTTCACAATTTGAATATTAATCTAAGTCTTCCTAAGTATACTCATCCAAGTTGACTGTGATATGTAGTTCCTTGGAACCTATATTTTACACCCTAAGTATTTTTGTGCTCAAAAAAAATATCTAAGCTATTCTACAATATCTAAGTCACTTTGTGTTGCATGAGTCATTCCAATTTTAAATAAAAAATACCTAAATTATCTCATACTTGATTGGAATATGTGTGGCTAAGCTCTATAATAAATAACTGATTTTTTTCCTATTTCACCTACAAAATCTAAGTAATTTTCAAACTTGCATTTCCATTAGATCTGTGATTTATAGTCTACAAGTTGAATTACATGAGAAATACATGATGAGCCACATGTATTTTTTGAGAGAATGAGAAAAATACCCAAGTAAGAAAGAGATTTATCCAAATATAAAGGAACAATCTATCAGTAAAATATGTTAGAGAGCCAAGGTATCCAAACTTGGAAGAGAATAACATAGTCAAATAGGTGCAACAAAACATCTATGAATAAAATATATTAAGGTAATAAAAAGGTTTCTATTTTTAATTCATTTCCATGAAGATAATATATTTTTTGGTCTTCTACGAAAGGAGAGTTTTGAAAGAAATCCATCAACCTTTTACATCAAATCTAACAAAGGTGATAAACCAAAATACACAATTGTGCAAAACAACCAACCTAACTTAGTAGAAAGGAATCAAAGTAGAAAATTTTCCTTATATGACATGTACCAATGTAGTCTTAGGATTCCCATGATTTACTTGTACCCAAAAGGGATAAGGAGGAACAACCACCTTCCTTCGCACCAACATTCTTGCCATCCCAAAATATCAAAGTATTGGTAAATGAGGACAAAGGAAGAGTCCTCAACCTTCAAATCCATGCAACTCATGAGAGAGGACCAACTCTCCCCGGCCTTAATAATGTAGAAAAATAAATTGAAAGGGGCACCCAATATGGGAAAATAAGTATAGTTCATGAAAACGTAAAACATCATCACCTCGAAAGTGGTTCTTGCACTAGCTTAGATTACCAACTAAGAACCTCCATCAAGGAGTATTTGAAACCCATTTGCAAAGAAGTACAATATCAAAATGGACATCGTTCTTTCTGATTGAATCCATGAGTACAATATTAAGGTTTAACATTTGAATAAATATATATATAGACACTAAAATCGCATCAATTTGAGTATATTGTTGAGACGTGCTCTTATCAACATCATATGGTCTCCTTGGGCAACCCTCAAGGGTTAAATAGTGGTCCTTATCACTTTTGGGAAGTTTTTTCCCACTTTTGGGAAGTTTTAGGCCATGCAACCATGGTCGTCCCACCTTGGGATGACCACCAACAGCCATCCCTAGGTGGGACGGCCAAGCCCCTAGAATCCCAAAAAGTCAAATGGCGGGATAAATGGTAGTAAAATTCTACTATTTATCTTACCCATTGATTTATGACAAGATTTAGGGCACATCAATTCAATCAAAAACCTGCAAATTGGAGGCCCAAATTGGAGGTTTCTCCCACCCTATGTATGGCAAGGTTTTGACAAATGGTGGCACTCACCTCACATGATCTAACTTGCCCATTTGACCTTGTGCTCTCTTGAGCTATAAAATGAAGCCAATACACCCAATTCTAAGAAGATTCTTTTGCAATATTTTACAATGAAGTGTTACCGAGATTCTATCCCTATTTCACCATGTATTTCCCTTGAAATCTCCATCGATCGAAGGAGGTTTCTAAGTGATCCCCAAATATGCAAATCCATTTCAAAACCCATCCATTTTAGTTAATTATATCACCAAATTCGATGACAAAACCCCTAGGAATAGTTTGAACCATATACCAGAGGAATTGGAGGCAAAAACCACTAGGATTGGTGGTCGTCCCCACCAAAGTTGGTTAACAATCACAATTGCACCACCCAGGGATGGCCATAAATCTGCATCTGATTTCATCTCTATTTTAGCATAGATCATTTCTAAACTAGAATATATGCATCATACTAAAATTTGGTATAATTTTGAGTAGTTTTACACCTTTTATCATGCTTTTCACTTCTAACAGTCCCAACTAGAACACGCAAGGGTGGCCATGAACTCGACATATAATTTTCTTTTTATTTCAGCATAGATTATTTCTATATTAGAATATATGCATTATACTAAGTTTTGGTGCAATTTTGATTAGTTTTGCACCTTCTATTACACTTTTTATATTCACTATTGCATGCATCCCTTCGATTTTATTTCAATATGCATATGTTATTAACAAATTTGAGTTCTTTATGTGTAGATCCAAGTATTTCAGTGCGTAACAAAAGGAGCTACAAGTTTGAATATTGATAGATCATCGCAGCGATATTGGAAACCTCCTCTTCAATTTGTGAGTGTGAGGAAGGCCTTGAAGCACATCTTGAATCTTTGAAAGGACTAGATCCTTTCGATGCCTCGTAATGATTGTATCAATTCAGAGCCCTCAAGGGGATGCATTGTAACCATGGATTCTACAAATTGATTAATATAAAGAGGACCCCATTTCTTTTTATATATTGTTATTGTTGGTCACCAAATCCGGATAGGAAAGGACTTTCGATGGGTTTGTGCACCCTGGACCTGCGACCAACATTGAAATTCCGAGAGGAAGATATGCCCCTCGTGTCGATCTCTGGAGAAAGGCTAGCTCCTATACTAATCTACTTTTGGGGTTTGAGATAAGAGTGCAAGAAAGAGATAAAAGGAGTTCGGGTTAGAG
This sequence comes from Wollemia nobilis, assembly GCA_028583015.1. NCBI lineage: Eukaryota > Viridiplantae > Streptophyta > Pinopsida > Araucariales > Araucariaceae > Wollemia > Wollemia nobilis. The sequence goes on from JAQPPZ010000541.1 coordinate 16,183,843, forward strand.
AAAGAAATAAAAAGAGTAAGGGTTAGAAGATGATGATTTAAGGTGGGGAAGAACAGGAAGCACGATCACTCACTAATAACTCGAATAGCAGCAAAGAACACCAAGAATAGATGAAAGAAACGTGATACTCGCTTTCCTATGTATCCTCTAGACAAGTTCATAGGGTTCTCCTTTCTCTCTCACTAGAATTCAGGGTTCAGAGTAACAGCGATTAAGACAAGGGAATAATAAAAACCACGACCCACCAGGCAGCATAAAAGAAAGCTTATACGACATTTTTCCTCTCCTATGTATCCTTTAGGGTGAATTTTAGGGTACAGTCCCCAATTGCACATCGGATTCAGGATTCAGAGTCTCAGTATACGAGTGTAGATAGACAAAAGAATTAAGCACAGAAGGCAGCATAAAAGAGAGAAATAGAGTACAAAAATCTTTAGTATTAGACACAGGACATCAAGTTATAGCAGCTTTCTAGCAGAAATTTCCCCCCCTTTTACATTGTAAATCCTAGGTTTTTATAGAGGACCCGACCCTCTGAATCATTATTACAAAAATGGCGGAGTACACCCTCGGGCCCTGAGAAATTGGCTCCTCGCTGACACTGCGGATGATCTCTCAAATCGGCTACCAAAATTGGTAAGGGTGACCAAGTCAGCCGGGGAAAGACGCATTAAATGAGCCACCAGGGTGTCCTTGGATTGCAGGTGTGGTGCTCGAGTGGCGGCCATGCTTGTCGAGCTCTTCTTCTCGGGCTGATACTTCGCATCCAATTGCCAAAAATGAGCAGTGAGCTTATCGGGCAAGAAAAATTGCATTTATGAGGCTCTCTGACTGCCTCAGGAAAATGCCCAACTTGGGAAGCATTCCTGGGGAGTGCCTCACTGATTTTTGCTTTGCAAAACTACTTCGAGGGCATGGAGTGCCGAAGCCGATCTTCCTCTATCCTTCACTGCTTCATTGGCAAAACTGCTTCGCTAATGGGTCGGGAAAAATGCTTCGGGCCGATCTTCTTTTGAAACGGCGGTTCGGGGGAGTTTTGGTCGAAACACTTTCTCAACCTCTATTGCTTTGGGTGAAAACTGGCCGAAGTGGATTTTAGAAATACTTTGGGCCCGAAGTAATTTCTTCGCCTTAGCTAATTTGGGCTATATTTTTCTTCTTCGACGAAGTTGTTTGGAGGCCGCTTCGCAAAACTCTTCACCCAAAGTAGCCGCTGGGAATGCTTTGGGTGTGAAGAATTTTCTTCGTATCTTTTTTGGCAAATATCTCGCTCGAAGTGATGATTTGAAGCACTTCAGGCCCGAAGATCTTTTTCCTCTTCATTTTGTCCACCAGAGGGCGATAGGGAAAACCAAAATTGCTATAACTTATAAATAAAAGAAAAATTTCAACAAAATAAACATCATACAAAGTTTTAATTTTTCTGCCCCTTGGTGGAATGTGACAATATTGTCAACATTCTTGGTGGCTCACGGGGCAACGAGCTCGTCTCGGTGGTAGAACCCTCAGCTCTTATTCATTGGGCCAGAGTTACCTCCAGACCCTTCTCCTTGTTCCTTTTTTAGGGGTGCTTCCATAGCTTGTCCTTCCTCTTCCTCTTCTCTCTCCTCTTCTTCTCACCACTGCTTCTTCTCCTCCTATCGCCATTGCTTCTGCTACGTCTTCATCCGTTGGCAATGGGGCCAGGTGGACACGGATGTCTCTTAAGGTTCGGTGAACCTGAGACCAGACGCCTTTCGTGAATAGCTCTTGATCTTCCAAGGATTTTACCAAAGCGTGAAACCTATCGATCTGCCCGATTTTTGCATGCTGGGACTTGGTATATAGATCATTTAAGGAGGCGACAATTCTATAGTATTTTAATATGTAATCAACAACCTACTTCTCTATTATTGGTTTGGCCCACTAGTCTATCTCTGAGACGTTGCCTTCAAACTACTGCCACTTCGGCATGATTTCCTCTTTGGTTAAGGGATTCCCATCATTATCCATGAAGCTCGAGAAGCCTAAGGAAAGGAGGTCCTCGAAGTAGCCCATTGATGCATGCCTCTCACTTTTGAATGCGTCCAGTAGGATTTTCGCCTTTTGAGCTTTCTTGGCTATGGAGAAAAAGGCATGAACTGTGGCCTGGGCTGTTGACCAATCCCTTGCTGTCCAACCCATCGATGCGAGCTTTAGATCTTGATACCTTACATCTTGGACCTTGAGTGCCAGCTTGAGTCGAGCCCTAACATTCCAAATGACCTCTTCGACGATTGGCCCTCCTTTGGTGGTGGTGACCCGGGCCTCTATGGTGTAAGCTAAAATTGAAAGGGCACTAACAGCCCGAGACCTAAAATTTTTGAGCAGATGTGAGCGAATCTCCTTGATTTTGCTCCTATCGAATAGCCCTAGGCCTTCCTTCTTGTGTAGCTGTATCTGAGCTTGCAAGATCTTACTTTCAAGCTCCTTGGCCCTCAAATAATTTTTGGCCTGCCTTTGTGCTTGATTCTCAACTGTGCACTCTAGCTGTGCTATCCGTAGCTTTAGGGCATGTGCTTCTTTCTTCATTAGCTTGCACTGCTCCTCGACCTCTACCAATTTGGAGTGAGCCCTTGCTAGCTCCTCCTCCAGCTTGATGTTAGCATTCTCGGCTTTGAACCTGTGCTTGTTGGAAATGTTGGCATGCACCTTGAAGGTCTCGATTCCAATGTGCATAGAGGTGGACTCCTTGTCCATGTTCAGATGTTCCAAGTCCTTTTATTTATCTTGATATTCATAGTCCATTGGAGTCATCTCTTCCAGGGGCTTCTGGACCTTGGGTATCTTCTTTACTTTATGCAACTTTCCCACCTTGAAATCAAAGATGGCACATTTCTCAACTTGAGTGAGTGAGTGCCCTTTCTTCTTTCTTACCTCTTTTAGAATTCTCTCTGTGTTCTTTCGGGCTTGGAGGATTTTTTTGGCCAAGGGAGATTCTCGTATTGAGGACAACTCAGAGTCAAATGCGGCTGGGTCTACTACTGAGGGATTGAAAAAATATAAGGAGTTGAAGGGGATAGCCTCACCCAAAGGTTTGGCAACAAGGGTGACGGGGGCTTCGACGAGTGGGAGCACGTTATGTACAATGGAGGAATGAGCCTCGGGGTTCGACACTGGACTATTAGCTTCACCCTGGTTGATGACTGGAGGATTGGCGGTGTGGCTGGGTGAAGTAACTTCGATAGGTTTGTCCTGGCCGAAAGACTCGAGGGGAGTAGTTAGGGACACGGTGTAAGAAGGTGACTAACCTTGTGGAGGTAGGGTGGATAGGTGAGAGCTTTCGGCTAGGGCCGAGGTAGGCTTATGAGCAACCAGAGCATAAGGTGAAGAAAACGTACCTACATGCCCTCCTGGCAGAGCGGCCATGGTGATCTCCTGGGTTATTGGATCTTGTTCCTTCTGGGCCTCAAAACTCTTAGCTTCTATGACTTCCACGAGCTCCTCCATGTTGATGACATCTATATTTGGGATCATTTTGGCACTTGGTGGAGTTCCTTCATCATTTTCTTCGGCCAAGCCCGATACTGATCTTTCGGTAGGGCGCTCGGAGTGCCTGTTCGTGGATGCTTTGGGAAGTTTGGGGGTGCCTGTGTAGGTTCCCACTCCTTTCTTTTCTTCTTCTAGAGGGGTTGCTCTGATTCCTCTATTGTTGTCTCGAGATCCTTAGATGGACTCTGTAGTAAATCTTTTGGCGTGGCCTTGGCTGCTTTTTCCTTGGGGACATTATCAGTCCTTTCGAGGCTTTCACCCGAACTTGGGGTGGCTGGTGGCACGAAGTCAACGAAGGACAAGGGCTCCCAAGACCCAATATTGGTCTGATATACAATTGTGAATTCCCTATCCATTGTTAGAAGCCCGTAAGAATTCATCTTTCGACGATGGACTCTCATAATCCACCATTCTCTTAACTGCTCCTCGTCTTAGTCTTTCAACTCCTCTTTTAAATCGTCCTTCACTTTTCTCTAGAAAGTGGAGTCGGGAGTTGGGAATGGATATTGGTCTGGGTCGAATTCGACCTCCATAGGATAGAAGTCATGCCAAGGAGGCAATGTCCTCATCTCCTCTAAGTGTCACTCCAGGTCCATACCATTAGGGTTATTCCTTTGCTCCAAAATTTCGGGGCGAGGACAGACGTGGAAGTTTTTGCTTTTCAAATGATCTCTCATCACCCCCAATGGGTCGTAGAGCCACCTCTATGGTATTTGAAGCAGACCAAAATCGGTGAGCTTCTCCTCCAGGTATATGTTCTGCTTCAAGGCAAAAACTTCGATCACTCCCATCTTGAAGGGGAAATCATAGGTGTGTGCCCACTTTTGCTCGTGGTCGTAGGCTTTGTCGGTCGCATCACTTTGCCAAGCAACTTCCAGGGCAAATTGGTACTCCAAAGGGAAAAAGGGCAGCAGGAAGGGCTTCCCTGTGAAGCCGAAAAGGTGGATCACAAGCCCTTGTGTCAATTGAAACACATCCCCTCTTCTCTCTAGTACCACTTTATCTCTAAGGCAAAGAGGCACCCGAGGGCTAGACTTTGTCAGAACGTGCATCACAGGTCCCAAAAACTGCTGATTGAAAGGGTAATAGGACTCTGACCTCAACAAGAGACGGGTCCACTGATATACAGGCAAAGGGATCCCATCCTTGTCGACTGGTGAAACATCGCAATGGTGAAGGGCTTTATGTACATGAAAGAAGAAGAGCAAAACCAAGAAGGAACAAGGTTGGAAGTGTGGCTCCTTGCTAGCATCCTTCATGGATGACAACCGCACATGCAGATTTTGGGCCACCCATTCTACCTAATCGAAGAAAACTGGGTTGGTTTTCGGTCGCAAAGCATCGGGAGCATAGAACTCTCCTCTAGAAATGCATTCGGCTAGCGACACCTGCCATGGGTATACCGAAGTATCTCTTGACAAGCCTCCCACCCATGCAATGATAGAGAATATATCTATATTCTTGAAGGCCTCCAAGGGCAGGGGCATCTGGGGTCGCTTGCCGAAAGGAAGTCCGCTCTTGAGATTTTCACGCAAAAAGCTTAGAATGAAGGGATTAGAGGTGAACTTATCCGTTTGTTTACTTAGGCTGACATTGCGAATGGTATAGCATTTTGGTGGCCTTTGCTGTGGTGTGAACGCTGCCTACACATCCTCCTTTAGAATGGAAAACAACCTTTTACCCGAGGCATCCAACACCTGTCTGGTTTGTGGTTGGTAGTTTTGAGTGATGGCATATATGAGCTCGGGGAAGTGATGTGTAGGAGGAACTAGATACCAGTATATGTGGGAATAATATGTTGTGGCCCTCTTTTTCTCCGCCGAGAGCCTGCTTTGCATGAAGTCGATGGTATGTCGAAGCTCGGCCATAGTTTTTGATAGCTCTGGGTCTCTAATTTTTGCCCACTTATCGACAGGTGGTTTTATGCTGGGCTCATCATCAAACTCTTCCCTTCCTTCCATTACTTGTTTTCCTGGGCATGGAGGAGGATTGACCCTCCTAGGTCTCTGTTTCTTTTCTTCTACGGCTCTCACCTTTTCTGGAACCATTGTCCCTGGCACTTTTCCTTTTTGAGTGGGGTTCTTCTTTCCCATTGTGAATGATTGCAGCAGAATAACTTGTGAGGTAGAAGAGTTTAGAACCTCAAAACAAGGGATGGGATAATCATGAAGAATAGTAGAACCTTTGATGTGGAAGCTCTCTGAGGTGACAGAATGTAGACTCGACTCTCACACTTGCAAATGGTTTGTTCTTAATGGGCATCCGCATTTTATAGCTTCGGAGGGCAACTTCCGGCATTTATGGCAACTACCATAATTACTTTGTGGGCCTGACCCAAAAGTATCACTGTGGTATTTGATTGGCCATATGGCGGCATTCGTACGCGAGGTCAAGCAATCCAACGATTGGATTTTGTATTGGGAACGTGAATCGCTGCCACCTGGTACCCTTGCATGGATTTTCGGTTAACGAACTACCTTGGGATGAGTGTCGTTTCTTTCATATTGAGCTCATCTACTTTGGCCCCCTTTTGATGCTACTATCAACATGCTCCTCGAGGCACATATTAAATGTGTCCACCTCATATGCGGGGTTCGGCGATATGGAGTCGACGAAGAAAATACTTCGTCGTGAAATTCTCTTTCAGGCTAATTTTCTTTATTTCGGGCCTGAAGTTCCTTCTTTGCCACGTTGTTGCTTTGGTGCCCATTTCAGGAGCCACCAAGAATTACTTCAGACAATTCCCTTGGCACATTTCTTTAGCGAAGCATTTTTCACATCCTTGATTTGCACATGGTTTATTTCTACGAGGATGAACTGCTTCGCGGCAAACTTCCCTTCGTCGACTACTTCGGACCGAAACCTGCCCGAAGGTGATTTCGATCATGATTTGTGAAGCCAAAGCCAAGAATACTTCATTTTGCGATTGAAGTGGCGTTTGCTCTCCGCGATATTTTGAACAGAGTAAAGACAAAGAACTGAAACCCTATATACAAAGACATGCAAAAATATTTTATTTTTAATTTTTTTTTTATTTTTTAGAGCACACATACCTTAGCGATTGAAGGTCTTCAGGTGAAGACCATTGACAGAGATTGGTAAGACTTGGCCATTCACATATTTGAGGATGAAGGAATTGGCCGAATTCACTTTTACTATTTCAAATGGTCCGTCCCAGAACGCATCCATTTTGTCATGATTCCTAGGCTTGGCCTTCCATGAATCCCACCTCCATACCAGGTCTCCTACTTTGAATGTGCGATCGGATGATTTTCTTTTGAACCATTCTCGGGTGACCTCAGCATGCTGTGCGAAGTTCTGGTAGGCCTTTTCACGCTCCTCTTCTAGTTGTAGTAGTTGGACTAGGCGTTCCTCCATCGGGTTGGCTCCATCTTCTTCTAACAGCTGTAATGCAGGAATCTCAATGTGAGTGGGCAGGATGGCCTCCTTGCCATAGACCAGAGCATAAGGCAAAGTCTTGATTGACCTTTTGATAGAAACCCGATCGGCCCACAAGGCCCGATCTAGAAGGAGGTGCCAAGTTCTTTTGTTTTGATCGATCAACTTTCTCAGTATCCTCAACAGGGTTTTGTTGGTGGATTCTGCCAATCCATTGCCTTGGGGGTAATAGTTGGAGGACACCTTGTGATATATCCCATACTTGTATAGGAACTCGTTGATCTTTGCACCCGTGAAACCAAGACCGTTATCTATAATGATTACTTTGGGGATACCAAAGTGGGTAATCAATCCTTCCAGGAAGGTAACGACAGTATCTTGATTGGCATGTTTTGTGGGGACTGCCTCAGCCCACCTAGTGAAGTAATCAGTCACAATCAGAATGAATTTGTGTCCAACAGAGGAGTTTGGCGATATGGCCCCTACGAAATCCAATCCCCATTGCTGAAAGGGGGCTTCTACTTGTATCGGTCAGAGTGGCATCGAAGCATTTCTGCTTTGGCCAATGAATTTCTGGCATTGCTCGCACCTTCGACAAACGGAGAAGGCATCGATAAAGAGTGTGGGCCAATAGTAACCCGCCTTGATTATCTTTAGTGCCGTCGCTCTTCCAAAAAAGTGTCCTCTAGATAGTCCTAAATGAAATTCGCCTAGGATTCTCCTCTTATCATCATCTTTTATGCATCTGAGGAGGACGCCGTCAATGTTCCTAAAAAATAGGCCTTCTAGGCGCATAGTGTATCGGGTGGACCGCATCCTAAAATGTCTTCGTTGTGAAGCATTCAGATGCAAGGGGCATATTCCGATGTTGAAATATTCCACTATTTCATCGACCCAATATTTCTTGACCTCTTCCTGATTAGTGAGGCATTCTCCCGTTGGCAAGTCATCCGACTGACAGTCTGTTATTTCGGCCGTTGCGCTCTTCGCCAGCTCTTGACATAATGCATGATCGTGAACTAGTTTGGTGGGCTTGATCTCAATATTGAACTCTTAGATTTTGCTTACCCAACCAGCTCTCTTGCTTCCCAGTTCCCCTTGAATAATGAAACTACGCACGTCAGGGTGGATGACGAAGACTGTGGTTCGACTCTGAGAAATGAACTATTTGAATTTCCTGAGAGACTTCATTACTGCATGCACTTAACGCTCGATAAAATTGTACTTCTCTTCATGGGGATTAATTATCTGTATGAGGAACACGATGGGACGTTCCTCTCCATATTCCCTCTTTTGCGTTAAGACCACGGCATAGCTTTTAGGTTCTCATATTGCATATAGGATAAAATCTCGACTGTAGTCGGGGTTGATCAAGACCGGTGCCTGAATAATTCGAGCCTTGATTTCTTTGAATGCTTTTCTCCTCTCTTCTATCTAGACGAATTCTATGCCCTTATTTAAAAGCTCAGACATTGGCTTAATGACCTGGGCGAAGTCTGGGACAAACTTCCTTACGAAGTTAATCTGACCGAAGAAATATTGAAGGCCCTTTTTATCCACTGGGATTGGGAGTTTCATCAGAGCTTTGGCTCTATCAGGATCCACGGTGAGACCCTTTTCCAAAATTGCGTGTCCCAGTAGCTTTCCTTCGCTGACTACGAAGATAGACTTTTTTGGATTGATTGAGATGCCAAATTCTTGGCATTTTTTGAAAATTTGTTGAAGATGTTCTAGGTGGTTTTCTCTCTTTCAGGAGAAGACGGTCATGTCATCCAAATAGATAACGATAACCTTGTTCAGAAGCTCACCAAAATCTAGGTCCATCACCCTCTGGAAAGTAGCTCCCACGTTCGAGAGGCCGAAAGGCATTCGTTGGTAGGCGAATGTGCCCCACTTGGTTGTGAATGTGGTCTTATGCTGGTCTTCGTCCCTGACCCAGATTTGATTATATCCAGAGAAACCATCGAGCGAGGAGAATCATTGAGCTCCAGCCACCGAATGCAAGATCTGATCGATCTACGAGAGAGGATAGTGGTCCTTGAGGGAAGCATGATTCAGGTTGTGAAAGTCCATGCATAACCGGATGTCTCCATTCTTTTTTCTGACAGGGACCAAGTTTGCTACCCATGAAGAATGCTTGATGGGATAAATGATCTTTTCTTCGAGCATTTTTAGTAGTTCGGCCTTCATCAGGACCTCGATCTTTGGATTAACCGGCCTTTGCTTTTATCAGAAAGGTTTGACCCTTCTTATAATTTGATTGTATGTTGGACCAACTGCCTATCATATCCCTTAAGGTCATGATAAGACCAAGCCATGATATCTGGGTACCTCTTACACAAACAATGGATTCGCTCTATTTCTTCTGAAGTACAATCGATCTCGACCTTTATTACTTTCCCAGGTTCCAGTTCTAAATCTTGATATTTTTGTGCGCTGATCTGGATCCTGTGGGAGAGCGATCGATCATTTTGATCAAAAAGGCTCTCAAGCGTGATCAATCCCTTGGGAACATGGTTGTTCTTCAATTGGACCAATCCTTCATATTCTTCCTCATCAGGGCTTCGGTCTTCGACTATAGCGGCTTCTTGGATCATGAAATTGACAATCTTCTCATCATTGTCAAAAACTTGCCAGTGTAAATATCTGTCCGGGACAGATGGCCTATAGATCATCCTTATAGCCTTTGGCTTATGCACCATATCATCCACTAGAGAATATCGAGCTACGATGGATGCTAAGACATCTGCATGTCGATTCTTTTCTCGTGGAATAGACTGTAGATTGAGGGATTCAAACTAGTCAAACAGGTCCCATACCCTATTGCGGTATGATTTAAGATAGTGCTTCTTTGAAGAGCATCTGTTGGTGACCTGGTTGCAAACCAATTTGGAATCTTCAAATATTTGAATATGCCTTATGCCTAACTTGTCAGCTTTCTTGAGTCCCAAGCACAAGGCTTCATATTTTGCTACATTTTTGGTGCAACGCCATGTCAATCGATAGCAATACTCCTTTTTCTCATCGAACAGCGAAATCAGAAGGATTCCTGCCCCAGTTTCGTTCCTGCATTGGGCATCGTCGAAGAACAATTTCCATAGTCCTTCTTGAGTAGAAACCTTTCCCTCCATTTTGGCTGGTTTCTCAGACTTGGCGATGGTGTAACACCCCACCTCAGTCTCTATCATGGCATTGAAATATGCCAATGAAAATTCATCTTCACAACACAACTGTGTGAGGGATTCCTAGACCAGATCCACTTGCTCTAGTTCCTCCGCGATCGTATGCAGAGGACCACTGCTCTCTTCCTCGAACATCTTCTGAACCAGGAACGTAGAAGGCTTTTCATTATAGATCTTCACCTTCTTCCCTTTGAAGGGGATCTCCATATGAGTGTAGTCCATGGATAGATATCCACCCAGCTTTGTTGTGAACTCCCTTGATAGGCACATGCTGAAGTAGGGCTCAAGGTCCACGACTACCACCTCTTGTATGACTATGATTTGAGGTGTCTTATGTAGCCGAATAGGAATGTCTTTGATGACACCTATAGTCTTCACTGGGGTACCGTCCAGCTGGAGGACTCCATGACTACTTCATGTGTATTCCATGCCTATTTCCTCGCATACTACCTTTGACATTACTGTCGTCGTGGCTCTAGAATCTATCATACAGTTATGCATGATATATCCTTCCATTTGTAAGGATAAGTAGAACAATGGTGGTCTATTTTTCCCCATGATGGATGCGGACAGGGTTTGCACCAAGGTGAGCGGCTCTGCCTTCTTTGTATTGATCCTCTTCAATGATTCTTGTAGCAAGTCCACTTGTCCAGGAAGTTGCAGAGCATCATACAAACTAATTTTGGCTAGAATTCTCTTCAACTCTTCTACAATGTTGTAGGCTAGGGAGTTATGCACCTCAGGTTCCTTTCTTGGTTCGTACTTGGTGCGATATTGCTCTGTCGCTTTGACCCTTTTTCGCTTGGTGAGTGAGGGAAACTTGAGCTTTTCCTTAGCCTATTCTTTGGTTTCTGCTTGAGGTGGTTCGATAGTGGCCTTTTGGGCCTTTTCCTTGACTGGAGCTGGCAGAGGAGCTTCGCTCGGGGCCAAAGAGGATGTTTGTCCCTTCTCAAATCGAGTGTGTACCTTCAAAGGGGCCATCTAAGTAGCATCCACCTCTATCGACCTTTTACCTCCCCTGGTAAGGACTGCGACTGGCTCTTCCTCGCCGATGGACAAGTTCTGATCCAATTGTTTGATGATGTTGACTTGACCACCTTGATCGCTACTTGCTAGTGTCTGCACGTAGTGCTGATGCAACATGCATGTATTTTCCTTATGAGGATCATTACATGTAGAGCACCAATATACATGATCGGAAGTGCTTGGGGCTTCTTCTATCTCAACATTTCTTGGCGAAGCTTTTCCTTGATGGACCGCTTGATCTTTGGTAAGTGCAGGCGTGGGATAAGACCTTCTTGGTAGAAAATCTTGTTGTGCTTGCTTCTTCTTAACAATGGTCATGTCGTTGGACAAGGTCTACACTGTGGCATTTAACGATTGCATTTCTTATAGTATCTTGGCTTGCATATCATCGACCTTAGGAACTGATGGTAAAGAAGCCATAGTCGATATCGAAGGCAGGGCAAGATGTTGAAGGGGTGCTAGAAACATTGGAAATGTTGGAGTGATGGTGGGGGGCATAGTTGAAAGTGTGGGGAAATGTATCTGTGGAGTGGTGATCTGCGACACAATGGGATTCGGGTTCCAAGATGAGATCGGATATGTAGGGATTGCAAAAATCTATGGAGCGATTGCGCTCGCGTACTGGGATTGAAGGAACTCGAGGAGTATGGGCATTGGCATTCTTTGAGGGAGTTTACCCACGGCTATGAGGTCCGTTTCCACTTTCTTGGCCAACCCATACAACTTTGGAAAAGTATTGACATTGGAGTACCTTATCATAAGACCGATATCAGGGTTGAAGGCCCGAAGGAAGTAGTACGCCGTGGCTTCGTCAGTTGGGCGAAGTCCAACTGGGACTCTTTTCTAGGTTTGAGCGAACCTAACATTGAAGTCCACAATCTCTTCTTGTGGATGCCTTTGGATTGAAGTGAATTGCTATAGAAGAGAAGTTGGATCGATGGACTCGTTGAAGCCTTGCATCAACTACCCGGCTAACTGGTCCCATCCCGTAATAGTGTCGGATGGCAGATATCTATACCAATAGAGGAGCTTTCCTCTAAGGGAGAGAACCAAGAGCTTCACCATCACTCGCTCTTCTGTGATATCATGGATTGCCACCAGGGAAATGATGTCCTGGATATGCTCTAGAGTAGTATTTCTGGTTTCGTCAAACTTCGGGAGCTTTTTGATTGCAGTAGGTGGAACTTGCCCTTGGCCCACGAGATTCAACGGTGACGAAGAATTCCATGCTGGAAATAATTTGGGCAACGATTGCTGTTGTTGTTGTTGTTGTTGTTGTTGTTGCTGGGCCATATTTGTGCTTGGGTTCTGTGGAACCGAAATACCCAAAGTCCCTCTTGGGTTGCTTGTCGAAAGGCCAATGGGAACGGAGGCACTAGGATGCTTTGGTGAGTTGGGAGGATTCGGAGGAAAACTAGCTATTGTGCTATCGGAAGTTAGGCCTTGCTTGTCAACAATAGCCTCTTGCGAGGATGTCCCATGTAAGAGATATTCGGGGGTAACTAACCTAGAGCATTCCCCAAAGGTGTCAATATCAAGCTCAAAGAACTTGGTTTCCTCTCCTCTATTCCTAACTCTCCATCTTGTTTGCATGAAGGCATAGGCTTTAGTATTGGTCTTTACGACTTGAAGATTCTCGGGTAAAACAGAGTTGCCAGATGCTAAGAGTCTTTTAGTAATGAGAGCATCGATTCTCACTACTACTCAGAAGATGAGACTAACTGGATCTCACCGGGAACTTATTAGAACTACTGGCTTCGATGAAGATGGGCTAGAAATTTTCTCAAATATGGGACCTTGTGTCCCACCGGGCGTGCCAAAAACTATTGGTCATCAAATCTACATAGGAAAGGACTTTCGGTGGGTTTGTGCACCCTGGACCTGCAACCAACATTGAAAGGCTGAGAGGAAGAGATGCCCCTCATGCCAATCTCCAGAGAAAGGCCGGCTCCTATACTAATCTACTTTTGGGGTTTGAGATAAGAGTGCAAGAAAGAGATAAAAGGAGTTAAGGGTTAGAGAAAGAAATTAAAAAGGAGAAGGGTTAGAGATTGATGATTCAAGGTGGGGAAGAATAGGAAGCACGATTAGAGATTGATGATTCAAGGTGGGGAAGAATAGGAAGCACGATCACTCACTAATAACTTGAATAGCAGCAAAGAACACCAAGAATAGATGAAAGAAACGTGATATGCTTTCCTATGTATCCTCTGGACGAGTTCACAGGGTTCTCCTTTCTCTCTCACTGGAATTCGGGGTTCAGAGTAACAGCGATCAAGACAAGGGAATAACAGAAACCTCAATCCACCAGGCAAGCATAAAAGAAAGCAACAAGGCATTTTTCCTCTCCTATGTATCCTTCAGGGTGAATTTTAGGGTACAGTCCCCAATCGCACACCAGATTCAAGATTTAGAGTCTCAATATACGAGTGCAGACAGACAAAAGAATTAAGCATAGAAGGCAGCATAAAAGAGAGAAATAGAGTACAAAAATCTTTAGTATTAGACACAGGACATCAAGTTACAACAGCTTTCTAGCAGAAAGTTCTCCCCCCTTTTACATTGCAAAGCCTAGGTTTTTATAGAGGACTCGGCCCTCTGAATCATTATTACAAAAACGACGGAGTACACCCTCGGGCCCTAAGAAATCGGCTCCTCGCTGATGCTGCGGATGATCCCTCAAATCGACTACCAAAATTGGTAAGGGTGACCGAGTCAGCCGAGGAAAGACGCATTAAATGAGCCACCTGGGTGTCCTTGGATTGTAGGTGCGGTGCTCGAGTGGCGGCCATGCTTGTTGGGCTCTTCTTCTCGGGCTGATACTTCGCATCCAATTGCCAAAAATGAGCATCGGGCTTATCGGGCAAGAAAAAATGCATTTATGAGGCTCTCTGACTGCCTCGAGAAAATGCCCAACTTGGGAAGCATTCCTAGGAAGTGCCTCACTAATTTCCACTTCGCAAAACTACTTTGGGGGCATGGAGTGCCGAAGTCGATCTTCCTCTATCCTTCACTGCTTCACTAATGGGTCGGGAAAAATGCTTCGGGCCGATCTTCTTTTGAAACGACGGTTCGGGGGAGTTTTGGCCAAAACACTTTCTCAACCTCTACTGCTTCGGGTGAAAATTGGCCGAAGTGGATTTTAGAAATACTTCAGGCCCAAAGTAATTTCTTTGCCTTAGCTGATTTGGGCTATCTTTTTCTTCTTCGACGAAGTTGTTTGGATGTCGCTTCGCAAAACTCTTCACCCGAAGTAGCCGTTGGGAATGCTTTGGGTGCGAAGCATTTTCTTCGTATCTTTTTTGGCAAAGATCTCACCTGAAGTGATGATTTGAAGCGCTTCGGGCCTGAAGCTCTTTTTCCTCTTCATTTTGTCCACTAGGGGGCGATAGGGAAAACCAAAATTGCTATAACTTATAAACAAAAGAAAACTTTCAACAAAACAAACATCATACAAAGTTTTAATTTTTTTGCCCCTTGGTGGAATGTGACAATATTGTCAACAGTTATCATGTTTGTAATTAAATGTCACTTTTGAATGCTTAAATAAATATGTGTAGTTCATTTTCCTTTTCTAGATGCCTTGTTTTTCCCTCCATATGGCGATCACGATGGGACCCTTGTCCCGTTTGATTTAAACGAGTTTTAACTTGATTTTTACTTTTGAAATATTGTAGGTTTTTATTGTTCTGGCATGAAACAATCTCTGATTTCATAATTGGGACACCCAGGTATGACCACAGCAGTTGTCCCCCCATGACGACCCCAAAATTGGCAGTCATCCCACCCAAGGATGGCCACCAAATAAGGAGCCTGTAGCTCAAATTGATAGAAATAGCAACAAACTTAGGCTTTCAAGATGAGTATCTTGATCTTATTTTGCATTCTTATTATTTAGATAAAGTTAAATTTAGCTTTTATTTCTTTTCCTTGTTTGTTTGAAAAGTAGATTTTGCTTTTCTTAATCTCAAAAACAACAAAAACAAGAAAATAACCAAGTAAAAATACATTTGTGTGGTTTGATTGCTTGCAACCTACCTAATGGTTAGGTTGCCCTATAGGTCATGCATTTTTTAGGTTCAATCATTTATTAAATACTTCTAAAAATGAAACGTTAGTTTGTATTTAGTGAAGTTATCATTGAGTGCTCTTTTATTTTTACTTTTTTTAAGTATAAAATGAACCACACACACCACATCACATTTGAACATTAGTGAGTTGGAACTTCATCCCCAAAAATTAATAGAGACCAACGACAATGGGCTTCATCTCCACATGTTGGATCGCATGATTGTTGATACGAACCCTATTTTTTGGCCAAAGTCGGCTCCAAGAACCATCTTAGCCTGCCCGAATTTGTGGCGGCTACCGATTCCACCATGTAAATTTAAAATAATAATAATAATAATAATAAATTATTAATTAATTAATATATTAGGATTAGAGTTAGGATAGTCATAATAATTAATGTATTAATTATTATATGAATCATCATATTGAACGGACATAGGTTTAGGGTTAGGGTATATATAAATATGTATACAAGCAATATTTATAATGATCAAGAAGAAAGAATAATTTATTAATAAAGTATTCAGGAGAGAGCCCCCTATAAGTGGCCTATGATTCTAAGGAAGCCCCCTTTAAATTGGTCTATGATTCTATTTGATCATATCAATTAATTATTAAAATTATAATAAAATACTAGGGATCCTACCATTTGGTATCAGAGCATGGAACGAGCGCCTTGGCAAGATTTTGTGGATGTGATCGAAAATATCATGGAACTTCTTGATGTTGTTTTGAATGATATCAAGTATTTAAATAATACCAAAGTGGAAGCATATGCAAGTGAAGAAACCCAAACCATTAAGGAAGAAATAAGGAAGGCAGTTGCAAGTGAAGAAACCCAAACTGTTAAGGATGATATAGGGGAAGCAGGTGCAGGTGAAGAAACCCAAGTTGTTAAAAATGATAAAGCCTCCCAAGAAGTTCAAAAAATAGAAGATGCAACCAGAGATGAACCCTCTGGATCATCCCAACAAGTGCAAAACATAAAATTTGAAACTGGAGAAACCCAATGTTTGGAGGCTAATCAACCCTCCAAAGCCTCCCAAAAAGTCTCGAAAGCAAAAAAATACAATTATAGAGAAGCCATATGATCCCTCCCAACAAGCTTCAACTAAAGCAGACAATATAGCTAATAAGATAAAATCCAAATCCAAGAAAAATAAAGATCACCCAAAAGCCAAAATAGAAGAAGGGTTCAAAGAATTCAATTGGGAATATATGAAACCAGATGACATACTTGTAAATATGAAAACTAAAAAGGAGTTTAAATTTCCTCTATGCACTTGCCCTTTTCTTTAGCCTCCTCCCTACCTCATCAATCTCTGCTTATAACTTATGTATTACAAGGACAGAAGTTAGGCAATAAAAAAACAAACAAATAAAATCAATAATCATTCATGATTTAAAGGTTTAGGTGGTTTCTTTTGAGCGAATAAATATAACAAAAGTAATAAGTTTACTATGAATATAACCAAGCAAGCCTAATTGTTCTTCATATTCAACCATCAGGTATATGTTGCATACATGTTCGCCAACACTATTATCCACTGTAATTTGTAGTCCCTTGCTCAGTTGTCTGCCATAACGGCCCACGGAGTCTCCATACTTTTCCAGCAATTTTTTATTTATTTTTTTTTTTAAATAAACAAAACCCCACATTCCTTATTATTTTTGGTCTTAAATTATAGATCAAATTAATGCCTAAAAAATCAAATTACACTTGAGAGTTTCTTCAAAAAGATCCAAAAAACTTGATGGTTGCTACTTTCAAAATATGTTTATGATAAATGCTGCTCCAAAATATGCAATGGTCATCATAGGGTTGTTAGTGGCCTTAGATGATTGTTGCAGCTAAGCTCTTGTTAGGGTTGATGCATATGCCCATGATTGGGATTGTGGCAAAATATCTTTTGTACGAATCTAAAATAAAATTAGGTTTTTTGTCTCAGAGTGATGATGGTTACATTGAAAGCAAAACTTATACATGCGTACCACAGTACCACTGTTGTGGGAAATGGATGCCAGGCATTGTAAAGGTCTTGAATAATCCTGAAGAAGAAATCAAATATTGGCTCTCATTCTTGTTTGTGTGCCAATTCATGCCAAGTGACAACCAACCAACTCTTATGCCACAACAAATAGCTCAAACTCTAAATATGAACTATTGAGTGAATTATTTGTTTTAATTTTCAACCGCTGAAGGTCATAGATAAGTTTTTGTGACAGTGGATGTTGTAGGAGAGATTTGTGATGTTAGGTAGCACAACCACAAGACTGCATAGCTGGGATTCACTGTGCATTTGGGCATCATTATGACATCGACTGCCATATGCCAAAGGTTGTGCACATGCAAGGTTACGCAGTCGGGTTGCGCATGAGATGAGTGCACAGTCAGATTGCACACTCGCAAGGTTGCACAGTCAGGCTACGCACAAGAAGAGTGTGTAGTTGGGCTATGCATGTGCAAGGTTGCATAGTCGGGATGCACATGTGAAGAGTGCACAGTCAGGCTGCACACGCATAACTAGACTTAGCCAAAAAATGGCTAAGGGAGATCCCGTCCAAAGGTGAATGTAATTGCGGTGACTCTTGGCTTCTCATGCCAAGTTTTGTGCTATTAGGAGGAGGGGGCTAAGTGTGGCGACATCGAACATCACATGAGTATCAAGACTTATCTAAAGTTTTGAAATCACTCCTTCAAGGTGCGATTGACAGATTTCCATAGAAGAACAATTATTATTGTCAACAAAGGTAAGAGTTCAACGAAGATAAAACGGACTGTGTTAAAATAGCATCAATGTTGAGATTAAGTGTAGAAGAATAATAAAACAAAGGCATAGATGAAATTAAATTGAAACCCTATAGAGTGTCGGAACAATAGCAAAGGTTTATTTATCTAATAGAAAATGGGTTACAAAGATCCTCAACCGAGGATTTACAAACATCTGCAAATGAGATTATAGGATAAACAAAAGTACTTAAAACCATCAAGAATGTTGCTTGAACTTGAGACAAAGGAGTTTCTCTTATCACTAAACTAATTTGCTTCAGCTACTCTGCATCTGTTCTTCTCCTGTGCTTCCCCCCATTCAAATGCCACCCAGGCTAGGGTTTATATAGCAAGGGATTAGAGGCCAATCACCAACTACCGCACAAATGTAATAACCAATCACCTAATTTTGCACACAAGAAATAAAGGATGATTGGATAATTGACATGTGCAATTTTGCATTGAAATTTTAGGTGGGATACCCAACTTCGCTAATTTTGGCGAGCACATTCCAATAGCGCACAAGTTTGGAGCGTAGTTGGGTAGAGACGAAAAATCAAGGTTAATTTTTCTAACACCCTCCTTTAAATATGATTTCATGAGTGCTTTGACTCCAAGCTGCTCTTGCAATCTGTTGAAGTCTTCCTCCTTCAAAGGCTTCATGAAAATGTCCACCAACTGCTCCTTGGATTTGCAAAACTATAGCTAAATTTCCTCAAAATTCACCAGCTCTCTGATGAAGTGATAGCAGATATCAATGTGCTTCATTCGGCCATGGAAAAATGGATCCTTCAATAGTGCAATGGCAGAATTATTGTCACAAAATACTGTTGTCACACCCATCGTAGGATGGTTCAGTTCACCTAGAACTCTTTGCAGCTAAACTACCTGGCATGCGACTGATGTGGTGGTGACATACTTTGCTTTAGCAGTAGAAAATGCAAAGATAGGTTGCTTCTTAGACGCCCATGAGACTACCCCTGATCCGAGATGGAAAGCATACCCGAAGGTTCTCTTTCGATTGTCGGTGTTGCCAACCCAGTCGTTATCTGTGTAGCCCACCAAATCTAACTGGTCTCATCTGGCATAGAATAGGCCATGGTTTCACATCCTGTTTACTTAGTGCAAGATGCACTTGTCAGCTTGCTAGTGCATGTCCTTTAGAGTCTCTATAAAATTACTAATCAGACTAACTCTGAACATCAGATCTGGCTGAGTTACAGTCAAATACATCAGACTACCAACTAGCCTCTTGAACAGAGTTGGATCGACATTTCTGCTAGAGTTTAGCTTGCTCAGCTTCAAGCTTGTGGCGACAGGTGTGATGGTAGGTTTATTATCCTCCATATTGAACCACTTCACAACATCCTTTGCATACTTACCCTGAGAAATGAAGATGCCATCTACCGATTGGTCAACTTCAATGTCGAGAAAATACTTCATCAACCCTAAGTCCGTCATCTCGAACTCCTTCTTCATGGTCGTTTCTGAACTGGGCAAACATTGTTGTGTTGTTGCTAGTGTAAATCAAATCATCTACATACAGGCTAACGATAATGAGATCTCCTGCTTCATTTATCTTCATGTACAAGGTATGCTCATATGGGTATTTAATAAACTCATTTTCCTTAAAATAACTGTCAATCTGGTTGTACCAAGCTCGGGGCACCTGCTTCAAACCGTACAGGGCCTTATTTAGCTTCAATACTTTTCCCTCTTGGCCTTCAATCTCATAACCCGATGGTTGGTATATGTAGACCTCTTCCTCTAGAACTCCATTGAGGAAGGCTAACTTGACGTCCATCTGGTAAACACTCCAACTCTTCTAAGCTGCTAGTGCCAGTATTATCCTCACTATGTCAAGTCCAGCTACAGGTGTATATACCTCATGATAATAAATGTCTGACTTATGTTTATAGCTCTTTGCCACCAATATAGCCTTATGCCTGTCTACTTCTCCTTGGGCATTGAACTTTGTCTTATACCCCACTTGACCCCAATGGTCTTCTTCCATGTTGGAAGATCTGCAAGCTTCCAAGTATCATTCTTCTCAATGGCTTCTATCTCCTTGTCCATCGCTTTCACCCACTTCTATTTTTGTCTTACGTCTTCTAACTCAACTAGGTCAACCTCAGTAAAGAATGCAAAATTAGAATGTTCATCATCTTGATGAGTTTGGGTAGCCTCATAGATATATTGTAAGCTCTTCGTTTTTGCTGGAGTCCTCAAGTTCAGGATCCTGCTTGCAAGTGGAGGTTATCAAGATGGTGTGGTTGTGCTACTACTGGAACCACTATTGTTGCTTGAGGCTGCAGGTGGCAATACGCTACCCTCCTCCAAGTCAATAGATTCAACTATTGTTGGCTCTAACTGGCTAGTCTATGACTTCCAGTTCTAGGCTTCATCTTCCAAGATCTTCACGTCTCAGCTAATGATGAGATTTTTCATCATAGGATTGTACAACCTATACACCTTCACCTACTCGATGTATCCTGTGAAGATACCCTTCTCATATATATCATCCAACTTTTATATTTTCTCTTCTAGAACATGTGCATATGTTATGCACCCAAAAACACGCAAATGAGCCACACATGGCTTCTGATTGCTTTAGGCCTCCTGAGGGATTTTGTCCTTCACGCTTTTAGTGGGACATATGTTTACTAGGTAGACTGCACATATTACAACCTCTACCCACAACTCGTGCGGTAATCCCTTTGCCTTCATCATGTTGTGTGTCATCTCCATGATGGTCGGATTCTTCCTCTCAGCTACGATGTTCTATTGTGGCATGTATATGGTAGTGATCTACCTCCAAATTTTGTGTTGCTTGCAAAAGTTGTGGAATTCATTGGAGATGTATTCACCTCCACCATCCATCCTAAGGGTTTTTATCTAGTAGCCACTTTGTTTCTCCACCAGAGCCTTGAACTCCTTAAAATTGCCAAAATTCTTTGACTTTTGCTTGATGGCATAGACCCAAGTCTTTCGATTGAAGTCATCAATAAATATCATGAAGTATTTGTTACCGTTAAATGTGTTGGTTTGCATTGGACCATAAATGCATGAGTGCACCAGCTCCAATGGCTATGATGCTCTCTAATACTATCCAGAAGGAAACGAATCCCTATGTTATTTTTTGACTAAGCAGCCTTCGCAAATCTTATTTTGCTACTCAATAAGGGGTAAACCCTTCACCATCTACTTCTTGTGTAGCATATTCAGGCCACTGAAACTCAAGTGACCAAACTTGAGATGCCACAACTAGGTAGCATCCTTCACAACTACACTCAGTGACATCAGAGACTCATTCTGAATCTACAACAAAAACATTTTATTCTTCATCATGGACACAATTGCAATATTCCCATATGACTTGTCTCTAATGGTGCATACTCTATTTTCTAATTATATTGTATGCCCCTTCTGCATGAGTTATCCAACACTTATCAGGTTGTGCTTAATATTTGGTACATAATGATGAGGCCTGGAAATGCCTCAATCATAACATGTTTTGTACACTAAAAATGCCTATAAAATCTTATGTTTTATCTGATATGTTAGTTAAGTTGATTTAATATCTTGTATATTAACCATTTTGCATGATCAATGTATTTGAGATATTATATGCTGATTTTATAGCTTTTTGCATAGTTTTGTGTTCTTTTTGTTATGATTTGCTACAATGAGATATGCTTAGAATAATAGCAGCATTTCACTAATCATATTTTGATTTGTTTCAAGCATTTACTTCACCTAAATCTGGCAACAGTGCAAGCAAACTGTTGCTGTGCAGCAAAAACTGGTCTTTCCCATGTAAATTCCAGCCAGCTGTCCATAAATAGCAAGGCATGGAATTCACATGAGGAAAGGAATGGAGACCATTAGAATTTGATCTTAAGAGATAACCCACCTGAGAGATGCAGAAGAAATCAAAGGAAAAGCACACGTTTGTTCATTCCGAAGCATCTTCGGAATGAACAGATATCTTCGAAATGAAGAAACATAGCATCTTCGGAATGAGCGGATCTTCGAAATGAAGAATGCAGCGTCTTCGGAATGAGCGGATCTTCGAAATGAAGCATGCAGTATCTTCGAAATGAGCGATCTTCGAAATGAGAATGCAGTATCTTTGGAATGAGCGATCTTCGGAATGAAAACTGCACTATCTTCGGAATGAAGCCACTTATCTTCGAAATGAAGAACAGAATGTGTTTTTGACATTTTTGATCGATTTTTGAAAGCAGAAAAAGGGAAATAAAGGTTGGAAAAAGTAAAGAGAAATATCCTCCATCTGTCTTTGTCGTCATTGCCAACCAAATCCATCATTAATGGAAAGATCAGGTTTTAGTCCTCTTCTAGGATAAAACCAGAATTTGTTGCAGCATTTTAGGATTAGATCTTTTGAGATATTCTTTGTTTGTAATCAGATCATAGGATAGCTATAAATATTGCTCCCGTTTAGGTTGAGCTATAGAGAGGGAGGTAGAGAAATAGCAGATAGATAGAAAATAGAGTAAGGAAGCTAAATACAGAGTATAACTAGAAATTGACTATTACAGTCCTGTAACATTTTTTCAGCAGAATTCTTGTAATCATGTCATTTGATCAATAAAGCGCACCAGTTCTATTTCAATTTACTTGTAAATGAGTGTGATTAAGATTTAGAAAGAGAGAGAGAGACTTACACCTTCTTACGGACAAAGAGGCTGGCCACTTCCGGACCTAGGAGGAGGACTAACGAACGAGTTTTTATTACGATTTTCTTTGCGATGAGAATGAGTTGCAGAACTTGTTATGTAAATTGCTTGTGAATAAGTTGACAATATTTGCAATATTAGTTTATTCATGTTAAAATAAATCTTGTGCTTAATTTTTTAGTTGCAATCTTACTTTCAACCAAGCTTTCACTTTATTTTCAGAACTGTTATTTCCAAAATTTACTATTTTTTAGCAATTTCCTGCATTTTTGTGTTTTGCTGTCAAAATCTGAACAGAGGATTGACAACCTTCTGTTCTAGAATTTTGATAGTTTTATTTCCACATTAGATCTAGACTTTATTTACTGCAAAAGTAATTAGATTTCCTTTCTGCAATTAGGATCAGACTTTCAATTCTACAACTATTAATTCTGCAATATAATTAGGTCTCATTCTGCAATTGTAATTAGGACTTCATTTC
The DNA here is from genome assembly GCA_028583015.1 of Wollemia nobilis. Classification (NCBI taxonomy): domain Eukaryota; kingdom Viridiplantae; phylum Streptophyta; class Pinopsida; order Araucariales; family Araucariaceae; genus Wollemia; species Wollemia nobilis. Next base: position 16,206,982 of record JAQPPZ010000541.1, read on the forward strand.
TGCAGTTAATGATTAGTTTCCAATTTTGCAACTTAGATTAAGATTTAATTCATGCAATTTAGAGATAGGAATGCTCCAAAACCCCCCACAAAACCGGTTCCACCAATAAAGACTTGTTGCCCTAGATTGACCTAAGTTATAGCTGTTTCACTTCTTCTTTCATAGATAGCCTTGTACACTGCCCTGGATTGATAGATTCTTTGAGAATTAATGATGGTATAACGACTACGCATCATTTTGGTGCCGTTGCCGGGGATATAGTGTTTCCAGAAGAAAACAAATAGTCCAATAGCTGTAATCAGACTAAACTGTGAACATTCAGGTTAAAATCTAAATATAACAGCAGAGTAAGATAACAACTATTGACTTAATTTATGTCATTTAGGAGTAAACATGAATGAGTAAGTCTAGGGAGACCCCAAAGGATCCCTGGCTTGTCCCATTAAGGAGATCTTCATGCCTAAGGGGTGAATCACCTGTGTTTGAACTACCTGAAAGACTGATAGAAAAATCACTAGTCTCACCATCAGTAGGACATTTTGAGAAAGGAAAATCACCAATTGTATCAACAGAATATCTTAAAGAAGATAATTCATCAAACTCATCAACAGAAAAGCTTGGACCTCTTGAGAGAACAATTTGGGAAGCTTTAACTTCTCCTAAGAAACAAGAAACTATGGCAGGCAATGTAGATGGCCAGCATGGCTATGTTCATAATGAAGGGGATGATCAGGATGTGCTCCAACCATCCAAAACATTTGAATATCCTATTCATCTGAATCCAACACAAAACTCTCCCATGAAGACCATTTCACCTTCAGTACTTCCCACCTTCCGAGGTGTTGTATCTGAAGATCCTGACCGATTTTTGTTTGAATTCAAGGTAGTGTGTCAGACTTATGATTATATAAATGACAATCAAAAACTTAAGGTTTTTCCCTCAACTCTCAAGGATTCAGCATTACGCTGGTTCATGAGCTTAGAGCCAAATTCCATAAGAACCCGGGATCAAATGGAGGCTGTCTTTTTAGACAAATATCGGGAATACTGCCGTGTAAGGAATAGAAAAGATGAGTTATTTAGAATCAAGCGAGGAAGATGATGAGACCTTGGAAGATTACCTTGATAGGTTCTCCTTTGTTCAAAGGAGATGTGGACTAGTAGAACCAGAATTGTGTAAAACTATCTTTTTGAGAGGATTGCAAGATGAATCCAGAGAAGTTCTGGATTTAATGGGAAAATGGGATGTAACCACTCTCAGTAATGAGGAGATTATGGATATCTATAGGAATTACTCTCGCACTAAGCAGAGAAGAAGAAAAAACCGCACAAATGGCACTGATGTAAAGGACCTGATAGAGGAACTAGCAAATTTCAAAACTGATATCCTAGTGCATCTAAACACTACTTTAGGGGAAATCTCTGCAAAAGCTAAAAATACAGAACCTTTGGCAATTTATTGCCCAAGATGTAGAAGTAAACATGCTTTGCAGGAATGTCCTTTGAATAAAACAACCATCTCAACCATTTGTAGTATCTGTTCAAAAAGGCATTCAATTGATCAATGCCACCTGCTACCACAACTCAAAACTATGTTAGAAAACCAAACTGAGGAACTCAACTATATTGGACCAAAACAGGGGGGGAATTTCTCTCAATATCAAAATCCCCCTCGTTTTCCTACAAATTGGGGGCATAATCCTGGTACTATGCCTTGGGGACAATCAGAACCACCCCAACGTCCTTGGAATTATCCTCAATGGACAAATTCCCAAGAATGGCCACAAACAAATTGGAGTAACCCAACCTGGAATCAGAATCAAAACAACCCCTCATGGAATCAAAACAACCCCTCATGGAATCAAAATCAGACTAATCCACATTGGATGCAAAACCAACCACAATGGAATCAGCAATACCAGTCCTATCCAAGGTAGCAAAGGAATCAAGGTCAAACTCAGCATTTGTTGCCTGCACCTAATCAAAATTTTCAAGAAAAACAGCAAACACAGCAAGTGAAGCAACCTCAATTGCCAGCTCAGCCAATCACTAATCCCAATAGTGTAAGACAGACACCTCCTGTCTATGTGGCTGAAGCTGAAGAAAATATTGAAATTAATGTTCTTGATTGTAGTGATATTCAACTCCGTTCAGGAAAAGTTGTACCTGAACCAGTTTTAATCGAAACCAAAGATAATGAAGAGCAAGAATCATCAGAATCAGAGAGAATTCAACCAACAAAAGAAACAGAAAAATTGGATCCAATAATAGAAAAAGAGACACAAGCAGAACAATTACCAAGGATAGTTCCATATCCTGAAAGACTTAATGCAATACCAAAAATTTCTAAGTCAGAATTGGTCAAAGAACTAAAAAAATTGACTCTCATTAACCTTATTGCAAGCCATTAAAGAAATACCAGAAATTAACAGTACTGTCCAAAATTTGTGCATTAAAAGAATAGGGAGAAAGAAGAAAGCATTCCCCAAGACTGTGCAGGTTGAAGGAAAGATAGCTGATCTCTTATCTGGAAAACTACTACCTCCAAAGTATAGTGATCCAGGAAGCCCAGTTATCACAGTCACCATAGGTTCAGTACCAATATCAAATGTTTTAGTGGATCTAGGAGCTACAATAAATGTCATGACTAAAGATACAATGGAACAGTTACAGACTCAAACATCTCAGCCCCACATTTACGATTTTAGAAATGGCTGATAGGTCAGTAGCAAAACCTGAAGGAATCATTGAAGATGTCCCTATAGAAGTTTCTTCTTGGGAATTCCCTGCAGATTTTCTAGTTTTACTGACCAAGAAATTCAGCACATGGATATCCCATTATTTTGGGAAGACCTTGGCTTGCAACTGCAGCGGCCTTCATAGACTGCAGATCTGGAAATATGACCATTTCAAATGGTATTGAGCTGAAACAAATTTCTTTATATCCTCCTGCAAAACCATCTAGCAAATTTTTAGGCCAGTTATGGTTTTCTGACTCAGATGAAGAACCAGAAGAGGTCATTTCTACACTAGCTACCTTAGTAGTAAGAGAACACACAGAAGACCTCGGTGACACGAGAAAACTTAGAAAATGAAACAATCTCGATGAATGTTCGCATGAACAAAGTTTAGAAGGGGAAGCAACAAATACCCAACAAATGATAAGTAATGAGGAGAATAAAAAATCCGAAGATGAATCATCTGTGCTATCACAAGGAAACTCTATTTCACTATCACATGGATGGCACCATCATCTGATTTTTCCTTCTCACTGTTCCATACAAGAAATGCTTCCCTCAAGCAGCAATGAAATAGAAACTACTTCGTTTCTCCAATCACAGCAATGTCCTCTTAATCCCTTAATCACCAAGTATGAAGGAGTGAATTCAGTCCTTCTAAATACAAAACAAATAGAAGTCCAGCCAGGCAAATTTTTGAATATCTACAGCCAGCTTACTAGGGAAGAGGAAGAAAAATTGATAGTTGTTTTGCAGAAGCATGTTCATGCTTTTGCTTGGAACTACAAAGATATGTCAGGAGTTCATCTTGATATATGTACCCATAAGATCTATACCGAAGAAGTCAAGCCAGTCAGACAATTTCAAAGAAGATTGAATCCTGCCTTAAGAGATATTGTGAAGGAAGAAATTGAAAAACTCCTGGAAGTAGGATTCATTTACCCAATTTATGATAGTCAATGGGTTTCTCCATTGGTAATAGTTCCTAAGAAAAATGGAAAAATGAGAGTATGTGTAGATTACAAAGAATTGAATAAGGTGACATACAAAGACCATTTTCCATTACCTTTCATAGATCAAGTGTTAGATACTCTTCTTTGGAAAAAGATACTTTTGTTTTCTTTATGGATTCAATGGGTATAATCAAATTCAGATTGCACCTGAAGATCAAGAGAAGACAAGTTTAACATGTCCATGGGTAACATTTGCCTATAGGATTTTACCTTTTGGTTTGTGTAATGCCCCAGAAACTTTTCAGCGAGCAGTCCTAGCAATTTTTGCTGATCTGACCACCAAAAGTGTTGAAATTTACATGGATGATTTCACAGTATGTGGACAAACTTTTGATTTTACATTGGAAAATCTTGAAAAAGTCTTAACTCGCTGTGAAACATACCACTTATCCTTAAATCCAGATAAATGCTTCATGATGATGAAGGAAGGGATAGTTCTTGGTCATCACATCTCTCCTGAAGGGATCCAAGTTGATCCAAAGAAAGTTGAAATTATCAAGAACCTCCTTCCTCCTAAAACTCAGACTAATGTCAGAAGTTTCCTAGGACACATTGGTTTTTACCGTAGGTTTATTCCCAAATTTAGTACAATAGCCAGTCCTATGTTTGCCTTATTGACTAAAGATTCTGAATTCTCCTGGACTGCAAAGTGTCAGGAAGCATTTGAAGCTCTGAAAGAGAAATTGATAACTCCACCTGTGCTTAGAGGACCTAATTGGACATTACCATTTCACATTCAAACTGATGCCTCCAATACGACAATTGGAGCGAGCATTAGGACAAATTGATAATGGTGAACATTATACCATCTACAACATTAGCAAAAACTTGACGGGAGCGAGAGAAAAATTATACAACGTGAGAAAGAATTCCTAGCAGTGATTTATGCCATCGACAAATTTAGGCATTATATCACAGGTTATCAAATATTTATTCACACAGATCATACATCCATTAAGTATTTGATGAATAAACCTATGGTAAGTGCAAGAATTATTCGTTGGTTGTTGTTCTTTGCAAGAATTTGATATTACCATAATCAACAAACCAAGAAAAGCTAATTTTGTAGCAGATTTTTTGTCCGGGTTGCGAGAACACGGATGAAGGGGAATTAGTTGATGACACTTTTCTCGATGAAAAACTATTTGCTATATCGGTTCAATCACCTTGGTTTGCGAGATATAGCCAATTATTTGGCCACAGGGAAATTTCCTCCACATTTCACCTCAAAACAGAAAAAACAATTGATCAAACAGAGTTCTTCTTTTGAGTGGATTAAGGGTATGCTTTTTAAGTGCAGTCCTGACCATGTGTTACGTAGGTGCATCCGAAAGGATGAAGTGTATGATATCCTTAGAGCTTGTCATGATGAACCCTCAGGTGGACACTATTACATAAAAAGCATAGTTAGAAAAATCTTAGGGATAGGATATTATTGGCCATCTCTTCACAAGGATGTGAAAAAGTACATCAGGCATTGTGATGCATGCCAAAGAATGGGGAAACCCACTCATACAAATGAGATGCCACTTGCAGCCTCAAATGGTTTTAGAACCATTTGAGAGGTGGGGAGCTTGATTTTGTAGGACCTATTGATCCACCTTCTCAAGGAAAGGTGCATATTCTAGTATGCACTGATTACTTGACAAAGTGGGTAGAGGTGCGTGCTTTCAAACATGCTCGTGAAGAGAAGGTCATCGATTTCTTGTATACTCGGATTTTTTAGAGATTTGGAGCTCCACGGTCTATCACCATAGACCAAGGACCCTAATTTGCATCCAAAGTCATAAAAATATTTACTGAGAATTGTATGAAATCAAACATAGGAAATCATCACCTTACCACCCACAAGCAAATGGCCGGGTTGAAGTAACAAACAGAGAACTAGAACGCATCTTGACAAAAACAGTAGCTTTTCATAGGAAAAATTGGCTAGACAAACTACCGAAGCGGTTTGGGCCTACAATACTACTTGGAAGTCCACTCTTTGGATTCACACCTTATGAACTAGTCTTTGGTAAAAAGCCTCTCTTACCTATTGAATTTGAGCTACTAACATTGCGCACGACATTGGAAATTGGAATTGACTTGTCGCAGGCACGAGATAGACGGGATTACGCAGGCTGAATGCATTGGATGAACTTAGATTGGATGCTCTGCACCAAAGCGAGGTAATTCGGGAGCAGAGGAAGTTGTGGCATGACAGTCACATTCAGTAGAGGAAACTCCAACAAGGAGATTGGGCTTTACTGTTTGATTCTCAATATGAGGACTTCCCTGGAAAATTGAGAACTAGATGGTTGGGACCTTACTGGATTGAAGAGGTATTCAACAATGGAGCAACTCATTTATCCCCCATTGATGGGTCACGAAGAAAGTTGGTAGTGAATGGACATCGCCTCAGGGTATACCATACACCTCTGACTAAAGAAGAATTCTTGCAGCAACTTGATAGTTTGGATACACAGCAGGTGGAAGAGAATCCTTCTTCCACTTCAAAACAATCAACATGATCAGTGGATTTCAAGAAAATACAAAATACAAAAAAATCAGAAAAATAGAAAACAAAAAGATGAATAAATTCTGAGTATGAATTCCTTCATGGGCATGGTTTCAGGGGAAATCATGAAATTCCTTAATGGGCATAGTCAGGATCAAGAAAAAAAAAAAAAAAAAGAGAAAAGGAGAGGTAAAAATAAAAAAAATGGGGAAAATCAAAAAAAAAAAAAAAAAGAGAGAAAAATGAATAACTCAGTAGTGAAAACATTTTTAAGGCACTACTGGGTTGGTATGCATGAAAACCAGTTTTCTGGCATGCATAACCTTGAGAAATTTTTGAATCATCATTGTACAAATTCACCTAGTGCACTTGTTTTGAAATGTTGCGAGAAAATCTCAGTGAGAATATCAACAAAAGCGAGTCATTCTTCAAAGCGGCATTAACTGTTTTTATCAGGTATATATTTCTTACATTTCTTCATTGTAAAATGATTGGTATATAGTATGTGACAATTAACCATTAGCATAAAAGGTATTCATAAGAGTTGGCATACTTAAAAACATGTTTTAAGAATGATAATATTGATTTCTGCCTAATCTTCGAAACAAGAATGCCAAAAACAATACTTGTTGTATTATCTTCGGAATGAAATTGTCTTCAGAATGACAGCAAAATGAATGTTGCACTTTATCTTCAGAAAGAAACTTTGTCTTCGGAATGACAATTTGTCTTCAGAATGAAACTTGGTCTTCAGAATGACGATTTGCTGCATCATCTTCGGAATGAAGATTTGTCTTCGGAATGAAGATCTATCTTCGGAATGAAGGTCTGTCTTCGGAATGACGATTTACTTTCACAATACAGCTTGATCTTTGGAATGAGGATTAATCTTCGAAATGAGGATTGATCTTCGGAATGAAGATCTATCTTCGGAATGAAAATTCTGCAAAGAGGATTTGTCTTCGAAATGAAGACCTGTCTTCGAAATGAGGTCATAATCTTCGGAATGAGGATTTGTCTTCGGAATGAAGACTTGTCTTCGAAATGAAGTCATAATCTTCGGAATGAAATTTTATTTGCATTTTTGAAAAGAACATTTCCACGTGGCGTCCAAGAAAACAAGGTACGACAAAATTAAGATTTTTTCTTAGTTGCATGCGAGGAAGGGACACATGTCAATCAGCACATGGTCTGTTTTTGCACTCATTGGAAATACGGAGAATTTGCAACCATATGCCACCAGTTTTTAATGTCAATTAACATGCACGTGAGAATCTACAAAATTGATGAGGTGGATCTGACGGCAAGGACATCCATGCAATTATCAACGAACAGGTGTACAGTGCAGAAGTAGATATGTGTGCCATCTTTCTTTCCGAAGACGTGTTGCGAGGTACAGTGCACAGAATACGGCTCATTTCGAAGAAGACGAAGAAGAAGGAGAAACAGGGCAGCGAAGGTTCTAAACTCTGCAAATTAGCAACAGGAAATAGCCAAAAAATCTTGCAGTAGGACAGCAGTCGCAGTGTACAAGTTTTAAACAGAGAAAAATGGGACGCAAGATCAGAACAGAACCTACAGATACCAATTTCCTCCGAGAAAATCTGGCAGTTGTGCAGATTTTTGAAGACGGAGGGTTTATGACATTTCTGGAAAAATTCAATGGATCTTCAAAAGATTTAGCTGGCATGTTTGCCCACACGTTCAGAAACAACCGAGCACATGTCAACGGCATGTCTATTGAGGTAAGCCCTGAAATTTTAAGTCAAATTACAGAGCTGCCATTAGAGGGAATTTCAATTACTAGATCTGGCAAGAACACATTGGCAAATGTAGTTAATCAGTTTGTAAAAGAGAATGATAGAGAACCTGAATATTTAACCCATAACAACACATGCAAGGGGTTAAAAAGGGCTAGCCTGCAAGAACCCTGGGATGAAGTAGCCACCTGGGTGATTAAGTTTTTGACCTGTGAAGGGCAGTATGTGTTGTTGTCAGGGCATCATCTGCGAATTTTAAACCATCTCAGACATGGTAGACAACAACCAGAAGTTAGGGTTAATCTTCCCCTGTATTTGTACCAAGAGTTAAAGAACATGGCAAAAAGATATCAGGATGGTAAAGGAAGCCTTCGCCATCATGGCCTTATCAAATTAATTTTCCAACATCATTTCAGAGGAAACCCTAGGAGTTTTGACAGGTTTTACTCTAATTTAAATGATGTCATTTTTGGGGATGAAAGTGAAGAAGAAGAGGAGTCAAATACTGCTGATTTTGCTGCAGAAGAGGAAACAGTTGCTGCAAAAAATATTGCAAAAGTTACTACAGAAAATGTTGCAAAGGTTACTGCAGAAGAAGCTGTAGAAGATGCCCCTGAAGCTGTTATAGAACTTGCTCCTGAGCCTTCAACTTCACAGGCTAAGAGACAAAAGAAAAGAGGATCTGGAACTAGCAGCAGAGCAAAAAAACAAAAGAGATTTTGGTTTGTTGAAGCTGCAACTGACTTGTCAGAACAGAGAAGTGAAACAAGGGAAACAGAGGCATCAAAAACTGACCCCATGACCCTTGCTGTCACCAAAAAATAGCGCAAAGAGAAGAACTTTGCATCTGGAACTAGGAGGTCTACAAGAATCCATTTGAAAGAGACTGCAGAACAGGTCATGGAGGAAGAATATAGACCAGGTAGCCCAGATGTCACAGAGATACAACCAGCATCTGACAATTTTCCAGAATTCCCCGAACGGATAGGCGAAGCGAAACTGAGCAAGTTGGTTTGGAAGAGGCTACAATTCAACAGGATACAGATATGGTGGATGTCCTTGTAGACAGTCTCACAGAGCCTCCTAAACAAGAATAGAATGTTACAGCAGAAGAGGAAAATTTGGTTGAACAGCCAACTGCAACTAATTTGTCTATATCAGCTTCTGAAGCAGAAACAGAAGTGGAAGACATCACCGAGCGGTTGAGGGCAGCAAGGAGTGTTGTCAAGACACGGACCGGATGGATCACGAGAGAAAGAAAGCATCATTGAGATGTAAGAAAGAAAAATTACAGAACTCCAGCGAGAAGTGGCAGAACTAAAAAAGTTGTTGGCATAATCTGAAAAGCAGCCAACTGTGTTCCATGATGAAGATAATTTGGCTCAATTGCTTCTGGGTTTATCAAGAGCAGATGACTCTGTTGAGGCAGATATAGAAGTTCATCCTGAAACAGCACTCCTTCATTCTGAATAAGTGCCTGTTCATTCTGAAGTAGTGCCTTCTTGTTCTGAAGATGCTTCAAAAATGGTGAGGAATATTGTAGAGGATGCTGAAAATGAGCCACCAGCACAAGAACAGTCCCAACAGCAAGAAAAATTTCAAGTAAGTACTCCTACTGAGGTCCCTGCATTTCAACTTGTTACACTTCCAATAGAAATAGCAGATAAGGGGGTACAAGTAGAAATACTATTTGATGATAACCCCATAGAAATAGAAAATAAGGGGGTGCAAGTAGAGATATTGACAGATGAACAGCCAGTGGAAGTGGCAGAAAAAGGAGTTCAGACAAATCTGGTGCCTAGGATTCCCCCTGTAGTAATACCACCTAATACTGTGTCCCTAGAGCAGTACAATGCATACATAGCTAGCTGGATGATTAGATATGAACAGCTTGCCAGTAAAATTGAAAAATTCAAACTGGAGGCAAAACAACTAGAAGCCAAGGACACAGAAATTCAAGCATTGAAAGAAAAGGTATCTGACTTGTGCCAAATTGTTGAGTTTTTAGTCCAATTTAGACGGCCAGCCAGATTTTACAGCCTTATTTTGAAGGAGAAATACCTTAGATGGCAGGTCATGAGGATTACTTCAAACCTTCCATACAAATTGGACACTATTGAAGATTTTTTGGAGGCATATTTTGACAGTCCTTTTGAGCAGAAAAATCTCCTGTGTGAACTATTTTTGCACAGTTTCTTCATACCAGAGGAAGTTGACTCTCATCCTCAAATCTACATTGGAGATGTTCAGTTGAGAGCATTTATGTCTACCTTGCAAAATCAGCTTTATTGGGATCATGAGAAAAGGCAGAATAAAGTGATTGAAACAAGGGCTAAGTTGTTAGTCAGAGCAATCCAGCCAAATCACTTAAATATCACTCAGTAGCACTTCTCAATGATGAACAGGGATGATATCAAGAGAATTTACTTGAACAATTTGAGGGACTGTGTGACCAGATTTAACAATTTTTGTGATCACAATTTCTTTCCAGCATTGTCAGTATGCAGAGACATATGGAATGAACTTTCCATGTCTTTAAGGAAAAGAGAACCTATCTCCCCCATCAATCTAGAGTGGTCCAGAAGAAGAGCATAAGGTGTAGTCCAACTGATCCAGGTCATGCAGCATAACTGGATAGGTCTCAGGTTTAGGCCTCCAACCATCATTACTCCAGTTCCATTTTACTATGAAGAAGATGAATAGCCTGATGAACAATTTGAAGATTGGCTTAGAAACATTCAGGAAAACAGAGGATATTACATAGGCAAGAAGTTATTCTATAGGTCATGGAATCTGAACATGGACATCTGTGATTCCATAGCCCAACAGAATGCATGAGGGCATGCATCAATATAAGTTGGGGGGAAAATGATGAGGCCTGGAAATGCCTCAATCATAACATGTTTTGTACACTAAAAATGCCTATAAAATCTTATGTTTTATCTGATATGTTAGTTAAGTTGATTTAATATGCTGTATATTAACCATTTTGCATGATCAATGTATTTGAGATATTATATGCTGATTTTACAGCTTTTTGCATAGTTTTGTGTTCTTTTTGTTATGATTTGCTACAATGAGATATGCTTAGAATAATAGCAGCATTTCACTAATCATATTTTGATTTGTTTCAAGCATTTACTTCACCTAAATCTGGCAACAGTGCAAGCAACCTGTTCGTTGTGCGACAAAAGCTGGTCTTTCCCATGTAAATTCCGACCGGTTGTCCATAAATAGCAAGGCATGGAATTCACATGAGGAAAGGAATGGATACCATTAGAATTTGATCTTAAGAGATAACCCACCTGAGAGATGCAGAAGAAATCAAAGGAAAAGCACACATTTTTTCATTCCGAAGCATCTTCGGAATGAACAGATATCTTCGAAATGAAGAAACACAGCATCTTCGGAATGAGTGGATCTTCGGAATGAAGAATGCAGCGTCTTCAGAATGAGCGGATCTTCGGAATGAAGCATGCAGTATCTTCGGAATGAGTGATCTTCAAAATGAGAATGCAGTATCTTCGAAATGAGCGATCTTCGGAATGAAAATTGCACTGTCTTCAAAATGAAGCCACTTATCTTCGAAATGAAGAACAGAATGTGTTTTTGACCTTTTTGACCGATTTTTGAAAGCGAAAAAAGGGAAATAAAGGTTGGAAAAAGTAAAGAGAAATATCCTCCATCTATCTTTGCTGTCATTGCCGACCAAATCCATCATTAAGGGAAATATCAGATTTTAGTCCTCTTCTAGGATAAAACCAGAATTTGTTGCAGCATTTTAGGATTAGATCTTTTGAGATATTCTTTGTTTGTAATCAGATCATAGGATAGCTATAAATATTACTCCCATTCAGGTTGAGCTATAGAGAGGGAGGTAGAGAAATAGCAGATAGAAAATAGAGTAAAGAAGCTAAATACAGAGTATAACTAGAAATTGATTTATTACGATCCTGTAATGATTTTTCAAGTAATTCTTGTAATCATGTCATTTGATCAATAAAGTGCACCAGTTCTATTTCAATTTACTTGTAAATAAGTGTGATTAAGATTTATAAAGAGAGAGATACTTACACCTTCTTCTGGACAAAGAGTCTGGCCACTTCCAGACCTAGGAGGAGGACTAACAGAACAGGTTTTTATTCTGATTTTGTCTGTAGCGAGAATGAGTTGCAGAACTTGTTATGTAAATTGCTTGTGAATAAGTTGACAATATTTGCGGTATTAGTTCATTCATGTTAAAATAAATCTTGTGCTTAATGTTTTAGTTGTAATCTTACTTTCAGCCAAGCTTTCACTTTATTTTCAGAACTGTTATTTCCAGAATTTACTATTTTTTAGCAATTTCCTGCATTTTTGTGTTTTGCTGTCAAAATTTGAACAGAGGATTGACAACCTTCTGTTACAAAATTTTGATAATTTTATTTTCACATTAGATCTAGACTTTCTTTACTACAAAAGTAATTAGATTTCCTTTCTGCAATTAGGATCAGACTTTCAATTCTGCAACTGTTAATTTTACAGTATAATTAGGTCTCATTCTGCAATTGTAATTAGGACTTCATTTCTGTAGTTAATGATTAGTTTCCAATTCTGCAACTTATATTAAGATTTAATTCATGCAATTTAGAGATAGGAATGCTCCAAAATCCCCCACAAAACCGATTCCACCAATAAAGACTTGTTGCCCTAGATTGACCTAAGTTATAGCTGTTTCACTTCTTCTTTCGTAGATAGCCTTGTACACTACCCTGGATTGACAGATTCTTTGAGAATTAATGATGGTATAACGACTACGCATCACATAATAGACATCATGAATCTACTTCTTTTTTCCATGCCTGGTGTGGATGAGGATATTTTATTTCCCCATCATGAGAACCTTGTTGTTGTTCCCCATATTGACCTCGGACTAGACTGTTTCATCCAATTGTGAGAACATCTCCTTGTTCCTCATCATGTGGTTGTTGCACCCACTGTCGAGATACCAGATATTATTTTGGCACTCCTTGATATTACAAGTTAGAAGCACATTTTCTCCTACCATATTTTTGACTTCATCCGTGTAATGGGCCTACTGCTGGTTCTCCTTGGCCATCCATTTTTTGCACTGTGAGATGTAATGGCTAAATTTCTTGTAATAGTAGCACTAGACCTTTGACATGTCTTTTTTTTGACCAAATTTTTCTTGCTAGTTCTTTGCACCACCTCTTCCTCCTTGCTTATGGAAGTTGTAGTTGGTCTCTCCTTCACTAAAGTTTGACCATCCTCCTTGCTTGTTGCCTTTCCCATGCCTGCCTATGCCTCTTCCTACTTTAGAACTAGAGGTGCCATGGTGGGATTATTGTCTATCATTGTCTATCATTGTCTCGAAATGAGACCTGAGCTTTGAATGCCTGCTCTAGAGAGGTTAGATATGAATGGCTCAACCTCTACTCATGTGTCTACAATGAAACCATGATTTTGTCTATCGAGAGGGTTTTAGATCCCTCTACTCTTCTATCGTAATCACGATAGAGTCAAATCTGGTAGGTAGACTTCTAAGAATCTTCTCCATGATTCTTTGGCTCTACATAATTTCTCTATTCAACTGCATCTAGTTGATGATGTCCATCATTCAGATGAAGAAGTCACTCATGGACTTGGACTCACTCATTTACAGATTCTTGTACTCTCTCCTGAGCATCTGCAGCTTCACCAACTTCACTAATTTCACCTTGTTGGTGCCCTGGTACAAGCTGGAAAGAATCTCCCAGGCATATTTTTCCTTGGTGGTTGATGCAATCCATAGGAATATGGTCTCCTTAATTGCTTGCATAATGTAAAAGAGGGCCTTCTAGTCCTTCTTCATTTTCTCCTTCAAAAATTCCTTGTCTACTTGGGAGAGGGCAGCCAGTGCTGCTGCGTCTATCGATTATAGGCAGCCTTTCTCGACTAACTCCCACAACTCCTGAGATCCGAATAGGATCTTCATCTAAATGCTCCAATAATCATAGTTCTTGTTTTTGAATCATGGGATCTACAACTGCTATGAATGGTTGTTGTTGAAATCCATTCTACTTCATTCTCTACATCAAGGGCACTATGCCTATAATACCAATTTGAAGTAATTGTTTTAATTTTCAACTGCCAAAGGTCGTAGATAATTTTCTATGATAGTAGACGTCATAGGAGAGATCTGTGATGTCAGGTGGTGCAACCAGAATACTGCATAACTAGGATTCGCTACACAGTCAGGCATCATGATGACATCGATTATTGTACATTGAAGGTTGCACACATGCAAGGTTGCATAGTAGGGCTACGCACGAGAAGAGTGTGTAGTCAAGTTGCACACGCGCAAGGTTGTGCAATCGGACTATGCACAAGAAGAGTGCATAGTCAGGTTGTGCACATGCAAGGTTGTGCAGTTAGGCTATGCATGCGTAGTCGGGCTACGTACGCCCAACTAGACTTAGCAAAAAAATGGCTAAGGGAGATCCCGTCCAAAGGCGCATCCAATTACGGTGACGCTTGGCTTCGCACGCAAAGTGCTACGCTATCGGGAGGAGGGGGCTAAGTGTGGCAACATTGGACATCGCATGAGCATAAAGACTTAGCCAAAGTTTCAAAATCACTCCTTCAAGGTGTGATTGATAGATTTCCACAGAAGAACAATGATTGTTGTCAACAAAGGTAAGAGTTCAACAGAGATAAAATGGACTATGTTAAAACAGCATCAATGTTGTGCTTAAGTGTAGAAGAATAAGAAAATAGATGTGCAGAAAAAATTAAATCAAAACCCTATAGAGTTTCAAAACAATAGCAAAGGTTTATTTGTCTAATAGAAAATGGGTTACAAAGATCCTCAACTGAGGATTTACAAACATCTACAAATGAGATTGCAAGATAAACAAAAGGACTTAAAACCATCGATATTGTTGCTCAAACTTGAGACAAAGGAGATTCTATGCTCACTAAACCAATATGCCTACTCTACGTATGTTCTTCTCCTGTGCTTCCCCCCATTTAAATTCCACCTAGGATAGGGTTTATATAGCAAGGTATGAGAGGTCAATCACCAACTACCGCACAGATGTAATAACCAATCACTTAATTTTGCATGCAGGAAATAAAGGCTTATTGTAAAACTGACATGTGTGGCATCACATAAAAATTTTAGGTGAGATGCCCAACTTTGCTGATTTTGGTGAGCGCAGTCCGACAGCGCACAAGTTTGGAGCGCAGTTTGACGGAGACGGGAAATCAGGGTTAATTTTTCTAACATTGAGGAACTTCACATATTGGTTTGATTCAAACCATGAATCATGGGACCTCCTCGTAGTCCATATTCCTATGGTGTATTTTTTGTGACTATTCATTTTTCTGGTGTTAATTATTGTTGTGAGATTTTTTTTATGATGTCATCAAGGATGGCCTACGAAACTGCATATTCGATGTTTCTATTAACCAAAAACTGTCGGGGATATCCATCAACCTAACTTCCTATCTAAGGTGGGAGGAGCATTATCTCATCAAACTTATTGATACAATCTATCCTTTAAATATTGTTTTAAACATGGGACCGGTCATAAGCGCAGTTGAAGTATAAGAGATTAAATATTCAGGGTTTTAATAGATCCATTGCAAAATTAATATACCTGGCTCTTCACAAGAAATAAAGGAGATATTTTTATGGCTCTGAGAAACATGTCAAAAATATTAGTTCTTGATCTAGGCACCAACTCCATGACAAGAAATTTTGCCATCTCGGGTTCTTCAATTTCAGGACTTGAAAGTGCTTATCCTTGGACGAAATAAGTTGGGGGGGTCATTCCATCGGGGATAGACAACTTAAGTAAGCTAGATATCTTGAACCTATTCACAACCAATTCAAAGGTAGCATACTAAGATATCTTTATGAGTTGCAGAGCAAGCAGGACAAGTATGTTGGAATCCAAGGTTCAAATACCATCATAGGGAGACATAACCACTCTGGTCAGGAATATTCTCTATACTTCATCATCAATATATGTTTTAACTACAAGGTACCAAACAGATAGTTAAAATATCTTGATATATATAAGTTACTAGACCTCTCAAAAAATAATTTGCCAAGCAAAATTTGAGAGAAAAAAATATTTGCAGCAAAAATAACTCTCGCACAATTCTGTAGCGATATGGGAGCTTCGCTCACCCAAACAACGAGATGGGAGATTTTTTGAACCAAATAGCGAGAAGGGAGCTTCGCTCAACTGGGCAGTGATACAGGAGCTTTTCTCAACTAAGCATCAAGACGAAAGCTTCACTGAATCAAATAGCGAGACAAGAGCTTCGCTCAACTAGGCAGGGAGATAGGAGCTTCTCTCAACTAAGCAATGATATGGGAGTTAAATCGAGTAAGGAAGCCCCTGAAGCTTGTCTTCGAGGTAAAATGGCCTTGAATCTTGTCTTCAAGCAATTTGGCCCTGAAGCTTGTCTTCGGGCCAAAAATGTCGTGAAGCTTGTCTTCAAGCAAGATGGCCCCAAAGCTTGTCTTCAGGGTAGAAATACCGTGAAGCTTGTATTTAGAAGAAGAAATCGTGAACCTCACATTTGGGCTATGATAAAAATGAAGCTTACTTTTTGGAAGGATAATGAGCAATTCAAGCAACTTATCCAAAATTGATTTCCCAGGATAAATTTTAGCAAAGACAAATTTTGGAGGAGAAATTGCCAGAACTACATAAACAAAGATTTTTATTTATCAAAATAAAAATAGACATTATAAACTTAAAGCTTCTTTATCTAAAGCTTTATAGACTTCTACAAATTCAGTTGCAGGATAAACTTCAAACAAGAAATTCAAAAAGTTGTTACTCTAACTTCTTCTTCTGCTTCTACTTCTATCACAAAATGCCAACTGCACAGACATATATATATATAGCTGGAGTTGGAGGACAAGGGCGGGAAATGATCACCAACTATTTGACATGACTTTAATGCAAAAGTAGGGTTTCTAACCAATCTTTGAATGAGCCCAACTACCGGTATTAACTACGCACGCTTGAAATTTGTGACAATCGGATGTTAGAGATACGATCTATCAGAGATCTCACCCTCCTTTAAACCATATTTCATAAAATATTTGATGCCCAGTATTTCCCACATTCTATTGAAGTCTTTCTTCTTCAAAGGTTTTGTGAATATGTCTGCTATCTACTCCTTGGACCTACAAAATAGTAACTCAACTTCGTTGAATTTTACCAGCTCTCTGATGAAATAATGCCATATGTCAATGTTCTTGGTCCTGCCATGAAACATTGGATCCTTCGATAGTTCTATGGCAAACTTATTATCACAAAAAATTATTGTCACCCCTTTCGATGGATGATTCGACTCACCCAAGATTCTTTGCAGCCATATTGCCTAGCATGCGACTGACGTGGCGGTAACATACTCTACCTCTATAGTGGACAACACAATATAGGTTACTTCTTAGATGACCATGAAACTACTCTTTAACCAAGATGGAAATCATAGCCGAAAGTGCTTTTTCGATCATTAGTACTACTAGCCCAATCGATATCTATGTAGCCAACCAGTTCCAGCTAGTCTCTTCTAGCATATAAAATTCTATAGTTTCACATCCCATTGACATAGCATAAAATACTTTTGACTACTTGCCAATGCATGTACTTCAGAGTCTCCATAAACCTGCTAATCAAGCTCACTCCAAACATCAGATCTAGCCGAGTTGCAGTCAAATACATGAGACTGCCAACTAACCTCTTAAACAATGTTGGATCAAAAAAAAAATTGGAATCCATCTTGCTCAGCTTTAGATCTATAGTAATAGGTGTGATGGTAGGTTTGCTATCCTCCATATTGACCTGATTTAGGACATCCTTCGCATACATGCCCTGAGAAATGAAGATGTCATATGTTGATTGGTCAACTTCAATGTCAAGAAAGTATTTCAACAGCCCTAAGTTTGTCATCTCAAACTCCCTCGTCATGGCTATTCTGAATTGGTTGAACAGTACATTGATTTTGCTATTGTATATCATATCATCCACATACAAGCAGACGAGTATCATCCCTCCTTCTGCATTTGTCTTCAGATATAGGGTGTGCTCATATGGGCATTTGATGAACTCATTATCCTAAAAATAGCCATAAATTTAGCTATACCATGCCCTGGTTGCTTATTTCAATCCATACAGGACCTTCTTCAACTTTAGGACCTTGCCTTCTTGTCCTCCTATATCATAGACTGGTAGTTGTTCTATGTAGAACTCCTCTTCCGATACTTCATTGAGGAAGGCAGACTTAACATCCATCTAGTACACATTTCAATATTTTTAGGCTACCAATGCCAAGATCATCCTGATTGTGTCAAGTCTGGCTACAGGTGCATATACCTCATGATAGACAATCCTTGATTTTTGCTTATAGCCTTTCACCGCCAGTCTAGCCTTATGCCGATCAACCTCTCCTTGGGCATTAAACTTAGTTTTGTATACCCATTTGACTCCAATGGTTTTCTTCCCTACTGGGAGATCTATCAACTGCCAAGTTTGGTTCTTCTCTATGGCCTTTATCTCCTCATCCATTACCTTCACCTATTTCTAATTTTGAATTGCTTCTTCAAATTAAATTGGATCACACTCATAAAATAAGGCAAAATCAAAATTTTCTTCATATACTTGATTTCGGGTTACCTCATAAATATCTTACAAGATCCTCGTCTTCATAGGTGTCCTCAAGTTGGAGATCCTGCTTACAAGTTGAGGTGATTGTGATGTTGAGGCAGTGCTACTACCAGCTCTAGTGTTGCTGCTTAAGGCTACAGGCTGATGCACTCTATATTCTTCCAAGTCCTCAGACTCAATAATTGTTGGTTTTGGCTGACCAGTCTTTGATTTCTAGTTCCAGACTTCATCCTTCAATAACTTCACATCTCGGCAAATGATCAAATTATTAGTTACAAGATTATATAGCTTTTAAGTTTTTGGTTTTTCACTATACTCTGTGAAGATACACTTCTCTGCTTTGTCATCCAACTTCTTCCTTTTCTAATCTAGAACATGTGTATATGTTATGCACTCAAAAAATCTTAAGTTAGCAATGCTTGGCTTCTGGTTGCTCCAAGCCTCTTGAGGAATTTTGTCCTTCACACTTTTGGTGGGACATCTATTCAGCAAATAAACTGCATAGTATACAACTTCTGCCCAAAACTCATGTGGCAAATTCTTTGCCTTTAGCATGCTTTGTGCCATCTCCATGATTGTTTTATTATTCCTCTTTGCAACATTGTTCTATTGTGGTGTGTATCAGGTAGTGATCTACCTACAAATTCTATTTAACTTACAAAAATCATGGAATTCATTGGATATATACTCACCTCCTCCATATGTTCTAAGATTCTTCAACTGGTAGTCACTCTGTTTCTCAACCAAAGCCTTGAACTCCTTGAATTTTTTGAAATCCTATAAATTTTACTTGATGGGATATACCCATGTCCTTAAACTAAAATCATCTATGAAGGTCAGGAAGCACTTATTATCATAAAATGTGTTGGTCTGCATAGGTTCGTAGATATCATAATGCACCAACTCCAATGGTTGTGAAGCTCTCTAATACTATCTTGCAAGGAATATGTCCATGTGTTGCTTACCAACCAGATAACCTTCACAAACTTGGTTTGGTTACTCAATAATGGGTAAACCCTTCACCATCTGCTTCTTATGCAATAAGTTCATACCACTAAAACTCAGGTGACCGAATATGAGATACCACAACCAGGTAGCATCCTTCACAACTGCACTAAGTGATAGAAACTATTTAAACTAGATCTGAAGGGGAAACATCTTGTTCTTTTTCATGGAAAATATTTTTATTTTCCCATGCTCTTTGTCTCTTATGGTATAGACTCCATATTTAAATTGAATAGTGTGCCCCTTCTATACAAGTTATCCAATTCTCAACAAGTTATGTTTCAATCTAAGCACATAACACACATCACAAATCTGCTTCCTTTCACCGTGACTAGTGCAGATAAGGATTTTTCCTTTACCCATTACAGGAACCTTACTATTATTCCCCATATTCACTTTGGATTGGACTGTTTCAACCTATTGTGAGAACATCTCTCTATTCCCAATCATGTGGTTTATACACCCACTGTCAAGATACCAAACATTATTTTGGTTCTTCTCCTCAACATTGCAAGTCAACAGCATATTTCTATAGGCATTTCTATACTTTGTATTTTCAGCTTCATATGTGTAGTGTGCTTGTTGTTGGTTATCCTTGGCCATATTCTTTCTGCACTTAGAGATATAGTGATCGAACTTCTTATAGTAATAAAATTGAATCTTTGATTTATCCTTCCTTTTATTAGATCCTCCTTGCTGATTTTTACCACTATATCTTCCTCCTACTTGATGGAAGTTGTAGGTGGTTTGTCCGTCATTGGAGTTTGACCTTCCTCCTTGCTTTTTTCCTTTTCCACGCTTGCCTTTGCCTATTCCTCCTTGATAACTAGAGGCTCCTTGGTGGGATTCTCCTCTGCTACTATCTTGGAATGAGACTTGCACCTTGAATTCCTACTCCAACAAGGATTGAGCTGAGTGGCTCAACCTCTGCTCATGTGTTTGCAGAGAACCCATGAGCTCATCTACTAAGAGGGTTGTCAAATCCCTTGATTCTTTTATTTCAATCACCACTAAGTCAAACCTTGTTGGTAGGCTCCTTAGTATCTTCTCCATAATTCTCTAGTTTTGCACATTCTCCTCATTCAACCACATTTGGTTGATGACATCCATTGTCTAGGTAAATAAGTCACCATTGGACTCTTACTCGCTCATCTAAAAGTTCTTGAACTTCCTCCTCAACATCTATAATCACACAAACTTCACCTTGTCAATGCCCTGGTAGGAGTTGGCTAAGATTTCTTAAGCCTCCTTAGATTTGGTTACTGCTGAAATTTGCAAGAATATTATCTCCTCAACTTCCTGCATTATGTAAAATAATGCATTTTGGTCCTTCTTCTAATTCTCCTTTAATAGGTCTGAATTTGTTTGGGAGAGAGTGGCCAATGTTGTTGCAATTTTTTGGCTCTACATAGCCATTCTGTACTAGGTCTCGTATATCTTGTGACTCGAATAGGATCCTCATTTGAATGCTCCACTAATCATAGTTCTTGATATTGAACCGTGGAATCTACAACTGCAACAGGTTACTGCTAGAAGCCCTTGCTTCTATCTTCCATGGGTAGGCTCAAGCTCTAATACCAATTTGAGAGAAAAAAATATTTACAACAAAAATAACTCTCATGTAATTTTGTAGCGATACAGGAGCTTCGCTCACCCAAATAATAAGATGAGAGCTTCATTGAACCAAATAGCGAGATGATATCTTCGCTCAACTAAGCAGCGAGAAAGGAGCTTCACTCAACTAAGCAACGAGATGGGAGCTTCGCTGAACCAAACAGCTAAATGGGATCTTCGTTCAACTGGGCATTGAGATAGGAGCTTCGCTCAACTAAGCAGTAATACGGGAGTTAATTTAGTTAAAGAAGCCCTCAAAGCTTATCTTCAGGGTTAAATGACCCCAGAGCTTGTCTTCGGGCCAAAAATATCGTGAAGGTTTTCTTTGAGTGAGATGGCCCAAAAGCCTGTATTTTGGGTAAAAATATCATGAAGCTTGGATTCAAAGGGAAAAATTGTGAACCTCATGTTCAAGCTATGAGAAAAATGAAGCTTGCTTTTGGGAGGGATAATGAGTTGTTCAAGCGACTTATCCAAAATTAGTTTCCCAGGACAAATTTTAGCAAAGATGAATTTCAAAGGAGAAATTTTTAAAACTATTGGAACCAATTCTTGCATCCATAGGAAATCAATTATCATGCTACAAGAACCCGTTTGAAACCAATGAGCTATTACAGGATCTGGTCGACCTACTTCATGTTCTGTTAAACCCGAATATTGCTATAAAATATGGCAGAATGGGTAAGGAAACCCCAACGGCAATTCTACGATTAAACTTCTAATTTGCATGCTCCATATTTATATTAAACTATAGTATTCTTATTAAAATGACCAAGCATGAAAACAACCAACTGTTATGCCTTATGTAGAATAGTGCCTAGATTCATTGGGTTGTTATAGCAATTTAACAACTATTTTAATCATGAACAGAAAGAAGGGGAGAAGGAAATTAGTGTTCTTGCTTTCATTCAAATATCATAACAAAATCAAGAGTTAACTAACGAAATAAATGTGTATAATGCTTTCAAATATGTAACCCATTATACAGATACACACAATACTAAGACAAAGAAATGACAAGAATAAAACCCAGAATTGTATTGATTTCATAACATATTACATGCAGAGTGGACGGGATGCCTTTTAACTCTATTTTTCTTAAATAAATACATCAATACAATGAAGAATACTTTGTTCAAATAATGTAACAGGTCTCTCCAACTCTTCTTGTTCCAATATTGTAACAAAAGAATCTATGAATCCTAGGCTCAATAAGACTGGAAATATTCTCAACTTCTTGAACGCTTTCCTATCATACAATCGTGCATAGCAAGGGGAGGAAGAAAGAATGAATAAAATAAAATAGACAAATAAAATACAATAGTACAACTAACAGGGCACTCAAGTATACCTCTTAGCACAAATGTTATTTTCTAATTGTTTGATGCAGAATCCATACCTTCCTACCTCCTTTTATAGTTGTTGGTTTTTTATTCTGTTATTTTTTGTTGAATTATGGCTGTATACTTGGCAGCTTCTGATTGAATCTCCAAAATTGATGCTATCTAGTTGGCTTTGTTTTGAACTAAATGTGCCCTCTTCTTTGACTTGTTCAAACATATTCCCACTCAACTAGTGATTTAAGTATGAGGAGAACTTTTGCTCTAATTTAGCTACTTCCTGGTGTGTTTAACTGATGCTTTCTGAATTGGCCTCTTTTGAGTTGTCTTTCCTTGATCCTTTGATCCTTTAACTTCCCCTGATATATCTCTTGTTTTTGCAATTGCCTATGGTGCAGAATTTATTTTTTGTTGGGTGCAGGTATTGATCTTTTTTCCCTTTAAACTCCTTTGCAACCCTTTAATATGCTCATCGATCAACCTCCATATTTCTATGTCAAAAGTGGCTACAATCCTGAGCATATTCATTTCTTGCAAAATTCGGTTTTTCTGTATAACAATAACAGGCAGGTTTCTGTCATACTGAAGTAGTAAGGCTTCTGTAGCATTCACCATGAGTGTATTTTGTTTAATCATCTCCTCCTTATCACCTTGCTCACAATAAAATATCTCAAGGGTTTCTTTGAATATCCCTTATATTTCTGATGATTCCAGGAATTGATCTAAGGATAGGCCAATATCTGTCAGTTTATCTGTAGCATATTTTATCAGATCATTCATCTCAGTCACAAAATTTGTCCATTTTTCTCGGTTTGATCCAAACAGGGCTCCTTTGAAAAATTCAAAATTAATTTTAATTTTATTTCCTTCAGGTGTTGTTATTTCTTGTCCTTGTAGTTCTTCAAAATGATCCCCTATGTAGTCCAGGGTTGGGTGAATGAATTTAAAATCCTTTTCTCTTTCCTTCATCAAGGTCATGATTTCTTGAGTAGTTATTTGAATCACCCTTATTTACCTGAACATTTCAGTAAAACCTTTGGCCTGAGATTTTATTCTTTTTTACATGTCCTTTTTCATTACATTCAAATAATATACATGATATTGAACTTTGGTTACTACAGGTGGCTGGGCAATTGAAGCATTTTTCTTATTTAATTCTTCATGTTGCTTACTTATCATAGCTTTCAATTCTGCTTTTTCTTCTTTCTCTTGACTCAATTACTTTTTGAGTGTTTCAATTTTTTCAATAAATTGGTCTATGACTTGTTTACTCATAGTTTTGGCAAGCTTTGCCATATCAGCTTCTTTACCCAGTAGTGATGATCCTCCTGTTTCCTCATTAGTACTGAAGACTAGTGGATTTTGTAGGGGAGGGAGATCAACCTTAGCAATATCTGACATAGTTGTCCCCATTTCTATCTTTTTTGAATATTGTTCTTCTGTATTTCCTATTCTTGCTACTAAATGTAACTCTTGTCATTTGTAGCAGTAAAGGCCACTTGTTCATCTATTCTTTCCAAAACAACCTTGGCAATAGGTAGAGATAATCTAGGTTTCTTAGCTTCTACTAGAGCTATTTCTTTTTGACTTTTTACTGAGTAGCTTCGAAAGAGGCCACCCAGTCCACCTTTTACTTATATTACTATTGGAATTTTTATCTCCTATCCCTTTATGTTTATAGAAGTCAAGATGGTCATGGGTGCCAATTTCTTCACACGGGTCACAGCAAAAACATTATCAGATATAGGAACTACAGCCTGCTTTGTTGATGGTGATTTTTAAGAGAAGGAATTTACTATTTCTTTGCCCTTATCCATACAGGTTTTTTGAGGAGCTTATTTTGGTGCTGCCTCTATTTTGGACTGGTCATTCACTAGGAATTTAACCTGTTGTTCTACTATATCAACAACTCTAATAGTGACCTCCATTAATTTTATGTTCTGCTCCTCTATCAATTCTAGCAAAGGGTATTCTTTAATTGCTAGGTATGTCCTTGGCATAACAGGTGTTGTAGTATCCACTAAAATTTCTCTAAGCCTTCTTAGTTCTGTTGGGTAGTCATAGGCTTCACAAACTTGTGTGCTACTTTCTAGAGGGAAATTATCCCATATTGTCTGTAAATCTGAGTTTTTATCTATAGCTTCTAATAAGCTCTATTCAAAAGCATCTTCTTGATGCTTGATTTGAGCATACTCTCTCTTCTCCATTATTTTGTTGTAAGTTCCTTTTGGATCATAAAACCTCCATGAAACTTCATCAAATCCCATATTTTCCAGTTCAAACATTCCCTTGAGTAGGGAAGTATATTCTATAAATACATAATCTCCAAAATAGAAAGGAACATCAAGCCAGGGGACTTTGCCATTCTTCTTAACCAACCTCATTTTATCCTCTTATGCCACTTGTCTGCATAATTCTAGGGTTGCTATGGACAGTGTGCAGTAATGGGGTAACACCTTAGGAGGTATTTTAGCTCCATATAATCTTATGTGAGTAAAACCCTCTGTGAAGAAGAAATATCCTATCTTTTTTTCTTTAATGAATGCCCCAATATTTCTAGAATTAGCATAGTTAAGGCCAAATGTATTTCTACCAGGAAGCGATCACAAAACCAGCCCATGTGAGTTCGTCCTTCATGAAGTCTCTAGAAGCTATTCTGCACATAAGGGATATCTATGGCTTTTAATCTCTTACGGGTTTCTTCCTCCAATTGGCTTGCTATTAAGTGAGTGAGAAAATAATATTGTTAAAAGTGAGGCATCTCCTACCTCTGTTCGAATATTGCTCTCTTTAGTTCTACCATTTCTCTATGTATTTGTGAGCTCAATTCCAGTTCCCAGACATAGATATGGGTGTTATATCCTCTATTACATTGTGCAGCTAAATACAAAACTTTTTTCATTATTCTACTCATATCCTATACTCCCAATACTATGTTTATCATGTCATAGAAGTCTTGTACCCAGGGTTTAAAAGCATTTTTATTAATTGGGAAATTTTTCTCTATTTCTGCATATGTATCAAACAATTTTTAAAAAATTTCCATATCAGTGAACATGCGAGATTGGTGTTTGATTACCTGGTCCACTAGAAATGTGGTATAATTTATCATATTGAACACTTCCTGGATATCTTCGACTTTGGTGTTGAACACCTTTCAATTATTCTGATCTCGAAAGGTCCTTGTTCTTTCGTCATATGCCACTGCTAACCAAGCCATCAAATCTGAGGAGAAATACACTTTTGGGCATATTAGCTTTCCAAGGTTACTGTTCCATCTATTGTCTCTGGGAAAACCCTTGTACTACTAGTTACAAGCCTTATGGAACAAATCTACCATTATCCATAGGGTTTTGTTATCACCTTCTATTACTCGGGCAAAACTCTTAATGCAAGCATTATTGATCTCGTACAGTTGAGCTGAGTTGGGTTTTTTATCTTCCCCACATTTTTGGGTAAAATCATACATAGTGGTACCAAGAACAGGCGATCCAAAAATCACAGAATAGGGTGATTTATCTATGATAAACTTTATGGCTTCTTGTGTATCTACAGGTACGAACATATATCCTTGTGATGCCATTGCTCTCGTGATTGTTGGTCAAGTTCTCCTTCGAGTTCTTAGAAAATGAATACTCTCTTCCTTCTATGCTTCTAATGTATCAATTCTAATTCTTGGTATACCAGTGGAGTGGCCTTGAATCATTTCATAAGTTCATATATAGGGTGGTGGAGTGAAGTTGATAAATTTGTACATTTCGTTATCAACCTGATGTCACCAACTGCTATTCAAAATTGGCCAATGTAATTATGCCAACTCAATATTTTCTAGAGTTTTGTGCTTTATGATGGGCAATATCTGTTAACTTGTGAGCCTTGGTCCCTTTGATATGTTGGCTTGCAATCATTCATGCTTTCTATTCATTCTTCAATGGGGATCTTTTAATCTGACATGGAACAGTATGTTTTGGGCCTCATGCCATCTCATATTCGAGTGATAACTACATCTTCGAGATCCATTATGTCTCCCTTGGGGTCTTCATGATATCCAAATCATGGTGTGAGTGTAGGTTTGTACCTATGATGTCCCTTTTTCTCTAAGTCAACCGTGATTAATCGCAACCCTCAGATTGATCTGAGACGAAGCGCATCTGTTTATATCTCAAAAATTTTCTTTTACGATTGTTGTTTGATCTTATGGTGGTGAGGTGTGACCGTTGGATCATACATATACACGTATTCTTTAATAAATGGAAAAAAATTCATACATACCTCGACTAAATTAATCAACCCAATGCTTAGATTAACCTTTGATTATCTTCCCACATGCACACCATTGGATCTGGGTGGTCAATGTCCACCGTCGTTCGATTCATATGTTATAAAAAGGTCTTTATTTAGCCTTTGGATCTTTATCACCAGTTACAGGGCTTCGCGTCCATTGATTCTTGATTTAGTTTATGCATTGCCATTGGATCACTAACAAGATGCATGCTAGATAATAATGTTATAGACCTTTGCTTTCTTATTAATCATGATTAAGGCGAAAAGGGGGAAGATTAGTCAATGTATTAAACCCTTACTAAACACGATTAATGTCAATTAATTTCATCCTTACCCATGCCTTTTACCTTCCATCCTACAATTTTGGCATGGTCGTCGGATCTGAGTGGAGACAAGCGCAGTTGTTGGATCTAATCAACCTGCATGTTAGTTTAATCAAGCATTTATAATATTAATCATGATTAGGGCAAAACGGGCAAAAGGGTTAAGTATCAGGAGAAATTGATTAACTTTAATTAATTTCTCCTGATACTTAACCCTTTTTAATGCATCTTCAATTAGTGCGCCACTATTAGATTAAAAATTGTTTGAGCGCGATCGTCCGATCTTGGTAACTAGCATGATGATTAATCAAATGGGACGCGTTCTCTTAAAATTAATTTTTAAAGTTCATTTTAATCAAAGCAGTCATGACCATTGATATAAGCTTTGTTCAGCATGATCGTCCGATCTTTCAGAGTTGCTCAAATTTTAACTTGACATTTGACTTATGATGTATTTACTTTAAACCTTTAACTCTTCGGACAATGCACGGCCATTTATGTCATGGATTATTGAGCGTTGTCGTCTGATTTTTTTAAAGGTGCAAGGATTTTAACTTTATTAGAGCCTTATGTTTAACCTTTGGAGTCTTTAGTGAATGCACGTCCGTTGGATTTGGTCCTTGATGAAGCGCTACCATTATATTGAAGACAACTTGCTCGATTTTTAAATCTTAGGTTAAGTTTTATTGATCCTTTGACTTATCTTTTGGACTATTTCATGAGTGCACATCCGTCAAATTTTCTCAGGCTATGTGCTTCCATCCGATTAAGTCTAAGGTGTAACCTTTTTACTTCCTTGACTACGCTTGACTTTTGACTTATCTTCAGTTTTATTTTATTAAAGCGCTATCGTCCGATTTCTCTGGATCATGCGTGGCCCTTGGATTAAATATGAGGTGCTCACCAGTTAGCTTAGCAGGGTGCATACCCTTAGGTTTTTAATCAATTAATATTTATTTTAACCTTAGTTTTTTTCAGACTTTGATACCATGATGAATTTTTAGTCGACTTATGATTTAAGGACTTTATTAATCGATTTTTAGGCCCAAGGAAAAATTTATGAAGGTCGGACTTTGGCTTGGGGATTTAATTTGAAATTTTTTTCCCTAACCATTCGAGGTACTTTGATTAATACAATGAATACCACATTAAAAAAGGCTAAGGTTAGACTTCATCAAACCATATAATGAAAAATTGAATTACCCACAACAACTATAAGCAATGACCAACAGTATAAGCAGTTTGATTGAAACCAAAAATTTAAATTTGGGGGTTTCAAAGTTGAGTCAAATTTGGCTCCAACATAGGCTCTGACTAGGACTGTTGGTCATCAAATCTGCCTAGGAAAGTATTTGGGTAAGTGTATGCGCCCTAGACCTGGACCAACATTGAAAGGCCGAAGGGAAGAGATGCCCCTCGTGCCAATATCCAAAGAAAGGTCGGCTCCTATGCTAATCTACTTTGGTGTTTTGAGATAAGGGATGCAGGAAAGAGATAAAGGAGTTAGGGTTAGAGAAAGAAATAAAAAGGGGTAAGGGAAGAGAGATCGGTGATTTAAGGTGGGAGAGAACAGGAAGCACGATCACTAACTAACAACTTGAATAACAGCAAGGAACACCAAGAATAAATGAAAGAAACGCTACATTAACCTTCCTATGTATCCTCTGGGCGAGCTCACAGGGATTCTCCTTCTCCCTTTCATTGAAATTCAGGGTTTAGAGTAAAGACGATTAGGACAAGTGAATGTAATAGAAACCACAACCCACCAAGCAGCATAAAAGAAGACCAATATAGCATTTTTCCTTTCCTATGTATCCTTCAGGCGAGTTTTAGGGTACAGTCCCCAATCACACACCGGATTCAAGATTCAGAGTCTCAGTATACAATTGAAGAAAGACAAAAGAATCAAGCACAGGAGGCAACATAAAAGAAAGGAATTGAGCCCAAAGCTCTTTAGTATTAATCACAGGACATCAAGTTACAGCAGCTTTCTAGCAGATAGTTCCCCCCAAAATTCTTACATTACAATGCCTGGGTTTTTATAGAGGACTCGACCCTCTAAGTCATTATTACACAATATGGTGAAGTATACTCTTGAGATCTGAGAAGTCATCTCCTCGCGGCCCTCGTGACTGAGCTTTCAAATCCATTACCAGAAATGGCAACTGTGATCGAGTCAACCGTGGAAATATGCAATGATGAGCCATCTGAGTGTCCTTGGTTTCTGGGTGCAATGCTCGAGTGGCCGCCATGCTTGACTGATACTTCATCAGGGACTGATACTTCGCTTCCAATTGCCAAAAATGAGCAGCGAGCTTATCGGGCAAGTAAAAATGCATTTATGAGGCACTTTGATGGTCTCGAGAAAATACTTGGCTTGGAGTGTGTGCCCCTTTTGAGTCGTGAAAAAGCAACATGTCGCGATATCATGACATTTCTATGCCTTCAACTTGGTTCTTCTTCTTGCATCGTGAAAATATGACATGTCACAAAATTGTGACATTTCTATGTCTTTGTCTTCTTTTGTTGCTTTGAGCCACGAAAATGCAACATGTCGCGATATCGCGACACTTTTCCTCTCTTGCTCTTCCTTATCGCTTTGAGCCACGAAAATGCGACATGTCATGATATCGTGACACTTTCTCTTTCTTGCGCTTTCTCCTCATTGTCGGCCGTGAAAATGCGACATGTCGCGATATCGCGACACTTTTCTTCTTCTTGCGCTTTTTCCTTGCTATCGACCATGAAAATGTGACATGTCGCGATATCGCGACACTTTTCCTCTCTTGCTCTTCCTTGTCGCTTTGAGCCATGAAAATGCAACATGTCGTGATATCGCGATGCTTTCTCTTTCTTGCACTTTCTCCTCGTTGTCGGTCACGAAAATGTGAAATGTCGCGATATCGTGACACTTTTCTTCTCTTGCACTTTTTCCTTGCTTTCGGTCATGAAAATGCAACATATCGCGAAATCGCGACACTTTTTCCTTCTGCAATTCCTCCTTGCTTTCGATTGTGAAAATGCGAGATGTCATGATATCGCGATGCTTTTTCCTTGTGATTTTTCCTTGCTTTCGACCACAAAAATGTGACATGTCGCGATATCGTGACACTTTTTCCTTCTGCTCTTTCTCCTTGCTATCGACCGTGAAAATGCAACATGTCATGATATCACGACACTTTCTCTTTCTTGCTCTTTCTCCTCGCTATCGATCGTGAAAATGTGACATGTCACGATATCGCAACACTTTTCTTTCTTGCTCCCTCTTATTGCTTTGAGCCACGAAAATGCAACATGTCGCAATATCACGACGTTTTTTCCTTCTATGCTTTTTCCTTGCTGTCGACCATAAAAATGCAACATGTCGCGATATCGCGACACTTTTCTTTCTTGCGATGAAGCTATCTTCTTTGGCCTGTTTGGCAGTGAAGCTTTTCCTTCTTCATATTGTGTACAAGGGGGTGGCATTGAAAGCCAAAATTACTGCAACACTTACAAATACTTTCAAAGCAACAAAAAGAAATACTTTTGCAAAAGGAAAGACTATACAAAATTTTGATTTTATTTTTATTTTTTCTACCCCTTGTGCAATGTGACAAAATTGTCAACATTCTTGGTGGCTCGTAGGGCATTTAGCTTGTCCTGAATGCAGAGATCCCAGGCCTTTATCCATTGGGCAACAGAGTCATTCCCATTGTCCTCTTCTCTGACTATCCACTGATAGCATTTTTTTTTGTTTTTGTGCCTGAGCTCCTAAGCAACACTTAGCGCTTTCGACACTTATTTACTAGCCGGGCTATTTACAGTATTTACACAAAATTTTGTGGCATGATTGGCATGCCATCACCATAAACCCAGCTTCGGGTGCTTATTCGATGAACCTGCAATGTCCAAACCAGATCTGATTGAACTTCAGTTGATCTTTGAAGTTCGGATGGCCTCTTCCCGAAGTTGTCCATGTTGCGAACAGGGAGCAACGTAGTGAGTTGTCGCTCCTGCTAGTACCCGTACTGTTGATGAAAGATGTGGCAAAGAAGTTCATCACATGAGGGGCCTCTTGGGGTACTGGTCGTAGTGGGGGCTGGAACCAATACCAGAATACCGAAGAATCTACTAACTATGGGCTGGGTACAGGTTCTTCCATCCTCTTGATGCGGTAATAGGGCTCCTTCGACAAAGAGTAATCTTCTAGGATCTCTTCAGATTCAGCTTCTTGATGAGGCATGCTTAATGGATTTTGGCTGAATACTTGCGTGCCATCCACTGGGATACAAGAAGGGTGCAAAAATGTGCCCTCCTTGTTCTTTGGTTCTACCACTTGAGACTGTTCTTGTTCTTGGCCCGTCTCCTGGTGGAGACTGCAAGAAACCATATTATTCATTGCTGGGGCAAAGCTTGCATATTCCCATTGTTGGCCTTGGATGAGATCTGCCTCTCGAGCTCCACACGACTGCATTTTAGGCCTCTGTTTAGTATGAGGAGTCTGCCATGATGAACACTGTGCAGGATAAACAGGAGCAAAAAATAT
The DNA here is from genome assembly GCA_028583015.1 of Wollemia nobilis. Classification (NCBI taxonomy): domain Eukaryota; kingdom Viridiplantae; phylum Streptophyta; class Pinopsida; order Araucariales; family Araucariaceae; genus Wollemia; species Wollemia nobilis. The sequence goes on from JAQPPZ010000541.1 coordinate 16,238,760, forward strand.
TGGTTGGCCTTGGATGAAATTTGCCTCTTGAGCTCCAAACGACTGCATCTCAGGCCTCTGCTCAGTATGAAGGATCTGCCATGATGAATACTATGCAGGATAGATAGGAGCCACAATTATTGGAGAAAGTGATGGAGTCTCCCCCCACTGCCACTTTCTAGATAGGAGTAGAAGCTGCTCTGCTCGTACTGCTTCCTCAAATATTTGAGGAAATCTTCGTTCACCTGATTGCAGTAAGATGAGGCCCATGTTCGGGTGAAGAGCCCGAACATAGAAGAGGTGGGCTTGGGTGGGCGTCGATTGGATATCCCTTGGAATTCTCTTCCAACTTCTGTAGAATCGGACATTGAAGTTCGTGATGCTCTCTATGGGTGCTCTCCTGATGGTGGAGAGGTACGTCAAAAGCTAGAAGGGGTCTTGAGAGCCATCAAATGCTTCGAATAGTGCTCCCGCTAAGTCATCCCACGAGCAGATGCTTTTACGCTCGAGTAGTTTGTACCACTGTAGCGCCCTTCCTTCCAAAGATAGAACCAAGAGTCTGATCATGACATCCTCATGGATTATGTCATGGAGGGACGCTAAAGCCACAACATCTTCAAGGTGCTCTCGGGCCATTCCCTTAGTGCCATCGTATTTTGTCAATGTCTCCAAGGCACTTTCAAGAATTTCATGGTAACTTTGGATATTTAGAGGGCCACGATCATCCCAGTTGGGATAGCATACCCTCTCCATTATAGCAGTGGCCTGTAGATATCATGGTTCTCACCACTAAGTCGGAGTCGCTAGGTGAACATACTTTTCTCTGCTTGTGAGGTCAAGGCTGCTCACCGAACCTTGATTCCTCTGGGGTGTCTTCTTTCAAATTTAAAATGTGCCTACGATCAAGAAATCTGGATCTTCAGCTCAGTCAGAGTCACCAGGTGATTTTTCCAGATGGAGGCAAGCTAGAGATTCACCAAACTCGAGCTTCCTTAAAACATGGGACCAGTGTCCCACCGGGTGTGCCAAAAATTATTGGTCATCAAATCTGCCTAGGAAAGGATTTGGGTAAGTGTATGCGCCCTAGACCTGGACCAACATTGAAAGGCCGAAGGGAAGAGATGCCCCTCGTGCCAATCTTCAGAGAAAGGTCGGCTCCTATGCTAATCTACTTTGGTGTTTTGAGATAAGGGATGTAGGAAAGAGATAAAGGAGTTAGGGTTAGAGAAAGAAATAAAAAGGGGTAAGGGAAGAGAGATCGGTGATTTAAGGTGGGAGAGAACAGGAAGCACGATCACTAACTAACAACTTGAATAGCAGCAAGGAACACCAAGAATAAATGAAAGAAACACTACATTAACCTTCCTATGTATCCTCTAGGCGAGCTCACAGGGATTCTCCTTCTCCCTTTCGTCGAAATTTAGGGTTCAAAGTAAAGACGATTAGGACAAGTGAATGTAACAGAAACCACAACCCACCAGGCAGCATAAAAGAAGACCAATATAGCATTTTTCCTTTCCTATGTATCCTTTAGGCGAGTTTCAGGGTACAGTCCCCAATCGCACACTGGATTCAGGATTCAGAGTCTCAGTATACAATTGAAGAAAGACAAAAGAATCAAGCACAGGAGGCAGCATAAAAGAAAGGAATTGAGCCCAAAGCTCTTTAGTATTAATCGTAGGACATCAAGTTATAGTAGCTTTCTAGCAGATAGTTCCCCCCAAAATTCTTACATTACAATGCCTGGGTTTTTATAGAGGACCCGACCCTATGAGTCATTATTACACAAGATGGTGAAGTATACTCTTGAGATCTGAGAAGTCGGCTCCTCACGGCCCTCGTGACTGAGCTTTCAAATCCATTACCAGAACTAGCAACTATGACCGAGTCAACCACGAAAATATGCAATGATGAGCCATCTGAGTGTCCTTGGTTTCTGGGTGCAATGCTCGAGTGGCCGCCATGCTTGACTGATACTCCTTCAGGGACTGATACTTCGCTTCCAATTGCCAAAAATGAGCAGCGAGCTTATCGGGAAAGTAAAAATGCATTTATGAGGCACTTTGATGGTCTCAAGAAAATACTTGGCTTGGAGTGTGTGCCCCTTTTGAGTCATGAAAAAGCAACATGTCACGATATCGTGACATTTCTATGCCTTCAGCTTGGTTCTTCTTCTTGCATCGCAAAAATATGACATGTCACAAAATCATGACATTTCTATGTCTTTGTCTTCTTTTGTTGCTTTGAGCCACGAAAATGCAACATGTCGCGATATCGCGACACTTTTCCTCTCTTACTCTTCCTTATCGCTTTGAGCCAAGAAAATGCAACATGTCACGATATCGCAACACTTTCTCTTTCTTGCGCTTCCTCCTTGCTGTAGGTCACAAAAATGCGACATGTCACAATATCACGACACTTTTCTTCTTCTGTGCTTTTTCTTGGCTATCGGCCATGAAAATGCGACATGTCATGATATCATGACACTTTTCCTCTCTTGTTATTCCTTGTTTCTTTGAGCTGTGAAAATGCAACATGTCGCGATATCACGACGCTTTCTCTTTCTTGCACTTTCTCCTCGTTGTCGGTCGTGAAAATGCAACATGTCACGATATCACGACACTTTCTTCTCTTGCGCTTTTTCCTTGCTTTCCACTGTGAAAATGCAACATGTCACGATATCATGACACTTTTTCCTTCTGTGCCTCCTCCTTGCTTTCGGTCGCAAAAATGTGACATGTCGCGATATCGCGATGCTTTTTCCTTGCTGCCCTTTTTCCTTGCTTTCGGTTGCAAAAATGCGACATGTCGCGATATCACGACACTTTTTCCTTCTGCTCTTTCTCCTTGTTGTCGATCGCGAAAATGCGACATGTCGCGATATCGCGACACTTTCTCTTTCTTGCGCTTTCTCCTCGCTGTCGATCGTGAAAATGCGACATGTCGCGATATCGCGACACTTTTCTTTCTTGCTCCCTCTTGTCGCTTTGAGCCATGAAAATGCGACATGTCGCGATATCGTGACGCTTTTTCCTTCGCTTTCGGCCGCAAAAATGCGACATGTCGCGATATCGCGACACTTTTCTTTCTTGCTCCCTCTTGTCGCTTTGAGCCGCGAAAATGCAACATGTCGCGATATCATGACACTTTTCTTTCTTGCGGTGAAGCTATCTTCTTTGGCCTGTTTGGCAGTGAAGCTTTTCCTTCTTCATCTTGTGTACAAGGGGGTGGCATTGAAAGCCAAAATTGCTGCAACACTTACAAATACTTTCAAAGCAACAAAAAGAAATACTTTTGCAAAAGGAAAGACTATACAAAATTTTGATTTTATTTTTATTTTTTCTACCCCTTGTGCAATGTGACAAAATTGTCAATAGGGACAATGTGTTGAAGACATGAAGCACTTTGAGAACCACAAAATCTCCTGGTTTTATTTTACAAAAAAATTAACCAAAGAAAAAAAACAAAATTTTGATTGCTAAACAAAACTTGAAATGCATAACAGAAAAAAAAATTCCTTCCTCTTTTTCTTTCTTTTCTTCATCATTTTTTCATTTTTTTTTTTATATGTATATGGAAAACATGATATAAAATCAATTAGAGTATGGAAAACTACAAATCCCTTCTCATTCAATTTAGAAACAAAGGTTTTAAAATTTTAGAAATTAATGAGTTTTATTTTGAAATATAGTAATGTTTGTTTTAGCTAAGTCATAAGATATGATTACACAGATTTTGTCACAGCCATTTGTCTCATCATATTTTTGCCCATGTGTGTGTTTGTGCATTCTTTTTGGATTTCTAAATCTTTCAGAACTTTACCATATCTGAGCAAAGTAGCCAAGCCTAATATGTGATTTCACTCTTTAAAAAAATTCACCATTCTATAGGGCTCCACTACCAATAAGGCGTCTATAGCCTCGGTGGAGTTGCTTCTAATCCCATCTTAGTTTTACCCTAATGCCAGTTAAGCATCTATAGCCCCGGTATAGGTTTTCCAAGATATCTCAAGCAGTGACTCAATTTTACTTTATTTTTTATTTTTCTTTCTCGTGAGAGAAGTGTTTGGTTATATTAGTAAATTGTGCAATAAGTATGCCTGAGTTGAGGATTAGTTTCTGGCTATAAAATATGAGTGTAATAATTTTTGGGTCAACTACTCTCTCAAATATAACTCAATTCTTTGGACCTTTGAAGTCACTTTAAATATCATTTGTAATGTGAGGCTTGACATGATGTTTCAATCAGCTTTGTTTTCTGTTTGTTTTATCTCATATCAAACAACTATTGCATAAACACTCATTTTTGACAGAATTGTAAAGCTCATCAACATCTAAAATAAATTCCATTTTTTTGTTTATTATTTTTGGTGGAATCAACAATTAGATATACTCATCAAACTAAAATATCATGTATATAGTAAACTCAAAATTATTCAAGAACAAAAGGGAAGCTTTAACTAATAAACAAAATACACCACTCTGTTTTTGGATTTTTGTTTTCTATATTTTTTTTAAATACACTTTCAACAGGGATTATACATTTTGAGGTGTTGGCCATTAATAGGGATAGCCATTATTTCTCCCTACAAATTTTGTAGCTTGTAAGTATTCTGACTAATAACATGGGCAATTTGGTATGGGCCAATACATTTAGGTTCAAACTTACCCTTTTTGCCATGCTTATCATTTTTAGGATCCCAAGAGATGACTATATCTCCTTGAGAAAAATGAGTACCTTTGGCTTTCTTATTAAACAAATTTATAGTTCTCTGGGTTTGTTCCATCATTCTATTTAGGGTCTCTCTTCTTTGTTCTTCTAGCAAGACAATTTGATCAAGCCTTCTTTGAATGGGATCAATGTTTTCATGATCTTGCAATAAAAGGGAAAGTGTCATTTTTTCTAGTTTTGGGGGCAATAGGGATTTTTCTCCATAAACCATCTCATAGGGGGTTCTTCTTGTATTGCTTTTAATAGACAGCCTATCAGCCCATAAAGAAAATTTAAGTTCATTGTCTCACCCCCTTTTGTTTTTGCCTAATGACATTTTTATTCTTGTTATTACATTTTTATTTGATGACTTGGCTAGACCATTTCCTTAGGGATAATAATTAGCAGAATGAGATAATTCAATTTCATATTTAGCACAAAATTCTACCATTTCATATGACACAAAATATTGAGCATTATCAGTTACAAGCTTTTTAGGAACTCCATACCTGGTCAAGATATTTTCTTCTATGAATCTGATGACTGTAGTAGATGTAGATATTCTCAAAGGTGTAGCTTCCACCCACTTGGTGAAGTAATCTTTTGTAGTTATGATCCACTTATGTTGTCCAGATGAATTAGGCTTGATCTCTCCAATCAGGTCAATACCCCATTGAGCAAAAGGTGCTTCAATGATTACTGGCTTGAGGGGCATGTCTGGTAGATGTTTTTTTCCTGTAAAAACTTGGTAGTTATGACAATTCCTTACATATTTATATACGTCCTTAAAAAGGGATGGCCAATAATATCTTGCTCTCATAATTTTATTAGTTATAGCCCTTGGGGAAAAATGTCCCCTATAGAAACCATTATGAAATTCATTAATTATTTTTGGGACTTCTCTTTCATATAAGCAAACTAATAATACTCCATCAGGATGTTTCTAATATAATACTCCATTTTGTATATAATACTTTTGAGCTTGAAGTTTGACTAACCTCATTCTGTTTATTTACATGTTTTTAAGGAATGACAGAGTTTGTAGATAGGACAAAATTTCTTCATACCATTTACATTCTTCATTTTTTATTCTTCTGTCATCATATGTCTGATCTATGGTAAGAATATTTTTAGATTCTGCTTCTTCTTTTTTAGCCAACAATTTAGCTAAACCCTACCCTTCAATTGTTTTAACTATTTTGAATTCAACATCATATTGCAAAATTTTTACCATCCATCTTGCTAGTCTTCCCAATGGCTCCGATTGAGAAAAGATATATTTTATTGCTATAAAGGGAATACAGTAGTAAACTTTGTTTTAGCCTAATATATCTTTAAAGTGTTCCAAATATTGGATGACTGCATAGTCATGTTTTTCCAGTAGTGTGTATTTAAGATTCACTCCTTTTAGTCCTAAGCTCATAAAGGCTATTGGCCTTTCATTATTTTCATTATTTTTTTATGAAAGGACTGCAGCAATAGAATGTTCATATGCATACGAATAGATATTAAAATCCTTTACATAATCAGGGCAACTTAAAGCTGGAGTGGTTGATATGGCTTCTTTGATCTTGTTAAATGTTTCCATATTTTCTAGTTTCCATTTAATTTCTCCAATTATTTTTACCATATCATTTATAGGTTTGGTCATTTCTACAAAATTTGGGACAAATATTCTGATAAAATTTATTTTTCCAAAGAATGACCTTACTCCTTTTAGATTCTTGGGTGGGGAAATTTTATATATGGCTTATATCTTTTTTTAATAAATGCTTATTCCTTTTTCTCAAACTATATGACCTAGCAATTTTCCTTGTGTAGTTCCAAATATGCATTTTTTTGGATTTAGAGAAATTCCAAATTTCTTGCATCGGGCAAAAACTACAGTCAAATGTTCTAAATGAGCTTCTGGATTTTTAGAAAAAACTATAATATCATCTAAGTACACTACTACAATTTTAAACATTAGTCATTTTAAATAAAAGTCCATCTCTCTTTGGAAAGTAGCACATGCATTCATCAATCCAAAAGGTATTCTTAAATATTCGAATGTGCCCCAGGGTGTGGTGAATGTTGCCTTGTGTCTATCTTTAGTATTTATCAGAATTTTTTTGTAGCCTAAAAATCCATCTAATAGGGATAATGTTGAGAAGCAACACACCCCCACTGAAAAATGAATTTCCATCCTTTGAAAACTTTGAGCTTTCATTTTGCAGTAAGGACCCTCTTGATATTTTTCAGGTTTTAATTTCAAATTTGCTTGCCTCCTTTTTCAAGTTGTGCTTTTATTTGCATCCGGCTTTGATTTATTCCGGAGTTCATTTTTCACATGTTAGAATCATTGCTGATTAAAGGAAATCTTTCACCAGTATGAAAAAATGCAGATTCCAGATAGATAAATTCATTGAAAATCAAAACTTTCTATTTTTGGCAAAGTAGCGAAATCGCGCCACTTCCATTTTTGGAAATGTCGCGAAATCGCGACAGGTTTCGAAAAATCCGCCAAGTCGAGAAAACGTAGCGATATCGCGACACTTCCATTTTTGGAAATGTCGCGATATCGTGACACTTCCATTTTTTGGAAATGTCGCGATATCGCGACACTTCCATTTTTGGAAATGTCGCGATATCGCGACACTTCCATTTTTGGAAATGTCGCGATATCGCGACACTTCCATTTTTGGAAATGTCGCGATATCGCGACACTTCCATTTTTGGAAATGTCGCGATATCGCGACACTTCCATTTTTGGAAATGTCGCGATATCGCGACGATTTTGGAGAGAGAAAGCATGTGCGTACGGAACGTCGCGAAATCGTGACACTTCCATTTTTGGAAGGGTCATGAAATCGTGACACTTTCCATTTTTGGAAGGTGTCGCGAAATCGCGACAGGCCTGGAGAGAGAAAGCATGTGCGTACGAAACGTCGCAAAATCGCGACGTGTCGCAAAATCGTGACATGTCACGAAATCGTGGCAGAAGGAAGCAAAAAATGACTAAGGCACAGAAAGGTCGCGATTTCGCGACATGTCGCGAAATTGCGACATGTTGCATTTTTGCGACTACGAGGAAGAAAAAAAGACTAAGGCATGAGGGAGGTCGCGATTTCGCGACATATCACATTTTCACGGCACGTGAAGGAGAAAAGGCACAAAGGCGCTGAAAGGGTAGCGATTTCGCAACACATCACGAAATCGCGATGTAGCGAAATCACGACGTTTTTTGCAGGGGGAGGCCAGGGCGTACGGACTGTCGTGATTTCGCGACATGTTGTGAAATCATGACAGGTCCAGGTCAAAGCAAAGGAAGCAGAAGCGAGCAAGAGGAATTAAATAAAAAATCCCTAAGGCATGAAAAGCGTCGTGAAATCGAGACATGTCACGAAATCGTGACATGTCGCAGTTTTGTGGCAGCAGGAGATGAGAAAAGTCTAAGGCATTAAAATGTCGCAAAATCACGATGATTTGGAGGAAAAAGAACAAGGCAAAGGAGTGTCGTGAAATCACGACGCAATTGACAGAAGGCAACCAAGAAAGGGGGGATGTCACGATTTCGTGACATGTCGCGATTTCGCGGCTGGAAGGAGCGAAAAGTTGCACGGCACAGGAGATGTCACGATTTCACGACATGTCGCTAAATCGCGACATGTCGCGGTTTTGCGACTGGAAAGACAGAAGAACCGCCAAGGCAAGGAAGGGTCGTGATTTTGTGACATGTCGTGAAATTGTGACATGTCACATTTTTGCGGCTCACAGGGCAGAAAGAAGTGCAAGGAAGGTAGGTGTCGCGAAATCGTGACACAGTCGGAGCCAATTGCTGAAGCATGAAGATGGGTCACGATTTCGCGACATGTCGTGAAATCGCGACATGTCGTGAAATCGTGACATGTCACGTTTTCACGGCCATGTTGGACAAAAGAGTTGCATGGCGCTGGGATGTCGCGATATCGTGACATATCGTGAAATCGCGACATGTCGCATTTTCGCGACCTTGACAGGAAAGCAGCACAAAGTGGAAAACAGCTGGAAATGGACACGTGTCACAATTTTGCGACACATGTCAAGACAAAGCAAGCCACATATCAGATGATTAGAGCCGCATGCAAATGAACTTTAGGGCTTCATTTTAATAATTAAAGTTTTGATTTAATATTTTTAAAGTACTAATCCATCTTTTGTTCTTTCATGCAGGAAGCCATCTGGCACTTACATGATAACGGAGAAATGGCCATAAAAGCAAAGATAAGTGCAAATTAACCAAAGACAACCATATAGAAATGAAAGATGCCAAAAATTGCTGTTTCATCCAAATTTTACAGATCTGGCCGCAAAGAGACTTTACGGTGATTAAGCAGCTGCCCATTTAATGGAATATGTGGAATATGTCAAGAATTGGCCGAAAAGTGAAAATATCTACACACAGTTATCGAAATTTGTCGGTGAATGCATTTAATGATAATTTATGGCAGAATTAATAGCTTGCAGAGATTTTCAACTCAGGGATGGCTCTACGGAGATGAAATGTCAGAGAAGTGGTGACTCATCCAAATTTTCGAGGGAATTAATGAGGGCATTTACTCACAGTTGCGGGTGAATGCAAGTGGCATTCAAATTCTATTTTCTCCATTTATGGCAAGTGACTGCACTGATTTGCAGAATGGTTAAGTTTTATCCAAACTTTGTTTTAAAAGGACTTATATTGTAAAACCCGGTTACTAGGGTTTAAGATGATAAGATTTACGGTTTGAGAAGAAGATATTTCTAAAAGATCAGGGTTTGTCCTGAGTCTATAAATACTTCTTCTCAATGTAATCGCAGGAGGCGGAGACTTAGAAATAAAAGGCTATTGAAGCAATTTCTTGCAAAGATTGTTAAATACTTTATTTCTGGACTTGGAGTTGATGTGCTTTTGTTTTCTGTGATAGCATGGCCAAGAGCCTAATCTTTTGCAGATTGTGATAAGTTCATCTTCTTTTGTTATCCGTTTCATTAAAGTTTATTAAATATATGCTATGAATCTGTGTTATCAAGATTAAATATGTTGTTAGGCTTCATTTGTTCTATTGTATGCTAGGGAAAATCACCGATTTAAGGTTCAAGTTTGTTCTAATTGCTCTGTCCTCACTATGTGAGCTATGCTGCTGGTGAGAAATACCAATTTTAACGGACTTCCCTTTTGTTTATGATTTTCTTTCAGATCTGTTCCATCTCTGCCTTATGCTCTTAGTAGAAAGTGATCTTAGAAAGTTGGACACTTTCTTCTTTGATTTGTTCTGTTGTGAAGCTGATAGTATAAATAAAATTGGTAGTTTTGTTTTACAGCTAAGTTTGATAAACTTCTCTTTCTGCCCTACCCTACTCTCTTTGTTTTACCGTGAAATGATCCATTTTTATTTTCTTTTAAATTTGTCATTTATTTAAATCTGTTGACCCATAAGAGCTAGATCAAAGAATTAATTTTAAATTTGATTGTCAACAAGTGACAAATTCTAGACATTACTGAACAAGTTCAGAGCCCGTTGTAAGGTAACAGACAGTCCATATTGAAAACTATTCCAGAAGCGGAAAAGAGTGAATAGACATTCGACCCAACTCTATAACTCGCACCTTGGATAACCAGCTAGATCCTAAAGTGAGTGGGATTTATCCCGTATAAGTGTTATCAGAGTTTCATGCTCATTCTTCGTAGGGTGTGTATAAAAGTCGGACCAACATTTAAAAATGGCGCTAGAAGGAGGGCCTGAACTTACGTTCTTAGTGCGCTTGAGTTGAGAAATCTGACTGTATGTGGTACTTGAAAAATGTTGTATTTTATCCAAAGTCTGGTAGCCAATTTTCCCTCCTCCTCTGCCTTTAAAATTTTGTTGTTTGAATTTTTGCCTGAACAGCGAAACTTAACACCAACATTTAAAAGGCCCACTGAAATCCGGTCAGTATTGTAAGTTGTCAGTACAATATTTTAAAATTGCCAAAAAAGAAGACCTCAAGTTCAGTACTTTGTTAAGGATTGTAAGTTTGTAAGTGCTTGTGAAAAGCTGGATTCTACATACAGGGTAACAAGGTCCCACCCCAGAGCTGGAGAGCTCCTTGTGCCTGAATTAGAAACTCCGAGAAGAAGTAGCCTCGGAAGGGCCAAGTCTCTGTCGAAACAGCTTTATCACCGCCGATAGTTACTCCAACCACGACTCAGAATATCACCGTCAACCAAGTAGTAATGGCAAATTGGTTGGGTTCCACTACTTTGAATATTCCGGGTATAGCCCATGACCTGCCCGTAAATCCGAAAAGATATCTCCCCGGATATAAACATGATGGGACAAGGACCGCATAAGAACATTTGGTTGCATTCAAGAATGCTTTGAAATTATTAAATGTACAGACATGAAGATGTTGCCTGCAGATTGTTCTCGTTCACTCTCCAAGAGGGAGCTTATGACCGGTTTCTAAACCTCACTAATGATTCTGTCACCGACTAGAATGACTTAGAAAAAGTTTTTGTGTCACGGTTCGGGGAAGTGATAGATCCTAGTATATTGTACCAGCAGTTTTTTGGTATCAAAAGAGAATTAAGTGAATCTATCAGATCTTATAATGTTAGATTCCAAAAAGCTTATGGTAGACTTACTGGGTATTATGTACCGAATGCAAACCTGGCATTAGAGATCTTTAGAAACTCTCTGGATCCAATGACCTCTATCTTCTTGAAGAGAGATCCCACTGTTACTAATTTGACAGAGGCTTATAAAGAAGCTTTGATTCTGGAAAGACAGTTGGGACCCTAACCTTTGAATGCTCGACAAATTCCTCCGGTTACACAAGCTGCCCTCGTGTTCAATCCCATACCACATCGAATGATGTTGCTAGTTTGTCGGGACTCTACCATCAGCAAATCCATTGGTTGTAGCACCTATTGAGAATGTACAGAACCCAGGAAAAGAGGTTGACAATGCAAGAGTTGAAGAAGTCTCAAAGATAGTTCAAAAGTTGGCCAATGATTTTTTGAGTTTTAAAAGGCAAGTTTCTACTGGGGACAACTCAAACAGGTATTCATATCAACCAAACAGATTCAACCGGCCCCCATATGAACCTAATAAAGATTACAAAGGTAAAGGCCATGATGTGAATATTTGCGATTTAGCTCTGCCTAACTGGTGCAGAATACATGCCACTTCCCAACATGGGGAGTTAGATTGTTTGGAATTTTGTAATGCATTTGAAGCTTTGTCTGGGGATTTGATCTCTCCTAAAAATCAAAGAACTGCTGATGGCCCAAGTTCATCCAGCCACAGTGCAGCTATGGTCTTGGATTCTTTCACTTTCTCGGATGAATCTGAGAATGTAGTTGAAATGCCTATGGATGAGGTGCAGGCTTTCCAATAGTACAGAAGAGATAACTACAACCTGAGAAACAAGAATCCGGAGCCTAATACTACATCAACCCCTCCGAACAACTCTCACAATGTTCCCCCAGATCCCTCTCCAAGCAACAATCCATCTCCACCCAAGGGAGGAAATCTGAGGGGACCAGATGCTTTTGTCCCTCCACTTAACAAGGGATATAACATAGTGGAGGATATGAAAAATATCAAGGCCAACATTACTCTACATGAGTTGGCCCAAATTTCAGAGCAGAGGGACAACCTGATAAAAACATACTCTGGCCCTACTACTAAACCTGTGGACAAAGGAAAGAAGATGGCAAACGCCAATGTAGCCATGTACAAAGAGAAAACTGAAGTTCCCCCCTTTTTACTGACTGTTCGTATTTTTGGGAAGAACTTACACAATTGTTTGGTAGATTCGGGTGCATCTGCTAATGTTATGCCTTTGGCCATTTGTCAAAAATTGGGTCTGACCCCAATGAAATCTGAAAGGAGAGTTGTCCAATTGGACAAATCAGAGGTTAAAGTAGTGGGAGAACTTCAAAATATTCATATCTAATTAGCATCTGAGCCAAGGGCTCAACATAAAATTGAAATCCAGGTTGTGGATATTCCCGTGGGATATGGGATGCTTTTGAGCAAGGATTGGTCGAGGTCTCTGAACGGATACTTGGCAACAGATTTTTCACACATGTGGTTGCCGTGGAAAGGAGTGGCAAATCAATTACGGGTTGAAAGAGAACCCAAGTACAAGCATACAATTACTGAGTACAATGCAGAGAATGAAACTGTAAATATTACGGAGGTAGATATTGGAGTTTACAATTTAACAACGAGGCAAAATGATAAGTTTAATAAAGCCCATCCTGTTCATAGTAATGAAGTCTGGACACTTCATGTGGATGGGGCTAGATCTAAACAGGGTTCTGGAACAGGGGCAGTCCTTAAAGGGCCTGAAAGTCAGACATATTTTATGTCTTACCGCCTACAGTTCCCTTGTACAAATAATTTAGCAGAGTATGAGGCTCTGGTATTAGGTTTGAAATTTGCTTTGGACAAAGGAGCAAGAAATATTCAAGTTTTTACTGATTCGAAATTGGTGGCAAATCAAGTCAAGGGTAAATTCCAGTGTAAAGCATCTTATTTAAAAGGATACAAACATCGGGCTTGGGATCTTGTAGAAGACTTTGATGCTTTTAATCTGACACACATACCCAGAGAGCAGAATTCACATGCAGATGTCTTGGCTTCTTCAGTCGCAAGTTTAAAACCACTGGAAGAATTTAAATGGAACAAGTTTTCAATTGAGTTAGTCCCTTGTCCTTCAGTCCCAAACAATATAGATAATTTTCAGGTTTTCTCTGATGATCAACAGATTGTAAACTTTTTGCAAAGTACTAACACATTTTAAAATGCTATAATCGATGAGGGCCAAAGGGATACCCTGCTAGAATAGTTAGATGATGATAGGGGAATAATGAGGTTGAAAGACAACAGAATTCCAAAAGGGATGGTGGAGCTGGAGCGGCTCTTTGATGTTGAAAAAATCAAGCAAAAGGTGAATTCTAAGGATTATGTGGGTGCCACAGACAACGAGATTGAAAACCTGAACATAGGGACTGAAGAAGATCCCAGGCACATCAATTTGGCTAAGAACTGTGATCCAAAAATAAAAAGAAGTATGATTGATTTTCTTCACAGGTCCAAGGATGTCATGGCCTGGTCATACAAAGACTTAAAGGTATTTGATCCTAAATTTTACACTCATATTATACCTTTAAAAGAATTATGCAAACCTTTCCGACAAAAACAGAGGCATGTCAATGCTCTGTTAGAGCCCCTCATCCAGAAAGAGGTAGAAAAACTATTGAGTGCCGCCATTATTTTTCCCATCAGGCATTCTACTTGGGTGGCCAATCTGGTGCCGATCAGAAAGAAAAATGGAGAGATCCGCCTATGTGTGGATTTTAGAAATTTGAACAAGGCATCTGAGAAAGATAATTATCCGCTGCCTTCTATGGATGAGGTGTTACAGATTGTCAATGGTTCGGAGATGATGTCTTTCCTGGATGGTTTCTCAGGATATAATCAGATATTGGTTGAGAAGGAAGACAGAATGAAAACTGCTTTCACAACTAAGTGGGGAACTTTTGCTTACAAGAGGATGCCATTTGGATTAATAAATGTCGGAGCTACATTTCAACGAGTAATGGATCATGCTTTCAAGGGCCTTATGGGTAAATGTATTGTTGTTTACATGGATGATTTAACAGTCTTCTCTAAATCTCGGTTTGACCATGTAAAACACTTGGAGTCTGTGTTTAACAAATGCAAGGAGTTCGGTATTTCTTTGAATCCGAAAAAGTGCATTTTTGGTGTAACAGAAGGAAAGCTCCTTGGGCACTTGGTCACAAAATATGGCATCTCCATGGATCCGAACAGAGTTGAAGCCATATCCAGCATACCATTTCCCAACTCCAAGAAATATTTGAGGTCCTTCTTTGGAAAAATTAACTTTGTCAGGAAGTTCATCTTCGATTTTGCAGAGATAGTCAAGCCAATGAATGACATGTTAAAGCAAACTACTCAGATTGTCTGGACCATAGAAGCTAAAACAGCCTTCCAAGAAATCAAGACCGCCATCAAACAAGCACTAGTTCTGGTAAGCCCAGACTTCAGTGCAGATTTTTATTTGTACACCTTTTCTTCTGAACACACACTTGCTGCAGTTTTGACCCAACGGAGAGAAACTGGGGAACATCCAATTGCTTTCAAGAGTACCAATTTAAAAGGGGCTGAGCTGAAATATTCTCGTTTAGACAAACAAGCTTATGCCTTGGTGAGAGCAGTTAAGCAGTTCAGACACTACATACTAAGAAGCAGGATTCATGCTATAGTTCCAGACCCAGTTGTTAAATACCTATTAAGTCAGAATGAGTTGGGTGAACTAAGAGGTAATTGGGTTACAAGGCTGCAAGAGTATGACTTAGAGATTCGGCCTGCAAAATTGATCAGAGGACTTGGTTTGTCCCGACACATTGTCGAAATACCTGTACGGGAGGAAGTTAATCAGTTAAGTTATGAATCTGATGTCTGGTATGGAGATATTATTCATCTGCTGCAATTTGGAGTCTGCCCGTCTCACTTGAATAGAACCCAAAGGAGAGCATTAAAACTGAAAGCTGCTCATTATCTCCTCAAAGCAGGTAATTTGTTCAGAGAAAATTATGTTGGCATTTTCTTAAGATGCATTTCTCAGAGTGAAGTCAGTGAAGTCATGTCCAGTTTTCATGAAAATTTAGGGGCAGGGCATTCATCAGGATCTGCTATTGCACATAAAATATTGAGAGCAGGCTATTACTGGCCTACACTATTTAAAGATGCCCATCAGCATGTAAGAACCTGCCATCAGTGCCAAAATTTTGCAGCCAAAGAGGCCAATCGGGCTCTACCATTGCAACTTGTTGTAATAAATAAACCTTTCATGCAATGGGGACTTGATTTTGTGGGAGTGATTAATCCAAATTCTTCAACAGGGCATAAGTACGTTCTAACAGCTACCGATTACTGCACAAGATGGGTCGAAGCAACAACCACCACAAGAAGTACAGCTCATGAAGTGATAGAATTTCTAGAGTCAAATGTCATAACTAGGTTTGGGGTTCCTCTGAATTTGGTGTGTGATAATGGGTCAGCCTTCCAATCATTGGATTTTGCGAGAATGGGCATACCGGATGGGGATAGTTATCGATTTTCATCCAACTATTATCCCCAAGGCAATGGACTGGTCGAGTCCACAAACAAGAATTTAATGAATGCCATTAAGAAATGTAGCAGACAAACCCAGGCAGTGGCATACATTATTGAAATATACACTTTGGGCTGACCGGATAAAATATAAAGTGGCTCTTAAAACTTCTCCTTTTGCCTCGTTGTATGGTACCCAGCCAATTGTTCCCATCTCTCTAAAATTACCTACTTACCAATTTGTCTTAGACTATTTTGAGGATCAAGCAGATGCAGAGGCTCGTGTTTTGGATCTAACTAATTTGTAGGATGAAAGACTCCAAGCCCTGGAACACTTCAGTTGGCACCAAGAAACCTTCAAATGCTGGTTCGACAAGAGGGCCAAAGTGAAAGCTTTCAGACTGGCAGACCTGGTGCTTCTATGGGACAAGGCCCATGAAAAGAAGGGTAAGCATACAAAGTTGTAGCCACTGTGGATAGGCCCGTACCAGATTGCTGAGATTCTAGGTAATAATGCATTCCGTTTACAAGACCTTGATGGTAATTTTTTGGACCTCCTTGTTAATGGTCAATACTTAAAACATTATTTCTCAGTTGTTTCGTCCAATGTATCATTTGAATGAGTCACAAAGAAGTTGTAACATGTGTATACATTGTAAATAGCTCTGCAATTTTATTTTATCTTTAGTTTTATTTTAAATGTCTGTGCAGTGTTGCTTTATTTTAGTTTTATTTTTTTAATTGTCTGTGCAGTTTTATCTTGTTTGTTGTTTAAGGTCTGTACACTCTGTGTCCTTCAATTTCAGGTCTGTACATTTATGTATTTTATTTCCTTTGTTGTCTGTGCAGTTTTAGTTTATTTTAAAGTTCTGTATTTTATTTCCTTTGTAAATAATCCTGCAGTTTTTTTTTCCTTTGCTGCCTGTACAGTTGTATTTTATCTTATTTAATTTTGTTTTATTTTTTTGGTAAGTAGTGTTTGTATTTACAGTGGGTTTTAACAAGGATCCCAAAACCTGATTACATAAGCAATGGGCCTAGGGCATCAATCCCTTGAAACTGAACACCAAAACAGAAATCCCGCCCAGCGGTAACAGTAAGCATGAAACAATCCCTCTCAGCGAGAAACAAACAAATAAGAAAGAAAGTAGTTTTGGAGATCCCGCCTAGCGGGGAGTAGCCAAAAACCACCATCGAGAAGATCCCGCCCAGCAGGAAGCAAAGAAAAATCATTACAATAAAATCCCGCCTCGTGGGAAGCAGTAAAAACCACCACAAACAGTCCCGCCTAGCGGGAAGCAACAGGGAAATCCCGCCATCCGGGAATCCAGCAGAAAATAAAGGATCTCACCTCGCGGGAAAACCGGCGGATTTTGCGGATCCCGCCCTATGGAGAAACCATCCCGCCCATCGGGAAAACATATCGTTCAGCGAGAGCCATCCTGCAGGAAGTCGACAGCCAGCACAGAGAGGATCCAGCCCATCGGGAAGCGACCAGAGAGCTGCACCATGATGAACCCGCCCCGAGAAAAAAGAAGAGGATCCCGTCCCGGCAAAACAAAAAGAACAGGGGTAAGGGACCGAGGATCTAGGGACTAGGAATCTCGAGCAGGAAGAGGAACCGATCACGGGGATGGGATCCTTAGGAACCAAAATAGTGGGAAGGCGTCCAAACCCTAAACCATCACCTCCACCGCACCGAGAAACACAGGGGACCAGATCCATGCGAATAACCTGTAAAAAACCCCAAGGGGAAGCCTGAGGGAAAAAGGGAAGGGATCCCCAACCAAACAGGGATCCCTGGGAAGCACCAGTCCGAAAAAACAACCAAGGAAACCCTAGCCGGCCGGGAGGGGCGCAGATAGTGGAGAAGGATCTCCCCCTAGGAGATCATCTGCAAACAACCACTCCCCGGGAGGGATGACCTGGGTTGAGCCAAGGACTGGGCAGGAACCAAGAGCCATGGGAGGGGGAGCAGGGGAGGGACCAAAGCCCTCCCCTCTCTACTTTCTTCCCTCCCCGAGGTTCAATTTTATTTTATTTTGAAGTCTGTGCAGTTCAGTTTTATTTTGTTTTATTTAATTTTGTTCTTAAAGGCCTGTGTCTATCCTTGGAAGTCTGTACAAAATTCTTTAGCTTTTAGAATTTTGTTCTTTAACCTTTGCCTGAGCATCAATGAAAAAGTCAGCCTTCTAAAAATTGTTTTATTCTGAGTCCCGAATCCAGTGTTCATTATCATAATTGTGAGATAGTCTGTTTGAACTGAACAGTGGAACTATTTTTTTAGTTAGAACAACAGTGGAAGGATGATTGGATTTTATGTCTTGCTTGCCATAGTTGTTTTAATTATAAATAAACTGCTATCTTTGTTTGGCTGGAGAAACTCCCAAGGAATCCAAGAAAAGTTGGTTATAAGAGGGGACTATGATTCATGTAATTATTTGAGTATCCATAGGGGCTATCAGTGCCCAGGCTGAAGTAGTTCCAGATTGATGAAATATTAAAAGAAAATTGTTATTCCTTTTAAGGCTTTTCAGATGTTGATGTATTTCAAAAGAAAGAGATGAAATTTGATCAGGCAACATGAAATTGGCACTCTGTTATTTCCAATATATATATAAAAAAAAAATATAAAAAGAAAAAAAAAGAGTTATATCATGAAAGAGGTAGCCAAGACTTCAAAAGATGTTTTTATTCTACCAAGTTGTAGATTCTACCTTATAGTTGTAAATTTGGGTCATGTAAATCTAAAGGGTAACTCTGTCGGGGCTGTGAAAGGCTAAACTAGTAAACAGAGCTCTACTCGGTTTCCCCTTTTTACAATCTAGAAAAGCTGATCAATCCAGAGTTCAACATTCGAAGGCCCAGTCATTCTTGAAGAAAGTTTTATACGCTTGTAATTGCACATCAGAAATCTTCTTTAAATGATTTAGCCTAGTATGTCCTTGGGAAATTTTAACAACTATCAGTTAGTAGTCAATTTATTTTGAAGAATATCTGTGGCAAGGCAAGATACATGGTCTATGTTGTTTTGAAACTAGAGTCCTGGGTTCTAAAATAATGCTACTATTTTACCCGCAGATACTGAAAAATGAATTTCCATCCTTTGAAAACTTTGAGCTTTATTTTTGCAGTAAGGACCCTCTTGATATTTTTCAGGTTTTAATTTTAAATTTGCTTGCCTCCTTTTTCAAGTTGGTGCTTTTATTTGCATCTGGCTTTGATTTATTCCAGAGTTCATTTTTCACATGTTAGAATCATTCTTGATTAAAGGAAATCTTTCACCAGTATGAAAAAATGCAGATTCCAGATAGATAAATTCATTGAAAATCAAAACTTTCCATTTTTGGCAAAGTAGTGAAATCGCAACACTTCCATTTTTTGGAAATGTCGCGAAATCGCGACAAGTTTCAAAAAAATCTGCCAAGTTAGAGAAACGTAGCGAAATCGTGACACTTCCATTTTTGGAAATGTCACGAAATCGCTACAGTTTTGGAGAGAGAAAGCATATGCGTACGGAACATCGCGAAATCATGACACTTCCATTTTTGGAAGGGTCACGAAATCGTGACACTTTCCATTTTTGGAAGGTGTCGCGAAATCGCGACGGGCCTAGAGAGAGAAAGCATGTGCGTACGGAACGTCGCAAAATCGCGACGTGTCGCGAAATCGCGACATGTCACGAAATCGTGGCAGAAGGAAGCAAAAAATGACTAAGGCACAGAAAGGTCACGATTTCGTGACATGTCGCGAAATTGCGACATGTTGCATTTTCGCGACTGCGGGGAAGAAAAAAATACTAAGGCATGAGGGGGGTCACGATTTCGTGACATGTCGCATTTTCACGGCACGTGAAGGAGAAAAGGCACAAAGGCGCTGAAAGGGTAGCAATTTCGTGACACATCACGAAATCGTGATGTTTTTTGCAGGGGGAGCCCAGGGCGTACGGACTGTCGCGATTTCGCGACATGTCGCGAAATCGTGACGAGGTCCAGGTCGAAGCAAAGGAAGCAGAAGCGAGCAAGAGGAATTAAATGAAAAATGCCTAAGGCATGAAAAGCGTCACGAAATCGTGACATGTCATAGTTTCGCGACAGCAGGAGATGAGAAAAGTCTAAAGCATTAAAATGTCGCGAAATCGCGACGTCGCAAAATCGCGACGATTTGGAGAAAAAAGAACAAGGCAAAGGAGTGTCACGAAATCGCGACGTTGCGACGTCGCGATTTTGCGACGTCGCAAAATCGTGACGATTTGGAGGAAAAAGAACAAGGCAAAAGTCGCAAAATCGTGACGATTTGGAGGAAAAAGAACAAGGCAAAGGAGTGTCACGAAATCGCGACGTTGCGATTTCGCGATGTCACGAAATCGCGACGCAATTGACAAAAGGCAACCAAGAAAGGGGGGATGTCACTATTTTGCGACATGTCGCGAAATCGTGACATGTCACGATTTCACGGCTGGAAGGAGCAAAAAGTTGCATGGCACAGGAGATGTCGCTATTTCACGACATGTCACGGTTTCGCGAGTGGAAAGACAGAAGAACCGCCAAGGCAAAGAAGGGTCGCGATTTTGCGACATGTCGCGAAATCGTGACATGTCGCATTTTCGTGACTCACGGGGCAAAAAGAAGTGCAAGGAAGGTAGGTGTCACGAAATCGCGACACAGTCGGAGCCAGTTGCTAAAGCATGAAGATGGGTCGCGATTTCGCGACATGTCGCAAAATCGTGACATGTCGCATTTTTGCGGCCATGTTGTACAAAAGAGTTGCACGACGCTGGGATGTCGCGATATCGCGACATGTCGCATTTTCGTGACCTTGACAGGAAAGCAGCATAGAGTGGAAAATAGCTGGAAATAGACACATGTCACGATTTTGTGACACGTGTCAAGACAAAGCAAGCCACATATCAGATGATTAGAGCCGCATGCAAATGAACTTTAGGGCTTCATTTTAATAATTAAAGTTTTGATTTAATATTTTTAAAGTACTAATCCATCTTTTGTTCTTTCATGCAGGAAGCCATCTGGCACTTACATGATAACGGAGAAATGGCCATAAAAGCAAAGATAAGTGCAAATTAACCAAAGACAGCCATATAGAAATGAAATATGTCAGAAATTGCTGTTTCATCCAAATTTTATAGATCTGGCCGCAAAGAGACTTTACGGTGATTAAGCAGCTGCCCATTTAATGGAATATGTGGAATATGTCGAGAATTGGCCGAAAAGTGAAAATATCTACACACAGTTATTGGAATTTGCCGGTGAATGCATTTAATGATAATTTATGGTAGAATTAATAGCTTGTAGAGATTTTCAACTCAGGGATGGCTTTGTAGAGATGAAATGTCAGGAAAGTGGTGACTCATCCAAATTTCTGAGGGAATTAATGAGGGCATTTACTCACAGTTGCGGGTGAATGCAAGTGGCATTCGAATTCTGTTTTCTCCATTTATGGCAAGTGACTGCACTGATTTGCAGAATGGTTAAGTTTTATCCGAACTTTGTTTTAAAAGGACTTATATTGTAAAACCTGGTTACTAGGGTTTACAATATAAGTCCTTTTAAGATGATAAGATTTACTAGGGTTTAAGATGATAAGATTTACGGTTTGAGAAGAATATATTTCTAAAATATCAGGGTTTGTCCTGAGTCTAAAAATACTTCTTCTCAATGTAATCGCAGGAGGCGGAGACTTAGAAATAAAAGGCTATTAAAGCAATTTCTTGCAAAGATTGTTAAATACTTTGTTTCTAGACTTGGAGTTGATGTGCTTTTGTTTTCTGTGATAGCATGGCCAAGAGCCTAATCTTTTGCAGATTGTGATAATTTCATCTTCTTTTGTTATCCGTTTCATTAAAGTTTATTAAATATATGCTGTGAATCTGTGTTATCAAGATTAAATATGTTGTTAGGCTTCATTTGTTCTATTATATGCTAAGAAAAATCATCGATTTAAGGTTCAAGTTTGTTCTAATTGCTCTGTCCTCACTGTGTGAGCTATGCTGCTGGTGAGAAATACCAATTTTAACGGACTTCCCTTTTGTTTATGATTTTCTTTCAGATTTGTTCCATCTCTGCCTTATGCTCTTAGTAGAAAGTGATCTTAGAAAGCTGGACACTTTTTTCTTTGATTTGTTATGTTGTGAAGCTGATAGTATAAATAAAATTGGTAGTTTTGTTTTACAGCTAAGTTTGATAAACTTCTCTTTCTTCCCTACCCTTCTCTCTTTGTTTTACTGTGAAATGATCCATTTTTATTTTCTTTTAAATTTGTCATTTATTTAAATCTGTTGACCCATAAGAGCTAGATCAAAGAATTAATTTTAAATCTGATTATCAAAAAGTGACAACTTCTAGACATTACTGAACAAGTTCAGAGCCTGTTGTAAGGTAACAGACAGTCCATATTGAAAACTATTCCAGAAGCAAAAAAGAGTGAATAGACATTCGACCCAACTATGTAACTCGCACCTTGGATAACCAGCTAGATCCTAAAGTGAGTGGGATTTATTTCGTATAAGTGTTATCAGAATTTCATGCTCATTCTTCGTAGGGTGTGTATAAAAGTCAGACCAACAGATAATCTAGTTGAACCTACTACTGCTTGCAGCAGTTGTTCCATGTTAGGCAATGGGTAATTGTCTTTTAGTGAGCTCTTGTTTAAATTTCTAAAATCCACGTATAGTCTAATGTCCCCATTCTTTTTCCTAATTGGTACTAAGTCGGATATCTAGGAAGAAAATCTAACTTTTCTTATTATCTTGGAGTCCAATAATTTTTGAACTTCTTTTTGCATTACTGGGTGCAAATTTGGATTGTACTTTCTCTATTTTTGTCTAAAAGGCTTGGCCTCTTCTTTCAAGGGTATTATATGTGTCATCACATCTGTTTTAAAAGTTTTGAGATATTCATAGGTCCAAGAAAAATGTTCTTTGTTCTTTTTTAGGAAACTGATATATCCAGCCTTTTCTTTAGCAGGTAATACCATGTCTACTTTCACTATTCTGGGTTCTTTCATAGAGACAATGTTAATATCTTCAGATATCACTTCTCTACATATAGGTTTATAGGCTTTGTCAAAATCATCAATATGCTTTCAAAAGACACCAATCCTTTGGGTATTCTATTAGTTTTCAACTAGATTACTTCTACTGGTTCTCCTATTTGATATTTTAACTTTTCTTCATATTTTTCATCACAAATGACATCTACATATTGATTTTGCAAAGTCATAAAATCCTTAATATCTATATCATCTTGAAAAACTTGAAGATAGACTATGTTATCTGGCACATAAGGTTTATAGACTAAGATAGTTGGAAATCTTTCCATGTACTCTGTAGTTATTTCTGGGTGATCTAGACCTGAGGCATTCATAGCTAAGAGATCTGCAACATGATTTTGTTCTATAGGAATATATAAAATATTGAAAGCCAAGAATTTATCAATTTCTTCCAGTACTACATTTCTATATTGCTTAATTCTAGGATGCTTGGTCTAATATTTGCCTTTTATTTGTAGTTTAATAAGCTATGCATCCCCTGTTACAGTTAAGTAGTTAATACCTAACTCTTTTGCTTTCCTTAGCCCTAATAATAAATCTTCGTACTCAACTACATTGTTTGTGCAAGGAAATTGTAATCTGTAAAGTATACCAAGGTAATTTCTTTTAATATCTATCAAATTTACACATGCACCTACTCCAGATTGGGATTTAACCCCATCAAATGACATGGTCCACATTTCTTGGGTTAATACTCGATTTGATTTAGCATTAGTTATTCTCATATATTCTGGGTCCATGTTCTTTGCATATGGTACTTCCATTAGGAATGGGTTGTGCCATATTGAATAGACTCTCATCCCTTTTTCTTCCATAGATTTAACTAAGTTAATCATGGTTTCATCTATTTGAATTAACTCTACGAAGTGTTTATTGAATGGTTCCCTTCTTAAAATTATATTCTCCTTATCTGATGTGAGGATGGTAGCATAAGACCAATCTAGTTGTATTGATCCTCCTAGTTTTTCTACCCAATGCCTACTAAGTAATAGTGAGAAGAATGGGTCAACATCAACTACTGCTACATCCATGATAATGCCCTTTTTGGGGTGTTGATCTAGAAAAACTAATAATCCAGTTATCACCCCTACACAAGGAATTTGTTTGATGTCCATTATAGAATTTGGGTAGAATATCTAGTACAGATTAATCCCATTTGGTTAGTTATTAACTTAGACATGATAATGTGTGAAGCTCCACTGTCAAGCATGCAATTATGAATCACATATTTTTCCCCTTCATCTAACTTATATCTTAATGACACGTAGAAGATCTGACAGAATATGGTGATCTTGTATCATGTTGATTTTGTCTAGCAGCATGACAAGTAGGGTCTTCTTTCTGCTCTATTAATACAAAAGCTCTGCATTCTTGTTCTCTGTATGTTTAAACTTTCATAAGTTCACCAAATGTGATATTAACTTTTTGCTTACTTAGTTCTGACCCAACATCAAATTCTATATTCTTTATATCAAATGGTTTATTACTTTCTTAATTGGAAACTTCTTCTATTGATTCTATTACCTCAAGAGTAATTTTGTTAGGGTTCCTATCAATTTTATCTTTACTAATATTTTTATTGGTGAAAGTTTGTCTTCTTGGTTCATTTGTAGATAATTTCTCTGTCCTTTCAGGGATTGTTCTATTCCTTGAATTTAAAACATGGGTTACCTCTAATTCTTCAACCTCTTGAGCAGTGGGAATCAATTTCCATTGCTTCATCTTATCATATCTTGACTCATGTTATTTTTGTAATATTTTAGTTCCTTCAGTCACTAAGATTTGGGGATGATGATTTGAAGCATATTTATCCTTGTCTTCTTCAAACATCCTTTCTCCGGATTCATCTTCAACAGACCAACATGCATTGATTCTTATATCCTCTTCTGATTTTACATGCATATCTACATTACGTTGATAACTCAGGTGTATTCCACATGCATCAGGGTTATGGGGTGCATCACAAGTAGAGCAAAAATAGGGAAAATCTTCAGCTACATTGGCAGATGTCATTGGGTTACGAACATTGTTTTGATCCCTATCAAAATCTTTATTTTTCCAGTTGTTATTCCCATTACCCCTATTCCTATTCTCTTCTTCAAAACCATTGTTCTTTCCCAAATTCTTGTTGTATTTTTTCTTAAATGGGGGATGGTTATCAACATGTGGTCGCTCTTTCTGTGAAGATTCACCATTATTTCTATTTATTTCAATTATTGCTAACCTGTTACTCATGTTGTTGAACATTTCTGTCATTTCACTGGTCAACTTTTCCATAGGATCAATTTTAGTTTTTCTTTGTATATCAAAAGCCACTCTCTTAGATTTTCTGTTAGGCATGTTAACTTCTAAAGAATAAGGTTTCATCTTACCACTATCAAGCATATTTCTTTCTATATCCATTGATTTGTCCATACAACCATCAATGGTAGTGGTTTTTTCTTGCCTTAATTCATAGTTAAACTCTCCTTGAAAAGCATTCTTATAAAAACAAATAAACTAAATATCACTAGGCTTGAGGTTGGTAGGTATTTTGTTTCTTGTTTTAGAAAATCTCTTGTTAAAATCACTAACAACCTAATTTTCTTTCTTATTCATAGTGGCTAGCTCAGTTAACAATGATTGTTCATTTTTCCTTTCACCATACTTCTTTAGGAACACCTCTTCCATTTTGGTGAAGTTTGGGATATCATTGTTAGGAAGGGAATTAAACCATTTTCTAGCATATTTTTCTAAAGTCTACAAAAACAGTCTTAATACTAAATCTTCATATTCAACTTCCAGATTGTCCATTGCATATAAGAAATTTTTAATATGATCCTCTCTAGTTACTGCATTGTTTCCTAAAAACTTAGGGAGGTATTTGTGAGCTTTACTGGGTAAGGCATTTAAATTTACTGGTAATACAAAAGGCCTATATCTGTTAATTCTCCACAAATGAACATTACCCTGAGCCATAGCTATTGTTGTATTTAATTTTACAGATGTAGTATCTATGATGATATGGGTCTGGGCAATTTGAACTTATATTAATAAATTATCTACCTTTAAATGAGAATAATAACATATATCTTCTACTACTGATTTTAAATGTTCATCTACAAAAATATCAGCAGTAATAGTATTCTATATTTTCTTCACGTACCTTTTACCACTAGAATTTAATCTACTATTATAAACGGTATTCTTAAAAGTGGATTTTTTTGGGTATGTATAAATACCTCTAGATTCTCAAGTTCTGGAAATAGCTCCTTACCACTTCTCTTGGTGTTCGCCAGCACGTTGTTCTCTTCTTTTTTATTTTATTTTTCTTCTGGGTTTGTCCAGTAGAGTCGCTAGCACTGGGGTGCAAAAAGAATGGTGTTTACTCTTATCAAGAATTCTTGATATCATCTCTCATCCTCACAGGAGTGGGTTCTTGGGGAAAATCAAGAAAATCAAGAAACCAAAAATTCAAGAAAATCAAGAAAGAAAAAAAAAATCAATAAAATCAAGAACGTAAAAACTTACTTCAAAACATAAACTACGGACATAGGAAAAATAAATAACTTCTAACAAAGTGAAAATTAAAATGTTGGTTCTTTACTTTAACTGGTCATCCATTGATTAAAAATAATCATTGAAGAAAAAACTTTTAAGAAGATAATTGAATCTTTCTAAGAAGTCATCCCCGACAACGGTGCCAAAAAACTGTTGGAACCGATTCTTGCATCCGTAGGAAATCAATTGTCATGCTATAAGAACCCATTTGAAACCAACAAGATATTATAGGCTCTGGTCAACCTACCTCATGTTCTATTAAACCCGAATATTGCTATAAAATATGGCAGAACGGGTAAGGAAACCCCAGCGATAATTCTACAATTAAACTTCTAATTTGCACGCTCCAAATTATATTAAACTATAGTATTTTTATTAAAATGACCAATCATGAAAACAACCAACTGTTATGCCTTATGTATACCGATGCCTAGATTCATTGGGCTCTTATAGCAATTTAACAACTATTTAATC
The DNA here is from genome assembly GCA_028583015.1 of Wollemia nobilis. NCBI lineage: Eukaryota > Viridiplantae > Streptophyta > Pinopsida > Araucariales > Araucariaceae > Wollemia > Wollemia nobilis. Next base: position 16,265,660 of record JAQPPZ010000541.1, read on the forward strand.
ATGAACATAAAGAAGAGGAGAAGGAAACTAGCGTTCTTGCTTTCATTTGAATATCGTAACAAAATCAAGAGTTAACTAACGAAAGAAATATATATAATGCATTCAAATAATGTAACCCATTATACAGATACACACAATACTGAGACAAATAAATGATAAGAATAAAATCCAGAATTATATTTATTTCATAACATATTACATGCAGAGTGGGCGGGATGACTTTTAACTTTATTTTTCTTAAAGAAATACATCAATACAATGAAGAAGACTTTGTTCAAATAATGTAATAGGTCTCTCCAACTCTTCTTGTTCCAATATTGTAACAAAATAATCTCTGAATATTAGGCTCAGTAAGACTAAAAATATTCTTGGCTTCTTAAACGTTTTCCTATCATACAATCCTGCACAGCAAGAGGAGGAAGAAAGAATGAATAAAATAAAATAGACACAGAAAATACAACAGCACAACTAACAGGGCACTCAAGTATACCTCTTAGCAAAAATGTTATTTTCTAATTGCTTGATGCAGAATTCAAACCTGTCTGCCTCCTTTTATAGCTGTTGGTTCTTGATTCTATTATTTTTGGTCGAATTCCAGCTGTACACTTGGCAGCTTCTGATTGAATCTCCAAAATTGATGTTATCCAGCTGGCTTTGTTCTGAACTAAATGTACCATCTTCTTTGACTTGTTCAAACATATTCCCACTCAACTGGTGATTCAAGTATGAGAACTTTACCTCTGATTTAGCTACTTCTTGGTGCGTTTAACTACTGCTTTCCGAACTGGCCTCTTTTGAGTTGTTTTTCCTTGATCCTTTGATCCTTTAACTGCCCCAAAAATATCTCTTGTTTTTGCAGCTATCTATGGTGCAAAATCTATTTTTTTTGGGTGCAGGTATTGACTATTTTTCCCTTTAAACTCCTTTGCAACCCTTTAATATGCTCATCGATCAACCTCCATATTTCTATGTCAAAAGTGGTTGCAATCCTAAGCATATTCATTTCTTGCAAAATTTAGTTTTTTTGTATAACAATAACAAGAATTTTTTTTTAGACTGAAGTAGTAAGGCTTCTGTAGAATTCACCATGAATGTAGTTTGTTTAATCATCTCCTTCTCATCACCTTGTTCACAGTCAAATATCTCAAGGGTTTCTTTGAATATCCCTTCTATGTCTGATGCTTCCAGGCATTGATCTAATGATAGGCCAATATCTATTAGTTTATATGTAGCATCTTTTATCAGATCATTCATCTCAATCACAGAATTTGTCCATTTTTCTCGGTTTGATCCAAACAGGGCTGCTTTGAAAAATTCAAAATTGATTTGAATTTTATTTCCTTTAGGTGTTGTTATTTCTTGTCCTTGCAGTTCTTCAAAATGATCCCTTATGTAGTCCAGGGTTAGGTGAATGAATTTAAAATCTTTTTCTCTTTCCTTTATCAAGGTCATGATTTCTTGAGTAGTTATTTGAATCACCCTTATTTGCCTGAATATTTCAGTAAAACCTTTGGCCTAGGCTTTTATTCTTTTGTACATGTTCTTTTTCATTACATTCAAATAATATACATGATCTTGAACTTTGGTTACTACATGTGGCTGGGCAATTGAAGCATTTTTCTTATTTAATTCTTCATGTTGCTTACTTATCATAGATTTCAATTCTATTTTTTCTTCTTCCTCTTGACTCAATTGCTTTTTGAGTGTTTCAATTTTTTCAACAAATTGGTCTATGACTTGATTACTCATAGTTTTGGCAAGCTTTGCCATATCAGCTTCTTTACCCAGTAGTGATGATCCTCCTATTTCCTCATTGGTACTAAAGACTAGAGAATTTTTCAAGGGAGAAATATCAACCTTACCAATATCTGACACAACTATCCCCATTTTTACCTTTTTTGAAGATTGTTCTTTCGTATTTCCCATTCCTGCTACTAACTATAAGTCTTGTTCATTTGTAGAAGTAAAGGCTACCTGTTCATCTATTCTTTCCAAAACAACCTTGGCAACAGGTAGAGATAATCTAGGTTTCTTAGCTTCTACTAGAGCTATTTCTTTTTGACATTTTATTGAGTATATTCGGAAGAGGCCACCCAGTCCACCTTTTACTTGTATTACTATTTGAATTTTTATCTCATATCCCTTTATGTTTATAGAAGTCAAGACGGCCATGGGTGCCAATTTCATCACACAGGTCACAGCTAAAACATTATCAGATATAGGAACTACAGCCTAATTTGTTGATGGTGCTTTTTGAGAGGAGGAAGTTACTATTTCTTTGCCCTTATCCATATAGGTTTGTTGAGGAGATTCTTTTGGTGCTGCCTCTATTCTGGGCTAGTCATTCACTGGGAGTTTAACCTATTGTTCTACTATATCAACAGTTCTAATAGTGACCTCCATTAAGTCTATGTCCTGCTCCTCTATCAATTCCAGCAAAGGGTCTTCTTTAATTGCTAGGTCTATCCTTGGCATAACAGGTGATATAGTATCCACTAAAATATCCTAAAGCCTTCTTAGTTTTGTTGGGTAGTCATAGGCTTCACAAACTTGTGTGCTGCCTCTCTTTTTTGGAGGGAAATTATCCCATATTGTTTGTAAATCTGAGTTTTTCTCTATAGCTTCTAATAAGCTCTCTTCAAAAGCATCTTCTCGATGCTTGATTTGATCATACTCTCTCTTATCCATAATTTTTCTATAAGTTCCTTTTGGATCATAAAACTTCCATGAAATGTCATCGAATCCCATATTGTCCAGTTCGAACATTCCCTTGAGTAGGGAAGGATATCCAACAAATACATAATATCCAAAATGGAAAGGAACATGAATCTAGGGTACTTTGCCATGCTTCTTAACCAGCCTCATTTTAGCCTTGTCTCCACTTGTTTGCATAATTCTAGGGCTCCTATGGACAGTGGGCAGTACTGGGGTAACACCTTAGGAATTATTTTAGCTCCATATAATTTGATGTGAGGAAAACCCTCTGTGAAGAAGAAATATCCTATCTCTTTTTCTTTAATGAATGCCCTTACCCTTGGCCTTAATCTTTCTAGAATTAGCCCAGTTAAGGCCCAATGGATTTCTACTAGGAAGCGATCACAAAACCAGCCCATGTGAGTTCGTCCTTCATGAAGTCTCCAGAAGCTATTTTGTACATAGGGGCTATCTGTAGCTTTTAATATCTTATGGGCTTCTTCCCCCAATTAGCCCACTATTAAGTGAGTGAGAAAAGAATATTTTGAAAAGCAAGGCATCTCCTGCCTCTGCTCAAATATTGCTCTCTTTAGTTCTACCATTTCTATGTGTATTTGTGAGCTCAATTCTAGTTCCCAAGCGTAGATAGGGGGGTCATGTCCTCTATTACATTGTGCAGCTAAATACAAAACACTTTTCGTTATTCTACTCATATCATGTACTCCTAATACTATGTTTATCATGTCACAGAAGTCTTGTGCCCAGGGTTTAAAAGTGTTTTTATTAATTGGGAAATTTTTCTCTATTTTTGCATATGTATCAAACAATTTTTTAAAAATTTGCATATCAGTGAACATGCGAGATTGGTGTTCGATTACCTGGTCCACCAAAAATGTGGTATACTTCATCATATTGAAAAATTCTTAGATATCTTTTACTTTGGCGCTGAACACCTTTTGATTCTTGTGGTCTCCAAAGATCCTTGTTCTTTTGTTATAAACCACTGCTAACCAAGCCATCAAATTTGAGAAGAAATGCACTTTTGGGCATATCAGCTTTCCAATGTTACTATTCCATCTATTGTCTCTAGGGAAATATTTTTACTGCCAGTTACAAGCCTTATGGAACAAATCTGTAATTATCCACGAGGTTTTGTTATCGCCTTCCATTACTCAAGAAAAACTCTTAATGCAGGTATCGTCGATCTCGTATAGTTGAGCTGAGTTGGGTTTTTTACCTGCCCCATATTTCTGGGTAAAATCATACATAGTGGTACCAAGAACAGGCAATCCAAAAATCATAGAATAGGGTGATTTATCTATGATAAAATTTATGGCTTCTCATGTATCTGCAGGTACGAACACATCTCCCCATGATGCCATTGCTCTCGTGATTGTTGGTCAAGTTCTTCTTCGAGTTCTCAAAAAATGAATACTCTCTTCCTTCTGTGCTTCTGATGTATCAATTCTAATTCTTGGTATACCAGTGGAGTGGCCTTGATGGTTTCATAAGTTCATATACAGGATGGTGGAGTGAACTTGATAAATTTACACATTTCATTATCGACCCGATGCCACCAACCACTGTTCAAAATTGATCAATGGAATCGTGCCAACTCAATATTTTTTGGATTTTTGTGCTTTATGATGGGTGATATCTATTAACTTGTAATCCTGGGTCCCTTTGATATATGGGCCTACAATCATTCATTTTTTCTATTCATTCGTCAATGGGAATCTTTTAATCTGACATGGAACGGTATGTTTTGGGCCTCATGCCATATTAGATCTGAGTGATAACTACATATTCAAGATCCATTATGTCTCCCTTGGGGTCTTTGTGATATCCGACTCTTGGTGTGAGTGTAGTTTTTTACCTATGATGTCCCTTTTTCTCTAAGTCAACCATGATTAATCGCAATCGTTGGATTGATCTGAGATGAAGCGCATCTGTTGATCTCCCAAAACTTTTCTTTTGCGATCATCGTTTGATCTTATGGTGGTGAGGCACGACCGTTGGATCATACATATGCATGTATTATTTAATAAATGGAAAAAATTCATACATAGCTCGACTAAATTAATCAACCTAATGCTTAAATTAACCTTTGATTATCTTCCCACATACGCACCATTGGATCTGGGTGGTCAATGTTCATCGTTGTTCGATTCCTATGTTATAAAAAGGTCTTTATTTAGCCTTTGGATCTTTGTTTCCAGTTATAGGCCTTCGCGTCCATTGATTCTCAATTTAGTTTGTGCGCTGCCATTGGATCACTGACAAGATGCATGCTAGATAATAATGTTATAGATTTTTTCTTTCTTATTAATCATGATTAGGGCAAAAAGGGGAAAGATTAGTCAATGTATTAAACCCTTACTAAACATGATTAATGTCAATTAATTTCATCCTTACCCATGCCCTTTACCTTCCATCCTACAATTTTGGTGTGGTCGTCGGATCTGAGTGGAGACAAGCGTAGCCGTTGGATCTAATCAACCTGCACGTTAGTTTAATCAAGCATTTATAATATTAATCATGATTAGGGCAAAAGGGAGAAAATTAGCCGATGTATTAAACCCTTGCTAATCATGATTAACTTTAATTAATTTCTCCTGATCCTTAACCCTTTTTAATGCATCTTTAATTAGTGCACCACCATTAGATTAAAAATCATTTGAGCGCGGTCATCCAATCTTGGTAACTAGCATGATGATTAATCAAATGGGACACGTTCTCTTAAAATTAATTTTTAAAGTTTGTTTTAATCAAAGTAGTCACGACCGTTGATCTAAGCTTCGTTCAGTGCGATCATCCGATCTATCGGACTTGCTTAGATTTTAACTTGACATTTGACTTATGATGTCTTTACTTTAAACCTTTGACTCTTCGGATAGCATGCGGCCATTGATTTCATGGATGATTGAGCATTGTCGTACAATTTTTTTAAAGGTGTAAGGATTTTAACTTTATTAGAGCCTTATTTTTAACCTTTGGAGTCTTTAGTGAACATGCGTCCATTGGATTTGGTCCTCGACGAAGCACTGCCATTATATTGAATACAACTTGCTCGATTTCTAAATCTTAGGTTAAGTTTTATTGACCCTTTGACTTATCTTTTGGACTATTTCGTGAGTGCACATCTGTCAGATTTTCTCAGGCGATGCGCTTCTGTCTGATTAATTCTAAGGTGCAACCTTTTTACTTCCTTAACTACGCTTGACTTTTGATTTATCTTTGGTTTGATTTTATTAAAGTGCTATCATTTGATTTCTCTAGATCGTGCGTGATGCCCTTGGATTAAATCTGAGGTGCTCACCAGTTAGCTTAGCGGGGTGCATACCCTTAGGCTTTTAATCAATTAATATTTATTTTAACCTTAGGTTTTTTTAGACTTTGAGACCACGGTGAATGTTTAGCCGACTTATGATTTAAGGACTTTATTAATCGATTTTTAGGCCCAAGGAAATATTTATGAAGGTCGGACTTTGGCTTGGGGATTTAATTTGAAATTTTCTTCCCTAACCATTCGAGGTACTTTGATTAATACAATGAATCCCACATTAAAAAAGGCTAAGGTTAGACTTCATCAAACCATCTAATGAAAATTTGAATTACCCACAACTATAAACAATGACCAACAGTATAAGCAGTTTGATTGAAACCAAAAATTTAAATTTGGGGGTTTCAAAATTGAGTCAAATTTGGCTCCAACAGGAACTACATAAACAAAAAAATATATTTATCAAAATAAAACCAGACATTATAGACTTAATGCTTCTTTATCCAAATATTTACATACTTTTGTAAATTTAGTTGAAGAATAAACTTCAAACAGGAAATTCAAAAATTTGTTGCTCTAACTTCTTCTTTTGCTTCTGCTTGTATCACAAAATGCCAACTACATAGATATATATAGCTGGAGTTGGAGGAAGAGGGTTGGAAAGGCTCACCAACTGTCTAAAATAATTTTAATATGACAGTAGTATTTTTGACCAATCGTCAAACGAATCCAACTATCGGTATTAACTACACACACTTAAAATTTGCGATGATCGAATTTTAGAGATACGATCTATCAGATATCTCTTCAAGCATCAAATCTGGTTTAATTTTCTAACAAAATTTTATTATCCATAGATGAATATCTACACGTGAAAATGAAGTTGGCTACGTCCGTGTAGACATGAAAATCTCAAACTTATCTTGTCAACAACTCACATCGCGTGGCCTAAGAGTTGACCGAACAAACGTTTGCCGATAAAGACTTCAAATTGCTTTCGTTATCTTTATAGAAGTCTTGTTCCTTGGGCCTATACAGCTTGTAAACTGTCTACTGGTGAAAGAGTTTTGTATATACCTAAAACTTGATTAATAATAATTTGTGTTAATTATAAAGGATATTAGAAAGGATATAGCCTAATTTATAGTGAAGGAAAATTAAAATTAAGAGACTAGCATCCATGATACATACTTTTTGTTTACTTTATACATCACATCATAAAATAATGTAAAACAATTACATAGATATTGGCCCCTTCATTACCCACAAGTTTGGGAACGTTGATCGAACTTGACAGTTCTCAATGTTTGTCAAAGTGATCAAAAGGCTACAATTCTACGAAGAGACAACCTTACTGAGAAGAGAACAATTCTGCATTGAAAAGCATGTCCAACTCAAACATTTTTTCTACAAATGCCAATGAATGCCAATATGTAGAAATATATTCATAGAGAAATAGCAATATTTCTTGGTAGCCTGTGTGGGTTTTTGTTGACGTTCTTAGTAGGCCTATTTGCAATGCAAAGAAAGTTTAGGTTTACACTATTTGGGAAACCTTTTTAAAACATCCTCCAGCAATCCTCCAGCAACAGATAACCTATCAGCTTTGGTGACTCCATTTTTAAATCATAGCACATGTTGAACACCATGAATCCCTCGTGCATTACCACAAACAATTCAGATTCAATGATTTTTTATTAATTTATATTAAAAGGTAAGGTTCTATCATTTGATATCAATTAATTATTAAAATTATAATAAAATAGTGGAGATCCTCCCAATTTGCTACTATTGAACTTTGATTGCAAACTCTAAGATTGAATCAATTGTTATAGTTGAGTTAATATTTTATGGGTTTACGTTGAGGATTGGTATAAGTTAGATGATCCAATTTTAGGTATCTACAATATTAATAAAACTATATTTTAGAAATATTAATAAGTTATCCTTAAAATAGGAGCAAGTGTGAGTGCAATTCAAGAGTGCCAAGAGTGAATAAGCATGTAAGGTAGGAGCAAGTGTGAATATGATTTGGGAACGAGTGTGAATCAAGAGCGAGTACAAGCCAAGAATAATTCCCACTAGGTAGCATGTAGGATGTCCTACCTAGAAGTATGGGTTCCCTAATCACAGATAAGATGAAGAGTGAATATATGGTAAGTTCAATCTAGGGAACAAATGTTACACTAGAAGTTATTATTAAGGATCACATGATTAGGCATGACATATGGTTCTTAAAATTAGAGGTCTAATATGTAAGTTCCATGGATATTGGTCAAAGGTTTTAGAGATTTAAAATTGGATCAAGTGGAAGTGGGGATTGAGTTCAACTTACTCTGAATTTTTCTCCTGAAGGTTTTTTCCTTCATCATCTTTTCTAGTTCATATATTAAATAAAATAATGAGTGATGGACCATAGTTTAGGGGGAGATATATCCTTTATTTAAGACCATAGAGTGATAATTTTTTGTTGATACAAAAACTATTAAAAATATTCTAGTGTGGGTTAGACTTTTTAGCTTCCATATCATTTTATCAATAAGGATGTTTTGAATAATATTGGAAATACCCTAAGGGAATTCAACAAGGGACCAACTACTAAGGAGTGAAATCATGATATATATACTTGTATATGTGTTGTTATGGATATTTCAAATCCTTTTCTATAATCCACTAAGATTAAATCTAAATCAATATAATGGGATCAACAAGTGGATTATGAAAATATTGCATTTTGATACCATAATTGTTATGAGACTAGATCCATGGCAAGAGATTGTAAAGTGAAACGATGAAGAAAGAGAGAAATTTTTGGTCACAAGACAAAATTCAAGATGCAGCAATGAAATCATATTATAATAGAAGCTACATTAGATCAAGAATATTCCACTCTAAATGAAGAGACAAAGAAAGAAGAAACAAAGAAGGATACAAAGGATGATAAAATACAATATGCAAGGTCAAATTCGTAAGGAATTAAAGGTGTAAAGGAATATGTGAAGGGATATTTAAATTAAATATGACATAAGAGGTCAAGTTTATTCTAGGTAAATTTTCTTCATTTTTGTCAACTAGAATCCTTTCTATATAAATGAAAGTAGTGTAGAGGTTATCCCTTGCACTATAGATATTCAAGAGAAACATAATAAGGAAATGAGGATGGAGGAAATCCATAGCAATTTAGGTTTTTAAAGGTAGCATAAGAAGGTAAATTTTATGGAGGAGCATCCTTGCACTTTAGGGTTTCCAAAGCAATATAAATAAGAACATTCTTGTCTCTAAGGTTATTCCTTGCGCTTTGAATCCTTAAAATAAAATTAAACCTATAGATGATAAGTCTCGCTATGAGCATTGTGAAATAATAAAATATATTGGTGAAGATGAAAGTGTTGGTGGAAATTAAAAAAAAAAATAGGAAGACCCAAGAAGAAAAAAGAAAAAGAAAAAAAAAATCAAAGGGATATTGATATGGGAAAACAAAATCAAATATCATAAGTATTAACGAGAGTTGGGCTAAAACCACAAATAAAAAGTAGTGATGTTGATATCTTGGTATATTAGGGGCATGAATAAGACCCCTTAAAAGAGGTACAAGTTGTGATAGACAATATTTATAGAAATGGAAAGTAAAACATAAATATTTTAGGCATTTGTAGTGTTGATTTTCATCTTGTCAAAAGTCAAATTTTGGAAGGCAATTAGATGATTGATATTTCATCTCTTAATTTTGTAACTATAACAGTATGAGGAAGATAACAAATATTTTTGATAAAAATGCAAATTAAGGATATCATTGGTAAAAAGGCAAGTTGGATATGGTTTAATTAAATTTATAACAATGTAATATTTTATTAATTTAATGGGAGTAGCCCCTGATAGAAGCTATGTATATCTTTTTTTTAAACAAGTTATCCTTAAAAATATTAACAAGTTACCCCAAAAACATCCTAACAAGGTATCCTAAAATTTTGTTGTAACAAATAATACAATATTAAAAATCCCTATCATATCTATTAATAGACTTTATTTAAACACCCCCATAATTACTAACCTAGATACAATCCCAAGCTCTTATAATTTTTCTCTATCTAAGGGTTTTGTTGTTACATCAACATTTTGTTCAAAAGTTGAACAATAATTTAGACAAATTTCTTCATGCTCCACTAGTTGTTGGATATATTGATGATGAACTTAATTATAATTTATTTTAGCATGTTAAATTGTATTCTTCACTAACTAGAGTACACTTTGATTATGATATTAAAGCAATATCGATGATATTTGATGTATTTGAAGATCATATAATGGTATTTCAACCAGATAGCATCACAACCCACAATGAATGATGTCTTGTATTCTAGTTTAGTTGATGATAAAGCAACTATATTTTGAATCTTGATATAACAATAGATTACCCCTAATATAATAGAAGACATATAGGTAGTAATAAAATTGTGATCATCGATTGATCCTACTAAGTCTGTATTAGGGTATCTAACCAACCAAAAAATATTATATTGTTGTATAGTATATTAAAGTCAAATTTTTAATATATTTTGTAGCTTTCTAATGCTCTCTTTGAGGATTTGAGAAGAAATGAGATAAATTACTATAAAACATAAATTTTATTGAGCAGTAATAAGATAATCAAGCTACCCACTAATTGACAATATATTGGCTCGTAGACTAAAGATAAGTCAAAGTAGGATGACAAATTTATCCCAACTTCCAAAGATGTAGATATATAATTATAATCTATCATATAAATCTTTGAAAAGGTGTTTTTGCATACTTTCTTTGTGATGTAAAAATAGTATGATCAAGTTGATAAATTCTATACTTAGGTAGTTATGAAGGAGCACTAAATATATCACAACAAAAACTAAATAAAAATTAGATTTTACTTATTGATTTAGATGGGATCCACTACTAGTAATAACAAGGCCATCAACATACACAATGAGAATGACAATGTCATTACTTGTATTTTTTATGTAGTTATTAGGATCAAAAAATATTTGATTAAATCCTATATTTGTAAGATGTTGATTAATTTTGAGATAATAGACTAGAGGAATCTATCTAAATTTGTATAGGGACTTAATTAATCTATAAACCATATTTTATTTTCTTGGTATCTAAAAGCCTTATGGCTACACCATGTAAACCTCCTCTCCAAAAACTCCATTCAAAAATGCACTCTTAACATACATCTGATATACCTACCAACAAAATTGTGCTATAATGAAGAAAACTGATCAAAAAATTACCATCATTATAATTGGAACAAATATCGCTCCATAGTCTATACCTTCATATTGTGCATACCCTTTAGCAACAAGACAGGATTTGATTTTATCAATTGAACAATTTGATTTATATTTTACCTTATGAACCCATTTACAACCAAGAGGCTTCTTTCCATAGGGTAACTCATAAAAATTCCATATTGTATTCTTCATCAAAGAGTCAATTTCTACCTCCATGGTGATTTACCAATCTGTATTATCTCTGGATTCTTCATATCTATTGGTTTCAAAAATCTATGATATTAAATCAAAACTTTTCAATTCATTCACTTGTTTGGGCTCTTTTCTAGCTTGCTTACATCACCCACTATTGCTTTCTCATCCTCTAAGACATATTTCATTATCTATGTATATCATTTTGGTCATTGGCATGGCTATTGTTGCTAGAAAACTTCACTCAAGTGTGCCTCTATCAAGCTCAGCTCTCCAAGGTCATCCCATAGTGGATTTTTAACACACCAATGTGGTTAAGTCTTCACATATTTCTTTTCATCATAACTATGATATATCTAAATCAAAGTGAAATCCACTACTTATTACTATTAGCAATTCTAAAATGTGTAGAAATATCAATGTGTTTATCATAATATGACGAGAAATGACTCTTCTTATGTATAAAATCTCTACTAACTACAATATTGTTAGTAGAGATGTTAAGCAATTTGTATGCCCTAGATTTTTCACTATAGAAAACAAACATGAACTTGCTTTTTGTAACTAGCTTACTTATTTTCTTCTTAGGACAGCAACATAAATAAAACTAGAAAAATGACTAACTAAATATTTTTTCCAGACTACAATTCTTCAAGAGTAACATTCTACAAAGATTTACATGGACTCTATTGGTCAAATATATGTCTAATCAACAAGACTAAGTTTGTGCGCCCTAGATACGGCCAAAATTGAAAGGTTGGAGGAAATAAACGTCTCCCATGCCAATCTCTAGAGAGGGTTGGTTCCCAAACTAAATCCTACATTGGTTGAAGACTAGAGATGCAAGAAAGAAATTAGAAAATGCAAAAAGAAATGGGAAATATGGCCACAGATCGAAAGCGTAGTATTCGGGGAAGACTAACAGCAGGAAATTAATCCAAGCATAAAATATCATTTAACAGAAGGAAAAGTAGTAGAATTTATTTATAAACTTGCAGTAATAACCTTCAAGATAACACTCTAGCATTCACTCCCTCACTAGCAATATTTAAATCCAAGTACATAATTTTAAACTTTGCAGCAAATAGGAGACATGAATGTAATATAAAAGTGCACGGGTACAAAAGGAAATTGCACACAAGAACACTCACAAATTCAGAAGCCTGATGTCTTCTATTGATGCAGAGAACTTGGATATATTTCTCACAAAGTGTCTAACCTCCTTTACAATAGAAATTTGATTAGTATTTATAGAGGATTTCACCTCTTTCATTAAATGCACAAGAGAACAAAATGATCACAGATCAAAGACAAGAATGAGGAAATTCCTCCTTGGAATCATTGAGAATCTATTTCTTTGGTACAATGATCCATATTTCAAGGAAACATTCCCAAAAAATTGGTATTTTGGGCATCAGTACACAAAAAAATAAAAATCGTTCAATGCTTTGAACAAACACTCCTGCCTTGAAAATCATGAAAATCTTCCTGCTCTTTCTATACAACTTTCTTCTTCACTTGGGATTCACGATTTGAGTTACTTGTTGCCACCATTATTTAATATCTATAAAAACCTGCTTTGAGTGGCATTGAATATTGTCGAAACTTAACACGTGATCAACTTTTCTTTAAAATTACGTTCACCCTTTCTACCCAAAATTGTGCTTGTCTCTCAGCAAGCATATCATTTTCACCCAGCCTTTAAATATTCAGCGTAGTCTTTAAATATTTAACACATTCATGCACTTGCATTTTAAAAATGCATTCACCCCTAGGAGGGGTGAACTGGATGTTCACCCCTCAACTAGGGCGAACACGATTGCAACTCGTTCATAAGGCACGTTCGCCCCTAGGAGGGGTGAACATGATGTTCATCCCTCAACCAATTCAAATGTGATAGCATTGCTTGTGAGGTACGTTCACCCCAAGGTGGGGTGAACACAATTGTATTTCTTAACTTTAGGGTGTGTTCACCCATAGAAGGGGCAAACGGGATGTTCACCCCTCATCCAGGTCAAACGCAATTGCAACTCATCACCCCCCTTTTTTCACCAAGCCTTGCTCTTTTGATATTATGTTTGTCCCAAGGTGGGGCGAACGAAGCTTTTGCCCCATCCTTTGGGTGAATGCGATTCCATTTAATTGCCTTCCTTTTTTCCAAGCATTTTTAAACTCACTTTGCATATTTTTCCATATGATTCTTTCTTCATTTATTCTTGCAAATTTCATAGGTCCAAAAGATATCAATTCATGGTGCGCTTAAGATATAGAAAACATGAATCCCAAATAAAATTTTACATTCATTCCTCTTAAACAGTCAACTGAATACATATGCAAACAGAAATTAACATATGAGATTAATTCAAAATAAATACTATCGTATAACAATCAACATGCTCCAACAAAATTCCCAATGTGGCAAGGTGTAAAATTGCCAATATTTTTGGTGATTTACGGGGTATCCATCTCGCATGGATGCAAGTGATCCCAAGCCTTTATTCATTGGACTACATAGTATTTCTTCCCATACATCTTGGTTGGTGCCTTCGTTGATGTTGCAAATGCCTTCCGACGTGCTTCTTCCTTAGTGCACTCCTGCTCTTTCGCTTCAGCTACTACCTTGAGGATTTTAGCTTGCTCCACCTCCTTCGCTACCTTCACAGCCATTTCACGCTCAACTGTTGCTTGCTCTGCTTGTTCCTGGAGGGTCTCAATCATGACTTCATAATCTATGATGGCTTCCTTCTAGGCGTGAGTGGTGAACAAGCATGGAACACTCAATGATTCATGGATAAAACATAGATTTTGAATATCGTCCATACTGAGGTGCTTTGCCCATTGAGCCAACTCATATAGTGAAAGCTCTAGGTGCATATACTTCTACATTAAAGGCAATACCTATGCTTCCATGAAGGGCTCCTCCCATGTATCAATATTTGAAGTGTCTTCTATAAAAATTTTCCAGTTTGCATCTAGCTACTCTGATGGCAAAGGTTTGCCCTACTCATCAGTAAAGTCCAGAAACCCCAACTCGACGAGAGTATTAAAATGGTTCATAGAGATGGTATGTTGTCACTCGATGGTATTGAGAATCGATCAGCCTTCTCTCACCAAGTCCATTCATTGAAAATAACTACACAATGTGATTTTGGTAGTTGACCAAGCATGATTTATTTCGTTTAGGGGGCGAACACGAATGTTAGAATGAGCCAGAGCTTGCATATTTATAGCCACATCCATGTGTGGCTCCAGCATACTCTCGATGCTATCCAATAATTGTTGTCCATTCTAACTCTAGATTTGTGTATACCATAAGTAGTGTAATACCTAAACTGCCTGTGCGGTAAGATTTTCATAATTTTAGGCAAAGTGAACATGAGTTTCTTTGACATTGTCAAGAAAAAAACTAGCAACCTGTGTTGTTTTCTTCGATAACTGCATTTTCATATCCTCAATATACTTCTGGAGCTTGTGCATTTCAATATTGGTGGCATTACACTCCTTCAAGTGCACTTTGACCTATTGATGCAAATATTCATTTTTAGAAGTCGTCTTATCCTCCTGTGGTCTGCTTTTTGCCAAGGCAGTTTCGAGCTCAATAATCTTGTTTTTATTTCAAAATACTTTTCTTTAAAATGTTCGTCATGCAAATAAACTAAGCTCATATCTGCTTGAATTTTGCCCATTTTCTCCACAGGATCTATCCATGTGAGGTCTTATGTTATGTTTTTGGAAATAAGATCATCTGGAAATAATTCTCCTTGAGTCTTTTGACCAATGGATTAATTGTAGTGATATGATCCTCCTTTGCAATAGGATCAAAACAACTTTCTTAATTGGTCAAGCTGGAGTGAACACCTCTTTTTGTCGCATACTCTTCAACCACTACAAAGAGCTCAAGTGTGTCTGGTTAATATTCTGTACGTCGGGCTACTTGTGGGCCACCTATACATTAGGAATTTTTTGCAACTTCAAAAATGGGGTGAACGAAACCAAAACATTTGAGCAACTGGGCCCAACAGAAGCGGATGATATGGTTAAAAGGGACAAAATGGAAATAGTTGGTGGAATGGAAATGGTAAACTTAGTGGAGGAACTAGGTTCGATTTCAATTATGCTTACTCTAGGAGGAGCTTGCGTACTTATAGCACAATGGTAGTGGTGGTGGCAACTGAATGGGAAGGGCATGAAAAGGGATTTGGCCTAGATGCATATGAATTGAAAGAAATGGAGGACGAAGGAACGAGAATAAAGGAAGGAGTGGCAGTGACTTCAGGTATGGAAGAATATAGAATAGAAATGAATATAGATGGCATACCAAATGGTGGAGAAATGGAGATTGATGACAAAGGAATTGAAACTGACAAAAATGAAACAAAAATCACTGCATGCTTCAAAGAAGAAGAAGAAGAGGGAAGATAACACATAATTTTGGGCATGAGTGTCGTATGATGTGGTGATAAGGGTAGTTGAGAAACTACCCCTTCTTGCCTCACCTCTGCCCTTTCTCCAACATTCAGGTTCTCTTCTTCATTCATAAATTCCACATAAGATCTCTCCAACTGATGATCTTCCATCAATTCTTGGGCCAACAAAAATAGCAATGCAACTTTGGTCAAGAGCTCTAGAGTGGGCAAGGAGTTTACAATTGTTGTCACTGACACATTAGTAACTATAGGAACCACTACAACTGGAACTATCACAACTGTAACAAAAAAATTATAGGGGCTACAACAACTAAGGCCCCAATGGTAGAAGAAATAGTTGCACTGGTTGGCCTCTTCGTCACCTTGGGAAATGGGGGCACCTTTGAGACATCTTGCCTTTCAAACATAGGCACCTCTTCCACCTTTCACTTTGTTCATTGAGATCTCCTCTTAAACACATATTGTTGGTCTTCTTCTTTGGGAGTCTCATCTTCAACCGTTGGGCGCTCTTATTCATCTTTTCCTTCACCACTATGAGAGTGCTGAAAGCTTTAAGGTAAAATATTGGCAAAGGCGATGAGCTTATATGAGTCTACAAACTCATCATAAGTATCTAAAAATTTCTCATCTAATTTTAGCTCATAAGGAGTAGTCAGCTTCCCATGGTGAATTCACATTATCCACCAATTTATTATTTTCTCTTCAGTCCAGGTGGGCTCACTTTCTTTGACTTGACTAAATAAACTTGGTGGAGGGATTTGTGATGGGTGTCATATCATATTGTATTATGCTTCATGCTCATAGTAATCGTGCCACGGTGGGAGCATTATCATCTTCTAAATCTGCTAGTTCATGTATGGCCCATAAAAATTATTTTTGTTCCTCTGGATGTCTAGCTGAGGGTAACAATGAAAATATTTAGCTTTCACAATAGCTAATAACTTATCCAAAGGGTCATATCTCCAGTGTTGCGGTAACTCTATCAAGTCCAAATCTTATAGCACCATTGTTAGGAGTTGATTCTGCCCAATCTGAATCACTTATATGCTATCGAATTTGAATGGCATATTGCATATGGTCTTCTTCCCATTTCCAGCTCCATATATATCATTTACATAATCTATTTGGCACATAAATTCCATGGCGAACACATGCTCTGTAGCAAAATACAACAAAAATGGCTTTCTTGTGAAACAAAAAATTCTCACAACTACACCCTGCGTGAGTATAAAAATGTCACCCTTATCCTGTGCAATGACTGCGTCCCTTAATTACGTGACACTCTCTCATAGGTACCATAGAGCAATTCTATTGTCAATCCCAAAAACTAGCTATTGAAGCTATAAAATAACTCCTCCTTGTCAAGACAGGAGTCCACATATGGGTTCATCTTTCTCACCCAACTACGATACCAAAAATAAAGTATGCTTAAACGATCTTGATTATTCGGTTTACATCTTCTCCAATTGAAAATTCATCCTTCGAGAAATATAGTTTTCCCAATCAAATAAAATGGGATTGTCACCTTGCCTCATAGCTGAGGGAGAATAAAATTCAACTTTACAAATGCAATGTGCCATGGTCGCTTGCCATTTATGCATAGTATCATCTGAAGGCAACCCAATGATCCATACCAACATCGAGTTTATATCCAGGCTCTTGAACTTTGAAAGTGGCCTCGACAAGTTAGGAAGCTGACCCATCTATGGCTCTTTAATAAGCTGTGTTTCCATAAATTGGTGCATTGTCACCGTCGAGACATATTTTTCTTATTACTCGTCAATATGTAGCTTTTTATTAACTACGTAAGAGGGGCACTTCAATCCACAAGAAAAATATTCTCTAATTTCATTTGGAGTGATTGTGAACAAAATTTCTCTCCTTGCATTTCTAACAGCTCTGGTAAATGGGTCATATAACTGGGCAATGAGCTGCACCAACTCGGGGCATGGATGGATCGACGGGCATAAATACCAAGATAGTTGCGAATGGTAGGGTGTTGTCAACCAATTTTTTTATGTTAACCCTTGGCTCACCGCTGACTCTACATCCAACCTTAACCTTTCTATGCCTTTATGAGTAATGAGGCAATCACTAATTTCTGCCATAGTATCCTCATATGGGTCAAAATGACAGTCATTTTTTTAGCCTTTTTTGCTCTAGAGCCTCCTTCCTTTGTCTTTGAATTTTTGGGATTTGTGGCCTATATGATGTCTTTGGGCTCTTTGTTACGTTTCCCCATTTTATTTTTTAAAAAATTCTTTGAGCACTTTTTTAAAAAATTTGCAGCTAAAATGCGAAACACAGTAGTAAAAATTTAAAAATAGAAGCTATACTACATGCTTTTACCTCATTGTTTATATTGAGTGATATCACAACCTTCAGAATTAATGTTGATTTAATTTTGGGTGCTTTTCTGAGGAAACAAGTATATTGATTCACTAACCCGATGCCATTCCCAATGTACTAATGGTTATTCTCTTATTTGTGGCCAGATCCTCCTAGAAAAGTGTGCCATTTTTATTGTGTAACTTTAATTGAAATTTGCGTCCTCACGCCCGAAGCTTGTTTTGGGAAGCTAAATCGGTTGCTTAACAACCAATTAATACTTGTTGCTTCTTGGGAAAATAAAATTTTGGCATAGCGCATGTTTTTAATTTAATGCTCTTTTACCTACACTCTTACTCTCTGATTGTTGACATGTAACCAAGGGCACAATTTGTTTTACAACATGCTTTCAAAACTACTACAATTACTTCCTTATTTTGGTGAAATCACTTTGGATGCTAAGCAATTTTATCCCTTTTCTTGGCGACTTCGAAATTCAAAGCAACACCTCACATTTTCCTTATTTCAGGGCGACTTCGAACTGTTTAAAAATTTCTTGGCAAATGGCCTTTTTTTAAAAATACTCGCTCGCTTTTGCTTTTTCTCCCATACTTAGAAAATAAAATTTTAAAATTAACTTAAGGCTTTTTTCTCCTTTTTTTATTTTTGTGATTTTTCCTTTTAAAAGTGGTCATAAATTGTGAGGCTTCAAAAAAATAAAAACATAAGTTTTTCCTCTTTTTTTTATTTTTAAACATATGTAGAAAATACAAATCTTTGTCGCTCTTCCTAACGTGTTCGCACAAATCAAGGGTGAACAACACGTTCACCCACTATTCAGGGCAAACGCGATGCCAGTCTCATGCCTACCTTCGTTGAACCCGATCTCCAACTTATGAATTAAGTTTGGCCCGACTAAGAAGCGAACCATCGTGTTGTACTTTACTAAAGTGAATTCAATTTCAAACATACTGCTTTTATATCTACATTGCTTTTTAACTGCTCATGCACCATACATGTTGCAAATGAATTTAGCTCTTCCTTTGTCACATAGTTTAGTCGCCTCACCCTTAGGGCGAAAGCCCTTTCACCTCTACTTGGTGCAAACGCGTTTCGTATTCATCATCATTTCATTTTTCTTATTCTTCTTATATATATATATATATATATATCACTATATGATAGCATCAATTAAAAACATCAACATACTAGAAAAAATATTTACATATGTACAAAGTGGTATCTTACCAAAATATCATCATTGAATATAGACCTTCAAATGAAGAACATTCATAGGAATGGGGAGATCATAACCCTCCAGATCGTGAGGGTGATAATCGTTCGCAAAATTTACTACAAAAAATTGAAATGGGCCTTTCCATATAGCATCGAACTTATGATGTTTTCTCGGCTTGGCCTTCTTTTCATTCCATTTTAAAACTAAATCTCCCACCTGGAAGCTGTGTTCAGTTGATTTTTTTCCAAACCGTTTCTTTATCTCTCTAGTGTGCTCATACAATGCTCGATAAGTTTGCTCTCTATCCTCTTCTGACTATAGCAATTGTGCCAACCTTGCACTCATAGGATCATATTCTTCATCTTCACCTTGGAATGACTGCGATTTTTGGAGTATCAATAGCTCAATATGAGTAGGGAGGACAGCTTCTTTCCTATAAACCAAAGCATATGGGGAATTTTTTCTAGATTTCTTTACTGAGATACAATCTTCCCAAAGCGCTTGATTCAACAATAGGTGCCAACTCCTTTTATTAGTGTCCATCATCATTTTTAAAATTCGTAGCAAATTTTTATTAGTAGATTCGGCCAATCCATTCCCTTGAGGATAATAATTGGATGATATCTTCAGATAAATACCATATTTACGAGTAAATTTTGTGATTTTGGCCCCAATGAATGGAGTACCATTATCAGTTACAATCGAATCTGGGATGCCAAAATAGGTGATGATCTCTGCTAGAAAAGAAATAACAGTTGTCTAATCAGTTTGCTTGGTAAGAATAGCTTTGCCCATCTAGTAAAATAGTCAGTTGTCATCAAGATATACTTGTGCTCCACAGAGGAATGTGGATCAATAACTCTAATAAAATCAACACCCCACTTCTGAAAGGGTGCTTCCACTTGGATTGGGTGTAGAGGCAATGCTCCTTTCCTAATTATACTAATGTATCGTTGACAGCTATCACATTGCTAGCCTATTTTATGAGCATCAGCAAATAGAGTAGGCCAGAAATAGCCTGCTCGAATAATCTTTAAAGCCATAGATCTTCCTGCATAATGACCTCCAAATAGACCAAAATGAAATTTCTCTAATATCTTCTCTTTTTTGGACTCCTTTACACATCTGAGAAGAACTCCATAAATATTCTTATAATACAATCCATTGGACAGTAGTACATACTTGAGTGCTTACAATCTGAACCTTCAACATTGTGAAGCATCAAGGTGAATCGAACATCTCCCAGAAGCAAAATATTCAACAAGATCTTATGTCTAGTCTCTATCACTCATAGTATGATTTGCACAAATTTTTTTTCCAATGTCCTCCTTTTGCATCGCATCGAATGTCTCAGAGGCAGCACTTTTAGCTAATTCGTGACATAAGTCTCGTCCATAAACTAGTTTTGTTGGTTGGATATCCACATAATATTCTTGAATCTTTGAGATCCAACCTGCCCTTTTATCGCCTAGTTTGCCTTGGAGTATGAATTTTCGAACATCAGGATGAATGACATAAACAACAGTCTTACTCTGAGAAACAAAATGTCAAAACTTCTTCAACGATTTCATCATCATGTAAATTTTCTTCTCAA
The DNA here is from genome assembly GCA_028583015.1 of Wollemia nobilis. Lineage (NCBI taxonomy): Eukaryota > Viridiplantae > Streptophyta > Pinopsida > Araucariales > Araucariaceae > Wollemia > Wollemia nobilis. Next base: position 16,286,685 of record JAQPPZ010000541.1, read on the forward strand.
TAAAATTATACTTCTCTTGATGTGGCACAATAACTTGGCTCAAGAAATTGGCTTCTCTTCTCCATATTCTTGTTTCTATGTCAACACTGCAGCATAACTTTCTTGCTCCTCCATCGCATAGAGAATAAATTCCTTTGAATAGTCAGGATTAATTAAGACTAGAGCTTGTGTGATACTTTCCTTAATCTCTTGAAAATATTGTCTTCTTGTTTTTGTCCACTTGAACTCCGTATTCTTATTTAAAAGCTTCATCATAGGTTTTACAACCTGAGCAAAATCAGTAATAAACTTGCGGATGAAATTTATTTAACTGAAGAATGATTGTAAGTCCCTTTTATTAGAAACCAATGGTAACTTCATGAGTTCTTCAGCACTTGTAGGATCAATTTACAATCCTTCTTGTGAGATTACATGGCCTAACGACTTCCCTTATTTAATAGCAAATATCGACTTCTTAAGATTAATGGAGATCCCGAACTCGTGACACTTCTCGAACACCTACCTTAAATGAGCAACATGGTCTTCTCTACGATGTGAAAACACAGTCATATCATCAAGTTATATCACAATAATTATATTCAGTAATGATGCATTGTCGTTAAGCACATCATTAAATCTCAAAGATCTTATCAATCCGGGGTGGTGTCCAAGGCTATTTACGAGAGAAAGTTCAAGCAGGGTTGTAGTTCAGTTCATTTGGAAGTAGCATGTCTTATTGGTGGAATTGATTATGTTGGGGTTGTGTGTCACTTCTACCCCTAAATTGCATAAATTGAACTTTAATCTATTTGCAAGAATGAAAACTAATTGCTAATTGCATAAATGAAACCCTAGTTGCAGTTGCAAGAATGAAATCTAATTAAATTGCAGAATTGAAACTCTAGTTAGAGTTGCAGAATTGAAAGTCTATTTAATCTTGTAATAATTAAAATGAAGTATAAAAACTAGATCCCGTCAATGCTCTGTAACAGAAGGTCGTCAATCTTCTGTGTAGGGTTTTGACAGCAAAAACAAGAATGCAGGGAAATTACAGAAAACTTATAAATTGCTGAAAATAGAAATTTGTAGTGAATTGGAAAGTTGCTGAGAATGAAAATATTAACCAGATCTACCACTTAATCAGATCACAAAAATATTATGAACAAGAATTAAATAACTAGGAATGTTAGTTGTGCAAAATAATGAAAATGACAAGTTCACAACTTATTCTACTGCAGCAAAATTAGAATAAAACTTGTCTGTTAGTCCTCCTCCTAGGTCGGGAAGTGGCCAGCCTCCTTTCTCAGAAGAAGGTTTGAATTCTTATTTAAATATTACTCACACTCATAACAAAATAAATGGGATGAAACTATGCTTTTATTGCTTCAGAAACATAATTACAATTTTGCTGAAATCTGTTACAGGTCTGAAATCACTATTCTATCATCTCCCTATTTATTTTCTATCTCCTCTATATAATCTATATAATCTAATATATATTCTAATAAATCTAATAGCTCAACCTGAATGGGAGCTATCTTTTATAGATGCCTAAAATCTAATTACAAACAGAAAATATGTTGTTCCTGTTTTCCTACAGAATTTCTTGGGTTTATCCTAGAAGAAGATCAAATTTGATCTTTTCCATAAATGGTGGCTTTGTATGGCAAGGACAGAAAAGTTATATGGGATATATTTTCCCTTAACTTTATCAACCTTCTTATCCCATTTTCCACCGCCAAAAGTCAGTCAACAAGTCAAAAAGTAGATTATGTTTTCATTTCGAAGATAAGTGGCTCATTCCAAAGATACTGCAATTCTCATTCCGAAGATCCGCTCATTCCGAAGATATTGCAATTCTCATTACGAATATCCACTCATTCCGAAGATACTACAATTCTCATTCCGAATATCCGCTCATTTCGAAGACACTGTGTTTTCTCATTCCAAAGATATATGTTCATTTCGAAGACACTGTGTTCATTCCAATTATCTTTAGAATGACCAACTGTGTTGACTCCAAATGGTTTTGGCTGCATTTCTCAAGTTTATTAGACCTCAGGATCAGATTGCAATAGTCTTCATTCTTCCTTGGATGTGAATTCCATGCCTTGCCATTCATTGGCAGCTTGTTCGAATTTATATGGAAAAACCAGTTTTCTGCTGGACAGTAATAAGTCTTTGTACTATTTTTTGAATTTATAGAAACTAATGCTTAATGATCATCAAAATAAGACTACTGAAATGTTTCTATCAACCTAAGCATTAAAATATAACATAAAACTATACAAGAATTGTTAAAAATCAAAATATAATGTCCTTAACACTTCAATCATGCAAACAGTTAATACACAGCATATTAAATCAACTTAAATAGCATATAAGATAATTCACAAGAGTTTTAGGCAGTTTTAACTATTAAAAACATGCTATAAATGAGGCTTATCCAGGCCTCATCATTCCCCCCCAACTTATATTAATGCATGCCTTCATGCATTGCAGTGGGCTATGGAGTCACAAATGTCCATACTCATATTCCATGTTTCATATAACAATTTAGTGCCTGTGTAATTTCTCATGAAGGTTTTTGAGTCCAAAAAGAGTCTCAGAATAACAAGTTGCAAAGGTTTTTGTTAAAACCCTGACGGAGAAAAATAAAAGGTTTTCATTTAAAACCACCGGAGGAGGAAGCTCACAAGAACACTAAAAGGTTTAATATTTATTTTATAAAATATTTAAATTCAAGGTGAATTTAAATTTTATAAATAAATATTATAATTATAAAGTGTTCATTAAATATTGACCTTAATAAAAGTAAAGGTCTTAAAATAATTAATTTATAAAATTTAAATTCAAGAGGAATTTAAATAATTTATAAATTAATTAATTAAAGCTTCGATGGACAAAAGTTAAGCATGAGCGCCGGCATTTTTAAATCGATGGAGGCTACTATATAAAGGCAAAACCTTGCCTTAAGTCTAAGCGATTAAGAATTAATTCGAAGCCCTCGAAGAAGAAGAAGATGACAAAATTCGTGATAGCGCCAGTAGCAAGGGACAAAGGGAGAAGCACCAAAATTAGAAGCCAACGAAGGCAGCGTGGCCTTGTGGCAAGAGGGCAACAGCTAAGACATTTGGAAACCAGGAGTCCCAGTTTTGATTCCCAGCGAAAGATGTTTTGGACAGTGGTAAAGGAAGTGCATGTTTTGCTTGGGCACCAAGGTAGAGGCACACATTTTTGAGGCAGAAGGAGGGAAGTTAAGAAGCACGTGGTGCTTCCCACTTCCCAAGCAAGTGCCTAGCTTGCACGGTGGTTGGATCCGTGGCTAGGGCGTTGGTTAGTGGCTGCATTGTGGGTTCGATTCCCACCAAGGCAAAGGTAAATACTTTTTAGTGCAAGTTAATGTGTGTTGCCCAACATTGGGAGTTATAAGGTGTTTGCTAAAATTAATTTTTAAATTAATTAGGAGTAATAAGGGTTAATTGCACTAGGTGAAGTTTGAATGCCACATTGACCTGTTAGGGGTTTTTGAAAGGACAAAAGTTCTTTTTGCAATAAATTTAATGTGTTATTGCATTATAATTGTCCTTAACATTTGAATATTATCTTATGGTGGAGCAATAAGGTAAGGATAAGTTTGAAAGAATTTATTTTTATTCTATGTGGTGTTGGATATTATTTTAATGGAGTGATAAGGAATATCCATTGATATATTGCATATGTGATTTATAAGCATCAAGTGAGAAAAATATTGAAATAATATTTTTCCTACTAACCCATTTGAGTTTGGCAAAAGGATTATTTTTGGTTGTGGCAGATTGGTGTGATCTACTTCAGTACAAACAAAAGGTATGGACAAATTCTTTCTTGGTTGAGTTGGTTGACTGGCTTACTTGAAAATTAAGTTTGGAGTGAAAAGGATTTGATTAGGGTTTCCTTTTTTAAAGTAGTTGAGTTAATGCTTCAAGGTTTTCTGAAATTGAGAGTTGTGATTAAACCTTGTTTTATAAGCATTGTTGTTGAGACCATTGGTTGAGTGAAGTGTTTGAGTTAATGCTTCAAGGTTTTCTGAATTGAGAGTTGTGATTAAACCTTGTTTTATAAGCATTGTTGTTGAAGCCATTGGTTATGTGAGAACCTGAGTTAGGTTTGAGAAGATCATGAGTATCATTGTTATGTGAATTGTTGAAGCCATTGGTTGTGCAAAGAACTTGAACTTGAGTTAGAAAAGAACATGAGTATCATTGTTATGTGAGATTTGTTGTTGAGCATTGTTGGATACATTTTGAGTTGGATGATACATGCTTGGACTAGGGTTTGTGAGAAAGGGTTATTTCTTGAAGTGATTGGTTGAGTAGAGTTGATTGAGCCTAGTCAAGTGGATGTATGAAGTGGTTGATTAAGTTCCATAAAACAAACTATTCTATATTCTGATTTGAGTTGAGATTGAGCTTTGAGTATAGAACATATTGAGTCTCTAACAATTCTCTTTATGCTTCTATGAGATTGAGTTGAGAAGGTGATTGAGTTTTGAGTATAGAACATATTGAGTCTCTAACAATTCTCTTTATGTTTCTATGAGATTGGACAAGTTCTGTGTGGACTTGTTAAGCAGATTTGAGGTAAGTCTTTGAGAAGACTTGTGGACTGATTTTGTGTGAGCTTTTGTGGAAGCTTACAATATAGATTTGAGCAAGTCCTAGAGAGGACTTATTGAGCATATTTGGACAAGTCCTAGAGAGGACTTATTGAGTAGATTTGGACAAGTTCTGAGTGAGCTTGTTGAGAATATTTGGACAAGTTCTATGTGAGCTTGTTGAGCAGATTTGGACAGGTTCTGAGTGGACATGTTGAGCAGATTTGAGCAGGTTCTGAGTGGACCTATTGAGCAGATTTGAGCAAGTTCGAGTGGACCTGTTGAGCAGATTTGGATAGGTTATTAGTGGACATGTTGAGCAGATTTGAGAAGGTTCTGAGTGAACCTATTGAGCATATTTGTGCTAGACTGAATGAACTATGTTTAGTGCAAATTTGAGTGGACTTGTGCTAGACCGACTGGACTATGTTTAGTGCAAGAGTTGAGTAGATTTATGCTAGACCGAATGTATTATTTTTAGTGTAGATTTAAGATAGCTTATTGAGCAGACTTGTGCTAGACCGAATGAACTGTGTTTAGTGCAAGAGATTGAGAAGAGTTGTGTTAGACCAATTGGAATGTGTTTAGTATAGAATTGAGATAGAGCTTTGGAGGTGACAGAGTAAAGAGGACAGAGTCTCCAGTGGATAGAGATCCATCAGCCATGACATTGAGGATAGGTCTTCTGAGTGAGGACAAGAGTCTTCAAGTGGAGAGAGATCCACCAATAAGTGCAGTGGAGGCAGTAGTCTTCTAGAGGATCACCAACCCGAGAAGAGGAGAAGGAGTTCTCATGTGGATAGAGATCCACAAACTAGATTTAGGGGATCAACATCTCCTTTGGACAGAGGTCCATAAAAATTATAATTGGGAAGGATTCCCAAGAGATTGATTGAGAAAATTTTAGTAAAATATTTTCTCCATGGAGTAGCCCGCATTGGGTGAACCACGTAAATTGTGTTGTCTCTATTGTGTGTGGTGTTGTGTACATTGCTTTGATTACTGTTGTTGATATTGCTATTTTTACATTGCATATATTGGTTTGAGAGAAAAAGTAAAAAGTGGTCTTATACTGTTCACCCCCCTCTCAGTATAAGCTTGTGTTCTTCAATTGGTATCAGAGTGGGTTCCTTCAGAAGAGTTTGACATCTTGAAGGAAAAGTGGTCAAGAACATAATGGATCAAAAGGATCAAAGGGATGGGTCCATCAATAATACAGTACTAGTATTTGATGGAAGTGACTTCTTGTATTGGTGTATGCTAATGAGATTTCACCTGATGGCACTTGGCAATGAATTTTGGGATGCAGTGGAACTTGGATATGATTCAGTAATCAATCCTCCTACAGATAAGGAAGGTAAGCTTCTAATGCATGCAAATTCAAGAGCTATGAATGCAATTATAAAAGGATTGCGTAGATCAGAATCTATGAAGGTTATGGATTGTAAAACAATAAAAGATATGTGGGAACTACTGCATAACATATATGAAGGAGATAAAGGTGTCAGGAAAGCTAAGATCAGAAATATCAAAGGAGAATTTGAAAACTTAAGAATGCGAGATGATGAAAACATTCGTGACTATCTCAGTAAGATTGATGAACTTGTACATGAGATGAGAGGTCTTGGAATGAAGGTCGATGAATCTGATGCTTGTGATAAGATCTTGAGAACTCTTCCAAAAAGGTATAGTGAAAAGGTCTCTGCTATAGAAACATCAATTGATAGTGATTTTTTGAAAAGAAATTCTTTGCTTGGCATGCTTACAACTTTTGAGATAAGAACAAAAGATCCTATCCCTCCGAAAGAGGCTGCATTCAAAGTGAACAAGAAGATAAAGGGTAAGAAGTCAGAATCAAGCAGTGAGTCATCCAGTGATGAAGAAGCTAACTATGGTAGAAGAAATAAAGGTTCCAGAAGACCCATAGATCTAAGATCTGTTAAATGTTTCAATTGTGGAAAATTTGGACATTTTGCAACAGATTGTAAAGAACCAAAGAACAACAATAATGAAGAAAAATAGGATCATCGGTACAGGTAATCATAAAGATACAGGCACCAAAATAAAAGCAAGGATGGAAAAATCAGACAAGGAAAGAAGTTCTTCCAAAGACAAAAGAGGAGCTACTATGCGGATAATGCAAGTAAGTACTCAAATGATAGTGATGCTAGTTTTTCAGACAATGATAGAGATGAAGTCCTATTTATGATTGAAGAAAAAGAACCAGTTAATAAAAGGACTCCAGTTATTCTCAAGTGTTTTAGATGTGGTAAATTTGGACATCTTGAAGATGATTGCACAAGGGATGGTTATAGTTTCAGTGATGATGATTATGAATATGCACTTGATAGACCAGATGAAAATCTTCTAATGGCATTAGAAGAAGAAGTGAGTGATCCTATAGAAGACAAGCCAAAAGAAAGTAATGATGTGGACAAAGGCAAAAAAATAGAGGATTATTCAGTAGAGAATGGTTATGATCTCAAGGGAGAACTTATCTATGCCCTTGACATGGTAAAGAAGGTAAGAAAGCAACACTCTAAGCTTGAAATTCAGTTTCAAGAATGTGATGAAGAAATATTATTGCTCATAGAGGATTTAGAAAAATCAAAGGCTAAGGCAAAGAAGTTCAAAGATAAGTTAGAAGCAAAGATCTTGGAATGTGAGAAGTTAGCACAAGAAGTGGCACTACTAAAGGAATATTTAGAAGATTCCAAGAATAAGCTATACAAGTATGTAAACAATGCAAAGAGTGTGGATAAAATAGTCAAGATACAAAGAGGAGCAACAAACAAAACAGGCCTTGGTTCTAAACAAGTTCAAAAGAAATGGGAAAAGGAATCAACTTCAAGCCTTGAAGAAGAAGAAACTTCAGATGAAGATACATCAAAAGAAGACAGTGTAAGTGGGAGTGAGACATCAAAGGATGAGTTTGACAATAAAGGGTTCAACAAAGATAGGAACAATGTACAGAGAAGATACAGATGGAACAACAATAAGAACAGAAGACCAATGAGGTCAAGACAAGGAAGCTTCAATGGAAGATGTTTTTCATGTCACAAGTTTGGGCACATGGCTTCACAGTGCAGGACACATGAAAGACAAGAATATGGGAAAGGATAACTTTTCCATGGGTATTTCTACTCATGTAATGAGTTTGGTCACAAGGCAATGAATTGTAGGATTCATGACAGAAGAGGATATGGCTTCACTAGGAGATATCCTAAGACATTTGCACCTCCAAGGAATAATAACATTAAGTGTTATAAGTGCAATAATGATGGTCACACAACAAAATGGTGTAGAGCAGACATTCCAAAAATAGGCATGAATAAGAACAGGAACAAGAACATGGATGAGAATAGGAATAGGAACAGGAACAAGAACCTAGATGTGAACAAGAATAGGAACATGAACATGAATGATGATAGGAACAGGTATGATGACTTGGATAGAAATAATCAAAGGATTCAGGAAACTCATAAAAGAAGGGAAAAGGATAAAGGTAAAGAACAGTGCTTTCGAGGAGTAGAAATACTCCCACCCCAAAATTAACCACCTCATGAGGAGGTGGGGGAGGGGCTAAGCTAAGAGGCTCATTCTTAGCCCCAAGCCCCAAAGGTGACCCTTTTCCATTGATGTCAAAGGGGGAGAGATTTATGTAATGGGGAGAGATTTGATATCTGAGAGAGCATTGAGCTAGGGGGAGCAGAAGAAAAAGAAAGGTCAGGTTTCAGTAAAAAGAATGTGGGTTGCCATCAATGACAAAGGGGGAGATTGTTGGACATTTTGAGTCCTTAAGCCAAAGTTGTCATTGATGCCAAAATATCCCAAGGAAAAATAAAATTGATTGGTCCAAAAAGAGTCTCAGAATAACAAGTTGCAAAGGTTTTTGTTAAAACCCTGACGGAGAAAAATAAAAGGTTTTCATTTAAAACCACCAGAGGAGGAAGCTCACAAGAACACTAAAAGGTTTAATATTTATTTTATAAAATATTTAAATTCAAGGTGAATTTAAATTTTATAAATAAATATTATAATTATAAAGTGTTCATTAAAGATTGACCTTAATAAAAGTAAAGGTCTTAAAATAATTAATTTATAAAATTTAAATTCAAGAGGAATTTAAATAATTTATAAATTAATTAATTAAAGCTTCGATGGACAAAAGTTAAGCATGAGCGCCGGCATTTTTAAATCGATGGAGGCTACTATATAAAGGCAAAACCTTGCCTTAAGTCTAAGCGATTAAGAATTAATTCGAAGCCCTCAAAGAAGAAGAAGACGATAAAATTCGTGACAGTGCTAGCAACAAGGGACAAAGGGAGAAGTGCCGAAATTATAAGCCAATGAAGGTAGCATGGCCTTGTGGCAAGAGGGCAGCAACTAAGATGTTTGGAAACCAGGAGTCCCGATTTTGATTCCCAGTGGAAGACATTTTGGATAGTGGTAAAGGAAGTGCATGTTTTGCTTGGGTGCCAAGGTAGAGGCACACATTTTTGAGGTAGAAGGAGGGAAGTTAAGAAGCACGTGGTGCTTCCCACTTCCCAAGCAAGCACCTAGCTTGCACGGTGGTTGGAGTCATGGCTAGGGCATTGGTCGGTGGCTGCGTTGTGGGTTCGATTCCCACCAAGGCAAAGGTAAATACTTTTTAGTGCAAGTTAATGTGTGTTGCCCAACATTGGGAGTTATAAGGTGTTTGCTAAAATTAATTTTTAAATTAATTAGGAGTAATAAGGGTTAATTACACTAGGTGAAGTTTGAATGCCACATTGACCTGTTAGGGGTTTTTGCACTAGGAAAGGACAAAAGTTCTTTTTGCAATAAATTTAATGTGTTATTGCATTATAATTGTCCTTAACATTTGAATATTATCTTATGGTGGAGCAATAAGGTAAGGATAAGTTTGAAAGAATTTATTTTTATTCTATGTGGTGTTGGATAATATTTTAATGGAGTGATAAGGAATATCCATTGATATATTGCATATGTGATTTATAAGCATCAAGTGAGAAAAATATTGAAGAGAAAATATTGAAATAATATTTTTGCCTACTAACCCATTTGAGTTTGGCAAAAGGATTATTTTTTGTTGTGGCAGATTGGTGTGATCTACTTCAGTACAAACAAAAGGTATGGGCAAATTATTTCTTGGTTGAGTTGGTTGACTGGCTTACTTGAAAATTAAGTTTGGAGTGAAAAGGATTTGATTAGGGTTTCCTTTTCAAAAGTAGTTGAGTTAATGCTTCAAGGTTTTCTAAAATTGAGAGTTGTGATTAAAACCTTGTTTTATAAGCATTGTTGTTGAGACCATTGGTTGAGTGAAGTGTTTGAGTTAATGCTTCAAGGTTTTTTGAATTGAGAGTTGTGATTAAAACCTTGTTTTATAAGCATTGTTGTTGAAGCCATTGGTTATGTGAAGAACCTGAGTTAGGGTTTGAGAAGATCATAAGTATCATTGTTATGTGAAGAATGTTTTATAAGCATTGTTGTTGAAGCCATTGGTTGTGCAAAGAACTTGAACTTGAGTTAGAAAAGAACATGAGTATCATTGTTATGTGAGATTTGTTGTTGAGCATTGTTGGATACATTTTGAGTTGGATGATACATGCTTGGACTAGGGTTTGTGAGAAAGGGTTGTTTCTTGAAGTGATTGGTTGAGTAGAGTTGATTGAGCCTAGTCAAGTGGATGTATGAAGTGGTTGATTAAGTTCCATAAAACAAACTATTCTATATTCTAATTTGAGTTGAGATTGAGCTTTGAGTATAGAACATATTGAGTCTCTAACAATTCTCTTTATGCTTCTATGAGATTGAGTTGAGAAGGTGATTGAGTTTTGAGTATAGAACATATTGAGTCTCTAACAATTCTCTTTATGTTTCTATGAGATTGGACAAGTTCTGTGTGGACTTGTTAAGCAGATTTGAGGTAAGTCTTTGAGAAGACTTGTGGACTAATTTTGTGTGAGCTTTTGTGGAAGCTTACAATACAAATTTGAGCAAGTCCTAGAGAGGACTTATTGAGCATATTTGGACAAGTCCTAGAGAGGACTTATTGAGCATATTTGGACAAGTTCTGAGTGAGCTTGTTGAGCAGATTTGGACAAGTTCTGTGTGAGCTTGTTGAGCATATTTGGATAGGTTCTGAGTGGACATGTTGAGCAGATTTGAGCAGGTTATGAGTGGACCTATTGAGAAGATTTGAGCAGGTTCTGAGTGGACATGTTGAGCAGATTTGGGACAAGTTCTGAGTGGACCTGTTGAGTATATTTGAGAAGGTTCTGAGTGAACCTATTGAGCAGATTTGTGCTAGATCGAATGAACTATGTTTAGTGCATATTTGAGTGGACTTGTGCTAGACCGACTGGACTATGTTTAGTGCAAGAGTTGAGCAGATTTGTGCTAGACCGAATGTATTGTGTTTAGTGCATATTTAAGAGAGCTTATTGAGAAGACTTGTGCTAGACCGAATGAACTATGTTTAGTGCAAGAGATTGAGCAAAGTTATGCTAGACCGATTGGACTGTGTTTAGTACAAAATTGAGACAGAGCTTTGGAGGTGACAGAGCAGAGAGGACAAAGTCTCTAGTGGATAGAGATCCATCAGCCAGGACATTAAGGATAGGTCTTCTGAGTGAGGATAAGAGTCTTCAAGTGGAGAGAGATCCACCAGTCAGTGTAGTGGAGGTAGTAGTCTTCTAGAGGATCACCAACCAAAGCAGAGGATAAGGAGTTCTCCTGTGGATAGAGATCCACAAACTAGATTTAGGGGATCAACATCTCCTTTGGACAGAGGTCCATAAACATTGTAATTGGGAAGGATTCCCAAGATATTGATTGAGAAAATTTTAGTAAAATATTTTCTCCATGGAGTAGCCCGCATTGGGTGAACCACGTAAATTGTGTTGTCTCTATTGTGTGTGGTGTTGTGTACATTGATTTTATTACTTTTGTTGATATTGCTATCTTTACATTGCATATATTGGTTTGAGAGAAAAAGTAAAAAGTGGTCTTATACTGTTCATCCCCCTCTCAGTATAAGCTTGTGTTCTTCAAACTGATGCAACAAGGAGTATGGATCAGCTTTTTCATGAAAATTCTTAATAAGCAACTTTGCTAATTAATCTCATAATGTAATAGTACCATGTTGCAACGATCAGTACCAATACAGCAACTTCCCTCTTAGCGACAATACTAGCAATTTTACCATTACATCTTCATCTGTTATGTAATGGATGGTCGCCAAAGAAGCTATATATTGAATGTGCTCATATGTAGTTTTATCGGTGCCATCATAGGTCAATAAAACCTTCAAGGTAGCTTGTGGCAGTGGATTTTGTGCTTGCAAGTTTAAATCCCCTAAGCTATTTCATGCTTGGAACTGCCTTTGTGGTTGTTGTTGATGTGGTGGGGGATTTTGAGCCATATGGAATGGTATATGAGGTGTAGGTTGAGGAACACTAGTGGCTATGTGAGGCTGAGATGGAGGAAAACTCGTGGTAGTACTAACTAGGCTTACGAGAGCGGATAATACACCAACTAGTCGTGAGGATGAGACAGATGGTATATGGGATATGTGAGGTAGTGAATATGTACGGCAAAAAGTGGCTAATTGAGGATGTTCTCATAATATTTGAATATCAAGTTCATAGAACTCGATTTTATGATCTATATTTTTGGCCTTTTATATTGTATTCATGAGACACAGCTTTTGCTATACTCACATTTGGAGATTTTTGGGTGTGATTGAGTCGCCAGATTTTCTAATTTCATAGCACAAAGGCAAACATCAAACCTCAATATTATTAGAAGTGAAATTTTAGGTCCCATAGGGCATGCCAAAAATTGTTGGTCAAATATTTGCCTAATCAACAAGACTATGTTTGTGCGCCCTATATACGACCAAAATTGAAAGGCCGAAGGAAAGAAATGTCCTCTATGCCAATCTCCAGAGAGAGTTGGTTCCCAAACTAAATCCTACACTAGTTGAAGACTAGAGATGCAGGAAAGAAATTAGAAAATGCAGAAATAAATGGGAAATATGGCCACAGCCCAAAAGCGTAGGATTCAGGGTAGACTAACAACAGGAAATTCACCCAAGCATAAAATAGCATTTAATAGAAGGAAAAGTAACAAAATTTATTTATAAACTTGGAGTAATAACCTTCAAGATAACACTCCAACATTCACTCCCTCACTAGCAATATTTAAATCCAAGTGCAGAATTTTAAACTTCATAGCAAATAAGAGACATGAATGTAATATATAAGTGCACGAGTACAAAAGGAAATTGCACACAAAAACACTCACAAATTTAGAATTATGATGTCTTCTATTGATGTAGAGAACTTGGAGAGATTTCTCGCAAAGTGTCTAACCTCCTTTACAATAGAAATTTGATTAGTATTTATAGAGGATTTCGCCTCTTTCATTAAATGCACAAGAGAACAAAATGATCATAGATCAGAGACAAGAATGAGGAAATTCCTCCTTGGAATCATTGAAAATCTATTTCTCCGGGATAACGATCCATCTTTCAAGAAAAAATTCTTAGAAAATCGATATTTTGGACGTCGGTGCATAGAAAATTAAGTCATTCAATGCTTTTAAAATGCACTCCTACCTTGAAAATCATGAAAATATTCTCGCTTTTTCTATATGGCTTCCTTCTTCACTTGGGATTCACGATTTGAGTTACTTGTTGCCACCATTATTTAATGTCTATGAAAGCCTGCTTTGGGTGACGTTGAATCTTGTCAAAACTTAACACGTGATCAGCTTTCCTTTGAAACTGCATTCATCCTTTCTAACCAAAACTATGTTCACCTTTTCAACAAGCATATCATTTTTGCCTAGTCTTTAAATATTTAGCGCAATATTTAAATATTTAATGCATTCACATGCTTGCATTAAAAACGTGTTCACCCCTCAACCAGGGCAAACGTGATTGCAACTCGCTCCTGAGGCACGTTTGCCCCTGGGAGAGACGAACAGTATGTTCGCCCCTCAACCAAGGCAAACGCGATAGCGTTGCTTATGAGGTACATTCGTCCCAAGGTGAGGTGAACGCGATTGCATTTCTTAACTTTGGGGCACGTTTGCCCATGGGAGGGGTGAACGGGATGTTCGCCCCTCACCAGGATGAACATGATTGCAACTCATCGTGCCCCATTTTTCACCAAGCCTTTCTCTTTTGATATTATGTTCGTCCCAAGGTGGGGCGAATGGAGCTTTTACCCCATACTTTGAGCAAATGTGATTCTATTCAATTGCCTTTCTTTTTTCCTACCATTTTTTAACTCAGTCCTTTGCATATTTTTCCATCTGATTTTTTCTTCCTTTATTCTTGGAAAGTGTACAGGCCCAAAAGACATCAATTCATGGTGCGCTTAAGATATATCAAACATGAATCCCAAATAAAATTTTACATTCATTCCTCTTAAACAGTCAACTAAATACATATGCAAACAAAAAGTAAGATATGAGATTAATTCAAAATAAATACTATTGTATTACAATCAACATGCTCCAACAAAATTTCCAATGTGGCAAGGTGCAAAATTGCCAACAGACACCTATTGAGAATTAAGGTTGTAGTGTTTAATTCTTTTAACAAGTAACAATATGGTACATTTTAGCTATGCACGATACATCTAGCCATCTCCTTAATTATCCTATACTTCCTGCCTATTACATCATATTATTGTGGGATGTAAGAAGTTGTATACTCCCCATGTATATCCTTGTGCCTATAGAAATATTGAAATGATTTTGAGATAAACTCATCTCCATTATTTGACCTTAAAATCGTATTTTCTTACCTAGGTGTTGTAGGTGAGTTGGAGAGGAGAGGGAAATCCTCCAAGAGAGGTCCCAGGTTCAAATCTCCACCCTACCAAAAATTTGAATTGGGTATCCAAAATCCAATTGATAATGTTGGTGTGGTCAGGGTCGGGTGCGACTCCCGGATGACTTTGATAGTGTAGAACCCCCTATTCGTGGTCTCTTAGACCAAGGCGACCCCACAAGGGATTTTTCTCTTAAAAAAAAAATCATATTTTCTTTCCAAATAGTTTCCCGACAAGAGCCTTACAAGTTTAAAAGTATTAAAAACATTCAAATTTATACTTGAGGAAGTATACCCACATCTTCTTTGAATAATTAACAACCATCAAAAAAAACCATTATACATCATAATTTGAAGGTGTATTTGTTGGACCACATAAATAAATATACATTAAATCAAAAACACCTTGTGAATGTACACACTTACCTATCTCAAATGGTTAGCAACTTTGTTTTCTAAGTTGACATCCTACACATGAATATTTTTGATCTTGAATAGATGGAAATATATGAACTATGTTATTAAGAATTGATAAATAATGAGGTAACCAAACTTCTTATGCCAAAGAACAAAACTATTATTTCAACTACTAAGGTAAATAAATTGGTAGGTTTGTTACCAACTAACTTGTATCATCCTTTTTCACCTATACCAAGAGTAATGAGCTTGTTTTTACCTACAAGCATTACTTCACATCTATTTTTATGAAAATGAATAAGAAATTGAGAATTCCTAGTGATTTCACTAATAAAAAAAATATTTATGTCCATATCAAGAACATACCAATTATTTTTGAAGGTGTATGTAACATTGTTATTCAATGTCATACTAACATCACCACACTCTTCAATAAAGTATGATCTACCATCACCAAATGAATTAGACTCATTATTACTATGATTTTCAATGAAATTAACATACCAGTATTTCTGACATGTATAATATTTTGATGCTTTTGAGTCAAAATGCCACTCACTAGAATGTTTAGAAGAACTTTGAGTAATGAAAGTAATCTTCTTGTCTTAGTCTTCTATCTCAACAAAATTTACATATTTGATCCCATGTTGACTTTATTTATTCTCTAACTTACTTTATTTTCATTTAAATTATCAAGTTTGCTATGGTAAAACAAATGACTTAGGACTTCTTTACATTAGAATTTTTACCTTGCTTGTGAACCAATGATGATGGGTTGGCATACAGATTGTCTTTGTGTTTCGATTTAGCAATAAATACACTCTTTATACTTCTCAATGTGGATGCTACTATTTTTTATTGTCTCATCTCCTTTGTAGAAATAAAGACATCTTACCAAAGAGTTTGACTTTTAACAAGTAAATGCAGAGACTGAATAAAAGTCTCATAAGATGGAGGAAAACCTCATAAAATAATTTCAATTGTATCCTCATCATCAACTAAGTTCTTAATAATAGTCAATTGATCTCTTAGATCCTTAATGCATAAGGTACTCAAAAACAATCCCTCCTTACAACTAAGACGAATAGAGAAGATTCTTTAAAAATAAAACACATCTTGCTTCAAATGTCTAATACTTATTCAATAACCAAGTCCATAATGTTGCATCAATATGCTCATTACAAACTTCAGGAATCAAATAATCTACTATAGATAATATGAGAAGCATCAATGTTCTCTATGTCGTTTGTCAAAGTCATCAACATCGTCTTCTTGTCTAGTTTTTTTCTTAAGAACTTTGTAAAACACCCAACCCTAAATAATAATTTTATCCTTTATTACAACAATAGTTACATATATGGTTTCTTTGGGTGATATGGCAATAAGTATACAAAATTATGCTATTGATGGTTAATATAAGCTTACATAAAACAACTTTTCCATCTCATTTGAGAGTCACTTGCTTGAACCACTTATACACATGCAAATGGAGGATGGATCTTCATTAGAAACTAATAGAAAACAAAGATGTAAAATGATTCAAATGATATCAAATAATGAAGATAATTATTTATTAATCTTTCTGTTTCTAAAAGAGATTCAACAACCTCAATCATTACAGCATATATTATGTGTTGATCCCTTAAATGTCATACTATTTTTTATTAATAAATAAATATCTTTTAAAGTGACTTATATCACTTATTAGCCCATCAATTTTTATTGACTCAAACCAAATGCTCAATAAACAAGGGTTATATAGGAGCTAGTCTATCTAGGAACTATTGCTTTATCTATTCAATGGCTTATTTCAGTTAAGCAACTTTTAAGGTCCACAAGCATTATGCATGTCAAATGTATTCCTATAGGTCCACCATTAATGAAATGGGGCACTCCTGTTTTGAGAATTTTTTCATAAAAAAATAAAATTAAATTTAAATAAAACTAATAATATATTTTGTATATTATGGCAAAAAGAAATAATAATTAAGAGTGGCAACTCATTTCTAATAAAAAAATTGCTTCATTTGTCCATTGATTTGAGCTAGTGATTGAGAGAGGTTATGTTCCACAAAGGAAGCTCAAGTTCAAGTCTCAACGAACATATAGGACTTATTCACTTAAGTGATAGGTGGTGGGCCTCAAGTGAGTTGTCCTGGCCTCACTATAATAAAATGTGACAACCTATTTAAAATATCATTGCTTCATCTGATAATAAAAAAAGTGTTATTTTAAATAATAATGTTAAGAGAACTAATTTTCTATATATTTTTAACTTAAAATTAATTTTAATTGAATCTTATATTTTTCCAAATAATAATAATTTTTATACCTTCTAGAGTTCTTTCCATTTAATATTTAAATATCTTATAAAATCAAATACCATAAAAGTGCAACTATACAAATTGTTATGCATTAATCATGCACCTCCATAGTAGTCAAAGGTTAATGAAATAGCTTGTATGTTACATTAATAGCCCTTAATGTACTCTTTATTAGCACTCATTCTTTATTGGTGATACAAATTATTATTTTTAAATCAATCTTCAAATACTTGTTTTCCTCGGAGTGTGAGTCGGGAGCACGTGTAAGCCAAAAATGAGCCTCATTTTCTTGTTTTAGAAAGCAAGCAAAAGTTGTGAGTGCTAACAAGATGAAAGTGTGAGCAAAAAGCAAAGAGTGACCAAAGAGAGGGCATCATTTTTCTTGTTTCAGACCTTAGAAATTATTCAAAAACTAAAGGGTTCTTGTGAAGAAATTATGGATAGCATGGCAAGAAAGTCATTTTTGGAAGTCATAATTGGAAGTAAGGATGACCTAGTTAGAAGTAAGGATGCCCTAGTTAGAAGTAAGGATGCCCTAGTTAGAAGTACAGATGCCTTAGTCAAGGGCAAGAGGAAGAGCAAATCTATGAAAAATCCTATCCAAGTAGTAGATATAACACCAAAGTGATTATCATATATGAGACTATTGATTGTGATATAAAGGTTCTTAAAAGCAGAGGGTTAGTATGTAAGTTCCATGGATACCAGCTAGGTTTTTGGAAATTCAAAACTTGATCAAATTAGAAATGGGGAATGAATTCAAATTACTCGATGACTTCTCTTTCGAAAATATTTCTCCTCATCATCTTCTCCAATTTGGAAATCAAGGATAAAATGATGGATGGTAGCCCATGGTTTAGGGAGAGATGCATTATACTTGAGACCATGGAGATAAAAATTTTGTGTAGATATAGACTACTAAAATGCTTCCAGTGTGGATTAAGCTTTTAGGGCTTCCATATCATATTATTAACAAGAAGGTTTTGAAGAATATTGGCAATACTTTAGAGGAGTTCATTCAAAAGGGACCAACTACTAAGAAGCAAAGACATGTTGTATAAACTTTAATGTGTTGTCATATGAATATTTTGAAACCTTTGCCATAATTTATTGGAACTAAATTTGAATCAAGAGAATGGGATCAACAAGTGGATTATGAAAATATCATATTTCAATGTCATACATGTTATCACATTAGACACATGGCAATAGATTGTAAAGTGAGAATGATGGGAAAAGAGATGGAGAATTTTGAGCATGAGACAAACTCAAATATGAAGCAAGGAGGTCATATCATAGTAGATGTTAGGTCATATCATAGGAAAGTGGTAAAGCAAGCCACTCTACATCATCGAATGGAAAAGGCCATTACAATTTACTTGAATCAACCATTAGAAGAAAAAATAACACAAAGGATGAGGAAGTACAATGTGCAAGTTCAAATTTACAAGTTAAATATTCAAAGAAGATGGGGAGACAAATTTTAATGCAAATAAGACAAAAGAGATCTAGTTTAATCCATGTCAGTCATCTTCATTTTCCTCAAGTAGTATAAAATATTCTTCTTGCAATAAAAATGAAAGTAGTGAAGAGTGTATCTTTTGCAATTAGGGTTTCAAGAGGAGCATAATAAAGACGTGTGTGGAGGATACATGGAAATTTAAGGTTTCTAGGGTATAATAATAAATTAATTTCTATGGAGGATCATCCTTGTACTTTAGGGTTTTCAAGGAAATATAAATAAAGTGTTTGTGAGGTTATTCCTTGCATTTCAGATACCCTATGGTAACATATATTTTTAGAAGATGAGTAGTATTATGAATAGTATGGAAACATTGAAGAGATTGATGAAGATGAAAGTGTTGGTGAGAATGAAAAAAAGTAGAGGAAGACCTTCAAAACAAGAACAAGGAGAAAAAAAACTCAAAGGGATATCAATTTGAGAAACCAAATACAAATATTACAAGTGTTAGCAACAAGTGGGGTCAAGCCCACTAATAAAAGTAAAAGGTCATAATGAAAATGGTATTATGTAATATTAAGTGTATGAATAAGACCCCTAAAAAAGAGTTATTGAGGAATTGATAGGTTGTTATAGTCCTAAGTTTATTTAAATTCAAGAAGCAAAATTAAGTCGTGAGGAATGTAAGGATGCATTCAAAAAGATTCAATGATGGTGGATTGTCTGGTAGCTTCTTATATAGGAGCTTCTAGAGGTATGGTTACAATATAGGACAAACGCAAATGGGATGGGCAACTACTAGAAGTAAAACGTAAATGAGTTGTTGGTCTATTTTGTACGAAAGAGGAAGACATCATAGTAAAACGTAAATGAGTTGTATGCTCCTACTATAGTTACTTCTAGTGAAAGATATTGGAAGGACCTTTGTATAGTTTATAAATACAATGATGATTCAAAATTGTGATCTATGGATTCTTGGAGGCACTTCAACACGGTTCTATCTCCTAAAAAAAGTGTGGTACTCCTAGATGTTCTAAATCATTGCATGATTTTACTTTATTTATCAATTATAAGGGTCTTTGGGATGCTATTCCTTCAAGTTTTCAATATACATTGGATAATAGACTCTTGGGTAAACTCATATATTGGATAATTTTTTGTTATCCAATAGATTGTTGCAAACAAAGTATACAATATCTTCAGATATTTTATTGCGAGCAAGATCAAATTACAAACTCATTCTCTTGAGATATGGTTTACTCAATAATGATCATCTAAAGCCATTTCGTTTGTAATCTTCCATATGGTTATGTTATAGTGGGATGGAGCAAAATTTTTAAAATATGTGTTTAAAGATTTGTTCAAAAGATTAAATATCTAAAGGGATAAATGAAAATTTGGAATGCCAAATCATTTGGTAACATATATAAAGAAAAGAAGGATATTGAATCCAAGCTCAAAATTTTAAAAGAGATATTAGGAATCAATGGAATTTACCAAAAAAAATTCAAATAACTTTTTGATTATCATAATGTATTGAAAAATAAGGAATCATATTGGTTCCAAAAATAAAGGGAAATATGGTAAGGAAAGAGAGAAATACCAAAAAAAATCATGTTACAACCAAAATAGATCTTTCTTTTGTCACGTCAAAAATATTTCACCTCCAAGTGGAAGAAATATTAAGGGAGAAGAATAAATAAAGAATGAAGCAATTAATTATTTCAAAGATGTTTTGTCAGATGTTCGGCATGATAAGGAGGCTCAAATTAAGTTTTTGTAAAATATTTCATCAATAATCACATAGGGACAAAATGAAAGTATGTTGAAGATCTCTATGGAGGAGTTACATGAGGCAATTTTCTCTTTACCAAGATTTATTGAAGAGTGATATGTTTGGTTGTACTTGGAGGCCCAAAAAAGGAAGATTTTAATAACTTAGACCAATATCACCTTTATTACATTGGTTCCCAAGAAATATGAGAATAATTTGATGATTCGTCCAATAAGCCTTTATAATATGATTCAAAAGATCATAAATTATGGCAAAAAAGTTTAAAAGCAATCTATATTATTTTATCCAATGGAACAAGGTGGTTTTTCATGGTAAACAAATTCTTGATGGTATAATCATTGCACAATAGGTAATACATTCTCTTCATTCCATGAAAAAGCTAGATATGCTTATAAAATTAGATATGAACAAAACAAATCATAGGATTTGCTCAAATTTTCTACATGTACTCTCAAAAAGTTTGGTTTTGAACAAGGTAAGTGTGAATGGATTACACGTTGTTATAGCACTCCAAATATTCTATTTTGATTATTGGATCTCTTGTTAGAGAAAATTAAGTCATCTCATGGACTCTATCAATGTGATCCACTTTCTCTAAATCTATTTATTATTCTTGCGTAGACTTTAGGAAGAGCTTTTACAAAGGCAAAAATATAAAGTTATTTAAGTTGCAATAAATGTTTCCTTTGAGTCTCATCTCCAATTTGTTGATGATACTTTTATTTTGGAACATCCCATAGTTAGTGAGGCTATAGTGTTTAGATCATTATTATCATACTATGAAAGGATACTAGACAATTGGTCAATACTATAAAATCCAAGATCTTTTTCATTGATACTACCCTAGATTTACAATGGATTATTGCAAATATTTTAGGGTTTAAAATTGGAAATTTTTCGTCAACATTTTTCAGTATTCCTTTGTCTCATAAAGGAAAGGAGTTTTGAGAATTTTGGATAGAATGAACTCTTGTTGGGCATGTTGGAAATGTAAGTTCTTAACCATGGTTAGAAGGTTACAACATATTGCTACATTGCAATCCATACCTATTTATATGATGTCACCTTCAAGATTATCAACAAGTATAGCATCTGAATTTGATAAAATTCAAAAATTTATGTTCTTTGAAAAGAATATGAGGAAAATTTTAGGTTTCCTCTTCGTAAGTGGGATAGGTTTGCAAAGGAAAGAATATTGGAAGGATAGGCTTGCAGAATTACAAATTTATGAGTTTGGCCTCGGGGGCAAAACTTGATTTGGTCTTAGGGCAAAAATTGGCTAAATATTGTTCAAATGTTAAGGAAAGAGTTAGCCAAAGATGTTACTTCAAAAATATATTGGTTCGTGATCAAAAGAAGATTGTTCAACCATTAAGAAAAGAGTTAGCCAAAAACATACCGGTTCATTTGATGCAATGAAATTATTCAAAAACTGAACCCCTACCTATAGGATAACCAACATGGAACTTCACATCAAATAGTATTTAATTTGATCAACATATTAGATGGTCATTCAATGAGGAGGATCATGCAAATTTTTAGTTTGATGCTTGGTTGAAACCCTATCCTCTTATCTCTAATTCAAAATGCCAATATTTGGCTTGAGCATGTCTAGCTTGTGGAGGTTCAAAGGTCAAAAATTATATTAATGTGAACAACTCCAAATGATGGATGTTTATTGGTAACCTGATTGAAGGAGAAACAAATAGCAAATGAGCTTCAACAGATTCTTCAAGAGGTTTATTTACACATTTTGACACGAAAGGATGGGTTGGTTTGGAACCTATCAAAAGATGGTAGACTTTTTATTAAGTTAAGATATAAGGATTTAGAGCAATCGTACTTTCCTACTCAATAATTTCCCTTGAAGAATGTTTGGTTACAAGAGGCCCTCCCCAAAGCCTCAACATTCCTTTTGTTAACAATCCAAATCAACATTCTTACAAGAGAGTACTAAAAAAGGATATCATGGACCTTTCAAGTATGCCTTGTACAAGAAGGATCTAGAAACGTCAAACCATTTACTTCTTCGTTGTCCCTTTTCTTACACCATTTACAAATGCTTTTTCAAAAATATGAAAATATAGTATGTAGCTCTATCAATATTAGAAAAGTTATTGATGTTAATTAATTGTTTCAAAGCTAAAGCAATATATATTATGTAGAGGATTGATCCTACTATTATTTGTTGGAACTTATGGTTTAAAAAGAAATAATAAAATGTTAAAAAATGAACCTAAAATCGTGTTCAAGTTTGGAATTGTATTATTGTCTTTATTGCAAAATGTTTATAGACACGACGCCTATCATGGAAAGTCTCAAGTGCGAAAAAAAAAAAGTGTTAACCTCTTGGTTTGAGGACTTGAATACATGTAAAGGTAATTTGTGACAATGAAGTTAACACAAAAGATTTGCTTCAACCTATGGTAAAATAAAAGTGTCCAAATTTTGGGTTTATCGTTTCGATGGTGCTTCTAAAGGAAAATTGAAAAAACCTAGTTGAAATGGTGTTTTCCAAAATAATAAAGACAAAATCATCCTCATTTATTCAAAATCATATGGAACTTCAACTAATAACTATCCAAAGGCTAAGCACTTCTTACAAGGATCAAAATCGCAATGGAAAAATGATAAAAAGAGGAGTTTACAAATTATCTATCAAAAATGCTATCAATAAAACTGGATGTAAGGATTACATAAAAAATAACATTATTGTTCATGTTCATCCACTATTATTGAAAGCAAACTCTTGGAAATGTGCACATATTTGTAGAAAAGAAATTGGGTAGCTAATAATTTAGCCCAAAGCGATTCTTTGTGAAGTTGAAACCTTAAAAGTCAATTAGCCAAGTAAAATTAATTAATGCACAGCTTATTTCAAAAACATAGCAATTTGAGAAAGAAGATATTTGATAAATAAAAGAAATCAAGAATGTTCCTTATAAAAGACATTGGATATGGTTTAATTGACCTGCTAACAAAAGTAATATTTTAATATTTTAAAAAGAGTGGTCCTCAATAAAAGCTACATCCAACTTACTAAAATAAATAAAGACGTGTTCCTCATCTCTTGCTTTGTGAAGTTGAAACCTTAAAAGTCAATTAGCCGAGAAAAATTAATTAATGCATAGTTTATTTCAAAAACATAGCAGTTTGAGAAAGAAGATATTTGATAAAAAAAAAATCAAGAATGTTTTCTATAAAAGACATGTTGGATATGGTTTAATTGACCTGCTAACAAAAATAATATTTTAATATTTTAAAAAGAATGGTCCTCAATAAAAGCCACATCCAACTTATTAAAAAAATAAAAACATGTCTTCCTCATCTCTTGCTCTAGCTCTATACAGATATAAGGCACATAGGTCATTCATAAGAAATTGGGAACTAAGAATGGTAGAAAAAATAAATAAATAACTCAAGTATTGAAACAATAAAACAAAAATATAATTGAAACAATAACACAAAAATATAATAGAATCACATGCAAATTTGTTATTTTTGAAAATCAAGTTATAATTAAATCACTTACAAATTTATAATTTAAGTACTTATATTACATCTACAACGTAGGATTCCCTTAAAAGCTCTATATTGTAGAGGAATTTTTTAAAATAACATGGAAGAGGAAAAACCCCTCTTGATCAAAATGGAAAGGTAACATAACTTTAGAAACTTTTTAATATGAAGTTCTCAATGCATAGGAGGATTTTTCTAAAAGAAGGTGGAAGAGGAAAAAAACCCTATAGATCAAAATGGGAAGGTAACATTAGAAAGTTTTTTAGTATGAAGTTCTCAATATGCATTTAGTTGAGATTCTGCCCTAGAAACAACTTAAATCATCACCTCAAATAGCAAATTCCTACCACCAACACGAGCAATGGTTATAAGATAAATTGGTCAAATGACATCTAAGGAAATCTTCTCCTCTGCATGGAGTAGAATACATTATATTGCAAGGTAAACAAGTGTCTCCGCCAAACAGGAAATGTGAAAGGGGACATTTCAGTAAATAAGGATAAGAAGGTCGAAAGAAGAAATCATATTTTAACTACAAATTAAAAATCCCTTAAAATGCTATTCCATTACATACTATTTTATTATTACCTGAAAAGCTAGCACCCCATTTTCAAAATACATCATTTAAACTAAAACACAAAATAGAACTTATTTTATCTGTATGTCCATTTATCAATCGTCTGAATCTGAATCTTCATGGTTGCCACCTTGTCGAATGCTCGGTTTCTTAAGAGCAGCTTTGGATCTCCCTTTGCCCATTGATGATTCACCCTCAAACGCAATTATTTTGGATTTTCCCAATCTCTCCTCAAGTTCTTCTGTGTTGAACTCGTCTGTTCCTCCTAGCTCGTCAAAGCCCACCTGACATTAAGACAAATAACCTCTTTATAATTTGATTATTCGAGAAACTACGAAGAATCTCTACTGATCTCTACCTCAGTTTGCATTTGACATGCTAAAAGCCACGCAAACATACAACACAACAAACCATATAAAATCCATGTGAAAGCAAAGCTTACCACATAATCTTCAACTTTGCCATTCTTTATCAGTGCCAATGTAGGCAGAACAACTATTTTCAGTCTTTCTGCCAAGAAAGGACTCTTCTCTGCATGAATTTTTACAAAGCGTGTCTCTAGATGTTGTTTTGCCAAGAGACTCAAGTGTTTGTCCATAACCTGCAAACCAGATACGCATTCAAAATGTAATTGTTTTATTATTTGGACAACAGAAATATGAATCGATATTTGCACATATGAACACATAAGATGTCTAATTATTTACATCTTTATATATAGACAAGAAAAAAAAAATCCCTTTATCAAATCCAAAAATAAGCATATCTTGTAGCTCAACTACTACCTCATATTACCCTTAGCAAATTATTTCATCAACCGAAGTTCACATCTTAAAGCTCTCTTAAGTAAGATGTAAGCTTATACAAATTGAAACCATTTGCAACAAGTTTTGCAAAGAAGGCCTATGGCAAAAAAGCAACAGAATAGATAGTTCCATATCCTGGTTGCAAAGATAAGATCCACAGTCAAAAATCTATTTCAAAGCAAACAATCTGGCAGACATTAAAAAGAAAAGAACACAACCGATTTTATATAAACATTATAAGATTTATCAATCTGGAGAAACTTGAATTATATATTTTATGTGGAATATTTCTGAGGGATGTTCATAGCAATACTGGTCACAAGTCATACTTGCAATCGGAGTATGTTTCCTTAATCAAATATCCTGAATAGTTCTCCTAAACAACCTTTTTTATTTGATGAAGAGGATTGAACCAGCAATTCAGTATATAGAACCGCTACACAAAACATATAAAGTTCACAATGCCAGCTTACTTTAAAGACATCTAAGGCAACCATAGTTATAATTTTAGAGAATTTCAACAGCTTCAGGAGGAATGTTCAATGAACCCATGACGAACATCCAGTGGAACCTCTAGGAAATTATGATCACATCCAAGTCAACCATAGTAATGACTGTAAAACTAAGGTTATTGTCCTCAATACTTTCAAGAAAGCCCTTCCAGACTTCATTTCTCCTATAAAAGCCAACCAGCAAAGAATGTCTTTGCAAGGGATATGCAACACTCTCTTCTTAAGCACCAATGCTTCCAAATATAACTCTAGGCTATCGATTCAAAAATATACCTCGTCAATACGATCATTAAACCTACTACTCTCTATGGATCTGAGGAGGGGAGTACCAACTTGGCACCTATTGACCAGGCTTGAATCGAGACAGTTCGGACTCTCATACTAAAAAATATAACACAAAATAGAGAAAGCATTTATGCACTCAACCAACTTTAAAGGGCATTGTAAAGTTGTTGATCAGTCCAAAATTACAACTCACGCCATCCGACTTGAGAGTATGTTAAGGCTCATCCTTCATCTATATAGCCTCTGACAAAGGGAGGCCTCGTCTTCTAATCACAAAAGGTACATATACCCTGCACTCTCCATTTAAGGGTTGCAATGGCTGTCAACCGCTTTCTCCAAATTTCAGTAGCTTTTCCCTATGACAAACTTTCTTATTGAAGACTGTAACCATTGTATTATGCGGCATTTAGGAGAGTGTTTTCTGAAAGCAATATACCTAGTGTGCATTCTACAATTTATTTAGTTATGAGTTTCCACAGATTTGCTCTTACACTAATTTTATTTAACCTTAAAAACATATGACAAGTTTCCTGAGATTTACTTTTACGCTAATTTTATTTATCCTTAAAAACATATTACTCATGATGTTTTCTCTAATGGAGGGAACTCGAATGGGATTATAAATTGCAATAATTCTGGAGAAATGTGAATATTACAAGAAACCATAAATCTAAATGGAAATAGGGTTCTCAGTATAAAAGTTTCTCTAATGTTTTTTTAATAGCATTGTTGTTATAGACAGCAATCATTTAATCTGCACCCCTTGACAAGACTCAAAATGCATCAGCTGAGAACAAGCTGCTGTCAGTGTTGATGAAGACCATGCAGAAACAGAATTGCTCATGGGCTTTCTATCGTGTTTGCAAAAGCAGTGGTAAGAAGGAGCTCGCAAACTAGCCCAATATATTGCTCATCTTATTTCAGATACTGAGGAGGTTGTAAAAAGATGCTTGTTCTTCATATGCAGTGGCGTTGTGGCAGCAACAAAGAGTGGCCCAGCAATGTCTCACAAGATTGACACATAATAGACATTAGAAACCAATCCAAGAACAGTTTAGAAGCAGCTTACATTGGCAAATCCTAGCTAGTAAAATGCATTGACATCTAAAGATGAAAGGTCGATGAAGAATTCAAGTATTTAGAACAAATTTACTTTGCCATGCCAGGTAAAATTCAGCCTCCTGAAATATATTGTATTAATTCTTCAAGTAAGGGGCAAAATATTCCAAGTAAAAGCTCTAGCATCGAGTCCTTGAATAGAGATACTGCCAGATTAAGAGAGAGGGAATATGAAGGCGTATATGTCTTCGATGTTTTTTTTTTAGTGTATGTCAGTATGCACAATAAAGCAGATTTAAATAAGGGACTTTACAACATGGAGACCTGCCTAATCAAGTGTACATGTTCTGTAAATTTCAATAATGAGCAGGATCTCTTTGCAACTGCTAAGATGTCTAAAAAGATTGATGTGATGCTCTTTTCAATGAAATAGTAGACTTTCATTACCCTGCCGTTTAGATGACAAGAACATTAAATCTTGGTATTGTCTGCTGGAACGATTAAAAGCAATATTACATCAACTGATTATTATGATATGGCACAGGCAAATTTTTCCATCATCACCATGTAATCCTGTGCTGAGTATATTAGATGAGTTAGACTAACACTTTATAGTGCAACCTAGTTTTCAGGAATGTTCTTGACCAGCTAGTACATTCTGGTTAAAATGGCAAGCAGATCTTCCGCATGCTCTTCCTATGTTTAACCTCTAGCTTTATAAAGGAACGCTTGTTGTATTGGATCTAACAAACTTACTGACTTCAAGCATCTGTGATAAATGATAAATTCATTAATCTGTGACATTGAAGCCACTAATCAGCATCATTGTTCTTATCATAAACCTGTTCTACAAAACTTTCCTTAAATATAAATTACAGTTTACTGCTCATCTGCCTGTAGCAGAAATGAAGTACTTGATATTATACACTGCAGAGGCAGTTCTTCTGGGAATGCTAAATCTCCATACAGGAAATATCTAATTCATTATTGCCTAGTTCTTTTCAATTATTGACTGCTCTGTTATTTTTGAGTAATTTTTATGCAGTTTTTTAATGGCCCCAATGTAGCCATGTCTGCTATCTTTATTTCATTAGCTTGGGCCCCTAGGTTAGAATAAGTCAGCCCTGAAGCATTAGGGTTAGGGTTTGTTACTTTGTTAGATTGTAAATAGGAAGAGATGTGATGAAGTTGTATCTTCATTTCATTATTCAATCACCTTTAGTGCATATTAGAGACTTTGTCCTCTCTAAGTGGCTTGGACCGATTCTAAGATTTTTTTTTTTTTTTTTTTGAGTAAATACTTCTTATACACATCCATTGTGGGAATTGAACCCGAGTCACATCACACTGTTTCTAATATTTGGATCTGGATCTGTGATATTTTACTGGATCTGTCTTTCTGAATTTTATAAATCTGTTTCTGTAGCAGATATTCTGGTGAATGCTGTGGAATTCGTTGTTTTCTTGAAGTTGTTTTGGTACAAGTAGTATCAGAGCAGTGATTTTGGCTCCTTGTGACAGCAAAAAAGTGACAGCAGAACCACTAAAGTGCCATTTTCAGAACCTGTTCGGCCAAATTTGCATCCTCCAATTGGGTAATTTCTATCCAATTTTTATCTGCTATCATTCTCCTGTTGCAAATACCTTCTACAATACCATGATTTAGAAAGAAACTTTTGCAGTCCTCAAACGCAGGAAAAAGAGTACTAATTGTGTTCAGACCCTTGCAGGAAACCTAACTCATTTTGATCATCTCTCTAGCTGATCAAAACAAGATATATCTCCAGTAACCCTTTTTTGAGCAGTTTAAGCTGATTTCTGAAAACCAGCATTCTATTACTCATGCATGTTTGGTTCTCCTTCCACAGGCTGGGAAAGGATCAATGGGCGACAGCAACAGACAGTTCTGATTGATGAGTGCCGCATGAGACGCAAGAAGCATCATCCACAGAATCAAGGCTAGCATCACAACATCCTAGAAGGCATCAATAGTTTCAATCCTCACACTTGTCTAGCCCTTGCCACCATGAATTCCTCCTACACCCCTCCTGTAGATAATAACCTTCCGAACATAGATGAGAATGTTCGGCAGTACATTGTCTCTATACAACAGAAACTGGATGACAGAATTATATTGGTGGATAATGGCATAACAACGGCTAACGACAAGCTCAATGGAATGCAAACAAATTTCAATCAAGTACAAAGATGAGTTAAGAAGGATTTCTATTATACTCAAAGGATGGCAGAAGCAGTCAAAATCCTAAAACTGAGCAAACACTCGAAAGGGACTTCCAATAGGTTACTTTTGAGCAGGATCGAGGACGGCAGAAGGAGCCCAAGTTCCCTGAAACCGAGCAACCACTTCAAGGGGTCTTTCACCTGGTTGCTTTTGAGCAGGATCCATGAAACTCCAACTTTGCTAAGGTACACGCACATCCCTTGTTGCTAATGAATGGGGTTTTACTTCTGATTGGATACTACAGTCGGGGAGGCGCAGCATTTCATAGAATGGCCTCAAGATGTTCCAGTCCCTAGGTTCACCATTTTGTGGAGAGGACCCTATAAGGTGGATTTCTAAAATGGAAGGCCTCATACGTTTACATATCATCTGAAAAGGACAATGTCACACTCTCGGTGTTCCAGCTTGGTACCCATGCTTATCCATGGATTTTGTGGGAATTGTGGCTTTAGAGGGTATCCTTTCCCTTGACAGAAATTAAGAAGATGTTCTTGACAAAGTTCAATAAAAAACCCTCTACCTCTTATATGGTCAGGTTAAGGCAGACTAAGCAAACAAGGACTATTGATGAGTTTTGCACTAAATTCATGAGCTTCATCACCTACAAATATCACCTGGATCCCTCGCTGGCTGTTTCAGCAATCAAACATGATTCCAAGGATGACATCCAACAAAAAGTTCATACGAATGATCCATACACCCTCCACAATGTCAAACATTTATCCAGAGATCAGAAAATATGCTGTGTGTCTAGATTCCAACAGCAGCCAGACTTCAATCCCTGCAGGACTTACTTTAATAACTGCAATGATGACGACCTAAAGGATTTTCCTGTTTCAGATGTAGATCTCAACACCCACGGCATCATGCACGTGAAGAAAAGAGAAACTTCCATATGGAGGTTGAGGAAGGGAATTCAGAAGATGAGTATGCACCAGCATCACCACCTCAAAAGAGAGGAAAAGGTCAAAGAAGGTGCAGATAAGGTGGGCCTCTCAAACTTTGCCCTAATGGAAGTGCAAGCCCATCAAACCATCAAGGTGCAAGATATTCTTGAAAACCAACGGGTAATTGTTTTGACTGATTCCAGCAACACTCCCAATTACAACACTCATGATATGATCAAAGCCCTAGGCTTATATGTCAACCATTCTGACAAATTCAATGTTCTGATTGTCAAGGGTGGTAAAGTAATGTTACATGTGTGGGCCAAGATCCTAATGTCAAACTCATGATGCGTAATTATTCTTGGACCAGAAGCCTCTATGTGATGGATTTGGGCAGTGCAAAGGTTATCCTCAAAGTTCAATGGTTGTCACAATTGGGGATGTTACTTTGGATCTACAACAGTTATATGTACAGTGGACAGATAACAAAAGGGTCATCCGTCTCCAGGGGTTGCAACCCTCATCATCCAAGGTGGTCAGTTCTCACCCAATGGTAAAGATATTGAAAAAGATCAGCAAAGGGATCTTTGCATAAATAGAATTCCAGACCATTGAGCAGATTTCTCCTATTCTTCCTTTTGAGATGCAATCCCTCATCAACATTTATCGTAATGCCTTTGAGGAACCCAAAGGTCTTCCCCCCACACGTGCACATGATCATGCTATCCACCTAATTCCAAGAAGTCGACACCAAATGTCCACCCTTGTCACTATCCTCAACCGCGAACAAAAAAGGCACAAATTAAGAAGTTGGTTCAACATAGTTGCAGCAAGGAATTATTCGATGCAATACCAATCCCTATTCTTCAGCAATCATCATGGTGAAGTGCAGGGATGACTGTTGGCAGATGTTCCAGATTTCCAACCACTCAATAACATTACTACCAAAGATAAGTTTCCTATTCCTGTCATCGATCATTGGCATGGTGCTCAATTTTTTACTGACCTAGACTTGCGCTTTGGGTTTCATCAAATTAGGGTTAGAAAAGGCGATATTTCTAAAACTGCTTTTCGTACTCATGATGGTCATTATGATTTTTTGATCATGTCATTTGGTCTTATAAATGCCCCATCGACCTTTCAAAGTTTAATGAATTATGTATCCCATCCTCTCTTGCAGAAATTTGTGTTGGTCTTGTTTTATGACATGTTGGTCTACAACAAGTCTTGGGAAGCCCATTTACACCATGTAGAACAGGTGCTCAAACTTCTGGGGCAGGAACAGTTATATGTCAAGAGGTCTAAAAGTTCTTTTGGGGTTTCTGAAGTAGAATATCCTGGTCACATTGTGTCTCATGAAGACATCAAAGTGGATCTTAACAAAATTAAGGCAATGCAAGACTGGCCAGTACCCAAATCTCTCAAGAGCCCTCGAGACTTTTTAGGTCTCACTAGATATTATAGGAAATTGTCAAAATTTATGGGAAAATTCCAGCTCCTTTGCCAGCTCTTACCAACAAGGATGCTTCAGTTTGGACCGAAAAGGCTAGAAGAGCCTTTACTGACTTAAAAGAGACTGTGTGTTCCACTCCAATTTCAGAAACTCCTAACTTTAGCATGCCCTTTGTCATCGAACATGATGCTTCTGGGACCAGTATAGGTGTTTTCTTGATGCAAGGTCACCCCCTGGCTTATGAAAGTAAACAATGCTCTGCCAACAACCTAGGAAAATATGCTTATTAGAAAAAGATGTTAACCATCTCACATGTTGTTGACAAATGGACTTACTTGTTGGGTCCGTATTTCATTATTCGAACTTATCATTGCAATCTCAATTATTTTTTGGACTAGAGTCTTGCTTGTCTGGAGCAAAAAAAATGGTTGACCAAAGATTCCCTTTTCTTGCAAGTACAAAGATTCAGAAGTTGTTCATGTTATATTCAAACCTCTTCCTCTTTGGATCACTCATCTTCATAAGGAATGGCAGTTTCATCCTGAGACTTCCCACATGATTCATGATCTTGAGGCAGGTACCTCGCACAATTCAGTGTTTTCTTGGTCTGATGGGTTTCTACAGAAGAAGGATTGAAATTATCTAATACAGTCCTCCCGGGTCAAGAACAACGTCCTTCAGGAATCGCATGCCTATCCTTTAGCAAGAGATTCTAGGTTTCTCAAAACTTATTAGAGGGTCAAGTAATCCTTTCTGGGAAAAGACTGACAGTCAATATCAAAAAGTTTGTTGCAGAATGTGAATTGTGCCAATAGAATAAATGTGAAACAATCAAGAGTGCAACATTGTTGCAGCCCCTCCCTATTCTTGATAACCAGCAGATCGCATCTCTATGGACTTCATTGAAGGCCTTCCCAATTTAGAGGGAAGTACAGTGATTTTTGTGGCAGTTGATCATTTTTCCAAGTATGCCCACTTCTGTGCCTTACAACACTCATTTACTACAAGGTGGCCAAGGTAATCCTTGACTTAGTTTTCAAACTGCATGATATGCTCAAGTATATTGCATGTGATTGTTATGCTATTTTCATAAGCATCTTTTGGAAAGATTTGTTCACCCTTACCTCATCGTTACCCAGCTTAAAATGCCCTCTTCCTACCATCCTCAGACTGATGGACAAACAGAAATTATGAACAAGTGCCTTGGTACATATTTGAGATGCTTTGCGCAAGATAAGCAATATCAATGGCTCAACGGCTGCCCTTTGCAAAATGATGGTACAATTCTTCTTATCATCTTTCGACTAAGATGTCCCCATTTCAGGCTTTGTATAGTGAGAAGCCACCATATTTGACAAACTATTCTCTGCGGTCCTCTGGTGTTCCTCAAGTGAATAATTTCCCCTAGCAGCAACAATGTTCCCCAACTCCTTCAGGACAATCTTTATCAGGCTCAAAATCGTATGAAGTAGCAACAAGATTTATGTTGCTCAGAACGAAACTCTAAATTTGGTGATATGGTCTTTTTAAGGCTTCAACCATATAAGCAGCTTTCTCTCAAGACAAAGTGCAGCCAAAATCTTGCACCCAAAGTTAAATGAAGAAGTTTGTGTTTCAGTAGCAAGTGTATAATTTGTGGTATCAACAAGTGCAGTTACTCATCAAGAGGAAGGATCTTCCATATGAAGCACAATATGGGAACCAAAGGCCATTCTCCAAAAATTTCTAGCTTTGAGGACACAGCATTTTGAGGGGAAGGGTGATGTAACAGTCTCAATTTAACCTGGTTGGTTATCTTTATTTTATTATCTCAAGCCCCTAAGTTAGGATAAGTCGTCCCTTGAGCATTAGGGGTAGAGGTTGTTACTTTGTTAGTCTATAAATACGAAGAGATGTGATGTAGTTGAACTATAAATTTATTCTTCTAACTTCTATCGCCTTTGGTGTACATAAGAGACTTCAATCTCTCTTAAGTGGCTGAGAGACTTTGCCTGCTCTAAGTGTCTAAGAGACTGTTTATGAGATTTGGAAATGAATCTGTGATATTTTACTGCATTTGTTGTTTTGATTATATGAATTTGTTATTGTTGCGGATATTCTGATGAGCATTATAGAATTTGTTGTTTACTTAAAGTTGTTTGGTTACATTTTTCCCATTCTAGTATTTTACTCTTCGTTAAACTTGCTTCATTCCATATACTTTGCAACTTTATGGTTCTAAAAATGGCTTCCAGTATGTTGTTTAAATGAATTTATCTACAATAAAAAATCAAATGCATATAACCAGCAAATTTGTTCTAAAAATATACCAAAATATTATCATAAAACAAAATGCATATGGGGGCCAAGTTAGTTGGCATTCTAGAAGGTGCTCCATAGTTTGAACCATTATTACGAAACTCAGGAAGCTTTTGAAAAACTGGTGAATCGACCCAAACGAGTCATTTGGTCTTGACTTGTGAGCTTTTTTTAGACTCGTCAAGTTTTTTTTTTAAAACATGCCAACCTTGGACTCAACAAATAACTTGCAAGTCCGAAGAAAAAATCCTGACCACAATGGTATTTATGTACAACTTGAGTGTGCCTAATGGTAAGACTTTGGAACTCCGATAGGAGGTTCAACGTTCAAATCCAAAGGTGGTAGAATTGTACACAATACTCTGGTAACCGGAGTTTGGTTGGATAAATAAATAACATCCTCCATCAGGGTCGTCTCATATGGCCTATGGTCTCATGGACGTTAAAAAATAATTTACCTTTTACCTTTACTTTTACTTTTGTTGTTTCTAGTGACATAGAAGGGTGAAGAGAGGTGAAGACAGCCACAACAAACACTCATCTGCATTCTCAAACACAAATCTTTTACAGATTTCAAGAATCTAATAGCCACATAACAGTTGGAGTAGAGGTAAAATAAAGTTTCAGTCATCCATGCTTAATCCCTAGGTTTTTTTGAAGTTTATAATTATTGTTTGTTTGTCTCCATGTGTAGCCACAGTGAAAATGAATGGGAAGAGAGACCCAACTCGGAAGCATTCAAGAGAGGGTGTAAAGAAGGGGTAAGTCTATTGTAACTATTGTGTGACCAAGACTTGTGGACGCATAAACCACCCCAAATACCACTTAGCAAGGCTCAAAGGCCATGATGTCTCGTTGTGTGATAAAGTGAAGGATGAAGTTTTCAGGGAAAGCAATGCCCTCCAAGAAAAATATCAGGAGAAGAAAGCCAAGGGGAAAAGAACAAACAAAGAAATGGCTTCTCCTACTCCTTGGCCTCCTATGGAGGCTATCAGCATAGGCCCTAGGCAATGGCGTTGTGGTTCACCACTAGTAGCAACTCCAAGGAGTGAGGCCCCATCATTTTTTTGTCCATTGTACCACTCCAAGATCACAAACCTCCCTCAAGGGCATGCTTGTATGGAATCAAGACAAGCACAAGGGAACGAGGAAGGTTTGTGCAAGCTTTTGGTATTTTTTGAACATTCCCTTCAATGTGGCAAGGTGTCCATATTAGGAAGGAATAGTAGATGCCCTCGTTGTTTGAGACCAACGATTTAAGACACGCATTTATGATGATTTTAGGGGCCCTCTCCTAAATTAAGTCGTGGAGGATATAGATTTTTTGCTTGATGAACAGCAAAGAATATGGAAAAAGAAGGATTAAACAATATGTCCAATGAGTGGGCAGATGGGGAGAATGAAACATTGACCAATTTTTTGGTTGCTTTGGTAAGGGGAATAATGTTCCTCAAGTTAGCGAATGCATTGACACATGTTAAAAATGTCGAAATGCTTGTGGAGTTGATGGAGGAAGATGTGGGGGGAGGTAGAGGAGGAAAACGTTGTCCAAGTTATGATGGACAACACATATGTGATAGCATGAAGGATTTTGGGGAAGAGATTACCTACCATTTTTTGGACACCATGTGCAGCCCATTGTCTCTAAAATGCAGTGGAATCATTGCAAAAATTGTTTGTAGAGGAGAAAGTAGTGAGAATTTGTTATCAAAATCAATAGCAAAAGATCAACATTTCTTAAAGAACAATAATTAGGTCAGATTTTAGGGTCGGTGACTAGTGTCACTCCAAGTTTATGATATTCTTGTTCAAAAAACAAATTTATATTCCTCAACCCCAAATTTTGTTAAGTTGCAGTATTATGACCAGTTTGCAGTTGCTGAGCTAACAACAAAATGCTTCTTAGAATCACGTCCCACAACATTTACAGAAATCGCTCTAACAAGTCAAATTTCACTGTATCATTAAACTTTGCTGTCAACCCACAAAATAAGACACCAAATTCTATTACTTTAAAAGCAAATATGATATTAAAGTATGAAGGTAAAAAAGTAAAGTAGATTTTAAAGTCCATGAGATCATAGGCCATATGAAATGATCCTCATAGAGAATGTTATTACCCAATATATGTTCATGCAACCAAACTCCGGTTACCAAAGTATGGTATATACAACTCTACCCCTATTGGATTCAAACCTTGAACCTCCTATTACGAGTTCTAAAGTCTTACAATTAGGCCCACTCAAGTTGTACAAGTCTTCCCTAATATTTGCATTTGACATGAACTTTTGCAATAAAATGCTTATGGATCAACTCCCACTTGGTTAAGTACACATTTTAAACATGTATGTAACAATGTTCCACGAAGTTTTTGAGATTGAGATGACACGGTTATGGCAAGACAAGTTTCCAGGATGACTGAGGTTTGGCACCATTTTTAGGAACACCAATGTGACAAACAAGTGCATACACAAAATATGGCAACATAACCTACTTTAAAAGTTAAAGCAATACCATAGCTTCAAAATGAAATTTCATGTGATATGATATTTTAAGTTCACAAGTGGTCCTACGCCATCTAGGATTGCCATGCGTCCCCATGGCAATTGGGAGGGTTCCTTGGTTTCCCCAAGCTCCCAGATTTGCTGCGTATCAAGCATTGTTTTGAAATTACCTTGCCCCTTATAATTTATGGAACACGTTTGCAGTCAACAGGTAATAAAAATGGGAACATCCATAAAAGGAAAATCCAAGTTCAATTCAACAATGAGGAAAGGCAGCACAAGCCCATGCCCTTGTAAGTTTACTAATCAATCCAAACAAATAATAACAATAACAGCAATACGTCCCTGTGGCTTTAGGCCGACTGGTTGCTGCTGAGTGTTTTGCGACTGGTTGTCGACCTTATGGCCCTTCTTTAGGAAGAGCAGGAGGGTTTATACTTTATAGAGACAGCATTTCAGAATCTAACCCATGACCAGACAGTAGATTATGATGGGGTAGTTTATAGAGACAGTATTTCGAAATCGAATCCATCACCAGGCAGGAGACGATGATGGGATGGTTACCAATTGCCCTCTATATACAAAAACCAAAAAGGAAAATCTACGCATTTTCAAACATTTGGTAGAGGTTGTCACGACTCCCACTATGACTTGCAATAGTGAACAATCACAAGTACCCTTTCAATTTTATCAACTGAAATAATTCCCTCTTCACCCATCCATGATTTGAGTAAACCAAACGGAGAAATGATGGGTTAGAATTAGAAACCTTGCCCCCTTCCAATTTTGTCAGTTGAAATGATTCCCTCTTCACCCATCGATGATTTAAATAAACCATAAAGACAAATAAAGGGTTAGAATCGCAAACCTTGCAAGGCCAATTCTCCCTGTAAAAGTGGCAGACAACGCGCTCGCTCGCCTTGGCCACGGCAAAGAAGTCCTTCTCGGAGGAAATTTCCTGGTACTCCCCATGACCCAAAGAAAACCAATGCTGTCTCTTTGAGGCCATCTTCTTCATCTCCTGCAGCCTTCTTTCCCTCAACTGCTCCAGATCATCTTCATCCAACCGATCTAAATCTAGCCGATTAATTTCCTCATCTAGCTTATCCTCTACCGCTTTTGCTACCGTCAGCACTTGATTCTCAATAACCTGTCACATGACTTCTCATCAATCAAAATGCAAAACATCATAACATTATAACATACGTTTCCCCTAGTTTGGGCGACCATGGTTCCTTAGAAGGGACTTTCCTGTTAAAATGTAACGAATGTTGATTGGAGTTCGTATATCTTTCCAAAATTTAAAAAGGATTTACCCTGTATAAATTTGAGGGGAAAAAGCAGTACAAGCATACATTAACCTACCTACCAAAAATATTAGAGTCCTACCTTCTGCACAACCTCCCCGTTCATTGTTTCCCCTTTGTCTTCGGCCTCGATTGTTTTCCACTCAAATCCGCCCTCTAAATCCTGCAAATTTAACAATAATTGCAAATCCCCGGATTTTGTTTTCTTTTATTTGACTGGAGCAAAGTAGAAATGAGGCAATTTACAGAAAGTTAGGAACTCGGAACAACAAGAGATTAGGGTAATTTAACCTCGAAGAACCGCAGATTTTTGGTAATGAAACGCAGTGGATCTGATGTGTGCCAGAACTGCAAGGAGCTTATACAACGAACGGTTCAGTATCTGAAAAATCTAGCTCTGCCTTTGAAAATGATCGCTTCATAATCAATGAGATGTTTCGAGTTTTAGGAGGGTGTTTTTTCAAATTTGCAGGTTGCACACTATGTCGTGGAAGCGACACGTCAAGCCGGCCAGAATTTTTTTAAAATAAAATATATTTAAAATAAGTGGATTTGATTTTTTAAATATGTTGTATTATATTTTTTTATAATATAAATTTTTTTAGATTTGGTTAGTGTAACTTTTGGGTGAGAGTTAGGCTTATCATTTCCATAATATAAATGATTAGAAGTTTATTATAAACTCTTTTTTTTTTTTTAAGCGAAAAACCCTTTGCGGGCCTTGGTCTGAGAAACCACGAACAGTGACCCCGTCCGCACCAACATTATCAATTGGATTTTGGATATCCAATTCAGCTTTTTGGTAGGATGGAGACTTAAACCTAGGATCTCTCTTGGAGGATTTTCCTCTCCTCTCCAACTCACCTACAACACCTGGTTATTATAAACTCATATTATAAATGATTAAGTGAGTTCTATTTATTTTATTAACATGTTCATATTTTTTTAAAGTAATGTGAGGTACAACAGCCACATTTTCTGAGGGCATAGCATGAGGGATCTTCCTACACTTTTTGAGCGCATAGTATAGGGACATCCCTTCCTTGATTTGAAATGAAATGAAAGATTTTAATTGCGTCCACGAGACCCAAATATGGTCTATGGGACCTCAAATATGGAAGTACAATTACTCAAATTATATCATATGATCTTTAATATCTTTGAGAAGGTTGTTCCTTCTCCTGCTGATTTGGGTTAGCAATTCCTCAACTTTTTTTATTTTACTTTCTTCAAATAAATCTGTCATAAACTTGTTCTCAAGTGTTTCTTTGTATTTGTCACGGATATCTGAAAAACTCAGGCATTTATGGATGAAGTGTTCCTTTGTTTCTACTGCCCCTGTGCTGCATAGAGTATATATCCTTTCTTTTCATTGTTCTTTGGGCGTTGTCCATCTCCATGTTTCACATCTAAGCCTATGAGAGCTAGTCCTTATCTGAGCAATGAGTATTTTTTCCTTCCATTTGATTTCAGCGCTTATATACGCTTTTTCCTTGTGGTCATACACGTTTTTTCTTTGTGGTCATACACGTTTTTTTCCTTGTGGTCATACGTTGGGTTAAAATTTGCAATATAATATTGTATTTTCCTGCTTGCATTTTTCCACATTCCACTTCTGAACTTTTCATTCACATAATTTTTTATGTCTTTGTTGACATTTGGGAATTCATTTATGTTGATTTCCCAACGTTTCATCCATTTTTAATTTTGTTTCATCCATGTATTCTTTCGCCTATGCAACTCTTCGTCCCTAGTTGCCCTATGCCATCTATCATTTGTCATGTTTTCTGTTTTTTTCAAATAACATAACAGTTTGGTCATAGCAATTGTTTCTAAAGGGAACATTCCAGTTTCATCTAGAATAATTTCATAAGGGGTTGTGGCTTTAATTTTGAGAAAGTTTGTGATTAGATATTTTTGAATCCTTTCTATTTCCTCCATTTTGCATTTGTTGTGCCACTAGAAAATGTAGAAACTAGGTAAACTTTATATATTCTATCAACATGTTCATGTTTTTTTAAGTAATGTGGGATACAAAGAATAATATAACTACATTTTTTGAGGGCATAGTAGGAGGAGTCTCCCTACAACTTACAGTTTAATTATCTATAAAAAAAAAAAAACAATTTTAATATATATTTAGAACAAATGGAGTGCATATCTTGTGTATGTATACAAATATATAATAAGCCAATTCGATGACTTTGGAGCTAGAGAAGCCACTTAATGGCATCTTGATTGTTTTTGTTAAGCTTTCAATGCATGTAAAATGTGAATGTTCGAAATGTTCGATTGTTTGTTAAAATTATGCACCTGGACATTAATCCAACTAGCCAAAGTCTACATATCTATTGGTGGAACCATAGGCCATGAATAAAAGTAAATAGTCATGTATTTTGAATGGTGTTGTAGTTATTTATGTTAATTGAACGAAAACTTTGATGGATGGAGATTTTAAATTTTGTTATTATTAAAAATATATATATTTATTTTTTTAAATAAAATGAGTTCAGTTTTTTTGAACTTTATTTTTAGATTATTTTATTTATTTTTAGATTATTTTATTTATGCAATTTAAATGGGTTTAATGGTGAAGGCTTTTGGAAATCCACAAAGAAGGTCTAAGGTTTGAATTTAGAGGTCTATTTTTCAATAACCAAAATATGTTTGGATAAATATATATTGGGTAAACAACATCTTTGGTAAGGATTGTTCTATATGATGTATGGCTTCATGGACATTAAGACTACTAGTTGATGTGCCTATGTTAGCATGGTAAGGATCGTTCTATATGATGTATGGCTTCATGGACATTAAAACTATTAGTTGATGTGCCTATGTTAGCATTATATTGTAGAAAAAATAAAAAGTATTACAATGAGTTTAAGAAAGGTTTTGAGGGTGGGATTAAGTGGATGCATGTAGAGGAGGAAAGGAAATAAAACAGTTGTGCTACAAGCATTGATTTTTCAAAGATTTTTTTAATTGGTTTCACCATCATTAAAGAGTTTAAGGGGAAAGATGTGCCAACTTCGTTTTTAGCATTGGTTTGTGGCATGGTTGTTGTTCAAGTTTTTCTTTGTTGATAAGTTTTGTTTTTCCACAAAAGCCATCATTATTTCCAATGACGATAATGTGAAGCACAAAGGTTTACTATAAAACTATAATGCAAGTAAGTGTTAATGGCATAAATTTTTGTTACAAACTCATGTGTAGATGAGCAACAAAGGCATAAATATTTGTTAAGGATTGACATTAGTCGTGAGTGAGTGATAAAGAAGGGAGAAACTAGGTGAACTTTACGCGATCCTTGGGCTCTTACTTCAAGTCATTTGTCTATCTAGCTTGGACAAAGTGTTGATTATGTTATTTTTTTAACTTTTTCATGTTTACATGTCTATGTATTTGTAGAAATATGAAGTTCATATTGTGTGCATACATATATATATATATATAAGCCAAATCAATGACTTTCGCTATGGATAAGCCAACTCGCAATTAATGGTATTTTGACTATGCTTGCTAAACTTCTAATGCATGTGAAATATGAATGTTTGATTATCTGTTAAGTTATACGCCCTAACATCAATTCAACTAAGTTTGCATAGGTATAGGAGGAATCATAGGCCATGAATAAAAGTAGATAACTATACATCTAAATGGTATTAAAACTATATATCTATGTATACTAATTGATAATTAATATCATCTTGTTTGTTTACCAAAACTTCGGTGCATGGAGATTTAAATAAATTAAGCTTTGTTTTGCTTATAGTTAATGTGTTTATTTTACCATTATATTATAGAAAAATTAAGAAGTATAATTTTGATAGTGGTATTGGGTAGGTGCATGCATGGGAGGAGATGAACAAGTCCTATGGTAAAATTCTCTATCCTTGATCACCTTGACATCCTCTAGCTTATAGGGGTATAGTTGGCATTGACTTCACCAAGGTCACAGGCTCCTCCATCTTATATAGGTTGGAGATTGGCATGGACCTAATGTGTGTGAGCCTTTGACTCTAAGAATTTAGCTCAAATTGACCTATCATTGCAACACGTGATGTTTTTCCTTTTTGTCAATATTCAAATTTCCCTCATATGGCTCTACTTTAAGATCATTATGTTGTGTCTTGTTTAAGGCCTTGCCATTACAAAAATCATTGGTTTGTACTACCACTATGAATTACCCGATGACTAATAGTTTTTCTAGCTACTAATAATCTTACATAAGGAATACATCTACAATCCATTATAATAATGAAAGAGTCGATTAAATATTGAATCAACTATTTCAAAGCTAAAGCATTATGCATTTTTTTTTTTGGTAACAGTATATTTACAGCGGGTTTTTTGTTGAAGGATCCCAAAACCTTAGTTACATAGGAAGTCGTGGCTACAATTGCGAGTAAAAATTGACGCTGCGCCCTTGGGCAACAGTCCGGGGCCCAGGGCCCTAGTGCCTACAAAAAAATAGACTAGCTATGAGACCAGCACTACAAAATTTGGTCTGTGGCCACCAAAACATGGAAAAATCGTAAAACAGCAAATGCCAAAAATGCAAAAACCTGCTCGTCGCCGCTCCGGGAGGCCCTGTGGTCAAGCCTGGCCTGGACGGGGCCCGACCTGACAGAGCAGCTCCTCTCCTTGTCAGGGCCATTTCCCAGCCTGAGACGGATTCGACCAGGGCATTGGCCACTGAGGAAGCCGCTTTGGGAGCCAATCGAAATGTCAAGGAAGGCCTTGGTCGTCAAATTCTGCATATTGTTGACAGAGTCAGAACTTGAATTCGATGGCCTTCGGGACCTCCACCTTGGCCTTCATGGAGCTGCCAGTAGCCCTGCTGCTGCTTGGGATCGGGCCTTTGCGATTTGAGCAGGAGTTAGGGCCCTGCCTGGGCCCTGGATCAAAGTTCTGCATTTTTGGGTGGGCCAGCGCCTTTTTGGGGAAGGGGAGCCTTCGGGGGAGGGGGTCTCCTTGAATTTGGAAGCTGTAGGGAAAGCACGGGGCACGACCGTGCATCTTCGAGGCCCCGACATAGGGCGGGCTAAGCGCCTGGGCCCTCATCGATGCTGGAATTGTCTTGCGATACTATTTGGGCCAAAGCTTCAGGGAAGTTCGTGGTCCACGTAGTGAAATCTTCTGCTATGGTGGCCTGGTTGGCCATGAAGTTGGTTGCCTATTTGCCTTCTCTATACACATGCCAAAGGGCGTGATCAGGGAGCCCTTGGAGAATGGTGTGGACTTCTCGGATGGAGTTGTGAATGCGCCAAGAGCAACTTCTCGGGCTACGGGAAGCTTTGATTATAACTTGGGAATCACCCTCGATGATGAATTTTAGGGCAGACTCCTTGAGGGCAGTCAGCCCACTGAGGAGAGTTGTTGCTTCGGTGAAGTTGTTGGTCTGGATGCCAAGCGGAGCAACATACACCAAGATCAGGGCCCCGTGACTATCGCAGATGACCCCACCTGTACCTGAGGGCCTAGGATTTCCTTTAGAAGCTTTGTCAAAGTTAAGTTTGACCCATCCGAGAGGGGGGCAGTCCACCTAGTCGTAGAACTATGGGAGGGGGCGAGGGGGCCGGGGGGGGAAGCTGAATTTTGAGGGAGGATAGGAGGGTGGCCTCGCCCAATCGTCGGGGCACCTCAATCAATGGGATGGAGTGAGAATTCTCAAGGGCAAAGGTCACTGCCTTGGTCGTTATCCACTAGGGAGAGTGGGCCGGGGAAGAGAAGGCTCTACTGTTGCAGTCCAGCTAGAGTTGCCAAAGCATATGAGGAAGGCAGGAGCCCCAGAGGAAGCGAATGAAAGGATGGGCAAAGGGGTTGGGCCACTAAGATAGGAGGTTAGATATGGAGTTGGGGCCCACCCATTGGATAGATAATTGGGAAAGGATGAGGCCCAAGACTTCAGATGAAAAGGGATAATTGATAAAGAGGTGATTA
Organism: Wollemia nobilis; assembly: GCA_028583015.1. Taxonomy (NCBI): domain Eukaryota; kingdom Viridiplantae; phylum Streptophyta; class Pinopsida; order Araucariales; family Araucariaceae; genus Wollemia; species Wollemia nobilis. Next base: position 16,330,540 of record JAQPPZ010000541.1, read on the forward strand.
GTGGACTCCCAGGCAGCACAACAGAGGAAGCATCTATTCGAGATCTGAAAGCCCCTCCTGATCAAATTCTCGATCGTCAGGATCTTATTTTGGACGATCATCCAAACAAAGTGGCTAATTTTTGGGATCAACTTCTTGGCCCACACCTGTCGAATTGGAAAGGAAACCTCATCAGGGACTCTTTGGAGATTTTAAGAAGATTTGACAGAAAAGACTCCACTGGGAGTACCATGCCAAATGCATCTTTTGATTCCTCTGGAGGACGTGATGACAGTCACCTTGAGGAGGCGCTGAAGCCTAGCAGCTTGGAGCGGGTGCCTGGGATCTAGGATGGGTTTCCAGGTAGCCCGCCCCTGGTTCTAGGTAAGATAAGCTGACACTCTGGGCCCTCTATCTGCAAGCCCTGGTTTGAGGACGAGAAGCTCTCTGTCAGCGGTCAGGGCCTCATCATGAATCCATTTGTCTTCCCAGAAGTCGATCTTGGCTCCATCCTCGAGGATCCATCTGGTCCCTTTTTGGATTATGTCTTTGGTGAAAATTAGGGACTTCCAAAAGGCTGATCCATCTTGGGGCTGAGCTTCACTAAGGGGTGGTTATGACAGTATTTTCTATGCATAATGCTGACCCACTCATCAGGGGTATTGGTGTGCACCTTTGGTAGGGTACCTAGGAATAGATATTTGGGGATATATTATTATATTGTATAAGGGTTGGCATGGGCCACACATAACCCAAGGTTGATTGTATTATAATATTATATTATATTTTAATATAATATAATATTAGTAGTAGGCTCTCCAAAGTAGAATAAGAATATGGATATATAAAGAAGATATATTTGTCATTGTAGGGATTCATATCATTGAAGAAGAATCTTATGTAATCATCGTGCCCATGAAGTGGCCTCTCATCTTGGGAGATCTTGTGGAGTTATTCCTTCCTTAAGGATTATTATTGGTGTTGCCCTACCTTAAGGGTATTATCTATCTCTCTCTCATTTGTGGATTGTTATTGTGGATAATGTATTATGGATGAATGATTTGATATTTCTGCATATTGGTGAATGGTTCATGTTTAATAATAATAAGTTATGCAACAACCTTCCAGGCATGTTTGGACAAGAGGGCCTTGTTCATGAGGACCACCCGCCTGAGCCTGATCCCTCACTCACATTTGGGGCGGCAGACCAGGGGCCAGGAGACCAGGGGAATCCTCTTCTTATCTTCGCTGCCCGATCAGAGAAATATTTTATGAATTTGTTCGATGTGAGCTGTAATAGAGGCTGGGATTCTAAAGACCGACATGAAATATATAGGAATGCTTTGTAGGACTGCCGCCAAGAGGGTGGCTATGCCAGCCTACGATAGGAAGTGACCTTTCCAAGGGGCCAACTTCCTCTGATTCTGCTCAATCACCCCGCCTCACAGGACCTTGGAGGATGCACCTGTGAATAGGGGAAGCCCGAGGTAAGAGGAGGGAAGGGAACCAGGGATGTAGCCCAATATCTGCTCGATTCTGATTTGCCTAGCCAAGGGAGTATGGATGAAGAAAATCTTGCTTTTCTAGAGGTTGATTTTTTTCCTGGCCGCCTCCTCGTACAGGGTCAAGATACACTTGAGGGTCTTGGCTTGAGGGATTGAGGTAGAGGTGGCGAGGATGGTGTCATCCATGAACTGCTGGTGGGACACAGGGGGTAGGCCCGACGTAGGCCTGATGCTTGAAATGAGACTATGGGTCACAGCGCCCGAGATGGTATGCCTTAGGGCCTCAACCAGGATGATGAAGAGGATCGGGGACAGGGGGTCACCTTGGCGGAGGCCTTTGGAACTGGGGAAGAACCCGACAGAGGACCCATTGACGAGGATGGAGAACCACGGGGAGGACACGTAGTTGTTGATGAGCCTGACCCAGGAGGGGTGGAACCCAAACTTAAGGAGGACCTTGGATAGGAAAGCCCAGTCAACCCTGTCAAAGGCCTTGTTCATATCCAGCTTGAGCAGAAAGGAGGCTTTTTTAGATAGGACGACCGAGTGAATGGCCTCGTGCATGATTATAACACCGTTTGTGATCAGTCTGCCTTTGACCGAGCTACCTTGATAAGGGGAAATAATCAAGGGAAGGATATCCTTAAGGCGGGAGGCCATGGATTTAGTCAAGATTTTATACAGGACATTGCACAAGCTGATGGGGTGAAAATTCGAGAGGGATATGGTTGCCTGGGTCTTGGGGATCAGGGCTATGAAAGTGGAATTGATACCTCTAGGGATGGAGCTGGCAGTCTGCAGGTCCCGAATGGTTGCACACACTTCTTGCCTTACGATGTCCCAAAAATATTGGAAGAATCGGGGGGGAATCCGTTCGGGCCCGAGGCCGCCTCAGCCTTCATGGAAAAAGTGGCAGCATGGATTTTGGAATCAGATAAGGGTTGCACAAGCATCTCGTTTGCCATGGCCGAGATGAAAGAAGGAATATGTTCTAGAAGGGATTCAGCTACTTTCGGGGACATGGGGGGGCTGTCACCCAGGAGCTCTTAAAAGAAGTAGGTGGCTTCAGCCTAGATGTCCTCTTCTTCCTTGATGATTCTGCCATCGTTGCCCACCAACTCAGCAATTTTTGTTGGAACCCTTGTTCCTGAGACTGGACGCGTGGAAGAACTTAGTGTTTGCATCATCATCTTGGAGCCACAAGGATCTCGACTTCTGCCTCCAAAAGGTTTCTTCCCTGGATAGAATGTTGTGATACTCACTGAGAGCAAGGCGTTCCTCTTCCCTGAGCCTTCGGGTCTTGGGAGCCTGCTTGAAATCTAGACTCGAGGTCTTCAAGCTTATCTTTAAGAATCACTTTTTTTTCAAAGATATTACCGAACACCTCCTTATTCCAAACCTTGAATTGCTCTTTGAGGCGTCTCAACTTGTGAAAAACTTGTTCAGCAGGGTTTCCAGGGACTTGGGGAGCCCACTAACGGCCTACCTGGGCCCAAAAGTCAGGGTGATGTAGCCACATGGACTCGAACCAAAAAGGCCTATTTGGGGAGGGGCAATGGTCAGTTTCGAGGAGGAGGGGGTTGTGATCAGACCCGATTTTAGGGAGGGCCAATAGGGTGGCGTCGGCAAACATGGGAAGGGCTTCCTTGGATAAGAAAACTCTATCTATTCTGACCTGTATATGATTTTCTCTCCCTCTTCTATTGGACCAAGTGAACTTGGCTCCTTTCATATTGACGTCCATGAGCTCATTAAGGGCGATAAAGGCTCCAAAGTCCTCCATGCTCTTGTCTTGAATCGTTGAGCCCCCACTTTTATCATAAAGGAACAGGGGACTGTTGAAGTCCTCGACCAGGATCCATGGCAGGGGGCAAAGGCTTCTCTCATCAATTTAATCTCCTTCCATAAGGCTGCTTTCTCGACGGGGTTGTTAGGAGCGTAGACGTTGGACAGAATCCACGAGCGCCTTGACTTCACGTAATGGACCAAAATGTTGATTATTCTGGGAGACAAAGATATAAGTCTTCCCTCAAAAGATCAGGGGTTCCACATGCATAATAAACCCTCGGCTGAGCCGACCTCGGGGTAGACAGGGACTCGCAATTGTGCCAGGTAGCTTGGGCTACACACTGGGTAACAACGTCATCTATTTTGGTCTCCTAAATAAGGAGGAAGGAAGGGCGGTGATCCTTGCAAAGTTGGCCGAGGATCCTTTTCTTGGGGGCCCCATTTAGCTCCCTGATATTCCAAGTGATGAGCTTCATTTAACACCCTTGTGGGGTCGCTTGCCCCCCTTCTCGACCTAAGTGGGGGTTTGGGTTGGATGGCGTCTGTCTTAGAGAAGCTTGCGCCAACGTCAGAGAGAGTTTCCTGGGAGCCATTGGCTATGTCATCTTCAGTGAACCTTGTCTGCTGGTTGCCCAGGGCGGGCCGCTCTTTTGAGTTTACTACCAAAGTCTATGGCAAAAGTCCTACTCTGGGTCATCTTGGGGCTGACTTCATCGGGCCCGAATGGAGAACTAGCTTCGATCTCTTCATCTGACCTCTCAGATTCGCACTCCAAGGGAGGAAGCCTAGCGAGGATCGGTAGGGAGGGGGTAGGGGGGGGTCAAGGGGGGGATAACGAGAGTGGGGGGGGAGAAGGGGGCCCTAAAAAAGGTGGGAGCCGACGGGGAAAGGAGCCCGGATAGCTCGTATGCCTGGAGGGGGGTGTAAGCAAGGGCTTGCGGGGTAAGATTCGAAGCGGGTAGGGAGGGAGAACCTGGGATCGAGGCCCCGAAAGACGACCCAGGGGAGGGAGCAACAGAAGGGGAAACCTAGGGGAGACCGTCCTCCAGATCGAGGTCCACATGAGAGTCCTTTGGGGTAGGAGGGGGAGTCTCCTTGCTGGTCCAGGCCTGGGATCTGTGGCCATCGTGAGGGGGCCCTCGAGATGGGGCTTGACCTGATCGAGAAGGGAGATTGGGGACAGGGCCATCAACCTTTTTGGAAATTGGGCATTGGTGGGGGAGGTGGCCCTAGAGTGCAGCAGGTGGGGCAGAAGGCAGGTTTGTTTTCGTAGATCAGGGGCTGGCGCCACAAGAAGGACCCAGACGAGATGGTCACTGAAGAGGGGAGTTCATATTTGATATTGGCATTGATGCAAAATCTAGCATGCACCATATGGGATCTTGCCTTGGTAGTGGGGTCGAAGGCCACCAGGTTCTCGATCGACTGAGCAATGAGTCTTAGGACGTCTTCGTGCCACAGGTGAAAGGGAAGGTTTGGGAGACGAACCTAAACCAGGGTAAAATTGATGCTTTGGGTGCTGGGGTGGAAGTCAGCTCCATAATGCTTGAGGAAGAGAATTTTGCACCCCAAAAACTAGGGCCCGCCTGACAGGATCTTTTCAGCATCTTCGCTGTTATTTAACTTGATGATGAAGAAACCCTTGGTCAGGGCAACCAGCTGAATATGCCCAAACACCTTCCATTTGGTATCCGCCCATCTACAGATGGTTTCCATGTCTGGGCGCCCTCCCAAGAATTTCCCTACCATGGAGGCAGAGGAACCAGCTACCAAGGAGGCATAGACCTCCTCCTGAATAAAAATGTGGGTGCCCTCGAGGGAAAGCCCTAACCCCAGGACCCAGAAAGGGGCCTTGGTGCCTGCCAAGATTTGCTGATAGGAGGGTTTGTTCCATCCCGAGACAAAGCCCTACCCAAGATCAAGGGGCTTTTTCCCTAGGCCTACGCTCGCATCGAGGTTGGCCTGGGGGCCAGGGCCCAAGATGCTATCCCCACCCTGGTCGCAAATCAGATCAGGCACAGAGCCATCCTCTAGGCCCGTCAAGGGTCCTTCTGGCCCGAGACTAGGCCTTGACGTGCATGACCCCAATCTCGAACCTGATCTTGCCCAAAAACTTGCATCGTTCTCTGAGCCTGTCCCTAGCCCTGTGTCCGTACCTGCTACTGCTCCTACTCTTGCTCCCGCTCCCGCCATCTTCATCGCCTTCCCCAAATCCATCCAAAGCATTATGCATTTTGTTAATGATTTGTCTGACCATTATTTGTTGGAATTTATATCTTGAAATAAATAATAGAGTTTTTAAAAACAATATTATAATTATGCCCAAGTTTGGAATAATATTATTGATTTTTTGTTAGAATGATTCTAGACATGATGCTCATCATGGGAAGTATCAAATGTAGAAAAAGAGTCATTTGTCTCTTGGTTATAGGATTAGTATATACATGGAATGGCCATCTACAATAACAAAGTTAACATAAAGGACTTACTTCAATCTATGATAAATATAATTTTTCAAAAGTAGGTTTATCAAAATTAGTTTTGAAGAGGAAGAAGTTGCATGCATTACAGTTTCGAGTTCTTTGTGTCATACTGCCTCTCCACTCTGGAGTGTGTGCAGGATGCCTCTTAGGGCATTTTTTGTTGCTTTTACCAACTTTACTTCACCATTTGGCGAATTGAACCTTTTTTTTATGGATGAAGCTCAATCAACAACTCCAAATTTTGTTGAAGCTGCAAAAGGGAGCAATGGTGCTAAAGGTGAACAAGCAACCATAGAAGTTCATTCCCAAAGTTTATCATGAGGTAATATTTCTTCTTCGTATGTTGTTATCCCGTTGAGTGAGTTTAATACTACTTGTTCTTGGCTGGAAAGCCATACGTTGGTAGGGTATTTTATAGATCATATCTTGGTGAGACCATCCTTCGAAACTGGATCCAATAAGCTTGGCATGGCATCAAGGTTGATGGTATCCAAAACCTCACCAAAGGTTTTTTTTATTTTGTTTTGCTGACCCTACTCAGGCCAAAGCGGTCCTCAGTCGTGGGCCTTGGTTTGTTTACAGCTCCTTATTGATTTTTTAGTCCTGGACCAAGGATTTTTTGATCACCAATGATGTTTCCTTGTGGGTTTCGATTTGGGTTGAATTCCTTGGTCTTCATTTGTCGCTCTGGCCTTATTATCAAAATTTTATGGTCCCCATTGGTGAATTTATCTATTGTGAAATGGATAAATTTTATGCCTCACACCCTCAAAAGCATTTTTGTGTCAAAGTCAATCTTTCTAAAGACCTCAAGGAGACTATTGATGTCCAAGTTGGTGATTATAGGTTCAATTAACGTGTTGTTTACATAAACCTGCCTAACACATGTTATTGTTGCCAATCAACTGCCCATAAATAAAATATTATCCTTTAATGGCGAACAAGATTAAATTTAAGGAGATGATTGTGGCTCCTGTTACTACTAGCTCTATCCCTGCTTCCAAAGGGGGGCAAGATGAATGGAAGGTAGTCCAAAATAAGGGTAAGAATGGGAAAAATATAAACCCTACGGTTGCTCCCAGCAGCTCGCCTCAACCCCTTGTATCTTTTGTGATAGTTTCACATGTTGTGGTGACAGAGCAGCATACCATACAATCGACGACACCCAGTGCTAGGGCTTCATAGATGGTTGCTAATGTACCACTGACTAGTGTTTCCTTTATCAAAATTGTTACTTCTTCTACTCCTACTCAGTTTTTAGATTCTTCAGCTCTGCATATCAATGGGCAGTATTCATCAAGCTTCATTGATCCTAAATGGGCTTTTATCAATGGTCGAAGATCCCGTAGCCCACCATAAGGATAATCCTTTGTTCACCAAGACAAAATGCGTCAAACAGAGTTTTGGAAAGCAGGTCAAGAGCATTTTATCAGTAATATTTATGATTCTCTTTCAATCCTTGGAGACGTTGAAGATGTAGCTAGACATATGAGTCTTGATCGATCTTCATGATAATTTTATCATGGAATGTCAGAGGGCTGACAGACCCAGTTCGTAAATACTTGGTCCGAGATAAGATTGCTTCATGCTCTAGGTTTTATGGTAATCCTTACTTTCTTTGTCTTCAAGTGATTAAGATTTTTTATTTTAAACTGTAATGTACTTACTCTTTTCTTTGGCCATATTACTTTTTTTATGCTACCAGTAATTCCCCTGGTAGAGGGGGAGTTGTCATTCTTTTGGTAGGTAGGTGGAAAGATAATTTTGGATTGTGGGGTGTGGACCCTTCCAATCATGTAGTTTGGGTTTTACTTAAGGTTGGTGGGTTGTCTTTTGGCATTATTAATGTCTATGCTTCCAATGAAGCTCAGGAGTGTTGTAGCCTCTAACGGTGATGTACTTTTTCTTTACCACATACTATTTGGATTATGTGTGAAGATTTTAATATGGCTAAAAAGCCTATAGACAATATAGGACAACTTACCATGTGGTGGGCTACTGGGGAAAGAGAGGCTGATACTTCATGAAAAACAATTTGGGTTTGTCACACCCTAATTCTTGTTTTTCTCCTCAGGATTTTCCTAAACATCTGTGATATACATGGTCTAATTTCCAAGCTAGCCATGTAAGAATTTTGAGAAGGCTGGATAGAGCCATGCTTTCATATCATGTGCAATTTTTATTTCATAGGAGAAATGCTTTAGCTTTGTTTGTGGAAACCATTCCTGGTACTACTACTTTTGACCATTCACCCATCATGTTTAATGTGTTGATGAAATCCCTACCTCATAGACACTACAAGTCACTATTTTTTTCAATACTTCCTTTCTTCAACACCCTTCCATGGTTTGTCATATCCGCAGAGTCTAGAATCTAGTTTCTAGACCTACTGGAGAGTTGGATTGGATAGAATGATGGAATGATACAATTTTTCGTATAATTATCTTGCTTCGTACTTTGGGCAAAAAGGTGGTGCAGTTCAGAAGATATTCCAATGTTGTCCTTCATGATGAGCTTGTCGAATCTTCTCTCAGGCTTGAGGCTTATCTATTTAATTTTGAACTTCAATCTCATGTTGCCCAGTTGAGGCATGAACTTAAACTTGCTAAACTTTATGAGGCTCGAGGAGCTCAAATTAAAGCCCGTCTTCATTGGCTTCAATTTGGTTATAGGGTCACCAAAGATTTTTTCAAAGGCTCCACCCTCCCAAGCAAGCTACTAAATTCCAAGCCATTCAAGATAATGGAATAAGGATTGCCTCTCTTTTTGATATGATTAATACTTTTGTCAAGCACTATACTCATGTTTTTGTCGCTCAAGCTTATTACTTTGAGCATGAGCAAGCACTGGTATCTTGTATGGTAGTTGTACCATTTAATATTTTAGAGTCTCCAAGAGTAGGGTATGTTAAACTACTCTCCCTTACAAATATGGAGGATGCATTATCTTAAACGATAAATGACAAAGTTCCAAGTTTGGATGGATTTCCATGTGAGTTCTACAAGGGTCTTTGGGACTTGTCCTAATCTCATAAAGTTTATCTAGAGGCTTTTCGAGTAGGATCTTTGGGAGCAATTATTAATAGGGGTAATATCAAATTCATACCCAAGCAAGGGGACCTAAAGTTTATTACTAATTGGAGGCCTATTACTTTGTTAAATGTTAGTTACAAGATCATGGCCAAAGCTTTGGCTCTTCGTCGTAGGCCTCTTCTTCCTTTGATAGTCAGATTAGAGCAAACTGGATTTATTCAAGGAAGGTACGTCCTTGACAATATTCTAGATATTTGGGAGGGCATGGAATGGGCCCGGATGTCAAACCAGAACATGATTTTTATTAAGATTGATTTTGATAAATCTTATGACTGCATTGAATGGAGATTCATTCTTACTATACTCAAAGCTTTAGGATTCGCACCAGTTTTTATTTAGACTATTGTTATGCTATTCAGATATGGTTCGACTATTCTGAATATAAACAATTCACAATCTAAAGTAGTGGGCCTATTTAGATATGTTTGACAAGGGTTTCCAATTGCTCCTTTATATGTGCTTGCTACTAAAGCATTCGACTATCTTTTAGCTGCTCAAGCTTCTACAAGTCTTATTAAAGGAATTTCTCTTTCGAATGATCAGGGAAAACTTATTAATGGTCACTTTGTTGATGACTCCTTTATTACTATAAGGGAAGAGGAGCAATCTGTTTCTAATGCTCTATTTTATCTGAACACCTTTTGCACAACCTCTGGTTCTAGCATACAATGGAGGAAGGCCTCCTGCAAGCCACCTTGGTTTCAAGGGTATAATTGGAATTGGATATCTCTTGGAGAAGTTTTTAAGTTTCTTGGTATTCCATTTGCCTTTTAAAGCTCCCCTGCTCAGATTTGGAATTATGTGCTTCAAATAGTTGAAAAGAAACTTGATTTCTAGATCACTAAGAAGTTGTCATTAGAAAGTAAATTTCATATTTTCTCTAAAGTTTTAGCTGCAACTCATGTTTATTATTCCTGTTGTTGGGTTTCTTCACAGGCTTGCTATAAGAAGCTTAAAAAACTCCTTTGAGATTTTATTTGGAATAATTCTTCTAAAACAAAGGGATTTCATAGAGTTGCTTGGGATATTTGTTGTCTTCTCGAAGAATTTGGCTGAATGGGTCTGCTGGACTGTATACGACAAGGTATTGCTTTGTGTGTTAAGTGGGTGATCAGGGCTCTGAGAGGATCTGAAGCTTGGAAATTTTTTGTTCGACATTTCATTTCGTTTGGTCTTCCCTTAAACCGTAGAGCATGGAGAGGGTTGGATTTTCCCTCTCTCATTGTTGCTCCAATTTTTGTTAATATTTATGGCTCCTTTGTTATTAAAAGTATATGGAAAGCCTGGTAGTAGCTCACTCCTTGGATTTTTTGGAGAGGAGATGGCTTTCATAAAGGTTTATCCATCAATTCTATGAATATTTGGTGGTCCCCCATGTTTCTTCATCAAGGTTATCCCTTAGCTCGGGTGCAATGGATTCATGCTCAACGGTTTTTAAAAAGGGTATTGTTACAATAGTTGATTTCTTTTCTTACCAAACTAGGGATTAGATCCCATGGAATGAGTTCAAACATACCTTCAGACTAAATGGTGTGGATAAAGATACATATAATGTTTTTATTGCTCTCACCCATTTTTCTATGTTGCATAAGATTGGTGTGCGCTCGTAGCGTCCTTGGTGGTCAGACTGGAGATGGCGTGTTGACACTCCTTTGCTTAATTTTAAGGCTCGTTTGGGGTATAAATGGTTATCTCTTCATCTTACTTTGGTGCCTAAGATCAATCAGTGTTGGGACTTATTTTCTACAAGGACTAGATAGAATTATAGATTTTAGAATGTTTGGGCTACTTATGTTGAGCCCAAGAAATATTTTTTTATGTGGAGTTTATTATGTCAAGGCCTTCCCTTGGGGGAACATTTGAAGCACCTTGGAATTCCCGATCCTAAATGTCCTTTTTGTGGTGTTTCGAGTCTTGTATTCACCTCTTTTGGAATTGTAGAAGATCTAGGTAAGCTTGGGAATGGGTTCTTTCTTTTTTTCCCCATTTACAACTGCAAGAGTTTCTTAGCCCCAAGCTCTTATTGGGGACTCCTTTACTTTGTCTCTCCCACTTTTTGAAGTGTGGTAAGTTTTCAGGATTAGCCTACTCTTTCATATTTGGAAGGCCCGTAACAAATTTTTTTTAAATGGTGTATATCTTTTGTCACGTTTACTCATACTAACAAATTATAAGTTTTTAATGACATCTGGCTACAAATATGTACTGAAGCCAACACAGTTGCTATGGATCATCTGCATGTCTTCTGGCGCACTCGACCAATGCTCCATATACATTCAATTGGATCCCCATAGAGCGCTCTTCTCAGGAGCATTTTCAATCCCACTCTCAATGCCAGCCTCCATCATATGCAAGAAGTGCTCTCGCAAACATGCACTGGTCCCAATACTCACTAGTCAAGAAGCATCCTAATGTTGACATTGCTTGTTCATCCTTCTAGGATGGGGTTGGGATGATGTTCAACTAGTTTCTCCTGGGCCAGTTGTTGGTTGGAGTGATGCGGGTACTGAAGGCCTTAATCATGATGTAGAGGGGTGGATTCCCATCCCATAATCACTAGTTTTTTTATGCAAGACAACATGCCAGGGCACATTACTCCATATGATATGATTTCTTTGATGTAATGATCATTAATGATCATGATTGGTAAACTTGTATTTTGTTGGCAGCTTTGTTTATTAACTCTTGTCAGCGAGGGTTAGTTTGATTTCCCATGGGGTGTGTTAACCCACCCACCTTTTTTTATTGTAAAGGCTATTACATTAAATTAATATAAATTTGTTTTTTCATAAAAAAAATTACTTTTGATGGTTCTTCTAAAAGAAAATTAGTAAAAGCTAGTGAAGATTGTGTTTTTTGAAATAATGAAGGTAAAATTCTCCTTGCTTACTCAAAATCATATGGAACTATAACTAACAACTATATAGAGGTCAAGACACTACTTACAATAACCAAAATTGCAATTGAAAATGGATGGAAATGCATTTCAGTTGAGGGGGATTCACAAATTATTATTAGTGATATAAAAATGATGGATGGTAGATTGAATCAAAATAAACATTATTTATGATGTCCATTAACTATCGTTGAAGGTAGTATCTTGGAAATGTTAGCATGTCTATAGAAAGTAACTTGTAATTTAGTCAATAACAATGTTAATCTTCGTGTTGGCAAAAATCAAATGTAGAAGGTAGCTCATCTAGTAAGAATTGATATTTTAATGAAAATAATGCTAAGGAATTAATTGTGGAAACATAATTGTTTGAGGAAATTGAAAAATATCTTTGAGAAAAAGGTAAGTTGAATATAATTTATTTGACCTAATATCAATGTAATATTTTATTATTTTCATGAAAGTGACCCCATTATAAGCCACACCTAACTTATTAAAAAATATATTTATTATTATTTTATTTAGTATAAACATAACAGATAGATGACACATCATAATTTCTCATGAACCTTTTTCTATTTCCATTTTCAAATGATTCATGCTTAAAAGTGTGTTAATAGAAGTAATCTATCTATTCTTATAAGTTGAATTGTATTCTAAAATAAGACGATTCTTTGTTTTTTGTTGTCTTTAATGTATAAAAGGTGCATATCTTCTTCTTGTATTTATTTATTGGTTTCTTTAATTTATCTATTTAGCATTTGACTTGATGTACATTAATATTTAATTGGATCATAACCATCTTTACTTTTCACTTATTTGCATTTATATATATATTTTGATGGTGTTCATATATGTGTTAAATTCAATGAGGTAATGATTTTTAATAAAGAGGATATTATACAACTAAAACATAATTGATTGAAGGGTTTCAAAGATGATTGTGTGAGGGTTTTCTTTGCGGTTCGAGTGTAGGCAATGACAAAGGCTATTTTCTAGGGCCTACGGGCCCTAGCGACCAATTTATTTTTTATTGTTTCTACCCAAGATAATCACGTGATATGTTGTAGGAGACTCGCGATGGGTTAGGAATCTACCATTCAATAAATATTCATGCTACAGACTTGATTAAAAACTTCTTCCAATTTACTGCCCAAGGAAGAAGTGAAAATCATACCTTTCCTTAACGTCCAAGCCATGGATTAAAGAGACCCAAAAATAAGTTTCAAGTTGTAGATCAAATAAGAGAAGCCTCCTTAGGAAAAGAAAAAATGATTCAAAACTCAAGCAATCCCAATGCTAAGAAACACCCCCAAAACAAATCCACTATGGAAACCCCTTTCAAGAGTAAAATTTTTGGAAATTTAACCCAAAAATAATTTTAGGGATGCCCTCCATGGTGAACAATCCTAGAATAATGCTAACATTAATCTTAAGGTTTCTCATAGGCCTTTAAAAATGCCTAAGATTGACCTCAAAAATACTAAGTTGGGATGTCTAAGAGCAACTAATGGAACCCCAATTGTTAAGCTAAAAATGGGTGACATTCACGATGACATAGAAGATCTAGAGAGAAAAGGATTGATTTGTCATTTCTTGGGCTTTCGTTCGATCCTATATGCTTTCAAAGTGTGGGCTACAAAATATTAAAAAACACAAAGTGGATTACAAATATTTGTTTATTCCAATGGTTATTTTCTTGTTATTTTTTCTAATGATGAAGGGGTCTTGGTTCTTTAGAAGGGCAAGGCTTTTCATGAAGCCTTGGCACACTAAATTTAAAATCGAAGAAAAGATGCCTTCTATAGGACCTGTGTGGGTTAGACTCTTTGGACTCCCAATTGAATTATGGAATTTGATTGTGTTTTCTACAACCAAAAACTACCTTGGAACTTTCATAATGACTACTGACTATACAAAAAAATTTGAACACATTATTTACACTCAAATTTGTATCTTAATAGATTTTAACAAATCCCTTCCAAAAAATATCTTATTACAATTTGGGGAGAACACTTGGGAGCAAATGGTGGACTATGAGAACATTCCTTTCCATTGCAGAATATACCATGAATATGGTCATTTGGCTGGTCTCTATTCAAATAAGATTCCAGATCAAAAGAAATAGGATACAAACTTAGCAGGTTTCCAAATGCCTAAAAAGAAAAAGACTAAAAAAATCCACTTGTGAAGGATTAAGTGATGTTGTCAGATTAAGTGATGTTGTCAACTAATATGCTTGGATTTGTTTCTAGAAATAACCTCCTAGGTGAGGAAGAGGACATAATGGAGACAAAAATCTTAGAAACACAATTTAAAGTTGCAGGGAAGGACTTAGAGATAAACCAAGAAATCAAAGATTTTCAACAAAGAAACAAGGGAGAAAGCATAAACAAGAAGAAAAATCTTCTAAATACTAGAACTTCAAACAATTCAAACCCTAAGATAAATTTTTTTGAACCTTCCAATAATGCTTTGGTTTTGTATATGCATACTTCAAGGTTAGAAGCTATCCTAGATTCACTTGGGGTAAGACAAGAAACAAGCAAAAAATATGAAGATGGACACTAACCAAAAGGTAGGTCGCAAGACTAATCAACATCATATGGTAAAATAAGGTGAAAATATTGTAAAGGTAATATTAATGCCCTTACCAACATATTTAGCCTCGTTATTAATGAATATCATCACTTGGAATATTAGAGGACTCAAAGGGAGTCTGTTAAAACAAGATTGTTGATGCTTTAGCTAATTGGGCATTGTAATAAGTTGATCTTACTTGTTATGGCCACCCTCCTAGATGGTGGGCTTTACAAATCAGGGATGCTCTTCTTTTTATCCTTTCTTTGGATGGCTCCAATTCTAAAGACACCCAATTCCATTTTTCTTTGTATTAGCTTCTCTTTGGTTTAGTAAAGGTTTTTCAGTTCCCAACTCAAAAAGATATTTCTTATGTTTCCTCTATTGAATATTGGTTAAAAGGCCTACTGGATTGGTTTTTCCATTGATGTAATTTGTTTTTCCTTAATTTAATTTTTTGGTGTGCGTGTGTGTTTTTGTGTTTTTTTTTTTTGTGTTTTTTTTTTGTGTTTTTAATTGTTTTTGTTGTTTTGTGTATTTTTTGTGTTTTGTTGTTGTTGTTTGCGTTTTTGTTGTTTTAGGCATGCTCTTTGAGTGTGTTGAAGGGATCAAACTAGGTGCGAGCCGTGGGTGTCTTTTGGTAAAATAGATACCTTGCTTCCTTGGGTCTTACCCAAAAGGGGTGTTTTCCACAAAAAAAAAAAAAAGTCAACGAGGTAATATTTTTTCTTAATTCCTAGGTCCTTTGTCCATGCAATTATCCTTTGTTTTCCCTAACATAGGCTTCTATATCCTAATTTTATATCTTACTTTTTCATTGATTTGTTGTTTTATTTCATCTACGTACTATTTTCCTTTTCAAATATTCTTCTATTGTAGATTGTGGCCATCTATTTGCACCTGTCTATTCATATTTTTTTATGATTCAAAAGATAAGTTATAGCAAATACCTCTACATAAAAAAATATGTTTTTATTATAACTATTTCATAAGGAGCAGAAGTTTTTATTTTGATCAAACAAATTTTAGTTCTCTATAATTTAAAAAAGTTAAAAAAATTTTAATTCATCTCACAAATATATTTTTTTAATATGTTAAAAAGTTGGGGGCATATCGGGGCCACCCTTCCCATGAATTGAACTTGGGTCTCCATTAGGAAAGTCCAATGCCTTTTGCCATTGTGGTGTTCCCTGTCGTAACCCACCTCACAAATGTTTTTTTTTTAATTTACATGGTGGAATCAATAGTCACCACAAATTCGGGTAGGCCATTTAGCTTTTATGGCTACCATAGTATTATGCGTTGTCTACCCTGAAAGCTGCCACAAAGTTCTTTGCACAGTCCGCCCCTATAACCACCATGCCACAATCATTTTAAACCTTTTACGCCGCTAAAAGCATCATGAAAGGAACAAACCCATCTCACAAATGTTAAAAAAAACACGATTTAAAATATTTTCATCATAATTCAAACATTACCATTAAGCTATATTATGATAATATATTTCTTATAATACCATAATAAGATATTTATTTAAACATCATAGTAATTATATTATGATATAATTCAAATGGGTCTCTTTCAACCAAATAGTATATTATTGAAATTTAATTATTTGAGATATACAAAATCATAAATTTTTTGTTGAAATATCGTAATGATGTAAATACGATGAAATATGAATATGTGAGTTTCAACATTAAATAATTGAAGTTAATTTATTTAAAAAATTTAACTTTTAAATTGGTTAAATGACATTGAAATGGATCCCATCCATATTACATTGTGATCATATGGTGGTATTATAATAGTTGGTAACTATTAATGTATCATCTTGTGAGATTCAAACTTGGATCTCCCCCTTGAAAGTTAAGGAATTTAACCAATTGAGTTAATGACATTTGATCAAATGTTAAGGTTCACCCATGCAAAAGTGTGAAATCCTTGCTCCCCGTTATTGGCCTTATACCTCTTGGACAAAAATATTAAGGTTCACCCTTAGATTTGAACCTTAATTATGGTGTGAAATTCCTCACTACCGACTGCTTACTCTAAACTCCTTTGATCTTGAAAATTTTAAAATTACGTATTAGATCCATTGTGACTTTGGGGTATTTTAGTAGAAATAATAATGAGATCCATAATATTGGTGTTATATAGTTCAATTATAGTTATATATTATACAAGTTGATCATGGCCATGTTAATCTTGTTAGAAATAGTTTATACTACATTATTTGGGTCATGTAAATGTACCTTCCTTGGTACATACTTAGGACATTAGAGGAAGTTATCTAGTTACTTCATGTAATGTAATAAATTCACAAGTGTCAATATGCAGTTGTAATATGCAAGATGTCCACTTGTACAACTAGGTAGAGTGTTGGCCAAGGAAATTATCTTCCTATATAAAGGGCCATATATATAGAAGAGATAACACAATAGTGTAGGATCACAATAATGTAGGATAGACAATAGTGTAGTGTGTGTGAGTTATAAGCTCAAAGCTCATTCATTGAGAAGTAGCCTGTATCATGGAGTTTTCATTTCCTCCATAGCTACTATTGTACTCATTTTTGTCATTTCTATTTATAGCATATTTCAATCATCTCGCAGATTTACTTTCTTTCTTATTATTTTGCATCTTTTGAATGCTATCTCCCATTGCATGTTGTATCAAAAGCTAACAAATCTCATAAATTTATGCTTGATTTGCACATAATACAACTTAATGAATCTCGAGACAAGTACTTGACAAGTAAAGGATAATTTTTATTCTGTAATTGTTGGAAAACATTAGTAGTTACATCAATTCAATAATAAGCAAAAATAAGGGGCTTAGACAACAACCTTGTCAATAATAGCATGAATGGTCATTATAGTATCAAAATTAAATTGAAACATAAAGTCATTATAAACAATATTAATGAAACGACTAATGCACAATAGGAATCCCAAGAAGAGTCATACCAATTCTTTTACCCATATCCAAAACTTACTCCTTCACAAGCCTGGCATATGCAAAAGTCTTCCTTTAAGTTGAATATTGGGATACATTGAATCCATGATTTTCAATAAGTAGATTTTTTTACCATGGATATTAGGTACTCGTTAATATTTTTCATCTATTAGCAAGTTGTTGAATAATGGTTGCAACTCAAATAATTGTTTATTGATATATGGATTTTAAGTTGTCTCTACATTTAATTCTCTAAACAAAGGTATTATATGTAAGATAATGTTAAGTCTAATCCTTTCAATGTCAAATGATAAGTACTAAGTATTAAGGTATGCATACATCTAATAAACCATAACAGATAGATAATAACTTGACAAAAAGATTCATAACAACATTTAAAATTTTAGAAAAAATTAATAAAGCAAATTTCCAAGATACTCCATTTGTAAAGGAAACTAGAAAAAATAATTTTAACTAATTCACAAGTACTCCTTTTTAACCTGCATGAAAAAATAAGTATTTGATAATTTTTAGTCTACCATAAAAATTTGGAAGAGTAGAGATGTTATGATTAACAAAATACAATGCAACATTTTGTAAGGAAAAAGTTTAGAAGAGGATTCAAGTTTGGATTTCCAAACAAAAATACTTAAGGAACAGTAAAAAGGTTCTTATGATTTGTAGTACCACCTTTGATTTAGTCTAGGAACAAGTGGCAAACATTGAAACAAGAACTTCTTATGACCCTAACAAGGAAAAAAATTATTCCATAACCATTCACCATTTCCAATTTTTATAAAAGTTACAAACAAGACATGTAGATAGTTCAATGAGATTAATTGCCACCAAATTTTGTATAAATAATATTTTTTTTTTATGTTTCACATATAATGAAAATTGTTTCCTAATAAAACTTTACAGTTTATATATATGGTGAGTTGTATCACATATAGGTCAATGAAGCATTTAACCCCTTCTTAAACAAAGATTTTGGTCTCAACTTTGATTCCATACCCGAAGGTTACCCATTATATCTCACTAGTCTATTCCACAAAATGGTAGAGTTGGAAAAACTAATCTCATGGCATAAAGAAAGTCCATCCTAAGTTAGTTTTATAGATATAAATTACTAGGTTCTACAAACTTCCTATAAAGGAAGGAAGGCTTTATTTTTGGAAAAAAAATGTTAAGGACCTTTTTTTTCATATGCACACCCTCCCAAGACCCACTAGTAAAAGCACTTTTTAGATGTAAGTGAAACAAGACCTTCCAAGATTCATTGCCTACAAGTGATCTAGCAACCCACTTGGCCATCAAATATAATACTTATATCATGGATTGATCAATGCTAAGCCTCTTCGATTTTTAGGCTGTGTAATACACCCATCGAATTGCCACTACTTAGGGGATTGCTATTTTTTAGACTAAAGGAATCTCTTAACCATGTCATTTAAATGGCTATAATTTTATTTGGAGGAAAACCAATAAGAGGGATAAAATAATTGGATGACAATATCATATTTTTCCTAAAACTCTTACCTACCAAAGACAGATATCTGGTGACCAGTCATCTAATTTTATAAAATATTATGATGAAGCATTACCAAGTATATTTTGTAGACATGCTTCCAAACATCCAAAAACCTAAATAGTAAATATTTTATATAAATTGAATTTTTTGTGTAAGTACATGATAATATATTTCAACAATATGGTCCCTTGGGAACAACGCAATGATTCGAGCTTTGATTCTTCTTCGAGAGGTCCAAGGTTCAAACCGCAATGTGGGTGAGTGTGTGAGTGGTGGGTGTATGGTGGATGTTTTAAATTGCATATTGATAAGCATAGCTCTCGACTTTATGAGGGGTCATTGTTGGGGGGAGACTACTCATCCCTGTGCATTGGTCGTAGGGGTTTCTCAAACTAACCAAATAGTATATATATATATATATATATATATATATATATATATTTCAACAATATGCAATTACTTAATATACATTATAAGTATATTGTTGCATATTTCAATGATAATACATTGCTTTTCACCATGGCCTTCGCTACCACCATTGTTGCATAATATTTATAACTCAATTACTTATCTCAATAATCCCAATGTTGGGTTGAGTAAAAATATAATATAGAATCATAAAATAGCATTAGCTTAACTAGTTATATTTCTTAACTTTCAAGGAAGAGACCAAGGTTGAACCTTTCCAAACAATACATGTATAATTGCCAAGTTGTAATACCACTACACGTGATTGTGATCTAATACAAGTGGGATCCATTTCAATCCCATATAACCAATATATATATATATATATATATATATATATATATATATATATATATATATATATATATATAGCTTGTTGAGCAGATTTGAGCAGGTTTCGAGTGAACCTATTAAGCAGATTTGATCAGATTCTGAGTGAACCTATTGAGCATATTTTAGAAGGTTCTGATTGAACCTATTGATAGAGATTTGGAGGTGACAAAGTATAGAGGATAGAGTCTCAGTGGATAGAGATCCAATAGCCAGGACAATTGAAGATAAATATTCTAAGTGAGGAGTCTTCAAGTGGAGAGAGATCCACCAATTAGTGTAGAAGAGAGACAAAGTCTTCTAGAAGATCACTAGCCAGAGTAGAAGGGGAAAGATTTCTCCTATGGAAGAGATCCACGAACTTGAGATTAGGGGATTGGCATCTCCTTTGGACAAAAGTCCATAAACATTGTAATTGGGAAGGATTCCCAAGAGATTATTTGAGGAATATTTATATTAAATATTTTCTCTATGGAGGTAGCCCACATTGGGTGAACCACGTTAAAAATGATGTATCTCATGTGTGTAATGCTTTGTGTGATGTTTATTTTTTTATTAATGGTGATGCTACTATTTGGGAAAAAAATTTATGTTCACCCCCCCTCTCAGTATAAGCACATGTTCTTCAATTGGTATCAGAGTCGGTCTCGCCGTGAAGAGTCTAACAACTTGGAAGAGGATCCTTTGGTAGCATACATGACTTTAGAGAATGAAGTAGAAACTATGTTTGATATGAAAGAAGAGTTCTTTGTTGCTCTCATAAAATTGGAAAGACTTAGAGAGAAAAATTCAAGCCTAAAAGAACAAATTCAGGAAGATGAAGAAGCAAGAGTGGAATTCATACAAAATCTCACAAAACTCAAGATAAATGTGGAAGAAAGAAAAAATATTGAGCAAGATATGACAGATATTTTGAAATCCAGGGAAACAGAATGTGGAAGATTGGAAGCAAAAAATTTTCTTCTAAGGAATAAATTTGAAAGGACCAATATTCTACAAGAAACAGAATATGAGAAGCAGAAAGAGGAATCAAGCTTCCAAAAGGCAAAAACTTCAAACAAATAAAAGCAAGCAAAGGACATCAAAAATGAAGAAAGCAAAGAAGAACCCTGGATAAGGGTTAATCACAAAAAGAATATGACTTCCTCATAATATCCAAGATCTCCAAATAGGTTATATAAATTCTTCCATGGTCATTGTTTTTCTTGCAATAATTATGGACATAGAGCTACACACTGTATTCATCATGCTAGATACAATAGAAGTTTCAATTCCTTTGCACCTCTCATGGAAGATGATGGTATATATTACAAATGCAATACCTTTGGGCACAAGGCTAGGTGGTGTAAAATGATATTTCCCGAGTCTAGAAAAACAATTCCAACAACTATGAAGGATGAAAGAAAGAATGTTAGGGCCAATTCTATGTTAGTACAAACAACCCTGCATGCTCAAGATAAAAATGAACAATGGCATCTGGATAGTGGTTGCTTTAGTCACATGACAGGAGACAAAGACAATTTCATCATTTTAAAGAAAAAAAATAGAGGATCAGTAAGTTTTGGTGATAATGGATCAGCAAGAATTATTGGGAGAGGTACTCTAAGTCTAGACAATGGAAAAACAAAAACAGATAATTTTTTGTATGTCAAAGGGTTAAAACACAATATACTAAGTATAAGTCAACTTTGTGATCAAGGATACATGGTCACCTTCCATCCAGATAGATGTGAGATAAGAAAAACATAAACAGGAAGAATTATTGCAAATGCAATAAGTACCCCAAACAACTTATACTTGCTAAATGAAATCAAAGGGGAAAAGTGATTTCTATCACAATATGATGAGAGCTAGTTGTGGCATAGAAGATTGGGTCATTTGAATTTTGACAACATAGTCAACATAAGCAATAAACAGGCAATCAGAGATTTACCCAAAATAAGAAGACCGCAAAATACAATTTGTGCACTGTGCCAACATGGAAAGCAAACTAGGACAACTTACAAACCAAAAGACTCTATGTATGATCCTTTGAGTCTAATACATACTAATTTATGTGGTCCTACTAGAACACAAAGTCTTCAGGGTGAGAGCTACTTCATGTTGTTTGTAGATGATTATTCCATAATGGTTGGGGTAACTTTCATAAAAGAGAAGTCATAGGCCTTCAAAAAATTTAAAGAATTCAAGAAGTTGGTTTAAAATGAAATAGGCAAAATGATTAAGTGTCTACGATCTTATAGAGGAGGATAATTCACTTCAAATGGGTTTTTGGAATTCTGTGAACAACATTAAATTAAGAGAGAGTACTCAGCAGCAAGAACTCCCCAACAAAATGGAGTAGTTGAAAGAAAGAACATGATTGTTGAAAATATGGCTAGAGCTATGTTAAATGAATCTAAGTTTTCAGATGGTTTTTATAAAGAAGCAGTATCTACAGTTGTATACATAATTACCAAGGCTCAATTAAGGGTAAATCACCATAAGACTCATTATGAGCTTTGGAAAGGAAAACCTACTATTGTAAAACATTTCAATATTTTTGGAAGCAAATGTTACATAAGACGAGAAGATCAAAATTTGGGAAAATTTGATCCTAGATGTGATGAGGGAATTCTTCTTGGTTATTCTACAAAAAGTAAGGCTTACAGATGTTACAACAAAAGAATACACACTATGGTGGAAAGTATGAATGTAACAATTGATGAAAAGATAGATTCTAGAGAATCAGTTCAGCAACCAGTATATCAAGAAGATGGATGTTATCCAGAAGAATTTTGTGAGGAATCAAATAATTATGAAGAAGAAATACAAAGGCTTCTTCCTAAGACTCCTTCCAGGTATGTGCAGAAACATCACCCAAAATATCAGATCATTGGGAATCCAAATGAAAGGCAAACAAGGAGAAGAATAATAAAACCATCTCAATAAGAACAAATTTCTTTGCGATCTAAGATTGAGCCAAAAACTTTCCCTCAGGCTAGTGAAGATGAATTTTGGGTTAAAAAAATGAATGAGGAATTAGATCAGATAGAGAAAAGCAAAACTTGGGAACTTGTTCCACGACCAAAAGACAGATTGGTACAGAATGGATTTTCAAAAATAAGTTGAATGAAGATGGACAAGTGGTCAGAAACAAAGCAAGGTTAGTATGCAAAGGTTATGCACAAATAGAAGGAATTGATTTTGATGAAACATTTACTCTAGTTGCACGACTTGAGGCTATAAGGATTTTTTTAGCTTTCATAATTTTCAAGAACTTCAAGGTATATCATATGGATGTCAAGTCAGCATTTCTAAACAAGGTTCTAGAAGAAGAGGTCTACATTGAACAGCCAGAGGGATTCATACTAACAGATACATCAGATCAGGTATGCAGATTAAAAAATGAATTGTATGGTTTAAAGCAGGCTCCTAGATCATGGTACTCAATATTATATAAGTACCTACAGGAACAAGGATTTAGGAAAGGAATAGCAGACAATAATTTTTATATCAAAAATTAAGGAAATGATCTTCTAATAGTGGTTGTTTATTTTGATGAAATAATGTTTGGAGGAAACAATGAAAATATGTGCAAATAATTTGCTAAGAACATGCAAAGTGAATTTGAGATGTCTGTGCTCGGTGAATTATCCTTCTTTCTTGGTCTTCAATTTTCATAATCAGGAAAGGGAGTGTTTCTTTCTCAAACCAAGTACATCAACGATATGTTGAAGAAATTCATGTTAGAAGATTGTAAACCAGTAAGTACTCCTATGGTCACAGGGTGCAAGTTGAGTAAGGATGATAAATCTCCAGAGGCAGATCATAGACTATACAGATCCATGATTGGCAGCTTATTATATGTCACGGATACAAGATCAGACATAGTGCAGTTAGTGGGATTAGTGGCAAGATTTCAAGCAGCACCCAAGGAAACATGTAGCAATAGTAAAAAGAATTTTTAGGTATCTAAAAGGGACTATGGATTTTGGGCTTTGGTATCCCAAAAGTGACAGTTTCTCACTCACAGCATATACAGATGCAAATTGGGCCGACAACATTGATGATAGAAAAAGCACAAGTGGAGGATCTTTCTTTCTTAGAGAAATTATAGTCTCCTGGTTAAGTAAGAAGCAAGTTTTAGTATCACTATCTACAACAGAGGCAGAATATATTGCAACAGTAGCCAATTGTACACAGGTGTTATGGATGAAGAGAACTTTAGAAGACTTCAAGATAAAGCATGATCAACCCATTCCTATACTATGTGATAATACCATTGCCATATGTATCCCAAAAAATCTGGTAATGCACTCCAGGATGAAGCACATTTCAATTAAGTATCATTTTATGATAGAACATGTGTCAGATAAATAAGTCATATTGGAGTATGTCACTACAAAGGAACAAATAACAGGTATTTTCACTAAGCCACTCTTAAAGGATACTTTTGAGTATCTTCAAGGAAAATTGGGAGTGAGACTCCCACCCTAGAATTAACCACCTCATGTGGAGGTGGGGGAGGGGCTAAGCTAAGAGGCCCCGATCCCCAAAGGTGACCCTTTGCCATTGATGTCAAAGGGGGAGAGATTTGTGTATTGGGGAGAGATTTGATATTTGAGAGAGCATTGAGCCAAGGGAAGCAAAAAATAAGGTTGGGTTTCAGTAAAAGGATAAGGGTTGCCATCAATGACAAAGGGGAAGATTGTTGGACATTTTGAGTCCCTAAGTCAAAGTTGTCATTGATGTCACCATTGATGCCACCAGATGAAGTCATCATTAATACCAAAGGTTTCAGCAGGAAATAAAGGGGACAAAGATGGTTAGTTGATATTCAAGAAGAAGGCCAAAGTTCAAGTGAAACAGTGCAAAAGACAAAAGTTAAAAAGGAATTATAATATTTATTTTATAAATTATTTAAATTCAGTGGAATTTAAATTTTATAAATAAATATTAAAAGGTACTTTATCGAAGGTTAAAAATATTATAATGGTTATTATAATATTTATCAAAGTGGTAAAAGTCTAATTAAATATTATAATTTTTAATTATAATATAATTAGATTTGAGAAGAAAAGTTTAAATTATTTAAAACCCTAAGGTTGGGTTTTAGAAAAATCGAGAGCAATTTTAATAATGTGAAAAACCCAAGGTATGGGTTTATTAAAGGCTTTCGAAGCCTCAAAGTAGCGTTGACGTATATTAATGCATGTGAGCGTTGACGTTTCCAAGCGAAGAGAAAGACATAAATATGCCACTAAGGTTTTAAATATCTGATTGCTCATTGATAATCTTGCATGGTGTATGCGAAGGAAAGAGCTTGTGTTTTTCTTTTGTGTGAAGTAGTGAACGGTTAAAGACAGGCAGTGACCACTCCCCAAATCACATTGGGCAACGTGACCTAGTGGTAGCTTGAATTGTGCAAAGGTGTTGATAGCATGGAGGTCGTGCATTTGATTCCCGCGAGCATCGTTTAGCATTATTTTGGTTGAGGCACCCAAGGCACACATTTTGCTTGGCAGAAGGGAGAGAAGGACAAGAAGCACGTGGTGCTTCTCTCATCACCAACGAGCTTGCAGCTCATGCATTATCTTGGCTGCGGCTAGGGCATTCGCATTGGGGCAAGACGGGGGTTCGATTCCCCTCGAGGCAGGTATTAAGGTTTTTAATTAATATTTTAATTAAATTGCCTAAGGTGGAGTTATAAGGGGTAAAGGTGCTTTGTTAATTGATTTATTAAATAACCTTAGGGAATAAGGTTATGGTGGTTATTGAGTTGAGAATTAATTTTTGAATTGTGAATTTTAAATTGAAATTTTTAGGAGCAATAAGGTTTGTGATAAAGTTCTTTTTAGTGAATGTTATTGTGAGTAAGGGTTTTCTTCTAAAAGAACTTTGGTGGATGTTAAAATAAAGTAGGAGTAATAAGGTGTTATTTGGATATTATTTTATTGTTGTGTTATTACTCAAGATCTCTAACCCTTGTTGAGATTGGAAAAAGAAAATGTGTTGAGTGTGGCAGATTTAGTGGACAACTCATAAGGCATAAAAAAGGTATGGGCAATATTCTTCATTGACTTATTTGGGTGATTGATTTATAAAAATATCTTTGGAGAGAAAAGGATTGATTGTGGTTTCCTTTTTGAAGAGTTGTTGGTTTAATGCTTCAAGGTTTTCTGGTTTGAGAGTTGTGATTAAACCTTGTTTTATAAGCATTGTTGTTGAAGCCAATTGGTCATGCAAAGAACTTGAAATTGAGCTAGAAAATAACATGAGTATCATTGTTATGTGAGATTTGTTGTTGAGCATTGTTGAAAACATTTTGAGTTGGTTGTTACATGCTTGGACTAGGGTTTGTGAGAAAGAGTTGTTCCTTGTGGTGATTGGTTGAGTAGAGTTGATTAAGCCTAGTCAAGTGATTGTGTGAACTGGTTGTTCAAGTTCCATGAAACAAACTATTCTATATTCTGATTTGAGTTGAGATTGGGATTTGAGTATAGAACATATCGAGTCTCTAACAATTCTCTTTATGCTTCTATTAGATTTGAGGTAAGTCTTTGATAAGGCTTGTGGATTGATTTTGTGTAAGCTTTTGTGGAAGTTTGCAATGCAAATTTGAGCAAGTCCTAGAAAGAACTAATTGAGCAGATTTGGACAAGTTCTGAGTGAGCTTGTTGAGTAGAATTGAACAAGTTTTGTGTGGACCTGTTGAGCAGATTTGGACAGGTTCTGTGTAGACATGTTGAGCAAATTTGAGCAGGTTCTGAGTGAACCTATTGAGAAGATTTGATCAGGTTTTGAGTGAACCTATTCAGCAGATTTGAGAAGGTTTTGAGTGAACCTATTGATAGAGCTTTGGAGGTGACAAAGTATAGAGGACAAAGTCTTAGTGGATAGAGATCCAACAATCAGGACAATTGAAAACATATCTTCTAAGTGAGGAGTCTTCAAGTGAGAGAGATCCACCAATCAGTGCATAAGAGAGACAAAGTCTTCTAGAAGATCACTAGCCAGAGCAGAAGAGGAAAGAGTTCTCCTGTGGAAGATATCCACGAACTTAAGATTAAGGGATTAGCATCTCCTTTGGACAAAAGTCCATAAATATTGTAATTGGGAAGGATTCCCAAGAGATTATTTGAGAAATATTTAGAAGAAATATTTTCTCTGTGGAGGTAGCCCACATTGGGTGAACCACATTAAAAATGATGTCTCTCATGTGTGTGATGCTTTGTGTGATGTTTATTGTTTTATTAATGCTGATGCTACTATTTGGGAAAAAAAATTATGTTATATTGTTCACCCCCCCTCTTAGTATAAGCACATGTTCTTCATAATACAAGTGGGATCCATCTCAATCCCATATAACCGATACATACATACATACATACATACACACACACACACACACACACACACACTATATATATATATATATATATATATATATATATATATATATATATCATGTTTAATTAATTAATTTATATAATATATCATGTTTAACATCATTATAATTGACTTGTATGACACTAGTTTGGTGGACCTCATTGTTGTTTCTATTGAGAAATAATAAATCTACAACAAATCCAATATGTAATTGAAATCAATCCATCAAAATATTAAAACATTATATTTCTTTTAAGGTCAATTATACTATATCCAAGTAAAATATTCATGAACCATTCTAAGCTTACCATTTATAAAAAATATTAACTACTGCCATGTTAACAAACATATTTTCAAACTATATTATTGGCTTCCCTAGGGTTTACTTTGGAAACACCACTGAAATTAAGGTTAATAAACCCAATGTTGAACATTTCCATTTTACTATTGATTTATACAAATCCTTTTCACAAATTCAACTATCATACCCTCACATGTATATTCAAATCCTAAAAATTAGGGCTAACACATATTTTTCAATACCCTACACTTCCCATAATGTACACCATGCTTGCAAGCACTATAATGGATAAACAATACAAATTCAAACTTTGATTCAATTTTGAGATTTATTTTTCAATGTTTTGTTCTTCCTTTCAAGCTAGAGATTCCACTGACTAATAGCAAGACCAAAAATACATAAATTTCCTAATGCTTCTGCTTTTAAACAACTAATCTAATATTTCACCAACTCTTCTAATTTCAATGAAGCAATCCAAAACTCATTTTCTATAGAAAGCAACCCTAAATGTAAGAAGCAAATATACAATAAATAAGTAGATTATCTAATGTTTCTACATCATATTCATACAAAGCACACCTAAAAGGTCCATGATACCCCTTTATTTGTAAACTATCGCCCATTAAGAACTTTTCTCTAAATTTATAATCAAGGAAATAATGAGGCATTAGAGAGGACCTCAAGTGACTAAATATTCTTCCAAGGCAAATCCTTTGGAATAAGGAATTCAAATTATTACAAAACCTTGTATCCAAATTGATTAAGTATCCACTCTCTTGATATATTTCAAATCAATTCATCCTTCTACGGAAAAATTCAAACATAGCTCTAGAAACAACTTTTAGAGTTCCTGCTTTTATGAGGTCCTCTCCCTCAACCAAATTGTTGATGGAAATATAATACTTGGTTTCACCACTTATTAATATATATTTTTATTTTCAAACCTCTATAATCCAAAGATGTAAAGTTTAATGATTGTCATTTTAGACAAGGAATAAGAGGATATGGCTTTAAATAAACATCGAACCATAAATTCGTAAAGTACTCTTCATTGACCAACTACCCTATATATTTTTGATTAGTTACAAACATTTTAATATATATTTCTATGTTGTAGATCCCCTAAGCAAGATTTATTTTTTGAACTTAATTTAGCATTCGTGGAACCTCTATGGTTTTTAAGTAACAAATTTTCCCATTTGTTTCTTAGAACTTTGAGTATTCTCCAACCAAGTATCACCCCTAATTCCAAACTCATAATTTTATAATTTTACAAGCTTACCCCTACCAACCCTCTCATATTTGGAAAGAGGGAATCTAAACTTTTCATCATATTAATTTAGGAAAAATCTCTTTGAATTTTGTCAAATTCAAAGGCTATACCTATATGTAATTTTGAAGATGACATTAGACACTTTCGGAGACTTTGGAATAGATTGCAATGTAGAACTTATGAGTTGGAGTCTTCTAGGCATGTTTTTTCCAACAAACCAAACAAGGTTTCATTCTACCCAAAAATGGGTCCCAAATCCTCTCCTTTATTTTATTAAATGCTTAGATATATATTTTTGCTTGATAAAAAGAGGTTGTACTCGGGTCCCCCACCCTTAACAAATTACATCTCTCGTCTTTAGAGCTTGAGAGTTTACAATTAGATACACTTCTCATCTCAATTGAGATGCTATAGTTAGAAACCTGCATCATTCTACATAAAATGTCTGAATTATTGATTTTCATTTTTTAAATCTTTTCAAATCTCTGTATGAATACAATTACTCCATAATTTAGCATCTTTATTGACATTTTCATATAGCAGCCTTCATAATGCCAAAAATTCACCTCTACTATCTATGCCTTGCATCTTAGTAAAGTAATATTTCCAAAACATCGCACTAACATAGTTTGATTTACCAAATCTGGATTGCTAGTTTCCTTCCTGAAACAAAAGTGCAACCACAAAAATTATAATAAATAGTCTAAATGAACATACATTATTGTTACAAAATAAAATAGATATTACCAATGGAAAACATTAAAGTAAATCTTAATCATTAATTAATTTAGGTAATCAACAATTTTTGTCAGCTTCAACTAAACTTTCTACTTCCTCTAACCATGGAAAGGAGATGTTAACTTCACGATCCTCAACCAAAATCCGTCTATTGGCTATCTTATCTGCAAATTTGTTTCCTTCCCTTAATACATGTGTAAACCTGATTTCTTCAAACTATTTAGCAAGATCTTGAATTTCCACAATTCTATCTTGTATGTTCCATAGGGCCTTTGCTTTTCTCAAAATAACATTTATTAGTATGACAGAATCACATTCCATCCAAACTCTATTCCATTTTATTTTTTTACATATTTTGAACCCTTCTAGAGCTGCCCAAGCTTCAGCTTCATTATTTGTCTTAAATCCATAATTGAAAGCATAATGAGAGAAAATCTCTCATCTATTATTTCTAATTATTCATCCTCCTCCTACTAGTCCTAGGTTTCCTTTAGAAGCTCCATCAAAATTCAACTTAACCCACTCCACATCTTAAAGTTTCCACTTTATATTCTTTACCTTATTTTTGCTTCTCTGTACCCAACATCATAATTACATTTAATGACTTGATTCCATATATCAAGACTCTCTGCTTCCAAATTAGGTATTGGATGAGTTGATAGGGTTGGTTTAGACTCCTCTATGGCTAAACATATCTTCTTTTTCATTACCTCTAAACTGCTTTCCTTTCCTTTAAATATTTTTCTATTTATTTCTAGCCATATAGTCCAAAGTATTGTATCTTTTGATATATACTATCTTATTTATAAAGCCTCACTATTGTGAGTGCTCTGCCATTTCTTTAACCAATCTTCAATTCTACTATTCATCACCATGCATTTACCAAACATATTAAGAATATATTACCATAGATTCCAGACAATTGAGCAATGCCCCAAGAGATGGTCAATACTCTCTTCCTCCTTATTATAGAAAACACATTTAGAGGGGACATGAAAACCCCTTTTTATAAGGTTATCCTAGGATAAAATTCTTCTATGATGTACTAGCCAAACAAACATTTTAACTTTAGGAATGCTTGGGCTATCCCAAATATCTCTCCAAATTCTAGTGATATTATTATTATGTTGGTGTTGAACATTATATCCACTTCTTGTTGTGTATTCTCATGAGTTATTCAACTCCCAAATCAATTTATCCTTGGTACCCCTCAAAATAATTACAGTTTTTATATTTCTACTCAATTGCCTCCTAGCATCAATGTCTTGTATACTTGTAAAAAATATTCTTTCCATTTGTATCTTCCTTCTCGATCCTTGTACAAAATGTTTGAAACCCTATCACCGTATTTTTCTTGAAGTAATCTCATCCAAGGTTTCAAAAATGGATTTGAATTGAGTGGTTTTTTATCACACCATCCAAATATAAATGTTTTCTCTAGTTCCCACCACCCATATTAAACCTTTAATCATAAGATCAATATATTTTTTTAAACCATTCCAAAGAGAAGAACCATTTGGAAGAGAGAATGCAGTAAATATTAAAATTGGGTCATTGGGATCAACATACTTACTTAGAAGAATTATTGGCCATTGTTTTTGACTCTCTTTGTACACAATTTTCCCCTAAGAGCTAAGTTTGCATCT
This sequence comes from Wollemia nobilis, assembly GCA_028583015.1. Taxonomy (NCBI): domain Eukaryota; kingdom Viridiplantae; phylum Streptophyta; class Pinopsida; order Araucariales; family Araucariaceae; genus Wollemia; species Wollemia nobilis. The sequence goes on from JAQPPZ010000541.1 coordinate 16,361,476, forward strand.
CTAAGAGATCTTAAGACAAGAACTCCCCTAGTTTTATCAACACACAACTTACTCCAATTCACAAAAGAAATTGTCCTTTTATCATGTAAATCTGACCATAAAAAGGATCACATAATAAAGATTAAACTTTTTTCAACCGATTTTTGCATAGAATACAAAGACATATGATATGTTGGAATGGCTTGTAAGACTGACTTAATTAATTGCACTCTTACTTCTAATTATAACCATCTACATTTCCAAGTTGGAAGTTTATTTTGAACTTTACTAATAACTGGATTCCATAAATCTATCCTCATTATCCCCTCAAATAAAGGCATCCTTAGATAAGTTGTTGGTAAATTTACCTCCATTTGAAGCAACCTATAAATTATTGCTTTGATATTAGTAGGAGTGTTAAGAAAGTAAATTTTGGATCTAGTCCTATTAATTTTTTGCCCTTAAGCTCTTTCGTACTCTTTTAAAAAGTTATTCAAACCTCTAGACTCATTTATCCTTACCCTTCCAAAAAGGTTTGTATCATCTATAAGTTGTTTATGGGTGATGTTATTCATGTTATTACTAACCTTAAGTCCACTTATAAACCCATATTTGTAAGCCTTATTTAAATTACTACTCAAAACTTCTACCATAATAATGAACAAATAAGGAGATAGAGGATCTCCTTGTCTAAGGTCTCTCTTGGCTTTAAAATATTTTGTCCCTAACCCATTGACCAAAACTAAATAAGAAACTGTAGAGACACAAGCTTTAATTAATCTAACCCATTTCTTCCCAAAACCAAACTTATCTAAAACTGCAAAAAGAAAATTCCATTTATTTCTATCATATGCTTTACTCATATCAAGTTTTAAGATCATAGATTTATCTTTTCTTGAAGCTGCTGAATGTATAACTTTATGAGCTACTATGATCCCATCAAAAGTTTGTCTCTCTTTCACAAAACCTCCTTGTTCTTTTGAAATAATTTTATCTAAAAATAGCCTTAATATATTCGCCATAACTTTGAAAATAATATTATAAGCCATATTACATAGGCTTATGGGTCTAAAAGAATCAAACAATTCAACATCATTTTTTTGGGAATTAAGGTAAGATAAGTTACACTTATTTTATAAGGAATGTATTATTTTACCCTAGACTATTCCACTGCCACCAATAAATAATCCTTCACTATATCCCAATTATATTGGTAAAAAGTTGTAGAGAGCCCATCTGGACCAGGGGATTTATCCTTATTAAAAGATAAAAGATCTAAATGAACTTCTTCTAGAGAAATAAGCTCCATCAGTTTCTTATTATCTTCATTTGTTATAAATGAAGGAACATATTGAAGAAGATTATCATTAAGAACTTCGGTCTCCTATGAACCTAGAATATTCTGATAAAATGACTTAGCCTCTTTTCTAATTTCACTTCGATATTCAATCCAAACCCCTTCTATTGATTTAATTCTACCAATTCTAGAAGAAGATCTTTGTACTATAGCCATCCTATGATTTTTTTTTGTATTTTTATCTCCTTTTAACCAAGTCTATATTGATTTTAATCTCCAGAATTTCTCTTCCTTACTCAAAATATTATGATATTCACTAAGCAACTCCCTTTCCTCCGAACTTGTATTACTTTCATCACCTTTTTGGAAATTTTTAAGTTTATTTTTTAGTTCTTCTTTATTCTCAAAAATATTTCTAAAGGTGTTCTTGTTCCATTATTTTAGTCTATATGTCATAGCTTTAATTTGATTTGGAAGAGCATACAACCCACCATTACCTAAAGAATTATGTGTACGAGCTATCATACCAACAAATTGAGGATGGTCTTTCCACATCTGCTCATATTTAAAATATGATCATTTTTTGAATATATTAACCACCATTTTAACTCTTATTGGCCAGTGATCTGAACCAATCCTTCTCAAGGTGTTAATTTTAGCACAAGTTCCTTCATGAGAGAATGCATCTATCTAATTTTTTTGCTATTAGGTTTTGGCCTCTCCTGTTGTTGGTCCAAGTATAGTTGTCTTCTTCAACCTCAACTTCCCATAGATTGTTGTTTTGAATAAAAGTTGAGAAATCTTTCATAATTCTCCTAAATTTTTCATTCAACTTGGTAATGACATTAAAATCTTCAATGATCATAAAATAGGTTTATTGGTATTTACTTCTCGTAAAGGCCTCAATCCCACTCCAAAATTCTAATCTACCTAGCTAAGTTGTAGGACCATAAACATTTATAAGGATGAAGCGAATATCAACAAAGTAGCAAGTGACTAAAGAAGCTAACCATTGCCTAGTTTTATGAATGGTTACACAAGAGGTTCTAGAAGGATTACAATAAGCTAGAATTCCCCCTACCGCTCCTACAGAATCCATTGCTTCCCATTCACATCTTGCCCAAACTGCTTTCATAGTTTTGAAACTTCTTTTATTATTTTAGTTTATTGGATATAGAGAATATCTGGTTTATTACTTAAACATAGGTCCCTAATACACCTATGCTTTGAGGGGGTGTTAACACCCCTTATATTCCATGAGATGACAATCATGTCTCATTAGGGGCTTTTGGCTCCTCTTGCGTATTACCTATATCATTTTGTTGTTTGGTAAAGAGAAGTTCAACCAACTTAGTTTGTGTCCCTTTATCTATGTTAGCTCTTGATTCTCTGGATCTTGCTTGATAATTTGAGGGTTTTCATATTTTTTATTTTCCTATATGAGGAGTAGGTCTTATTATTCTATTCCTCAATATTATTTCACCATTTTGTTTTTCAACAAATTTATCGTCTCCTAGCTCTATCCTGCTCATTTTTTGGTTTTTCCTTATTAATACCAGAGGTATTACCTTCTAAAATTGCTTTTTCTTTACCAATTATTTCCTCTTGAATTGTGCATGGTACTTCAAGAGAGTACTCAAAATATTATGAAACACATTCCTTGGGTTCATCGAGAATGTTATTCCTTAAATTAGGATCATATTGAATAGACGGTTCCTTGCTAATATGTTGAAATTGTTGTCCTGTGTCCTATAAGTTTTGATCTACTTTTTCTTCACAGGCTAAAGCCTCAAAATAATTGGAATTTCTTCCAGTATCCTTCATTATTGGTCTCCACTATTAATTTTCTTTTATTTTTCTAGATCATTTTTTGGAAGTTGAAAACCATCTTTATCTATAACCATTTGTAAATTTCTATTACAATTTTCTACAAATGATTATGTTGGGTTCTCCTTAGGGTATGATCTCTCAATATGTCCCACCTCATGACATATTATACATCTAAAACATATATTATCATAATCTATAGTTTGGGTCCACATATTATCCCCATACTTAAGAATGATTGATTTTGGTAAAGCTTTACTTATATCAATCATGACCAATATTCGAGCATAAATAGCCAAAAATCCATCTTTTGTTGTATTTGAAATATCAAGGAATTCTCCTAGAGTGTTGCCTATTGCCTTGAAGGTATATATTTCCAAAAATTTAATGGGTAATCCAAACATCCTAACCCAAACCGATGCTAGGGATAGATTTACATTTTCAGGTGAAAAGCCTTCATACCAGTGGGTAAGGAAGAGCCCTGATCTTCCCATAAACCAAGGACCCCCTTTTAGGATTCTTTCTCTTTCTTTCCTATAACAAAAAATGGCTAGGAAGAAACCTTTGGGAATAAATGATAGAATCACTCCTGGAGACTTCCAACTCCTATCAATCCATTTTCTCAAGGTTGAAGTCCCTGGCCAATACCCATTAAATTTGCCAAAAATAGCCCTATCTTGGAGCAATGAGGATCTTTAAAAGGTGCGCTCACTAACCTCTACCACTAGGGATGATTCTAAGGATTTAAATATAAATCGACCTGTGGAAAGGAAAAAAAAACTCAAAATATAATGAAATTTATCTTAAAGTTCTATAACAAATATAATATTTGATAAAAACTTTATAAAATTTTCATGCATAATTTCTAAGATAAAGAAAGGGAAAAAAGAACTTAGATGAAAAATTATTTGTCGAGATAGAATGTCTTGCCTCACTGAAGTCCTAGCCCTTCATTGCTCTTTCCATCATTCGAACCCTAGTTGGTAAATAATTGCAATTTCATTTTTCATGACTTGAAAAATCGTCACTGCCCTTGTTTCAAATGGTTGACTTCATAGGGTCGTATCTCCCTCAATATTGCTTGGATTTTTGCATATGACCACTCATTTTAAAGCTATTCAAATTTTGCACAAGTTGGTCCAAGAATCAGCTGAATCAAATAACTCTTCACGAAGATATGGCTCCTAAAAGATGAGACGTTTTTTAGAAGAAAAAAAAAACCCAATCCTTCGCACTTTGCAATTTTGTTTTTTGTGATTTGAAAAATCGTCATTGTCCTTATTTTGAATGGTTGACTTCATAGGTTTTATCTACCTCAATATTTCTCATATTTTTGCATATGGCCACTCATTTTAAAGCTATTCAAATGTTGCACAAGTTGGTTCAAGAATTAGCCGAATCAGATAACTCTTTGCGAAGATATGGTTCCTAAAAGATGAGATGTTTTTCAGGAAAAAACCCTAATCCTTCGCACTTTACTGATATTAAATTTTTAGATATATTGATGGTTGTTTTCCACTTTATTTTTTTAATAAGATATATGTGGCTTCTATGAGGGGTCGCTCTCATCAAAAAACTAAAACATTACATTTGTTGTCAGGTCAATTAAACTGTATCTTGTTTGCCCTTCTATCAAATATATTCTTCATGTTATTTTCTATCAAATTTACTCTTCATCTTCTTCAAATTGTTACGTTTTCAAAATAAATTCCTTGTAATCACTTTCATTAAGAGATAAAATCTCACTTGATCAGTTGCCTTCTAAAATTGGAATTTTTCCAATACAAAGCTCAACACCATAATCAGCTAAATTATCTTCTACCTAATCCCCTTCCCTATAGATATGCTTGGATTTCCAAGAGTATTCCTCCAACAATAGTTGATGAGCATCACCAATATATTGTTTTTATCCAATATTTGAATCTATTTTTGTTGATAACATTAATGATAATTTGTGAATCCCTCTTGATTGAAATATATTTTCATCCTTTTTCAATTGTAATTTTTATCCTTGTAAGAAATGCCCTAGACTTTACATAGTTGTTAGTTGAAATTCCATATAATTTTGCGTAAGTGAGTAAAATTTTGACTTTATCATGTTGAAAACCACCACCTCCACCAAATTTTTCTAGATTTCTTTTGGAAGGACCATCAAAACTAATTGATATACCCAAATTTTGGACATTTCCATTTTGCCATTGATTGAAGCAAATACTTTGTGTTAACATCACCATCGCAAATGACCCTTCCACATATATCCAAATCATGTAATAAAAAGGATAACATCTCTTTGTTTACACTTGAGACTTCCAATGATGAGAGACATATTAGTAAAAATTCTATAAGAGATGCAATAATATGGTTCTATAACACCCCTCCTTGGGATAACTCATTATGGACAATGAACTATGTTTTGATGTGTTTATGTAATGGCATAGCTTCATTTTATGATGTCTTTTCGATGAGATAATTTCATCCTTTTGAGCTTGGGATATGGTACTAATGACGTATTTATGGATGCAAGATCAAGTGCTCTCTCTCTGGTGGGATCATATGGGTGAAGCACCTACTCTCAGAGGGATATTTTAGGAAATGATGGTGATGACATGCTCATCGACAACTCATGATAACAAAATACTCTTCATGTAGATGCATTGCAATTTGCTTAGTTGCATGTTCACACCGTTTGGTAAGGAAGTTGCTTATACAATGAGTCTCCTTAATAGGTTGGCGATAACATTAGACTATCTTAAATGAGACTACCTACTTAGGGATAAAACAATGGTATGAATTATTTTTGGTGTGAATCTATGTTTGTTCATGGTAAACATAGATTTTGTTGAAAAAATATTTATTAGGTATACTATAGAATCATTAAGTATTTATTGATTGATAATATTAATACTTTTGAATTAGTAAGTTAATTAAATATTGACATTAATATTTTAGTCTAGTAAAGTATTAATTGGATTGGTGACATTAATATACGTAAAATTAATGTCAATTATAAAATATAATATTGGCAATTAAATTTAATAATATAATCATTAATATGCTCTAAGTATTGCATATCTTTATAAATATGGAATGAATATTTAGTAGTTTGAAAGGATAACTTAAGAATAAAACCTTATCTTTGTCGAGCTTGGGTAGTACTATATTTAACATTGTAGTGGTGAAGGGGAGTAACATCTTCTTGCTTGTGAACGTTACCATCGCCATGCAAAGAGCGCCCAAGACCTTTCTAAAATAGAGAAGAAGGTGTTGTATGGGGGGTTTTGGCTTAGAAAAGAAGGCGTTGGAAGCCTACAACTGATGGTTGGAGAGGAGGAGGTCAAACACGCGTGGAAAATATAGTTCACAAGTGCTTTCATTTGCTTTTGTTGTATCCTTTGCTTTATAGTAGCATTGTTTTACTTACGTCTAGTTCCATTGCTTTGATTTAGCTTTATTTTGCATTGGCTTTTGCTAGTTTTTTGTTGGTTGGGTTGTCTCTTGTAAAGATTGTAAATCCATGTGATTGGTAGCCTTGATAGTCAGTTGATCTTTATCCTCCTTTTCCTGCTTGTGTATGTTGGATTTTGCTCTATGTTGTCTTTAGAATTTGCTTCTACATGCTTGGTCATAGCGATCGATGGTGGGGAATGTTTGTCTTGTTCCTTTTACTGATGCCCCCTCTATTGGGTTTGTATGTTGGTAGATAATTTTATAACCTATTGTAGCTTTTATTTGCTTTGAGAACATCCTAATTTTTATTGGGCGCCTATCCTTGTCTCTTTTGGATGATCATTCCTTTACTATTATTTTTTGCAAGTATATTTTTTTGGTAGTGGCTTATCTTATTTTTCTATTTTATGTGGAAACCAATCCTTGTTTCTCAGGTCACCTATTTGTTTTAGCTGGTGTTGTCTTTGTATTCTTGTTTGGGTAACTTTTAGCCTTTTGGAGGTAGATTTTTGTATGGTAAAACTTTTGTGGTCGGGTTTTATATATGTTCTCTAGGCAGTTAAGTTAGAGAAGAAATCCTTGGTTTGATATTTGGGTTATTTTTAAAGGTTTTGCATATTGATTTTTTGGCCTTTGAAGATGATCAAGCTTTTAAAAGAGAAAATGTCTTTTTGGGTTGCTATAGTTTAATGCTTTAGTTTTCACTCTGATTTTGGAAAATATTTACAAGAGCTTGTGCTTATTAAGTAAACATGATGTTGAAAGTAATGGGAAGTTAAAAATTATAAAATAACTACGTAAGTATTATGCTTGGCTAATAGAAGTGTTTTCTTTAAAGTATTAGATTGATTTTATTTAATAAATAGAAAAATATGTGCTAGACTTAAAGAGAAATGTATATTAATGATTCTTGAGACTCCTGTGAGTTAAGGAATCAATATTAAGAGAAGTATGGGATTATCTTTTATAATTTGTATTATTTAATGTGAGTTTTGAAAAATAAACTATATGGTTATTCCTAAGACTAATATGAGTTAAGGAATCAATATTAAGAGAAGTATGAGATTCTCTTTTATAAGTTGTATTAATTTTTAAACAAAAATTATTATAATGATTCTTGAGATCTATGTGGATTAAGGAATTATTTTAAAGAGAAGTATGGGGTTATCTTTAATAAAATGATTTATTGAATGTGAATTTTGAAAAAGAAACTATATGGTGATTCCTGAGACTAATATGAGTTGAGGAATCAATATTAAGAGAAGAGTGGGATTCTCTTTTATAAGTTGTATTAATGAATGTGAGTTTTGAAAAATAACCTCTTATAATGATTCATGAGATCTATATGGATTAAGAGATCATTATAAAGAGAAGTATAGGGTTCTCTTTAATAAAATGATTTATCGAATGTGAGTTTTGAAAAAGAAACTATATGGTGATTCTCAAGACTAATATGAGTTAAGGAATCAATATTAAGAGAAGTATTGGATTCTCTTTTCTAAGTTTTATTAATGAGTTTGAGTTTAAAAAAAAACTATTATAATGATTTATGAGATCTATGTGGATTAAGGATCATTATAAAGAGAAGCATGGGATTCTCTTTAATAAAATATTTTATTGTATGTTGATTTTGAAAGGGAAACTATTATAATGATTTCGAAGATCTATGTGGATTAAGGGATCATTATAAAGAGAAGTATGGGATTCTCTCTATGTTGGCTTGTTTTCATTATGTTTTTATGCATGGTTGCTTACATAATAGAAAATAACATGTTTCAAATTGCATTGCATCTAGAGTTGTTATGATCCCTAAGTATTCCTCATGAACTGCAAGGGGTTTCTTTAATGCAAGAGGCTTGCAAATGCTTAGATGGCTTGAAGATCATTGGCGGATGGCTTCATAGTGCTTTGAACATATAGATGATGTGGAAAACAAAGGTTATTTAAAATAATATTTTGTTCAATGAGTTTTGTAAACTTGATTATTGTACAAACTGAAAGTTTATGTTGCTTTAATGATATCTAGGGTTTTATACATTAAAATGATTTGAGCAATCTTTTATTTGGATAGTTAGTATTGAGTTCTATCAATTGCAATAATACATATTTATGTTAAATACTTGGTTTTTTATGTTATAGAATTTATGTTATAGGAATGAGTACTTTGAAGCTTATGTCAAGCATTTGGGTTAAGCAAATATGGGCTTTATTTAAGAGGTATCCTTGTTTATCTATTATAGCATTTTGGATTAAATGGATTATGACTTAATTTAAAGTGCTTTTGATATGATGTAATGCTTTACTTTAGAATTATGTATTAAAGTGTAAGAATTATTTATGATAATATTGTCTTGGGGTGGTTAGAATCTCTTGTGGACTCGAGTCAATAATTTAAAGCCCAATCCTAGGAGGAGTTGCATGAATGCAATACCCAAGTAGCCATGAGCCTAGAAGGAGTTGTGAGAATGTAATAGCTAGGGACTCATGAACCTAGTATGGTTTTATCGATACAATAGCCAATTTTCTTATGAATCTTTGTACCTTGAACGAAAAGGCTCAGGTGTAACTAAAGTTATGAAACCATTCACAAGACAACAATGGTGATTCCCTTATCCCACAAAGGTGTGGTAACTAATAGTAGGATCATGTTAGTTGTCGATAAAGTGGAATGACCTTAGTTATCCCACAGAGGTGTGGTAACTAAGCACCAAGACTCTATGCTTGATTAACCTACCTATATGGAATTAGAGTAAGGTTAGAGAATATGTGTCCCCATTTAAGTGATATGGTCCTTAAAGGGTAATCCATATGCCATGGTCGCATGGTAATGTATTGGTGAGGGTATGGGAAAGGTGGGGAGACCACTTTTGAAATCCTTCTAAATGTGTAGGTTTAGTAAGTTGAACCCCATAAAACTATGGGAGTTGGCCACTCTTGTCCACTAAGTGTTGTCTATAGTGACTATAACTCAAATGTGGTGAAGCCTTGTATGTTGGAAAGTTTAAAGAAATTTTCCCTGTGAAACTTTACTTGTAATCGTTCCTTTCAAAAACAAAAATTGGGTTGGTATTTTTGGGCTGTTACAGGTTCCAAACTTGGAAATGATTTTGAGATTCTTTTTAAAATTTCTATTACTCCTTTAAAGCCACAAATTAAAAAAAAAAGACTAATCTTCCATTGAATACATAATTCTTTAGCATTGAATTATCAACCTGATGTTTCATAAACTCTTTCAATATTGATAGAGCTACCCATTATACTTTCATATATATGAAAAAATAATCACAAATGGTGTAATAAGAGGGATACTGAAGAAGTAAGTGTTCTAATGTTTCTAGATACTTCTCACACATGACACATAAAAAGATTCATGACATCTTCTTCTTTGTAAACTCCATCCTATAAGAGTCTTGCTTTAAATCACTATCTAAAAAAATGTTTAGGCTTTAAAGAAGGCATCTTGTAACCCATCATTTTTCCAAGGAAAATCATTGGGAGTAGATAATTTTAATTTCCTAAAATTTTGACATCCTAACTCAATCAATTATCCACCATATTTTGGTAGATTGTAAACCAACTTATCCTTTCATGTAGACAAATAAAACTCTTGAAGCATCTTTTGAGGTTAATCTACTATTTATTTGATTTTTTCTCCTTTAACTAGGTTAAAAGTATAAATCCATAATTAGGAGTTGTTGCCGCTAATATTTGACCTTTCGACCTTTACAAGCTAGATATGCCTAAGCCAATGGTTGCCATTTTGAAATAGAGATAAGAGGATAATATTTCAACCAAGCATTAGACAAAAAAAATGCATAATCCCCCTTCTTAATTGACCGTCTAAAATATTTCTTTATTAATTCAATAAACTACACGTGGCTTCTATTGAGGGCCACTCTCATCCAAATACTACATTTGTTGTCAGTTAATTGAACCACACCTAGCTTGTCCTTTCATTGAAGATGTTATTCATTTTCTTTTCTATCAAATATATTCTTCATCTTCCTCAAAGTGCTATGTTTTTTGCAACCATATCCTTGACATCATTTTCATTAAGAGATAAATCTCACTCAGCTAGTTACCTTATAAAATTTGAATATCAAATTGTGATCCGGGTTGAAATAAATATACACCATTGGAAGTTGGACGATTTTCGTAGGACTGCCCAAACTATCGAACTCGTTTCGGCCATATCTCACTCATTCGAACTCGGATTGAGTTGAAATTTTGAGGGTAGATGCCTGAAAAACCCTAGAATGTCTCCACCAATTTTCATATCATTTGGAGCAACACATATCATAGTGCAGCCCTATGTGTGAATGATATATTTGGCAAGTGGCTATGCGAGGGTTTCATCTAGGTTGAGTGCAAGCAACTCCAGAGGTTGGTTTTTAGGGCCTTCGGGCCCTAGCGGCCAATATTTTTGTGGTTTATGCTCAATATTTTAGCAGGAAATGTTGCAGGGGATACAAGATGGGTTAGAAATTTGTCTTTCAACAGATCATACTGTGAACTTGAGTGACAATGGCTTCCAATTTGCTGCTCAAAAGAAAAGTGAAAACCATACCTTTCCATGGTGTCTAGGGCAAGGATTAAAGAGATATCGAAACAAGTTTCAAGCAGTTGATCAAAAAATGGCTCATATTTCAAATGAATCTGGTGCTAAGGTGCACCCACAAAATTATTCTACTATGAAAACCCCTGTCAAGGGTAAGAATTTCAAAGACTCAGTCCCAAAAATGAATTTTAGGGATGCCCTTCATGGTGGAAAGCCTCAACCCAATGCTAATATCAATATTAGGGCTTCCCATAAACCTCTAAGAATACTTAAGATTGATCCCAAGAAAATAAAGTCAGGATGTCTTAAAGCATCTGATGGAACTCCTATTGTTAAGCTTGATATGGGTAACATTCAGACTAACATTGAAGATTTGGAAAAAAGAGGACTAATTTTTTGGTTCGTGGGTTTTCGTCCGAGTCCATCTGCTTTCAAAGTCTGGGCTGCAAAAAGCTGGAAAACTAAAGGTGAGTTACAAATCTCTATTTATCCAAATGGTTATTTTCTTGTTTTATTTGCCAATAATGAAGATAGAGAGAAAAATTTTCAAGGGGTCCTTGGTTTTTTGGAAGGGTAGGGCTTTTCATGAAGCCCTGGCATACTAAATTTAAAGCCGAAGAAGAGATGCCTTCTAGCTCCCGTGTGGGTTAGACTCTTTGGCCTCCCTATTGAATTTTGGAATCCTACTATTTTTTCTTCAATTGGAAACTCTTTAGGAACTTTTATGATGATTGTTGATTGTACTCAAAATTTTAAACATATTATTTATGCTCGGATTTGTGTTTTAATGGATTTTGACAAACCCCTACCTAAAAATATCACATTACAATTTGGGGAAGACACTTGGGAGCAAGTAGTGGACTATGAGAACATTCCTTTTCGTTGTAGAATTTGCCATGAATATGGTCATTTGGCCAGTGCTTTCCCAAATAAAATTCCCGATCAAAAGAAAGAAGATATAAACTCAGCAGGTTTCCAAATACCTAAGAAGAAGAACACTCAGAAAAAAATAGTTATGAAGGATCAATCAAAGTCATTTGCTAATATGTTTGAAATACTTTCCACAAATGATGTCCCAAGTGAGGAAGAGGAAATAATGGAAACTGAAATCTTAGAAACACAATTTAAATATGAAGGGAAGAACTCAGAGACAAACCAACAAATCAAAGGTTTTTAATAGAAAAAAAGGAGAAAATTTACACAAGAAAAACAATATTTCAAATGTCAAAACTTCAAATAATGCAGGTCCCAATATAGACTCCATTGAACCATCTAGTAATATTTTGGCAGTGTATGAGCATTCTTCAAGCTTAGAAGCCATCTCATATTCAATTGGAATAAGTCAAGAAACAGGGAAAAAAAATTGAATATGGATTCCAATAAAAAAATAGGTCGCAAGACCAATCAATATCATATGGTAAAAGAAGGTGAAAAGCTTGTAGAGGAAGGTAAGATTAACGCCCTTCCCAAATTTTTTAGCCCTGGTATTAATGAAGATCATCACTTGGAATATTAGAGGACTCAAAGGGAGTCTTCCAGAACAAAATGAAATTAGAAGAATGATTCAAATAAATCATCCACATCTTGTTTTCCTTCAAGAAACAAAGATGTCAATGGAGGATATGGACTTAATTGCCGATAAAATTTGGCCAGCTGGAAAAGTGGTTTCCCTCAATTCCCAAGGGAATTTGGGTGGCATTGCTTGTCTTTGGGACCCAAAAGAGGTAGTTATTCACCATATGGTTGGCAGTTGGGGTTTGTTGGCTATAGCTATTCAAATTAGACATTCCAACCAGATTATGCTCTACATTACTGTTTATGCCCCAACTTCTTTAGAGGAAAAAAGAAGACAGTGGAAGGATATTACTCATATTATCTCTCATTTTCCTAAAGCTTGGATCTTGTGAAGAACACAAGCTTATACTGAGAGGGGGGGTGAACAGTATAAGACCTCTTTTTACTTTTTCCTTTATACCTCAAAACAGTAAAGCAATATACCTAAAGCAATATCAAAGCAATGCACAATATCATCCACAAAGTGACACCAATTTTAACGTGGTTCACCCAAAATGGCTAGGCTACGTCCACAAAACTTTTCTCTAAAAGTTATCTCAAAGTTCTTTGGGAATCCTTCCCAATTACAATATTTATGAGCCTCGGCCCAAAGGAGATACCTTCCCCCAATCAAAATTTATGAGCCTCTGCTCAAATGAGATACCTTCCCTTCTGCTCTAGAAATGATCCCTCAGAAGATCAACTGCCTCTACCTCTTTTCAACACGTGGAACTCCTTTCCACCGAAGACCTCCTGTCCTCAATGCTTAGCCTAAGAGACCTCTGCCTTCTATGATCACGTCCACAACAACTCAACAACCTGTACCAAACACAGTCAATCGGTCTAGTACAAGTCTTCCTCTGTCTGTCAGATCTGTCCAACGCTTGAACAAATCAATCCTCTACACACAAGCCTTCTCAAAGACTTGCCAAATATGTCCTTAGGTTCTTCTCAAAGAACCAAAGCACCTCTGTCCTCAAATTCTCTGATAGAACTATCAAACTCAACTCACAAGTCCTCTGCTAGGACCTGTCCAAATCTGCTCACAAGTCCCCATCGAAACCTATCCAAGACTGCTCACAAGTCCCCACCGGAACCTGTCCAAAAACTCAGCAAGCTCACCAAGAAAAAAAACTTTCTTAGTAGGAAATCACAAGGTGAATTTTTAGGGACCCAATGTGATTTTTCAAACTCATAGAAGCATAAAGAGAATTGTTAGAGACTCAATATGTTCTATACTCAACTCCCAATCTCAAAACTCAACTCAAATCAACTCAGCTCAAACTCAATCTCAAATCTAAAAACTTAACTTAATATCTGAAATGGATAGGATAGACTTTCTTTCAAGAACATGAAACCCCAACAATTGCCAACTATGCAAAGAATCACATAACAATGATACTCATGTTCTTTTCACCATCAATTAGGGCTTCAACAACAATGCTCATCAAAAAAGGTTCAATCAACACCATTCAGCTCAAAACACAACCTTGAAGCATTTCACAATCAACATTAGAAAAGGAAACAAGTAGAACTCCTTTTCTCTCCAATATTGTTTGAACAAAAAGCATCCACCAACTCAAATCACAATAGCACAAAAGAACTTTTCAAATCATCAACAAAGGAGTAAGCCCAACACTTTAACCAAGTAAAGAATAGTTTGATTATTACCAATTTAATGAAAGCAAATGTCAATCTCAAAGCTGCCCACTTAAGGTTTCACAACTTCACACAAGAAGCAATTTTAACCTTAAAACATCATGCTTTCATTTCCATAATCAACCAAAAGCACTCTCAACATTACAAGAAAAATTTATCCCTTATACACCTTATTTCTCCCTTATAGTCTTATCAAAAATAAAATTTATCTCTCATAAGAATGCAATAAGATATTTCAAACAACACCTTCAAAAGAATATTTTATCAAAATAAAACAAGCTTTAAAATCCTTATAACTCCTAAGCTATTTTTCCCTCTAATAAACTTCCTCCATCCGCAAAATACACTTAGCAAAAATTAATTTCGAAAATACCTTGGCCAACATAAAAAATCGCGCTATGGAGAAATTGCGCACGAATTCTAACACCACCCGCTGCATCCACTTCACGATAAAAATCCTTTCACGTTATTCGAACGTGAAACCTCTTGTTTGGGTAGCGCGCCAACAACCTAGCCGCCATCGGTGCGCCAAAGGCGCACGATGAGGTTTAAACCTCACGCTGTTAGCCTTGTTCCTTCTGTGCCAAGGATTAAATAAAACAACAGTGCCTCCCTTTCTTCTGATGCGAACATGAAGACAAAAATCTTACGATGGATTTACGACAAACGACGAGGACACAATCGAAGAAGAAATTTGAACAGTGGATCACGAAATCACAGCGAGCAACTCTTTTCAAAATGCGGATGGGATAATTCTTGATTTTCATCGAGGGAGATTTACATGCATTTTTACCATAAGCTCTTGACGTCGACGAGGAGTTTAACACGTCGACGGAGGTCTTGGCTAGCGCCCACAATCTTAAAACATAGCGCCATGGGTTAGGATAACCCATTGCAAACAATAATTTAATATTTATTTAAAAATAATTAAAGGGAACCTTAAAAAGGTTTTTAATTATTTAAATAAATACTTCCTCCTGGACCCAAATGCATTAAACTAATGCATCCACATGTAATATTTAAACCTGCCAACTTGGGGTTTACAAAAGACCTTTGAAACTGTCATGCTGTAACCTTCATCAAAACAAATTATTTGACATCAAATCAAATTCCTTCAAGAGCTTCTTGACATCAATGACGACTTATACACTTGAGCAAAGGCAATGTACCCAAAGTACCCAAAATTACCAACAATCTCCCCCTTTTTCATTGATGGCAAACCTTTACTAAAAACACTTCTCAAGAGCCAAAACTGAAACCAACTGTGTTAACAACTAACCAACTGTGCCCACAACTGAGAATCTTCCTTTGAAGTTTTGCTCCCCCTGACTTGAAGCTCTCCTCTTCACTTTGAAGCTCTCCCCCTAACTCATATCTCTCCCCCTTTGTCATCAATGGCAAAGGGTCACCTTTGGGGCTCGGGACTAAGAATGAGCCTCTTAGCTTAGTCCCTCCCCCACCTCTTGATGAGGTGATTAATTTTGGGGTGGGAGTAAAACTCCCATTAGGCACTGATCATCATCGGCGTCTATAACTTCCTTGTCGGGCCTTCTCTTGAACTCATTGTCCATATTCCTATTCTTGTCACTGTTCTTGTTCTTGTTCTCATCCCTATTCTTGTCCATGCCTTGATCCTTGGACCTGATCATGCCACTGTTCCTGTTCTTGTATTCTAGAATTTTAGCTCTACACTGTCTGAGTAGTGACCTTCATTGTTGCACTTGAAACACTTGATGATGTTGTTTCTCTAAGGTAAACCTGATCTTTGAATCCACCTATTCTGACCAAACCTATTTTGGCCAAACCTGTTCTGACCAAACCTGTTCTGGCCAAACCTGTTATGACCAAACCTGTTTTGACCAAACCTGTTCTGACCAAACCTGTTATTTACCTTGCAATAGATTGCCTTGTGCCCAAACTGTTTACAAGAGTAGCAATACCCTTGAAAGTAACTAGCACTTATGAAACTGTCATTTACCTTCTTCACTTGAGCCATGCAATGTGAAGCCATGTGACCAAACCTATGACAAGCAAAACATCTGCCTTGAAACTTTCCTTTATTTGACCTCTTGGGTCCTGAATACTTCTTCTTCTCATTATGAATTCTATTTTCTATTTCTGTGCATCTATCATTCAAGGACTCTTTTTTTGAAATACTTTCCTCAT
Organism: Wollemia nobilis; assembly: GCA_028583015.1. Classification (NCBI taxonomy): domain Eukaryota; kingdom Viridiplantae; phylum Streptophyta; class Pinopsida; order Araucariales; family Araucariaceae; genus Wollemia; species Wollemia nobilis. Next base: position 16,377,963 of record JAQPPZ010000541.1, read on the forward strand.
TATAACTCTCTTCCTTTTGGAGTCTCTTACTAGACTCTCCAACTTGTTCCTTATGTGGCTTAACAAAACCAAGGCCTGTTTTATCTGTTGTCTTTCTTTGACCTTTGATGAGAGACTTAACCTTTTTGGAGCTATCTTGAAACTTGTAAAGCTTATCCTTGTACTCTTTAGTTTCCTCTTTCAAAGAAGCCATTTTTTGTTCTAACTCACTATACTCAAGAACCTTAGACTCTAACTCATCCTTGAGTTCTTGTGTCTTAGCTATAGAGAAGTCAAGACTTTCTATAAGATCATCTCTCTCCATACAACATTCATCTAACTTATCCTTGAGTCTAGCATTCTTCTTTCTTTTCTTTTTCAAAGCACTAAGAGCACTAATAAGTTCACCTTCAAGATCTACTTCACCTTCCTCTATATCTTCCTCTATTTGTTTGCTTTTTGAATCATCAAAGCCTTTTTTAGATTTCTTATCACTAGAGGTGCTACCCTTTTCAAAAACCATACATGCATCTTCCTTATAGTTTTCTGAAGCATCCTCAAACATACTAGAAACCAAATCATTATTTGTGCAATCATCCTCAAGGTGACCAAAGTTTCCACATCTAAGACATTTCATGATAATGAATCTATGTTTTGGTTCTTCCTCTTTTTCTGATATGAACAACATCTCATTTTCATCATCACTTGAAGAACTTTCACTATCACTACTAGAACACTTACTTGCTTTGTCTAGGTAGAAACTCTTTTTGTGCTTGTGAGAATACCTCTTTCCTTGATTGTTGTGCTCATATTTGTTCTTGCTATGATGCTTGTGCTTTTCAGAATCCTTACTCTTAGAATCCTGTTTATCTTCATCACTTTCATTCTTGGGAATAGTACAGTCAGTAGCATAATGACCAAACTTTCCACAATTGAAACATCTTATATTTTTCATACTTTTGTGCTTTCTAGAAAACTTGCCTTTCTTGTTGTAATATGCCTCTTCATCACTAGAAGACTCATCACTATCTTGAAGCTATTTACCCTTGGATTTCTTGGTAGCCTTGAAAGTCGCCTCTTTCTTGACATCAACCTTCACTTGAGTTCTCAACTCAAATGTTGCAAGTATACTATGGAGCTCATCCTTTTTCAACTTATCCAAATCTTTAGCTTCCTCAATAGCAGAAATCTTTTCACTAAACCTATTAGGAAGAGATCTTAAAATCTTATCACAAACATTATTTTCAGCAAGCTCAAGACCTAAGTCTTTCATGGAGTTAACAACCTCATCCATACGAAGCATGTAGTCGCTAATATTTTCATCATCATTCATATTGATTTGTTCAAACATACCTTTGAAGTGTCTCAACTTGGCCTTTCTGACATTTGTATCACCTGTATGAACCACCTTCAACTGTTTCCACATTTCACTAGTTGTCTTGTAGTGAATCACCTTGGTGAGATCTACTTTCTATAAGCCTTTCAAGATTGCATTCATTGCCTTTGAATTGTTGTGATGTAGGAGCCTTTCTTTCTTAGTAATAGGACCATGTACAGGAATAGTGTACTCATCTTCAATCACTTCCCAAACCTCATTACCAAGTGCCATTAGATGAACCTTCATCCTTGCACTCCAAAGACCAAAATCCGACCCATCAAGAATAGGTGCTGCATTGCCACTTGAATGATCCATTGTGTTCTTTACTAGCTTTTCCTTCAAGCTGTTAAACTTTCCAAAGGCACTTGCTCTGATACCAATTGAAGAACACAAGCTTATACTAAGAGGGGGGTGAACAGTATAAGACCTCTTTTTACTTTTTCATTTATACCTCAAAACAGTAAAGCAATATACCCAAAGCAATATCAAAGAAATGCACAATATCATCCACAAAGTGACACCAATTTTAACATGGTTCACCCAAAATGGCTGGGCTACGTCCACAAAACTTCTCTAAAAGTTATCTCAAAGTTCTTTGGGAATCCTTCCCAATTACAATATTTATGAGCCTTGGCCCAAAGGAGATACCTTCCCCCAATCAAAATTTATGAGCCTCTGCTCAAAGGAGATACCTTCCCCTTTGCTCTAGAAATGATCCCTCCGAAGATCAACTGCCTCTACCTCTTGCCAGCACGTGGAACTCCTTTCCACCGAAGACCTCCTGTCCTCAATGCTTAGCCTAAGAGACCTTTGCCTTCTATGATCACGTCCATAGCAGCTCAGCAACCTGTACCAAACATAGTCAGTCAGTCTAGTACAAGTCTTCCTCTGTCTGTCAGATCTGTCCAACGCTTGAACAAATCAATCCTCTACACACAAGCCTTCTCAAAGACTTGCCAAATATGTCCTCAGGTTCTTCTCAAAGAACCAGTGCACCTCTGTCCTCAAGTTCTCTAATAGAACTATCAAAATCATCTCACAAGTCCTCTGCTAGGACCTGTCCAAATCTGCTCACAAGTCCCCATCGAAACCTGTCCAAGACTGCTCACAAGTCCCCATCGAAACCTGTCCAAAAACTCAAGCAAGATCACCAAGAAAAAAAACTTTCTTAGTAGGAAATCACAAGGTGAATTGTTAGAGACCCAATGTGATTTGTCAAACTCATAGAAGCATAAAGAGAATTGTTAGAGACTCAATATGTTCTATACTCAACTCCCAATCTCAAAACTCAACTCAAATCAACTCAGCTCAAACTCAATCTCAAATATGAAAACTCAACTTAATATTTGAAATGGATAGGATGGACTTTCTTTCAAGAACATGAAACCCCAACAATTGCCAACTATGCAAAGAATCACATAACAATGATACTCATGTTATTTTCACCATCAATTAGGGCTTCAACAACAATGCTCATCAAAAAAGGTTCAATCAACACCATTTAGCTCAAAACACAACCTTGAAGCATTTCACAATCAAAATTAGAAAAGGAAACAAGTAGAACTCCTTTTCTCTCCAATATTGTTTGAACAAAAGGCATCCACCAACTCAAATCACAATAGCACAAAACAACTTTTCAAATCATCAACAAATGAGTAAGCCCAACACTTTAACCAAGTAAAGAATAGTTTGATTATTACCAATTTAATGAAAGCAAATTTCAATATCAAAGCTGCCCACTTAAGGTTTCACAACTTCACACAAGAATCAATTTTAACCTTAAAACATCATGCTTTCATTTCCATAATCAACCAAAAGCACTCTCAACATTACAAGAAAAATTTATCCCTTATACACCTTATTTCTCCCTTATAGTCTTATCAAAAATAAAATTTATCTCTCATAAGAATGCAATAAGATATTTCAAACAACACCTTCAAAAGAATATTTTATCAAAATAAAACAAGCTTTAAACTCCTTATAACTCCTAAGTTGGTTTTCCCTCTAATAAACTTCCTCCATCCGCAAAATACACTTAGCAAAAATTAATTTCGAAAATACCTTGGCCAACATCAAAAATCGCGGTATGGAGAAATTGTGCACGAATTCTAACACCACCCACTGTGTCCACTTCACGATGAAAAATCCTTTCGCGTTATTCGAACGCGGAACCTCCTGTTCGGGTAGCGCGCCAACAGCCTAGCCGCTATCGGTGCGCCAAAGGCGTCCGGTGAGGTTTAAACCTCACGCTGTTAGCCTTGTTCCTTCTGCGCCAGGGATTAAATAAAACAACAGTGCCTCCCTTTCTTCTGATGCAAACACGAAGATGAAAACCTTATGGCAGATTTACGACAAACGACGAGGACACAATCAAAGAAGAAATCCGAACAACGGATCACGAAATCACAACGAGCAAATCTTTTCAAAATGCGGATGGGATAATTCTTGATTTTCATCGAGGGAGATTTATATGCATTTTTACCATAAGATCTTGACGTCGGCGAGGAGTTTAACACATCGGCGGAGGTCTTTGCTAGCGCCCACAATCTTAAAACATAGCGCCATGGGTTAGGATAACCCATTGCAAACAATAATTTAATATTTATTTAAAAATAATTAAATGGAACCTTAAAAAGGTTTTTAATTATTTAAATAAATACTTCCTCCTGGACCCAAATGCATTAAACTAATGCATCCACCTGTAATCTTTAAACCTGCCAACTTGGGGTTTACAAAAGACCTTTGAAACTGTCATGCTGTAACCTTCATCAAAACAAATTATTTGACATCAAATCAAATTCCTTCAAGAGCTTCTTGACATCAATGACAACTTATACACTTGAGCTAAGGCAATGTACCCAAAGTACCAAAAATTGCCAACATCTTGATCGAAGGAGATTTCAATACCATCCTCTCTCTGGATGAGAAAAGGGGGGGAAATAGAAATTTGGACAAAAGCACTGACCTCATGAGCGAATATATTGCAAACCTCCATCTTGTGGATATCCAAACAGATAATGGCCTTATGACTTGGTCTAACAGAAGGCAAGGCTTAGCTTGTATAATGGAGAGATTGGATAGGTTTTTGCTCTCTGAAAATTTCTTAATCCATGGTCACATTCCTAAAGTGAAGACTCTTAATACTGCTGGTTCGGATCATTGGCCAGTCATGGTGGAAATGTGGAAAACCAATGTGAGTTTCTCTCCTTTTAATTTTCAATTAATGTGGCTCAGAGACATTTCCTTTAGACCTCATGTGCAACAATGGTGGAAGGAAGGTAAACCTAGGCATGGGACTAAGATGTTCTGTTTTGCCAAAAGACTACAATACATTAAATCCAAAATCAAGACTTGGAACTGGAAAGAGTTTGGGGATGTTCATAAAAAAAACCATGAAGTTATTGCTCATCTTGAAAATTTGAATAAAAAAATCCGTTTAGATGGCCTCATAGAGAAGAGAAGTGCAGATGAAATTAAACTCACAACTCAGTTAGAGGAATGGGAAAAAAGAGAAAAAATCTTATGGAAGCAAAAATCTAGAATTCAATGGCTCAAAGAAGGAGATTGAAACACAAATTTCTTTCACAAATCTCTTCTAGCTTGAAGGTCTCACAACTTTATTTCTTCCTTAACTTCAGATACTGGAGATGTTGTTTATACTTGGGATGGCATGAACTCTATTGTTGTTGATTACTTTTCCAATCTTTTTCTTGCTACTCCTCTTGACTCAGCTTCTCAACAAAAAGTTCTTCAAGCAATCCCTTCTCTTATCACTTTTGAGGAGAACTCTATTTTGACTACTCTGTTACTATCAATGAGCTTCAACAAGTAGTTTTTAAAATGCAAAAAGGGAAAACCCTAGGTCCTGATGATTTTCCTATTGAGTTCTACCAAGAGTTCTGGGATATCCTTCATGTTGATTTATTAGAGGTGGTGGAAGAAGCCGGGAAAGCCAAAGAAATTTTGAAGGTTATCAATAAAACTTATATTACTCTTGTTCCAAAAGCTCAAGAGGTTGATCATATCTCAGCTTTTAGACCTATTGCTTTATGTAATGTTCTTCTCAAAATCATTACTAAAATCATGGCGAGAAAGGTTGAAGCCTCTTTTGCATAAGATTATTTCCCCGAGCAAGGGGGATATGTGGAAGGACGTCAAATAGTATATGAGATAGTTCTTGCTCAAGAAGCCATCCATTCCATGGATATGCAAAATTCTCCTTCTATGTTCATTCGGTTAGACTTATCCAAAGCTTATGACAGAGTGGATTGGCACTTCCTTATCAAATTTTTGAGGCAATTTTGTTTCTCTAAGGATTGGATGGATTGGATTATGGGATGTATCTCTTTAGTTTCCTACTTAGTTCTTATCAATGGCAGGCCTTCTTAGTTTTTCCCAGCTTCCAGAGGTATTAGGCAAGGTGACCAACTATCCCCTTATTTATTCATCATTCTTGTTGAATGCTTGGGTAGGACTATAACCAAAAAGAGGGAAAAAAAAACCCTTGAGGGAGTTACCATTGCTCATGGAGCTAGAAATATCTCTCATCTTCAATTTGTGGATGACTCTACTCTTTTAGGTAAAGCTACAATTAAGGAAGCTTCTAATATTAAGCAAATAATTAGTTGTTTTTCTAAGGCCATCGGGCGGTTGATCAATGAAGACAAATCTAAAGTTATTTTCTTTCATTGCTCTGCTAGATAGGAATCCATGGTCTTGGATAAATTAAGATATAAGAAGACCTCTCTTCCAATCACTTATTTAGGTATTCCCATAAATATTCAAAGGCAGAAAAATAAATATTAGAATTGGTTGTTGGACAAAGTCAAGAAGAAAATTGGAAAGTGGACCAACAAGTGGCTTTCTTCTGGGGGTAGAATCACCTTGGTAAAATCAGTCCTTCAAGCTATTCCTATTTATGTTTCTTCCATTTTGAATATCCCAAAGGTTGTTCTTCGAGAATTGGATCAAATCAGTCATCGTTTCCTTTGGAGTGGTACTAAGGAGAAAAGAAAATGGGCCTTGGTGAAATGGGATACTTTATGTCTTCCTAAGAGTGAAGGGGGGTTAGGATTCCGGTCTTATATTAATAACAACAATATAACCCCAATGCTCTTTGGGCCAATAATCTTCATGCTAAATATGTTGAGAACAAAAGTCCTGAAGACCTTGTTTGCTATCAAATTCCTACCAAAGGTTCTCCCATTTTAGCAGTTCTTAAGACTGGTGAGGATTTGATAAAGAAAAAATTATTTTGGATCATTCATAATGGTCAACATGCAAATTTTTGGACAGATTCTTAGGATGGTCACAAGCCTTTAATAACTCAGTTTCCTGATTGGAGGCCTTTGATGGAGGAGCTTCACCGAGCTAATTGGATAAAGGTGGCTAATTACTGTCGGTACCATACTGGTAATTCAAAGGTTGGTAGATATTGGATCCCTATTGAGGACTGGCCTATTCAAATCCCAGAAATGCAAAGACAAGATATCCAAGGCATACTTCATATGAGATCCCTCTCTTGGTCCCATGAAAAATATTGTTTTGGATGGAACAACACTACTAAGGGTGACTATTCCATTGCTCAAGGTTATTTGACCTTATGCCATAATAATCCCAACCATTCTTCGACATATTTTCTCAATTGTGGGCTCAAAAGCTTTGGCCTAAGGTGAGGTTATTTAATTGGCTTTTATTGCATCGTAGGATGCTTACTGGTGAGCAACTTATGAAGCGTGGTTTTCATGGCCCTTTTAGATGTGAAATGTGTGAAGAGAATGTAGAAAATATCAACCATATATTTATTGAGTGTACTTTAGCCTCTGAGATTTGGAGGAGAATGGCCACTTTACTTGGCTTACAGTGGTCCAATTTTTTTACTTTTGAATATATTTGGAGGGATTGGCCTAATCAAGAGGGTGTTGATCATTTTATTAGGCAGTTAGTTTGGATGGGTTCTACCATTCTTCTTTGGAATATTTGGAATGAAAGGAACAACCAAATTTTTAATCAAGATAGGAAGGATATTCACTATATTTGGCAAAAGACCATAGCCAACTTAGTTGAATTAGTCCATCAACTCCTTAATCACCCTCAAAACTCCCACCAAAGATGGGATCAAGTGATGCAAAGATTGAATATTAAACCTTCTAAGGGCAACCAACTTAAAGGGAATGTGAGTATTAGTAATATGGATAGGACTAGAAATTGGCAACCTCCTCCTAAGGATTTTGGAAAAGTCAATACTGATGGAGCCTCTAGAGGGAACCCTAGAAAAGCCAGTGTGGGAGGAATTGGTAGACTTTCGGATGGCTCCTTGGTTTTTACTTTTCTTGAGAATTTGGGTATTCTTTCCAAAAACCTTGCTTGAGGGGTATGGTATCCTCAGAGTCCTTCAGGAGGCTACTAAGGTTGGATGGGAAAAGGTGTTAGTTGAGTCTGAATCTCAACTTAAGATTAATCTCTTGAAGACTCCTTCTAAGAATCATAAGGTGGATTGGAGAATAAAAAGAATTATTGAGAAGATTCGGTTAATCCAGATGGGATTTTTGAAAGTTGATTATAGTCATGTGGTCAGAGATCAAAACAAGAGTGTTGATGCTTTAGCTAATTGGGCTTTGGACAAAGGTGATCTTACTTGTTATGGCCACCCTCCTATGTGGTGGGCTTCTCAAATTAGGGAAGCTCTTCTTTCTATGATTTCTTTGGATGGCTCCAGTTTTGAAGGTACCTAGTTTCTTCTTGTTTTTTTTTTTTTGCTTCTCTTTGGTTCATTCATTTTTTTTTAGTTCCCTAGCTCATTCTATTCTTTATTTTGTTTCCTCTGTTGATTCTTGCCTTAATAGTATTCTGGTCTAGATAGGTCATTGTTTTGTTCATTGTTTTTTTTTTCTTTCTTTTTTCCTCTTTGTTTTTTTTTGTTTAGTTTTTTAAGATGGGTGGGTTCTTTTGTTTTGTTTTGTTTTTGTGTTCTTTGTTTTGTTTTTCGTTGTTCTTGTGTTTTTGTTGTTTTTTTTTTTTTATGTTTTTTGTTATTGTTCTTGTGTTTTTTTCGTTCTTGTTCTTGGGTTTCTCTTTGTTTGTGTTATTTCGTGTTTTTATATGTGAGTGTCTTCTATGTCTTTTGTTTTTGTTTATTGTCTGTTGTTGGTTGTTTTTTATTTTTATTTTTATTTTATTTATTTTATTTTTTAGGTTTTGGTTGTGTTTATTTTTCATGTTTTTTTGGGTTATGTCTTTGTAGTGTTCTATTGTTTTTGTCTTGTTTGTGTTTTGTTATGTGGTTCTTGTGTTTTTCTATGTGGTTTGTGTTGTGGTTTCTTTTATCTTATTGTGCGTGTTTGGTTGTGATTTTGTTTTTGACACACTCAAGGAGCATGTTTTTTATTTTATTTTATTATTTTTGTTGTTATTTACTTATTTTTAAATTGGTTTTGTGTGTTTGTTTGCTCCTTGAGTATGTCAAAGGTGGTAGGCCGGGTCCGAGTCCTGGGCATTTTTGGCGGAATGGATACCCCTGCCTCCTTGGGTCTTACCCGAAAGTGGCATCCCTTTTGGGATGTTTTCCACAAATAAAATAAATAAAAATTTTGAATATCAGCAAGATGAAGATCAACTATAAATGGCTAAAATATTCGCTATCTAATTTCCATTTTTAAATATATTGGTTATAACAACGTATTGGTTCCCTAGTATCTTTTTTTATGGATTCTTATTTATACCCCTAATAATCTAATATATTATTTTCATCATCATTTTTTGTTTTTATTTTTGGGCTTAGCCCCACTTCTTGTTAACACTTGCAATATTTGTTTTTGTTTTCACATATCAATATCCATTTGACTCTCATTTTCTCTTTGTTTTTGCTTTTTGGATATTCCTCACTCTTTTCCATTTCCACCAACACTTTAATCTTCATCAATCTCTTAGATTTTTTCATATTGTTCATAGTGGGACTTATCATCTATAGGTTTGTCATGCTCAATAGAACTTGAAGTGCAAGGGATAATCTGAAATGCACTTTATTCTTTATGTTTCCCTAGAAACTCTAAAGTGTGAGGATGTTTCTCCATAGCAATTACCTTCTTATGTTTCCCTAAAAATCCAAAATTTCTTTGGATATCCTCCATCCTCATTTATTTCTTATGTTGCTCTTGAAACCCTTTAGTGTAAGGGATCGCCTTTGAACTAATTTTATTTTTATTGCTAAGAGAGGATTTATACTACCAGAGAAAAATGAAGAAGATTTACCCAGAATAAACTTGACCTCTTCCACCTTAAATTTTTCCTCCACATATTCCTTTACGTCTTTAATTCCTTTTGAATTCAAACTTCCACAATGTACTTTCTCTTCCCTTGTATCCTTCTTTAATTCTTATAATGGTTGATCCAAGTGAACAATGATGACCTTTGTCATTTGATGTTGTAGATTGGCTTTCTCTGCTTATTTTGGAGTGAAACACCTTGATCTAATCTAAATTCTACTATAGTAAGATTTCCTTGCTTCATCTTGAAGTTTGTTTCATAAATAATTTTTTTTGTATCTTTCATATTTTTTCACTTTGCATGTATCGAGTCTCATAATGATTACAACATTGAAATACAATATTTTTATAATCCCACTTGATCCCATTCTCTTGATTCATATTTAATCTTAATTAGTTATGGCAAATGTTTTAAGATATTCTTAATAACACATTTGAGAATATATAACATGCTTTCGCTCCTTAGAAATTGGTCTCTCTTTGATGAAATATCCTAGGATATTTTCAATATTCTTCAAAACATCCTTATTGGTAAGTTGATATAGAAGTTGAAAAAGTCCACGTTGGAAGCTTTTTAATAGTTTCAATCTCAATAGGATTTTTTTCATTCCATGGTTTCAGATAAAGGGTATCTCTCCCCTAAATCATGGGCCACCACACATTATTTTATCCATGATTTCCAAACTAGAAAATATGATAAGGAAAAAACCTCAAAAAAGAAAATCATGGAGTAATTTGAATTCAATCCCCACTTCCACTTGATCCAATTTTGAATCTTTGAAAACCTTGGGTAATAGTCATGCAACTTTTATATTAACCCTTTTATTTTCAAAATTAGTATATCATGCTAAATCGTCTCATCCTTGGTACTCACTTTTGGTGCAATATCTTATCCCTAGATCGAACTTGACATATATTTGCTCTTTCTCTTATCTCTAACTTGGGCATCCATAATTCCAATTGAGGGTTATTGAATTTTAATTAGGGCTTTCAAATATGGATTTTATTCCATGCTACCTAGTGAGGTTAGCTTTCAGCTTGCACATGCTTCTAGCTAGTACTCAAAATGCTAAGGTTCACCCAAGAGATTTGAACCATGATTAAAAATCTTCATTCCAAAACAGTTGATCTAAACCCCATTAGCTAAAAATGTTAAGGTTCACCCATAAGATTCAAACCTTGGTCTATAGTGTGATTTTTTTTGCTTCTAACCAACTGATTTAAATCCCATGGGCCTATCCACATCATTTTTTATTGATAACATTAATGATAATTTGTGAATCCCCCTTAGCTAAAATATATTTCCATAATTTTTCAATTGCAAGTTTGATTCTTTTAAGAAGTGCCCTAATCTCTACAAATATTTTACTTAAAGTTCCATATGATTATAAGTAAGTGAGAAGAATTTTGTCTTTATTCTATGAAAAAGCACCACCTCCACCAGATTTTCTTGGATTTCCTTTAGAAGCACTATCAAAATTAATTTTGATAAACCTAATTTATGGACATTTCGATTTTACCGTTGGTCAAAGCAAATCCTTTGTGTTAACACCACTTTTGTATATGATCCTTCCATATTATGTTCAAACCATATAAACAAAAGGCTAGCACCTCATTTTTCACACTTGAGACTTCTAGTGATAAGCACTATGTTTGTAAACATTATGTAAGACTTCTAGTGATAAGCACTATGTTTGTAAACATTATGTAAGAGAGGCAATAATATGATTTTAAACTTGGACATGGTTTTGAGATCTGTTTTGTAAAAGTCTATTATTCCTTTAAAGCCATAAATTAAAAAAAAAACAATAGCAAGACCAATCCTCCATATAATACACAATGCTTTAGCATTGAAATAATTAATCCAATATTTCAACTCTTTCATAATTGATGAAGCTACGCAATATATTCTTATATATTTGAAAAAAAACCCCAAATGGTGTAATAAAAGGGATAACAAAGAAGTAAATGGTCTAAAGTTTATAGATCTTTCTAACATGAGGTACGCTTTAAAGGTACATGATATCCTCTTCTTTGTAGAGACCCTCCTATAAGAATCTTTCTTTGGACTACTAACCAAAGAAATGTTGAGGCTTTGGGAGGTCCTCTTTAGCCAAATATTCATCCAAGAGAAAACACTAGGAGAATACAAATTTGATTGCTCTAAATCTTCACATCCTAACTTGACCAAGCATCCACCATCTTATAATAAATTTAAAATCAATTTATCCTTTCATGTAAAAATAGGCAAAACATTCTTGAAGTAGCTTTTAAAGCTCATCTACTATTTATTTGAATTTTTCTCCTTAGACCATGTTAATAGAAGTCCATGATTTAGAGTTGTTGCTCACATTGATATAATTTTTGACATTTATTCCGTTACAAGTTAAACATGCTTAAGCCAATGGTTATTATTTTGAATTAGAGATAAGAGGATGAGACTTCGACCAAGCTTCAAACCAAAAATTTGCATATCCCCCTCATGGATTAATTATCTAATATGTTTCTTATCATTTTTTTAATAAGCTATATGTGGGTTCTATTAGGGGCCACTCCCATAAAAATACCAAAATAATACATTTATTGTCATGTCAATTAAACCATATCTATCTTTCCTTTTTATCACTGGTATTCTTCATTTTCTTCTTTATCAGATACATTCTTCATCTTCCTTAATATTGTATATTTTTGCAATTAGCTCTTTTTTTTCAATGAGTTTAAAGAGGGTTTTATGAGGGATCCTGGTCCCCTCATACTAAGTGGAGTTTGAACCTTAGACTTCTCAAAGATAGGCCAAAGCCCTTACCATAGTAGTAATCTTGCAACTTTTGCAATTAGTTCCTTGACATTATTTTCATTAAGACATAAAATCTCACTTGGTTAGTTTATTTCTAAGATTTGAATTTTACAAAGATGAAGATAAACACTACCATTGCCTAAATTATATGCAACTTGATTTCCTTCTCTATAGATATGCTCATATTTTGAGGATATTGCCTCCAATAATAGTTGATGAACATCAACAATAACATTATTTTTATTTATTTATAAATCTATGAGGGCCTACGCGGCATTGCGCATTGGAAACCCTAATTTTTGGGAAATCATCCCTACAGCCCAATGGATGCCCTTTTGGGCATAGAACTATTTTGATTCACGGCCCTACAACTGCATTTTGCTTTGTTGGGAGGAAGATCGGGCAACTGAAACCGCACTTAGGGGTTGGAGGAAGGAGGTTGGATCAGTTGATGGTTTTGAAATGTTTGGTTTTTGTTGGAATATATTACACTATTTGGTACATGTTAATGTACCACAATGGGTACATGTTTAGATTAGGAGTGTGCCTTAGATTAAAGTTTGAGTATTTGCTTAATGCAATGTAATAAATGCATAAGTGTTAGAATGTGCAAAGTACTTGATGATGTAAATGTGCATGTTGTCCATGTGCACATGAGTCCATAGAATAGAAAGGTGAAGATTCATATGAAGATGGAAGGTCAACAGTCACCTCTCATTACATATCCTTTTGTATGGACATATGAAAAGAGAGAGACACACACAATTTTGGTGTGCATAAGGTAGAGTAGTAGTAGTTGATATGATAGATATAATATAGAGCATGTATGAAATATGAAGAGTTTGAGATCTCCATTTTATAGCAATATACTATTTTTGTGAGCTTTCGTTAATGTCTTATTTATTAGTAGTTGCAGAAGTTTCTCATGATATTTATATGCTTAGTATTATTGAGCGGTAATTATGCCCAATTGCAAAACCACACTCACAATTAGGATTTTGATTAGAAAACCTTCTCTTGCAAAGAAATTAACATTTCTCCAAGGTTCATTTTACTTAATGTGTGCTTGTAATCTTGTGAAGATGTATCAAATAAGTGTCAGAATACCTTAGTGATTTGCAAGCAACTGTTAACAATGGGCGTGTGTTGGTATTATTTTATTACTCTATGTTATTGATTGTTCATGAAACTTAAAAAAATGAAAATGTGATTATATATATATATATATATATATATATTTTTTTTTTTTTTGTGGAAAACAACCTAAAAGGGATGCCACTGTTGGGTAAGACCCAAGGAGGCAGGGGTATCCATTCCGCCAAAAATGCCTAGGACTCGGACCTGGCCTACCACCTTTGACATACTCAAGGAGCAAACAAACACACAAAACCAAATTAAAAATAAGTAAATACAACAAAAATAATAAAATAAAATAAAAAACATGCTCCTTGAGTGTGTCAAAAACAAAAGCACAACCAAACACGCACAATAAGATAAAAGAAACCACAACACAAACCACATAGAAAAACACAAGAACCACATAACAAAACACAAACAAGACAAAAGCAACAGAACACTACAAAGACATAACCCAAAAAAACATGAAAAATAAACACAACCAAAACCTAAAAAATTAAAAAAAATAAAATAAAAATAAAAATAAAAAACAACCAACAACAGACAATAAACAAAAACAAAAAACATAGAAAACACTCACACATAAAAACACGAAATAACACAAACAAAGAGAAACCCAAGAACAAGAACGAAAAAAACACAAGAAAAATAACAAAACAACAAAACAACAAAAACACAAGAACAACAAAAAACAACACAAAGAACACAAAAACAAAACAAAACAAAAGAACCCACCCACCTTAAAAAACTAAATAAAAAAATAAAATTGAACAAAACAATGACCTATCTAGACCAGAAGACTATTAAGGCAAGAATCAACAGACGAAACAAAATAAAGAATAGAATGAGCTAGGGAACTAAAAAAAACTGAATGAACCAAAGAGAAGCAAAAAAAAAAAAAACAAGAAGAAACTAGGTACCTTTAGAACTGGAGCCTTCCAAAGAAATGATAGAAAGAAGAGCTTCCCTAATTTGAGAAGCCCACCATATAGGAGGGTGGCCATAACAAGTAAGATCACCTTTGTCCAAAGCCCAATTAGCTAAAGCATCAACACTCTTGTTTTGATCTCCGACCACATGATTGTAATCAACTTTCAAAAATCCCATCCGGATTAACCTGAATCTTCTCAATAATTCTTTTTATTCTCCAATCCACCTTATGATTCTTAGAAGGAGTCTTCAAGAGATTAATCTTAAGTTGAGAGTCGACTCAACTAACACCTTTTCCCATCCAACCTTAGTAGCCTCCTGAATGCCTCTGAGGATACCATACCCCTCAACAAGGTTATTGGAAAGAATACCCAAATTCTCAGCAAAAGTAAAAACCAAGGAGCCATCTGAAAGTCTACCAATTCCTCCCACACTAGCTTTTCCAAGGTTCCCTCTAGAGGCTCCATCAGTATTGACTTTTCCAAAATCCTTATGAGGAGGTTGCCAATTTCTAGTCCTATCCATCTTACTAATACTCACATTCCATTTAAGTTGATTGCCCTTATAATATTTAATCTTTAATCTTTGCATCACTTGATCCCATCTTTGGTGGGAGTTTTGGGGGTGATTAAGGAGTTTATGGACTGATTCAACTAAGTTGGCTATGGTCTTTTGCCAAATATAGTGAATATCCTTCCTATCTTGATTAAAAATTTGACTGTTCCTTTCATTCCAAATATTCCAAAGAAGAATGGTAGAACCCATCCAAACTAACTGCCTAATAAAATGATCAACACCCTCTTGATTAGGCCAATCCCTCCAAAGTTGTTCAAAGTAAAAAAATTGGACTACTGTAAGCCAAGTAAAGTTGCCATTCTCCTCCAAAGCTCAGAGGCTAAAGTACACTCAATAAAAATATGGTTGATATTTTCTACATTCTCTTCACACATTTCACATCTAAAAGGGCCATGAAAACCATCTAATTATTTGTCTTCATTGATCAACTGCCCAGTAGCCTTAGAAAAACAACTAATTATTTTCTTAATATTAGAAGCTTCCTTAACTATAGCTTTACCTAAAAGAGTAGAGTCATCCACAAATTGAAGATGAGAGATAGGTCTAGATCCATGAGCAATGGTAACTCCCTCAAGGGTTTTATTTTCCCTCTTTTTGGTTATAGTCCTACCCAAGCATTCAACAAGAATGATGAATAAATAAGGGGATAGCAGGTCACCTTGCCTAATACCTCTAGAAGCTAGGAAATACTAAGAAGGCCTGCCATTGATAAGAACTAAGTTGGAAACTGAAGAGATACATCCCATAATCCAATCCATCCAATCTATAGAAAAACCAAATTGCCTCAAAATTTTGATAAGGAAGTTCCAGTCCACTCTGTCATAAGCTTTGGATAAGTCTAACCGAATGAACATGGAAGGAGAATTTTGCATATCCATTGAATGGATGGCTTCCTGAGTAAGAACTACCTCGTCTACTATTTGATGTCCTTCCACATAACCCCCTTGCTCTGGGGAAATAATCTAATGCAAAAGAGGCTTCAACCTTTCTGCCATGATTTTAGTAATGATTTTGAGAATAACATTACATAAAGCAATAGGTCTAAAAGCTGAGATATGATCAACCTCTTGAGCTTTTGGAACAAGAGTAATATAAGTTTTATTGATAACCTTCAAAATTTCTTTGGCTTTCTTGGCTTCTTCCACCACCTCTAATAAATCAACATGAAGGATATCCCATAACTCTTGGTAGAACTCAATGGGAAAACCATCAAGACCTAGGGTTTTCCCTTTTTGCATTTTAAGAACTACTTGTTGAAGCTCATTGATAGTAACAGGAGCAGTCAAAATAGAGTTCTCCTCAGAAGTGATAAGAGAAGAGATTTCTTGAAGAACATTTTGTTGTGAAGCTGAGTCAAGAGGAGTAGCAACAAAAAGATTGGAAAAATAATCAACAACAATAGAGTTCATGCCATCCCAAGTATAAACAACATCTCCAGAATATGATTTTAAGGAAGAAATAAAGTTGTGAGATCTTCAAGCTAGAAGAGATTTGTGGAAGAAATTTGTGTTTCGATCTCCTTCTTTGAGCCATTGAATTCTAGATTTTTGCGTCCATAAGATTTCTTCTCTTTTTTCCCATTCCTCTAATCGAGTTGTGAGTTTAATTTCATTTGCACTTCTCTTCTCTGTGAGGCCATCTAAATGGATTTTCTTATTCAAATTCTCAATATGAGCAATAACTTCATGTTTTTTTTATGAACATCCCCAAACTCTTTCCAGTTCCAAGTCTTGATTTTGGATTTAATGTATTGTAGTCTTTTGGCAAAACAGAACATCTTAGTCCCATGCCTAGGTTTACCTTCCTTCCACCATTGTTGCACATGAGGTCCGAAGGAAATGTCTCTGAGCCACATTAATTGAAAATGAAAAGGAGAGAAACTCACATTGGTTTTCCACATTTCCACCATGACTGGCCAATGATCCGAACCAAAATTATTAAGAGTCTTCACTTTAGGATTGTGACCATGGATTAAGAAATTTTTAGAGAGCAAAAACCTATCCAATATCTCCATTATACAAGCTAAGACTTGCCTTCTATTAGACCAAGTCATAAGGCCATTATCTGGGGATATCCACAAGATGGAGGTTTGCAATATATTTGCTCATGAGGTCAGTGCTTTTGTCCAAATTTTGATTTCCCCCCCTTTTCTCATCCAGAGAGAGGATGGTATTGAAATATCCTCCGATCAAGATCCAAGCTTTAGGAAAATGAGAGATAATATGAGTAATATCCTTCCACTGTCTTCTTTTTTCCTCTAAAGAAGTCGGGGCATAAATAGTAATGCAGAGCATAATCTGGTTGGAATGTCTACTTTGAATAGTTATAGCCAACAAACCCCAACTACCAACCATATGGTGAATAACTACCTCTTTTGGGTCCCAAAGACAAGCAATGCCACCCGAAGTCCCTTGGGAACTGAGGGAAACCACTTTTCCAGCTGGCCAAATTTTACTGGCAATTAAGTCCATATCCTCCATTGACATCTTTGTTTCTTGAAGGAAAACAAGATGTGGATGATTTATTTGAATCATTCTTCTAATTTAATTTTGTTTTGAAAGAATCCCTTTGAGTCCTCTAATATTCCAAGTGATGATCTTCATTAAAAACAGGGCTAAAATAGTTGGGAAGGGCATTAATCTTACCTTCCTCTACAAGCTTTTCACCTTCTTTTACCATATGATATTGATTGGTCTTGCGACCTATTTTTTGATTGGAATCCATATTCAATTTTTTTTTCCCTGTTTCTTGACTTATTCCAATTGAATCTGAGATGGCTTCTAACCTTGAAGAATGCTCATACACTGCCAAAATATTACTAGATGGTTCAATGGAGTCTATATTGGGACCTGCATTATTTGAAGTTTTGACATTTGAAATATTGTTTTTCTTGTGTAAATTTTCTCCTTTTTTTCTATTAAAAACCTTTGATTTGTTGGTTTGTCTCCTGAGTTCTTCCCTTCATATTTAAATTGTGTTTCTAAGATTTCAGTTTCCATTATTTCCTCTTCCTCACTTGGGACATCATTTGTGGAAAGTATTTCAAACATATTAGCAAATGACTTTGATTGATCCTTCATAACTGTTTTTTTCGAGTGTTCTTCTTCTTAGGTATTTGGAAACCTGCTGAGTTTATATCTTCTTTCTTTTGATCTAGAATTTTATTTGGGAAAACACTGGCCAAATGACCATATTCATGGCAAATTCTACAACGAAAATGAATGTTCTCATAGTCCACTACTTGCTCCCAAGTGTCTTCCCCAAATTGTAATGTGATATTTTTAGGTAGGGGTTTGTCAAAATCCATTAAAACACAAATTCGAGCATAAATAATATGTTTAAAATTTTGAGTACAATCAACAATCATCATAAAAGTTCCTAAAGAGTTTCCAATTGAAGAAAAAATAGTAGGATTCCAAAATTCAATAGGGAGGCCAAAGAGTCTAACCCACATGGGAGCTATAGAAGGCATCTCTTCTTCGGCTTTAAATTTAGTATGCCAAGGCTTCATGAAAAGCCCTGCCCTTCCAAAAAACCAAGGACACCCTTGAAAAGTTTTCTCTCTATCTTCATTATTGGAAAATAAAAAAAGAAAATAACCATTTGGATAAATAGAGATTTGTAACTCACCTTTAGTTTTCCAGCTTTTTGCAGCCCAGACTTTGAAAGCAGATGGACTCGGACGAAAACCCACGAACCGAAAAATTAGTCCTCTTTTTTCCAAATCTTCAATGTTAGTTTGAATGTTACCCATATCAAGCTTAACAATAGGAGTTCCATTAGCTGCTTTAATACATCCTGACTTCATTTTCCTGGGATCAATCTTAGGTATTCTTAGAGGTTTATGGGAAGCCCTAATATTGATATTAGCATTGGGTTGAGGCTATCCACCATGAAGGGCATCCCTAAAATTCATTTTTGGGACTTATTCTTCGAAATTCTTACCCTTGACAAGGGTTTTCACAGTAGAATTATTTTGTGGGTGCACCTTAGCACCGGATTCACTTGAGATATGAGCCATTTTTTGATCAACTGCTTGAAACTGGTTTCGTGATCTCGTTAATCCTTGCCCTAGACGTCGTGGAAAGGTATGCTTTTCACTTTTATTTTGTGCAACAAATTGGAAGTTGTTTTCACTCAAGTTCATAGTATGATCTATTGAAAGACAAATTTCTAACCCATATTGTATCCCCTGCAACATTTTCTGCTAAAATATTGAGCATAAACCACAAAAATATTGGTCTCTAGGGCCCTAAGGCCCTAAAAACCAACCTCTGGAGCTGCTTGCACTCAACCCAGATGAAACCCTCGCATAACCGTTTGCCAAATATCTAGTTCACACATAGGGATGCGCAAGGATATGTGTTGCTCCAAATGACATGAAAATTGGTGGAGACATTCTAGGGTTTTTCAAGCATCTACCCTCAAACTTTCAACTCAATCCGAGTTCGGATGAGTGAGATATTGCCAAAACGAGTTTGGCAGTTTGGGCAGTCCTACAAAAAACGTCTAATCAATCGATTGGCCCTTATATGACCACAATGTTAATGCCTTAGTTCATTTTATCTTGAAGAGTTTTAGGTAGATTTTATCTTCATTTGGTTAAGCAAATTTTAAACAAGTTTTATCTTCCTTAAATCCTGCTTTGAACATGAAACAAAGATTAAAATCTATCTCTAAATATGAACCTTAAATGATGAATGGATTCATTTAATGTTACTTTGTTAAACTTTAAGCATGAAAGAAAATAATGAAATGACTAGCTTTAAAATGTAGAAGCCTTTGATATGATAAATAAATTACCCCTCTTTAATGAAATTAGAATTTTCATAAAGAGAAGTTAATTTATTGCTTTAAAAATAATGTCTTTCAAAATGCCATATAAATCACCCCCCTTTAATGAAATTACATTTTTCACAAAGGGACGTTAATTTATTTCTTGAAAATGAAATGCAAAAACTTGAAATTTGATTTTGTCTTCAAAGTGTGAAATTATGTCAGATTTCCAAATCACAAAATTCATTTTAAAACAACAGCTTTGAATAATTTTTATAATTTATTCCACGTGATGTGGTCTACCAGTAAGGACGCCACTTGCATTATCGGTGATGTGACTCGGGTTCAATCCCCATGATGGATATGTATATGTATACGAAGCATTTAATCAATAAATAAAAAATTATAATTTCAAAATGACTTCAAAATGAAATCAAACTTGCTCTAAATGGAACTTTAAAGCTTATTCTAGGGACCCGTGCATCTGTTTTTGGAATTTTATTTTTTTTATTTTTTATTTATTTGAATAATTTAAAAAAATGAGAAAATAGGGTTAGAGAAATAAAAAATAAAAATCTAAAAACTTGAAACATAATACAGAAAATGACTAAAAAGAGCTACTATAAACTGGTTCCCCAATCCTCCAAAAAATATTAGATCCCGAATGCAAAAATAAGAACTAGGTTAGACCTACATACACATAATCTAAGACTGGTCAAGGTGAGAGTCTAAGGAGTAAACATGAATGAAAGTGTAAAAACAATGCTATCATAGTCACGCATAAAATATCATTACACAATTTCAATACATGTGGTGAAAAATATTCATTAATTGCATTCAAAATATGTTTTATTGCATACAAAATGAGGACAACAACTAAAATCCTTCCAACTAATTCCATTTTTTCCTATTCCAAAACTTTCAGCCATCTATCTACCTTTCACTGCAGTATTTGAAACCCTCCTAAAACTTTTCATATCCTTCGTCGATTTGGCCTTGTAACATTTTGCAATGTTTCTTTCTTTTTGTTTGGTAATTATTATAATAAATTAACAGTGGGTTTTTATAGAGGATCCCAAAATCTTATATACAAAATCAGCCTTGCCAGATGATGTTTCATGCCACGTGGCTGGGTAAGTAAACCGGATTGAAGAAAAAACAAGGAGTTGCTAATTGCCGAAAGGCACCAAATGAGGCAAACAGTCCTGAATATTCTAGTTACAAAAGACATTCAAACAAAAATTATAGCCGGATAAACAAGACAATAAACAAACAAAAACCATCCAAGCAGAGGGGAAGCTATCCGGGATCCTCCTGATCCTCATGAACCTTGGAAACATGGAAAAAACCATCTTTGAAGAAAGGAGTGCGAATGGTGAGGTTAGAGGGGCCCGCCACCCGACCCACAAAAACATCAGGAGAAAACACCTGACACTGATGAAACATCATGAGGGAAAATCCGCCCTAGCCAAGCTATCTACCTCGGATGGAAAACGAGATCGCCAAACCACCGGACATGTGGTCACAAGTCCTTTGTTGGCCAAGTGGTCCGCCACCCGATTACCTTCTCTGAATATGTGCCTCGCCTCCCACCTGACACGCTGAGAAAGAAGCATTCTAGCCTCGAGAATGATGTTTAAGACCCGTCAGGATGGGTCTTTGGAGCCACAGAGGTAGTTGATAATGTTAAGAGAGTCACCTTCAATAATTAGAGGCCTAGGATCATCCAATAAGACCTACAAGCCTTTCAAAACACCTTGGGTTTCAGCAAAATGATTCGTCTAAGAGCCCAAATATTCACAGTAAGCCAGAATTAGCTCACCATTATGGTATCTAACCACACCTCCGGATCCGACGGGCCCTGGGTTGCCTTTAGCAGCCCCATCGAAATTAAGTTTGATCCACCCCACAGGAGGCGTGGTCCAAGTGGCATTCCTACGACCGATCACAGAACCAACCTTGGAAGATGGGCACAGGTCCAACCTTTTGAAAATAATTTCTTCCCCAGGAAGGTGAGGACGGGAACTAGGAATAATTTTCAAATTCTCGATGGTGAAAGATAAGGCCCTCTGGGCGACAGAGGGTGCCACCCTAGGGGTCTTGCCAAAGACTCTGGCATTTCTCTCAAGCCAAATTTGCCAGATGGAATGGTGGAAGGAGGCTTCAACAAGAAAGCGAAGTTTGGGATTCTTGAAGGGATTGGGCCATTGGAGGAAAGCGTCTTTGAGGGATCGGGGAGTGCACCAAAGGATTTGGAAGGAGGACAACACAAATTTGAGGACCGAGTGGGAAAAGGGACAGTGTAAGAATAAGTGGTCCGACGATTCACAATCAGCTAAGCATAGATAGCACCTATTGGGAATTGCAAAGCCTCTCTTGTGCAAATTATCTATGGTTAGGGCTTTATTATGAAAGGCAATCCAAGCAAAGTAGTTCACCTTAGGAATAATCCCTTTCCTCCAAATTGCCTTCCATCGGAGATCCAAGGCAACCTCACACGTAAGAAGGTCATAGGCGGACTTGACAGAAAAACAACCATCCTACGAGCCGCGCCAAATAATTCTATCCTCCCTTATGACCGAAGGAATTAAAACAGATTGAAGGACACTAGACAAAAAAACCAACTCATTGTTAAAGCCATCAACAACCGAAAGTTTCCACCGAGGGGGAAGAGAACTTCGGTCAATGAATTCTGCCACCTTGAGTTGAAAGTTTGGATCGATCTGGGCCCTCAGACCAGCCAGGTCCACTTTCAATTCAAGAGCTTCATCTATAGCCCACCTGTCTCTCCAAAAAAATATAGAGGATCCATTATCCAAGATCCAGTGAGCTCCCATGCTAATCAATGAACAGGCCTAAAGCACAGTTTTCCAAAAAGTAGAAGCTTCGGGTGGAGGCACAGCTTCGAATAGCGAATATCGGCCAAGATACTTCCTTTTAACCAGCTTGACCCACTCCGCCGGTTCATTAGTAAGGATCCTCCAAGCATGTTTGGCAATCAAAGTCGTGTTCATGAGTCTGGATCTTCTCATTCCCAAGCCACCTTGATCTTTTCATAGGTAAACCTTGTCCCAGGCCACAAGAGGAAATCTGGATCTTTCTTCACTGCCAGACCAAAGAAAATTCCTCTATACCTTCTCAATCTTGGAATGAATTGATACAGGAAGCATGAAAACAGACATGAAATAAGTGGGAATTCCTTGAAGGCAGGCTTTGGTAAGGGTGGCCTTCCCAGTTTGTGACAAAAGTTTGCCTTTCTAGGTGCTGAGTTTCTTATGAAGCCATTCCAGGATCATGTTCCACATGTTTCATCGGCACGTCCATTACAGGCCAGAGGTAACCCCAAATAAGTTGCAGGCAGGGAATCAATAGTGCATTCGAGAATTTTGGCAATGCGAATTTGCCTACGCAATGGAGTATTAATAAAATAAATTTTGCTCTTGATATAATTAACTTTTTGGCCAGCAGCCTTCTCATACCGGATCAAAATGCGCTTAATAGACTTGGCCTGGGTGATAGACACTCCAGTAGAAATGAGCATGTCATCCACAAATTGTTGATGAGTGACAGGATCAACTTTGGAAGTGGGCAAAATGCCAAAAATCTTGTTTCGACGGAGAGCTTCATTCAAGGACCAACTTAGAACCTCAGCCAAAAGAATGAACAAAATAGGAGATAGAGGATCACCTTGTCTGAGGCTTCGTGTACTTTGGAAGAACCCAGCAGGGGACCCGTTGATCATAACCAAAAAGGAAGGAGTGGAAATGCAGCTGCTCACTAGGTCAATCCAATGAGGGTGAAAGCCAAACTTGCAGAGGACAACACAGAGAAACCTCCTGTCGACTCTGTCAAAAGCTTATTCATGTCAAGCTTAAGGAAAAGCGCAACATTTTTGGAATAGTGGGCAAAATGAAGGGTCTCATGGATTTTGATGACACCGTCAAGGATGTTTCTGCCTTAACGGTGCTTCCCTGAGCAGGACAACCAAGGAAGGGAGGAGGGACCTTAGACAATTGGCAATAGTCTTGGTAAGAATTTTGTAGAAAACATTGCACAGGTTGATGGGCCAATAGTCAGAGAAGCTTTTGTAGGCAGGCATCTTGGGAATGAGAGCTAGAAAGGTAGAGTTGAGCTTCAGATGGATGGATCTAGAGGCTTGGATTTCCAGAATTGCTTCACAAACATCAAACCCTACAACATCCCACATAACTTGGAAAAATCGAGGGGGAAAAGCATCGGGTCTAGGGGCCTTATCTGGTTGCATGGAGAAGAGAGCTTCCTTAATCTCGGAATGGGAAAACGGTTCCAGGAGCTTAATACTCACCTCATGGGGAACTTTGGTGGGGAAGTTAGCAAGCAGGGATTTTTGGACTTGGAGATCGTTGTCAGGAGGAACACCCAGTAGATCTTGGAAGAAATCGACAGCTTCAGTATGAATTTCCTCAATCTCCCTGGTCGAATGACCATCCTTGTATACCACCTCCCTGATCTTATTGGTCCCCCTGTGCCTCACGGTAGACACGTGTAAAAACTTTGAATTAGAGTCTCCATGCTTCAACCAGAGATCTCTGGACTTCTGACGCCAAAATGTTTCCTCCATAGCAAGAATGGAATGGTAGTCCACCAGGAGGCTCCATTCCTCCTCTTTGAGGGCTTCAGAATACCCTTCGACCTCCATATTCTCCTCCAGAATCTTCAAGTTTTTTGAAATGGACTTTTTAGACTCGAAAATATTTCCGAAAACCTCCTTGTTCCACAACTTCAAATTCTTTTTAATCAGCTTGAGTTTTAGGGCCAGTATTTTGGATGCTGAACCTGCCACCTTCACCTGCCACCAAGACGACACCACCTCTCTGAAATCCTTGTGGGAAATCCACACGGACTCGAATCTGAAGGGGGTATTAAAACCAGGCCCGTCAGTGACCTCTAGGAGAATGGGATTATGGTCAGACCTGATCCTTGGCAAATCTGAGAGAGTTGTAGCACCGAGGAAGGGAATAGCTTCATGGGAAATGAAGAACCGGTCAAGCTTGACTTGGATAAGATTGCTCCCAATCCTCCTGTTGCTCCAAGTGAAGGACGCCCCCTTGAGTTCAATGTCAAGCAGGTTATTGGAAGATACGAAGTCTCTGAAGTCCTCCAAGCTACGACTGGGAAGTTCAGCGCCTCCCTTCTTTTCTGAAGGATGAAGAGGGCAGTTGAAATCCCCTCCTACAACCCACGAAAAGTCGCTAAAATTATCCCTCATTAGAGAAATAGCTTTTCACATCTCTGCTCTCTCCGAAGTAGAGTTTGAGGCGTAAACATTGGTCAAAATCCACAAGGAATTATCAACTTTGGAATGAAACAAAATGTTGATAATCCTGTTGGAAACTGATAAAAGGCTGCACTCGACATTGTTAGGATCCCACAGTACCATGAGGTTGCCTGCGAAACTAATTGCAGGATTGAAAAGGAATTTGCCCTTGGCCCAGATGGCCTTAGCAGCCTTGGCAGAAGCAATAGCATCAGACTTAGTCTCTTGCAAAATAAGGATGGAGGGGTTAGACTTCTTCTAGAGATCGGCCACCACCCTGCGTTTGGCCACTCTGTTAAGGCCTCTCACATTCCATGAGAGGACCTTCATCTGGACACTTTAAGATACTTCTTACCTCCCTTTCCCTGTTGGATGGAAGGTTTTGGGACAAGCGAATCAACCACCATGGAGTCAGAATCTTCTTGAAAAAGCAGTCGTTGAGTGCCATTTGCAACATCTGTTGTCATCTCCTTGTCCCTCCTGTATTTGTTAGGAGGACGCCCCTGCTTCCTTTCACAACCAAAATCCACCCCTTTCTTCTGGCTCCTGGTGTTTCGAGGACTAATATTGTCAAGTTGTTCGCCCCTCTTTCCCAGCAAGTAATCTTCAAACAGGTTTTGGGCCTCGGGAGGGTTCTGGTTATGGATTTTTGGTGAATCAGCCTGAGCTGGAGTACGGGAGGGGATTTTTCCTTTTTCACTTGATGTTCTGGTTGGGAGCTTGCACCGCACTGAGTGGCGCCTGAATGGAGGATGAATCCCTCATCAGGGATGGAAGATTTAGGGAGTTCCCCAGAAGGATCTGATGACACAGGCTCTGTCGCAATAGGGTGTTTCAGTTGCCCTTCACCATGTTCCAAGGGGTTGCAAGAATCCCCCCTCTTCTTCCTCGGCTTTTGAAGAGGACAATTAGACTGAAGATGCCCCTGAGAACTACACTGAGGGCAGTAGGCAGGCCTATTCTCATAGTTAATGACTTTCTTGTGAATAAAGGACCCTCCAGACCGTAGAGTGATGGAGGACGAAAGGTTCACCTCCAAATCTGCCAAAACATAGAAGCGAGCTTGGACAAATCTGGTTCGAGCTCGGGTGGGAGGGTCAATGGTGACTAACTCACCAATGGAGAGAGCAATGCCTCTGATAAAATTTTCATGCCAACAAAAAAGGGGAAGGTTCGGGAGCCTAACCCAAATTGGGGCAATGTTAATATTCTGAGTTTCGGGGTTGAAATCCATCCCCCACATCCTGAGAAAGAGACTCCTGCGTCCCAAAAACCAAGGACCCCCAGCAAGAATTCTACAATAGTCCTCTACATTGTTCAGTCTAATTGCGAAAAAACCTCGAGATAGGGCAGCCAACTCCATGTGACCCGATGTCCGCCACTTTCCTGCCGCCCACCTACGAATGGTCTCCATATCGGGACGGCCCCCAATAAACTTACCGATTAGGGTAAACTTTTTGAAATCCACGAAACTTGAGAGGATTTCCTTCGGGATGTCCAACTCATCCCCGGATGAAAATAGGTCCTTAGTGAATAAACCATCGGGGGTTGTAGAAGCCGCTGCCTGAGCATACGATTTTTGTTGACCAACCCACCGCTTGTCAGGCGGATCCTTCCCATGGCTGACATCATCTTCGATTGACTTCGCAGAGCCTTCGGCCTCTGACTAGCCTCCCTCTGCTTTATTGAGGCCCTCCACTTTGCTAGGCCCTTGGTTTAATACGCTGGTACTCCTGCTCCCATGCCCTCCCGACGTGACCTTCCCACTCTACGACATCTCTTTATTTTGCAATGTTTCTTTCATTTCTTTTATTTTCTAATGTTTTCACTGCCTTCTTATTATTGGTAATGCTCGTATTGACCATATGCATAATAACCACTTTAATTCACATGTAACTGCCAATTCAATGAGTTGCACATATAACCAAATTCAACTAATAACCCTTTGACCGTATAAATACCTGACCACATGGATGCAAGGCAATTTAAACTTTTTTTTATTATAATGCTCTTCCACGTACGCACCATGGAGAATCACACAATATGTGTAAAGTGCCCAGTCATCACTACGTCAATCTGCACGATCCATGATACCTCCATCCTCTTCAATAAAATCCTTCGATGCCTTATTTAGGCATCCACTGCCTGCTTGCCATGCGATTTTCTCATCGACTAAAACCCATGTTAGACTTCTTTCAGAATTCATCGATTCATCACTATTGCCTTTGGTAACATCTTTGGTGGGCA
Organism: Wollemia nobilis; assembly: GCA_028583015.1. NCBI lineage: Eukaryota > Viridiplantae > Streptophyta > Pinopsida > Araucariales > Araucariaceae > Wollemia > Wollemia nobilis. Next base: position 16,405,343 of record JAQPPZ010000541.1, read on the forward strand.
AGTAGTGGATTTTGAAGCCTGCATCATCTTTCAGTAATTCTCCTCACTATGCTAACCTTGTATGTGTCAAGGACCTAGAATAGTCAAACATTTTTACCCTTGGCAGAGTCGATAATGAGGGTCATAATGAGATCATACCATACGAACAATTCCCTTGTCTTTTATGGACTAGCACAAACATTTTTGCCACATATGATCTATCTGCTTGGAGCATCATTTGTAAATATCTGCCACATCCTGTGTCATCGCCTCTAATCACTATCGTAAACTGGTACACTGCTTGAGTTCACTGGTGGTGATGAATGTTAATAAAACACTTGAATGACAATGAAATATTGAGCATTATTGTGGAAAATCCATTTTTAAACCTATAACTACCCTTCATCTATTATCTTGTTGTTAATGTAGGCCACTGCTGTCATTGGTTTATAATCATTAGCACAGGGGTAACAAAACATTTCTTCGACTAAATTTATGTCCAAAACATATATGTCGTTGTTGGCCTGCTAATGCTTCGTTAATGTATATTACCATCATATCCACAAAACTACTTTTGTTGATACCATACATTAAAAATAGACAAACTAATTGTGTGAATCCTTCAGCAAACCCCATCGCATCTATCATGTGCTTGAATAAGCTTCCTCGTTATGCACGTATCATGCAGATCAATTGTTCACAAAAACCATGAGCTACTCCATATCACTGCTAGCTCGTGCCTATATTTATGTTGCCATGTCACCCTTGGTTGCTGCCACATCTACGTAGGTTCACAACCTCATTATACGTTCCCTATCGAAGATGTAGAAAAGATGATTGTCTTATTTTTTTTTGTCATCATTATCGTTGGTTACCACTGTTCCTAGTTGTAAGGTTTTCGTTGTCTTGATGAGTCGTTGACGAATTCGTTGCACACTTCCATTTTCAACCAGTGCGATTCGCCCATCATGTTATTCAACATCGCCATGTGGTTTTTTTACATCCGTCAATCACCAAACTATGCCAGTCTATGTCGACTTTGGAGTGCCTTCACTCTGCAATGGGATCCATGCCTATCAGCCCTTGTAGGTCTTTCTACCCGATCATGTCCATAATCCTCACTGCGTAAGATCCACATTGTTTACCATTATGTGGCCCCACTTAGGTTGCGTAGGGGTATCCATCCCATCTTGCGTCACCCGCCACGTTTTCTTCGTGTACATCTCCAATGACAACATCCATGTCAAAATGTCGTTAGTAGCACTCATGTCAGCACGTCTATGTTGGCCTCACTTGCAACTGGTGAGAGCACTACAATGTCATAAAAATAAAACAAGGTATTAAAGTCGTTATTAACATGTCTTAATATTTAAGTTCTAAAACCATTTTCATTTATAATCCCTGGTATGGTTTCCATTCCCATATATTTTATAAACTTGAATACCTTTATTATCTATATGCTATGTAAAAAGGGAAGGGATAAAGAAGGGATTTATATTTTATTATTATTTTTTATTTTTATATTTTTTGATTTATTGTAGAAAATATTTCTTAAAATATGAACGTTAAAATTAAAAGAATTTTTTTTTTTATATATATAAATATATATGGATATATATGTACATTTTATTTAACAAATATGTTTTAATTAATTCAAAGGTTTGTATTGCTTTAATTTGAACTCTCAAATTAATCAAAACATTATAAAATATAATTACCTCCCAAGATACCTAGACAACTCACAAGATATAAAAAACGATGTTGACCTTACCCAAACCTTGGAGACAACAAAATTAACACCCTAATAGAACCAAGATTCCCAAAACAACGAAAACAAAAGGTGGGTCCCCAATTTTGGGGTAAATTGTGCAATGGCCACAACAAGTATATTGCCTTATTCATACATTTAATATTGCATGCTCATTTTATACCTTGTGGGAGTTATTTCATTAAATATATAACATCAAAAGCTAATAGTGGTATCAGAGCACAAGGTATATTGATAGGAGATATGGAGAGCCACAAGAGAGATTGAGAGGAGATGGGAAATCTCATTTTCAAAATTTTTGACTTTGTTTTTTGGCTAGAGTCTTTCCATAGGGTTGCAGGAAAACTCATGAAGACTAGGACTCAACATATATCTCTTTCCACTAGATTGAAGGATAACTAGTGATGTTTATTGATTTATAGAGATCTGGAGTTTTGCATGTATTTTCTTGCTATTGTCTAAGTTTTTTGTTGCAAAAAACTAGTTCTCAAAATTTGAAAAGCTTTCTACAATAGCTAGGAAGAATATCTTCTTTGGAATTGATCCAATACTTGAAGCAACAAGTTGAAGATTGAAGAATTTTGAGACCTAAATAAAAAGGTCCCATTGTAGAAGTTGAAGATTGAAGACTCCAGATTGAAGAAAGAAGAAAGTAGATTTATTGAATATTGAGAAGGAGAAGACCCAAGAAAGAGGTCCCATTGAAGAACTTATAGATTTGGAAGAAAGAAGACTAAAGATTGTGCTAGAGTAGGTTGTTTACCTTAGCTCATGTTCACCTAGGTAATTTATTTCTTTTTTATTTAGTTATTCCATATATTTTCCCCATCCACTTATTTATAGATATTTCATTTATTTTATTTAGATATTATTAGATGTTACATATTTATTTCTTAGATATTATGGGGATATTTTTAGGTTTGACTACTCCTAAGTGTGATGGGGATATTTTTAGGTATATTTGGAGGGTTGAGATTCTTTCTTCCCATAGCAATTACATATTTTATGGACCATATCACATATTCCTTTTGTACGGTGGATATTTATCCTTAGCTTGATACTACGGCTATGGTTAATCATCCTTGCCTTTATAAGCAAGGTACCTTGTTGAGGAAGTTTATTTTTCAAGTATAACATATGATATTGTTGCTCATTGTTTTGCATATCCATTTGTAAGCTCATGCTATCAATTTGCTTTTAGATTCTTGTTTTGGTTGAATGTGTTCTGTTAACACCTAAGATCCTTGTAAATTGGAATGATATAATTATCATTCCTTTCATGGCATCATAGCAATAGGTTTTGCAGTCATCCATTTGTGAGTGTTGTGCAGTTGTTTTTCTTGTAGGTTCAAAGATTGGTGTGGAAGCTTCAGTTTTTGTGATCAAGTCCTTGGTGGTGTTTTTGGCTAGTTTGTGTCTCTCCTTCCATTATTATACCATTATAAGCCTCTTGAACTCTCTTATGACCATACTGCAACAACTTCATTCCCTTGGACCTGTCCTAAGCAATTTTTTTGAGCATTTCCCTTCTTTTGGCACGATCACCAACCTAGCCCATTTTTATATCTTGTATGTATATCCTGATAGAAATGAAAATTTTCCATGAAAAAATTTAGATTTCTGTAGATGCATTCATATGAGTTGTGCCCAAAATTTTAGCTCATTTGGATAAGTATTCTTCAAGTTATCACAATTTTATGAAAACTTACAATTTTTTAGTAATATGCATATATCTTCATCAAAGCTTCGATTTTTTTGCATATTTTTTTACAAAATTCATAAAATAACCTGATAGATCTTCCCATAAAATTTTAGAGCACTTAGAGTAGTATTCAAACCGTTACAACGATTTTACTATTTTTAATAAACTCGTGTTTTTGGGCAAAATATTTGGATTTGCTCAGTGAAATTTTTTGTAGGGTTGTAAAATAATTTTTTTTGTATGTTTGTAAAATTTTAGATTGTTTGGATCTATATTTAGATATTTATGATGATTTTAACTACACTCTCAATATTGCATTTTGAAAAGGTTTTTTCACTTGACCCTTGTAAATTAACTATTATTATTATAAAATCCCATGTTCCTTCATTTGTTGTTTGTCCACTTAGTTTGGACCTTTTTGATCAACTTACTTGGTATTCAGTATTGGTGGAGCCTACACATTGTTGTACTTGAGGAGTCCTTTGTCTTTGACTTCCCTTGCTTTGTTTTGGTGCATCCTCTTGTGCCAATCTTCCTCATTGAGGCACTTAGGTTGAAGGAGGGGATTCTTTTGAAGTTTTTTCAGATTTTAAAGGCTTCATTTGTGCATTGGGATGATTTTATGGCATTTTACACCATCTTGTGACATCACACTAGACCTCTTGTATTATAATAGCATAAAATTTTGGGGGGGCTCTTCTACTTTTGAGGACATCTTGGAAACTTCTTTTTTTTAACTTAGCATAAAGGCAAATACTGAAACTTTTGAAGCATGCTTTAAGGTACATTTTCATTATGTCAAAGTGAAGGTTTGGATCCTTTGTTCATAAATCCAAAAACCAAACCAATGGCAAAGGATAAGGAGTATAGGACATGGTTTGTGAATAATTTAAGGATCTCTAGCATGTTTTACTATCAAGTTTGTGGGGAGCTTCAAAATTTTATTAAAGTTTACAAGAACACACCTCACCTTGCTTATCATATGTTGAAAATAAATTTTTTACCCAAGGCACCTTCTCTTACAATTGCTTGCATGGAGGACATCATTTGTGATATTGCATCTTTGTTTCTAGAGTCACTATCTCATGATGTTTTGGATTATGAGGTTGATGCTATAGTACCTACTTTAGATATTTTACAAGACACATCTCCACACTTGCTTTATGTGGATGATCATGTTAATGTTGCAACATATGCAACAGAGATTTCATGGCATGTTACATCCTTACATACAAATGACTTCTTGGATGGTGTTACCTCTCTCTTAATTGAGAGTCACACATGTGATTTTATTAACATATATGAGAAGATCACTCATTTATTTGATAATGATGTATACATAGTATCTCCTCCATGTACTTCTTCTTTTGTGGACCCTTTTTTTGGTGTGCCTTCCTTCTTTGAGTGAGCCACCTTGTCCACCATTTCCTTCTATTTTTTCTTTCACATTGGATGATGTACTCCTACAAGAGTTGGATACAAAGATTTTGTCTTCGATTGGACTCTCACTTGGAGATCCTAAAGATTATGTTGATTCTTTTGAGGCTTATAAGCCTCCACTTCTTTCTCTTATTGCTTCCATGGGCTCATCATCACTTATGCAGCAGGACATTGGTAATTCTTCCTTGATGTATTCTCTTCACACATCTCTTCCACTTTTGCACACTCATGGTTTAGTGCATATTGATCTTTTAGATGTTGATTGAGACTATATTCTACCCTATTTTGGTGTTGGTCTGGGCTTCTACATTCTTGGAGATTCATTTTATAATTTATTGGTGACATATTCTTCACTTCATCTCTGTTTGAAGGATTCTATATCATCATTCTATATTTTATTCCCATCTTTCACACTCACTTGGAGTGGAAAGATATTTGGTGGATGCTTCATGGCTACTTTATTTCTCGTGGGAGACACATTATTCATCATAGAGGTATCCACTTCTTCATGGAGCTCGTCATCCTAGGGGTGTTGGGAGCACTCCTTAGCTCCATTCTTATTTCTTCTTCTCTCTTTCTAGTAGGATGGTTTTTTTCCTAATGGTTCGAGAGCTTATAGATACATATTGTACATGAGTACCTGATCAAGCCTTATTATCGGGGTTCATACCGTGGATATACCACTTTATTTTTTGGCACCTAGCTTCACTTACGGGGGGGTGTTAGTGTAGGTTGTTTACCTTACTCATGTTCATCTAGGTAATTTATTTCCTTTTTATTTAGTTATTCCATGTATTTTCCCCACCCACTTATGTGTGGACATCTCATTTATTATGAGAATATTACATATTTTTTTTTGGTAATTATTATAATAGATTAACAGTGGGTTTTTATAGAGGATCCTAAAACCTTATATACAAAATCAGCCTTGCTAAATAGTGCTTCATGCCTCTTGGCTGGAAGAATAAACCTGTATGCAAAAAAAACAAAAAGTTGCTAATTTCCCGAGGGCTACAAGTAAGGCATTTTTGCCTGATTATCCTAGAAACCATGGCCATTATAACTGGGAAAACAAAAACTAGCCGGAGAAGTTGGACCATCGAAAAGCGTAAGAAGACAACCAAGAAAACTACAAAAAATTCTCCCATACCTGGGAAATAACTTTCCACATTTCTGCTTTCCCGGAGGCAGAATTCGAAGCATACATGTTGGATAGGATCCAAGAAAAATGATCGGACTGAAACAAACCATTGAAAATCCTGCTGGAAAATTTTACCCTGGCCCAAATGGCCACTCCGTTTAGTCTTCTCACATCCAGGATTTCATCCGTACGATTTGAGGTTCTTCTTACTTCCCTTTCCCTGCTGGAAGGGAGGTTTTGGGATAAGCGCGTCACCCATCAGAGAATCGGAGTCATCCTGAAACAGCAACCATTGGGTTCCATTTGCAACATCAGCCGTAGTTTCTTTGTCTCTCTTTTCCTTGTTGGGGGGACGACCCTGCTTCCTTTCACTACCAAAATCCACCCCTCGCTTTTGACTCCTCATAATTCGAGGGCTAATATTACCAGGCTGGTAACCTCTTCTTCCCAGCAGGTAGTCTTCCAATATCTTTTGTGCCTCGGGAGAGTTTCGATCATAAATTTTGGGTGAATCTGCCTGTGTGGTGATAAGGGGGGGGGCCTGTTCATTTTCCTCCTGTGGTCCTAGTTGGGGGCGCCCACCACACTGCTCGGAGTTCGGATGGGTGGTGATTTCCTCTTCTGGTAAGGAGGATTCGAGATGGTCCTTGGATGGACCTGGAGATTCATGGCCTTTCACAAAAGGGTGCTTCGTCTGACCTTCACCGTGCTTTAGAGGGTTGCAGGGATCCCACTCCTTCCTCGGCTTTTGGAGAGGACAATTGGACTAAAGATGCCCTTGAGAACTACATTGAGGGCAGAAAGTTGGCCTGTTCTCATAAACAATAGCTTGCTTGTGTAGAAAAGTACCCCCAGACCGCAGAGTAATGGAGGATGGGAGGTCCGTCTCCAAGTCCGCCAAAACACAGAACCGAGCTTGGACAAATCTAGTTCGAGCTCTGGTGGGAGGGTCTAAAGTGATCAGCTCCTCGATGGACCGAGCAATACCTCTGATTACATTTTCATGCCAGCAAAAAATGGGAAGACTCGGGAGCCTAACCCATATTGGAGCAATGTTGATATTCTGGGTATCGGGGTTAAAGTCCAAACCCCACTTCCTTAGAAAGAGACTCCTACGGCCCAAGAACCAAGGCCCTCCAGCCAAGATTTTATAGTAGTCCTCCTTGTTGCTCAGCCTAATCGCGAAAAAACCTCGGGTTAGGGCAGCTAGCTCTAAGTGACCAGAGGTCCACCATTTGCCAGACGCCCACTTGCGAATGGTCTCCATGTCGGGACGACCACCAATAAACTTACCGATGAGGGTAAATTTTTTGAAATCCACAAAGCTTGAGAGAATTTCCGTCAGGATGTCCAACTCGTCCCCAGACGAAAATAACTCCTTGGAGAAGAGCCCGCTTAGGGTTTCAGAGGCCGCTGCCAAAGCATATGACTTTCGAGGTCCATCTCCCCGTTTTTCTGGCGGATCCTTGCCGCGACTTGGCAAGGACTCCTCGGCGTCCCCAGACTCTGTTTGCCCTCCCTCCACCCTGTCGAGCCCCTGGTTCGACCTGTCGACGCTCCCGTGCTCTCCCAGAACAGCCTTCCCGCCCACCGTCATCCCCACCCTCCCAAGAAACCCTAATTTCATCGCTCCCTCCGATAATTCAAGAATATTACATATTTATTTCTTAGATATTATAGAGATATTTTTAGGTTTGACTATTAGGTGTTATGGGGATATTTTTAGGTATATTTGGAGGGTTGAGATTCTTTCTCCCCATAGCAGTTATAGATCTATGGACCATCACATATTGTTTTTGTATGATGGATATTTTTCCTTAGCTTGATCCTACGCCTATGGTTGATCATCCTTTCCTTTATAAGCAAGGTACCATCATTGTAGTTGTTGCTCATTATTTTGCATATCCATTTGTAAGCTTATGCTATCAATTTGCTTTCAGATTCTTGTTTTGGTTGAATGTGATGTTTTGTTAACACCTGAGATCCTTACAGATTGGAATGATATGATTATGATTCCTTTTAAATTGAAGATAGAGAAGAACTAAAGAAAAGTATTATTAAAGATTTGAGAAACTCCAAACTTGAAGACCCAAAAGAAGAGGTCTCAAGAAAATATAGAAGGAGAAAGAAGAAGACTAGAGAAACCTTATTGAAGGAAATTGAAGAAGTGACCATTAAAGGAGATTTGAAGAAATATCAAGGTAGAATATTGTAATAAGGAGTAGCTCCTAAAAAAGAATAATTTGGAACAATTATCGCCATCCGAAAACAAGCCCAAAAGGAAGAAATATTTGGCAATACGATTGCCAAATTTTAGAAGACCTCAAGACATTCAAATTCTTGAGGAGAAGGCCAGTAAATAGACCCAATTTGAAGTCAAATTTTGACAAGGAATATTAAATAAGAAAGAACCTAGAAGAGGCCACCAAATTTGAGAGTTTTGAGGACATCCACAAAGGATTTGAAGACTAATTTACAAAAGAGAAGATTATTGATTTTGTAGCAGAAGTTGAAGAGTCACAGGAAAACAAATTCAAGTTGACATAGAGCTACAATTTAGAGAATATTTGGGAACATTTTGTAGAGCCCTTAAATCAAAAATAGGAGGAGTTGGCAGTAAAAGAAGGCAGCAAATCAAGAAAAATGAGCAGCATTGGAAGGAGAAACGAAAGCTACGAATTAGAAAATCTTAAGGAAGAATTTAGAGTATTTTTGGACAACATAGAAGCTGATTTTCGAGCACCATTGGAGGCTGGAAATTAAAGGAGTTTTGGATAGTAAACTAAATGCTTTTGGAAAGCAAGATTATAGCTATGAATTGAAGGAGTTTCCTAGAAAAATTGAGAGAGTTAAGGACAACAAAATGAAGAAGGAATTGGCAACGTTAGAAGCTCAAAAAGTACAAAGTTTAGGATAGTAAGAGGGCAGAATTTTGGGCAGCACTAATAGCTACAAATTTTAGAGTCCAAGAGAACACGTTTGGAGGAGAAATGAAGCCACAGTAATTAGATTCTTAAGCAACAAATTAAAGGCTAAAAAGCATAAAATTAAGACATCATTTGATTATAAAGGAGAGCTGCAAGATTGACAAGTTTAGGGCAGCAAATCAAAAGGAATTAGAGCTGCAAATTTCACAAAAATGAGACAGAAAATAGGTGAACCAAATCACCAAAAATACTAGCTACACAAGGAGTCCAAAAGGTGTGTAAAAGTGGTTCTACGAAAGTTAATTTTTTGAAGTATTAAAACTAGTTCATTTTAAGGTTTTTGAAAGCACCATATTAAGAGTTATTTAAGGAGAAAAAGCTAGTTTAAGTTGAGTATCTACAAGCCAATGAAGGAAACATTATTATCATTTTGAAATATGCAAAAATACAACAACAAAGATAGAAGTTAGAAACTTTCTTGAAAGGAAGTGATAAGTAGAAATAGTATATGTTGTTTTTATAATTGCAATAAAGTTCTTTCTAAGTCATATTGAGTAAAAAGGAAGAGACTCAATAGAGAATAACGGTAAGGCAAATTTGAGGTGTCTAAAGACACCAAAAATGTGGACTAAAAAGTGCAATTTTTTTGTGAAGACAAGTCATCAAAGGTGTAGAGAACCACCATAGTGAAGAAGCACCACAATACTAAAGGAGGAGCCACCATAGTAAAGTTAAGACATAATAGAAAGAAAGGGCCATCATAGAAAGAAAATCCACAATGTTAGACAAAGAAAATAATGTAAAAGAAGAGGAAGAAAAGTGTTATAGGAGGCTACATTACTTAGATAAGATGAGATGTTAAAAATATTGAGCGCCAAAAATTGTAGAGCTACCAAATCTGAGAGCAAGCACTGTTATAAAGGACGTTGAAACTATAGCTAAAAAGGTGAAAAGAATCATCAATATCTAACCACCATTGAAGGGAATCATTGGAGAAGAAGAACAACTTGGGTGAATGTTGGAAAACTAAACACAATGGAGTTTCGAAATTTTGAAAGCAACAAGAGAACCAAAATTATGGTGAATAAGGTGTATGATAAGGAAAGTCAAGCGTTAAAGAATCCATCTGGCACATGGAGGACGTTATATTTTTTATTGGAGGAGAGGAACGTTCTACTTATAACACTCAGGAAATAATAATACATTCAAGCCCACAAAATATAATGCTCTTTTTGAGCGTTAAGCAAGATATAGTTGGGTAGAGTGCCACAAGAAATGTTTAAAGAAGTGCAAAGACTTTTGGTGCCATTTGGCACTTGAAACTCATAACATCGATCATGATTAGAGGAAAGTACAACATCTAAAGAGAGCCTATTAATGCATGGATCAAAAATAGCCTGAGCACAATAGAGAAAGCACATTGGAATCAAATTTGAGTGCCTTGGAGAAGCGTGAAAGAACAAAAAAATGATAGTCAAACCTCACAAGACCAAATTTAATGAGCATCAAGGAGCATTGAATGCATTGCAGTCAAAGAAGAGCATAGAAAAAGCATAGGTTGCAGAGTTACATGAAGCAAGTTGAAGTTTGAAGTGCTATATTATATAAGGTATGGAATATTTGAATTAATTTATAACCTTTATAAAAATTAAAGGAGGTATAAGGTATAGTATTGAGTTAAAGATTAATTATTCTTCTACACTTAAGGTTATTTGGATAAATGGAGCTATAAGGTAATGCATTTATTTTTTTAAACCTTAGAAGATTTATTGAATGGTATAGATGATTTTTGAAGCAAGGGGAATTTAAATGAAAGTATTTAAAATCGCTTTATCCTATTTGAAATTCAAATTGCAAAGAAATATTTGCAAATAGATTAACTTGAAGAAATATGGATTTCCACATTGAAATTGAAATATTGAACTTGCAAATACATTAGTTTTCTAACTTTCCAATTAGGGAGTTATAAGGAGTTCGAAACCAATTTAAATTTTTGAAATTTAAAAACTATATTATTGAAAATTGAAAGATAGAGTTTTTTGAAAAGTCAGAAATTACATTTGGTATTAGTCTCTTGCTCAAATTAATGAGACATAAGGAATCCAACTTAAAGATTTTGAAAATTGGGAACCTTATCAAACTTGAAATTGCATCAAAAATATATTTAGCTTTCTATTCATATATAGGGATAAATAAGGTGAAGAATAGTAGTTGAACATTAGGGAGACAAAAGGAATTCAACTTGAAATTTTTCTTCCGAGGAAGAGAGTTGATTGAGGAGGGACGTTTTTTGCAGGATTGCCCAAACTATCGAACTTGTTTTGGCCATATCTCACTCATCCGGACTCAAATTGAGCTAAAATTTTGAGGGTAGATGCCTGAAAAACCCTAGAATGTCTCCACCAATTTTTAGATCATTTGGAGCAACACAGATCCTAGCGCATCCCTATGTGTGAATGATATTTTTGGCAAGCGGCTATGCGAGGGTTTCATCTGGGTTGAGTGCAAGCAGCTCCAGAGGTTGGTTTTTAGGGCCTTCGGGCCCTAGCGACCAATATTTTTGTGGTTTATGCTCAATATTTTAGAAGGATATGTTGCAGGGGATCCAAGATGGGTTAGAAATTTGTCTTTCAACAGATCATGCTGTGAACTTGAGTGACAACGACTTCCAATTTATTGCACAAAATAAAAGTGAAAACCATACCTTTCCACGGCGTCTAGGGCAAGGATTAAAGAGATCACAAAACAAGTTTCAAGTAGTTGATCAAAAAATGGCTCATATCTCAAGTGAATATGGTGCTAAGGTGCACCCACAAAATAATTCTACTGTGAAAACCCCTATCAAGGGTAAGAATTTCGAAGACTCACCCCCAAAAATGAATTTTAGGGATGCCCTCCATGGTGGACAGCCTCAACCCAATGCTAATATTAATCTTAGGGCTTCCCATAAACCTCTAAGAATGCCTAATATTGATCCCAGGAAAATGGAGTCAGGATGTCTTAAAGCATGATGGAACTCCTATTGTTAAGCTTGATATGGGTAACATTCAGACTGGCATTGAAGATTTGGAAAAAAAGGACTAATTTTTCGGTTCGTGGGTTTTCGTCCGAGCCTATCTGCTTTCAAAGTCTGGGCTGCAAAAAGCTAGAAAACTAAAGGTGAGTTACAAATCTCTATTTATCCAAATGGTTATTTTCTTGTTTTATTTGCTAATAATGAAGATAGAGAGAAAACTTTTCAAGGGGGTCCCTGGTTTTTTGGAAGGGCAGGGCTTTTCATGAAGCCCTGGCATACTAAATTTAAAGCCGAAGAAGAGATGCCTTCTATAGCTCCCGTGTGGGTTAGACTCTTTGGCCTCCCTATTGAATTTTGGAATCCTACTATTTTTTCTTCAATTGGAAACTCTTTAGGAACTTTTATGATGACTCGTTGATTGTACTCAAAATTTTGAACATATTATTTATGCTCGGATTTGTGTTTTAATGGATTTTGACAAACCCCTACCTAAAAAGATCACATTACAATTTGGGGAAGACACTTGGGAGCAAGTAGTGGACTATGAGAACATTCCTTTTCATTGTAGAATTTGCCATGAATATGGTCATTTGGCTAGTGCTTGCCCAAATAAAATTCCTGATCAAAAGAAAGAAGATATAAACTCAACAGGTTTCCAAATGCCTAAGAAGAAGAACATTAAAAAAAAAATAGTTATGAAGGATCAATCAAAGTCATCTGCTAATATGTTTGAAATCCTTTCCACAAATGATGTCCCAAGTGAGGAAGAGGAAATAATGGAAACATAAATCTTAGAAACACAATTTAAATATGAAGGGAAGAACTCAGAGACAAACCAACAAATCAAAGGTTTTCAAAAAAAAAAAAGGGAGAAAATTTACACAAGAAAAACAATATTTTAAATGTCAAAACTTCAAATAATACAAGTCCCAATATAGACTCTGTTGAACCCTCTAGTAAAATTTTGGATGTGTACGAGCATTCTTCAAGGTTAGAAGCCATCTCAGATTCAATTGGAGTAAGTCAAGAAATAGGGAAAAAAAAACTGAAGATGGATTCTAATCAAAAGGTAGGTCGCAAGACCAATCAATATCATATGGTAAAAGAAGGTGAAAATCTTGTAGAGGAAGGTAAGATTAATGCCCTTCCCAAATTTTTTAGCCCTAGTATTAATGAAGATCATCACTTGGAATATTAGAGGACTCAAAGGGAGTCTTTCAAAACAAAATGAAATTAGAAGAATGATTCGGATAAATCATCCACATCTTGTTTTCCTTCAAGAAACGAAGATGTCAATGGAGGATATGGACTCAATTGCCAGTAAAATTTGGCCAGCTAGAAAAGTGGTTTCCCTCAGTTCCCAAGGGACTTCTGGTGGCATTGCTTGTCTTTGGGACCCAAAAGAGGTAGTTATTCACCATATGGTTGGCAATTGGGGTTTTTTGGCTATAGCTATTCAAAGTAGACATTCCAACCAAATTATGCTCTGCATTACTATTTATGCTTCGACTTCTTTGGAGGAAAAAATAAGATAGTGGAAGGATATAACTCATATTATCTCTCATTTTCCTGAAGCTTGGATCTTGATCGGAGGAGATTTCAATACCATCCTCTCTCTAGATGAGAAAATGGGGGAAATAGAAATTTGGACAAAAGCACTGACCTCATGAGCGAATATATTGCAAACCTCCATCTTGTGGACATCCAACCAGATAATGGCCTTATGACTTGGTCTAACAGAAGGCAAGGCTTAGCTTGTATAATGGAGAGATTGGATAGGTTTTTGCTCTCTAAAAATTTCTTAATCCATGGTCACATTCCTAAAGTGAAGACTCTTAACAATGTTGGTTCGGATCACTGGCCAGTCATGGTGGAAATGTGGAAAACCAATGTGAGTTTCTCTCCTTTTCATTTTCAATTAATGTGGCTCGGAGACATTTCCTTTAGACCTCGTGTGCAACAATGGTGGAAGGAAGGTAAACCTAGGTATGGGACTAAGATGTTCTATTTTGCCAAAATATTGCAATACATTAAATCCAAAATCAAGACTTGGAACTAGAAGGAGTTTGGGGATGTTCATAAAAAAAACATGAAGTTATTGCTCAACTTGAAAATTTGAATAAGAAAATCCGTTTAGATGGCCTCACAGAGAATAGAAGTGCAGATGAAATTAAACTCACAACTCAGTTAGAGGAATGGGAAAAAAAGAAGAACTCTTATGGAAGCAAAAATCTAGAATTCAATGGCTCAAAGAAGGAGATCGAAACACAAATTTCTTCCACAAATCTCTTCTAGCTCGAAGATCTCACAACTTTATTTCTTCCTTAAAATCATATTCTGGAGATGTTGTCTATACTTGGGATGGCATGAACTCTATTGTTGTCGATTACTTTTCCAATTTTTTTTGTTGCTACTCCTCTTGACTCAGCTTCTCAACAAAATGTTCTTCAAGCAATCCCTTCTCTTATCACTTCTGAGGAGAACTCTATTTTGACTACTCATGTTACTATCAATGAGCTTCAACAGGTAGTTTTTAAAATGCAAAAAGGGAAAACCCCAGGTCCTGATGGTTTTCCCATTGAGTTCTACCAAGAGTTCTGGGATATCCTTCATGCTGATTTATTAGAGGTGGTGGAAGAAGCCAGGAAAGCCAAAGAAATTTTGAAGGTTATCAATAAAACTTATATTACTCTTGTTCCAAAAGCTCAAGAGGTTGATCATATCTCAGCTTTTAGACCTATTGCTTTATGTAATGTTCTTCTCAAAATCATTACTAAGATCATGGCAAAAAGGTTGAAGCCTCTTTTGCATAAGATTATTTTCCCTGAAAAAGGGGGTTATGTGGAAGGGCGTCAAATAGTAGATGAGATAGTTCTTGCTTAGGAAGCCATCCATTCCATGGATATGCAAAAATCTCCTTCCATGTTCATTCGGTTAGACTTATCCAAAGCTTATGACAGAGTGGATTGGCACTTCCTTATCAAAGTTTTGAGGCAATTTGGTTTCTCTAAGGATTGGATGGATTGGATTATGGGATGTATCTCTTCAGTTTCCTACTTAGTTCTTATCAATGGCAGGCCTTCTCGGTCGTTCCTAGCTTCCAGAGGTATTAGGCAAGGTGACCCGCTATCCCCTTATTTATTCATCATTCTTGTTGAATGCTTGGGTAGGACTATAACCAAAAAGAGGGAAAACAAAACCCTTGAGGGAGTTACCATTGCTCATGGAGCTAGACCTATCTCTCATCTTCAATTTTTGGATGACTCTACTCTTTTAGGTAAAGCTACAATTAAGGAAGCTTCTAATATTAAGCAAATCATTAGCTATTTTTCTAAGGCTACTGGGCAATTGATCAATGAAGATAAATCTAAAGTTATTTTCTTTCACTACTCTGCCAGATAGGAATCCATGGTCTTGGATAAATTAAGATATAAGAAGACCTCCCTTCCGATCACTTATTTAGGTATTCCCATCAATATTCAAAGGCAAAAAAAAATATTGGAATTGGTTGTTGGACAAAGTCAAGAAGAAAATTGGAAAGTGGACCAACATGTGGCTTTCTTCTGGGGGTAGAATCACCTTGGTAAAATCAGTCCTTCAAGCTATTCCTATTTATGTATCTTCCGTGTTGAATATCCCAAAGGTTGTTCTTCGAGAACTGGATCAAATCAGTCATCGATTCCTTTGGAGTGGTACTAAGGAGAAAAGAAAATGGGCCTTGGTGAAATGGGACACTTTATGTCTTCCTAAGAATGAAGGGGGGTTAGGATTCCGGTCTTCTATTAATAACAACAAAGCTTTAGCTGCTAAATTATATTGGAGGATGTTGCATAACCCCAATGCTCTTTGGGCCAATAATCTTCGTGCTAAATATGCTGAGAACAAAAGTCTTGAAGACCTTGTTCGCTATCAACTTCCTACCAAAGGTTCTCCCATTTTAGCAGTTCTTAAGACTGGTGAGGATTTGATAAAGAAAAATTTATTTTGGATCATTCATAATGGTCAACATGCAAATTTTTGGATAGATTCTTGGGATGGTCACAAGCCTTTGATAACTCAGTTTCTCGATTGGAGGCCTTGGATGGAGGAGCTTCACCGAGCTAACTGGATAAAGGTGGCTAATTATTGTCGGTACCATACTGGTAATTCAAAGGTTGGTAGATATTGGATCCCTATTGAGGACTGGCCTATTCAAATCCCATAAAGGCAAAGACAAGATATCCAAGGCATCCTTCATATGAGATCTCTCTCTTGGTCCCATGAAAAAGATTGTTTTGGATGGAACAACACTACTAAGGGTGAGTATTCAGTTGCTCAAGGTTATTTGACCTTATGCCATAATAATCCCAACCAATCTTCTGACATCTTTTCTCAGTTGTGGGCTCAAAAGCTTCGGCCTAAGGTGAGGTTCTTTACTTGGCTTTTATTGCATCGTAGGGTGCTTACTGGTGAGCAACTTATGAAGCGTGGTTTTCATGGCCCTTTTAGATGTGAAATGTGTGGAGAGAATGTAGAAACTCTCAGCCATATTTTTATTGAGTGTACTTTAGCCTCTGAGCTATGGAGGAGAATGGCCACTTTACTTGGCTTACAGTGGTCCAATTTTTTTTACTTTTGAACAACTTTGGAGGGATTGGCCTAAACAAGAGGGTGTTGATCATTTTATTAGGCAGTTAGTTTGGATGGGTTCTACCATTCTTCTTTGGAATATCTGGAATGAAAGGAACAACCAAATTTTTAATCAAGATAGGAAGGATATTCACTATATTTGGCAAAAGACCATAGCCAACTTAGTTGAATCAGTCCATCAACTCCTTAATCACCCCCAAAACTCCCACCAAATATGGGATCAAGTGATGCAAAGATTGAAGATTAAATCTTCTAAGGGCAACCAACTTAAAGGGAATGTGAGTATTTGTAAGATGGATAGGACAAGAAATTGGCACCTCCTCCTAAGGATTTTGGAAAAGTCAATACTGATGGAGCCTCTAGAGGGAACCCTGGAAAAGCTAGTGCGGGAGGAATTGGTAGACTTTCAGATGGCTCCCTGGTTTTTACTTTTGTTGAGAATTTGGGTATTCTTTCCAATAACCTTGTTGAGGGGTATGGTATCCTCAGAGGCCTTCAAGAGGCTACTAAGGTTGGATGGGAAAAGGTGTTAGTTGAGTCTGACTCTCAACTCATGATTAATCTTTTGAAGACTCCCTAAGAATCATAAGGTTGATTGGAGAATAAAAAGAATTATTGAGAAGATTCAATTAATCCAGGTGGGATTTTTGAAAGTTGATTACAATCATGTGGTCAGAGATCAAAACAAGAGTGTTGATGCTTTAGCTAATTGGGCTTTGGACAAAGGTGATCTTACTTGTTATGGCCACCCTCCTAGATGGTGGGCTTCACAAATAAGGGAAGCTCTTCTTTCTATCATTTCTTTGGATGGCTCCAGTTTTGAAGGTACCTAGTTTCTTCTTGCTTTATTTTTTCTTCTCTTTGGTTCGATCAGGGTATTTTAGTTCCCTAGCTCAAACTATTCTTTCTTTTGTTTCCTCTGTTGATTCTTGCCTTAAAAGTCTTTTGGTCTAGAAAGGTCATTGTTATGTTCAATTTTTTTTTCTTTTTTCTTTTTTTTTTAGTTTTTTAAGGTGTGTGTGTGTTTTTTGTTTTGTTTTGTTTTTGTGTTCTTTGTGTTGTTTTTTGTTGTTCTTGTTCTTGTGTTTTTGTATGTTTGTGTTAATTCATGTTTTTATGTGTGAGTGTTTTCTATGTTTTTTGTTTTTGTTTATTGTTTGTTGTTGGTTGTTTTTTTTTTTATTTTTTAGGTTTTGGTTGTGTTTTTTTTTCATGTTTTTTTTGTTATGTCTTTGTAGTGTTCTATTGTTTTTGTCATGTTTGTGTTTTGTTATGTTGTTCTTGTGTTTTTTCTATGTGGTTCGTGTTGTGGTTTTTTTATCTTATTGTGTGTGTGTTTGGTTGTGCTTTTATTTTTGACACACTCAAGGAGCATGTTTTTTATTTTATTTTATTATTATTTTTTTATTTTATTTATTTATTTTAATTTTTTTTTGTGTGTTTGTTTGCTCCTTGAGTATGTCAAAGGTGGTAGGCCAGGTTCGAGTCCTAGGTGATTTTGGCAGAATGGATACCCCTGCCTCCTTGGGTCTTACCCGAAAGTGGCATCCCTTTTGGGATGTTTTCCACAAAAAAAAGGAATTCAACTCAAAATAAATCTAAGTACTTTATCAAAACCATACTATATTCAAAACACTTGAGAATTGGAAACATCTTATCAAATTTGATCTCATACTTAAAACTAGGGAGATTAAGGTAGTCTACAAATATCATCATGCCAACAAATAAATGCATTCTTACAAATCCCAACTTCTTAAAGAATCTAATTACTCTTCATGGAAAAAGAAAGTAAGGGCAATATTGATAGTTGAAAAGATTTGGAATATTGTTAAAGGAGCAAAAACTAAACCTACTATAGATGCTAGAGAGATTCAAAAGTTTGAAGAAGATAAAACAAAAAAACTCATGGTAATAACATTTGCAATTACACACTACACCGAAAAAGGGCTTTAACGGTGGTTATTCAACCATTGTTTATGAGGATATTATAAAAATTTCGCAACATACGACGATGACTAAAAATCACTTTAAAAAGCCACCCTCTTTGGATCTAAGAGGATGATTTAAAACCACCCTAGTTTTAAGAGAGTGGTTTTAAATCACCCTCTTAGAAGAGGGTGGCTAAAAATATAAACCACCCTCTTCGAAGAGGGTTATTATAAAATATAAACCGGGGGTGGTATAAAATTTAGAGTTTTAAAATTAATGAGCAGATCTCTAGCTATACGGGGTGGATTCTTTAATTCAAGCTTGTTCTCAATTAAAAAATGTGACGAGGGTTAAAAAATGTGACGAGGGTTGGAGGCGAGGAAGCCAATCAAAAATATTCTGGACAAGAACCACAACTACTTTTAGTTGGACAAAAAACAACAAATCAAATTCTTCAGTGTTGGGGTTGTTGAGAATGGTTGTGCATAAGTTTTTGTGTGTGAATGCTTTTTAGCAAATTTCTTTGTTCTCTGAGAAATTCTTCATTTGCGAATTCCTACTGATCTGGATCAACTTTCTTAAAGCCATAAGTATTAAGCTACCTAACGAAGCCACAAAAATCAACAAGTCTCTTGCGAACTTGGGCGGATTCACCTAGAGGAAAAACCCAAATGTTTTTAAAACAAAAATACATGCCAAAAAGGCACAAGACAAAAACCTGCAAGCACAACGTCAAAATCTCCTTAATATTCTTCAATATTAAATTCGCGGCTCAAAATTTCACACCAAATCCTTCTGTTTTCCTTCGATCCAGTCGTTTACCTCACCTCCTAGCTGTTGAATCCACAAAATAAATTACTGCAAATTTGAACCCTCAAGAGTGCATATCACTCCCAAGGTTTGCGGTGGGCTGTTCTTGGGGGAGTGGGGGCAAGGGTGAGGTGTATTTTTTTTATTTTTTTAGTACATTAGAAGCACACATAAAATAACATTTTTTTTAGTTTTTTCAATGCAAGTTAAACATAATAGTTAATATAATTGCAATTGGGTGAATACAGGAATCAAGTGTAGCCTAGATTAATCCTAATAACAAATATTTTTTTTTTTTTTTTTAAATTTGAAAAAACTTGTATTAAAACAAAGATCGATTAAAATTTGGGAAGAGACACTTCCCAGCCGAAATAAGAGAGAACACATGCTTACAAGAGTAAAAGAAGATTTGCAATGGAGCCAAATCTCTTGAACCAATAACTAGCTAACAGAGGGATTGGTTTGGTCTGTTGATGCAACTTGCCGCGATATCGCGACACTCTTTCCGTCTTCTCCTTTGGCCGTGAAAATGCAACATGTCGTGATATCGCGACACTTTTCTCCTCTGGGCACAAAAATGCAACATGTCACGTTATCGCGACACTTTTCTCCTTTGGCCGCGAAAATGCAACATGTCGCGAAATCGCGACACTTTTCTCCTTTAGCAGCGAAAATGCAACATGTCGCGATATCGCAACACTTTTTCTCACTTGGTTGTGATGTTGCAACATGTCACGAAATCGCGACATTTTTCTCCTTTGGCCGTGATGAAGCAACTTGTCGTGAAATCGTGACACTTTTTTTCCTTTGGCTGCGACGAAGAAACATGTCGCAAAATTACGACACTTTCCTCTCTTGGTCGCGACGAAGCAACATGTCGCGATATCATGATACTTTTCTCCTTTGGCCGCGAAGATGCACCATGTCGCGATATCGCGACACTTTTTCTCCTTTGGCTGCGACAATGAAACATGTCGCGATATCACGACACCTTTTCTCTCTTGGTCACGACGAAGCAACATGTCACGATATCGCGACACTTTTCTCATTTGTCCGCGACGATGGAACATGTCGCGATATCACGACACCTTTCCTCCCTTTGGCCACGATGATGCAACATGTCGTGATATCGCAACACCTTTCCTCCCTTGGCCGCAACGATGCAACATGTCGCGATATCACGACACCTTTCCTCCCTTGGCCGCGACGATGCAACATGTCGCGATATCGTGACACTTTTTCTCCCTTGGCCGCAACGATGCAACATGTCGCGATATCGCGACACTTTTTCTCCCTTGGCCGCGATGATGCAACATGTCGCGATATCATGACACTTTTTCTCCCTTGGTCGCGACGATGCAACATGTCGCGATATCGCGACACCTTTTCTCTCTTGGCCACGACGATGCAACATGTCGCGATATCGTGACATTTTTTCTCCTTTGGCCGCGACGATGCAACATGTCGCGATATCGCAACATTTTTTCTCCTTTGGCCGCGACGATGCAACATGTCATGATATCGTGACACCTTTCCTCCCTCGGCTGCGACGAAGCAACATTTCGTGAAATTGTGAAAAATTTCCTCCCTTGGCCGCGAAGAAGCAACATGTCACGAAATCGTGACACCTTTCCACCCTTGGCCACGATGAAGCAACATGTCATGAAATCGCGACACCTTTCCCCCCTTGGCCGCGATGAAGCAACATGTCGTAAAATCGCAACAACTTTCCTCCCTTGGCCGCAACGAAGCAACATGTCACGAAATCGCGACACCTTTCCACCCTTGGCCACGACGAAGCAACATGTCGCAAAATCGTGACACATTTCCTCCCTTGGCCGCGACGAAGCAACATGTCACGAAATCGTGATAACTTTCCTCCCTTGGTCGCGATGAAGCAACATATCGTGAAATCGCGACAACTTTCCACCCTTGGCCGCGAGGAAGCAACATGTCACGAAATTGCGACACCTTTCCTCCCTTGGCCGCGACGAAGCAACATGTCATGAAATCACGACAAATTTCCTCCCTTTGCCGCGACGAAGCAACATGTCGCAAAATCTTGACAACTTTCCACCCTTGGCCGCGACGGAGCAACATGTCGTGAAATCGTGACACCTTTCCTCCCTTGGCCGCGATGAAGCAACATGTCGCGAAATTGAGACACCTTTCCACCCTTGGCCGCGATGAAGCAACATGTTGCGAAATTGTGACACCTTCCCTCCCTTGGCCGCAACGAAACAACATGTTGCGAAATCATGACATCTTTCCTCCCTTGGCTTCGACGAAGCAACATGTCACGAAATCGCGACACCTTTCCTCCCTTGGCCGCAACGAAGCAACATGTCGCAAAATCGTGACACCTTCCCTCCCTTAGCTTTTTCTTTGATCATTAGCTCAGGGACCTTTCAAGACCTTGCCTAATTGCCTCATCCTCAATAGCCATGTCACTATGCAACTGGACCCCTACCTCCTTCTCAGCACCCATCTTAGCCAAGAAGTCGACCGCTTTGTTTAAATCTCTACTCACATAAACTGGAATCACATCATCTAATTCCCTCCATAAATCCTTAATTTGAGTAACAAGAATCGTCAACCTCTAAGCTTTCAAGGCAAAGTTCCTCATGCAGTCTAGAGCTCCAACCATTATTTGAGAATCTGATTCAAGAATTATCCTCCTGTGGCCCTGTTTAACTGCCCAAACAGAAGCAGATTTGATAACTATGGCTTTTGCTTCATTGTTTATGGCTCTTCCTAGGCCTTGCAATTCCCAATAGAGCACTAATCCAACATGATTTCGACAAACCACTCCAATTCTGGCTCTACTCGGATTGCCTTTTGCAACTCCATCAGTATTAATTTTAATCCAACCTTCTGGGGGTGGTTTCCAACTAGCTTTGTCCTGTCCTTCTTGATCTTCAACTCCCTCTTCCATTGGCCTAGTAACAACCAGAGTTTCCTCTTTAGCATAGACGGCCACAATTTTCGTGACTTTGCTCCAGCTGACCTGCCAAACTCCATCTAACGAGGAAAAAGTTTCTCTGAAAATTCTAGCATTTCTCTCCAACCACACTTGCCACCAAATGAAGTTTAATCCAAGCTCCCAACCAATACGAAGAGCTTTAGATTTAAATCTACCCCTCTTCCATATTTCTCAGATATTAGTCCAATTCAAGTCACCATTAACTTGAATTTTATAATATAAAAGCCATCTCTTCCAAATCTAACGCGTGAAAGGGCACTCAAACATCAAGTGATCAATTGTTTCCTCGCTCTTGTAGCATAATACACATTGAGATGGACCGAAGATTCCTCTACATCTGAGATTTTCAAAAGTGAGAATTACGTTGTGCATGAACTGCTAGGCAAAAAATTTTACTTTCGACCAGCCCTTAGAGTGCCAAATCCTTCTCCAATCCTCTACTGGATATGAATGGGGGGGAGGCTCTGGAAGGATCTTGTCATATTCTTCCTTCACTGTATAGACACCAAGGCTCCCATAGCCCCAAGATAATTCATCCTCCTCATCTCTACCTATGAGAAATATTTCTGTCAAGATTTTAGTCATGATGGGTGCCAACTCCGGAGGGATTGAAATTGGCCACTCCTCCAACTTCTTAAACTGCTTAAACTTATACTCCCCCCGCTGACTAGTGGTGAAATAACTTTCAATTTGGACCCATCCCTTGGTTTCTATGGTTGTTTTTATTGGTTACAATTTAGGAAATTCAACAATGATAGGTGGGTATTGATCCCATGAATCTATCCAAAAACGTGCCTTCTCCCCTCTCCCCACTTTCCAAAACAATCGATCTTTAACTACCTGAGATCCTAGCTTGAGAGCTTGCCACACTAAGGATCCAATACCATCCAAATGGAAATGACCCACCTCATTGGGGTTAACATGTCCCAAATATTTACTAGTTAGGATTCTACTGAATAAGGAAGTTGGTTGGGAAATCCACCTCCAGTACATCTTTCCGACCAAAGATTTATTATTTATCTTGGATCTTCTTAGTCCCAACCCTCCTTTTACCTTGGGTTGGGTTATTTTATCCCAACCAACTAAGGCCCATTTCCTCTCTCCTTTTACTCCTTCCCATAAAAATATTCTAGCCATCTTGTCCAACTCTTTCCATATAGTATGTGGGGCAGCCAGGATAGAGAATTTATAAATTGGCATGGCCTGAATGACTGACTGTAAAAAGGTGAGTCTACCCCCATAGCTTAACCATTTGTGAGACCAATGATTCATTCTATCCTTGATACAATCCAAAAGATTCTTCCATATATCTATTTTTAGTTTTTTAAAATGCAGAGGGACCCCCAAGTAAACCACTGGGAGAGAAGTCCTTGTGAATCCCAAGATCTCTAGAACTCTATCCTGAAGCCTTTGATCAAGATTGAGAAAGACCACTTTGGATTTTTTATCATTGATGACTTGGTTTGAAGCCCTAAGGTAGAAATTAAGAGTATCTTTGATCACTCATGCTTCCCTGAAGCTGGCCACTCCCACCAATCCTGTATCATCCACAAACTGTAGGTGAGTCAAAACTTCCTCACCCACCTTGATACCTGTTAGCAAACCTTGTTGTCTTCTCCTCAAGAAAAGTCTACCTAATCCTTTAGCCAAAATGAGGAAAAGATAGGGAGAGCAAGGATCCCCTTGACGAAGGCCTCGAGTGGCTCCAAAAGGTTGCAAGGGAAGACCCTTGATTAACACTGAGTAAGTCAGAGTAGAAACACAACTCATGACCCATTCTATCCAATCCTGAGAGAAACCAAAGGCTGCCATAATATTTGACAAGAAACTCCACTCCACCCTATCATAAGCCTTTGACATATCTAATTTTATGAACATTCCTTTATTACCAAATGTTTGCACTGTATGGATTGCCTCCTGAGCAAGAACCACCCCTTCCAAGATCTGCCTACCCTCTACAAAACCCCCTTGCTCTGAGGAGATAATGTTATGTAAAAGAGGTTTTAGCCGCTCAACCATTACCTTTGTGATTATTTTATATATCACATTGCATAAGGCAATAGGTCTATAATATGAAATATGTACCCCCTCCTCCCCTTTTGGAATTAAAGTAATGAAGGTATGATTTAATGCTTTAAGCATTCTTTTATTACCTCTGGACTCCTCTATGACAACCAAAACATCCTCCTCCAAAATATCCCAAAAGGCCTGAAAAAACTCAATTGGAAAGCCATATGGTCCTAGAGTTTTTCCGGTGCTCATTCCAAAGACCACATTCTTCAGTTCCTCTCTATCAATGGGTTTAAGAAGGGTTTGATTTTCTTCTTCAGAGATGATGGAAGGTATGACATCAATAACTTCATTTTGAGCCTCTTCATCTTGCACCATACCTTCCTTCAATAGTTTAGAAAAATAATCCATTGAATGGGAATGCATACCAAGAAGTGTATCAAAGGAGTGTCCATTATCATCTTGAAGAGCTTCCATGTTATTCATCTGTCTCCTAGCATAGGCAGTCCGATGGAAAAATTTGGTATTTCTATCACCTTCTAATAACCAAGTGGTTCTTGCTCTCTGTGTCCAGTAGGTCTCCTCTTGGTTGTCAATGTCCTCAACCTCTTTACGCAAGGCATCATCCTCAAATTTGAGCTGCTCTGTAATTGTTCCTTCCCTAAAGTGTTTTTTAACCTCATCCCATCTGGCCACCAAAGGAGCTCTTTGGAGCTGGAAGTTTGTCTTGTTAGCTCGCCTCCATTGTTTCAGTTGAGCTTTGGCATAATGAAGTTGTTTGTGGAATCTAAACATTGTTGTCCCATAAGCTGGGCAACCTTCTTCCCACCACTGTGGAATTTTCTTTCGAAGTTCCTCTTTTGTAACAAAAAATTCTCAAATTTAAAAGGTTTGTGGTGCTGCCCTGTCTTAATCCCTCCCTCCAACAAAATGGGAAAGTGATCTGAAACTAGAACCTCCAAAATCTAAAATTTTGTATTCCATTTTACAAATGC
Organism: Wollemia nobilis; assembly: GCA_028583015.1. Lineage (NCBI taxonomy): Eukaryota > Viridiplantae > Streptophyta > Pinopsida > Araucariales > Araucariaceae > Wollemia > Wollemia nobilis. The sequence goes on from JAQPPZ010000541.1 coordinate 16,430,672, forward strand.
CTCCTCTGAAACCAAAAAATGGTCTAGCTTTACCTTCCTGCTATGTGGCTGCCTCCTCTTGTTAGTCCAAGTATAGTTGGTTCCAGGGCATTTAATATCCACTAAGTGAAAATCCTGGAGTTGGGAAATCATAAGTCGATCCCTTGGGTCCAAAATTGGGGTTCCCCCTTCCTGATCTCTAGAAGATAATTTAGCTTAAAAAATCCCAGCAATAATCCAGTCTAAATCTTCCCTTGATATTCTCATGTTATGCACAACTTTCCATTGAAGCCTCTGACCATCAAGGTTTTGAGCCCCATAAAAATTTGTGATTAAAACATGTTCAACTGTGACATTATTCCTAAAATGTGATGTGAGAACATTATTCCTAAAATGTTCTATTGCAATCCATTCCATAAAGTTCCAAAGAGTAACAATCCCCCCTGAGGCACCTTGGGCAGCCACTTCCATATGACCAGCGCCCCTCCAAATTCTGTTAATTGTTTTACACATAAGATCTAATGACATTTTTGTCTCCTGGATAAGCAAAAAATCTATTTTACATTTTCCTAAGAGTCTTTTAACATCAGATTGATGGGTTCTACTGTTTAAACCCCTAACATTCCATGATTGTATAATCATTGGTTACCTTGAGAGCAGTAAGAATCTATTGGCCTCACCGATCCTCCAATGCTCAGTTTGTCTCCTTGAACTGCTAGCAGTTCCTTATTTGATTTTCTACCCACTCCTTGAGAGTTGCTATTTTTTTATCTCTTTTCCACCTGAGTTATCCCTAAAGTTGACCTTTCTCTGTTCATTTTTGCTATTCCCATGTTGACATCCTTAATTATTGGCTGCTCTTGGTTATGCACTATCAATGCCCCTGCACTCTCTAACTGCGGTAACTCAGTGTACTCAATTACCTGTTTTATGATGGTGGGAGATGAAAGAGGAGCTTGAGCGTGGATGTTATTATTCTCACTATTCCCATCCACTCCTTCCATGACTTGATCCTCTTGGTACACTAGTGTCTTAAATATTTCATACCTATTGGCTGGCTTGAGTTGTGTTTGCTCTTTACCATTTTTCTTTTGCTTTCTCTTTCTTTTGGGCTATTAAAAGCCATCTCTCTGAGCTTCTTTACCCTGAGAAGTATTGGTTGGTTCTTTGTTTAGAGTTGACTTACCCTCCCTAGGAAGATTTGACATTCCGAGCGGGGCCTCCATTTTTGTGTTCAAATTATTTGGGCAAAACTGGGCCAAATGCCCGTATTTGTGGCAAACTCGCATCCGAAGGGCAGAGCCTCATAATCTAGCTGTTGAATCCAAGATAGTCTTGCCAGTTCAAGTTCCACCTCTGCCGGTAGAGGTTGGCTAAGATCCATTTCCACACATATTCTTGCATAAACAACTGTGTTTCCTTCTATGGTGTCTTTGGAGACACCCAAATGTCTTCCAAGGGAGTTACCGATAATTTCCAAAACCTGCTCACTCCAAAACTCCATTGGAAGAGCATACAAATGGATCCAAACCGGGACAGCCGTGGGTTCAACTCAAGGATCGAAACCCACTCTCCAGGGTTGAACAAATAACCCTGTCGAACCATGGTTCATATTTTCTGATTCGAAAGCCCTATTTCTATCGGCCAGAGAAGAAAAACTAACAATAAAGTACCCATTGCTAATAAACCATAAAGAGTACTCACCATGAGGCTCCCAGTTTTGCCTGACCCAGGAATGCAAGAAATTGAGGGTAGGGTGAATACCCATGAATTTATAGATCAGATCATGATTGGCTCTGTATAAGACTGTTTCTTTGACCATCCTTCACTTGATAACAATCTTGGGCCTTGATTTGGACTGCGAAAGGCATCCATTGACTCATTGGGCTATTGATCTCTTTCCAGCATCCTTGAAGAGCATTTCTTTGTGCTTTGTCATTATTAGATGGAGATTTGTCTTTTAAAAAATTTGCATAAGAGCTATTTCTTCCTATGATAGGATCCGAAGGAGTCCCCATTGGACCCTCCTGGGGCAGCAAACTTACCTTTAGATCCACAGTAACCAAAAAAACACTTCGACAACCCACCTGATGCCCTAGATTTTCCTTAGCTCCAAAAACCCTAGTTCATCGCTTCCCCTGCTGGTCATTTCAAAAACTCTCACCATCCTAATAATAAATATTGAGCGCAATTAAAAATTAAATTAAATAAGAGCGTTAATCAAAATCCTTCCTTTAAATATCATAACAACTATGATTTTAAGGCCCCTAAAACCATAGTACGGATTCAAATGGTTGTTAATCGAGAAATGCACAAACAGCTCTAAAATTTTGTATTTAAGGATGCAAGGATTTAAATAAAATTTATAAAAAGAAACTTCCTCAGATATGCTTGTCACTATGTGGACCTATAATTATCATATCAATCTCTATAAATAGAGAAAATCCATACACATGCTTCGTCGAAGAATGAAAAGTAAAAGATATTGGACTATCAATAAAGCAAAAGTATTAGCCATAAATTTAGGAGTGAACATCACATGAAAAGCAATATAATGTTCTTGTCATATGATCCATCTAGTGCAATAGCTACATGGCTTTTGCATATTATCTTTTGAATTATTGGCTTGAGCCTAGTGATCAGCTTCCATGACAAAAGTTTTAGCCTCCAAAGTCAAAGTTTCTTTACTAGTTATGGCCTCTTCCTTGGATCCAGAGCCTAAGCCATGTTCAAGACCTTCTACTGAAGGCATTGGCGATGTGGGCATGTTCATGGGAACAACACCACTACTTGATGATTGTTGGGAAGTCTTGTTCTCAACACTTTCCTCCTTTTTTTCCTCACATACATAATATTTCCACAATCAAAACTTCAGTCAATATCATTAAGTGCTTACTAACAATCCAAACAATCTAAAATGATAGGACACAATACCCACGTTCCAGATACTTTAAATTCACATGTATAATCCCAAGATTAGTCTTTTCATACCAATTGAATACAAACTCTCATCAGTCAAACTTCTATTAAAATGAGTTGGGTTTTGCCTAGATGTACACTAAGCAAAGGCCAGCCCAAACTGCTTGGATTCTAATATCTAAAATTTAATTGTATAATACACATGTTATTGGAAAGATAAATTCAAAGCTATGATTACATAGGCATTTTGGAAAGCACTATTCTATTCAGGAACAAAACCCAAGATCACTAAACAAAAAAAATTAGCATCAAATAGTCATGAAGTAGAAAACTCTAAAAGCATGGCAATCTTGGCAGGGTGACACGGTCCTAAACAATGTAAAGAAACATCACCTTTTTGAATGGAAGGACATTCAAATATTTGTGTGGGACTTGTTTAGTTGGTGATGGAAAAAATATGAAATCTGACATAAATATATAGTTTGACATAGGTGATGCTTAGGTGCTTGACAAGTATCTAAGGCATATCAATGCATTAGGATCCAAATCTCTAAGTTTTTGGGTATCCACGGTGTTGATTGATCATGCTTTTAAATTATAAAAGAGAGGGCATTAAGCATGTGGGTCCTTGATTTCCCCCATATTCCACTTGCTTTACATAATCTCATCATTAATACAGATTGAGATTTCATTCTTTTTTGCCCTGCTTTTAGTTATCTCTCTCTTTCTCTGACTATACATCTATCAACCTTTTTACCCATCTTCTAGTCCTTCAATACAAATATTAATTAGAGCCCTATTTTTTTTTAATTTAGTGAAAAACCCTTTGCGGGGCTGCCTTGGTCTGAGAAACCACAACCAAGGGCTTCTACACCATCAAAATCACGTGGGAGTTACGCCCGGTATTGACCACACCAGCAATCAAATGGATTTTGGGTACCCAATGTGCATTTGGTAGGGTGGAAATTTGAACCAGGTACCTCCCTTGGAGGATTGCACTACCCTCTCCAACTCACCTACAACACGTGGGTAATTAGAGTCCTCTTTTTACCACTAGCTAGCTATTTCAGACTATACTTTTTGACTTGAATTGAAGAGAAAAGCCTGTTTAGGAAAGTTTTGCTTCAAGCAAAATGAAAACTTGATTATTTTGACATACTTGTTAGTGGTAGGACATGTATACATGTTCTATTTGTTGTGTAGGAAGGCACACAAATACCCAATAACTTTTTTGTTGGCTTCTTTTAGTTTCAAATTTCAACCAACAAATTTGTTGAACTTACCTTCAACTACTATGAAAAATAGGTTCAGACATGATCACAGAGTCACTACAAAAAAGGTACCCTACATGATTTCCATATATATATAAACTTGATAACACATCTATTATCAAATTTTCACCAAGTATTTTAAAATCAGAGTTGTTATACTCTTAGCAACATCTTATAAGAGAATGTTGGTTCAACTACCTACACTCTCATTATGCTAGGCCTCAAGGTTGCATTTAATTTACTTGAAGAAATAGAAAACTTAAGGTTAAATTTTGGAAGGTCTCAAGTGTTTTTTTGAATTATTTAAGAAAAATCAAAATGTGAACTGGGTAATTTAAAGTTTTAAAAACAACATTTATTTCTTCAGTGCTATTAAAATACTTTTATACCAAATATAATAGATCATTAATTGCTCTATTCAGCATAGGATGATTTTTAAGGTATAAGAGGGCGGTTTTAAACCACCATTTTAGTCCTAAGAGGTCATAATCGCCTTCTTAGGGTGACCCTAAGAGGGTAATTACCCTAATATTAAGGCGATTTTTTACCGTTGTAAAAAAACTCCTTATTTTAAACGTCGTTAAAGACCTATTTTGGTGTAGTGATAGATGAAATACAACCCTACATCAGATCAACAACTTATACACAAGCTTGGAAAACCTTAGATAAGATATTTTAAGGAAATAATAAAGCCACTATCTTGAACCTTCAAACTCAATTGCATTCTCTAAAATTTAATAGTGGTAAAAGTATATAATTTTTTTTTAAGAATAGTAACAACTATAAAAGGAAAATTATTAATCTTAGGAGAAAAGGTTGAAGACAAGTTTCTTGTTTGAAGTAATCCTAAGAGCACTTCCAAGAAGCTACAAACATCTAGTCACATATTTGACAAATTCTAAGTAAAGATACATCATTTTATGAATTAGTCAATATACCACATGAATACGAGATGGAAAATTTAGTGAAAGATGAAATGACTAACAATGCTTTAGTCTCAAAATATAATCCAAAAGGAAATGTTGCCTCATTCTCAAAGGGTAGATCAAGATGGAATAATAGATATTGTCAAGTATGTACAAAGAAAGGACATAATACCAATTATTGTAGATTTAATCCAAGAAATCAGTATCAAGGGAATCAAACAAATTTTGTAAGCCAATCAAATAGGCCATTCCAACCAAGACAATATCAAAAACAATATAATTCATATTAGCAACAATTTCAATGTCCATATACTTCTTAAAATCAGTACAAGCATCCTCAATTACAATATAGAGAAGGAAAACAAAAAGGACATTTAGTTCAAGAGATTTAGGAAATTCAAGAATTGGAAGAACCTATAAACGAACATGAAGTAAAATCTCTTTCAACATAAATAGTATTTTATGAAGATACTAATTATTTATTTGATTAGGATACATATATGGAATAAAATAAAGAAAGTAGAAAAGAAGAGCTAAAGTTCCTGAACCAGGATGAAGACCATAATGAAGACTAAAGTCTTCAATACCCAAATAATGTAATACAAGGGGGTGTTGGAATACATTACATTATTTGGTACATGCTAATGTACCACCATGGGTAAATGTTTAGATTAGGAGTGTACCTTAACTTAGAGTTTGAGTATTTACTCTATGCAATGTAATAAATGCACACATGTTAGAATGTGCAAAGTACTTGATGATGTAAATGTACATGTTGTCCATGTGCACATGAGTCCATAGAATAGGAAGGTGAAGAGTCATAAAAAGATGGAAGGTCAAGAGTCACCTCTCATTATATATATGCTTTTGTATGGACATATGAAGAGAGAGAGAGAGAGAGAGAGAGAGAGAGAGAGATTTGGTGTGCACTAGATAGAATAGTAGTAGTTGATATGATAGATCAACGTAGAGCATGTATGAAATATGAAGATTTTGAGATCTCCATTTTATAGAAATATACTATTTTTGTGAGCTTTCATTAATGACTTGTTTATGAGTAGTTGCAGAAGTTTCTCATGATATTTACATGCTTAGTATATTATCTTTTTTCATATATTTAATATTGCATGTTTATTTTATACCTTGTGGGAGTTATTTTATTAAATATATAACATCAAAAGGTAACAACTATGTTGTAGGGTGGTTTTTTGATTTAGTTCGTTTTGAGTTGCTCGGTTATCTGGTTTGGCTGAAGGAACTGCAATAATAGGCTGGTTTGTTGGGTGGAAAGTTGGGGTTAGATGAAGGAACCACAGTTGGGGGGGTTGGATGGAAGGTTGGATCAGCTAAAGGAACCATAGCAGTTGGTCACGTTGTTGGGTGGAAGGCTGGACCAGTTTGTGGTTGGGTGCTTGGAAATCAACTTTTGTTTTTCTCCCACTAGAGGGGATGTTGATATAGTGGTTTGTGCTTTGTTTTCAAGGCTCCCATTGAACGAGATGTTTTTTTTTGTTGTTGCAACATTCTTGGTGGTTGTGACAACACTATTTGAGCCTTTTCTTCAATTTGGTTGTTCTCTTTCTCCCATTGGGTAGGGAGATTTCTCTAAAGAACCATGTTTTGGATTTGTCTCTAGTCTGGGTTAGGCATGATTTTTATCTTTCAATTCGATGCCCAACAAATTCTTAATCCAATTGCCCTGTTATATAGGACCTCGGTGCTTCTTTGAATGGAAAGGTAAATTAAAAAATTTTAGTGCTCTCGGTGTTCCTTGAAGTTCTGGGTCTCTTCTAAAAAAACTTGCAATCCATTTTTAGGACCAGATCCATGGCTACTGTTTCTAGGTACCTTCTGGTGGAGGGTTCCAGATCTCTGTATCCTATATGGGGTAGGAAGGATTTTTTTTTGTTGGTCGATGTCTTCATTTTCAAAATTCCTTCTATTTATTGATCCTCTGTGAGGTTTCCTCGATTCTAGTCTTGTAGGTTGGTTTTGCTATGCTGGAAGGTAGGATCTCCTGATTCAAATTTCTCGTTAGGCGAGAAATCCTTTAATATGAATGTGTTTCAAATTGAGCACTTTGGTTTGAGCAATATTTTCAAATTTTAAATTTTAAACTGAATTTTAGTGCTCTTGGACCAATTTTTGTTGGATCTACTTATGTGTTGGATTTTTGGACTGACAATTTAGGTTGTTGTTCATGGATTTGGGGTTTTTGCTTGTTATGAAAAGTTGTGGTTTTATTAGGTGGGAAGGTATAATTTGTAATTTATTTTCGAGCCCCCCTAGGATTCCATAGGCTAGTTCTTTTTGGGCGCTCAGTTCCAAATTTGTTTTAAAAAATCAGATGGGATTATAGAATCCACAAGTTTTGATTTACAAAATTCTTCTATCGGATGCTCAATCGGTTTCGCACTTCTTTAGTGCTCATTGAATATCTTAATGTGTAAAATGTTTGGGGACCCTTTCAAAACCCCTTATTTTACCAAATCAAAAAACTAAAATATTATTTTTATTCAACCCCACATCCATTTTTGTTGCTAGCATTGATGATAATTTGTGAGCCCTCTCAATTGAAATATATTTCCATATTTTTTCAATTGTATTTTCAATCCTTGTAATAAGTGCCTTAGCCTCTTTGAATTTTTATACGATTTTGAGTGAGGAGAATTTTACCTTCATTATTTTGAAGAACACCGCCTCCACCAACCTTTTATAGATTTCCTTTGGAGGAACTATCAAAATTAATTTTGATAAACCCAATTTTGGAACATTATTTTTTTACCACCGATTGAAGCAAATCCTTTGTTTTAATGCCATTTTCATAGATGAACCTTCCACATATATTCAAACCTTATAACCAAGTGGCTAGCACATTTTTTTTTTCACTTGAGGCTTCCCATAACAAGCATCATATCTATAAGTATTATACAGGATAGACAATAATAGGGTTCCAAATTTGGCCATGATATCAAGTTCCATGTTGGCAATCCTTAGGTAGGGATCTTTTCCCGAATTATTTCATTGTATCAAGAAAATCTGTATATATTTGAAGTAACATTTTTGCCCAACATTTTTCTTGTTTTTTAATAATACCCAACTAGGTTTTGCTCTAAGGCCAAACTAATAAGTCTTCGATTTCGCAAGCCTATCTCTCCAATATTCTTTCCTTTACAAACCATATTCCATTTATAGAGAGGAAACCTAAAATTTTCCACACATCCTTTTCAAAAAAATCTCTTTGAATTTTATCTAATTCAAATGCTATACCTATTGACAATCTTGAAAGGCTACAACTCATTTAAGTTTATGTAGCCTTTAGATGCCAAATAAGATTTAAATCTATCCAAAATTAGGAAAGCATAAAAGGAAAGTCTTATTTGAAAGCCACAATTGGAAATTATGATACTCTAGCTGGAAGTATAGTTGTTGAAGTTAGAGATAAGAGGAAAATCAAATATATGACAAGTTTGATTTAGGGAGCAAATGTCAAATAAAGCCTATCTACAAAATTAGATGACAAAAACCACTATAGTTCACTTGAATCAACCCTTAGAATAAATAAACAAAGAAGGACACAAGGGTTGAGAAAATACAATGTGCAAGTTCAAGTTTAGTAGGAACTAAAGATGCAAATGAAGATGTGGAGATAAAAATTAAAACAAAGGAAGGGGAAGAGGTCAAGTTTATTCAGGTAAATCATCTTCATTATCCTCAAGTACCTATCCTTATAAAAGTAGTGTAGAGGTCATCCCTTTAACTTTAGGATTTCAAAAGCAACATAATAAAGAAACGAGGATGAAGGATATCCATCACATTTAAGGTTTTAGGGTAGTATAAGAAAGTAATTGCTATGGAGGAAGCACCCATATTGTTTAGATGTTTTAGGGTAACATAAAGAAGAAAGTATTTTTGAGGTTAATTCTTATACTTTAGATCCTTTAGAGCAAGACAAACTTATAACCAATAAATCTCACAATGAACAATATGAAAAAATTGATGAAAATGAAAGTGTCGATGGAAATGAATAAAGGAGGGGAATATTCAAGAAGTAAAAAAAGAGGAAGTAAACTCAAAGGAATATAGATATGGAAAAACAAAAAATGAATATTCCAAGTCTTAACAAGAAGTGGGGCTAAGGGTACCAAGACCTCTCATAAACTCATTGAAAAAAATAAGAAGTGGGGCTAAGCCTAAAGATAAAAACAAAAAGTGATGATGAAAATGATATCTTGAAATATTAGGGGCATGAATAAGACCCTTAAAAGTATTAAGGAGTTGATAGATTGTTATAGCCAACATGCTTATAGATATAGAAACCGAGTAGTAGAAATTTTAGCTATTAACGTATCAATTTTAATGTTATCAAAATTCGAAATTTAAAAGACAGCTAACTGACTGATTGAGGTTTTATTTCTTAATTAAAAATTTGAAAAAATGTAAAAAATTTAAGGAAGATAACAAATATATTTGATCAATCAAATGACATATAGCATTAGCTTAAGTGGTTAGATTCCTCAACTTTCAAGGAAGAAACCTTGGTTCAAATTTTTCCAAGCAACACATGTATAATTGCCAAGCATGCATGCAGTTACAATATAATACAATCGAGGCTCGTTTTAATCCCATAGATTAAAAAAAATTGATAAAAAGTTAAAGATTTTTTTTAATAAATAAAAAATTAAATATAATTTAATTAACATGATAACAATATAACCAAAACAATAATTTGAATTTGAATTTGTATTAATGTCCATTAGTGACCAAAAGAGGTCAATAGGACTGTAAATTAAAACATATACAAAGCAAGGGGAGTGCCTAATGCAGCTCTAGAGAAAATAAAGTAAAAAATAATAATAAATAGGATGACATATGATATACAAGATCTGTGGATAAAGGATTACTCCCAACATTCAAGGGTGAAGAGAAGTGAGTGATGTAATAGTTGGATGTCGTCGTAGATGCTTTTTGTTGGAGTCGACGATGAGTTGATCTTGTTGTATCTCTGTGATCACCCTGGTGCTTCCTGGTCGTGGCCTGTGGAGGCTAGAAGAATGAAGTGATAAGTCGAGATCCTGTTATCTTCTACAAATTATTTCTAGAGATTTAATAATTCTTGGATGAAAAGGGCAATGCATCTGTGATATTCATAATTAATCCAATATTTTAGTGTATGGGTGTCTTTGAATAAGCAATAATATCTACCTCATATATCGTAGTAGACAGGATAAGTGAAAATAAAATGCTCCTCGAATTCCACATAAAGACTGCACAATCTGCAAATATGCTGATCTCTGAGGATTTGATGATCTATCTCAATACGTAGTTGGTGGGAGCAAACTCGTAGCTTAGCTAGAGGAAACTTGAGGTTGTGTGACATCTGTATCAAGTTATATTTTGGAGTAGTGATCAATCCATTCTCTATTTGGAGATAAAAGTGAGAGTAATGGAGCAGTATTGTTGAAAGAGGTTCCTTTGGATCAATCCAAGTAGATTTTATATATGCTGAGTAAATATCATCTTGAATATTCTTATTGGAGTATGGTGCATTGATTGATGCTTTAGTATGAGGAGGTCTAATGATGTCTAAACCAAGAGATTGAAGTAGAGTAGTAGTCTGAGCATACCAGCAATTCTTGACCTCTTGATTTGCCGACTGTATTGAGGATTATAGTGCTAAATATGGATATCTTCTCCTATTCGGCATACAATGAAATCTACGCAGTAAAGAGACAACAAGAAATATTGTTGTTGTAAGCAATGGACGAGCACCAAACTTAGCTAGAATGATGGGATGTGGAACAATTCTTTTGGAACGAATGAAATTGAACAACATTGAGACAAGGACCCTTTCAATACGAGACCAACCCAACTGTCTGAGGCTAGGGCCCCAAACTTCACATCTATAGAGCAGTGTAGAGGTAACAAGAGTGTGAAAGAGTCTGATCTTCATAGTGATGTCATGAAACTAGAGTTAAAAGCATTGTTTATCTAGAGATGCTAGGGCAACATAACCTTTGTTTAACCTTGCTTGAGATGTAGGGATAAAGTTGAAGGTAGGTCCTATGAAAAGAACTCCCAAGTATGTGTACGATGTGACAATATCAACAACCTTCCCTTTATATGTGATGTGAACAAAAGAGAGATTTTTCTTGGGTAGGTTGAATGTCATGATTTTTATTTTTTGGAGATTAACTTCTAATCCATGCAAGTCAGAGTATGTGCCACGTATGTCCATCTGCTATTTAAGTCCTCTTGATGTATGTGACATTAGGATAATGTCATCAAAAAATAGCAAAATGGCAATAACACTAGTAAGAAACCTGTACTCTTAGCCAGAGAGTCCATAATAAGCACCTCTAATTCATCAATATACAATCCAAAGAGGGTAGGTGAAAGTGGGCAACCCTGTTTAACACCAATAGTACTATGAACATATTTTGTTTTGAGAGATCCAATTTTAACCTGTCCAGTGACTTTTTCATATAAGGTCATAACCAACAAAGAAACTGTTGGTCATCAAATCCACACAGGAAAGGACTTTCGGTGGGTTTGTGCGCCCTGGACCTGCGACCAACATTGAAAGGCTGAGAGGAAGAGATGCCCCTCATGCCAATCTCCAGAGAAAGGCTGACTCCTATACTAATCTACTTTTGGGGTTTGAGACAAGAGTGCAAGAAAGAAATAAACAGAGTAAGGGTTAGGAAAAAAAATAAAAAAGGGTAAGGGTTAGAGAAAGAAATAAAAAGAGTAAGGGTTAGAAGATGATGATTTAAAGTGGGAGAGAACAGGAAGCACGATTACTCGCTAACAACTCGAATAGTAGCAAGAAATACCAAGAATAACATGAAGGAAACGAAATGCGAAACTTCCTATGTATCCTCTGGACGGGTTCGTAGGGTTCTTTCTCTCTCGCTGGAATTCAGGGTTTAGAGTAACAACGATTAAGATAAGGGAATAACAAAAACCTCAATCCACTAGGCAGCATAAAGGAAAGCGACAAGGCGTTTTTCCTCTCCTATGTATCCTTCAGGGCAAATTTTAGGGGTTCAGTTCCCGATCGCACACCGGATTCAGAATTCAGAGTCTCGGTATACAAATGAGAAAAGACAAAAGAATTAAGCATAGAAGGCAACATAAAAAAGAGAAATAGAGCACAAAAGATCTTTAGTATTAAATGAAGGACATCAAGTTACAACAACTTTCTAGCAGAAAGTTCCCCCCCTTTACATTGCAAAGCCTAGGTTTTTATAGAGGACCCGACCCTCTGAATCATTATTACAAAAATGGCAGAGTACACCCTCGGGTCCTGAGAAATTGGCTCCTCGTTGCTACTGCGGATGATCTCTCAAATCGGCTACCAAAACTGGTAATGGTGACCGAGTAAGCCAAGGAAAGATGCATTAAATGAGCCACCTGGGTGTCCTTGGATTACAGGTGCGGTGCTCGAGTGGCAGCCATGCTTGTCGAGCTGATACTTCGCATCTAATTGCCAAAAATGAGCAGCGAGCTTATCGGGCAAGAAAATATGCATTTATGAGGCTCTCTGACTGCCTCAAGAAAATGCCCAACTTGGGAAGCGTTCCTGGGAAGCGCCTCATCGATTTCTGCTTCGCAAAACTACTTCGAGAGCATGGAGTGCCGAAGTCGATCTTCTTCTATCCTTCGCTGCTTCGCTGGCAAAACTGCTTCGCTAATGGGTCGAGAAAAACGCTTCGGGTCGATCTTCTTTTGAAACGACGGTTCGGGGGAGTTTCGACCGAAACACTTTCTCGACCTCTATCGCTTCGGGTGAAAACTAGCTGAAGTGGATTTTAGAAATACTTCAGGCCCAAAGAAATTTCTTTGCCTTAGCTGATTCGGGCTATCTTTTCTTCTTCGACGAAGTTGCTTGGATGTCGCTTCGCAAAATTCTTCACCCGAAGTAGCCGCTAGGAAGTCTTGGGGTGCGAAGCGTTTCCTTCATACCTTTTCAGCAAGGTTCTCGCCCGAAGTGATGATTTGAAGCGCTTCGGGCCTGAAGCTCTTTTTTTTTTCATTTTGTCCACCAGGGGGCGATAGGAAAAACCAAAATTGCTATAACTTATAAACAAAAGAAAACTTTCAACAAAACAAATATCATACAAAGTTTTAATTTTTCGCCCCTTGGTGGAATGTGACAATATTGTCAACATTCTTGGCGGCTCACGGGGCAACGAGCTTGTCTCGGTGGTAGAACCCTCAACTTTTATCCATTGGGCCATAGTTACCTCTAGACCCTTCTCCTTGTTCCTTTTTTGGGGGCGCTTCCACAACTTGTCCTTCCTCTTCCTCTTCTCTCTCCCCTTCTTTTGCTACTGCTTCTTCTCCTCCTATCGCCATTGCTTCTGCTACGTCTTCAGCCATTGGCAATGAGGCCAGGTGAACGCGGATGTCTCTTAAGGTTCAGCGAACCTGAGACCAGACGCCTTTCATGAACAGCTCCTGATCTTCCAAGGATTTGACCAGAGCGCGGAACCTATCGATCTACCCGATTTCTACATGCTGGGACCTGGTATACAGATCATTTAAGGAGGCGGTGATTCTATAGTATTTCAATATGTAATCAGCAACCTGCTTCTCTGTTATTGGTTCGGCCCACTCGTCAATCTCTGAGACGTTGCCTTCAAACTGCTACCACTTCGGCATGATTTCTTCCTTGGCTAAGGGCTTCCCATCATTATCCGTGAAGCTTGGGAAGCCTAAGGAGAAGAGGTCCTTGAAGTAGCCCATTGATGTGCGTCTCTCACTTTCGAATGCATCCAGTAGGACTTTTGCCTTTTGAGCTTTCTTGGCTAGGGATAAAAAGGCACGGATTGTGGCCTGGGCTGTTGACCAATCCCTTGCTGTCCGACTCATCACTGTGAGCTTCAGATCTTGATACCTTGCAAGTTGGACCTTAAGGGCCAGCTTGAGTTGAGCTCTGACATTCTGAATGACCTCTTCAACAATTGGTCCTCCTTCGACGACGACAACCCTGGCTTCTATGGTGTAAGCTAAAACTGAACGGACACTGACAGCCCGAGACCTAAATTTTTTGAGTAGATGTGAGCGAATCTCCTTAATTTTGCTCCTGTCGAATAGCCCTAGGCCTTCCTTCTTGTGTAGATGTATCTGAGCTTGCAAGATCTTACTTTCAAGCTCCTTGGCCCTCAAATCATTTTCGACTTGCCTTTGTGCTTGATTCTTAGCTGTGCACTCCAGCTATGCTATCTGCAGCTTTAGGGCGTGTGCTTCTTTCTGCATCAGCTTGCACTGCTCCTCAGCCTCTGCCAATTTGGAGCGAGCCCTTGATAGATCCTCCTCCAGCTTGATGTTAGCACTCTCGGCTTCGAACCTATGCTGGTTGGTAATGTTGGCATGCGCCTTGAAGGTCTCGATCCCGATGTGCATAAAGGCGGATTCCTTGTCCACATTCAGATGTTCCAAGTCCTTTTCTTTATCCTGATATTCATAGTCTGTTGGAGTCATTTCATCCGGGGGCTTCTGGACTTTGGGTATCTTCTTTACTTTATGCAACTTTCTCGCCTCAAAATCAAAGACGGCACATTTCTCAACTTGAGCGAGCGAGTGCCCTTTCTTCTTTCTTGCCTCTTTTAGCATTCTCTTTATGTTCTATCAGGCCTGGAGGAGTTTTTTGGCCAAGGGGGATTCCCGTATTAAGGACAACTCGGAGTCGAATGTGGTTGGGTCTACAGCCGAGGGATTGAACAAATATAAGGAGTTGAATGGGATAGCCTCACCCGAAGGTTCGGCAACAGGGGTGACAAGGGCTTCGACGAGTGGGAGCACGTTGTGCACAACGAAGGAATGAGCCTCGGGGTTCGACACTGGACTACTAGCTTCACCCTGGTTGATGACTGGAGGATTTGCGGTGTGGCTGGGCGAACTAACTTCGACAGGTTTGTCCTAGTCAAAAGACTCGAGGGGAGTAGTTAGGGACACGACATAAGAAGGTGACTGTCCTTGTGGAGGTAGGGTGGACAGGTGAGAGCTTTCGGCTAGGGCTGGGGTGGACTTACGAGCAACCAAAGCATAAGGCGAAGAAAACATACCTGCATGCCCTCCTAGCAGAGCGGCCATGGTGATCTCTTGGGTGATTGACTCTTGTTCCTTCTGGGCCTCGATACTTTCAGTTTCCATGACCTCCACGAGTTCCTCCGCGTTAACGACATCTATGTTTGGGATTGTCTCGGCACTTGGTGGAGTTCCTCCGTCATTTGCTTCAGCCGAGCCCGATACTAATTTTTTGGCAAGGGCGTTCGGAGTGCCTGTACGTGGTCGCTTTGGGAAGTTTGGGGGTGCCTGTGTAGGTTCTCGCTCCTTTATTTTCTTCCTCTAGAGGGGTTGCTCTGATTCCTCTATTGTTGTCTCGAGATCCTCGGATGGACTCTATAGTAAAGCTTTTGGCGTGGCCTTGGCTGCTTTTTCCTTGGGGACATTATCAGTCCTTCCGAGGCTTTCGCCCGAACTTGGGGTGGCTGGTGGAACGAAGTCGACGAAGGACAAGGGTTCCCAAGACCTAATATTAGTCTGATACACAATTGTGAATTCTCTGTCTATTGTTAGAAGCCCGTAAGAATTCATCTTTTGATGATGAACTCTCATAATCCACCATTCTCTTAACTGCTCCTCGTCCCAGTCTTTCAACTCCTCTTTTAAATCATCCTTCGCTTTTCTCCAAAAAATGGAGTCGGGAGTTGGGAATGGGTACTGGTCTGGGTCGAATTCGACCTCCATAAGATAAAAGTCATGCCAAGGAGGCAACGTCCTCATCTCCTCTAAGTGCCACTTCAGGTCCGTACCATTGGGGTTATTCCTCTGCTACAGAATTTTGGGGCGAGGACAGACATGGAAGTTTTTTATTTTCAAATGATCTCTCATCACCCCCAACGAGTCATAGAGCCACCTCTGTGGTTTTTGAAGTAGACCAAAATCGGTGAGCTTCTCCTCCAAGTATATGTTCTGCTTCAGGGCAAAAACTTTGATCACTCCCATCTTGAAGGGGAAATCGTAGGTGTGCGCCCACTTTCGCCTGTGGCCGTAGGCTTCGTCGGTCGCGTCGCTTTGTCGAGCAACTTCTAGGGCAAATTGATACTTCGAGGGGAAAAAGGGCAACAAGAGGGTTTCCAGTGAAGCCGAAAAGGCAGATCACAAGCCCTTATGTCAAGTGAAACACATCCCCTCTTCTCTGCAGTACCACTTTATCTCTAAGGCAGAGAGGCACCCGAGGGCTGGACTTTGTCAGAACATGCATCGCAGGTCCCAAAAATTGCTAGTTGAAAGGGTAATAAGACTCCGACCTCAGCAAAAGACGGGTGCACTGATATACAGGCAAAGGGATCCCATCCTTGTCGACTAGTGAAATATCACAATGGTGAAGGGTTTTATGTACATGAAAGAAGAAGAGCCAAACCAAGAAGGAACAAGGCTGGAAGTGCGGCTCCTTGCTAGCATCCTTCATGGATGACAACCTGTATCGCTCCAAATTTTTTGCATCCTTACCTTCAGGCTATAGGATCTGTGCCCGAAAGGAGGATGGGAAAAGGATGTCGCGATACCTCAAACTGAGAGGACTTGGCAAAGGTCCCGCCTCTCAAGGGAGGTGTATTTTGATGATTTTTCGATGGATGGTGGGTTCACCAGGAAACATTTAATGGCGGTTTCCACGCCTAGGTTTGGAATGTGTTTTTATGTGTTCGTTTTTAGCCTTAAGCATTCATATCCTAGGTTTGGCCAAATGAGTCTAAATTAATCTATATGAAAATGCAGATTTAATGAATACAGAGAACAAATTTAAGACAGAAAAATAGAGAAATTAAGGAAGAATAAGAAGAATACCTGATCCGGATGTCTGATGGAGATTCTGATGTTTGAAGCAGTCAGGATCGTCTGGAATTCGACATAATCGTCTGAGATCCGACAAAGATCGTTCGAGATCCGACGAATTCGTCGAGAGACACTGCAAACGAGAAGAAAGAGATACAAAATACAGAGAATGCTGCTATGCTAACAGAGGGAAACAACACAAAATGACAATATGAATACTAAACAATAATTATGAACAGAAATTCAAACAAATTATGATGTTCTAATGATAAATTATGATCTTATCATGCAAGTTAAGCTATATGGGTGAACTCCAAATGCAAAATAGTAAGAAATAAGGATAAAACTAACTAAAATGCAGAATAAAACAACAAAAGGAATAAGAGAAAGCGCAAACTCTGGGCACTGATTGCCCCCAATGCAGATTGCAGTCAAAATCGTCTAGAAGTAATGAAATCATCTCGAATTACGACAGGATCGTCCGAGATTTGAACGAGATCATCTGCGACGATCTGAGCTTGCTCCGGTTGAAGATCAATGAGGTCCCTACAAGAAAACTTCAAAATAACAGAGGCAAAATAATGTTCTAGGTATTCTAATGCATGCAAAATCAATTTACGAGGAAATTCAGCCAGGGGTTGGGAGGGGAAGATCCTAAGGATTAAATAAGCTTAGGGGAGTAGTTAGGAGGTTGGAGATCATCCCTATTTGGGAGATCTCCAACGGGGGAGGGTCTCTAACGGCACAGACACGCTTCTGCCCGGATTAGAGGCCCGTTGGAACATAAGCTAATTGTGCAAAATTAGTTTTGCGACAAGATCGTCTGGACGTCCTAGTCCAGACGAAATCATCAGATCTGGGGCGATATCGTCTGATCGGCGACGATATCGTCAAACGGTCAAAACAACCTCTAAAAATGACGCGAAAAAGGGGAAACGGATTACCCGACGGTTAACGGGCGGTTTGGGAGGTTAAAATTTGAATTTAAATTATTTACTAAGGTGAATGTAATTATTACAATTTCACTGCGCCAATTTTAGGGTGCTACATTTTGCCCCCTCTTTAGCGAATTTTCTGAAGAAAATGCGTTAAAGATGAGTTCTTCTCGATCTACGAGAAAGCAAAAAATTATTCCCATTTTTAGGCGACGATTCTTGGTCGAATCGTACGACAGCTTACTATGGTGCCCCCTCCGTGTTTTTACCCAAATCGAACGTTTGAGGTAAAAACGCGGAAAAGCAAAATTATTTTTGAATAAAATTTAAAAAAATAGGGAAAAACCCTAATTCATTTTTATTGTTCATTTTCTGGTTTTGGTATGATGTACATAATTTTGATATATATTTAGATGAGATATTTTTTGATCATATGACTTGTGTTATGTGTATGTTTATGATGCTTTTATGTTTGATTGATTAATTTGATAAGATTGAGGATTCATGAAATTATGTCGTTTTGAAAATTTATAATTTTGATGTCATGCTGTAATATTTTAAATGAAATAATCTGATGTAACAAATTGGTTGTTTGTGATGTGATGTGGTAAAAAAATAAAAAGAGACTTCTAACAATAATTTCAAAGGACATTGTCGCTATTATAGACCATTTCATGGAGTCGCTGCTCACTCGGTCGTCAAGCTAATCCCAAGTATAGAAATATTGTTAAAAGTAAAAGAGTGCTTAAGAGACTGTCTTAAGACTTTGGTGCAATGGTGCAAATGATGATGATGATGGTTTGTTTTCAGATTTTCATAAAAAATAGTATGCATGAAATAATGTTAAAATGATTTTTGCTAGGCATAAATTCCTAAGTGTGATAAAATTTTTGGATAATTCTTTAGGAATTATACCATCATTGCAAAATTGAAGGTTGACATAATGACATGAAATAATGAAAATGTGTTTGCTTTTTAAAAGCATAATTTGTGTAACATAATGATTTAAGTCATATGGTTTTCATGATTTTTAAATAAATGGGGAATAAAAATTGTTACAATGGTTTGCGCTAGGCATAGAATATGTAGGTATAGACTTATACCATCATCACGAAAATCAAAAAGAGATAGTTTTATTGCATGGTTGATTTTTAATAAACAGAAAATATGAAGATGAGGACTTGCGCTAGGCATAAAATTCCAATTTTGGTTTTGGAACTATACCATCGTCGCGAAAGTCAACCAGATATATATGTTTTGATTGTATATTTTGAAAGAAAATTTTGATTTTTCTATTATATAGTTGTCTTTATGGTAAACAACTCGTACTTGATTTATTCCAAACAAGTTGCAAAAATAATATTTCAAAGTATTTTGAAGACAAAAGTTAGATTTATAAGGAATCCCATGTGCATATGTGAATTCATTTTCGATCTTGATTTATCATAATGATACACAAAATCTCTCAAATACAAATGTGTGTGCAATTGCTTTGTGCATTTACCAGTTTTGAGCAAGATAATATGATACAAGTGATTTGAAGAAACCAAATAAGTGTTCATTAACCATGATGTAGATGCATATAACCATACTAGACTACTATGTAGGTCGGATTATCAAGAGCTAGCTAATCCATAAGCAGACATAGGTCTGTACAAAAGAAGGTCGCTAATGTGACGGACATATCACCACGCTAGGAGTTACCCAAGGCCAAGCGGGTTGGGCACAAACCACCTGTTATGGGGCTTACCTCACAATTTTCGAATAATTGAGAATTCCAGGGATTCAAGCTCATCAACCCTTCTTTTCTTTTCAAAGGGTAGGGAAAGGGATTTTATTGCTTTCTTGCTTTCTGCTTTTTTTTTTCTTTTCTTTTGAACTTTGCTTCTTTTTCTTTTTGTATTTTTTGCTTGATTTTTGAGATAGTGCTTGAAATATTGTTGTAATGATATAAAATAACATTTTTCTTTCTCTTTTTTCTTGAACTTTTATTTTCTTTTTTTTTGCTAGGGATACTTGCTCGGATTAGTCTGTAGAGCAAGGGATTTTTATTCGGGTAGGGGTGAGCTTGTCCTTTTGCCAATTCTCAAAGATTCTAGACCATGTGCATGATAGGATAGCAGGGGAAACTTTTCGCTCAAGAAATCACATCTACTATGTAGCAAAACATGGAAATTACAAATATAATCATTTTATTGTGAAAAGATGTGCTTGGTTTAAGTAAATAACAAGATCAATTCTCTATGCTCAAACTTTATTTAATTGAATTTTGTGGACTTTGATATAAGAGAGATTAGTAATCATGCCAGATAAAATCAAGATATTTATTTTTGTGAGTGTGCAAGTGAGGGATTCCAAATAAATGCTAATTTATCAAAAATAATTTGAAACATATAACTGCAACATTTGTAAGAAAATATATATAAATACTTTTTGAGAAGTTTTGAGAATATTGACTCTCTCTTTCTTCTTTATATTGTTTTGGTTTCGAAAGAGTCAAGCATATTGCTGTTTTTATATTTTTATCATTATTTTTTATTTTTATTTTTGTTTTTGAACAAAAAATTAACAAGTGCCATAAATAAATGCAACAAATAGTTTTGAAGATTTTGATGATTATGAATGTTTTTGATGTTTTTGAATTTATAAATTGAAAGAAATACAAGATAGTGATTTTAAACAAATATATACAAGGATGAAATGACCAAATTTATGCATAGTAACGTTTAAGATGCAAAATATTCATGGGTTCTTTAAGTTCTTTACCATCTAAGGTAGATAATTTGTATGCTCCTGATTCAAATTTAGCAATAATAATGTATGGTCCAAGCCAGTTGGGCTCAAATTTACCTTTAAGGTCCTTAGTTGCATTAGTATTTTTTTTGAAGATTTTGAGGATTTTGATTTTTTTGTATTTTGATTTTAATTTATGAATTGAAATTGGTGGTATATACAAGATGATCTATATACACTATACAAGGTTATTTGAGTATAGCATGTCTAAGGTTGCTTCAAAATCAAAGGAGGTTTTGAAGGATAATTTGGTTGAGGTGAAGGTAAGAACAAAAGGTGATGAATAAAAGGTAGTGATAACAAAAGCTTTGTTATAATGTAGAATAATGTAGCAAAATATTTGACTTTTATATGTGGAAAATTGATCATGTTACAAAATAAAATGTAAGAAGGATAAGAAAGTTCTTCATTCTTATTACTATATTCCAAGTCTTGATAAGATGGAGAAAGTATATGTGAAAGATATGCATGAGTGTTATTTGGTAAACAAGGATGATCATATATGGATGAAGAAAAGTGATGGATAGAAGATAATTGTGACAATAGAGAATGTATAGAACTTGATGTTTCAACCATTAAATATTCTTCAAATGGTGTTGGGTCACCATGTATGGTAACAATTTTATTTGCAATTTCAAACTTCAAACATTGGTGAAGAGTGGAAGGGACAACCCTCATCGTATGAATCCAAGGACTTCGAGAAGTAGGTTGTAAGGTGAAGGGCAATATGCTACATAAAACAAAGTATCCAGGATCTTGGATCCAATATTAAGGGGAAAAATTATAGTACCTTGAGCTTCTTGAATTTCATTGTTAAAAGATTTTATAATAACATTTGATTCATTAAGATCTTCTTCCTTTATTTTGAGTTTTTGGAATAATTGATAAGTGCATAAATTAAGAGAGGAGCCATTATCTACCATGATAGTTTTAACAAGTGTTTCTTTACTAGATCCTGTAATGTAAAGATAGTAGTCTTCTTGTGGAGTAGAGGAAGGAATCTCCTCATCATAGAATGAAATATGGTTAACCTCAAGAGGGTTTACACCATTAATTATGTTCTTAGAGAAAATATGATGAGGAACAAATTGTTGGCTAGGTATTTTGAACAAAGTTTCCTTATGAGAACTTTGTAATACTTCTAAAAGGGATATCTTTGCTTGAGGATTAATCACTTGTTGTTGGCTATCAAAGTGGATTTCAGATTGAGATTTTGATTTTAAAGATGAGCTTTCTATGCTTACATTCCATTTTGTATCATTCTCTAGAGCCAAAGATAGTTTTGAAGGTTGGTCAAATGAGGAATCCATATCTTGAATATCGGATTGAGTTGATTGAACTTGAGGTTGCTCATTTGTAGTTTTTGTTACAATATTAATAATATCATCATGATGGGACACATTAACATGCAATATTTGATTGGTTTCTTGTTGTTGATAATTGAATAGGGGTTCTTGGGAGATCCCCATGTCTTGATTGATTATTGGTATTTGTTGTGTAGGAGTTTGATTGTTTACTGGAGATTTATAATCGGTTGTAGATTGTAATTCCTTTATATTAAAAAGACCCTCATCAATCAAATCTTGAATTGCACATCTTAAATCTTTACAATTTTGTGTCATATGTCCATCTACTCTATGATATTCACAATGTAGCTCAGGTTTAAACCAATCTGTTGTGGTATCAGGTTGTCTTATGGAAGGGAGTTCAATCCTATTTGTATCAAGTAAATACTTGAGAATTATATCCATTGGTTGATTGAGCTTAGTAAATTTACGTGATGAAGGTTTTTGAGAGGTTTTTGATAAATGCCTTAGGACTTTCGTCATAAAAGGACCTAATGGTTTCTCACCTCTACTTTCTTTATTATGGGTAGAATGATGATAGGAAGATTGCGAAGCATGAGGTGAGTGCATGGTAGAATTGGAAGAATAAGTATTTTCTTGTTGAAATGGATGTGTTGTATTAAGAGAAGAATATTGAAAAGGTGGCGGAGGATTGTATGTGGAATGATAGACATAATATGGATATATGGGAGAATAGATAATATCGTTATGAAGAGGATTGGCAAAGGGATTGTCCTGTTGGGGTAAGGATGAAAAATGAGAAAAGTGTGATGGAGGTGATGTTGAATAGGGATGAGGTTGGTCATAATCAACAAATGTATTTGGCTGAATTCTTCCAACATTACTGATGGGCTCATATTGATTTGAGTAAAAACTCATGGTTTCTTTAGTACTTCTAAAAGTAATATTTAGTATCTACTATTTAGAATTGAATCTAAAACATACAAACTTGAAATGATGATTTTGTTTTTGTTTTTTCTTGTATACAAATATATATATATATATATATATATATATTTTTATATTTTTTTTTTCAAAAGGTTTAAAATTTATTCACGTCGGGTTCACCAAAATGTATCGCTCCAAATTTTTTGCATCCTTACCTTCAGGCTATAGGATCCGTGCCCGGAAGGAGGATGGGAAAAGGATGTCGCGGTACCTCGGATTGAGAGGACTTTGCGAAGGTCCCGCCTCTCAAGGGAGGTGTATTTTGATGATTTTTTGACGGATGGTGGGTTCACCAGGAAACATTTAATGGCAGTTTCCACGCCTAGGTTTGGAATGTGTTTTTATGTGTTCATTTTTAGCTTTAAGCATTCATATCCTAGGTTTGGCCAAATGAATCTAAATTAATCTATATGAAAATGCAGATTTAATGAATACAGAGAACAAATTTAAGACAAAAAAACAGAGAAATTAAGGAAGAATAAGAAGAATACCTGATCCGGATGTCTGATGGAGATTCTGATGTTTGAAGCAGTCAGGATCGTCTGGAATTTGACAAGATCGTCCGAGATCGAACAAGATCATCTAGGATCTGACGAATTCGTCAGAGACCTGCAAACAGAAGAACAGATGCAAAATACAGAGAATACTACTATGCTAACAGGGGGAAACAACACAAAATGACAATATGAATACTAAACAATAATTATGAATAGAAATTCAAACAAATTATGATGTTCTAATGATAAATTATGATCTTATCATGCAAGTTAAGCTATATGGGTGAACTCCAAATGCAAAATAGTAAGAAATAAGGATAAACTAACTAAAATGCAGAATAAAACAACGAAAGGAATAAAAGAAAGTGCAAACTCTGGGCACTGATTGCCCCCAATGCAGATTACAGTCGAAATCATCTGGAAGTAATGAAATCGTCTCGAATTACGATAGGATCGTCCGAGATTTGAACGAGATCGTCTACGATGATCTGAGCTTGCTCCGACTGAAGATCAATGAGGTCCCTGCAAGAAAACTTCAAAATAACAGAGGCAAAATAATGTTCTAGGTATTCTAATGCATGCAAAATCAATTTACGAGGAAATTCAGCCAGGGGTTGGGAGGGGAAGATCCTAAGGATTAAATAAGCTTAGGGGAGTAGTTAGGAGGTTGGAGATCATCCCTATTTGGGAGATCTCCAACGGGGGAGGGTCTCTAACGGTGCAGACACGCTTCTGCCCGGATTAGAGGCCCGTTGGAACAGAAGCTAATTATGCAAAATCAGTTTTGCGACAAGATCGTCTGGACGTCCTAGCCCAGACGAAATCGTCAGATCTGGGGCGATATCGTTTGATCGGCGATGATATCGTCAAACGGTCAAAACAACCTCTAAAAATGGCACGAAAAAGGGGGAAACGGATTACCCGACGGTTAACGGGCGGTTTGGGAGGTTAAAATTTGAATTTAAATTATTTACTAAGGTGAATGTAATTATTACAATTTCATTGCGCCAATTTTAGGGTGCTACACACAATTAAATGCAGAGACCACCCCAACCGCATATGCAGATTTCGGGCCACCCATTCTGCCCAATTGAAGAAAACTAGGTTGATGTTCGACCGCGAAGCGTCGGGGGCGTAGAACTCTCCTTTGGAAATGCATTCGGCTAGCAACACCTACCATGGGTATACCAAAGTATCGCTTGACAAGCCTCCCACCCATGCAATGATAGAGAATATATCTATGTTCTTGAAGGCCTCCAAGGGCAAGGGCATCTGGGGTCGCTTGTCGGAAGGAAGTTTGCTCTTGAGGTTTTCATGCAAAAAACTCAAGATGAAGGGATTAGAGGTGAACTTATCCGTTTGTTTGTTCTGGCTGACATTACGAACGGTATAGCCTTTTGGTGGTCTTTGTTGTGGTGCGAACACTGCCTGCACATCCTCCTTCAGAATGGAAAACAACTTTTGACCCGAGGCATCCAACACCTATCTGGTTTGTGGTTGGTAGTTCTGAGTGATGGCGTACATGAGCTCGGGGCAGTGATGTCTAGGAGGAACCAGATACCAGTATATGTGGGAATAATACACCGCGGCCCTCTTGTTCTTCGTCGAGAGCTTGCTTCGCATGAAGTCAATGGTATGCCGAAGTTCGACCATGATTTTTGAGAGCTCTAGGTCTCTGATTTTCACCCACTTATCGATAGGTGGTTCTATACTGGGCTCATCATCGGACTCTTCCCTTCCTTCCATCACTTGTTTTCCTGGGCGTGGGGGAGGATTGACCCTCTTAGATGTCTGTTTCTTTTCTTTCGCGGTTCTCGCATTCTCTGGAACCGTCGTCTCTGGTTCTTTTCCCTTTTGAGTGGGGTTTTTCCTTCCCATCGTGAACGATCACAGCAGAACGACTTGTGATGTAGAAGAGTTCAACACCTCAAAACAAGGGATGAGATAATCACGATGGGTAGTGAAACCTTTGATGCAAAAGCTCTCCGAGGAGACAGAATGCAGACTCGACTCTCACACTTGTAAATGGTTTGTTCTTAACGGGCATCTGCATTTTATAGCTTCAGAGGGCAACTTTCGGTATTTATGGCAACTATCGTAATTACTTCGCAGGCCTGACCTGAAAGTATCGCTGTGGCATCTGATTGGCCATATGGTGACGTCGTACGCGAGGCCATGCAATTCGACGATTGGATTTTGTATTGGGAACGTGAATCGCTGCCACCTGGTACCTTAGCGTGGCTTTTTTTGTTAATGAATTGCCTTGGGATGAGTGTCGTTTCTTTCATATTGAGTTCATCTGCTTTGGCCCCCTTTTGAGGCTATTGTTGGCACGTTCCTTGGGGCACATCCTAAATATGTTTGCCTCGTATGCGGGGTTCGGCGATATAGGGTTGGCGAAGAAAATACTTCATCGCGAAGTTCTTCTTCGAGTTGATTTTCTTCATTTCGGGCTCGAAGTTCCTTCTTTGCCACGCTGCTGCTTCGGTTCACGAGTATCGTCGACCGAAACCTGTTTCATCGAGGAGGGCCTCGCCAATAATTGCTTCGGACAACACCCTTGGCACATTTCTTTAGCGAAGCATTTTCCACGTCCTTGATTTGCATGTGGTTTGGTTTTATGAGGATGAACTGCTTCGTGGCAAACTTCCCTTCGTCGGCTACTTCAGACCGAAACCCACCCAAAGGTGATTTCGATCATGCTTTGTGAAGCCGAAGCCAGGAATGCTTCCTTTTGCGGTTGAAGTGGCGCTTGCTCTCCGTGATATTTTGAACAGAGTACAGAAAAAGAACTGAAACCCTATATACAAAGATATATGCAAAATAATAATTTTTTTTTACACAGTGTACATACCTCAGCGATTGAAGGTCTTCAGGTGAAGACCATTGACGGAGATTGGTAAAACTTGGCCATTTGCATCTTTGAGGATGAAGGAATTGGCCGAATTCACTTTTACTATTTCAAACGGTCCGTCCCAGAATGCATCCATTTTGTCATGATTCCCAGGCTTGGCCTTCCATGAATCCCACCTCCATACCAGGTCTCCTGCTTTGAATGTGCGATCGGATGATTTTCTTTTGAACCATTCTCGGGTGACCTCAACATGCCGTGCGAAGTTCTGGTAGGCCTTTTCACATTCCTCTTCTAGTTGTAGTAGCTGGACCAGGCATTCCTCCATCGGGTTGGCTCCATATTCTTCTAACAACTGTAATGCAAGGATCTCAATGTGAGTGGGCAGGATGGCCTCTTTGTCGTAGACTATAGCATAAGGCGAAGTCTTGATCGACCTTTTGACAGAAACCCAATCGACCCATAAGGCCCGATCTAGAAGAAGATGCCAAGTTCTTTTGTTTTGATCGATCAGCTTTCTCGGTATCCCTAACAGGGTTTTGTTGGTGGATTCTGCCAATCCATTGCCCTAGGGGTAATAGTTGGAAGACACCTTGTGATATATCCCATACTTGTATAGGAACTCGTTGATCTTTGCACCCGTGAAACCAGGACCGTTATCTATAATAATTGCTTCGGGGATACCGAAGTGGGTAATCAATCCTTCTAGGAAGGTGACAACAGTATCTTGATCGACATGTTTTGTGGGGACTACCTCGACCCACCTAGTGAAGTAATCAGTCGCAATTAGAATGAATTTGTGCCCAGCGGAGGAGTTTGGCAATATGGCCCCTATGAAATCCAGTCCCCATTGCTGAAAGGGGGCTTCCACCTGTATCGATAGGAGGGGCGTCGAAGCATTTCTGCTTTGGTCGATGAATTTTTGGCATTGCTCGCACCTTCGACAAACGGAGAAGGCATCGGCAAAGAGTGTGGGCCAATAGTAACCTGCCTTGATTATCTTTAGTGTCGTCGCTCTTCCAGCAAAGTGTCCTCCAGGTAGCCCTAAATGAAATTTTCCCAAGATTCTCCTCTTATCATCATCTTTTATGCATCTGAGGAGGACGTCGTCGATGTTCTTGAAAAATAGGCCTTCTGGGCACATAGTGTATCGGGCGGACCGCATCTTGAAATGCCTTTGCTACGAAGCATTCAGATGTGAGGGGCATCTACCGGTGTTGAAATATTCTACTATTTCGTCGACCCAATATTTCTTGGCCTCTTCTTGATTAGCGAGGCATTCTCCTGTTGGCAAGTCATCCGATCGATAGTCCATTATTTTGGCCATTGCACTCTTCGCTAGCTCTTGACATAATGCGTGACCGCAAACTAGTTTGGTGGGCTTGATCTCAATATCAAACTCTTAGATTTTGCTTACCCAACCAGCTCTCTTGCTTCCCAGTTCCCCTTGAATAATGAAACTACGCACATCGGGGTGAATGACGAAGATTATGGTTCGACTCTAAGAAATGAACTGTTTGAATTTCTTGAGAGACTTCATTACTGCATGCACTTGACGTTCGATGAAATTGTACTTTTATTCATGGGGATTGATTATCTGACTGAGGAACGCGATGGGATGTTCCTCTCCATCTTCCCCCTTTTGCGTCAAGACCGCGGCGTAGCTTTCAGGTTCTCTTATTGCATACAGGATAAAATCTCGACTGTAGTCGGGGTTGATCAAGATTGGTGCCTGAACAATTCGGGCCTTGATTTCTTTGAATGCTTTTCTCCTCTCTTCTGTCCAGACGAATTTCGTGCCCTTCTTTAAAAGCTCAAACATCGACTTAACGACATGGGCGAAGTCTGGGACAAACTTCCTTAGAAAGTTAATTTGATCGAAGAATGATTGAAGGCCCTTTTTATTCGTTGGGATGGGGAGTTTCATTAGAGCCTCAGCTCTGTCAGGATCCACTGCAAGACCCTTTTTTGAAATTGCGTGTCCCAGCAGCTTTCCTTCGCTGACTGCGAAGATAGACTTTTTTGGATTGATTGAGATGCCAAATTCTCGACATTTTTTGAAAATTTGTTGAAGATGTTCTGGGTGGTTTTCTCTCCTTTGGGAGAAGACGGTCATGTCATCCAAATAGATAACGATAACCTTGTTTAGAAGCTCACCAAAAGCTAGGTCCATCACCCTCTGGAAAGTAGCTCCCACATTTGAGAGGCCAAAAGGCATTCCCTGGTAGGCGAATGTGCCCCACTTGGTTGTGAATGCGGTCTTATGCTAGCCTTCGTCCCTGACCCAGATTTGATTATATCCGAAGAAACCATCAAGTAGGGAGAATCGTTGAGCTCCAGCCATCGAATGCAAGATCTGATCGATCTGCGGGAGAGGATAGTGGTCCTTGAGGGAAGCATGATTCAAGTTGCGGAAGTCCACGCATAACTGGATGTCCTCGTTCTTCTTTCTGACAGGGGCCAAGTTTGCTACCCAAGAAGAATGCTTGATGGGATAAATGATCTTTGCTTCGAGCATTTTTAGCAGTTCGGCCTTCATCAGGACCTCGATCTTTGGATTAACCGGCCTTTGCTTCTATCGAAAAGGTTTGGCCCCTTCTTGTAATTCGATTGTATGTTGGATTAGCTACCGATCATATCCCTTGAGGTCATGATAAGACCAAGCCATGATATCTGGGTACCTCTTACACAAACATCGGATTCGCTCTATTTCTTCTAAAGTACAATCGGTCCCGACCTTTATTACTTTCCTAGGTTCCAGTTCTAAATCTTGATATTGCTACGCGCTGATCTGGATCTTGTGGGAGAGCGATCGATCATTTTGATTGAAAAGGCTCTCGAGCGTGATCAATCCCTTGGGAACGTGGTTGTTCTTCAACTGGACCAATCCTTCGTATTCTTCTTCATCAGGGCTTCGGTCTTCGACTGTAGCGGCTTCTTGGATCATGAAATTGACAATCTTCTCGTCGTTGTCAAAAACTTGCCAGTGTAAATCTCTGTCCGAGACAGAGAATCTATAGATCATCCTTACAGCCTTTGGCTTATGCACCATATCATCCACTGGAGAATATCGGGCTATGATGGATGCTAAGACATCTGCATGTCGATTCTTTTCTCATGGGATAGACTGTAGATTGAGGGATTCAAACTGGTCGAACAGGTCCCATACCCTATTGCGGTATGATTTAAGATAGTGCTTCTTTGAAGAGCATCTGTTGGTGACCTGGTTGCAAACTAGTTTGAAATCTTCGAAGATTTGAAGATGTCTTATGCCTAACTTGTCGACTTTCTTGAGTCCTAAGCACAAGGCTTTATACTCTACTGCATTATTGGTGCAACTCCATGTCAATCGATAGCAATATTCCTTTTGCTCATCGAACGACGAAATCAGAAGGATTCCTGCCCCGACGCCGTTTTTGCGTCGGGCATCGTCGAAGAACAATTTCCATAGTCCTTCTTGAGCAGAAACTTTTTCCTCCATTTTGGCTAGTTTCTCGAACTTGGCGATGGTGTAGCACCCCACCTCAGTCTCTATTATGGCATTGAAATCTACCAATGAAAATTCATCTTCACAACACAACTGTGCGAGGGACTCCTGGACCAGATCCACTTGCTCTAGTTCCTCTGCGATTGTATGCACAGGGCCACTGCTCTCTTCCTCAGACATCTTATGAACCAGGAACGTAGAGGGCTTTTCATTATAGATCTTCACCTTCTTCCCTTTGAAGGGGATCTCCAGGATGAGTGTAGTCCATGGACGGATATCCGCCTGACTTTGCCATGAATTCCCTTAACAGGCACATACTGAAGTAGGGCTCAAGGTCCACGAATACCACCTCTTGTGTGACTATGATTTGAGGTGTCTTATGTAGCCGAATAAGAATGTCTTAGATGACACCTACAGTATTCACTGGGGTACCGTCAAACTGGAGGAATTTGTGACTGCTTCGTGTGTATTCCATGCCTATTTCCTCGCATATTGCCTTTGGCATTACTGTCGTCGCGACTCCAGAATCTATCATACAGTTATGCATGATATACCCTTCCATTTGTAAGGATAAGTAGAACGGTGGTGGCCTATTTTTCCCCGTGATGGACGTGGACAGGGTCTGCACCAGAGCAAGCGGTTCTGCCTTCTTTGTATTAATCCTCTTCAATGATTCTTGCAGCAGGTCCACTTGTCCAGGGAGTTGCAAAGCATCATACAAACTGATTTTGGCTGGAATTCTCAACTCTTCCACAATGTTGTAGGCTGGGGAGCTATGCACCTTAGGTTCCTTTCTTGGTTTGTACTTGGTGTGATATTGCTCTATCGCTTCGACCCTTTGTTGCTTGGTGAGCAAGGGAAACTTGAGCTTCTCCTTAGCCTGTTCTTTGGTCTCCACCTGAGGTGGTTCGACAGTGGCCTTTTGGGCCTTTTCTTTGACTGGAGCTGGCGAAGGAGCTTCGCTCGGGGCCGAAGAGGATGTTTGTCCTTTCTCAAATCGAGTGTGTACCTTCAAAGGAGCCATCTGAGTAGCATCCACCTCTATCGACCTTTTACCTCCCCTGGTAAGGACTGCGACTGGCTCTTCCTTGCCGATGGACAAGTTTTGATCCAATTGTCTGATGACATTGACTTGACCGCCTTGACCGTTGTTTGTTAGTGTCTGCACGTAGTGTTGATGCAACATGCATGTATTTTCCTCGTGAGGATCATTACATGTAGAGCACCCATATACATGATCGAAAGTGCTCGGAGCTTCATCTATCGCAGCATTTCTTGCCGAAGCTTTTCCTTGATGAACAGCTTGATCTTTGGTAAGTGTAGGCGTGGGATAAGACCTTCTCGGTAAAAAATCTTATTGCACTTGCTTCTTCTTGAAAACGGTCATGTCGTTGGACAAGGTCTGCACTGTGGCATTTAGCGATTGCATTTCTTGCAGTATCTTGGCTTGCATGTCATCGGCCTTGGGAACTGATGGTAAAGAAGCCATAGTCGGTATCGGAGGTAGGGCAAGATGTTGGAGGGGTGCTGGAAACATTGGAAATGTTGGAGTGATGGTGGGGGGCATAGTTGAAAGTGTGGGGAAATGTATCTATGGAGCGATGATCTACGACACAACGGGATTCGGGTTCCAGGATGAGATCAGATATGCAGGGATTACAAAAGTCTGTGGAGCGGTTGCGCTCGCGTACTGGGCTTGAAGGAACTCGAGGAGTATGGGCATTGGCATTCTTTGAGGGAGTTTACCCATGGCTATGAGGTCCATTTCTGCTTTCTTGGCTAACCCATACAACTCTGGAAAAGTATTGAAATTTGAGTACCTTTTCATAAGACCGATATCAGGGTTGAAGGCCCGAAGGAAGTAGTACGCCATGACTTTGTCGGTTGGGCGAAGTCCAACTGGGACTCTTTTCCAGGTTCGAGCGAACCTAACATTGAAGTCTGCAATCTCTTCTTGTGGATGTCTTTGGATTGAAGTGAATTGTTGTAAAAGAGAAGTTGGATCGGCGGACTCGTTGAAGCCTTACATCAACTACCCGGCTAACTGGTCCCATCCCATAATAGTGTCGGATGGCAGATATCTGTACCAATGGAGGAGTTTTCCTCTAAGGGAGAGAACCAGGAGCTTCACCATCACTCGCTCTTCTATGATATAATGGATTGTCGCCAGGGAAATGATGTCCTGGATATGCTCTAGAGCAGTCTTTTCGGTTTCGACGAACGTCGAGAGCTTTTTGATTACAGCAGGTGGAACTTGCCCTTGGCCCACGAGATTCAACG
The DNA here is from genome assembly GCA_028583015.1 of Wollemia nobilis. Lineage (NCBI taxonomy): Eukaryota > Viridiplantae > Streptophyta > Pinopsida > Araucariales > Araucariaceae > Wollemia > Wollemia nobilis. Next base: position 16,462,751 of record JAQPPZ010000541.1, read on the forward strand.
ATGATGAAGAATTCCATGCTGGAAATAATCTGGGCGGTGGTTGCTGCTGCATTTGCTATTGTTGTTGTTGTTGTTGCTGGGCCATATTTGTGCCTAGGTTCTGTGGAACAGAGGTCCTCGAAGTCCCTCTTGGGTTGCTCATCGGAAGGCCAATGGGAACGGAGGCACTAGGATGCTTCGATGAGTTGGGAGGATTCGAAGGAAAACTAGCTGCTGTGCTATCGAAAGTTAGGCCTTGCTCGTCAATAGCCGGTCCCGCGTAAGAGATATTCAGGGGTAACTAACCTAGAGCGTTCCTCAAAGGCGTCAATATCAAGATCAAAGAACTCATTTTCCTCTCCTCTATTCCTAACTCTCCATATTGTTTGCATGAAGGCACAGGCTTTAGTACTGGTCTTTACGACTTGAAGATTCTCGGGTAAAACAGAGTCGCAAGATGCTAAGAGTCTTTTAGTAATGAGAGCATCGATTCTCACTACTACTTAGGGGATGAGACTGATCGGATCTCATTGGGAACTTGTTAGAACTACTGGATCCGGTGAATACGGGCTAGAAATTTTCTCAAATATGGGACCTTGTGTCCCATCGAGCGTGCCAGAAACTGTTGGTCATCAAATCCGCACAGGAAAGGAATTTTGATGGGTTTGCGCGCCCTAGACCTGCGACCAACATTGAAATGCCGAGAGGAAGAGATGCCCCTCGTGCCAATCTCCGGAGAAAGGCCGACTCCTATACTAATCTACTTTTGGGGTTTGAGACAAGAGTGCAGGAAAGAAAGAAATAGAGTAAGGGTTAGGAAAAGAAATAAAAAGGGGTAAGGGTTAGAGAAAGAAATAAAAAGAGTAAGGGTTAGAAGATGATGATTTAAAGTGGGAGAGAACAGGAAGCACGATTACTCGCTAACAACTCAAATAGCAACAAGAAATACCAAGAATAACATGAAGGAAACGAAATGTCGAACTTCCTATGTATCCTCTGGATGGGTTCACAGGGTTCTCCTTTCTCTCTCGCTAGAATTCAGGGTTCAGAGTAACAGCGATTAAGATAAGGGAATAACAAAAACCTCAATCCACCAGGTAGCATAAAGGAAAGCGACAAGGTGTTTTTCCTCTCCTATGTATCCTTCAGGGCGAATTTCAGGGGTTCAGTTCTCGATCACACATCGGATTTAGGATTCAGAGTCTCGGTACACAAACGAGAAAAGACAAAAGAATTAAGCACAAAAGGCAACATAAAAGAGATAAATAGAGCACAAACTATCTTTAGTATTAAACGCAGGACATCAAGTTACAATAGCTTTCTAGCAGAAAGTTCCCCCCCTTTTACATTTCAAAGCCTAGGTTTTTATAGAGGACCTGACCCTCTGAATCATTATTACAAAAACGATGGAGTACACCCTCAGGTCCTAAGAAATCGGCTCCTCGCTACTATTGCGGATGATCTCTCAAATCGACTACCAAAACTGGTAATGGTGATCGAGTCAGTCGAGGAAAGATGCATTAAATGAGCCACCTAGGTGTCCTTGGATTGCAGGTGCGATGCTCGAGTGGCGGCCATGCTTGTCGAGCTCTTCTTCTCAGGCTGATACTTCGCATCCAATTGCCAAAAATGAGCAGCGGGCTTATCGAGCAAGAAAATATGCATTTATGAGGCTCTTTGATCGCCTCGGGAAAATGCCCAACTTGGGAAGCGTTCTTGGGAAGCGCCTCGCTGATTTCTGTGGGCCGATATTCTTCTATCCTTCGTTGCTTCGCTGGCAAAACTGCTTCACTAATGGGTCAAGAAAAACGCTTTGGGCCGATATTCTTCTATCCTTCGTTGCTTCGCTGGAAAAACTGCTTCGCTAATGGGTCGAGAAAAACGCTTTGGGCCAATCTTCTTTTGAAACGGCGGTTCGGGGGGGTTTCGACCGAAACACTTTCTTGACCTCTACCGCTTCGGGTGAAAACTGGCCAAAGTGGATTTTAGAAATACTTCGGGCCCAAAGTAATTTCTTTGCCTTAGCTGATTCGGGCTATCTTTTCTTCTTCGACGAAGTTGCTTGGATGCCGCTTCGCAAAATTTTTCACCCAAAGTAGCCGCTGGGAATGCTTCGGGTGCGAAGCGTTTCCTTCGTACCTTTTCGGCAAGGTTCTCACCCGAAGTGATGATTTGAAGTGCTTCGGGCCCGAAGCTCTTTTTCATTTTGTCCACCAGGGGGCAATAGGGAAAACCAAAATTGCTATAACTTATAAACAAAAGAAAACTTTCAACAAAACAAATATCATACAAAGTTTTAATTTTTCTACCCCTTGGTGGAATGTGACAATATTGTCAACAATAACCTCCTCTGGAATTCCTAGATCCTTCAACCTTTGAAGCAGTAACTGTTTGGGAACAATATCAAATGCTTTCCTGTAGTCAACAAAACAACAATAGACCATGCGTTTATTGGCTTTGGCTTCTTCAATGAGAGCTCTAAGAGTTAGAATGTGATCACAAGTACAGGTACGATGATTTCTTCTAAAACCTGTCTGCCCCTTTGCACGAAGTTTCTTAGAACCATACATAATTTATTAAAAAAAATTACATACATCAAACTTAAAAAAAGTTCTTAATTAGAGTAAACAATAAATAACAAATTAAATATATTTAATTAACATAATAACAATATAACCAAAACAATAGAAACCATACAGAATTTATTAAAAAATATTACATACATCAAACTTAAATTTTTTTTTTACAATTAAGGCTCGTTTTAACCCCATAGATTAAAAATTGATAAAAAGGTAAAGAATTTTTTTTTAAATAAATAACAAATTAAATATAATTTAATTAACATAATAACAATATAACCAAAACAATAAAAACCGTACATAATTTATTAAAAAATGATTACATACATCAAATTTAAAAAAAAAATCTTAATAAGAATAAATAATAAATTAAATATAATCTAATTAACATAATAACAATATAACCAAAACAATAGAAATCATACATAATTTATTAAAAAAGATTACATACATCAAACTTTAAAAAAGTTCTTAATAAGAGTAAACACCATTCTAACCATCTCTTGGACATGCTCTATAGTTTGGAAACTACCACAATGGATAGATATTAGAATTGAAGAATGGTTAAAGCAATGGTCGAACAATTTTAAAAGCGAGGCTTCCCAAACAATTTGGGATATATCAAAAGATACAATACTTTCAATGTATGGTTGGAAAAGAATAGAAGAATATTTAAAGGAAATAAAAGCAATTTAAAAAAAACAAAAAAGAAGTTTTGTTTAGCCATAGAGGAGTCTAAACCAACCCCATAAACTCACCCAATCCTTAATTTGGAAGCATAGAGCCTTGATAGATGGAGTCAAGTCATCACATTGAATTATGATGTTGGGTATAGGAGAAGCAAAAAGAAGGCAAAGGATATAAAGTGAAAACCCCAAATGTGGAGTTGGTCAAATTGAATTTTAATGGAGCATCTAAAGGAAATTTAGGACCACCATGAGGAGGAGGAACAATTAGCAATAATATAGGAGTTTTTGTCTTATCAAGCTTTCAATAGTGGATTTAAGACAAATAACGAAGCTAAAGCTTGGTGGCTTTGGAAGGGTTAAAAGCACGCAAACAAATAAAATGGAACAAAGTATGGATGAAAGGTGACTCACTTAGTAATAAATGTAATTGTAAGGAGATCAAAGGCTCCATGGAACATATAAGAGATTACAAGAGATAATTGTGGAAATTCAAGACCTTGCTAAAGAGTTTGAAGAAATCACCTTTACACATTAAATGAAGGAAACAAAAGTGCATATAGACTGGCTAAAGGGGTTTTAATTGAGGATTGTGAAGTTAAATTCTCTTTTCCATCGTGAAAGGATTTAGTAGGTTTAATTGAAGATGAGAAAATGCTGACTACCTAATTCAAATAATGATTAAGATTTACTTTTAATTTTTTATTGGTTATATTTGCTTTATTTTATAACATTAATGTGCTTTTATATAAACTTTTTATTATATTGACTACCTAATTCAAATAAAGATTAAGATTTACTTTTAATTTTTATTGGTAATATTTGCTTTATTTTATAACATGAATGTGCTTTTATATAAACTTTTTATTATAATTTTTGTGGTTGCACTTGTAAATTAAGAAGGAAACTAGCAATCTAGATATGGTGAAGTGGATTATGATAGTGAGATGTTTTAAAAATATCACTTTAGTAAGATGCAATGCATAGATAGTAAATGTGAAGTTTTGGTATTATGAAGACTGCTGTAGAAATGTGAAGAATGATGTTGAATTCTAGAACATTTGTATTTTGAGAAAAATTCAGGAAATAAAAATAAAAAATTCAAACATTTTATGTAAAATGATGTAGGTAGCAGAACAGAGAGTTAAGGAATCACTTGGTCTAGTAGCAGCCCGTGGACTGTAGCACCCGCCACTGTAGAAGCCTGCGATCTGTAGCAACCACCACTGTAGCAGCCCGTGCACTGTAGCGGCCGTAAAAATTTTGGCCCTAATAATATAAAAAAAAAATATGGCGGATTTTGGAGGCGACAAGTTGTGACGGATGGAGCGGCAAGGAGGAGGAGCGGGAGGTCTAGGGGCGACAAACCCTAGGTGTGGGGCTTCGGAGGGCAGATCAGCAGACGCGGTAGGTGGGGGATCTGGTGAGATAGCAGGCCCCCAGGCGAAGGATGTGGATAAGGAAGTTCTATTGGAACCGATCCAAGGGTGTTGGGCGGATGCGATTGAAGATATCTTTGAGGGGGACCAGGACTCTATGCGTCAGGATCAAAGGAAGACCCAGGAAGGAGACAAAGAGAAATATGGCAACTGGAGACCTTCATATCTTAATGCTCTTCGCGGGAAGCAAAAATTATCCGACTCTTATTTTAATCTAAAATCTGTCAATGGTAGGTTGCACGTCTCGGATACCTTAGCTCAGCATGTGGCTATGGAGGGCAGAACATCTTTGGTGGCAAAATTTATGGGGGTGAGGCCGGACTTGGAAGTCATAAGGAGATGGGTCGTCCAAAAATGGCATCCAAGGGCCGATATGATGATTAAGGCTTTACCCAAGAGTTTTCTTTTGGTGACATTTCAATGTGAACAGGACATGGAAATGACTCTTCAAGGAGGTCCTTGGTTTTTTGGGAAAAGGGGCTTGTATCCCGAAGCGTTGGTCCCCCGATTTCAACCCCAGGACTCGAGTCTTGGATTTGGCTCCGATTTGGGTTAAGATGTCGGGATTACCTCTGCTTTTTTGGAATGAACAAATCTTGGCTGGGATAGCTACAGAGATTGGGGAACTAATAACTATTGATCCTGTAACCTTGAGCAAATCAAGACTCCTTTATGCTCGCATGTGTGTGTTGGCGAACCTGAGTAAATAGATCCCTAAATCCATTATATTGTCGTCTATGTTTGGCCTTCACACTCAGGTCTTTGAATATGAAAATATGTCTTTTAAGTGTAGTGTTTGCGGGAAGGTAGGGCACCAGGGTATCCACTGCATTTCCAAGAACCGGCCCCCACTCCAAAATACTGCTCCTCAAACCTAGAATAATATCCCTCCCCCACAAATCTCCATTCCTACCCAACCTGGGCCTCAAGGACGTGGAGCTCGAAATTCGAATATCAGAGACCCTGTTCGCCCTATTGTAAGCAAGAGGCAACGTTATAACCCTCCTCCAAAAAATACCTATGCCCCAAAACCCTCTCACAGAGGAGCTGGTCCCTTTGATGGGAACCCTCGAGCTCAACCTGCTCCTAAGATGATACAGCAAGCCTCAAAGCCAAATCACAAAGGGAAGAACCCCATAGATCAACGCCCTGGGGCAAGTAAGTTTGATTGGGTAATACAGGAGACCTATGGAGGCTTGGTGGAAGTGGTTCCATGTACTGCAGAGGAATTTATGGGAAGAAATTCCAAGGAGATCAACATCACAGTGGAGAACAATTTTGATGCATTAAATCATCTGAAGGGAGATCAGATGGATAGCCAAGAAGTGGAATCTGAGGTAGAGGAGACTCAAGAGAAGGATTTAGAGGAGCAAAATCAGAGGAAGGAGCAAGAAACTAATAATACATTCAAGGATACTCAGGAGGAAGAGGTGAACCACCAAGATCGGTGTAACCCCAAAGCGAGGGAAAAAAGAATCTACTAATCAAGAAGCTAAGAGCACGAAATCATCTCCACTGTCAGAAAGACCAGTTAACCTGGAAAGCTAGATTGTTACCCCAAAGACCAAGACCGACCTATCCAAGATGGTTACTAGAAGCCAAGTGAATCCTAAGGAACCCCATCCTAGAGCAGATGTATGGGGATATGGTTCGATAGGAAGAGGGAAACCTAGCAATGCTGCCTTAAGGCAAAAAGAAGCAGAGCGAGGAGTGGCTGATGGCACTCAAGCAGTATTGCTCTTTAGGACGAAGGCTCTAGGATCCAAAGCCCATAAATGAAGATTCTTTCATGGAATATACACGGGAGTAATCCTACAAAAATAAGAGCTTTGTATGCTCTTAGACAAGAACACAAACCGGATATGATTTTACTGCAAGAAACTAAAATGGAGGAGAGTAGAGTTATTCCTTTTAAGAATAGTACTTGGCGAGAATCTGAAGTAGTAGGCCAAGAGGCCATCTGGAACAACGAGGAGGGTTCTCTGGTTATGTGGAACAAGAATGTGATTTATAGTAGAGTTATTATGATGTCTAGTTGGTTTATTTGTCTCTTATGTGTGGATAAAACCACACAGGAAGAGTGGATCTTAACGAATGTATATGCTCCAGTTAGACAGGGACTGAGAAGGGTTCTTTGGAGTCAACTAGCTGAATTGAGGGAGACGATACCCAACTACCCTTAGATTGTGGTGGGGGATTTCAATTGCTATCTTAATCCTGCAGATAAATTGGGGGGCTCTCAAAGAATAACTGCTGATATCTATGAGTTTAGAGATTTTGTTGAGCAACATGAGCTGATGGATGTGGACCTGCGTAGATTCTCCTATACATGGTCTAACAAAATACTGAAGGAAAACCAAATTTATATCAGATTAGATAGGTTTCTTCTTTCTCAAGAATTCTTGGAGAGGTTTAAGGACTCTTCATTAACGACACTCCCAAGAATCGGGTCTGATCACAACCCAATTCTGTGGGAAACAGGGGAGGACTCTAAGAAAAGATACATCAGACCCTTTCGATTCGAACTTATGTGGTTCCAACATCGGGATTTCAAGGATCCGGTTGCCCAATGGTGGGACAAAAAGTATAATGGTTCGAAAGCGGCCCAAGTGGCATGTAAACTAAGGAATGTGAAGGCTAACATTAGAGAGTGGAACAAAACTTCCTTTGGCAATATTTTTGTTAAAAAGGCATAACTAAAAGATAAGATCAATGAACTACAGGAGAAGCTAAAGTTAGAGCAGCTTATAGAGGATCTGAGAAACCAGGAGAGGGAGCTGTTAGCCGAATACCACACGGTGCTAGGATTTGAAGAAACCTTTTGGAGGTAGAAATCCAGACTGCGTTGGTTAAAGGAGGGTGACAAAAATACAAAGTTCTTCCATGTCTCTACTCTTCGCCACAAGAGTTCTAACAAAATTAAGGAGATCAAGATGGTCGATGGGTCTAACACCAAAGATATGGAAGACATAAGGAGGGAAGCGATTGAGTACTTTAAATTGTTGCTAGAAGATGTAAATCCAACTATTGAAGAAGAGGACTCTCTGTTGGCGGCCATTCCTCCCCTCGTAACTGAGAATATTAATGGATTCTTGCTTAGTCCTTTCACAAAGAAGGAAATCAAGAAGGTTTTTTTTGACATGGATGGTAACAACTCCCCAGGACCGAATGGCTTCCCCGCAGCTTTCTTTCAGAAGTTTTGGAATATCCTAGGCAATGATGTAGTGGAAGTTATAATTGAGGCTCAAAAGGACATGGAAATTCCAGAAGGAGTTAATGCTACATTTTTAGTCCTCATCCTTAAACTAGTGGGAGCAATGGAATTTTCCAGTTTTTGCCCTATCAGTTTATGTAACACTCTGATGAAGATTCTCACAAAAACAATCGCCAATAGGCTGAAGGTTATCCTTCCTTACATCATTGATATGAACCAAAGAGGCTTTGTGAAAGGGCAACAAATACTGGATGGTATCATCACAATTCATGAGGTTATTCATTCAATGGTGGCTAGTAAGGAAGAAGGTATGTTACTAAAGCTTGATATGAATAAAGCCTACGATCGGGTCTCATGGCGGTTCCTCACCAAGATTTTGGGTAAGTTTGGTTTCTGTCCCCAATGGATTAAGTTGATTTTTAGTTGTATCTCTACTACAAGATATTCTGTCATGGTGAATGGGTCACCCTTCGGTTACTTTAAGAGTGAAAGGGGGTTGCAACAAGGAGATCCTTTGTCTCCTTACTTGTTTATTATTTTAGCAGAAGCATTGGGTAGGAACATTTCAGCAGCGGTGGCAGATGGTCGATTGGAAGGTTTCAAACCTGCCTCAACAACGAGAGCGGTGTCTCACCAACGGTTTGTGGATGATACGATCATTGTGTCCAAAGCCTCGGTGCCTCGGGATAGAAATTCGAAGAGAATTCTAACCAAGTATGATACAGAAGCAGGACAGTACATAAACTATAAGAAGAGTAGCATCTATTTCTTTAACACGCCTAGTGGGAGGGAGGAAATAATTGCTAACCTCTTCGGGTGTGGAAAGAAGCTTCTACCAGCGACTTATCTAGGCATGCCTATGTTCGAATGAAGAATGAAGGCTACATTGTGGAACTTAGTCATTGACAGGATCTCCAAAAAGTTAGCAGGGTGGAAGGGCGACCTTCTCGACTCACGCAGGAAAAGCCTTATTAGTTCAAACTACTTTACAAAGCATTCCAATTTACTGCATGTCTCTATTTAGAATGTCTGCAAAGGTCCAAGCTACTTTGGAGCAAATTCAATGCAACTTCTTGTGGTTAGGTTCAAAGGAGAGAGAGAATTCCGTTGGTAGCATGGAATCAGGTGTGTGCAAGCAAAGATCAAGGGGCCTGGGGCTAAAGAGAATGAAAGAAATGAATCAAGCTCTAATTGGAAAACAGGTATGGAGATTTATCAATAATTATCAATTGGGATGGGTAAAACTTCTCGAGGCAAAATATATCAGAAATAATCAGGACTTATTGAAAGTTGATAATCTCCCTAGAGGATCCTATTTCTGAAATTGTTTGCTCGAATGTCGGGAGGCAGTCAGGAAAGGCATCAGATGGAGAATTGGTAATGGAAGACAAGTGGACTTTTGGCAAGACCCGTGGTTGGAAGAGGCCCCTCTGAAAGATAACTTAGACCTTCAGGTACTCCAACATAAACTTTCAGAGGAAATGGGAGGAAAAGTAGGGGATTTATTGCTGTAGCACAGGAAACTTCCTCTTGGAAGAAAATCATAGTTCATAATCTGTTAAAGCAAGAGAAGGTGGCCCTAACCAAACTCAATGATGCTTTAAGGGTGTTCCCGATCATTCCTGGGGAAGGAAGAGACAAGGCGATTTGGGGCAAAACTACAAGTGGGATCTATTCAGTAAAAATTGCCTATAAGTTAATCCACTCAGGATTCAATGGTCGGACTCCGACTTCTATTATTTGGTTAAATAATTTAACCCCAAAAATTGCTTTCTTCTTTTGGTTGGCAGTTCAAAATAAGATTCTGACAACAGATAATCTGCAAAGGAGAGGTTTCCAATTCATCAATCGATGTATCTTGTGTGAGAAAGCGATAGAATATGTAAGTCATATATTTCTTACTTGTGAATTTTCTTGTATAGTCTTCCAAATGATCCTGTCCAAATTTCATATAGATTGGGTCTGCCCAAATAGCATGTCTGACTTCTGCATACAATGGGCTTCCCCCTTATGGGCGAAACTTTTGACTTGGCTGCGGAAGCTCGAGCTTACTCCCATTTTTTATGGGGGATATGGAATGAGAGAAATAAGAGAGTATTTAAAGGACGTAAGAAAGATCCCAGGTTATGTGGTAATAAAATAATCAAAGCTTTGAAAGAATACTGGAAAACTTTCTACTTCAAAAATGAGACCATGTCTCTAAGGGAAAGGAGGATTTTGTGGAACTGGGGAGAGGAACTTCCAGACCTAGACATTACAACCAACCCACGGGATGGTGTCAAGTGGATACCCCCACACAAAAGTGGGTTAAGTTCAATTTTTACGGGGCAACCAAAGAAAATCCGGGGCTACGAGGAGCGGGGAGGAGTTCTGAGAAATGAGGAAGGAAAAGTGGTCCTTGCCTTTGCAGAGCCTTTGGGAACTCAAACAAATCATTTTGCAGAAGCTCGAGCCTACATGCAGGCAATGAGAATTGCCAGATTTGAGGGTTATAAGGAATTTATCTTTGAAGGGGATTCGCTTAATATAATCAAGGCAATTAAGGAGGATAAAGACCCCAGTTGGACCATCTTGGAGCTTATCCTAAAAGCAAAGATTCATAAATCTCATTTGGTTAATGCCCGAATCCAACACACCTTCAAATAAGGGAACCAGGCGATCGATCTAATGGCAAATATTGCGGTTCCGTTGGGGAGATGCAAATTTGGAAGGATAACTTCCCTCAAGAACTATTGGTGTTGGCTTCTAGAGAAGAGCTAAGATCAAACATGTTAGAGCATTAGGAGATCAGAGGGGTTGATGATGAGTAATCCGACAGATGGAATTAGGCAGAGGTACAAAAGGCATCCCTTTTGCTGGGGCCTGGGAGGTGACAAGTGTACAATACAACAACCTAGTGGTATTAGTAAGTGCTACGTGTTGTTTGGTTTTTGTTTTATCCTGAATAGTCAAGCGACAAGTATAGGACTATGGACTCTAAGTATGGCTTAATGTGGGTCTTAGATATATCCATTTTGTATTTTGATTATACGGGCTTGATGCTAAAACCAGCTCATTTTGACTATGTAAAAGGTTTGTGGACCTTATAACCACCTCTACCTTATACCAAAAAAAAAAAAAAAATGATGTAGGTTTCTAATAACTCAATTGAAATAAGAATTAATTTTATTTATAAACTCTCAATCTTTATAAAAAAAAATTGCGATAAGGTGAACAACTTGAATAAAATCCCTATTCTTTAAAAAAAAATAAATTACATAAATTTATTTAATATAACTTGAGTAGAACCCCTATTCTCCAAGAGAGAAAAAAACATTACATAAATTTATTTAATATAACAAGTTTTTTTAAAGCCTTGTAAAATATAATTTTTAAGTTTACCCCTAATTTCACCTCTGCAGCCTTTTCGAAATAAAGTCATTTATGATGATTTAATATAAAATTAAAAAACTATTCTTACAAAAAAAATATCTTTCTCCCGCCAGTTTGGAAAGCAATAATCTGAGGTAGCCAAACCAAATTTCCGTATTTCGATCAGTGAGGAGGCGAAAGGAAGAGAACTCTGCGCTGAGTTATGACCTGCGTTTAACCGTGGTTAATGGCTTGAGAAATTGATAATGGCCTTAAAGCTGTAATTTCTTTTGCGCACACTTCCAGGACAAGAAATTCTCTAACCATGGCACCGAAGGCGGACAGTACAGAAGGTAGATTTCTACTTATTTCCAAATTTACCGACTTTTTCTCTGAATGCATTTGTGCCTTCTATTTCTGCAAGTTTTTTTCAAATTTAATAATGGACATGGCATTGATTTAGTCATAATAACTATACTATTAAATGCCGTCTCCTGTTTTTCACAACTGTTGGTGAAAATTCGTATCCCAATGTAATGTACAACTGTGTGCCCCTTGTCAGCGTATCTTAACTACAGTGTTGTGATATGTATAATTTCCGTTTAAAATAATAATAAAAATAATTGTAATTGTCTATACGATGAATTGCATAATTGTTGGTAAAAATGGGATACTGACGTTGTATGCAACTGTGCGCCCTTTGTTAACATACCTTATAAACGGTGTTATATATTCTTCTTCATCGTCATAATAATATTACGCTGAACATGTTCTTCACATCGTATTCTGTTATGTTTGTTGTAAGGGTTCAGGTGTCGTTGGAGAGGCATTAGCATCGCTAATCCAGGTTTGACTCATAGGATGGCCTACAAACAGATTCTCCGAGGTTTTGATTCTTCCGAAAGAAGGAAAATGGGTTCATCTAACAAAAGAAAAAGGTCTAAAGTATAATAGAATGGCAGGCCTTTAAAGTCCAAAAGGCCAAACAGCTTATAGAACAGAGAAGATTTGTTATGAAACGTATTATGCTATTCACTTGTTCCTTTAAAAGGAAACAATATTACTTGAAAATATCAAAGTCTGAACCATTATTCTCTCTTTCTGAAGTGTTGATCTTTTACTGCTGATCCTGCTGATCCTGCTGATAAATTCTTCTTACCTCTTTGTTCTCATCTCTTCAAACAATTCAAACCTAGAATCCATTTTTAGCAAATCAACAAAACTAGCCTGTATATCACTATATTCTTTGCATTTCAAGATGAAGCGTTTCTCTGTTTCAACTGCCCTGGAAGCATTAAAGATACGTATCCTCTCTTCTCATTTCTCTTTAGGTCACTTCCATCTGCCTGTCTCACATTTGAGTTGATAAGAGCTAGTCCTTAGTTGGACTGTAGGCATTTTTGCTCTCCATTTGCTTTTTGCATTTATATATGTTTTTTTATGGTGCTCATACGTGGCTTTGAATTCAGCAAGGTGGTGTCCTATCTTTCTTCCTAAAATTTTCTTTCCACATAGCTGCCCTGATATTTCTCCTAACATATACTTATATAAATTAATGCCCCACTCATTCATCCATTTGATATTTTGTTTCATCCATGTGTTTTCAAGTCATCTATCATGTCTGTCATCTCCATTATATCTAAATCCCATTGATCTATGAAAATTATTGACATCTTATCCCTTCTAAAGCCTTGACTGTTGCCTTGGATCTTCAATTTTAACCCAAAAGCGTGTATTTCACAAGCAGCAGAGCGATAAACCATCTGTAGATGGCTATATTGTCTAAACCTAAGAGTCTAAAGTTGGAGCTGGTGGATGTTTTGAGAGGTTCTGCAACAATCACATGCACTCTTGTATTATCTTGCTACACTTCATCCACTGGAACTTCATGAGCAGGATATAGGAGATTCTTGCTATTAATATACCTATTCAATTTTGGGGTTGTCATTGTCACCTATTGAGCTGGTCTGAGAGATATGATCAGTACTTAGACATTAAGCTACTTATACATTGCTTCAAAGAATGACTTTAGAAATCTTATACATGAAAATTTATTGAAATTGGCTCAAAAGTAAAACGAACTACATATGCACGAGTGAACTTGCAAGAAATCAGAAATTCAAGTAGGAAACAACAAAGCACTGATCAAAGGCATCACACAATGCTCAGGTTTACATGATGCAGATTCCAATGTGGGATATATTACCATGGAGCAACTCAGAAATACATTTCTATTGCTCAAATGGCTATGTACATAGGATATATGGGAAGGTGTGACCCTGTATAGGTTCAGGACCCGATGTGAATTCCTTTGTGCTCCTCTATATTCTTTACACAAACTTCTTTCTGCCGCTAAAAAGCTTTCGAAACTGATAATTTTCTCCTCTGCCCTCCCCAATCCTTACATTTGTGCATTACCCTATTGGTTGGCTATTGGACATGAATAGTCACCTTTTATTCTTCCTTTTTGGTAGGTGAATTTTTCTCTTTAAAAAAAAAAAGGTTAAATAATCTGTCCTTTGCTCCAACCGCTTATCTTTAATTGACCTTGATGATCCTCTTGGATACAGCACCCTCTTAAACCAAAATGTAATCCACTTCCTATCTAAATCACCTAAAAGCATGGATAAATATTTGAAGTGTCAATAATTCCTGAGCTGGTTTACCTCATATTCTTCCTATTTTTTATCCCTTCCTTTCATTCTGCCCTTTTTACATAGTAGAAAGCATCAATAAGTTCCCAAGCTGGCCTACCTCCTAATCTTTGTATTTTTTCTTTCCCTTTATTTCATTTTGCCCTTTTTACACACTACTGTTCTGATAAGCATGCTGTTGTTTCAAAACACTTGTGCAACTTGCTTGTAGTTTGCCTTAATGGATATTAGTTCAAACGACCATAGTAGAAAAACTTGGACTTGACACGGACGCGGCAAGGCCAATTTTTGACTTGGACTTGGACTTGGCAAAAAACAAAAGAGGGAGAAAAATGCAAATTTTCATTGGAAAAATTTTCTTTTAATGCATCACAATTAATTAACATTATACAAATCCAAAAGTAATATTGTAAGTGATACAACCTTAAACTACACATGACAATTACAAAACACACTTCAATTAAAGAAGGCCAACTTCAAATCCATAAAGTTGCCTATAATTGGATTACCTAGCCTTAAAGTTGCCCTTCCTCAAATGCATTGCGGGGTTGCGAAAAGGTAGCCCTCACATTTCTTGTAATCCTGCAACTCATCCTCTACCATATTGCAAGTGTTCTTATCTGGCACCATCTGGGTAAAGGCATTGTTGAAGGCCTGACATCACCTCATAGTCAACCTCAAATGAATCATCATAAAAGAATTTGGGGTTGAGGTAGTACTCTGTTGCATGTAGTGGACTATGGAGTTGAGAAGTCCATCGCCGATCAATTAGTTCCCAAATGGGATTGTATTTGGGCTCGGAATAATTAGAAAATGAGGCAGTTCCCTCTTTGGCGCTATCCATGGCCTCGTATACGTATCCCGTTGGTGATTTTTATCCATCAACAAGATGGAGAATCCTCACCAAAGGATTTGACACCTGAAGTCAAATGAAAGATTTTAGTTATTTTTAGCAACTTAGCTATTTGAAATTTGGATTACGATTCAAAATTTACAAATGGGAAAATAATTAAAAAAAGCAAAGAAAACAACTTAGTCTTGTACCTTGATTGCTTTATTCATAGTTGTTCAGAATGCTCCTCAAACACATAATTGTATATCTTTTGGCCCTCATTTGAGAATCGAGATCTAGCAACATCTTCTCCATTCCACTCCTCGCTGACAAACATCCTCTTCAGTGCCCCCTTTGCATCAAAGAGGCTCTGCAACGTAATGAAGTTTGTGGCGAATCATGTAACTCCAGCTCGCACAAGCTCCCTCCCATGAGTGAATTGCCTCATTAGCTTGAGAACCCATGTATGTTTGTAGAAATTTTTTGAAATATATTTGGCCTTATTTACAACCTCAGACACCCAAGGTAATTTCCCATTGTCTTCAAGAAGCAAATAAAGACAATGGGCTACACATGGTGTCCAAAACATTGTGGGGAATCTCTCCTTCAAAATCCTCCCAGCTGCCACATATGTTGTTGCAGTCCGTGATAACTTGGACAACATTGTCTTGCCCTACTTCCAACACAACCTCCTCCAACAACCTAGCAAGCATTTAAGCACTCTTAACTTGTGTCGATGCATCCATTGACTTGATGCATCCATTGAATTGAGGAACACAATTCGTCTTGTAGAAGAAACCAAAAAATTAATTAATGTTCGATTCTTCCCATTGGTTCACCCATCGGACATGATCGTGCAACCCATTTTTCTCCATATCCTGCTCTGCTTTTCAACCAAGAGCTGGATATCCTCCACGGATTCTTGGAGGAGAGGGCCTCTAAAATAATCATAAGTGGGCAGCTTAAATCCTGCACCACAAACTGTGAGGGCATTAACCATTCCTCGCCAATATGATTACCTCGCCACATTGAAGGGAATGTTGGAAAAATACCAAAAGCTTGTAGAAGCCTTCCTCACGGCCTTGTGCCTCTCTTGGTTCCATGCAGTCATACCCTGAAGTGTGGGTTGTGACCCTGGCATGGAATGTTCCACGAAAAATGAATCCTTTGTCCCATTCCTTGCATTTGCCACAGATGGACTTGATCCACTAAGGTGCTGTTGGCACCCTTTGTACGAGGCCAAGAAGGAGTAGCCATAGATTCGCTTGTTTTTCTTTTTAGTTCTTTCTTCTCTTCATAATATGCTAGGAGGGCATTGCATTCCCTCTGTACTTTAGGTTCCACCTTATCACATAGCTTGATGACATGACCAACTATCTTCACCAAGTGGTATTTGAAGCAGTTTATGCCTCCATGAATTTTTTCACCACAAAAGTTACAATAGACCTCCCTTTTCTTCAAACCATCCTTCTCATACTTCCAAGTTGGGTCTCCTTTTCCCATCCTTTTACTTCAATGTGGCTGCACATGGAAACAATAATCAAGTAGTTAGAAACTTCAAAAAAGAAAAAAAAAAAGGCCCTAGGGTTTAAGCATTGGCAGCAGAAACTTTGTTTTTTAACCTCAAATGTAACTGTTGTGTGTATGTTAGATTCTTGAAAACTAGGGAGAATTTGGGTTTAGGATGCAAAACAGTGTTTTTGTGGGTCTGATTGCACCTTATCTCTGCTCTCTTTGCATGTGGGAATAACAAAAATGAGGCCATGCTGTTTTCTTGTCATTTTGCTGCCGCAGCCAAGTTTTTTTCTAGGACTTGCGCGTAAAAGAAAAAACTTGCGAGTCAAAAAGACGAGCCAGAGAAAATTTGGCGAGCCCAAAAAAATTCATTAGGAGTCAAAAAAACCAGGAGGGCTGACTCGGGTGCAGACTAGGCGAGTTTTTTAGAAACTCGCAGATTTTCGTAACTATGCAAATGACAGTATCATAGTCAATGATAGCTTGATTCTAACAGAGCCCTTAAAAGACACTATACATCTGCATGTTCAAATATGCCAGTTGAAATATACGAAACTATAATATTCACCAGTGTTTGGGTTGAAACTATATTTGTTTTTCTTCTTTACCGCTTTACTTTGGTATAGCACTTCAGTTGAGCCTTCTTGGATGGCCCTTCATATTTTTATTTCTTGCACTGGAACTATTGTTTATTCCTAAAATAGTTGTGAATTGTATGGGCTGTAATCGTTGGAATTACATTCTTAGTAAACTTGGATGATTTTAGAGATGGTTTGGATTCTGGAATGCTCCTGTGAAATCACTCTGACATTTTTTGAATTATGGTGGTCTCATGAAATTTGGCCATATACTAGAAATCTTTTATGCTCTGAAGCTGTATACATGGAAATGTAGTCTTACAGAAAGATGCAGTGAGAACTAATATTAGTTTTATTTCTAACAGTGCTTTTATTTGTTTTTGGCAGCAATTGTCCTAAATTTCGTCAATGAGGTACCACTTTAGTTACTTATTTTCTGTATTATCTGTATTTAATTTTTGTAATCTAATTTGCAAGACTAGACCGTTTTTGTGCTCCAGAGTTTAAAGGGTAACTGTATCCGTTGAAGTCCAAATGAAAATAGTTTTTGTAATTGTTTCCATAGATTTGATGTTTCAATTGCAATTTTTTTTTAATCTAATAATTAAGGCACCACTAGAGTTTTTCTTGCATATTTCCATTCGTAAATGACATGTCCTTGTTTTATAACTTATCATTAGGGTCTTCACTAATAAAAGTAAAACCTTTGAGATTACTGTCCATGAGACTTCTTGGTAGTGATGTTGAGCTTCCCCCCAGTCAATATTTTTACATAAAGGGACATAGTTTGTTGCTTTATGCTGTGAAACTTTATTTTTAACATGTGTATTGTGTAGGACATAGTGGTATTAAAAATAGACTGAAAAGAAGCTTTTCTAACATATAGTCCAGTTCTCAAGGATGCCCTTCTGATTTGGCATTGGAAACACGGTAGCATGTAAATGAACAAAATCCAAAATTCTAAAATATTTAAATTTACCAGTCCTTCATCAGTAGCAAGACTTTCGTGAGTGACATTCTTTTCCTTTCTTAAATATTATTCTTTCTTATTTAAATTTCTTTTGGGCTGGTACCTATAGTGGTTTGTAGGTATAAGTGTTCAAGAATGTATCACAGGGACTAGGAAGCTATCTAAATGTAAAACAAATAAAAAGCAAGGGTTAGGAATTTAGATATTTTCATCGAAGGCTAGTTTTAAGTGGGAACGATCCCAATCAAAATAGTTCTATGCATGCTGAATTTGTTTCATGGAGTGTTTTATGATGGGGAGGACTTCCAAAACATGAGTAAAAGGATCAAACAAGCATGCATATTGACCTTCGCTCCCCACCTATGGCTCCTCGCTGTCTCATTGATCCCTATGCCTTTGCTCTCCACTGCCTTTTCATTTCCTATAAACTGAAGAAGAATCCCTAAAATCATTTAGAGTCATTGAAATCAATATCAATATGCATGTAGGGAATATCAGCATTAACATGAAGTATGCAGAAGCATTCAGGAAGGCTTTGAGGGTTGATGGACCTGCCTTTGTCCTTGCCACCGGCATCACGACTCTCGAGATGAGCAAAGGAGCTTGTCGATAACAACTGCGGACAAAGAGTTTTGGTCATTCACAACCGTCACCTTCCATGATCCCTTGGTCAGTCACCTCAACAGTCTGGTCAGGCTGGCCTTGATCGATGATGACACTTCCATTGTGATCGTAGCAGAAGACATGATTTCGAAGGTGGAAAATCTCTCTTTCCAATTGCTATGGAATGCCTAGACTAATCTGCCCTATGGTAAGGGTGCCATTGACAACCATCTCAGAGAGGTGCGGCTTACTTTCCATCTTTTGAAGGATTTGCAGGGCCTCATCTAAAAAGTCATCGAAAGGGCACGTTTCAGCAGTTCAACGTCTCAGACTGGAACAAACTCTTTCGGACTGTCCATCTTAGAGGCCTGATGATTCTGGATCACCTGGAAGCCAAGTTGGAGCTGGATCCCAAGAATATGAGGGCCACCAGACACGTTTTGAGCGAGTACGACAACATGTTGGGTGCCTGCGTGTTGTTCATCTTGGACAAGACGAGGAAGTCATCTAACAAAAATAGATGTGTAGTCACTTGGGAAGGATTGAATTTGGGGTTTCTGTTTGGAGTTCATTGGTTAAACTGAACTCCGGAAAACAAGTGGGATCTCCCAAAAATATCACTGCTAGTTATTTTGGAGTTTGAGATTATTCCTGATTGGAAAGAACTATCAAGATTGAATGTTATTTGACAAAAAAATATTTACTAATGCATTTGCAGTTTTAAATAACAATTGAACTTGCAAGTGGTTATTGGTGTTTTAAATGTCATGACAAGTTCATACCATGAACTTGGTAACATTTTTCTTTTTGGAAAACAATGTAGCACAATTACACTGCAAACACATGTTTCATGCAGCTTATACATGATTTCTATTGTAGTCCACTTTTTTTACTAATGTTAGGAAGCAGCAAGGAGGTCAAATATGTTACATTGGAAAATGATATAAAATGAATACAACACGAAGCACTGTGATTTCTTTGCTATTTTAATGAAGATTGCGAATAATATGATTCTCATAACAAAAGCAGTCTCTCACTGTCAGAAACCCAGTCAAAACATTGTATGATTGCTGGAAATCATAAGAAAAGCAGTCTCTCACTGTCAAAAGCCTAGTCAAAACATGGTATGACTGCTGGAAATCCTAGGTTAAGGTTTCAGAAATAATCTACATTGTAAAACAAATTATGTATAATTATAAAAGTGATAAGGAATGAAAGCAATTAATGTAATTAATATTTATGTGAGTAGCATTTTGCGTATGATCGTATCCGGTCTTATCTTATAAAAGTGGGATTTGACATGCCCATCTGTTCTTGTAAGGGCTTCTGACAGGCCCATTAAATGCGAGCTTATCTTGTAAGGGCTATGATGCCTATATAAACCTTTGAATATCAATGAAATAGTAGGCAAGTTTTGAGGCAAGCTCTTTCGTAGCCACATCAGTTGGTATTAGAGCAGTTCTGTTCAGAGGACTTTGGGTTGCTTTTCCGGTCTCTGATTTGGGTTTGTTACTTGTCTTGTTTTTCGATCTAAAGAGTGGAGTTTCCTTTCCTATCGGGTCTTGCATATTGATCTAAAGATTGGATTTTTCTTTCCGATCAGGTTTCACGTTTTTATTGGTAAGTTTGCTGCATTGTGGTCCTTTGATTTCAGACGTAAATCCCATCTCTCATTCGCATTGTGCTCTCGTTCGTTGAACATATTTTTCCAATGGATGTAGTCACAAAGACTGAGTTTTCGGTGGAGAAGCCTGCCATGCCGTACCTTGACATTGGTAATTACAAGAATCTGTTTATGTAGGATCTAACGCAGTTGGGCAAGAAGCCGTGCGTAGAGATTGTTTCGATCGTGTCGGAAACAGATGACGTCGAATTTGACTAAAGATGAAAAGAAGGATGTGTTCACGGGCCATTCCATGCCTAGCACACCCTTCATGGGAGGGTACAAAGTGCTCTCCTATGTAGACCCTGTGGAAGCAAATCACACCAAGCTCAAGGGCTTTGCCACTTTTGATCGAGCAATAGGAGAATTGTGCTTCATGGTTTTTGATCGAGATCCCACTGCCCTATGCCCCACCAGCCTAGATGTGTTGCCCAAGGTGCTGGAGGCGGTGACCATCCACTCCACCCGTCCCCCATTCCTTTCGCTTTCACAAAGCGGTCGAGATTCTGATAACCATGCTTGCGGAGTTCCTTTCCATTCTACTTTTCATCTTTGCCAATGTTGGGTTTGCCATGGCATACAATATGTTGATGTTGGGCAGCATTATGTCTTGCTTATTTTTGTGCTACGTGTGCTTGTGCGGCATGTGTTAGAATATATATTATATCCTAAGTTGTTACTAAGATAATTTGTGTGGCTGAGATTAGCTCAATTAGTTATGATCCAATGGATCAGATTGTAAGCACTTGCTATTTAAGCAAGGTCCTTTCAATTGAATAACATCAAGTCTTTCATTTTTCCAACATGGTATTAGAGCAGGCTTTCCCTGCCCTATGAGCCTGAGGAGCTTTTCCTCATGGGGGGTTTCCCTCATGGAAATTCCCCCCTCTTTTTTTACCTCTTTTTTTTTCTTTTTTTTTCGAAATACCGAGGGAGTATGCTCTCCATCTTTTTTGATGGATCATAAACCAGATGGTTAAGAAAAAAATAAAGTAGACCTGGTTGTAAGCAGTTTTTAACCATTTTTTATGGTGGTTTCATCATTTATTTTTTATTTTTTGTGAGCAGTCTAGTAGTGATGCAGAGTTTTGTGGGTTTATTGGAGGATTCTGGATCTGAGGGTTTGGACCCCCATCCACGGATATAGACGGCAAAATCTCATTGTGGATTTGCAGAAGAGGCCCTAGATCGGGTGCTTGACAATGGTGTTGTTGCTCAAGTTGCACTTGATGTATTTACAGAAGAAACGGGCTCAATTTTTTTTTCTGCCGGTTGCAAGTACTGTGAGCACTCCAAAGTTTTTTAAAAACAGATCTAAATCTGGGCGCATCGTTTTTATGGATATGCTGCCTGTTTTATTAAGGTCTGCTGTTCTCGTGGCGTGGAGATATGCATAAATCTGACGGAAGGCTTTTTCTATTCAAGTTTCCAACGGATGTTGGGCCTTAGCCACCTCTGTTCCTGACACAAATTACCATAATTTCTATGTATCCAGATTTGGATTTTTTGTGCAACATAAACTTAAACTATTTCGTTGTCACATTCAGACATGGAAATTAGTTTGTAAAATACTCATCTTTGTTGAGTTAAAGAACCAGAGCAGACTTCGAGGTCATGCGGTATCCAAGATTATGCACCATATGACACATGATTTTCCTGTGTCTAGCAAGCCGAAGCTCGAAATATACTCCTGCGTCGTAATGGTGGATATGCAAAGTCCAGTCATACTTCACTCGAGCGTTCGAGCATTTCTACAGGCGAGAAGATGGTCATAGATGCTGTCAAACGGAGCTTGCAGTTGAAATAGTTTTAGAAACATGTCCAGTTTTTTTTTTTTGGATGCTTACCTTTGGAAACAGTAATGATATAGGAGCAATCGTCACAGATTTAAAAGCTGAGTCCGCCGCGCAGAAGGAAGCCATTGATTTGGTGCAGTGCGAAAAGGAGGCGAAGTCTTTTTGTTAAATTCATCCTCCACGATGCTCGTTAGGGCTAATCTTGAGGATGATGTGCCACTTGGAAAAATGTGCTGGCAGAACTGGTGGTCACGGAGTTGGTGTCGGGGGGAGGACTCGGGCGGTGGTGTCTCATCACGGACGATCTACTCGAGTCAATCAAACTGGCGAGAAGACGAGTGAAGAGCAATGCGGCGCTGATGGTGTCAACAGGTGGCACAGAGGGCTGTGTGCTTCATCGAGATGAATCAGTCGCACAAACGGTTTCCCCCTTGCGCCAACAGAACTAAAAGCAGGCGCGTGTGGTTGGAGGAGCCACGCTAGCTGGATATTTTTGGTTTGTGGATGATCTGGATTTTCGAAAAAACGGAGTCGCAGGTGACTGCTGGATGTTTCCAGCGATTTTCTACTGCTTTCTCAAGTGTGGAGGAGTTTCTGGCGATGAGAGTAATGAAAGCTCCTTGGGAGAGAGCTTCCTTGGCTATGGCGATGAGAGTAATGAAAGAAGTTTTGAATATGCATCCACCGAGTCCCCTGCTCTCGTGGGCACGTCTTGCCATTCACGACGTTGATGTTGTAGGCCACTTCGTCCCGGCGTGGAGCTGTTGATGTGGAACTGTTGGAGTATGGTTTCAAATGATTGCTCGTCTGCTTGCTGGAACACTGTGCAGATGGAGGAAACAATTTGCTCTAATAAAGCATAGTCTGCAACGCATCTACCTGTTAACTGCAAAATATTGGTGGAATATATTTTTTCTATTATAGTTTTTCCCGCCATGCCAGCGATGACGGACTGTGGATAACACCTCCACCAGCTATGTTTTCGTGTTTGATTTGCAGATCGCGGTGACGTCCCGTTCGGTTAACCATTGAAGACGAGAATTTTGCCTGTTATTCTCCCACGACGTTGGATCAAACGGGGTTTTGTGAAGCTGTTACAACATTTTCTAAGCTTGGAGCGCTGTAATGTTCAATCTGCAATGGTTGTTGGCATATGACTGTCGCTATGCATAATTTTTTTTTTGTGCCGCGTTATGGAGAGGTTTGCCGCAACATGTTGAGGTGGCAGCTGTTCCAGAGGATGTGGGTACAACAAGTGTGCTTCGAGCAGTGGCAGCTACCCACAGGAGGTTGAACTGGAATCCCGTGATTGCATACGAGGTGTAGGTTGTGTCATCTACAGTGGATCATAGATCACATAGGTCGCGAAATGTCAAGAATGTCGCTTTGCAGAGCTGATAAGTTTAGTCGTCTGGGTTTCGAACCGCGAACGGGGTGGTTTTTTTTGAGTTTCTATGCTGCTGCGATCCATTTTTTCGCCTTGTGCGGCCCATTAATCTTCGATTTCGGCGATGATCCAGAAGTTCAACTGAATTTTGAGCATAGAGTTTCATCTATTCGTCGAAGCAAGGGCTGCAGAAAGACGTAGTCTCTGTTCTAGACGAGATGTAAGTTTTTTTGAAAACGACCATTCTGTGCGCCCGATGTCCGCCTGCACTTCTTTTTCCGCCAGTCGGCTGTTCGTAACAGATGTTGGCCCACTGTGGTTGGCAGTCCCGCGTGATCAATTTTTTTTCCCCACGTCTCTCTCAAATGCAACGATTTGCAAATTTTTTTTTCGTTACATAGGCAGGTGTGGCAAAAGGACCTTTTTTTCCTTTTTTTGGATCCAATGTTCCTCTTTCACCACCCGCTAATCAGACTAGATGCCCGAGATGATGGTGGTAGAGTATATCATCGAGATGCAGTTGTTTTGATTTGTTACAGTGGGATGGAGAAGCAAGCCGTCAGACGGGATTCCAACAGGTCTACAGGTGGAGCAGGGTCTGGTTTCTGATATATGGTCTCTGAAAGCACTGTGGTGGAGATAATTTTTTTTTCATAGGCAAGCATTGAAGATTTCCAGCGCATTAGATAGTCCAACATCCACCGTCTTACGAGAAGGCCCAGAGACTGTTAGTGAATGTTGCCACATTCTGCAAAGGGGTGAAAATTTTGAAAATTGTTGCATTTTTCGGGACCAGATCCTTCCCTTATTTCTTCCCCAGCCTTCAGTCCAGTCCAGGCGATCTTCAGAATTGCGACTTTCAGGTTCAGTTTCTCAATTTCCAGCAGGCTCTAGCGAAGTCTGGGAAAAGCCCAAGAATTTTCTAAGGCAAGAGCACTCCCGGGTCGCACTATTTTTGAGCGATTCCAGGAGTCCCTAGGCGACGACTGTTAGAACCTAGCAGCGAAGCGATTGGCAAATAAGGGGTCGAAATTTGTCTAAGTGTGGCCTTCCTGCGGTCGCCCTATTCTCCTAGCGAATCCCGTCATCGCTTCAGATTTCAGCGAACCGCGATAGGGAATGAATAAAAAAAAATGGCTAAGTGTAAGCCCGTAGTCGCCCCGTTTGGGAGCGACTCCCGTCGTCGCCACTCAATCCCAACAACTCCCTTCGTTGCCCGCTTTCCGGAGATCGCCAGCAGCTGCAAAGTTTGAAAAGTTGATCGAGGTCGCTCCGTTTTGCAGCGACTCCCGGCGTCGCCGTGGCATCCCAATGACTCCCATCGTCGTCGCCCCTTTCCAGCGACCGTAGGCAGGGGAGTTCAAGAAAAATTCCAAGGCATATGAGCTGCCTGCAGTCGCTTTGTTTAGGGCGACTCCCGTTGTTGCTGCAGCAGCTTGGCGACCCCTGTCGTCGCCCCCATTGTCTAGCGATATCGAGCAAAAGAGATAAAATGGCAGAATTTCCTAAGGCATGCGCATCCCGGGTTCACTCCATTCCGGAGCGACTCATGGGATCACTCCTGTTCCCGAGCCACTCTCGTCTTCTCCCTCCATTTAATCGAACCTCAGGCTGAAGCTAGAAGCATGCCAATTTCGGGATTCGTACCAGTTTTAGCAGAGTTGAAGGTGTACTTCAAGGACAGGGTAGGCGAAGCATTGATAGCAGGTACTCAGCGACAAACTGCACTGCATTTACCACATTAATGAGACACACCTTCTCAACCACCATATTTGTCCGGAGCCGTACCAAATTCAGGTGAATCTTGCTGCGGGTACGCTCACGGCCGGTAGAGGTCAAATCTCGGCAGCATTTGCAGTTTTGGGGTTTCATGCTTCAATGTATTCTGGGGGGAAAACTCTACTATAAATAACAACTCATTTCATTGTAAAAGGGGGGGAACATATTGCTAAGAAAGCTGCTGTAAACAAACTTTTTGCTTCAATACAAGGCATCTTTGGCTCCAATTCTTGTCTCTTTCTTTTATGCTGCCTTTTGCAAGTATTTCTGCTTCATGTTCATTTATTTTTTTGATTGCTGTAATTCTGAACTCTGGATTAGGGCATTGGCAATTAAGTGAATCTGGAATGCTTGTTGAAGGATACATAGGGAGCAATCACAATATTGGTTAGTTTACATGTTTTGTTTTGATTGCTGTTGGTTTGGGTATCAATTAGTGATTGTGCTGCTTGTTCTTCCCCACAACTATTGCTATGCTTTTACATTTCTTTCTGCATTTTCAAATCTCTTTCCAGTTCTCTTATCTCAAACCATAGTAGTGTAGTATAGGAGCCGACCTTCTCCGGAGATTGGCACGGAAGGCATCCCTTCCTTCCGGCCTTTCAATCTATTGGGCGGGTCTAGGGCGCAAAAGATCAAATCCTTTCCTAAGTGGAAGATTCGTAACCAACAATGAATATTATGGAGAACGCGCCAAGTGTGTCGATCTATCTATCGCGGTGTCGGAGGTGATTCGTGCCAAATATCTGCAACGATGGAGTGTACAATATGTTTCGCATGGAGATGGAGGAGAGCTTCGTCGCCAAGCCACTAGCCGTAAGAAAATTTATAATGTTGATATTTATTTTTTGAAGGGGAAATTTCAAAATGCGGAAGAGGAAGTGTAGTTGCCCAGATCGCGGAGATTGATTGTTTGTTCCGTGGTGTGATGTGGCGATCATATCTTGGTTCTCCTGGTTTTCCTGCTCGAATTGCTCGTAACAAACAGTGGGCCTTGGGAACTTCAGGCTGGCGCGGCTCTACAAAATTCGCCGTTTTGATCTTGTCTTGGGAGACTCTTGTATCCGTAAGATATTCACAACTCGAGTTGTAACATCTTATTGTCCGCCACTGATTCGGAATCTGGTTGACGGTTCAAAAACTGAGGCGACAAGGACTCCCCATCTCGTGTTTACCTTTTAATAATAACAACAAATATTTCATCAGCAGCCTGCGAGCTTCGATGGTATTGAAGGCGTGCGCGGACGATGACTAAAATGTGTGAGGGGAAAACCCTGTATTCTGCGTAATTTATTGTTGCCAGATTTGAGGCACCGACCAGTGCGTGTATTTTATGGCGCGCAACTTCGAATATGTGGCCGATGGGAGATCAATTTATGTGATCTGTCCAAAGCTTTTGGTAAAAGATAAGGGGACGAAGGATTTTTGGCAGGTGCTTTGTATAAGTTGGTGATGCCCGTGGCGGCGATGGCAAAGGCCCACTGGATCCGTATTTTATTGTTTTCATGATCTATAGTTGACGCGGCAGACCATCTCCCACAGCACTCCGTGAGTTTTCCCTGTTGCAGATGCTGTAGTGGTATTCCTTCGGTGGGTTGCTGCTTCTAGTTCGGTGCCGAGTACCTATTGACAAGTTGAGACGACGACCTGGATAAAGATGAGCATTACGGGTGCGTCTGAGGCTGTGGCCGTTGAGAAGCTCTAGGCACATGGAGGAATCAATGAAGATATGAATGCTTATTTTAATGAAGGAGAACATGTTTTGCAATGGCCGGATTGTGTTGAGCCTCCCCAACTTGATTAGATGGAAGTGGATGATCAAACATTAGTTTTCTACCAGAGAAGCTGGACTGCGTAGAGCTGTTGAGTTTGTTTGTGAGCTGGAACCAGGCTTTGGTGGCGATTGTGGAGTCTAAGTTTGTTGAAGGCGCGGACGGATGACGTGTTTAATGGAGGAGACGAGAGTTCGTTGCTGGTGCACCGTGTTAGAAGAAACCGCAATATGAATTTAAATGCAATTGAGGCAAAGGAGGGAGTTGAACCTGGTGGAGATCCCGCGCGTGGTATTGTTGTACATCGCATGTGCTTTTTTATCTTCGGGAGCTCCTTGGCACATTATTTTATTTTTTTAATGGTTATATATAGCAATGGTATAGTTATTAAAGAAATAAAATGCATCCATCATAAAATAAGGTGCTATATTGAACTTACTTTAAAGGCGTTGGTTGGTTACTATGCGTTGGAGATGAATGAGGGAGGCTTTTGTCTTCTAGTGGAGCTTTTTTATTTTAAGATTTGACTTTTTCATAGGCCATATACATTTGGGGGTAATTTTTTTTAAAAATATGTCAGCCAAATGGCCCATGTATTTTCTTCTAAAGAAGGAATCTTAAACTGGAGAGATTTTTAAAAACCATGTTGTATTTCGAAGATTTTGGAATATTCCCTTGTGAGGGAAAGGAGAAGTTTTTTGTTTTTCCTACAGATGAAGGCCTCATTGACACCCAATCATAGGGGTATTTATAGTTGTCGGAAAGGTTTTTCCGTGCCGGACAAGATGGTGCAGTCCATTTTCAGTTTTGAAACTGTTTTCCACATTTTTTTGTGGCAAAATGTTGTATCATGGAGTACATTCTCGGTTGAACCCGACACTCCCAGACATTTTTTAGAGTGATCCTTGTATCTAGTCATCTCCTCTATATCACCTTGCGGATGCAACGGATGGTTACCTATGCATTTTGGAATGAGGAGGTCACCATAAGGACACGTTTGACAGCTACTTTGGTGCCCTTTCATTTCCTTGTTTTGCTGTTTGTCCACAATTTTTTGGACCTTGTTATCAGCCCATTGTGTTTATATAGGTGGGAACCACATACTTATGCTTGTGGAGTCATTTTGGACATCCCTTGCGATTCTTGTGGTTCTTTCCCATCCTATCTTCTCACTCTTCTTTTGTGAGACACTTTGGTTTTAGGAGGCTTTTCTTTGGTGACCTTCTTTTCATGGTTCACAACCTTGATATCTGTCACAAGCACCAGTCTGGGCGTATGATTTCATTCAGTTCGACGATGAGGCTTCTCTACTTTTTTGAGGCATCTCATGGATCCTTTGCAGGCTTCTTGATGGAAGTTGTCCTAGGGGGGTTGAAGAGGACATCTTCCTTCCTCTCCATCCTCCTTGCACATCTTCCTCCTTCTTTTTTGGCAGATGGTTTTCTCCCTTGTGGTTTTTTCATCATCTCTCTAGCAGATCTTATTATGGATATATTTTGTAAATGAGTACCTTATCAGGCCTTGTTGCCGGGACTCATATTTGTGGATATGCCACTAGTTTGATTCTATTGTTTTTCACTACCTCCTAGTACCACTTAAGGGGGGTGTTAGAATATATATTATATCCTACTTTGTTACTAGGATAATTTGTGTGGCTGAGATTAGCTCAATTAGTTATGATCCAATGGATCAGATTGTAAACACTTGCTATTTAAGCAAGGTAATTTTAGTTCAATAAGACGAAGTATTTCATTTTTCCAATAGCATGCAGGTCAATAAATAGAAGGTTGTCATGTTGCTCTACTTATTATGGAGGTTCGACTTGGTGCCCATGGCCGTCAGCCTCTCCACTACCTTGGCTCGCTCCTGTACACGAATGGCATCAAAATGCCCAAGAATTGTGTGATTGAGGTTGCAAACGATTTTCTTCTTCTCGAGCTGCTCAAGTAGTTTCTTAATACGGGAGGTGAACTGTTGCACCAACCTACGTGGAGAACAAACAAAGATTTTGCGCATATGCTACTCTTAGGCGTCTACTGTGTATGGAACGTCTCCCTTGTTTTCCATTGAAAAGCATATTAGATTCGAATGTATATGGCCCTTAGAGCAATTCTATCATCGCTGCGCATATTGAACAAAACCTTGTTGGTTTGACAACTAGTGAGGTTTTGGAGAAAAATAAGCTCTTCATTTTGGATCATTATGGATCCTTGCTGCCTTACATAAATCAAATCAATGCTTCACTTCTAGCAAGACTTGCTATTCGCACAATTCTCTTCTTGATAGAGGATGGCACATTTAAGCTTGGCATATTGCTTAGTCCGTGGAGGTATGCCCCTGTACCTACATCCAGGTGCCCCACAAACACCACACACCAAATGGCCTATGGTGCTAGTGTGGGCACATGCGCATCCCTCGTGTTACACTTTGCGTCCGTGGTGGAGCACACCCACTCGAACACTTTGACAATCTTGGATCCCTGACCGTGTGCCATCAAGTTGGCGCCTCTTTCCACGTCATCCATGAACCTCTTGACAACCTCGGCGCTACAGATGATTGTGTTCGCCTAGCCGTTGACGGAGGGACGATAACCCATGTCCAAGTATACGACAACGTTAGCGTCCAAGGCAACTGTTGGGAGCAACCCCGGATCTTGCTCCACATGCCACGTGTTGTTGTCATACTAATGGCACATGCAGATGCCAAAGATTGCGCAATTCACCGTGCTCATTGCTTTTCAGATCATTTACGATATGAATCTCATTCTACCATAAATGCACAAGGTCTCTCGTGTTGACAAGATGCTTCGTGGCCCTTGCCACATGGTGGCGCACTACGACCACATTTGTTTGATGAGGCACTCTCTAGGTATCACTGTGGTGCTCCAGATGTCACAACTCATGGCCTATGAGGCGTGTGCATCCATGTCAAAACCAACGTTCCTCAACGCTTTTGACATTATTTCATCGTCATTGGGTTTCACTTTGTCTAGTCTGTTTGAAGGGGAAGACATGGCTACACAAGAAACACAGTTTCTGTCTCAGGAGCTGACGTCCATTATCATTGCCCAATTGGAGGAGATGGGCAAATTACAAGGACTTAGTATGGAGAAAGGATTACAAGGTCCGCAAAGCCGATAGTGTCTGTTTGCGATTTGTGGACTTTTGTAAGTAGGGCCTTAGACTTGGCCTTCACGACATTGTCCAACTTGGTAATGGTGATGTGGCAGCGTTGAGATTTGGAGGCCGGATTTCGAGAGGGATATTGGGATCTTTTACCCCAACGACCAAAGCTCTATGATTTCACCTTCTCCCCTTAATAGTCGTCAAGGAAAACTTTACGAATGTCTTATTCTTTCTTTGTATTATAATAGACTTGAAAGCTGGTGAATAAAGTTGGTCGTGTGCAAAAACTGTACTCACGAGTCACGACTATGTCTTGATCATATGTATCGTCATTGTATTTATCATTCACAGAATTTTCCCCCTATTTTGAATGCACTGAAGTCCAATGCTTCTATAGTGGGGAGAAATGATAAGGAATGAAAGCAATTAATGTAATTAATCTTTATGTACACAGGATTTTGCATATGATCGTATCCGATCCAATCTTGTAAAAGTGGAACTTGACATGCCCATCTGTTCTTGTAAGGGCTTCTGACAGGCCCATTGAATATCTTGTAAGGGCTAATGACGCCTATCTAAACCTTTGAATATCAATGAAATAGCAGGCAAGTTTTGAGGCAAGCTCTTTCATAGCCACATCAAAATGAAAAACTGCCGCTTTAATAGAAGGTTATACACAAAAAGTAGCTTTGTTACCACTGTAATTAACCTAATCAGAAATTCTGGATTGGTGAAGTTACCCTGCTGATTAAAATAATGGAGATCTGAAGCTAAAAAGAATGCTAACAATGTTTTGATGTCTTGCAAGGACAGTCTGATTTCTTTGTAACAGTGCAAAAGCATGTATATATATATATATATAAAGTAGCTGCAGGTTTAGGATCAACAACAATTGGATCGAGTTGTGAATTAGCAATTTTCAGCAACAAAAATAAACAAGTAAATAGTAGTGATTTCAGTGCCAAGACCCTAAAAAATCAGCATGTTTAGCTGAATATCATAGAACTGAGAAAATCACAAGCAGGGTAGGTTTTTTTCCCTCCAGGATGATATGGACACCAACTTAGGCAGAAAATATCTAAAGGTAGAATGGACACTGTAAGTGATCACAGAAGACACATGCCTTTAATACCTAAGAGTCTATTTATAGCTAATTTCCCACTTTGATTCCTTTATCTTTTGCATGTAGAATCACTATGTCTTTTTAAAATACTCTGTTAACGAAACAAGTACATCCAACCAGCATGTGCTAAAAAATAATTACTATAAAAATTCTTAAGAGGTCTCACAACATTCCTTAACACATAAGTTGCCATTAATGAGTATGGAATTTGATTATCCTCATGTATTGTAACCGTCGTCTTTATTATTGGGTATAACTATTGCCATTTCATCTGATTTGGTACATCTTTCAGCATTATGCTTCACTAGAAGTTATAGTATGTGTCCAATCCTAGCATCATTGTTGTCCCAAATTGCTGACTATGAGTCATAACCTCTGCTGGATTTAGCCACCGCATCCCCAAGCAATGTGATAGAATGAAATGATCATAACATATAATGAATTAGGATCTAATATGCATAGAATATGGTATTGAAGATTAATTTGTCTTAGATATTTCCATGTTTAGGTTGCTTCACTTGGCTTAAACAAAATTAGAGAAACAACACGACATGTCATAGATGGCTAATTCCTTTAGCTTGCATTTCCTAAAGGATGGCTCAAACCTTAAACCTTTACCACAAGTGAAATGACAAATCCACATCTCCAAGCATCGTGATAGAACAAAATGGTCATAGCATTGACTGAATTGGGGCCTTATATGCATATAATATTGATTTGAATATTTATTTGTCTTAAGTTCCATGTTTAGTTTGCTTGACTTGGCTTAAAATAATTAGAGAAACAACAAAACATATCATATGTGGCTAATTGCTTTAGCTTGCATCTTATTATTAAGAGCTCCTAAAGGATCGCTCACACATTAAACCTCTAGTGCAAACGAAATGAATTATAGCCCATGACACTTTTTATAAAGTATTAATAGATGGGGAAAAAGGAGCATATGGCTAATGCAACTCTAGGTAATGCTTTGATTGTTGGTTCAAGATTTTTTATTTTAAAAATTGAGAAGCTAGAAAATTGACATGGTAAGAGAGATTAAACCTAAAATCATTGTCCAGAATTTTTTTGTGTTTTTTCAATAAGGAAAATCAAAATATATTATATCATATTCGGACCAAACCATCAATTACACGTATTGATCAAATTTCATAGTGGCAGAGGAGATCTTCCATGCCATAAACTATACATTATTAGATATAGGGTAGAAAAATAAATTACCTGAAACCCTTGAAAGGACAAACTTCAATTCTATTACAAACTAAATATAGAGGAGTTACACATGTTGGAGATGAGAACATGACATCTATGACCAATTAGGATGAATCACATGACCTTTTCAAGTCATTGCACCATCAAGAGAATGTTTGGAGTGTTGAAGATTGTCAATTAATTCTAAAAGAGGTCAAGAAGCTTTCCTCCACTTTGCAACCATGTTCTTGGGCTTTGGGATAAGTGTATAGAGTCTGGACTTCCAAACACCACTAAATGACAAATGATAGAGTAAGCCATTTGAGGGTCCTGAAAGGGGTAGCAAGAGGGACTTGTTGGACCCATGAAAGAGTTGATTTGTAGCAGAGGCACAACCTTGTCTCTATAATATGTGAGTGTGCCTACCCCACCCTTGCAATAGGTATGATTACCTCTCTAACCCACATCTACAATGAGTTACATTTCCTTCAAGAACCAAACTACTTATCATCATATACTTACATTTGACACTTAAAATTAGGATTCCAAAGAACTAAATTACTTGTGAACCAAGAAGGCCTCTAAGGAAGATAACACCAAAAGGCATGGAGAAGTCATAAATACATGGATTTGCATTACCAAATAATTCTTTGGATATGTTTGTAGCAGGTATTGTGATTAGAGTAGGCAGTAAGACAACTGCAACAAACTTCATGAGTAGACTCCACATATGTTTCTTCTTTCACGAGAGACATGGCTGCCACCTATTAGTATCATTCTATTTGGAAGTGAAAGCAATCTATTTCATGCATCTGCTATTTTAATTTCTTTTGTTGTAGT
Organism: Wollemia nobilis; assembly: GCA_028583015.1. Taxonomy (NCBI): domain Eukaryota; kingdom Viridiplantae; phylum Streptophyta; class Pinopsida; order Araucariales; family Araucariaceae; genus Wollemia; species Wollemia nobilis. The sequence goes on from JAQPPZ010000541.1 coordinate 16,495,827, forward strand.
TTTGGTTCTAGAATTTCTTTGGATAATTTATTTCCAAATTGTATGAACTCTACATAATCGAAGTGAATTTCTCTAGATTTCAGCAGTAAAACATAACTTTCATATTTAGTTAGTTGTATACATCTTCTATAGTTAGTTGTGTGAAACATATTTCGTAGCACAATAGTTTTCACCAGTTGCTTTCTATGCTTCATACAAATGGCCTCATCACAAGTATGATGAGCAACCCTTGTTGTTGCCTGTGCCAGGGATCATGGAGTAGGCCCCATTGCGTGCTTCCCTTTTCCCCATCACGATCAAATTACTGAATCATTTATTGTCTAGTCCATTTTTTTTCCCATTGTCAACATTTTGATGATTTAAATGGCACTGTTTGACAACATACTTGGACTGCATTCTCTAAGATGGTTAGATTTTTTGACAACCTAGTGCCAAACAACGAGGCTTCAAATGACCTACCTTCGAATAGCCTAGATGACTTAGACAACTCCTCTCTAGACAACTACTTGTCAGAAAACCCCCATCTAGACAACCTAGTGTCAGATAGCTAGTTGTTGGATGACCATCTATTGGCATATGACAACATCTTTGCAGATGGTAGCTCTTTGCCACATGACAACAATGATGATAACAAATGACAACACAAATAGTAGCACGATAGATGACAACTCAAACACCAACATTGTAGATGATACCTTAGAGCATCTCAGATGGCAACCCTATTGACAACGTTGACTACGAAATCTTAGAAGACACCTTGGTAGACAATAACACTGACAACAACACCTTAGATGAGGACAACACAAATGCTACATCAAACAACAATTTAGATAGCAGTCCCTTTGACACCTCAAATGGCAACTTGGCAAATGCCAACACTAACAACAATGCCATGGATAATTACATGGCAGACAACAAAACTGTAGGTGGCAGCAATAACAACACCACCTTAGACAACAACACAACATGCTACACCTTAGACGACAATTTAGAAGACAGTAGCATTGGTGACTGTTGCCACATTTTGCACGGGGTGCAATGTTTTCAAGTTTGTAACAATGCTGCTCTTCTTTTTCCCTCTTCCTCTATTTTCCTTTCTTCTGCTCTCCCTTTCCCTTTCTTTCCCACATTCTCTTTCTTCCCCCCTTTCTTGGAGCCCCTCAGTTGATTTTTTAACTTTCCAGCAAGTTACCTGAAAAATGGCTAAGTGTTGGTGCGAAGTTCGCACTTCGCCCAGTCTGGGTGCGAAGTTCGCACTTCGCCTAGTTTTGGTGCGAAGTGCGTACTTCGCCCAGTTTGGGTGCGAAGTTCGCACTTCGCCCAGTTTTGGTGCGAGTGCGTCTCGCCCAGTCTGGGTGCGAAGTTCGCACTTCGCCCCTCTTCTGGGCGCACCTTGTAACTGGCAGTGGCGAGCTGACAAGAGAGTGTTAAATGCTGGAGCAAAGTCCGTACGGCGGCAGATACCGGTTTTCACCTGTGCGCAACCCGACTTCGCCACCGAAGTCGGAGTGCGCCCTTGACAGGTGCGTAGTAGGGAATCAAACTCAGAAATGCACCTAAGGCATGAAGGCCTCCCCGATTGCGTTGTTTTCTGCCCGCGCAACCCGAGACGCTCTGATCCCAAGCGAAGTTGGACAAACCACCTTCCAAGGCAGATACGTGTCACACAGCATCATCCATCATCTGACAAGTGTCCAGCTTCGGGATTTGAGCCAAGACGTGCCGAGCAAAAGGACGAGCATGGGCTGCACTACCTGTGCCAGCAGCCTCATTCAAAGCTGATTAGAGGTTCTACCTGCTCCAGCTACCCGCATTCCTGCCGAGAAGATGTTCCGCCCAACACACTGCCACGTAGCTGTCCAGCTTCCAGGAAGACCATGCTGCGGGTACAGTCCGGTCCGACAAAAGGTCAGCATTTGCAGCTCTTTCGCCGCCTTTGTCAGCTATTGTTTGACTGGGACCTCGTGCCCATTAATGTAACGGGAGGGACTCGCGCTATAAAAACCCACCATGAATTCATTGTTAAGGGTGGAAGGGGAATGTCTGTTAGGGAACTACTGTGCCCATTGTAACCGTGCTTCTGTTTATAAATATAAATTGTATGCCCGGCTCGTTCTCGTTGCTTCTATTTTTTATGCTGCCTTTCATTATATATATGCTTAACGCTAACCTGTGTCACGGCTCGTTGATTCACTTCAGCATTTGGTGATCAGGTGCCTTTAGCATTGCTTGTCTGAGCACTTTCTGTACTTAATAGTTTAAAGGATACATAGAATAGATGTGGTAGCAGTTCCATCAGTTGTGTGTTACGTTGTTGTCTGTATCTGGTGATTGATGCATTGCAGTACTGTTAGTTCCTTGTAGGGAATGTCTCGTTAGGGAGCCATTGTAGCCGTGCGGTTAAAATCTCTCGCATAACACATATACCCGGATCTGACATCTCTTGGTTGCTTTCTCGTTTAAGACACCGTACGTATCTGGTGATTGATGCATTGCCGTGCTGTTAGTTCCTTGTAGGGAATGTTTGCTAGGGGATCATTGAAGCTGTGCATACACCGCTTAATACAGAAAGTATACTAGATTTTGCAGTTCTTAGTCATGCTTTGTATTTATGATGCAGTAAGTAGCGGTAATTGGTGTGTTCCCGTACTGTTAGTTCCCCCCACCAACCTCCACGTATATTTGTAAATTCCTTTCTGTTCATTTATCTCTTTCCTGTACTCTTAGCTTAAATCAGAAAACCCCCAAAAGGAGCCGGCCTTCTCCGGAGATTGGCACGGAAGGCATCTCTTCCTTCCGGCCTTTCATGCTGGTGGGCGAATCTGGGCGCATTAACCCAAAATCCTTTCCTCATGGCAGATTCGTAACCAACAGTTTCTCAGCACGCCGGTGGGACACGGGTCCCACATTTGACGAGAGATTTTCTGATCAGTCTCCACCCGGCGCTGACAGTGGTTCCTGAGCACTTGGTGAGGCAAGGAAGTCTCTCACCCCCAACAGAATTGAAGCACCGGTGTTCGCTTCATTGCTGTTCCAAATCTGAACACCTGGCGACTCTGCACGAACAGATCCTCTGAGTCCGAAAGACCGGTCCCAGCACCTTCATGCACACAAGAAGGTGGCAAGCAAGGGATCCAAGAAGCCCGCCTGAGTTCTACAAACTGGACAACAACGCTCGAGGCGAAGTTCCCAGGCTGGCTGATCCGCGAGCTCGTGTCGACGAAGCCGAGGCTGAAATCCAAGAAGAAGCCGAAGCTCGAAGTCGGCGGAGCCGAGTACGAAATAGAAGAGGCCGAGGAAGAAGAAGATCCTGCATCCTCGGAAAGTACCGACACCGAGTACACAACCGACGAAGGAGAAGAAGAAGAAATGGCTGCTCAACAGCAAAATGACGATGATCTCTTCCCGGCGGTGGACTCTACGGGGCCTTTGGCTCTGGTTGGACAGCAAGCTGTGCCCCTTGCTGCTTTAAAGTCTATTCCCACATATGACGGCTACGGTAAGACGGCGTACGAGCACATCCAGGACATCCTTGCCCTGGCCGCATTGCATACTATTACCGATGAGAGTGTGAAGACCCGTCTGCTGGCCCTTTCCCTGAGGGGAAAGCTTCTCATCGGTGGAGATCGCCGCCGTAGGGATCCATCACGGGGTGGCCCAGCTTGCCAGGAGGCTCGTAAAAGGATGCAACGAGTCTGCTGATCCTACTTCTCTACTGCATCAGTTCCAAGCTATCCAGAGACATCCTCAAGAGGAGGTGTCTGATTTTAACATCAGGTTTGCGAGATCCTGGAAACGGGTACCTCGCGAACTTCGGCCTTTAGATGGCATGGCTGCTCACTACTATCTGAGATCCTTCAACTCAGACATATGCCTGCTGCTGAAGATTGCCAGAATAGATGAGTTTCCTGCGCTGTACGAGGCTGCCCAGCAGGCTGAAGCTGACATTATTTCTATCGGCAGACTCCCGTCCAGGGTGCAGGAACCCATTCATCCCGACTTCCCCAGATCCCAGTATCCTTCTGCTTCTGGCGGTTCACCGTCCACATCAGGGCAGCAACCTCAGCAACAGTGGAATCCAGCGCCGGTCGTAACTCCTTACGGCCCGCCTCAATTGCATTACCCTCACCCGCCGCCTCCTGCTCCGCATTTTCCAGCACTTCCTCGCTCCCCGCAAGACGCACCTTATTCTAACCCTCCTCCATTAGCCGCATTGCCTCCACCGGCACAATTGCCACCACCTGACAGCAGCATTCAGAACACGATTCTACAGGAGGTGCGGGCTTTGGCCTCAGGATACCATGCCATGTCCAACGACATGACCGCTCTGAAGAAGAAGCAGGCCCAGATGGACCTTGCTCCTAGGAGGCCATATGCGCCACCCGCGCTGACAAAAGACAAAGCCCTGCAACACCAGCCGCAGAGGCGTCCGCCTCCGAGAAATGCTGCTATAGAAGACCCGCCTGGTCCTCCCGACCGAGTTAACTGGTGCACTACGTGCAATGACCCGCATTCGGAGGAAGACTGCACTTTGCACCAGCACTACATCCAGACCTTGGCCGGCAGCGCCATAGAGGACGATGAATTGTACATGATCTTGGACGGCGAAGCTAACTTTGCCCTCCCAGAAGAGAATCTAGTGCCGCCTGCCAAGGAAGAAAAGAAAGCCGCAGATGCGGCCAAGCCTTTGCAAGTTTACGCAAGAAGAGAAAAACCGCAGCCCGGAGGGCTGCCACCATACAAGCGGCTGTGGCCATACACAGCCCAGGAGAAGGCATCCAAAGATAAAGCTCCAGCCAAGCCTTCTCCGGCGAAGGCTGCCGCTGTTCCAGCCAAACCTCCAGCAAAGGCCCCAACTCCGGCTAAAGCTCCAGTACCTCAGCCTCCAGCGGAAACCAAAGAACAAGCCCAGGAGAAGCTGAAGTACCCGTCTCTGACCAAGAGACAGCGAGTTGAGGCCACCCAGCAGTACCGGACGAAGTATGAGCCGGAAAAACAAGTAGAAGGAGCTAGTACCTCGGGCTACAACATTGTAGACGAGTTGAAGAGAACTCCCGCTAGAATCAGCATGTATGATGCTCTTCTGCTCCCAGGCCAGGTGGATCTGCTGCAAGAATCACTGAAGAACATGAAGAGCGGCAAGCAGATACAGCCCGCTGTCCCGGTTCAACCTTTGACAGCCTCAACCACCGGGAAGAACAGGACCGCCACCCTTTTATCTCTGTCTTTACGGATGCAAGGGCACATAGTTCACAATTGCATGGTGGATTCTGGTGCTTCCTCGACCGTGATGCCGAAGGCCGTCTGCGATGAGATCGGGATGGAATACACACGTAGTAGCCAAGGCGTGCTGCAATTAGATGGCACCCCTGTCAAGACAAGCTTGGTGTCATAAAGGACATCCCTATCCGGTCGCACAAGGCTCTCGACATCGTGGTCATCCAAGAGGTCGTGGTTGTTGATCTAGAACCTTACTTCGGCATGTGTCTCTCTCGGGAGTTCACTGCGAAGTTGGGCGGGTACCTGTCTCTAGACTACTCACACATGGAAGTGCCCTTCAAAGGAAGGAGACTGAAAATTTTCAATGAGAAACCTTCCACCTTCCTAGTAGAGAAGATACCCGGAGGAGAGTTGGACTGTATGGTCCAGTTGTCAGAGGAAGAACTGGTGACAGTGGAGCTGACTGAGCAAGCCTTTGAAGTGCTACAGCTTGAAGATGAGTTCTCTTTGCGGGACTTCAATGCCGTAATTGGGACAGAGCAGGGCTGTTACTCCATTGTACAGCCCGAGAGGCTTGACATGTCAGCGGCGAAAGAAGTAGGACTCTGCACCCGAGAAGCCGTGGAAGCTTTTCTTTGACGGCGCGCGATGCAAAAATGGCGCCGGTGCGAGGGTGTCGCTGGTTTCTCCAACCGGAATCCGGAAGGACTATACCTACAGTATTGGCCCGGAGCCGCACCAACAACTCGGCGGAATACGAAGCCCCGTGCTTGGGTTTGCGAAAGGCGGAGAGGCTCGGAATCAAACACCTGCAGATCTTTGGAGATTCAGAGCTGGTGTGTCACCAAGTCACGAAGAAGTGCGCATCCAAACAACACTATCTTAGAGCGTACCGCAACAGGGTGTGGGACCTGATGGAGTCATTTGACTCATTGAATGTTAAGGCAATATCGCGTGAGAAAAACAAGCACGCTGATATTCTGGCGTCTGTTGGAGCCAGGTACGTTCCGGCTGACGACGTCGTCCAGAAACCGAAGCCGGTTCGCACTATTTACAGTGCCTTCTCGTGCTCGATAAGGACACCCACCGGGCAGGTGTTCGGCCATGACGAGGAGATCTTCACATTCCTGGTTAACGAAGTGTGTGTAATCGAAGGTAGAGACCCTGATGACGAGCAATATGAGGGGTTGATACAGTTAAGGAATAATCATGTCCCAAAAGGACTGATTACATTAGAGAGTCTCTTTGATCAGAATGACAGAGCAATATCTCACAGAATCAAAGTAGACCCGAGGCAGTATGCTGACCTGGAACTTGAACCTGGTAAAACTATCAAGGTCGGAACAGACTGCACGTCGGAGGAACTTGAGCAGATCAGATCACTGTGCCAGGAGTTCCCCGACATCGTGGCTTGGTGCTACGAGGATTTGAAGGGGTATGACAGAACTGTCATCCAGCATACTATTGAGCTAGAGGATGGCGCCAAGCCATTCCGACAGAAGCAAAGGGCCGTGAATCCGAAGATTGAGGCCATGATGAAGGCCGAGCTCTTGAAGATGCTCGGAGGCCAAGATCATCTACCCCATCAAGCATTCATCCCGGGTCGCGAATTTGGTGCCCGTGAGGAAAAAGAATGGCGACATTCGTCTCTCGTGTCGACTTCGTAAACCTAAATCAGGCTTCCCTCAGGGACCACTATCCGCTTCCCCAAATCGACCAGATTCTACATATCGTTGCTGGAGCCCAGAGATTTTCACTTTTAGATGGATTTTCCGGCTACAACCAGATTTGGGTCAAAGACGAGGACCAGCATAAGACGGCGTTTACCACCAAGTGGGGGACGTTCGCCTATCAGCGCATGCCGTTTGGCTTATCCAATGCTGGTGCCACTTTCCAAAGGGCCATGGACCTGGCCTTCCGAGAGCTGCTCAATAAGATTATTGTCATCTACCTTGATGACATGACTGTTTTCTCTCACCAACGAGGGGATCATGTCTCGCACTTACGGCAAATATTTGAGAAGTGTCGAGAGTTCGGCATTTCTATAAACCCGAATAAGTCTGTCTTCGCGGTAAAGGAAGGAAAGCTGCTGGGACATGTCATCTCCGAGGAAGGCCTCGCCATTGACCCTGACAGAGCAGAAGCCCTCGTTCGCTTGCCAGCCCCCATTGATAAAAAAGGGCTGCAGTCCTTCTTCGGTCAGATTAACTTCGTGCGGAAGTTCATTCCCGACTTCGCACAGGTGATCAAGCCTATGGCCGAACTGCTGAAAAAAGATACAAATTATGAATGGACTGATGAGAGAGAGCAAGCCTTCGAGGAAATCAAGGCTCGAATTGCGCAAGCTCCGGTGTTGACAAACCCGGACTACTCCAAGGACTTCATCCTGTATGCAAGTGGGAGAACCCGAAAGTTACGCTGCAGTCCTGACTCAGAAGGGAGACGATGGTGAGGAGCGCCCCATAGCGTTCCTGAGCCAAGTGATTCTGCGACAGGTTCATGCTGTTATGAAATCCCTTCGGAAGTTCAGGCACTTTGTCTCCCGTAGCAAAATGACTGTCTTTGTGATTCACCCGGATGTTCGTAGCTTCATCTTACAAGGAGAACCGGGTCACAAGAGAGCGGGATGGATAGCAAAAATCCAGGAGTTCGACATTGAAGTGCGGCCCACCAAGCTTATCAGAGGCCGAGCCTTGTGTCGGAATTGGCCCGAAGCGCCGTAGCCGGCATCTCCGCCTCGTAAGTGGGAGGACACAGCGACACGCATCTACCTAGCCAACTCCTTATCGGAGGGGGAGTGATTGGACAGATGAACCGGTGAGATTCTTCCGCACCGGAAGATGTCCAGATCACCTGAACGCCTCACAACGAAGGAGATTTCGGCTAGGTGCACTTAAGTACACTCTTCGCCCGAGGGGCTTTACTTCAAAAACATCGACGACATCCTGTTGCGGTGCGTCAAAAAATCAGACCAGCCTAGGGTCCTCGGAGATTTTCATTCCGGGATGCCTGGGGGTCACCATTCTTCAAGGCCGACGGCCTTAAAAATAATCAGAGCTGGGTACTATTGGCTCACTCTATTCGTAGACGCTCATGCGGTCTGCTCTAAATGTGATCAATGCCAAAGGTTTGCTGGCCGAAACAGAAAAGCACCCCTGCCCCTTCAACCGATTCAGGCCGAGACTCCGTTCCAAAGAATGGGGTCTAGACTTCATTGGGGTGATTTCTCCTAACTCCTCTGCCGGACACAAGTTTATTCTTACAACCACCGATTATTTCACACGGTGGGCAAAGGCAATCCCGACCAAGAACGCAGACCAAGAAACGGTCATCGAGTTCATTGAGAGCCTGATTACCCGCTTCGGGGTTCCAGAGTCAATTGTGACAGACAACGGTCCGGGATTCGCAGGCGCTGTACTCACGGAGTACACTGGCAGACTTGGCATCTATCACAAGATGTCTTCTAATTACTACCCGTAGGGGAATGGCCTTGCCGAGTCTACTAACAAGAACCTCCTGAAAATCATCCGGAGGACCATTGACAGAAACAAGCGGATTTGGCATCTACTCCTGAACCGGGCGCTGTGGGCGGACAGAGTTGCGTTCAAGAAATCCATCAGAACGTCCCCCTATGCGCTCGTCTATGGCAAAGAGGCTGTCATGCCATCACACATTGAGATCCCTGCCCTATGGATGTTGGACGAAGACAGGAGCAGCGGAGACCCGGTGGACGACAGACTATGCCAACTCCTGCAGTTGGAAGAAGACAGAGAAAGTGCATACCAGGCCTTTACTGATCACATTGCTGCCACCCAAGGCTGGTTTGCCAAAGGCACCACTGCCCGAGTTTTCGAAATCGGGGACCTGGTGCTGAAGTGGGACTCATATAAGGCAAAGCCGGGTAATCACGGGAAGTTTGATGCCCTCTGGGAGGGCCCTTATCAGATTGCCCGGTGAACCAGCTTTAATGCCTATGTACTTCGGGATATGGAGGGTCAGCTCCCGCCTATCCCTGTTAACGGGTTCCACTTAAAGCTTTACCGCTGCTGAAGGTGCCCGAGTGGCCCTTCTTTGTAAAAATTTCCCTTATGCATTTTCATTTCCCAGCATGTACAGTTTCCAGCTTTCAGCCTTTAGTTGTTTTTCATTTTTTTGAGCTTAAAATACGGCATGGGAGAGAAAGACAGACTTCGCAGCGAAGTCTGTCGTCGCCCCTCAGGAGGGGCGAAGTTCGGGCAGCGGCTTGGTTAAGTGAAAGCAAAGAAAAAGGCGAAAAAAATGTCTAAGTGTTGGCCGAAGCCCGACTTCGCAGCGAAGTCGGGCTGCGCGCCAGCCGAAGTGCGAAGCTTGAACGGAAAGAGGACTGCAAAGCACAAAAGAGAGCGGACTGCGCCCAACTTTGGGCGAAGTCCGACTTCGCACGCGAGGTCCGACTTCGACGTGCGAAGTACGCACTGCGCACAACCTCCGCGCGAAGTGCAAACTTCGCGCGAAGTTCGCACTTCGCCCAAACTTCGGGCGAAGTCCGAACCTGCTTCAATGTCGCGCTGCGCAGCTCGTACAGTTCGGTCTAGAGGAGCAATAAAATGCTAAGTGTTCGCCTCCTCCGAAGGTCGCAAAAGACCCAGCCTGCGCTCAAACCTTGGGCGCGGCAAGAAAGAAGAAAAGAAAAAAGAGAACAGTTCCAATGCGCACTTCGCGCGAAGTTCGAACTTCGCCCGAAATTCGGGCGAAGTCCGACTTCGCCGGCGAAGTCGGATCGCGCCCAACTTCGGGCGAAGTCCGACTGCGCCTCGTTTTCTGGGCCAGTTTGGACAAAGGTTTAAAAAAATAAATAAAATATTCAAGAAGGTCCCAAGCTGGGCCCAAGGCGCATTGTAACCGTTCTAAAGTGGGTTTCCGCACCAATGGTTCTTTCTTGAGCAGTGTGCCCAGATTGCGGCAGTGACGTCAGCCATGGCGCAGCATCCAAGACAAAATTAATGATTGCACAATCCTCAAGGAAAAGTGCAACAAAAAGAACATGGCACGTCCGCTCGGGGTACCTTTTTCCAAGCATTCTCCTACGCAGCCCACCCAAGAAACTTAACTCAGCCGACCTACCCCCTCCCCGCGCGGCTTTAATGACGCCGTCGTTGTCTAGAAAAGGGGGTCGGATGCATTCAAACATGCCGGATCGCGCAGATTATTCCTTAAACCGTGCAGATTTTTCCCGTGACAAATGAAATCTTCTGCAGACGCCCTGAACTTGTAATTATTGCTGATTCGGAGAGATGGACAGAGGAAAGATGCCAGTGTCAGCGCAATCCAACGAAGGGAGCGAGCACAAGGATTTACCACGGCCGGGTGTTTTCAGAAGTGAAACACCGCCGGAGCCAAAGTCAAAGTCCCGGCCGAAAAAAGTACAGCGTGGGCAAGCCCCACCACCTCCGTTAAATTACTTGGCGGGATACGTGGACGGCTCGTTTTCTATGAGCCCGACTAAGCTGCGGACAAATGTGGAGAGCTAGGCTGACAAAGTTTCGCCCTCTCATCATTTCGGAGCGGCATACAAATCCAACCTTTCGGATTCTTGTGCCCTCCTGTCCATCAATGCCCGGAACTGGTAGACATCATTGTCAGACACTACAGACCAGTTACTCGGCAAATTTGCAGCTCCAGCGGTAAACCCTTGTTCACGCTGCGCAGAGAGACTATCCAGCCAGCTTTCGCCCTAGGGTTGGAGTATGACTCCAGCACCATTGTCAGGAAGGTAAATCTGGGCGAGCAAGCGAGACGTTTCACGCAAACAAAACGAATGAGGGATTTCCTCAATTCGTAGCCGAACGCCCCTCTTGCACTGGACAGTGGCCAACCGGCCCCATGCCCTTGGCAGGGTTTCAAAGCAAATATTTGTATACCATTTTGGCATGGATTCTCGGCTGCGACTCCGATGAGCTGGTACAGCCGTACCAGCTAGCGCTGGCAGAATGTCTCCTATGCGGAGAATCCTACGAACCAGCGGCGCAGAGAAGCGGAAAGCGTCCCATCTTTTTCGACTGGGCAGACTGGTTGGCTTACGCCATCCACTCCAGCCTAGTCAAGATCCAGAAGAAGCAGTCCACAGATTTTCGTTTCAGTTCTGTTCTAGCCTGGCTTTGTTTGTACCATTTGCACTCCCGGATGCCTATCCCGAACCTGAAGAAGGTCAACGAGAAGGGAGAGCCACAGCCCGTCTATAACTGGACGGATGACCTATACCGGAAAGGGTCCTACTACAAGTTCAACTTCAACTTTCTGGGATTGGTCATGTCAGTCTTCAGCGAAAGCGAAATTCCCCGTCCCCCGAGAGAAATGACGAGCGCTTTGCTAAATCGAAGCTCGGGGACGTTTCAGCCGACGCAGGGAATTGTGGTCGAATCTACGGATTCAAGGGCAAACCCCATTTGCTGCCCTACCGGTGCTCTGGAGCATCCGTTCGGGATGGAAGTTGCCCGGCAAATGGACTATGTTGAAGAGGAGTTCGGCCTAGGAAAGAAGAGAGGACAGATTTTTCAATATCCTCTTTCCTGGGCAAACGTTGAGATTTTTGAGGTAGGACAGCATGTCTACCTAGAGCAAGAGTTTTCCCGGATTGGCCTGGTTCTGTTGCCGCAGCGTTGGAAGTATGACCCGTATGGGATAAGGGGAAAGTTCACACATCTCTGCCCCCGAGCAGATATAACTGAAGATAGGTGCGATGTGGTCCATGTGGACCTTGACTGGGAAATTGAATTGATGGAAGCTTCTCCTCCCTGGTAGGATTTTTACTGCGAGGAGGTGACATATGACCCCAAGCGAAACCCGGACCACCAGTTCTCATCTCCAGGGTTTAAAAAATTTCTATCCAAGATAGCAGGCCTTAACTGGTCTAAAGAAAAGATTACTGAATGTCGGAAGATGAGATGCCGCACGCAGCACGACAAATCCACCAGAAGAAACCTGGCCGTAGATGACGACTTTTCGGTTCTCTATGACCAGCATCATGACAGCTGGCGGCCGTTCGCATATCAAGGTTACGTTCCCCGAGGCCCCTTTGAGGATTATAAAGGAGGGTCTTCCTCCCAACAGTTGTACACTTCGGCAACTGCCAGCGTGGGCCCAGCAGACATCCAGGTCGAACCGATGCAGCCCGTGGCTTCCAAGGCGGCGCCTGAGAAGGCGAAGAAATTAGTCAAGGCAACGCCCGAGGCGGTCCCTCAGGCACAAAAGACGCCAGCGCCGCCAGAGAGCAGACCGGTTGCGGCAGACCCTCTGCAAGTCAAACCCCGGTACAAGTTTACCGTGGGAGCATCAGCGCCTGTTGCACCTGCTTCATCTCCTTCTCCGGATACGACCATTGTTCCAGAAGAGAAGAAAAGGAAGAGAGTTGAAAAAATCAGGCGACCTAGCCTGATAGTGCAGCAGCCAGTCGCAGAGCCGCAGCCGCGTTCAGCCGCCCTAGGGACAGTTTCTTTAGACAGTCCCAAGCCGCCCGCCGAAACCGAAAGCGCAGACATCCACCCAGCATCGGCTCGAGCGGAGCCCGCAGGTACGTTTGCTGCCCCCGTCTCTTTGGTCTCATCCAGTCCTACTCCTACCCCGTCTCCCGCTCAATCCGAGCAAGCCATGGCCGCATCATCCTCCCCGTCTCCACGCCCTTCTAGCGGCCCCCATTCTTTTGATCAGTTTGCTCAGAACCCCAATGTTTCCCTATCTCTGAGTCAAACCCCAAACCCTTCGCCTGAAGCTAGTGCTGAAGCCGCGCATTCACCTTTACATCCACCGCCTCAGCCGCTTCAAGTCCTTTCGGCATCGCCCGCTCCCATCTCCACTCCCCGGTCGCCCCCAAAAGCGGCCGATCCTTCCAATGTCCATCCGGTTCCTCCTGATCCCATTCCCGCAGGAGAGACGTCTCAGCAGAACCCTAGGCTGGGGGAACCAGATTTCATGGACGACCTCCAGAATACAGACGACTTGCCCCTGGCAACGAGGGCTGTAGAATATTCTATCTCTTTCCTCCAGAACCTGAAGCGGAGGAGACCTGAAGAGATAGCCGCCCCGATAAAGCGCACCAAGTACAATTTCGAGAGGAGAGTGCTTACGACAGAGAAAATAATCCCGAAAGTGAAGAAGCCTCTCCGGGAAATGACCAGGGCGGACTACGAGCTCCAGACAAAGGAGAAGAGCTTTGATGACATTGACAAGCGATACGAGATTCAGGGAATCATTCGTAGAGCTGACAATCTCCTTGTCAAAAGTCTGGAGGAGCAGGAAGAGATTTTCGGGTTGCAGGATAAAACAAGGCAGCTTGAAGAGGACCTGTCTAGGTCCACTGAGCAATTGGAAGCGGCGCGGCAAGAAATAGATGAACTTAAAGCCCAGCTGGCCGCTTCCCAGCAACAAGCCGCAACCGAAAAGCAAGCAGCCTTGGAGCAGATTTCCCAGCTCCAAGAGTCTTTGAAGCAGGCGCAGTCGCAACTTGCAGAGAGAACATCTCAAGCGACGGTCTTTTCAAAGAAGAAAGTTAAGGAGATGCGGGCTGGTTTGCTGCGGGAATGCAAGCCCCACACCTATAAGGCGATGGCAGTTCTGGATTTCGCATCCAGAATTCAAGAAGTTTCGCCCAGGGAAAGCCTCGTGGTAGAGGAGGTCGAACGCCAGGCGAAGCAATGGCTGGACCTGGCAATTAATCTTCAGGAGCGCGAGCGCGATGGCCTCCAATTTTCCCCCGTGTCCTCATTCGCTGCAGAATGGGCAGATGCAAGGGCAACCTTGCATAAATATTTCAAAAAATTAGAAGAGGTGAGAGTGGCCAGACGAATGCTAGACGCATTCGTACATGAAAGAGACATCTGTATGGCCCCCTTTCGCGCTCTTTCTGAACTAGGGTGCCCAGGTTTTGTTGAGAATGGCGAGCTTCTCACCCTAGATCAGGTGAAAAGGAATTGGCAGTCCTTTGAAGCAGATACAGCTGAAATTGATAGCTGGACTGAGCCAATTCAGGAAAGTCAGGTCACTCAGATGGTGTCCAAATATTGCAAGATCAGCTCCTACTTCCAGGAGCTAGAAAAAAGATACCACACCATCGACCTGCACGCGGTCGCTGCTTTCCACGCAGCATTAGAAGAAGTTGCTGACCGCCGGCCGTTCGAAGCAGAAGCCTGGCGCCAAGCCCAGGCGGCATACACTCGCATCTGCGAGGCAGAAGCAAAAGCTGGAGAGCCTTCGGAAGGTGATTCTGAGGGGGCAACTGACAAAAGTGAATCTGAAGAACAGTTGCCGCGAGGAGAACAGCTAGAGCAGCAAAAGGCAGGGGAGGCAAGTTCCTCTGCACCCAATGGATGAAGGCATGGATTCTTTGCGCCGAGGCGAGCTCGACACCCCGCGAGCCGCCATAAATGTTGCCACATTTTGCACGGGGTGCAATGTTTTCAAGTTTGTAACACTGCTGCTCTTCTTTTTCCCTCTTCCTCTATTTTCCTTTCTTCTGCTCTCCCTTTCCCTTTCTTTCCCACATTCTCTTTCTTCCCCCCTTTCTTGGAGCCCCTCAGTTGATTTTTTAACTTTCCAGCAAGTTACCTGAAAAATGGCTAAGTGTTGGTGCGAAGTTCGCACTTCGCCCAGCTCGGGTGCGAAGTGCGTACCCGCCGCTTGGGTGCGAGTTCGCACTTCGCCCGCTTTGGTGCGAAGTGCGTACTTCGCCTGGCCGGGTGCGAGTCGCACTTCGCCCAGTTTTGGTGCGAAGTTCGCACTTCGCCCCTCTTCTGGGCGCACCTTGTAACTGGCAGGCTGGCAGGCTGACAAGAGAGTGTTAAATGCTGGAGCAAAGTCCGTACGGCGGCAGATACCGGTTTTCACCTGTGCGCAACCCGACTTCGCCACCGAAGTCGGAGTGCGCCCTTGACAAATGCGCAGAGGGAATCAAACTCAGAAATGCACCTAAGGCATGAAGGCCTCCCCTACTGCGCTGGTTTTTGCCCGCGCAACTCGAGACGCTCTGATCCCAAGCGAAGTTGGACAAACCGCCTTCCAAGGCAGACACGTGTCACACAACATCATCCATCATCCGACAAGTGTCCAGCTTCGGGATTTGAGCCAAGACGTGCCGAGCAAAAGGACGAGCATGGGCTGCACTACCTGTGCCAGTAGCCTCATTCAAAGCTGATTAGAGGTTCTACCTGCTCCAGCTACCCGCATTCCTGCCGAGAAGATGTTCTGCCCAACACACTGCCACGTAGCTGTCCAGCTTCCAGGAAGACCATGCTGCGGGTACAGTCCGGTCCGACAAAAGGTCAGCATTTGCAGCTCTTTCGCCGCTTTTGTCAGCTATTGTTTGACTAGGACCTCGTGCCCATTAATGTAACGGGAGGGACTCGGGCTATAAAAACCCACCATGAATTCATTGTAAAGGGTGGAAGGGGAATGTCTGTTAGGGAACCACCGTGCCCATTGTAACCGTGCTTCCGTTTATAAATATAAATTGTATGCCCGGCTCGTTCTCGTCGCTTCTATTTTTTATGCTGCCTTTCATTATATATATGCTTAACGCTAACCTGTGTCACGGCTCGTTGATTCACTTCAGCATTTGGTGATCGGGTGCCTTTAGCATTGCTTGTCCGAGCACTTTCGTACTTAATAGTTTAAAGGATACATAGAATAGATGTGGTAGCAGCTCCATCGCTTGTGTGTTACGTTGTCGTCTCGTATCTCGGTGATTGATGCGCTGCCGCATCGTTAGTTCCTTGTAGGGAATGTCTGTTAGGGAGCCATTGTAGCTGTGCAGATAAAATCTCAGCATAACACATATACCCGGATCTGACATCTCTTGGTTGCTTTCTCGTTTAAGACACCGTACGTATCTGGTGATTGATGCATTCCCGTGTTGTTAGTTCCTTGTAGGGAATGTTTGCTAGGGGATCATTGAAGCTGTGCATACGCCGCTTAATACATAAAGTATACTAGATTTTGCAGTTCTCAGTCATGCTTTGTATTTATGATGCAAGAAGTAGCGGTAATTGGTGTGTTCCCGCATCGTTAGTTCCCCCCACCAACCTCCACGTATATTTGTAAATTCCTTTCTCGTTCATTTATCTCTTTCCTGTACTCTTAGCTTAAATCAGAAAACCCCCAAAAGGAGCCGGCCTTCTCCGGAGATTGGCACGGAAGGCATCTCTTCCTTCCGGCCTTTCATGCTGGTGGGCGAATCTGGGCGCATTAACCCAAAATCCTTTCCTCATGGCAGATTCATAACCAAAAGTGACAAAACCTCAGAAGATAGCATTAATGACAACACCACAAATGACAACTTGGCAATCAAAAACATTGACAACAACACCACAGGCAACACCATGGAAGAGGGTAGGCATGTGACTATAGGCTAAATAATGGGATTGGACACCTAAGACAAAATTGACCTTTGCTATCTCATTTTGGATAGCTTGTACTATATCATTAGTCATAAGAATGACATGTTTTCACTTGTGGATGGCTAACTAAAAAGGGACATGACCCAAAACTATCTTCTTGTTGCATTGGTTCGACAACTGTTGCAAAATCACTCGGTCCCTTATCCTTTGAGGTGCCATAATATCCTTCGTCATCTGAACGACAAGCTTCCTTGTTTAGATGGCATCCACCATCATTTAAACAACCTTCATCCTCAATCATGTTGTCTACATCCTCTACTTGACAACCTTAAATGTCTAGATGGCATCCTTTGTCATCCGAATTGCACTCTTCCTCTCATTTGTTGTTACTCTTGCAGACAAAAACATTCAAAGGAAAAATAATACCAAGACTTCCCAATGTTTCCAATTCTTGTCTTGCAAATTCCATGTTTGAGTGAGAGGTAGTCAACTTTGATTGTCTATGTTGGCATTAACATTTGCACAATTTGTTGTACATCCACCATGGCACAATTTTTTTTTTTTTTTTTTAAGCGAAAAACCCCTTGTGGGGCCGCCTTGGTCTGAGAGACCACGAACAAGGGGTTCTACACCGTCAAAGTCACCCGGGAGTCGCACCCGACCCTGCCCGCACCAACATTATCAATTGGATTTTTGGTAGGGTGGAGATTTGAACCTGGGACCTCCCTTGGAGGATTACCCTCTCCTCTCCAACTCACCTACAACACCTGGTTTCACCATGGCACAATCTACCTCTACGACAATATAGTTTTCTTGGCCCTTTGCTTCCCATTTGGAGCTTTGACTCTCCTTAGAATGCTCGACCCTTCCACGCATTATTGGTTGATCTTGATTTGCATCCCTTTGACATTCTCATGTGAAATCTCCCTAGAGATTACATCTATGGCACTAGACAATGGTTTGTCCTCAGTGTCATACTCAATTATTCCTTTTCTAATTGTCTTGGTTGTTGCCATGAAATGTATGGCCAGTCTTACCTCTCATTGTAATTGTCTACCTTTGTGTTGCATAAACCTGTTGATTGTTCTTCAAAATCAAAGGCCATTCCTTTAAATGTCTTTTCTCTTGATAATTATAAAAAAATATATTTTATTCTTCCTTGGACTCATTGCATGTTGAGTCTTGTTCGTCTTTGTATTCATAAATGGGTGCGTCATCTCCTTACAAAACACACTTAACTATGCTCTTGTGTCATCATGCTCGTTTTCCATGTCATTCATTCTTAATTTCATCACTCTTGTTACTTTCATCTTTGGAGTTGCTCTCATCACTAATTGCCTGACTCCAATATCTGGACAATATTCTTGAATCATCCTTCAAGATACTATCATCTTCAGAGTTGCCACTCTTGTCTTTAGAGTTGTTCTTGTTGTTGGAGTTACTTTCATCTTCGGAGTCATTGACCTTCCAACCCCAACTTCAATATGATGTCTTCGTAGCGCTTTCCAAGTTCATGGTCTGCTCAAAGGCCTCTTGGTATGTTTGCAAGATAAATTGTTAAAATATGACCTTGTTGATGTGATTACATTTTTTACATTTAAATGTGAATGAAGGCCTAGTGTATTTGTATTAAGAGCTTATGAGCAATTGTCATATTTGATAAAGTCGCCATATAAATAATTTACTGAAAATGGAAATTTCAGAATTATTAGAACTACCTAATAATAAACAAGTTTCTGTTGTCACATTTTGCACGGGGTGCAATGTTTTCAAGTTTGTAACAGTGCTGCTCTTCTTTTTCCCTCTTCCTCTATTTTCCTTTCTTCTGCTCTCCCCTCCTCTTTCTTTCCCGCATTCTCTTTCTTTCCCCCCTTTCTCGGAGCCCCTCAGTTGATTTTCAAACTTTCCAGCAAGTTACCTGAAAAATGGCTAAGTCTGGGTGCGAAGTTCGCACTTCGCCCAGTTTTGGTGCGAAGTACGCACTTCGCCCAGTTCTGTTGCGAAGTCTGACTTCGCCCTCTTTTCTGGGCGCACCTTGCAACTGGCAGGCTGACAGAAGAATGATAAGTGCTGGAGCAAGTCCGTACGGCGGCAGACACCAGTTTTCACCTGTGCGCAGTCCGACTTCGCAGCGAAGTCGGAGTGCGCCCTTGACAGGTGCGCAGTGGGGAGACAAACTCAGAATTTGACCAAGGCATGAAGGCCTTCCCGACTGCACTGTTCTCTGCCCGCGCAACCCGAGACGCTCTGATCCCAAGCGAAGTTGGACGAACTGCCTTCCAAGGCAGACACGTGTCACACAGCATCATCCATCACCTGACAAGTGTCCAGCTCCGGGATTTGGGCCGAAACGTGCCGAGCAAAAGGACGAGCGTGGGCTGCACTGCCTATGCCAGTGACCTCATTTAAAGCCGATTGGAGGTTCTACCTGCTCCAGCTACCCGCATCACTGCCAGAGTAAAGTTCAGACCAACACACCGCCACGAAGCCGTCCAGCCTTCCAGAAGACCATGCCGCTGGTACAGTCCGGTCCGACAAAAGGTCAGCATTTGCAGCCTCTTTCGCCGCTTTTGTCAGCTATTGTTTGACTGGGACCTTGTGCCCATTAATGTAACGGGAGGGACTCGGGCTATAAAAACCCACCATGAATTCATTGTAAAGTGTGGAAGGGGAATGTCTGTTAGGGAACCACTGTGCCTATTGTAACCGTGCTTCTGCTTATAAATATAATCTGTATGCCTGGTTCTGTTCTGCTGTCTCTATTTTTTATGCTGCCTTTCTTTATATTCATGCCTAAGGCTAACTCCGTGTCACGGCTCGTTGATTCATTTCAGCATTTGGTGATCGAGTGCCTTTAGCATCGCTTGTCCGAGCATTTTCTCGTACTTAATAGTTTAAAGGATACATAGAATAGATGTGGTAGCAGCTCCATCGCTTATGTGTTACGTTGTCGGTTTGTATTTGGTGATTGATGCGCTCCCGTACTGTTAGTTCCTTGTAGGGAATGTCTGTTAGGGAGCCATTGAAGCTGTGCGGTTAAATTCTCTACGTCACACATATACCTGGCTCTAGGTTTGCTTTCTACCTATGTTAGTGTATGTATCTGGTGATTGATGCATTGCCGTGCTGTTAGTTCCTTGTAGGGAATGTTTGCTAGGGGATCATTGAAGCTATGCATACACTGCTTAGGTATCGGAAGTACACATAGATTTTGCAGTTCTTAGTCATGCTTTGTGTTTATAATGCAGTAAGTAGCAGTAATTGGTGTGTTCCCGTACTGTTAGTTCCCCCCATCAACCTCCACGTATATTTGTAAATTCCTTTCTGTTCATTTATCTCTTTCCTGTACTCTTAGCTTAAATCAGAAAACCCCCAAAAGGAGCCGGCCTTCTCCGGAGATTGGCTCGGAAGGCATCTCTTCCTTCCAGCCTTTCATGCTGGTGGGCGAATCTGGGCGCATTAACCCAAAATCCTTTCCTCATGGCAGATTCGTAACCAACAGTTTCTCTGGCACGCCCGGTGGGACCCTGGTCCCACGTTTGAAGAAAGATTTTCTGATCAGTCTCCACCTGGCGCTAACAGTGGATCCTGAGCTCTCGTTGAGACAAGGAAGTTTCTCACCCCCGACAGAATTGAAGCACCGGTGTTCGCTTCATTGCTGTTCCAAATCTGAACACCTGGCGACTCTGCACGAACAAATCCTCTGAGTCCGACAGACCGGTCCCAGCACCTTCATGCACACAAGAAGGTGGCGAGCAAGGGATCCGAGAAGCCCTCCTGAGTTCTACGAAATAGACATCAACGCTCGAGGCGAAGTTCCCAGGCTGGCTGATCCGCGAGCTTGTTCGACGAACCCGAGGCTGAAATCCAAGAAGAGGCCGAAGCCGAAGTCGGAGGAGCTGAGTACGAAATAGAAGAGGCCGAGGAAGAAGAAGATCCTGCATCCTCGGAAAGTATCGACACTGAGTACACAACTGACGGCGGAGAAGAAGAGGAAGAAATGGCTGCCCAACAGCCGAATGACGATGATCTCTTCCCGACGGTGGACTCTACGGGGCCCTTGGTCCTGGTCGGACAGCAAGCTGTGCCGCCCGCTGCTTTAAAGTCTATTCCCACATACGACGGATACGGCAAGACGGCGTACGAGCACATCCAGGACATCCTTGCCTTTGCCGCACTGCATACTATTACCGATGAGAGTGTGGAGACCCGTCTGCTGGCCCTTTCCTTGAGGGGAAAGCTTCTCTACTGGTGGAGATCGCTCCCAGAGGGATCCATCACAGGGTGGCCCCAGCTTGCCAGGAGGCTCGTAAAAAGATGAAACGAGTCTGCTGACCCTACTTCTCTACTGCATCAGTTCCAAGCTATCCAGAGACATCCTCAAGAGGAGGTGTCTGATTTTAACATCAGGTTTGCGAGATCTTGGAAACGGGTACCTCGTGAACTTCGGCCTTCAGCCGACATGGCTGCTCACTACTATCTGAGATCCTTCAACTCAGACATATGCCTGCTGCTGAAGATTGCCAGAATTGACAAGTTTCCTGCGTTGTACGAGGCTGCCCAGCAAGCTGAAGCTGACATTATCTCCATCGGCAGACTCCCGTGCAGAGTGCAGGAGCCCATCCATCCCGACTTCCCCAGATCCCAGTATCCTCCTGCTTCTGGCGGTGCGCCGTCCACATCAGGACAGCAGCCCCAGCAGCAGTGGAATCCTGCGCCGGTCGTAACTCCTTACGGCCCACCTCAATTGCATTATCCTCACCCGCCTCCTCCCGCTCCGCACTTTCCAGCACTTCCTGCTCCCCCGCAGTACGCCCCTTATTCTAACCCTCCTCCATTAGCCGCATTGCCTCCACCGGCACAGTTGCCGCCACCTGACAGCAGCATCCAGAACACGATTCTACAGGAAGTGCGGGCTTTGGCCTCCGGATACCATGCCATGTCCAACGACATGACCGCTATGAAGAAAAAGCAGGCCCAGATGGACCTTGCTCCTAGGAGGCCATATGCGCCCCCGGCGCTAACGAAAGACAAGTCCCCGGAACATCAGCCGCAGAGGCGTCCGCCTCCAAGAAATGCTGCTATAGAAGACCCGCCTGGTCCTCCCGACCAGGTTAACTGGTGCACTACGTGCAATGACCCGCATTCGGAGGAAGACTGTACTTTGCACCAGCACTACATGCAGACCTTGGCCGGCAGCGCTATAGAGGATGATGAACTGTACATGATCCTGGAGGGCGAAGCCAACTTCGCCCTCCCAGAAGAGAATCTAGTGCCGCCTGCCAAGGAAGAAAAGAAAGCTGCGGATGCGGCCAAGCCTTTGCAAGTCTACGCAAGAAGAGAGAAACCGCAGCCCGGCGGGCTGCCACCATACAAGCGGCTGTGGCCCTACACAGCCCAAGAGAAGGCATCCAAAGATAAAGCTCCAGTCAAGCCTTCTCCAGCAAAGGCTGCCCCTGTTCCAGCCAAACCTCTAGCGAGGGCCGCAACCCCGGCTAAAGCTCCTGTGCTTCAGCCTCTAGCTGAAACCAAAGAACAAGCCCAGGAGAAGCTGAGGTACCCGTCTCTGACCAAGAGACAGCGAGTTGAGGCCACCCAGCAGTACCGGACGAAGTATGAGCCGGCTAAACAAGCAGAGGGAGCTAGTACCTCGGGCTACAGCATTGTAGACGAGTTGAAAAGAACGCCCGCGAGAATCAGCATGTATGATGCTCTTCTGCTCCCAGGCCAGGTGGATCTGCTGCAAGAATCACTGAAGAACATGAAGAGCGGCAAGCAGATTCAGCCTGCTGTCCTGGTTCAACCTTTGACAGTCTCCGCCACTGGGAAGAACAGACCGCCTCCCTTTTATCTCGTCTTTGCGGATGCAAGGGCACATAGTTCACAATCGCATGGTGGATTCTCGGTGCTTCCTCGACTGTGATGCCGAAGGCCGTCTGCGATGAGATCGGGATGGAATACACACGGAGCAGCCAAGGCGTGCTGCAATTAGACGACACCCCTGTCAAGACAGTTGGTGTTATAAAGGACATCCTTATTCGGATGCACAAGGCTCTCGACATCGTAGTCATCCAAGAGGTCGTGGGTTTTGACTTGGAACCTTACTTCGGCATGTGTCTCTCTCGGGAGTTCACTGCGAAGTTGGGCGGGTACCTGTCTCTAGACTACTCACACATGGAAGTGCCCTTCAAAGGAAGGAGACTGAAATTTTTTAATGAGAAACCTTCCCCCTTCCTAGTAGACAAGATACCCGGAGGAGAGATGGACTGCATGGTCCAGTTGTCAGAGGAAGAGCTGGTGACAGTAGAGCTGACTGGCAAGCCTTCGAAGTGCTACAGCTTGAAGACGAGTTCTTGTTGCGGGACTTCAATGCCGTAATCGGGACAGAGCAAGGTTGTTACTCCATTGTACAGCCCGAGAGGCTTGACATGTCAGCTGCGAAGGAGGTGGGACCTGCACCCGATGAGCTGTGGAAGCTTTTCTTTGACGGCGCGCGATGCAAGAATGGCGCCGGTGCAGGGGTACTTCTGGTTTCTCCAACCGGAATCTAGAAGGACTATACCTACAGGTTGGCCTGGAGCTGCACTAACAACTCGGTGGAATATGAAGCCCTGTGCTTGGGTTTGCGAAAGGCGGAGAGGCTCGGAATCAAACACCTGCAGATTTTTGGAGATTCAGAGCTGGTGTGTCACCAAGTTACGGAGATGTGCACATCCAAACAGCACTATCTTAGAGCGTACTGCAATCGGGTGTGGGACCTGATGGAGTCATTCGACTCATTGAATGTTAAGGCAATATCGCGTGAGAAAAACAAGCACGCTGATATTCTGGAGCCAGGTACGTTCCGGTTGAAGACGTTGTCCAGAAACCGAAGCCGGTTCGTACTATCTACAGGCCTTCTGTGCCTGATAAGGACACCCACTGGCAGGTGTTCAGTTGTGACGAGGAGATCGTCACATTCCTGGTTAACGAAGTGTGTGTAATCGAATGTAGAGACCCTGATGACGAGCAATATGAGGGGTTGATACAGTTACGGAATAATCACGTCCCAAAAGGACTGATTACATTAGAAAGTCTCTTTGATCAGAATGACAGAGCAATATCCCACAGAATCAAAGTAGACCCGAGGCAGTATGCTGACCTGGAACTTGAACCTGGTAAAACTATCAAGGTCGGAACAGACTGCACGTCGGAGGAACTGGAGCAAATCAGATCACTATGCCAAGAATTCCCCGACATCGTGGCCTGGTGCTACGAAGATTTGAGGGGACTCATATAAAGCAAAGCCGGGACTCATATAAAGCAAAGCTAGGTAATCACGGGAAGTTTGATGCTCTCTGGGAGGGCCCTTATCAGATTGCCCGGGTGAACCAGTTTAATGCCTACGTACTTCGGGATATGGAGGGTCAGCTCCTGCCTATCCCTGTCAATGGGTTCCATTTAAAAATTTACCACTGCTGAAGGTGCCCGAGTGGCCCTTCCTTGTAAAAAATTTCCCTTATGCATTTTCAATTCCCAGCATGTATAGTTTCCAGCTTTCAGCTTTTAAATTGTTATTTTTCATTCTTTTTGAGCTTAACTGTGACATGGGAGAGAAAGACAGACTTCGCAGCGAAGTCTGTCGTCGCCCCTCAGGAGGGGCGAAGTTCGGGCTGTGCAAAAGGAAGAAGCAAAGAAAGAAAAAGGAAAAAAGGCTAAAAAATGACTAAGTGTTGGCCGAAGCCCGACTTCGCAGCGAAGTCGGACTTCGGGCCAGCCAAAGTGTGAAGCTCGAACGAAGGGAAGACTGCAAAAGGCACACAAAGGACAGGCTCTGCTCAGCTTTGAGCGAAGACTGACTTCGCGCGCGAAGGCCGACTTCGGCCGACTTCCGCGCGAAGTACGCGCTGCGCACAACTTCCGCGCGAAGTACGCGCTGCACACAACTTCCGCGCGAAGTGAGAACTTCGCGTGAAGTTCGTGCTTCGCCCGAACTTCGGCCGAAGTCCGAACCCGCCTCAGCGTTCGCACTGCGCAGCTCATCCAGTTCAGGGAGCAGAAAAACGTTAAGTGTTGGCCAAAGTCCGAAGGTTGCAAAGAAACCAGACTGCGCTCAATCCTTGAGCGCGGCAAAGAAAAGAAGAAGGAACAGTTCAACGCGCACTTCGCGCGAAGTTCGAACTTCGCCCGAAATTCGGGCGAAGTCCGACTTCGCCGGCGAAGTCGGACCGCGCCCAACTTTGGGCGAAGTCCGACTACGCCTCGCTTTCTGGGCCAGTTTGGGCAAAATTTCAAAAAATGAATAAAATATTCAAAAGGTTCTAAGCTGGGCCCAAGGCACGTTGCGACCGTTTCAAGGTGGGTTTCCGCACCAAAGGTTCTTTCTTGAGCAGTGTGCCCGGATTGCGGCAGTGACGTCAGCCATGGCGCAGCGTCCAAGACAAAATTAATGATTGCACGTTCCTCAACGAAAAGTGCAAGCAAAAGAACATGGCACGTCTGCCGGGGCACCTTTTTCCAAACATTCTCCTGCGCAGCCACCAAAGAAGCATAACTCAGCCGACCTACCCCCTCCTGCGCGGCATTAATGGCGCTGTCTTTATCTAGAAAAGGGGGTCAGATGCATTCAAACATTCCAGATTGCACAGATTATTCCTTAAACGGTGCAAATTATTCCTGTGACAGCGAAATCTGCTGTAGACGCCCTGAACTTGTAATTATTGCTGATTCGGAGAGATGGACAGAGGAAAGATGCCGGTGTCAGCGCAGTCCAGCGGAAGTGGCGAACCTGAAGATTTACCACGGCCAGGCGTTTTCAAAAGCGGAACACCGCCGGAGCGAAAGTCAAAATCCCGGCCTAAAAAAGTACAGCGTGGGCAAGCCCCACCACCTCCGGTAAATTACTTGGCGGGATACGTGGACGGCTCTTTTTCTATGAGCCTGACGAAGCTGCGGTCAAATGTGGAGAGCTGGGCTGACAAAGTTTCGCCCTCCCACCATTTCGGAGCGGCGTACAAGTCCAACCTCTTCAGATTCTTGTGCCCTCCTGTCCACCAATGCCCGGAACTGGTAGACCTAATTGTCAGACACTACAGACCAGTTACCCGGCAAATTTGCAGCTCCAGCGGTAAACCCTTGTTCACACTGCGCGTAGGAGACTGTCCAACCGGCTTTCGCCCCAGGGTTGGAGTACGACTCCAGCACAATCCTCAGAAAGATAAATTTGGGCGAGCAAGCGGGACGCTTCGCGAATACCAAACGGATGAGGGATTTCCTCAATTCAGAACTGAACGCCCCGCTTGCAGCTGGACAGTGGCCAACCGGCCCCATGCCCTTTGCGAAATTCCAGAGCAAGTATCTATATACCATACTGGCATGGATTCTCGGCTGCGACTCCGATGAGCTGGTACAGCCGTACCAGCTAGCGCTGGCAGAATGCCTCCTGTGTGGAGAATCTTACGAACCAGCAGCGCAGAGAAGTGGAAAGCGCCCCATATTTTTTGACTGGGCAGACTGGCTGGCTTACGCCATTCATTCCAGCCTGGTGAAGATCCAGAAGAGGCAGTCTACCGATTTTCGTTTTAGTTCTGTTCTAGCCTGGCTTTGTTTGTACCATTTGCACCCCCTGATGCCGATCCTGAACCTAAAGTAGGTCAACGAGAGGGGAGAGCCACAGCCCGTCTACAACTGGACGGATGACCTATACCGGAAAGGGTCCTACTACAAGTTTAACTTCAACTTTTTGGGATTCGTCATGTCAGTCTTCAGCGAAAGCGAAATCCCCCGTCCCCCGAGAGAAATGACAAGCGCTTTGCTAAATCAGAAGCTCGGGGACGTTTTCAGACTGACGCAGGGAATTGTGGTCAGAATCTACGGATTCAAGGGCAAACCCCATTTTCTGCCCTATTGGTGTACAGAGCATCTGTTCGGGATGGAGGTTGCCCGGCAGATGTATTATGTTGAGGAGGAGTTCGGTCTAGGAAAGAAGAGAGGACAGATTTTTCAATATCCTCTTTCCTGGGCAAACGTTGAGATTACTGAGGTAGGACAGCATGTCTACCTTGAGCAGAAGTATTCCCGGATTGGCTCGGTTCTGCTGCCGCGAGCGTTGGAAGTATGACCCATATGGGATAAGGGGAAAGTTCACACATCTCGGCCCCCGGGCAGATATAACCGA
Organism: Wollemia nobilis; assembly: GCA_028583015.1. NCBI lineage: Eukaryota > Viridiplantae > Streptophyta > Pinopsida > Araucariales > Araucariaceae > Wollemia > Wollemia nobilis. Next base: position 16,522,569 of record JAQPPZ010000541.1, read on the forward strand.
GGATAAGTGCGATGTGGTCCATGTGGACCTTGACTGGGAAATTGAATTGATGGAAGCTTCTCCTCCCTGGCAGGATTTTTACTGCGAGGAGGTGACATATGACCCCAAGCGAAACCCGGACCACCAGTTCACATCTCCAGGGTTTAAAAAGTTTTTATCCAAGATAGCAGGCCTTAACTGGTCTAAAGAAAAGATTACTGAATGCTGGAAGATGAGATGTCGCACGCAGCATGACAAATCCACAAGAAGGAATCTGGCCGTAGATGACGACTTTTCGGTTCTCTATGACCAGCATCATGACAGCTGGCGGCCGTTCGCATATCAAGGTTACGTTCCCCGAAGCCCCTTTGAGGAATATAAAGGAGGGTCTCCTTCCCAACAGTTGTACACTTCGGCAACTGCCAGCGTGGGCCCAGCAGACATCCAGGTCTAACCAATGCAGCCCGTGGCTTCCAAGGCGGCGCCTGAGAGGGCGAAAGAATTAGTGAAGGCAACGCCCGAGGCAATCCCTTAGGCACAAAAGGCGCCAGCGCCGCCACAGAGCAGACCGGTTGCGGCAGACCCTCTGCAAGTCAAACCCCGGTACAAGTTTACCGTGGGAGCATCAGCACCTGCTGCACCTGCTTCATCTCCTTCCTCGGATCCAACCATTGTTCCAGAAGAAAAGAAAAGGAAGAGAGTTGAAAAAATCAGGCCACCTAGCCTGATAGTGCAGCAGCCAGTCGCAGAGCCGCAGCCGCGTCCTGTCGCCGCAGGGACAGTTTCTCTAGGCAGTCCCAAGCCTGCCGCCGGAACCAAAAGCGCAGACATCCACCCGGCATCGGCTCGAGGCGGAGCCCGCGAGTACGTTTGCTGCCCCCGTCTCTTTGGTCTCATCCAGTCCTACCCCCACTCCGTCTCCCGCTCAATCCGAGCAAGCTATTGCCGCATCATCCTCCCCGTCTCCACGTCCTTCTAGCGGCCCCCATTCTTTTGATCAGTTTGCTCAGAACCCTAACGTTTCCCTATCTCTGAGCACAACTCCAAACCCTTCGCCCGAAGTTAGCGCTGAGGCCGTCCATTCACTGTCACATCCTCCATCTCAGCCGCTTCAAACCCTTGCAAGTATCAGCCGCCCCCATCTCCATTTCCCGGTCGCCCCCGAAGCGGCCGAACCTTCCGAGTGTCCATCCGGTTCCTCCCCGATCCCATTCCCGCAGGAGAGACGTCTCAGCAGAATCCTATGCTGGGGGAACCAGATTTTATGGACGACCTCCAGAATACAGACAACTTGCCCTTGGCAACGAGAGCTGTAGAATATTCTGTCTCTTTCCTCCAGAACCTGAAACGGAGGAGACCTGAAGAGATAGCCGCCCCGGTAAAGCGCGCCAAGTACAATTTCGAGAGAGTGCTTACAACAGAGAAGATAATCCCAAAAGTGAAGAAGCCTCTCCGGGAAATGACCAGGGCGGACTACGAGCTCCAGACAAAGGAGAAGAGCTTTGACGACATCAACAAACAATATGAGATTCAGTCGATCATGCGCAAAGCTGATAATCTCTTTGTCAAGAGTCTGGAGGAGCAGGAAGAACTTTTCGGGTTGCAGGATAAAACAAGGCAGCTTGAAGAGGACCTGTCTAGGTCGACTGAACAGCTAGAAGCGGCGCGGCAAGAAATAGAGGAACTCAAAGCCCAGCTGGCCTCTTCTCAGCAACAAGCCGCAACCGAAAAGCAAGCAGCCTTGGAGCAGATTTCTCAGCTCCAAGAGTCTTTGAAACGGCGCGATCGCAACTTGCAGAGAGAACATCTCAAGCGACGGTCTTTTCAAAGAAGAAAGTTAAGGAGATGCGGGCTGGTTTGCTGTGGGAATGCAAGCCCCACACCTATAAGGCGATGGCAGTTCTGGATTTCGCATCCAGAATCCAAGAAGTTTTTGCCCAGGGAAAGCCTGTGGTAGAGGAGGCCGAACGTCAGGCGAAGCAATGGCTGGACCTGGCGGTAAATCTTCAGGAGCGCGAGCGCAACGGCCTCCAATTTTCTCCCGTGTCCTCATTTGTTGCAGAATGGGCAGGTGCAAGGGTGACCTTGCACAAATATTTCAAAAAATTTGAATAGGTGAGAGTTGCCAGACGAATGCTAGACGCATTCGTACATGAAAGAGACATTTGTTTGGCCCCCTTTCGCGCTCTTTCTGAACTAGGGTGCCCAGGTTTTGTTGAGAATGGCGAGCTTCTCACCCTAGATCAGGTGAAAAGGAATTGGCAGTCCTTCGAAGCAGATACAGCTGAAATTGATAGCTGGACTGAGCCAATTCAAGACATTCAGGTCACTCAGATGGTGTCCAAATATTGCAAGATCAGCTCCTACTTCCAGGAGTTAGAGAAAAGATACCTCACCATCGACCTGCACGCGGTTGCTGCTTTCCACGCAGCATTAGAATATGTAGCTGACCGCCGGCCATTCGAGGCAGAAGCTTGGCGCCAAGCCCAGGCGGCATACACTCGCATCTGCGAGGCAGAAACAAGAGATGGAGAGCTTTCAGAAGGTGATTCTGAGGAGGCAACTGACAAAGATGAATTTGAAGAACAGTTGCCGCAAGGAGAACAGCTAGAGCAGCAAAATGCAGGGGAGGCAAGTTCCTCTGCACCCAAAGGATGAAGGCATGGATTCTTTGTGCCGAGGCGAGCTCGACACCCCGCGAGCCGCCAGAAATGTTGTCACATTTTGCACGGGGTGCAATGTTTTCAAGTTTGTAACAGTGCTGCTCTTCTTTTTCCCTCTTCCTCTATTTTCCTTTCTTCTCGCTCTCCCCTCCTCTTTCTTTCCCGCATTCTCTTTCTTTCCCCGCTTTCTCGGAGCCCCTCAGTTGATTTTCAAACTTTCCAGCAAGTTACCTGAAAAATGGCTAAGTCTGGGTGCGAAGTTCGCACTTCGCCCAGTTTTGGTGCGAAGTATGCACTTCGCCCAGTTTTGTTGCGAAGTCTGACTTCGCCCTCTTTTCTGGGCGCACCTTGCAACTGGCAGGCTGACATAAGAATGATAAGTGCTGGAGCAAGTCTGTACGGCGGCAGACACCAGTTTTCACCTGTGCGCAGTCCGACTTCACAGCGAAGTCGGAGTGCGCCCTTGACAGGTGCGCAGTGGGGAGACAAACTCAGAATTTGACCAAGGCATGAAGGCCTTCCCGACTGCACTGTTCTCTGCCCGCGCAACCCGAGACGTTATGATCCCAAGCGAAGTTGGACGAACTGCCTTCCAAGGCAGACACGTGTCACACAGCATCATCCATCACCTGACAAGTGTCCAGCTCCGGGATTTGGGCCGAAACGTGCCGAGCAAAAGGACGAGCGTGGGCTGCACTGCCTATGCCAGTGACCTCATTTAAAGCCGATTGGAGGTTCTACCTGCTCCAACTACCCGCATCACTGCCAGAGTAAAGTTCAGACCAACACACCGCCACGAAGCTGTCCAGCTTCCAGGAAGACCATGCTGCGGGTACAGTCCGGTCCGACAAAAGGTCAGCATTTGCAGCTCTTTCGCCGCTTTTGTCGGCTATTGTTTGGTCGGGACCTTGTGCCCATTAATGTAACGGGAGGGACTCGGGCTATAAAAACCCACCATGAATTCATTGTAAAGTGTGGAAGGGGAATGTCTGTTAGGGAACCACTGTGCCTATTGTAACCGTGCTTCTGCTTATAAATATAATCTATATGCCTGGTTCTGTTCTGCTGTCTCTATTTTTTATGCTGCCTTTCTTTATATTCATGCCTAAGGCTAACCTGTGTCACGGCTCGTTGATTCATTTCAGCATTTGGTGATCAGGTGCCTTTAGCATCGCTTGTCTGAGCATTTTCTGTACTTAATAGTTTAAAGGATACATAGAATAGATGTGGTAGCAGTTCCATCAGTTATGTGTTACGTTGCTGGTCTGTATCTGGTGATTGATGCGCTCCCGTACTGTTAGTTCCTTGTAGGGAATGTCTGTTAGGGAGCCATTGAAGCTGTGCGGTTAAATTCTCTACGTCACACATATACCTGGCTCTGATATCTCTAGGTTTGCTTTCTACCTATGTTAGTGTATGTATCTGGTGATTGATGCATTGCCGTGCTGTTAGTTCCTTGTAGGGAATGTTTGCTAGGGGATCATTGAAGCTGTGCATACACTGCTTAGGTATCGGAAGTACACATAGATTTTGCAGTTCTTAGTCATGCTTTGTGTTTATAATGCAGTAAGTAGCGGTAATTGGTGTGTTCCCGTACTGTTAGTTCCCCCCACCAACCTCCACGTATATTTGTAAATTCCTTTCTGTTCATTTATCTCTTTCCTGTACTCTTAGCTTAAATCAGAAAACCCCCAAAAGGAGCTGGCCTTCTCCGGAGATTGGCTCGGAAGGCATCTCTTCCTTCCAGCCTTTCATCTTTGGTGGGCGAATCTGGGCGCATTAACCCAAAATCCTTTCCTTATGGCAGATTCGTAACCAACAGTTTCTCCTTACCCTCATGAAGAGAGCTTGAAAGGGACACATGTTAGTTCCTATTGGAGGACTTTCTTCTAGTTGTAACAAAATCATATATAAGCTAAAATGATGGAAATTGGGGGCATTCTTTCCAATTTGGGTAAGAAGGAGATTTGGAGAAAAGGAGGAAGGAAAAACTTGCTATTCCCTGAAGGTGCTTTAGGAGTTGAGATATAAGTTTTTTGCCCTTGCCCTATTATATGTGTCTGTCATGAATGCAAAGTTTGGAAGAAAGGAAATATGAATGTAGATAGTAGGACATTGCATATTGATTAATCTAGATAGTATGACATTGCATATTGATTAGTGTAAACTCCACTCTAGGAATTTGTGTATCATATTAAAATGTGATATGCATCATATTTATATATAAATCTGTTGTTTAATTTCTTGTTATGAGGAAAATGGAAATAGGATAGAAATATGGGTTAGAATTGTATTGATACCATTTATATATCACATTCCATTTCGTACTTTTTTTGAAATGTGCTGAAAGTTGAATAATAAGGAGGTAGGTTATGCTGAATTTGGAGGAAGAAATTCCCTCCAAATTCAGAAGGGCTGAACAAAATTTGGCAAGGGGATGAACTTGGCTAAGGCCTAACACATCTTTTGTGTACATGCTTTTCCATAAGGTGTGTCCGATTGGGTAGGGTGGTGCATGATCATAGCTAGCCACTCCAATCCGTCCTATAGGGAGGATGGGGCTATGAGTCACCTCCCATTTCTCTTATGGTTCCTCTTGATTTTCCCCGCTAGGTGTGGAACCATGGTAACATATGAAGGGAGGAGGGGAACTCTTGTATTTATATTATATTTCATAAACCTATGGCCATGAGTATGTGCATGTCAAAGGATGGATTTCCACTTTTGGTAGAGAGAAGTGAAGACCCATGATAGACCTAGGTGGGAGAAGGGGGAGGGTTGTGTGGGGTGGATTGTCGAGGCTTCATGTGGAGAGCATGAAGAAGGGCAGACTATAGCCCAAAGACCTAGTTTGGCATAGGATCACCCACTTTATAGGACAACTATGTAGGGCATCATATACAATTCTACCTAATGTATTGGTAACTAGTTTTGTTGTGTAATTAATTTTTTTTTTTGTATATCATAAAACCAATAATATGGCTAAGTCATACATGGATTCTGCTAAATATGTGTAGGGGAAAAAAAAAGTTTCTGTTGGTCACAAATCCGCTACAGGAAAGGATTTTCATATGTCTAAGCGCCCTAGACCTGGACCAACATTGAAAGGCCGGGGGGAAGAGATTCCCTCCGTGCCAATCTTCGAAGAAGGCCGACTCCTATACTAAACTACTGGGGTACAGGAAAGAGATTAAAAGAGTAAGGGTGCAGGAAAGAGATTAAAAGAGTGGGTTTCAAGATAAGAGTACAGGAAAGAGATTAAAAGAGTAAGGGTGCGGGAAAGAGATTAAAAGAGTGCAGAAAGAGATGTAAATAACTTGACATTACAGTGGGAAAGAACAAGCAGCACAATAACTAACTTATATCTAAACCAACAACAAATAATACAGAAGATGTAACAGAAACCGTAACTGCATATGCTTCCCTATGTATCCTCTAACAGAATTCCAGACACATTTATCTTCCAATGCTAAAATCCAGATATCAGAATTACAACAACCAAAAAACTAAATGAAAGAAGAAATACTTGCGAGAGGCAGCATAAAAGAAAGCACAGATTCAGAGCCAAAGATCTTCTATATTGATGTAGAATGTTTAGCTACAACAGCTTCTTTAGCAATATGTTCCCCCCCGTTTTCATTACAATGCGTGGGTTTTTATAGAGGACCCTTCCCTCTGAGCCATCAATGCGCTAGATTTACAAGGACGTTCAGGCGGCTCCAAAAATTGAGCTCGCCTTCTTATGCAATTGAAATTTCACATCCTATTCCTATAACTAGTTACAGGGCCGCGTTAGACGGGGAAAGTTGCATTTATGTGCCGTGGGCGTGTCTCGGACTCATACCCAGTATTGGAATGTGTGCCCCTCAGGAGAAACACTATCGTCAGATGTGCCTTGGGTGAAGCTTCGCTGGATTTTCAACCGAAGCGCCTCTTTGCAATGAGCTCGAACCGAAGTAAAGGCCAGGATGGTAGGCATTTATATGATGGTTAGTTGAAAAACAACCTTGAAGATAGCTTCGTTGGACGAACAAGCCGTGATGAGGCCAGAAATTGCCTCATTCATATACCATTTTTGGATATTCCATAAACTATTTGACATACCTTATGCTATGTTTTTGTGCTAATTTTGATGATGGAATGCATTATGTATTAGTGTTTACATGTTTTAAATGTTGAAGAGCATATATTCTGTTTTGACTGTTTTTCTGCATTTCCGACCTGTTTCAGATGAATTATCTAGCAAATTAGGATTTATTTGAAGTTGTAATAATAGGTGTTGATATGTATTCGGTTCTGAAATCATTCCATTTGCTTTCATTACCTTTTTAACAAATTCAAATTCTAAAAAGGGTGCCAAAACCTGTTCAAATTAAGCTGACTGTGCAGAAATAGAATATTGACCATATAAATTCCAGCCAGCTGTGCATACACAACATGGCTTGGAATTGGTCATCTCCAGCACGAGCCAATGATGGAATAGGTCTTCTGAGGACGGCAGGAGAATGTTCACACAGGCAAAATCACTTTCCTGCTCATTGGATGCACGGATTAGCACAGGAATTGTTATACTGCCTGATATTCTGGAGCAGCTCCGGAATGAGTGGAGCAGGAACAGTTTTGGTCAAAATCTGCCACAAAATGGTCAAGACAATGGCAAATGGCGAGGTAAGGTTGGTTTCAGCTGTCTGAGGGATTGTTTTACTCCTTTCAACACCTTTCTCCCAACGGTTGTAGCCCAGCAAAGCAAATTGATAAACTATAGCAGAACAAATTCTTGCATGTTAGGAAAACAGTTATGAAATAGTTGATAGCATCCTTGAAGAACATCAACAACTCATATCAGCATTGTAATAGAATAATATAATAAACCTAGCTCCCATTCGGTTGAGCATATAAGATATAGGTGTAGAAGAATTCCAGAATAGATAAGTTGTTTTTATTGTAGCAGAACAGTATTTTGCAGGCATTATTCTGCACTACTGTAATGCTACTGCAGAATCAATAAAGGTGCAATTTTTCCATTCTGTTGGCATTTTGAGTGAATGTGTGTGAGATTTAGATAGTTTAGAACAATTCTTTCCACCTTCTTCTGGTTCAGGGAGCAAGGGCCACTTCCAGGCCCAGGAGAAGGAACAACTTTGACAAGTTTTTTGCTCATTTCTTGCTGCAGCAAATTAGCAGGAACCTAACAGTTTCTATTTCACATTTTTAGCTGTGTTATTTTAGATTGCATGTGATAATTTGTAATGATTATAGGAGTGTGTGCATGTCATCTGACCACTTAGCATAGATTCTTGCATCTTACAACATTTTCTGATATTCCCTGTTTTCAACAGTTGTTTTCAGATTTTGGCATTTCCAGTTTGTATCAGTGAACTCCCTGCTATTTTGGTTTTGCAACATTTTAATTCTCGTCCTTTGAATTCTGTTACTGTAACTAGGTTTACTTTATGCAAAGTGTGAATTTCAATTCTGCAAAATTTATTTTCTGTTGCTTTCAGTTCTGCAATACTTCATTTCTGTCATTTCAGATTCTGCAAATTTAGATAGTTTCATTTTCTTGCAAAGTTTCAATTCCTGCAATTTCATTTCTGTAAGGGTAAATAGGAATCAATTTCAGTTTATAGGATTTAGAGGTGATATCAAACCCCCAAATGCTAACTGTTTCACCAATAAAGCCATCTCCTGAATGAAATGATCCTTAAACTGCTTACCTTTCCTATCGTATACAGCCATTGGACACCGCCCTAGATTGACAAGTATAATGACTAAATGATGAATAATTGACGACACTCATCATTTTTGGCGCCATTGCCGGGAACACCTTAGGTGTTGTTAGGAGAAGTATAGCAGTCTAGGAACTGTCCTGTTACAAGTAACAATTCTTGAAAACTGAATTCTAGTTCGTTTAGTGGATGAGCATGAATGCATAGGCCAAGAGATGAAAGAGGAAAGTTTATTAGAACTGACTCTTTTCCACCAAGGCGTTCTTCACTATCAGGTGAAGGTCTGCTTGTGTATGAACTTCCTGAAAGACTTAAACGAGAATCATCTTCTTCATCAACTGAAATTTTAGGAGCTTTGCAAGAAGAACTCTTAGAAACACTTGCTTCTAGACATACCCATAGGGCTGACCCATCTGAACCAGTTGAACAAGTCAAAACTGAGGAAACACCTATGGCAGAACATGATAGCGATATTGATGATAACAATCCTCCTGTTAGAACTTTTGAATACCCCATTCGTCTGAATCCTACTCAGAATGCTCCTATGAAAACAATTTCACCTTTAGTATTGCCAATCTTTAGGGCAATTGTTTCTGAAGATGCTGATCAATTTTGTTTGAATTTAAGGTTCTATGTCAGACTTATGACTATGTCAATGACAATCAGAAACTGAAGTTGTTTCCCTCTACACTCAAGGATGCAACCTTACAATGGTTTATGAGCCTTGAACCAGATTCAATCCGCACTTGGGATCAAATGGAAACTGCATTTTTGGATAAGTATCAGGAGTATTGTAGAGTGAGAAATAGGAAGGATGAGTTATTTCGGATTAGATAAGAAGAAGATGACCTGTTAAAGACTATATTTTTGAGAGGTTTGCAAGATGATTCCAGAGAAGTATTAGACTTAATGGGAAAAGGAGATGTGAACCAGCTTGAGATTAATGACATTGTAGAGTTATGCAAATTATTCCCGCACTAGGCAAAGAAGAAGGAAGCGGAACCCTGGTAATACTGATATAAGAGATTTGATGGAAGAAATGGCTAACATGAAAACTGTTGAACAAGGTACAACAAAAGTATTGTCATTGTTGTCAACACAGACAACAATTGATGCAGTTGAAGCAATGGACAAGAATTCTGAAGTCAGTCAGATCAAGTACAGTGAATTTCCAAAAAAAGAAGTGACCCAGATTCAGAAATTTGCAGAAAAAGACGTAAGTAAAAGCGTCGCGATATCGCGACAGAGTTGAGAGGTCCGAAGGCAGAAAGAAAAATTGTCGCGATTTCGCGACATAACCGAGGAGAGAGAAAATGCAAGAAAAATTGTCGCGATTTCGCGACATAACCGAGGAGAGAGAAAATGCAAGAAAAATTGTCGCGATTTCGCGACATAACCGAGGAGAGAAAATGCAAGAAAAATTGTCGCGATTTTGCGACATGGCCGAGGAGAGAGAAAATGCATGCCAAATTGTCGCGATTTCGCGACATGGCCGAGGAGAGAGAAAATGCATGCCAAATTGTCACGATTTCGTGACATGGTCGGAGGAGAGAGAAGACGCAAGGCAAACTGTCACGATTTCGTGACATGCTGGAGGCCAAGAAGCTAAGTCGAAAAGTTGTAGCGATTTCGCTACATGTTGAAATTTCGCGGGCCGAAGCAGGGAGAAAGTGTTAAGTGAAAAAGTTGTAGCGATTTCGTGACAAGTCGAAAATGCACAAAGCAAAGGTGTAGCGATTTCGCTACATGTCAAAAGTGCTCAAAACATAGGTGTAGCGATTTCGCTACAAGTTGAAAAAGCACAACTCAAAGGTGTAGCGAGTTCGCTACGTGTCAAATAGCACAAACAAGAAGGTGTAGCGATTTCGCTACAAGTCCAAAATGCACAACGTGAAGGTGTAGCGATTTCGCTACCGCATGAAGCAAGAGTTGTACGGAGACCGGAAGCGTCGCGATTTCGCGACAACATTGAGGATGACGTCAGCAAAATTGAAAATGTCACGATTTCGCGATAGGGTGAAAGAAAAGCCGCAGGAAGCCGAAAGCGTCGCGATTTCACGACAACATTGAGGATGACGTCAGCAAAAGCTGAAAGTGTCACGATTTCGTGACAAGTTGCAAGAGAAGCCTCATGAAGCCGGAAGCGTCGCGATTTCGTGACAACATTAAGGATGACGTCAACAAAAGTTCGAAGTGTCACGATTTCATGACATGAACGTTGGGAAAGCTTTCAAAAGCCAAAATGGTCACGATTTCACGACAGCAAGGGCATGAAGGTGTACGGCTACAAAAAGTGTCATGATATCGTGACATGTTAGTATTTCGCTACAGGTAACAGGTTGGTTGGAAAATACCGAAGGAACATGCAAGGTGACACGTGTCGAAAAAGCATCATGCAGCCAGTTACGTAAGAAGTAACTGAAGTCAGATCGGCAGTTACGCATTGACAGGTGTTGGACATGCACTGGAACAGCTGCATATGCAGGATTGAAAAAGCATTAAAACATACATATTTGTAGCATTCAAAGAGTCGTATAGGCAGGATCGAAAAAGCATTCGAACAGCCGTATTGCAAGGATTCGAACAGCCGAATATGCAGGATTGAAAAAGCATTAAAACATACATATTTGTAGCATTCAAAGAGTCGTATAGGCAGGATCGAAAAAGCATTCGAACAGCCGTATTGCAAGGATTCAAACAGCCGCTTATGGAGAGGAGAAAAGAATTCGAATAGTCAGAGTATGTCATTCGACTGCATGCAAGTTTGAAAAGTGATAGAAGACGAATAGCCTCGATGAGAAAAATGGGGTTATAAAAGAATAGTCGTATAGAGAATAAGATTGCTGCTGTTAGAGGGAAATTGCTGTGAAAAGAGGGTTAGAAGAGAGCCAAGAGAGAAATTAGCAGAGCCGTGAGAGTATGCAGAGTTTGTTTAATTGAGACGCTGAGAGTGAAGACATTTTTATGTCATTTTAAATTGCTCGAATTGCAGTCCAAGTTGGTGCTTGGTACTAGGGGTTGGTGCTCCTATCTCATTGTAGCAGAAAACTAAGGGGTTGGTGCTCCTTCCGGTAGATGCTTGGTAAAGTGTTTGTAAAATTGGTATTTTGCAAAGACTGGATTTGGATTGGAGTCCAAGCAGTCATTTTTGAGGAGTAGCCAAATTGGTGAACCTCGGTATATTGAGTGTTGTGGTGTGCTCTATTGTTCAATTTGCTTTTCTAGTTGTTAAGTTCTCTTTGCTTCATTTTTAAATGTTGTAGATATTAATATTAATAGTTACACTGATTCACCCCCCCCTCTCAGTGTCATTGTGTGAATATCAATTGGTATCAGAGCAAGGTTCCTTGAACAAGCTTAATCAGCTAAGGTGATCTTGGAAGTAACAATGGTAGGCGGTGAAGGATTCTCATCCAACAAAGCTCCCTTGTTTGATGGAACTAATTACACTTTCTGGAAACTCGGGATGCAAACATATCTGAGTGCATTGGGATATGACATTTGGGATTACGTAGATAGTGGATACACAGCACCCACTACTCCTCCAACAGATACTGCTTGAGAAGAAAAAATTTGAGAACAACTCCAAAGCTAAGAATGCCATAATGTGTGGACTTGTAGACAGTGAACTGATAAGAGTCATGAGCTGCAAATCGGCAAAAGACATGTGGGATAAACTGAAGAGCATCCATGAAGGAGACAACAAGATCAAGGAAGCCAAGCTGCAAACTCATCGAGCTCAGTTCGAAGCATTACAAATGAAGGAAGATGAGAACATAGAGGCCTATTTGCTGAGAGTCAATGGAATCATCAATGCAATCAGAGGACTCGGTGAAGAAATGGATGATGCAGTTGTTGTGAAAAAGGTTCTCAGAACCCTTCACAAACGATTTAACTCCAAAGTTTCTGCAATAGAAGAGGCAAAAGATCTAAACAATTTTAGCATGGATGAGCTGCATGGTTCCTTGACTGCATATGAAATGAGAATAGGACAAACTAAGCCTATAGACAGAGAAGCTGCTTTCAAAGCACATAAGAATATAAAAACTGAACATGAATCTGAGGATGAAGAGACACTGGATGAAACAGAAGCAAATTTTGTTCGAAAACTCACAAAGGGAAAAGGAAAATATAGAGGAAAGCTACCATTCAAGTGCTTCAATTGTGGAGGAGTCGGTCATTTTGCAGCCAAATGCCCAATGCATGAGAAAACTAAAAATGGTGAAGGGTCACTCCAAGAAAAAGGTGACTGGAAGAAGAGACAAAATTTTAGAAAGAATAACTTCAAGAAGAAAAGCTTCATATCCAAGAATGTCGGCTCTTCCGAAGAAAGCTCGAGTGAGGATTCCGAAGAAGAAACAGGTGAAGCTCTGTTCATGGCACTTGAAGAGGAAAGAACGAGAAGAAAATCGGGGAAGGTGATGAAAGCTTTAAAGATGAGGCTGAAGTTTATCTGGAAGGAGAATTGGTTGCTGCACTTGAAGAGTTGAGTGTAGAAAGGAAAAAGAACAAAAAATTTTCAAGAAAACTAGAGGATGCCACTGACATAATAAACAGTTTAAAAATACAGACGAGAGGAATTCAAGAAAATGTCCGAAGTTCTTGATGAACAATTAACTGTAAAGACAGTTGAATGCAGCAAGCTAGAGGAAGACATTGTTAAGTTAAGAATGCAGCTAGAGGAGATGAATAGAAGATTGAGCTGTTTTCATAAGTTTGAAGAAAGTACTGTAAAGCTGGATAAAATGTTAAATAACCAAAGGCCTTTCGGCATCAAATTTGGTTTAGGCTTCGATGAAGGAGAATCATCAAAGGGTTCAAAGGCCTTGAATGTAGAACCCATAAAGAAAGAAGAAAAGATCAGGATTGACCTAGAAAAAACAAATCATGCCAAAGAAAGCAATAATGCCAGACTCAAGAAGAGTACTGACAAAGATGGATTCACAAAAGTCACACATCCAAGAAGGAGAAGATTCATGGCTTCTACTTCAAACTGGCAAAGACCTGCACCCAGGTTTAATCATTCCTTTTCTGGTTATTGTTTTAAATGCAATGCTTATGGCCATAAGATTTCAGATTGCAGGCATAATGTATCTCAAAGGAATTTCACCAGCAGAAATGTTTTTTCTCCTTTAATGAATTATGCAGTTGAATGTTATAATTGTCATAATTTTGGACATATTGCTAGAAACTGTAGAAGCACTTTTGCAGCAAATAATCATCAGGGTAGAAAATCTCAACCAAGTGGGTTGAAACAAAACAAGAAATTTCCTGAAAAATAGGCACATGCTAATGAGAGGACAAAGGCAAAACAAGTAGCCAAATCTGTCATCAAACCAGAATGGAAAGAAAAGGAATCTTTGATTGTTCAGACTGCTTTTAAAGCACAAGACAAATCTGCACCATGGATACTTGACAGTGGATGTTCCAGTCACATGACAGGTGACAAGCAAAAATTTGAGAATTTACAGAATTATGAAGGTGGTTCTGTGAAATTTGGGAATAATGATGGAGCAAAGATTGTTGGAAAGGGATCAGTCAAGATCAGTGATGGAAAGATAAAATCAAAAGAAGTCTTGTTTGTGATTGGTCTGAAGCATAACTTGCTGAGTGTAAGTCAAATCGTGACGAGAGGTCATGAAGTCATTTTTAAGAAGCAGGGCTGTGAAGTGAGAAAAGCACACAGTGGAAAGCTGATAGCTACTGGATCTAGGACTTCTGGAAATCTATATACTCTCTCAGAAACTGCAGAAGGAACATGCTTGATTGGACAGGAAGATGAAAATTGGCTGTGGCACAAGAGGCTCGGTCATATTAGTTTTGACAATCTGGCAAAAATAAGTTCAAAAAGGGCAGTAAGAGATATACCAACCATTGGCAAACCAATAAATAGCATCTGTGCTTCATGTCAAAAAGGGAAGCAAACCAGATCCACTTTTAAATCAAAGGAATACTTCACCAGCAAACCTTTGGAGATAATTCATACTGATTTGTGTGGACCCATGAGAACACAGAGCATAAATGGTGACAAATACTTTATGCTGTTAATAGATGATTACTCCAGGATGACATGGATATTTTTCTTAAAGCTTAAATCAGATGCCTTTGAGATGTTTAAGATTTTTAAAAAATAGGTTGAAAATCAAAGCTGGAAAAAGGATTAAATGCCTAAGATCGGACGAGAGGAGGAGAGTTTATTTCAGAAGAATTTGCAGAATACTGTCAAAAATATGGGATAAGAAGACAGTTTTCAGCAGCTAGGACACCTCAGCAGAATGGTGTTGTAGAAAGGAAGAATAGAACAGTGCAGGAAATGGCACGAACAATGCTGGCTGAGAACAAAATAGCTGACAGATTTTGGAAAGAGGCAGTACATACTGCAGTTTACATTCAAAACAGGTGCATGCTAAGACCACATGAAAGCAAAACACCTTATGAGCTGTGGTTCGGCAGAAAGGCAACAACAAGACATTTCAAAGTATTTGGCAGCAAGTGCTACATCAAACGGACTGAAGATAATCTCGGTAAATTTGAAGATAGAGCTGATGAAGGTATCTTTCTTGGTTACTCAACAAAAAGCAAAGCCTACACATGTTACAACAAGAGGCTAAAGAAAATTGTTGAGAGTGCTGATGTGAAAGTTGATGAAGGTAGAGAAAAAGAAATTACTTATCAAGAAAACTACCCTATTTATGAAGAAGTCATTGAAGGTGATGATGAAAAGGAAACAGATAAGAATCAGAAAATTGATCCAGATGTTGTAAAAACTGAATCGGAAGAAGAAGAAAACAGGAAATTTAAAACAGGCAACTGGCAGAAAAATCATCCAAGTGAACAGATTATTGGGGATCCCACAGATGGTATTCAGACAAGAAGAGCAGCAGTGCGGAACTATTCTCTGTTATCTAGCATTGAACCTAAAAATGTTGTTGAAGCAAGCACTGATGAAAGTTGGATGAAGGCAATTAATGAAGAACTAGATCAGATTGAGAAAAACAATACATGGGAATTAGTACCTCGACCAACAAATAAAAACATAATTGGCACTAAATGGATTTTTCGAAATAAATTAAATGAAGATGGACAGGTTGTCAGAAATAAGGCAAGATTGGTGCAGCAAAGGCTATGCTCGAGGTTGAAGGCATTGATTTTGAGGAAACTTTTGCACCGGTAGCCGGACTAGAGGCAATCAGAATATTTCCGGCATTAGCGAGTTCATAAAAACTTCAAAGTATATCAAATGGATGTAAAATCAGCATTTTTGAATGGAAAACTGGAAGAAGAGGTTTACATTGAACAGCCGGATGGCTTCCAACTTGGTGACAATCCAGATTTTGTGTGCAGGTTAAAGAAAGCATTATATGGTTTGAAACAGGCACCCAGAGCATGGTATGCAAGGCTGGATAACTATCTAATTAAACAAGGGTTCAAGAAAGGTTTGGTGGACAACAATTTATATGTCAAAACAGAGAAGGGCCATCTTATTGTTCTTGTTGTTTATGTAGATGATATAATATTTGGCAACAACATGGATGAATATTGCAAAGACATATCAACTAAAATGAAGAAAGAATTTGAGATGTCTATGATTGGTGAACTTTCTTATTTCCTAGGACTGCAGGTAAATCAAAATGAAAAGGGCATTTTTATTTCTCAAGTTAAATATGTAAAAGAAATGCTGAAAAAGTTCACAATGGAAGATAGTAAACCTGTTAGCACTCCCATGACAACAGTGCGCAAGTTGAGCAAGGATGATAAATCTCCAGATGTAGATCAAACAATGTACAGGTCTATGATTGGAAGCCTGTTGTATTTAACGACCACTAGACCGGATATATTACAAGCAGTATGCATGGTTGCAAGATTTCAGGCTAGTCCCAAAGAAACTCATGTCACAGCTGTAAAGAGGATCTTCAGATACCTCAAGGGTACTATGGATTATGGGTTGTGGTACCCAAAAGGTAAAGACTTCACTTTGATTGCATATTCTGATGCAGATTGGGCAGGATGTATTGATGACAGAAAGAGTACAAGTGGAGGAGCATTTTATCTTGGAGACAGTCTGGTAGCATGGCACAACAAGAAACAAGAATCGGTCTCTCTATCCACTTGCAGAGGCGAGAATACATTGCAGCAACAACATGTTGTACTCGGATATTATGGATGAGACAAACGTTGAAAGATCTTGGTATTCATTTCAAAGAGCCAATTTCAATTAAATGTGATAACACTAGTGCTATCAACATATCCAAGAATCCAGTTATGCATTCAAGAACCAAACATATTGCAATCCGGTATCATTTCTTGAAGGATAAAGTTGCGGAAGGAGAGGTCAAATTGGATTTTGTTCCAACTACAGAGCAAGTAGCTGATATATTCACAAAACCATTGCCCAAGGATGTTTTTGAGTACCTTCGGAATAAGTTGGGAGTGGTCACAATTCCCAAGAACTGACTATCATTTGGGATCACATTCTCAAGGGGTGCATTTATGCCTATACTTATAGTTTTGCTTATACTTATGATTTTTGCTAACTATAACAACATTTGTCTGAGAATGGTGTGCAGAGACTCAGGGGGAGTCTGTAGCAGCCCTTTGGTATTATTGTCAAAGGGGGAGAAGAATTACAGGAGAGTGCATAAGTGTTGCCAACAATTCCAAAGGGGGAGATTGTTGAACAAGGTACAACAAAAGTATTGTCATTGTTGTCAACACAGACAACAATTGATGCGATTGAAGCAATGGACAAGAATTCGAAGTCGGTCAGATCAAGTACGATGAATTTCTAGAAAAACAGAAGTGACCCAGATTCAAAAATTTGCAGAAAAAGACAAGTAAGAAACATGTCGCGATATCGCGACATGTTTTCTGTCGTGATATCGCGACAGGTTGAGAGGTCCGAAGGCAGAAAGAAAAATTGTCGTGATTTCGTGACATAACCGAGGAGAGAGAAAATGCAAGAAAAATTGTCGCGATTTCGCGACATAACAGGAGAGAAAATGCAAGAAAAATTGTCGATTGACAGAAAAGAGAAGGAAAGAAAATGAAAAAAATGTGCGATTTCGCGACATAACCGAGGAGAGAGAAAATGCAAGAAAAATTGTCGCGATTTCGTGACATGGCCGAGGAGAGAGAAAATGCATGCCAAATTGTCGCGATTTCGTGACATGGCCGAGGAGAGAGAAAATGCATGCCAAATTGTCGCGATTTCGTGACATGGCCGAGGAGAGAGAAAATGCATGCCAAATTGTCGCGATTTCGTGACATGGCCGAGGAGAGAGAAAATGCATGCCAAATTGTCGCGATTTCGCGACATGGTCGGAGGAGAGAGAAGACGCAAGGCAAACTGTCGCGATTTCGCGACATGCTGGAGGCCAAGAAGCTAAGTCGAAAAGTTGTAGCGATTTCGCTACATGTTGAAATTTCCGGGGCAGAAGCAGGGAGAAAGTGTTAAGTGAAAAGTTGTAGCGATTTCGCGACAAGTCGAAAATGCACAAAGCAAAGGTGTAGCGATTTCGCTACATGTCAAAAGTGCTCAAAACATAGGTGTAGCGATTTCGCTACAAGTTGAAAAAGCACAACTCAAAGGTGTAGCGAGTTCGCTACGTGTCAAATAGCACAAACAAGAAGGTGTAGCGATTTCGCTACAAGTCCAAAATGCACAACGTGAAGGTGTAGCGATTTCGCTACCGCATGAAGCAAGAGTTGTACGGAGACCGAAAGCGTCGCGATTTCACGACAACATTGAGGATGACGTCAGCAAAATTGAAAATGTCACGATTTCGCGACAGGGTGAAAGAAAAGCCGCTGGAAGCCAGAAGCGTCGCGATTTCGCGACAACATTGAGGATGACGTCAGCAAAAGCTGAAAGTGTCGCGATTTCATGACAAGTTGCAAGAGAAGCCTCATGAAGCCGAAAGCGTCGCGATTTCGCGACAACATTAAGGATGACGTCAGCAAAAGTTCGAAGTGTCACGATTTCGTGACATGAACGTTGGGAAAGCTTTCAAAAGCCAAAATGGTCGCGATTTCGTGACAGCAAGGGCATGAAGGTGTACGGCTACAAAAAGTGTCGCGATATCGTGACATGTTAGTATTTCGCTACAGGTAACAGGTTGGCTGGAAAATACCGAAGGAACATGCAAGGTGACACGTGTCGAAAAAGCATCATGCAGCCAGTTACGTAAGAAGTAACTGAAGTCAGATCGGCAGTTACGCATTGACAGGTGTTGGACATGCACTGGAACAGCTGTATATGCAGGATTGAAAAAGCATTAAAACATACATATTTGCAGCATTCAAAGAGTCGTATAGGCAGGATCGAAAAAGCATTCGAACAGCCGTATTGCATGGATTCGAACAGCCGTATTGCAAGGATTCGAACAGCCGAATATGCAGGATTGAAAAAGCATTAAAACATACATATTTGCAGCATTCAAAGAGTCGTATAGGCAGGATCGAAAAAGCATTCGAACAGCCGTATTGCAAGGATTCGAACAGTCGCTTATGGAGAGGAGAAAAGAATTCGAATAGTCAGAGTATGTCATTCGACTGCATGCAGGTTTGAAAAGTGATAGAAGACGAATAGCCTCGATGAGAAAAAGGGGGTTATAAAAGAATAGTCGTACAGAGAATAAGATTGCTGCTGTTAGAGGGAAATTGCTGTGAAAAGAGGGTTAGAAGAGAGCCAAGAGAGAAATTAGCAGAGCCGTGAGAGTGTGCAGAGTTTGATTAATTGCAGACCAGTCAGGGTCGTGTAAGAAGTGAAGACATTTTTATGTCATTTTAAATTGCTCGAATTGCAGTCCAAGTTGGTTCTTGGTACTAGGGGTTGGTGCTCCTATCTCATGCGTAGCAGAAAACTAAGGGGTTGGTGCTCCTTCCAAGTAGATGTTGGTAAAGTGTTTGTAAAATTGGTATTTTGCAAAGACTGGATTTGGATTGGAGTCCAAGCAGTCATTTTTGAGGAGTAGCCAAATTGGTGAACCTCGGTATATTGAGTGTTGTGGTGTGCTCTATTGTTCAATTTGCTTTTCTGGTTGTTAAGTTCTCTTTGCTTCATTTTTAAATGTTGTAGATATTAATATTAATAGTTACACTGATTCACCCCCCCTCTCAGTGTCATTGTGTGAATATCAATTGGTATCAGAGCAAGGTTCCTTGAACAAGCTTAATCGACTAAGGTGATCTTGGAAGTAACAATGGCAGGCGGTGAAGGATTCTCATCCAACAAAGCTCCCTTGTTTGATGGAACTAATTACACTTTCTGAAAACTCAGGATGCAAACATATCTGAGTGCATTAGGATATGACATTTGGGATTATGTAGATAGTGGATACACAACACCCACTAATCCTCCAACAGAATCTGCTGAGAAGAAAAAATTTGAGAACAACTCCAAAGCTAAGAATGCCATAATGTGTGGACTTGTAGACAAGTGAACCGATAAGAGTCATGAGCTGCAAATCGGCAAAAGACATGTGGGATAAATCGAAGAGCATCCATGAAGGAGACAACAAGATCAAGGAAGCCAAGTCGCAAACTCATCGAGCTCGGTTCGAAGCATTACAAATGAAGGAAGATGAGAACATAGAGGCCTATTTGTTGAGAGTCAATGGAATCATCAATGCAATCGGAGGACTCGGTGAAGAAATGGATGATGCAGTTGTTGTGAAAAAGGTTCTCAGAACCCTTCACAAACGATTTAACTCCAAAGTTTCTGCAATAGAAGAGCCAAAAGATCTAAACAATTTTAGCATGGATGAGCTGCATGGTTCAGAACATGATAGCGATATTGATGATAACAATCCTCCTGTTAGAACTTTTGAATACCCCATTCGTCTGAATCCTACTCAGAATGCTCCTATGAAAACAATTTCACCTTTAGTATTGCCAATCTTTAGGGGAATTGTTTCTGAAGATGCTGATCAATTTCTGTTTGAATTTAAGGTTCTATGTCAGACTTATGACTATGTCAATGACAATCAGAAACTGAAGTTGTTTCCCTCTACACTCAAGGATGCAGCCTTACGATGGTTTATGAGCCTTGAACCGGATTCAATCCGCACTTGGGATCAAATGGAAACTGCATTTTTGGATAAGTATCAGGAGTATTGTAGAGTGAGAAATAGGAAGGATGAGTTATTTCGGATTAGATAAGAAGAAGATGAAAACTTAGAGGATTATCTTGATAGATTTGCTTTTATTTAAAAGAGATGTGGTCCTGTAGAACCTGACCTGTTAAAGACTATATTTTTGAGAGGTTTGCAAGATGATTCTAGAGAAGTATTAGACTTAATGGGAAAAGGAGATGTGAACCAGCTTGAGATTAATGACATTGTAGAGTTATGCAGAAATTATTCCCGCACTAGGCAAAGAAGAAGGAAGCGGAACCCTGGTAATATTGATATAAGAGATTTGATGGAAGAAATGGCTAACATGAAAACTGATATTCTTGTTCAATTAAATACTGCATTAGGGGAGAGAAATGCAAAATCCAACTCTACCCCACCCCTAGCTATCTATTGTCCTAGATGTAGGAATAAGCATGTCTTACAGGAGTGTCCTTTAGATAGAACTTCTATCTCTGCTATGTGTGGCATATGTTCAAAAGGACATATCACTGACAAATGTCATCTGTTGCCTCAACTCAAAAATGTTTTGGAAACCCAAACTGAAGAACTTAATGTTATTGGATAGAGGCCAGGTGGCAAATTTTCACAATACCAGAATGCCCTTCATTTTCTTACAAGTTGGGGACAAAATCCTTGGAATATGCCTTGGGGATATTTAGAACCACCTTCACAACCATGGAATCAATATTAGGCATCTTCCCAAGATTGGTCACATCTTCCCTAGAATCCTGTTAATCCACCTTCGACACAGAATCAACAATATGGGCAAAGATGGGGGCCACAATACCCATCATATCAAGGGCAGCAAAGGTATCAAGGAAAGACTCAAAACTTGTTGCCAGCTCCTAATCAGAACTTTCAAGGAAGAATACAACCTCAACAAGCACAACCAGTTAAGCAACCCTCACTTCCAGCTCAGCCTGTGGCTAACCCAAATAATACCAGACAAGCAACCCTTGTTTATGGAGCTGAGTCTGAAGATAGTGCTGCAGTTCATGTACTTGGCTGTAGTAATATCCAATTGCGTTCAGGGAAGGTCTTACTTGACCTTGCTCCACCCACCATTGAAGAGATTGATGGAAAGCAAGAGTCTCCACATTCAGAACAAGTGCAAACAAAGGAAAAAGAAGAAAAACCAGAAAATGAGCAAGAAAAACAAGAACCCCCTGCAGGAGAAGTGCCATACCCTGAAAGGTTCGATCAGACTGAAACTATTCCTAAATCAGAATTGGTTTTAGAACTCAAGAAAATGACTATATCCCTTCCTTTGTTGCAAGCAATAAAGGATGTGCCCTTAATCAAGAAAACCATTTAGGAGTTGTGTATCAAGAAACCTGGTAGAAAGAAGAAAGCCTTTCCTAAAACTGTGCAAGTAGAAGGGAAGTTGGCTGACCTGCTATCTGGAAAACTAGTGCCTCCCAAATATAGTGATCCAGGAAGTCCAGTAGTCACAATCACTATTGGGTTAGTACAAATTCCAAATATACTAATTGATTTTGGAGCTGCAATCAATGTAATGACTAAAGAAACAATGCAACAACTGCAGCTCAATAATCTCAGTCCTACCACCACAGTTTTGGAAATGGCAGATAGGTCAGTTGCCAAGCCAGAAGGGATCCTAGAAGATATTGCCATTGAAGTTTCTTCTTTGGAGTATCCTGTAGATTTCTTGGTATTGCAGCCTAGAAATCCAGTTAATGGTTATCCTATCATTCTAGGACGACCTTGGCTTGCTACTGCAACTGCTTTTATAGACTGCAGGTCAGGAGAAATTACTATTTCAAATGGCATTAACCTTAAGAAGATTTCCCTGTATCCACCAGCCAAACCTTCAACCAAAATTTCTGGACAGATATGGTATCCTGAGTCTGATGAAGAACAAGAAACTATTGCCACTTTGGCCACAGTAATAGTGAAGGAACATATTGAGGAAATCAACTCACCAGAGAGAAATTTTTGAAGATGAGACTGTCTTAGTTGAAACATTACAAGAGGAAGGACTTAAAGATGATCAAATCATTGTTCATCGCTTGTTGTGGAAGGATGAAGAGCATACCTCAGAACATATGTCACCCATTCCAATACAAGCAAGCTCTTTCACACTACCACATGGATGGCACCAACATCTTCTTACTTCTTTCACATGTCCTATGCAGGGAATGATTCCATCCGGCATCTCTTATGAAACAGAATCCAGAGTATTTCATACTCTGTAGCCACATCATTGTCCATTAAATTCTTTAATCAGCAGATATGAAGCAGTCAATTCTGTTTATCCAGGGATTAAACAAATTGAAATACAGCCAGGGAAAGTTCTAAATATTAATAGCTGGTTGACTAATGAACAGGAAGCCAAATTATTTGCTGTTCTACAGAAACATGTTCAGGCTTTTGCTTGGAGTTATAAGGACATGACTGGCATTCACCCTGAGGTGTGTACACATAAGATATACACCGAAGATGTCAAACCAGTAAGACAACCTCAAAGATGCCTGAATCCTGCTCTGAAAGATATTGTTAAAGAAGAAATTGAAAAACTTTTAGATGTAGGATTCATTTACCCAATTTCGGACGATGAAGTGGGTTTCTCCATTGGTCATTGTTCCAAAGAAAAATGGGAAAATGAGAGTGTGTGTGGATTACAGAGAGTTAAACAAAGTGACACATAAAGACCATTTTCCATTACCATTTATAGACCAAGTGTTAGATACCCTTGCTGGTAAGAAATTATTTTGTTTTCTTGATGGTTTTAGTGGTTATAATCAGATACAGGTTGCACTAGATTACCAGGAAAAGACTAGTTTCATCTGCCCTTGGGGAACATTTGCTTACAAAGTTTTGCCCTTCGGTTTGTGTAATGCTCCAACAACATTTCAAAGAGCTGTTTTGGCCATATTCTCTGATTTGACAAATGAGAGAGTAGAAATTTACATGGATGATTTCACTGTGTTCGGAGATAGTTTTGAGTATATCTTAGAACAGCTTGAAAAAGTTTTAATATGTTGTGAAACATACCATCTGTCTCTTAATCCTGAGAAATGCTTCTTAATGATGGAGGAAGGGATTGTCCTTGGTCATCATATTTCCTCTTATGGGATCAAGGTTGATCCTAAAAAGGTGGAAGTCATTAAAAACCTTCCTCCCCCAAAAACTCAAACTGATGTAAGGAGTTTCTTGGGACACATTGGTTTCTACCGCAAATTTATTGCCAATTTCAGTACCATAGCCAATCCAATGTTTGCATTACTAACTAAAGATTCTGATTTTACTTGGTCTACTGAGTGTCAAACATCTTTTGAAGTATTGAAAGAAAAGTTAACAACTCCCCCTGTGTTGAGAGGACCTAATTGGGAATTGCCATTCCATATTCAGACTGATGCTTCCAATACTGCTATTGGAGCTGCATTAGGACAAATTGAAAATGGGGAGCATTATGCCATTTATTACAGCAGTAAAAACTTGATAGGAGCTGAAAAAAACTACACCATCACTGAAAACGAATTCTTAGCTGTGATATATGCTATTAATAAATTCTGACACTATATCACAGGATATCAAGTGTTCATCCATACGGATCATGCTGCCATAAAATACTTGATGAATAAACCTTTGGTTAGTGCAAGAATTATTCGCTGGTTAATACTGTTGCAGGAATTTGATATCACCATAGTTAATAAACTAGGGAAAACTAATGTAGTAGCAGATTTTCTGTCAAGATTACCAAATGCAGATACAGGAGAATTGGTAGAAGATACGTTCCCGGATGAAAAACTGTTTGCTATTTCTGTACAATCTCCATGGTTTGCAGATATAGCTAATTACTTGGCTACAGGAAATATTCCTCTTCACTTTACTTCTAGCTATGCTGCTTCGCCGAGAGAGGGGCCAAAATGCTGCTTCGTTAAGGAATTTACCCGAAGTGGTTGACTACTGGCAACATGTTATAAAACCTTCCTCCCTTCGCTTTTGGATAGATGCTTCGTAGCGATCTAACTTGAAGGTGGCAGTTCGGGGGAGCATTGACCGAAGTTTACTCCCTGCCTTAGACATTTTCTTTTCCTTCCAATAGTGTTTCGGCAAAAAAATGACCGAAGTGGGAGGTTCGTCGGGGGAATAGCCAAAGTGGATGCTTCGCTATACTGAGGCCCAAACTGGCGCCTGTCTACAAGATAGTTCGCTGGAAATATGGGCCGAAGTAATACTTAGGCGAATATTTTAGCGAAGTGACCCCCCGCTAACTTAGCGCATTCTTGATCAATTCAAAATTGCAGCTTCGCAGCTCCTTCGCTGAAGTGGATACTTCGGAAGCCTTGTGGGCGAAGTGCCTTCCATGCTGAACTAGACTTTTCTGATTTCTTTTGCGAAGCTACTCTTTTCTTTCTGCCTTCAACGAAGCTTTCTATCTTTTCCGGTCTTTTGCCGGCGAAGCTCTTTATATACAAGGGGGTCAAAATGGGAACCAAAATTGCTGTAGTGCTATGAAATACAAGAAAAAGCAAGGGAACAAATTCAAGAAAATAGTTTACAAAATCAACTTATAATCCAAAATTTTCTATCCCTTCAAGCAATGTGACAGAATTGTCAACAGTTTCTAATATGTAAAAACTATATGGGTTGTGTATTTTCTTTGAAGGGTTAATGTCCAAGGTGGGCATTACATATATGAGTCTTTTGATAGCATGATGGGCCATGTGAAGGCTATTGTTAGTGAAAGGGATCCCACTTTGGCCTTGTTGGTTACGAATCTGCCATGAGGAAAGGATTTGGTTAAATGCGCCCCAGATTCGCCCACCAGATTGAAAGGCCGGAAGGAAGGAATGCCTTCCGTGCCAATCTCCGGAGAAGGTCGGCTTCCTGTGGGTTTTCTTAAGTGTTTTAGCTGAGAGTACAGGAAAGAGATAAAAGTGTGGAAAGAGATTCAAATGTGATTTGAGTTGGGTGGGGGGAATAGGCAGCACGACAACGATCAATCACCACTACTAAATACAGAACACACAATAGAAACTACCACTGTCATGCACCCTATGTATCCTCTATCTATGCATTCCAGGAATACTTAATCATCAAATACCGGAATCCAGAATTCAGAATAACAGTAAGCAATGAAATAAGAAACATGAGGCAGAAATGACAAGTACAGGCAACATAAAGAATGACAACAGCAAAATAGAGCCAAGCGTGTGTCTTGCATTCAAAGGCAAACGTATTGCTACAATGGTTCCCTAGCAGGATATCCCCCTTCCACCCTTTTACAATGAAGTAGTGCGGCTATTTATAGCACAGTTTCCCCCCAATTACAATCCTGGGCACAAAATCCCAGAGCTGACAAAAGCGGCAAAAGGGCTGCTGATGCTGACTCCTGTAGACAAGGACTGTACTGGCGGCAAGGTTCACCTGAAGACTTGGCAGCTACGTGGCAGTGCAGTTGATGAGACTTTGAGCCAGCATGAATGCGGGTAGCTATGGTAGATGGAACTTTGCGTCAGTTTGAATGAGGGCAGCTGGTGGAGGTGATTTGGCCCATGCTTGTCCTTTTCCCATCACATCCTGGCTCGAATCTCGAGGCTGGACACTTGTCAAATTCTGATGAGGGACACATGTCTGCCTTGAAAGGCAGTCTTTCCTTTGTCCAACTTCGCCTGGAAACGGAGCGCAACTGGGTAGCGCAAGCGGGGAACAGCGCAGTTCGGGAGGGGCCTCCGTGCCTTAGTTTCTGGGCTGCTTGAAAGACATTTCCCAACTGCGCACAGGTCAGAGGGCGCAGCCCGACTTCGCTGCGAAGTCGGGTTGCGCACTCCAGCACTTAGTCAATTTTGGCTGCTGCTCGGACTGCGCGCAAGAGGGGGAGCGCACCCCGACTTCGCTGCGAAGTCGGGTTGCGCTCAGCACTTCGTTGATTTCCGGAGACACTGCTTCCCAACTGCGCTCTGGACGGGGAGCGCACCCCGACTTCGTTGTGAAGTCGGGTTGCGCTCCCATACTTAGCCAAATTTTGCTTAATTCCAGCCTGCTTCCGCACTTCGCATTCCC
The DNA here is from genome assembly GCA_028583015.1 of Wollemia nobilis. Lineage (NCBI taxonomy): Eukaryota > Viridiplantae > Streptophyta > Pinopsida > Araucariales > Araucariaceae > Wollemia > Wollemia nobilis. Next base: position 16,549,104 of record JAQPPZ010000541.1, read on the forward strand.
TAGTGCGCTCGTACTTCGAGGCGCAACCCGACTTCGAAGCGAAGTCGGGTTGCGCTCTCGGACTTAGAATGTTTAGGGAGTGCTTGCTCTGTTTTAGTCGAAGAAAGAACCGGGGGAAAAGGGAGGAATGCAACTGATACAAGGGGAGAAAGGGAACAGTGGAGAAGGGGAAAAGGAGATGGAGGGAAGGAAGAGCAGCATACTTACAAATTTTGAAAACATGTCACCTCGTGCAAAATGTGGCAACAGGCCTTTTACGAGCAACTCCAAAGAATTATATCAAAAATGTGGGCTATTTTTAGTGAATTGAATATATGAAATGACCCCGAAATTAATAAATGTAATAAAAATGATACTTGCACTTATAAAAGTACCTTGATGAGTTAGTATTTAGTCATTAAGGGTGTTAGGTGGTCTATAGGGTCCCTAGATAATAAAATTGTTAATCCCATATATAGTAGATAGGTGAATAGACTTGCTTAAAAAGGCTATATAGTGATGTATTGCACTAATTTTTCATCATATTGAAAGAAGATCTTGGAATTTATTTTTCTTAGGAAGAAATTGAGACGAAAAGCTTACGCATTGAAGAGGATGAAAATCTTCTTCAGAGCCGGAAAGGATGAAAACCTTTTTCTAGCATGTGTTTGTGCGTATTGTTTTCCCAAATTTAATATTTTCCGAGATACTACAATGGTTTAGTAGCTTACTACTACTTTTGCACTTCAAATTAAGAATTTTGTGCACATGAAGGGAAACAGGGTCAATGGTGCTTATATTGCGCAACTGTGAAGAATCAATGTCCTTGTTCCCAAGAATTTCAAGAGAAATTGACCAAGTATATGAGGGAGTGCCCCACTCCAAAATCAAGGCGCGATGCTACACTAAGTGTAGAGAGCACCCCATTTGCAAATCAGGGCGTTTTGTGCTAAAGACAACAGATTACTGCGCTAAATATAGAGAGCGCCCCATTTGCATATCAAAGCGTTCTGGTCCAAAATCAGGGCACTCTATTCCATAGGCAAAGTGAATTACACTTTAAAAAGGTTATCTTTGTTTTGCATGAAATTCGAGGCACCAAGCTGATGTAACTAAGAGTTAGAGTTAGTTTACTGTAGTTAGAAGTAGAGCTAGCTTATTTTTTTCTATAAATAAGAGCTTCATGCTCATTGTAAAGGATCCTTTTGACATTTCAGTATATTAGAGCTACTCTTTGCTACCGTACTCATCTTCTCATATTGCAATTAATTAAAGATTGTGCATGGATTTTGTGAATCAATTGTGTCTATTGACATCTTCATTCATGAATGCATGGTATTAGTGGCTCCACCCTTTTATCCCTCTGTTAGTCCTCTTGATCATTATTGCATGTTACTGTTGCCACATTTGGCACGGGGTGCCATGTTTTCAGTTTTTGTAAGTGACCTGCTCTTTTCCTTCCTTCCTCTCTTTCCCTTTCTTCATTTCTCCCTTTCTCCCTCTTCCTCGCAGTTTAATTCCTCCCTCTTCCCCTTGAACTTTCCCCAGTAAGTTTCCAGCAAGTTTCCCTGAAAATGACTAAGTGTCAGGGCGCAACCCGACTTCGCCCCGAAGTCGGGGTGCGCCCTCCAGTTGGGGCGCAGTAGGGAATGCGAAGTGCGCAGCAGACAGGAAATGAGCGAAATCTGACTAAGTGTCAGGGCGCAACCCGACTTCGGGGCGAAGTCGGGGTGCGCCCTTTTTCCTGGGCGCACTTGGGAAGCAGTATGGCTAAAAATCAGCTAAGTGTTGGGGCAACATGCAAAATCAGCAAGTTTGGCGCAACCACCGCCCAACCCATCGCCCGAAGTCGGGGTGCGCCCCCCTTTTTGGTGCGCAGTCCGAATGACAGTAAAAACAGCAAAGTGCCGGTGCGCAACCCGACTTCGCAGCGAAGTCGGGGTGCGCCCTCTGACCGGTGCGCAGTTGGGTAAGCAAGCCCAGAAATTGACTAAGGCACGGAGGCCTCCCCAACTGCGCTGTTTTCCATCTGCACGACCCGACAACGCTCAAATCCTGGGCGAAGTTGGATAAACTGCCTTTCAAGGCAGCCATGTGTCACTCATCAGCATCTGACAAGTGTCCAACTTCGGGATTCGAGAACAAGGACAAGCATGGACCGCCCTATCTACCCCAACTGCCACCATTAAAGCTGATGTAATGTGCCATCTGCCACAGCTACCCGCACTCCTGCTGACCGATGGTTTGACCCGACACACCGCCACGTAGCTGTACAGCTTTCAGGGAGACCATGCCGCAAGTACAGTCCTGCCCGACAGAAGTCAGCATCAGCAGCTCCTTGGCCGCTTTTGTCAGCTATTGTCTGGCCCGGGACTTCGTGCCCGTAAATGTAATCAGGGGGAACTTGAGGCTATAAATAGCCATGCAATGCATTGTAAAAGGGGTGGAAGGGGAATATATTGCTAGGGAACCATTGTAGCTGTGCGTTTGCCTCTAATACAAAGCATATACTTGGCTCGCTTACTGTCTTTTATCTTGTATGCTCGCCTCTCCTTGTCATTTCTGCCTCATGTTTCTTGTATCATTGCTTACTGTTGTACTGGACTCTGGTATTTGATGATCAAGTATTCCTGGAATGCATAGATAGAGGATACATAGGATGAATGATAGCTGTAGTTTCAATGTATGTTCTGTATATGAATGTTGTTAGTAGTGGTGATTGATCGTTGTCGTGCTGCTTATTCCCCCCACCCAACTCCAATCACATTTGGATTCTCTTTCCGCACTTTTATCTCTTTCCCTGCACTCTTATCCTAAAACACTAAAACCCCACAGGAAGCCGGCCTTCTCCGGAGATTGGCACGGAAGGCATTCCTTCCTTCCGGCCTTTCAATCTGGTGGGCGAATCTGGGCGCAATAACATCAAATCCTTTCCTCATGGCAGATTCGTAACCAACAGTTTCTCTGGCACGCCCGGTGGGACATGGTAGTTTCCCACCCCCAAACAGAATCGAAGCACGAGTGCTCGCTTCATTGCTGTTAAAAATCAGAGCACCTGGCGACTCTGCAAATATCTGAATAATCTCTGAGTCCGTAAAGACCGGTCCTGACGCCTTCATGCAGACAAGAAGGTGGCGAGCAAGGAATCCGGGAAACCCGCCTGACTTTTACGAAATTGACATTGACGCTCCAGGCGAGCGCGTCAAGCTGGCTGATTACCAAGCTCGCGTAGAAGAACCCGAGGCTGAAATTCAAGAGGCCGAGGCTGAAATCCAAGAAGACGAGGCTGAAGAGCAATCTACATCCTCGGAAGGTTCTGACACCGAGTACACCACCGGAGGAGAAGAAGACATGGCTGCCCAGCAGAACGATGATGATCTCTTCCCGGCGGTAGACTCTACGGGGCCCTTGGCCCTAGTCGGACAGCAAGCTGTGCCCCCCGCTGCCTTAAAGTCTATCCCTACGTATGACGGCTATGGCAAGACGGCGTACGAACACATCCAGGACATTCTAGCCCTGGCTGCGCTACACTCCATTACAGACGAAAGTGTGAAGACACGTCTGCTGGCCCTTTCCCTAAGGGGAAAGCTTCTCTACTGGTGGAGATCACTGCCAGAGGGATCTATCACAGGGTGGCGACAGTTAGCCGGCAGACTCGTGAAAGGATGCAACGAGTCTGCTGATCCCTCGTCTTTGCTGCATCAATTTCAAAGCATACAACGACACCCCCAAGAGGAGGTGTCAGACTTCAACATCAGGTTTGCGAGGTCTTGGAAACGAGTGCCTCGCGAACTTAGACCTTCAGCAGGTCAGGCTGCCCACTACTACCTGAGGTCTTTCAACTCAGACATTTGCCTGTGCTGAAGATAGCCAGAATAGACTCGTTCCCTGCTCTGTATGAGGCTGCCCAGCAAGCTGAGATGGATATCATTTCCATAGGCAGACTCCCGCACAGGGTACAGCCGCCCATTTACCCTGACTTTCCCCGATCTCAGTACCCATCGGCTTCTGGGGCGGTGCCGTCGACTTCAGGACAGCAACCCCAGCAGCAATGGAATCCGGCGCCGGTTGTAAACCCCTACGGCCCACCACAAATTCACTATCCGCCTCCTCCTCCGCATTATCCAGCACTCCCAGCTCCCCCGCAGTATGCACAATATTCTGCACCTCCTCCATTGGCTGCATTACCTCCCCCAGCTCAGTTGCCGCCTCCTGATAATGATATTCAGAATAAAATCCTCCAGGAGGTACGGGCTCTGGCCTCTGGATATCACACCATGTCCAACGACATGACTGTTCTAAAGAAGAAACAGGCCCAGATGGACCTTGTTCCAAGGAGGCCATATCCGCCCCCGACACTGACAAAAGATCAAGCCCCAGAACGGCGAGATCAGAGGCGGCCACCTCCAAGAAATGCTGCCATTGAAGACCAACCTGGTACTTCGACCGAGTCAACCGGTGCACTACGTGCAATGACCCGCATTCTGAGGATGACTGCACTCTGCACCAACACTATCTCCAGACCTTGGCCGGCAACGCAATAGAGGACGAAGAACTCTACATGATCCTGGACGATGAAGGCAACTTTGCCGTCCCGGAAGAAGATCTGTTGCCGCCTCCTGCCAAGGAAGACAGAAAGTCTGCTGAAGCCGCTGCAAAGCCCTTGAAGGTATACGCCAGAAGAGATAAGGCGCAACCTGTTGGGCTACCACCTGACAAGAGGCTGTGGCCTTACACAGCCAAAGAGAAGACTCCCGCAGTCAAGCCTCCCGTAGCGAAAGCTCCCCCGGCTAAAGCTCCCGCTGCTCAGCCTCCAGCTGAAACCAAAGAACAAGCTCAGGAGAAGCTGAGATATCCGTCTCTGACCAAGAGACAGAGAGTTGAGGCCACTCAGCAGTACCGGACAAAATACGAGCCGGCAAAAGAAGCGGAAGGAGCTAGCACTTCGGGCTACAACATAGTAGACGAGCTGAAGAGGACCCCCGCAAGAATCAGCATGTATGATGCTCTTCTGCTCCCAGGCCAAGTTGATCTGCTGCAAGAATCTCTGAAAAGCATGAAGAATGGCAAGCAGATACAGCCTGCTGTCCTGGTTCAACCTCTGACAGTCTCAGCCACTGGGAAGAACAGACCACCTCCCTTCTATCTGTCATTACGGATGCAAGGGTACATAGTGCACAACTGTATGGTGGATTCTGGTGCTTCCACGACCGTAATGCCGAGAGCCGTCTGCGACGAGATCGGGATGGAGTACACAAGGAGCAGCCAAGGCGTGCTGCAACTGGACGGCACCCCTGTCAAGACAGTCGGTGTCATTAAAGACATCCCTATCCGGCTGCACAAAGCTCTCGACATCGTGGTCATTCAAGAGGTCGTGGTTGTCGACTTGGAACCCTACTTCGGCATGTGTCTCTCCAGGGAGTTCACTGCTAAGTTGGGAGGGTATCTGTCTCTAGACTACTCACACATGGAAGTGCCCTTCAAAGGAAGGAGACTGAAGATCTACAACGAGAAGCCTTCCACCTTCCTAGTAGAGAAGATACCCGGAGAAGAGTCGCAGGACTGCATGGTTCAGCTGACGGAGGAAGAACTGGTGGTGGTGGATATGACGGAGCAAGCTCTTGAGCTGCTGCAAGTGGAAGACGAATTCTCCTTGCGGGACTTCAACGCCGTGATCGAAACTGAGCAAGGCTCGCTACACCGTCGTCCAGCCTGAGAGGCTTGACAAGTCGGCCAAAAGAGAAGTAGGACCTGCACCAGAAAAGCTGTGGAAGCTTTTCTTTGACGGCGCACGATGCAAAAATGGCGCCGGTGCTGGTGTACTTTTGGTTTCCCCAACCGGGATCCAGAAGGACTACACCTACAGGCTGGCCTGGAGCTGCACCAACAACGCGGCGGAGTACGAAGCCCTGTGCTTGGGTTTGCGAAAAGCAGAGAGGCTGGGGATTAAGCATCTGCAGATCTTCGGCGATTCGGAGCTGGTGTGCAACCAGATTACGAACAAGTGCGCCTCCAAGAAGCACTATCTCAAGGCGTACCGTAATCGGGTGTGGGACCTGATGGAGTCGTTCGACTCATTGAATGTCAAGGCTATATCACGTGAGAAAAACAAACATGCTGACATTCTGGCGTCTGTTGGAGCCAGGTACGTTCCGGCTGATGACACTGTCCAGAAGCCGAAGCCGGTCCGTACCATTTACAGGCCTTCTGTGCCTGATAAGGACACCCACTGGCAGGTGTTTGACTGTGACGAGGAAATCGTCACATTTTTGGTTAACGAAGCGTGTTCAATCGAAGGTAGAGACCCTGATGACGAGCAATATGAGGGGTTGATACAGCTGAAAAATAATCATGTCCCAAAAGGACTGATTACACTTGAGAGTCTATTTGATCAGAACGACAGAGCCATATCGCACCGGATCAAAGTAGACCCGAAGCAGTACTCCGACCTGGAGCTTGAACCTGGAAAAACAATCAAGGTCGGGACAGACTGCACCACAGAGGAACTTGAGCAAATCAGAACATTGTGCCGAGAGTTCCCTGACATAGTAGCCTGGTGCTACCAGGACTTGAAGGGGTATGACAGAAATATAATCCAGCATACCATTGAGCTAGAAGATGGCGCCAAGCCATTCCAGCAAAGGGTTGTGAATCCAAAGATCGAGGCCATGATGAAGGCCGAGCTCCTGAAGATGCTGGAGGCCAAAATCATCTACCCCATCAAGCATTCGTCCTGGGTTGCGAACTTGGTTCCCGTGAGGAAGAAGAACGGAGACATTCGTCTCTGTGTGGACTTCAGAAATCTGAATCAGGCCTCCCTCAAGGACCATTATCCGCTTCCCCAAATCGATCAGATCCTCCATATAGTTGCTGGAGCACAAAGATTTTCCCTCCTAGATGGCTTTTCTGGCTACAACCAGATCTGGGTTAAGGACGAGGACCAACATAAGACGGCGTTCACCACCAAATGGGGAACGTTCGCCTATCAGCGCATGCCTTTCGGCTTATCCAATGCTGGCGCCACATTCCAGAGAGCCATGGACCTGGCCTTCCGAGAGCTGCTCAACAAGGTTATTGTCATCTACTTGGATGACATGACTGTATTCTCTCACAGGAGAGAGGACCATGTCCCCCACTTGCGGCAAATATTTGAAAGGTGTCGTGAATTCGGCATCTCCATAAACCCGAAGAAATCTGTCTTCGCGGTAAAAGAAGGTAAGCTGTTGGGGCATGTCATCTCCGAGAAAGGCCTAGCCGTGGACCCTGATAGAGCAGAAGCCCTCCTCCGTTTGCCTGCTCCAGTTGACAAGAAGGGGCTGCAGTCCTTCTTCGGCCAAATCAACTTCGTGCGGAAGTTCATACCGGACTTCGCACAAGTAATCAAGCCCATGGCCGAATTGCTGAAAAAGAATGTTGAATTCTTATGGACTGATGAGAGGAGGCAGGCCTTCGAGGAAATCAAGGCCCGCATTGCACAAGCTCCGGTGTTGATAAACCCGGACTACTCCAAGGACTTCATCCTGTACGCGGTGGGAGAACCCGAGAGTTACGCCGCAGTCCTGACCCAGAAGGGAGACGATGGCGAAGAGCGCCCCATAGCGTTCTTGAGCCAAGTGATTCAGCCGCATGAAGAAAAGTACAACTTTATAGAGCGGCAGGTTCACGCGGTCATGAAGTCTCTCCGAAAGTTCAGGCACTTCGTCTCCCAGAGCCGGACAACCGTCTTTGTGATACACCCGGACGTCCGAAGCTTCATCATACAAGGAGAGCCGGGTCACAAGAGAGCAGGATGGATTGCTAAAATCCAGGAGTTCGACATCGAAGTGCGGCCAACCAAGCTTATCAGAGGCCGAGCCTTGTGCCAGGAGCTGGCCCGAAGCGCAGCAGCCCAGATATCCGCCTGTAAGTGGGAGGATCCAGCAACGACCACCAACCTAGCCAACTCCTTACCCGAGGAGAGTGACTGGACAGATGACCTGGTGAAGTATTTCGCACCGGGAGATGTCCAGACCACCTGAATGCCTCACAAAGAAGGAGGTTTCGGCTAGGTGCACTGAAATACACTCTTCGCCCCGAGGGGCTTTACTTCAAAAATATTGACGGCATCCTGTTGCGGTGCGTCAAGAAAACCGACCAGCCCAGGGTCCTCGGAGAATTTCACTCTGGGATGCCTGGGGGTCACCATTCTGCAAGGCCAACGGCCTTGAAAATAATAAGAGTTGGGTACTATTGGCCCACTCTCTTTACAGACGCGCATGCGGTCTGTACAAAATGTGATCAATGCCAGAGATTTGCTGGCAGAAATAGAAAAGCACCCCTGCCCCTTCAACCGATCCAAGCCGAGACTCCGTTTCAGCAATGGGGTCTGGACTTTATCGGGGTGATTACGCCGAACTCTGCAGCAGGGCACAAGTTTATCCTTACCGCCACCGACTACTTCACGCGGTGGGCAGAGGCAATCCCCACCAAGAACGCGGACCAGGAGACGGTCATCAGGTTCCTCGAGAGCCTCATTACCCGCTTCGGGGTCCCTGAGTCAATAGTGACGGACAATGGTCCGGGGTTCGCAGGCGCTGTACTCACTGAGTACACCGGCAAATACGGCATTTATCACAAAATGTCTTCCAATTACTACCCGCAGGGGAACGGTCTTGCCGAGTCCACCAACAAGAACCTACTGAAGATCATCAGAAAAACAGTAGAGAACAACAAGAGGACTTGGCACCTACTCCTGGATCGGGCGCTGTGGGCGGACAGAATATCCTTCAAGAAATCAATCAAGACGTCCCCCTATGCGCTCGTTTACGGCAAAGAAGCAGTCCTGCCGACCCACATCGAAATTCCCGCTCTCTGGATGTTGGACGAAGAGAGAGGCAACGGGGATCCGGTGGATGACAGACTGTGCCAGCTGTTGCAGTTAGAGGAAGACAGAGAAAAAGCATACCAGGCCTTCACCAAACATGCTGAAACAACCCAAGGCTGGTTTGCAAAAGGAGCCACCGCCCGAGTTTTCAAAATCGGGGACCTGGTGCTGAAGTGGGACTCGTTGAAGGCAAAGCCGGGCAATCACGGCAAATTTGACGCTCTCTGGGAGGGCCCTTATCAGATTGCCCGGGTGAACCAGTTCAACGCATTTGTGCTCCGGGACATGGAGGGACAGCTTCTCCCCATTCCCGTCAATGGGTTCCACTTAAAAATTTACCGCCACTGAAGGTGCCCAATGGGCCCTTCCTTGTACAGATTTTCCTTCTGCTTTATTTTTAATTTTCAGAATGTATATATTTCAGCATTCAGTTTTTTATTTTTTAGAAAAAGCCCAAGTAAAGCTGAGGCAAAACCCGACTTCGCAGCGAAGTCGGGTAGCGCTCCTTGAACAGTGCGAAGTTCGGAAGAAGGCAGCTGAAAAGAGGAGCAAAAATGACTAAGTCTGGGTGCACAACCCGACTTCGCAGCGAAGTCGGGCTGCGCACCATCTGGAAAGCGCAGTTGGAAAACAGGCAGCAAGAAAATGGCTAAGTGTGGGACTGCGCAGGCAAAACTGGGCGAAATCGGATTGCGCCCATTTTTCGGGCGAAGTCCGAGTGCGCTCCCATTCTCGGGCGCACCCTGGGTGATCCGGCGCGGGAAGCTGAAAACGGCTAAGTGTCAAATCAGATTGCGCCCATTTTCCGGGCGAAGTCGGATTGCGCCCTTTTTTCGGGCGAAGTCCGAGTGCGCCCTGAATTGTGGGCGCCACCCGAATAACCCACCACGAAAAACGTAAAAAAATTTCTAAGTGTGGGCCCAGGGCGCAGTACGGCACGGTGCGAAGTTGGACTTCATGGGCCAGAAATTCTCCCTTGTAAAGTGTGCCCAGATGGTGGCGATGACGTCAGCAATGGCACGACGCCCAAGGAGGTTTAATGATTGCACATCTTTCAAGAATGATGCATTAAAAGGGCAAGGTGCGTTTGGACCAACGGCTACTAGGGTGCACTTTTCAAAAATAAACCCATGCACAGCCGCCAAAAAATCATAACACCTCCACCAACTCCAAGTTAACCGCCCTAACTCCCTCCCTCGCGCCATTAATGTCACAGACGTTGTCTAGAAAAAGGGCCCTGGCGCACTCAGAAAATTCAAATCGTCCAAGCTGATTCCCTGACTGCAAAGAGCAGAGCTGACAATTCAGAAGCCGTAATTCCCGCCTCTGCTGTTTCAGAAAGGATGGACAAGGGAAAAGCGCCCGTACAGGCGCAATCTAGTGAAGAGCGGCGCGAAGCTGAGGAATCACCAGAGTCAAGCGCCCATGAGAGCGAAGCGCCGCCAGACCAGAAAAAGAAGACCCGGACAAAGAGGCGCGTAGCTGGGCGAACTCCGCCGCCACCAGTTAATCACCTGGCCGGGTACAAAGACGGCTCTTTCTCCATCAGCCTCACCAAGCTGAGGCTAAATATTGCAAAGTGGGTAGACAAGGTTTCGCCCTCACATCATGTCGGCGCTGCGTATAAATCGAACCTATACTGGTTCTTGTGCCCTCCTACTCACCAGTGCCCGGAGCTGGTTGAAGCAATTGCAGAATATTACAAACCAGCTGCCCGGCAAGTCTGCGACAACAAGGGAAAAGTGTTGTTCACACTCTTCCGGGAAAGCGTCCAGCCAGCGTTTGCCCCAGGGCTTCAGTACGAGCCCGGCGCAATTGTCAGAAGGGTAAATCTGGATGAGCAGACCGGCAGATTTACGCAGACAAAGCGGATGAGAGAATTTCTTGATTCGGAGCTGAAGACTCCGCTGGCAGCCGGACAGTGGCCAACTGGCCCCATACCCCTGGATAGATTTGAAAATAAATACATCTACATCATCCTGGCGTGGGTCCTCGGCTGCGACTCTGACAAAGTGGTACGGCCGTACCAGCTGGCACTGGCAGAATGTCTCCTGCACGGAGAATTCTACGACTCTACAGCGCAGAAGAGTGGAAAGCGCCCTATTTTCTTCGACTGGGCGGACTGGCTGGCATATGCAATACATTCAAGTCTGGTTAGGCTGCAGCAAAAGCAGACAAAGGATTTCCGGTTTTGCTCCTTCCTCGCATGGCTGTGCCTGTATCACATGCATTACCGGATGAACGTTCCTGACTTGAAGAAAATAAATGAAAAAGGAGAACCGCTGCCCGTGTACGAATGGACCGAGATTCTGTACAGAAAAGGCTCATTCTATGAATTTAATCTTAAATTTTTGTGCCAGGTCATGGGGTTGTTCAACCGTAAGGCATGTCGCCCACCGGAAGTCATGACAAAATACCTGTGGAAGAATGAGTACGGGGACACCTTCCGGCTGACTCAAGGCATCATAGTCAGAATCTACGGGTTCAAGGGGCAGCCGTTCCTGCTGCCCTACTTCTGCACTGACCACCAGTTCGGGATGGAAATTGCGCGGCAGATGGACTATGTTGAGGATGAGTTCGGACAAGGTAAAAAGAAGGGCCATATATTTCAGTATCCCATTACCTGGGCGAATACCCAAGTGTACGAAATCGGACAGCATGTCTACCTCGAGCGGGAACTCATTGATATGGGTCTAATAATGCTGCCGCAGCGCTGGAAATACGACCCAATTGGGGTCAGAGGAAAATTCACGCACATCTGTCCCCGAGCTGAGATCATGCAGGAAAGAAGGAACAGGACAGGTGCAGACCTGGAATGGCATATCGAGCAGATGCAATCATGGCCTCCATGGCATGAGTTCTACTGCGAAGAGGTAGCGTACGATCCAGAGCAAAACCCGGATCACCGGTTGGAGTCTGCGGGCTTCCGAAAATTCCTCGCCAAGGTGGCACCCCTCAACTGGCATAAAGACAAAATTATTGAATGCTGGAAGATGAGGTGTCGCACACAACACGATAAATCCAACCGGAGGAATCTGGCCGTGGATGACGAATTTTCGGCCCTATATGACCAGCACGCTGCCACGTGGCGGCCCTTCGAATTTCGAAATTGCGTCCCCCGAGGCGCTAAGAAAAGGTATATAAGAAGGCCCCCGTCCCAACAATCATCTACTCCGGCGACTTCCAGCGCGACTCCGGTGAGCAGTCAAGTGGGCCCGATGCAGCCTGTATCTTCCGAGACAGTGCCCGAAAAGGCGCAAGATTCAGAAAAGTCAACCCCAGAGGTGGCCCCTCAAACAGAAAAAGTGCCCGCGCTGCCAGCTAGCAGACCGAGCGCGGCAGGCATCCTTCCAGCCAGACCCAGGTACAAGTTTACCGTGGGAACGTCAGCGCCTGCCGCCCCGTCCTTATCCCCTTCCTCTGGACCAGCCACAGCGCCAGAAGAAAAGAAGAGGAAGAGAGTTGAAAGGACCAAACGGCCTAAGGAGCCGGTACAGCAGACAGCCGCGGCACAAACAGAAGCAGCAGCGCCAGAAGTTGTCTCTTTGGACAGCCCCGAATTAGACGCAGACACTCGGGCTGCAAGCGCCCATCCAACAGCGGCTCAGGCGGAGCCCGCAGGTACGTCCACTGCACTTCTTCCCCAAGTCCCAGTCAGCCCTGCCAAAGCTCCCTCTCCCATTTCATCAGGGCAAGCCATAGCCGCGTCTTCCTCTTCCCAAGCTACCCAGCCCTCTAGCGGCCCACATTCCTTTGACCAGTTTGCTCAGGATCCTAACGCCTTCCAATCACTGAGTCAAACCCTAGAACCCTCACCCGCAGCCAACGCTGAAGCTGCTCCTTCACCGCTGCGCTCCTCACCCCAGCCGTCCAAAACCCTACCAGCACCATCCACTCAGCCGTCCGTTTCCCCTAGGACCCGGTCGCCCTCAAAAGCGGCCATTCCTTCTGGAATACCTCCCGCGTCACTGTTTGCAGGAAAAATGCCGCGGCAAAATCCAATGTTGGAGGATCTAGACTTCATGGGCGAACTACAGAGCGCTGATGACCTACCTTTGGCAGTAAGCGCCTCAGGATGTTCTGCCTCCTTTCTCCAGGGCGTGAAACGAAGGAGAGCCGAAGAGATAGCTGCCCCGGTAAAGCGCACGAAGTTTGACCTAGACAGGAGAGTGCTGACAACCGAGAAATTGATCCCGAAAGTAAAGAAGCCTCTCCGGGAGATGACCGAGGCGGACTACGAGCATCGGAGGAAGGAGAAAAGCTTTGATGACATCAACGAAGAATACGAAATTCATGGTATTCGTCGTAGGACAGACAACCTCCTTGTCAAGCATCTTGAGACCCAGGAAGCGTTGTTCCAGATGCGAGAATAACACAAGGCAGCTAGAGGAGGACCTAGCTAGGGCCACCGCGCAGCTAGGGTCAGCACAACAGGAGATAGATGAGCTTAAGGCTCAGCTGGCCGCCTCTCAGCAGGAGGCCGCAGCACAGAGACAGACAGCCGAGCTGCTGTCAGAAGAGAAAAGAGTTGCGCTGGAGCAGGTTTCGCAGCTTCAAGATTCGCTGAAACAGGCGCAGTCGCGGCTTGCAGAGAAATCATCACAAGCGGCGGTCTTTTCAAAGAGCAAAGCCAAGGAGATGCGGGCTACTCTGCTGCAAGGTTGCAAGCCCAACCTTGTTAAGTCCTTGTCAGTTCTGGACTTCGTGTCCAGGATTGAAGAAGTATCTGCCCAGGGAAAGCCTGTGGTAGAGGAGGCCGAACACCAAGCGAGGCAATGGCTAGACCTGGCTATGAAACTTGAGCAGTTTGAGCGCAAAGGCCTCCAATTTGCCCCTATGTCCCAACTTGCCTCAGAGTGGGCAGATGCAAGGGTAACCTTGCACATTTATTTTGATAAGACAGAGAAAATCAGAACGGTTAGGAGGACGCTGGACGCCCTAGAACATGAAAGGAACATTCTCCTGGCCCCCTTTCACACTCTGTCCGAGCACGGGTGCCCGAGCTTCGTCAAGGATGGCGAATTTCTGACCCTGGACCAGGTCAAGCAGAATTGGTTGTCTTTTGAGGCAGACACCGCGGAGATTGATAGCTGGTCAGAGCCGATTCAGGAAGCTCAGGTCACCCAGATGGTGTCGAAGTACTGTAAAATCAACTCCTCCCTAAAGGAATTGGGAAGAAGATATAACACCATCGACCTGCACGCAGTTGCTGCATTCCACGCAGCACTGAAAGAGGTCAGCGACCTCGGGCCCTTCCAAGCAGCAGTCTGGGACCAAGCCAAGGCTGCATACCGACGCATCAGCGAGTGGGAGGCTGACAGTGGAGAGCATTCAGATTCAGAAGGAGAAACTGAGGAGGCAGCTGCCGGAAGTGATCCTGAAGAAGAACAGTTGCCCGGAATGAAGCGGTCAAAGCAGCAGAAAGCGGGGGAAGGAAGTTCCTCTGCACCCAATGGATAAAGGCATGGTTCTTTGCGTCGAGGCGAGCTCGACACCCCGCGAGCCGCCAGGAATGTTGCCACATTTGGCACGGGGTGCCATGTTTTCAGTTTTTGTAAGTGACCTGCTCTTTTCCTTCCTTCCTCTCTTTCCCTTTCTTCATTTCTCCCTTTCTCCCCCTTCCTCGCAGTTTAATTCCTCCCTCTTCCCCTTGAACTTTCCCCGGTAAGTTTCCAGCAAGTTTCCTGAAAATGACTAAGTGTCAGGGCGCAACCCGACTTCGCCCCGAAGTCGGAGTGCGCCCTCCAGTTGGAGCGCAGTAGGGAATGCGAAGTGCGCAGCAGACAGGAAATGAGCGAAATCTAAGTGTCAGGGCGCAACCCGACTTCGGGGCGAAGTCGGGGTGCGCCCTTTTTCCTGGGCGCACTTGGGAAGCAGTATGGCTAAAAATCAGCTAAGTGTTGGGGCGCAACCCGACTTCGCCCGAAGTCGGGGTGCGCCCCCCTTTTTGGTGCGCAGTCCGAATGACAGTAAAAACAACAAAGTGCCGGTGCGCAACCCGACTTCGCAGCGAAGTCGGGGTGCGCCCTCTGACCGGTGCGCAGTTGGGTAAGCAAGCCCGGAAATTGACTAAGGCACGGAGGCCTCCCCAACTGCGCTGTTTTCCATCTGCACGACCCGACAACGCTCAAATCCTGGGCGAAGTTGGATAAACTGCCTTTCAAGGCAGCCATGTGTCACTCATCAGCATCTGACAAGTGTCCAACTTCGGGATTCGAGAACAAGGACAAGCATGGACCGCCCTATCTACCCCAACTGCCACCATTAAAGCCGATGTAATGTGCCATCTGCCACAGCTACCCGCACTCCGCCGACCGATGGTTTGACCCGACACACCGCCACGTAGCTGTACAACTTTCAGGGAGACCATGCCGCAAGTACGCTCCTGCCCGACGTAAGTCAGCATCAGCAGCTCCTTGGCCGCTTTTGTCAGCTATTGTCTGGCCCGGGACTTTGTGCCCGTAAATGTAATCGGGGGGAACTTGAGGCTATAAATAGCCATGCAATGCATTGTAAAAAGGGGTGAAGGGGAATATACTGCTAGGGAACCATTGTAGTTGTGCGTTTGCCTCTAATACAAAGCATATACTTGGCTCTGCTTACTGTCTTTTATCTTGTATGCTGCCTCTCCTTGTCATTTCTGCCTCATGTTTCTTGTATCATTGCTTACTGTTGTACTGAACTCTGGACTCTGGTATTTGATGATCAAGTATTCCTGGAATGCATAGATAGAGGATACATAGGATGAATGATAGCTGTAGTTTCAATGTATGTTCTGTATATGAATGTTGTTAGTAGTGGTGATTGATCGTTGTCGTGCTGCTTATTCCCCCCACCCAACTCCAATCACATTTGGATTCTCTTTCCGCACTTTTATCTCTTTCCCTGCACTCTTATCCTAAAACACTAAAACCCCACAAGAAGCCGGCCTTCTCCGGAGATTGGCACGGAAGGCATTCCTTCCTTCCGGCCTTTCAATCTGGTGGGCGAATCTGGGCGCAATTATACCAAATCCTTTCCTCATGGCAGATTCGTAACCAACAGCTACTTGGAGATCTAATGCACTGAATTTATTTGATCACTGCTAAATGTTCAATTAGATCAACACTAAGCTAGGTACGACCACCCCACCATATTTGTTTTATTGCATAGACTTTACTCTCTCACATCTCTTTTCCTTTTGATTTGACTTAATTGCTTAGATTAGTTTAGATCAGCTAGATTAATGGGGAGTTGCTTCAAATTCGAAGGACAAAATGATTAAACCACTTTTCTTCTAATGTTGAAATTGCGATCTTGCGGGCACATAAGGTGAGAGAATTTTGTAGATCAACAGGTGGCATCAGAGCTGGTTTCCTACCAGCCAATGAGAGTTTTTAACAGATTTGAGGGTTTTATATAGTATTCAAGGAGGGTGAATTACGGCAGATTTCGAGCACTTCCACAAGCATTCGTACATTCTATTTGTATCATCTGTACAATCCATACAATTGTACAAAATCCACATGGGAGGGCATAAGAACCCTTGGCACCCACCAATCTATAATTCTGCTACATTAGCCATCAAAATCAGGTCTGAAACTGTTTTTGTGCCTTGTTTTGTGTACAGAAAATCTGCTTCTGGGCACTAAAAAATTTGATATTTAGGTTCGACTATGTATTTTCTGTTTTGGGTACTAACCGGATTTTTGATTGTTGTCTCTGATTTGTGTATTTTTTGTTTTTTGTGTTGCAAACCCTAGTTCATTGATTCAACAGTAATAAATATGTATCTTGGAATTTCTTTTTTCCTTGTACTAATCAATTTGTGAAGTGTCCTCTTTTCATCATTGCGAGCTCCACAAAGGATCTTTGTATCCTTTGAGAAAACACCGTACAAGTCGCTCAGCTATATTGGGTATATAGCAAGCTTGAGCTGCCAACTGCTCATATAGGCTCTTGCGCATACTTAAGCTATTTGAGGAGTATATTCTAGTGAGTTAGAAGGGTATTAAGGAGACTAAGCTCCTTTCATTTACTTCTCTCTCTCTCTCTCTCTCTCTCTCTCCCTCAGTGATCTATTGTTCTTGGCTAAGCTAGACTCCCCATAAAGCATCTAGTGAACTAAGGGGTAGTAATACTCGAATACCAAGGCCGTAGATAGACTTGAGGCCTTTCCATGTGCCTTTCTACTTCCTTGTACCACTCTGCTCTCATGTATCATTTCTCTTCCATGTACCATCTACACTCATGTACCACTTCCTTTCCATGTACACATGGGTATATTAGAAGGCCTTGGTATATAGGGAGGTTTAGTATATTGAAAAGTTTTGGTATATAGAGAGTTTGGTGTCTTAGAATGTTTGGTATATACAAATGTAGAGTGAGAAGGTTTTTTCTATACTTCACTTAATTACTTTACCACACGTACTTCGCCTCTACGTCATGGCCAATGGAGATGAAGGTCTCCAATTGATATTGGGAACATTATAGTAGCTGAATGGTAGCCTTCAATCAATATTTGCTGAGTTGAGAGTGAAATTGGCCGTTAGATAGTTGGTAGAGGCTGCACCTTTACATGGGCATGATGAGGCTATTGGGCATCAGACTTGGGGCTAGCAACGTCATAGAGTTGACCACAATTTAGAGCAGGGAGATGGGCATGCTGAGCACCATTCTAAGCATAGGGATGGTCTTGAGGAAGCCATAGATACAACGTCCCAAGCTATTAAGAGCTACACCGAGCAACAAGATATGAGAAGGGTCACTACTACCTACTATGGGGAATACTTGACTTTGGAGGATCATGTCTATGATAAGATCTCCTTGCTAATTATTGTAGTTTCAGGGAAAAAGGTAAGAAAAACAGAAAAAAGGATAAAAAGAACTTAAAAAAATACAACAAAGTTAAGATTTCGATGTTTGAGGGGAAGCCTAATGGCAAACCGCAACAAACTGCCTATTCTTGGTTGCAACAAGTGGAGACTTACTTCCGAGTCTTTGATTATTCTGTTGCAAAGCAATTGACCTTTGTTGTGCTACATTTGTCTAGTATGGCACATGACTTGTGGCACCAAGGAATGGACACCTTGGGGCATCCTCAAGTCCAGAAATATGGGGAGTTTTGCTAGAAGCTCGTGAATTACTTTGAGAATATTTTGGCAGAGCATTACTTCATGGATCTAGCTCATCTCCTACAATCTGGCATTGTACGAGAGTATATAGATAAGTTCTGCAGGTTGTCAATTATGTTGCATGGGATGGAGATGCCAAAACTTGTCTACATTTTCATGGATGGGTTGAAGGATCCTTTATGTGGGTGACTACAAGCATTTGCTCTGCCATCACTAGAAGATGCTATGGTGAAGGTCCTTGGGTTCTGGGGATCTTAATATAGGAGTGCAATGGTTGTAGACTCTTGGAAACTTCACCTAGAACTATTAGGAGCATGCCCTTAAATTTGTTGAGAATGGGCAGCCGAGGGTAATTAAGGGGATACCTCCAGGACCAATTATTATTATTCCTTATAGACATTCATGGGTGTATAAGGCAGAAATTGAGAGGACCATATAGGAGGATGCCACATGGGAAGGAGAGGATATTTTATAGCATCCAACGTTGCATTGCTTGGGGACAAGCAATTCCTAGTGAGGCAGATTTGTAATGTCCTTGAATTTAATAAATGTAATAAACAAGGTACTTATAGAAGTACCTTGATGAGTTAGTATTCATTCACTAAGGGTGTTGGGCGGTCCATAGGGCCCTTAGATAATAAAATTGTTAATCCCACATATAGTAGGTAGGTGAATAGACTTGCTTAAAAGGGCTATATATTGATGTATTGCACTCATTTTTCATCATTATGAAAAGAAGAACTTGGAGATTTCTTTCTTGGGAAGAAATTGGGACAAAAACCCCATGCATCGAAGAGGACGAAAAACCTTACTGGATCCGGAAAGGACGAGAACCCTTTTATGTCATGTGTTTGTGATTGTTGTTTTGATGATTCCAGTTTAAATATTTTTTGGGACACTACAATATATATGGAGTCAACCTTTATATTAGGAGAATGTGGGTGTCAGACACCATGTCTGCCATGAGTCTGGGAATAATCCTTGTACTTGCTGAAGGAATCAGTTCATGAAGCAGATCAATTATCAGCCAATGTAAAATGCTCGACAACCTGCTCTGGAATCTGATTGTGTTGCTGCTGAAGGGTCTCAAAAAAACAGGATTGTCTAAGCAAGAAAATATCTGTGAACTTGGTTAGCAAAATAGCTTCATGCTTTTACAGAATTTTGCATAGGAGCATGCACAAAAGTCCTTGGAAGAAAATACAATGGAAACGAGTCGGAGAGTCCTCCCATGGACATTGAACCCTAGACAGCTAATACAACGAAGTTAAAGAAAGTTACCGATGTTGAAGCTTCAGAATAAGCACAATTGGTAGGATAAGGAATAACGACTACTCATCTTCCACTTTCTTAAAAAGTCCAGATCTCTAGGAAATGGAGATAGGATGCTTCATGAATCTGTGGTACTTCATCTTCAAACTCTGGCTCAAGTGGTAATAATGAGTCCAAAAGTGGTAACAATCCGGCTAAACAAGTTATGGAGATGAGGTTGCATTCTATCGGTTCAGGATTCCTTTGAATCTTCTCTATCACAATTTTTGATGCTTATTTGAATTATTCATAGTCAATTAAAGGGATTCATAGTCAGATTTTACCTTGTTATTTTGGTCTATACTGTTTTTTTCTGATTATACAACTGATTTACATGCATTTTATCTCATTTAACTTTTGCAATAATGTAAGCTTTAGGGTTTTAAGACTAGAGACAACAACCCCATAGTTTTGGAAACTTTGAAATGGCAGCTCCAATTTTGAATTGCTATTTCTGTTATGGGCTACCTCACCTTGATTGATTTGTGAAGTTTACACTCAAGTAAAGCAAGAAGAATGAAGGTCAAAGCATTGATGCAAATGCAATACTCCATTAACGTGATAAATCCTGTCCAGAGGTGTTCAAAGGATACTGTTGGATGGGAATTTTTTGACAATATTAATGCATCCAAAGTAGCAGGCAAAGTGAACAACTTAATTGCCAATATAATTTGTCAAAACAGTGTTAATCTGCCATCAAATGGAATGAGCTCAACCAGTTAAATACCTTGAATATTGCCAGACAATACATGGATAATTGCCAAAAATAATGTTGTAATAATACAATGTGGTCACGTTGTAATATGATTGGGGCCGTTTTCAATCCTATATAATCAAATAAAAGAAAGCAATGTTCATCTACCAATTATATACATGATCTCCATCAATCACAATTCCTGGCAGCTAACATGTAAACTCCTCAGATTGAATGCACATATACTTCTTCAGCAACTAAGTTATGGTACCTATGATAAATTTGAAAGAGATTGAGGTCTGGACTCTGGATAGATAAGCCTTGATTTCCTAGGTTTTTGGTTATTCCTGAGTTAATCATGCTTCCGTCTCCACAAGATGTTTTATATGGAAGGTGAAGGTGATCCCAAGGGTTTATGGTGGTTTGTTTCAGCTAACCTTTTTTTTTTTAAATAGAGGGGTAAAAATTTATTGATAAAAAGTCTGGATTACAAAGTACATCTGAGCCCCCAACCAGGACTCAAATAAGCAACAAGACAGGCTAAATCACCAGACAAGGTCAACTCCCAAAGAAAACCAAAAAAAACAAACCACATTAAGTCGGAACATCCTTATGGATCAACTCCCGTAGGTGTTGAGAATCCCCGGACGGGAGACTCTCCCGATTATCAATACTCCGAGTATCCAATAGCTCGGAAGCCCTTTTGGCCGGGTAATCAGCAACCCCATTCCATTCCCTTGGAATGTGCACAAAGGATATAAATTCGAACTCTTCACTCATTCCGAGAATCGAATGGTCACAGAGGCCAACTGCCAATTAACATCCTCCACTCTTTTGTTGTTTAAAAGATTAACCAAAATTTGAGAGTCAGACTCACAAAGAATCCTACGCCAGCCAAGAGAAAACCCCCTTTGCAAGGCCTCAAGTATCACCAGAGCTTCCATAAGATTGTTGGAGTGAACACCTTTATAAATGGAAAAGAAAAAACTGACCACGCCAGCAGAATCTCTCCCAACACCACCAATTCCAGCATGTCCACATGCACCAATACACTGACATTGCCCCTTTCTCCACAACTTGGGAGCAATATTGAACAAACTATCAATAGCTAATTTAGTCTCCTGAATAGAAACCACATCCGGAGAATGAACACGAATCAAATCACGAACAACTTTTTGTCTGGGGATGTTGTTCAACCCCCTTACATTCCATGAAAGTATAATCATTTTTGGGGGTTATAAAAATGGGAGTCCAATGTTCTCACCAAACCTGACTCTACCAAAGTCTCCCCCATTAATTTAATTTTATCCTGGTCTTTCTTCCGACCCACCTTCATATTCTTATCTGAAGCATTTTTTTTAATTATTTTATGCTGCAATCCCAGCACCGTAGGAGTTTTACAGTCCATGGATGACTGCATCAGTGCCTGGGTAGGAGAGGGCATATCTAAATTTGTGCCATTTTCTAAGATAACTTCACTTCCAGGGCTAGGGCCAACCATATCACCTATACTCGGAACCAAAGCCCTCTGTTCTTCATTTAAACCCCCTATATCTGATTCCCTTGGTTCCACCTCATGAAGAGACAACTGATTTGGTCCTGTTATATCTATAACAGGTAGCGATGTTTCAGGTATCTCCACGCACTGATCAAGGTTCTCTAGAATTTCAAAACGGTTGAGCTGAGCATCTGGCTGGTTATCCTTAATGTCTCTTTTTGCCTTTCTTCCTTTGTTTCGAGGTTTTACCGTAACAAAGCCTTCCTTATCCTGATCCCCCTCCTTTATCGGGGCTTTTCCTTTATCCATATTTTGTACAGCTCGAGAGGGCCCAAGATTTGAAGCCACAGGCAAGACAAACTTAGGGCATTTTCTTTGTAAGTGGCCATATTCATGGAAAATCCGGCAACGAAATGGAAGAGCTTCATAGTCAAGTTTTTGAACCCATGTGGTTGATCCGAACTGTATTTCAATAGAATCTAGAATAGGATTGTTTAAATCAATTTCAACACAGATACGGGCAATAGAGATTACCTTTTTATCCAGCGTCTGTTGTGACGGTCCAACCGACTTCCCAAGTAGAAGGGCAATCATATGCAAGATGTCATTTCTCCAAAATTCCAATGGGAGCCACGGAAGCCGAACCCACACCGGAACCCGTGACGGCCGCTCCTTTGATGGGTTGAAACCCACATGCCAGGGTTTAAGAAAGAGTCCCGCTTGGTTACAGAAATAGGGACCTCCTTCAAATGCTTTGTTACGATCCGCAAGACAAGAAAAAACCACCATAAAATAGTTGTTTGCACTCAGCATCACCTCCACATCACCTTCAGGGTTCCAAGTCTTCCTAACCCAAGCCTCCACAAAGGGAAGAGAAATTCGGATGCCCATAAATTTACCAATAAGCGCATGTTTGGTTAAATACTCCACATCTTCTGCCACCGAGTCTGGTTGAACCACTAGAACCGGCCTGGCTTCACATCGTTCCAAACATCCATTGTTCTTTAACAAGCGATTCCTGGCATGCAATGGGAAATCCTGTTCCTTCCAATCATTTTTAAATGAAATACCAGCACTAGCATGCATGCTCTGTGACGGACCTGATGCCATCACTACATTCCTCCAGTTTTTCATACCTCCTCCAGAAACTGCTGCCATCCCCGCAGAGCCCCGAGGGTTTGCTATAGAAAGAAGAAAGTCTCTTTTCAGCTAACCTTGAACCACAGAAGCATCAACAATTTCTCTTGATCTTGTTATTCTAATTTTTTATCCTAGATAATATAATTTTTATTTTTAACCCTCCAAAAATAGTACACGAAATAATTATATTTATTTCCAAATTAGCGCATAGTGAAATTCAGAATGCCTCAGTAGCAATCTCTCCAACAATTTCATTTTCAAAATATTTCATAACTCTTACACCTAAAATTTACTATCCTCCCACTGTATCATAATCCACATAAAATAAATTTATTACTGAGGTTCAGTATCACATTTATTACTGAGGTTCAGTATCACATTTCTTTTGTAAGAAATAACATCCTAGTCTAGATTTATTCTTCTGATGGTGTTTTCGTATCTAAATCATTTATATTTATGAAATAAATTCCCAAATTCATACTTTTGAACTTGATGTTAAATACATACTTCTCCAAATTTTGGTCTTTTTGTCTATCACTTGAAAGTTTGAAGAGAGTTAATTTTTTGATAACAACAAATGACCATCTGGTAAATGGTTAATTTTATTTTCTCATACAAGTTAATTTTAAATGCATTACTTTTTCATATACATTTACATAAAATTTCAGATAAACTCATGCTTACTGCAGAAGCTTGGATCTGTTTGTTCCTAATCTGGAACATTAAATGGTTCTTGTCATGCAGCAAAACAGGCCATTAAATTCCCAAAATGCTGCAGATGCCTTGCAAAAGTATGGCCTTAAGAAGACAGCAGTGCAAAAGGCATTAGACACCTTGGCAGAAGGGGGTCAGATTTCTTTCAAGGAATATGGTAAACAGAAGATTTACCTTGCCAGGCAAGACCAATTCAGTATTCCCGATACTGATGAACTGGATCAGATGAAGAAAGAAAATGAAACACTCCAAAAGCAATTGGCAGCTGAAAAGAATGCATTAAACGAAGCTGAAGCAGGTACGTGTTTTTGTTTCTCTGTGCTTGTTGGAAGATAGGATCCTGGAAGAATACTTGTAAGATTTTTAAGTTCCATTTTAATAAGCAAGAGAAAGAGCACAAGAAGTAGCAACCGCATTATATTCTTTTTGCAGAAATTCGAGCTTTAGGATCAAATTTGACCTTGGAGCAGATTAGAGAGAAGGAAATTAAACTGAGAAATGAGGTAGATTCTGATTGTGTATTAAGATCTCTTAATGTGACATTAACAATGCTTCAATTCTCATTGTGGGTTTTTGCAAGATCGTAATTATAAGATTTCTAAAATCATGTTCTCTGTGTTTAAGAAACATATCTTTTTGCTTCGAAGATCCTTAAATTGAGGTTACATAGTGCGTAGTTCAATTTAACCAATATACAGATGTGGAGCACATGACAATTTATTTTGGTTTTGTTTCATTAATTGTAATTTAAAGCTATGATGATATTCTCATAAAATGAGTAGATGGGAATTGATGTTATACAATACAGTTGAGTCATAGAAGCAGAAATAATTTTTTTTTACTATGTCCACGAGTGGCCAAAGCAGGTTAATGGGATTAAAATGTCACGTCTGGCTATAATAGCTAATTATATGATACAAATTATCTGGGATGGCATTGTATAGCAGCAAGATATATACATTTGAAGTATGGTACACAGAGTACAAACATAATACAAGCATGGTACAATGGGGCCTCAAACTGTTAGAAGATATGCTGTCAAGAAGAGGTGGATTGTGAGGGTCATGAATTGAAAGCAGTTGTCATTGGTCTATGACCGTTTGTGTTGAACCTCATCAAACATTGCGAATGATTCAAAGCGAGATATAATGATGTTTGATGGAGAATGGTTGAAACTTGAGACAAAACAAGCTAGGTTGGATCCTAGGAACCCTTTTGAAGATCCTCTAGATGTAGAGATGAATCTAGAGATACCTGCCTATTTGGACTTCTTAGGTTATTTGCATGGGCAATGTTGAATGCTTTGTTTTGTGTTTGAAGTTTTTCTAGTGATTGCTTTATTAGGGAGGAATTGTCTACCAAGTTGAACCCATTTGAGGTAGGTGTAATTGAATTGTTTGAATGTCACTTAATGCCACACATTATTTGAAGAGGGTGAATGGAGGTGGTAATCAACCTGATAGTTTGGTTGGGGCTATGAGAGCCCCTTTAGGGCCTGTTGTTTAAGGGCAATCATCTCCCAAAAGTTATGTCCAAGCACCTCTAGTCAGAGTATCAAAAGAGAGTGGAAAGTGACCTCCTTCAATCCCTTGTATAAGTGTACCTCTAATCTCATAATAAATGGTGCACTTGAAGATAAAGTGCTTCTTAGTATCCATATCCTATATGGAGCAAAGGCAACAAATTCTATCCTTTAGGAAACATGATGGTTAGCTTTGTTCTTCAACCAGTGAGAACATACCCTCTTCCGACTAAGAATGACCTTGAGGGCATGGGACAAGTGACACTTGACATAGTAGAGGTGAGTGATTAAGTGTAGTTCCTAGTCACTACCTTGGAATTCACCATTTTGGAAGAGTGTAAAACAATGCAATTGGACTGCCAATGCCTTCCAAAACCCCTCAAAATTTTGACTAAGTGCAGCTTAGGTGATGATTTGCTCAACAAGTGCCAATTGGTTTAGGAGTGATCCACTTGCAATGTGGCCCTGATTGGCTCACAAGAGCAAAGAGCTCAGGGTGCACAAAAGTCTACTGATTTGCTTGCTTCTTGGAGCGAATTGCTCGCCAGCTTGTGGAAGGGTAAAAATAAAGGCATGAATTCCAAGGAGGATCTTTTGAGAGCGACATTTTGGCATGTAGTGGCATCACAACTCATTTTGGAATCCTTTTAAACCTCTTGGAGGCATATTTAGAGGCATGTAACATTTGGAGGTGCATAATTTTGTTAGAGATGCCCCAAATTTTTACTTTTACTAGGAGTAATAGTTTCTCACCCTAGGTAACTTAGGGGTAAACTTTTACTATAAATAGGAGCCATTGGCTCCATTGTAAACATCTTTTGGCCATGAGAATTCAGAGCTACACTTTGTGAAACCCATATTGTATCGTATCTCATGAAATTGGTGAGAAATTGGCAATTCTTTTGTTTTCCATCAATGGCGCTGTCCTCTTGGATTGTAGAATGCGCAATGATTGAGGCATAGCCCTTTTGCCCATCTTCTCAGTCGCTTATCAATTTCATACTTGTTGGGAAACATTGTTATTTTTTGGATTCTCATGTGTTGATTGATCGCACACTTCTTTACCATAGGTAACGATCATATTTGTTTTCAATCCCTCACACCCACAAATTTCAAAATTTACTTTTCTTGTATTTAATTTCTCCATTCTAATTTCATGCAATTAGAATATGCTAGAGTAAGAATTAGCAATGATAGTGAGGAGCTAGCCTAAATCTGGAGGTTGGAAGGAGCCACTGGTCCTTCCTTTCAATGAACTGTTGAAAGGTTGGAATTGGGTGCATCATTAATTAAATTAGAAGTCACAATCATTCCTTGATTCAACATAATTCTTTTTGGCACGCCTGATGGGATTAATTTATGGCCTCACAAAGAAACACTCACTAAAATACCCATCAAGTGCCATTCAACATAGTTCTCTTTGGCATTCCCGGTGGGACCCTAGTCCTTAAATTGGCTTAATTTCTCGATTTTGATGCCAAATTTGCATTCATCATGGATGGAGCAATTGGCTTGAAATTGAAGGAATTTTTGCCAAGGTTTTGCACAGGTAGCAATTTGCTCCAAATTTGGAGTGATTCACTTTGTTTGAGCCAATCACTTGGAAATCCTTTGACAACTATTCTAGGGATCAAGTTGCTGCATTTTGCTAGCGATTCGGTCCAAATTTGTCCAATTTGCACAAGTCAAATCTAGAGCAATTCGTTGAGGCCAAGGACTTGATTTATCAAGCCTACTCTCAAATTGATCCCAAATTTCACATCATGTTCATTATTTGTGTCCAATCTTTGTAGGTGCTTTGTGAATCACAACTCTAATACGAACTTCAAAATCTTAAATTTTTTGCAAAGCATGTTGGAGTATATTACATTATTTGGTACATGCTAATGTACCGCATGGTACCTTCATGGTACATCTGGTAAGTATTAGATTAGCGTTGAGTCTTAGTTTAGAGTGTGAGTAATATTTTATGTTATGTTGTAATGTGCAGGAAATGCACAAATGTTATGTAAGTGTATATGTAAGAGTGCACAAGTGTCTTTAGATTAGAGTGTGCAAAGTGAAGAGTCATGTCTAGGTGTGCACCCAAGTTAGAGTTATGTGTATGCAAGTGTCAAGTAGAGAAGCCAAGAGTCATGAGACTTGGCATATGGAAAGGAATAGTCAAGTATAAACAGTCATTCTACTATGGCTATATATTACTCCATGGAGGAGCATCATATGAATCATTCACATCATACAATTATCAAGTGTAAAGAGTCAAGTGCTATATTTGTAAGAGAAAGAGGAGTAATAAAGATTGCATACATTTTGAGCAATTAATATTGTAAGTTGTGCTACATGCTTTGTACATGTATGATTTAGGCTATTACATTCATATTGCTGTTTATTAATGAATGTTATTTGATATATTATAAGCCTTGATTTACATATTAATTTGCTCATATTATTCTACTTACATCATTATCTTGATCTTACTATATTGTGGCTATATTATATTTGATCCTGTGGAATTTATCTTGTGAGTTTTATGTTAGCATTAAGGCTTAAAAAGCCATCAAAGCAAGCAATCAAGACAACGTCAAAATTACATCAGACCTCAGATGTGATTCCAATTTTACATCTACCACAGGTAGGAAATATTTGGACCATATTTTGAGAATATTTTGTTAAAGAATTGAATTAGTGAGTGATTCGTTTAATTCAACAAGCAATTCGCTCCAGAAGAGTGATTTCTCATCCACGTTGAATTTGAAGAGCGACTTGCTCAAATTCTGCGAAGTGATTTGCTCCAAGAGATTGCTTGGATCCTTGCCTTGAAATTTTTTCAAAGTTAAATTTCTCGTAGCGAATCGCTTGACTTTGCTAGCGAATTGCTCCACTTTGCTGGCGAATCACTTAGTAGACCAAATATTGCAAATTTTCATAGTTTGACCCTAAAAATCTATCCATGCAGGTATGTACGAGCAAGCTTATGAATACGTGCTCGAAGGCACAAGGATTGAGAAAAGAGCATGAGTCAGTTGAGCTAATTGTGTACCATTGATCTGCTTGTTGTGGTGCAGTGGTAAATACCCTGGGTGCTGGTAGAGGTCAATCCAGGTTCCATTCCCCTTGTTTCCATCTTGCAGATATATGGTATAGTTACGAATGTCCTATGTACTGGTAGAGGCCAACAAGGCTCCATTCCTCCTATGCCCAACCTGTTGAAAGTGGCACCTCGAAAGGGGTGTTTTCCACTATAAATTAGTTTACCCAGGTGTTGTAGGTGAGTTGGAGAGGAGAGGGCAATCCTCCAAGGGAGGTCCCAGGTTCGAATCTCCACCCTACCAAAAAGCTGAATTGGGTACCCAAAATCCAATTGATAATGTTGGTGCGGGCAGGGTCGGGTGCGACCCTCGGGTAACTTTGACGGTGTAGAACCCCCTATTTGTGGTCTCTTAGACCAAGGCGGCCTCGCAAGGGGTTTTTCGCTTAAAAAAAAAAAAAAAAAAAAAAAATTGTGTACCATTGAAAAAACGCAAAAGGGAAAAGGAAGAAACAAATCGTCGTGTGGGTGCATCAAGACAATGAGATTGAAGAGATTTCAATGTCTTATCCCCCTTCTTCAAAAGGCAAAAGTTCAATGGCCAATCACATTAGTCAAAGTTATACATTCCAAGAAATTGGTTTCCTCGGTTATCAAATGAGTTATTCATCCGTTGTCGCAAACCAAACTCGAGTAGATATTGGTTCTAGATTGACCTACACAAATCCTCTTTTTGGGATGCCTTTTGACATAAATAACCTTGCAAATAATCTATCTTTTATGATCTATCATAATGCAATTAATGCAAACCAACCTCGAACATCTAGTAGTCAAATCACACCTACTACTAGTATGACTTTGACTCAAAGTTTGTCTGGATCTTGTTTACCCAACACATCCAATCTCCCTCTTGGACAATTTGTAGCTCCAAATGTAGGATCTTTAAGACAAGCCTTTCCTAATCAAAGGCAGGGCCTTGCTCAAAATTTGCAAATGTCGACTGGACAAGTGGGGATGCAAGTGACCCAAGCCCCAGGGACCAACTCCACCTCAATATAGATAGATACCGCAAAACACACAACAATGTCCACCTCCTCCAAATCAACAAGTTCCTACACAAGGCTTTTAATATCCTCCTCCATTCCTAAACATGCAATCTCCTTCGAATTAGCAATGGGCTAATAAAAATCCACTGCCCTCTCCTTTTCAAATGCCAAATCCCCCTTATCGTCTTCCTTATTACGCTCCATACTAGTATCATCAAATGCCGCCATACCCACCTCAAGGTTGTGGCATATCCTTATCCACCGGTGCAACAATAGTATGGTCATCCTCCTTCTCCACAAAATAATCTAGCCCCCACCTAGCCCCCAAAACCAACTTCTTGATTGGACTTATCAAGGGCCATTGAACGTAGGAGCCTATTCACCTATCCCACCTATTGTTATGTAAACTTTGTTGACCTTTGATGGAAACAAGAATATGACAACATTGGATCACCTTAGCGAGTTGTTTACACTTAAATCAGTTCATCTAGGAGGAGGACATTATGGTATGCTTATGGATTTATTCTTTGCATGACAAGGCTGCATTATGGTACAGATGCTTGCTTGATAATTTTATCACTAGTTGGGCGTTAATCATAGAACCGTTCATGCGTAGATTTGGTAGTATGGACAATGGTTATTCTGTTTTATTTCAATTGGATACAATACAAAGGCTTCCTCAAGAAAATATACATGATTATAACACTAGATTCTCGAGGACCTTAAGTTTAATTCAGCAAAATGTTAGGCCTAATGAATAACAAGCTTTGCCATATTACATCAAAGCTTTACAATCCAACTTAGCTTTGATTGTTTGTAATGCCAATCACAATACACTAGTTGCAGCTTTCGAAGAAGTAGCCCGTGCAGAAGATTTGATTAGGGCAGGAAAGTTACCACCTGCCCCACCTATGGCCTATGTTGCTCATGTTACCCAAAACTTGCCAATCCCTAGCTCTACACCTTACATTTTGCCCATTCCAAACACTCAACTAGTTGCCGCTGCCAACCCATTGTTCTCTCCATAGATTGTCAAGCTTTGCCATATTACATCAAAGCTTTACAATCTGAATTAGCTTTGATGGTTTGTAATGCCAATCACAATACTCTAGTTGTAGCTTTTGAAGAAGTAGCTTGTGTAGAAGATGTTTTGTTTAGTTTAGAAAGTTATCACTTGCTCCACCTATGGCCTATGCTGCCCGTGTTACCCAAAACTTGCCAATCCCTAGCTACACACCTTCCATTTTGCCCATTCCAAACACTCAACTAGTTTCCGCTGCCAACCCAATGCTCTCTCCATAGATTGTCACACACCTTGGCCAGAATCTATCATCGATTGTTGTCTTCCAGCCACATTTGCAAAAACTTCTCACTCTGCCAAAAACCAATAATTATTCCTCTGACAAGCTTAAAATGAGAGAAGTGTTGAAAGTACTAAGAACCATGATAAATCAGAATAACATTGAAAGGAGGCAATGGTAACCACCTCATAATTGGCAACCTTGAAAGACCCCATATATCACTAAAGACCAAGTGCCTCGATAAGGTGCCAACTAGGGTATGAACAAAGTTCAAAACAACATGGTGAATGCCAGTCAAGACGTCAATACATTGTGGCGTTTTCTACGCAATGTGGGGCACAACCCTACAGAATGTGCTGTAGCCATCAGGTATTTCGAGACGAACCAATATGACCAACAACGTTAGGCTTAACAAGACATCATCTTGGGTCAAATGGTGCCTGTAGTAGATCAACCCACATACCAACAACCTCAACTATAACAGTCAGTCCTTGTCTTGCCAAACCCCAACAATGCAATATTTGTCAACTTTAGCACTATTGAAACAAATGAAGATTCCACATTTGAGGATTTAATCAGCAAGGGGTTGGGACTAGAGGCAAGAGGAAAACACTCGAGGAGCAACCCTTATGTCAGAAATAGACTTTAGCAAACAAGGGCACTACAGTACTTAGGAGCGGGAGTCCGCCATTACACTTAAAAGATAAGGGCCTGGTAGTTGCACAACAAGAGAAGAAAAAGGAAAACACTTAGAAAGGTGCTGCAAATACAACTCAAACAGATGCACAGGCTGATAAGGACAAGCAAAACGATAGAGGAAAGAACCAAATATCTAAAAGAGGAGTACAAAACGAACAAATAAGTCCATAGAAAAGAGGAGTGATAAGGAGAGGGACCAACTTCAAAAGGAGCCAGAACAACGTCTAAAATACCCAATGGCCATTAGACAGTATAGGAATTTTACTACGTGTAGTGAGAGTGGCTCAGTTGAATTTAGATTCAATATCGCTAAGGAGATGAAAAATACTCCTACCAAAGTAAGCATGTTGGAGGCATTAGCTCTGCCTATTCAGTGATATTTGTTTCAGAAGGTTTTGAAAGGGCAAGAAAGAAGCTTTGCCAAGAACAAACAACTAGAACTTGCCCAAACCAGTGTAGTTGATCAACAAATTTTGATAGTAGAGCACCTTATTGATATCCAGGTCAATGCGATGGCCATATTGAATGCCTCCAAGCCTAAAACCCTAAAACCACCACCATTCTATGTGATCTTGAAAATTGGAAACTACTTATTGAGGAGTTGCATAGTTGACTTTCCGGTAGTTTTGACAATAATGCCAAAGGCAGTTTGTGAAGAGACGTGCTTACCTTACACCAAGACGGTGAGGCATCCGATTCATATGGATGTAACCAAGGTAAATGTTGTAGGGGTTCTCAAAGATCTGATCATGACACTAGAACTCGTAGTAGTGCAGGAAGTAATAGTCACTATTTCCTTGTACTTTGGTATGTTGTTGTCTAGAGAATGAACATGCAGGTTGTTAGGGGATGGGTACCTAGCGATGGTCTACACTCACATGAAGGTGCCTAGAGATAGGAAGATGCTTGGATTGAGAATGATCCTACATGCATTTACTTGTTGCATAAACTTGATGAGGATGGCACGGTGAAATGGAATGGATTCCCAGAGTTTGTAGATGATGAAGGACCTGAGGACTATTAGGAGGTGAATTCACTATCCAGAGTTATAGTCAGCAAATGCTAGGCAGCAGAGGTTGCTGCTAGACGTCTAAGCAGCAGATGTCTAGGTTGCTAGATGTCTAGGCAGTAGACGTCTTGGCTGCTGCTAGACGTCTAGGCAGCAAAATGTGCCAGATGTGTAGCTGTGAAAGACGAACAGTTTTCGGAGGCTTTCTCTTGGGAGAGGAAACAAGCAACTTTTCGGAGGCTTCCTTTGGGAGAGGAAACGAACAGTTTTTGGAGTCTTCCCTTTCTTATCTATAAAAGGGGAATGACCCCTTGCACGTATGTGTGGTTGAGAATGTAAAAGATTGCTGAAATCAATAAAAGAAGAAGTTGCCATTGCCCCGTGGTTTTTCTTGCACATTGTAGGTTTCCACGTAAAAATCTCAGTGTTATCTTTTAGAGAATGCACATAGGAAATAAGTATGAACCATTAGCTTTAACATTGATATGCATAGGGTTTAAATAACAATAAGTTTAGGCTATGAATAGCCTAATAGGTAGTCCCCCCTTAAAGGTAGCTACCAGCTAGGATTAAATTCTAACAACTAACAATATATTAATCACTAACAATATGATTAATATATTATATCGAAATAATAGCGTGTGATAACCATAAGATATTCGACATGAATATCTTCATGGTTAAGTAGAAAGATAAATTAATCAATCTAACCTACTAGGTAATAATGTAATAACCTAATGGTAAAAAAGTAAATACTACTTTTTACCCTAACATCCCCCCTTTATTACATTATTTTGAAATACAAGTGTACTTCTGAACAACTCAAATTTGACACGTCCAAGTGCCTTTGTGAAGATGTCTGCAACCTGTTCGTCAGTGGGAATGAATTGGAGCTTGATGTTGTGTTTAGTAACTTCGTCGCAAATGAAATGACACTGCGTGTCAATATGTTTGGTGCGCTCATGGTGAACTGGATTCTTCACTAAGTTCAAAACACCTTGGTTGTCGCAGTACAAGTGAATTGGAAGTTTCTTGGGTAAACCCATACTTGCTATGATGCGACTCAACCATATCGCTTCGCACACTGCATCTCGTGCTGCACGATATTCTGCCTCTGTTGAAGATATAGCAACCACCTGTTGCTTCTTGCTATGCCATGAGACAGGTCCGGATCCTAGATGAAAAACATATCCAGATGTTGATTTTCGGTCATCTATCGATCCAGCATATTCAGAGTCCGTGAAACCCTGTAAGAAGAATTTGTCATTCTTCCTATACTCTAACCATACTCCACACTACCACGGATATAGTGGAGAACATGCTTTGTTGCTTTCCAGTGAGTAACTTTTAGTTGATGCATGAACCGAGAAAGATAATTCACAACAAATGTGATATCTGGTCTAGTGTTTGTCAGGTATATAAGGCTCCCAATCATCTGACGATAAAGAGTACCATCTACCTGAGGTGAATCATTGTATCGTGACAAACTGAAGCCCTTGTTCCATCGGTGTTGCTTTTGGCTTGCAATTAGTCATACGATACTTTTCGATCAGTGTCTTGGCGTACTTCTTTTGTGTCACCCTTAGGTAATTCTTTTTTTGTTCAATCTCCAGACCAAGACAATAGTGGAGAAGTCCCAAATCTGTCATATCAAATGTCTCTGAAGTCATTCTTCACGATGTTTATCAATGTCTTTGAGTTGCCGGTTATGATCAAATCATCCACATAGAGTACAAGTATCACTATCTCAGAACCATTGTTCTTAACATAGAGATTTGCATCTGAAGGACTTCTCTTAAATCCATGCTGTAGAAGGTGATTGTCTATCTTTATATACCATGCTCTAGGGCTTGTTTCAACCCATACAATGATTTAACCAGTTTGAAAACTTGTTGCTCATGGCCTTCCTCAACATATCCTTGTGGTTGAGTCATGTATACTTCCTCGTTCAAATCACCATTTAGGAAGGCGCTCTTGACATCCATTTGATGAAGTTTCCATCCGTACCGTGCTGCCATAGCACAAAGAACACGAATGGTGGTCATCCTTGCAGTGGGTGCAAAGGTCTCTTCGTAATCGATGCCTTCCTTTTGAGCATAGCCCTTTGCCACAAGGCAGGCCTTATGCTTGTCAATGGTTCCATCTGCCTTGTATTTCATTTTGTAAACCCATTTACAGCCAATGGGTTTCTTACCTGAAGGCAAATTAACCAACTTCCATGTATTGTTCTTGATGAGAGATTTATATTCAGCATCCATAGCTGCCCTCCACTGTGGATCACTAAGTGCTTCTTTGACCGTGGTGGGTTCATGTTCATCATATGAAGACATATAAACCCTCTCATCATCAATCTCCATGTCTTCTCCACTATCAATCTCTCTGTCTACAGAAATCTCTTCGAAATGTTGGCAAAGGTCATCAACTGTTGGTGATGCTTCTGCTCTCTTCTGCCAAGACATGCTGCGAGTTCGAGGACGATTCATTTTGGCACATTTTGCTGAGGTGGAAGAGTTTGTTTCTGTGGCTCCTCATCTTCCAGGTATACATAGGATGTGATGTCATGTGTGAAAGCCTCATCGAACACCACATCTTTACTTACATGTATTTTCTTTGTTCTAGGGTCATACAATCGATACCCTTTAGAATATTCATCATAGCCAAGGAAAATGCACTGTAAGGTTTGCTCATCTAGTTTCTTTCTCTTTTCTTTAGGTATATGCATAAATGCCTTACACCCAAAAACTCTTAGATGAGAGATGGAGGGCTTCCTGCCGCTCCATGCTTCTTGTGAAGTTATATCTTTAAGGGCCTTTGTGGGTGCCCTATTCAAAAGATATATTGCCGTTGTGACAACTTTTGCCCAATAGCGTTGCTCAAGATTTGCACCCTTAAGCATATTGCGTACCGTTTCCATGATGGAACGATTTCTCCTTTCAAAAACTCCATTTTGCTGTGGAGAATAGGCTATGCTTAGCTGTCTTTTGATCCCATGTGTTTACAGAAATGAAGAGAATTTATTTGAGGTATATTCCCCCCTCAATCTGAGCAGAGTATCTTTATGGAGCATCCAGACTCTTTCTCAACTAGTTGCTGTTGGTTACGAATCTGCCACTTAGGAAAGGATTTTAATCTTTTGCGCCCTAGATTCGCCCAACAGATTGAAAGGTCGGAAGGAAGGGATGCCTTCCGAGCCAATCTTCGGAGGAGGCCGGCTCCTATACTAATCTACTTGGTTTTTTAGATAAGAGTGCAGGAAAGAGATTAAAATGTAGAAAGAAATGTAAATGTCATTTGTTTCAGTTGGGGAAGAACAAGCAGCACGATCACAAATTAGTATCCAAACCAACAACAATCGAAACAAAACATGTAACAGAAACTGCAACTATAATTCTATCCTATGTATCCTTCCGCTTTGTATCCCAGGTCGACTTAATTGCCAATGCTGAAATCCAAGATTCAGAATGACAATCAGAAAAATAAATGACACGATGTAGAAATACTTAGCAGAAGGCAGCATAAAAGATAGAGACAAGAAGCAGAGCCAAGGATGCTTTGGATTAAAATTTGTTCTGTTACAGCAGAGCTCTCTAGCAATATGTTCCCCCCCTTTTTATAATGCAAGTTTACTGCTATTTATAGCAGAAATTTCCCCCCTTTTTACAATCGAAGCACAGCTTTCCAAATCTGCAAAAGCTGCCAGATTTGATTCTTGTCGGCTTGTAGCATAGTATTTCTGACTTCGTACAACTCCTGACAGGTTCGGTGGTTGAAAAGGGGTGCTTTATGTTAATGCGGCAGGCGCAATACAGTCTAGCTTTTAGGTTTGTCATTACTACTCACCTACCTCATATTTGAAGTACAACCTCACCCTCCGTGGAATGTGCTCGAATCCCGAAACTTGTCCGTTTTTATCTGGGGAGGTGCTATCTGCAAGGTAGTTTTAAAAACTGGAGGGAAACCTGGCCTTACTTTGCAAATCCCGCCGGAGATTGCTGAAAATAGGCACCCCTTTCCTTAGAAATTAACCTGGGGCCTTTTTCCCACGGTCGTTGAAAAACTTGGAGACGCCGAGAATCGCTGAATAGCGATAGTGATCTCTGGAATTGAAGCTGGGAGCGACCTCGCGTGAATGCTGAGTAGCACTACAAAAATGAGCGATTTTGAGGAACTTTGATGGGCGACGACGATCGTGGGCTGGACCCCTGCTGCAAGTCGCTGAAAACCTGCAGCGCTGCTGAGAAAGGCGCACAGCGACGACGATCGCGGGCGGGATTATACTTGTGTTTTTTGCCTTGCCCTTGTTTACTTTTCGCGCATCACCAAAAAACTGAGCAACGTCGAGCGTCTCCGGCGGCGACATCGATTGTGGGCAGGCAGCACTTAGACAATTTTAAACCTTTTTTTTATGCTGCTCTCGGTCGCCAAAAAGAAGCGACGACGATCCTGGTCGTCGACACTTAGACAATTTTAAACCATGCCCCGGATTGCTAAACCCGTCCACGTCGTCGGGAATCGCCCTACAGTGACGACGATCGCGGGATGCCCATGCCTTAGAGAATTTTCTGCATTTTTCTTTCTTACCTTGCATCCAAATCTGGAAATCGCTCTGCTTAACCTGAAAAGACCGAAAATAAAGCATAAAAAATTGAAAATTGCGTCGAGGAAGGAGGGAAACAACAACCTGCTTCGAATTTTTCAAAATTCTTCTACCGCTAGCAAAATGTGGCAACATTCCTGGCGGTTCTTGGGGTATTGAGCTCGCCTCGATGCAAGGACCTATGCCTTTATCCCTTGGGCCACGGAGTCACCCCCGATCCCTGCTTCTTGTTGCTGCTGGCCTTGGTCTTGTTGCTCTACTTCCTGCTGTTCCTCCTTTTCGGCACTATCTTCACCAGATTCATTTTCGGTGCCTCCCTCCTCTGATTCCTCTTCGGACGGCTCCTCTACTTCTAATTTTGCTTGCTCAAGATTAGTGTCTGCAGAATCAAGGCGGCGTTGGATGCGTTCGAATGCAACCTGAGCCTGAGCCCAGGCCTCCTCCGAGAAGGGACTCATACTGCGAATATCGCTCACCAAGTGCATGAAGGTCTCCACCTGGAGCATATCAATCTGCTCAACCTTCTGGCTCAAATCTAGCAAGCAGGAGCGAATCAGGCAAAATCTGGAGGTGAGTTGCGTCACCTGTTCCTCTTGAATTGGGTCTGCCCATCCATCAATGTCTGAAGTATCATCGCCAAAGGCGTCCCATGCCGGCCGCAATTCCTCCTTCGGGTGGCAGTTGCCATTGCTGTCTGTAAAGCTCGGGAACCTGAGCGAGGCAAGAGTCTGGAAGGGGGCCAAACATATATCGCTCTCCTTTTCCAATGTGTCTAGCAATGCTCTGGCTCGTTGAATCTTCCCAAATATTTCAAAGAATGAATGCAAGGTTGCCCTTGTAGCTGCCCAATCACAGGCAACGAAATCTGTAGGGGGAATTTGGAGGTTTCGGTGTTCAAGGGTCCCAACCTTGACAACCAGATCGAGCCAGCGGTCTGCTTGTCGCTCTGCCTCCTCCACCATAGGCTTACCTTGGGCAGATGCTTCTTTTATCCGGGTGGCGAATGTGAGGACCAAAAGGGATTTAGAGGCTTGGGGTTGGAAGTTCTTCAATTGCCGGAAGCGGATTTCCTTGATGCGGTCCTTGGAGAATGTCTCCACCTGTACAACTCTTTCCTCCAATTGCTGTTGAGCTTGTTGGAGTTGGTCTTGGAGGTGAACTATTTGGGCCTGCGCTTCCTCTTTCTGTTCTGCTACCTATTTTTCCAAGGCTTTCACCTGTCGCTTCAGATGCTGGCACTCTTTTTGGGAATCATCCAACTGGGCCTGCATCCTTGCCATGCCTTCTTCCAATTTGACCTTTTCATTTTCCACCTGGTAATAGCGCTCCTTTAACCGGCAATGCTTTATGTATAGTGTATCGGTTCCGTCATGAAGAGCTAGCACCTCATTTTCAAATCTGACCTTGTTCAAGTCTACGATTTTGCGTCTATACTCATAATCTTCAGGGGTCATATCTTTAAGAGGCCTCTTAACCTTGAGAATTCTTTTTTCCTTGTACTGCACCATGTTGTCGAAATCAATTCTAAAGCGCTTCTCAACTCCGACAATCTCCTCGCCCCTTCTCTTCATCACGCTCTGCACCCATCTGTTGGGGGTGCGTCCAGCCTGAGTTGCCACGGGCTGGTTCTCCATAATCTGAATTAAGTTTGCCTCAATGAACAGAGGACTGGCCAAGGGAAAACCCTGCTGTGACATGTGTTCTTCTACGAACAGGTAAGGGGAAATGGCAGTTTGGTGTCATGCTGCTCTTGGGGACGGTTGAGCTTGAGCAGCGGAGGCAGACAGGTCTTTGGGGTTTACAGGCAGATCTTCAGGCAATGCGCCGGCTGCGGTCGAAAGACGTGGAGAATGCGGCAGATCTGAGGCAGCAGCGCCTGGTTGGGTTTGGGCTAGGGTTTGGAGGACGTTGGGCTCTACGGAAGAATGGCTAGACGACGGGTGGCTAGGCTGGGACTGTGCAACGACAGAAGGTTGGGCTTCTTCAGGGAGGGTGTGAGATGCAACGAGGCGAAGGGCGGCCTCTACTTCACTAACCAAAGGAATGGCAGCGGGGACGGGTTCAGCAACAGAGGACGAAGGCGCCGCAGGTATTGACTCGGGGGTTTGAAAGAACAGAGAATGCGTACCTGTGAGCTCCGCTTGAGCTGGTGTGTCGAAGACCCGAGTTATCCACTGATCCTCCGTTGACGGGGATGTATGTTCTTTTAAGGTGACGACTTCCGAGGTTCTGATCTTCTTTTGGGGCAGCGTAACCTCGAACTGCGGCAACGCCTCCTTCACGGGTGTACCCTTTTTCCCTACAGACCTTTTTGTCTTTCTCTTTCTTTTGAGAGGCGCAACCTCTTCTTCTTGGGCGTTGGGCATTGGGCATTGGGCTAACGGTTCCCCCTGAAGCTTTGGATGGTATTATCTTCAGCTTGAACTGTTTTTTCTTTTGGGGAGTCGAGATCGCCTGTTCCGCTCGGGCTTGTGTCGCTTGGGCCGTGTGCTTGGAAACGTTTTGCTTAGATGTCACTGTTCCGGTTGGCTGCTTTTCAAAAGTTTTCCGCATACTGGGCTCTATAGCCTGACTTACTTGTACCCTACTGCTGGACCCTTCACCAAGTGATTGTAACTGTTTGGGTGGGGCTTGCCCCTTTTGTAGGTGTTCAAAGCCTGGGGGCACAATATGTCGGAACACAATGGGCTGCCACGTGGGATGGTGCTTGTGATAGAGCGTGGAAAATTCATTGTCATTGGCCAAGTCCTTTTCGGATTTTTCCTTCCTAGTACGAACACGCATTATCCACCACTCTGATATCTTTTCGGGTTTCCACCCTCTCCTGCAGCTTAGTCAACCACTTGTATGTTTTTGTATTCGGCCTGTGGTCTTCATTGTGGACAGGATCAAATTCGGCCTCCACGAAGTAGAAGTTGTGCCACGGCGGGAAATATTTCATGTTTTCAATATTCCACTCTAAGTTCCCTCTCGATGGATTGTTGCGCTCGGCCATGATCTCCTTGCAGGGACAAATGTGGAAGTCCTATACATTCGTGAAATCCCTCACTATGTCGAGGGGATCGTACTTCCACCTTTGGGGCAGTTCGACAGAGCCGAAGCTCAGAAGCGTGGCAGTTAGGTACTGATGTTGTCCATTGATGCCGATTTCGACCTCCGCCTAGGTGATTGGATAATTGAACAGATGCCTCTTTTTCCTCCCTTGGCCATACCGATCTGCCGCGTTGCCTCCAAGGCGAACAGGTATTCTATGGTGTAATACGACAGCAAGAAGGGTTTGCCCGTGAACCCAAAAATTCTCATCACGAACCCTTGTGTCAGTTGGAAAGTATCGCCAAAATCTTGGTGGATCACTTGTTCTCTCATCGGATGCGGGACGCGTGGGCAAGTGCCATGGAGGAGGGCTAGGGCTGAGCCCAAAAAGGCCAGATTGAACTTATAGTACGACTCCTCCTGCAACAGCACCTTGGTCTACTCGTAGACTAGGAGTCGTGCGTCATTCTTATCCTTGCGCTGAACTGGGAGCGCCTTCATTTTACTATGCATGTGAAACAGGAGTAACCACGCCAGGGCCGAACAATATCTGAAGCTTTCACTTGCCCCACTTCTCAGTTCCTGTAAGTGCAAATGAATCCCACGAGCCACGCAGTCTGCCCAGTCGAAGAATTCCCCTCGCAGGATGCATTTGGCAAGGGTGATTTGGTAGGGGAAAACCATTGCATCTGTGCCGCAACCTAGAATCCAAGCCAGCATGGTGTAAATACTCATACTCTTGAACTCATTCAGGGGCCTAGGCTGCTTCTGCCATTGCCGGGGTGGAGGAGGCTTATGGAGTTGGGACTCCATAAATTGCCGCATCCTCGGATTATCTTTGTATTTGTCCGTTTGTTCTTCGATATTGACGCCTCTGATAGTGCAATTCCTGTACAGTGATCGACTTGGTGCGAAGGCAGCACCAACAGTTTTTGGGTAAAGTGAGGACAAGATGCTGCCCTCATGGTCACAGACCTGTCTGGTGTTTGGTTTGTAATATTGCACAATTGCCGCCACCAGCTCCGGGCAATGGTGCACCTGCGGGCACAAGAAGACGCGTTGAGCGAGTGACGAAGGGTGAATTTACACTTAGAAAAATTTCACAATCACTTTACTCGCGCTTCCTTCCTCCCCCGATTGCCGTCGCCGAAAAACATGGGCGATTCCCGGAATCGCTCAAATTTTGAGCGATTTCGGGTTCCTCAAACACTTAGGCAAATTTGCCACCCCTTTTCTTGCTCCGAATCGCCAAAAAAAGATGGCGCTTCCGGGATCGCTCAAAATTTGAGCGACCTCGGGCTCCCTTTACTTAGCAATTTTTTCTATCCCCCTCCTCAACATGGCTAGCTCTTGAAAAAGACTCACGTTGTCGCTGAAAAAACGAAGCGATTCTTGGATTTGCTAAAGAGGCGAGCGACGGAGGGCGGATCTCATAACATGAACCCTTGGTAAATTTTTTGAAAAAACCTCCTCTGCTTTGCCTCGCGGGCCTGCGAACCTTGTCAGTTTGCTCATCTCTTCTTCTTGCAAGGGAAAATTACTTCTGCATCCACTTGGAATTCAAAGAATTTCCAGACCCGGGGATCTGGTGGACATCTTGGCTCAACAACCTAAAATTAAAATAATTGAAAAGCGTATTTACATGCAGGCAAATAAACAAATTAAAACAGCAGAATTGAAATTATGTACAGAGGGAACCTCTTGACGTTTCTCAATGACGATAGGCTTTCAGATGAAAGCCATTAACCGGTATTGGAAGGATGTGACCCTCTATGTCTCTTAGCATGAACGAATTGAATTGATTGACCCTGGCAACCTGGAAGGGGCCTTTCCAGAAGGCATCAAACTTATCATGATTACCTGGTTTTTCCTTCCATGAGTCCCATTTTAGCACTAGGTTCCTGATCTTGAAGACCCTGGTGGTAGCTCCTTTTGCGAATAAGTTTTGTGTGGTGCCAGCGTGCTTCATAAAAGCCTCATGAGCTTTTTCTCTTTGTTCTTCAAGTTGCAACAATTGAGCTAGCCTGGCATCAAGGGGATCCAGGTTGTCCTTTTCATCATCCAGCAGCCAGAGTGCGGGCATCTCAATATGGGTAGGCAAAACAACCTCTTTCTCGTAAACTAGTGCATATGGGGATGTCCTAATGGACTTCTTGACGGATATGCGATCTGCCCACAGAGCCTGATCCAGGTACAAGTGCCAGGACCTCTTATTTCTCTTGAGAGTCTTCTTTATAATATTCATTAGATTCTTATTTGTTGACTCGGCGAGGCCGTTCCCCTGCGGGTAGTAGTTTGAAGAAGCCTTATGGTAAATACCATATTTGCTTGTGAATTCTGTGAGTACAGCTCCCGCGAAACCTGGTCCGTTATTTGTCACTATTGCTTTAGGAATCTCGAAGCGAGTGATCAAGCTTTCAAGGAAGCTGATGACCGTCTCCTGGTCAGCATGCTTCGTGGGTATAGCTTCGGCCCAACGGGTGAAGTAGTCTGTGGCAGTAAGGATGAACTTGTGCCCCGCTGAAGATTCTGGTGAGATCTTTCCAATAAAGTCTAGGCCCCACTGTTGAAAGGGAACTTCCACCTGGATTGGCTGTAAAGGAATTGGAGCGTTCTATTCCAACCTGCGAACCTTTGGCATTTTTCACACTTCTGGCAGGCTTCTTGCGCATCTGCGAAGATGGTGGGCCAATAATAGCCCGCTTTGATCATTTTTAAGGCCGTTGGCCTTCTTGAAAGGTGTCCTCTCGACATTCCGGAATGGAACTCGTCGAGGACCTTTTGTTTTTCTGTTCCCTTGACACAGCGTAAGAGAACACCATCGATATTTTTGTAAAATAGCCCCTCGGGGCGCAAAACATACTTTAGAGCATTGAGCCTAAACCTCCTTCTTTGTGAGGCGGTGAGCTGATCTGGACATCTCCCTGTGCTGAAGTACCACACTATGTCATCGGTCCAGTCACTCTCCTCTGATAAGGAGTTGGCAAAGTTACCTTCCATCACCGGATCTTCCCACTGACAAGCAGACACCTCGACGGTAGCACTTCTGGCTAATTCTTGGCATAGAGCCCGACCTCGGATTAGCTTGGTGGGTCGCACTTCTATGTCGAATTCTTGGATTTTAGCAATCCATCCTGCCCTCTTCTGACCCGGTTCCCCTTGAATGATAAAATTTCTAACATCGGGGTGTATCACAAAAACTATAATCCGGCTCTGAGAGACGAAGTGCGTAAACTTCTTCAAGGACCTCATGACTGCATGCACTTGTCGCTCAATAAAATTATATCTTTCTTCGTGGGGCTGGATTACTTGGCTCAAGAAGGCTATTGGTCGCTCTTCGCTGTCATCTCCTTTCTGGGTCAAGATTGCAGCGTAGCTCTCAGGTTTCCCAATTGTATACAGGATGAAATATTTGGGGTAGTCTGGGTTTACCAGCACAGGCGCCTGAGCAATTCTAGCCTTGATTTCCTCAAATGCCCTCTTCCTCTCCTAAGTCCAGACAAAATCAGCATCCTTTTTAATAGTTAGGCCATAGGTTTGATAACTTGAGCGAAATTAGGCACGAAATTCCTCACGAAGTTGATTTGGCCGAAGAAGGACTGAAGTCCTTTCTTGTCCACTGGGACGGGGAGTTTCAGGAGAGCTTCTGCCCTGTCAGGATCAACTGCTAGCGCTTTTTCAGAAATGACATGACCTAGCAGCTTCCCTTCCTTGACCCCGAAGACTGATTTCTTGGGATTGATGGATATGCCGAACTCCCGACACCTTTTGAACACTTGTTCGAGATGAGAGGTGCGTTCTTCTCTCTTATGGGAAACCACGGTCATGTCATCTAAATAAATGACAATAATTTTATTTAGCAGCTCCCGAAATGCAAGGTCTATGGCCCTTTGGAATGTGGCCCCAGCATTGGATAAGTCGAAGGGCATGCACTGATAGGCGAACGTTCCCCATTTGGTGGTGAACGCCGTCTTGTGTTGGTCCTCGTATTTCACCCAGACTTGGTTTTAGCCAGAAAATCCGTCTAGGAGAGAGAAACGCTAAGCTCCTGCGACAACATGGAGAATTTGGTCGATCTGCGGGAGCTGGTAGTGATCTTTGAGGGAGGCCTTGTTCAAATTGCGGAAGTCAACACAGAGGCGGATATCCCCGTTCTTCTTTCTGACTGGGACCAAATTAGCAACCCAAGAAGAATGCTTGATAGGATATATGATCTTGGCTTCTAGCATCTTCAGAAGTTCTGCCTTCATCATATTCTCGATATTTGGGTTAACCGTGCTTTGTTTCTATCTAAAGGGCTTAACCCCTTCTTCTAATTCTATGGTGTGCTGTATAATCTCTCTGTCATACCCCTTTAGGTCATTATAACACCAAGCTACAACATCTGGATACTTTCTGCACAAGGCCAGAATATGTTCCAGCTCCTGTGGGGTGCAGTATGTTCCAACTTTAATCACCTTTCCTGGTTCATGTTCCAAATCTCTATATTGCTTGGAGTCAACCTTGATCCTGTGGGATATAGCTCTGTCGTTTTGATCAAACAGGCTTTCAAGGGTGATGAGTCGCTTAGGGACATGGTTGTTCTTCAACTGTATTAGACCCTCATACTGCTCATCATCAGGGTCTCTACCTTCGATTGAACTTGCTTCATGGACTAAAAATTTGATGATTTGCTCATCAGAATCGAACACCTGCCAGTGGGTGTCCTTATCAGGCACAAAAGGCCTGTAAATAGTACGAACCGGCTTCGGCTTCTGCAAAGTGCTATTAGTCGGAATGTACCTGGCTCCAACAGACGCCAAGATTTCAGTGTGTTTATTTTTCTCACGGGAGATAGCCTTGACATTCAGGGACTTGAATGACTCCATCAGGTCCCAGACACGGTTGCAGTACGCCTTGAGGTAATGCTTCTTGGAGAAGCACTTGTTTGTTATCTTCTTACACACTAGCTTCGAATCTCCAAAGATTTGAAGCTGCTTGATCCCTAGTCCCTCCGCTTTTTTCAAACCTAAGCATAGGGCTTCATACTCGGCTGCATTGTTTGTGCAGCTCCAGGCCAGCCTATAACAATAATCCTTCTGTATTCCAAATGGCGAGACTAGAAGGACAACTGGCCTGACGCCATTCTTGCATCGGGCACCGTCAAAGTATAGCTTCCACAACTCATTACGGGCAGGACCTATTTCCTTCTTAGCTGTCTCCTTTGGCTTTTCAGGCTGGGTGATGGAGTAGCAGCCTATGTCTGATTTGATCATGGCATTG
This sequence comes from Wollemia nobilis, assembly GCA_028583015.1. Taxonomy (NCBI): domain Eukaryota; kingdom Viridiplantae; phylum Streptophyta; class Pinopsida; order Araucariales; family Araucariaceae; genus Wollemia; species Wollemia nobilis. The sequence goes on from JAQPPZ010000541.1 coordinate 16,593,913, forward strand.
AAGTCCAGCAGGGAGAACTCGTCTTCCGCCTTCAGCTGCTCAACAACTTCTTCCACCAGGTCCACTTCCTCTAACTCTTCCTTTAACTTTTCAGTCATCAGATAGACCGTTTCATTTTGCTGCCCTTCGGGAATCTTCTCAACCAGGAAAGTGGAGGGTTTTTCATTGTATATCTTCACTTTCCTCCCTTTGAAGGGGACCTCCATGTGTGAGTAGTCCAGTGACAGATATCCACCCAGCTTGGTGGTAAATTCTCGTGAGAGGCACATGTCGAAGTAGGGCTCCAGATCAACAACCACAACCTCTTGGATTACAACAATTTGAGGAGCCTTATGCAGTTGGATGGGAATATCCTTTATGATGCCGACTGTCTTCACTGGAGTGCCGTCTAATTGCAGTACACCTTGGCTACTCCTTGTGTATTCCATGCCAATCTCCTCGTAGACTGCCCACGGAATTACAGTGGTTGATGCACTGGAGTCAACCATGCAGTTGTGCACCACACATCCCTCCATCCGCAGAGACAAGTAGAACGGCGGCGTGATTGAAGTTCTCAAGGGTTGAGCTAGCACGGGTTGTGGCGGCTTTCCTCCTTTAACAGTCTTCAAAGACTCTTGCAACAGGTCTACCTGCCTAGGGAGCTGCAGGGCATCATACATGCTTATCTTCGCTGGAGTCCTCTTGAGTTCGTCTACAATATTTTAGGCCGAAGTGCCTGGGCCTTCTATCTCTTTCACCGGCTCGTATCTAATACGATACTGTTGAGTTGCCTCAACTCTTTGCCGCTTTGTCAGCGACGGGTATTTCAGCTTTTCTCGAGCTTGCTCCTTGGTCTCAGTTGGAGGTTGAGTCGCTGGAGCCTTTACGGGCTGTGGCTTCTCTTTCGTCGATGGAGGCGGAGGTGCTTTGTCAGGAGCTTCAGCGATAGGCTGCACCTTTTCTCGTTTGGTATAAAACTTCAAAAGCTGCATTTGGGTCGCATCGACCTCCATTGGGTTTTTACCCTCCTTGGTCAGAATTGAAACAGGGTCTTCCTCTGCGACCACGAAGTTGCACTCTTCTTCCCGAATCATATTCACTTGATCTTCCGGGTTGCAGGTGGCTAGGGTCTAGACATAATGCTGATGCAGCATGCAACTGTCTTCTCCGTGAGGATCATTGCAGGTGGAGCACCAGTGCACGCGATCTGAAGTGCTTGGCTCAGTGTTGGTAGCAACATTCCTTGCTGGAGGCCTATGGGCCTGGGCTGCTTGATCTCTAGTCAGCGTGGGAGGAGGATATGATCTCCTAGGAATAAATTCCTGTTGAGTTTGCTTCTTCTTCATAATTGCCATATCATTAGATAACGTCTGGTAACCAGAAGCAAGGGACCGCACTTCTTGCAGTATCTTAGCTTGTATATAAATATTAGCTGGCTTCGGCTGGGCCGACGAAGGTAATAAAGCTAACGGCGGTGGAGGAGGCAATGCCGGGTATTGTGGAGGAGAGGGAAGTGCTAGATATTGCGGGGTGGACGGGAGCTGAGGCGCTGGTGGAGTGGGAAAATGCACTTGAGGCGGGCCGAATTGAGACACAACTGGTGCGGGATTCCATGGCGGATTGTGATATGCAGCAGACGAAGAAGTTTGAGCAAATTCCGGTGGATATTGTGATTGAGGGAAATCTGGGTAGATCGGCGGCTGCATTTTGTGCGGAAGTCTACCTATGGCAATCATGTCCAACTCTGCCCTCTGAGCTGCGTCATACAACTTAGGAAAAGTGCTCACGCAGGCTAGCTTGATGACTAAACTGATGTCCGAGCTGAACGCTCTAAGGTAGTAGTGGGCAGCTTGTCCATCGGAGGGACGTAGTTCAGGGGGGGCACTCTTCTCCAGGATCGCGCAAACCTCACATTGAAGTCTGATATCTCCTCTTGTGGGTGTCTTTGAATGGTTTGAAATTGGTGTAGCAATGAGGAGGGATCTGCGGACTCGTTGAACCCTTTAACTAGCCGTCCGACCAGTTGAGCCCAACCCGTGATAGCACCTTCCGGCAAGGACCTATACCAATAGAGAAGCTTCCCTCGTAGAGAGAGCTAACAACCGGGTCTTGACACTTTCGTTTGTGATGGCATGAAGCGCTGCCAAGGCCAGGATGTCTTGAATATGCTCATATGATGTCTTTCCAGTTCCATCGTACGTGGGAATAGCCTTTAAAGCAGCGGGTGGAACAACATCTTGCCCAGCTAGATTGAGGGGTCTAGTGGAGTCTACAGCTGGGAATAGCTTGGGAGCATTTGGCTGATTCTGATTTGGCTGACGATTTGCCATGTCTGCGTTTTGATCGGGTTGATCAGGATCGTGGTAGTCCTTAGTGCTCTTCGAAGTTGTATGTTGCTCGGTTTCAGTTTCAAACGCTTCGTCTTGGTAGGCTTGATAATCAATCAGCCTTAGGTGTTCTCTAGCAGCGTTGATGTCAAGCTCATAAAACTCAGGCTCCTGTCCCGCGTTCCTAGCTCTCCATCTTGTATGGATGAAGGAGCTTTTGATATTGGACCAGTCTTCAGGACTCAGAGAATGTTCGGGTCCAGCAGAGTCGCCAGGTGTTTAAATTTGACAGTACTGAAGCGAACACCGATACTTCAATACCGCTTATGAGGTGGGGACACTCGTGTCCCACCGGGTGTTCCAGAGAAACTGTTGGTTACGAATTTGCCACTCAGGAAAGGATTTTAATCTTTTGCGCCCTAGATTCGCCCAGCAGATTGAAAGGTCGGAAGGAAGGGATGCCTTCCGAGACAATATCCGGAGAAGGCCGACTCCTATACTAATCTATTTGGTTTTTTAAATAAGAGTGCATGAAAGAGATTTAAAATGCAGAAAGAAATGCAAATGTCATTTGTTTCGGTTGGGGAAGAACAAGCAACACGATTACAAATTAGCATCCAAACCAACAACAATCAAAACAAAACATGTAACAGAAACTGCTACTATGATTCTATCCTATGTATCCTTCCACTTTGTATTCCAGGTCAACTTAATTGCCAATGCTGAAATCCAGGATTCAGAATGACAACAATCAGAAAAATAAATGACACGATGCAGAAATACTTAGCAGAAGGCAGCATAAAAGATAGAGATAAGAGGCGGAGCCAAGGATGCTTTGGATTAAAATAAGTTGTTCTGTTACAGCAGAGCTCTCTAGCAATATGTTCCCTCCCTTTTTACAATGCAATTTTATTGCTATTTATAGCAGAAATTTCCCCCCTTTTTACAATCGGAGCACAACTCCCCAAACCTGCAAAAGCTGCCATATTTGATTCTTGTCAGCTTGTAGCATGGTCTTTTTGACTTCGTATAACTCTTGACAGGCTCGGTGGTTGAAAAGGAGCGCTTTATGTTAATGCGGCAGGCGCAATACAGTCTAGCTTTTAGGTTTGTCATTACTTCTCACCTACCTCATCTTTGAAGTCCAACCTCACCCTCCGTGGAATGTGCTCGAATCTCGAAACTTGTTCGTTTTTATTTGGGGAGGTGCTATCTGCTAGGTAGTTTTAAAAATTGGAGGGAAACCCGGCCTTTGCAAATTCCGTCGGAGATTGCTGAAAATGGGCACCCCTTGCCTTAGAAATTAACCTGGGGCCTTTTTCCCACGGTCGATGAAAACTTGTAGACGCCGAGAATCGTTGAATATTGGTAGTGATCTCCGGAATTGAAGCTGGGAGCAACCTCGGGTGAATGCTGAGTAGCGCTAAAAAATGAGCGATTTTGAGGAACTTTGATGGGCGACGACGTTCATGGGCTGGGACCCTGTTGCAAGTCACTGAAAACCTGCAGCGCTGCTGAGAAAGGCGCACAACAATGATGATCGCGGGCGCGGTTATACTTGTGTTTTTTGCCTTGCCCTTCTTTCCTTTCCGCGCGCCGCCAAAAAACTGAGCGACGTCGAGCGTCGCCAGGCGGCGACATCGATCGCGGGCGGGCAACACTTAGACAATTTTAAACCTTTTTTTATGCTACTCTCAGTCGCCCAAAAGAAGTGCGACGACGGGCGTCGCTGGGAAGCGACGACGATCCTGATTGTCGACACTTAGACAATTTTAAACCATGCCCCGGATCGCTCAACCCGTCCGTGTCGCCGGGAATCGCTCTTCAACGACGACGATCGCAGGATGCCCATGCCTTACAGAATTTTCTGCATTTTTCTTCCTTGCATCCAAATCTGGAAATCGCTCTGCCTAACCTGAAAAGACTGAAAATAAAGCATAACAACTGAAAATTGCATCGAGGAAGGAGGGAAACAACAACTTGCTTCGAATTTTTCAAAATTCTTATACCCCTAGCAAAATGTGGCAACAATTGCTTGAACTGCTAAAAGTAGGATCATGCTTCTGATTTCAGTTGAAGAAAGAAGACCCACATCTTCCGTGAGTGATCGTCCACAAACAACTGATAATACCTTTTGCCTTCAAAACTTGGTGGCATGGGACTGCACAAATCAGTATGCACTAACTCCAACGGTCTCTTAGCTCTAGAAGAGCTAGCTTCGAATGGTGCTCGGCGTTGCTTCCTTGTTAAGCAATCTGAGCAGATTGGCAATGTAGATGAAAGGGTGGGAAGTCCTTCACCATTTGAGATTTACTTAGCTCAAGTAAATACCCTTTACTAAGATGCCCAAATCTCTTATGCCAAAGAGAAGTGGCCTCCTTCGTGTTGATTGCCATGGCAACATGAGGCGTTGAAACAACATCTAGTGTGAACAAGCCATGCTTGTAAGAACCGATTGCTATGTGTTTACCCTGCTTGGTGATATAGCAATGTTTTAGTCCATTTTCCACTTTGAAGTTGACAATCATTTTTTTATCCAGGATTTGTGGAACTAACAACAAGTTGTTTGTCAATCCTGGGACATAAAGGACATTGTGAATATGACACTTTCCATATGGAAGGGAAACAATGACACTGCCTTCTCCTTGGACACGATAGGTCTTATTATCAAGAATTGTTACTGGTTTGCCTTCTCTTGCCACAAATGTCTCAAACCACTGCTTGTCACCAGTCATGTGTTTGTTGGCGCCTGAATCAATGTACCAAACATAATCCTTCTGTGTAGATGTTGTATGGGTCATGAACACTTTGTGTGCTCTTTTTGAATCAGAATCAGAATTTTCAATAGCAACATGTCCTCGTTGTTGTGTATTGTTCTTCTGTGGCTTGTTTTTGCCCTTTTTGTCTTGTTTGTTCTTAAACCAACACCGATTGGTGTCATGGTTGTCCATTTTGCAATTCGTGCAATACGTCCCTTGAGACTGAGGTTGTTTGCCCTTATCTCTTGTAGATGATCCTGAAGATGCTCCTCCGTTTTGAAAGTTACCTTTCTTATTTCCATCCTGTTTGTTTGTGTAAAGTGCATTGTTTGACACTCCATCGCTTTGGAGCTGATTTGATTCCTCGGTTTGAAGCAAATTGACTAACTCCACAAAGGTCACTCTTTGAGATACATTAAGGGATGTTATTAACATCTTGTAGGATTCTGGAAGAGCCCTCAATATTACTGAAGTCAGAATAGTATCTTCTACTTTGGCTCCTAAAGCATTTAGTTTTGACTTCAGTTTGGCCACTCTGCAAAGGAATAGCTCTACTGATTCTCCTGACTTCATATGGAGTGTATGAAGTTGTGTTTGAAGGTTTAGAATAGTCGATTGATTCTTGCCTTCAAAAATGGTACAAAGTGCATCCCATGCATCTTTACCATATTTAGCTTCACTTATGTGAGGTTGGATCTCATCGGTAGTAGCTAGGAGAATCAACATGAGAAGACGATTGTTCTTTTTGTCCCATGCTTTATGATCTGCTCCTGTTGTTGTGGTCTTGTATCAGTGCCATCCACTAAATCCCACATTTCCTCTACAATAAGTATTGCTTTCATCTTGGTTTTCCATGCTGAAAAATTAGAACCTTTAAGCAATTTTGTATCATTTAGGTATTTGTTGATAGTTGCCATGATGAAGGTTCTAGAATGGTTCCAAGATGGTCCCTTTTTCTATTTTCTTGATATTTAATGGCACTTGCATGAAAAATCCTTGTGAAGGATTATCAGTTTGAGGATATTTAAGCCAAACAAGAAGAAATTAGAGATAATTCACTCTTATTGGTATTTAATGGCACCTGCCTAAAAATCCTCCCGAAGAAGGATAATTAGTTTGAGGGAATTAAGCCAAACAAAAAAGAGTGAATTAGGGATTTTGATTTAGAAGAGAATTTCAAGAAAAATTGGCTTTATACCTGTGCAATGAGTTTACACAAATTATTGTGAAATTTTGGGGTTTTGAGTGCTCTTGATTTTGATGACTTATAATTGCAGAAAACAAGAAAGTAAATGCAATAATCAATCAAATAATGCCCACAAAATTTTTATCACATAGGTGTCGGATGCAACCGAAAATGCACCTAATTTAGGAATGCCAATTTTTAATAAAGGTGTCGAGTAATATTGAAAATGCACCTAATTATAAGTTTTTGCAACAAAATATGGATTTGTGATTTGCAAAAAAATAAATTTGATGTTCAAATTCTCACCCCCTTTGTGTTACAGTTTTTGCAAAAATACAATTTATCAAAGATCAATTAACCCCCCCTTCGTATTGCAAAAATAACGAAGTAGCTCACCTTTCAAGACAAGTCGACACACGACAAGCTTTTGAAAAGCTTTTTAGAACCAGTCGACACACGACTTGGTTTTAGTGGACCCTTAGGGCTTCGATACTCAAAAATTAGAGGTGCATCAGGATTAAAAGGTTCTCTAATCCTCATGGAACCATAGCTTTGATCCAAACCCTTCCAAGGATCTGTATAAGTATTGAAACGAGGTAAACTCTTTCTTTGTCTTCTAAACATCCGCCAAAAATTGGATCTTGTGGTTTGACAGCGGAGTTCGTTTCTCTTTTGAATGACTCTTAGATGACGAAGAGCTTTTTGTATCCAAGGCCTCTTCTTCATGAGACAACTTATACTCTTAAAAAAATGATTAGAAAAATTTGGAGCAAAGTGTTAGAAATCTCAATTTGTTTGCAAAAGAAATTGTGCTTTTATTTTTGTCTCTTATCCCCCCTTGATTTGGAGAAAACAAAAAAACAACAATTTTTATATTTTGCAAAACAAAATAGGCCTAAAATTTTCAATTTTAATGCAAATTTTTAATTTATTTCAGCATAATTGAATCAATAATCAAATAATTTTTGATAAAAATCACTTTAATTTTTGTTAAAAAAATGATTTAATAAAAAAAAAAACATATTAAATTATTAAAAAATTACTAAAAAGAATTAAAAAATACAAAAAAAAAAAAAACTTATGCCCTCTTTTTGCAATTTTGTTTAAAAAATGGTATTTGGTGACTCCGTTGGGAGTCGAACCATGTATCCCACGGGTGCTAACCTTAAGATTGGCGCTCCTACCAGTCAGGCTAGCCCGCCCGACGGGAATCAAATGGAACGTTCCGTCGCGCCTCACGCGCAAGGGAAAAAAAAGAACTTCGAGACTTTAGTCCCACATTGCCCCTGCAGGCAATGTTTTGTAGCTTAAAAGGACGAGGTCGCCCTTAAGCTATCGACTGCCTGCGGGAAGTCGGTGTCCAGTCTAGTCATTTGCTGCGGCCACGTGTCGCAACAAGTTTGTTTGTCTGCGTCCAGGTGGTGCGTGGCCTGTCCGCCACGTGTTGGGTCCAGTCAGTCCGTCTGTGTTCGGGTGGCGCGTGGCTTGTCTGCCACATGTTGCCCATGTGCCAAGTATCCAATCCGGTGGCTTGTCCGCCATGTGTCAGGTCCTGCTTTGTCTAGGTGTCGCCATGTGTCCAGGTGTCATCAGATCCGAGGTCGGGGGTGCCGCCTCGGTTTTTGTGCCTCTAGTCTTGTCGCGTCGGTCCTGTGTCAGAGGTCGTGTCGGTCCCGTATTAGGATGTCACGTCGGTGATAGATCCGGTCCCCTGTGTCAGGGACTGTCCTCTCGGGGATAGTTCCAGTCCCTTAGCCGCCAACAGGCTGATGGGTTGTCAGACCGCGTGCGGGCTGACAGTTTGTAGGTTATCTGGTCCACCTGCGGGCTGTCAGTCTGCGGGCTGTCTGGTCCTAGTGTTAGTGGAAACAATCGAGGAAAAATAGCACAACCAATTGGAGAAAAAAAATCACACCCAAGGTATTTCGTGCTAGTTTTGCCTTGAAACGCGTTCTTGTCTAGGGGGATCCCGTGCCTCGGGAATTGAGCCCCTTGGTCCCGCTGGAATGAGAAGACCTCCCTCCTTGCCCAGTGATGCTCTGTAGCTCTGATGCCAATGTTAGAGAATGCACATAGGAAATAAGCGTGAACCATTAGTTTTAACATTGATATGCATAGTGTTTAAATAACAATAGGTTTAAGCTATGAATAACCTAATAGGTAGTCCCCCCTTAAAGGTAGCTACCAGCTAGGATTAAATGCTAACAACTAACAATATATTAATCACTAACAATATGATTAATATATTATGTCTAAAAAATAGCTTGTGATAACCATAAATATTCGACATGAATATCTTCAAGGTAAAGTAGAAAGATAAATTAATCAATCTAACCTACTAGGTAATAATGTAATAACCTAATGGTAAAAAAGTAAATACTACATTTTACCCTTTTATTATCTGTGTTACTGTTTTGTTCTTTGTTATTGTGTTTTTTGCTTGTAGGTAAAATCTGAAATTTTGACTAACATCTGGTATTAGAGCCTAAGGTTTTGTGCGAGTGGGAGCTGAAACAATGAAAGGAGGTGTAACCAAGTTCGAGATTGAGAAATTTGATGGCAGGAACTGTTGGCACTTTTGCCACATTGAATTTTTTGATAAAATTTTGCCTTAGTGTGGAGCTTTAAAGCGACAAAGAGCATGCAAAGGTGTTGGTATTTTCGCGGGCCCTAAACAGGGATGATAAAGTGGATGAAATGATCTTTGGATATTTCGTCATTGCAGATCTTTTCGCAAGCTTTCCGGCGATATATTATAATAGGCGATCGGGTCAGCGGATCAAAAGTTATGGCCCCGGGAAGCAGAACCAAAAAGCTCAAATTCGGGACGAAAAATCAGCTAAGGCACCAAACTCTCGAGTTCGCTCCAATTCTCCAGCGACTCCCGAGCTCGTTCCATTTCCGAGCGACTCCTGGAATCGGTCCCCTCTTGCAGAAAACATCGACCAGCGAGCGAACGTTGGCCAAAAATTTCAAGGTCGCTCAAATTTTGAGCGATTCTCAGAATTGCTCCTCTTCGTCAGCGAACCTCGGCGTCGGCCGTGAATCTCGATGTCGGCCAAAATTCCAATGTCGGCCAAAATTCCAACCAAGCAGGCCAACCAAGACGTGGTTCTCTCTTTTCTTCAAGGGTTGATTACTCATTTTGGCGTGCCTGGGGCGATCGTGTGTGATAACGACTCTCCTTTCACTAACGCAAGGATCTGCGAATTTGCAGTCAGGTACGGGATTTAATTGAAGACCTCCTCTAACTATTACCCACAAGGCACTGGATTGGCGGAGTCTACGAACAAGAACCTGGTACAGATTCTAAAAAGGTCCTCGGAGGAAAATAAGCGAAGCTGGCATCTGCTCTTGGACTAGTCGCTTTGGGCCAATTGCATTTTGATCAAGCGCTCAATCAAAACATCTCCCTATTCTTTGGTATGCGGGAAAGAGACAGTCTTGCCCACACACATAGAGATACCCGCATTGTAGTTGCTCAAATGGCATGATGGGGAAGAAGGCGAATTCGACCCGATGGATGCAAAGGTTAGCTCAAGTACTACAGTTGGAAGAAGACAAAGAAAAATCTTACAAAGCTTTCGCAAAGCATGTTGAATTCACCAAAGATTGGTTCAGTAAAAGGACTTCTGACAGAACCTTCAGTGTTGAAGACTTGGTCTTGAAATGGAACGAAAACAAGTCTAAGCCAGGGAACCACGACAAATTCGACGTCTTTTGGGAAGGCCCTTTTCGAGTCTCCGATGTCAATCAGGTCAATTCCTTCATCCTGTAGGACATGCAGGGTTTTACTCTCCCAATTTTGGTGATCGACTTTCTGTTGAAGGCTTATCACCAATGAAATCCCGAGAAAGTCCGAAAGCGCCAAGTGCGATCGTCTGTGTATATATGCTTGTGCATAATCTTTAAAAAATAAAAATAAAAATAAATAAATAATGTGTTTTCGCTCCACTTTTGGAGCGAAACCTGCTTTCTCTCCACTTAGAGAGCGAAAGCGTCCCCCCCATTTCTTATTTCGTCTTGCAATTTTATTTTTATTTTCTTTTTAGGTTGTCCGCTCGAAAAGCACCAAGTGTCAGGAAGAGATAGGTTTTATAGCCTAGCGATCGTTATGAAGGGGGGGGGGGGGCGTTGGACGTCTTTACCCAATCAAATTCATTTTGCTCCATAACGCTCTGAAGCGTGCCTCCCCGTTGGCAAATCCAAGTGAGCGCTCCTCCCGAGAAGCGCCTGCCCCAAGGAAGATTTTCTTAGCTGACACTGTTATTCATCATTAACGAGGACGAACTACCGGCACAAGGGCAAATAAGGGGCGCACGATTCCATGCACGATCTCCACCTGCATTAACTCCCGACGCTGGCATTTAAAGTGGTAGGTCTGATAGTGGCGCTATAAGGAGAAGGGTTGCCATAACCATTTCGTGCCAGTCACTCCATTGCAGTCACATTTTCATGCAGCCCCTGCACCACTACAACTTTTCGATTGTTTGTCAGAGCAATTTGTTGTCCGAAATGGGTAGAAAGAGTGGGGAACACAGAGAGCATGCGTCCAAGGAAAAGAAGACGCCCACCAAGGAGAGCGGCTTGAAGAAGCCGCGAAAGCGTGAGAGAAAGCCAGTGAAGCTGACGCCGCCTGAAGATAATCTTTTTAGACTTCGGGATTGTCTGACGATGCACAAAGATCTCGAAGAACTGCGCCAAGACGTCGAGAAGCGTTAAAAGAAAATCCAGCTAGAAGTGCGTTGGTTGCAGTTCACTCACACCTTTTCTTTTACATGTGCACGCCTGTGCATCCGTGCCCAGAGCTTGTGTGGCCAATTTCGCGGTTCTATGATGCTTAGACAAGAACAGTGCGGGATTCCAGCGGGAATAAGCTGTTCTCCATTACAATTGATGTTGTTCGAGAGGCTTTTGCCTGCGGAAGGAAGCGCTCGGTTGATTTCCTCCGTAGGAAGATCACCAGTTCTGAGAAGGGCGAGAGGTATCAACCCACGCCTCACATCCTCCAGTCCATGAGAGAGCAGTTGGGAGGAGCACCCTCATCTAAGGAGCTTCCCGAAATTCCCAAGCACCTGACGGAGTTCATGCACCACGACATTTATTCGATTCTGGCATGGGTGATGGGGCTATCTACTTACGCTATAGTTTGCAACTGGCAGGTGTCCATGGCGGAGTCCATTTTTCACAATGAAATCTATTTCCCGTACAAGATGCAGCCAAATACCCTGCCAGTTTTCTTCGACTGGGTAGAGTGGGGGCCGCGGCAGATGCACCTCTTGTTATCCTACCTGCAGAGCCGCAAAGATGATCAGTTCAGACATTGCTCCTCCCTCGTGTGGTTTTTTTTCTACTACCTGCATGAGCGCTTCCCCTTCATCCCCAAGAATCAGTTTGAAGAAGAAGGCAAGGCATTGCCGGTCTATCTCTGGACGTAAGCTTGTCCAAGGATGAGTCGGACTACAGTTTTAACTAAGTTTTCTCGGGGCCGACGCTGAAGCTGATCTATGGCCACTGCGAGCGAGTTCCTGTGGAGCCGAGAGACAAAGTGGTGGATGAAAAGTTGGGAGAGGTTTTCTTGCTCACCCAGGGCTTGATAATCAGAATTTTCGGGTTCACAGAGAAACCCTTCTTGTTGCCCTACTACGCCACGCCGTACCTGTTTGCCCTGGAGGTCGCTCGACAATGTGACTTCACCAATGATTCGTATGGGAAAGCCAGAGGGAAGAAGCACACATGTCCTATGCCCTTTGAGTTCGGAGCCGTCAAGGTGACGCAGTGTGGCCAGAACGCTGCCCTTATAGTGACGCTGCACGACTTCGGGTTAATTGAGCTCCCCCAACGTTGGAAGTACGATCCGCGTGACGTCTTTCGGAATTTCATCGGAGCGAAGTCTTTTCATTGCTGCCATCGCCCGGACATCGTCGCCCAACAGAATAACCCTACGGGGTGTGAGTTGGAGTGGCACGTCGACGAGATGGTGTCCTTGCCCCCTAGCACGAATTTTACACCATAGAAGTTGACTACGAGCCAATAACAAAGCTGCGACATTGGTCAGATCGCAAGATAAAAGAGTGGTGGATCATGAGAGTCCACAAGAATAAAATGCTTTTTGACTACCCAATGTCGTTGGACGATAAATTCTCCATAGTGTATGATGAAAACGTAGATACCTATCAGGCCTCCTCGTTTTTTTCCGAGATTGTGCCACGAAGCACACAGAGCCCTGACGAAGTGGATGACCTGGCAGTAAAAAAGCACGTGGTGCACGGCAAGGGCAAAGCAGTCCTGAATGGTTCGCGATTGGCTGGAGAGAGTGAGCCATCCCCTCATAAGAAGTAAAGCGCCCTCCCAAAGAGAAAAGTTGAAGAGACGCCTCTCCCGTCGCAAGCAACGAAGAGGCCGCGAACCAACGCTTGAAGGCCCCCCAGAACGAGCTCTTCTGCGGCACCTGAAACCCCTCCATCGAGCGCTCCTGAAACGCCTGTCGCGGAGCATTTGGAAAAGCAGGAAGAAGAGGTGGAGGTGATTGACGTAGAGGCGATTGATGTGGAGGAGAGAGAAGACCCACACACGCAGCGTTCCACTTCCTCGGCTCCTTTGATCATGGAGCCCGAAGGTACGTGTTCACTCTTGTCTATTTCTTCTTCTCTCTTTGGCAGTCATTTCCTCAACAGCTGAAACCCTAGTTGCTGCTGCTTTCTCCTCTGGCCTCTCCATCCCGTCTATTTCTCTTCCGCTTTCCCACTTCACGGTTTTTGGCATTTCGGTTTCTCCAACCCTCTCTTCGCCCCCAGCAGCATTTGCTTCTTACGCGACTCGCCTTAACGCTTTCACAGTCTCTGCACCTGCCGACCCCCCTTCCTCTGTTTTGGAAGACCCTATTGTTGATCTTTCTGCCGCTGCAAAGATAAACCCATTTTCCCTTTCACCGCCCTCTGCTATCATGGCGTCAGTTGCGTCTGATGTTTCAACGCCTAAGCCCACCATCTTTGTAGTCGTTGTCCAGAATCAAGCGCTCTTGAGGGTTAGCGTAGTCGCTTCCCCTCTTGTTTACCATATCCTGTCCGAATTTGAGCCGCAGAGGCCTCTCTTTCCTTACACCCCGATTCTCAGAGTTCAGGAGCCGCTCGAGTCCGAGTTGGAGATGATGCAGCACCTTGCAGCTGCCGAGAGCATTCGCAAGGTGTGTAATAACTCATCGCGCTAGCAGAGGGACCGCAGGAGGAAGGAGGCGTTGACTCTGGCGCTAGCTGAGAAGGCATCCATTATTGATCCAGAAAAGATGGAGCTCCACACGGTTAAAAAGGTGCCCATTGTTCAGAAGCTCCCTGGGGAGATGACCCCGGCTGATTACACTTACCGCCATACCGTGGAGGACGTGACAAGGATTAATACAACGCAAAATATGGGCAACATTCAAGTTGAAATGGGCTCCATCTATATTCATGGCGAGCACTACAAGGAGCGCTTCTTTGAAGCGCAGGCCAAGAACTTCGAGCTTGAGGAGGCCTTGGCAAAAGCGAGGGGACAGCTTGAAACGTTCGAGTCCGAGACCATGCAGTTGAAACAATGCGTGGTTTCCCTAGAGGTAGAGGTCGGTGAGCATTCCAAGGCGCGCGCCCAAGCAGATCAACAGATACAGACATTGGGCGTTCAGGTCCAACAATTGCAGGCCTAGTTATCAGAGAGGACGTCGCAGACTGTCGCGTTCTCTAAGGAGAGCATCAAGGAGATGCGCTTGCAGTTCTTGACGGATTTCCCGACAAGGGTTGCGCGGGGTGTCACAATCTTAACTTTCTTCAAGGAGGTGCAGGAGGCAGTCGTCGCTGGAAGCTTCGTTTTAAAAGCTGTGCAGAAAAATGTTGATCTTTGGCTAGACTTAGCCACATAGCTCCAGAAAATTGAATTTGTGGATGCCTACCTCATTCCCATGAGCCCCCTGGCTCGATCTTGGGCAACAACGAAGATGACCCTGCGATATTTCTTCACGAAGCTCGAGCTGACCAAAGAAGCTCATAAGCTCTCAGACGCCCTCGAGTAGGAGAGGGACGTTTCGCTGCAATACTTTAGTTCCCTCGTGCAAATCGGCATCCTCGGCTTCATGGACAACGAAGGAGCAATTCCACCACTCGAGGAGTTAAGGCCAATATGGGCGGCATTTGTCAGCAATGCCTCGACGTTGACGCTGGGGAGTATCCGATTTTGGATTTACAGGTGATACCTTACATGGCAAAATATGCCACAATTGAGTCTTGCTTGCAGGATTTTGATTGGAGGCTAGATCTGTTGATATTGAGCGAATTGAGACCTTCCGTTAGCTGATCCAGGAGCTCTAGAAGCAATCAACCTTTTGCCCCGACCACTGGGTCGATGCTTCAGCGATGTACGAGCATGTGTGTAAGAGCTCTCTAGAAAGATTTCTCCCCCATCCGTGCGAGCTAGATCCCGAGGAGGAGGCAAAAGGCGAGCAAGAGAAAGAAGAGGAAAAGGACGGACTTGAAGAACTACCAGGCAGTAGTGATGATCAGTCCGAGGATACTGAAAGCGAAGATGTCTCTGCAACCCAAGGATAAGGCCTAGGATCTTTACATTGAGGCAGGCGTAGTACCCTGCAAGCCGCCAGAGATGTTGGCCTTCCCGCCACATTTTGTAAAATTTTAAGTTGTGTACAGTTTTGGGAGTTATCATTGTAAAACTTCTCTTTTTCCATCAAAAATGGTTAAGATGTTGTTATGTTTGTTGTGTTTTCACCAGCTGTCTCTTTTCACTTTCTTCCTCAAAATTGTTTTCTTTCAAGTCTTATGGTTTCTTTGGTTTTTTTCTGCAATTCCTGTCGTTTTGCATGCAAAATTGTGAATGTTTTAGCATGGGGTGATGTCTGCATGGGGGGATGTGTTTTCTGCTTAAAATCTGATTTTTGCAAGTATATTCCACCCTGCGCATATGGTGACAGTTTCTGGCAACTTAGATAATTTTCAGAGAATGCTTCCTTTTCCAACCCAAGGAAGGGGCACTTTCGCTCCACTGGTAGAGCGAAAGTGTTTTCGCTCACAGTTTTGGAGCGAATATTCCTATCAAGAGGAGGGGGGGCGCAATGTTTCTGAAGCTAAGTCCTGGTTAAGGTGCAAGGTAGTGTCGCTCCACTTAGGGAGCGAAAGTCCCTTCTTGAAAAACGCAAAGTCAAAGTGCAAAACAAGCAAGTCACGGTCAAAGTTGTTGTCGCTCCACTTGTGGAGCGAAAATCTCTGTTGCTCCACTTGTGGAGCGAAACTCTAGTAAAAGCAAGGCCAAGGGTGCTTTCGCTCCACTTGTGGAGCGAAAGTTGGCCAGAAAGTAAAGTTTGCTCAGAGGCTTTCATCAAAGCAGAAGGATGCTTTCGCTCCACTTTTGGAGCGAAAGTGCTTTCGCTCCAGTTGTGGAGCGAAACTCCAGGCGGGTCCCAAGCATAGCGAAAGCTGCACAACACCGTCATTGATTGCCCAACCGACCTCGAAGCTACGCTCTGAGCCGTCCGGTCATGGTAGGTTAGGGGACCCTTCTGCATTCAATGCCAAGTTATCTTCAAAATCGAATTTATGTTGTTAAGTCGGTTCCGAATCGAATCTATCTTTCACCATCGCAGAAGTGGTTGGGCATTAATGTTTTGAGAGGCAAAATCCTCTATAAAAGCTAGAATTTTCTCTATAACTAAGGATGGACAATCTTTGCTAGAAAAGCAACTGTATATCTTGAAATCTGCTTCTAAAACACGGACTTTTGGTTCCGGTCTTGAATATTCTGTCTTTGTGTATGCCTTCTATCATGTTATTTCTGTTAAGTTAGTCACTTTGTTATACAACTTGAATTCTGTTTTTGGATTTAGCTGTTGGTGAAGGATTAATGTTGGAGTACCCCTGGAGGTTATGCGATTGAGAGGATTTAGTATTGGTTTTTGTTAAAAGTCTATTGTTTCAATTGTTGTTGGTTCGAGTGAAAGTTGTGTATCGTGCTTCCTGTCCATCAGAATCCGTATTTCAGGCTTTCAGCCTCTTTCCCGTCTCCTTTCAGTTATTTCTCTCTTTACGCATCTTCTCAAACTCTGATCTCAAACAAACCAAATTTTATTTTGTTTTCGGAACTAGCCCTACTGGAGATTGGCATGGAGGACATTTCTTTCCTTCGGCCATTCAATGCTTGGTAGTGGGTCTAGGGTGCTGTAGACTTAGAAAATCTATATCTAGGCCGATTCCATTGCCAACAAGTACCACTTTATAAGAAATGTGGTGGAAGAAGGTAGGATCCTGTTGCAGAAAATCGATACTGAAGTGAATCCTGCAGATATGCTTAAAAATCCGGTCAAGACAAAGAAGTTTGAGTGGTGCAGAATTTCTTTGGGCTTTGCTGAAAATGTAACAAGGGTAGCATTGGGAAATTGGCACTGGATGAAAAACATTGGTAAAAGAATTCCTGTATACTGACTTCAAGTGGGAGAATGTTAGGAGGTGAAGTCACTATCCAGAGTTTTAGTCAGCAAATGCTAGGCAACAGAGGTTGCTGCTAGACGTCTAGGCAACAAACGTCTAGGCTGTTGCTAGATGTCTAGGCAGTAGACGTCTAGGTTGCTAGATGTCTAGGCATCAGAATGTGCCAGACTTGTAGCTGCGGTAGATGGATAGTTTTCGGAGGCTTCCTTTGGCAGAGGAAACGAATAGTTTTCGGAGTCTTCCCTTTCTTATCTATAAAAGGGGAATGACTCCTTGCACGTATGTGTGGTTGAAAAGAATGTAAAAGGATTGCTGAAATCAATAAAATAAGTTGCCATTGCCTCGTGGTTTTTCATGCACATTGCAACTTTCCACGTAAAAATCTCTGTGTTATTTGTGTTACTGTTTTGATCTCTGTTATTGTGTTTTCTGATTGTAGGTAAAATCTGAAATTTTGACTAACAAGGACGACCGAATATATGAGATAGATTTGATAGTTGGTGTGCTTTATGATGAAGAGGATCCAAAGGTCATTTTTGAGGAGACCAAGCTTGGGAATTACCTCATATTAGAGGCACCATCTAACATCCCAGCTCTAACCAGTCAACAGGCACAAGGAGTTGATAAGACCTGGACAATGCACTTTAACGAGCTAGAACCATAAATGGGGTAGGTGCTTGTATCCAGTTCATTGATCCACAAGGTGCACAGACCAACTTGACATGTCGACTACAATTCAATTGCACAAACAATGTGGCTGAAATATGAAGCATTGTGCATCAGCTTGAGGAAAGTTGAGAAAATGGTTTAAGAACCTAAAAGTATTTGGCAACTCCAAATTAATCATAAACCAGGTTAATGCCCAATGTGCCACTAGGAATGAACATTTAAAATCATACAAGCATCGGGTTTAGGATCTATTAGTAAGCTTTGACGTATATGGGATTAAGGCAATACCTAGAGAATTGAATGTTGAGCCAGACAAACTGGCAGCGATGGAATCAAGATTTGACCCCACTGCCAATATTTGGGATAAGCCAAAAGAATTGGAAGTGGTGTTTAGGTCAGCTGTCCCTGATAATTCTGATCATTGGTAGGTCTTTAACAACGACAAGCAAATCATTTGAGTTCTTGTGCTAAAGTGAAAAAAGAATACGTGGATGACATTAAATATGGAGCTATACAACATAAAACAAATAAATTGATGAAAGGGTTAGTTACTGAAGAAAGCCTATTCAATCTAGACGACTTTGTAAAGATATCAAACATCAAAGTGAAAGCCTCTTCTTACCATCCTTTCAAAATTACCAAAGGGAAAAATTTGTTGCTTGGAAAGGAATGCACTAAAGGAGAGATCATCCTATTCAAGGAGCGCTTTGGCAAATATGGAGTTATCATTGCATGGTCTTATGAAGATTTGAAGGTATATGACAAAAATATCATAGAGCATACCAATGATTTAGAGCCAGGTGCTAAACCTTTGAGGTAGAAACAATGGGTAGTCAACTCCAAAACTGAGGTAATAATGAAGAAAGAACTCCTGAATCTCTTATAGGCCCAAATCATCTTCCCAATCAAGCATTACACATGGGTGGCCAACTTGGTCTCGGTCTGTGAAAAGAATGGTGACATAAGGTTGTGTGTTGACTTCATAAATCTCAACAGGGCTTACTAAAGGACTGTTATCCCCTCCCTACTATAGACCAAATCTTACAAAAAGTCATAGGGTCTCAGATGCTATCACTCCTAGATGGTTTCTCAAGGTATAACCAAACCTAGGTCAAGGATGACAATCAACATAAGACTACCTTCACCACTAAGTGGGGTACTTTTGACTATTGGAGAATGTTGTTTGGGTTGTCAAACACAGGAGGGAGTTTCCAATGGGCCATGGACATAAACCTCATATACCTTGATGACTTGACTGTGTATTCTAAAGATAGGAATTAGTACATTAAACACCTAGAGTCAGATGTCCAAAGATGAAGAGAATATGGTATCTCTCTCAATCCCAAGAGGTCCATATTTATGGCCTAGCAAGGTAAACTATTAGTTCACGTGGTGTCAAAAGACAGTTTAGCCATAAACCCAGATAGGGTAAAGGCTGTCCAAGACCTTCCCTTGCCCAATTCATTAAAAGATTTTGATCCTTCCTAGGTCAGATCTGGCTTGTCGCCAAGTTCATAACCAACTTCGCCCAACTAGTCAGACCGATCACCAAAATGTTGAAAAAGGATGCCACCCCAACATGAATCAATGAAGGTAGGAAAGCCTTCTAGGATATCAAAGATTCCATAACGAGGGCCCCAGTCCTAGTTAACCTTGATTTCTCCACAGACTTTAGGCTCCATGTATTCGAGACAGATGAGAGGATTGTTGTCATCCTAACCATAGTAGAGAAAATTGGAATTGGCTTGGAATCGGGCTGTAGAAAAAATCGGGGAAAACATTGGTAAAAAAAAAAAAACGAAGAAGAAAGCAATTTTTCATTGAAAAAAGTTTTTTTCATGCATATCACAATGAATTAACATTATGCAAATCAAATATTAATGATGTAAGATTGTAAGCTTAAACTACACATGAAACTTTGAAAGTGGCAAGTGATACATCATACAAGGCTCAAGCTTAAACTACACATGAAAGTGACAAAACACATCTTGTATTGCTTATAATATGAAAAGGTACAAATTACAAAATGTGTCAAAATGCCTCAATAGGCCCACTATCTACTGTCTTGCAATTCCTTTGCCCTTTGCCCTAGCAAAAGCCCTAGTCTCTCTTTGTTGACGTGCCCTTGTCGCTTCTTGTGCCCGTGCCTCTTCTTGGTCCTTGGTCCGGTTCTTGTATTGCTTATAATATAAAAAAGGTACAAATTACAAAATGTGTCGAGTCATGACAAATACAATGTCTCAAGATCTTTGAATACCTTTGCCCTTTGCCCTAGCAGAAGTTCTAGTCTCTCTTTGTCTTTATGTTTGTGCCTTGGCTGCTAACGCCGGTCACCACCTGTCGGGGGTCAAGGAGTAGCACCCCTTGCAGGGTTGAGGGGCAGTGCCCTTTGCGCGTACCCCTATATACAAGCATATTGAGCAATAAGTTTGGATTGATAGTTCAACATATTTTTATGGAAAATTTCATCAATTAATAATGTATAGCATTGTTGTTGGTGGTTGTCAGATTCCTTCAAATTGCAATCCCCTCATTGTAAGGATGCCCTAGTGTGTTTGTGTGGTAGCAAGTAGGCAAACTCTTTCTCCCCTTGCAATAGGAAAAATGAAAGACAATGAAAAAAAACACTTTATAGCTATTTTGGCCATAGCCTCTATGCATGCGGTTGTGGCCGATTTAAAATAAAATGGCTATTCCAACTTTTCAAAAAATCGCCAAAAAAATTGGCGAGTTAGTGATTCGATCTGAGTTGACTTGGCATATGCGAAAAATCGGAAAAAATCATGAATCAGCCTTCATTGAAAAATATGCCTCCACCGAAGACTAGGTGTTTGCTATCATGAAAGCTCTCAAGAAATTTAGGTATTATCTATCACAGAGCAAGACCATCATCTTTGTAGTTCACCCCAATGTTTGATCTATTGTACTTCACGGTGAATTAGGAGAAGATAGCTGGATGGATAAATAAAATTCAACAATTTGATATAGAGATTAAACCGACCAAGCTCATCAAGGGTAGAGCCTTGTGTGAAAATTTGGCATTATTTGTTCCAAAAGACCAAATTGCCTTGGTAGAGGAGATAGAGCTTGATGTTCGAACGGGATAGATGGGAGATATTTGCAAGTACATGGCCATTGGATAGGTCTTAGAAGGATTAACATCTAGAAAAAGGGTTCAATTTAGGCAGAAAGCAATGCATTATACATGGCTTGATAGTGCCTTGTTCAAAAAGGGGTATGGTGGTGTCTTACTAAGGTGCATCGAAGAAGAAAAGACGAAGGCCTTGATCAAGGATTATTACGATGAGGGAGGGCATGACTCTGCATCTAATACAACTCATAAAATCTTAAGGGCTGGATATTATTGGCCTGCCATCTTCTCATAAAAAGAAGAAAAGCACCAATGCTCCTAAAACTTGTCATCGTCACTGAACCATTCCAACAATGGGGCGTAGACTTCATCTGTAAAATATGTCCTTTGTCTAGTGTAGGTAATGGATGGATCCTCATCGCTACATACTACTTCACGAGGTGGGTTGAGGCAGTACGAGTCAAGTCAGCTAATCAAGAAGCAATTGTCTATCCACTGGAGGATATCATCACCAAATTTGGGACCTCACCCACTATGATGACTGATAGTGCCACATATTTAAAACGGGCCAAAGTGATGAAGTTAGCCCTAGAATATGGATTCTTGCTCAAGACATCCTCAAATTACTATGCCTACAACAATGTATTGGCAAAATCAACCAATAAAAACATATCAAGGATCCTAAAGAAAACCATCGTTAAATCACAGAGCGACTGGCATCCTAAGTTGCAAAAAGCGCTTTGGGTAGATCAAGTGACGCCTAAAGCGTCTATAGGGTCATACCTATACAAGCTAGTCTATAGAAAGGAAGCCGTACTGCCAGTCAATTTGGAATTCCCTCCATAGAAGACATTGACATTGAGCCAATGCAAGCAAGGTTGAATGCTTTATTGGCTCTAGAGGAAGAAAGGTGTTTAAGAAAATGGCACAACATTTGGAGTTAGAAGACACTGACATCAAGCCAATGAAAGCAAGGTTGAACTCTCTTTAGCCCTAGAGGAAGAAAGGTGTTTAAGAGGATGGTCCAACACTAGGTAGCGGTCAAAATGTGGTTCGATAAAAGAGCCAACGAGATGGAATACAAAGAAGGAGATCTAGTATTCAAGTGGGATGAAGACAGAGCTAAGTCGAGGCCACTTGAAATTTGACCCCCTTTGGAGTGGATCCTATTAAATAATGCAAATCATGGACCCAAACACTTACAAACTCACCACCATGGTTGGAAGAGTGTTGTCTATCTCAGTGAGTGGGTAGCATCTTCGGCCTATCTAGCAAAGAATTCCAGTCACAAGAAAATTATAAATATGTACATATAGTTTCTTTTTTTCAACTATTATTTTTTGGTTAGTATTTTCCCCCATTCATCTCTCTTTTTATCAAGTCCCATTTTGGTCTTTTCGTTTCCTCCAAAAATCTGGCTTACTTGTCTTCCTCTTCTTCCTCCTTTCCCCATCGAAATTCATCCTTCGTAGTGGGACATCAAATTCTTCATTGTCTTCTTGATTTATCATTGTTGCCAAAAAAAAAAGTTCAAAAAGGTCGAGCAAGCGAATTAGTGCCAAGTGGGGCTACTAACTTGCTCGAATGGGCCGCATTGAGCGCAGGCAAGCACAAGAAACCAAGGGGGGTATATAACCCCTCAATCTCCTTTGAGCCCTGTTGTCACAATTTGCACGGGGTGCAATGTTTTCAATTTTTGTAAGAGAGCTGCTCTTCCCTTTCCCTCTTCCTCTTCTCCCCCTTTCTCTCTCTTCCCTACATTCTCATTCTTCCCTCTTTCTTTTGAGCCCCTCAGTCAAATCTAAAAAATGACAGCAGTTGCCCTGAAAAATGGCTAAGTGCCAGGGCGCAGTCCGACTTCGCAGCGAAGTCGGAGTGCGCCCTCCAGTTGGAGCGCAGCGAAGTCGGAGTGCGCCCTCCAGTTGGAGCGCAGCAGGAGTGCAAAGTGCGCAGTGCGACAGAATCAACCAGAAGAACAAGTGTTCTGGGGGCAACCCGACTTCGCAGCGAAGTCGAAGTGCGCCCTGCTTTCTGGACGCACTTGGTAGCAGGCTGGCAGGAAAAATGACTAAGTGCTGGGGCGCAACCCGACTTCGCAGCGAAGTCGGAGTGCACCCCCTTTCCAAGGCGAAGTCCGTACGGCGGCAGAAATCAGCTTTCACCTGTGCGCAACCCGACTTCGCAGCGAAGTCGGAGTGTGCCCTTTGACAGGTGCGCAGTAGGGGAATAAACTCAGAAATGCACCCAAGGCATGGAGGCCTTCCCGACTGCGCTGTTTTCTGCCTGCGCAACCCGATGGCTCTCTGATCCTGGGCGAAGTTGGATAAACTGCCTTTCAAGGCAGACACGTGTCAAGCAGCATCATCCGACAAGTGTCCAACTTTGGGGTCTGAGCCAAGACGTGCCGAGCAAAAGGACAAGCATGGGCTGCACTACTTATGCTAAAGCTGATTGGAGGTTCTACCTGCTTCAGCTACCCGCATTCCTGCCGATGAGAAGTTCTACCTAATGCGCTGCCACGTATTTGTACAGCCTCCAGGGAGACCATGCTGCAGGTACAGTCCTGCCCGACAAAGGTCAGCATCAGCAGCTCCATGGCCGCTTTTGTAAGCTAATGTTTGACTGGGACTTTGTGCCCATTAATGTAACGGGAGGGACTCGGGCTATAAATACCCACCACGTTTTCATTGTAAAGTGGTGGAAGGGGAATGTCTGTTAGGGAACCATTGTAGTTGTGCTTCTGCTTCTTAATATAAAGTATATACCTGGCTCTATTCTACTACTTTTATTTTTTATGCTGCCTCTCTTTTGTCATATTTCTTGTGTCATTGCTCGCTGTTGTGCTGAACTCTGAACTCCAACATTTGATGGCCAAGTACTCCTGGACTCCATAGATCAGAGGATACATAGAATAAATTAGGTAGCAGTTCCTTCAGTTGTGTGTTATGTTTATGTTGCTGTCCGTAGTGGTGATTGATGCGTTGCCGTACTGTTAGTTCCTTGGAGGGAATGTCTGTTAGGGGACCATTGTAGCTGTGCGTACACTTCTCTGCATAACACATATACTTGGATCTGACATTTCTTGGTTACATTTTGTATTTATGTTGCTGTCCGTAGTGGTGATTGATGCGTTGCCGTACTGTTAGTTCCTTGTAGGGAATGTCTGTTAGGGAACCATTGTAGCTGTGCGTACACTTCTTTATATAAAAAGTATACTTAGATTTGGCAGTTTCTGGTTATGCTTTGTATATATGATGCAGTAAGTAGTGGTGATTGATGTGTTGCTGTACTGTTAGTTCCCCCCACCCAACTCCAATCACATCTGTAAATTCTTTCCGCATTTTTATCTCTTTCCTGCACTCTCATCTTAAACCATAAAACCCCACAGAAGCCGGCCTTCTCCGGAGATTGGCACGGAAGGCATTCCTTCCTTCCGGCCTTTCAATCTGGTGGGCGAATCTGGGCGCATTAACACAAAATCCTTTCCTCATGGCAGATTCGTAACCAACAGTTTCTCTGGCACGCTCGGTGGGACATAGAGTCCCACATTTGAAAAATCTCAAGCTCGTCTTCACTCGGGCTGACAGTTCATTCCGAGCACTCGGTGGGCCAAGGAAGTTTCCCACCCCCAAACAGAATCGAAGCACCGGTGTTCGCTTCATTGTTGTTCAAAATCAGAACACCCGGCGACTCGCACGAACATATCCTCCGAGTCCGAAAGACCAGTCCTAGCACCTTCATGCAAACGAGAAGGTGGCGAGCAAGGGATCCGGGAAACCTGCCTGCCTTTTACGAACTAGACATCAACGCTCGAGGTGAAATTGTCAGGCTGGCTGATCAACAAGCTCGTGTCGACGAAGCCGAGGCTGAAATCCAAGAAGAAGTCGAAGCCGAGGTCGGAGGAGCTGAGAACGAAATAGAAGAGGCCGAGGAAGAAGAGGAATCTACATCCTCGAAGGTACCGACACTGAGTATACAACCGACGGAGGAGAAGAAGAAATGGCTGCCCTACAGCAAAATGATGATGATCTCTTCCCGGCGGTGGACTCTACAGGGCCCTTGGCCCTGGTCGGACAGATAGTCGTGCCCCTGCTGCCTTAAAGTCCATCCCTACGTACGACGGCTACAGCAAGACCGCGTACGAGCACATCCAAGACATCCTTGCTTTGGCTGCATTGCACTCCATTACTGACGAGAGTGTGAAGACCCGTCTGCTGGCCCTTTCCCTGAACGGACAGCTTCTATACTGGTGGAGATCACTACCAGAGGGATCTATCACAGTGTGGCCCCAGCTTGCCAGAAAGCTCGTAAAAGGATGCAATGAGTCTGCTGACCCTACTTTGTTGCATCAGTTCCAAAGTATCCAAAGACACCCTCAAGAGGAGGTGTCTGACTTTAACATCAGGTTTGCGAGATCCTGGAAACGGGTACCTCGTGAACTTCAGCCTTCAGCTGGCATGGCTGCTCACTACTACCTGAGATCCTTCAACTCAGACATATGCCTGCTCGCTGAAGATTGCCAGAATATACTCGTTTCCTGCTCTGTACGATGCTGCCCAGCAAGTTGAAGCGGATATCATTTCCATCCGCAGACTCCCGTCCAGGGTGCAGGAACCCATTCATCCCGACTTCCCCAGATCCCAGTATCCATCAGCTTCTGGTGGTGCGCCGTCCACATCAAGGCAGCAACCCCAGCAGCAATGGAATCCGGCGTCGGTCGTAACTCCTTACGGCCCGCCGCAATTGCATTATCCTCACCCGCCTCCTCCGCATTTTCCAGCACTCCCTGCTCCCCCGCAGTATGCACCTTATTCCAATCCTCCTCCGTTAGCCACATTGCCTCCACCGGCATAGTTGCCGCCTCCTGACAATAACATTCAGAATACAATCCTCCAGGAGGTACGGGCTTTGGCCTCAGGTTATCATTCCATGTCCAATGACATGACCGCTCTGAAGAAGCAGGCCCAGATGGACCTCGCTCCTAGGAGGCCATATCCGCCCCCGGCGCTGACAAAAGACAGACCTCTAGAACAACAGCTGCAGAGGCGTCCGCCTCTGAGAAATGCTGCTATAGAAGACCAACCTGGTCCTTCTGACCAGGTTAATTGGTGCACTGCGTGCAATGACCCGCATTCGGAGGATGACTGCACACTGCACCAGCACTACATCCAGACTTTGGCCGGCAGCGCCATAGAGGACGATGAACTCTACATGATCTTGGACGGCGAAGCCAACTTTGCCCTCCCAGAGGAGAATCTAGTGCCGCCCGCTAAGGAAGAAAAGAAAACTGCAGATGCTGCCAAGCCCTTGCAGGTGTATGCCAGAAGAGAAAAGGCGCAGCTTGGTGGGCTGCCACCATACAAGCGGCTGTGGCCCTACACAGCCTAGGAGAAGGCATCCAAAGACAAAGCTCCAGCCAAGCCTCCTCCAGTAAAGGCAACCCCTATTCCAGCCAAGCCCCCCATAGCTAGGGCGGCTCCAGCTCTAGTTTCGGCTAAAGCTCCCATACCTCAGCCTCCAGCTGAAACCAAAGAACAAGCACAGGAGAAGCTGAAGTACCCGTCTCTGACCAAGAGACAGAGAGTTGAGGCCACCCAGCAGTACCGGACAAAGTATGAGCCGACAAAAGAAGCAGAAGGAGCTAGCACCTCGGGCTACAGCATAGTAGACGAGTTGAAAAGAACACCCGCTAGAATCAGCATGTACGATGCTCTTCTGCTCCCAGGCCAGGTGGATCTGTTGTAGGAATCTCTGAAAATCATGAAGAACGGCAAGCAGATACAACCCGCTGTCCTGGTTCAACCTCTGACAGTCTCAGCCACTAGGAAGAACAGACTGCCTCCCTTCTATCTGTCTTTACGGATGCAAGGGCACATAGTACACAACAGTATGGTGGACTCTGGCGCTTCTCAAGGAGGGAGAAATCCCTTAAAGAGGAACCCCTCCCAAGTTGGGAATGGCTAGGATTGTGGCCACAATTGCGACCACTTTCACTTCCACACCGCTTTCGCTTCTTTTTGTATCCTTTCTTCTTCTACTCTCACTTCTTACTCTTCTCCCACCCCTTCTTCAGCTTCACTTCTCTCACCCTTTGTTGGTGCAACTCACAGTTTGCCTCCAACCGTCACTATCACTCTTGTACCATTCCAATCACATCATTTCATCACCATCCATTCAAGTGTCCACCTCACAACTGGTGGTATTGTATGCACTATCACCTTCCTCATTATCCACTTCTTCATCGACGGCCTCACCACTAGCGAAAACATTAGTATAGCTAGCTTTAGGACTACCCCTTCAATGCTCACCACATTCATCGCCATATCCACTCAATTCATCTCGTGAGCCATCTCAACACAACCACACCATCCTAGCCTAGGCCACTCCAACTACAGAAAAAGACATCACCCACTCTAGCTGCAACGACTAAGACTATAGAAACACTCCCAAAAGCCAGTTTAGTTGCATGTCCAAGCCAGGCCTTCGTACGAAACATAATCTGCGAGCCTAAAGAAATAGGTGCCCAAAAGGCATTTGATGTCCTCACTATGGAAGAAAAGTAAGTGAAGAGAGAATACAAGCGGTTGAGGTACAAAACCTCTAAGGCTTCAGTGTTAATGTGGTCATAGTTGGCATTCAAAGGGGACAAGATCTTCATCACCAAGGCTAAAGAGAGTAACCCTTTCAAAGTAGCAGCTTCTACTTTACTGCCAGAGTATTCGAGTTGGATTTAAGCCAAACAAATCCGTATAAGATGATCCAACTCGTGTACCAACTCTTAATTTGTGTGGCCATGAAGTTTGGTCGGTTGGTATTAAGGAAGGAAGTCTTGAAAAGAAGAATGAAGAACTTGAAAAAGAGGTGGCACAACTCATCCAGGAAGGAGCAACACCAACAGGAGAATGAGGCACTAAAGAAATATGCCTTTGAAAGAGATCAATTAAAGAAGCAGGTTTAGGTCCTCAAATTCCAACTCGTCGAGGTTGAAAAGAACAAACAACAACTGGAGGATCTCTCACAACTTGCACAAGGGCAAATCCACTTGAAAGGGCAAGATGACCAGGAAAAGGCTCAACTACAAGGTCAAGTGAAACAACTTCAAGAAATCCTGCAAGAGAGATAAAAAGATAGAACAACTCCAAGAAAAACTATTGGCTTTGAAACAAACAGAAACAACAGTAGATCCTAAGAAGCCTTTGATATCGAGTGGGTCAAGTCTGTTTGGGATAAAATCAGGGTAGAGGTCATGAATGCCTAGGGACACTTCCACTTTGTGGCATATGTAGAGCACAACCTGAATCGGGTCTTAGAGACCATTAAATAGGTTGAGGAAGAATTGGCCACAAGGGAAGGGAAGGGTTCCAAGAGGTACTTAAGCTCCTGCTTACGATTGTGTCATAGTCACAACAATTGGGGATGAATAGAAAAGATCTAGTAGAGGGACTTAAAAAAATCTAGGATGTATAGGGATACCTATAGGCTTGTAAAGACACTTTGGCCTCTCTAAAAGCTCTAATATAGAAGGCGATCAAGGTGATTCAAGGGCTAGTTGTTGTTGGACAACTAGGCATCTTTGACCCATAGTGAAAACTCCTTGATGAAATTATTGATGCAATGTTCGAAGAGGACCAATCTGACGTGGGAGACGTAGTTGAAATCTATAAAATGTTGGAGCCTTATATGCCAAACTTCAAGAGCTCAAGGGGAAGCAAGATGGCTCATCTAAAAACCCATATGAAGATCTTGTAGGGGAAGCTGAGGACCTAGCCTCCATCTAGCTACCAGGCAATGAAGAATGGCAAAAGCTATTGGGACTATTGCCACAAAGATGGAGTAGGACAACCATAGTTTTCATAGTTTTGTAGTTGGGATCCCAATTTTGTAGACTGTACCCAACAATAAAGGCAGGATCTAGAATCTCTTGCAAATCGAGATTGGCACCCCATGAAGTCGCTAGAGTAGCTCCTAATCACTACCTTGGAATTCACCATTTTGGAAGAGTGCAAAACTTTGTAATCAGACTGCCAGTGCCTTCCAAACCCCTCAAAATTTTGACTAAGTGCAGTTCAGGTGTTGATTGGTTCAGGAGCGATTCACTTGCAAAGTGGCCCGATTGGCTCATTGGAGCGAAGTGCTTAGGGTCCACTAGTAAATCACTAGCAAAGTCGGGCAATCCTTGGCTTTTTGGAGCAAATCGCTTGCTAGCCTATGGAGGGGTAAAATAAAGGCATGGATCTCAATGAGAATCTTTTGAGAGCGACATTTTGGCATGTAGTGGCACCACAACCGATATTAGAAGTCTTCTAAGCCTTTTATGGGCATATAACATTTGTAAGTGCATAATTTTTTTAGAGATGCCCAAAATTTTAAATTTACGAGGAATAATAGTTTTTCACCCCAGGTAACTCAAGGCTAAAATTTTACTATAAATAGAAGCCATGGGATCCATTGTAAACATCTTTGGCCATTATAATTTAGAGGTACACTCTATGAAACCTACAATGTTCTTTGTATCTCATGAGAAATTGGCAAGTCTTTTGCTTTCCATTAATGGCACTGCCCTCTTGGATTGCAGAATACGTGGTGATTGAGGCATAGTCCTTTTGCCTGTCTTGTAATTTGCTTAACAATCATACTTGTTGAATGAAAAACATTGTTGTTATTTGGATTCTCATGTATTGATTGATCTCAAACTTCCTTACTACAGATACGGTTGTATTTTATTTTCAATCCCTTGCACCCTTAAACTTCAAAATTTACTTTTCACATATTTAATTTCCGCATTTTAATATCATGCAATTAGAGTAAGTTAGACTAGGCATTAGCAAAGATAGTGGGGAACTGGCCTAAATCAGAAGGTTGGAGGGAGCCACCAGCCCTTCCTTCCAATGAATTGTTGAAAAGATGAAATTGGGCCACATTATTAATTAAATTAGAATTCAGGATTATTCCCCGATTCAACAATTTAATGTGCTTAGCATAAATGGCCAACATGGGCCTGTTGTCACATTTTGCACGGGGTGCAATGTCTTCAGTGTTGTAACAGTGCTGCTCTTCTTTTCCCTCTTCCTCCATTTTCCTTCCTTCTTCTCTCCCTTTCCTTTTCTTTCCCGCATTCTCTTTCTTTCCCCCCTTTCTTGGAGTCCCCCAGTTAATTTTTCAACTTCCAGCAAGTCACCTGAAAAATGGCTAAGTCTGGGTGCGAAGTTCGCACTTCGCCCAGTCTGGGTGCGAAGTTCGCACTTCGCCCAGTTTTGGTGCGAAGTGCGCACTTCGCCCCTCTTCTGGGCGCACCTCGTAAGCGCGCGATCGGCGGTGA
Organism: Wollemia nobilis; assembly: GCA_028583015.1. NCBI lineage: Eukaryota > Viridiplantae > Streptophyta > Pinopsida > Araucariales > Araucariaceae > Wollemia > Wollemia nobilis. Next base: position 16,623,709 of record JAQPPZ010000541.1, read on the forward strand.
CAAAAGAAAAATCAAGTGCTGGAGCAAGTCCGTACGGCGGCAGACATCAGTTTTCGCCTGTGCGCATTCCGACTTCACACCGAAGACGGAGTGCGCCCTTGACAGGTGCGCAGTAGGGAACAAACCCGGAATTTGACCAAGGCATGAAGGCCTTCCCGACTGCACTACGTTCTGCCCGCGCATCCCGAGGTGCTCCGATCCCAAGCGAAGATGGACGGACTGCCCTCCAAGGCAGACACGTGTCAAACAGCATCATCCATCATCTGACAAGTGTCCAGCTTCGGGATTAGAGCCGGAACGTGCCGAGCAAAAGGACGAGCATGGGCTGCACTGCCTGTGCCAGTAGCCTCATTCAAAGCTGATCTGAGGTTCTACCTGCTCCAGCTACCCGCATCACTGCCAGATTGAAGTTCTGCCCAGCGCACCGCCATGTAGCTGTCCAGCTTCCAGGAGGACCATGTTGCGGGTACAGTCCGGTCCGACAAAAGGTCAGCATTTGCAGCTCTTTCGCCGCTTTTGTCAGCTTATGTTTGACTGGGACCTTGTGCCCATTAATGTAACGGGAGGGACTCGGGCTATAAAAGCCCACCATGAATTCATTGTAAAGGGTGGAAGGGGAATGTCTGTTAGGGAACTACTGTGCCCATTGTAACCGTGCTTCTGCTTATGAATATAATCTGTATGCCTGGTTCTGTTCTGCTGCTTCTGTTTTTTATGCTGCCTTTCTATTCATGCCTTAGGCTAACCTGTCACGGCTTGCTGATTCATTTCAGCATTTGGTGAGCAGGTGCCTCTAGCATTGCTTGTTTAAAGCACCCCCTGTACTTCATTAGTTAAAAGGATACATAGAATGGATGTAGTAGCAGTTCCATCAGTTATGTGTTTTGTTGCTGGCCCGTATCTGGTGATCGATGCGATCCCGTCTTGTTAGTTCCTTGTAGGGAATGTCTGTTAGGGAGCCATTGGAGTTGTGCGGTTAAATTCTCTACATAAACACATATACCTGGTTCTGATATCTCTAGTTTGCTTTCTACTCTTGTCAGTGTACGTATCTGGTGATTGATGCATTGCCATGCTGTTAGTTCCTTGTAGGGAATGTTTGCTAGGGGATCATTGAAGTTGTGCATACACTGCTTGAGTATCGGAAGTACGCGTAGTTTTTGCAGTTCCTGGTCATGCTTTGTGTTTATAATGCAGTAAGTAGCGGTAATTAGTGTGTTCCCGCATCGTTAGTTCCCCCCACCAACCTCTGGACATATTTGTTTTCTCTTTCTGTACATTTGTCTCTTTCTGTACATTTATCTCTTTCCTGTAATCTTAGCTTAAACAACCCCCCCAAAAGGAGCCGGCCTTCTCCGGAGATTGGCTCGGGAGGCATCTCTTCCTTCCGGCCTTTCATGCTGGTGGGCGAATCTGGGCGCATTAACCCAAAATCCTTTCCTCATGGCAGATTCGTAACCAACAGTTTCTCTGGCACGCCCGGTGGGACCCTGGTCCCACGTTTGAAGAAGATTTTCTGATCAGTCTCCACCTGGCGCTGACAGTGTTTTCTGAGCACCTGGTGAGACAAGGAAGTTTCTCACCCCGACAGAATTGAAGCACTGGTGTTCGACATAATTGAAGCACTGGTGTTCGCTTCATTGCTGTTCCAAATCTGAACACCTGGCGACTCTGCACGAACAAATCCTCTGAGTCTAGAAGACCGGTCCCAGCACCTTCATGCACACGAGAAGGTGGCAAGCAAGGGATCCAAGCCCGCCTGAGTTCTACGAACTGGACATCAACGCTCGAGGCGAGATCCCCAGGCTGGCTGATCCGCGAGCTCGTTTCGACGAAGCCGAGGCTGAGATCCAAGAAGAGGCCGAAGCTGAAGTCGGAGGAGCCGAGTACGAAATAGAAGAGGCCGAGGAAGGAGAAGATCCTGCATCCTCGGAAAGTACCGACACCGAGTACACAACCGACGGCGGAGAAGAAGAAGAAGAAGAAGAAATGGCTGCCCAACAGCCGAATGACGATGACCTCTTCCCGGCGGTGGACTCTACGGGGCCCTTGGCCCTGGTCGGACAGCAAGCTGTGCCCCCTGCTGCTTTAAAGTCTATTCCCACATACGACGGCTACGGTAAGACGGCGTACGAGCACATCCAGGACATCCTTGCCCTGGCCGCATTACATACTATCACCGATGAAAGTGTGAAGACCCGTCTGCTGGCCCTTTCCCCGAGGGGAAGCTTCTCTACTGGTGGAGATCGCCGCGAGAGGGATCCATCACGGGGTGGCCCTGACTTGCCGGGAGGCTCGTAAAAGGATGCAACGAGTCCGCTGACCCGACTTCTCTCCGCATCGGTTCCAAGCTATCCGAGAGACATCCTCAAGAGGAGGTGTCCGATTTTAACATTAGGTTTGCGAGATCCCGGAAACGGGTACCTCGCGAACTTCGGCCTTCGGCCGGCATGGCTGCTCACTACTATCCGAGATCCTTCAACTCGGACATATGCTCGCTCGCTGAAGATCGCCAGAATTGATGAGTTCCCTGCGCTGTACGAGGCTGCCCAGCAAGCTGAAGCTGACATTATCTCTATCGGCAGACTCCCGTCCAGAGTGCAGGAGCCCATCCATCCCGACTTCCCAAGATCACAGTATCCTTCTGCTTCTGGTGGTGCGCCGTCCACGTCAGGACAGCAACCCCAGCAACAGTGGAATCCGGCGCCGGTCGTAACTCCTTACGGCCCGCCTCAGTTGCATTACCCTCACCCGCCGCCTCCTGCTCCACATTTTCCAGCACTTCCCGCTCCTCCACAGTACGCATCTTATTCTAACCCCCCTCCATTGGCCGCATTGCCTCCACCGGCACAAATGCCGCCACCTGACAGCAGCATCCAGAACACGATTCTACAAGAAGTGCGGGCTTTGGCCTCCGGATACCATGCCATGTCCAATGACATGACCGCTATGAAGAAGAAGCAGGCCCAGATGGACCTCGCTCCTAGGAGGCCATATGCGCCCCCGGCGCTAACGAAAGACAAAGCGCCAGAAAACCAGCCGCAGAGGCGTCCGCCTCCGAGAAATGCTGCTATAGAAGACCCGCCTGGTCCTCCCGACCAGGTTAACTGGTGCACTACGTGCAATGACCCGCATTCGGAGGAAGACTGCACTTTGCACCAGCACTACATCCAGACCTTGGCCGGCAGCGCTATAGAAGACGATGAGCTGTACATGATCTTGGACGGCGAGGCCAACTTTGCCCTCCCCGAAGAAAATCTAGCGCCACCTGCCAAGGAAGAAAAGAAAGCCGCAGGTGCGGTCAAGCCCTTGCAAGTCTACGCGAGAAGAGAAAAACCGCAGCCAGGAGGGCTGCCACCGTACAAGCGGCTGTGGCCTTTCACAGCCCAGGAGAAGGCATCCAAAGATAAAGCTCCAGTCAAGCCTTCTCCGGCAAAGGCTGCCCCTGTTCCAGCCAAACCTCCAGCAAAGGCCCCAACTCCGGCTAAGGCTCTCGTACTTCAGCCTCCAGCTGAAACCAAAGAACAAGCCCGGGAGAAGCTGAAGTACCCGTCTCTGACCAAGAGACAGCGAGTTGAGGCCACCCAACAGTACCGGACAAAGTATGAGCCGGCTAAACCAGCAGAAGGAGCTAGTACCTCGGGCTACAGCATTGTAGACGAGTTGAAAAGAACACCTGCTAGAATCAGCATGTACGATGCTCTTCTGCTCCCAGGCCAGGTAGATCTGCTGCAAGAATCATTGAAGAATATGAAGAACGGCAGCCAGATGCAGCCTGCTGTCCTGGTTCAACCTTTGACAGTCTCCGCCACTGGGAAGAACAGACCGCCACCCTTTTATCTGTCTTTACGGATGCAAGGGCACATAGTTCATAACTGCATGGTGGACTCCTGGTGCTTCCTCGATTGTGATGCCGAAGGCCGTCTGCGATGAGATCGGGATGGAATACACACGGAGCAGCCAAGGCGTGCTTGCAATTAGACGGCACCCTCGTCAAGACAGTTGGTGTCATAAAAGACATCCCTATCCGACTGCACAAAGCTCTCGACATCGTAGTCATCCAAGAGGTCGTGATTGTTGACCTGGAGCCTTACTTCGGCATGTGTCTCTCTCGGGAGTTCATTGCGAAGTTGGGCGGGTACCTGTCTCTAGACTACTCGCATATGGAAGTGCCCTTCAAAGGAAGGAGACTGAGAATTTTTAATGAGAAGCCTTCCCCCTTCCTAGTAGACAAGATACCCGGAGGAGAGATGGACTGTATGGTTCAGTTGTCAGAAGAAGAACTGGTGACAGTGGAACTGACCGAGCAAGCCCTCGAAGTGTTACAACTCGAAGATGAGTTCTCGTTGCGGGATTTTAATGCCGTAATCGGGACAGAGCAGGGCTGTTACTCCATTAAACAGCCCGAGAGGCTTGACGTGTCGGCTGCAAAAGAAGTGGGACCTGCACCCGAAGAGCTGTGGAAGCTTTTCTTTGACGGCGCGCGATGCAAGAATGGCGCCGGTGCAGGGGTACTCCTGGTGTCTCCAACCGGAATCCAGAAGGACTATGCCTACAGGTTGGCTTGGAGCTGCACTAACAACTCGGCGGAATACGAAGCCCTGTGCTTGGGTTTGCGAAAGGCGGAGAGGCTCGGAATTAAACATCTCCAGATTTTCGGAGATTCGGAGCTGGTATGTCACCAAGTTATGGACAAGTGCGCATCCAGACAGCACTATCTCAGAGCATACCGCAATCGGGTGTGGGACCTGATGGAGTCATTCGACTCATTGAGTATCAAAGCGATATCGCGTGAGAAAAACAAGCACGCTGATATCCTGGCGTCTGTTGGAGCCAGGTACGTTCCGGCTGAAGACGTTGTCCAGAAACCGAAGCCGGTTCAGTGCCGTCTACGAGCCTTCGTGCTCGATAAGGACACCCACTGGCGAGTGTTCAGTTGTGACGAGGAGATCGTCACATTCCTGGTTAACGAAGTGTGTGTAATCGGAGGTAGAGACCCTGATGACGAGCAATATGAGGGGTTGATACAGTTACGGAATAATCACGTCCCAAAAGGACTGATTACATTAGAGAGTCTCTTTGATCAGAATGACAGAGCAATATCCCACAGGATCAAAGTAGACCCGAGGCAGTATGCTGACCTAGAACTTGAACCTGGTAAAACCATCAAGGTCGGAACAGACTGCACGTCGGAGGAACTGGAGCAGATCAGATCACTGTGCCAGGAGTTCCCCGACATCGTGGCCTGGTGCTACGAGGATTTGAGGGGGTATGACAGAACTGTCATCCGACGATACCATTGAGCTAGAGGATGGCGCCAAGCCATTCCGACAGAAACAGAGGGCCGTGAATCCGAAGATTGAGGCCATGATGAAGACCGAGCTCTTGAAGATGCTGGAGGCCAAGATCATCTACCCCATCAAACATTCATCTTGGGTCGCGAATTTGGTGCCCGTGAGGAAAAAGAATGGCGACATTCGTCTCTGTGTCGACTTCAGAAACCTTAACCAGGCTTCCCTCCGGGACCACTATCCGCTTCCCCAAATCGACCAGATCCTACATATCGTTGCTGGAGCCCAGAGATTTTCACTTTTAGATGGATTTTCCGGCTACAACCAGATTTGGGTCAAAGACGAAGACCAGCATAAGACGGCGTTTACCACCAAGTGGGGGACGTTCGCCTATCAGCGCATGCCGTTTGGCTTATCCAATGCTGGTGCCACGTTCCAAAGGGCCATGGACTTGGCCTTCCGAGAGCTGCTCAATAAGATTATTGTCATCTACCTCGATGACATGACTGTTTTCTCTCACCAGCGAGAAGATCATGTTTCGCACCTACGGCAAATATTTGAGAGTTGTCGAGAATTCGGCATTTCTATAAACCCAAAGAAATCTGTCTTCGCGGTAAAGGAAGGAAAGCTGCTGGGACATGTCATCTCCGAGGAAGGCCTCGCCATTGACCCTGACAGAGCGGAAGCCCTCGTTCGCTTGCCAGCCCCCATCGACAAAAAAGGGCTGCAGTCCTTCTTCGGTCAGATTAACTTCGTGCGGAAGTTCATCCCGGACTTCGCACAAGTGATCAAGCCTATGGCCGAACTGCTCAAGAAAGATACACCTTACGAATGGACTGATGAGAGAGAGCAAGCCTTCGAGGAAATCAAGGCTCGGATTGCACAAGCTCCGGTGTTGACCAACCCGGACTACTCCAAAGACTTCATCCTGTATGCAGTGGGAGAACCCGAAAGTTACGCTGCAGTCCTAACTCAGAAGGGAGACGATGGTGAGGAGCGCCCCATAGCATTCCTCAGCCAAGTGATTCTGCCGCATGAAGAAAAGTACAATTTTATAGAGCGGCAGGTTCATGCCGTCATGAAGTCCCTTCGAAAGTTCAGGCACTTTGTCTCCCAGAGCAAGACTACTGTCTTTGTGATTCACCCGGACGTTCGAAGCTTCATCTTGCAAGGAGAACCGGGTCACAAGAGAGCGGGATGGATTGCCAAAATCCAGGAGTTTGACATTGAAGTGCGGCCCACCAAGCTTATCAGAGGCCGAGCCTTGTGTCAGGAATTGGCCCGAAGCGCTGTAGCCGGCATCTCCGCCTGTAAGTGGGAGGACACAGCGACACGCATCTACCTAGCCGACTCCTTATCGGAGGGGAGTGATTGGACAGATGAACTGGTGAGATACTTCTGCACCGGAAGATGTCCCGATCACCTGAACGCCTCACAACGAAGGAGATTTCGGCTGGGTGCACTCAAGTACACTCTTCGCCCCGAGGGGCTTTACTTCAAAAACATTGACGGCATCCTGTTGCGGTGCGTCAGAAAATCCGACCAGCCTAGGGTCCTCGGAGAATTTCATTCCGGGATGCCTGGGGGTCACCATTCTTCAAGGCCAACGGCCTTAAAAATAATAAGGGCTGGGTACTATTGGCCCACTTTGTTCGCAGACGCGCATGCGGTCTGCTCTAAATGTGATCAATGCCAGAGGTTTGCCGGCCGAAGCAGAAAAGCACCCCTGCCCCTTCAACCGATTCAGGCCGAGACTCCGTTCCAGCAATGGGGTTTAGACTTTATTGGGGTGATTTCTCCTAACTCCTCTGCCGGCCACAAGTTTATTCTTACGGCTACCGACTATTTCACGCGGTGGACAGAGGCGATCCCGACCAAGAACGCAGACCAAGAAACGGTCATCAGGTTCATTGAGAGCCTGATTACCCGCTCGGGGTTCAGAGTCGATTGTGACAGACAACGGTCCGGGATTTGTAGGCGCTGTACTCACGGAGTACACCGGCAGACTTGGCATTTATCACAAGATGTCTTCTAACTACTACCCGCAGGGAATGGCCTTGCCGAGTCCACTAACAAAAACCTCCTGAAGATCATCCGGAGGACCATTGACAGAAACAAGCGGACCTGGCACTTGCTCCTGAACCGGGCGCTGTGGGCGGACAGAGTTGCGTTCAAGAAATCCCTAAGAACGTCTCCCTATGCGCTCGTTTACGGTAAAGAAGCTGTCATGCCATCACATATTGAGATCCCTGCCTTGTGGATGATTGACGAAGACAGATGCAGCGGAGACCCGGTGGACGACAGACTGTGCCAACTCCTGCAGTTGGAAGAAGACAGAGAAAGTGCATACCAGGCCTTCGCGGATCACATTGCAGCCACTCAAGGCTGGTTTGCAAAAGGCACCACTGCCCGAGTTTTCGAAATCGGGGACCTGGTGCTGAAGTGGGACTCATACAAAGCAAAGCCGGGTAATCACGGGAAATTTGATGCTCTCTGGGAGGGCCCTTATCAGATTGCCCGGGTAAACCAGTTCAATGCCTACATACTGCGGGATATGGAGGGTCAGCTCCTGCCTATCCCTGTTAACGGGTTCCACTTGAAACTTTACCGCTGTTGAAGGTGCCCGAGTGGCCCTTCCTTGTAAAAAATTTCCCTCATGTTTTTCCATTTCTTGGCATGTACAGTTTCCAGTTTTCAGCTTTTAAATTGTTTTTCTCTGTTTTTTGAGCTTAACTGCGGCATGGGAAAGAGAGGGACAGACTTCGCAGCGAAGTCTGTCGTCGCCCCTCGGGAGGTGCGAAGTTCGGCTGTGCAAAGGGAGGAAGAGAACGAACAAAAAAAAAAAGAGCAGAGAAAAAAGGGCAAAAAATTCGGCTAAGTGTTGGCCGAAGTCCGACTTCGCAGCGAAGTCGGGCTTCGGGCCAGCCACTGAGCGAAGCGCGACCGAGAGGAAAGCCAAAAGGGCACACAAAAGACAGGCTTCGCCAAGTCTTGACCGAGGACTGACTTCGCGCGCGAAGTCCGGCTTCGGCCAACTTTCGTGCGAAGTCCGCACTTCGGCCAACTTTCGTGCGAAGTGCGAACTTCGCGCGAAGTTCGGACTTCGCCCCAACTTCGGCCGAAGTCCGAACTCACCTCAGTGTTTGCACTACGCGGCAAGAGCAGTCTAAAGAAAGTATTAAGTGCGGTCAAAGGCCCGAAGGTTGCAAAGGACCCGGACTGCGCCCAAACCTTGGGCACAGCAAGAAAGAAGCAAAACAGTTCAAGCGCGCACTTCGCGCGAAGTTCGAACTTCGCCCGAAATTCGGGCGAAGTCCGACTTCGCCGGCGAAGTCTGGCCACGCCCAACTCCGGGCGAAGACCGGCTGCGCCTCGTTTTCTGGGCCAGTTTGGGGCAGCATTTAAAAAATGAATAAAAAATTCAAAAAATCCCAAGCTGGGCCCAAGGCGCGTTTGTAACCGTTTTAGAGTGGGTTTCCGCACCGAGGTTCCGTCTTGAGCAGTGTGCCCGCGCTCTTGCAGTGACGTCAGCCATGGCGCAATCTCCAAAGCAGAATTAATGATTGCACAATCTTCAAGGAAGGTGCAACAAAAGAAGCATGGCACGTCTGCCGGAGCGCGCTTTTTCCAAACATCCTCCTGCGCAGCCACCAAAGAGCCTTAACTCAGCCGACCTACCTCCTCCTGCGCGGCATTAATGGCGCTGTCTTTATCTAGAAAAGGGGGTCAGATGTTTTTAAACATTCCAGACTATGCAGATTATTCCTCGGACAGTGCAAATTATTCCTGTGACAGCGAAATCTGCTGCAGACGCCTTGAACTTGCAATTATTGCTGATTCGGAGAGATGGACAGAGGAAAGATGCCAGTGTCAGCGCAGTCCAGCGAAAGTGGCGAACCAAAGGATTTACCGCGGCCGGGCGTTTTCAGAAGTGAAACCCCGCCAGAAAGAAAGTCAAAGTCCCGGACGAAAAAGGTACAGCGTGGGCAAGCCCCACCACCTCCGGTGAATTATTTGTCGGGATACAAGGACGGCTCTTTTTCTATGAGCCTAACGAAGCTGCGGGCAAATGTGGAGAGTTGGGCTGACAAAGTTTCGCCCTCCCACCATTTCGGAGCGGCGTACAAATCCAATCTTTTCAGATTCTTGTGCCCTCCTGTCCACCAATGCCCGGAACTGGTAGACCTAATTGTCAGACACTACAAACCAGCTTCCCGGCAAATTTGCAGCTCCAGCGGTAAACCCTTGTTCGCACTGCGCAGGGAGACTGTCCAGCCAGCTTTCGCCCCAGGGTTGGAGTATGACTCCAACGCCATTCTCAGAAAGATAAATTTGGGCGAGCAGGCGGGACGTTTCATGCCAACCAAACGGATGAGGGAATTCCTCAATTCAGAGCTGAACGCCCCGCTTGCAGCTGGACAGTGGCCAACCGGCCCCATGCCCCTGGCACAATTCCAGAACAAATACTTGTACATTATTTTGGCATCTATTCTTGGCTGCGATTCTGATGAGCTGGTACAGCCGTACCAGCTAGCGCTGGCAGAATGTCTCCTATGTGGAGAGTCCTACGAACCGGCAGCACAGAGAAGTGGGAAGCGTCCCATCTCTTTCGACTGGGCAGACTGGCTGGCCTACGCCGTTCATTCCAGCCTGGTAAAAATCCAGAAGAGGCAGTCTACCGATTTTCGTTTCAGTTCTGTTCTAGCCTGGCTTTGTTTGTACCATCTGCACCCCCAAATGCCGATCCTGAACCTGAAGAAGGTCAACGAGAAGGGAGCACCACAGCCCGTCTATAACTGGACGGATGACTTATACCGGAAAGGGTCCTACTACAAGTTCAACTTCAACTTTCTGGGATTCGTCATGTCAGTCTTCAGTGAAAGCGAAATTCCTCGCCCCCCGAGAGAAATGACGAGCGCTTTGATAAATCAGAAGCTCGGGGACGTTTCAGACTGACGCAGGGAATTGTGGTCAGAATCTACGGATTCAAGGGCAAACCCCATTTGCTGCCCTACCGGTGCTCGGAGCACCTGTTCGGGATGGAGATTGCCCGACAAATGGACTATGTTGAAGAGGAGTTCGGCCTAGGAAAGAAGAGAGGACAGATTTTTCAATATCCTCTTTCCTGGGCAAATGTTGAGATTTTTGAGGTAGGACAGCATGTCTACCTCGAGCAGGAGCTTTCCCGGATTGGCCTGGTTTTGTTGCCGCAGCGCTGGAAGTATGACCCATATGGAATAAGGGGAAAGTTTGCGCATCTCTGCCCCCGGCAGATATAACTGAAGATAAATGCGATGTGGTCCATGTGGATCTTGACTGGGAAATCGAACTGATGGAAGCTTCTCCTCCCTGGCAGGATTTCTACTGCGAGGAGGTGACATACGACCCCAAGCGAAACCCGGACCACCAGTTTTCATCTCCAGGGTTCAAAAAATTTCTATCCAAGATAGCAGGCCTTAACTGGTCTAAAGAAAAGATCACTGAATGCTGGAAGATGAGATGCCGCACGCAGCACGACAAATCCACAAGGAGAAACCTGGCCGTAGATGACGACTTTTCGGTTCTCTATGACCAGCATCATGACAGCTGGCGGCCGTTCGCATATCAAGGTTACGTTCCCCGAGGTCCCTTTGAAGACTATAAAGGAGGGTCTCCCTCCCAACAGTTGTACACTTCGGCAACTACCAGCGTGGGCCCAGCAGACTTCCAGGTCAATCCAATGCAGCCCGTGGCTTCCAAGACGGCGCCTGAGAAGGCAAAAGAGTTAGTCAAGGCAACGCCCGGGGCAATCCCTCAGGCACGAAAAGCGCCAGTGCCGTCAGAGGGCAGACCGGTTGCGGCAGACCTTCTGCAAGTCAAACCCCGGTACAAGTTTACCGTGGGAGCATCAGCGCCTGCTGCACCTGCTTCATCTCCTTCCCCTGATCCAACCGTTATTCCAGAAGAGAAGAAGCGGAAGAGAGTTGAGAAAATCAGGCGACCTAGCCTGATAGTGCAGCAGCCAGTTGCAGAGCCGCAGCCGCGTCCTGCCGCCGCAGAGACAGTGTCTCTGGGCAGTCCTAAGCCAGCCGCCGAGACCAGAAGCGAAGACATCCACCCGGCATCGGCTCAGGCGGAGCCCGCAGGTACGTTTGCTGCCCCTGTCTCCTTAGTCTCACCCAGTCCTACTCCCACTCCGTCTCCCGCTCAATCCGAGCAAGTTATGGCCGCATCCCCTTCCCCGTCTCCACGCCCTCCTTCTAGCGGCCCCCATTCTTTTGATCAGTTTGCTCAGAACCCTAACGTTTCTCTTTCTCTGAGCACAACTCCAAACCCTTCGCCTGAGGTTAGTGCTGAGGCTGTCCGTTCACCGTCACATCCTCCGTCTCAGCCACTTCAAACCCTTGCAGTATCAGCCATTCCCATCTCCATTTCCCGGTCGCCCCCACAAGCGACCGATTCTTCCAAAGTCTGTCCGGTTCCTCCTGGTCCCATCCCCGCAGGAGAGACGTCTCGGCGAGAACCCTAGGGTCGGGGGAACCAGATTTCATGGACGACCTCCAAAATACAGACGACTTGCCCCTGGCAACGAGGGTCGTAGAGTATTCTGTCTCTTTCCTCCAAGACCTGAAGCGGAGGAGACATGAAGAGATAGCCGCCCCGGCAAAACGCGCAAAGTACGATTTCGGGAGGAGAGTGATTACAACAGAGAAGATAATCCCAAAAGTAAAGAAACCTCTCCGGGAAATGACCAGGGCGGACTACGAGCTCCAGACAAAGGAGAAGAGCTTTGACGACATTAACAAGCAATATCAGATTCAGTCGATTATGCGCAAAGCTGACAGTCTCTTTGTCAAAAGTCTGGAGGAGCAGGAAGAACTTTTCGGGTTGCAGGATAAAACAAGGCAGCTTGAAGAGGACCTCTCTAGGTCCACTGAGCAACTGGAAGCGGCGCGGCAAGAAATAGATGAACTCAAAGCCCAGCTGGCCGCTTCTCAGCAACAAGCCGCAACCGAAAAGAAAGCATCCTTGGAGCAGATTTCTCAGCTCCAGGAGTCTTTGAAGCAGGCGCAGTCGCAACTTGCAGAGAGAGCATCTCAAGCGACGGTCTTTTCAAAGACAAAGGTTAAGGAGATGCGGGCTGGTTTGCTGCGGGAATGCAAGCCCCACACCTTCAAGGCGATGGCAGTTCTGGATTTCGCATCCAGAATTCAAGAAGTTTCTGCCCAGGGAAAGCCTGTGGTAGAGGAGGCCGAGCGCCAGGCGAAGCAATGGCTGGACCTGGCGGTAAATCTTCAGGAGCGCGAGCGCAACGGCCTCCAATTTTCTCCCGTGTCCTCATTCGCTGCAGAATGGGCAGGTGCAAGGGTGACCTTGCACAAATATTTCAAAAAAGTTGAAGAGGTGAGAGTTGCCAGACGAATGCTTGATGCATTCGGACATGAAAGAGATATCTGTCTGGCCCCCTTTCACGCTCTTTCTGAACTTGGGTGCCCAAGTTTTGTTGAAAATGGCGAGCTCCTCACCCTAGATCGGGTGAAAAGGAATTGGCAGTCCTTCGAAGCAGATACAGCTGAAATTGACAGCTGGGCTGAGCCAATTCAAGACAGTCAGGTCACTCAGATGGTGGCCAAATATTCCAAGATCAGCTCCTACTTCCAGGAGTTAGAAAAAAGATACCTCACCATCGACCTGCATGCGGTCGCTGCTTTCCACGCAGCATTAGAAGATGCAGCTGACCGTCGGCCATTTGAAGCAGAGGCTTGGCGCCCAGCCCAGGCCGCGTACGATCGCATTCGCGAAGCAGAAGCAGGAGATGGAGAGCTTTCGGAAGGTAACTCTGAGGGGGCAACTGACAAAGATGAATCTGAAGAACAGTTGCCATAGAGCGAACAGCTAGAGCAGCAAAAGGCAGGGGAGGCAAGTTCCTCTGCACCCAAAGGATGAAGGCATGGATTCTTTGCGCCGAGGCGAGCTCGACACCCCGCGAGCCGCCAGAAATGTTGTCACATTTTGCACGGGGTGCAATGTCTTCAGTGTTGTAACAGTGCTGCTCTTCTTTTCCCTCTTCCTCCATTTTCCTTCCTTCTTCTCTCCCTTTCCTTTTCTTTCCCGCATTCTCTTTCTTTCCCCCCTTTCTTGGAGTCCCCAGTTAATTTTTCAACTTCCAGCAAGTCACCTGAAAAATGGCTAAGTCTGGGTGCGAAGTACGCACTTCGCCCAGTCTTGGTGCGAAGTGCGCACTTCGCCCAGTCTGGGTGCGAAGTGCGCACTTCGCCCCTCTTCTGGGCGCACCTTGTAACTGGCAGACTGGCAGGCTGACAAAAGAAAAATCAAGTGCTGGAGCAAGTCCGTACGGCGGTAGACATCAGTTTTCGCCTGTGCGCATTCCGACTTCACACCGAAGATGAAGTGCGCCCTTGACAGGTGCGCAGTAGGGAACAAACCCGGAATTTGACCAAGGCATGAAGGCCTTCCCGACTGCACTACGTTCTGCCCGCGCATCCCGAGGTGCTCCGATCCCAAGCGAAGATGGACAGACTGCCCTCCAAGGCAGACACGTGTCAAACAGCATCATCCATCATCTGACAAGTGTCCAGCTTCGGGATTAGAGCCGAAACGTGCCAAGCAAAAGGACGAGCATGGGCTGCACTGCCTGTGCCAGTAGCCTCATTCAAAGCTGATCTGAGGTTCTACCTGCTCCAGCTACCCGCATCACTGCCAGATTGAAGTTCTGCCCAGCGCACCGCCATGTAGCTGTCCAGCTTCCAGGAGGACCATGCTGCGGGTACAGTCCGGTCCGACAAAAGGTCAGCATTTGCAGCTCTTTCGCCACTTTTGTCAGCTTATGTTTGACTGGGACCTTGTGCCCATTAATGTAACGGGAGGGACTCGGGCTATAAAAGCCCACCATGAATTCATTGTAAAGTGTGGAAGGGGAATGTCTGTTAGGGAACTACTGTGCCCATTGTAACCGTGCTTCTGCTTATGAATATAATCTGTATGCCTGGTTCTGTTCTGCTGCTTCTGTTTTTTATGCTGCCTTTCTATTCATGCCTTAGGCTAACCTGTCACGGCTTGCTGATTCATTTCAGCATTTGGTGAGCAGGTGCCTCTAGCATTGCTTGTTTAAAGCACCCCCTGTACTTCATTAGTTAAAAGGATACATAGAATGGATGTAGTAGCAGTTCCATCAGTTATGTGTTTTGTTGCTGGCCCGTATCTGGTGACTGATGCGATCCCGTACTGTTAGTTCCTTGTAGGGAATGTCTGTTAGGGAGCCATTGGAGCTCGTGCGGTTAAATTCTCTACATAAACACATATACACGGTTCTCGATATCTCTAGTTTGCTTTCTACTCTTGTCAGTGTACGTATCTGGTGATTGATGCATTGCCATGCTGTTAGTTCCTTGTAGGGAATGTTTGCTAGGGGATCATTGAAGCTGTGCATACACTGCCTGAGTATCGGAAGTACGCGTAGTTTTTGCAGTTCCTGGTCATGCTTTGTGTTTATAATGCAGTAAGTAGCGGTAATTAGTGTGTTCCCGTACTGTTAGTTCCCCCCACCAACCTCTGGACATATTTGTATTCTCTTTCTGTACATTTGTCTCTTTCTGTACATTTATCTCTTTCCTGTAATCTTAGCTTAAACAACCCCCCCCCCCGAAAGGAGCCGGCCTTCTCCGGAGATTGGCTCGGGAGGCATCTCTTCCTTCCGGCCTTTCATGCTGGTGGGCGAATCTGGGCGCATTAACCCAAAATCCTTTCCTCATGGCAGATTCGTAACCAACAGGGCCCAAGTGTTGGGAGAGAAGACCCACATTGTCTTAGTGTATTGTCAATAAATATCCTCTCTAATGGAATTATAATCACCCCTTTGGAAATTGATAGGGGGTGTTAAATGAGTAACAAAATGGGGAAAATGATCTATGGAAATCCTAGTAGATTGGAGAAGTCTCCAAGCTCCAACTTTGCAACCAAGGAAATTCATAGAGGCAACTCTCTTTACAAATCAAAAGTGTAAGAATGGGCATATATCCTCATTTGATGCTCAATCTTACATGCGCTGTAATCAATGGAGATGGAAATCAATCTTGAAGATGCTTCCAAGAGGAAGCAAGTGGCATGTGAACTTAGCCTGAATGATGCATTGAGGGACTGTTCGCTTGCAATAGATCATTACACTAAAGCAAAATATTTTGGAATCTCTTAATGAGTGCCCAATCAATAGGTCCTAAACCTTGAATAACAGACAACCACATCTTTGAGGGGGTATACTGAATATAAATTTGATAGCATTGATGTTGAAAGACAAAAAGCAGTATGTATCCCTATCAAATTCACAGTTGGGCACAATCAGGTTTGCAATTAAGGGTTCAACTGGAGAATTGAACCCCCAAATGAACATAGGATGGATTTATCTCCATAGAATTGCCCTTGAAATAGAATAAGAACTTGGAGAGCACAGTTCAGGAGGTATTAAAGATCATAATTGGTCTTAGTAAGACTGATCTTAAAGTTACCTTACGTCACAAAACAAAACAAGTGCATCTAATTGTATTTATAAACCTTCAGCCAAGTAAGGAGAACTACATCATCAACAAAGAGTAATAGGGCAATTGAAGCATGTTGCAGCAGTATTTATCATAGACATGAGTGTGCTCGAATGAAGTCCTTATACTCATCAATATACATGCCAAAGATAGTTGATTGGACATCCCTGCTTAGCTCCAATATTACTCTTGATCCCATTTGAAAGCCCATGGACATTTTGAAATCTACTAACCCACTCTCATGATGCCTCATTAATAGCTATGATAAGAAGCTCAAAAATGCCCATGTCTCGTCATCTCTAGAATGGCAGGCAACAGGGAATTGTATTGAAGGCCTTCCTAATATCTATAAAACAAAGATTTTAGAGGACTCAGCTCAAGCTTCCTCAATGATGGCACAAAATGTGCAGATATGGTCTATAATACAAAATCTCCTCTGAAACCTGCTGGTCTTCTAGCTCTACATCTACTTCTCTAAAGTTGTTCAAAGAGCTTCACGTCAATCCCGATGGCATATAATTTGGTAAATATGTACCCAATCATAATGGTCATGTAGTTGGATTTGAGTAGTCACCAACTTTATGAATGGGATGGATGATATGCTGAGACCAGCCTAACTTCTAGAGTGTTCATCTAAGGCGACTAATGATACTGGATTGATGGTATGCTATCGCGCATGAGCCACAAACACCACTTGATTTGTGTGGCTTGCCTCTAAAGATTGGTATCCCATAACATCCAACAGCCAACAGAAGGGTCCATTTGGGGATCTCATGGGTCTCAGTAAGAAAGATAAGATCCCATGAAAAGATTAGATCTTGGAAGGAACTTGGGAATGACCATATTGGACCATTATAATTCCTACAAACAATGAGAGACAATTGCTATTATTTGGGAATTGTACACACCATTATTTAGAAACATGGATCATAGCCTTGCAGTTGTGAAATAACCACCCATTTGTTGTCTTTCGTGGTACAACCTATGCACAAGCTTGCTTCAATTCTTCTACTTGGAGTTGTATTTGTTCCTTGCCCAAGTAGATTTTATCGGGCAAAGTAAATAGTTTCCTTCACATCGAGGGTGTTTTGTAGAAATTTTCTCCTTGCTTCCACAAAGTAGAGGGCTTTGGGAGGCCTCAGACTCAAAGGTTGAACTTTTTAACTTGGCATGCCCACTTCTAATTGACTTGACTTCGACCATGAGCTCGAAAATAGGGGGCCTTTCTTCGGATTTAGTACATGAACCTAGGACCCATTATCTTGGACTTGCATTTAAATGGGAATTATCATCAACGTGAGTGTATGTTTTCCTTCAAATGGTCATTAGTATGTTATGGAAATGGAAAAACCTTATCAAATCTATTGGTGGTTTACAAAAAGAAAAGAAAAGAACATCTGCAATATGAGAGGTTGCTTGCAGATTATCTGATTTATGGGGCATGTTGGCATTAATCGTGATGAGATACAGTGACATGGGATAATTCTAGTCATACAGACTGTTGTATTTAATAATTGTATAGCATTTGCACATGTCATGCACATGTGCTCATGTGAATATTTTAAAAGCTTCCTTCTTTTCCTTCACTAACAGTACCAGCAATCTCTTAGTTTGCTCATATGAAATCATATCACATGAGGCACTTTCTCAAGGTGTTACAAAAGCAGTGTAGAATTTTTTTTTAAATATTAGTTAAAATATAATTATAATTTCTGTTCTTCGATTCATTTTCCCAGGTGAGTACCATGGAAACAAAATTGAGTGTATTGCGGGAGGGAACTGTACTGGTCAGTTCAGAGGAACGCCAGAAAGTCCAAGATGTGTACAATGAAAAAATAAACCAATGGAGAAAGCGAAAAAGAGCCTTCAAAGAACTTTGGGATACCATAACTGAGAACATGCCAAAAGACTTGAAAGAATTCAAGGTAATTTAAGATATGGTATTCTGTTCATAGTTGTTTTTCTAAGTCATAAATTTAATAGATGAATGTTTGCGTTGGATTAATTTTGCATCAAATATTGGGATCTGTAAATGATTCCAGTAAACCCGATGATCTATTGTTAAGATTAACAAATGCATTGTTTGTTTCACAGGAAGAACTTGGCATTGAAACCGATGAAGATGTCGGGGTAAGTTTTCAGTCTTACAGTGAGTACACAAGCAATAAAACTCTTAGACGAAGGTAGAGCACAGGTGCCCATGAACATGTACATGTTCAGTTTTGACAGAATCTGAGTGATTTTTTTTGAAATATTTGAAAGATTACTCCATCTATAAAAATGTTGGTTTTAACATGCCCCAATAATATTCAAAACCTTGAACCTTGAAATGGTTTTTAAAAGCAAGGTTGGGCAAACCATGCTGTACCCAAATATTTCATCATTGTGTTTTGTACAGCTTGGAAGAAAAATTTATGTGCTTGTGGTATCAATATATCTACAAGCAAAAAAGTTACCTATGGAAGGCCCATCTTATGTAACATACATTTATCTAGCCAAAAAAGGTCTTATTTGCATGCAGGATGGATACACAAAAGATTGTTTGTGAAATATTTGAAAGATTCCTCCATCTATAAAAATGTTGGTTTTAACATGTCCCAATAAAATTCAAAACCTTGAACCTTGAAATGGTTTT
Source organism: Wollemia nobilis (assembly GCA_028583015.1). Lineage (NCBI taxonomy): Eukaryota > Viridiplantae > Streptophyta > Pinopsida > Araucariales > Araucariaceae > Wollemia > Wollemia nobilis. Next base: position 16,642,167 of record JAQPPZ010000541.1, read on the forward strand.
TAATAGCAAGGTTGGGCAAACCATGCTTTACCCAAATCTTTTATCATTGTGTTTTGTACAGCTTGGAAGAAAAAATTATGCGCTTGTGGTATCAATATATCCACAAGCAAAAAAGTTACCTATGGAAGGCCCATCTTATGTAACATACATTTATCTAGCCAAAAAGGTCTTATTTGCATGCAGGGTGAATACACAAGAAAAGCCATGTAGCATCAATTTATTTTTTTCTTTGAGTTTGTTTGGAAGACCATAAAGATCGTTATTTAGCCTGAAGCTTTATTTGAGGTTGGAGATATGAACACCATAAAAAAATTGACAATGCTTTCAGTTGCTGTTTTGAGTGTTATTTCAGCATAAAAACAGTAGTAAGAAGGAAACAGAAGTTAAATTACTAAAACATACAAACGTAATCTTCTTTTTCTTTTTTTCTTGAAAAATAAAATTACTATACTTTTTAATTAGTTCTATGGGATTTAAAAGGTTCTCATTTTTCTTACATCTATTATAAACTAATTATCTTGGTAATTTTAGGAAAAAAAAAATTATTATCCTATAGCCATCTTATTATGAAAGTGTCCATAGTAATATTGAGATGAATAAAATGTTTTTTTAACAATTATGATATGAACTCAAATGATTAAAAATGTGGGCTTCGAAGGTTAAGATCCTACTTCAAATCTTACCAAACAATTTATACATAATTACCAAATTGTTATTGAATTAATTTCACAATGCAATTTGTTGAAATATTATGCTAATGAAGTCATGACTTTCAATTCCCTATAACTAATTATAAATTAATAAAATTAAATATCATTTCATTTGTATTGAGAAATTTTGTCAATCATTACTTAAAAATAAATTCATTAGATGGTTACTTGTAAATTTTATGAACTTTTATTAGAGCCACTTCCATCAACATATCAAAGCATTACATTTGGTATTAGGTCAACTTAAAAATAAATTCATTACATGGTTAATCGTAAATTTCATGTACTTTTATTAGAGCCACTCCCATCAACATGTCAAAGCATTACATTTGGTATTAGGTCAATAATAACATATCATGGTTGTCTTTTTATCAAAGATTTTTGTTTTCCCTTAAACTATTGTGCTTCCTTAATCAACTAGATATCATTTTCATTTAAGAACTCTCTTTCTTTGTTAATTACCTTCAAAAATTTGAATTTGCCACGACAAAGTCAACATCACATTTAGCTTAATTATATGTTACTCTATTTCATTCTCTTTAGATATGATCTTTAAGGCATTGCCTCCATTAATAAATGATGGACACAAAAATAAAGATATCATTCTTTCAATCCTCGTACATTTTTCTTGATAATATTAATAATAATATACAAATCCGCCTTAATTGAAATATATCTCCATTTTTTTTCAATTGTAGTCTTGATCCTCGTAAAGTGTCCTAGCCTTTATATTCTTAGTTAAAGTTCTCTATATGATTATGAGTAGGTGAGAATAATTTACCTTCGTTATGTTGAAAACAACACCTCTACCAACTTCCTCAAAATTTCTTTTAGAAAAAAGATCAAAATGAATCTTAATGAACCCAACTTCTAGACTTTTTCATCTTCGATAGAAAGGTGTAGATCTTTTGTTAACTCCATCGTTGCATTTGACCCTTATAAGTATATTCAAATCACATAGTCAAAAAGCTAACAACTATTTTTCCACATTTAACACTTCCTAAGTGTTGAGTGGTATTTTCACCCAATTGTGAAATTACACTCTTCCTTAGGATTTGGGTTCCAAATCCCCTCTTGCAAAGAAGTTAAACAAACAACTTCTCCAAGGTCTCCGCTAAATTAGCATTTGCATATGTGTATTAGTAATTTCGAATAAAGATATTCAATTTAAATGCTTGGAACACCTTAGTGATTGCAAGTAATTGTAAACAAGGGGCAATGTTGGTTTATTTTACCATGAAACTTTAGTGATTGTTCATTGAACCAAAATAAAGCAAATGTGAGTTGGCCCTCATATCACCTTCAATGTGATGCTCAAATTACCCCTCTTTCGTAAAATCATAATTTTTATAAAGAGGGCAATTTTAGGCTCCAAAAATGGGAATTTGTGAAATGCCATAAAACATAACTCCTTCAATGAAATTGGAATTTTCATGAAGGGAATGTCATCATAGGATCACAAGTGTAAAACAAAACTGAAGAAAATGAAATTTGACCTTAAAATGAAAATTTTCTATTTTCGGATTTTTTTTAAATCTGCAATAAAACAGTAACTTCGATGAATTTTTAAAAATACTAAACAATTCCGAAAATGAAATTTCAAAGTGCGTATGGGAATTCTGAAGTATAACCTACGCAATGGTGCAATTATTTTTGGATTTTGAAATTTTTTAAATATTTATTTTAATGCCTGAAGATTAAAATAAAGTTAAAATTTCTGGAAAATAAAATGCAAAAAAATGAAAATGAAATGCAGAAAACTGAAAATAAAATGCATTAAGTATGATGCTATCTTATTTCAACAAAACCGAAGATGTGAGGTTTTCATGCATACAACCTAACCTATTGGACTTGCAAAACAAGCACAATCCGGATAAGCTAAGTGCTGGCTCCTAGGGTTTTAAATGAGGTTTTCAGATTTAGACATTCGCATGAAGCAACCAAGAAACTTGTATAAACTCCATTTATAAGCCTAAAATCTGAAAAAGGGAAAAAATAGACATTTAATCTTGCATGTAGAAAATGACTCCTTTCTTGTCCATAAGATGCAACTTTCTGAAAATTTCTGTATTAAAAATTTGTCATTTTATAATAACAGAAACTTCTGGTTTTCCCAAACCAGTCCATTGAAGAAAAAACAGCCCAAACAAGTCCAGAATGGCCCTCTTGCCTTCAAATTTGCAACCCTGCTCGCAGCAGTTTCCAACCCCCTATGGCCTCTTTGAATGTTGTATTTAAAACCTCTGAAAAGAATTTTATTTCTCCTTCCATGACTGTTCGTTTTCTCCTTCCATGACTGTTCGTTTTCTCTTTCCCTTGTGCATGCATGTGTTTTGGTTTCCAAAAAGGCTTTTTGTTTCTATTTTGTGGCCCTTCGTTTCATTTTCTCCACATGGGCTTGCGTCTGTTTCCTTCCGTGTGTAACGACCATCTTAAATGATTTCAAATCATTAAAGATTCCTTATGTAACGTGTTGTCTTATTCATTGGTTTTTGTCCTTATGTCCACGTCACTATGCAGTTTTCAGTTTCACTGTCCTGTTGTTCATCACTAATTTCATACGCACTGTCAACTACTCTGTTCCCTTGGCGAAAATGCAACATGTCGCGATATCGCGACACTTTTGCCTCCTTGCTCTCTTTTGTTGCTTTTAGCCGCGAAAATGCAACATGTCGCGATATCGCGACACTTTTCTCTTTTGGCCGCGAAAATGCAACATGTCGCGATATCGCGACACTTTTTCTTCTTTTGGCCGCGACAATGCAACATGTCGCGACATCGCGACACTTTTTCTCTTTTGGCCGCGACAATGCAACATGTCGCGACATCACGACACTTTTTCTCTTTTGGCCGCAACAATGCAATGTCGCGACACTTTTTCTCTTTTGGCTGCGACAATGCAACATGTCACGATATCGTGACACTTTCTCTTTTGGCCGCGACAATGCAACATGTCGCGATATCGCGACACTTTTTCTCTTTTAGCTGCGACAATGCAACATGTCGCGATATCGCGCCATTTTTTCTTCCTTGCTCTCTCTCTTTGCTTTGGACCGCGAAAATGCAAAATGTCGCGATATCGCGACATTTTTTCCTCCTTGCGGTGTTTTGTTTTTCTTTGCTCTTTAGCATATGGGCCACTTCGGTCTTCTTGGACAACATGCAAAAAAGGTGGGTCCCCAATTTTGGGGTACGTTGTGGAGCAGCTACAACAAATGGCGACTCTGTTGAGAAATGCTCCTGAGCATTTCGGTGAGAACCCAACCTGAAAACGCACAGACTCAAATACAAGCGTTGGCAAATATCCCAAGAATGAAACTAGACGAGAAATACATGAAGCATTAGAATTATAAAGCATCAACTTGGTGTGTGCAATGTGCTTCATTCCCTATCATTTGAAACTCGTTCAACTTTCCATTGTCTGTTTCACTTATAATCCGTGCATATGAGAAGTTATAGATGATTCCTGTAGGATTTAATGTATGGTGAAGGTGCTAGAGATATAGCAACCTGCTTTGCAAAGGCTTCAACTTTCTAGTTTCATGAACAACCATATTAAAACTGTCAAATCCTGTTAGGACCAAATATGTGCATACTGAATTAATTTACTAGATCCCAAAGTTGGTTATGTGTCACTACCATCTTGAACCCATGTGCAAGTGTAAGTGAAATCGAGCTTTGGGGAATAGGATTCCCAACCTAAGCGAGATGGGAATTTAACCCTATCCTTACTACTCTGATCTAGAGTTCATTACCTCATCTTGAACAAAATGATTTAACATGTTATGGATGAAACTGTTAGGCTAGCCTGTCCGTTTGAGCAATCAGTGGTCTTGCTTTTAGACAAGACATGTTGCCACGCATGAACATACTCCACTGCCAATCAGACGTCTATAGCCCCGATGGAGATTAACCCCATAATCCATGATTTGGCTCTACTTTTGATTTCTTGAACCTTGGGGATGACTACCCATCCTTGCAAGGGACATGTAGTACAATCCTTCCAATCCAATATCAATGATGCAATAAAAGTAGAATGAAAAATATTCGTTTTGGAATTTCAAGTTCTTGATTGGGCAAAATAGAAGCTTTGGGGAATCGGATTCTCAACCTAAGCGAGATGAGAATTAGACCCTATCCTTACTACTCCATGAAGGTCAAATCAGAGCTTTGGGGAATTGGATCCTCAACCTAAGTTCGATGAGGATTTAACCCTATCCTTACTACTTTGATTTTAGGCTTTAAGCATTATGGGAGTGGTAAAAACCATTGTTTTAAGGATTGCGTTGCATGATAGGACAGATACGAAATACTCCTTTCGCCTCACCTTTTCTTCCAAGTATGGTTTTGACCATTTTGCTCAATATCCTCTTTAAAATGTGTAGAACGTGCTTGGTTCAAGATAGTTCGGGCATCAGTTCCCAACCTTAAGATCCTTTTAATATATGTTATGTAATAACCCTAAGAGGATTCGACACCTTTTCAATGATTGTATTCGAAATGTAGATGCAACTGGGATGAAATGTATATGCAATGTGAAATGTAACATGAGATATGGATGAATGCATTGCTCTTTTTGAAATCTGATGGAGTATACCACCTATTTTGCCATAATTTGTAAAACAGACAACTTCATGCATCACAAGTTCCAAACGATATTCTTTAATGTGTCTGTGATACTCGTGGAGCTTTCTACAAGACAATTCCGATGTTCCATATTCTTTTAGTCTTAGTCAACATCCATAAGGACATAAGTTGACATCTCGTTTTTTTTTTTTTTGCAAGACAAACCAAAAGTGTCCAAAGGACCAACGCACAAATCTTAAACCAAAATGAGATCCAATCCAAAACCAAAACATGAAAACCAAAAGTATATACAAATGTACAATATAATACAAGATGGTGCAAAAGTTTGGATTGTCATTTTCCCGGATCCCAAACCTGATTAGAATTCTTTAAAAGACATATGACGTGATACGCATGCCAAGTTTTGTAGGAATCCAACAAAAACAAGATCAAACCAAACAAAGAAACAAACTTCCACCTGCCCCTCTCACCATACCAATTTGGTTTAGTTTCATTAATAATCCTATGGTGGAGTTTCAAGTTTTCAAATTGATTAGACAATGATTGATATTCAATTCCTTTATGTTTATTCTTTAAGATGTCCATTCCACACTTTGATTCATGGTGTAGAAATAAGCTTTCATTTTCATTCAATAAAATCATAACATTAATAATATTTGAATCAAACCATTCATTAGGCAAACCTTCATTCGAATTTTGCATGGTGAAACCAAAGAGGTGAGATTTTACCTTTGGCATGTTTTCATTTGACCTTACTTGAAGAGGATTTGAAAATTCCTCTTTTCTCTCATGACATTCATCATCATGTAGCACTTGTTCTTTCTCCATGACTTGTTTATCAAAGGCACCAAACTTAGGTACCCAATTGAAAATATGTCCACCCTTTCAAACCATAAGTCTTGTCTATCTAGGGGTGGGTTAACTAACACATTTCCATGATCAATCACTTGGGTTGTTTTGGGTAACGTGAGATTTTCAATTGGATCATCAATGATATCAAACCCAAATGATTTAGGTTTTGTAATTTTCTCGTTTTGAAATGGCATAATCATTGTAGCACAAGTACGTTGATCAAGATTTTCAATTTCTTTTCTTTCAAAGGAATCTAAAGCAAATGACTCTCTTTCTTGATTCATGGTTGTAGAATCCTTATCATGTTCCAAAATTTGATGAGATTCGAATTCCTCTTCCAAAACTTTCTCAAATTGTACATGATTTATAGTATCCTCATGTGAGGAAGCAATTGAGTTATCCTACATATTAATTGACACAACAAGTTTGTTAGAAGACTTAGATTGATAATATTCTTCCCATTTCTTCCACGAATCATAGTAATCATCTTCCAATTTCAAGTTGTGACGCTCAAGCACTTCTTCTTCATCTTGCGATTCATCAACATGTTTCTTATCCAATTCATCTTCACCTTCCTTAGATGGTCTAGTTATTTCCAAAAGTGGGTTATCTCTTGAATTCAAATTGGTAAAGCTATCATAATCCAAATTTGTAACCCATGATTCAATTTTATCACAATTTGGAAGGTGTGTATCCTCTTGGTCATCACTTTCGAGAACATCATCCAAAGTGTCTTTTGAGAACAAGTGGTGAAATTCGATGATGTCTTCAACTTCATTTGTTGATTTTCTTTCAAATTCATTTTCAACCACTTGTGATGGCTTAGGAGCTTCTATAATGTGATCAATTTTTGAATTCCTTGTCATATAGTTGCTCCAATCCTTTGCAAGTACATCTGACCAAATCATATCCACATAAGTTTGTTCATCCACATCCTCATTTTTGGGTAATGATTCTAGATATTTATTTTCCAAAACAAGATGGTGATCATTTGATTCCAACTTCTTGTTACCCATCCATAGAATTTCTTCTCCAAAAAATTCATGCTCTTCAAGACTTTTCGAATAGGTATTTACTTCAATGTGAGTCACCTCAAAATCTCTTGTATCGCTTGAAGAAGCATAACATGAAACATCATTAAGATCGGCATTATGAATTTTCTTCCTAGGATGATTTGGATGCATACATTAATGTGCTCATTTTTGTGGTGGAACATGCCTACATACCTTCTTAACCATTTTCTTTTGCTCTTTTACTTTCGATACGAACTCTTTGGGTTGAGTGGTAGAAGTAGTAGGATTAGTTGTATTGATATCCACGCACAAAGCTTGAATATTTGTTGCAATGGTTCCATGAGTGACCACATGATTCTCTAATTGAGGCCTAGTTGGATGGATGGAAGTACTTGTATAAGCACATGTGGGAGCATAAGTTGGTATGGTAGGATAAAGTTGATTGTAGGGAACAATATTTGATATCAAATTTTGTTGTGCCCATGCTTGATTTACCATCGAGGTTTGATTGCAAGCCCCTAGTTGTCCTACCATAGTTGATTGCTCTATTCCATAACCTTGTGGCCTCAATTGTTGATCTATAATCATATCTTCTGTGTAGGCCGATGCAAGATCAGTAACCAAGGGATTCATCCTAAAAAATATGGCAAACAATGGATCCAATGCTCGAAAGTATATTTGAAGAGCACCACTTTCCTCAATAGTATAGGGAGAAATTAATCTCGCATAAAGCTTTTGAAACCTCAAGTTGAAACTTCTCACTGGCTCATTAGGTTCTCTTTTGCAAGAAGTAAATTGTTGATATATCGTGAGAGGATCAATGAGTAACCTAAATTGATTGATAAAATCATCTTTTAATTGAGTCCAAGATGTAATAGAACCAATGGATAAATTAATGTACCAATCATATGCCACCTCATCTAGGGTTCCAGGAAACATTCTACATGCCACATCCTCATGTTCGACATTCCATCTAACTAGGATATCCACATAGGCTTGAATATGTTCCTCTGCTAATGTTGGACCATTGTGTTTAAATTTGGGCAAACATTTTTCTACGTTCTTGGGTAAATCATGAGAATATCCACAAATGTTCAAAGGACTAACATGTATCCCATACCACGTTCCTGTAGTTGTAGCCATTAACGAAACTCAAAGAATGACTTCAAAACCAATTTGTGAGTCATGAATAAAGGAAGGAACCATGACAAAGCAATATTCTAAAAATGTAAATTAGTTTCTGATTCACCAGATCGCGTATGCGCAAGTGAAGAGCATACTCCTAGTGTTGTAGGCTTTATGATTCACAAGATCACATTACACGCAAGTGAAGAACATAATACCGACAACAAATACATTTTAGACAAAATAATTCCCTACAAATAAGCATGAAATGACTAGCAAATATCAAACATGTAACGTATGAATAATCATGTTAGCATCAACCAAAAGATATATCCATTAAAATTGAATGAAAGTAATTGCATGGAGACAACCTCGTTAGTCAAGACCAAAATTTTTCAAAATCAAATCAAAACACATTATTCCTATATGAACAATCAAAAGCGTTAGAACAATGCATAGCAATTCATGTCCTCATTTTAACACTACAAGGTTGTATTGTTAAAAGAGGGCTAAAGATAATAATCAATAGGGCATGAAATATTCAACATTTAAATCCCTATAGCATTTAAATCACACTGAAATAAACCAATTCAGGCCCTCCTAGCGCCAAAATGTTGAGTGGTATTTTCACCCAATTGTGAAGTTGCACTCTTCCTTAGGATTTGGGTTCCAAATCCCCTCTTGCAAATAAATTGAACAAACAACTTCTCCAAGGTCTCCCTATATTAGCATTTGCATATGTGTATTAGTAATTTCGAATAAAGATATTCAATTTAAATGCTTGGAACACCTTAGTGATTGCAAGTAACTGTAAACAAGGGGCAATGTTGGTTTATTTTACCATGAAACTTTAGTGATTGTTCATTGAACCAAAATAAAGCAAATGTGAGTTGGCCCTCATATCACCTTCAATGTGATGCTCAAATTACCCCTCTTTTGTAGAATTAGAATTTTTAAGGGCAATTTTAGGCTCCAAAAATGGGAATTTGTGAAATGCCATAAAACATAACTCCTTCAATGAAATTGGAATTTTCATGAAGGGAATGTCATCATAGGCTCATGAGTGTAAAACAAAATTGAAACCCTACCAAAAAGTTGAATTGGGTACCCAAAATCCAATTGATAATGTTGGTGCGGGTAGGGTCGGGTGTGACCCCTAGGTGACTTTGATGGTGTAAAACCCCCTGTTCGTGGTTTCTTAGACCAAGGCGGCCCCGCAAGGGGTTTTTCGCTTTTAAAAAAAAAAACAAAACTGAAAAAAATGAAATTTGACCTTAAAATGGAAATTTTCTATTTTCGGATTTTTTTAAAATCTGCAGTAAAACAACAATTTTGATGAATTTTTAAAAATACTAAACAATCCCAAAAATGAAATTTCAAAGTGCGTATGGGAAGTCTGAAGTATAACCTACGCAATGGTGCAATTATTTTTGGATTTTGAAATTTTTGAAATTTTTTAAATATTTATTTTAATGCCTGAAGATTAAAATAAAGTTAAAATTTTTGGAAAATAAAATGCAAAAAAATGAAAATGAAATGCAGAAAACTGAAAATAAAATGCATTCAGTATGATGTTATCCTATTTCGACAAAACCGAAGATGTGAGGTTTTCATGCATGCAACCTAACCTATTGGACTTGCAAAACAAGCACAATCCAAATAAGCTAAGTGCTGGCTCCTAGGGTTTTAAATGAGGTTTTCAGATTTAGAAATTCGCATGAAGTAACCAAGAAACTTGTATAAACTCCATTTACAAGCCTAAAATCTGAAAAAGGGAAAAAATAGACTTTTAATCTTGCATGTAGAAAATGACTTCTTTCTTATCCATAACATGCAACTTTCTGAAAATTTATGTATTAAAAATTTGTCATTTTACATTAACAAAAACTTCTGGTTTTCCCAAACCAGTCCATGGAAGAAAAACAGCCCAAACAGGTCCAGAATGGCCCTCTTGCCTTCAAATCTGCAACCCTGCTCGCAGCAGTTTTCAACCCCCTATGGCCTCTTTGAATGCTGTATTTAAAACCTCTGAAAAGAATTTTGTTTCTCCTTCCATGACTGTTCATTTTCTCCTTCCCTTGTGCATGCATGTGTTTTGGTTTCCAAAAAGGCTATTTGTTTCTATTTTGTGGCCCTTCGTTTCATTTTCTCCACATGGGCTTGCGTCCGTTTCCTTCCGTGTGTAACGACCATCTTAAATGATTTCAAATCATTAAAGATTCCTTATGTAACGTTTTGTCTTATTCATTGGATTTTGTCCTTATGTCCACGTCACTATGTAGTCTTTAGTTTCATTGTCCTGGTGTTCATCACTAATATCAAATGCACTGTCAACTACTCTGTTCCCTTGGCAAAAATGCAACATGTCGCGATATCGCTACACTTTTGCCTCCTTGCTCTCTTTTGTTGCTTTTAGCCGCGAAAATGCAACATGTCGCAATATCGTGACACTTTTCTCTTCTTTCGTTCGGTCGCGAAAATGCAACATGTCGCAATATCGCGACACTTTTCTTTCTTCTCCTTTGGTTGTGAAAATGCAACATGTCGTAATATCGCAACACTTTTCTCTTTTGGCCGCGAAAATGCAACATGTCGCGATATCGTGACACTTTTCTCTTTTGGCCATGACAATGCAACATGTCGCGATATCGCGACACTTTTTATTCTTTGCTCTCTCTCTTTGCTTTTGATAGGATGAGTGTAGGTTAATGTTAAAACAAACGCAGCGGAATAAAATTTAGACTTTATTGAATTCTTCTCCAACCTTATTACATTGCAAAATATTGTGAATATATATGTAGGTGAAAGGGAAGAAGTCGGCGAAGGGAAGTTGGAGGAATAAGGGGAAGGGGAGTTGGAGGGATAAGGAGGAAGAAGGAATAACGGGGGAAATGGAGGGATAAGGAGAAAATAGAGGAGGGAATATAGGAGAGGAGTTAGGAGGGGAGTTAGGGAGAATAGGATAGAAGGAATTTGCCGACAACTCTTGCCGACAAAACAGAAGTGTTTTCACACTTAGGACTTAGAAAAATATTTTTCTAAGCCACTTACAACGAAACCCTATTCACACTTGCAACATTCTCCCCCTTAAAGTTGAGAGAACTGACCACACAGTCTCTCAGCTTTACAAATTGAGCTTTAGTCATCGCCTTGGTGAAGATGTCCGCGACGTTCTCCAAAGTGTGACAGTATTGAAGCTCAACAATTTCATGTTCCACCATATCTCTGATGAAGTGGTACTTCATATCAAAATGCTTCGTTCTGCTATGGTGGACAAGATTATATGCCAATTGAATGGCACTGATGTTGTCACAGTAGATTTTGGTCGGACCACTTTGATGTTCTCCAATCTCTTCTAGTACTTTCCTTAGCCATAAAGCTTGAGTACTTGCATAAGTAACTGCTATATACTCAGCTTCTGTTGAAGATAGCGCTACTACTGTCTGCTTTTTGGAACTCCAAGTTATTAGTCCTGATCCAAGACTAAAATAGTTTCCTGATGTTGACTTCCTATCATCAATATTGCTACCCCAATCACTATCGCTGAAGCCTACAAGCTTGATAGTGTCACATTTATGGTACTGGATTCCAAAATCCAATGTACCCTTCACATATCTCAAAATTCTTTTAGCTGCCTACAAATGCAGCTCAGATGGGTTAGACATAAATCTAGAAACAAGAGATACAACATACTGAATATCTGGTCTGGTGTTGGCAAGAAACATCAAACTCCCAACCATGCTTCTGAAAGTGGTCACATCAACATTTGGTGCTCCATCATCTTTGCTTAATTGGATCCCATGTCCAACTAGAGTTGCAACTGGTTTGCAATGCTCCATAGCAAACTTCTTGATCATGTCCTACGCATACTTATGTTGACAGATGAAGATCCCTGTATCTGACTGATGAACGTCCATTCCAAGGTAGTAGTGCATTAAGCCAAGATCCTTCATCTCAAACTGCATCATCATGGAGTGTTTGAACTCCATACTCATTTTTTCATTACTACCCATAAAAATGAGATCATCCACATATAAGCAAACTATGAGGATGTCTTTACCTTGCTTTAGGTAGTAGAGTGTGGGTTCATTTTTGCTCCTGGTGAACCCATAATATTTGAAGTACCCATCAATGCGTGAGTACCAAGCTCTTGGTTCCTGTTTAAGACCATAGAGTGCCTTCTTCAATCTGTAAACAAGGTGTTCCTTACCTTGCTCTTCAAATCCTTGTGGTTGCTCAATGTACACTTCTTATGTCAAGTAACCATTGAGAAATGCACTCTTTACATCCATGTGTTGGAATTTCCATCCTTTGTGTGCAGCTAAGGCAAGAACTGTTCTGATAGTCTCCTTTCTAGCTACAGGAGCAAAAGTCTCTTCATAATCAATTCCATATTTTTGAGTAAAACCCTTTGCTACTAATCTTGCCTTGTGCTTCTCAATGCTTCCATCAGCATTAAACTTGGTCTTGAAGATCCATTTACAGCCAACACATTTCTTTCCTTTAGGAAGCTTCACGAGCTCCCAAGTGTCGTTTTTTATAGAGGTTATCTCCTCTTTCATGGCATCTTGCCAAATCTTCTGAGTACATGCCTTCTCATAACTTGAAGGTTCAAGCTGTGTATTAATTAACAAAGCATAGTTAACTTGATCTCCCCTAGGTTCTTGCTGGGATTCATCATCACCATACAAGTGCATACTTTCTAATCTGTGTAAAACAAATTCCATTTCACTAGCTTAACTCCTAGTGTATCTTCTTGAAAAAAATTTATCCAACATCTGAGATGATGGATGATACTGTAGAGTTCTCTTACCTTTGGATGGAAAATCAATGTCCATTGGTGAGGAACTTACTTATCGCTATGGAGAAGGACTTGGTGAAGTAGTTGAATCAGAAGATGGACTTGGAGGATGAGTGGGAGGAGACTACTTTCCTTTCTGTGGTATCTGCGGTTGCACCTGTTAAGCAACTATATCAGTGGATTAAACATCACTGAATATTTGGGGCTTACCCCACTCTCCCCCTTCATCAAAAATCACATCCCTTGAAATCACTATATTTCGAGTTGTAGGATTGTAGAGTCTATAACATTTTGTATTTTCACAGTATCCTACAAAAATGCATGCCTGACTCTTTGGATCAAGCTTCTTTCTTAGCTCATAAAAAATGTGAGCATATGCCAATGAACCAAATACTCTGAAATACTTCACATTTGGTTTCTTACCATACCAGGCTTGGTAAGGTGTCTTCCCTTTCAAACTTGAAGTAGGACTTCTGTTCAAGATGTGAACACTAGTCCATGTTGCATCTCCCCAATATGAATTACTAAAATGCTTTGTCTGAAGCATTGATCTTGCCATCTCCACAATGGTGTGATTCTTCCTTTCTGCTACACCATTTTGTTGTGGAGTGTAGGCAGTTGTGAACTACCTCTTGATGCCATGATGTTTACAAAAATTCAAAAATTGATTAGAGGAGTATTCTCCTCCTTTATCTGATCTAAGACATTTTACAAAATATCCACTCACTTTCAACTTTAGCTTTAAAATCAACAAAACATGCAAATGCTTCATCCTTATGCTTCAAAAAATATATCCAACACATTCTTGTGCAATCATCAATAAAAAGTAGGAAGTAAGAGTGGTTACCTAGACTCTTGGTCTGCATCGAACCACAGATGTCTGAATGCACTAACTGGAGTGGATAGTTGGCCCGCCATGCTTGTCCATGAGGAAATTTCGATCTGGCATGCTTGCCCAAGGCACACCCTTCACAGACTTCCTTACTATCTTGAATTTTGGGAAGTCCAGCTACCATTGCTTGTGAAGTTAGCATTTTCAAACTTGCTGAATTCAAATGACCATATCACAAGTGCCATAGGACACTTGGATTGGTAATAGAAACATTTGCTAACTTATTTCCTCCTAGCTGGCCAAAATTCAAAGGGAATAATCTATTCTTTGACATTGGCACTTGTGTAATGATTCTATTACTATTGTTCTTGTCAAAAATGGTGCATTTACCCTCATCAAAAATAAACTTGTAATTCTTTTCAAGCATTTGACCAACACTTAAAATATTGTGTTGAAGATGAGGTGTGTAATAGATATCACTTACTTGCTTGACACCTTCTTTCGTTGGAACCTCCATGGCTCCAATGCCTTCAACTGCCAATGACTTGTCATCTCCCAATCGGATGCTAGATTTGTATGAGGAGTCTAAAGTAGCAAAGAGTTCTTCTTTGCCACTCATGTGATTTGAACACCCTGTGTCCAAAATCCATGTATCATTCATATTTTGCTCTGTCTGGCCATAAGAAAGAAAGAGATTTGTGGACTCTTCCTCTTCTCCAAAATTTCCAAACTGACTGCTCTGGTTGTTGTTGCTTCCTTGCAAAGACTTTGACCAACAATCTCGAGCATAATGGCCAGGTTTGCCACAATTGTAGCAAACTTGTTTTGATTTATCTCCTCCTTTTCCTTTGCCGGATTGTTTTCCTCTATATTGCTTGTTGTCCTCCTCTATTCTGATTTCTTCCTCTGTTGGATGATCCTCCTCCGTTAGGAGTTCCTCCCCTTTGATTATTCCTCGCCTCTCGCCTCTTTGTTGTCCTCTGCCACGACCTCTACCTCTTCCTTCATGTGTGGCAAAATATTTATCATCTCCTCCATAACTGGTGGTAGGAGTTTCCTGTAACCTCTTTTCATGTGAGAGAAGTGAACCAGTTAGGGCATCAAAAGACAACGAGGTTAAATCTTTGGATTCTTCAATAATTATTGCAAATGGAATTCCATTTAGGAATAAGTGTTCTCAACACTTTCTTCACCATAACCTCTGGCTTAATATCTTCCCCTAGTGTGACCATTTTATCAACTATGACTTTCACTCGCACGCAGTAATCTCCCACTTTTTCATTTTCTTGCATTCTGATATTTTCAAAATCTCGTTTCAATGTTTGCAGCTTTACCTGTTTTACTTGGTCACTACCTCTATAGCTTTCTTTTAGGGCATTCCAGGCATCTTGTGCAATTACATAAGAGGCAACCCTAGGGAAGATACTCTTATCTAGGGCAGCATGTATGTGATAAAGGGCGAAAGCATTGTTTTTTTGTGCTTCTTTTCTAGCCTTTTTATCAGCATTAGAGAAAGTTGCCCATTCAGCAGTAGTAGGTTCAGAATAGCCCTCTTCGACTACATCCCATAAACCTTTTCCTATTAAAAGGGTTTTCATTTTAATAGACCAATATTCATAGTCTCCTCCATTGAACTCAGGAATCGAAAGACTAGTATTGGATGCCATTACAGAATAAAAACAAACTTTATTTGAAGCAAACAAGCACTATAAAGCAGTACAAAGAGATTAATGATTCAAATCAAATCTCGCATTTTTAGAACATTCAGGTTCTTCTTCGAAACTGCTGCTGATGACTATGACCTTAGGTTCTTCAGGATCCACTTCCTCTGGATCTTCTTCTTCTTCTTCTGCTTCTTCTTCTTTGTCTTCTTCGTCTGCTGCTGCTTCTGGTTCAGGAGAGCGTGGTGAATAGCTCTCACTTGATTCTGCTACCCGTACACGTGTGTATAACTGGAACTTGCTTGGTCCTCTGGTACAACTTCCACAGTCTCGGACTCTTCAATCCTTTGTCCGAAGATGTTGTCTTCAGAATCTCCCTCATACCTAGAATCCGGTTTCTTTAGATGATCAATCACCTGATTTTCCAGCTGACAAAAAATTGTATGGAGACTTGTTCGTCGAATCCTTTCATCAAAGGATTCCGGTGTCTCTCGTCTCAAAATCGATAGAAGTGCATTATAGCACCCACCAGACCGGATCATCTAACATTTCACGAGCACATTATTTCTCTTTTTTCAAAAAAGCTTTTCAAACAAGGTTTTTAAAATTTTTATAGTCTTTAAAAAAAATTTAATAAATTTTTTATATTTTTTTTAAATTACCTTTTAAATTAATTATTAAAAAGATAATTAAAAAAATAATAATTTAAAAAACTTAAATAAAAATTTAAAACCTTTAAAAGTTAAAAAAAAAAACTTTTACCTTTACGCGGGCGATTCGACCCCGCGACCTCCCGACCACCAGCGGGCAGGCTTTGCCGCTACACCAAGCGGCTCCACTGGAAACAAAGCAGACGACCGCTTTATTAAACCCCCGTCCGAATTTAAAAAAATAAAAAATAAAAAACAAAATTTTTGCTTCTCGGTGGGAATCGATCCTGGGTTGCCGTCCTGCAAGCGGACTACACTATCCACTGCGCCACGCCCCTCGGACATGTCTTCAAAGGCACAGGGGGTAATATTTAAAGCACGGGGGCGGCAAATTAAAAAAAAAAAAAAATTGCATTGATTTATCCCACATGCGCTGTGTGGGAGCCGCAAGGGGGTTTATCAACCCAAAACCGCACAATGATATTCGACTGCCTTCGGGCAGTCAGATGCCTCTATTTTTCTAAAAATGCAGCCAATCACAAACTGCCATGTTGACCAATGCAAACTCACCACTCGTCGCCACATGGCACACTTTTTGACCAATCGATCGCCGCCATGTCACCTCGCTTGCCACGTCAACTGCCGCCACGTCAGCCTCTTTGCCTCAATCCACGTGCTACCTTGCTTGCCACGTCAACTGCCGCCACGTCAGCCTCTCTGCCTCGATCTGCATGCTGCTGTGTCAACCGCCACTTGTCGCCTCAAAATTCATGTCGAGCCTGCTGTCTGCTGCCATGTGTCACCTCGGGATCCGCCCGTGTCGAGCCTGTGCACGATCTGTCTCGGGATCCATGCCTGAACTACCTCGAGATTTATGCCCGAACCTGCTCGTGATTCGCCTCGGGATCCGAGCCCTGCTGGCAATGCCTTGACTTGCCTCAAAAACCGTGTCCGGGATCTGATACCAGTGATAGGATGAGTGCAGGTTAATGTTAAAACAAACGCAGCGGAATAAAATTTAGACTTTATTGAATTCTTCTCCAACCTTATTACATTGCAAAATATTGTGAATATATATGTAGGTGAAAGGGAAGAAGTCGGCGAAGGGAAGTTGGAGGAATAAGGGGAAGGGGAGTTGGAGGGATAAGGAGGAAGAAGGAATAACGGGGGAAATGGAGGGATAAGGAGAAGATAGAGGAGGGAATATAGGAGAGGAGTTAGGAGGGGAGTTAGGGAGAATAGGATAGAAGGAATTTGCTGACAACTCTTGTCGACAAAACAGAAGTATTTTCAAAGGCAAGTACTTAGGACGGGGGTTTAATCAAGCGGACCGTGAAAATGCAACATATCGCGATATCACGACACTTTTTCCTCCTTGCGGTGTTTTGCTTTTTTTTGCTCTTTAGCATATGGGCCACTTCAGTCTTCTTGGAAAACATGCAAAAAATGTGGGTCCCCAATTTTGGGGTACGTTGTGGAGCAACCACAACACTAAGATGAGCATAATTCATGTAAGCATTCTACAAGAGGCAATGATTCCAAACTCGTATGCTTTTGAGAATTGTTTTTGAAAAATTATATTATTCCTTCTTTTCCAATAAGATAATGGAGGACTAATCCTTGATAAAATGAATAATGCTTTGGCTTTTAAACAATTAATTTAGCATTTCATCCATTCTTTCAATAATGATGAAGCTACCCAACATATTGTATTTTTTTCTTTTTGAAAAAGTAGTCCCAAATTGTGTAAGCAAAGGGATAATGAAAAAAATAGTTGATGTGATGTTTCTAGCTCCTCTTTACACAAGGTACACTTAAAAGGTCTATGATATCCTCTTCGTTTTAGACTGTCAACTATAAGAATTTTGCTTTGGAGTGCTAACCAAAAGAATGTTGCGTCCTTTGGTAGGGCCTCAAAGGACCGTACATTCTTTCAAGGCAAATACTTGGGAGTAGGGAATTTTTATTTTTCCAAAGTTTCCAAGGCAAATCCTTGGGAGTAGGGAATTTTGATTTCTTTAAAGTCTTATATCCCAACTTGATTGTGTATCCGCTATATTTTGATAGATTATAAACAAATTCATCTTTTTGCAGAGAACTTTTGATGCATCTTTTGGAGCTCATCTATCAATTTGTTGAGGTCTTCTCCCTCAACTAATTTGTTAATAGAAATCTAAGATTTAGAATTGTTGCTTACATTAATACATTTTTTGGCCTTTGAATATTTACAAGCCTAGTAGGCTTGAGGTAGTGGTTGCCATTTTGGATCAAACATAATAAGATAATGCTCAACCAAGCATGAGAGCAAAAATTTGTAAAATCCCCCTTGTTGACATGCCACCAAATATGTTTCTTGATCAACTGTGAATTCAATATGAAGTTCATCTTGTCAAACCCTAGGTAGTGTTTGTTTCCTTAAGAGTTATATTGCATTCCCATATCCTATATATTTTTGAAGTAACAATTTTTCTCAACTTTAACCTTGATCTTTGAATAGTCTCCAACCAAGGATTGCCTTTAATGCCAAACTTGTAAGTTTACAATTTTGTAAGAATTCCCCTCTAATATTCTTTTCTTTGCAAAGCTTATCCCACTTACAAAGAGGAGGCTTACATTTTTCCTCACATCCTTTCCAAAAAAATTATTTAAGTCGTAATAGTCTTTATGAGAAATAGAGATTTTGTAACGTAGCCTTTATGAGTAGTAGTCTTTTAGTCATAGCTAAGAACTTACCTTTCTAATTTATCAAATAAAATTTCATTCTATCCAAAATTGAGTCTCAAAGCTCGTTTGTTTTTCCCCTTTATTAGACAAAAGAATATCTAGATATGTTGATAGCAAATTTTCAACTTTAAACCCTAAAATTTTCATAATAACACATTGTAAATCTATGACAATATCAATGAAAAAGATCTTGGATTTTATTGTATTAACCAACTATCCAACCTTCTCATAACATGATAGTAATGATTTAAATTCCATGGCCTTGCTAATCAAGGGATGACCCAAAAGAAAAGTGTCATCAAAATATTGAAGATGAGATTTGAATAAGTCATTCATACAACATGAATACCTTTGCTTTTACCTTCCACTTTTGCCTTTATGAGAAATTTTCCTAATGCCTCAACAAGAATAATCAAGAGACAAGGTCATCCTAGCAATGTCCACGAGTGGTTTAAAACATTCAATGTGGAATCCATTAATCAAAATATAATATTTTAGAGTCTTATAAAATCTAATCCAACCACATCAATCTTGATTAAAACCATTTTTTAAATAATATTATATAAAAGAACTCCATGAAACACTATCATATATTTTGTTCACAAATATTTTACAAGCATATGAAGTGCTTCTGGTGAAATGAAGAGAATGTATGGCCTCTTGTGCAATGATTATACTATCAAGGTCTTGCTTATTACGAATAAAATTGCCTTATTAATTAGAAATAACATAATCTAGAATACTCTTCAATCTATTTATTATAATATTTAAAATTATCTTATAAATTATGTTATAGAGACTTATTGGATAAAAATTATCAAAATATTTTGTCTCACCTTTCTTGGAAACCAATGCAGTAAAGGTGTTAATGATCTCAATTATCATGGTCTACTTTCCTAGCGTCTTCAACTACAACCAAGCTTGAAATTTGATGGTTAAATGCCCATCATTGATATATTTAACCTTTAAATCCTCAAATTGTTTTTAGCTTGTCAGTTTGACGTGCATGTTTTAAAGATTCTTGTCATCTATGTATTTATACTTGTATTGGTTTAGATATATATACAATTAATTTGTTCTACTCCTAGTTGTATATATGTTCTTACCATGCGTATATACAAATATATGTAGAACTAAAAAAAAAGTCAAGAAAAAATTATCTTATGCAATTTGAAATACTTTTAATATGAGGGAAGATGGACACTTAAGAAGGTGAAGTTTAAAATCATAAATGAAGTAGGACTGGAGTGCACAAGAGAGCACACAAGAAAACTAGAGTTTAAAGTTTTACACTGAATATTTGGAATGGAATGCACATAACAAGAAAGAGTTGCATGGTGGTGGTGTGCAACTAAAAATATCTCAGAATAAAATAATGATATGCTTTTTATCCTTTAATATTATATTGCAAAAAAAAGAATCTTTGAGACATGATATGTAAAAGAATAACCTATTTTTATTTTTTGATTTCAAATGATGATTATAATATTAGCTATAAATGATAAGCATAGTTGAAATTAAATCTTCACAAGAAGGTCATTCTTAATTTCAAAACATCAATAACATTTTATGTGATAGACAATGTTACCCATCAAATTTTAGGCTTGATCGCAATCAATATATCATCACTTTTCAACAATTCCCAAATTTTGGAACGAAAATTATAGGAAACTTTTCAAGGCTAGCTACCTTAATAGGGTGGAAAAAGAAAACCACTTCTTGTAGCTCCTCCATCGAAATTTTCCTGATCAAGATTTAAATTTGTGTTTATATGATGATTGGTAGAATATTTTATAAAATCTCATCTTGAGCGTCTGAATCTTGCCCAACTTCTAATATAATGTTTTTGAAATAGTTGATTATTTCCTTTCTAATCTCTTTTCTTCTTCAATAATTCTTTTGTTTGGAGTTGAAATATGTTTATCTAATGTAAAACAAATCTATTTGGCAGTAGCATGAAAATTTTGGTATCTTGACCCCCTTTCTTAAGCTATTTCTCCTTGGATTTTTGGGTTCAATATGACTCTTTCTTTTGTAACATTATTATAATAAGAAAGTAATTGTCTTTCTTGCATATAAGTATCTTGGTCCATTCCATTTATTTCTAGTATCTCTTATGAAATGTTGGATTTTGGATTTATTTCCTTCTTTCTTTTAGATATGTAACCCAAAGACTTGATATTCTAAATATTCAATTGACCCTTTAGATATTTTATTTTTCAACAACTTTTGTATACTTATACTTCAAAGCTTATTTTATCTTACCATGACGTAACTATTTGGAAGAGATTAAGGTCTTGGATCCACATATGTTAGATGTGGTGATATTTTAAAACAAAGATTAACACAACATAGAATAAAATTAATAGAATGAAATTACGCAAATGCCCTCCAATAAACACTCCATCAATCATCAAATCCATACATACTACTTCAATATAATGCCCTATACTTATATATACAATAGAATATCTATTGGTTGTCTTAAGAGTCTCTTGGTTCTTCACATTCTCTCCAAATCTGGGTGAGAATATATTTTTTCTATTCTAAATTTTTACTTGCAATTCTAATTATGTACTATTCTTATTTTTGCCTTATTATTATCATGCTTTGATTTTTGTCTTATTCTAATTTTTACCTCATTCAATACAAAATTTCAAACATTCTCCCCATTGATATTGAATGGGAATTTTCTCATTCTATCATTCTATCAAAATGTAGTGTTTCAATTCAAATTCCTTTTTTTGAACTGTCTCTAATAAAATGATGCTTCAAATCAATGTGCTTTGATTTTTTATGAAAAACATGTTTTTAGTCATTTGAATTGTACTCTTGTTGTTACAAAAAATGATTGTTGGTTTATTTTGCTTTTCATCAAAGTCTTCTAGGATTTGTCTTAACTATACTACTTGTATGCTTATTAATGTCGTTGTTATATGAAAGGAACAATGGCAAAATGTAAAACACCAAACCAAGCCACAAGGATTAAGGGGTTGAAGCAACACCACATTAATAAAAATAGAGAGATTAAAAAAATAGAAACAAGATAATGAAAGCTAACCCAAAAAACTACAATATCATATCATAGATCATAATTGATTATGAGTACAATGGATCAACAAAGAGATAAGGATCAATATCCATCGTACAAACAAGGAGGTACGATATGATCCATGGATACAATATTTCAACCCTCCAAATATAATCAATGAGTGTAACTCCCTAGGGATGCCAAATATCCCCATAATATCTAAATAAGATAAAAAACAAAAATCCACACATAAATTGGATGGGAAAAAATAAACTAAACTAATATAAAAATAAAGTACCTAGGTGAGGATGAACTAGAGTCTAAACGCCTACTCTAACATCCCCAAGTGAAGCTAGGGGTAAAAAGAAGTGGCATATCCATAGTATGAGTCTCAACAAGGCCTGATCAATTTCTCATGTATAATGTGTATCCATAAGCTCTCGAACTAGGAGGAAAAACCACATGGGAAAAACCATCCAAATAGAAAGAGAGAAGAAGAATAAAGGAAGGTGGCCTCATCCACACCCCCAAGGACAACTTCCTTCACCCCAAGCATCTCTCGTAAGAAATGAAAATGAGGATATGGGAAGGGTTTAGTGAAGATGTCAAAAATCTATTGTTGAGTGGAAATGTAGTCCAAGTTGATCACTCCATCCTGGATAAGCTATCGAATGAAGTGCATATGAATCTCAATGTGCTTGGTCCTTTTATGCTCAATAGGATTACAAGAAATATGTATGGTACTTTGGTTATCACACCAAAGTGAAGTGTTGCATTGATCCTATGAGAAACCAAGTTCTGTAAAAAACTATCGAATCTAAAGAATCTCCTGCCTAGCCAATACTATTGTCCAATATTTTGCCTTTGTCAATGCAAGTACAATAGTTGTTTACTTTTTGAATGCCTAAGCAATAGGTGAACCAAGGTAGAAAATATAACCAGAAGTAGACCATCGAGTATCAACACAACCTACCCAATAGAAATCTGTATATCTAGCCAACTTTAAAGGCCTCTTAAAAAAGTGAAGCCCAAAATGTGAAGTCCCTTGAAGATACCATAAAATCTGCTTGGTAGCCTACCAATGACTATCATGTGGATCATGTGAAAATAGAGAGACCAAACCAATTGCAAATGATATGTCAAAATGAGTGTGAGTTAAGTAAATTAAACTCCCAACCATCTATAAATGGTGGCATCAACTCTAGGAGTAGAACATGTGGCACTCAAAACAACACTTGACTAAAAAGGAGTAGGATATGGCTTGCAGTCAACCATTCCAAATTGTTGAAGCAAATCCAATGTGTACTACTGATAAATAGAGATCCTTAAATCTGATTGTGAAATATGAAACCCAAGGAAAAATTGTAGAAGTCCAATATCTGTCATCTCAAAATGCTCAAAAAGAGAGCGTTGCACAACCTAGATGCGTGAAGTAGAACTACCTGTGATCAATAAATCATCAACATATAAGACAATGATGATGATGTCCTCTCCATCCCTCAAAGTGTAAATTGTAGGATCAGAATGGCATCTCAAAAATTTGAAATATAGAAGAAAATAATCCATCTTCTCATACCAAGCCCTAATGGCTTGTTTGAGGCCATAAAGTGATCTTCGTAATTTGCATACCAATAAATAATCATGGACAAATCTTGGAGGCTTCTCCATATAAATATCTTCTTGCAAATATCCATGCAAGAAGGCAATCTTCACATCCATCTGGTAAACTGACCAACCCTGTGATGCAACAATAGAGAATACAATATAAAAAAATCCGACTTGGCGATAGGGGTAAATATCTTAGAGTAATCAGCCCCCTCAACCTACGAAAAACCCTTCACCACAAGTCAAGTCTTGTACCTATGAATGGACCCATCTGCTGCATATTTGGTGTGATACACCCATTTGCATCTCACTATTTTTTTTCCTTTTGGAAGAGGAACCAAATCCCAAGTATGATTCTTCATTAAGGAAGAATACTCATCATCCATGGTATCATCCCACTCCTAAATGCCATAGGCCTCATCAAACCTCTATGGATGAATAGAAATTACCCAACAAAGAAAACCCATGCCAAAAGTAGAAGTATGCTTTGAAGGTGGAAGACCTTCAATGAAAGGTGTTGCCTCCTCAACTGTAATTCGAGCCCATCTAGGCATGGGGGAAACATGTGCAGGAACCTCTAAAACTATCTCAATAATATCCTTATCCTCATTGTGATCATCATCAAAACAACCATATTCAAAGTGAGCATTAGATGAGGATGGAGGAGTAGAAAGAGTTGGCTCAGTTGGAGAATAATGCTCCTCAAACTATACATGAGTTCAAAAAAACTTCATGTATATATAGATTTAGTAATCTTTAAGCCCTCATATCCTCACAATAGCAAAAAAAAATGAGTGGTTTGCTCTTTCTCTCCAAAGCTATCATTTTCTTCTTTATAACATGATCTCATGATTGACTCCCAAAAACTCGAAAATGAGAAATAATAAGTTTGGTTCCTCTTGAAGCCTCCTCTGGAGTCATCTTCTTAAGAGATCGATGAGGTGTACGATTTTAAATGTAATTTGTATAATTGGCTGCCTCATCCCAAAACTTGGGAGGTAAATCCTATGAGTGCATCATACAATTTGCCATTTCCTTGAGTGTTCTATAAATCCTCTTAGCTACACTATTATGTTGTTGTGTATGTGGGATAGAGTGTTGATGTAGAATCCCATGAAGGGCCAAATTATATAAAAAATCATTTTTGAAATACTCCTCCCATTATCTGTGTGAATCTCTTGATGCAAGTCAAAGATTAATTCTCAACAAAAACCTTAAAGACTTTAAATGTAGAAAAAACTTCACTCTTGAACTTGAGAAAACATACCCATGTCCTCCTTGAGAAATCATCAATAAAGGTGAGTGCATACTTAGCTCCCAAAAAATAAATGGAAACAACCATCAAGTCACTATGCACCAACTCAAGATGGGAAGAAGCTCTCTTGGACTTACCTTTGGAGAAAGGATCTTGA
This sequence comes from Wollemia nobilis, assembly GCA_028583015.1. NCBI lineage: Eukaryota > Viridiplantae > Streptophyta > Pinopsida > Araucariales > Araucariaceae > Wollemia > Wollemia nobilis. The sequence goes on from JAQPPZ010000541.1 coordinate 16,667,170, forward strand.
TGTTTTTTGCCAAGTATAAAACCTAGACAAACTCCTACAATACATGAGACCTTAGATAATTCAATGACCATATCATGAGTGTTTAAATCCTTCAAATATCTATAATAGAGATGGCCAAATCTCTCATGTCAAATCTTGCTTTCTGAATCTGCATGAGCCACCAAACAAGTACCTCCAAGTGAAGAATCAAAACCCTCAAAGTGATAAAAATGTGATATATGGTCAATAACTCCTTGTGCAATAATAGATTGTGGATCACTCAAATCTCTAATCTCAGCTCCTTGAGGTGTAAACAACATAGTTTTGCCCCCTAGAATGACAAATTTGGTACACAAAGAGCAAATTGGTGGAAATATTTAGAACATAAAGAACATTCTTAATGCATCCACCATCAACCTATATGTCACCTTTTCCCTTAACTGAAATGGAAGAAGAATCTCCAAACTTAATGCAAGATGTAGAAGTAGAACACAAGGTGGCAAATGACTCCCCAGATGAAGTCATGTGATGAGTCGCTCTAGAATCCAAAATCTAATCCTTAGAAATAGTCTTAGATGATTTTCCAAAAGTATTCAAAGCCTTGCCCTTATATTTTGGAGTGAAGGATAATATTTTATTCCTAAAGGCTTCCTCTAAGTCTTTTAATTTTTTCCATCACTTGTCATCAGAATGAACATTGACTCCACAATATGAACAAGTAACATTTGACCTATTTTTGCTTTTGGACTACTTAGGTTTATGATTAGAATCTTTGGAGGGTGGTTCTTTTTGATGTGACTATTTGGGATTTTTATGAAATTAAGGATAAGGATAAGGATTAGGTTGGGACTTAAACTTGGAATTTCCCTTGCCTTTGGAAGTGAAAGTGGAAGATGCAACAAATGCCTTATATGAGGAGGTGTAATGCTCAGAGTTAAGAACTTTGGATTCTTAAAAACCCATTTTTCAATCATAAGAAATAAAATGCAATATCCACAAAGATGGTATTAAAATCAAAACCAAGACACCCCACCCAAACGATTTTTATTCAACGCTTCCAAAAATAAGAGCCCCCTAAAAATAAAATGCCTTTATAATTCAGGCGTTACAAAGAGTATATGATCAAACCTGATTTTTTCAATCACTAAAATTTGGAGATATGAAAAGAAAAAAAAAATATTAACTTCACAAAACAAATCTCTTACAAAGTTGTTTTCAAATACACAAAACTCCCAACAAAATACATTTTTTTTAAATTAATAAAATGCATTTTTAGCAAACCTTGTTGGTAACTTAAATGCAGATATGATTTTAAATGTAGAAAGAACTCAAGAGTGAATAAGATAGTTGCAGATATCAAAAAACCAGATCTGCAATAAGCAACTTTAGATATTGCAGAAAACCAAATATTTTGTGGACCGTGTGCAAGAAAAACCTACATACAATTTTTTGTATATAGTGGCCATTGGTGGTCGAAAGTGATCAACGATGGTTCTAGATCAACGATGGTCAGGTGAATAGGGTTGTCGATGATTTTGCAACAACCCACAAAAAAACTCCAAAAAAATTCCAAAAAATAGAACCTTTCTAATCAATCCCCATGGTTAGAGGGGTCAACCAAGATGCAATGAAGGGCTAAAAAAGATATAGAAGCTCTTCAAAAATAATAGAAGAGAAAAAAATCACCTTCTAGGGTGTTGAAACCTCCAATATCCAACTACAAAACCTTCAACATGATCTAGTTGTATGAATATCAATAATGGATGTTTTCAACAGTCCTCAAAGCTCTGATACCTTGAAAGGAACGATGAAAAAATGTAAAACACCAAACCAATCCATAAGGACCAAGGGGTTGAAGCAACACCGCATTAACCAAAACAAAGAGATTGAAAAAATAGAAACAAGATAATGGAATCTAATACAAAAAACAACAATATCACATCATATATTAGAATTGATTATGAGTACAATGGAGAAGCCTTGCTTAAATAGGCAAGGAAGATCCACCACAACCATAGGATCAACAAAGAGATAAGGATCAATATCCACCGTACAAACAAGGAGGTGCAATATGATTCATGGAGAAAAGATCTCAACCCTCCAAATGTAATCAATGATTGTAACTCCCTAGGAATGCCAAATATCCCCATAATATCTAAATAAGATAAAAATAAATATCCACACATAAAGTGGGTGGGAAAAATAAACTAAACTAATATAAAAATAAAGTACCTAGGTGAGCATGAGCTAGAGTCTAAACACCTACTTTAATATTATATACTCTACCTCTACTATTGAGAGTGCAATCATTGTTTTTTCTTGGAACTCCAAGTTACTAGTCCATTTTCCAATGAAAAACAATTTTCTTATGTAGATTTTCTATCATCAATTAAGCCTACCCAATCTGAATCACTATAACCAACCAACTCAATCTTATTGTCTAAATTATAATGGATTCCATAATTTAAATTTCATTTGGCATACCTTAAAATTGTTGCTCTCATATGATCTTTTGATGCTCACTCATAAATATTGAAACTACGGAGATTACATATGAAATATTTGGTATTGTTATTATCAAGTACATAAGACTACAAACCAAACTTTTATACTTCCTCTCATACACTCTTCCACTTCCATCATCCCAGTACATTCTTTCACCTTGTGCAAGTGGGGTTGCAACATCTTGGCAACTTTCTATGCCAAACTTCTTCAACATATCATGCATATATTTAGATTACCAAATTAAGATCCCATCAAATGTTTGATGTACCTCCATGCTATGAAATAAATGCATAAAATTTAAATTATTCATGTCAAATTCTTCCATCATGGCTTGCTTGAACTCTCTCTTCGTTCTTAATGAACTTATTATGAAAATCATATCATCAACATATATGCAAACTATAAAAATATCATTATCTTCCCTTTTGTAGTATAATATTAGCTCATTCATACTTCTAATGAATCCACACTTTAAGAAGTGTGCATCAGTTCTTGAATACCATGCCCTTGGTGCTTATTTGAGTCCATATCATACATTTTTTAACATGTAGAGTATCCTTCGTTACTTTTCACTTCAAATCCTTGTGGTTATTCCAAAAACACTCTTCTTCAATCTTACCATTCAAGATGCACACTTTACATCAAGTTGATGTATAGTCCATCTTTTTTGGATGCAAAATTTACGACCTTTTTTATTATATCTTTCCTTGCAACAAATGTATATATTTCATCATAGTCTATGCAATTTATTGTGCATATCCATTTGCCACTAGTCTTGCTTTATGACTTTCAATTGATCCATCATTGTTTTACTTGGTCTAGAGCATCGTATTCACTCCAATCACCTCCTTGTTATTTCAAAGTTTACACAACTTCCAAATAGTATTCTTTTCAATTGTATTCATTTCTTATTTTATATATTTTGGTCCATACCTTACTTTAGGTTGCTTCTTGAAAACTTGAGGGCTCCACTTCTATCTTGAACAATAATGCACAGTTCACCATATTATCTTCTTATTTCTTTGGTCTTTGTTCTTGGACTTGTGAATCTCCTATGAAGATTATGATCCAAAATTTGGCAATTTGGATGTAATTTTTATGTTTTCTTTCCTTTTCTTCTTGGCTTTGGAGAAATATTTATGCCTTTGATTAATGTTTGTGACACACCAAAAATATTCCACTGAGTGTTATCTCAGTATTTTCTTCTTGTTGTCCATGTACTCCCCCTTCATAAATCACATCTCTAGCCACAATGTATCATCTAGATTTTGGGTCATAACATCTATATATGCCTTTCTTTAGAATATCCAACAAAAATGTAAACTTGACTCTTTGAATCTAACTTCTTTCTTTCCTTATCTTCAATATGAACATAATCCAAGCAATAAATCACTCTCTATTGACTTATTGAATACTTCTTTGTTAGATTTCAACATGATATTTATACTAATGAAGAGAGATAAACATAACAAGGAGTAGAAAAATAAATATGCAAACACAAAATCACTTTTATAACAAGAGAATAACAAGGAGAACCCCCCTTGGGGGATGCCCACAAATTCCACTTTTTCCATTAGAAATATAAAAAAAAATACTACATTGCATCTTATACAAGGCAACCTCTAGTATCTTTTGCTACCAAATCACATGTTCATGCAAGGTGACACCTCATCCTTACATACACATTGACACCTCATCCTTGGACTTTGATCCATATTACAAATGTGTGATTACATAGGCATTTAATGCCAACATTCCCCCTTAATGATATATTTGTAATTATGTAGTACAAACAATGATTTTTGACACAACCCTTCATGGGCACAAGCTAAAACCAATCCTTGCAAAGACAAGTAGGATTAACCTGATTACTACTAGCATTTAGGCCTATAACTTCCACCAACTATATCCAATTGTTCCAAGACCTAGGCACCCTAAAATCTACCTCCAAACTTCTAAACACATTAGCTTCACATGTTACCCTCAAGCATATACCGACAAGGTAACAAAAAAGTACAAAATCTATTTTTTTAAACATTACAAATATTTCTAGAGAACTCTAAGAACATTACACTAGGCAACCACCATTAGCATTCACACTAGTCTTTTTTAGATACAACTCCACCAGTTACAGTAGCATTAATATACCTACAAGATACACTAGTTATAGTAGCTTCTTTAGGTACAAGCTACATTAGTTACAATAGTTAATACTTACCCAAAACTTGTGGTACAACCAATAAACCATCTTAGATATTCTTCAACAACTTTGTAAAACATAAATATGAGGTTTAAGATTTGTGCAACACACTAAAGAAGGAAGAATACCAATTGTAAAATGAAACCTCATGCATGGACACCTCTGCAACTTATACAAAAAAACCACTTAAACAGACATTTCCAACCTTAAACTCCAACACCTATTCAAAAAATAACATTTGAATATTGATAAAACATAGATCCACCAAAGCTCACTAGATCTATCACTATTGAAGCTCACTAGATCATAGTTGTTGAAGCTCATAAAATCTACCATTACCAAAGCTCATAGGATCTATCAAAGTTAAAGCTCACTAGGTCTATCACTATCGAAGCTCACCAGATATACCATTGTCAAAGCTCACTAGATCTACCATTTCTAAAGTTCACAAGGTCTATCACCAAAAAAACTCACTAGATCTACCACTACCGAAGCTCACTAGGTTTGTTGTTTTTGAATCTCACCAGGTCTATTGCTATCAAAGCTCACTAGGTCTATCACTATTGAAGCTCACCAGATCTATCGCTAGGAAAACCTTTTTAGATAAAAACCCTAGTATAGTAACCTTATTCTTATTGCATAAACTCAATCATATCCTATATTATAATGCAATTCATTTAAACCCTAATGTATATTGCATAAACTCAATCGTCTTGTTGGCCATTTGTATTCATTGGGAAATTTTTGTTTAAGTCCTATCATTCAATTTTTGTGCGAAGCGATAGTATATGTTTTAACTTTCATATGTAATACTTTGAATAAGTTCCAGAGAAATTTTGGCAAAAATCTTCATAAATATTTATGTTCGCCCTTGAGGTGGGGCGAATGCCCCATTCACCCTTTCTTGGGGCGAATCTATTTTTAATGCATACAGGTGAAATTATCTAAGCATAGAATCACGTTCTCCCTTTCTTAGGGGTGAACGTGTCATTCGCCATTTTTAGGGGCAAACATGCCTTGGTATTTGATGGCCTGCATGCCCGAACATGACGTTCGCCCCTCCTATGGGTGAACCACCTAGTGACGATGAAAGATCATGTTAGCCCTTCCCTAGGGGCGAATGTGTCATTCAACCTTTAATTGGGTGAACATATTTTTATCAAGATCGTGTGTGTTTGCTAAGCTATGAAGGGGCAAAGCTGATGCTGGCACGAAGACAAATTGGGCGAATAGGAATTTGGTCAAGACATTGAATTTAGCATTTAATGAAGGGCGCCCTTAGTTACTCCATTTTGTGGATCACGAAGAGGAAGGCAAATAGAAACAAGCTTTCATGATTTCGAATGTATCAGAAGTGATCCAAAGAATTTAATGGTTTCTCCTAACATGCACACCTTCGTTCGAAGTTTAGATTTTCAAGAATTTGTTCCCCAGGTGAATGGATTTTCCAAGAATTTGAGGATTTCACTGATTATGTCTTTGATCCTGGGACATTCTTCTCTCATATGTATTAAATGAAAGAGGCGAAACCCTCTATAAATACTAGGCAAATTTCATTGTAAAGGAGGGTTTTTTAGACATTTTGTGAGAGCTTTCTTTAAGCTCTCTACATTAATAGAAGGCATCAGAATTCTGAAATCATGAGTGGTCTTGTATGTGATTACTTTCTGTACATTGTGCTTATATTTCCATTCGTCTATCTGGTTTGTTGTTGTATTTAAATTATGTCATTGGATTTAAAGTTGCTAATGAGAAGGTGAATGCTGGAGTACTATTTTGATAGTTTCCCTGGCAAGATTATGAGCCTATTCTATTCTGTTTGCTTTCATAAATGCTAATTTTTTCTTGGGTTTTTTTCTACTAGTTAATCTAACACCAGTCCTACACTTTGGCCTATGGCCATATTTCCCATATCTTTCTGTTATTTCCAATTTATTTCATGCATCCCTAGTATTTTACCATTTTAGGATTTAGTTTGGGAACCAACCCTCTTTGGATATTGGCACGAAAGACATCTCTTTCCTTCGGTATTTCAATTTTGGTCGTATCTAGGGCTCATAAACGTAGTGTTTATTGATTAGGCAGATATTTGACCAAAATTTTTTGGCATGCCTAGTGGGACCTTCAAGGTTCCACTTTTAGTAGCACTAGGTTTGATGTTCACCTTCTTGCTTGAGATTAGAACATCTAGAGATTCAATTTTTACCCAAAAATCTGTAAGCGTGAGGATGACAAAAGCTATTTCTCATGAATACAAGATCAAAAGCCAAGAATCCTGATAATCAGATTAGATTTTATGAACTAGACATTCAAATTCTAGGAGAGCATCCTCAAATAGCCACTTTTTGACGGACGTCTTCACTTCCTCATATCCCATCCATACCATCCATTTCATCTTCCCAGTTAGCTGGTGTGTTTTTTGCTCCTGTAAGTCCTATAAGTACTACCACCTATTTTCCTCAGCCTCTGCCTAGTACAACCACTAGCGCCCCACAACCTACTCCCCATATACCTGTTCACATGGCTCAGAATCCTCCAACACATCAACAATAACTTCCAAGGTAGTTTTCGGTTTGGAATAGCTCAGGAGCATTGAATTTGCAGGAGCAAAATCCTGTACCTCAAGTTTATTTGAAGGCTTTACCCACATATGATGGTACTATAAAAATTGCATATGAGCATATCTAAAACGTGGCCTCTCTTGCAACTGTTCATGATATAACTAATGAGGATGTGATGATAAAACTTTTGGTTTTGTCATTAAGAGGGAATTATTGTATTGGTACTAATATTTGTAGCCTGGTACCATTACCTTGTGGGATCAATTGGAAGAATTGTTGATTAAAAATTTCTATGAGCAAGCTGATCCATATTCTCTATTGCACTAGTTCACCTCGATTCAAAGACATTCGCAAGAGGAACTTGTAGATTTTAACGTTCGATTTTCATGAAGCTGACAAAGGGTTCTAGATGGTTTACGACCAATCCATGAGCAAACAACATTTTATTATCTTCAAGCACTCGATACCGATATTGGTATGGCGGTGCACCAGGCCAATGTGACCACATTTTTGGATCTCTATACACAAGCTCAAAATGTTGAATTAGATTTGATTACTATAGGTAGGCTTCCTCTGAAGGTAACGATACCTATTCTCCCTAATCTGCTGCAATATCTTTACTCTAATGCATTTTTGTAGCCTATGTCATCGATGTATCCTGTCCCTTCATGGAATTCGAGCTCCCCTCAAATAGCTCCTATCCCTGTACCACAACCATCTGTTGTGAGCTTCCCATAATTTCCCATTTCTTCAGTACCATCACAACCTTCATCCATTTCTTTTTTGACATTGCCAGTACGTCCAATCCCTTTACCCTTACCCATGTCGTAAGTGCCCTTGCCATTACCAGCACCAACTTTGTCACCCAATACAGATCACCTCACGACCTTGTTACAAGAAGTAAAATCCAATAATGTGGCTTTGAGGACGATATCCAATGAGTTTACCACTATGAGGAAGAAGCAAGCTGAAGTTGAGTTCCTATCAAGAAGGTTTTAGACTCCACCAACCACTCAGGAGCAAGCATCTACCAGTAGGGGACCTGAGAAAAACACCATGATGCAAGTAAATGATGAGGTTAATGGGTTCAAAAGGACATATTGGTGTTCTACATGTAATGATCCTCATGGTGAAGATACATGTATGGTGCATCTAAACTATGTTCAGACATTAGCAGAAAGTTCTTTCGTGCAGGCAAGTTAATATGATTCGATAAGTGGAGCATAATTGTATGGTGTCATCTCCAGAGAAATTTTTAGTCCTCACTAGGTCTAGAAAGAGGCCAGTGACTATTGATCTTATAGACTTGCAACCTTTGAAAGTACCTATGGCTCCAAAAGTGTAGGAAGAGAAGTGGGCATCCCTGGTAAAGATTCTTGATGCTGACAAGTCAAAAAATTCATCACCTAGGCAAGCACAAGATAAAGCGCAAGCTCAGCCTTCGACTTCGCAATGCATTGCCACTACTCCAGTCCCTAGTGATACAAAAGAGCAAGCTAAGGAAAGACTCAAGTATCCTTCATTGACAAAAAGACAAAGAGTAGAGGTTACACAGTAGTATTGAGATAAGTATGAGCGACCCCTAGAATAAAATGTCTCACCTGCTTGTGGCTACAATATCGTGGAAGAAATGAAGAAAATTTTAGCAAGGATTAGCTTGTATGATGCATTGCAATTACCTAGGCAGATTGATTTGTTGCAAGAATATCTGAAGACCTCCAAAGACCAAAAGAAAGATCGTTTGCAAATAGTGTTGGCTCAAGTGCTCCCCACTTTGATGATAGGTAAAAATTGGCTTCCCCCATTTTACTTATCTTTGATAATGGAATTGTGGATCGTGCATAATTGTATGATCGAATCTGGTGCTACCACTACTATCATGCCGAAGACTGTATGTGAGGTAATGGAAATGGATTATACGAGGAACAATCCAGGAGTATTACAGTTGTATGGTATGCTAGTTAAGACTATTGGAGTAATCAAGGACATTACAATTGTGCTCCATAGCATACCACAGATTACTGTCATCCAAGAAGTTGTGGTTGTTGATTTAGAGCCCTACTTTAGCATGTGCCTTTCAAGAGAATTCACAACTAAGCTGGGAGGTTATATTTCCCTATATTATTCACATTTGAAGATTCCATTCAGGGGTAGGCGGATTCGCATTCATAATGAGAAGCCCTCACCTTTTCATATTGAAAATATAGAGGTGGCAAAAAAATTCCCAGGAGCGGTCAACATGATGATTGAAGAATTGGAAGAGGTTGGTATGGTTGAAGAAGCACCTGAGGAGCTTCGCTTGGAAGATGAGTTTCTACTGATAGATTTCAACGCTATGATTAGAACGAATTTTAGTTATTATTCAATTCAAAAGATAGAGAAGTCCCAAGAGCAAGTCCTTGAGCCCCCAGAACCTGTTTTGCATCAGTTATGAAAGTTGTTCTTTGATGGCACTTGATGTAAGAATGGTTCAAGAGCAAGTGTTGTGTTGGTATCCCCTGAAGGCATACAAAGAAAACTTACTCCTACAGATTGACCTAGAGCTATACAAATAACGCAGCTGAATACGAAGCATTATGCCTTGGCTTGAAAAAGGTCAAAAAGTTGGAAATTGAACATCTGCATATTTTTTGCGATTTTGTGCTTATAGTTAATAAAGTTACAAATATATTTGTGTCAAAGCAACATTACTTGAAGGCTTATCGCAACAAAGTGTGGGATCTTTTGGAAGCATTTAAATATTTTAATATTCAAGTGATTCCTCAAGAAAAAAATAGACATGCCAACATTTTAGCTTACCTGGGTGCTAATTATTCTCCTACTGAGCAAGTGGTCCAAAATCCCAAGACGGTGAGGGTGATTTATAGACATTCCATTCTAGATAATGGCCTCTATTGGTAGGTATTTGATAATGATGAGAAAATAGTGAATTTTTTGCTCAAAGAAGCTGCCAGCTCAGAAGATAGAGTTCTTGTGGAGGAAGAAAAGGAATGAATGATTCAGTTAAGGAATAATCATATTCCTAGAGGTTTTATTTCACTAGAAAGTTTATTTGATCCAAGTGATAGGGTTGATAAACATAGGATTAATGTGGATGTTAAGGAACACAAAGAATTGTAGTTGGAGCTAGGAAAGATCATCAAGATTGGTATCGATTGCCAATCAGATGATATTGAAGACATTAGAAACTTGTGCTACGAATATCTAGATATTGTAGCATGGAGTTATCAAGACTTGAAAGGATACGACAAGAATGTGATTCAGCACACTATTGAGCTACAAGAAGGAGTTAAACCTTTTCGATGAAAGCAACACCCTGTTAATCCCAAGATCGAAGTCCTCATGAAAGCAGAGTTACTAAAGATGCTTGAGGCAAAGATAATTTACCCTATTAAGCATTCCACATGGGTGGCAAACCTTATTCCTATAAGAAATAAGAATGGGTACATACTTTTAAATATTTTGATAGTACCATTCTTCTTTCCATATCCATAATTGTCTTATTCTTCCTTTTTACCACTCCATTTTGCTAAGGTATATAGGGTATTATTAATTGTCTTCTTATCCCATGCTTGTCACAAAATTTATTGAATTTATTGGAATAATACTTAACCCCATTATTAGTCCTAAATTATTTGATTCTATATCCATTTTTATTCTCTACTATGGTTTTGAAGCTCTTTAATATTTCAAAAACATCACTCATATTCTTCAAAAAATTAACCAAGTTTTTCTTGTATGATCATCAATGTATATTGAATCAACTTTCATAAATACAACAGTAACAATTCAATGATACATAAAGGAAAGCATCCATTGAAATAGAACATTAGATTCAATACTCCAATACTAGAAAATCAATTACAATATATGTGGAGTATTCAATGACGATTGAGCATACGCCATAAGAGAAAAAGTAAACAAATGGGAATCCTTGCAATGATGAAGAATCATTACATGGATTTAGACACCACTAGGACCAAATACCACCCAACATTATCATCAAGATACTTTGGTGTTGAACCCCATCCCTGCCCAGAATAAGTGTTGGGAATATCTTCCTAGCTATGAATAAATGGATCCTCATTATCAGCAAACACTGGAGCACCTAAATTTACCCAGGTGTCGAGCTGAGGAGCCAAGGGAGAGAGAGGAGTAAGGTTATGCATAAACATGAAATATCATAAATTGGCTATATTTAGGATTTTCAAAATTTTAAATTTGCTAATTTTGGAACATTTCACTGGGGGTCATTCACCTAAAATTTACATGGTGGAAGTTTTTTGGGGTAAATTAGCCCACCGTTGACAATTATTATCCTATTTTTATTTTAATTTACCGACCAATTTCACCCAATTCCACGAACAATTTGCCTTTAAATTATATATGATTTTATTTTTCTCGTAAAATTCACCTCATATACTACCCATATATACTGTAGGGTTACTAATAAACATACATTTAAAACACTCTAACTTGAAAATATCTTTGAAACAACGAAAAACTTGACAAGGTTGCAGAGAAGTTTCTATTTGTTGGCAATTTTGGGGTACCTTGGGTACATTGCCTTTGCTCAAGTATAGAAGTTGTCATTGATGTCAAGAAGCTTTTGAAGGATTCTGATTTGATGTCAAAGAATTTGTTTTAATGAAGGTTACAGCATGGACAGTGAGTTTCCAAGAAGATCAGAGTAGCCCATTTGCAAAAGATCAAAGAAAAAGACAAGTAAGAAAAAGTATGCGACACAGTGGAAAAACTGTCGTGATTTCGTGACATGTTTGAGGAGAGAGAAAGTGTTGGAAAAACTGTCATGATTTCGTGACATGTTTGAGGAGAGAGAAAGTTCTGGCAAAACTGTCACGATTTCGTGACATGCTGGAAGAAAGAGAAGAAGTTGGCAAAACTGTCACGATTTCGCGACATGTTGGCAGAGAAGGAGAGCAAGATGGAAAGTGTCACGATTTCGCGACATGTCGCATTTTCGCGACTCAAAAAGTGCAGGAAGGCAGAGAAGGAAAAGTGTCACGATTTCGTGACACATTGCCAAGAAAGTTGTACGGACGAGAAAGTGTCACGATTTCATGACATAATGCAGAAAAGAGAGTCCGCAGTGTGAACCGATCACGATTTCGTGACAAGTTCGAAGAGAGAGAAAGTATCATGAAAAAGTGTCATGATTTGGAAGTGGAGAGTTCAATGAAAAATGTCACGATTTCGTGACATGCTGCAGAGGTCGAGGTGAGGACTGTCGCGATTTCGCGACATGCTGAAAAGCTCGAAGTAAGAACTGTCATGATTTCGTGACATGCAGCTAAGGGAAGAGTTTGAAATGAGAAGCATCACGATTTCATGACAGGTTGCAAAGAAAGTCTTCGAAAGCTAAAAGCGTCATGATTTCATGACAAGATGAAAGAAAAGCGTACGGATGGAGAAAGTGTCACGATTTCGTGACAGAAACTGGAAGCAGGTCTTCTATAGGAGAAGTGTCACGATTTCGTGACAGAAGCAGAGAGGAAGGCTATGAAGACAAAAGCGTCACGATTTCGTGACATGTTCCAGTTTCGCGGGCGTAAGGCAAAAAAGAGCTTAAGGCAGCGTAAGTGTCACGATTTCGCGACATGTTCCAGTTTCATGGGTGTAAGGCAGAAAGAAGCTCAAGGCAGCGAAAGTGTCACGATTTCATGACAAAAGCTGAGAGGAAGGCCATGAAGATAGAAGGGTCACGATTTCATGACAGGATTGAAGATGACGTCAGCAGAGGCGAAAGTGTCACGATTTCATGACAAAAGTAGAGAAGAACCATGAAGACAAAAGGGTCACGATTTCACGACAAGAACTTAAGTAAATTTGAAAAAGGCTAAGGTGTCATGATATCGTGACAAAAGCCAAAAGAAGGTGTACGGTTGCAAAAGGTGTCACGATATCGCGACATGTTGTAGTTTTGCAACAGAAGCTACAGGAGAGTTGCAGAGGCAATGAAGCCGACAGAGTTGAATTTGAGCCGACACAGTTTAGGGTTTTGCAGCCGACGTAGTTTTATGATGTGCAGTCGACTAAGATCAAGATTTTAATCTTGAAAGGTTTAGTATAAAAGGAGGGCTGCTTGGAGTGTTAAGGATCGATCGAAGTGTGCGTTCGAAGAGCGATGTTCGCAGATAGAGTGCGGGGGTGAAGTTCGATCACCAAAAAACATAGTGCAAAATTTGATTGCAGTGTACTGAGTGCATTTCATCGAATCTTCTAAGTGAGAGAGATTGCAAGGAAGCAGAGTGCGCGAAGACGCTGCTGCTATGATTGCACAGAGGTGCAAAGGTCGATGTTGATCAAGTGCAGCTGTGATTGCACAATAAGAGCGAAGGACTATGTTTTGTGAAGAACAGAGGAAGAGGACAGACTTGTGCCAGACCGAAGGACTGTGTTTGGTGTAGACCAGAGAAAGAGGAAGAGGACATTTGTGCTAGATCGAAGGACTGTGTTTAGTGCAAATTCGAGGACCAGCTTTGAGGTGATAGAGTTGAGGACAGAGGTCTCCAGCCAGAGCAGGGAAGATAGGTGTCTTCTATGGATAGAGTTCCATTTGCTAAGGGCATAGGAGGTAGAGGTCTTCTAGAGGATCACCAACCAGAATAGAGCTAGGGGATTGGTGTCTCCTTTGGGTTGGTGCCCATAAACATTGTAATCGGGAAAGGTATTCCTAGATTTGTTGATAAAATTTAGTAAGAGATTTTATCCGTGGAGTAGCCCGATTTGGGTGAACCACGTAAATTTCTGTGTCTCTTTGTGGATGGTGTTTTGTGCATTGCTTTGATTGTTGCTATTGATACTGCTATCTATACACTACATAATATTGATTTGAAAGTTGATTTGAAGGAAAAAGTAAAAAGTGGTCTTATACTTTTCACCCCCCTCTCTCAATATAAGCTTGTGTTCTTCAATTGGTATCAGAGCGGGTTCCTTCGAAAAGGTTTAACAACTTGAAGGAAGAGCTGGTTAAGAACACAATGGATTATTCAAGTGGCAATGCAACACCTATTCTTGATGGATCAGATTTTGGTCTATGGAGTGCAAGGATGAAGGTTCATCTAATGGCACTTGGTAATGAGGTTTGGGAAGTGATTGAAGATGGGTACACTATTCCTAAAAATGGTCCTTATACTAAAGAAGACAGGCTCCTACATCACAACAATTCAAAAGCAATGAATGCAATCCTGAAGGGTTTATAGAAGGCAGATCTTACCAAGGTGATTCACTGCAAGATAGCTAGTGAAATGTGGAAACAGCTGTAGGTGGTTCACACAGGTGATGTAAATGTCCGAAAGGCCAAGTTGAGACACTTCAAAGGTATGTTTGAACAACTCAAGATGAATGATGATGAAAATATTAGTGACTACATGCTTCGTATGGATGAGGTTGTTAACTCCATGAAAGACTTAGGTCTTGAGCTTGCTGAAAATGATGTTTGTGATAAGATTTTAAGATCTCTTCCAAATAGATTCAGTGAAAAGATTTCTGCTATTGAGGAAGCTAAATATTTGGATAAGTTGAAAAAGGATGAGCTCCATAGTATACTTGCAGCATTTGAGTTGAGAACTCAAGTGAAGGTTGATGTCAAGAAAGAGGCAGACTTTCAAGGCTACCAAGAAATCCAAAGGGAAACAGATTCAAGAGAGTGATGAGTCTTCTAGTGATGAAGAGGCATATTACAGCAAGAAAGGCAAGTTCTCTAGAAAGCACAAAAGCATGAAGAATATAAGATGTTTCAACTTGTGGAAAGTTTGGTCATTATGCTACCGACTGTACTGTTTCCAAGAATGAAAGTGATGAAGATATACAGGATTCTAAGAGCAAGGATTCTGAAAAGCACAAGCATCATAGGAAGTACAAAGATGAGCACAACAATCAAGAAAGGAGGTACTCTAACAAGCACAAGAAGAGTTTCTACCTAGACAAAGCAAGTAAGTGGTCTAGTAGTGATAGTGAAAGTTCTTCAAGTGATGTTGAAAATGAGATGTTATTCATTTCAGAAAAAGAGGAAGAACCGAAACACAGATTCATTATCATGAAATGTTTTAGATGTGGAAATTTTGGTCACCTTGAGGATGATTGCACAAATAATGAATTGGTTACTAGTATGTATGAGGATGCTTCAGAAAACTATAAGGAAGATGCATGTATGGTTTTTGAAAAGGGTAGCACCTCTAGTGATAAGAAATCTGAAAAAGGCTTTGATGATTCAGAAAGCAAACAAATAAAGGATCTTGAAAGTGAACTTACTAATGCTCTTAGTGCTTTGAAAAAGGAAAGAAAGAAGAATTCCAGACTCAAGGATAAGTTAGATGAATGTTGTATGGAGAGAGATGATCTTACAGAAAGTCTTGACTTCTCTATGGCTAAGACACAAGAACTCAAGGACGAGTTAGAGTCTAAGATTCTTCAATATAATGAGTTGGAACAGAAAATGGCTTCTTTGGAAGTGGAAACTAAAGAGTACAAGGATAAGTTGTACAAGTTTCAAGATAGCTCCAAAAGGGTTAAGTCTCTCATCAAAGGTCAAAGAAAACCAACAGATAAAACAGGTCTCGATTTTGTTGAGCCGCACAAGAAACAGGTTGGGGAATCTAGTAAGAGATTTCAAAAAGAAGAGAGTTCTGATGAAGAGAGTATTTCAAAGAAAGAGTCCGTGAGTGATAGATGCGTAGAAACAGAAAACAAAATTTTGAATGCGAAGAAGAAGTTTACCGGACCTAGAAGGTCATTTACAGGAAAGTTTAATGGCAGATGTTTTGCGTGTCACAGGTTTGGCCACATGGCTTCGCATTGCATGACTCAAGTAAGGAAGGTAAATGATAGTTTTAGGGGCCGTAATTTCTTTCAAGGGTATTGCTACTCTTGTAAACAGTTTGGGCATAAGGCAATTTTTTGCATGACTAATTACAGGAACACGGTTAGTCATAATAGGCGGATTCAAAGAACAGGTATGCCGAACAGAAATAACATTGTTACTTGTTATAAGTGCAACAATGACGGTCACACAGCTAGATAGTGTAGAGCTGATCTTCCAAAGTACAAGAATAGGAACAGGAACAGTGGTATAAACAGGTCCAAGGATCAAGGCGTGGACAAGAACAGGGATGAGAACAAGAACAAAAACAGTGACAAGAACAAAAATATTGACAAAGAGTTCAAGAGAAGGCCCGACAAGGAAATTGTAGACCCTGATGATGATGAGTGCCTAATGGGAGTTTTACTCCCACCCTTGTTTTAAATCACCTCATCAGGAGGTGGGGGAGGGACTAAGCTAAGAGGCTCATTCTTAGTCCCAAGCCCCAAAGGTGACCCTTTGCCATTGATGACAAAGGGGGAGAGATATGAGTAAGGGGGAGAGCTTCAAGTGAAGAGAAGAGCTTCAAGTCAGGGGGAGCAAAACTTCAAAGGCAGATTCTCAGTTGTTGGCACAATTGGTTTCAGTTTTGGCTCTTAAGATGTGTCTTAGTAAAGGTTTGCCATCAATGACAAAGGGGGAGATTGTTGGCAATTTTGGGGTACCTTGGGTACATTGCCTTTGCTCAAGTATAGAAGTTGTCATTGATGTCAAGAAGCTTTTGAAGGATTCTGATTTGATGTCAAAGAATTTGTTTTAATGAAGGTTACAGCATGGACAGTGAGTTTCCAAGAAGATCAGAGTAGCCCATTTGCAAAAGATCAAAGAAAAAGACAAGTAAGAAAAAGTATGCAGCCGGTTGGAAAAACTGTCATGATTTCGTGACATGTTTGAGGAGAGAGAAAGTGCTGGCAAAACTATCATGATTTCGTGACATGTTTGAGGAGAGAGAAAGTGCTGGCAAAACTGTCGTGATTTCGTGACATGTTGGAAGAAAGAGAAGAAGCTGGAAAAACTGTCACGATTTCGCGACATGTTGGCAGAGAAGGAGAGCAAGATGGAAAGTGTCGCGATTTCGTGACATGTCGCATTTTTGCGACTCGAAAAGTGCAGGAAGGCAGAGAAGGAAAAGTGTCACGATTTCATGACACATTGCCAGGAAAGTTGTACGGACGAGAAAGTGTCACGATTTCGCGACATAATGCAAAAAAGAGAGTCCGTAGTGTGAACTGTCATGATTTCATGACAAGTTCGAAGAGAGAGAAAGTAACATGAAAAGTATCGTGATTTCATGACATGCTACAGAGGTCGAGGTGAGGACTGTCATGATTTCGTGACATGCTGAAAAGCTCGAAGTAAGAACTGTCATGATTTCGTGACATGCAGCTAAGGGAAGAGTTTGAAATGAGAAGCGTCGTGATTTCGCGACAGGTTGCAAAGAAAGCTTTCGAAAGCTGAAAGCGTCGTGATTTTATGACAGGATGAAAGAAAAGCGTACGGATGGAGAAAGTGTCACGATTTCACGACAAAAACTGGAAGCAGGTCTTCTATAGGAGAAGTGTCATGATTTCACGATAGAAGCAAAAAGGAAGGCTATGAAGACAAAAGCGTCATGATTTCGTGACATGTTCCAGTTTCGTGGGCGTAAGGCAGAAAAGAGCTTAAGGCAACGTAAGTGTCATGATTTCGCGACATGTTCCACGGGTGTAAGGCAGAAAGAAGCTCAAGGCAGCGAAAGTGTCACGATTTCATGACAAAAGCTGAGAGGAAGGCCATGAAGACAGAAGGGTCACAATTTCGCAATAGGATTGAAGATGACGTCAGCAGAGGTGAAAGTGTCACGATTTCACGACAAAAGTAGAGAAGAAGGCCATGAAGACAGAAGGGTCACGATTTCACGACAGAAGAGAAGATGACATCAGCAGAAGCAGAAAGTGTCGCGATATCGCGACAAGAACTTAAGTGAAGTCAAAAGAAGCAAAAGTGTCACGATATCACGACAAAAGCCAAAAGAAGGTGTACGATTGCAAAAGGTGTCGCGATATCGCGACATGTTGTAGTTTCACGACAGAAGCTACAGGAGAGTTGCAGAGGCGGTTGAAGCCGACAGAGTTGAATTTGAGCCGACATAGTTTAGGGTTTTGCAATCGACGTAGTTTTAGGATGTGCAACCGACTAAGATCAAGATTTTAATCTTGAAAGGTTTAGTATAAAAGGAGGGCTGCTTGGAGTGTTAAGGATCGATCGAAGTGTGCGTTCGAAGAGCGACGTTCACAGATAGAGTGCGGGGGTGAAGTTCGATCGCCAAAAAACACAGTGCAAAATTTGATTGCAGTGTACTGAGTGCATTTCATCGAATCTTCTAAGTGAGAGAGGTTGCAAGGAAGTAGAGTGCACGAAGACGCTGCTGCTGTGATTGCGCAGAGGTGCAAAGGTCGATGTTGATCAAGTGCAGCTGTGATTGCGTAATAAGAGCGAAGGACTGTGTTTTGTGAAGAACAGAGGAAGAGGACAGACTTGTGCCAAAGAGGAACTTGTGCCAGATCGAAGGACTATGTTTGGTGTAGACCAGAGGAAGAGGAAGAGGAAATTTGTGCTAGACCGAAGGACTATGTTTAGCGCAAATTCGAGGACCGGCTTTGAGGTGATAGAGTTGAGGATAGAGGTCTCCAGCCAGAGTAGGGAAGACAGGTGTCTTCTGTGGATAGAGTTCCATTTGCTAAGGGCAGAGGAGGCAAGAGGTCTTCTAGAGGATCACCAACCAGAATAGAGCTAGGGGATTGGTGTCTCCTTTGGGTTGGTGCCCATAAACATTGTAATCGGGAAAGGTATTCCCAGATTTGTTGATAAAATTTAGTAAGAGATTTTATCCGTGGAGTAGCCCGCTTTGGGTGAACCACGTAAATTGTTGTGTCTCTTTGTGGATGGTGTTTTGTGCATTGCTTTGATTGCTGCTATTGATACTGCTATCTATACACTGCATAATACTGATTTGAAAGTTGATTTGAAGAAAAAGTAAAAAGTGGTCTTATACTGTTCACCCCCCCTCTCAGTATAAGCTTGTGTTCTTCACTATCGACATAAGCCGATCGATTGTAGAGGAGTGTCAATTGGTATATGACTACAGGTTGCAAAGAAGTATCGATTGACATAAGATGATCGGCATAAGCTAATAGGTTGTAGATGAGTAACAATTAACATATGCCTATTAGTTGTAGATAAGTATCAATTACCATAATACGATTGGTTGCAAAGGAGTGTAAATCAGCATAAGTCGATCAGTTGTAGAGGAGAGTCTGTAGGTATAAGCCGATCGATTGCAAATATGTGTCTATCGACATAGGCCAATCGATAGTAGAGGATATTCTATCGACATAAGTCTATCAATTTAGAGAATATTTTGTTGGTATAAGTTGATCGATTACAAAGATGTGTTTATTGATATAATTCGATTAGTTGCTGTTTACAATTTTGTCACATTTATTAAGGGGTAGAAAAAGAAAACAAATTTTGTAGTGTTGTGTAAATTTTTTTGCTTTGTTGTTTTTTATTTTGAAAAGTTGCAGCAATTTTGGCTTCCAATGCCACCCCTTTGTATATAAAAATAGAAAAAGAAAGAAATTCGCTGCCAAACAGGCTAGAGAAAAGAGCTTCGTCGAAGGAAAATGAAAAGGGCTTCGCACCCGAAGCATTTCCAGCACTGCTTCGGGTAAAAGTTTTGCGAAGTAGTTTTCATCGAAGTAAAAAAACAAGGAAAGGAGAATGAAAATACTTCGTGCCCGAAGCGTTCCAGCAGCCACTTTGGCCGAAAGTTGGGCGAAGCGGCGTTCAGAAGAAAAGAGAGCTTCGCACCCGAAGCATTTTCAAAACCGCTTCGAGTGGAGTTTTTTGCGAAGTAGTATCACCGAAGTAGAATACAAGAATAGCAATAAAAGGAACTTCGGGCCCGAAGCGCTTCAAGTATTTACTTTGGATGAAATTTGAGCGAAGCAGCATCCAAAAGAACAATTTTGCCGAAGAAGGAAAGTCCAAATCGTGGTCCGAGTTAGCTAACACAGGAAGACTACTTCGGGCCCGAAGCATTTTCAGTAAATACTTCGGGATAGATTTCTGCGAAGCGGCATTGCCGAAGTAAAAGACAAAGGAGAAGGCAATAAAACTACTTTGCATCCAAAGTATTTCCATCAGTCACTTCGGCCAGAAAACTAGCGAAGCAGAACTCAAAGGAGCATTGGGAGTACTTCACTAGAAAGTTGTCGAAGTACTTACTTCGGACCCCTCCATCAATGAACCATTTTTACTTCGCCAAAAGCTCATTGTGAAGCATTTGCTTTGGCTAATTTTGTGCGAAGTACTTCTACCCGAAGTAGCAGAGGTCATGGAGGATGTAACATCTTTTGAAGACAATTGCTTCGGTCGAAATCTTCTCGAACCACAGTTTTGAAAGAGGATCACAGCGAAGTATTTCTCTAAGGCATCGGTGAAGTAATTTAGACAGTGAAGTGGCAAAGATGAAGAGACCCATTTTGTGAAGTGAATATGCTTCGAAACTCCCCACCCCCAAAGCAGTTTTGCGAAGCTCAATTTTGTGAAGTACAAATCAAAGAGGAGTTTTGCTTTGGCCTAGAGACATTGTGAATATTTAGCGAAGCATTTCATGGGCACGCGTTCCAAGCTAGGTATTTTCTCAAGGTGATCAAGTGTCTGATAAATACATTTTTTTGTGCCCGATAAGCTTGCTGCTCATTTTTGGCAATCAAAAACGAAGTATCAAGCCATGATGGAGAGCTTGACAAGCATGGTGGCCACTCGAGCATCGCACCCGAAGACCAAGGATGTCCAGACGGCTCATCAATGCACCTTTCCATGGTTGACCCGATTGCATTTGCCAGTTTTTGTAACAGATTTGAAAACTTGGTCACGAGAGCCTCGGGGAGCCAAATTCTCAGGGCTCGAGAGCGTACTCTTCTTCGCTATGTAATTATGATTCAGAGGCTCGGGTCCTCTATAAAAACCCAGGCATTGTAATAAAAAAAGGGAGGAAACTATCTACTAGAAAGTTGTTGTAACTTGATATCCTATGATTAATACTAAAATACTTTGAGCTAAATTCTTCTCTTTTATGCTGCCTTCTGTGCTTGATTCTTTCATCTTTCTTCATTTGTATATTGGATGCTGAATCTTGCGTCCGATGTGTGATCGGGGATTGCACCCTGAAACTCACTCTGAAGGATACATAGGAGCAAAAAAGTGTTGTATTGGCTTTCTTTTATGTTGCCTTATGTGTTTGATTCTTTTATATTTCTTCGTTTGTATATTGGATGTTGAACTCTACGTCTAGTGTGCAATCGGGGAAGGTTCCCTGAAACTTGCCCGAAGGATATATAGGAAAATTGACATAACATTTCTTATGTTTATCCTTGGTGTTCCTTGCTAATTATTCAAGTTGCTAATTAGTGATCGTGCTTCTTGTTCTCTCCCACCTTATATCACTGATTTCTCTAACCCTAACTCCCTTTATCTCTTTCCTGCACCCTTATCTTCAAACACCCAAATAGTTTAGCATAGGATCCGGCCTTTCTTCGAATATTGGCACGAAGGGCATATCTTCCTTTCGGCCTTTCAATATTGGTCCAGGTCTAGGGCGCGTACACCTATCCAAACCCTTTCCTAGGTAGATTTGATGACCAACAGTTTCTGGCACACTCGGTGGGACCGACTGTGTTTGTCTTAGAAAGATCCATAACCAGTCAAAGTCCCATATTTTAAACCATAAAACCCGTCTTCATCGGGGCCAATAGTGCTAACCAGTTCTCGGTGTGACCCGATTAGTCTCACCTGACTAGTGGTAGTGAGGATCGATTCCCTCATTACTAAAAGACTCTTAGCATCTGGCGACTCTGTTTACCCAAAAATCTTCAAGTCGTAAAGACCAGTACCAAAATTTTGTGCCTTCATGCAAATAATATGGAGAGTTAAGAATAGAGGAGAGGAAACCGAGTTCTTTGAGCTAGATATTGATGCCTTCGGGGAGCAATCAAGGTTGGTCACTCTCGAGTCGCTGTTACAAGGGACATCCTTTGTTGGTAGAAAAGGCTCAACTTCTGATAGTACTACATCTAGTTTTCCTCCCAACTCTCTGAAGCATTCTAGTCCCTCCATTCCTATTAGTTGCCCTATTAGCAATCAAAGGGGAGCTTTAGGAATTCTTGTTTCTCAAAATCTAGGAGCAAGTATGGCACATCAGCAACAACAACAACAACAATAGCAAATGCAGCAGCCACAACCGCCCAGGTTGTGCCCAGCATGGGATTCTTTGTCACCACTAAATCTAGCAGGACAAGGGCAAGTGCCACATGCTGCCATAAAGAAGATCCCAACGTTCGATGGAACTGGGAAAACTGCTCTAGAGCATATCAAGGACATAATATCTCTGGCAGCAATCCATGACATTACAGAAGAACAAATCATGGTAAAGCTCCTGGTTCTTTCCCTTAGAGGAAAACTCCTCTACTGGTATAGATCTCTACCACCCAGTAGCATTACGGGATGGGACCAGTTAGCTGGGAAAATGATGGGAAACTTCGATGAGGCTTTCGATCCTACTTCTCTCGTACACCAGTTCACTTCAATCAAGAGACATCCACAAGAAGAGATCATAGATTTCAATGTTAGGTTCGCTCAAACCTGGCAGAGAGTGCCAATTGGACTTTGGCCAACCGACAAAGCTACAGCGCTCTATTTCCTTTAGGCTTTCAATCTCGATATCAGTCTCATGGTAAGATACTCTAACATTAATACTTTTCTCGAGTTGTATGAGTTAGCCAAGAGGGCCGAAATGGATTTGATAGTTGTAGGCAAGCTTCCCCAAAGGATGTTGATGCCCATACTTCTCGAATTCCTTCAATTCTAGTATGCAAGTGCAGCCGCTTCACAAATCTCCACAACCCCTACACTCTCGATTTCATCTTGGAACCCAAACCCTGTCGTGTCTCAAATCACCCCTCCATAAATCCACTTCCCTACATTTTCAACTCCACAACCCACTGTCACTTCGACATTCCTTGTACTACCAGCACCACCTCAACACCCTGCCCTGCCTCCAATATCGATGATGGCTCCATTACCACTCGCTTCGAAAGCCAATGATATACAAACCAAAATTCTACAAGAAATGCAGTCTCTAAACTCTACAGTTCAAATGTTGTCCAATGACATGACCATTGTAAAAAAGAAGCAAGTGCAATAGGAGTTCCTACCGAGGAGATCTTATCCTGCACCTGCGCTTACCAAGGACCAAGTAGTCCAGCAAGGGAAGGCTTCGACAAGAAATGTCGTGATCGATGAGGCTTCAAGTACTTCCGACTATGTGTATTGGTGCTCTACGTGCAAAGATCCACATGAAGAAAATACCTACACCCTACACCAACACTATGTACAAATGCTAGCAAACAGTAGTCACAGCGGTCAAGTAAACGTCATTAGGCATATGAGTCACAACTTGATAATTGGTGAGGAGGAGCCGGTTGCAGTGCTCACCTGAGGAGGAAAAGGGACAATAGAAGCAGATGCTACTCAGCTGGCTCCTTCAAAAGAGCAAGTTCAACCCGAGAAAGGAAAATCTTCTACTTCAGCCCCGAGCGAAGCTCCTTCGCTTGCACCAACCAAAGGAAAGGCTCAAAATACCTCTGCCAAACCACCTCAGGTAGAAACCAAGGAACAGGCTAAGGAAAAGCTCAAGTTTCCTTCACTATCTAAGCGATAAAGAGTGGAAGCTATAGAGTAGTATCGCACAAGATATGAGCCTAGAAAGGAGCCTGAAGCACTCAAATCCTTGGCATATAACATTGTAGAAGAATTGAAGAAGATTTTGGCCAAAATCAGCCTGTACGATGCACTGCAACTACCTGGACAAGTAGACCTACTGCAAGAATCATTGAAGACAATCAAAGCAAAAAAGGTAGCACCGCTTGCCCTTGTATAGAACTTATCCACATCCATCACGGGGAAGAACATGCCACCTCCATTCTACTTATCTCTACAAATGGAAGGGTATGTGGTACATAATTGCATGATCGACTCTGAGGCCGCTACAATAGTAATGCCAAGAGCAGTCTACAAAGAAATAGGGATGGAATATACGCGAAGCAGCCAAGGTGTACTCCAGTTGGATGGTACCCCAGTAAAAACTATAGGGGTGATCAAGGACATTCCTATCCGACTACATAAGATGCCTCATATCACAGTCATACAAGAGGTAGTGGTAGTCAACTTGGAGACATATTTTAGTATGTTCTTATCGAGGGAATTCA
The DNA here is from genome assembly GCA_028583015.1 of Wollemia nobilis. Classification (NCBI taxonomy): domain Eukaryota; kingdom Viridiplantae; phylum Streptophyta; class Pinopsida; order Araucariales; family Araucariaceae; genus Wollemia; species Wollemia nobilis. The sequence continues at coordinate 16,691,608 of JAQPPZ010000541.1, forward strand.
TGGCAAAGTTGGGTGGATATCTATCTATGGATTACTCCCATCTGGAGATTCCATTCAAAGGAAAGAAGGTGAAGATCTACAATGAAAAGCCTTCTTCCTTTCTTGTGCAGAAGATGTTCGAAGAAGAAAGTAGCGAACCAGTGAATGCAATGGTGGAGGAAATAGAGCAGGTAGACCTGGTCGAGGAATCTCTTGTGCAATTAAGTTATGAAGATGAGTTTTCATTGGCAGACTTCAATGCCATGGTGGAGACTGAGATAGGATGTTATGCGATCGCCAAGCCTAAAAAACACTCCCAACCAGGGAATAGAACAAGTGCCCAGGAAGAACTATGGAAGTTGTTCTTTGATGGCACCCAATGTAAAAATGGTGCTAGGGCAGGGATTCTTCTAATTTCACCCTCTAGAGAGCAAAAGGAATATTGCTATCGGTTGACATGGAGTTGCACTAACAATGCAGCAGAATACGAAGCATTGTGCCTAGGACTCAAGAAAGCCGATAAGTTAGGCATAAAGCATCTCCAAATCTTTGAAGATTCCAAAATGGTTTGCAATCAGGTCACAAATAAGTGTACTTCAAAGAAGCATTATCTAAAATCATACCACAATAGGGTATGGGACCTGTTCGACCAGTTCGAATCCCTTAATCTCCAGTCAATCCCATGAGAGAAGAACCAACATGCCGATGTGCTGGCATCCATTGCAGCCAAGTACTCTCCAGAAGAAGACATGGTGCACAAGCCTAAATCTATGAGGATGATCTATAGACCCTCTATCCCATACAAAGATCTGCATTGGCAAGTGTTTGACAATGACGAGCATATTGTAAATTTCATGATTCAAGAAGCCGCCAAAGTAGAAGACCGAAGCTCTTATGAAGGATAATATGAAGGGCTGATTCAATTAAAGAATAACCATGTTCCCAAGGGACTAATCACCCTTGAAAGCCTCTTTGATCAGAATGACCGAGCTCTCTCTCACATGATCAAAGTCAATGAAAAGCAATATCGAGATTTAGAGCTTGAACCTGGGAAAGCAATAAAGGTTGGAACCGACTACACTTCAGAGGAGATAGAGCAGATACAGAATCTATGCAGAAAGTTTTTTGACATAATTTCTTGGTCTTATCAAGATCTTAGGGGATACAATCGGTAGCTGGTTCAACACACAATAGAGTTGCAGGAGGGATTCAAACCCTTTTGACAAAAGCAAAGACCGATGAATCCCAAGATCGAGGTCTTGATGAAGGCTGAATTCTTGAAGATGCTCGAGGTAAAGATCATATATCCCATAAAGCACTCATCATGGGTAGCAAACCTGGTCCCAGTCAAAAAAAATAATAGAAGTATCAGGTTATGCGTGGACTTTCACAACCTAAACCAGGCATCCCTCAAGGACCACTATCCTCTCCCACAAATCGATCAAATTTTGCACTCAGTGGTTGGAGCTCAATGCTTCTCTCTGCTCGATGGTTTTTTTGGGTACAATCAGATCTAGGTCAGGGATGAAGACCAACATAAAACAACATTCACCACCAAGTGGGGAACATTTGCCTATCAACGAATGTCGTTTGGTCTTTTTAATGCTAGGGCCACTTTCCAAAGAGCGATGGACCTTGCTTTTGGTGAGCTTCTAAATAAGGTCATCATCATATATCTGGATGACATGACCATTTTCTCCCGAAGAAGGGAAGATCATCCACTACATATGCAACAAATTTTCAAAAAGTGTCGAGATTTCAGTATCTCGATCAATCCAAAAAAGTCCATATTCACAGTCAGCGAAGGAAAGTTGCTAGGACATGCTATATCAGAGAAAGGCCTTGCTGTAGATCCAGATAGAGCCGAGGATCTAATGAAGCTCCCACTCCCAGCATACAAGAAGGGACTTCAATATTTCTTCAGCCAGATTAACTTCATAAGGAATTTCGTCCCCGACTTCGTCCAATTCATCAAGCCAATGTCCCAACTCCTAAAGAAGGGCATCAAATTTAGCTGGATGAAAGAAATAAAGGAAGCATTTGAAGAGATTAAGGCTCGAATCGCTTAGGTTCCGGTCTTGATCAATCCATATTATAGTCGGGATTTCATCCTATATGCTATAGGGGAACCCGAAAGCTATGCTGTCATCCTGACACAAAAGGGGGAAGATGGCGAGGAAAGCCCCATCGTGTTTCTGAGCCAAGTGATCAATCCCCATGAAGAGAAGTATAATTTTATAGAACTTCAGGTACATGTAGTAATGAAATCCCTTAGAAAGTTCAAACAGTTCATTTCCCAAAGTTGGGTCACAGTTTTTGTCATTCACCCCGATGTGCACAATTTCATCATCCAAGGAGAATTGGGAAGAAAAATAGTTGGTTGGGTGAACAAGATACAGGAGTTTGACATCGAGATCAAGCCCATAAAACTGGTTCGTGGCCATGCATTATGTCAAGAATTGGCAAAAAGTGTAGTGGCCGAAGTGATAGAATCTCAGTGGGATGGCTTACCAGTTGAAGGATGCTTCACTAAACAGGAAAAGGATGAGAAAGGCTGGGTCGGTGAAATAGTTCAATACTTCCACACTGGCAGTTGTCCTTCGCATCTAAATGCTTCACAACGAAGGATTCAGGAGGCCACCTGATACACTTTACGCCCGAAGGCCTATTTTTTAGGAATATTGATGGGGTCCTTCTTAAATGCATCAAAGATGATGATAAAAGAAAAGTCCTAGGAGAGTTCCATTCAGGGCTATCTAGAGGTCACTTCACAGGAAGAATGACGACATTAAAGGTTATCAAAGCAAGTTATTATTGGCCCACACTCTTCACTGATACCTTCATCGTTTTTCGTAGATGCGAGCAGTGTCAAAAGTTCACCGGTCAAAGCAAAAATGCTTCGATGCCCTTTCACCCGATACATGTGGAAACTCCCTTTCAACAATGGGGGTTGGATTTTATAGGGTTTGTATCACCAAACTCCTCGATGGGACATAAGTTCATCCTGACTGCAACTAACTACTTCACCAGGTGGGCCGAAGCGATCCCCACAAAGCATGTAGATCAAGATACTGTAGTCACCTTCTTGGGAGGATTGATCACCAAGTTCGGCATCCTTGAAGCAATCATCATGGATAATGGCCCTGGCTTCACAAGCACTAAAATCAATGAATTCCTCTATGAATATGGGATATATCATAAAGTATCCTCCAATTATTATCCACAAGGCAATGGCTTGGCATAATCCACCAACAAGACTCTGTTGAGGATGCTAAGGAAGCTCATAGAGACAAACAAAAGGACTTGGCATCTCCTTCTAGATCGGGCCTTATGGGTCGATTGAATTTTTTTCAAAAGGTCAATCAAGACTTTGCCTTATGCCCTAGTCTACGGCAAGGAGGCCATCTTACCCATCCATGTTGAGATCCCTGCACTGCAACTGTTAGAAGAAAAAGATGGAATTAGTTCGATGGAAAATAGGTTAGCCCAGCTGCTGCAACTGGAGGAAGATCGTGAAGAAGCATACCAAAACTTCGCTAAGCATACTTAGGTCATCCGAGACTGGCTCAAGAAAAAGTCATCCGATCGCACATTCAATGTGGGAGACCTGGTATTGAAGTGGGACTCTTGGAAGGCCAAGCCTAGGAATCATGACAAGATGGATGCCTTTTGGGATGGGCCATTCGAAATTATGAAGGTGAACTCGGCCAATTCATTCATCCTCAAAGATGCAGATGGTCAAGTTCTGCCGATCTCTATCAATGGTCTTCACCTGAAGACTTTTCATCGCTAAAGTACGATTTCTTTCTTTAAAATATATATATATATATATGTGTGTGTGTGTGTGTGTATACTTTTGTATATAATTTGAATTTGTATCTACATTCCCTTCCAAGATCACAAAATCCAAGTACCACTTCCAAATCCTCTTCTGGGACTTCTGATGAAAAGCAGCAAGTACGAAAGGGTTTGCTGCATAGAAGGTTACCAAAGGCAAAAATTCTATGTAGCAGTTTTCAAAAGGAGAACTTTGCACCCGAAGTATTTTCAGCAGCTACTTCGAGTAGCATTTTTGCGAAGTGGATTATAAGAGGCTCCTTGTGAAGCATGTTACCCAAAAAGAAGCCGAACCAAAATTTGAATGAAGACATGAAAAGAGCTTCGCACCCAAAGTATTTTAGTAGCTACTTCGGGAAAAAATTCTGCGAAGCAATTTTCAAAAGGGAGAGCTTCGGTGACCTTTGTAAGGCAGAACGACAACACGGCGAAGAAAAATTACTTCGGGTCCGAAGCATCGAAAAGTAGTCCAAACCAAAGGTTCGTCGCGAAGCATTTTTTTTGGGCATCAAGTTCAACTTCATCGAACCGAACACGAGCGAGGTGGAGAATTCAAAACGTGCCTCAAAGAACATGCCAACAATGGCCTTGAAAGGAGTACAAAGCAGATGAATTTAAGGCAAAAGGGATGGTGGAGAACTTCTCAAGGTGATCGAGTCAAAAAAAGGGAGAGGAAAAGCTCGCACCGAGGTACGAGGTGGCAGCGGGTTGCGTCTCTAGTACAAAAGGGTAATCATCGAAGCATGCAGCCCTATGTACCATGTCGCTGTAGAAGCGATTTGAAGAATACGGCAACCTATGTCATCCGAAGTACAAATTTAATTTTAGTAGGTGCCATAAATTCAAATGGTTGCCTTTTTAGGCTATAAAAGCGAGTTCTTGTCAAGAGGGAAGTTATTTGTTCATCAGTTAGAGCTAGACTGAGAACCTTCAGATACACTGCAACCCTCTCGTCCTTTGCATCTGGCCATTTGCATTAAATCTCTTTGTATCAAGAACCCTGTTGTCATCACTAGCATCATGGGAAAGAAAAACTCTAAGGAGAAGGGGAAAGAGCCCGAAGTTGCAGGCCCCGAAAAGACAAAGAAGGGGAAGGAAGAGAAAAAGCATACTCCGAAGAAGCTAAATCTTCCCCTTCGACCCGAAAAGCAACCAATTGAAGAGGGGGATGACTCGAAAGAAGAACAGCTTGTGGAGCCACCAATTGATGGGTGGGAGAATATTCGAGACACACAGATCTCTAAGGGTGTATCCAATCTTCGACACACCATAGAATTCATGACAAGCAGGCTCACACCGAAAAATAAGAGAGCCATTGCATATTACTCCTAGATTTATTGGTTTCTAACCCCTCCTGCTCACCATTGTCCCGAGCTGATCTATGCCATCGCACAGAATTACCAACCTGCATCCAGGAAGGTGTTAGATGCTTTGGGACACAAATTTTTTTCCATCTTGAAGGAAGATGTGCAAGCAGCCTTTGCCCCACAGCAAGGTCCGCCCAAGGGCTATTCGGTTCGCAATGTCATCCTGAGCGAACAAATGGAGAGATTTACCTCCAACAGCTACATATTGAAATTCTTGTGAGAGAATCTCAAGAGCGGGCTGCCTTCAAACAAGCTACCCCAGATGCCCTTACCCTTGGAGGCCTTCAAAAATATTGATATCTTCTCCATTATTGCATGGATGGCAGGCTTGTCAATGGATGCTTTAGTACAGCCCTAACAGGTGTCCTTGGCCGAATGCATTTCAAGAGGGGAGTTTTATGCCCCTGACACCTCAAGGCCGAACACCAACCTAATATTCTTTGACTGGGAAGAATGGGTGGCCCAAACCTTGCATACAAGGCTCACCAAAGATGAAGAATATCAATAGCAAGCCGATACTTCACACCCTGTTCTTTTCTTGTCTGGCTGTACTTCTACCAAGTTCATAAGAGTTTTCCTCATATCGCTATCTCTCCAAGCGGCAAGGATGGAAATCCTCTACCAGTGTATCAATGGACTTCTCTCCTATTGAAGGAAGAGTCCTATTATTCTTTTAATCAATAATTTTTGGGACCCGCCATGCATTTGTTGAAGGGCTCTTGTCCTCGGGTACCACTCAGTTTGAGAGATAGAGTGGTGCTGGGAAAAATGGGGGACATCTTCCAATTGACACAGGGATTGGTGATTTGCATGTTCGGCTTCATTGGGAAGCCCTTCCTGTTACCAGTCTACCCCTCTGAATATCAGTTCGCATTGGAAGTCGCTCGGCAGAGCGACTCTACAAATGCAATATACGGTCATGGCCGAAAGTGGGCACATACCTGTGACTTCCCCTTCAGGATGGGCGTAATCGAAGTCTTTGCCCTAAAGTAGGGCATTTTCCTGGAAGAAAAGCTTGCCTATTTTGGCCTACTCCAGATTCCTTAGCAGTGGCTTTATGATCCTTTGGGTGTGATGAGAGATCATTTGAAATTCAAGAACTTCCACATCTGCCCTCACCCCAAAGTTGTGGAACAAAGGAATAACCCCAATGGAAAAGATCTGGAGTGGCATTTAGAAAGGATAAGGACATTGCCTCCATGGCATGAGTTCTATCCTATGGAGGTCGATTTTGACCCTGATCAGTTTCCCCTCCCGACTCCAAGCTCTACATTTTGGAAGAAAGCAAGGGACGATTTGAAGGAGGAGGTAAAGGAATGGAGCGAAGAAAAGCTTCGGGAATGGTGGATAATGAGAGTCCATCATCAAAAAATGAACTCCTATGGACTCTTAGCATCGGACAAAGACCTCTCAATTCTTTATGACACCAATGTCGAAACCTGGAAGTCCATATCCTTTGTAGATTTTATTCCCCCAGCTACCCCAAGATCAGGCGAAAGCCCAGGTGGAGCTAAGGATGCTTCGGAGGAAGAAAAGGAAGCAAGCACCGAAGAAGCAGAGCAACCATTGGAGAGGAAGAAAAGGAAAAGGCAGGAGCAAATTCAAGTGCCTCCAAGCCACCCGAAGCACCCTCGCACAAAGCCTACAAGTACTTCTGTTGGATCCCCTGCATCAGGCCCGGTTGAAGCAAACATTGAAGATGCAGGGGCACCAAGTGCTAAGATGATCCCCAAAATAGATATAATTGATGTGGAGGAACTCCTCCAACAAGAGAAAGACCCCGGAGTAGAAGTTGTGAAGTACGGGAGTGTTGAAGCCCAAAGGGGCCAAGAACCAACCACGCAAGAAGTCACCACGACCACTTTGCCAGGAGGGCACGCAGGTACACACTCTCTTCCCTTCACTTCGGTCTCTGATACATCCATGGCAATCCCTATTGGAAGCCCTCATCAATCTCCCCATCCCCCACAAGGTCAATCCCCCACTCAAAAACTGCCCATTGCCAGTCCAATCCTCCATAGCCCCACTCCTCCCGAACCATCTGACCAGGATAAGCCCTTTGAAACCACTTCACCTACCCATGCCATAGTTCCAAGTCAAGGCAAGGGTAGTGACCCAATACCAAGCCCTATAACCCACTCTCCCATAGCCCAAAGCATAGTCCCACTCGTCGAAGTCCCTGCCACACCAGTCTTTGAGCCGTCAGGGGAATCTGCCCCTGTTAGTTCTTTATATTTGTTTACACCTTTGGATGGAGATTCGGCCTTCTCTAAAACAGACTTATCTTCAATAAAGGAGCGCCCCCTGGCTAAAAAGCTACTCCTAGATTGACAGAATACATAGAAGATGATGAAGGAGGCAAGAAAGAAAAGAGGGAAATCTCTAGCCCAAGTTGAAAAATGTGCGGTGTTTGACTTGAAAGGTGGAAAGTTGCATAAGGTGAGGAAGGTCCCTAAGGTCCAGAAGCCTTTGGATGAAATGACTCCAGCCGACTACGACTACCAAGAGAAGACCAAAGACCTGGAGAATTTAAACATAGATGATGAATCTACATCCATGCATGTCAGGGTTGAAACTTTTCAAGCACATGCAAACATTGCCAACCAGTGCAGGTTTGAAGCAGAAAATGCCAACATCAAGTTGGAAGAAGAGCTGGCTAGGATCCGCTCTAAGCTGGAGGATTCGTAGAAATAGTGCAAGTTGCTCAAAAAGGAAATGCATGCCCTCAAGCAACAAATTCTACAACTACAGACTTTGGTCGAGCATCAAGCACAAAAATAGGCCAAAAATGAGCTAAAATCCAAAGAGCTCGAGGGCAAGATCTTGTGGGCCTAGTAGCAATTGTATGAAAAAGCAAACCTGGAACTATTCAATAAAGGTAGAATAAAGGAGATCCACTCTCACCTACTCAAAGGTTTCAGATCTCGGGCCTCCAGTGCCTTGTCAATTTTAATTTTTGTCACCGAAGCTCAACATGCCATTACTAAAGAGGGACCAATAGTGGATGAGGTAATCCAGAAAATCAAGAGGCGACTCAAGATTACCTTTGAGGTTCAAAGCATTAGATATCAAGACCTACAGGTCACTGCTATTATTCAAACGGCTAGGGATTGGTCTACTACCCAAGCCACTATTCGTGATTTCTTCTCTAAGGTGAATAAAGCGCAAAAGGTGAAAGACCTCCTTGATATATTTGAACAGGAACAATGCACATCAATGAGTTACTTCAAAGACCTTTCTTCTTTGGGTTTTCCAAGTTTCACAAACGATGATGGGAACCTTCTCACCAGGGAAGAACTTAAGCTAGCATGGCTCCATTTCAAAGGTGATGTCTCCAAAATTGATGAGTGGGAAGAGCCAGTCACGGAGGGACAAGTCATTGATTTCATCCTGAGACACTACAGAATCGCGGCTTGCCTGAATGACCTAGGTGCAAGAATCAAACACATCGACATAGGGCAGATTGATCGATTCCATGTTCTGGTCAAGGCACTCGAAGACCAAGAACCATTTCAGAAAGGGGTTTGGGCTCATGCTCGTCAAACTATGAAGAGAATTCGTGACCGCCTTGTCCCATCACCATAGCAAGAGGCCACGCCAGCAGATGAAGGAGTAGAGGAGGAAGAAGAAGTAGAAGAAGAAGGAGAATAAGAACCAGCTGTAGAAGCACTCCAAGAAGGAGGAGATGGATAGAGAAAAGACTTTGGCCCAATGGATCAAAGTTAAAGGGTCCTCCCACCAAGATGAGCTCGTTGCCTCGTGAGCCACCAAGAATGTTGACAATTTTGTCACATTTCTTAAGGGGTAGAAAAAGAAAACAAGTTTTGTACAGTGTTGTGTAAAATTTTTTGCTTTGTTGTTTTTTATTTTGAAAAGTTGTAGCAATTTTGGCTTCCAATGCCACCCCTTTGTATATAAAAATGGAAAAGAAAGAACTTCGCTGCCAAACAAGCTAGAGAAAAGAGCTTCGCCGAAGGAAAATGAAAAGGGCTTCACACTCAAAGCATTTCCAACACTACTTCGGGTAAAAGTTTTGCGAAGTAGTTTTCACCGAAGTAAAAAAACAAGGAAAGGAGAATGAAACTACTTCATGCCCAAAGCGTTTCTAGCAGCTACTTCGGGCAAAAGTTGAGCGAAGCGGCATTTAGAAGAAAAGAGAGCTTCACACCCGAAGCATTTTCAACACTACTTCGGGTGGAGTTTTTTGCGAAGTAGTATCACCAAAGTAGAATACAAGAATAGCAATAAAAGGAACTTCGGGCCCGAAGCACTTCAAGTATTTACTTCGGATGAAATTTGAGCGAAGCAGCATCCAAAAGAACAATTTCACCAAAGAAGGAAAGTCCAAATCGTGGTCCGAGTTAGCTAACACAGGAAGACTACTTCGGGCCCAAAGCATTTTTAGTAAATACTTTGAGATGGATTTCTGTGAAGCGACGTTGCCGAAGTAGAAGACAAAGGAGAAGGCAAGAAAACTACTTCGCATCCGAAGTATTTCCATCAATCACTTCGGCCAGAAAACTAGCAAAGCGGAACTCAAAGGAGCATTGGGAGTACTTCGCCAAAAAGTTCTCGAAGTACTTACTTTGGACCCCTCCATCAGCGAACCATTTTTACTTCGCCAAAAGCTCATTGCGAAGCATTTGCTTTAGCTAATTTTGTGCAAAGTACTTCTACCCAAAGTAGCGGAGGTCATGGAGGATGTAACATATTTTGAAGACAATTGCTTCGACCGAAATCTTCCCGAACCACAGTTTTGAAAGAGGATCATGGGGAAGTATTTCTCTAAGGCATTGGCGAAGTAATTTAGACAGTGAAGTGGCAAATATGAAGAGACCAATTTTGTGAAGTGAATATGCTTTGGCGCTCCCCACCCTCGAAGCAGTTTTGCGAAGCTCAATTTTGCGAAGTACAAACCAAAGAGGAGTTTTGCTTCGGCCTAGAAACATTGCGAAGACTTAGCGAAGCACTTCACGGGCACGCGTTCCAAGCCGAGTATTTTCTCGAGGCGATCAAGTGCCTCATAAATGCATTTTTTTATGCCCGATAAGCTCGTTGCTCATTTTTGGCAATCAAAAATGAAGTATCAAGCCATGATGGAGATCCCGATGAGCATGGCGGCCACTCGAGCACCGCACCCAAAGACCAAGGACGTTCAGATGGCTCATCAATGCACCTTTCCATGGTTGACCCAATTGCAATTGCTAGTTTTGGTAACAGATTTGAAAACTTGGTCACGAGAGCCTCGAGGAGCCAAATTCTTAGGGCTCGAGAGCATACTCTTCTTTGCTATGTAATTATGATTTAGATGCTCGGGTCCTCTATAAAAACCTAGGCATTGTAATGGAAAAAGGGGGGAAACTATCTGCTAGAAAGTTGTTGTAACTTGATATCCTATGATTAATACTAAAAGACTTTGAGCTAAATTCTTCTCTTTTATGCTGCCTTCTATGCTTGATTCTTTTGTCTTTCCTCGTTTGTATATTGAGATGCTAAACCCTACATCCGATGTGTGATCGAGGATTGCACCCTAAAACTCATCTTGAAGGATACATAGGAGCAAAAAAGTGTTGTATTGGCTTTCTTTTATGCTACCTTCTGTTTTTGATTATTTTATCTTTCTTCGTTTGTATATTGGATGCTGAACTCTGTGTCTAGTGTGCAATCGGGGAAGGTTCCCTAAAACTTTCCCGAAGGATACATAGAAAAATTGACATAGCATTTCTTTCGTTTATCCTTGGTGTTCCTTGCTGATTATTCAAGTTGCTAATTAGCGATCATGCTTCTTGTTCTCTCCCACCTTATATCACCGATTTCTCTAACCCTAACTCCCTTTATCTCTTTCCTGCACCCTTATCTTCAAACACCCAAATAGTTTAGCATAGGAGTCGGCCTTTCTCTAGAGATTGGCACGAAGGGCATCTCTTCCTTTCGGCCTTTCAATGTTGGTCCAGGTCTAGGGTGCGTACACCTATCCAAACCCTTTCCTAGGCATATTTGATGACCAACAGTTACAGAGGAGATATTATCGGTATAACTCAATCGGTTACAGAGAAGTGTCTATTAGTATAAGTCGATCGATTATAGAGAAGTGTCTATCAACATAAGTTGATCGATTATAGAGATGTGTCTATCAACATAAGCTGATCGGTTGTAGAGGAAATACTATTGGCATAAGCCGAATGGATGCAGAGAAGTGTATATCAGCATAAGTCGATCGGTTGTAGAGGAGAGTCTATTGGCAAAAGTTGATCGATTGTAGAGGTGTGTCTATCATCCTAAGATGATCCATTGTAGGGTAGTGTCAATCAGCATAGGTCGATCGGTTTTAGAGGATTGATGACTATGAAAATAGGTAGAGTATTCTTCTTCCACTGTTCTTTTATCCAAAGCTCTTTTTCTTCAGTTTCATAGGCACTGTAGGTGCACTATATGCAATTGTGGTAGACAAGTATCCATGTCATCTGGTTGTGTGTTAGGAGTATTTTTCTTGTTAGAGACTACTTCTTGTCTATTAGAGTATGTTTCATAGGCAGTGTAGAAGCACTATCTACAACTGTGGTCGACAAGTATCCATGTCATGTTGTGTGTTAGGAGTATTTTTCTTGTCAGAGACTACTTCTTGTCTATCAGATGTCATTCTATAGGGCAGCGTAGGTTCATCTGAAGATTCATAGATTCTTTATGGAATTACAGTTTAACCTTGGTTACTAAGAAATACAAATTTTTATTGAGGGATGTATGCTATTTTCCTTCAATTTCATATTAATTTCCTAACATCTAAAGGTTTTTTATTTACAGATACAATGTCACCTACTGAATATGGAAATAAGGGAGGCCAATATTCTGGTAAAAATATAATTCTAAAATATTTTACACAAATATCAAAATGTAGTGAGGCATCAATATCTACACAACATGCAGGTACAAACACCTTTTACCATCAAATCATTAATTTTTCTTTGTTATTCTTAAATATAAAGTCTTTATTTATTAATAGATAAATGGTTGTCTGCTTATCTACCTCTTTTTAAATGCTTTGTAAAATTGTATTATGTTAATTCTTTAAAATAGTGCCTTTTTACATCCAAAAATGATAGAGAACACCAAACATTGAATGCAATAAACACTATCGACCCTGATGTGCGTTCACTCGAAGATATTCCAGCGGATGAGATGGGACCACATGATAATTTTCCTAATAACGACATTCAACAACCACTTCAGGAGATGTTTAATTCAGACACATCAACCAAAAAAGAAAATAACAGTACAATTAAAATGTAGACCTCTGGGGAATCTTGTAGTAAAAAATCTAAACATCAAAAGATAAGTGAATGGACTATTGGAAGGGATTTTAAAAATGAATGGGCATGGTTATACCCCTTTATTGAGTGAGATGAGACACAGAAAGTGTGTAAATGCATTATTTGTACTTGGAAGCTGGGAAAGGATCATTTATTGCAAAATAAGAAAGACACAATAGAAAAACATTGTGGGAAAGTTTACATCAAAGAAATACGAAGTGATGGAACAATTAACAGATTTTATAGGTGGAAGGATGCATCGGAATGTGTGCATGTGAGATATGCACTTGAATACAAAAAGTAATGAAACAACAACAAACTCTCATTGAGAAGGGTGGAACTATCGAGGCCCAATTTCAAAAAATTAATAAGACTGTATTAGCCTCAAAACATTTGCAGTTTGCTATTGTATACAATATTCTAAAAAAAGGTTGACCCATGTCTGATTTTGTTGATTTTAAGCAACTACTTCAACTAGCCGATGTACAGAACCTTACCAGTTCACATTGGTCAGATCGAAGTGGTTGGGAAATGGTAAAATATCTATCACTAGTTGAGAAGGAAGACCTGAGAGAGAATGTAAAACAAGCCAAATTTATTTCACTTTCCATTGATGAGGTAACAGTTGTTGACAACACATCTTGGATTTGCATACATGTTTACACATTCAAAAATCATTTGAGACAACCTCATTTACTAGCACTACATAAGATGATTGAAAATTGTAATGCGAAAAATATTTATAATGTTGTTGTAACAAGTTTAAAGGATATTGTCGGAATGGATGAAAAGGAAATTGCCACAAAGTTAATTTGTGTTGGAGCTGATGGTGCGGCTACAATGCAAGGACAAAGGAATGGTCTTTGTGTTAGGCTTCAGACATCAATTTCCCCATATGTGATTCCCATTCATTGCATGGCTCATCGAATGAATCTTGCATACAAAATTGTGAGCAAATTTGATAATGTAGCCAGAGTGGAAGATCTCATCTGTGAAATACACTCATACTTTTCATGCAGTCCAAAAAGGTTTGTAGAGTTTCAATAGTTTTCTCTAGGTGTAACCGAAGGTAGAAAAATGTTAAAAGATGTGGACACCAGGTGGATTTCACTGTTTCTTCCTACAAAAAGGGTTTTTTCAGAATATCAATCCTTGGTTGGGTTTATGTATGCACATCGTATGGATGTTGACAAGGCAAAATATTTGCTATTTTGTATGACTGACTTGGAAACTCTTCTCACATTATGTGGTATTCTTCCATTGTTGCAAGAAATGAATTCTTTGATTAAACTCACATAGGAAAGGGCAATTTATATTGTTGATTTCATCAGGATGAGAAAACAAATATGTATGCTTATTGACAAGATTTACTTATCCAAAAAAATTTGAGGATCCCAAGTTTGATAGTTGGAATACGTTAGTTGAAGTCAATGATCCTAACAACTTTTTAAAGTTCAACATCAATGATAATATTTGTATTGCTATCCATGGAAAGATGATTCCTTTATATCATTATGAAAAGTGGTTAGATACACTTACAGATGATGTTGAACAAGTGCCCGTAACACATTCTAGATTCGATGAGGTTTTGGATAGCACTAAGAATAAATTGAAAAGAATTGCAAATACATTAACAAGTGAAATAAGAGATCATTTTCAAAGAGATGAGACACTTGAGGCCATGGCTGTTGTTAATCCCATCTTCTAGAATCCTTGTGTTGACCACAGTAGTAGAAGTGAGTTGTTTGTAAAATATATGGGTAATCTTATGACACATTTCTCTAAAAGTGTGGAAGTAAATGGCATTGAAATCAATGGTATTCTAAACAAAGAACTTTTGAGACAACAATAAACCAATTTTGGAATAACAATGGATAATCAAATTGCACATTTCAAAAATCCACATGTGACTGGTTCAATCACGTGTTTCTGGTAAAAATTGTATCGAAGTAGTGTCTTACAAGAAACTATGAGTGAATACTTTATTTTATATGAATTATGTCAGACAATGATTTTGGGATCTATTGAAGATGAAAGGGTTTTCAATGCACTATATTTTGTTAAATCGAAAGTTTATAATAGGTTGGAAAAAAATTTAGAAAATTGTTTGAGAATGTATGTGTCATCGTACGAGGTGGGTAAGTTTCCCTATGATAGAGCTATGACATATTGGAAGTCCCTAGCGGAAAGGAGAGGTCTCACTAATATTGTTGATAATGATAAAAATGATTCAACTTGGAGTGATGATGAGATTATGGAAACGTAGAATTCACAAATGATTCCTGGTTCTTTTGGAGAAGTCGATAAGGCTTTGTATCAACTTCCAAAAATGTGAAATTTCAATGATTATATGACAAATTCATATAATCAATGATTTTCTAGATTTGAAATCATTTGTAAAATTTTAGTGATTTGAAAAAATTCATATTATCAATGATTTTTCATATTTGATATCATTTGTAAATGTCAATGATTTGAAAAAATCATATTATCAATGATTTTTCGTATTTGATCAGTTGTAAAATTTCAATGATTTGAAAAAATTCATATAATCATTCTATTTTCAATGATTTCGCATATTTGCTTTTTAATGTTATTGACTGTCTATGTTGTCAAAATTTATGATTTATGCTTTAGCTTTGAGTAAACTGGAAATTTGAAAACCATGCATGCATAATGATGCTATGTTATTGAATTAATTGTCTATGTTGACAAAATATAATGATTTATGCTTTGACTTTGAATGTATGTATGTATGTGTGTATCATTAGTATGTATGCTATGACTCTAGAAGTGTTATTGACTATCTATGTTGACAAAATTTTATGATTTATGCTTTAGCTTTGAGTAAACCATGCATGCATACATAACTAGTAAATATTTCTTAGTATCATTAGTATGTATGCTTTGAATCTAGAAGGCAAAATGCAAATAGCATATTACTCTAGATATGGAAAATGAAAATTTAAACCCATTCATAGATATATCCATCATAAAATCACTTTGAAATATAAAAACAATATAGCATAATACAAAAGACAATACTCATTTTTATACAACAACAAGAATGACTATGAATAAAATGAAAATTTAAACCCATGCATAGATATATCCTTCGTAAACTCACTTGAAAATTGAAATATAAAAACAACATAGCATAATACATGGAAAATGAAAATTTAAACCCATTCATAGATATATCCATCGTAAACTCACTTTGAAATATAAAAATAATATAGCATAATACAAAAGACAATACTCATTTTTATACAACAACAAGAATGACTATGAATAAAATGAAAATTTAAACCCATGCATAGATATATCCTTCGTAAACTCACTTGAAAATTGAAATATAAAAACAACATAGCATAATACATGGAAAATGAAAATTTAAACCCATTCATAGATATATCCATCATAAACTGACTTTGAAATATAAAAACAATATAGCATAATACAAAAGACAATACTCATTTTTATACAACAACAAGAATGACTATGAATAAAATGAAAATTTAAACCCATGCATAGATATATCCTTCGTAAACTCACTTGAAAATTGAAATATAAAAACAACAAGAATAATAATACATAGCATAATACACAAGACAATACTCATTTTTATATCACAACAAGAATAACTTTGAATAAAATGAAAATCTAAACCTATGCATACATATATTCTTCATAAACTCAAGCATATTTGAAACCCCATAATACTCAAGAGATGAAAATAACACACTATTATAAATGTAAATAGTATAATAGTAAAGTAATAAAAGCAAGTGTCTTGTTTTCAAACGAAAACATATGAATGTCATAAAATTATCTTTTTGAAATATCAAATTTTCAAAAGCAGTTTTAGGCTTCAACATATTTTCCCTGTTCCACTCCTTTTTCCTCTTCCACGACTTCCATGACTTCCACATTCTGCATTCCAATGGCTCCTCCCTCGGGTTGGGTAATAGTACTCTCAATTGCTCCAGAACTGACAAGGATGTTCTCAACACTTTGCAATCCTTCGAGCAGGGTGTTTTCCTCTTTCTCAACATCTTCGGATATTGGTGCAAGAACTTCTTTACCCTTCTCCTTTAGCAGAACATCAGGATCCAATCCGTTTAGGATAATGATTTTTCGAAAAGCGTTGTTTTGTCGAACTGCTTCCTGAGCTCTTTTTTCATTGCCATAGAAGCATTTAAGAAATCCTTTGCCATCCTGAGATAGTCTTGCAGGTTTTGAACCTGCTTCTTGAGATTATCATACTTTACCTACAAAAGGAAAAATAAGTAGTCAACAGATATTTACATTTTAAAAAAAGAAAAATTTTTTTGAACACATTAGTCAAACCTCGGCAACATTCTTTGTAGCTACAACAACAACCTTTTTCTTATCACACGCCCATTCATTATAATAAGCTTGGGCCTCAGCGTTTATGTTCTCCAATCTGTTCAACATAAACCTTAAAGTTTCATCTGTGTAAGATGTAGTAACCTGCACAATGCCATATTTTTCTTGATGTAGTAGAGCCTCTATCTTTTCAGGTTCATTTTCAACTAAAGAAAAAAATTTCTCTTTTTGAAATTTTTTTGAATCGGGCATTAATTTCCTTTATCAACACTTTGGCCCGATACTCCCATTTTTTTCATTTTTGTTATATCTAGAAGTAGTGAATCCTTAATGGTTGCTTCAACATTGTTAGAAACTAAATATTTTTCAGAAATATTTACTCTTTCATCCTCTGGTAGAGGATGAGCCTGAGGGGTGTTGGTTTCCCTAGGAGGAGATTTGCTTGAACATTCTGCTCCTTCATTTTGAGGATCTCGAAGCAGTTTTGATACTTGAAAAGTAGTGGGTGTGTTGCCTTGTAAAAATAAATCTTCATCAAGTGGAACATTATCCAACCCAACACCAGAAGCTTCTGGTACACCTATAAAATTAAAATTACCAAAAGACATACGTTTGAATCCTGAAAATTGCTTTGTTGCTTCTTTCTCTGGCCTAGATGGAAGAATGTGTTTTCCACCCGGGAAGCATTGACCTCGCATCTGAGGTTGGCATGGTGGAGGAGGGGCGGCATCGACTATTGATTTTGATGATGGAATTGTTGTATAGGAACTTAAAACATCAAAATAAAAATTGGTTACAAAATTTGTGAAGGTAGATTATGAAAATTGGTTACAAAATTGGTTATAACACTTACCGACAGAAGAAGAGACCTCTTGCATAGGCACAGATGCAAATGGAATGTGGGTGCATTGTACATCTAAAAACACAAAATAAAATTTAATAAAAAATAGTAAAAATTTGGTAACAAATTTTGTTAAGGTAGTCTGTAAAACTTACTTCCCGAAGATGAGACCTCTTGTGCAACTACGCCCGTTGGTAGTGGACGTGCAACCATAGGTGGAGGTTGTCGAGGATTAGGAGAACTAGATCTTACATGTTTCCTTGTTGATCTTCTTCTTAGCGGTGGCGTTGTTTCCTCCATAGGTGTTTCGGAGTCTCCTGATTCCTCTAGATTATAACCTCTGAAAGCAGCATCCCACTTTGAAGAGGAAGAGGATGCCCTTTTCTGTGTTTTGTATAAAATGTTAAAATTATAAAAATGACAAACATATGAAAAATAAAAAATATTACTTCAATATTAATTAAAAATTACCTGAACCTATTGTTTTGTCATGGTTGCATTGGCTAGGGTTGAGTGCCAAGAAGTCGGTACTTGAGTGTTCTGCAAATGATAAAAATATTCATAAAAAAACAAGAATATAGTTGCATGTGCTTATTGTCAGTGAAGGTGAAGCGTGGGTTATCACATTCTGGATATCCATTCTGATCCGATGTGAGACATAGGTGGACCAATCAAATTGTTGGTGTGCAATACAACGAACCAAATATGCTAAGGCCCACATCAGAATTTATGTTGGTCTTCCTTGTAGAACGAGTCTAGCAAGGAAGAATTCGCAACATGCCCGAAGAAATTTATTCTCAATAGCTAGTACAGTCAAACCCCTTCTGGACTTGGTGGTCGTAATTGCAAAAAAACAAAATCAGTAATTGTAGACACTAGAATTTAAATTCAATTAAATAAAAAAATGCAGTTATACCTTGAAAATATTTTAGTTGCACTTTGAAGGTGGTCTCCAGGTAGAGTTTATCATCATCAGTTAATGTGAATTTGGATGTGATTGGATCACAATCGGTGTGGGGCAATGCTATCAATCTGGTGACGTCAGAGGCTACGAAAGAAAAAATGATATTTTTGTTGTCAATGACAACATGTACCTTGCTTGAATCAATGTTGTAACCTGCAATTATCTTCTCCAATAGTTTAGTGTCTATGTCGAACTACGACATCGAAACTAGACCCCGAAGACCAGAGTCCATTACCCATGACATGTCGTAACCCGATGTTGATAAAATTTTAGAAATTAGGGGGCAAACAAGGTTTTTGAAATTAATTTTTGATATTCCAGGGGTGATAGGGGATGCCATAGGGTTATTTCATTGTGTACGAGAGAATATGGATCAGAAGATAGTGGAAGGTATTCAAAACTTGATAGAAAGTATCAGAAAAGGGTTCAAACGAGATTAAAAATTCATTAAAACTTAAGGTAAATGGTTAAAACTACGTTAAAATAAGAGGAAAAGGGTTAAAACTACATTAAAATGAGAGGAAAAGGGTTAAAACTATGTTAGAAAAGGTAAAAAAATGATTGTTTATACCTTTATATAGAATTTTCTGCATGCAATCAGTTCATGGATGGTTGACACATGGCATCTACATGCAATCATTTCATGGATGGTTGACACATGGTACAGATGCACCACATCATCAATGTAAATGATCGAGTGTGCTACAACTAACTAGGTGTGTTGCAACCGATCGACTTTACTACAACCGATCAACTTTGCTGCATCTAATCATCATTCTTATAGCCCATCGACACTATTGCAACCGATCAAATTTGTTGCAATCGATCAACTTACTTGCATCCGATCATCATTAACACAATGCATTAACTTTGTTGCAACCGATCATCATGTTGCATATATTCATCATCAATGCAAAGCATCGATATTGTTGCAATCGATCGACATTCTTGTAGCCCATCGACATTATTACAATCGATCATCTTTGCTACAATCGATCGACATTGTTGCAATTGATCATCATTCTTGCAATCGATCGATATTGTTGCAACCGATCGACATTGTTGCAACCGATCGATATTCCTGCAATCGATCGACATTGTTGCAATCGATCGACATTCTTGTAACTGATCATCATTCTTACAATCGATTGATATTCCTACAATCGATCGTAATTTATGCAATCGATCGACATTCTTGCAACCGATCGACATAGCTGCAATTGATTGACATTGTTGCAATCGATCATCATAGTTACAACCGATCGACATTGTTGCAACACATTGGCATAGATGCAACCGATCGATATTGTTGCAACACATCGGCATATCTACTCTTGATCATCATTTTTTGATCGGCATGTCTACAATCGATCAATATTTTTTGACCATCATGTCTGTAGCCAATCGTCTCAGATCGATCATCATAGCTTTTCCTAATGACATTGTCCTATAGGCATAGGGTGATCGACATAGCTTTTCCTATCGGTATAAAGCCTTTAAGTTTGTCGTACATTCCTAGAATTTGCAAACCAATATTCATAGCCCCCAACACAGAAAAATTCACCACAGTTTGAAATTTTTTGGTGAAAAATGAATGCAATTCGCCATGACTCCTTGGGCATAATTCGCTAGGATTTCGAGACAATTCACCTTGATTTTATAAATAGATTTTGGGCTCGACCCCTTATGCATTACATTAAAGAGGAGCAATCAAGTTACCAGGGTTATCTTTGTAAGAATGATGACCTTGATATGGAGTAGGAGTACTGTTGGTCATCAAATCTGCCTAGGAAAGGATTTTGGGTAAGTGTATGCGCCCTACACCTGGACGAACATTGAAAGGCTGAAGGGAAGAGATGCCCCTCATGCCAATCTTCGGAGAAAATCCGACTCCTATGCTAAACTACTTGAGTGTTTTGAGATAAGGGTGCAGAAGAGAGATAAAAATAGTAAGGGTTATAAATATTGGTAGTTTAAAGTGGGAGAGAATAGGAAGCACAATCACTAACTAGCAACTTGAATAGCAACAAGGAACACCAAGAATAAATGAAAGAAATGCAATATCGACCTCCCCATGTATCCTTTATGTGAGTTTCAAGGTACATTCCCCGATCGCACACTGGACACAGGGTTCAACATCTCAGTATACAAATGAAGAAAGATAAAAGAATCAAGCATAGAAGGCAGCATAAAAGAAAGCCAATACGACATTTTTCCATTCCTATGTATCCTTCAGATGAGTTTTAGGGTACAGTCCTCGATCGTACACCGAACGCAAGGTTCAACATCTCAATATACAAGCGAAGAAATACAAAAGAATCAAGCACAGAAGGCAGCATAAAAGAAAGGAATTGAGCCCAAAGCTCTTTAGTATTAATCATAGGATATCAAGTTACAGTAGCTTTCTAGCAGATAGTTTCCCCCACATTTTTTCATTACAATGCCTAGGTTTTTATAGAGGACCCAACCCTCTGAGTCATAATTACACAAAAAAGAGAAGTATGCCCTCGAGCCCTAAGGAGTCGGCTTCCTGAGGCTCTCGCGATCGAGCTTTCAAATATGTTACCAAAATTGGCAACTGTAACCAGGTCAACTATGTAAAGATGCATTGATGAGCCGTCTGGATGTCCTTGGTATTCGGGTGCAGTTCCCGAGTGGCCGCCATGCTCATCGGGCTCTTCATCATGGCCTGATACTTTGCTTTCAATTGCCAAAAATGAACAACGAGCTTACCGGGCATGAAAAAATGCATTTATGAGGCACTTGATCGCCTCGGGAAAATACCTAGCTTGGAGCACGTGCCCTTGTGGTACTTTGCTAGTCTTTTAACTTTGCTTCGAAATGGATTTGTGCTGAAGCAGATTCCCCTTGATTTGCACTTCGCAAAATTTTCTTTACAAAATTGCTTCGGGGAGGTGAGTGCTGAAGTAGATTTCCTTCACAAAACAGGGTCTTCACTTCTTGCTGCTTCGCTGCTCCAAAAATGCTTCGACGAGGTCATTTTTTCGAAGTAAATACTTCGTTGATGAGCCCTCAAAACACTTCACCGCGATCCTTTCTCAAAACTGCGGTTCGGAGATGTTTCGGCCAAAGTGCATCTTTGCCTTCAAAATGCATCTTCTACTTCGGGTGAAAGTACTTCGCAAGAAAGTTGGCTGAAGTAGATGCCTCGCAATGTTAAGATCCTGCTATAAAATAAACTCAAATAACACACTCTCACACGATTGCTTGGAAATAAACTCACATAAACATCATATTAATATAACAGAAATTTGCATAAAGGAACAATCTCACAATAAGATAGAATCGTAGGCCTCTTCGAGGGGGCAACCTCCTTCAATACTTCATTAATTTGCAAAAATATGGTTACATTGGTGCCTTTTCGGGTATTTAAGGAGTTTCCTTCCAAGGTTGGCTTACATGCAAAATGCCACCTGGATTACATGCATAATGCCACCCGAATTACATGCATAGTGCCACTTTGAATTACATGCACAATGCCACTCGAATTACATGCATAATGCCACACGAATTACATGCACAATGCCACCTTACCTAACCTATCTACCATGTGTTACATAAAAAGGGTGCCATTTGTCATAGGCACTACCTAAGCTAAAACTTAGAACATTACAAAATATTAATCATGGGTACTACCCACGTTCACTAGGAATTATTACATCAGGGAAGTTATTACATTAAGGGTTAGGATGAGATCCTAACATGCCCTTCTCCTTGAAGAAGCTTTGTCCTCAAAGCTGAAAATGAGGAAACTGTTGCTGGAGTTGATGGAGAGACTCCCATGTAGCATCCTCAGGTTGAAGTCCATGCCACTGAACCAGGACCTCTGTAATGGTACGGTTGCGTAGAGTGCGAGTTCGACGATCCAGCAGCTACTCCGGTGCAAGTAAGATGGAGCCTTCTTCATCCAATTCGGGGAGTGTTGATTGAACCTGTACCTTTGTGCCCACAACTTTCTTGAGAAGGGAAACATGAAAAACAGGGTGGATCTTGGAAGTGGGGGGAAGAGCCAATTTGTAAGTTGTTGGACCAATCCGTTGTAGAACCTGATAAGGACCATAGAATTTTGGAGCGAGCTTCTGACACCTGCGGAGTTGTAGGGATGATTGTTTGTATGGTTGTAAGCGAAGGAAGACCATATCACCCACATCAAAACTGTGCTCAGAACGATGCTGATCAACTTGTTGGCGCATCCGATTCTGGGCCATGTTCAAATTTTGCTTGAGTTGGCGGAGGACCTCGGTGTGTTGACTCAGAGCATTGTCGATGGCCTGGACCTTGGAGCTGCCCGAAATGTAGGAGGAAGGCGTGAGTGGAGGGCACCCGTAAACTACCTCAAACGGTGTGAGTTTGGTGGCGGTATGATAGGAAGTGTTGTACCACCATTCGGCCAAAGAAAGCCATTTTGCCCAATGAGTAGGATGATCGGAGGCAAAGCAACGAAGGTAGGTTTCCAAGCATTTATTAACAACCTCTGTTTGACCATCCATTTGTGGATGGTAGGCTGAACTCATTTTGAGCTGAGTCCCCTGCAACTTAAACAACTCTTGCCAAAAATTGCTAGTAAAGGTGGGATCACGATCAGATACAATGGAGGTGGGCATGCCATGAAGGCGAAATATGGAGTCAAGAAAAATTTGGGCAATAGTGGATGTTGTGTAAGGATGGGTTAGGGCACAAAAGTGAGCATACTTTGAAAGGCGGTCCACTACCACAAAAATAATAGACTTGCCTCCAGATTTAGGTAGCCCTTCTATGAAGTCCATGGAGATGTCAGTCCACACCTGATCTGGTATCGGCAATGGTTGAAGAGTGCCCGGAGAGTGCACTGTTTCTCCTTTCATCCTTTGACATGTGTCGCAGTCCGCTACAAAAGAGCGAATGTCCTGTTTCATACCTTTCCAAAAGAAGGTGCGCTTGAGTCGCTCATAAGTTTTTAGGAACCCTGAATGGCCAGCAGATGGAGTAGCATGTGATTCCTTCATGAGGAGCTCTCGAAGTGGGGACTTAGGAGGAAGAACCAGGCATTGATGGTAATGTAGATCTTGGCCATCCCAACTATATCCTGGTGTAGACTCTGGATCATCCCTAAGTGAAGCAACCAGGTCTTTCAAATCTGCATCCTGAAGTATTTCCTGACGTAAGGGCTCAATCCATTGGGGCAATGGTGCAGAGATGGCACACAACATACTAAGGGTCTCAAATTGGCGAGAGAGAGCATCCGCCACAAGATTTTCCTTCCCTTTTTTGTACGTGATGTCATAATCATAGCCCATGAGTTTTGATACCCACTTTTGTTGCTCGGGGGTGGCAACCCATTGTTCTAGAAAGTATTTCAGACTCTGGTGGTCAGTTTTGATGGAGAAATGGCGCCCAATGAGGTAAGGTCGCCAATGCAAGACTGCATGCAATATTGCCAACATTTCCTTGGCATATGTGGATTTCCCCAAATTGCGATCAGATAGGGCTTTGTTGGTAAAAGCCAAAGGGCATCCTTCTTGCATCAATACCGCCCCAATACCACGACCAGAAGCGTCACTTTCAATGACAATTTTTTTAGAAGTCTGGCATGGCTAAAACTGGAGTGGTGGTCATGGCATGCTTGAGGTCCAGGAATGCTTGCTCAGTCGGCCCTGTCCAAGTAAAAGAATCCTTCTTCAACATGGAGGTGAGGGGGGCGGCTATCTTTCCATAATTGCAGACAAATTTATGGTAATATCCTGTAAGCCCTAAAAATCCTCGAAGCCCCTTGAGTGTGCGAGGTTTCGGCCATTCTTGGACTGCTTGGATCTTCTTAGGGTCAACCTTGACACCATCCTTTGAGACAATGTGTCCCAGATATTCTACTTCAGTCAAACCAAAGGAGCACTTGGACCTTTTTGCAAACAGTTTATGGTCGGCCAATAGTTGGAGGGTTTGATCTACATGCTTGAGATGCTCTTCCCATGTGTGACTGTAAATCAAGATGTCATCGAAGAACACAAGGATGAACTTCCGCAAAAAAGGGCGAAAGATGTTGTTCATCAGGCTTTGGAATGTGGAAGGAGCATTTGTGAGACCAAATGGCATTACCAAGAATTCATAATGACCTTCATGAGTGCGAAAAGCAGTTTTAGGAATATCTTCATCCCTGAGCCGGATCTGATGGTACCCAGAGCGGAGGTCTAGCTTGGTGAAGTACATGGTCCCATGTAATTCATCTAGTAATTCATCAACCACAGGGATAGGAAATTTATCCTTGACAGTTATCTTGTTGAGTTCTCGGTAGTCAATACACAATCGCCAAGAGCCATCCTTCTTGAGGACCAGTAAGACTGGTGTAGAGTAGGGACTAGTACTAGGCCGAATGACACCCGCCTTGAGTAATTCCTGTATCATCTTCTCAATCTCTGACTTCATGGCATGGGGGTATCTGTATGGTCAGATATTGGGAGGTGTACTATCCGGAAATAATGGAATGGCATGGTCATGAGAGCGATGCGGTGGTAGTGTGGTTGGTTCTGAAAATATGGCCTCATGTTTGTGGAGAATCTGTTGCATGTCTGGTGGGATTTCACCCATTGGAGATGTGGATGGTTGGATGGAGAATAGTTGTGCAATGACCCCACGTGATGATTTCTTTAGCAATTTCTCCATGCCGTTTGAACTGATAATTTGAGGTGTTCCTACTGGGGAGCCCTTGATGATGTGTGTTTGTCCGTTTTGGGAGAACTGCATCCAAAGTTCAGCAAAGTTCCAACTGATAGTGCCCAACGTACTCAACCATTGAGATCCCAAAACAATATCACATCCACCCAACTAGAGGGCAAACATGTCTTGCTTGAGTTCATAGTCCCCTATCTTGATTTTAACATTGCGACACTTTCCTTTACAAGGTAAGGTTCCCCCATTGGCTACCATGACCTCAAAGGAATTACAAGTGTGGATATAGCAATTTTCCCATTGAGCAACTCTAGGGTCAATGAAGTTGTGCGTGCTTCCCGAATCCAGAAGGATGGAAAGACGTTGGCCCTTGAAAAATCTTGTAACCTTCATGGTTTGAGGAGTAGTAATGCCTGCAAGGGCATGGACTATAATTGTTGTCTCAGGTTCTTGTTTCACTTCTTCTTGTGGAGGAGGTGTTTTTGGAGGGTCCTCATCCTCATCACTCTCGTCAGAGGTATCAGGTTCTTCAACATCTATCAGGAACAATTTTTTGTGTGCACACTTATGCCCTTTGAAAAACTTTTCATCACAATTGTAGCATAATCCTTGGGCACGACGTGCATCCATCTCTTCGGTGGTGAGGCGCTTGGGTGCAGCAGGTTTATTATCAGCTGGGTGTTGGGCTCTAGGAGGAAATGAAGGTCTATTTTGCGGAAACTTTGATGGGCGTCTTTGGGCAGAGAGTTTAGATTCGGCCAAATGGGCCAAACTGATAGCTTCCATCATAGTTCGTGGTTTCAACATTTTTACTTCCGCTTGGAGTTCCACCTTCAACCCATTGATATAACAACTCTGGAAGAACCCTTCACTCAATCCTCTTGTCTTATTGGCCAATTTTTCAAATTGAGCTTGGTACTCTCGGATTGACCCTGTTTGTTGTAGTTTGGTCAAGGCTCCTGTAAAGTCCTCATACTCACTAGGACCAAATCGAGTGAGTAGTTGGGATTCAAAATCCTCCCAAGAGAGATTTGGGTAGGCAATACGCAACCATTGAAACCAGTGTAGAGCCTCAGATTCCAAGTTAAAGGAAGCCATCTGGACTCGATGAAATATGGGTACATTATGAAGTCAAAAGAATTGGTCAACCCGACATAGCCACCCATCAACATCCTTCCCACTAAATTTGGGAAAGTCCAATTTGGGCATTCTAAAGGGTGGATCATGGTCACGATTCCTTGTAGAACTCTCAGCTTGGTATTTTGATTTGGGTGGTTCTCTTCTCAGTTTGTTGTCTACTTCTGTCAGTGCTTCTTCTAAGCGGTTGCTAGTGGCCTCATGCTCTAGGCGAAGACCTTGGACTTCTTCCCTTATGGAGTGAAAAGCCGAGTTCAAGTTCTCAATGGCTTTTGTTAGGGATTCCAAGTGTTCTAGTTCTTTTTGGTGTCCACGGGTACCCTGGGCCATTTTTTAAACCTTTTGTGACCCAGTTACTAAAAATAGAATTGAATTTTTAGGACTTACTATTTTTAGTAAGTGCCCAAAAAAGTGCTTGGGTGCTATATATCAAAACGATCAGCTCAAGGAGGTGGTCACAATGAGCTATATCTCTCAACACTACTTTTTGGCACCCCAGATTTTTTTTTTTATCTCCTGTTTTGCTGAGTCTAACGGTGTTTACAGTTTCTAATTCTGAGCTACAGAGCAAAAGTTGGGTACTGGAGCACTATCTATAACTGGCCTCGTTTCACACTCAAGATTCTCTGTATTTTGCAGGTGACTGTTATGACAGTTCTGTTCTGACCCTGAAGACTATGAATTCTGCCCTGACTGTGCTGACCTCTCTGACCTGACTGACCTGACTGTGACTGCCACTATAAATTTGACTGTTATTCTCTAGACTGTCAACTTAAGTGTCACCCTCATGGCTTATCCCGAATGCATGTCCTTTTTGTTATTTTTTTAGTAGAGGACTCCTTTCTCATATGCTCACTTTTGAAATGCAGGTTTACGAACAGGGATGTTTGGATTTTTATTTTTATTTTTTTTTGCATTTTTTACAGGTTGAAGTTTTAACAGAACCAGGGAATGCTAAGTATAGGAGTATGTACCACCCATAGGCCCTCTAATATACCGACAGTGATGAACAATAGTGCTCGGACCAATATTTCAGGCCACTACTCAAGGAGGATTCCACACATACCCTTGAGCACACTACCTGCCTCTCTGACAATACGGGAGGGTAATCGTCCAGGATGTTGTGTCCCATAGACTATGAGTAATACAAGGCCGAAGAGCTTCCTAATGGCTAAAAGTTTGTTTAATCCTAGATGGTCTCCCGATATACCCGAAGATACGTGGGAGCTCAAGTCCGTGCGCGAGTTCTGTCTGAGGCCCGGGTATTGGAGCACGATCGCCCCTCACTTCACTAGACGCTTTATGGGCTATCTAGCTTAGCCAATAACGATAGATCCTTCGTGATATTTTAAAACCCCCGGTACAGGGTTTCTACCTACTCAACTAAAAAGATTTTTTTTTTTTTGGTCTAGAAAAAAAATGCACTGTATTTTTTTGGATTTTTTTTTTAATAAGGAAAAACAGAAATGGGAAAAACACACAGAATTTATACCTAACAGGCGGATTGGATGGCAAGAATCGTTGCAGTTGCAGCAGAACTTGGCCTTGGAAAGCGCTCTGATACCACTTGTTAAGATCCTGCTATAAAATAAACTCAAATAACACACTCTCACACGATTGCTTGGAAATAAACTCACATAAACATCATATTAATATAACAAAAATTTGCATAAAGGAACAATCTCACAATAAGACAGAATCGCAGGCCTCTTCGAGGGGGCAACCTCCTTCAATACTTCATTAATTTGCAAAAATATGGTTACATTGGTGCCTTTTCGGGTATTTAAGGAGTTTCCTTCCAAGGTTGGCTTACATGCAAAATGCCACCTGGATTACATGCATAATGCCACCCGAATTACATGCATAGTGCCACTTTGAATTACATGCACAATGCCACTCGAATTACATGCATAATGCCACATGAATTACATGCACAATGCCACCTTACCTAACCTATCTACCATGTGTTACATAAAAAGGGTGCCATTTGTCATAGGCACTACCTAAGCTAAAACTTAGAACATTACAAAATATTAATCATGGGTACTACCCACGTTCACTAGGAATTATTACATCAGGGAAGTTATTACATTAAGGGTTAGGATGAGATCCTAACACGCAATGATTTTTGGTGAAGTAGAAATGGTCCGCTGATGCGGGGTCCGAAATGGATGCTTCGATGAACTTTCGGGCGAAGTGTTTTCAGTACTGCGTTCTTCTACAAACTGCTTCGCAAAAATTTTGCCCAAAGTAGCTTTTTGAAATGCTTTGGGTGTGAAGCAGTTTCATTCTTTCTCCTTTGTACTTTACTTCGGCAACACCGCTTCTCAAAAATCTCGCCCGAAGTAGCTGCTGGAAATGCTTCGGGCCCGAAGTGGTTTTGTTGCCTTAGCCAATTTGGACTGCAGTCTGGACCTTCCTTCTTCGACGAAGTTGTTATTTTAAATGCCGCTTCGCTCAATTTTCCCCTGAAGTAGTGATTGGAAGTGCTTTGGGCCCGAAGTTATTTTTAGCACTTCGACAATACTACTTCGCAAAACTTTCACCCGAAGTAGTGCTAGAAATGCCTTGGTTGCAAAGCTCTTCTTGTTTTCTTTCGACGAAGCTCTTTTCTCTAGCTTGTTCAGCAGCGAAGCTCTTTCTTCTTCATTCTATGTACAAGGGGATGGCTTTGAAAGCCAAAATTGTTGTAGCTTTTCAAATAACAAAATAACAAAGAAAAAAACTTTACAAAACATTGTACAAAATTTTGATTTCCTTTTCTACCCCTTGAGAAATGTGATAAAATTGTCAACATTCTTGGCGGCTCGCGGGGTAACGAGCTCGTCTCGATGGTAGAACCCCTAGCTTTGATCCATTGGGCCAGAGTCCCCTCTAGATCCTTCCTCCTTCTCCATCTGGGAGTGTCTTTGCAGCTGGTTCTCCTTCTTCTTCTACTTCTCTTTCCTCCTCTGCTCCTTCTTCCTCTTTTGCTCCTTTTGCTAGCGTGGCCTCCTGCTGCGGAGATGGGACAAGACGATCATGGATTTTCTTCATGGTTCGATGAACGTGGGCCCAGACCCCTTTCTAAAATGGTTCTTGGTCTTCGAGTGCCTTGACCAAAACATGGAACCGATCAATCTACCCTATATCAGCATGTTTGATTCTTATACTTAGGTCATTCAGGCAAGCCACAATTTTGCAGTGTCTCAGGATGAAGTCGGTGACTTGTCCTTCTGTGACTGGCTCTTCCCACTCATCTATTTTTGAGACGTTAATTTCAAAACGGAGCCACATCGGCTTAAGTTCTTCCCAGGTGAGAAGGTTCCCATCATCGTCTGTGAAACTCAAGAAACCTAAGGAATAAAGGTCCTCAAAGTAACCCATTGAGGTACGCTACTCCTGCTCAAATATATCTAGGAGGTCCTTCGCCTTCTACGCTTTCTTCACCTTGGAGAAGAAGGCACGAACAGTGGCTTGGGCAGTAGACCAATACCTATCCATTCGACTCATAGCAGCAACCTGCAAGTCCTGATATCTAATACTTTGGACTTCAAAAGTAAGCTTGAGTCGCTTTTTGATTTTTTGGATCACTTCATCTACTATTGGCCCCTTCTTAGCAATGACATGCTGGGCTTAAATGACATAAATTAAAGTTGATAGGGCACTGGAGGCCCACGATTTGAAACCTTTGAACAAGTGAGAGCGAATTTCCTTGATTCTACCTCTGTCAAACAGCTCCAGGTTTGCTTTCTTGAATAATTGTTGTTGAGCTTGCAAAATCTTGTGCTCGAGCTCCTTGGCTTTTAGCTCATTTTTGGCCTGTTTCTATGCTTGGTGCTCATCTGAAGACTGCAATTGTAGTATCTGCTATTTCAGGGCATGTGTTTCTTTTTTCATTAGTTTACACTGCCCCTGTGAATCCTCCAGCTCAGATTGGATTCTAGCTAACTCTTCCTCCAACTTGATGTTGGCACTCTCTACTTCAACCCTGTGCTGATTGGCAATATTTGCATGCACTCAAAAAGTCTCGATCCTGACATTCATGGATGCGAATTCGTCATCTATATCCAAATGCTCTAGCTCCTTGGTCTTCTCTTGGTAATCATATTCAGCTGGAGTCATTTCATCCAGAGGCTTCTGAACCTTAGGGACCTTCTTAACCTTATGTAACTTTCTGCCCTTCAATTCAAAGACAGCGCATTTTTCAACCTGGGCCAGAGATCGTCCTCTTTTCTTTCTTGCCTTCTTTAGCATCTTCTCTATGTTTTTTCGAGCTAAGAGTAGCTTCTCAGCTAGGGGGCATTCCTTTATTGAAGATAAATCTATTTCGAAAAATTCTAGATCTCCAGTCGAAGGAGTTAACAAATATAAAGAATTGAAAGGGAATGATTCCCCAGACGGTTCGGAGATGGGTGTAGCAGGGGCTTTGGCAAGCAAGACTATGCTTTGAGTGATGGGAGAGTGGGCTACAAGGCTAGGCATTGGGGCACTACCTTCACCTTGTATTGGGGCTAAAGGGACATCAGAGTGGGTGGGCGAAGTGGTTTCAACAAGCTTGCCCTGGTCAGATGACTCGAGTGGAGTAGAGCTATGCAAGGTTGGACTGGCGACGGGAAATACTTGAGAGAGTGATTGACCTTGTGGGGGAGGGAGGGATTGATGGGGACCTTCAATCATGACCACAACAGACACATCAAAGACCAATGTGAAAGGAAGAGAGTGCATACCTACGTGCCCTCCTGGTAGAGCGGCCATGGTGACAACTTGAGTGATTGGTTCTTGCTCCTTTTGAGCCTCAACACTCTCGACCTCCACAATTTCTACTTCAGTGTCTCATTATTGTTGGAGGAGCTCCTCCACATCAATGACATCTATATCAGGGACTGTCTCAGTACTTGATGGCCCTGCATCTTCGACATTTGCTTTAGTCAGGCCCGATGCAGGTGGTTTGGCAGAAGTGCTTATGAGCTTCGTGCAAGGTTCCTTTGGGTGGCTCGGAGGCACTTGAACTTGCTCCTGCCCTTTTTGTTTCTTATTTTCCAATGGTTGCTCTACCTCTTTGGTGCTTGTGTCATGGTTCTTCGATGGTCCCATTGGTAGTTCTGCTAGCGTAGCTTCGGCCTCTACCTCTTCTTTCTAGGCATCTTCAGCTCCTCTTGGGCTTTCGCTCGATCCTGGGGTAGCTAGGGGAACAAAATCCGCAAAGGATATAGACTTCCAAGTTTCAACATTGGTGTCATAAATAATCGTGAAGTCTTTATCTGATGCCAAGAGTCCATAACAGTTCACTTTTTGGTGATGGACTCTCATTATCCACCACTCCTAAAGCTTTTCCTCGCTCTAATTCTTCAATTCCTCCTTTAAATCGTCCCTTGCCTTTCTCCAAAATGTGGAGCTTGGAGTTGGGAGGGGGTACTGTTCAGGGTCAAACTCGACCTCCATGGGGTAGAACTCATGCCAAGGAGGTAATGTCCTCATTCTTTCCAAATTCCACTCCAGATCTTTCCCATTGGGGTTATTCCTTTGTTCCACAATTTCGAGGTGAGGGCAGATGTGGAAATTCTTGAATTTTAAATGATCCCTCATCATGCCCAAAGGATCATAAAGCCATTGCTGAGGAATCTGGAGTAGACCAAAATCGACAAGCTTTCCTTCTAGCAAAACATTTTGTTTTAGGGCAAATACTTCGATTACACCCATCCTAAAGGGGAAGTCTTAGGTATGCACCCATTTTCAACCGTGACCATATACTGCATTTGTAGAGTCGCTCTGCTAAGCGACTTCCAATGCGAACTGGTATTCAGAGGGGTAGACTGGTAATAGGAAGGGCTTCCCTATGAAATAGAACAGGCGGATCACCAGGCCCTGTGTCAATTGGAAAACATCTCCTCTTTTTTCCTGTACCACTCTATCTCTCAAACTGAGGGGGACTCAAGGACAAGAACCCTTCAAAAAATGCATAGCGGGTCCTAAAAATTGTTGGTTAAAAGAATAATAGGACTCTGTCCTCAATAGGAGGGGAGTCCATCGGTACACTGGTAGAGGATTTCCATCCTCGTTGCTTGTGGTTGTCAATTGCACATTCTTCAAGGCACATTTTAAATTCTCTACCTCGCGCGTTGTTGGTTTGGCGAAGTTGAAATCAATGTTGAAAATGCTTCGCGGTGAACCTTTGGTTCGGATAGCCTTTTGATGGTTCGGGTCCAAAGTACTTTTCTTTTGCTGCACTGTCGTTTTGCTTCGAAAACTGCTTCGCAAAAGCTCTTTTAAAATCTGCTTCGCAAAAATCTTGCCCGAAGTAGCTGCTGAAAATACTTCGAGTGCGAAGCTTTTTTGTGCCTTCGTTTGAATTTTAGGTTCGGCCCCTCTTAGGGTAAAGTGCTTCACTGCGAACCTCCTTGCAACTACTACTTCACATCAAAAGTCCCCGAAGGAGATTTTGAAGAGTATTTTTTGGCTTATGCAATCTTGGAGCGGGATGTATATACACAAATGAAATATATACAAAAGTACATATACATACATTTTTTCTTTTTTAAAAAGGAATGGGAAATTGAAACTCAGCGATGAAAAGTCTTCAAATGAAGACCATTGATAGATATCGGCAAAACCTGTCCGTCTGCATCTTTGAGGATGAAAGAGTTGGCCGAATTCACCCTCATGATTTCAAATGGCCCATCCCAGAAGGCGTCCAGCTTGTCGTGATTCCCAAGCTTGGCCTTCCAGGAGTTCCACTTCCATACCAGATCTCCCTCCTTGAATGTGCGATCGGATGATTTTTTCTTAAACCACTCTTAGGTGACCTGAGTATGCTTAGCAAAGTTCTAGTAGGCTTCCTCGTGATCTTCCTCTAGCTGTAACAACTGAGCTAATCTACTTTCCATTGGATTGACCCCATCTTCTTTTTCTAACAGCTATAGTGCAGGGATCTCCACATGGGTGGGTAAGATGGCATCTTTGCCATAGACTAGCGCATAAGGTGAAGTCTTGATTGAATTCTTGACATAAATTCGATCGGCCCATAAGGCCCGATCTAGAAGGAGATGCCAGGTCCTTTTGTTTTGCTGTATAAGATTTCTTAGCACCCTTAACAGGGTCTTGTTGGTGGATTCTACCAATCCATTTCCCTATGGATAGTAGTTGGAGAATACTTTATGATATATCCCATATTTGTAGAGGAATTCATTGATTTTGGCACCTGTGAAGTCAGGACCATTGTCCATGATGATTGCTTCGGGGATGTCGAACCAAGTGATTAGCCCTTCAAGAAAGGTTAGAACAGTATCTTGATTAGCATGTTTAGTGGGAACTGCTTTGGACCACCTGGTGAAGTAATTAGTTGCGATCAGGATGAACTTATGTCCCACGGAGGAGTTCGGAGATACGACCCCTATAAAATCCAACCCCCATTACTAAAATGGATTTTCTACTTGTATCGGATGAAGGGGCATCAAAGCATTTCTACTTCGGTCGGTGAACGTCTGACACTGCTCGCATTTGCGGAAAACGGTGAAGGCATCAGCGAAGAGTGTGGGCCAATAGTAACCTGCCTTGATGATCTTGAGCACCGATGTTCTCCCTGCGAAGTGGCCTCCCGATAGTCCTGAATGAAATTCTCCCAAGACTTTCCTTTTAACATTATCTTTTATGCACTTGAGAAATACACCATCAATGTTCTTGAAAAATAGGCCTTCGGGGCGCAGAGTATATCAGGCAGACTGCATCCTAAAATGTCTTCGTTGCAAAGCATTTAGATGTGAAGTACAACTGCCAGTGTTGAAGTATTCAACTATTTCATTGACCCAGTCTTTCTCATTCTCTTCCTGGTTAGCGAAGCATCCTTCAGCCAATGAGTCACCCCATCGAGATTATGTCGCTTCGACCGCTGTGCTTTTCGCCAATTCTTAACACAATGCGTGACTGTGAACCAGTTTTGTGGGCTTGATCTCGATGTCAAATTCTTGTATCTTGTTCACCCAACCAACTCTCTTGCTTCCAAATTCTCCTTGGATGATGAAATTGCACACGTCGTGGTGAATGACAAAGACTGTGACCCAACTTTGGGAAATGAACTATTTGAACTTTCTAAGGGATTTCATTACTGCATGTACCTGACGCTCTATGAAATTATATTTCTCTTCATGGGGATTGATCACCTGGCTCAGAAATGTGATGGGACGTTCCTCGCCATCTTCCCCTTTTTGAGTCAGGACCGCAGCATAGATTTTGGGCTCTCCTATAGCATACATGATAAAATCCTGACTATAGTCAGGGTTGATCAGGACCGGTGCTTGAGTGATTCGGGCCTTAATCTCTTCGAATGCTTCCTTTCTCTCTTTGGTCCAACTAAATTTGATGCCCTTTTTCAAAATTTCAAACATCGACTTGATGACTTGGGCAAAATCGGGTATAAACTTCCTCACGAAGTTAATCTGGATGAAGAAATATTAAAGCCCTTTCTTGTCTACTAGGAGTGGGAGCTTTTTCAAAGCCTCAGCTCTGTCAGGATCTATAGTGAGCCCCTTTTTTGATATCGCATGTCCCAGTAACTTTCCTTCGCTGACTGTGAATATGGACTTCTTCAAATTGATCGAGATGCCAAACTCTCGACATTTTTCAAAAAAAAATTGTAGATGTATGGGGTGATCCTCTCTTCTTCAGGATAAAATGGTCATGTCATCTAGATAGATGATGATAATCTTATTTAGAAGCTCACCAAAAGTAAGATCCATTACCCTCTAGAGAGTGGCACTAGCATTCGAAAGACCAAATGGCATTCGTTGGTAAGCAAATGTCCCCCACTTGGTAGTAAATGTTATTTTATGTTGGTCTTCGTCCCTGACCCAGATTTGATTGTATCCGGAGAACCCATCGAGTAGAGAAAAATGTTGAGCTCCAGCCATCGAGTGCAAGATCTGATCAATTTGTGGGAGAGGATAGTGGTCCTTGAGAGAAGCCTGGTTTAGGTTGCGAAAGTCCATGCATAATCGTATATCTCTGTTCTTTTTCCTAACTGGGACCAGGTTCGCTACCCACGAAGAATGTTTGATGGGATAAATGATCTGCGCTTCGAGCATTTTTAGGATTTCAACCTTCATTAGGACCTTGATCTTTGGGTTGACCGACTGTTTTTGTCAAAAGGGTTTGACCCCTTCCTACAATTCAATTGTATGTTGGATCAGCTATCGATTGTATCCTATAGGGTCTTGATAAGACCATGCAATTATGTTGGAAAACTTTTTGCACAAAGTCTGTATTTGTTCTATCTCTTCCGAACTGCAGTCGGTTCCAACTTTTATTGCTTTTCCAGGTTCAAGCTCTAAAACCTGACACTGCTTTTCATTGACCTTGATCATGTGAGAGAGTGCTCAATAATTCTGATCAAAGAGGCTTTTAAGGGTGATTAGTCCCTTGGGAATGTGGTTATTCTCCAATTGAACCAGCCCCTCATATTCTTCCTCATCAGAGATTTTGTCTTCGACTATGACAGCTTCTTGGATCATGAAATTTACAATCTGCTCATCATTGTCAAATACTTGCCAATGCAGATATTTTTTTGGGACAGAGGGTCTGTAGATCATTCTCACAGCTTTGGGCTTGTGCGCCATGTCTTCTGCTGGAGAGTATTTGGCTACGATGAATGCCAGAACATCGATATGTCGGTTATTTTCTCTTGGAATAGACTGCAGATTGAGAGATTCAAACTGGTCAAACAAGTCTCATACCCTATTGAGGTATGAATTTAGATAATGCTTCCTTGAAGTACACTTATTTATGACTTGGTTGCAAACTAGTTTGAAATCTTTGAATATTTGGAGTTGCTTTATGCCTAACCTGTTAGCCTTCTTGAGTCCTAGGCATAATGCTTCATATTTTGTTGCATTGTTGGTGCAGCTCCATAGCACCCGGTAGCAATACTCATTTTGCTCTCCAGATGGTGAGACTAGAAGGATTCCTGCCCCAGTGCCATTTTTACATCGGGCATCGTCGAAGAACAACTTCCATAGTCCTTCTTGAGCACTTGTTCTATTCTTTGGTTGTGTATGTTTTTTAGGCTTGGCGATCGCATAACATCCTATATCGGTCTCCACCATGGCATTGAATTTTTCCAATTAGAACTCATCTTCATAACTTAGTTGCGCAAGAGATTCCTCGACCAAGTCCACCTGCTCTATTTCCTCCACTATTGCATTTACTGGATCACTGCTTTCCTTTTCGAACATCTTTCGCACAAGAAAGGAAGAAGGCTTTTCATTATAGATCTTCACCTTCTTTCCTTTGAATGGAATCTCCAGATGATAGTAATCCATAGACAGATATCCGCCCAGCTTTGCAGTGAATTCCCTTGCCAAGCACATACTAAAATATGGCTCTAAGTTGACTACCACTACCTCTTGTATGACCATGATCTGAGGCATCTTATGTAGTCGGATAGGAATGTCCTTGATCACCCCTACAGTATTCATTGGGGTTCCATACAACTAGAGCACACCTTGGATGCTTTGCGTATATTCCATCCCTATTTCTTCATCGACTGCTCTTAGCATGACTGTTGTAGCGGCCCCAGAGTCGATCATGCAGTTATGTACAATATACCCTTCCATTTGTAGGGACAATTAGAATGGAGGTGGTCTATTCTTCCTTGTAATGGATGTGGATAGGGTCTGCACAAGAGCAAGCGGTGCTGCCTTTTTTACTTTAATTGTCTTCAATGATTCTTGTAGCAGGTCTACTTGTCCAGGTAGTTGCAGTGCATTGTACAAGTTGATTTTGGTTGGAATCTTCTTTAACTCCTCTACAATGTTGTATGCTAGGGACTTGAGCACTTTGGGTTCCTTTCTCGGCTCATATCTAGTACAATACTGCTCTGTAGCTTCAACTCTTTGCCACTTAGTTAGTGAAGGAAACTTGAGATTTTCCTTAGCCTGCTCCTTAGTTTCTGCCTGAGGTGGTTCGACAGAGGCCTTTTGAGCTCTTTCTTTGATTGGTGCAGGCGAAGGAGTTTCATTCGAGGCTGAAGAATATGATTGTCCTTTTTTGGGTCGAGCATGCACTTTTAAGGGAGCCATATGGGTAGCATCCACTTCTATTGCCTTCTTTCCTCCTCTGGTAAGCACTGTGATTGGCTCTTCTTCACCAATCACCAGGTTCTGACTCATTTACATGATGACATTGACTTGACCACTATGATTACTGCTCGCCAGCGTTTGCACATAGTGTTGGTGCACCATGCAGGTA
This sequence comes from Wollemia nobilis, assembly GCA_028583015.1. Lineage (NCBI taxonomy): Eukaryota > Viridiplantae > Streptophyta > Pinopsida > Araucariales > Araucariaceae > Wollemia > Wollemia nobilis. Next base: position 16,729,273 of record JAQPPZ010000541.1, read on the forward strand.
TTCTCTTCATGTGGTTCATTGCACGTAGAACACCAATATACATAATCGAAAGTGCTCGAAGCTTCATCAATCACAGCATTTCTTGTCGAAGCCTTACCTTGCTGGACTGCTTGATCTTTGGTAAGCACAGGTGTAGGATAAGACCTTCTTGGTAATAATTCTTGTTGCGCTTGCTTCTTCTTCACAATGGTCATGTCGTTGGACAATGTCTGAACTGTGCAGTTTGGAGACTGCATATCTTGCAATATTTTAGCTTGCATACCATCGGCTTTTGAAACGAGTGGCAATGAAGCCATCGTCGGTATTGGGGGCAAGGCAGGGGGTTGAAATGGTGCTGGAAGTACAGGGAATGCTGAAGTGACAGTGGGTCACAGAGTTGAAAATGTGGGAAAATGAATTTGTGGAGCGGTGATTTGAGACACGATAGGATTCAGGTTCCAAGGTGATATCGGGAGTGTAGGGGTTGCAGAGATCTATGAAGCGGTTGTGCTTGCATATTGGGATTGAGGAAACTCGAGAAGTATAGGCATAAATATTCTCTGGGGAAGCTTGCCCATAGCTATCAAATCTATTTCTGCCTTCTTGGCCAACCCATATAATTCGGTGTTGAGCAAGGTGCAGCAGGAGTATTGTCATTGTTGTCAACACAATCAGTTAGATCTAATGATGCAATGGACAGGCAGTTCAAAAGCCATTCAGATGTGGAGGACAAGAGTTCAAAGGTTATTCAGAGTATGGACAGTGAATTTCCAAGAAGACCATAGTGGCCCATTTGCAAAAGATCAAAGAAAAAGACAAGTAAGAAAAGTGTCACGATATCGCGACATATACAGCAGGCAAGAAAAACTGTCATGATTTCGTGACATGTTAGAGGAGAGAGAAAAAGCTGGAAAAATTGTCACGATTTCGTGACATGTTAGAAGAGAGAGAAGAAGCAGGAAAAACTATCGCGATTTCGTGACATGTTGGAAGAAAGAGAAGAAGCAGGAAAAACTATCGCGATTTCGTGACATGTTGGATGAGAAAAAGACAAGTGGAAAAACTATCACGATTTCGTGACATGTTCGAAGAGAAAGCGCAAGCAAGAAAAACTATCACGATTTCGCGACATGTTGGAAGAGAGAGAAGAAGCAAGAAAAACTATCGCGATTTCGTGACATGTTGGCAGAGAAAAAGGCAAGTGGAAAAACTGTCATGATTTCGCGACATGTTGGAAGAAAAAGAGAAAGCAGGAAGAAGTGTCACGATTTCATGACAAGTTCGAAGAAAGAGCAAGTTTGAAAAGTGTCGCGATTTCGTGACATAACGTAGGAGAGAGAGTTCGAAAGAAAAAGTGTCACGATTTCATGACATATTGCAGGAGAGAGAGTCCGAGAGAAAAAGTGTCACGATTTCATGACATATTGAAGGAGAGAGAAAAAAGTGTCACGATTTCGTGACATGTTATTGGAAGGAGAGAATGTAGGAGAGAGAAAAAGGTGTCATGATTTCGTGATATGTTTCATTGCGGTCAAAGCAAAGAGAAAGAGGAGAGAGAAAAAGTGTCACGATTTCATGACATGTTTCATTTGTGGTCCAAAGGAAGAGAAATAGGAGAGAGAAAAAGGTGTCACGATTTCATGACATATGACAAGAGAAAGAGCTAAGGAGAAAAAGTGTCACGATTTTGTGACATGTTTTCGTGACCCAAAGGAAAGAGAAAGCATAAGGAGAAAAGTGTCGCGATATCGTGACATGTCGGGTTTTCACGACCAAAGGCAAGAGAAAGAGCAAGGAGAAAAGTGTCTATATCTGACATTGTTTTCATGACCAAGGAAAGAAAAGCAAAGGAGAGAAAGTGTCGCGATATCATGACATGTCGCATTTTCGTGACTCAATGAGGAGAGAGAAGGCAAGGAGGTGAAAGTGTCACGATTTCGTGACATGCTGTGTTTTTGCTGGTACAAGCCAAGAAAAGAGACAAGGAGGCGAAAGTGTCACGATTTCGTGACATGCTACGTTTTCGTGGGTACAAGCCAAGAAAAGAAGTACGACGATGAAAGTGTCGCGATATCGTGACATGTTATGTTTTCGCGGGGCCAAAGCTAAGAAACAGAGCAAAGAGAAAAAGTGTAGCGATATCGCTACATGTTGTATTCTCATGGGCCAAAGCTAAGAGAAAGCGTACGGAGGTGAAAGTGTCACGATATCGCGACATGTGTTTTCGTGGCAACAGCAATAGAAGAGTTACAGAGGCAGTTGAAGCCGACGAAGACCGATGTTAGCCGATGAAGATTAGGGTTTGCAGCCGACGAAGATTAGGGTTTGCAACCGACTAAGATTAGGGTTTATAGTCGACTAAGATTAGGTTTTTGATCTTGAAAATATTGTTATAAAAGGAAGGCTGTTTGAAGAGTTGAAGGTGTCATCGAATGCGAGTCGAAGTGTGAGATGTGGTCGTAAGAGCGCAGATAGCATAGAAGCGACGAGATGATGGCGAAGTGCGCAAAGTGAGCAAGTCGTGTCGAATCGAGCTAAGTGCAGAATTCGCTAATAGAGCAGAGTGCGCGAAAGGAAGAAGACGATCGTGAAGGTTGACTATAGATCACAGAAATGTGCGAAGTGATTGTGCAGAGAGAGCAGAGTGCGCAGAGAACGCAAAGGTGAAGCAGACCAGTTAGGGTCTTGTCAAAACAAAGGTATTTTATCATCAAACTTATAGATTCAAAATTGAAGTCCAGGTTGCAGTCTGGCATCAAGGGGTTGGTGCTCCTTCCAGTTGGTGCTGGTAAATCAGGGGTTGGTGCTCCTTCCAGTAGGTGCTAGTAAATCAGGGGTTGGTGCTCCTTTCTATTGGTACAGATAAATCAGGGGTTGGTGCTCCTTCCAGTGGAAGCTGGTAAACTGTTTGTAAAGTTGGTGCTTTGCAAAGGCTGGATTTGGATGGTAGTCCAAGCAGTCATTCTTGAGGAGTAGCCAAATTGGTGAACCTCGTTAAAATCTTGTGTTGTGTGATGTTCTCTTGTTGTACTTGTTGTATCTGTTTATAAGTTTTTAATTGTTGCTATTTTAAAGAGCTGTAAATTCATGATTAAAGTACCACACTGATTCACCCCCCCTCTCAGTGCCATTGTAAGACTAACAATTGGTATCAGAGCCAAGTTCCCTTAAAAGGCTAAATCAGCTAGGGTTGATCTTGGATTAGTACGCAATGGGTAAGAAGAATAGATCTTCCTCCAAAAGGGCATCTCAGTCAGTTTCAGTTCCTGTAGAAGAGAAAATTGAACCAGAAGAGGTTGAAGGTTGTTTATCAAACAAAGCACCTTTGTTTGATGGAACAAATTACATGACCTGGAGAATCAGGATGCAGGCATATCTTTGTGCTTTGGGATACTACGTCTGGGATTCAGTAATCAATGAATGCACAATACCCATCACTCCTCCAACCGATGCTGTCGGTAAGAATCTGTTTGAAAATGACTCAAAAGCAAGGAATGCTATCAGGTGCGGATTAGTAGACAGTGAACTGGTAAAAATCAAGAGTTGTAAAACAACAAAAGAAATATGGGACAAACTGAGGAGTATTTATGAAGGAGACAATGAGATCAAGGAGGTCAAGTTACAAACACATCAAGCTCAGGTCGAAGCTTTAAAGTTGAATAATGATGAAAACATAGAGGTATATATGTTGAAAGTTAATGAAGTCCTAGAGGATGATTCTAAAAGAGAAACAAAAAAAGAACAGAAATGTGATGAAGAAGAAATTGATGCAGAAATAAATTTGAAAGAGGAACTAATTGCAGCTCTGGATGAATTGAAGATAGAAAGAAAAAGGAATAAGGAAATCTCAAGAAAGCTTGAGGATGCAAATGAAATAATAACCAATTTGAAAGTACAGGTGGAAGAATTCAAAAGGATTGAAGAAACTCTCAGGTCACGGATCAATGAGAAAGAGATTGGTTGCTTCAAACAAGAGGAAGAGATTGTTTTATTGAAGAAACAACTAGAAGAGGCCAATACAAATCTCAAATTCGAGAAGAGCACAGAGTTGCTAGATAAAATGATAAGCCAACAAAGAAGCTCCACGGATAAGCATGGTCTTGGATATGAAGCTGAACAACCTTCATCTTCCAACTCTGCAGAGAAGAAGTTCACTGTTGAAGGATCGAAGCAAGAAAAGTTTGAAGCTGAATCTTCAAAAGGAAGAAAATATCAAAGGAGATCTACAGCAAAGCAACCACAACAAAAGAGGTTCTATCACTCACTCTATTCATAATAATAATTTTAATGGCTATTGTTTCGGATGCAACCAAGTATGGTCACAAGGCAACTTATTGTGGATTGAATAATAAATCAAAGAGTTATCTTGGTAGAAATACATCTGCGTTTCTGAGTGAACACTATGTACAATGTTTTCAATGTAATGGTCATGGGCACATAGCAAGGTTTTGTCCAAGCATGTTTGTATCTAATCCAAGGCAAAATAGTAGATTTCATCAGACGCAAAGAACGCAACATAGATAGGGAATAAATCAGGTGCATAAAAGAAAGGAAAATAATCATTCATCATGGATGCACAAGAGACAACCACACAAGAGAAATGTTTGAGTTCACGAAAAGGTGCAAAACAGGGATGCAGTTGAAAAATCCAAGCCCGAGTTCAAGAAAGTTTGGAGAAAGATAGAAGAAAGGAAATCATGTCTCCTTGGACTGAAGGAGACTACTCCTCTATTGCACTAAGCAACTCCAGGTAGCACATCCTCGGGGGGAGCAATCTTAAAGTTTTATTTTAATGCTCCTATGTATTTATTTGGGTTTACGAGGATGAAAGGCAAGTAGTTAGGGGGAGTTGTCGTATAGTTGTCGAAGTGTGTTTTCAGTTCATGTAGTTTGTGGAAGTGCCATGAAGGGTGGTGATTAAATTGAGAGTTCTCATTATTGGTAGTATTGCTATATGTCATTGTTGTACTGGTGATGGTTCTTACTGCCACTGTCCAAAGTTAAGGATTATAACAGTTCAGATAAGTTGGTTAGTGAAAGATTGTTGCTCTAGCCGTATATATGTGTTTCGATAAAAGCAGTGGGTATTTGAACTACACATTGATGTGAAGATTGTTAGATCTATTTTGACGTTGTGGTGAAAAATATTGAAGTTTGATCATTGATTCATGTTTAGCTCATCAAGATGAGCAACTTTGCTTTGTGAATCATACCTATCCGAGGTCCAGAAGTATGAGTTTGAGTAAGGTGCACTATAGTTGGCCGTGAAGTGGTTAACAAAATATTGTTTTCTGATTCGAACAGTTGACAATGAAGGTGTGACCAGTGGTGACTACAGAAAACATAGACCAAGCTAAAAATGTAAAAAGGGATCTGGTTGGTGTTGTGATACTATGTTTGATGCTTGCACAGAGTTGACGATAAAATTGCAGTGTTGGTACAGTGTTGGACAAAAGTTGGTACAAGTGTGAGTCACTTGTCAATTTTGTTGACAAAATGTGAAATTAGCATTTTTGAATGGGAAGCTTGAAGAAGAGGTTTATATTGAGCAGCCGAGATGGTTCCCAACTTGGTGATGATCCCCACTTGGTCTGTAAGTTGAAGATATATGGCTTGAAACAGGCACCCCGAGCATAGTATGCATGGTAGCACGATTTCAGGCTAATCCCAAGGAGACTCATGTGACAGGAGTAAAAAGGATTGATTGTGGTTTCTTTTTTGAAAGTGATTGGTTTAATGCTTCAAGGTTTTCTGGTTTGAGAGTTGTTATTAAACTTTATTTTATAAGCATTGTTGTTGAAGCCATTAGTTGTATGAAAAACCTAAGTGGGGGTTAGAAAAAAAAATGAGTATCATTTTTATTGGAGAATATTTTATAAGCATTGTTGTTGAAGCCCATTGGTTGTGCAAAGAACTTGAACTTGAGTTAGAGAAAAACATTTTGAGTTGGTTGATACATGCTTCGACTAGGGTTTGTGATAAAGAGTTGTTCATTGAGGTGATTGGTTGAGTAGAGTTGTTTGAGCCTAGTCAAGTGATTGGATGCATGTAGTTGTTCAAGTTCCATACAATAAACTTTCCTTGATTTGAGTTGAGATTGAGATTTGAGAATAGAAGATATTAAGTCTCTAACAATTCTCTTTATGCTTCTATGAAGTGGATTTGATTTGAGACTGTCATTCATTGTTGAGTTCATTTTGAGTACCACTTGAGCATGATTGATTGAGCCTTTGAAGAAGGCCTTTGGGAAATATTTGAGGACAATGCTGGGACAGATTGCTAGAGAAGATTCGGACAAGTTTTTAGAGAGCTTGGTAGAGCAGATTTGGGCAAGTTCTTGGTGAGATTGCTAGAGCAGATTTGGGCAAGTTCTTGGTGAGCTTGCTAAAGCAGATTTAGACAAGTTCTATGTGAGCTTGTTAAGCAGGTTCTGTGTGAGCCTATTGAGCAGGTTCTTAGTGAGCCTATTGACTGAGCTTTGGAGGTGACTGAGTACAGAGGACAGAGTCTCAATGGATAGAAATCTAGCAGCCAACACAGTTGAAGATAGACCTGAGTGAGGATTCTTCAAGTGAAGAAGAGGTCCACCAGTCAGTGCAGCAGAGAGAAAGAGTCTTCTATAATATCACAAGGGTACTATGGAGTATGGGTTATGATATCCGAAAGGTAAAGACTTCACCCTTATATCATATTCAGATGCAGATTGGGCTGGATGTGTCGATGACAGAAAGAGTACCAGTGGAGGTGCATTCTATCTTGGAGACAGATTGGTCGAGTGGTTAAACTTCCCAAGAATTGGCTAGCCATAGGGATCACATTTTTAGGGGGAGCATTTAAATATTTGATTATATTTTTGCTCATGATCATGATTTTTGCTAAGTGTAATCAATTTTGCCTGAAAATGTTGTGCATGGACTCAGGGGGAGTCTGCAGTAGCCCTTTGGTATTATTGTCAAAGGGGGAGAAGAGTTACAGGAAATTGCACATGTGTTGCCAACAATTCCAAAGGGGGAGATTGTTGAGCAAGGTGCAGCAGGAGTATTGTCATTGTTGTCAACACAGTCAATTAGATCTAATGATGCAGTGGACAGGCAGTTCAAAAGCCATTCAGATGCAGAGGACAGGAGTTCAAAGGTTATTCAGAGTATGGACAATGAATTTCCAAGAAGACCATAGTGGCCCATTTGCAAAAGATCAAAGAAAAAGACAAGTAAGAAAAGTGTCGCGATATCGCGACATATACAGCAGGCAAGAAAAACTGTCATGATTTCGTGACATGTTAGAGGAGAGAGAAAAAGCTGGAAAAACTATCACGATTTCATGACATGTTAGAAGAGAGAGAAGAAGCAGGAAAAACTATCACGATTTCGTGACATGTTGGAAGAAAGAGAAGAAGCAGGAAAAATTGTCACGATTTCATGACATGTTGGATGAGAAAAAGACAAGTGGAAAAACTATCACGATTTCGTGACATGTTCGAAGAGAAAGCGCAAGCAAGAAAAACTATCATGATTTCATGACATGTTGGAAGAGAGAGAAGAAGCAAGAAAAACTGTCATGATTTCGTGACATGTTGGCAGAGAAAAAGGCAAGTGGAAAAACTATCGCGATTTCATGACATGTTGGGAGAAAAAGATAAAGCAGGAAGAAGTGTCGCGATTTCGCAACAAGTTCGAAGAAAGAAAGTTTGAAAAATGTTGCGATTTTGCGACATAATGCAGGAGAGAGAGTCTGAAAGAAAAAGTGTCACGATTTCGCGACATATTGCAAGAGAGAGAGTCCGAGAGAAAAAGTGTCACGATTTCGTGACATATTGCAAGGAGAGGTTGTACAGATGAAAAAGTGTCGCGATTTCATGACAGATTGCATGGGAAGGAAGGATGAGGAGAGAGAAAAGTGTCACGATTTCGTGACATATTTCATAGGTCCAAAGTGAAGAGAAAGAGGAGAGAAAAAGTGTCATGATTTCATGACATGTTTCATTTTTGCGGTCCAAAGTGAAGAGAAAGAGGAGAGAGAAAAAGGTGTCACGATTTCATGACATATGACAAGAGAAAGAGCTAAGGAGAAAAAGTGTCGCGATATCATGACATGTTCATGGAAGGAAAGAAAGTGCAAGGAGAAAAGTGTCACGATATCGTGACATGTCGGGTTTTCACGACCCGAAGGCAAGAGAAAGCGCAAGGAGAAAAAGTGTCACGATATCACGACATGTCGAGTTTCGTGACCCGAAGGCAAAGAGAAAGCGCAAGGAGAGAAAGTGTCACGATATCGTGACATGTCGCATTTTCGTGACTCAATGAGGAGAGAGAAGGCAAGGAGGCGAAAGTGTCATGATTTCGTGACATGTTGTGTTTTCACTGGTACAAGCCAAGAAAAGAGACAAGGAGGCGAAAGTGTCGCGATTTCACGACATGCTGTATTTTTATGGGTACAAGCCAAGAAAAGAAGTACGACGGTGAAAGTGTCACGATATCGTGACATGTTATGTTTTCGTGGGGCCAAAGCTAAGAAACAGAGCAAAGAGAAAAAGTGTAGCGATATCGCTACATGTATTCTCATGGGCCAAAGCTAAGAGAAAGCGTACAGAGGTGAAAGTGTCACGATATCATGACATGTGTTTTCACGACAACAACAATAGAAGAGTTATAGAGGCAGTTGAAGTCGACGAAGACCGATGTTAGCCGATGAAGATTAGGGTTTGCAATCGACAAAGATTAGGGTTTGCAACCGACTAAGATTAGGGTTTGCAGCCGACTGAGAAAAGGGTTTATAGTCGACTAAGATTAGGTTTTTGATCTTGAAAATATTGTTATAAAAGGAAGGCTATTTGAAGTGTTGAAGGTGTCATCGAATGCGAGTCGAAGTGTGAGATGTGGCCGTAAGAGCACAGATAGCGTAGAAGCGGTGAGATGATGGCAAAGTGTGCAAAGTGAGCAAGTAGTGTTGAATCGAGCTAAGTGCAGAATTCGCTAATAGAGCAGAGTGCACGAAAGGAAGAAGACGATCGTGAAGGTTGACTGTAGATTGTAGAAATGTGTGAAGTGATTGCGTAGAGAGAGTAAAGTGCACAGAGAAGGCAAAGGTGAAGCAGACCAGTTAGGGTCTTGTCAAAAAAAAGGTATTTTATCATCAAACTTATAGATTCAAAATTGAAGTCCAGGTTGCAATCTGGCATCAAGGGGTTGGTGCTCCTTCCAGTTGGTGCTGGTAAATCAGGGGTTGGTGCTCCTTCCAGTAGGTGCTAGTAAATCAGGGGTTGGTGCTCCTTTCTATTGGTACAGATAAATCAGGGGTTGGTGCTCCTTCCAGTGGGAGCTGGTAAACTATTTGTAAAGTTGGTGCTTTGCAAAGGCTAGATTTGGATGGTAGTCCAAGCAGTCATTCTTGAGGAGTAGCCAAATTGGTGAACCTCATTAAAATCTTGTGTTGTGTGATGTTCTCTTGTTGTACTTGTTGTATCTATTTATAAGTTTTTAATTGTTGTTGTTTTAAAGAGCTATAAATTCATGATTAAAGTACCACACTGATTCACCCCCCCTCTCAGTGCCATTGTAAGACTAACATTCGAGAAAAGTGTTGATGTTAGAATACCTTACCATGATATTGATATCAGGGTTGAAATCCTGAAGGAAATAATATGTTGTAGCTTTGTCGGTTGGTCAAAGTACAACTGGTACTCTCTGCCAGGTTCGAGCGAACCTAACATTGAAGTCTGTGACCTCTTCTTGTGGATGTCTCTGGATTGAAGTGAACTGATGCAGGAGAGAGGTAGGATCAGAGGACTCATTAAAGTTCCCCATCAACTACCTGGATAATTGGTCCCATCCTGTAATAGTACCCGAGGGTAAATATCTATACCAGTAGAGGAGTTTTCCTCTAAGGTAAAGGACTAGAATCTTCACCATAACTTGCTCTTCTATGATATCGTGGATCACCGTCAAAGAGATTATGTCTTGGATGTGCTCTACAGTAGTTTTTCCAGTTCCATCAAACATTGGGATCTTCTTCACAACAGCAAGCGGGACTTGTCCTTGTCTCGCTAAATTTAGTGGTGACAAGGAATCCCATGTCAGGAACCACCTGGGTGGCGGTTGCTATTGCATTTGCTATTGTTGTTGTTGTTGTTATGCCATACTTGCTCCTATATTTTGAGAAACAGGGATCCCTGAAGCTCCCCCTTGATTTCTAATAGGACGACTAATAGGAATAGAGACACTAGGATGCTTCGATGAGTTGGGAGGATTGGGAGGAAAATGAGATGTTGTACTATCAGAAGTCAGGCCTTGTTCATCAACAGCAACCTCTTGTGAGGACGTTCCTCGTAATAGTGACTCGGGGGTGACCAACCTTGATTGCTTCCCAAAGGCGTCAATATCTAGATCAAATAACTCAGTTTCCTCTCCTCTATTCTTAACTCTCCATCTCGTTTGCATGAAGGCATAGACTTTCGGTACTGGTCTTTTTTATTTAAAGATTCTCGAGTAAACAGAGTTGCCAGATTCTAAGAGTCTTTCGATAATGAGAGCATCGGTTCTCACTAACACTAGTCAGGTGAGACTGATCGGGTCACATCGGGAGCTTGTTAGAACTATTGGCCCCGATGAAGATGGGTTTGAGATTTGTGCTTAAAATATGGGACTTTGGTCCCATCGGGCATGCCAGAAACTGTTGGTCATCAAATCTGCCTAGGAAAGGATTTTGGGTAAGTGTATGCGCCCTAGACCTAGACCAACATTGAAAGGCCAAAGGGAAGAGATGCCCCTCGTGCCAATCTCCGGAGAAAGGCCGGCTCCTATGCTAAACTACTCGGGTGTTTTGAGATAAGGGTGCAAAAGAGAGATAAAAAGAGTAAGGGTTAGAGAGATTGGTAGTTTAAAGTGGGAGAGAATAGGAAGCATGATCACTAACTAGCAACTTGAATAGCAACAAGGAACACCAAGAATAAATGAAAGAAATGCAATGTCGACCTCCCCATGTATCCTTCAGGTGAGTTTCAGGGTACATTCCTCGATCGCACACCGGATGTAGGGTTTAGCATCTCAGTATACAAAAAAAGAAAGACAAAAGAATCAAGCGTAGAATGCAGCATAAAAGAAATCCAATACGACATTTTTCCACTCCTATGTAGCCTTCAGACGAGTTTTAGGGTATAGTACCTGATCGCACATCGGACGCAGGGTTCAACATCTCAATATACAAGTGAAGAAAGACAAAAGAATCAAGCACAGAAGGTAGCATAAAAGAAAGGAATTAAGTCCAAAGCTCTTTAGTATTAATCACAGGATATCAAGTTACAGCAACTTTCTAGCAGATAGTTTCCCCCCCCTTTTTTCATTACAATGCCTGGGATTTTATAGAGGACCCGACCCTCTGAATCATAATTACACAGAAAAGAGAAGTACGCCCTCGAGCCTTGAGGAGTCGGCTTCTCGAGGCTCTCACGATCGAGCTTCCAAATTTGTTACCAAAATTGGCAACTATAACCGGGTCAACTATGGAAATATGCATCGATGAGCCGTTTGGACATCCTTGGTATTCAGGTGCGGTGCCCGAGTGGCTGCCATGCTCGTTGGGCTCTTCATCATGGCCTGATACTTTACTTTCAATTGCCAAAAATGAACAGCGAGCTTATCGGGCACGAAAAAATACATTTATGAGGCACTTGACCGCCTTGATAAAATACCCAACTTGGAGCGCGTGCCCTTGTGGTACTTCACTAGTCTTTTAACTTTGCTTCGAAATGGATTTGTACCAAAGTAAATTCCCCTTAATTTGCACTTAGCAAAACTTTCTTTACAAAACTGCTTCGAGGAGGTGAGTGCCAAAGTAGATTTCCTTCACAAAATGGGGTCTTCACTTCTTGTTGCTTCGATGTTCCAAAAAAATTTCGACGAGGTCCTTTGCCCAAAGTAAATACTTCGCTGATGAGCCCTCGAAATGCTTCACCATGATCCTTCTTCAAAACTATGGTTCGGAGATGTTTCGGCTGAAGTGCATATTTGCCTTCAAAATGCATCTTCTACTTCGGGTGAAAGTACTTCGCAAGAAATTTGGCCGAAGCAGATGCTTCGCAATGATTTTTGGAGAAGTAGAAATGGTTCGCTGATGCGGGGTCCGAAGTGGATGCTTCGGCAAACTTTCAGGCAAAGTGTTTTCAGTACTGCGTTCTTCTACAAACCGCTTTGCAAAACTTTCGCCCAAAGTAACCTTTTGAAATGCTTCGGGTGCAAAGTAGTTTCATTCTTTCTCCTTTGTACTTTACTTTGGCAACACCGCTTCACAAAAATCTCGCCCGAAGTAGCTGCTGGAAATGCTTCGGGCTTGAAGTGGTTTTCTTGCCTTAGCCAATTTGGACTGCGGTCTGGACCTTCCTTCTTCGGTGAAGTTGTTCTTTTGAATGTTGCTTTGCTCAATTTTCCCCCGAAGTAGTGATTTGAAGCGCTTCAGGCCTAAAGTTCTTTTTAGCGCTTTGGCAATACTACTTCGCAAAACTTTCACCCGAAGTAGTGCTAGAAATGCCTCGGGTGCGAAGCTCTTCTTGTTTTCTTTCGGCGAAGCTCTTTTCTCTAGCTTGTTCGGCAGCGAAGCTCTTTCTTCTTCATTCTATGTACAAGGGGACGACTTTGAAAGTCAAAATTGCTACAGCTTTTCAAATAAAAAAATAACAAAGAAAAAAAACTTTACAAAACACTGTATAAAATTTTTATTTTCTTTTCTACCCCTTGAGAAATGTGACAAAATTGTCAACAAGTACGATTTGGGTGGAGCGACGATGTTGCCTAGACTTGGACCAGCTTTGAGATAACCTACTCAAGAGGAACCCGACTAACAATGCATAGAGCATTCTGCTACTAATCAATAAGCTCTTTAAGATGAGAGAGTTCCATAGTCATCTTACTGGCTTGAACTACAATCTAAAAATACATAGATAAAATAATATTATATTTCTCAAAAGCAAATATGTGAAGAGAGGAAGAACACTTATCAAAGATATAGTTATTTATAGCTTTTTGTATGGTGTATAGGATCACCATACGAAACAAGTGCCACACTTCAAATAAAATAGTTGGCAAGGGCAAGGGGTATCCCAAAATTATATGCTTCCACTCAAGCATGGCATAGGAATAGGATATAAAAAGGAAAAAATCCACTCCCAAAGAGAATGAGCATGAACATAGGACCAAAAAATATGGATAAATTCCTTAGACTTAAGACAAAAAGGGCAATAAGGGTTGGGAATTCCTAAATGCAGAAGATGCTTCCCAATAGGAAGCTCTTGGTGAAGAAAACTCCAAGAAAAATTGGAAATGTTAGGTTCCAAGAAATGGGCCTAGGCATTTTGGAATCTGCACATCCAAACAGGCCAAGGGGAAGAGAAATTCCATCATTTATTGAGCTTATAAATTATGGGGAGGCAAGGAGAGAATCATCCATACCCAAATGGGCCTCGTATTTTCATAGTGTTTGGATACCACTTCCAGTCCTTCCACTAAGGTCGTTACATAAATGTTTTTTTGTGAAACATGGAGTTGGGGAGAGTAGCCTTGATGACTTGAAACATGTCCTTTGTCAGAGTGCTTGAACCTAAATTTGACTTTGAATTCATCCCAAGGGATCAAATCCCAGGTAGGATGAGAAACAAAATCAATGATGCACCGCACACCTTTACAAAAAATTTAAGTGCATGAACCTAAGAAACCTATGCAAGCAAAGAATTTTGGTAGGTGATGATAGATTACCACCAGACATTCATCTAGTTTATGGAGATTTCATACCAGAAGCTTTGACCATTCCATATCAACTAAGGCTTAACACTCTCCAAAGATTTTCAAATGCTTCTGATGACAAAGGATATTATCACTTTGATAGACATAGAAGTAATAAGGAGGGAATGGAAACCCATGCCCCTCCAACTCTTACAACCAAAATGGGAACCTTCACAGATACAGGGATAGATGAGAATATTCTAGGCCTTATTACTTGAAAGGGCTCTAATAACCCATTTAACAAAGAGGGACCAACCTTGATGTTGGGTATTAAGAATGCCAAGCCCACCATGGCTTCTAGGGAGACAACAATACTCCCAGGCAACTCAATGAAATCCCAAACCATTGTTAGAATAGGACCATAAAAAGTCTCATAGAATCTTATCAAGATTCTTATAGTAGTTTTTGGACAAGATCCAACAGAAATAATAATAAACATGAGTGGTTGTAAGGACTTGTAAGTAAATTTAGAATTTACTAGCAAGGGAGAGCTTCTTGATGGACCAATGGGTAAGTTTTTAGTCCACCCTGTTAATGACATACTTCCATAGCTCTGATATTGAACTATTAAAGGTAAAAGGAATCCCTAAAAAGTGAAATATTTCCCCTCCTAGATGATCCTCCACTAATATTGACTAAGCTAATGGGGTATCAGGTCAGGAAATTACCTATAATATTGAGTCTTTTTTCATTGAATGGAGAAACTAGAAATCAGATGAAAAGCATCCAAGAAGGCAAACGCATGTTGAATAACACCTTCATCCTTAATAAGCATGAGAAAAGATCTATTATAAAAATGATTTTTGATCAACAGAGACACCTTTGAGGAGAGAAATTTCTTGAATAAAACCTTGAATGACATGGTGAGATAATAAATAGCCAAACCCCTTAGTGAAGAGGACATATAGGGATGACGCTAATGAATAGCTCTATCGAATGGAATGGAAGATTCCAATGCCTTAGGACTTATACCTTTTAATGGATAAAACAACTGAAACTTCAATGAACAATATATCCACAGAGCTAATAAAGGAGGGCCTAAAACCAAGAGCTTTAAGAATGGCCAAAATAAATGACAAATCAATCCTATCGTAGGCTTTCTCAAAGTTGATTTTTTATGAACAAGTATCATTGGTTGGAATTTTAATCCCACTCCATGCCTTCCTAGATAACAATAATGTTGTCAAGAATGAACCTGCCCTGAATAAAGCCAGTTTGATTTGGTTACATGATTATGGGAAGGAGATGGTGGATGTGCAAATCCAGGGCTTTGGTGATGATATTATAGGAAATATTAAGGAGAGTAATAGGCCTCTAATTATTTATGACTTCTAGAACACTAGCCTTAGGGATAAATTTAATAATTCCCTAATTAATAAAAGGGTCCAAAGAACCCATGGAGAAGTCCTAATAAAATTTGAGAATATCAAGCTTGACAGTGCCCCAAAGGGACTTGTAGAACTCATAGGGGAAGCCATCAATACTAGGGGATTTATTGTTGGCCATATAATAAAGATCTTCCTCTAGATCCTTCAAAGAGAGGGTCTTTTCATAGGCAACTCTTTGAGACTCAAAACGTTACACCAAGACAATGAAGAGGCAAGAGTTAAGAGCCTAGTCACATTAAAGGGAGTGGAACTGAGCCACAAATATAATATGATAATGTTCTTCAAAAGTGGATAGAATACGAGGAGGCTCAAAAATATGCTCTCTATTAATATTAAGGGCTTTAATGCTTGAAAATTTATTGTGAGGATGCAAGTTTTGGAAGAACTCCTTGGTTACCCTCTCACCAATTTTAAACCAGTGCAAGCTCACCTTGATATGCGTCCCTTTGGCATCATAGTGCTCCACCATAAAAATATGGTGTTTGACTGTCATGAGGTGCCTCTAAATCTTCTTATTAAAAATATTGGACTATAGCTAAGTTGAGGCCACCTCCAACACTCGCTTGAGAGCAATGTTGGAGTGACAACGAAGATTGGTAATATTATACCCTACTGAGCACAGGAATTTGGTAGTGTAGTAGATAGCAACATTCCATCAATCAATCCAACTAGAGGTCCATTTTGGTCTAGGGACTAGGTTCCAAATTTTGATGACATAGGCTCTCAACATGGGGTGGTGCAAAATAGAAGTATTAAGGTAGAATTACAACTAAGAAAGAGAAGGAGGGTGGAAGAAACTAGGATGGAAAATAAAATGGGAGAATGTTCAAACAAATAAATATCAGGGTGGATAGATACAAAGGGGAAGAGGACAAGGGTTACTCAAAGAATAAAATATCAAAATATGATAGCATGGCTCTGTTCAATATTTTCAGCAGATGACTCTTGCCATGTTGGTTGCTAGACCATGTAAAGTAGGTATTAGCAAGGAATAAATAGGGTAAGAAGCAGCGATTGGGATCATAGAGCCCCAAATTTTCTTTTATTAAAAGTTATTCTTTTCTTTCCTCAATAGCCCATCGCATGGGAAGAAGACCCACCTTGTCATGTAGGAATTGAATCTTATTGAAGTTTCCATAGAGCAACCAAACAATAGGAGGAAGTGTTACCCATCACTAAAGCTCACAATGGTCATTAGCATTGTTAGGTGCATAGATGTTGAGCACACTGAGGATAAGGACATCAATCTCCATCATAACCCAAATATCATGATTGTAAGGGTCACATCCCTAAGAGATCAACTTGGAATGGTAGATTTCTGAAAGTCATATGACTACCTCTTCTTTACCTATGTCATGCACAGTATGAAAGGTGTGGCCTTGGAGCTAGAGAAAGGAGCAAGTACTTGATATAATGAAGTGACTTTGAATTCTTGAAGGAATAAAATATAAATATCATTGAATCTAATCTTGAAGTCATCCAGACCCTAATGCACGATGTACTTGTGCACAAGATCTATCAAACCCTTGACATTCCAAGACATGCACTTCATAAGACACAATCAAGGAGCATATTTCCTTCAATGACCTTAGATTTCTCAAAATATCCCAAATATTCAAATGCATTTGTGAGAAACCTATTATGGTTTTCTCAAAAATTCCAAAGGGATGCCCAAGGACTCCCTAGATGAACTATGAGAGCGACAACGGTTCCATGAAAAAAAATTCTAGAAGAACTAGGAGGAGAGACAAGGAGTCCACTTGAGGGGATGAACTTCAACATAGCTGATGGATGAGCCATTTGAGAGCCTTGATGAGTCGGGAAGACTTTTTGGGTACTACCATTATAGGTACCTATAAGAGGAGAAACAAAATTTCTTTTTGTAGTAACTATATTAGAGCTCCCTATATGAGAGCTCGATTAAGACTCCTTTTTACCACATCCTATAGAAGGCTGCATTTAGTTTCCTTTACCATTTTTTTTGGCGATAAACATCCATTCCTTCTCTCTATTAGTAGGAGGAGCAGATTGAAATACAATTGAAGGTGTTGACGCTTCTACTAGAGCTCAATTTTTTAATTGACCCTCCATAAGAGGGTAGTCTTTTATCTTGTGAGCTATAGACTGACAATGATAACAAGTGTTGGGGATATTTATATAGACCACTCATTATTGAAAATAGGTCTCACCAACTTGAATATCAATAGAGTCCTTGAGGTCCTTTAAGAGATCAATTTCAACATAGATTTATTTGTAAGGTTGTACAACATAGAATTTTTATGGCTCCATGCGCACATACTTACCAATGGGTGTGACAAGCTATGGCAAGAATTACCAAAGGAGCAAGGGGGGACTTGGGAATTCCACCCAAATGAGGATGCATAGAGAAAAATCGATAGAGACGGTAAAACTTTGGTGCCAAGGCTGAAGAATTAAATGCATATTTCTAATATATCGAAGATCTTTGCTCAAAATCGTAATGACATGCTACATTTTGATAAATTAGAAGTGAAAGAAGCCTTTAGTAAGGTTCTAAAATGTGGTCAACCTTTATGTAATATGGATGCCAGACTTGTTGAATCCATTGACAAATTAGTGAGTCACTGGGAATCCTTTCCAAAAATACCCAACGAGGGTGTGACTCTCAAGCTAGTTGTAAGCTTTATCAAAATATTTCATGGATAGGACTATGTTCAATATAGAGCTTTTACCTTGTGGAAAACCCTCAGGATAAACTTCTTGGGTTTGTTGATTGGTGTCATGGCTCTCTACAGTTACAAATTCACTAAACAATAAAGCAATGGCCTGAGAGGCAGCCATAACAATGGGAGAAGCCCCCTGCCCTAGACTATGAGGTAAAAATGCTTAGATCCCTAACAATATAATGGTCGAAGAAAGAGCAAATAGGCAACAACATGTGACCGAAAAACCCTAGTGGAGCCTCCAAATATCCACTACTTATTTTTGTTTTCTATATTACAATAAATTTAGGACTATATTCTTTGTTATTCACTTTTTATTCTTATTTGTGTGCTTAACCCCACTTATTAGTATTTATAATATTTGTTTCTAGTTTTCCAAATCAGTGTCTCTTGGGTTATTTTCTCTTTGTTCTTGGTTCAAGGATCTTCCTCTCCTTTTTCGATTCCCTTTAATGATTTCATCCTCATAGATCTCCTTTATTTTTCTATATTATTCAGTTTTTACTTATTATCTATAGGTTAATGATGTGATTGAGAACTTGAAGTGCAAGGGATAATCTTGAAAACACATATTTTTTATATTGTCCCAAAAATCTTAAAGTCCATGAAGCATTTTTCACAATACTTATTTTCTTACAACAACCCTAAATTATAATGTATATACTCTATAAAAAATTATTTATTATGTTATGCATAAATATATAAAGTTTTAGGGATAAGCTCTACACTATTATTTTTGTTGCAAGGAGATAATTTTCTACTATTTGAGAAACATTGAGATTATTTATCTTGAGTGCACTTGACCTCTACACCTTTGTTTTAATATTTGCCTCCATGTCTTCCTTTGCACATTTTATTAATTTTTATTTTTATTTTGTACGTTGCAACTCCTCATCCCTTATGTCCTACTTAATTTCTTGTAATGTTTGTTCCAAATGAACTATGAAGGCCTTTGTTATTCGATGAGATGGAGGGGATTTTTTTACCACTTTTTGCACTATAATATGATCATATTTCTTCGCCTTTGAGTTTTCTCATATCCAAAAGGTTTTGTCTCTTTCTCAATTGTTTGCTCTCTCTTGCTATGTGTTTGAATAATTGTGCAATTAGAAGAAAATGTATTCATAATCCACTTTCTGATTCTACTATTGATTTAGATTTAATCTTAGTGGAATTTAGAAATAATTTTGAAATATCCATGGTAATACATACTCTTGTATACATAACATACTTCCACTCCTAAGTAGTTGCTCCATCTTGGATGAACTTTCCTAGTGTGTTACAAATATTCATCAAAACCTCCTTGTTGATACATTGATATAGAAATCCAAAAAACCTAACTTGCATTAGAAGCTTTTAATATTTTTTATTTTCTTAAAAAATTTCACTATGATATTTAGAATGTTATTGCAAGCAATATTAGTGGATCTAGTATTAGGATATATATTTCAACATGCATCCATATCTTTGCCATAAAAATAAAAATCACATATCTCATAGGTATCATCTAAAAAATTTTCAAACAATTTAGATTATTACTACATTAGACAGTGAGTCGAAAATATCGAAAATATTAAGGTTATATTTGTGGAGAAATATTACACTTAACTTTTGTTGTACGTGTTAATACACCAAATGATATTTCACTTATTTTTAATAGTGATCCTAATAGAGCTTATTTTTCAATGGGTCATATGAGATTAAAACATGCCCCAATCATGTTACATCATGGCCACATAGTTGTATTACAAAAACTTGGCTATTATGCATGTATCATTTTGGCAAGATTTGAACCTAGGTCTCCTTAAAAGTTGATGAGTCTAACCAGTTGTGCTAATGTCATTTGGTCATACTTTTTATGCAAAATGCTAACAAATCTTATTATATTCTATCTCCATTAGACTTTTGCAGCAAGGATAAATCATTTATTCTTTGTTATATATAATACTATAATGTTTAGGTTTTCACAATGTTTGTAGGGTAAATGATATTGATAGTTTTAAAATGAAATGATAAAATAGGATTGAAATGATCCCATTCATAATACATCATGATTACTTTATTGTGATATTTCAATAAACCTTATACACAACTTGCAATTATGTACATATTGTATAGCAAGACTTCAACGTGGGGCTTCACATTAGAAGATCATATTTTTATCCATTTGAGCTCATTTTATTTGATTAAATGTTAACATTGACCAATGACATTGGAATCTTGGCTTATGATTTGAAACTCCTCCCTTCTTGCCCCAAACCCAATGGATCAAATTTCGAATGCTATTGATATTAATAATGTTTTCCTTTTTTTGGGTACTCTTTTGGCATAGTCCAACATCACTATGGAGGATCTTCTTTATGCTAAATTTATGGCATTTGTATTTTACTTTGCACATATGCCAAACCTATTAGAAAGAGAAGCAATTACTTTCTGATTTATTATAATTTCTTAAGATTTATTATTGATTTGAAAAAGAACATGATTTTGCCATATATTATCTCTCTTGAACTAAATATTATTTCCTTGTACTAGGAAGACTATCCCTTTTAGGGAATGGGTATTATTTGTTTGTCACTTCTAATATTTTGTTCAAATAAAAGTGAAAAGTATAAATCAAAACCTAAGTTTTGGAATTCAAGCAAAATATTTTGAGTTAACAACTATTGACATATTCATAATACATTAATGATTATATTCAATATATGTTGAATACCATTCAAATTTATAGAATATTTTAGTTATGTTTCATAGACAATTTAATTGATTTTAGATGTTAGGTTCAACTTTGAAAGTTTAGGTTGGTCAGTGAAAATTAGTGAAACATGCATTATTTGAGTATTAGTTATGGATATTTAATGATTTAATGTGTCAAAAAATATACTTAATTTAGGTGTTTATTTATTACATATTAATAGGTACAGACTAATAACAAAGTGAAAATATTGTCAGATATTTATGTGAAAATTTAAAATGTGATTAGTTTAAATCTAATAGTATTTTCAAATTTTTATAAGTAATGAGTAATATTGAGACATTGTATTTTACAAAGAAGAATTTTGATTTATTAAAAATGAAAGATTTGATTGTTAAATCGCTTTTCTAATAGTATGATTTAATACATTTCTTTGGATACATATACAATATTCTATATTAGAATTTAGGTAGCATTTCACAAAATAATTCACTAATGAAGTTGTGAATGATTATTTTTGTTGTAGATAAATTAATTGTATTTTCATACAGAAGTTTTGACTTTAACCAACAAGAATAATTGGCTACTTTTCATATCTACGCATTTCATAATTTTGAGACATGGCTGGTTTACTTGAGACTTGTTCAACAAAATTGATCAAGAAAACCTTGAATCACTTTAATTTTTGAGAATTTGTATAGATATCCTTTATAATTCAACTTTATAATTTGTTTATTATTATTTTTTTGCTATACAAGGTATATTATTTTCTATTTCGGGTACAAGATATTTGGGATGTTGGTATAGTAAAGGTGTTAATAGTTATTTGTACACTCATTTTTTGAGACATTAGAGTTTTTTAAAATGTTTAAATAATTTTTATAGTAAGTTTTAAGTTAAGGAAAATTCCCTTTAAATTTTAGAGATAATATTTAATCTTTACAACTATTATTTGTTTTCTATTTTTCAACGAATATCATGAGTTGACATAGGTTTTCAACCATCTAAAAAAATTACATAGTTAAACTAACAATATAAGTTAAAATAAAAACTTTTCTTCTTCATATAAGGAGTTCTTAGCCCAAAATCGATGTTAATTTGGTTCTAACCTAAAAATTACCTTTACCTTTAGTGATAAATATATCAAAATATTGCAATATAATTATTCTTCATCTCTTCTTTCTAAAGAATGTGTAAACATTTAACATTCCTATTTTATATGTAGTTTTAGGAGGCATTAAAGGGTTAAACTACAAGATAAATTATTTTCATTTAGACATTTCTAGGCTTATATAATAGGTTCTATTATGAGATTTAGCATTACAAGAATAAATCTAATATTTCAAGTAATTTTTTATGAGTACTTAAAAGTACTAGGCCATAAAATTCTTATTAAGGCCACAACCCTAAATTTGGCAGAGTGGTGATTGGGGTACTCTTCATAGTCTTAGGTCCCATTTTGTATTAAAAACATCAAAATCCACTCTAGTAAAAATATCTTTTGAATTAAGTTGCTTTGAAAGAGGCCAACTTCATGTAATGTGATTGAGTTTTACCAGATTCAAATTTCTCATGAGATTTAGTCTCAATTTTGAACTTGTTTTTGCATAAATCTTACCCAATTCATAGTGAATATCAATTGAAATTTTGAACTTGTTTTTGAATTAGTTAGTCAACTAAAAAATTAAGTTTTAGAGTTGTAATTGCAATTGGCATTTATAAAATCAAAGCAAGCATTATTGTAACCTTCAATCTTCAATTTCTTATTTACCATTAATATCTCTTATGTCGTTGATATTTCATCATGAGCAAGGTGAATAAATAAATTTTGAAGGAGGTAACATGGATTCTGTTGAGAAGCAACACACCCCCACTGAAAAATGAGATTCCATCCTTAGAAAATTCTGAACTTTCATTTTTGCAGTAGGGACCCTCTAGATGTTTTTCAGGTTTAAATCCAATTTTGCTTGCCTCTTTGTTAAAGTTGTGCCTTTTTCCAAGTCTTTCTAGCATTGTTATTTCAAGCTTAACTTTCTACATGCTAGAATCATTCATGCTTAAGCCAAATCTTGCACCGGTACCGAGGAAAATCCAGAAAACAGTTGCATAAATTCACTGAAAACCAAAACTTTCCATTTTTGGTAGTGTCGCGATATCGCGACACTTCCATTTTCGGAAATGTCGCGATATCGCGATGGATTTTGGCAAAAGCAGCTAAGTCATTTTTGTGTCGCGATATCGCAACACTTTCCATTTTTTGAAGTGTCGCGATATCGCGAAATTTCCATTTTTGGAAGTGTCGCGATATCGCGAAATTTCCATTTTTGGAAGTGTCGCGATATTTCCATTTTTGGAAGTGTCGCGATATCGCGACATTTCCATTTTTGAAAAGTGTCACGAAATCGTTGTCGGTCGGAAGAGAGAGAAGATGAGATGTACGGATCAGCGTGAAATCGCGACACTTTCCATTTTTGGAAGTGTCGCGATATCGTGACGTTTCCATTTTTGGAAGTGTCGCGATATCGTGACGTTTCCATTTTTGGAAGTGTCGCGATATCGCGACGTTTCCATTTTTGGAAGGTGTCGCGAAATCGCGACGATTTCGAAAGAAAGTGCCGAAGGGAGAAAGGCAGCGATTCGCTGACATGTTTCGAAGTCGAGAGGTAAAGGGTGCAGCGATGCGCTGCGTGCTTCAAAATCGCGGGCTGGAGCCTGCAGCGATGCGCTGCATGTTTCGAAGTCAAGGAGTGAAACTGGTAGCGATGCGCTGCATGTTGTGGAAAAGGTGCACAAGGCAAGAAGATGCAGCGATGCGCTGCACGTCGTGGAATCACGGCTGAAAATCGACAAGAAGTACGGCAACAGAAAACGTAGCGAAATCGTGACACTTTCCATTTTTGGAAGTGTCGCGATATCGCGACATTTCCATTTTTGGAAGTGTCGCGATATCGCGACATTTCCATTTTTGGAAAGTGTCGCAAAATCGCTGGAGGCCAAGAAGGGAACATGTCGCGAAATCGCGACATGTCGCGTTTTCACGGCCGACAGGGGAAGAAGCAACACAGCGCTGGGGATGTCACGATGCATTTTCGCGACCAAGTTGAGAAGAAGTTGTCGATGAGCCAGGGACGTCGCGATTTCGTGACATGTCGCGAAATCGCGACATGTCGCAGAATCGCGACAGGAGAGAGAAAGTCCTCAAAGGACCTGAAAGTGCATTCCAGCTGTAACGGAAGGCATCCTGGGGTAGCGACACGTGTCAAAGCGTGAATCAGACAGAGCAGGGCCGACATGCAAGCTTTTTAGCTGATTTTAATCTATTTTTAATGTTTAAATGCTTTAATTTAATGATTTTAAAGTACTAATATAATCTTTTTGTCTTTCATGCAGGATTCCATCTGGCACTTGCGGGACAACCGGGAAAGGCCATAAAGTCAAAGTTAAAGTGCAGATTTGATCGAGGACCGCCATGCTAGAGGAGAAGATGCCGGTGAAAGCATTCAATGGAGATTTATTGCAGAATTAATAGCATGAAGACCATCTCAACTCAGGGATGGCTTTGCGGAGATCAAATTGATGGAGAAGTGGTGACTCATCCGGCTCACCAGCAGAATTAATGGAGGCATTTATTTGTAGTTGCGGATGAATGCAAGTGGCTTTAGATTTTATCTTCTCCATTTATGTCAGCTGACTCCCCTGATTTGCCGAAGGGTTAAGTTCTATCTGGACTTTGATTTTAAATGGATTTTTATTGTAAAACCCGGGTCCTAGGGTTTAGAAAGATAAGATTTGCAGTTTGGGGAAGAAGATATTTTTGAAAAGATCAGGGTCTATCCTGAATCTATAAATACTTCTTCTCAATGTAATTGCGGGAGGCGAAGACTTAGAAATAAAAGGCTTATAAGCAATTTCTTGCAAATCTTGTGAAATCCTTTGTTTCTGGACTTGGAGTTGATGTGCTTTAGCTTTTTTGTGATAGCATGGCCAGGAGCCTAATATTTTGCAGAGTGTGATAAGTGTATCTTCTTTTGTTATCCGTTCCATTTAAGTTTGTTAGATATATGCTGTAAATCTGTATTATCAAGTTTAAATATGTTGTTAGGCTTTAGTTGTTCCATTGTCTGCTAGGGGAAATTACAGATTTGAGGTTAAGTTTGTTCTAATTGCTCTGTCTTCACTGTGTGAGCTAGGCTGCCGGTGAAAGATACCAGTTTTAACCAGCTGCCCTTGGATTTATAATTTTTTGCTAGATCTGTTTCACTCTGCCTTGTGCTCTTAGTTGAAAGTGATCTTAGACTGACTGGACACTTTCTTCTTTGATTTGTTCTATTGTGAAGCTGATAGCATAGATAAGATTGATAGTTTAGGGTCTTACAGTTGATGTTTGATAAACTTCCCTTTCTGCCTTACCCTACCCTCTCTTTGCTTACCGTGAATGATCCATTTTTATTTTCTTTATTTGCCTTTTATTTGAATCTGCTGACCCATGAGAGCTAGATCAAGAATCAAGTTAAATCTGATTGTCAACAACTTCTGCAACTACTGAACAAGTTCAGGAACCCCCTGTAAGGTAACAGAGCAGTCCATATTGAAATCTATTCTAGAAGCAGAAAAGAGTGAATAGCCATTCGACCCAACTCTGTAACTCGCACCTTGGATAACCAGCTAGATCCTAAAGTGAGTGGGATCCGTCCCGTGGGTGTCTCCGGAGCTTCCTGCTCATCCTTCGCGGGGTGTGTATGAAAGCCGGACCAACACCTAATTGGCGCTAGAAGGAGGGCTGTTGAACTCAGTTCAAGTATTGTAAGTTGTCAGTACAGTTTTTAAAATTGCCAGGGAAGACCTCAAGTTCAGAACAGTTTTATCTCCACTGGTAGTTATCCAATTACAACTCAGAATATCACTGTCAGCCAAGTAATAATGGCAAATTGGTTGGGCACCACTACTTTGAATATCCCGGGTATAGCCCATGACCTGCCCAGAAGCCCGGAAAGGTATCTCCCCAGATATAAACATGATGGGACAAGAAGTGCAGAAGAACACCTGCTAGCTTTTAAAAATGCTTTAAAATTGTTAAATATACAGCATGAAGATGTTGCCTGCAGATTGTTCCCGTTCACTCTCCAGGAGGGAGCTTATGACTGGTTTTTAAACCTCACCAGCAATTCCATTACTAGCTGGGATGACCTAGAGAAAGCTTTTATATCACAATTTGGGGAAGTGATAGACCCTAGTGTGTTATACCAACAATTTTTCAGCATCAAGAGAGAGTCGGGAGAAGCTGTCAGGTCTTTCAATATGAGGTTCCAAAGAGCTTACGGTAGAATGACTGGCCATTACATACCAAATGCAAATCTGGCCTTAGAAATCTACAAGAATGCATTGGATTCGGTGACCTCTATTTTCCTCAAGAGAGACATCAATATCACAACCCTGGCAGGGGCTTATAAAGAAGCCTTAATTCTTGAAAGACAGTTAGGGCCTCAAATTCTGAGCAATCCTTTGATATCCTATGTTACACAGAACATGCATATTTTGAACCCCATTCCACATCATGAGTTAGTGCCAACATGTCATGCTCTACCCAAGGAGACTCCGTTAACTGTGACATCCACTCAGCATGTGCAAAATATAGAGAAAAGTTCTGATAAGCTCAAAATGGAAGAGCTTGAAGTGAACAGTTGTGATCTGGCATTACCCAAATCTGAAGTTTTTCTTGGTGAGTTAAATTTTCCTAGAGATCAAAGAAATATTGATATTTCTAGTTCACCTAAAAATAGTACAACTAGGGTTTCAGATTCTGTCACTTTTCCTGAGGAGACAGAAAGTCTTGTACAGACTCCTGTGGATGAAATGCAAGATTTTCAGCAGTTCAAAATGGACAGTTATAATTTGAGATGTGAGAGTCCAGAACTTAATAACGATCCTTCCTCATCAGAGGATGATGAAAGTGAGATTCAATATCACTATGCAGAAGTAACTGAGGAGGATAACATCATTGAGGATATGAGGGAACTTAAAGCTGACATCACCCTCCATGAACTGCCCCAGATTGTTGAACAAAAGGTTAACTTGACTGAGGCTTATTCTGGACCACCTGTTAGATTTCAAGAAAAGGAAGAAAAGATAGTAAATATGAATGTGGTCAGCCAACTTGGAATTGATGAACTGTCTCAACATAAGCCTGCAACTTCTGAACATAATATCAAAGAAAAGGTTGTAAATCATGTTGATGCAAATATTGGATTTTATAATTTGGCAACTGAGAAGGTGAGAACGATTCATGACTCTAATCAATCACAACCATGATGTTTGGATATTACACATTGATGAGGTTAAATCTAAGCAAAGCTCAGGTGAAAAAGCAAATTGTAAACATTCTGCTAGAGGGATAAAAATTGAAGTCCTGGATATTGAAGCAGTACAGCAACCACAAAATGTTCAAGTTGTTAAGAACCAGGGCATACAGATAAAACATGATTTCTTTCAGTTGTCATATAATTTTGAAGATGTGGTGGTCTGGGTCTGTCAAGATTTTAAGGTATTTGATCCCGGGGTTTTTTACATTCAGTCCTTTTGAAAGAATTCTGCAAACCCTTCAAGTAGAAGCATAAACATGTTATCATATGATTTGTTATTATATGATTTGTTTAATTTGAAGGAGTTGCGGATTTGTTTTTCAAATGGGACAGGGAAGACAGTAAACACAAGTCTTTCCCAGATAGCAAATTTTTGAAGCATAGTCTGGAGTGCATTTCCTCAACAGGACCTGAAAGGTAATTTTTCTAAATTACTTGCACATGGTCAAAAAAAATTTTAAGGCACCATTTCTCTGCTCTTCCATCTGCTACATATTTTGAATGATCAAAGAAGTTGTAATATGTGTACATATTGTAAATAGCTCTGCAAGTTTTTTTTGCTTTAGTTTAGTGCTAGATTTCTGTACATTTGCTTTAGTTGTTTATTTTAGTTCTTTCTCTTTGCTGTCTGTTCAGTTTATTTATTCCTTTTGTCAGTGTAGTTTCTTTTCCTTTCAATGTCTGTATAGTTTTAATCTGTTTCAGTTTAATTTTAATGCTCTGCAGTTCTTTTAGTTGCTTCATCTTAATTTTTTTTAATCTTTAATTATCTGTACAGTTTTAGCTTATGCAGTTTATTTCTTTTGTCAGTGATTTTTATTTCCTTTCTTTGTCTTTTTATGTCAGCTTGCTGTTTAAGTCTGTACAGTCTTTTGTTTCAGTTTTAGTTGCTTTGCTTCTTTTTCTTTGCTGCCTGTACAGTTCAGTGTTTTAGTCTGTACATTTTTATTTTGTTTTGCTTTAAAGCCTGTGTCTGTCCTTGAAAGCCTGTACAAAGTCCTTCAGCTCTTAATATTCTGTCCTTTAACCTCTGCCTGAGCAATCAATGAAAAGTCAGCCTGCTGAAGATTGTTTTATTCTGAGCTGATAAATCCACAATCCAGTACCCCATTCTGTTCATTATTCTAATTGAGATAGTCTGCTTACTCTGAACTGTAGAGCTATTTTGTTATTCAGGACAAAGGTAGAGAGATGATTGGATCTTGTGTCTTACTTGCCACAGTTGTTTTAATGATAGAAAAACCTGCTATCGTTGTTTTGTTGGACGAACTCCGGAGAATCCAAGAAAAGCTGGTTATAAGAGGGGACTATGGTTCATGCAATTATTTGGGTATCCACAGAGGCTATCAGTGCCTATACTGAGACAGTTCCAGATTGATCAAATGATAAAAGAAGATTGTGATTTCCCTAAAAGCATTTCAGATATTGATATATTTCAGAGGGAGAGATATAAAAAAAAAAAAAAGGAAAAAGAAAAGAATTACATAATGAAGAGGCAGCCAATATTAGATTCTGCCCTACAGTTGTAAATTTGGGTCGTGTAAATCTAAAGGGTAACTCTGTCTAGGCTGTAAAAGGCTAAACTAGTAAACAGAGCTCTACTCGGTTTCCCCTTTTACAATCTAGAAAAGCTGATCAGTCCAAAGTTCATCAATCAATCCAGTCATCCTTGGAAAAAGTTCTATACCCTTGTAATTGCACATCAGAAATCTTCCTTGAAGTAATTCAGCCTAGTATGTCCTTGGGAAATTTTAACAGCTAGCAGTTAGTAGTCAATTTATTGTGAAGAATGTCTGTGGCAGGGCATGATGCATGGTCTTTTTGTTTTGAAACCAGAGTCTTGGGTTCTAAAATAGTGCTACTATTTTACCCGCAGATATCGCCATTTGTTGAGAAGCAACACACCCCCACTAAAAAATGAGATTCCATCCTTAGAAAATTTTGAACTTTCATTTTTGCAGTAGGGACCCTCTAGATGTTTTTCAGGTTTAAATCCAATTTTGCTTGCCTCTTTGTTAAATTTGTGCCTTTTTCCAAGTCTTTCTAGCATTTTTATTTCAAACTTAACTTTTTGCATGCTAGAATCATTCATGCTTAAGCCAAATCTTGCACCGATACCGAGGAAAATCCATAAAACAGTTGCATAAATTCATTGAAAACCAAAACTTTCTATTTTTGGTAGTGTCGCGATATCGCGACACTTCCATTTTCGAAAATGTCGCGATATCGCGACGGATTTTGGCAAAAGCAGCTAAGTCATTTTTGTGTAGCGAAATCGTGACACTTTCCATTTTTGGAAGTGTCGCGATATCGCGACATTTCCATTTTTGGAAAGTGTCGTGAAATCGCTGCCGATCGGAAGAGAGAGAAGATGAGCTGTACGGATCAGCGCGAAATCGTGACACTTTCCATTTTTGGAAGTGTCGCGATATCGCGACGTTTCCATTTTTGGAAGTGTCGCGATATCGCGACGTTTCCATTTTTGGAAGGTGTCGCAAAATCGCGATGATTTCGGAAGAAAGTGCCAAAGGGAGAAAGCTGCAGCGATTCGCTGACATGTTTTGAAGTCGAGAGGTAAAGGGTGCAGCGATGCGCTGCGTGCTTCAAAATCGTGGGCTGGAGCCTGCAGCGATGCGCTGCATGTTTCGAAGTCAAGGAGTGAAACTGGTAGCGATGCGCTGCATGTTGTGGAAAAGGTGCACAAGGCAAGAAGATGCAGCGATGCGCTGCACGTCGTGGAATCGCGACTAAAAATCGACAAGAAGTACGACAGCAAAAAACGTAGCGAAATCGCGACACTTTCCATTTTTGGAAGTGTCGCGATATCACGACATTTCCATTTTTGGAAAGTGTCGCAAAATTGCTGGAGGCCAAGAAGGGAACATGTCGCGAAATCGTGACATGTCACGTTTTCGCGGTCGACAGGGGAAGAAGCAGACGCAGTGCTGGGGATGTCACGATTTCATGACCAAGTTGAGAAGAAGTTGTCGATGAGCCAGGGACGTCGCGATTTCGTGACATGTTGCGAAATCGTGACATGTCGCAGAATCACGACAGGAGAGAGAAAGTCCTCAAAGGACCTGAAAGTGCATTCCAGCTGTAACGGAAGGCATCCTGGGGTAGCGACACGTGTCAAAGCGTGAATCAGACAAAGCGAGGCCGACATGCAAGCTTTTTAGCTGATTTTAATCTGTTTTTAATGTTTAAATGCTTTAATTTAATGATTTTAAAGTACTAATATAATCTTTTTGTCTTTCATGCAGGATTCCATCTGGCACTTGCGGGACAACCGGGAAAGGCCATAAAGTCAAAGTTAAAGTGCAGATTTGATCGAGGACCGCCATGCTAGAGGAGAAGATGCCGATGAAAGCATTCAATGGAGATTTATTGCAGAATTAATAGCATGAAGACCATCTCAACTCAGGGATGGCTTTGCGGAGATCAAATTGATGGAGAAGTGGTGACTCATCCGGCTCACCAGCAGAATTAATGGAGGCATTTATTTGCAGCTGTGGATGAATGCAAGTGGCTTTAGATTTTATCTTCTCCATTTATGTCAGCTGACTCCCCTGATTTGCCGAAGGGTTAAGTTCTATCTGGACTTTGATTTTAAAGGGATTTTTATTGTAAAACCCGGGTCCTAGGGTTTAGAAAGATAAAATTTGTAGTTTGGGGAAGAAGATATTTCTGAAAAGATCAGGGTCTGTCCTGAATCTATAAATACTTCTTCTCAATGTAATTGCGGGAGGCGGAGACTTAGAAATAAAAGGCTTATAAGCAATTTCTTGCAAATCTTGTGAAATCCTTTGTTTCTGGACTTGGAGTTGATGTGCTTTAGCTTTTCTGTGATAGCATGGCCAGGAGCCTAATCTTTTGCAGAGTGTGATAAGTGTATCTTCTTTTGTTATCTGTTCCATTAAATTTTGTTAGATATATGTTGTAAATCTGTATTATCAAGTTTAAATATGTTGTTAGGCTTCAGTTGTTCCATTTTCTGCTAGGGGAAATTACAGATTTGAGGTTAAGTTTGTTCTAATTGCTCTGTCTTCACTGTGTGAGCTAGGCTGTCGGTGAAAGATACCAGTTTTAACCAGCTGCCCTTGGATTTATAATTTTCTGCTAGATCTGTTTCACTCTGCCTTGTGCTCTTAGTTGAAAGTGATCTTAGACTGACTGGACACTTTCTTCTTTGATTTGTTCTATTGTGAAGCTGATAGCATAGATAAGATTGATAGTTTAGGGTTTTACAGTTGATGTTTGATAAACTTCCCTTTCTGCCTTACCCTACCCTCTCTTTGCTTACCGTGAATGATCCATTTTTATTTTCTTTATTTGCCTTTTATTTGAATCTGCTGACCCATGAGAGCTAGATCAAGAATCAAGTTAAATCTGATTGTCAACAACTTTTGCAACTACTGAACAAGTTCGGGAACCCCCTGTAAGGTAACAGAGCAGTCCATATTGAAATCTATTCCAAAAGCGGAAAAGAGTGAATAGCCATTCGACCCAACTCTGTAACTCGCACCTTGGATAACCAGCTAGATCCTAAAGTGAGTGGGATTCGTCCCGTGGGTGTCTCCGGAGCTTCCTGCTCATCCTTCGCGGGGTGTGTATGAAAGCCGGACCAACAGATTCGAAGCTTACATTGAGGCTATTATG
Organism: Wollemia nobilis; assembly: GCA_028583015.1. Classification (NCBI taxonomy): domain Eukaryota; kingdom Viridiplantae; phylum Streptophyta; class Pinopsida; order Araucariales; family Araucariaceae; genus Wollemia; species Wollemia nobilis. The sequence goes on from JAQPPZ010000541.1 coordinate 16,760,824, forward strand.
GACGTAATTTGCATTATTAAGAGCATGGATTGCTAAGTTTCAAAAACAAAGAAAAAGGTCAACTATTTTTTATTGTATGTCGGGCATTTTGAAGATAGATTTTAATTGTTTAATGTGATTTTAATTGTCTAAAAAAATTTCATCAATGATTGCCTTGGAGTACCATTTTTGAGGAATGTGAGCAAAATAAGTATTAAAGTGGAACATAATTTAATCACATGAGTATGTTACAAGAGCATCTATACTAGCATTATAATGAATAGGTTAGAAAACATATTTTTATATGCTTTGCCTAGGTTGTGATAGTTACAACCTTGTAAGCTCTTTGGGAGTTCGAGAGAGATTTTATTATATTTATGGTTGTTTGCATTTCATGGTCAACATTGAACCACAATACCGCAGAGTAATTGGAGGTTTGTGATAAGGATTTTATTAATACTCATAAATTCCCACAATGGGATCCTCTTGACTTCTAGTGTTTGCACTACTCATGTCAACATATTTATGATTCATCCTACACTGTTAATGGACTTTCCCTATAAACAAGTCAAAATCTCACCCATAAGAGGAATATTGATGCTTAGATATTTGAGGATATAAGGGGCTCCAAACACCCCAATGATGATCTAGGTAGCCTTAGAATAAGAAAATAAGGTGAAATAGACATCTTGTGATCAACAAGGGATCTATTTGTATTCTTCAGGGAAAATACCTACAACCAAAAGTGATAAACTATGCTACAATAAATTAATTTTCTAGGGAATATTATAACTCTACCAGATATGGAGAGGTGGAATTAACACAGTTGAAGTTCCTATGAATACTTTTATCTTCTATCAAGGGGTCTCTTCCTAATCATAACAATAATAGAGAGGATAGAAATATAATAATTAAGAGGGTCCATGGCACTACAAGGAGGTAAGGCTTTATATCAAACCTTGGTCCTAAGTTTTTTTACTAGACCATAATTCTGGTACTAACCCATTGAAGTGGGTTTTTCTTCATAATTTATTAGTAGAGATGTAGACGACTGATTGCCTATAGGTCATAGGTAATATTTTATGTAAATATATTTTCTTTTCTAGAACTAAAAAGGAAAGCTCTATAATTACTTGCACCAAATTGTGTTTACAAGCTAACCAAAAAGTACATGTTTCCTAGTGATATCATTGTTCGCACATTGATAAGATATTTCTCCCAAGAGTTGCAATACAAGTTCCTTAAATCTCAATACATATACAATAAGCAACATAATTATCATTATTGGTGTTTTAATAGGAGAAAATAAATACAACTTTCATATCATAGACAAAAGAAGGTATGGAGGGCCAAAGCGCAAACCCCTCCAAGGTTGGAGCCTAGAAAGAATAAAATTAATACCATTCTCTTAGGTTAAAGGAAGATATTTTAGTAGGGTCTATGGATAAAATGAAGGACATAGATAGACAAACAACTTTATAAGAGGTAAGGTTGATACAAATACCTAAGAGAATATAGGACATAGTAACTTAGAAAGGCTATACAAATTTCATTGAGTAGTTTAATATCACTACTAACTAATGATCCAAAAAAAAATAACCCTTCTAAACTCTACTTAAACATGAAATACTCTTGCAATAATTGTTTCATAAAACTCTAGAGATGGAAGTATTAAACTAGATTTGTAAGGAACACATAAAGTTATGGCCTTTGATTATGGAATAAAAACCTTCTTAAACACCTAATAAATAAATGGATGGCATGGATAATATGAACTAATCATTAGTTGAAAGGATAACCAATACTCAAAAAGGTAATAACTTCTCTATTTCATCCAACGAAACAACTAGAACAACCTTCACCTACCCTCAAGTACAAAGATCAACTCACAAAGTAACTACAATAGAATAAATTAAATACCTTAATGATAAAAATTGAGTGTATCTAACACCTAAAAAGAAGGGTAAACAATAAAATGCCATAAAGGCCTATAAAGGGATCACTTTTAGTAAACAACTTCAACTACATGATCTCCTACACTCTAGATAGATGAAAATTCCCATATATAATTAATGAATATCCAATCTTAGAATTTTAAGGGATTGGATACCTAAAAAAACATCTAATTTATAGATAGATAACATCTACTTTCCCAAAGATATTATGTCTTAAAGATCCCAAAATGAACGAGAGTAAAATAAAATACTGGAATGCCAAAAAGTGGAAGTAATAGAGTCTTAACAACATTAGCACTCATGGAGTGTCATGGAAACTAGCCATACTATGGAGGCCTTCTTTATTTTTAGGAAATCCATTAGAATCTAGCAATTATTAGAGTACAACATGATTTAAGAGCTACTCTTAGAATATGCAAGCCATAGTCGTGAATGTTTATGGAATGCACATTCTCATCTCAAAGTTTCAAGTTTGGAATAAAGTGAGTTATTTACAAAATTGCAAAGAATAACTTATCATACTTGTAGATAATTTTGATGCCATATTGAATTATAAGGACAAACATGGAGGTGTATGACATATCACAAATTCATAAAGAGATTTTAGCGACTTTGTACATTGGTCAACTTTGTGGTATTTTATTCCCAATAATGGCATATACATATAGACAAATAGAAGGAAGAGATACACCATTATCATAGAACACATTAACAAATATCTACTTACAATAAATTAGTTAAAATTTAATGCAATTATTGAATCAACAATAGGTCAAGAACATGGTTCAACCCATGTTTCTATTTTCATTTACATCAAACAAGATTCATATCAAATAATATTTCTATTCAGATTTGAATTTATGTGGCTTCATGCTAAGAACCTCTATTTTCCAATGGATTAATGGTGGAAGGAGTGATCTAAAATAAGTGGTTCAAAAATATATAAACTCTCTCATAAAATCTACTTTTTAAAGGGAAGACACAAAGTGAAATGAAACGACCTTTGGTAATGTCTTTGCTTTAAAATGTGAGACAAAAGAGGCACTATCAATATTGAACACAATATGGAAAATTTAAACATGACCAAAAAGTTATAAGTCAAATAACAACAACCAAGGAGCACCTTGAAAGAAATTTATACTAGGGAAGAAATGTTTTGGGGTGAAAAGTCTATGGAATTATAGCTTAAAGAAGGGGACCAAAACACATGATTTTTCCACCAATCTACTATGGCTAATATGGCATGTGATCCACATCACTTCTATTTTCTTGAATGAATGTTTTCTCTTAATAGATTTGTTTGACATAAAAAGGAGGAAACTAATTATTTCAAAGGAATTTTAATTGTATATCTAACTGTAGATTTGGATACTATGTAATAATTCTTAAGCCACATCCTAAGATCTTAAATAATGAACACAATAAATGTCGCATAGCCTCCATTTCAACATCAAAGGCTCGTAAGATGATTTTCCTCATGAACAAAGGCAAATCCTCAAGTCCTGGAAGGTTTCCTCTCGTTTTTTTCAACACTTCTAGGAGATTACAAAGACAATTTTTTTGTTAGCCTTTGATGAAAGTAGAAAATCTCAAAATTTTCTCAAGGAATGTAAAAATGCCTATATTGCACTAATTCACAAGTGTAATAATTCATAAAAATTTGTGAATTTTTTACTCATCCCTTTACGCAATTATTCTCAAGTTACTAATAAAGATAATGATGGAAAGAGTAAGTCTTTTTTGTCAAAAATCATCTACACCAAGCAAGGTGGATTTATTGATGATTAAAAAAAATGCATGGACTACCAAAGGCTTATAAACTAATCCATTTAGTTAAACAAATGAAAGAAGTAGTGATGGTTATTAAAATCAATGTTAGGAAATCCTATGATCATGTGGATGGATACTTTATGGATGAGATTTTGGCACACTTTGATTTTAACCAGAGGTGGATATTATGGATACATAATAGTATTACAACTAGCAATTTTATTATCCTTATCAGTGGAATTTGAAGTCTAAAAGGCTTCTTTACAAGGTCTAAAACAAGAATATTGCATTCCTCCATACTTATACATTATTATATCCAAATATTTAAGTATATCAATCATGATGACCATGCAGACATCATGCATAGAAATACTGGATATCACCACTTTCTAAGATGCACACACATAATCAGTTCATGGACAAGATCATATTTTATGGTAAAGTCACTATTCATGGAGCAAATGGGTACACTCAAATTCTTAATAGTTACACCAAAGCCTCGATTTAAAGGATCAACATGAATAAATTTTGCACCTTCTTCTACAATGTCGTAGTTAAGGTATTTTTGTAACTTCAAACTAAATAAATTCCTAACAAAGACCTTGGTATTCTCATTTCTCTTATAGGTGTACTAAATATCTATTCAATGATCTAATACAATGCTTATCTATTAAACTATACAATTTGAAAGGTAATTTTCTTATCCTGGTTGGACAGATATTATTCATTATCTCAATATTACAAACCCTTCCAATATATCTTATTTTCAAAATTAAGGACATTTGTGAGAGTAGTAGACAAAATTAATAATATCATACAATCATTAATTTGGCAAGGAATATCTAACAACTTTAGACTCCTATTGTTAAAATGAAAGAGTGTGTAGATTAACTTGGACAAGAGGAGTAAGAATTAAAAACTTATTTGATATGAACATTGCTTTAGGAGCTACAATGATATGTATAATTGATCAAGATCATAAATTACTAGAGTAGAATGGTTGGGGCTAAGTATCTATATAATGGGGATAAGGAAATATTTTTAACAACTACTACTATCCCCTAAGGATCACACATATGGGCATTACTTAATTCTTCTCATGATCTCATTTTAGAGCATCTACAATAGGAGGTTAAAAATTACACCAATGTTGCTTTCTAGTCATATGCACGGATGGGTCACAATATCCTAAATGGATTGATCTTATCATATTAAGGTCCCTTGTGTGTTCATAAAACATAAATTTTGTTGCTCTCATAATTCCTCAATTAGTGTTGATTCAAAAATAAATTCTCTTTGAAACATGTTTGTAGTAATAGACTCCCTCATCTCAGAGAAGGCTTAAACCACTCTCAAGACCTAAAAACATCTAGCCTCTTATCAACTACAATAAAGAATCAAAAATTTACCCTCATATCCCTCCCTCCTCAACAAGCCAATATCCCTCCCTTTGAGTTGATTATAGTTCAAAATATTTTATGTAAGCATCCCCCATTATATGTTAAAACATAATTTCACCAAGACCTCCAAGGGTAATATAGGACCATCAAAAGTGGGCATGGTCCTTTGCTACCACCAGGGCATGCTCATTAGTTTTGATTCAATGCCTCTTAATGTTCCCACAAATAATAAGGCTGAAGTGATAACACTAGTGGAAGGCATCAAGCTTGCAATACAATTTGGTATCCGTAAACTAGTTGTTAAAGGGGACTCTATGACTATGGTGGAAGCAATGCCTAAAGAATCATGCTAAGATTGTGATTTGTCTAACTTATTTACAAAAGGTTTCCAATTGACCTAACAATTTTTTCATTATATTGTTTACATGTATAATAAGATAAATAGTATGTAAAATGTATTATTATGTAGATTGTTCTAAAATATTACAACTTGATAGCTAATTCAAGATAACTACATCACAATAGCTGTTTAGAAATACTGGGATGACCATTACAAAACAATGATAGTATGAACATAACAATGTATAAAAGTATAATACGAATGTAGTGATTAGGACATATTTTTGTTTAATGTAAAATCAAATAGTAAAAGTGTTATTGTATCATAAATTGTTTATGTCACAAGGCCAGGTATCTTGAGACATGATGTAGTTAATATTTTATAAAATCTCTAGAAAGTCTAATATACTCCAAAGTACTTTTTGAAATATTATGTAATTATTGAAATATTGAAATATCATGTAAAGACTCCAAGTAGAGAATCTCTAGAAGCATATGATATTTTGACTATCTCATGTACTTATAAATTATCATAGAAAAGTCCAAGAGGAGAATCTCTACAAGTATGTGATATTTTGAATATTTCATATAATCATAAATTATCATAAGAAAATTCCAAGGGAAGATGAAAGAGCTATCTTAAATTATTTGAAAAAGGGAAGATTCCAAAAACGTATCTCTAAAAAAATATTGACATGTGTCCATCTAGAGTTCTCCATCCATGTAATATATAAATCTCATGAGCCTCTAAATATGGGAGACCTCCCCCCATAGAATTTAAGTTGAGCATATAATATCTAAAGTATATAAATAAGAGTCATGAGGGCTAGCAAGTCTTGCTAGCCAAAGGGAGTGTGTAGCTTTGGAAGATTTTCTAAGTGAGAATGCGAGATATGGTTGTTGGTTATGTCTATAAGGGAACAAAATCCACTCATGACGACCACTTAAGTACTCTGTTTTTATTTCATATATGTAATAAAATATTTGTCTCATTGTGTAAAACCTTATGGTGTAATATTTCATATTGTTTATCTTATCAATGTTATTGTGTACATTCAATTTTGTATTAAGTTTTTTATGTTAGCATACCATCACCATATGAAGTTTTTGCATTAAATATAAATACCATAACAAGAGGATGCCTCTAGATGATATTTAGCTTTTATCAAGGATAAATATTATTGGTTTCATTGCTAAGAGCACTGTTGGTCAAGAATTTACCTTAGGTATGGAATGTTTCATTCATGAGCCCTAGACCTGGCCAACATTGAAATACCAAAAGGAAGAAATGCTTCCCGTGCCAATCTCCAGAGAGGGTTGGTTCCCTTGCTACTTTAAAATTAGGGATTTTAGATTAAGGAAACATGAAAGGAATGACTGAAAAGGATGAGAAATATGGTTGTGAGCCATATTAATAAGGGGTGATGAACAAGCAACATGAACACTTGATTGTACTGTAAACCAATAGCACTTCATGCAGAGAATGTAACATAAATTAAAACTATATATTCTTATATATGCAACTGTTGGTCATCAGATCTGCCTAGGTAAGGATTTTGGATAAATGTATGCGCCCTAGACCTGGACCAACATTGAAAGGTCGAAGGGAAGAGATGCCCCTCGTGCCAATCTTTGAAGAAAGGTCGGATCCTATGCTAAACTACTTGGTTGTTTGAAGACAAGAGTGCAGGAAAGAGATAAAAGGGATAAGGGTTAGAGAAATAAATAAATAAGGGGTTAAGGGAAGAGAGATCGGTGTTTTAAGGTGGGAGAGAACAGGAAGCACGATCACCAACTAGCAACTTGAATTGAAGCAAAGAGTACCAAGAGTAAAACAAAAGAAACGTAGTATTAACATCCCTATGTATCCTCCCAAACGAGTTTCAGGACACTATCGCCGATTGCACATCGGATGCAGAGTTCAGCATCTCGATATACAAATGAGGAGAGACAAAAGAATCAAGCAAGGCAGGCAGCATAAAAGAAAGCCAATACAACACTTTTCTACTCCTATGTATCCTTTCGAACGAGTTTCAGGACACTATCCCCGATCGCACACCGAACGTAGAGTTTAGCATCCAACATACAAACGAGGAGAGATAGAAGAATCAAGCACAGAAGGCAGCATTAAAGAGAAGAATTAAGCTCAAAGTATCTTAGTATTAATCGCAGGACATCAAGTTATAGCAGCTTTCTAGCAGATAGTTCCCCCCTTTTTCCATTACAATACCTGGGTTTTTAAAGAGGACCCGACCCTTTGAGTCATTTTCACAAAATTGGCAAAGTGCATCTTCGAGCTTCGAGAAGTCGGCTCCTCATGATTGTTGTGACTGATCTCTCAAATCGGCTACTAAAAATAGCAACTGCAACCGAGTCCATCGGGGAAATAGGAATTCAATGGGCCACCTGAACTATCCTTAGTATCTGGGTGCAATACTCAAGTAGCCACCGTGCTTGACGGGTTCTCCTTCTTGGACTGGTACTTCAGGTCTAATTGCCCAAAATGATCGATGAACTTTTCGGGCAAGGAAAAATGTATTTATGAAACAACTGACCACCTCGGGAAAGTACCCAGCTTGAAGTGCGTGCCTTGGAAGCACTTCGCTGGATCTCTTCTTGTAATTCTACTTCGCGGTGGGTTTGGGCCGAAGCAGATCCTTCCTCTGGGTTTGGTACTTTGGATAGTTGAGCTTCGTGGCACAACTTTGGGAGGTTTGAGTGCCGAAGTAGATCTCTTTTGGTGGGGCCCTGTTGGCATTTTTGCCACATTTATTTGATTGCTATTTATTCATGCTTAAGCTGTTGCAATTCTAACTTCTCTACAGGTTTTGATGCAAAAAATGACTAAGTCCGAAAGTTGTCGCGAAATCGCGACAAAAAATAGCATAGAGAGCCAAGTCGAAAAACCGTCGCGATATCGCGACATGTCGCAAAATCGCGGTCAACGCAGTCAACGACAGCAGGTGGGCAGAACCGTCGCGATATCGCGACGTGTTCGATTTTCATGGTCAAAATGGTCAAAGGAGGGCAGAGCGACAAACTGTCGCGAAATCGCGACAAAACTAAGCCAAGGGCGATGAGACTCAATGTCGTAGCGAAATCGTGACAAAAAATGACACAAGGCTCATAAGGCGAACGACGTCACGAAATCGCGACGCGTCGTGTTTTCATGGCGTGGGTAGACGGAAAGACTTAAGTTGTAAAATGGTCGTGATTTCGCGCCAGTTATACGATGCAGGCTCATAAGGCGAAAGATGTAGCGAAATCGCTACGCGTTCCATGGTCGCGGTCCAAGTGAAGAAAAAGAGTCTAAGGCACAAATGCGTAGCGATATCGCGCAACTTTTGAGAAAACAGGCAAGGCAAAGATGTCACGAAATCATGACAGAAAGTGAGAACCATACAGAGGGCAAGAAATGGTAGCGATTTTGCGACACATTGTTGAAAAGAGACTAAGTGCGGAGAGGTGTAGCAAAATCGCGACAGGGTGAAGTTGAAGACATTCTAAGGCAAAAGTGTCACATTTTCGCGGCTTAAGAGCAAGGCCGTACAGCATGTAGAAAAGTTGTAGCGAAATCACGACATGTCCGATTTTCGCGGTGCAAAAGGGAAGATAGAGCCAAAAGACAGAAATTGTAGCGAAATCGCGCAGCGTCGTGTTTTCACGGTGCAAGGTAGCGAAGGAGAAATGAAAGCCGAATATGTAGCGATTTCATGACATGGTTGATTTTCGCGGGTTCGAAGCGGCAGAAGCGTACGAAGCAGAAAGACGTCACGATTTCGTGACCTGTCGCGTTTTCGCGACCTGTTGCAGTTTCGTGCCTAAAAGTAGTTTAAACGGTCCAATGCTATTTTGTGATTTTCGATGATTCAAAGCACTCCAGAATTTAATGTGTTGCTACTTTTCGATGCAGTCAAGGTAGAAGAACGCGCCCAAGCTACCAAAATTGAAGATTTCCAGATTTCGAAGCTGCTGTTTGCGATTTTTCTAACGGTTTCATGCATATTTTCAAGAACATCATTTAATGAAGACGGTCGACTCTTCCTTATGGCATTTAATTTCTGATTGTTCCGAGGCTGTTTAAGGATATCATTTCCTTGTTTTCGTTGCATAATTTGTAGATCTCGAGGAGGTCCGTTGTAAGTTTTAAATGCTGCCAAGAGGCAAGGCCTCTATAAAAATCAATGTAAATCTCATTTGCAAGTATCGGGAGTGAGAGATACTTTTGTTGAAAGCTTTTCAAGTGCTTTGCATGAATATAAGACATTCGGCTCACTGATTTCGAAAGTGATTTTCTGTGTATTTTCCCTTCTGCATACTGCATTCCTAATTTGTGCTCGCATTTCTTATTTGCTGCTTAGTTTTAATTTTGTATTGAGTTTTAACAATTGCTAGTAAGGGAGTGAGTTCTGGAATGTTATTTTGGAGGTCATCTATGCAAGGTTGCGAGTGGATCACGTCATTGTCTTCTATTATTTGTTGTTGTTGTACTTAGAGTTATTTTTTGTTGCTCTTTCTCGATCAGATAAATTCGGCCTACGGCCATATTTCCCGTTTCTTTCTGCATCTTTACAATTTCTTTCCTGCAACTTTGATCTTAAAACAAATTTAGAATAGTAAGGGAACCAGCCCACTCTAGAGATTGGCCTGGGAGACATTTCTTTCTCCCAGCCTTTCAATGTTGGCCGGGTCTAGGGTGCATTTTCTATAAAAATCCTTTCCTGTGGCAGATTCGTGACCAACAGTTTTTGGCACGCCCGGTGGGACAGACTTTTTCTATCTCAGAAAGATCCCATAGCATTGAAGGTTTAATGTTCGCCTTCATGCCGTAAGATTAGAGCATTTGGTGACTCTACAGTACTCAAAAATCTTTGAACGTGGATGCAATGAAAGCTGTACTTCATGATCACGAGATCACAATCTAAAAAAGTTGAAGATCTTGTTGAATTTTTTGAACTTGACAGCACAAGAAGTGGTGAGCATTCTAGGTTGGTTTCCCCATCATCATCTGCCATATCCACACAAATCCCTGGTATTGTTACTAGTTTTCCATCTTCTCAGTCACATTCACTAGTCCCAATGGCCCAGTATCCTCCACCCAGGAAGTTCTTGGCATGGAACAGCTCAGGAGCCTTGAATTTGCAGGCTCAAAATCCAGTTCCTTAGGCTGCCTTGAAGGCATTGCCAACCTATGATGGTATGGGTAAGATAGCATATGAACATATTAATGATGTAGCTTCTCTGGAAGCCATTCATGATATAACTGATGAGGATGTGATGGTGAAGTTATTGGTGTTATCTTTGAGAGGAAAATTGTTGTACTGGTACCGAACGTTGCAACCAGGCACCATTACATCATGGGATCAGCTAGGAGAACTGCTAGTTAAGAATTTTCATGAACAAACTGACCCATTTTCATTGTTGCATCAGTTTAACGTGATCCAGAGGCACCCATAGGAAGAGATAGCTGATTTTAATGTTCGATTCACAAGAACCTAGCAGAGAATTCCTGATGGTCTTCGGCCTGCTGATGAGTTGGCTGCATTTTACTACCTCAGAGCATTCAACACAGATATCGGTTGGGCTGTCCGGTAGTCCAACGTGATGACATTTCCAGAGTTGTTTGAACAAGCGTTGAAGGCGAAAGCTGATCTGATTGCTATAGGTAAACTTCCTCCGAAGGTAACTATGCCTATTATACCTGATTTGCCTAAGTATTTATATTCTGGTTCGCTTCCATAGCCCATGCCATCTATGTATCCTACCCCATCATGGAGCTCCAATGCACCTCAAATCGCACCTATCCCAGTTCCTCAGCTTCCTGCTCCAACTGTTCCCCAGTTGCTTGCACCCAGCATTCCACGGTTAGTCCCTCCATTTCCAACTCCTAGAGTATCTTCCCCATAGTTTCCATTACCTTTACCAGCATCGCCTGTGTCCTCAAGCCCAGATCCTCAATTGGTTATGTTACAAGAAATTCAGTCGACTATGAGATCTCTCACTGACAAGGTGACATCTATGGAACGGAGAGAGGCGAAAAGAAGCTATCAGCCACGAAGATTTATGTCGGCAGTAACTAGAGAACAACCTGCTCCAAGCAAGGCTATGGAGAAAGCACCTGAAAGGAACTCAGCAGTTCTGGTAAGTGAAGAGGCTGGCCCTTCTAAAGTTTCACATGAGCCCTCTTACTGGTGTTCTTCCTGTAATGACCCACATGATGAGTCCACTTGCATGGTCCACCAAAATTATTTGCAAGTTCTTATAGGGAGCCGTGTCAATATGATTCGAGAGGTGGATCTTACTTCCGTGGAGTCTCTGGAGGAACATATAGCAATACTGACACGCAGCGGCAAGAAACCAATGTTGGTAGATCCGGCTAAGATGGAGCCATTGAAAGTGCCTCCTATACAAGCAACGAAGCAGCAAATGCCAACAAAGGCTCATGATTTCCTAGTGCAACGACAATCACTTGTTTTGTCGAAGGATCCACTTCCATCACCAGTAAAAGACAAGGAACAAGCTTCTACTTCCCAGCCGCAAGCAGAAACAAAGGAGCAAGCCAAAGAAACATTGCGGTATCCATCATTGACCAAACGACAACGAGTGGAGGCCACCCAGCAATATAAGAGCAAATTTGAAGCTGCTAGTGGCGGGAAGGAACAGACCTCCATGGAGTACAACATTGTTGAAGAACTTAAACGGATACCAGCTAAGGTAAGTCTGTATGACACCTTACAGTTGCCTGGACAGGTAGATCTCTTACAAGAATCCCTGAAGACCATACAAAGTAAGGGGAAAGCTCCAGCCCAGGTGGTTATGGCTCAAACATTAACTTTTGTAGTCAATGGCAGGAGTAGACCACCCCCGTTTTATCTGTCATTGCAAATAGAGGGTTGGATCGTACATAATTGCCTGATCGATTCTGGTGCCGCTACAACTGTCATGCCTAAGGCAGTCTATGAAGCAATGGGAATGGAATTCACACGAAGTAGCCCTGGAGTTTTGCAGTTAGATGGTACTCCAATGAAAATAGTGGGTGTAATCAAGGATGTCCCGATTGTTTTGCATACTATGCCATAGATTACAGTCATTCAGGAGATTGTTGTAGTTGATCTAGAACCGTATTTTAGTATGTGCTTATCCAGAGAGTTTACTGCAAAGTTGGGCGGTTACCTTGCACTGGATTATTCTCATTTGGAGATTTCGTTCAAAGGAAGACGAGTCCGGATCTATAATCAGAAACCTTCCACTTTTCATATTGAGAAGATAGAAGAAGAACATGTTGTTCATATGATAACTGAAGATTTGGAGGATGAGTTTTCAATGCTCAATTTCAATGCTATGATCCAGACCGAAATTGGCTGTTATTCCATTATGCAGCTTGAAGAGGTTGAAGTCAAGTTGCCACCTGATCAAGTTGAACAAGATTCTCTGCCAGATCAGCTCTATTTTGGGACTGAACAATCATGCCTAAGTCTCAAGATGGTTGGGACACTTGGAGTGCAGCAGTTCCAAATCCTTGGTGATTCTGAGCTAATCAAGAACCAGAATTTTACTGAGCATTTGTCAAGGATCTGGGATCCAGGAGACAGAGCCGTGTTTGGGTTCGTGTCTTTCCCGAAAGTTCACATCTAATTCGGGAGTTACCTTGTATATAGTAAAAAAAAAAAGAAAAAAAAGGAGAAAAGAAAAAAATATATTGTTTTTATTTTTCCACTTCGGCTCTTTTTGCATGCGAGCCGTAGGTGCCTATTTTTTTTTTTTTCTTTTTCTTCTCTCTCCCAGCAGTTAGTGGCTTTCTAGCAATTTCTTCCTTCCCCTTCCCTTTTTCTTTCCTTCCTTTCTTCATTTTCCTCCTACTTCCTTTTCTTCTGCAGTAAAGAAAAAGCCACTGTTGTTGTTTCTTTTCCCCTTTCCTATTATTCCCGCTTCTTCTTATCCCTTTCTTCTAAGTTCTCTGTTATTTTACGCATTTATTTACAGTTCAGTTCATTCTCATTTCACTTCCATTCCATTATTTCATTTACTTTCATTCCACTTCCATCGCAGCTGGTAGCACAGAAGCATCCTGTTACTGTGCTTACCGCATCACTTTCACCCATTCCACCACTCCATCATATTACCATTCCATTTGCATTTCATCGCCTGCGCATCCGTAGGATCTCATTCCATTCATTTCCATTCCATAATCAGTTGAGCCAAATGCAGATTCTTTCAGTTTCAGTTCTTCAGCAAAAGATGTTGCAGCAGTCCATCGAGATGAACCCCAGCAGCTAGCTTTCTGTTCTAAGTTTTCATGACTCTGTTGCCCAATGGATTCAGGCTTGGGATTCTTGCATACAGCAGAACTGTATACCCCGCGAGCCGCCAAGAATGTTGGCATTTTTGCCACATTTATTTGATTGCTGATTATTCATGCTTAAGTTGTTGAAATTCTAACTTCTCTACAGGTTTTGATGCAAAAAATGACTAAGTCCGAAAGTTGTCGCGAAATCGCGACAAAAAATAGCATAGAGAGCCAAGTCGAAAAACCGTCGCGATATCGCGACATGTCGCAAAATCGCGGTCAACGCAGTCAACGACAGCAGGTGGGCAGAACCGTCGCGATATCGCGACGTGTTCGATTTTCGTGGTCAAAATGGTCAAAGGAGGGCAGAGCGACAAAATGGCGCGAAATCGCGACAAAACCAAGCCAAGGGCGATGAGACTCAATGTTGTAGCGAAATCGCGACAAAAAATGGCACAAGGCTCATAAGGCGAAAGACGTCGCGAAATCACGATGCATCGCATTTTCGCGGCGTGGGTAGACGAAAAGACTTAAGTTGTAAAATGGTCACGATTTCGTGCCAGTTATACGATGCAGGCTCACAAGGCAAAAGATGTAGCGAAATCGCTACGCGTTCCATGGTCGTGGTCCAAGTGAAGAAAAAGAGTCTAAGGCACAAAGGCGTAGCGATATCGCGCAACTTTTGAGAAAACAGGCAAGCAAGGCAAAGACGTCGCGAAATCATGACAGAAAGTGAGAACCGTACAGAGGGCAAGAAATGGTAGCGATTTCGTGACACATTGTTGAAAAAAGACTAAGTGCGGAGAGACGTAGCGAAATCGCGACAGGGTGAAGTTGAAGACATTCTAAGGCAAAAGTGTCGCATTTTTGTGGCTTAAGAGCAAGGCCGTACAACATGCAAAAAAGTTGTAGCGAAATCGCGACATGTCAGATTTTCGTGGTGCAGAAGGGAAGATAGAGCCAAAGACAGAAATTGTAGCGAAATCGCGCAGTGTCGTGTTTTCGCGGTGCAAGGTAGCGAAGGAGAAATGAAAGCCGAATATGTAGCGATTTCATGACATGGTTGGTTTTCATGGATTCGAAGTGGCAGAAGTGTATGGAGCAGAAAGACGTCGCGATTTCGCGACCTGTCACGTTTTCGCGACCTGTTGCATTTTTGCGCCTGAAAGCAGTTTAAACGGTCTAATGCTATTTTGTGATTTCCGATGATTCAAAGCACTCCAAAATTTAATATGTTGCTACTTTCCGATGCGGTCAAGGTAGAAGAACGCGCCCAAGCTACAAAAATTGAAGATTTCCAGATTTTGAAGCTGTTGTTCACGATTTTTCTAACGGTTTCATGCATATTTTCAAGAACATCATTTAATGAAGACGGTCGACTCTTCCTTATGGCATTTAATTTCTGATTTTTCCGAGGCTGTTTAAGGATATCATTTCCTTGTTTCCGTTGCATAATTTGTAGATCTCGAGGAGGTCCGTTGTAAGTTTTAAATGCTGCTAAGAGGCAAGGCCTCTATAAAAATCAATGTAAATCTCATTTGCAAGTATCGGGAGTGAGAGATACTTTTGCTGAAAGCTTTTCAAGTGCTTTGCATGAATATAAGACATTCGGCTCACTAATTTTGCAAGTGATTTTCTATGTATTTTCCCTTCTGCATACTGCATTCCTAATTTGTGCTCGGATCTTTTATTTGCTGCTTAGTTTTAATTATGTATTGAGTTTTAACAATTGCTAGTAAGGGAGTGAGTTCTAGAATGTTATTTTGGAGGTCATCTACGCAAGGTTGCGAGTGGATCACGTCATTGTCTTCTGTTATTTGTTGTTGTTGTACTTAGAGTTATTTGTTGTTGCTCTTTCTCGATCAGATAAATTCGGCCTACGGCCATATTTCCCATTTCTTTCTGCATCTTTACAATTTCTTTCCTGTAACTTTGATCTTAAAACAAATTTAGAATAGTAAGGGAACCAGCCCACTCTGGAGATTGGCCTGGGAGACATTTCTTTCTCCTAGCATTTCAATGTTGGCCGGGTCTAGGGTGCATTTTCTATAAAAATCCTTTCCTGTGGCAGATTCGTGACCAACAAGCCCTTCATGCTCTACTACTTCGCTGGTTGAATTACTTTGCCTATGCCTTAAGGAAATGCTTTAGCACGATCTTTCTTTGAAACTATGGTTCGGGAGGCTTGCGGCTGAAGCAAAAATGGTTCGCAGGTGGAGGGGCCCGAGGTGGGTATTTCGGTGACTTTCTGGCGAAGCATTTTCAATGTTTGGTCCGAGATCTGCTTCACAAGTTTTTGGGCCAAAGTAGCTTTTGGAAATGCTTCGAGTCCGAAGTATTTCTTCTGCCTTAGCGACTTTGGAATTTGATTTTTGGGCCTTCCTTCTTCAGGCAGAGTTGTCATTTGAATATCTCTTCGCTAGATTCCCGCCCGAAGTAGTTTTGGAAATGCTTTTGGTGCGAAGCTTTTTTTGGCGCCTTCCTCGTGTTTTTCTTTGGCAATACTGCTTCACTGATTTTCCACCCGAAGTAACCTTTTGAAATGCCTTGGGCCCAAAGTTATTTTCATTTTATTCTTCCTCCCCTCATTGAAGCTATTCTAGATACGAAGCTCTTTCTATCTTCTTTGGTGTACAAGGGGAATGGCTAGGCAAACCAAAATTGCTATAACTTACATACATTTTAAAAGGTAATAATTAATATCATACAAAATTTTTGCTATTCTTCTACCCCTTGTATAATGTGACAAAAAGTGTCAACATTCTTGGCGGCTCACGGGGTGACGAGCTCGCCTTGGCAAAATAACCCTTTAGCCCTGATCCATTGGGCTACTGAGTCACTGATCCCCCTCAGACCCTTCTCCTTTTTCTGTCTCCTGGGGTGCTTCTACAGTTTGCCATTCCTCTGCCTCTGCCCTTCCTCATGATTCCTCTTCCTCTTCTTCCTACATGGCTTCCTCTGGCATGGCCTCTTGCTGCGGTGATGGTTCAAGGTGATCTCAGATACGTTTCATCGTTCATCGGACATGATCCCAAGAACCCTTCTAAAAAGGTTCCTGATCTTGCAATGCCTTTACTAGAATGCAAAACCGATCAATTTTCTCGATGTCAACATGTTTAGCCCTAATGAATAGATCATTTAGGCATGCTACCATCTTGCAGTGTCTCAAGATGAATTTAGTTATCTGCCCTTCTGATATCGGCTCCACCCACCCGTCTATTTCTAATACATCGCTCTCGAACTGAAGCCAGACTGGTTTGAGCTCGTCTTTAGTCAGAAGATTTTCGTCATCGTCTGTGAAACTCAAGAAACCCAAGGAATAAAGGTCCTTAAAATAATTCATTGAGGCGTGTTGCTCATTGTCAAAAATGTCCTGGAGGCTTCTAGCTTTCTGATCCTTTCACACCTTAGAGAAGAAGGAGCGAACCGTGGCCTGGGCCGTGGACCAATCCCTAGCTGTTCGAGTCATTGCAGTGACCTACAGGTCCTGATATCTAGCATTCTGGACGTCAAAGGCCAACTTGAGCCGGCTCCTAGCTTTCTGTGTGACTTCATCAATAACCGGCCCTCCCTCGGCAATAGCACGCTAGGCCTCAATGACGTAGGTCAATATGGAAAGAGCGTTGGAACATCGAGACCTAAAATTCTTAAGCAAATGTGCACGAATTTTCTTAATCTTGCTCTTGTCAAACCTCGATAGGTCTTCCTTCTTGTACAGCTGAGCTTGCATTTGTGTGACTTTGCCTTCAAGCTCTTTGGCCTTTAAATCATTTTTGGCCCATATCTATGCTTGATTCTCCTCTATACACTGAAGCTATAGAATTTGCTGCTTTAGAGAACGTGCTTCCTTTTCCATTGTTTTGCACTGCTCCTCGGCTTCTGCCAACTTGGAGTGAACCCTTGCCAGATCTTCCTCTAATTTGACATTGGTGGTTTCTGCCTCCAACCTGTGCTGGTTAGCAATGGTAGCATGTGCTCTAAAGGTCTCGATTCGGACATGCATGGATGTCGATTCATTAACCACATTCAGATGCACCAAGTACTTAGGTGTTTCCTGGTAATCATAGTCTGCTGAAGTCATTTCATCCAGAGGCTTCTGTACCTTAGGGACCTTCTTGATTTTGTGCATCTTCCCAGCTTCCAAATAAAACATGATGCATTTTTCAACCTGAGCCGTCGCGCGCCCTCTTCTTTTCCTCACCTCCTTCAATATTTTGTCGGTATTTTTTTAGGCTCGAAGAAGCTTCTCGACAAGGGGGCATTCCTTGATCAAGGACGTTTCTGACTCGAATAAGGCCGGATCTTCAGTCGAAGGAGTGAACAAATATAGGGAATGGATGGGGGCCACATCGTGAGAAGTGGGACTTGGCGTCGAAGTAGCATCCCTGTCTCTACTAACAACCAAAGGAATGGCAACATGAGTAGGTGAAGTAGGATCGATGGACTTGTCCCTGGCGAGATTATGGGATGGACTTTGACTAGCCATGGGTGATGCATGAGGGGATGAGTGGCCCTGTAGGGGAGACTGATGGGAACCTTTGACCGTGGTCGTAGTGGACATGGGTGAGTCCTGAGCAAAGGGTGGAGAATGCATACCTGAGTGCCCTCTTGGCAAAGTGGCTATAGTGACTTCAAGTGCAGTCATCTCTTGTTCTTTCTCTGCCTCGACATTTTCAACCTCCATGGTTTCTACCTCAGTGTCCCCTTTAGATTGGAGGAGTTCCTCCACATTGATGACATTGATATTCGAAACGGTTTCGACGCTTGGTGGCGCTACGCCTCCAACATTTGTTTTGGATGGACCTGGTGTAGGTCATTCAGTGGAGGCACTCTGAAAACCTGTACGGGGTCATTTCGGATAGTTCGGGGGCACTGGGCCTTGTTCTGGCCTCTTTCTTTTTTTTCTCACCAACGGTTGTTTTGACTCTTTGAAACTCATGTCTTGGCCTCCCACGGTTACCTGAGGTGGTTTACGTGGTGAGGCTTTGGCCTTCTTCTCCTTCTTCGGTCCCAAAGTCTTATTTTCTCTTTTTGGGCTTTTGCCCGAACCTGGGATAGCTGGAGGAATGAGGTCGATGAAATACAGGGGCTTCCATGTCCCGGTATTGGCCTCATAGACCATCGTGAAGTCCTTGTCAGATGACAAAAAACCATAAGAATTCATCTTCCGATGATGGACCCTCATTATCCACCACTCTCTTAGCTGGGCCACGTCCTAATCTTTCACTGCCTCCCTCAAATCATCTTTTTCCTTCTTCTATAAGGTGGAGTTGGGGCTCGGGAGAGGGTGCCGAACTGGGTCATATGCGACCTCCATCGGGTAGAACTCATGCCAGGGAGGTAGCATTTCCATTTTCTCCAAGTGCCACTCCAGATCCTTCCCATTAGGATTGTTCCTTTGCTCCACAATTTTTGGATAGGGACAAGCGTGGAAGTTCTTGAATCGAAGATGGTCCCTCATTACCCCCAAGGGGTCATAGAGCCATTGCTGAGGAAGTTGGACTAGGCCAAAATTGGCGAGTTTCTCCTCCAAGAAAACATTTTGGTTGAGGGCAAATACCTTGATAACTCCCATTTTGAAAGGTAAATCACAGGTGTGAGCCCGTTTGTTGCATCATTCTGTCGAGCGACCTCCAATGTGAACTGGTATTCAGAGGGATAGACTGGCAATAGGAAAGGCTTCCCTACGAAACCGAATATGCGAATTACAAGCCCCTATGTCAGCTAAAAAATGTCTCCCCTCTTTTCTTGTACCACCTTGTCCCTTAGGAGGAGGGGAACCCGAGGGGAAGACCCCGTTAGCATGTGCATTGCGGGTCCCAAAAATTGTTGGTTAAAAGAATAATAGGACTTCGTCTTCAATAGGAAATGGGTCCACTGGTATACAGGCAGAGTATTTCCATCCTTGCCGCTTGCCGTAATAGGAACATAAGGGAAACTTTTATGTACATGAAAGAAAAATAACCAAACAAGAAGAGAATAGAGCGAGAAGTAGTTATTTGTCCTAGCATTCTTCATGCTGGTGAGCCACGTATGTAGGGTCCTGGCCACCCATTCTGCCCAATCAAAAAATACTGGGTTGGTGCTCGGCCTCGAAGCATCAAGGACATAAAATTCCCCTATGGAAATACACTCAGCCAAAGACACCTGCCACGGGTGCACCGAAGCATCGATAGATAGGCCCGCCACCCATGCAATGGTGGAGAAGATGTCGGTGCTTTTGAAGGCCTCCAAGGGTAGGGGAATTTGGGGAAATTTGCCCGAAGGGAGCCCACTTTTGAGGCTCTATCGCAAGAAATTGATCATGTAGTTGGAGGACGTGAACCTCTCCATTTGTTCGCTAAGAATAACGTTGCGAACCGTATACCCCTTAGGAGGGCCCTGTTGTGGCGCAAAGGCTGCCTGGACATCTTCCTTCAGAATGGAGAATAGCTTGTGGCCAGAGGTGTCTACCACTTGCTTGGAGGTGGGCTGATCGTTCTACGCGATGGCATCAATCAACTTAGGGTAGTGATGTGTGGGGGGCGTCAGATACCAGTATATCTGGGAGTAGTAAGAGACAGCTCTTTTGTTGTCTACCGAGAGCCTACTTTTCATGAACTCGATGGTGCTCCTAAGTTCAGCTATGCTCCTCAATAGCTTGGTGTCTCTGATCCTATCCCATGCATCAATTGGCGGTTCTTTAGGTTGCTCATCCCCAGAATCCTCCTTTTCTCCCATGACTTGTTTCTCAGGGCGACGACTAAAATCAACTTTCTTTGGCCCTTTGTCATGGCCTTTTGCCTTTGGTTGTTCGGGGGCCACCACTTCTGGTTCCTTTCCCTTTTCCTTGGAGTTCTTCTTTCCCATGGTTGATTCCTAGGTCGACAAATTCTACGATGTGCTGGGGCTCGGAGGCTTGAAAGCGCAGGATGGAAGACCTTGTAGGTTGACAGCAAAGTCTGCATGAATCATTGAGCAAGTAACTTCTCCACTGCTGGAGTCTACGTTATATAGCCTTAGAAGGCAACCACCAGTATTTATGGCACTTGCCATAATTAACTTCACCTCGCTTCATCTAATTTTTTGCATGGTGGAGTGGCACACAGGGCTGTGTGTTATGATGATTGCAGCTTGCTTTGGAAGCGTGACCCTCTGCCACTTTGTACCCGAGCATGAACTTTTCCCCTAATCGAATCACTAGAGGACATACCCACCACCTTTTCATTTAATTCACTTGCTTTGGACGCTTTTGAAGGTGACTGTTAGCACATTCCCCTAGAAATGTTTTAAATGCCCCTGCCTTTTTCGTCGTTGGGTTGGTGAAGTCGAGGTCAGGGTTGAAATGCTTCGCAGTGAACCTTTGGTGTGAGCCGATTTTCTATGCTTTGGGCCTGAAGTAGTTCTCTTCATAGAATGTGGTTCGTCGGTCCTCCTTCAAAAATTGTTTCGCTTGGACTCTTCTTGGCGAAGCACCCTTCGTACCTCAGTCTGAGTCTTGCTCGGCCAACAAAATTTGCTGCGAGCTATTTTCTGTCAGCTACTACGTACGCCTAGTCCCTGAGCTTCTCTTCTTCTTTTTTCTTTTTTTTAAGCTATCGAAGTAAAACTTGATTTGAGTCTTTGAGCAACACCTTATTTACCAGCCGAACTATTTACAGTATTTACACAAATTTTTTGTGGCATAATCGGCATGTCGTCACCATAAATTCAACTTCAGGTGATTATCCGACAAACCTACAATGTCCAGACCAGATCTGATTAAACTTTAGTTGATTTTGGAGGTTCAGATTACTTCTTTCCAAAGTTGTCCATGCTGCAAACAGGGAGCAACGCAACAGGTTATCGCTCCTGCCAGTACCCATACTGGTGATGAATGATGTGGCAAAGAAGTTCGTCGCATGGGAGTCTTTTATGGGTACCAGTTGTGGTGATTGCTGGAACCAATATCATAATTCAAATGAATCCATTGACTATGGGCTGGGTATAGGTTCTTCCATCCTCTCGAAGTGGTAACAGGGCTCTTTCGACAAGGAGTAATCTTCCAGGATCTCTTCAGGTTCAGCCTCCTGATGAGGCATGCTTAATGGGCTCTAGTTGAATACCTGTGTGCCATCCTCTGGGACACAAAAAGGGTGCAAAAATATGCCCTCTTTGTTCTCAAGTTCTGCCACTTGAGTATGTTCTTTTCCTTATCCCACCTCCTGATGAGGCATGCTTAATAGTTGAAAGGGGTCCTAGGAGCCATCAAATGCTTCGAGTAGTGCTTCTGCTAAGTCATACCACGAGCAGATGCTTTTACGCCCGAGCAATCTATACCATTGCAGCGCCCTTCCTTACAGAGATAGGACCAGAAGTTTGATCATGACATATTCATGGATTATGTCAAGGATGGACCTTAAATCAATGAGATATTCAAGGTGCTCTAAGGCCATTCCCATAGTGCCATCGTATTTTGTCACTATCTCCAATGCATTTTTGAGAATTTCATGGTAACTTGAGAGATTCAGAGGGTTATAAACATCCCAGCTGGGATAACATGCCCTCTCCATTATAGCAGTGGCTTGCCGCCACTAGGTTGAAGTCTTCAGGTGAACATACTTTTCTCCGCTTGTGAGGTCAGGGATGCTCACCAAACCTTGATTCCTCCGGGATGTCTTCTTTCAGATTTAAAAGGCACCTACGCTCAAGAAATCTGGATCTTCAGCTCAATCAGAGTCACCAAGTGATTTTATTAGATGGAGGCAAGCCAGAGATTCACCAACTTGGGCTTCCTTAAAACATGGGGACTTTTGCCATGAAGGCACAAGTTTAGGTACTGGTCTTTACGACTTAGAGATTTTTAGGTTGAACAGAGTCACTAGATGCTATAAGTCTTTTGGTAATGAGAGCATCGGTTCTCACTACCACTAGTCAGGTGAGACTGACCGGGTCACACCGGGAACTTGTTGGAACTATTGGCTTCGATGAAGACAGGTTTGAGATTTGCAATACGGGACCTTGACTGGTTATGGATCTTTCTAAGACAGATACAGTTGAGTCCCACCGAGCATACCAAAAACTGTTGGTATAGGCGAGTTTATAAACTTGGAATGGAAATTGTCCCACCGATTATGGATCTTACTGAGACAGACACAGTCTGTCCCATCGGGCATGCCAAAAACTGTTGGTCATTAGATCCACCTAGGTAAGGATTTTGGATAAATGTATGCACCCTAGACCTAGACCAACATTGAAATGCCGAAGGGAAGAGATGCCCCTCGTGCCAATCTCTAGAGAAAGGTCGGATCCTATGCTAAACTACTTGGGTGTTTGAAGACAAGAGTGCAGGAAAGAGATGAAAGGGATAAGGGTTAGAGAAATAAATAAATAAGGGGTTAAGGGAAGAGAGATCGATGTTTTAAGGTGGGAGAGGATAGGAAGCACGATCACCAACTAGCAACTTGAATTGAAGCAAATAGTACCAAGAGTAAAACGAAAGAAACATAGTATTAACCTCCTTATGTATCCTCCCGAACGAGTTTCAAGACACTGTCCTCGATCACACATCAAACGTAGAGTTCAGCATATCGATCTACAAACGAGGAGAGATAAAAGAATCAAGCAAGGCAGACAGCATAAAAGAAAGCCAATACAACACTTTTCTACTCCTATGTATCCTTCCGAACGAGTTTCAGGACATTGTCCCCAATCGCACATCGGACGCAGAGTTCAGCATCCAACATACAAACGAGGAGAGATAGAAGAATCAAGCACAGAAGGCAGCATAAAAGAGAAGAATTAAGCTCAAAGTATCTTAGTATTAATCATAGGACATCAAGTTACAGCAGCTTTCTAGCAGATAGTTCCCCCCTTTTTCCATTACAATACCTAGGTTTTTATAGAGGCCCCGACCCTCTGAGTCATTTTCACAAAATCGACGAAGTGCATCTTCAAGATTTGAGAAGTCAACTCCTCATGGTTGCTACGACTGATCTCTCAAATCGGTTACTAAAAATAGCAACTGCAACTGGGTCCATCAAGGAAATAGGCATTCAATGGGCTGCCTGAACTGTCCTTAGTTTCTGGGTGCAATACTCAAGTAGCCATCATGCTTGATGGGTTCTCCTTCTTGGACTGGTACTTCAGGTCCAATTGCCAAAAATGATCGATGAACTTGTCGGGCAAGGAAAAATGTATTTATGAAACAACTGACCACCTCGAGAAAGTACCCAGCTTGAAGTGCATGCCCTGGAAGTGCTTCGCTGGATCTCTTCTTGTAATTCTGCTTCACGATGGGTTTGGGCCGAAGCAGATCCTTCCTTTGGGTTTGGTACTTCGGATAGTTGAGCTTCACGACACAACTTCAGGAGGTTTAAGTGCCGAAGTAGATCTCTTTTGGTGGGGCCCTTCATGCTCTACTACTTTGCTGGTTGAATTACTTCGCCTATGCCTTAAGGAAATGCTTCGGCGTGATATTTCTTTGAAACTATGGTTCGGGAGGCTTGCGGCCGAAGCAAAAATGGTTCGCAGGCGGAGGGGCCCGAGGTGGGTATTTCGATGACTTTCTGGTGAAGCATTTTCAATGTTTGGTTCAAGATCTGCTTCGCAAGTTTTTGGGTCGAAGTAGCTTTTGGAAATGCTTCGGGTCCGAAGTAGTTATTCTGCCTTAGCGACTTTGGAATTTTATTTTTTGGCCTTCCTTCTTCGGGCGGAGTTGTCATTTGAATATCTCTTCGCTAGGTTCCCACCCGTAGTAGTTTTGGAAATGCTTTGGGTGCGAATATTTTTCTGGTGCCTTCCTCATGTTTTTCTTTGGCAATACTGCTTCGCTGATTTTCCACCCGAAGTAACCTTTTGAAATACCTCGGACTTGAAGTTCTTTTCATTTTATTCTTCCTCCCCTCACCGAAGCTATTCTAGCTGCGAAGCTCTTTCTATCTTCTTTGGTGTACAAGGGGAATGGCTAGGCAAACCAAAATTGCTATAACTTACATACATTTTAAAAGGTTAATAATTAATATCATACAAAATTTTTGCTATTCTTCTACCCCTTGTATAATGTGACAAAAAGTGTCAACAGCAACCTCCATAATTATTACAACATTCACTCTTTATCAGAATTTAGATCCATACATAGAATTATAGCTATCAGACAAGGAAGCGAACTTAATAGAAATAAAGAGTAGAATACATACACATAAAAGAGATCCAGAATTAGAGCCAAGGATTCTTTGCATTCATAGCAGAGCTTAGGTACACCATTTTTCTAGCAAAATATCCATCATTTTACATTAGAATTGCTAGTTTTTATAGAGGATTCCGCCTCTAAATCATAAATTCCCAACCACAAAACATCGCGGTGGCAACAAAGATTTTATTCCAACACTCATTAGAAAGTAATGAGGTATGGCTTAAAATTGATGACTCCTTGAGAAGTAGTTGAATTGCTTCAATGTGATTTTGTGATTCACCTGAAATGTTGCCTCCTTACTTGCTGGAACTACATCGATGGTGAAGATCATATTTTGGAATTCGAGGGGATTAGATTTAGATTTTTCTCTGACAAACCATCATTAAATCAGTGAAAGCGCAATGCTAAAAGTTGCTTTGGGTGACCGCCATTTGAAACAGAGGAGAAAAGGAGTTTCACTAAAAAGAGGCATGAAAGGGAATTTCAACATCTCTTTCAAGCAAAACAATAATTCGTTGGTGTGGGGCCTAGCTTGCCTTTGTTTGAGCATTGAACTGTAAAGGGCCTTCTCTCTACTCTTTGCTCATAGTAAGATTTCTAGACGCGTCATGGGATTCCACTTGGAAGTGACTTTACAAATACCAAAAATATTTGTCGCCTTGCTGGAGAGGTAGGACCTAATGCGTAGCCTTGGCAAATGCCTATGGTATTTCACCCATACAAGGCTTGAAATGGGCTTGCATTCTCAATTTGGGTGAAATCACATAGGCTCCACTTGTAATTTTTTCTACACAATTGATTTGTGCTAGCCATTGAAAAATGACAAAAAGGTGCTTTCATCCATATGAGACCTGAAAAGGGATTGCGCTATCCAGTTGGGACAAAAACACTTGGGTCTGAGGGATGAAAAATATTGGGCCTCACTTAGCATTTTTTTGACGGTTAGCCTGAAACTGGACTTTGCTTCATGTTTTCCCCAAAACTAAGTTTTACCCATACAAGACCCAAAATGGGCTTGTGCTTTCAAGTAGAGGTGAAAACGTTTGGGCCTCACTTGGCATTTTTTTTGTCTTATAGCTTGAAAAGGGTTTGTACTCTACTCTTTCTTTGAAATCAAGTTGCATTGAAGCATGGGCGAAATTACTCTCGCCCATGAATTAAAAATAAATATTTTGCATGATGATTAAAAGGAAAGGACTGCATGCTTCCTTGAGCGCAACCAACAAATCTTAATAGCAAAATATGGAAAAGAAAGAATACATTCTGAAGAAGAAGAGTTTTTCAGGGAAGAAATTATTACATAGCAAAATTTCTCACAAAATAAAATAATTTGGTAGGGATGCCAACATCTCTGGTGACTCACAAGGGGATTGATATCACCTCAATGTGAATATCCCAAGCCTTATATGTTGGGATCAGATTCATCATTGCTCTCCTTTTTAGAATGCTCACTGCTGGTAGCGGACTCTTCCTCCAAATTTTCCCTTTCTCCTTCTTCTTCTATTTGTTTCTCATGGTCCCCTTCTTCTCCTTGGTCTTCTTCTTTATCTCCTTGATATTCATGTTGTTGGGAAGACTTTGATTGTGGGAGACACTCATAGATACGATTATAGGTTGCTTGAACCAGGGCCCAGGCATCTTCTTGGAGCAGAGCACGGTCTTGGAGCTCCCTAACCAAGTATTAGAAAGTCTCAAGCTGGTCTACATCAGTGAAGTTAGCCCTCTGGCTGAGATCCACCAAAAAATATTTGATTGTGTGAACCTTGTCATTAATTACATTACCTGGATTTCTATAATAGGCTCACCCCAATTGTCAATCTTTGAAGTGTCACCTTTGAAGGCATCCCAAGTTGGGTTCAGTTATTTCTTTGTCATAATAGCCTCTTCATCATCAATGAATCCAGGGAAGTCGAGTTGCACGAGGGCTTCGAAATACATCATAGAAATACACCTTTCCTACTTGAAAACTTCTAATATCCTTCTAGACTCTCGGGATCTCTCTACTTTTGTGAAGTAAGCCCGCAGTGTCACCTTTGTAGTTACCCATGACCAAGCGAGTGGACTCATAGGAGTAAGCTGGAGGTCCATTTTTTCTAAGATTTGCACCTTCATAGCTAGTTCTATTCATTGATCTATGTCCTTTTTGGCATCCTCCATGATGGGTGCACTATGAGTAGCTAATTGCTTGCCTTCCCAAATTAATGTGAGGACTATTATTGCTTTCAATACCCTAGCTATAAAATTAGCCAAGAAGTGACAATGAACCTCCTTAATGCGATCTTTTGTGAAGACCTCTGCTTGCACCATATTCCCTGTCAACTAAGCTTGCAATTCTTGAATATGGGTATTCAAGGCTTGCACTTGGTTTTCCATATTCGCATGTGTCTTAAGGTGGAATTCAGTTGCCCTTTTGTAATCACCCAACTCTTGCTCCAAATCGACCACACGTTGTTGCAACCATTCAGATTTTTACTAAGCCTCCTCGAGTTGTGCCCTTGTCTACGCTAATGTCTCCTCAAGCTCCATATTTTTGCCTCAACTTCAGAGAAGTGAGATTTGAAGTGCTCACCACGGAAATAGATGACACCCATTTTAACCTGGATATTCCCCATCATATCTGTTGTGTTGATTGTTTAAGTATTCAAATGTATGATGATAAGAGTAATCCTATGGTGTATTCTCCTCCAGGGGATTTTGAACATTGGGCACCTTATTCATTGTGTGGAGTTCCATCTTCTCTAGATCAAACATAGCCCTTTTTCCACCTTGGCTGGAGCTTGCACATTTTTTTTCTTTTTCGGCACTTGAGCCAACTTGAGGAACTCTAAAGTGCTTGGCATATGCTCTCTGTAATTGAGTGCTTTTGCAGAACTTCTAGCTCCACTTCTAGTGACTCATGTACTCCAAAGAGTGGTTTGAAAGAAAAAAGATCATGTTGGGGGTTTACTTCGATGGATGAATCAAGAAAATATGAGGTAGCGATTAGGCTAACCCTTAGTACTGCTAGTGTTTGGATGGCTACGATCGATATGTTAAGATATAAGGGTGGAATATCATAGGATACTACTACAACTGAGGAGACGAGTGAGAGAAAATAGGATTGGGTTGGTAGTGACGACGGATGCAGAAACTGGATCAACATAAACCTTAGGAGGGGTAGGGGCGTATGATGTAGAAAATGCAAATGCATTGGCAACGAACGTAAAGAAACTAAACATATGGGAGATAAGAGGGGATGATGACGAAAGCAACAACCAGGTTGTAGGGAAAGGTATGGTATACATGGGGACACCGAATGAAATTTGAGTAGAAATTAGGGTTTCGACATTATAAGATAGTTTCTAGAGGCTTAGAAGCAAGGGAAGGAGAAAGAGATTGTGCACCTGTGGGCTTGGGCATTGTTGAGGTTGAAATGGTAAATTTTTGTGTGATCAAGCTTGTTCTTCCTTCTTCCCTATTTGATGCATCCACTTCTAGGTTAATCATTTCCATCTCTTACCGCTCTTCCTACATTCGAACAGGGACTTTAGGGACACTCGCTTCCATGGTTGTCAACATTGCAGAAGGGTTTGTGCTGAGAGGTTCGCCTACACCAGTCTGTGGCTTCTTTGCAACATGAGGAAGTGAAATTGCTACACCAGCGCTCCCCTTCATTGGAGTAACCTATTCTTTAAGGGGCAAATGTTCATCTTTCTTTGTGACAAGTGGATCTTGTTCAATCGGCTACCCTCTTTCTTTTGCCACATCCTCCACTCTTCCAATGCTTTGAATGCTCTGAGGCACAATATCAACAAATGATATAGATTGATACATGTTAATATTTGCATCATATATCATGGATAAATTCTCATCCAACATAATAAACTGGTCGAATGTATGCTTTTTATTGTGGACCCTCATGATCCACCAGTTAGCAATCTTGTTGTTTCACCAACCGGGTAACTTGTCCTTTGTTTCCTGCAACAACTCCTTGTCAGGTATGTGCATCGGTTGTGTGCAGGGTCATATTCGACCTCCATTGTGTATAATTCATGACACGAAGGAAGTGGCATCATCTTCTCTATGTTTCATTCTATATCACACCTCGTGGGATTATTTCATTTTGCTTCAATATATAGGTATGGGCAGTTGTGGAAACTTTTTTCTTTGATAAATTACCTAAAAATGTCCAGCAGGTCATAGCTCCAATGCTGAGGGAGCTCCACTAGGCCAAAATCATACAACATCAATGTGAGGAAATAATTTTACCCAGTGACTAATACCTCAATGTCTCTAAACTGAAAATGCAAGGCGCAAGTGTGTGACTTTCTCCTTTTGTGCCCATAAGTATCATCAATGAAGTCTCTTTTCTGAGAAACTTCAAGGGCAAAAAGGTATTATGTGGTGTAGTATGGCAATAGAAAGGGTTTTTCGGTAAACCCATAAATATTTATGACAAGTCCCTGCGTAAGCTGTAACACATCACCCAGCCTTCTCTACAATATCTCATCTCTCATTTGCCTTGGCACTAGTTCACAAACGCCATAGATGAGCTCCAAAGCTAGGTCAAGGAACATCCTATTGAAATTATAGTAGAACTCGCATTTGGATAGACTTTGAGTCCATTGATAAACTCGGAGCACCAACCCATCAAAATTATAGTGGGACTCACATTTGAACAGACTTTGAGTCCACTAAAAAAATGGGAGTACCTTACCCTCTTTACTAGTGTGATTCTTTGCGATGAAAACGAAACAACTATGCATGTGGTAAAAAAGGTACCAAGAAAGGAAGGAGCAGAGTCAAAATGATATATCCTTATCACTTTGTACATTGCTCAATAGTATATACATTTTTCATGCCATCCACTCTGCCCAATCGAAGAACATGATCTTTGTCTCTAGATTCATAGTGGTGGGAGAGTATAATTCGCCATGCAAAAACACTCTACGAGAAAAACTTGACACTTGTATATCATTACATCTATGGAGAGTACCATAACCCATGCTAATATGGAGTATATGTTAGGATGCTTGAATAGCTTCAAGATTTTGGGTAGGTCTGGAAATCCTCCAGGCACCAACTTCTCTAGTAACAATGTCTCCATAAACTATCGCATTTGTGTTGTCGATGTGTACCTTTTATTTTGCTCAATTATGTTGATTTTCCTGATTGTGTAGTTGGTAGGGGGCTTTTCTCCACAACCAAAAGGCTCCTGGACATCCTTGGAAAAAAATGGTGAATAGTTTTTCCCCTTTCGTATTTCAAACCGTTCTGGTCTAAGGGTTATATTATTTGGAAATCACGCATACCAGCTCTAGGAAGTTATGCACAGGTGTGCACAAATACCAATAGAGATGAGAGTAATAGGTGATCATCCTCTTGCTTTCATAAAACAACCTTTTTAGCATGGTGTCAAAAATTTGGTGCAGCTTCTCAACACTTTTTTCTATGAGCATACAATCTCTGATTCTTCCCAGCCTATCGATGGGTGGTGGCACCTCCACTTGTTTCTTCTCTTTTTTTTGCCTCTTCACACCTTCTCCCTTCTTGGTGGTCTTCTCCTTCTTGGGCTTAGAGATTTTCTTATCCATTTTGATTATGTGTTGGCCCAGGTGCTTGCTCTAAAGAAGATAGTATCTTGTTGTTTCTTAGTACACTGTGATTTACCAGTAACTCTCTCACTCTAAACATTGGCAAAGCAAACGGTGCTACTAAAAAATCCTCAGCAATATCCTTATAGTTTCATTTGAGTTGCAATGTTGGCCTTATTATAGCATTGTAATCAACCCACCATCTTAATTGCACTTGGGGTCAAATTAAATGCATGGAGAGATCATGGGCGAGGTGGGAGATCTCCTGTTTGCATTAACCAGTGGTTGAGCGCTTCCTCTAATGATGGTTGAACGTGGGACACAATCTCACTCGAAATTCATGATGCACTACTTTTCAATTTTCAAGAAACAATTTCATGCTCCAACAACCTTCCTCGTGGTGTTCGCTTTCTAGTTTTTGCCTTGAAATGTGTGTTAGGAGTGGCTGAAATAGCTTTCACTTAAAAAGTCAACCGAGGAACCCTTTCACCCATTCAATTTCCAAAATAGAAAAAAGCACCACAATTTAAAGCTTTTGTTAATTGGGAGAATCTCATAATATATTTTTTTGGAGCGAAAACCATCTCTTCCAATTCCTTGCCACATGGCACTTGCAAAAAATAGCTCAAAGGGCCACGATTTGGATCTTTCTAATAAAGGAGAGAGAAAGCACATTTCACTCAACAAAGCACTCAAAAGCGCCTTTGACCAATCTTTGACGCTAGAACGACAAAACAATTTATGTTAGAGTGCTCCTTCCTTTGTTCTTTTACATGTGGTACTCGAAAGTACAAGCTTGTTGAAACTTCACACATTTAACTTTGATGATGGGCCTTCGTTGAATAATGTCAGTGAAACTTATTTTTGAAACCTTAAGGGACCAAAAATATTTTGGTTTGGCACCGCCTCAGTTGTAGCTTTCGCTTCTTAAGGCACCAAAACATTATTTCACTCCTATGCAAGAGCAAACCCCCTCTTTATCCAACCTTGAGATGATAAATGACAAGGTACCTTTTATCTGTTGAACTGCTTTGCCACATAACACATTTAAAACTGTGAAATGAACTCTTCTTGCTTAAAAGCAGAGCTAAAATGCTTTAGCTGACTTGGGTGTTTAAAACTGCTCTTTTATTTTTTGGCGCTAGAAAACACGTAAAATAAACTAAAAAAACCTTTATTTAAACTCTTCTACTACATTTTCCTACCAACTTGATTCTTTACCATAGCGAGGAGCTTGGCCAAAATTGCACTATTGAGGGCTCAAATGGAAGGGAAGTGAAAAGACTTATTCTTCGAGAGCAAAGATATATACATACAAACACAGGAATAATTATATGCATAGTTGAGGAAATTTTACTACTACCTCTTACTTGTAGTATGTCTTCATATGAAGACCATTAATTGATATTGGGAGAGTGAAACCCTTTAAATATTGAAGAACAAAAGATTTTACCTGATTAACCCCCAAAATTTGAAATGGACCCTCCTAGAATACATCAAACTTGTCATGATTTCCTGGTTTAGATTTTCTCTTGTTCCATTTTAACACCAAGCCACCAACCTGGAAGGTTCAGTCGGAGGTTCTCTTGCCAAAACAATTTTTCATGGTCTTTGTCTTTATTCTTATAGTTACAGCAATTGGCCATCCTGAAACTCATGGGATCAAACTCCTCATCTTCACTATTTAACAATCAAAGAGATTGCAATACGAGCAACTCAATGTGTGTAGGGAAATCTGCTTCCTTCCCATACACTAGGGAATATGGAGATGTCTTGATCTATTTCTTAATTGATATGCAATTAGTCCATAAGGCTAGGTCTAGGAGCAGATGCCAGCTCTGCGTATTCCCTTCTAAGGTTCTCTTCAAGATCTTTAGTAATTTTTTGTTTGTGGACTCCGCTAGACCATTGCCCTACGGGTAAGTTTTTAAGTAAATTTCATACTTACATGAGAACACACAAATTTTGGCATCGATGAAGTGAGTACCATTGTCGATTATGATTGCATTCGGTATCCTAAAGTGGGTTATCAATCCTTCCAATAAGGTAATGACCACATTCTTGTTAGCATTCTTGGTTGGCATTGCTTCCACCCATCGGGTAAAATAGACTATAGCTATTAGGGTATACTTATGCCCTACAGAGAAATTAGGATCTAACATCCCAATGAAATCTAAATCCGATTGTTGAAATGGAGCTTTGACCTGAATTGGGTACAAAGGAAAAGAAGCATTTCTGCTTAGATCGAAGTACCTCTGGAACTTGTCACACTTTTGGCTGACCTCGATGACATTGAAAAAAATAGTGGGTCAATAATAGCCTTCTTTAATGATTTTTAAGGCTATATATCTTCCTATTAAATTTCCTCCTGACATCTCATAATGGAACTCATCAAGGACCTTCTATTTCTCTATCTTTCTAAAACACCTCAGGAGAACCCTATCTATGTTCCTGTGAAACAAACCATTCAACAACAACACATACCTACAAGCTTGAAGCTTGAACCTTATCCTCTACAAAGCATTAAGGTGAGGAGGGCACATTTCGGTATTAAAATATTTGACAAGGTCCTTTGTCCAATCCTTACCTTCTACAGACCGATTCGTAAGATCACTTTCTCATGGTGGATCATCCCAATGGCATGTTATTACCTAGAATGTGGCACTCCTAGCAAGTTCTTAGTATAATGCTCGACCGCAGACCAATTTAGTGGGCCTGACTTCTATTTCAAATTATTGGATCTTGGAGACCCATCCTACTACTTTTCTATCAAGATCACCTTGGATGATGAAGTTCTTGATGTCATGGTGTACTACGTACACTATTGTCTTACTCTAGGAGATGAAATGGTGAAAATTCTTCAATGATCACAACACTACATGTACCTTTCTCTCAATAAAGTTATACTTCTCTTCGTGTGGATGGATGACTTGGCTTAGGAATGTTATTGGTCATTCATCCCCATTATCATTCTTTTGAGTAAGGACAGTTGCATAGCTCTATGGTTCATCAATGGCGTAAAAGATAAAGTATTTAGAGTAATTTAGGTTCACCAAAATAGGGGTTTGAGCTATTCTCTCTTTTATTTCTCTGAATGCCCTTTAACTTTACTCAGTCCATTCAAACTTAGCATCCTTCTTTAGGATTTTGGTCATTGTCTTTACCACCTAAGCAAAATAGGATATGAACTTCCTGAAGAAATTGATCTACCTAAAAATGGATTGGAGGCCTTTCTTATTTTTTGGAAGAGGTAGCTTGAGGAGGGCTTCACCCCTAGTAAGATTAGCAGCTAGTCCCTTCTT
Organism: Wollemia nobilis; assembly: GCA_028583015.1. Classification (NCBI taxonomy): domain Eukaryota; kingdom Viridiplantae; phylum Streptophyta; class Pinopsida; order Araucariales; family Araucariaceae; genus Wollemia; species Wollemia nobilis. The sequence goes on from JAQPPZ010000541.1 coordinate 16,794,581, forward strand.
TGAGATTACATGGCCCAGAAACTTACCTTCTTTCACCATGAAAATGGACTTTTTCAAATTTATGGAAACTCTAAACTCTCAAAACTTTTCAAATACTTGACGTAAATGTATATCGTGTTCCTCTCTTTTGTGGGAGAAAACAATCATGTCATCTAAATAAATTACAATTATGTGATTTAGTAACTCGCCGAAGGTTAAGTCCATCGCTCTTTGGAAAGTTGCTTCGATGTTCGAGAGGCCAAATGGTATTCGTTGGTAGGCGAAAGTGCCCCACTTGGTGGTGAAAGTAGTTTTGAACTGATCCTCATCCTTCATCCAGATTTTATTGTATTTGGAGAAGCCATCTAGTAGATATAACCTTTGTGCTCTCGTCACTACATGAATAATTTGATTGATTTAGGGCAGCAGGTAGTGGTCCTTTAGAGATGCTTGATTGAGATTTCAAAAGTCAACGCACAAGAAGATGTCTCCATTCTTAGTTTGCACTGAGACCAAGTTCGTCACCCAAGAATAGTGCTTGATAAGATAGATAATTTTTGCCTTCAACATATTTAGAAGCTTGGTCTTCATAAGTACTTCGATCTTTAGGTTGAACGGTCTTTGTTTCTGCTTGAAAGGTTTGACCCCTTCTTGTAGCTCGATTGTGTGTTGGAAAACTTTCTTATCATATCCCCTTAGGTCTTGATAACTCCACACAAAAATATTTGGGTACTTTTTACATAGATTCCTGACTTTCTCGAGTTGTTTCAACGTACAATCGGTTCCAACCTTGATTACCTTTCTGGGTTCTAGCTCTAGTTTGTTATATTCTCTCATATATACTATGATCTTATTGGCAAGTGGCCTATCATATTGATCAAATAGAATTTCAAGCATGATCAATCCCTTTGGGATGTGATTATTTTTCAACTGTATTAATCCCTCATACTCTTCTTCATCAAGGGTCCTATCTTTAGTGGTGTTGGTTTCATTAACCAAAAAATTAACAATTTTCTCATCATTGTCGAACACCTACCAGTGGATATTCTTATCTGGTACTGAAGGCTTGTAAATAAATCTTACCATATTTGGTTTATGTATCATGTGTTCATTCAAGGAGAATCTAGCTCCAATAGATGCCAATATGTCAGCGTGCTTATTTTACTCTCGCAAAATAGGTTGGATATTCAATGCTATGAAATATTTGAGTAGGTCCCATACCTTGTTGCGGTATACCTTTAGGTAATGTTGCTTTATGACACACTTATTGGTGACTTGATTGCATATCAACTCTGAATATTTGAAGATCTGCAACTGCTTGATTCCAAGTTTATTTGCTTTCATGAACCCCAAGCATAGGGCTTCATACTCAACTACATTATTAGTATAGCTCCATGCAAGTCTATAGGAATAGGTTCACTGCTTTCCTAAAGGAGAGATAAGGACAACCCCTGCCCCGGTGTCATTCTTACATCTTGCATCGTCAAAGAAGAGCTTCCAAAGTTGATCGAAAATAGGGTCTTCATCACTTGGTACCTTAGCCTTTTCGATCCTGGTGATCAAGTAACACCCTATTTTTTATTCAATCATGGCATTGAAATCACGCATGGAAAATTCATCTTCTATGCGGAGCTCATCTAGGGCTTTGTTGGCATTTTTGCCACATTGTTTTGATTGTTGATTATTCATGCATAAAATGTTGAAGTTCTCACTCCTCTACGAGTTTTTGTGCCAAAACAACTAAGTCCGAAAACTATCGCGATATCGCGACAAAAAGCAGCATGGAGAGCACAGGTTCAAAACCGTCGCGATATCGCGACATGTCGCGTTATCACGGGTCTTTTGAGGAGAGAGAAGCCAAAATAGATAAGACATCACGATATCGCGATGTGTTCCAAAATCACGGTCAAAGTGGTCAACGGAGGCAGAGCAGTAAAACTGTCGCGATATCGCGACATGTCGCGTTTTTGTGACTTGCGATGGCCATGGGGCAGAATGATAGAAAAGGTCACGAAATCGTGACATAATTAAGCAAAGGGCAATGACAATGAACCTCGTCATGAAATCGCGACAGAAAAGTGAACAAGGAGCAAAATGTGAAAGACGTCGCGATATCGCGACGTGTTCCGTAGTCGCGGTCAAGTTGAAGAAAAAGCATAAGGCATGAAAGGTGTCACGATTTCGTGACATTTTTGAAGATGAGGTCAAGCAAGAAGAAGACGTCGCGATATCGTGACAGAAAGCGGCAATAGTAGAGAAAGCAAGGAAACGTCGCGATTTCACGACATATTGTGGAGAAAAGGCTAAATAGAGAAGGATGTCGTGATTTCGCGACATGTCTTGTTTTCGCGATGTGAAAGCAGAAAGAACAAAATGGTATGGAACGTCGCGATTTCGTGACATGTTCTGTTTTCGCTACTTGCAAGAGGATGAAGGCCAAGGAAGAGAAAACTGTCATGAAATCGCGACATGTTGCAGTTTCACGGGTATACAGAAGAGAAGGGCACAGAAAGTAGAAGATGTCGCGATTTCGCGACATGGTGAAGTTTTTGCAACATGTTGAGGAAAGAAGTCCAAACAAAGGAGAGTGTCGCGATTTCACGACGTATCAGGAAGACAAAGCCAAAAGAGAGAAAGGTGTAGCGAAATCGTGACTTGTCATGTTTTTGCGGTTCAAAGCAGCCAAAGGACAACATGGGAAAGAACGTCGCGATTTCGCGATAGGTCATAGTTTCACGGATGCAAGGCAAAGAAGGAGCCGAATACGTCACGATTTCGCGACATGGTTGGTTTTCGCGACCAAAAGTGGCAAAAGTGTACGGAGCAAGAAAATGTCACGATTTCGCGACATGTCGCATTTTCGTGACCCGTCACAGTTTCGCGCTAGAAAGCAGTTCAACGACATGATGAAGCATTGCGATTTCCAAGGATTAAAAGCTCTCCAAAATTTAATGTTTTGCTGCTTTCCAATGTGTGCAAGATAGAAGAACGTGCTCAGGCCACCAGAATTGAAGACGCCTCCATTATTCAAAGCTTCTGTTCGTGATTTTCTAACGGTCCAAGCATGCTCCGAGGATGACCATTTAATGAAGACGACCGGTTCCTTGTTTCATTTAATTTTTGGTTTCTCCGAGGCTGGTTTAAGGGGATCATTTCCTTATTTTTGTTGCATATTTTGTAGATCTCGAGGAAGTCCGTTGCATGTTTTAAATGCTACAAAGAAGCAAGACCTCTATAAATATCAATGTATATCTCGAAAAGAGGAGATCGAGAGAGAGAATTTTGCTAAAAAACTTTTCAAGTTCTTTGCATGAATGAAAGATATTTGGCCTCTGGTTTTGCAAGCAACTATCTGTGTGTTTTTCCTTCTATCTTATGCATTCCTCATTTACGCTCGTATTTCTTATCTGTTGCTTAATTTGAATTCTGCATCTGAGTTTAAATATTGCTAGTGAGGAAGTGAGTTATGGAATGTGATTTTGGAGGTTATCTGCACAAGGTTGTAAGTTAATTACGTCGTTATCTTTTGTTATATGTTGTTAGTGTGCTTGAGGTTATCTGTTGCTAATATTTCTCGATCTGACAAATTTGGCCTGTGGCTATATTTCCCGTTTCTTTTTGCATATTTCCTATTTCTTTCCTGCAACTCTAGTCTTCAACAACATAGAATTTAGTAAGGGAACCAGCCCTCTCTAGAGATTGGTCCGGGAGACATTTCTTTCTCCCAGCCTTTCAATGTTGGTCGGGTCTAGGGCGCATTTCGCATAAAATCCTTTCCTGTGGCAGATTCGTGACCAACAGTTTTTGGCACGCCCGGTGGGACTGAATGTTTCGTCTCGGAAAGATCCCATAGTATTGAGGGTTTAATGTTCGCCTTCATGTCGTATAGTTAGAACATTTGGTGACTCTGCAGTACCCAAAAATCTTTGAACGTGGATGCAGTGAAAGTCGTACTTCATGATCACGAGATCAAAGTCCAAAAAAGTTGAAAATCTTGTTGAGTTTTTTGAACTTGACAACACAAAAAGAGGTGAACACTCTAGGTTGATTTCCCCATCGCTTGCATTATCTCGCCATATCTACACAAATCCCTGGTATTGTTACTAGTTTTCCATCTTCTCGATCACATCCACTAGTCCCAATGGCCCAAGTATCCTCAACCCAGGCAGTTTTTAGCATGGAATAGTTTAGGAGCCTTGAATTTGCGGGCTCAAAATCTAGTTCCCCAGGCCGCTTTGAAAGCCTTGCCAACCTATGATGGTATCGGTAAGACTGCATATGAACATATTCATGATGTAGCTTCTTTGGCAGCCATTCATGATATAACAGATGAAGATGTGATGGTCAAGTTATTAGTGTTATCCTTGAGAGGAAAATTGTTGTACTGGTACCGATCTCTGCAACCAGGCACTATTGCATCATGGGATCAGCTAGGAGAACTGTTAGTTAAGAATTTTCATGAACAGGCTGATCCATTTTCATTGTTGCATCAGTTTAACGCAATTCAAAGGCACCCACAGGAGGCGATAGCAGATTTCAATGTTCGTTTTACCGAAGGCTGGCAGCGAGTGCCTGAAGGTCTTCGCCCTACCCCTGAGCAAGCTACTTTCTACTACCTTCGAGCGTTCAACACAGACATTGGCTTGGCGATCGAGCGAGTCCAATGTGATGACCTTCCTGAAACTATTTGAACAAGCACAAAAGGCGGAGGCAGACTTGATTGCAATCGGTAGGCTTCCTCCAAAGGTAGCAATGCCCATTTTACCTGATATTCCACAGCATTTATATCCTAGTTCATTTTTGCAATCTATGTCTTCCATGTACCCTGTTCCATCATGGAGCTCCAGTGCACCTCAAATTGCACCCATCCCAGTTCCTCAGCTCCCTACTTCAGCGAATCCTCAGTTACCTGCACCCAGCATTATGCCATTCCCTGCTTCCACTTCATTCCCAGAATTATCGATGCCACTAGCACCTTTGCCCTTACCAACACCTCCTGCACCTGTAAATCCTGATCCTTATACAACACTTTTGCAAGAGGTAAAATCTGCCAATTCTGCAATAAGAGCAATGGGCAATAAGATCACACTTATTGAAAGGAAGCAAGCTGAGCGAGATTTCCAGCCTAGGAGATTTCAGCCTCCACCGATTACTAAAGAACAAGCTGCTTCAACAAGCAAAGCACCCGAGAAGAACATGACTGTTTTGGCAAATGAAGATGTAGTCCCTACAGAAAGAACATATTGGTGTTCGACATGCAATGATCCACATGGCGAAGACACTTGCATGGTTCATTTGAATTATGTACAGACATTGGCCACTAGCTCTTCGGGAGGGCAAGTCAATATGATCTCTGAACCAGGTTATAGCTTAATGGTTCCATCTAAAGAACAAGTTTCAGTTCTCACGAGGACTGGAAAGAAGCCTATCACAATAGATCCTGCTGAGCTAGAGCCATTAAAAGTGCCAGCTGATTTGAGAAAACAAGTGAAAACTCCTGTGCCAGTATCAAAGCTAGATGCACCTGTTTTATCGAAAGATCCTGTTCCACACAGAGTACAAGAAAAAGCCACAACTGCACAGGCAAGATCAAAAGTAGAGGAGCAAGCTAGAGAAAAGCTGAAGTACCCATCATTGACTAAAAGGTTGAGGGTAGAAGCTACTCAACAGTATCGGAGCAGATATGATCTCCCCGTTGAAAAGAAGGAATCTGTTGTGGTTGCATACAACATTGTCGAAGAATTGAAGAAGACCCCAGCTAAGGTTAGTCTTTATGATGCATTGCAATTGCTTGGGCAGGTAGATTTATTGCAAGAATCTTTGAAATCTATGAAGGATAGTGAGAAGGGTCCTACCCAGACAATTTATGCTCAAGCTTTAACCACTTCCATCACTGGTAAGAATAGACCACCCTCGTTTTATCTGTCACTGCAAATAGAGGGTTGGATCGTGCATAACTGCATGATCGACTCCGAAGCCGCTACAACTGTCATGCCAAAGGCAGTTTGCGAAGTTATGGGTATGGAATACACACGAAGTAGCCCCGGGGTCTTGCGAGTTAGATGGTACTCCAGTGAAAACGGTGGGTGTAATCAAGGATGTCTCGATTGTTTTACACACTATGCCTCAGATTACAGTCATTCGGGAGATAGTTGTGGTCGATCTAGAACCATATTTCAGTATGTGCTTATCAAGAGAATTTACTGCAAAGTTGGGAGGCTACCTTGCACTGGATTATTCCCACTTGGAGATCCCTTTCAAAGGAAAGAGACTCCGGATTCATAATGAAAAACCTTCCTCTTTTCATATTGAAAGGTTGGATGAAGCAGGAAAGACCATGCAGTCTATCAACATGCTAACCGAAGAGTTAGAGGGTTTGATTTGATGAATGAGGTTTTAGATGAGCTTCAATTGGAAGACGGGTTTTCCATGCTTGATTTCAATGCTATGCTGGAGACCGAAATCGGTTGTTATTCTATCACAAAACCCGAGGATGGCACAATGCAGGTACTCCTTAACCAAGATGATCAGAGCTCTATCAAGAATCAATTATGGAAGTTGTATTTTGATGGGGCAAGATGCAAAAACGGTGCAGGAGCAGGTATTGTTCTGATTTCTCCCTCTGGTTTACAAAGAACATATTCATACCGTCTCACTTGGAGTTGTACTAACAATGCTTCCGAGTACGAAGCATTATGCCTAGGCTTGAAAAAGGCAAGAAAATTGGGAATCGAACTAGTTGCAGATTTTTGGTGATTCTGAGTTGATTGTAAACCAAGTAACAAACAGGTGTATTTCCAAGCAACATTATCTCAAAGCATACCGCAACCAAGTTTGGGACCTATTTGAGTCTTTCACAGCTATGAGTATTCAAGCCATTTCACGAGAGCTGAATAAGCATGCTGATCTTCTAGCATCTCTTGGAGCAAATTTTTCTCCCATTGAGCAAGTAGTAAAGAAACCAAAGACAAGTAAGGATGGTGTACGAGCCTAGTGTCCCAGACAAAGATACTTTCTGGCAAGTCTTCGAGAGTGATGAGCAAATTGTTAACTTTTTGATTCAAGAAGTTGCCACTATCAAAGGAAGAACCTTGGAGCACGAAGAAACCGATGGTCTGATTCAGTTGCGGAATAATCATATTCCAAAAGGTCTTATCACTCTAGAAAGTTTGTTTGATCAGCATGATCGGTCCAAGAAACATCGGATTGAGATCGACAAGAAAGAGTATATGGAGCTGCAGTTGGAACCCAATAAGGTCATTAAGATTGGGACTGATTCTACTCCTGATGAACTGCAAGAGATTAGGCAACTGTGTCAAGAATTTTCTGATATTGTGGCTTGGAGCTATGAGGATCTGAGGGGATATGACAAACAGATTATTCAGCATACTATTGAGTTGGAAGAAGGAGTCAGACCCTTCAGGCAAAAGCAACGACCAGTGAACCCAAAGATTGAGACTCTCATGAGGGCCGAACTTGTGAAAATGTTGCAGGCCAAGATTATATACCCGGTTAAGCACTCGACTTGGGTTGCTAATCTGGTTTCGATTCGAAAGAAAAATGGAGACATACGACTGTGTGTAGATTTTTGAAATCTAAACCGTGCATCTCTAAAAGATCACTATCCCTTGCCTCGCATTGATCATATACTTCATGTTGTTGTTGGGGCTCGGCGTTTCTCACTGCTAGATGGTTTCTCTGGATATAACCAGATTTGGGTTAGGGATGAGGACCAATACAAGACTGCATTCACAACCAAGTGGGGCACTTTTGCTTATCAGCGCATGCCTTTCGGATTGTCAAATGCTGGGGCCACATTCCAGAGAGCCATGGACATTGCATTCGAGGAGCTTTTGAACAATATTATTGTCATTTATCTTGATGATATGATTGTCTTTTCACATAAACAGGAAGATCACTGTTCTCATTTGAGGCAAATCTTTGGAAAATGTAGAGAATTTGGTATTTCCATTAATCCAAAGAAGTCAGTTTTTGCAGTGAAGGAAGGTAAACTCTTGGGGCATGTCATTTCAGAAGATGGTTTGGCAATTGATCCATCTCGAGTCGAAGCATTGAAGAAACTATCGCTCCTTGCCAATAAGAAAGAGCTGCAGTCTTTCTTTGGGCGATTAATTTTATCAGGAAGTTCATTTCTGATTTTGCCCAGGTTGTCAAGCCCATGACTGAGTTGTTGAAGAAGGATGCAGAATTTAAGTGGACGACTCAGAGGAAGGAGGCATTCCAGGAAATTAAAGACAAAATCGCGCAGGCTCTTGTATTAATTAATCCTGATTATTCGAAAGATTTCATTCTGTATGCAGTTGGAGAAGATGAAAGCTATGTTGCAGTACTCACACAGAAAGGAGACGATGGGAATGAAAGGCCTATTGCTTTCCTTAGTCAGGTTATCTTACCTCATGAGGCAAGATATAATTTCATTGAAAAATAGGTATATGCTGTCATGAAGTCTCTTAAAAAATTCAAGCACTTCATATCTCAGAGTAGGACAGTCGTCTATGTTATACATCCCGATGTAAGGAATTTCATCATTCAGGGTGATATGGGTGATAAACGCGCTGGTTGGGTCACCAAAATTCAAGAATTTGATGTTGAGATTCATCCGACCAAGCTGGTGCGGGGTAAGGCCTTATGTCAGCATTTAGCAAAGACTACAGCATCTGGGATAGTTGATTATCAAGCAGATGATCTTGCTAGAGATAGCAATCTAGTGAACCTCTTAGTACAAGGACAAGATTGGGCTGATGACCTCATTAACTATTTCATAACTGGTAGATGCCCTTCACAGTTAAATGCCTCACAACGGAGAAGGTTTCACCTGCAAGCTCTCAGGTATGTGTTGTTGCCCGAAGGATTGTTTTTCAAGAACATTGATGGCGTTCTTTTAAGGTGTGTCAAGGAATTAGAGAAGGCTAGACTCCTGGAGGAGTTTCATTCTGGCATATCAGGAGGACACTATGTAGGCAGGCCTATGGCTTTAAAAATTATTCGGGCTGGTTACTATTGGCCAACTTTGTTCACAGATGCTTTCAGGATTGCCCAAGCATGTGACAAATGTCAGAGGTATACATGAAGGGTTAGAAATGCATCATTGCCCCTGCATCCAATTCAGGTTGAAGCACCTTTTCTGTAGTGGGGATTGGACTTTATTGGGATTATTGATTCGAATTCTTTAGCTGGACACAAGTATATCTTGATAGCTACAGATTATTTTATGAGATGGTCTGAGGCTATTCCAACCAGGGTTGCAAATCAAGATGTGGTGATCTCTTTCATCGAAGGGCTGATCACACATTTTGGCATTCCTGATGCTATTATCACAGATAACGGAACTCCATTCATTGGAGCTGAGCTAGCAGAATTTGCAAACAAGTATGGTGTTTTCCTGAAGACATCCTCTAACTATTACCCTCAGGGAAATGGCTTGGCAGAGTCCACAAACAAGAACTTGTTGCGGATTTTGAAGAGATCTTTGGGGGATAACAAGAGATCATGGCACCTTATATTGAATCAAGCTTTATGGGAAGATAGGATTTCAATCAAGAAGTCTATCAAGACTTCACCATATGCCCTGGTATATGGAAAAGAGGCAAGGTTTCCTGTTCATCTAGAATTTCCAGTATTGCAGCAGTTGCAGGGATTTCAGGATGATGAAGCAGATATGGATTCTATGGGTATGCGGTTGGCTTAGTTGTTGCAGTTGGAAGAGCAACGTTATTTGGCCTATGAGGAGTTTTCTAAGCATACACAAGTTGTTTCAAAGTGGTTCCATAAAAATTTTGCTGATCTTCCACTTAAGGTGGGTGATTTGGTCCTGAAATGGAATGAAAAGAAAGCCAAGCCAAGAATGCACAAGAAGTTTGATGCTCTGTGGGAGGGTCCGTTCCGCATTGTCAGTGCTGGTGCAGCAAATTCGTTTCATCCGGAAGATTTGGATGGCAGCCCACTTCCTATTTCGGTGAACGACTTTCATCTGAAAGCCTACACTCCATGAAGTGTGAGTCCAGTATTACCTTGTACAGTTATTTTGCTTTTATAAAAAAAAAGAGAAAACAGAAAAAGAAAAAAAAAAGTATTGTGGATTTCCTCTATCAACTTCGGCTCTTTTTGCATGCGAGCCCGCAGGTATGTGTATTTCTTTCTTTTTTCTTCTTCCTTCCCAACAGATAGTGGCTTTTGTCAATTTCTTCCTTCCCCTTCCTTCTTTTCATTCCCTTCCTCGCTCATTCCTTCTTCTACCGTCCGTAGTTAAGCCACTACTGTTGTTTCTTTTTCCCCCTCTGATATTCCCATTTCCTCTTTTCCTTTTCTTCTAATTTCATTGTCGTTTTAGCATTTATCGACTGTATCTACCGCTTCACTCCTTCCATTCCCACCATCCCACCTACTTCCATTCCATTATTCGTTTCTTTTCCTCCATCCCCACAGCTGGTGACACAATATCTCCCTATTTGGTTGTTGTATATGTCGCTGTTGTTCCTTCATTTTCCATCATTTCACCATTCCATTCCCATTCCACAGCCTGCACATTTTTTGGCCATCACTCCATTCATTCCATTCATTTCCATTTTTGTAACCCAGGTGCTTTCATGGAGATCCTTTTACAGCACCCGGTGATTACCCAGCTCGATCGAGCTAGGTGCAATGCAGGTCCACTTAAGTGCTAAATATCAGTGAGAGTTTGTTGCAGTAGTCTACAGAGATGTACCCCATCAATCAGCATTCACTGATTCTGTTCCTCTAGTTTTCTTGACTCTGTTGCCCAATGGATTCAGGCCTGGAATTTGTGCATACAGTAGAATTGTATACCCAGCGAGCCGCCAAGAATGTTGGTATTTTTGCCACATTGTTTTGATTGTTGATTATTCATGCATAAAATGTTGAAGTTCTCATTCCTCTACAAGTTTTTGTGCCAAAACAGCTAAGTCCGAAAACTGTCGCGATATCGCGACAAAAAGCAGCATGGAGAGCACGGGTTCAAAACCGTCGCGATATCGCGACATGTCGCATTATCGCGGGTCTTTTGAGGAGAGAGAAGCCAAAGTCAGAGAATGTCGCGATATCGCGACGTGTTCCAAAATCGCGGTCAAAGTGGTCAACGGAGGCAGAGCAGTAAAACTGTCGCGATATCGCGACATGTCGCATTTTCGCGACTTGCGATGGCCATGGGGCAGAATGATAGAAAAGGTCACGAAATCATGACATAATTAAGCAAAGGGCAATGACAATGAACCTCGTCGCGAAATCGCGACAGAAAAGTGAACAAGGAGCAAAATGTGAAAGACGTCGCGATATCGCGACGTGTTGCGTGGTCACGGTCAAGTTGAAGAAAAAGCATAAGGCATGAAAGGCGTCGCGATTTCACGACATTTTTGAAGATGAGGTCAAGCAAGAAGAAGACGTCGCGATATCGCGATAGAAAGCGGCAATAGTAGAGAAAGCAAGGAAACGTCGCGATTTCGTGACATATTATGGAGAAAAGGCTAAATAGAGAAGGATGTCGCGATTTCGTGACATGTCTTGTTTTCGCGATGTGAAAGCGTGGAAAGAACAAAATGGTATGGAATGTCGCGATTTCATGACATGTTCCATTTTCGCTACTTGCAAGAGGATGAAGGCCAAGGAAGAGAAAACTGTCACGAAATCGCGACATGTTGCAGTTTCGCGGGTATACAGAAGAGAAGGGCACAGAAAGTAGAAGATGTCGCGATTTCGTGACATGGTGAAGTTTTCGCAACATGTTGAGGAAAGAAGTCCAAACAAAGGAGAGTGTCACGATTTTGCGACGTATCAGGAAGACAAAGCCAAGAGAGAGAAAGGTGTAGCGAAATCATGACTTGTCGCATTTTCGCGGTTCGAAAGTAGCCAAAGGACAACATGGGGAAAGAACGTCGTGATTTCGTGACAGGTCATAGTTTCGTGGATGCAAGGCAAAGAAGGAGCCAAGTACGTCGCGATTTCGTGACATGGTTGGTTTTCGTGGATCGTAAGTGGCAAAAGTGTACGGAGCAAGAAAATGTCACGATTTCGTGACATGTCGCGTTTTCGTGACCCGTCACGGTTTCGCGCCAGAAAGCAGTTCAACGGCACGATGAAGCATTACGATTTCCAAGGATTAAAAGCTCCCTAGAATTTAATGTTTTGTTGCTTTCCAATGTGTGCAAGATAGAAGAACGTGCTCGGATCGTAGTTTTCGAAGCCACTAGAATTGAAGATGCCTCCATTATTCAAAGCTTCTGTTCATGATTTTCTAACGGTCCAAGCATGCTCCGAGGATGACCATTTAATGAAGACGATCGGTTCCTTGTTTCATTTAATTTCTGGTTTCTCCGAGGCTAGTTTAAGGGGATCATTTCCTTATTTCTGTTGCATATTTTGTAGATCTCGAGGAAGTCCGTTGCATGTTTTAAATGCTACAAAGAAGCAAGACCTCTATAAATATCAATGTATATCTCAAAAAAAGAGATCGAGAGAGAGACTTTTGCTGAAAAACTTTTCAAGTTCTTTGCATGAATGAAAGATATTTGGCCTCTGGTTTTGCAAGCAACTATCTGTGTGTTTTTCCTTCTATCTTATGCATTCCTCATTTATGCTCGTATTTCTTATCTGCTGCTTAATTTGAATTTTGCATCTGAGTTTAAATATTGCTAGTGAGGAAGTGAGTTTTGGAATGTGATTTTGGAGGTTATCTGCACAAGGTTGTAAGTTAATTACGTCGTTATCTTTTGTTATATGTTGTTAGTGTGCTTGAGGTTATCTGCTGCTAATCTTTCCCGATCTGACAAATTTGGCCTGTGGCTATATTTCTCGTTTCTTTCTGCATATTTCCTATTTCTTTCCTGCAACTCTAGTCTTCAAGAACATAAAATTTAGTAAGGGAACCAGCCCTCTCTGGAGATTGGTCCGGGAGACATTTCTTTCTCCCAGCATTTCAATGTTGGCCGGGTCTAGGGCGCATTTCGCATAAAATCCTTTCCTGTGGCAGATTCATGACCAACAGGCTTCTTCCATCAGTTCTACTCCTCCTTCTTCCTCCACTTCCTCAATCAGATTGATTGAGTCCACTTGCTTATCCGCATCTTGGATCCTTTTGATATGAAAGATAGAGGGTTTATCATCAAAAATATAATTATCCTCCCTCTAAAGAGGATTTCCAGATGCGAATAATCCAGATACAAATGGCCTCCTATTTTGGCGATGAATTCCCTTGATAAGCACATACTATAATATGACTTTGAATCCACCACCATAACTTCTTGTATCAGGTTTATTTGTGTAATATTATGCAACATTATCGAAATATCCTTGATCACCCCTAATGTCTTGACCAAATTTCCATCCAACTGGAGCACTCCAAGACTACTCCTCATGTACTCCATATCCATAATATCACAAACAACCTTCGATATCACAGTAGTTGCAATGCCAGATTCAATATTACAATTATGAACAACCCACTTCTCCATCCTAAGGTATAGTTAGAATGGTGGTGGCATGTTCTTCCCAATGGCTGAGGTAGTCAATGTCGGATTCAAGACAGTCTGAGTCGGATTTTCCTTGCCATTAGCAGACTTCAGTGATTCTTGTAATAAATCAACGTAGTCGAGTAGCTTAAGTGCATCGAAGAGGCTTACCTTAGCTAGATTTTTCTTTAGTTCTTCAACAATATTGTATGCTTCTATGCTAGACTCACCTTCCTCCTTCATAGTCTCATATTTGGTTTGATACTGCTATATCGCTTCTACCCTCTAACGCTTGATAAATGAGGGATGCATGAGCCTTTCTCTTGGCTGGTCCCTTGTCTCGGTTTGGGGTTGGAAGGGTAGAATTTGTGGTTGAGGAACTCTCTCCCTAGCTCTCGAAGGCAATATATCCTTGAATAGGATAGGTTCCTTCGACTTCAACACTTGGGCAGGATCTTTTACTGGTGGTAGTGCCTTCTCGCTCTATAGCTTGGAACTAGTAGGTACCTTTAATGGTTCCATTTGAACTGGATCAAATTTAGTGGATTTTCTACATATCCTCATAAGAATGGAAACCTGTTGGATAGGAAGAATCATAAAGTTGCAGTCCACTTATCTAATCATATTCACTTGCACACCAAGAAAGCTATCTGTCAGGGTCTGCACATAGTTCAAATGGACCATGCAAGTCTTCTCATCGTGTGGGTCATTGCAGGTGGAGCACCAATAAGCTCTATCATATAGACCAGTTTCTTCATTATCTAACACCATTGCATTTATCTCGGGAGCCCTACTAGTGGAAGAAACTTGTTCCCTAGTAATTTGGGGAGGAGGAGTGAATCTCCTTGGCTGAAAACTCTGATCAGATAGCATCCTTTTTAAGATGGTGATCTCATTCACCATTACCCTCATTGATGATCGCATATCCTGTAATTATTTGGACTGGTTCAAATTTGCAGGTGCCATAGGTGCAGGTAATGGCAATGGTGCCAATGGTGCAAGTAATGCCAGATATGGAATAGAAGCTAGAAGTTCGGGAATAGTATGTGATTTAAAGTGTGAGACAAGCATCATCTGGTTCTGAGAAGCATTGGGATTCCATTATGGAATAGGGTACATCGAGGATGTAGGTGATGACTGAGAGGATGCACTAGGATATACATTTTGGGGTAAGTCTAAAAAAATTGGCATAGTCATTTTTGGAGGTAACTTACTAATAACGACTAAGTCAGCCTCAAATTTCTATGCTTGAGCATACAAGGCTAAAAATATGTTGACATTAGCGTATCAAATGCTCATGTTGATGTTAGAATGGAAATCCCTTGGGTAATAGAACATTGCTTTCTTCGGGGTCAACCAAAGACCGTTAGTAACTCTCTGCCATGTTAGGTGAACCTAACATTAAAATCTACTACCTCTTCTCGGGGGTGTCTCTAAATGGTGGTGAACTGATGCAACAAGGAGAAAGAGTCTGCCTATTTGTTGAAACTCTTTATCAATTGTTTCGCTAACTGGTCTCATGTAGCAATGGTACTGGGCGACAGCGATTAGTACCAGTAGAGGAGCTTGCCTCTAAGCGAGAGTACTAGCAATCTTACCATGATGTCTTCTTTTGTGATGTCATGGATGGTTTATAGTGAAATAACATCTTGGACATGCTCATAGGTTTTCTTTCATGTATCATCATATGTGGGTAGAGCCTTTAATATTATAGTTGGGATCTAATTATGAGCCTGTAGATTGAGCTGTCTCGAATGATTCCAGGCTAGAAACTACCTGGGCAGATTTTGTGCCATACGGACCAGAGTGCTCGGTTGAGAGGGAAAGCTAGTTGTAGTGCTGTAAGGACTTAGATTTTGTGAAAATATACCAGCTACTTACGAGGATGTCCCAACTAACGAGATAGTCGAGGGGACTACTTTAGGATGCTCTTTAAAGCATCAATGTTAAGCTCAAAGAACTCAACTATATCTTATGGATTTCTAACCTTTGATCTTGTGATCATGAGGAGGAGGGCTTTTAACTAGCTTCAAGATTCAGAGACTTATAGGTTTAGTTGAGTCACTAGATTTTCTTATTTGATAGCAAAAATATCAACATCAATTCTTAATATCGTTTGACGTGGAATGTGTGCATCCTATAGAGCATACCAAAAATTATTGGTCAAGAATCTGCCTTAGGTATGGAATGTTTCATCCATGCACCCTAGACCCCACCAACATTAAAATGCTGAAAGGAAGAAATGCCTCATGTGTCAATCTCCAGAGAGGGTTTGTTCCCTTGCCACTTTAAAATTGGGGATTTGAGATTAAGAAAATAGGAAAGGAATGATAAATGAATTAAAGGGATGGTAAATGTGGTTGTAAGACAGATTAATAAGGGGTGATGAACAAGCAACACAAACACTTAGTTGTACTTTAAACCAATAGCACTTCACATAGATAATGTAACAAATATTAAAACTAGATATTCTTATATATGCAACCTCTAGAATTATTCCAGAATTTACCCTTTATCAGAATCTAGATCCAGACACATAATTATAGCTATTGTACAACGAAGTAAACTTAATATAAATAAATATTAGAAGACATACACATAAAAGAGATCCAGAATTAGAGTCAAGGATTCTTTGCATTCATAGCAGATATTAGGTACACCAATTTTCTAGCAAAACGTCCATTATTTTACATTAGAATTGCTAGTTTTTATAGAGGATTCTGCCTCTAAATCATAAATGCCCAAAAACAAAACATCAAAGTGGTAGCAAATATTTGATTCCAACCCTCATCATTAAGTAATAAGGCATGGCTTGAAATTGATGACTCCTTGAGAAGTAGTTGCATGGTTTCAATGTGACGATGTGATTCACCTGAAATATCGCCTCTTTACTTGTTGGAAATACCTTGATGGTGAAGATCGAATTTTTATATCTGATGAGATTAGATTTATATTCTTCTCTGACCAACCACCATTAAATGAGCAAAAGTGTGATGCTGAAATCCGCTTCGAGTGATCGCCATTTGAAATAGAGGAGAAAAGAAGTTTAGCTGAAAAGAGGCACGAAAGGGATTTTCAATGTCTCCTTCGAGCAAAACAAGAATTCATTGGTGTGGGCCCCAACTTGCCTTTGTTTGAGATTTGAACCGAAAAGGACCTTCGCTTTGCTCTTTGCTCACCAAAAGATTGTCAAACGCGTCATGGGATACCACTTGGAAGTGCCTTTGCAAATATCAAAACTCTTTGTCACCTTGCTGAAGAGGTGGGACCCAATGCACAACCTTGGGAAATTCCAAAGGCGTTTCACCCATACAAGGCCCAAAATGGTCTTGCGCTCTCAATTTGGGCAAAAGCGCTTGGGCCCAACTTGTAATTTTTTCTACGCAATTGAGTTGCGTTGGCCATTGGAAAATGATAAAAAGGCACTTTTGCCCATACGAGCCCTAAAAAGGAATTGCACTCTCTAGTTGAGGCAACAAAACTTGGGCCTCGGGGCGAAAAGGATTGGGCCCCACTTAGCATTTGTTTGATTTTTAGCTTGAAACTAGATTTCGCTTCATTTTTTCCTCGAAACTGAGTTTCACCCATACAAGGCCCAAAATGGGCTTGCACTCTCAAGTCGGGGTAAAAAGGTTTGGGCCCCACTTGGCATTTCTATTGTCTTCTAGCTTGAAATGGGTTTGCACTCTACTCTTTCTCTGAAATCAAGTTGCATTGAAGCATGGCTCAAAATTACTCTCGCCCACAAATTAAAAACAAAGATCCTACATGATGAGTGAAAGGAAAGGATTGCATGCTTCCTTGAGCGCATCCAAAAAATATCGATAGCAAAACATGGAAAAGAATGAGTACATTCTGAAGAAGAAGAGTCTTTCAGGATAGAAGATATTATTACATAGCAAAATTTCTCACAAAATAAAACAATGTGGCAGGGATGCCAACAAGCACCCCTATTTGGTGGTGGTGTTATTAACTATGTCCTTACTCCTATGATTACTTTTTCTTTACCCATAATTACTTTTATCATATGATGAGTCATGTTTACTAGGGTCATTGTCAATTAATATCTCTTGTCAATACCTTTGTTGTGGGTCATGTTTGTGTATCTCATAAGAATTAGTCCACAATTATATCCTTTGACATTCTAGTGCAAAGTTTATAATTACCTTGTCATAGTTTGTAGTTTGGTTTGTATTATCTTCATTTGTATACCTACTTTATACATATTATTAAAGAACTAGGTAGCACAATCTAGTAGACTTGGTATTCATAGTTCTCAACGGGTAAATAAAACCTACATTTCATGTGAGCTTAAATTTTTATTAGGAAGAGTTGTTGGTGAATATTGGAGTGTTGCAAAGACACGTACCCAACTTTAGTTACAACTAAGATTCTAAGAAGTTGACTATAGAAAAGTTGGAAAAAGTCCCTATCTTTTTTAGTCCAATCCATTAAAGATATAATGACTTTCATTATTTCATTTAGGAATACAAGAGAGCATATATTTGTAAGGATTTAACTAACACAAAATAAACAATAGGCCAATTTCCTTTCAACATGTTTAAACAATGTTTATTTTAGTGGTATAAGATAGGACGACAAGATGAACAATTCATGGGACCAGGAGAACATAATAAAAAATTTAAAAATACTAAATTACAAGTCATCTATAAATTATTTATATAAACATCATTAAAACTTATTTATTTTATAAATTAATTATATAGAATTGAAATGGGTCTCACTCATGCTATATCATCACCATATAATGGTATTATAACTTGACTATTTATAAGATTTAGACCTAAACCTTTTTCATAAAAATTAAAAAAATTAACTTATCTAATACTATTTATTTATCAAATTTTAATTTTTTTATTTTTACATAATTTTTTCAAATTATTTATCTTCTAAAATTTTAATTTATATATTTTCAATATAAAAAAAAAAAGCTGAAACATATTTTATAACCTATTTTCTTTTTATTGAATAAAATTGTTAATCCAATAAATATATATATATATATATATATATATATATATATATATATATATATATATAAAACATCAACATATTTATTTCTAAATATGATTATGTTGCATAATAATAATCCACTTAATTAAAAAATAATATATTTATTACCATGCATGATTCAGTTAAATTATTTATCTTTCTTTTAATATATGGAGGGTTATATTCCATAGGTCAATTTCAATGGAGGGCCCTCACCTAATTTCCTAATTTCCTTTTTCCATGTTTGGGTAGACAAATTTGACCATTAAAAGAAAGAAATTTATCAATCTTTATTGATTGCATATCAACTTGCTAGGAAAAGGAGTCTGCTCCATCATTTCATATGCCAAGAGGAGAACAGATGACATGACATAAGAACTATGGAAAGACTTTATAATTGCCATGCCACGTGAAAAATAGAATGATTTATTTGCCTTAAAGCAATCATTTGTTTTTGTTGATGAAATGGATAATCATAAGGAGCCTAATAAAGAAGTCTTCATAGTAACCTCATTGAATAAGTCTAAAATAAATTAAAAGCCCCTTGCAAAATTATGTCAAAAACAAATGTGTCTCTAAACTTTGGTAGCCGTTCAATGTTTGTCGATACGTTGTTTCGGTTAAATTTTTTTCGAACATTTATAGAAACCTAAAATAAAAAGACTTGTTTTAAGGAGATAATGCAATGATTCGGGTTTTGATTTTTTCTTAAGAGGTTCAAGGTTTAAACCGTGGACGAGTATATGAGGGGTAGGTGTGTGGTGATTGTGTGCTAAATTTATTATTGATAAGCATAGCTCTCAGCGTTACAAGATGTCATGGTTGAAAGAAGACTGCATAGTTCTTAACTTTACAAAAGGTCATGGTTGGGAGGAGACTGTTCAACTCTGTGGGTGCCCTGTGAGTTGGTCGTAGAGGTTTCTCACACTAACCAAATAAAAAATAAAAAGGACTTCCTTGACATACTTCTTTATATACAAATGAGATGCTCTCTTCAACACTCTTATTTTTATTTTGTTTGATAGGAGAGTTGGTTACAATCACACTATTTTTAGTAGCTAACAAGCACAAGATTCGAATCGCAGAGGTTACATCCACCAAACCTATTCCAAACTTTTTTTATTGTTATTGTTATTGTTATTGTTATTATTATTATTATTATTTGGATAATATTAAAAAATGGGGTTTTGCTAGGAATCCCCAACCTGTTACAACAACTCTACCAGGGAGACACACCCACCCCCTCACACACTCAACCTGTTATTGTGATTTTTTTAACACATATAATGCACACTATTATGTTGAAATGATTGATTTTTTATAATATACACGAGAACCAAAGTTGGAACTATACATAATTACACACATCTACGATTTGAACCTTGAACCTCCCAAAAAAAACCAAAATTCTAAGAGTTGTGTTGTTCCCACCAGACCTCTTCTATTATTTTCACAATGATTTAATATTAAAAATTCAAAAAATTATGGACTATGGGGTCGAGGGGGACAACGCAACAATTTGGACTTGGGTGAATGTGTGAGGGGTGGGTGTGTATGGTTGTGGTTGTGTTAATCCTTATTGATAAGTTTAGCTCTCGATCTTGCAAGGTCTTACAAAGAATCATGGTTGCGATAGGAATGTTCAACCTGACCTCTCATAAGGAAGAGAGTTGAGCTTGTCAATAGGGACCAAACACATAGTCATACACACCCCCTCACACACTAGCCTACGCCACGGTTTGGTTACAATCACACTATTTTTAACAGTTAACAAGGTCAGGGTTCAAACCACAGAGGTTGCATCTACCAAACCTATTCCACACTCTTTTATTGTTATTATTATTTTGTTAACACATATACTGCACACCATTATGTTGAAAGAAGCGATTTTTCATAATATACACATTATGTTGAAAGGAGCGATTTTTCATAATATACACGACAACCAAAACTGAAACTATACAGAATTACACATTTGAACCTTGAACCTCCCAAAAAGACCGAAATTCTAAGAGTTGTGTTGTTCCCACGAGACCTCTTTTGTTATTTTCACATTAACTTAATATTAAAATTTGAAAAAACCCTGGACTACGAGTCGAGGGGAACAACGCAACAATTCGGACTTGGATGAATGTGTGAGAGGTGGGTGTTTATGGTTGTGTTAATCCTTTATTAATAAGTTTAGCTCTAAGCCTTGCGAGGAATCATGGTTGGAATAAGAATGTTCAACCCTAAACGTTGGGCATGGGAGTTTCTCACACTACCCAAATAAAAATAAAATGGGGCTTAAGGCTAGGCATCCCCATCTAGCCTGACCTTTCACAAAGAAGATTTGAGCTTATCAATAGGGACCAAACACACAACCATACACACTCCCTCGCACATTCGCCACACCACGATTTAAACCTTGGACCTAAAAAAAACAAAGTCCAAACTATTACATTGTCAACATGAAATATATTTTTTCTTTTTCTTTTTGATTTGGCTAGTGTGAGAAACCCCTACTACCAACGCACAAAGCTGAGCAGTCTCCTTTCAATCAAGACCGCTGTAAAGTTGAAAACTATGCTTATTAATAAAGAATTTAACACACAACCATCACACACTCACCCTTTATATATCCACCCACACCGCAATTTGAACTTTAAACTTCCCAAAAAAAAAAAACCAAAAATGACTTATGCGCTTGGCACATATGAAATACATTTTACGTAAATGGAATGTAATTGTTCCTTTGGTTTTTAAATGGAAGGTGATTATTAAGGCCGGACATACATCATATGACAAAAGACTATGTTTTCAAGGTTTTCGTGTGCCTATCATCATCAATATGTACATATTTTAATTTAAATTTATTTATTTGTAAATAAGGTTCAGGTAAGCGTGTTAAGGCTTGATATATAACATAGGACATGATTAAAGCTTTTGTATGTATGCCTAAAATCATAATGTGTACATATTTTAATTCAAATTAATTTATTTGTAAATAAGATTTAAGTAAACGTAGTGAAGAAAGAGTTTTATATTGAATTTTTTTAAATGATTTTAATATTTTAATTTATTTATTTAAATTTAATTAAAGTATTTTAATTATTGAAATTAAAATTTGATTAAAATATTAGTTTTTAAATTATATTGTTAGTATTATGGTATGGTTTTGTGGATTTTTTAATTTAACAATTTTAATTTATATTTTTTCATATTTATTATGATTTGTAAAAATATATTTATGATGTCACCTACTAACTAAGAAGATACCTATGTTAAAACTTCGGGGTAGCCTATTTGCAAAGGTAGTAGCCTGATCTGATCTGAATCCTCTGAGAGTGTGTACAATACCGACGATGATGGTATGAATCCTTAGCAATCGATGGTTCCCTTCACGCTAGATCAACAATAACAAGATGGAATAGGTTTGATAGGAGCAGCCCCTTTGGTTTGAACTCTTCACTTCCCAATTACTAAAAATAGTGTGGTTGTGACCAACTCTCCAACAAAAAAACATTCATAATTTTATGTGGTTTAAATATTTCAATATAAATAAGAGTTCATTCAATTTCATATAATTAAAAATAATCAGTCTTAACTTATTCTATTATATAAATATAAATAATATGTGGCTTATATTAGGAACACTTCCATCAAAATATTATATTTATTTTTATGTCAATTAAATTATATCTATTATGTCTTTTTATCACAATTTTTTTCAATTTTTTAATAAATATAATCTTCAACTTCTTCAAAATGCTATGTTTCCACAATTTTTTGACATCATTTTGATTAAGAGATAAAATCTTTACTTGGCTAGTTGCCCTCTAAAATTTGAATTTCACCAAAATGAAGATCAGCACCACAATTGGCTAAATTGTTTGGATTTCCTCCTTTATAAATATGTTTACACTTCTAAGAGATTACCTCTAGTAATGATGAACATTAGCAATAATATTATTTTTTATCAACCTCCATATCCATTAATAATATTGATGATAATTTGTGAATCCCCCTCAAATAAAATATATTTCAATCCTTTTTCTATTGCAATTTAGATCCCTCTAAGAAGTGTCATAGCCTCTTCAAAGTTATTAGTTGAAGTTCCATATAATTTTGAGTAAGTATGGAGAATTTTGCCTTCATTGTTTCTTAAAAGACCACCTCTACTAGCTTTTCTCGGATTTCATTTAGAAGCACCATCAAAATTAATTTTGATAAACCCAATTTTTGGATATTTCTAGTAGATCCTTTGTTTTAATTCCATTATCATAGATGACTCTTCCATGTTTGTTCAAATCCTATACTTATGTTATTAGCACCTTTTTTTTTACACTCGAGACTTCCCATGACGATCACCATATTTGTAGACATTGTGTAAGAGAGGCAATAATACGGTTCCAAACTTGCATGATTTTGAGATTTTTTTTTATTTTATTATTCTTTTCAAACCATAAAGTCCAAAAAATAATGGCAGGATCAATCCTCCATAGAATACATAATGATTTAGCTTTGAAATAATTAATCCAACATTTCATCATCTCTTTCAATGTTGATGGAACTACCCAATATAATTTCATATTTTTAGAAAAGTAACCCCAAATGGTGTGAGTGAAGTGACAATGAAGAAGTAGATGGTCTAAAGTTTCTAAATCTTTCTCACACAAGGCACATCTAAAAGATCCATAGTATCCTCTTCTTTGTAGACTCTCTCTTGTAAGAATCTTACTTTGAACTGCCAACTAAAGGAATGTTGAGGCCTTTTAGGGAGAACCTACAATGACCAAACATTCTTCCAAGGAAAATATTTGGGAGTAGTAAATTTGGATTGCTCTAAATCTTCATATCTCAACTTGAGAGAGTATTCACCATCCTTTGATAGATTCCAAACCAACTCATCTTTTCATGTAAAAATTGACAAATAAAGCATCTTTTGAAGTTCATCTGCAATTTGTTTGAGTTCCTCTCCTCTAACTAGGTTACTTAAAATCATCCATGATCTAGAGTTGTTGCTAATATTAATATAGTCTTTGACCTTTGGACCTATATATGCTAGGCATGCTTAGCCAATGATTACCATTTTGAGTCAAAGATAAGAAGATAAGGCTTAAACCAAGTATCAAACCAAAAATTTACATAACTCCTTTATTGATTGACCATCTAATATGTTTATTATCAATTGCAAACTATTTGATACGAAGTTCTATGTTGATGGGGACGTTTTTCGTAGGACTGCCCAAACTATCGAACTTGTTTCGGCCATACCTCACTCATCCGAACTTGGATTGAGCTGAAATTTTGAGAGTAGATGCCTGGAAAACCCTAGAACGTCTCCATAAATTTTCAAGTCATTTGGAGCAACACAGATCCTAGAACATCAATATGTGTGAACAAGATTTTTGGCAAGTAGTTGTGCGAGGGTTTCATCTGGGTTGAGTGCAAGCAGCTCCAAAGATTGGTTTTAGGGCCTTCGGGCCCTAGAGACCAATATTTGTGTGATTTATGCTCAATATTTTAGCAAGATATGTTGCAAGGAATCCAATATGGGTTAGAAATTTATCTTTCAATAGATCATGTTGTGAACTTGAGTGACAACGGCTTCCAATTTGCTGCACAAAAGAAAAGTGAAAATCATACCTTTCCACGATGTCTAGGGCAAGGATCAGAGATATCTTGAAAAAAAATTCAAGCAGCTAATCAAAAACTGGCTCAAATCTCAAGTGAATATGGTGCTAAGGTGCACCCACAAAATAATTCTATTGTGAAAACCCCTATCAAGGGTAAGAATTTTGAAGACTCTGCCCAAAAAATGAATTTTAAAGATGCCCTCCATGGTGGATAGCCGCAGCCCAATGCTAATATTAATCTTAGGGCTTCCCATAAACCTCTAAGAATGCCTAATATTGATCCAAGGAAAACGGAGTCAGGATGTCTTAAAGCAGTTGATGGAACTCCTATTGTTAAACTTGATATGGGTAAGATTCATACTGGCATTGAAGATTTGGAAAAAAGAGGACTAATTTTTTGGTTCATGGGTTTTCATCCGAGCCTGTCTGCTTTCAATGTTTGGGCTACAAAAAGCTAGAAAACTAAAGGTGAGTTACAAATCTCTATTTATCCAAATGGTTATTTTTTGTTTTATTTGCTAATAATTAAGATAGAGAGAAAAAAATTCAAGGGGGTCCTTGGTTTTTTGGAAGGGCAAGGTTTTTCATGAAGCCCTGGCATACTAAATTTAAATCCGAAGAAGAGATGCCTTCTATAGATCCTATGTGGGTTAGAATTTTTTTCCTCCCTATTGAATTTTGGAATCCTACTGTTTTTTCTTCAATTGGAAACTCTTTAGGAAATTTTATGACTGTTGATTGTACTCAAAATTTTGAACATATTATTTATGCTCAAATTTGTGTTTTAATGGATTTTGACAAACCCCTACCTAAAAATATAACATTACAATTTGGGGAAGACACTTGGGAGCAAGTAGTAGACTATGATAACATTCCTTTTCGTTGTAGAATTTACCATGAATATGGTCTTTTGGCTAGTGCTTGCCCAAACAAAATTCATGATCAAAAGAAAGAAGATATAAACTCAACAGGTTTCCAAATGCCTAAGAAGAACACTAAAAAAAAACCAGTTATGAAGGATCAATCAAAGTCATATGCTAATATGTTTGAAATCCTTTCAACAAATGATGTCCCAAGTGAGGAAGAGAAAATAATGGAAACAAAATCCTAGAAACGCAATTTAAATATGAAGGGAAGAACTTAGAGACAAACCAACAAATCAAAGGTTTTCAACAAAAAAACAAGGGAGAAAATTTACACAAGAAAAACAATCTTTTAAATATCAAAACTTCAAATAATACAGGTCCCAATATAGACTTTGTTGAACCCTCTAGTAAAATTTTGGTTGTGTACGAGCATTC
The DNA here is from genome assembly GCA_028583015.1 of Wollemia nobilis. Classification (NCBI taxonomy): domain Eukaryota; kingdom Viridiplantae; phylum Streptophyta; class Pinopsida; order Araucariales; family Araucariaceae; genus Wollemia; species Wollemia nobilis. The sequence continues at coordinate 16,819,973 of JAQPPZ010000541.1, forward strand.
TTCAAGGTTAGAAGCCATCTCAGATTCAATTGGAGTAAGTCAAGAAACAAGGAAAAAAATTGAAGATGGATTCTAATCAAAAAGCAGGTCGCAAGACCAATCAATATCATATGGTAAAATAAGGTGAAAAGCTTGTAGAGGAAGGTAAGATTAATGACCTTCCCGACTTTTTTAGCCCTGATGTTAATGAAGATCATCACTTGGAATATTAGAGGACTCAAAGGGATTCTTTCAAAATAAAATGAAATTAGAATAATGATTCAAATAAATCATCCACATCTTGTTTTCCTTCAAGAAACGAAGATGTCAATGGAGGATATGGACTCAATTGCCAGTAAAATTTGGCCAAATGGAAAAGTGGTTTTCCTCAGTTCCCATGGGACTTCTGGGGGCATTGCTTGTCTTTGGGACCCAAAAGAGGTAGTTATTCACCATATGGTTGGAAGTTGGGGTTTGTTGGCTATAGCTATTCAAAGTAGACATTCCAAAAAAATTATGCTCTGCATTACTATTTATGCTCCGACTACTTTGGAAGAAAAAATAAGATAGTGGAAGGATATAAATCATATTATCTCTCATTTTCCTGAAGCTTGGATCTTGATCGGAGGATATTTCAATACCATCCTCTCTCTAGATGAGAAAATAGGGGGAAAAAGGAATTTGTACAAAAGCACTGACCTCATGAGTGAATATATTACAAACCTCCATCTTGTGGACATCCAACCAGATAATGGCCTTATGACTTGGTCTAACAAAAGGTAAGGCTTAGCTTGTATAATGGAGAGATTGGATAGGTTTTTGCTCTCTGAAAATTTCTTAATCCATGGTCATATTCCTAAAGTGAAGACTCTTAACAATGTTGGTTCGGATCACTAGCTAGACATGGTGGAAATATGGAAAACCAATGTGAGTTTCTCTCCTTTTCATTTTCAATTAATGTGGCTCAAATATAGTTTCGTTAGACCTCATGTGCAACAATGGTGGAAGGAAGGTAAGCCTAGGCATGGGACTAAGATGTTCTGTTTTGCCAAAATACTGTAATATATTAAATCTAAAATCAAGACTTGGAACTAGAAAGAGTTTGGGGATGTTCATAAAAAAAACATAAAGTTATTGCTCAACTTGAAAATTTGAATAAGAAAATCCGTTTAGATGGCCTCACAGAGAATAGAAGTGCAGGTGAAATTAAACTCACAACTCAGTTAGAGGAATGGAAAAAAAGAGAAGAAATATTATGGAAGCAAAAATCTAGAATTCAATGGCTCAAATAAGGAGATCAAAACACAAATTTCTTCCACAAATATCTTCTAGCTCGAAGATCTCACAACTTTATTTCTTCCTTAAAATCATATTCTAGAGATGTTGTCTATAGATGGGATGGCATGAACTCTATTGTTGTTGATTACTTTTCCAATCTTTTTGTTGCTACTCCTCTTGAATCAACTTCTCAACAAAATGTTCTTCAAGCAATCCCTTCTCTTATCGTTGTTGGCAATTTTGGGTTTGAGATCCTAGCTTCATGAGTTGTCATTGATGTCAAAATGAAATGGCATTAATGTTAAGAGGATGTGTTGGCTTCAAAGGTGGAAGATTCCAAGAGAATCCGGAGAGATTCCATTGGCAAGGGTTTTTCATTAAAACCAAACCGGTTTTTATTAAAACCAAGTTGGATAGGGTTTTTATTAAAACCAAGTTAAATGGTTTTTATTAAAACCAATGAAGGTTCTCTTTATTATTTATTTAATTATTATTTAAAACCCTTCAAGGTTTTAATTAATTAATTATTTAATTAATTAAGGGAGAAATTATTTTTAATTTATTAAAAATACTTAAAGGTTTTTAAACATTTTTTTATTCTTAATTTATTAAAATTATTTAAGGGTTTTTAAACCCTTTTTGAAAAGACTTTTGATTAATTTTGAAATGGTCTTTATTTTCGCCGACGTCAAGGTGTCTTCGAAGAGACTATTTATTCTCCAACTCCTAAGGTTGGAAGGCTAATTTTTTTGAAATTCCCCGAATGCAATTTGCGGTGTTTGTGCTCTGTGTTCGCTGCGATCGAAGGAAGACTTAGAAGCACGTGCGGTTGAAAAGTCTTCGAGAGTTTTTTCGAGGGTGAAGTGGAGGGAAGTTCACTTGTGAACTTCGTAGCCCGCGTGGGCTAGTGGCAACGAAGGTTGCTGTTGGGCGCTGCATTGGCGGAGGTCGTCGTTTCGAGTCTCGTGGGGGTGCTTTGCTAGAGTAACACACGTTTTTATTAAAATGTCTTTATGTCGTGAAATTCGGAGTTTCTTGGACAACGATTTATAAGGTGTGATTAAATTTTATGAGTTTTGGCTTTTGTGATTAGCATTGAATAAAAGCTTAAGAGAAATAAGGGCATATTTCTTTGAATGTATTTTTAGATTATTCTTTGCTATGCTAAAATTAAAAATGGAGGTATAAGGTGTGAGTCTGTGATTGTTGATTTATTGGCATGTTATGGTGGTTGTGTTTAAAGAAGTGGAGCTAAAAGGTGTAATAAAGGAAGTTTATATTATTGTTCATTTCTTTTTATTCTAACCCTAACTTGGTTGGAATTTTGAGAGTTGTGTGTGGTGACAGCTTGAAGGTTCAATTATCTTCGACTCCAATAAGGTATGGGCACATTCTTCTTATGAGTATGATTGGTGTATGTTTTTCGAAATAAGGTTGGAGTGAAAAGGTATTCTACTAGGTATCCTTTGGCTAGGTGTAAATCCTATTTTCTGGTTTGTTGAAGACTACTTATGCATTGTTATCCTTAAGGAGAGTTTTTGGTGAATGCATAATTTTTGGTTTGAGATAGTGGAAGCTTTGTGCATTAGGGTTTATATTTGTGAGTCTAGCTACATGCATTGAGTTGGTGGAACCCTTGGTTGGCTGTTTTGAGTTTGATGGTTGAGTTGCTTCCATAGAGGTTGTTTGATCAAGTTATTGCTTTACTTGATTCATGATATTGGGCTTACTCCATTGAGTTGATTTGAGCAAGTTATTCTTTGCATTTGGTGATATTGTGTTGGTGGATGTTTTATTCAAATATCTTTGGAGGGAAAAGGATTTCTACTTATTTCCTTTTCTTGTGATGATTGGTTGAATGCTTCAAGGTTGATGTTGAGTTGAATGGTGTTGATTGAACCTTGTTTGATGAGCATTGTTGTTGAAACCCTAATTGATGGTGAAAATAACATGAGTATCATTGTTATGTGATTCTTTGCATAGTTGGCAATTGTTGGGGTTTCATGTTCTTGAAAGAAAACATTCTATCCTATCCATTTCAGATATTGAGTTGAGTTTTCAAATTTGAGATTGAGATTGAGCTGAGTTGATTTGAGTTCAGTTTTGAGATTGGGATTTGAGTATAGAACATATTGAGTCTCTAACAATTCTCTTTATGCTTCTATGAGTTTGACAAATCACATTGGGTCTCTAACAATTCACTTTGTGATTTCCTACTAAGAAAGTTTTTCTTTGTGAGCTTGCTAAGTTTTTGGATAGGTTCCAGTGGGGACTTGTGAGCAGTTTTGGATAGGTCCTAGCAGAGGACTTGTGAGCTGAGTTTGATAGTTCTATCAGAGAACTTGAGGACAAAGGTGCATTGGTTCTATGAGAAGAACCTGAGGACAAATTTGGCAAGTCTTTGAGAAGGCTTGTATGGAGAGGATTGATTTGTTCAAGAGTTGGACAGATCTGACAGACAGAGGAAGACTTGTACTAGACCGACTGACTATGTTTGGTACGAGGTTGTTGAGCTGCTATGGACGTGATCATAGAAGGCGAAGGTCTCTTAGGCTAAGCATTGAGGATAGGAGGTCTTCGATGGAAAGGAGTTCCACGTGTCGGCAAGAGGTAGAGGTAGTTGATCTTCCGAGGGATCATTTCCGGAGCGAGAGGGAAGGTATCTCCTTTGAGCAGAGGCTCATAAATTTTGATTGGGGGAAGGTATCTCCTTTGATCAAAGGCTCATAAATTTTGATTGGGGAAAGGTATCTCCTTTGGGCCGAGGCTCATAAACATTGTAATTGGGAAGGATTCCCAAAGAACTTTGAGATAACTTTTAGAGAAAAGTTTTGTGGATGTAGCCCAGCCATTCTAGGTGAACCACGTTAAAATTGGTGTCACTTTGTAGATGATATTGTGCATTGCTTTGATATTGCTTTGGGTATATTGTTTTACTATTTTGAAGTATAAAGGAAAAAGTAAAAAGAGGTCTTATACTGTTCACCCCCCTCTCAATATAAGCTTGTGTTCTTCAATCGCTTCTGAGGATAACTCTATTTTGACTACTCCTATTACTATCAATGAGCTTCAATAGGTAGTTTTCAAAATGCAAAAAGGTAAAACCCCAGGTCCTGATGGTTTTCCCATTGAGTTCTACCAAGAGTTTTGGGATATTATTCATGCTGATTTATTAGAGGTGGTAGAAGAAGCTAGGAAAGCCAAAGATATTTTGAAGGTTATCAATAAAACTTATATTAATCTTGTTCCAAAAGCTCGAGAGGTTGATCATATCTCAGTTTTTAGACCTATTGCTTTATGTAATGCTCTTCTCAAAATCATTACTAAGATCATGGTAGAAAGGTTGAAGCCTCTTTTGCATAAGATTATTTTCCCTGAGCAAGGGGGTTACGTGGAAGGACATCAAATAGTAGATGAGATAGTTCTTGCTCAGGAAGCCATCCATTCCATGGATATGCAAAAATATCCTTCCATGTTCATTCAATTAGACTTATCCAAAGCTTATGACAGAGTGGATTGGCACTTCCTTATAAAATATTTGAGGCAATCTAGTTTCTCTAAGGATTGGATGGATTGGATTATGGGATGTATCTAGTTTTCTACTTAGTTCTTATTAACAGTAGGCCTTCTCAGTCATTCTTAGCTTCCAAAGGTATTAGGCAAGATGACCCGCTATCCCCTTATTTATTCATCATTATTGTTGAATGCTTGGATATGACTATAACCAAAAATATGGATAAAAAAACCCTTGAGGGAGTTACCATTGCTCATGGAGCTAGACCTATCTCTCATCTTCAATTTGTGGATGACTCTACTCTTTTAGGTAAAGCTACAGTTAAGGAAGCTTCTAATATTAAGCAAATCATTAGCTATTTTTCTAAGGGTACTAGGCAGTTGATCAATGAAGACAAATCTAAAGTTATTTTCTTTCACTACTCTTCCATACAGGAATCCATGGTCTTGGATAAATTAAGATATAAGAAGACATCCCTTTTGATCACTTATTTAGGTATTCCCATCAATATTCAAAGGCATAAAAATAAATATTGGAATTAGTTGTTGGACAAAGTCAAGAATAAAATTGGAAAGTGGACCAATAGGTGGCTTTCTTCTGGGGGTAGAATCACCTTGGTAAAATCAGTCCTTCAAGTTATTCCTATTTATGTATCTTTCGCGTTGAATATTCTAAAGTTTGTTCTTCAAGAATTATATCAAATGAATCATTGTTTCCTTTGGAGTGGTACTAAGGACAAAAGAAAATTGGCCTTGGTGAAATGGGACACTTTATGTCTTCCTAAGAATGAAGGGGGTTTAGGATTCCGGTCTTCTATTAATAACAATAAATCTTTAGGTGCTAAATTATATTGGAGGATGTTGCATAACCCCAATGCTCTTTGGGCCAATACTATTTGTGCATGTTGAGAACAAAAAAATTGAAGACCTTGTTCGCTATCAACTTTCTACCAAAGGTTCTCCTATTTTAGCAGTTCTTAAGACTAATGAGGATTTGATAAAGAAAAAATTATTTTGGATCATTCATAATGGTCAGAAAGCAAATTTTTGGACAGATTCTTGGGATGGTCACAAGCCTTTGATAACTCAATTTCCTGATTGGAGGCCTTGGATGGAGGAGCTTCACCGAGCTAATTGGATAAAGGTGGCTAATTACTGTCGATACCATACTGGTAATTCAAATGTTGATAGATATTGGATCCCTATTGAGGATTATCCTATTCAAATCCCATAAAGGTAAAGACCAGATATCCAAGGCATCCTTCATATGAGATCTCTCTTGGTCCCATTAAAAATATTATTTTGGATGTAACAACACCACTGAGGGTGAGTATTCAGTTGCTCAAGTTTATTTGACCTTATGCCATAATAATCCCAACCATTCTTCTGACATATTTTCTCAATTGTGGGCTCAAAAGGTCTGGCCTAAGGTGAGGTTCTTTACTTGGCTTTTATTGCATCGTAGGGTGCTTACTGGTGAGAAACTTATGAAGTGTGGTTTTCATTGCCCTTTTAGATGTGGAATGTGTGAAGAGAATGTAGACACTCTCAACCATATTTTTATTGAGTGTATTTTAGCCTTTAAGCTATGGAGGGGAATGGCCACTTTACTTGGCTTACAATGGTCCAATTTTTTTACTTTTGAACAACTTTGGAGGGATTGGCCTAATCAAGAGGGTGTTGATCATTTTATTAGGTAGCTAGTTTGGATGGGTTCTACCATTCTTCTTTGGAATATCTAGAATGAAAGAAACAGCCAAATTTTTAATCAAGATAGGAAGGATATTCACTATATTTGGCAAAAGACCATAGCCAACTTAGTTTAATCAATCCATCATCTCCTTAATCACCCCTAAAACTCTCACCAAATATGGGATCAAGTGATGCAAATATTAAAGATTAAATTTTATAAGAGCAACCAACTTAAAGGGAATGTGAGTATTTGTAATATGGATAGGACAAGAAATTGGCAACCTCCTCCTAAGGATTTTGGAAAAGTCAATACTGATGGAGCCCCTAGAGGGAACCCTGGAAAAGCCAATGCGGAGGGAATTGGTAGACTTTAAGATGGCTCCTTGGTTTTTAATTTTACTAAGAATTTGGGTATTCTTTCCAATAACCTTGTTGAGGGGTATGGTATCCTCATAGGCCTTCAAGAGGCTACTAAGGTTGGTTGGGAAAAGGTGTTAGTTGAGTCTGACTCTCAACTCATGATTAATCTTTTGAAGACTCCTTCTAAGAATCATAAGGTTGATTGGAGAATAAAAAGAATTATTGAGAAGATTCAATTAATCCATATGGGATTTTTGATGAGCAAGGTGCAACCTAAGTATTGTCATTGTTGTCAACACAGTCAGGTTCATCAGTTGATGCAATGGTTAGAAGTTGATTGGTCAGCAAGGTGATGGATAGGAGTTGTTTGTTGAGCAAGGTGCAGCAAAAGCATTGCAAAAGTATTGTCATTGTTGTCAACACAGTCGATTGATGCGATTGATGCGATTCGGGAGGTCGATCGGATCAAGTGCGAGAAAGTTTCAAGGAAAAGCAGGTGACCAGATTCAAAAGCGGCGAGAAAGAGACAAGGAAGAAAACTGTCGCGATATCGCGACATGTTTTTTGTCGCGATTTCGTGACATGGTCGAGGAGAGAGAAGGTGCAGCCGAAAATGTCACGATTTCGTGACATGTCGAGTTTTCGTTGAGGAGAGAGAAAATGTGTCACGATTTCACGACAAAAAGCAGGAGAGAGAAAATGCATGCCAAATTGTCGCGATTTCGCGACATGTCCGAGGAGAGAGAAGATGCGAGCAAAACTGTCGTGATTTCGCGACATGTCCGAGGAGAGAGAAGATGCGAGCAAAACTGTCACGATTTCGCGACATGGTCGAGGAGAGAGAAGGCGCAACAGGAAATGTCACGATTTTGCGACATGTCGAGTTTTCGCTGAGGAGAGAGAAAATGTGTCACGATATCGTGACAAAACTAAAGATAGAGAAACTGTAAGGAAGATTGTCGCGATATCGCGACATGGCAGAGGAGAGAGAAAGTGCATGCCAATTTGTCGCGATACCGCGACATGGCAGAGGAGAGAGAAAGTGAAAGGTAAACTGTCGCGATTTCGTGACATGCTGGCAGAGAGAGAAGCAAGGTCAAAAGATTTCGCGATTTCATGACATAAATGGAGGAAATGAGCTAGCAACGAAAAGTGTCACGATATCACGACACGTCGGGTTTTCGGGACCCGAAGAGGAGAGAGAATGCTCAGCAACAAAGGTGTAGCGATATCGCTACATGTTGAAATGAATGGAAACAAAGGTGTAGCGATATCGCTGCATGATGAAAATACATGGCACAAAGGTGTAGCGATTTTGCTACAATTAGGAAGTGCAGAAAATAAAGATGTAGCAATTTCGCTACAAGTGAAAAGACACAGACAAGAAGATTGATGACGTCAGCAAGAGCCGAAAGCGTCGCGATTTCGCGACAAGAAGGATGATGACGTCAGCAAGAGCCGAAAGCATCGCGATTTCGCGACATGTTCCATTTTCGTTGGAGTTGGCAAGGAGAGTTGTACGGAAGAGCAAAGTGTCGCGATTTCGTGACATGTTCCATTTTCGCTGGAGTTGGCAAGGAGAGTTGTACGGAAGAGCAAAGTGTCACGATTTCGTGACATGTTCCATTTTCTCTAGAGTTGGTAAGGAGAGTTGTACGGAAGAGCAAAGTGTCATAATTTCGCGACATGTTCCATTTTTGCGATTGCTGGCAAAGAAGATTGTACGAAAGCAGAGAACGTTGCGATTTCGCGACATGTTCCATTTTCACGGTTGCTGGCAAAGAAGAGTGTACGAAAGCCGGAAGCGTCACGATTTCGCAACATGCTTAAGGATGACGTCAGCAAATGTTGAAAGTGTCGCGATATCACGACAAGATGCAGGGAAAGCTTCCAAGAGCCAAAACGGTCGTGATTTCGCGACATGCTTAAGGATTACGTCAGCAAAAGTTCTAAGTGTCATGATATCGCGACATGAACAGAAGGAAAGCTGTCAAAGCCAAAATGGTCACGATTTCGCGACAACAAGGGCATGAAGTGTGTGGCTTCAAAAAGTGTTGCGATATCACGACAGGTAACAGTCTGGCAGGTAAAACCCACAGGAGCATGCAAGGTGACACGTGTCAGAAAAAGCAGATAGGAAAATCATGCGACGATTACGTAAAAAGTAAGCGATGTCGGATCAGCGATTACAAATTGACGAGTGTCGAACATGCACTGAAACAGTTGAATTTGCATGATTGAAAAGCATTCGAAGAATGGTATAGGCGAGATTAAAAAGCATTCGAACTGCTGTATTTGAAGTATTCGAATAGACAAATATGCAGGATTGAAAAAGCATTAGAAAAGACATATTTGCAGAATTCAAAGAGTCGGATATGCAGAATAGAAACAATATTCGAATGGCCGTATTTGAAGTATTCGAACAGTCGAATATGCAAGTTCAAAAATGCATTAAAACAACCGTATTGCAAGGAATCGAACCGCCGTATTGCAGGGTTTCGAATAGTCGTATTGCATGGATTCACCAGCTGTATTGCAGGGTTCGAATAGTCGTAGTGCATGTAATCAAACAGCCGTATTGCATGGATTCGAACAGTCAGAGTATGTGATTCGACTGCATGTAGGATTGAAAGGTTATAAAAGAATAGTCGTACAGAGAAGAAGTTGCTGCTGCGTGATAGAAGATGCTACAGAAAGAGGCTGGCTGTAAGTGAGCTATGAGAGTGTTGTAAGAGATTATAACAGTGTTGTGTTAATGCTGTGAAGAGCTGCAAGAGCATGCCATATGAAATGGTTGTAAGTGTGCAGAAGGTAGAACCGTAAAAGAGTGTATGTTTCCATGAGATTGATTTGATTTAAGCTAGACCGATGAGGATCTTGTAACATCGAAGGCATTTTTATGTCAATCAAAATTGAAAATAGAAATCCAAGTTGGTGCTTGGAATCGGGGGTTGGTGCTCCTTCCGGTTGATCTTTGGTAAATTAGGGGTTGGTGCTCCTTCCAGGTGGATCTTTGGTAAATTGATTGTAAAGTTGGTGCTTTGCAATGGTTGGATTTGGATGGGAGTCCAAGCGGTCTAGTTTGAGGAGTAGCCAAAGCTGGTGAACCTCGTTACATCTTGTGTTATGTTATGCTCTCTTGTGGTACTTGTTGTTTCTGGTTTTAGCTTTCTTTTGTTTTGGCTTTAAGAGTTAAAGCATTAAGTTTTAAAATAGCTGCACTGATTCACCCCCCCTCTCAGTGCCATTGTAAGACTAACAATTTTTGAAATTTGATTACAATCATGTGGTCAGAGATCAAAACAATAGTGTTGATGCTTTAGCTAATTGGGCTTTGGACAAAGGTGATCTTACTTGTTATGGCCACCCTCCTAGATGTTGGGCTTCGCAAGTTTTTTTTATTTATGGAAAACATCCCAAAAGGGATGCCACTTTCGGGTAAGACCCAAGGAGGCAGGGGTATCCATTTCTCCAAAAATGCCCAGGACTCGAACCTGGCCTACCACCTTTGACATACTCAAGAAGCAAACAAACACACAAAACCAGTTTAAAAATAAGTAAATAACAACAAAAACAATAAAATAAAATAAAAAACATGCTCCTTGAGTGTGTCAAAAACAAAAGCACAACCAAACATGCATAATAAGATAAAAGAAACCATAACACAAACCACATAGAAAAACACAAGAACAACATAACAAAACACAAACAAGACAAAAACAACAAAACACTACAAAGACATAACCCAAAAAAAACATGAAAAATAAACACAACCAAAACCTAAAAACTTAAAATAAAAATAAAAATAAAAAACAACCAACAATAGACAATAAACAAAAACAAAAAACATAGAAAACACTCACACATAAAAACATGAATTAACACAAACAAAGAGAAACCCAAGAACAAGAACGAAAAAACACAAGAACAATAACAAAAAACATAAAAAAAAAAACACAAAACAACAAAAACACATGAACAACAAAAAACAACACAAATAACACAAAAACAAAACAAAACAAAATAACCCACCCACCTTAAAAAACTAAACAAAAAACAAAAAAGAAAAAAAAATGAAACACAACAATGACCTATCTAGACTAGAAGACTAAAAAGGCAAGAATCAACAGAGGAAACAAAATAAAGAATAGAATGAGCTAAGGAAATAAAAAAAAATTGAATGAACCAAAAATAAGCAAAAGAAAAAAAAGCAAGAAGAAACTAGGTACCTTCAGAATTGGATCCATCCAAAGAAATGATATAAAGAAGAGCTTCCCTAATTTGAGAAGCCCACCATATAGGAGGGTGGCCATAACAAGTAAGATCACCTTTATCCAAAGCCCAATTAGCTAAATCATAAATACTCTTGTTTTAATCTCAGCATATTTAGCACGGAGATTATTGACCCAAAGAGCATTGGGGTTATGCAACATCCTCCAATATAATTTAGCAGCTAAAGCTTTGTTGTTATTAATAGAAGACCGTAATCCTAACCCCCTTTCACTCTTAGGAAGACATAAAGTATCCCATTTCACCAAGGCCCATTTTCTTTTCTTCGTAGTACCACTCCAAAGGAAACGATGACTGATTTGATCCAATTCTCGAAGAACAACCTTTGGGATATTCAAAACGGAAGAAACATAAATAGGAATAGCTTGAAGGACTGATTTTACCAAGGTGATTCTACCCCCAGAAGAAAGCCACATGTTGGTCCACTTTCCAATTTTCTTCTTGACTTTGTCCAACAACCAATTCCAATCTTTATTTTTTTGCCTTTGAATATTTATGGGAATACCTAAATAATTGATTGGAAGGGAGGTCTTCTTATATCTTAATTTATCCAAGACCATGGATTCCTTTCTAGCAGAGTAGTGAAAGAAAATAACTTTAGATTTGTCTTCATTGATCAACTGCCTAGTAGCCTTAGAAAAATAGCTAATGATTTGCTTAATATTAGAAGCTTCCTTAACTGTAGATTTACCTAAAATATTAGAGTCATCCACAAATTAAAGATGAGATAGGTCTAGCTCCATGAGCAATGTTAACTCCCTCAAGGGTTTTGTTTTCTCTCTTTTTGGTTATAGTCCTACCCAAGCATTCAGCAAGAATGATGAATAAATAAGGGGATAGCGGGTCACCTTTCTTAATACCTCTGGAAGCTAGGAATGACTGAGAAGGCCTACCATTGATAAGAACTAAGTAGGAAACTGAAGAGATACATCCCATAATCCAATCCATCCAATCCTTAAAGAAACCAAATTGCCTCAAAACTTTGATAAGGAAGTGTCAATCCACTCTGTCATAAGCTTTGGATAAGTCTAATCGAATGAACATGGAAGGAGATTTTTGCATATCCGGGAATGGATGGCTTCCTGAGCAAGAACTATCTCATATCCTATTTGACGTCCTCCACATAACCCCCTTGCTCTGGGGAAATAATCTTATGCAAAATAGGCTTCAACCTTTCTGTCATTATTTTAGTAATGATTTTGAGAAGAACATTACATAAAGCAATAGGTCTAAAAGCTGAGATATGATCAACCTCTTGAGCTTTTGGAACAATATTAATATAGTTTTTATTGATAACCTTCAAAATTCTTTTGGCTTTCCTGGCTTCTTCCACCATATCTAATAAATCAACATGAAGGATATCCCAAAACTCTTGGTAGAACTCAATGGGAAAACCATTAGGACCTGGGGTTTTCCCTTTTTGCATTTTAAAAACTACTTGTTGAAGCTCATTGATAGTAACAGGAGCAGTCAAAATAGAGTTCTCCTCAAAAGTGATAAGAGAAGGGATTTCTTGAAGAACATTTTGTTGTGAAGTTGAGTCAAGAGGAGTAGCAACAAAAATATTGGAAAAGTAATCAACAACAATAGAGTTCATGCCATCCCAAGTATAAACAATATCTCCAGAATCTAATTTTAAGGAAGAAATAAAGTTGTGAGATCTTTGAGCTAGAAGATATTTGTGGAAGAAATTTGTGTTTCGATCTCCTTCTTTGAGCCATTGAATTCTAGATTTTTGCTTCCATAAGATTTCTTATATTTTTTCCCATTCCTCTAACTGAGTTGTGAGTTTAAATTCATCTGCACTTCTCTTCTTTGTGAGGCCATCTAAATGGATTTTCTTATTCAAATTTTCAAGATAAGCAATAACTTCATGTTTTTTTATGAACATCCCCAAACTCTTTCCAATTCCAATTCTTAATTTTGGATTTAATGTATTGCAGTCTTTTGGAAAAACAAAAAATCTTAGTCCCATGCCTAGGTTTACCTTCCTTCCACCATTGTTGCACATGAGGTCTGAAGGAAATCTCTCTAAGCCACATTAATTGAAAATGAAAAGGAGAGAAACTCACATTGGTTTTCCACATTTCCACCATGGTGGCCAATGATCCAAACCAGACATTATTAAGAGTCTTCACTTTAGGAATGTGACCATGGATTAAGAAATTTTCAGAGAGCAAAAACCTATCCAATATTTCCATTATACAAGTTAAGCCTTACCTTCTGTTAGACCAAGTCATAAGGCCATTATCTGGTTGGATATCCACAATATGGAGGTTTGCAATATATTCGCTCATGAGGTCAGTGCTTTTGTCCAAATTTCTATTTTCCCCCCTTTTCTCATCCAGAGAGAGGATGGTATTGAAATCTCCTTCGATTAAGATCAAAGCTTCAGGAAAATGAGAGATAATATGAGTAATATTCTTCCACTGTCTTCTTTTTTCCTTCAAAGAAGTCGGAGCATAGACAGTAATGCAGAGCATAATCTGGTTGGAATGTCTACTTTGAATAGCTATAGCCAACAAACCCCAACTGCCAACCATATGGTGAATAACTACCTCTTTTGGGTTCCAAAGACAAGCAATGCCACCGAAGTCCCTTGGGAACTGAGGGAAACCACTTTTCTAGCTGGCCAAATTTTATTGGCAATTGAGTCCATATCCTCCATTGACATCTTTGTTTCTTGAAGGAAAACAAGATGTGGATGATTTATTTGAATCATTATTCTAATTTCATTTTATTTTGAAAGACTCCCTTTGAGTCCTATAATATTCCAAGTGATGATCTTCATTAACATCAGGGCTAAAAAAGTCGGGAAGGTCATTAATCTTACCTTCCTCTACAAGTTTTTCACCTTATTTTACCATATGATATTGATTGGTCTTGCGACCTGCTTTTTGATTAGAATCCATCTTCAATTTTTTTCCTTGTTTCTTGACTTACTCCAATTGAATCTGAGATGGCTTCTAACCTTGAATAATGCTCGTACACAACCAAAATTTTACTAGATGGTTCAACGGAGTCTATATTGGGACCTGCATTATTTGAAGTTTTGACATTTGAAAGATTGTTTTTCTTGTGTAAATTTTCTCCCTTTTTTTCTATTGAAAACCTTTGATTTGTTGGTTTGTCTCTAAGTTCTTCCCTTCATATTTAAATTGTGTTTCTAAGATTTTAGTTTCCATTATTTCCTCTTCCTCACTTGGGACATCATTTGTGGAAAGGATTTCAAACATATTAGCAAATGACTTTGAATGATCCTTCATAACTGGTTTTTTCTAAGTGTTCTTCTTCTTAGGTATTTGGAAACCTACCGAGTTTATATCTTCTTTATTTTGATCAGGAATTTTATTTGGGCAAGCACTGGCCAAATGACCATATTCATGGCAAATTCTACAACGAAAAGGAATGTTCTCATAGTCCACTACTTGCTCCCAAGTGTCTTCCCCAAATTGTAATGTGATCTTTTTAGGTAGTGGTTTGTCAAAATCCATTAAAACACAAATTCGAGCATAAATAATATGTTCAAAATTTTGAGTACAATCAGCAGTCATCATAAAAGTTCCTAAAGAGTTTCCAATTGAAGAAAAAATAGTAGGATTCCAAAATTCAATAGGGAGACCAAAGAGTCTAACCCACACGAGTCTAACCCACACGGGAGCTATAGAAGGCATCTCTTCTTCAGATTTAAATTTAGTATGTCAGGGCTTCATGAAAAGCCCTGTTCTAGGCTTCGCAAGTTAGGAAAGCTCTTCTTTCTATCATTTCTTTGGATGGCTCCAGTTTTGAAGGTACCTAGTTTCTTCTTGCTTTATTTTTGTTTCTCTTTTGTTTGATCAGGTTATTTTAGTGCCCTAGCTCATTATTTTCTTTCTTTTGTTTCCTTTATTGATTTTGCCTTAATAGTCTTCTGGTCCAATAAGGTCATTGTTATGTTCAATTTTTTTTTTTTCTATTTTGTTTTTTTTTTTTTTAGTTTTTAAAGGTGTGTGTGTTTTTTTTTTTTTTTTGTTCTTTGTGTTGTTTTTTGTTGTTCTTGTGTTTTTTATGTTTTTTGTTATTGTTCTTGTTCTTGTGTTTCTGTTTGTTTGTGTTAATTCGTGTTTTTATGTGTAAGTGTTTTCTATGTTTTTTGTTTTTGTTTATTGTCTATTGTTGGTTGTGTTTTATTTTTATTTTTAATTTTTTAGTTTTTGGTTGTGTTTATTTTTATTTTTATTTTTTGGTTATGTCTTTGTAGTGTTTTGTTGTTTTTGTCATTTTTGTGTTTTGTTATGTTGTTCTTGTGTTTTTTCTATGTGGTTTGTGTTGTGATTTTTTTATCTTATTACGTGTGTGTTTGGTTGTGCTTTTCTTTTTGACACACTCAAAGAGCATGTTTTTTATTTTATTTTATTATTTTTACTATTATTTATTTATTTATTATTTAAATGGTTGTGTGTTTTTTTTCTCCTTGAGTATGTCAAAGGTGGTAGGCCAGGTCCGAGTCATGGGCGTTTTTGATGGAATGGATACCCCTGCTTCCTTGGGTCTTACCCGAAAGTGGCATCCCTTCTGGGATGTTTTCCACACAAAAAAAAAAAGTTCTATGTTGATGATCCTTTGGGTAGGATTATTTTCCTAAATAATTTCATTGCATTAAGAGAACCTATATATTTTTAAGTAATATTTTTACCCAATTCTTCTTTGATCTCCGAATAATCTCCACCCAATTATATAACCAAAATTAAGAAATTATATGATCTGTAAAAATATTATGATAATTTCAAATGACAATTAAGTTAATTGGTTAAATTCTTTGATTTTCAAGGAGTAAAGTTAGGTAAAATTTTATCAAATAATACATAATAACCAAAATATTCTAATACCATTACAGGATTATGATGTAATATAAGTGATATCCATTTATTTATTGAATAATTTCATTTGATTAAACCTAAAAAACAAAGTACAAATAAAAGGTGACCAAGGGGCTTACCACCATACATCATTTCTTGGGTGAATAAAATGTCAAAAAATGTTCAAAAATCGTAGTGTAGAGTCCATATAAAACTAAGAAAAATATTTTAAATTTAAAAAACAAGAAAATAATAAGCTAGATTTAGACAACTTTTTAATGCTATAAATGATGAGCCACAATCATGATATGAGCAACTTGTGTCTCCTGCAAGTTGCTTCCAACGTCCAATGCTCCTGCCAAGCTCATTGTCGGTTTTGTGTGTTGCCAAGTTGTCGTGTGTTGCCAAGTGTTGTGCCAAGTTGCCGTGTGTTGTTGAGCGAGGTGGAGGGAGCTGTCCGAGGTTGTGAGTGATACGAGTGGACGCGTATCGGGACTCACCGGGCATAGTATCAGGAGGCGTTCGACGTATCGATCTACGGGCGTTGGGCGGTCAGAGAGTGTGTGCCTTTGGGCTACTTGTTTTGTAACTGGGCCGATAGCGCCAGGCCATTGGGCCATTTTGCATTGTAATCCGTTTATCGGCAAATCCAATATCAATAAAGCTTTTGCTACTTAAGACTCTTGTGTTGGCTCATTGTGTGGGTGTCTATCTTGTGCATTGCCATATTGTGCTAACCTTGTGTTGTTTGCTTCCGCTATATAAATACAAATATTGTTTGGCTTGTCTATTTGCTGGCTTGTGCAGGTACGAACACTTGGAGGCGTAGTCCACGCTGCCTAAGTGAGGCTTAGGAGCTGTGGTGCCGTGTAGGTAAGGATTGATCACCCTGACCCTACATCAGTTGGTATCAGAGCTACTTTGTCGCTCGTATCCTGTTTCAGTTTGTGCCTGCAAGGAGTTGTTCCGCAATCGGAATTTCTCCTCGTTTTGCCTTGTGTCAAGTCAAGCCTTAGGTGAATTAGGTTTTGTTTTCCTAAAGGGTTTGAGCTTACCCCTTTTGTTAGTGTGTTTGAAAAGCTTTACAGGGTCTGTACGTTTAGTACCCCTTTCTACTTGCTCCCTTCTTTGAGCAAGCGACCAGCTGGACCGGTCTAGTTTGTGAAAGCAATATGGCCGAGTCTGGACCAGAACATGAGCTACCTTTGGACCCACCAAGAATGGGTCACGAAGGAGCTGAAGGAGTGAATACTGTTCGTGGTGGAGGACGCCATGCCAGTAGGAACCGTGCCATCGAGTCCCTTGAACAGAGAGTCTCAAAAAAGTTTGAAAAGATAGAAGGACAAGTTCATGTTATGGACGAGTCCCTGGGGGAATTGAGGTCCCAATTTGACGAGACCATGGAGGAGGCAGGACGATGGCGCTCCTCAATGATAGAGGAAATGTTCGAGTTGAGGAGAAGGTTGGAGGATAGCCTGAATGCCCAGACGGCATGGGAGACTTCACATGCCGATTTGGTTAAGTCCCTTGAGAAGGTCCAAGCAGAGGTCACCTATTGCCGTGCGGCAGTTGTGGGTGCTTATAGTAGGGACCGAGGGCAGAGCAGTTCAGAGCAAAGGAAGAGACCACCAAAACTTGTAGAGCCCAAGAGCTATGATGGTGCCAGGGATGATCGTTTGTTGGATGATTTCCTCTGGGACGTTGGGCAGTACTTGAAGAAGGTGGGTGGTTTGTCTGCCATAGAAGAAGTAGAAACGACCGCCAGTTATTTGACAGGGATAGCCAAGACTTGGTGGCGTGGCTTGGCAGAAGATATGGAGGAGAAGAGGACCTTGGTGAGAATAGAGAATTGGGAAGACTTCAAGAAGGCGCTCAAGGAGCAGTTCAGACCAGCCAACTCCGAATGGGAGGCAATGAATAGACTGCGAGACCTCAAGCATACTGGGAGATTGCGAGACTATATCAAAGCATACCAGGACACTATGGTGTTAGTAAAGTCATCAACCCCACAAGATAAGTTGATAGATTTTGAGAGAGGTCTACAGAATTGGGCAAAGGTTGAACTAAGGCGTCGAAACCCCAAGGATATATATGAGGCTATTGCCATGGCAGATTCGTTCCATGACTTCAAGCAAGAATCGGTCACGAAGAAGGACACTCGTGATCCGAGCACCAAAACGAAGAGTTCTGGTGGCGGTTATAAGGAGCAGTCGTGGAAGGCGAAGGGCAATGGTTCTCAAGGGGAGAAGTCAGGGAATTGGTCCTCAACAAGCACATCAGGGTCGAAGAAGCAGCATTCCAACAACAACAAAGGAAAGAAGCCGTCCCACAACAACAAAGGCGGTGACAAGAAAACTTGGATGGATTGTTGGAATTGCCATGGACCTCATCTACAGAAGGATTGTCCTCATCCACGCCGATTGATGGCAGCAGAACAGGCAGAATGTGATGGAGCTCAGGTTGGAGTCATCATGGGGCAGTGTTCAACAGTGGAGATGTCCAACAGGGACAGGGGACAAGATGTGCAGAAAGTCGGGCAAGGGGCCCAAGGAAGAAGGCCGAAAGGCAAGAATGTATGGCAGCCTGTCCCAACAGGGGAGGCTGGCCAAAATGGGAGAACCCCCGTAGTGGATGGGAAGAACGATCTGATGTTTGTGGAGGTGATGGCGAGAGGGCAGACAGTTGTTGCGCTGGTGGACCCGGGGGCTACTCACAACTTCATCAGTGATAGAACGGCGAAGCGGTTGGGCCTCAAGTATTCAGGAGGAGGTGATAAGCTTCAGCTGGTTAGTTCTTCCACCATAAAGACCGTCGACGTAGTAAAGGATGTGAATTTTGAAGCTGGCGAGTGGAAAGGGAGAGCCACCTTCTCAGTATTAAGAATGGATGAATTTGAGATGATATTGGGACAGGAGTGGTTCAAGACGGAGAGAGTAGCTATTTTCCCGCATCTGGAGTCGTTGTTTGTGTTCAACCCAGGGCAGACGTGCACTGTGAGGACCATTAGACGAAGACAGTCGGCGAAGGAGCTAGTCGAACCGCCGAGAGCAAAAGGAAAGGGAAAGGGGCAGCTGTGCAGTGCAATGAGTATGAGAAGAGCATCAAGGAAGATGGGCAAGCAGCCAATGATGCTTGCTGCATTGGTAGGAGGTTGGGATGAAGATGAACAGAAGGTTCCAATCCCACCTGCCTTAGAGGGAGTACTTAGACAGTACCAAGATAGGATGCCGAAGGAACTGCCATGGGAGTTGCCGCCTAGAAGGGCGATAGACCATCGGATTGAGTTGACCCCAGGGGGGAGGCCTCCAGCAAGGGCTCCTTACCGGATGAGTGGGCCAGAGATGGTCGAATTGAAGAAGCAGCTGGAAGAGTTGTTGGCTGCAGGGTATCTTCGTCCTTCGCGCTCACCTTTTGGAGCGCCGGTACTATTCGTGAGGAAAGCAGATGGGAGCTTACGTTTGTGTGTGGATTATAGAGCATTGAATAAGCTTACCATCAAGAATAGTTATCCGCTTCCACGAATAGATGACTGTTTTGATCGCCTAGCAGGGGCGAAGGTGTTCACTAAATTGGATTTGAGATCAGAGTACTATCAGGTAAGAATTGCTCCGGAAGACGTTGAGAAGACGGCCTGTGTGTCAAAGTATGGGTCGTACGAGTTTCTTGTGATGCCATTTGGATTGTGTAATGCGTCGGCCACGTTTTGCACTCTCATGAATGACATTTTCAAACCATTATTGGACAAGTCAGTGGTGGTCTACCTCGATGATATATTGGTATATTCAAGGAACATTGAGGAACACAGGAAACACTTAGCAGAGGTCTTCGACTTGTTACGTGAGCACAGCCTGTATGTAAAGAAAGAGAAGTGCGCCTTTGCTCAGCAAGAAGTGAAATTTCTCGGGCATGTGATTGGTCAAGGTAACATCAAGCCAGACCCGAAGAAGTTAGAGGCAATTAGGAATTGGGAGTCGCCGAAGAATGTACATGGTTTACGCCAATTTTTGGGACTTGCTAATTTCTACAGGCGATTTGTAAGCAGATTTTCGAAGTTGGCATCACCTTTGACAGATTTATTGAAGAAGGATCAGAAATGGGACTGGTCATCAAAGTGCCAAGCAGCGTTTGAGCTGTTGAAAGAAAAGCTAACCTCCTCACCGGTGTTAGCTCTGGCAGACTTCAGTAAGTCATTTGAAGTGCATGTGGATGCTTCGGACTTTGCCATTGGGGGAGTGCTCATTCAGGAAGGGCACCCAGTTGCTTTTGAGTCGAGGAAGTTGAACGATGCAGAGAGGAGATATCCTACGCATGAGAAAGAGATGACCGGAGTAGTGCATTGTTTGAGGACGTGGAGACACTATCTTCTTGGTGCACATTTTGTGGTCAAAATGGACAATGTGTCCAACACTTTCTTTCAGACTCAGAGCAAGTTGACTGGCAAGCAGGCCAGATGGCAAGACTTTCTAGCTGAGTTCGATATGGACATTGTGCATACCGCAGGAAAAGAGAATGTGGTGGCGGATGCACTCAGTAGAAAGCAACAGTTAGCAGTGTTGACAATAGCGTCAGAGAGCCCAACTTCTATCCATGGTGAAAGTAAGATTGTACTTGGAGAGGAGTTGTTGGAAAAGATCAAGGAGGGATTGGTTCATGATCCCCAAGCAGCTGCATTGGTCGATACTGTGAAAGATGAGACTCGAAGGGGTCGGTTGAACAAGTTTAGCATGTTAGATGGAATTCTATGGTTCAGCCAGGATCGGGTCTATATCCCTAAGTGGGGGAGTCTCCGTCGAGACTTTATAAAGGAATGTCATGATTCTATATGGGCGGGACACCCTGGTCAGCAGCGTACTTTGGCATTGTTGGAGAGGGGACTGTACTGGCCAAAGATGAGGAAGGATGTCAATGAGTATGTCCAGTCTTGTCTTATTTGCCAGCAGGATAAAAGTGTGTATCGGTTACCAGGTGGTTTGTTACAACCTCTTCCAGTTCCAATCAGGCCGTGGGCCAGTGTGAGTATGGACTTCATCACTGGTCTACCCAAATCGAAGGGGTTTGGATCCATCATGGTAGTAGTAGACCGATTTTCAAAGTATGCAGTGTTCACCGCCTGTCCGTCACCATGCCCAGCAGAGATGGCCGCAGAGCTCTTTTTCAAGAATGTGGTCAAGTATTGGGGGGTACCTTTGAGTATCATTTCGGACAGAGACACTCGTTTCACGAGTCGGTTTTGGCAGAGGTTGTTTCAGCTGATGGGTACGAAGTTGTTGATGTCTTCAAGATTTCATCCAGAGACAGATGGGCAGACAGAGAGGATCAATGCCATCTTGGAGACCTATCTAAGACACTTTGTACATAGCGACCAATTGAATTGGCCGGATCTACTTGATATGGCACAGTTTTGCTACAACAGCCAGAAGAGTAGGTCAAGTAAGCACTCACCGTTCGAGCTAGCGACAGGGCAGCAACCCTTGTCGCCCCATACAGTGCTTGGAGGGTACCTAAAGGGGTGCGCATCAGCTACCGACTACATGAAGCAGTGGCAAGAAAGGGTGGACCTGGCAAGACTTCATCTGTTGAAGGCTGCTGAAAGAATGAAGAAGTTTGCAGATGGAAGTCGACGGTCCGTGGAGTTCAATGTTGGGGACAAGGTCTTGTTAAGGATGGAACCTGAAGTGTTCAAAGCCAAGAAGGGCAAGTCCAAGGCCTTGATCCGCCGTTATGATGGACCGTACAAGATAGTGGCTAGAGTGGGCAAAGTTGCCTATCGACTGGAGTTACCGTCACACATGAGGGTTCATCCGACCTTCCATGTGAGTCAACTGCGACAATTTTATGCTGATGAGGCGAGCCAGAAAGAGGTGAGCCGAGTCGACCCCCTGTAAATGTGATTGATAAGCATGAACGGGAGGTGGAGCGAATTTGGGATATGAAGACAGTTGGCTGGGGTAACAGACAACACAGGGAATTCTTGGTCAGTTGGAAGGGTGAAGAATCCGACAGCTGGGAACGAGAAGAAGCCTTGTGGAGTGCTAGAAAGAAGTTGCACGCCTTCCTTGAGAAGAGGGCTGCAAACCCACTTTACGCCTATTAGAGCTCAAAGATTCTTTCCCTAAGGTGGGAGGTGCCGAAGTGTTCAGTGTGGGACCTGATGTTCAAGAGGGCTGCAGACCAAATGTTCAGAGGGACCTGTTACTGGCGACGAGGGCGTCGCCCGCTTAAGTGGGGGAGAATATGAGCAACTTGTGTCTCCTGCAAGTTGCTTCCAACGTCCAGTGCTCCTGCCAAGCTCTTTGTCGGTTTTGTGTGTTGCCAAGTTGTCGTGTGTTGCCAAGTGTTGTGCCAAGTTGCCGTGTGTTGTTGAGCGAGGTGGAGGGAGTTGTCCGAGGTTGTGAGTGATACGAGTGGACGCGTATCGGGACTCATCGGGCATAGTATCAGGAGGCGTTCAGCGTACCGATCTACGGGCGTTGGGCGGTCAGAGAGTGTGTGCCTTCGGGCTACTTGTTTTGTAACTGGGCCGATAGTGCCAGGTCGTTGTGCCATTTTGCATTGTAATCCGTTTGACGGCATATCCAATATAAATAAAGCTTTTGCTACTTGCAACTCTTGTGTTGGCCATTGTGTGGGTGTCTATCTTGTGCATTGCCATATTGTGCTAACCTTGTGTTGTTTGCTTTCGCTATATAAATACAAATATTGTTTGGCTTGTCTATTTGCTGGCTTGTGCAGGTACGAACACTTGGAGGCGTAGTCCACGCTGCCTAAGTGAGGCTTAGGAGCTGTGGTGCCGTGTAGGTAAGGATTGATCACCCTGACCCTACATCACATGATCTCGTGGGTTTTCTATATTACATAGTGCATCACCTCAAAACTCCAATAAATGATAAAGGTGTTCTAACTTCATTTATACTGTCTGAACTTATATTGAAATCTACAAATTTAAAGAAGAAAATTATATCCATATCATCCTATTATCTACATCTTTAGCTTCACCATCCCTCATAAATTAAACCATTTAAAAAAATACACATTTTAATTGTATAAAACTAATTCACAAAATAATAATTTAATTATTAAAAAATCTACAAATTTAAAGAAGAAAATTATATCCATATCATCTTATTATCTACATCTTTAGCTTCACCATCCCTCATAAATTAAACCATTTTAAAAAAATACACATTTTAATTGTATAAAACTAATTCACAAAATAATAATTTAATTATTAAATAAACTGCACATATAAAAAATACCAACCAATAAAAACAAATAGGTATATGGTTGAATGTTATTTGAACACTAAACCGCTAATGTGGGGAGGAGTTTCTTTCTCAATTATTTTGAAATAATTATTTTTAATGTTGAATTCACAAAAAGCTTAATCATTTGATATACCATACAATATTAAAAAGAAAGAGATTGCTTTGCTAGGGTTTGGGTCTGCCATCATTCATAAATGGCTAGCTCAGTTGCTACTGAGTTGGTTGGGGAGAGAAATGGCGTCAGGGAAGCACCCGAGAAAGTTTTCTTCAAAAGTGTTTCACAAGGTAAGAGTACTATCCCTACTGTTTCCATTCCCTTGCATGAGTTTCATAATGCTTGCCACTAGTTTGAGTCACATACCCTTGTCGGGTATTTCCTAGGTATAATTCCCAATGATACCCTCATTAGGTCCTAGGTGCAACAATTTTGGGGTTCACATGACGTGATAGTTGGGAATGTTCAGAATCTCACAAAGGGTTATTTATTTTTTTGCTTCTCTGATCTTGCTCAAACTCAAAAAGTGTTAGCCAAAGGTCCTTGGACAGTGAGAAATTCCATGTTAATTTTGTAATCTTACACTTATTACTTCACAGCCAGTGACCAAGTTGAGTTGGAAGTTCTTGTGTGGATTGAGTTCTCGGGTTTACCTGTCCCCTTTTGGGATTTTTTGCAAATGTCCACATCTTCCCTCGATAAGTTTATATGTCTTGATCCTGAACTATTTTTCTTAGCTCGCCCTACTAAGCAGGCTTATATCAAAGTCAACCTCACCAAAGAAATGTCTGATTTCATAGATATCCAAATTGGTGATACCTCCATTAGGCAACCTGTCGCCTATATCAATTTACCGAATACTTGTTATCGTTGCCAATATATTGCTCACAAGATTTGAGATTACCCACAGATAGAGTGGAAGTTCAAACAGATCCAACCCCCTTCGACTGCCCTAGTAGCTCAGTATAATGGGGCTCGAGAATGCCAAGGCAACTAGAAAATGGTTACTACCCAAAAAAATCATGCTTCTAAGAACTTTGAGCAGGCCAATACCTCTGTGTAGCCTCCTCAAACCAGATCCATTGATACCCAAGTTATGCAAGCGTCCACTAGATCTGTGTAGTCTTCTGAAGCCATCACACCGACTATCGTTAACATGCAGCCCACCATGCAAGTTGTAGGGGTCCTGAATGCTACTTTGACCGCCCTTTTAGTTACTCAACCACCACATTTTTTAGTTTATCTTTGGACCTTGATTGTTGTGGAGGCTCATCCCACTCTCATAACAGCTTCATCGGTGGTGCCCACATACTCCATGACTACAAAGGAACAAGCTTTTAAAGTTCATCGTTCTCAAAACCCCTTAAGGGATAGCTTGGGCTTGAGCTTTGACAAGCATCGTCAAATGTCCTCGGGTGAGGGTAATTTCAATGGAGGCACTAATTCCTTCAGTTCGCTTCGGGGCCTAGGTGATTTTGAGGATATCATGGTTATTATAAATCCTGACATGTCCTCATGTGAATTGTGCTGATGAAAATTTGACCAAAGCCCAATGCTTGAAGCATAGAGTTTGTTTAGGCCTAACTATTAGAGGAAGTAGAGGTCACAAATTATGCACAACATGTATTCTACCAAACATTTTTCTTGGAAATGAGGAGTTATCCCAGAGGAAGAAGAGGTCGCAGCTTACGAGCAACATGTAATCTACCAAGAATTCCAAGCTGAGTCAACCAGGGTTCTCCTCAATGTACTTTGGTTGGCAATAATGCAGATGAAGGATGGACTGCCCGAGTCTCTTCGGATGGCGACTGGCAGTGTGTCAGCCAAGAAGATAAATTATTGCCTACTCCTTGATCTTTATTTACTAATTATATCTTGGGATGTTTGTGTAATGATTGCTCGCGACATCATGTAGTAATGTTTTTTGGACTCTGTTTTTATTGGGGAGGTGTGGTTTCCTCCACCTAGTGACTTTTATGGTTTGTGGGGTGTGCTAATTCCACCCTCCCTTTTTTTTATGACTAATCTTAATTAATATAAGATTTTTCATTAAAAAAAAACTTAATCATTTGCTTTATTTTACAATTTTGATTTAATTTTAACCATCCTGCTCTTCATCATTTTAGCCGACACTCCTTTTATTTTTTATAATATTATCTACGGGCATACCATGTTATCACGAGATTTCATATTTACAAAGACAATATAAAAATAATTAATTAAATGCCTATAAATTTTATACGACAATCATATCCTTCCAACCTTTAACCTTATGCTTTTAAATTTATTTTTTAATTGTAAACTTTTATAAATCTTAGTTTGTTGGGTAAAATCGAAATCAATAGAGTATTGAAATAATAGTTCATAGATAAACATTGAGTTTGCTACCAACCAACCTTTCTCTTTGCTTTTAAATTTATTAAAAATAGAATACCTAATCCAAAATCATCCACCTTATCAAAAACCAACCATGAATTTATGTTGTTGTGTATATTCAATTATGTATAAGTGTTATGTTAGCATACCATCACCATATGAAGTTTGTGTATTGAAGAGAAATATCATAACAAAAGGGGCTCTAAAAGACATTTGGCTTATGTTAAGGACACAAATTTTTGGTTTCTTTGTTGAGAGCATCCTCTTTGATGATGGTGTTATTTCGTAATTGTGTCCTTACTTTTGTGATTACTTTATCTTTATTTATAATTACCTTTACTCTCTATGAATCATATTTACCAAGGCCATTTTCAATTAATATCTTGAGTCAATACTTTTGTTGTAGGTCATGTTTATGTATCTCATAAGAACTAGTCCACAATTATATCCTTTGACATTCTATGATAAATTTTTTAATTACCTTGTCATAATTTGTTGTTTGGTTTGTATTATCTTTATTTGTATATCTATACTTTATACATATTATTAAAGAACTAGGAAGCACAATCTAGTAGACTTGGTATTCATATTTCTCAATAGGAAAATTCAACCTCCATTTCATGTGAACTTGATTTTTTATTAGAAAGAGTTGGTGGTGAATATTAGAGTGCTATAAAGACACAGGTCAAATACCCAACTTTAGATACAACTAAGATTATAAGAATTTGACTATAGAAAACTTGGGGAAAGTCTCTATCTTTAGTCCAATCTTCTAAAGATACAATGAATTTCATTTAGGCATATAAGAGAGCATATATATTTAATGGTTTGACAGGAAATAAACAATGGGCTAATTTCCTTTCAACATTTTTGAACAATGTTGTTATGTGGTGGTATGAGACATAGAACAACAAGATGAACAATTCATGAGACCAGATGATAACATAATAAAAAATATAGGTTATAAAAATACTAAAATTACATGTCATCCATAAATTATTTATATAAACCTCGTTAAAATGATTTATTCTATAAATTAGTTATATGGGATTGAATCGGTCCCATTCATGTTACATCATTATTGTATAGTGGTATTATAACAACTTTGCTATTATACATATATATAATATGTAAGATTTGGACATAAATATTTTCCATTAAAATTTTAAAAATAATGTATTAAACTAATACCTTTCACTTATCAAAATTTAATTTTATTATTTTTCCATGATCTATTCAAATTATTTATCTTCTAAAATTTTAATTTACTTATTTTTATTATAAAAAAATATATCAACATATTTATTTTTAAATATGTTAATGTCACATAATTATAATCCACTTAATTTAAAAATTATATATATATATATATATATATATGATATTGGATGAAAAACAAGGTTTTGAGAGGGTACTTGACCCTTTTAGATGAGAGGCCTAATCATATTGGAAAATAAAAACTATAGGCCAACAAAAGAGATTCTAGAGAAAAGCACACACCATTCCTCCTAGGAAAGATAATGCTAAAGTAACACTGTCAGAAGAAAAGTATTACAAAGATAATGCCATAATAAATTGACTTCAATTTAAGCATTGTCCTTTAGTTTAAGCACTTTAGTTTCCTACAATAGAAAATATCAACTCTAAAATTCTTCTTAAAGTCCTTCATTGCCCGTTGCTTTGATGGGGCATTTAATCCCCAAATATTCCATGATATGATCTTCATTTTTTTTAAGATTGCGGTACTTTCCCTCCGTTCAACTACAATGTTTGTTGTGTGTCATTAGATACTTCTTCGGTTGCTTTCCTACTTCTTACCTCTGCACTTTTGGGTCTTCTTGGCTTTTTACCACTGTCCAAATCTGCTATTTTTTTGGTGCTTCTAGTTATTCACATAGAACTAATGCCCTCATTGTTTTGGTTTTCTATTTAAACAGGATTTGTTGTTTCATAATCTCTCTTATACTCTTATTCATTTTTATTTTATTCACCACCTCTAGTAAGCCATCTTCTTCTTCTAAAGAGGACCAAATATCCTCTATTTCTTATTCTCGTTCATTGGGTAAGATTTCACTCTCTTCACCATCTCATTGAGTTTCTCTTACCACTTCCTTCTTTTTCCCTTCTTGGGATAACTCTATTTTCTCTCCCTTTGAAATCTAGCCTACTTGATTAGGAGTGTTTTAATCTTGAGCTCTCACTTGGAAAATCAATTGGTTCTGATCTTGTTGTTGATGGGTCATATTTCCTTCATCATCTCCTTCGTTTCCTATTTCTTGTTCATTTAGCTCACTTAGAACTTAAAACTTGTTTTCATTATCTTCTCTTATTTTGTAATATTCTCCTTTCTTCAATAGAGATAATGTTTCTTCTGATTGAAACTCTTTTCTCTTCTAGATCTGAGCATTTCCCTTCTTCTTTGATGCTTCCCTCTCTAGACATTTTTCTTGTAAGTATCATGCCTTCTTACAACCATAACAAATTGATATTAAAAACTCATATTATATTTCTTGTGTCCAAACTCCTCAATATAAGACCAATTTTATTACAATAGGCAAGGGTTTTCTGAGATCCGCATTCATGCAGAAACAAGAAAAAACCATCCTTATTTTTGCCCCTGTTGTTGGGCTATCAAATTTTCCATTGATTTGGTTGTTCCTCTAAAAATGTCTTTTTTTTTTTGTTAAGTAGCAATATATACATAGCGGGTTTTTTAAGAGGATCCCAAAACCTTATTACAAAAAAAGGAACACCTTTAAGGCCACAAGATTGAGACCGAAGAGCTAGTCTCAAACCAATTTACAAAAAATATCTTAACCACAAACCCAACATCAGTAAATCCCAACAAACATTTCCAGCAAAAACACAGTAGAATCAAAAACCCTGATTCGGGCAAAATTTTAGGACTCGCCATCGAATTTAGTTTTCCTTGGGATCCTCATGACCGCCTGGGGATCCTCTCGTGTGCTCCTTGAGTTTTTGAAGGCAGTGAATTATCAATTTAGCAGCTTTGGTGATGTTTCCCATGGCATCAATGGCCAGATCGAGCAGCAAGTTTAGCGACACCTTTTTCTACTCTGATTTTGAGTCCGAGCTCAGGTGGAGCGAAGGATCGACTTTGACCTCAATATTTGGTTTCTTGAACCACCTCAATGCTGATAAGACCAAAGGAGGCCCGATTGGCTGGAAGAAATTGACTGATGAGGTCTTGCTTGAGGATCTGACATGGGTCGTTAAACCTTTTTTTGGTCTAATGCTGCCACGTCAGAGATATCTTGTGGGATCTCATGATCCCAAATGGTGAGATTATAGGAGGATCCTCTGTTGTCCAGGTGGTTTGCCAGTGAATTCCCTTCCCTGAATATGTGTTGGCACATGTGGGTCTTGCTTTGGAGGATTCACTAGGCTTTCTGGATGGTGTTGAAAATTCGCTAAGTAGGGGTCTCAGCCTTAGTCAAATAAATGATGATGTTCATGGAGTCGTCTTCTATAATGACTACTCGAGGATCCTCCTTGATGAGAACTAGTCCTCTCTAGAGGGCTATGGCTTCTGCAACATGATTGGTCTGATGACCCAGATCTTCAGATAAAGTAAGTAAAACCACTCCTCGATGGTCCCTGACAGCGCCTCCAACACCCACCTATCCAGGGTTTCCTTTGGATGCCACGTCAAATTTTAGCTTGATCCAATCATGGGGGGGAGGATTCCACCGAGTAAGAGCCCGAGGGTGAGGCAAGGAGGTCTCCAGGGAGGGTCCGCTCGAGATATTGAGAAAATTGAGGATAAGGCCTTCTCAGGACGTTGGAATAGGACTGGAGCAGTGAATGAGGTCGGAATTCTCAAAAGCGAAGGCAAGGGGTCTAGTGGCGACCGAGGGAGAATCCTAAATAGAAGTCCTAAAGACTCTGCTATTATGCTCAAGCCAGACTTGCCAGACCAAGTGGTGAAGGCATATGTCCCAGAGGAACCAAATCTTATGGTTAAAAAAATGTTGGGGCCATTGGAGGAAAGCTTCGCACAGGGACTTGAGGGGAGCCCATTGGATCTGAAAGGTAGAGAGGATGAATCTAAACGTATCCGAGGTGAAGTCACAATGGAGTAAGATGTGATCGATGGATTCCCAATTGGCTTGGCATAGGAAGCATCTGTTAGTAAGGGGAATGCCTCTTTTAATGAGGTTCTCAATGGTAAGAGCTTTGTTTTGGAAGGCTAGCCAAGAAAAGAAAGCAATTTTTGGGATGAGGTGCTTTTTCCAGACAATGTGGGACGATGATACAAGGTGAGGGGTGAGAAGGGAGTAAGCAGACTTGATAGTGAAAAAGCCCTTGTCCAACCCAGCCCAGGTGGGTTTATCAGCCCTTCTCTTAGAGGGAATAGTGGTCGCTTGAAGCATGAGGTTAAGGGAAGAAATATCAGGGTTGCTGCCACAGAGGATCCTCCATCGGGGTTGGCCACCCTCCCATTCAATGAAATTAGACACCTTCCTTCCCCTGCTTGTATCAAAAATTGCTTGTAGCCCTGAAAGATCTACCCTATCACCCAGGGGTTCATCCATTAGCCATCTGTTGCTCCAAAAGTCAATGTTGCGTCCATCCTCGAGAATCCATTGGAGATCTTTTTGAACTAGTGTTTTGGTGTGGATCATTGCTTTTCAAAATGCTGAGCCATTGGGGTGGTTGACTAATTCAAGGAAGGAGCGGTTGCCCATATATTTCTTTAACACCAATTGGATCCACTCAGCTGGGTCTTTAGAGATGATCCTCCAAGCATGTTTGGCCAACAAGGCTAAATTCATTTCGGACAATTTTTTGTAGCCAAGGCCCCCCTGTTGTTTACTTCTGCAGACTGTGTCCCATGCCACTAGGGGAATCCTGGATTTGTCTTTGGATCTCAACCATAGGAATATTTTTTGGATGTGTTAAATTTGTTTGCAAACTGAATTGGGGAGTGAGAAAACTGACATGAAGTGAATGGGAATGCTTTGGAGGGTGGATCTTGAGAGAGTGGCCTTCGTCGCTTGGGACAGAAGTTTGCCTTTCCAAGCTGTTAGCTTCCACTAAAATATTTCCAAGACATTATTCCACATGCTCTCTTTCGGCCTTCCCCAGAATAAAGGAAGCCCCAAATAGGAGGATGGGAGGGATCCTATAAAGTATCCAAGAATCCACCCAATTCTAGCCTGACGCTCAGGGAGGGTGTGCACAAAGAAGAGCTTACTTTTGGAGAAGTTAACCTGCTGCCCTGCCACTTTTTTGTAGAGGGAAAGAATGTGCTTGATGGTTCTAGCTTGGATGACAGATGCTTGTGTTGAGAGGATGGTGTCATCGACGAATTACTGATGAGTGATGGGAGTGGAGTTGGATACCACTTGGATGCCTATAATTTTCCCTGCCACTCTAGCCACTGACAGGGATCCGTCGAGGGATTCTGCCATAATGATGAACAAAAGAGGGGATAGAGGATCCCCTTGGTGGAGTCCTTTGAAGCTGGGGAAGAAACCAGTGAGGGACCCATTGACCAGTATTGAAAACCACACAGAGGAGAAGCAATTGTGGATCAGCTGGACCCACTTGGGATGGAAACCAAATTTTAGAAGAACATCCTAGAGAAAATCCCAATCAACACGGTCGAAAGCTTTAGTCATGTCAAGCTTGACGAGGAGGCTTGCTTTTTTGCTTTGGAAAGCAGAATTAAGGGTTTCATGAACCGTAATGACTCCATCCATAATTTTCCTACCTTTGATCGAGCTTCCTTGACAAGGGTCAATGATGGAGGTGAGGATGGGCTTCATTCTAGATGCCATTGCTTTGGTGAGAATTTTATACAGGACATTGCACAGGCTTATGGGACGAAATTTTTCCATGGATCGGTAATCTGGGGATTTGGGAATCAGCGCAATGAAGGTAGAGTTGACAGCCTGGGGAATGGACTGGGATTGCAGATCCTGGATAGCTACATAGACATCCGATCCTACAATCTCCTAGAAATCTTGGTAGAAACGAGGTGGGAACCCGTCCAGCCCAAGGGCTTTATCGAGTTGCATGGAGAAAATCACATCCCTAATTTCCTCATCCGAAAAGGGTTTTAGGATGGAGTAATTGGCCTCTTAGAAAACCAGGCTAGGAATGTTTCCCAGGAGAGCAGATTTGGCCCGAGCAGAGCTTTTTGGGGGGATCCTAGGAGGTTTTGGAAGAAGGTGACGACCTCAGATCTGATTTTGTAGATATCTTCAGTATTTGATCCGTCACTACGATTGATCTTGCTAATATTGTTGGATCCCCTGTGCCTCATTGTTGAAGCATGAAAAAACCTGGTGTTAGAGTCTCCTTCTTTGATCCACAGTTCCTTGGATTTTTGTCTCCAGAAGGTTTCCTCCCTATCCAGGATGTTATGAAATTCGGTAAGCAGGTTCCTTTCCTCTTCCCTGACTGTAGCCCCAGAGTCTCCTGCTCCAATTGTCCTCTCAATGGCTTGGATATGATCTAAAAGTGTCTCATTGCAGACAAAAATGTTGCCAAAAACTTCTTTGTTCCAAATTTGCAATTTGTCTTTGATGAACTTGAGCTTCTGAGTCACCCGAAAGATACGTGATCCCCTGACTTGTTGATTCCACCACTGGCCCACCTCCCCTCGAATGTCCTTGTGATTAAGCCACATGGATTCGAACCGAAAGGGGGTTCGGAAGGAAGGGGGTTTACCCACCTCAAGGAGGATGGGATTGTGGTCCGATCCTATTTTGGTTAGTGCTGAGAGGGACGCATCACCAAAAAATAGAATGGCTTCCTGGGAAATCAAGAACCTATCCAGTTTGACCTGGATCAATCTGCCTCCAATTCGTCTATTGCTCCAAGTGTAGAGTGTTCCTTTGAGTGGAATTTCAATAAGTTTGTCAGTATCAAAAGTCCCTAAAATCTTTAGTGGTGCAATGGGTGGCAGCCAATCCTCCTTTTTTCTCTGTTGGGAACAGAGGGCTGTTGAAATCCCCTCCAAAAATCCAAGGGATGGTGCTGAAGGATTCCCTCATTAGGGTGAGAGTCTTCCAGAAGTCAGCTCTCTCTAGGGGAGAGTTTGGAGCGTACAGGTTGGACATGATCCAAGATCGATTACTAGAAATGCAATGAAAAAGAATGTTGATAACTCTGCTAGAGGAGGATAGAAGTCTACCTTCCACTTGAGACAGATCCCATAGGCACATCAGTCCTCCACAGGATTCTTGGGCAGGACTGTATAGGGCTTCACCGTGACACCAGATGATCCTGGCAGCTTTTTTGGAAGAACTCTCGTCAGTTTTGGTTTCTTGCATGATGAAGATAGAGGGTTTGGATTCCTTTAGAATATTAGCAGCAGGTCTTAGCTTGGCTGCACTATTGAGACCTCTCACATTCCAAGAGAGGATCTTCATCTAGTAGATTTGTGAGGTTTTTTGCCTCCCTTCACCTGTTGGAAGGGGGGTTTAGAGCCTTTGGAATCTTCCTTCAGGGGATCAGAGGTGTCAGCGAATAAGGTCCGTTGGGAACCATTTTCTATGTCATCTTTGGTTGCTCTAATTCGCTGGTCATTGGCAGAAGGTCGCCCTCTCTTTTTCTCACTTTTGATGTCCATAGCCTGTGTCTTGCTCCTAGTGTTATTTGGGCTATAATTCTTGGATAGAAATTGAGGGGGTTGGAAGTTCTTGATTTCTTGGAGGATGGTGAGTGGGGAGTCTTCGTTAGCTACTGCAACCTCGAGATGATTTAGGGGAAGTTCTATGGTGGTGGCGGGGATAAGGATCGCTTCTTGGGGATGGGGGTTTTTAGATGGTATTCCTTCTTGACCCACTTCTCCATTACCTTGGATCTTTGGGAAAGCTTTAGGGGGATCCTCTCTTTGGATTGATGATTCACCATCTTGCCTGGATCCATTTTTTTTTTTGCCTCTTCTGCCTAAAACATGCAAGGCGTATTTCATGGCTTGAGTCTGGGGGCATTGGTGATTCAAATGGCCTTGAGTGTTGCAGATGGAACAAAAGGAAGGTTTGTTTTCATATTCAAGAGGTTGGTTTTTTAAAAGGGTCGAATCTTTGAAGAGATTAACAAAGTGTTGGTAATTTTGGGTACTTTGGGTACATTGCCTTTGCTCAAGTGTATAAGTTGTCATTAATGTCAAGAAGCTATTGAAGGAATTTTATTTGATGTCAAACAATTTGTTTTGATGAAGGTTACGGCATGACAGTTTCAAAGGTCTTTTGTAAACTCCAAGTTGGTAGGTTTAAATATTACAGGTGGATGCATTAGTTTAATGCATTTGGGTCCAGGAGGAAGTATTTATTTAAATAATTAAAAACCTTGTTAAGGTTCCTTTTAATTATTTTTAAATAAATATTAATTTATTGTTTGCATTGGGTTCTCCTAACCCATGGCACAAATGTCTTAACTTTGATGGCGCTATGTTCTAAGATTGTGGGCGCTAGCCAAGACCTCCGTCGACGTGTTAAACTCCTCGTCGACGTCAAGAGTTTATGGGAAATATGCATATAAATCTCCCATGATGAAGATCAAAGATTATCCCATCCGCATATTCGAAAAGTGTTGCTTGCTGTGATTTCACGATCTGATGTTCGATTTCTTCCTAGCTGTGATTTCGTGATCCGCTGTTCGGATATCCGCCGTTCATTTTTTTGTATCCGTCGTAAGGTTTCGTCATCCTCGTTCGCGTCAGAAGACAGGGAGGCCTGTTGTTTATTTTAGCCCTGGCACAGAAGGTACAAGGGAAATAGAGTGAGGTTTAAACCTCATCGGATGCCTTTGGCACACCGGTAGCAGCTAGGCTGTTGGCACGCTACCCGAACGGGAGGTTTCGCGTTCAAATAACACGAAAGGGTTTTTCTTTGTTGAAGTGGACGTAGCGGGTGGTGTTAGAGTTCGTGCGCAATTTCTCCATAGCACGATTTTTGGTGTTGGCCAAGGTATTTTCGAAATTGATTTTTGCTAAGTGTATTTTGCGGATGGAAGAATTTTATTAGAGAGAAAAATAGCTTAGGAGTTATAAGGAGTTTGAAGCTTGTTTTATTTTGATAAAAGTTTTTTTTTGAAGGTGTTGTTTGCATTATCTTATTGCATTCTTATGAGAGATAAAGTTTATTGTTGATAAGACTATAAGGGAGAAATAAGGTGTATAAGGGATAAATATTTCTTGTATTGTTGAGAGTGCTTTTGGTTGATTATGGAAATGAAAGCATGATGTATTAAGGTTAGAATTGCTTCTTGTGTGAAGTTGTGAAACCTTAAGTGGGCAGCTTTGAGATTGACATTAGCTTTCATTAAATTGGTTATAATCAAGCTATTCTTTACTTGGTTAAAGTGTTGGGCTTACTTCTTTGTTGATGATTTGAAAATTTGTTTTGTGCTTTGTGATTTGAGTTGGTGGATGCTTTTTGTTCAAATAATGTTTGAGAGAAAATGAGTTCTACTTGTTTCCTTTTCTAATGTTGATTGTGAAATGCTTCAAGGTTGTGTTTTGAGTTAAATGGTGTTGATTGAACCTTGGTTGATGAGCATTGTTGTTGAAGCACTAATTGATAGTGAAAAGAACATGAGTATCATTGTTATGTGATTCTTTGCATAGTTGGCAATTATTGGGGTTTCATGTTCTTGAAAGAAAGCATTCTATCCTATCCATTTTAGATATTGAGTTGAGTTTTCAGATTTGAGATTGAGATTGAGCTGAGTTGATTTGAGTTGAGTTTTGAGATTGGGAGTTGAGTATAGAACATATTGAGTCCCTAACAATTCTCTTTATGCTTCTATGATGTTGACAAATCACATTGGGTCTCTAACAATTCACTTTGTGATTTCCTACTAAGAAAGTTTTCTTGGTGAGCTTGCTGAGTTTTTGGACAGGTTTCGATGGGGACTTGTGAGCGATTTTGGACGGAGTTACGGTGGGGACTTGTGAGCAATTTTGGATAGGTTTTGGTGGGGACTTGTGAGCAGATTTGGACGAGTCCTAGCAGAGGACTTGTGAGCTAAGTTTGATAGTTCTATCAGAGAAATTGAGGACAAAGGTGCACTGGTTCTATGAGAAGAACCTGAGGACAGATTTTGCAAGTCTTTGAGAAGGCTTGTGTGTAGAGGATTGATTTGTTCAAGTGTTGGATAGATCTGACAGACAGAGGAAGACTTGTACTAGACCGATCGACTGTGTTTGGTACAGGTTGTTGAGCTGCTATGGACGTGATCATAGAAAGCAAAGGTCTCTTAGGCTAAGCATTGAGGACAGGAGGTCTTCGATGGAAAGGAGTTCCACATGCTGGCAAGAGGTAGAGGCAGTTGATCTTCTAAGGGATCATTTCCGGAAGCAGAGAGGGAAGGTATCTCCTTTGAGCGAGAGGCTCATAAATTCTGATTGGGGGAAGGTGTCTCCTTTGGGTCGAGGCTCATAAACATTGTAATTGGGAAGGATTCCCAAAGAACTTTGAGATAACTTTTAGAGAAAAGTTTTGTGGACGTAGCCCAACCATTTTGGGTGAACCACATTAAAAATGGGTCTTCAATGTGTTATGCTTTCTGTCTTGATTAATTTTGTGTTGATGCCACTGCTATCTAAAGTTAAAATTATTAATTGGTTAAGTCTTATCATTGTTCACCCCCCTCTCAGTATAAGTCCACGTTCTTCAATTGGTATCAGAGTAGGTCTCTCCAGAAAGAGCCTAACAGCTTGGATAAGGATCTATCAGAGGAACATACAGATTTAGAAAGAGATGAAAAGGTTGAGTTCGATCTCAAAGGTGAATTCTTCTTGGCTTTAAGAAAGCTTGAGAAATTCGGGGAAGAGAATTATGTTCTCAAGCATCAATGTCGGGAAGAAGAGATAGCAAGATCAGAATTATCTCAAAGTGTTATAGACTTCAAAATTCTAGCTGAAGAAGGTAAGAAGGTTGAACATGTTCTGACAGAGGCTCTCAAAGGAAAGGAAGCTGATTGCAAGAAACTAGAAGAAGAGGTTATGTCTCTTAGAGTGAAGTTGGAACAGTTGGCTCTCAGACAAAATACTCTGTGTGAAAATCAAAAGAAATATGGTATCACCATTCATGAAATAGGGTCTTCAAGCAAGATCAATCTTCATCCTGAAGAGCAGTGGATTCCAGTTGGTCACAAGAAGAACAATCATCCAAGGCATCAAAACAGGTTACATAATACTTTCCGTGGCTATTGTTTTTCTTGCAAGAAATTTGGTCACAAAGCTATGCATTGCAATAAGTCTTTGAATAGCCATAATAAGAAAAATGTTAACTCTTTTGCACATCTTATGAATAAAAATGTCATGTGTTACAAGTGCAAGAATTTTGGGCATATAGCAAGGATGTGCAGTTTGGATAGATCTAGCCTTGAGTTCACTAAAAAGAGAAATGAGATCAAATCTAAGTCAATGATAGTTCAAACTGCTTTTCATGCTCAAGACAAAGTAGAAAAATGGTATCTTGATAGTGGTTGTTCAAAACATATGACTGGTGAAAAGAAAAAGTTTTTGGTCTTAAAAAAAACAAACAGAGAAATAGTCAGTTTTGGAGATAACAAGTCAGCTAAAATCTGTGGTAAAGGGACTCTTAGTTTGGATGGGAAATCCAAAACAGAAAATGTGCTTTATGTAGAAGTCCTAAGACATAATCTTCTAAGTGTGAGTCAACTTTGTGATCAAGGGCACATAGTATCTTTCTTTTCAGATAGATGTGAGATAAGTAAAGAAAAAAATGGAAAATTCATTTCTAGTGCTACAAGGACTCCAAACAATCTTTACATGCTAAGTGAGATAAAAAAGGAAAAGTGTTTTCTAACTCAAGAAGATGAGAGTTGGTTATGGCATAAAATATTGGG
Source organism: Wollemia nobilis (assembly GCA_028583015.1). NCBI lineage: Eukaryota > Viridiplantae > Streptophyta > Pinopsida > Araucariales > Araucariaceae > Wollemia > Wollemia nobilis. The sequence continues at coordinate 16,857,412 of JAQPPZ010000541.1, forward strand.
GCATTTGAGCTTTGATAATCTTGTCAATATTAGTAACAAAGAAGCAGTTAGAGACTTGCCCAAAATAAAAAGGCCCCATAACATCATTTACAATCCTTGTCAACATGGAAAACAGACCAGAACCAGTTTCAAATCAAAAGGGTATACTTCTTCAAAAACAATGGATCTTATTCATACTGATTTATGTGGCCCTACCAGAACTCAGAGCATTCAGGGAGAAAGCTACTTCATGTTGTTTATAGATGATTATTCTAGAATGACTTGGGTTACTTTTCTTAAAGAAAAATCTGAAGCTTTTGAAAAATTTAAAGCTTTCAAAGAAATGATTGAAAATGATACTGACAAGAGAATCAAATGCTTAAGATCCGATAGAGGAGGAGATTTCACTTCAAATGAATTTGTGGAATACTGTGAGCAACAAGGAATCAAAAGAGAATATTCAGCAACAAGAACTCCTCAACAAAATGGAGTAGTTGAAAGGAAAAACAGAACTATTGAAAATATGGCTAGAGCTATGTTAAATGAGTTAAAACTTTCAAATGGCTTTTGGAAAGAGGTATTCATTACAGCAGTCTACATTATCACCAGGGCCCAACTTAGAGTCAATCATCATAAAACTCCTTATGAGTTGTGGAAAGGAAGACCAGCTATAGTAAAATACTTCAAAGTGTTTGGGAGTAAGTGCTTCATCAAAAGGGAAGATCAAAATTTGGGTAAGTTTGATCCTAGGTGTGATGAGGGAATCTTTCTTGGATATTCCAGCAGAAGCAAGGCCTAGAGATGCTTCAACAAAAGAACTCATACGGTTGTAGAGAGCATAAATGTAACGATTGATGAAAAGACAAGGATAAGAGAACCAGTCAAGGAACTCAGTGATGAAATTTGTCAAGAAGAATTCGGAGAGGTTTCAGATGAAGAAGAGGAAAGACAACAAGCTGCTTCCCAAAACTCCTTCACGATATGTTCGGAAACATCATCCCAAAGATTTGATCATTGGTGATCCAAATAGCAGGCAAACAAGAAGAAGAGTCATTCCTTCACATGATTCTACAAATGTTTCATTATTATCTCAGATTGAGCCAAAATATTTCAATGAAGCATGTGCAGATAAGTTTTGGGTAAAAGCAATGGATGAAGAGCTAAATAAAATAGAGAAAAGTGAAACTTGGGAATTGGTTCCAAGACCTAAGGACAAGAATGTCATTGGCACAAAATGGATATTCAGAAATAAACTCAATGAGGATGGAAAGATTTTCAGAAACAAAGCTAGGTTAGTCTGCAAAGGTTATGCTCAAGTAGAAGGTGTTGATTTCGAAGAGACGTTTGCTCCTGTTGCTCGTCTTGAAGCTATCAGAATGTTTTTGGCCCTTTCAAGCTTCAAATAATTCAAGGCATATCAAATGGATGTAAAGTCAGCTTTTCTAAATGGGGTGTTGGTAGAAGTCTACATAGAACAGTTAGAAGGAGTGTCTCTCTCAGAACAGTCAGACTATGTGTGTAAACTGAAAAAGGCCTTATATGGGTTAAAGCAAGCACATAGGGCTTGGTACTCAAGCCTTGATAGGTATCTTCATGAGCAAGGCTTCAGGAAATGCGTGGCAGATAGCAATTTGTATATTAAGAATGAAGATGATGATATGTTGATTATGGTTGTCTATGTTGATGATATTATTTTTGGGGGAAATAATACTCAAATGTGCAAAGTTTTTGCTAACACCATGCGAAGGAATTTGAGATGTCTATGATTGGAGAGTCGTCATTCTTTTTAGGTCTTCAGATTGCTCAATCAAAAGATGGTATATTTCTCTCTCAAGGAAAGTATATCAAAGAAATGTTGAAGAAATTTGGGATGATGGACAACAAACCAATGTGTACTCCAATGATTACAAGGTGCAAGATGAGTAAATATGATGAATCTCCAGCAGCAGATCAGAGGTTGTACAGATATATGATTGGCAGTTTATTATATATTACACCTACCAGACCGGATATCATGCGAGCGGTTGGGTTAGTAGCAAGATTTCGAGCAGCTCCAAAATATTCTCATGTTATAGTAGTTAAGAGGATATTCAGATATCTGAAGGGCACTATGGATTTTGGGCTTTGGTATCCCAAAGGTGATGATTTCACCCTCATAGCTTATACAGATGCAAATTGGGCAGGCAATATTGATGATAGGAAAAGCACTAGTGGTGGAGCATTCTTTCTAGGAAAGAGTTTGGTTTCTTGGCTAAGTAAGAAACAACCTTCAGTTTCCTTATCTACAGGAGAGGTGAATACATAGCAGACGGTGGTTGGGTGTACACGAGTTTTATGGATGAAAACCACCTTGGAGGATTTCAAAGTCAAGCATGAACAATCCATCTCCATACTTTGTGATAATACAAGTGCCATAAGTATTTCCAAAAATCTGATAATGCACTCAAGGACAAAGCATATTTCCATCAAGTATCACTTTCTAAGGGAGAAAGTGCAAGACAAGCAAGTCAAGGTAGAGTATGTGTCTACTAAAGAGCAGATTGCAGATATCTTCACCAAACATCTTCCAAGAGATACGTTTGAGTATCTAAGGGAGAAATTGGGAGTTGTACTCCCACCCCAAAATTAATCACCTCATCGGGAGGTGGGGGAGGGACTAAGCTAAGAGGCTCATTCTTAGTCCCGAGCCCCAAAGGTGACCCTTTGCCATTGATGACAAAGGGGAGAGTTATGAGTAAGGGGGAGAGTTTCAAAGTGAAGAGGAGAGCTTCAAGTCAGGGGGAGCAAAACTTCAAAGGAAGATTCTCAGTTGTGGGCACGAGTTGGTCGAGTTGTTAGCACGGTTGGTTTCAGTTGTGGCTCTTGAGAAGTGTTTTCAATAAAGATTTGCCATCAATGACAAAGGGGGAGATTGTTGGCAATTTTGGGTACTTTGGGTACATTGCCTTTGCTCAAGTGTATAAGTTGTCATTGATGTCAAGAAGCTCTTGAAAGAATTTGATTTGATGTCAAACAATTTGTTTTGATGAAGGTTACGACATGACAGTTTCAAAGGTCTTTTGTAAACCCCAAGTTGGTAGGATTAAATATTATAGGTGGATGCATTAGTTTAATGCATTTGGGTCCAGGAGGAAGTATTTATTTAAATAATTAAAAACCTTGTTAAGGTTCCTTTTAATTATTTTTAAATAAATATTAATTTATTGTTTGCATTGGGTTCTCCTAACCCATGGCACAAATGTCTTAACTTTGATGGCGCTATGATCTAAGATTGTGGGCACTAGCCAAGACCTCCGTCGACGTGTTAAACTCCTCGTCGACGTCAAGAGTTTATGGGAAATATGAATATAAATCTCCCATGATGAAGATCAAATATTATCCCATCCGCATATTCAAAAAGTGTTGCTCACTATGATTTCGCAATCTGATGTTCAATTTCTTCCTCGCTGTGATTTCGTGATTCGCTATTCGGATATCTGTCGTTCATTTTTTTGTATCCGTCATAAGGTTTCGTTGTCGTCGTTCACGTCAGAAGACAGGGAGACCTGTTGTTTATTTTAGCCCTGGCACAGAAGGTACAAGGGAAATAGAGTGAGGTTTAAACCTCATCGGACGCCTTTGGCGCACCGGTAGCGGCTAGGCTGTTGGCGCGCTACCCGAACGGGAGGTTCCGCGTTCGAATAACGTGAAAGGGTTTTTCTTCGTTGAAGTGGACGCAGCGAGTGGTGTTCGAGTTCGTGCACAATTTCTCCATAGCACGATTTTTGATGTTGGCCAAGGTATTTTCGAAATTGATTTTTGCTAAGTGTATTTTACGGATGGAGGAATTTTATTAGAGAGAAAAATAGCTTAGGAGTTATAAGGAGTTTGAAGCTTGTTTTATTTTGATAAAAGTTTTTTTTTGAAGGTGTTGTTTGCATTATCTTATTGCATTCTTATGAGAGATAAAGTTTATTGTTGATAAGACTATAAGGGAGAAATAAGGTGTCTAAGGGATAAATATTTCTTGTATTTTTGAGAGTGCTTTTGGTTGATTATGGAAATGAAAGCATGATGTATTAAGGTTAGGATTGCTTCTTGTGTGAATTTGTGAAACCCTAAGTGGGCAGCTTTGAGATTGACATTAGCTTTCATTAAATTGGTTATAATCAAGCTATTCTTTACTTGGTTAAAGTGTTGGGCTTACTTCTTTGTTGATGATTTGAAAAGTTATTTTGTGCTTTGTGATTTGAGTTGGTGGATGCTTTTTGTTCAAATAATGTTGGAGAGAAAAGGAGTTCTACTTGTTTCCTTTTCTAATGTTGATTGTGAAATGCTTCAAGGTTGTGTTTTGAGTTAAATGGTGTTGATTGAACCTTGGTTGATGAGCATTGTTGTTGAAGCCCTAATTGATAGTGAAAAGAACATGAGTATCATTGTTATGTGATTCTTTGCATAGTTGGCAATTATTGGGGTTTCATGTTCTTAAAAGAAAGCATTTTATCCTATCCATTTCAGATATTGAGTTGAGTTTTCAGATTTGAGATTGAAATTGAGCTGAGTTGATTTGAGTTGATTTTTGAGATTGGGAGTTGAGTATAGAACATATTGAGTCCCTAAAAATTCTCTTTATGCTTCTATGAGGTTGAAAAATCACATTGGGTCTCTAAAAATTCACTTTGTGATTTCCTACTAAGAAATTTTTCTTGGTGAGCTTGCTGAGTTTTTGGATAGGTTTCGATGGGGACTTGTGAGCAGTTTTGGACAAGTTTCGGTTGGGACTTGTGAGCAGATTTGGACAGGTCCTAGCAGAGGACTTGTGAGTTGAGTTTGATAGTTCTATCGGAGAACTTGACGACGAGGTGCACTAGTTCTATGAGAAGAACCTGAGGACAGATTTGGCAAGTCTTTGAGAAGGCTTGTGTGTAGAGGATTGATTTGTTCAAGTGTTGGACAGATCTAACAGACAGAGGAAGACTTGTACTAGACCGATTGACTGTGTTTGGTATAGGTTGTTGAGCTGTTGTGGACGTGATCATAGAAGGCGAAGGTCTCTTAGGCTAAGCATTGATGACGAGGAGGTCTTTGGTGGAAAGGAGTTCCACGTGCTGGCAAGAGGTAGAGGTGAGTTGATCTTCTAAGGGATCATTTCCAGAGCGAGAGGGGGAGGTATCTCCTTTGAGCAGAGGCTCATAAATTTTGATTGGTGGAAGGTATATCCTTTGGGCTGAGGCTCATAAACATTGTAATTAGGAAGGATTCCCAAAGAACTTTGAGATAACTTTTAGAGAAAAGTTTTGTGGACGTAGCCCAACCATTTTGGGTGAACTACGTTAAAAATGGGTCTTCAATGTGTGATGCTTTTTGTCTTGATTAATGTTGTGTTGATGCCACTGCTATCTAAAGTTAAAATTATTAATTGGTTAAGTCTTATACTGTTCACCCCCCCTCTCAGTATAAGTCCATGTTCTTCACAAAGGAGGGAAGTTCAGTTTCAAGGTTGGCATTCACACAAATACGTGCATGAACCATTCGAGAGTGTACCTTGGTGGAGGAATCTACAACAATGAGTTCACCAATGGTGCGAGAAATTCCTCTCAGGATGTCCTCATGCCAGCATTGGAAAGGCAAGTTTGGAAGGCAAACCCAGATAGGCACCACATTGGTGTTCTGATTTTTAGGGTCGAAATCCTCTCCCCATATGCGAATGAATATGCTCTGTCTCCCTTGGAACTAGGGTCCACCAGAAATGATGTTGCAGGAATCTTCTGCATTATTCAGCCTGATCGCAAAAAACCCTCGGGATAGGGCCACTATTTGCATGTTGCCACTAGTTCGCCATTTTCCATAGGCCCATTTCCTAATCGATGTAACTATTCAACAAGATGCCTAGGATCACCATATTGGAACCGTATGGGATCAGGGGTTGAGATGGGGTCGGTGAGGTTGACTCCTTTGAGACCACCTGGGTGTACGAGCCCTGGAAAGGTGGAAAAACACCTTTTTTGGGGGGTTTTTCTTGACGGGGAGGAATTTCTCCTTCCTCTGGAGGATCAGACTCTAGACCGCCTGAGGTAGAGTCCTGGAAGGCAGATCCCCGAGTCGGGCTTCCAGGACTTCTTCTGCTCTCCCGCTCTCCGCTGCCCTCCCGTTCATTTTTTCCTTTCAATAAACTATTATTTTACCTTTTTTTTTCCTCCACTAAAAATGTCTTTATCCCCTAAAATAATTGTAATTCCAAGTAGTCAAACCCAAAGAGGGGCCATATTAATATTTTTTATCCGGGTTAAAGTTTGAAGTCCATTTTCTCATATACACATATTTCTACCCAAAAAATCATGTCCCTTTCATCAAGACTAAACTCATATCTTCATGACTTTTAAATTTGAATAATAAAAAACCCTTATTCAATTCCACAATTTCCAATCCACCTTTCACTCACCATTTTTTATTCACCTATCTCCTAATTGTATCCATGTTTGGACGGATACCCACAAATTTTTCAATCAAAGTTTTATTTTTCTTTAAAAATTCTCTAAAGAATAGGTTGTGGGATCCTCAACATTGGAAATTCCTCTTCTATTATTGGATACAATTCAAAGCTTTCCCTTTCTGGGTTAACTACTCCCATTAGTAAATTTACCCGTGATTGATGTGCTTGCGGATCTAGAGGAACTATTCCTCCGCGATCTGCTTCCTTATTGCTAGTCTCCCATAAGTTTTCTTCTCATAAGTTCTATCCATATTTCTCCTATGTTGTTCACATATCATCACTTTTTGGACAAAAAATTTGTTGTTGTTGCTTGCTCCAAAAAATCTACCACCATCGCTTGATATAAAAATTTGTCATTGTCACCTACTCTAGAAAATTCATCACCATCGCTTGATCCAAAAAATCTATCGTTGTCACTGGATCTAAAAAATCTATCGTTGTCGCTTAACCCAAAACATTTGCTATCATCGCTTGACTAAAAAAACAATATATTTATTTCTTTACATGGTTCAATTATTATTATTTTTGTTGAACAAGGGGTTGTACTTGGATCCCCAACTTTAACTCTCTCCTTTAAAGCTTGAGATTTTATTAACAAATTCAATTTTCATCGTAATTAAGTTGCTATAACTAGATACCTCCATCATTTTTATAAAAAGTCTAAATTCTTGATTTTCATTTTTTGAAACTTCAATTTTTTGTGTGAATATAAATATTTCAAAATTCAACATCCTTCTTCTTGATCATTTTTTCAGCAACTTGCACAATACCAAAATTCCACCTCTATTGTATATGCACTGCATCTTAGTAATCTTTCCAGAACTTCATGTTATCAAAGTCCATTCTACCGTATCTGAATTTGTAGTTTCCTTCCTGAAACATAAGAGCAACCATAAGAATTGTAAAAAATATTTTATTTGAAAACACATTAATATTATAAAATAAATCAAATATTATGAATGAAAAACATTAAAGTAAATCTTAATCATTATTTGATTTAGGCAGTCAACATTCTCTTCACAGCTTCAACTAAACTTACTACGTCCTCAAACTATGAAAAAATAATTTAACTTCACAATCCTCAATTAAAATCCCTTTATTGGATAGCCTGTCTACACATTTGTTTCCTTCCCTTATGTAAATATTATTTCTTCAAACTTTGTAGTGTATTTCAACAATTATCTCTTTGATGTTTTATGGAGCCTTTACTTTCCTCAAAATTGTATTTATTACTATTAATAAATCACCTTCCATCTATACTATGCTCCATTTTATTTGTTTGCATATTTTAACCCTTCTAGAGCTACCTAAGCTTCAAATTCAACTTCAACATTTGTTTGAAATTCATTACTAAAAACGTAATGAAATAAAATCTCTATTTTATTATTTCTAATTATTTCTCCTCCTTCTATTGGTCCTAAATTCTTTTAGATACTTTGTCAAATTCAGTTTAATTGACTCCACTTCTGATGATTTCTACTTTATCTTATTTTTATTTCTTTTATTATACCCAACATGCATAGTTCAATTATATCATTTATCTAATATATAGAGGATTATATTCCATTTGAGCTTCAAACACTAGGATAGGCCCTTTTCAATGGAGGTCCGTCATCATCTTATCCTTTATCCTTATTAGGATAAACAAAGTTGACCATTAAAAGAAAGCAATTTATCAATGGAATAACCCACCTTCTTGGACCTCATATTCTTTTCCTTTATCCTTATTATGATAGACAAAGTTGGCCCTTAAATGAAAGCAATTTATCAATGGACCCACCTTCTTTTTCTTTATCCTTATTAGGATAGACAAACTTGACCATTAAAAGAAAGTAATTTATCAATATTTATTGATTGTGTATCAACTTGCTAGAAAAAGGAGTCTCTCCATAATTTCATGTGTCCAGGGAGAACAAATGACATTACATAATACCTATGGAAGGAATTTATAATTACCATGTCACTTGAAAATGATTTATTTGCTTTAAAGCAACAATTTGTTTTTGTTGGTGAAATGGATGATTATAAGCAATCTAATAAAAAAGCCTCCATAGTAACTCATTAGATAAGTCTAAAATAAAAAGTCCCATGCATTTATTTTATTTTATATTATTTTATAGATATATAGGGAAGTTGGTTACAGTCACACTATTTTTAGTCACTAATAAGTGAATGATTCAAATCATAGGGCTCTCCCAACAAGCCTATTCCAACTCGTTGTTGTTGACCCAATGTGAGGGGAAGACCACTGATTGCTTAGGATTCGTACCATCGTCAGTCTGATGTGCACTCAGAGGATTTAAAGCAAAATACTACCTTTGTAAATTGACACCCCCAAGGTTTGAACCTAGGTATCTTCTTGGAAAATGCCTAGCCAAACAAGCAACTACCAATGCACATAATCCTTGGGGACTCCTCTGAGTGTTTTTTAATAAAAGGATATATTGATTAGTAGTGGATGAGTACTCCTAGATAATATTTATAATGAATTAATATTTATAATGACAAATTTAAGTTTGCTCTCGAATCATACTTTAATAAAAGGTGTTATCAATTCTCTAATATTTGTGGAAGAGAATATTTTCTTAATACATAGGGTTTCCAATCATCCACATTCAAATAATAAAGCTCAACTATATAAACACAATAATACAGTCATTGGTTCGAATGTAAAATGTATTTTATTGCTAGTTAGCAACCAATTAAACATCAACCAGGTTAACCTCTCAACAACTCAACAACAACATCTTTACATTGTTTGGCGGGGAAATTATATATCCACATAGCCTAGGTGGTTAACAGCTTTCTCTCGCACATGCCCAACATTCAAACCGAGTGGCAGGTAGCCACTTAATTATAGCTAGCATAGTGGAGTACACCCAACGGGTCCTCCTCCCATATAGAAATGGCACAAAGACCAACTACCATAAAGTCATTAACTACCTGAGCTACCCACTTAGCTCATTTACAAAGCAAACCCAAACCCAAGGCAACCACCTTCTATCCATTATGATAGTTTTCTCACTTCTCAATGCATACTTGTGCCTTGCATTTTTGTATACTGGCTAACAAATCCTCTAACAGCATTGTCAACACTGAAAAGTCTACCAACATTCTTCCCGAAGGTATTTTACGTCGCTTCACCAGGTTACCCACTAAACTCAAATGCCTGTATTCCATTATTAGGTATCTATATTTCATTATTGAGTGCATATCTACCATTATCAAGCACCTATCTTCTGGTTAGCCTTGCTTGTTTGGCAGTCGTGGCATCATTGGTTGTCTGCCTACTTGCAGGCAGGTAGAATTTATTTAATTCCTCATGGCATATTTGACCATGACCCCATCTACATACATGACTCGTAGTGATACAGTTCTCTTAATACCTACCACATCCTCCCCCGCTAAAATTGGTGATGCCCTCATCATCATGGCATTACTCACCATCGATCTCAACCGGGTCCACCTTGTTTACTCAAGGTACAATCAGCAAGCTCGAGACGTTCTTTTTGTTGAATACCTCGATCTTTGACCTCCATTTCCACAATGCCTCCTCGCGTTCCCAACTGTCCATTGCACTGCCTTTCCAGCTCACCAAATATTCTTTGTGTTGGCGATTCCCTCGTCTAACTATTTTCACAGCCCACACTCGGTCTACCTCCTGTCCAGACTTATCTTGAACATTTATCGGTGGTCGAGTGGGTTTCATTCGCTCTGGGTTAGCCTCGTCAACATTCAATCTTCTCAATTGGCCTATGTGGAACACGGGATGCACCCGCAAATGTGCAGGGAGTTTCAGTTGGTAAGCTGCGAGGCTTATCTTTTCAGTTATTTCATATGGACCATCGAAATGATGAACCAAGCTTTTTGATTTTTCCTTTCGATGGTTTGAAGACTTTTGGCTCCATCCGCAACAACACTTGGTCACCCACATTAAACTCTTTTGGCCTGCGTTTAGCATCGACCTGCAACTCATTCAGCTGCCTTGATTAAATGCGTTCGTGCCAATTTGACCCACGCTTACCACTGTTTCAAGTATTCGGCTGTCGGCAGGTAGGAACTCAGGTAACCAGCCAATACAGTATGCGGTGCTAACGACTACTGGCCTATTGCCAATTCAAAGGGGGAATACTGACTTGATCGAGACTTATGGCTATTGTAGCAGAACTGAGCCATATCAAGTAAATCGGGCCAATTCAGCTGGTCACTATCCACGTAGTGCCTCAAATAAGCCTCCAACACAACATTCACGCATTCGGTCTGTCCATCGGTTTGGGGGTGAAAGCGCGAGCTCATCATGAGCTTTGTCCCCATTTGCTGGAACAATTCCCTCTAGAATCTACTCGTGAACCGAGTATCTCGATTAGAAATAATACTTAGCGATATGCCCCAATATTTGATGACATATTTGAAAAAGTATTATGCCGCAACTTCTACTAGACATGGTTGTGGGTAAGGAATAAAAACAACATACTTTGAGAACCGATCGACCACCACCATGATCGATTTAAACCCTTTTGCCTTTGGGAGTCTGGTAATAAAGTCCATGCTCACACTAGCCCACGATCGCATAGGTACCGACAACGACTATAATAGCCCACTCGGCTTCAGGTTTACTGGCTTGTCTTGCTGGTAAATTAGGCACGTTCGAACATAGTGATTGATGTCCTTGTCCATGTGCGACTAGTAAAATCCTCGTTCTAATAAAGCCAATAACCACACTTGTCCCGAGTGGCCTGCCCAAATGCTGTCGTGGCATTCCTTCATTAAATCTTGGCATGTACAGACAAGTTTGCTTACACCACAACAAATCATCTTTCCATTGGAAGTAGTTCAACTTCCCCATGCTGACCTATCTGCAAACAACTTCAGCAATGGGGTCTTTCACCAACCCCTCCCTTACATGTGCTAACATCTCTTCGCTGAGTTTGACCATGGTTTCTCCATGCACTATGGCATTACTGCTTGCCACCTCTTCTATGGCAGCCAACTGCATCTTTCTACTCAATGCATCGACCACAATATTCGTTTTGCCAGTTGTATGCACCATTTCAAAATCGAACTCAGCAAGGAAATCTTGCCAACGCACCTGCTTTCCTGTCAGTTTAGCCTGCGTCATAAAAAACGTGTTAGCCACATTATCAATCTTTACCTTGAAATGGGTGCCCAACAAGTAATGTCACCATGTCCTCAAGCAATGGATGATGACTGTCATTTCCTTCTCATGGATGGGGTACCTCTGTTCCACGTCACTTAGCTTGCATGACTCAAATGCCACCGGGTGTCCATCCTGCATGAGCACACCACCGATCACAAAATTTGATGCGTCTACGTGCACCTCGAAGGGTTTTGTAAAATCATCAGCGCTAGGACCGGTTCGGATGTCAACTTGGCCTTTAGAAGATCAAATGCCACCTGGAACCTTTTCATCCACTTCCACACGTGGCCCTTCTTTGTCAAGTCGATCAAAGGGACCGCCAACTTCGAAAAGTGACTTACAAATTTTTGGTAAAAATTAGCTAGGCCGAGGAACTGCCTAACTCCCCTCACATCACGTGGCTCTTCCCAATCATGGATAGCTTCTATCTTCTATGGGTCTAGTCAAACTGTACCCTTGCCCAGCACGTGGCCTAAGAATTTCACCTCGGCTTGTGCAAAGGAGCATTTCTCCTTTTTCACATAGAGATCGTGCGCCTGCAAAAGCTTAAACACTTTCGCCAAGTGTCGTTTATGATCCTCCATATTTCAAGAATAGATGAGTATATCATCGAGGTAAACAACAACACATTTATCAAGTAGGGGGTGGAATACATCATTCATTAAAGTACAAAATGTCATCGATGCATTACATAAGCCAAAAGGCATTACCAAAAATTTGAATGAACCATACCTCGATACACAGGCAATTTTATGTTCATCACCCGACGTGATTCTGACTTGGTAATACCCCGAACGCAGGTTCAACTTTGAGAACACTCTTACTCCACCCAACTGATCAAAGCAATCTTCGATCCTCGGCAAGGGGTATTTTTTTTTATTGTCTATTTGTTAAGGGCCCGATAATCAATGCACAAATGTAGAGACCCATCAGCTTTACACACAAACAACATCGGGGCTCCATAAGGAGACCATGAAGGCCTGAGATATCCGACCTCGAGCAGTTCTTCCAACTGCTTTTGAAGTTCCACCATTTTCGGTCCACTTAATCGGTAGGATTCCCTTGTCGATGGGGTTGCACCAGACATCAATTCAATGCGATGGTCGATCGCCCGTCGTAATGGTAGGTAGGGCAACAAAGTTTTCGGCATTCGATCTTGATATTTTTGTAGAACTTCTTCAATTTTAGGTGGGATAGGGACCGAAGGTTCCTCTTCATCCAACCCTCGAGCATTGCAACCAAAAACATGGGTTATTTGCCTTTACGTCGAGCAACCTTTCGCAAACTCATGGTCGAGCACTCTTGCAATTTGGGCTGCTTCGCTGACACTACACCAATTTGTCTTTTCTGCACGGACCGCACTATACAATGCTTCTTCGGGTCAAATATGAACAAACTGTCTAGGTGTGGAAACACCGCCACCTTGGCAACACAGATGAAGTCTTGACCAAGCACAAGGTCGTAATCATCCAACCACACCATAGACATATCCAAGTGTCCTTCCCACTCGCCCACTTGGATAGCCATGTCACGGGACACTACGCAGGTTCTTTGGGTCAGGGCATTAATTGATTTGAGCTTATGCCCACCTCCTTCATATCGCAACCCAAGGCGATCGACACATTTGACATTGATGAAATTATGTGTTGCCCCCGTATCCACCAAGGCAATGACATGCTGCCCAAAGATCACTGTGTCCACATAGAACAGACAATTCCTATCCCCAATTTCTCCGTCATTCAACCGCGTGTCTGATGTGGCCAGCGCATAAAACTCCCTCATCGTCATCATCCATTCTTCATTGGGACTCGAGGGGCCTGGCTGAGCTTCTTGCTGCACTGTGGTGACACGTGCCCGAACTGGGCATTCCTTTTGCGGATGTGGACCCTGACAGGTCCAACACCTCAACCATGGTTTGTCGTCAGTTGACTTGGACAACTCACCTTCAATCCGCTTTCTTTTTGCACCAACTTGCACTTTGTTTGATTTCTCGAGCACCCCCGTGGACTGAGATGTGGGCTTGTTTTGCTTAGATGACAGACCCTTTGTCTTACCCACGGCCTAATTTTGCCCCTTGCCATCCGACGTCGGCATCTTGCTTTTTGAACCTTGGCCTGAAGCATTCTTCTTGGTCGTGCCTTCTGCTCGGAAATCAAGAAAACTATCAGTTGCAGCTATCGTTGATGTTACATCTTTAGGTTTATGTTGTAGGAGCTCCACCTAAGCCCATGGCTACAAACTAACTTCAAAAGAGAACAAACGATCGACTTCCACCATATCTTCGATATCAACCATCAACTCTTGGAAAGCTTTGATATACTCGCGGAGCTTGCCGATATGGTGTAGGCTTCACAACTTGTGCCTAGCCAACCAATCAACGTTCTTAGGCCCGAATTGGGTGCGAAGGGCCTTCTTCAACTCCAGCCAGGATTCGACCTTCTTTATCTTTCCCGCTTCAGCATCCATTGCAAGCTTTCTCCACCATGTTTTGGTGGTACCATCGAGATACCTCATGGTAGTTTTAACCTCCATCTCAGGCGTCAAGTCCCCCAGGGCCGTGAGATACTCACCGACGTCCCAGAAGAAGTTATCGAGGACTTTATCATCACGGACACCATCGTATGGTTTTGGCTCCCTCAATCGAGGTGCCTTAGCAGTTCTCGCATCATTGCCATTCCCACTGGCATGTTGGCTGACTATAGCAGAAACAACCACGTGGAGCATCGTAACTTCATATTGCATTTTGCATAGGGCTTCATCATGAGCCGCTTGCATCTCAACTTCTTTCTTTTCATGGTCGGTTCGCCAATCCACGAGCCCCAAGAGGGCCTCATCCACCGTCACCTTCCAGTCTTGAAACAAACTTTGCAGTGAAAGGATTGAACTTTCAACCTCATCGACCTTGTTACTCACGCGCTACTCGAGATCTCCAACAACACGAGTCCTTGAGGCTCTATGACTACCTCCTCCATCACCACCTGGCGGGTTCTTACCGAGAGAGTCTGTCATCTCACAAAATTTAAACAAAGAGCATCAATCTTTAGAATCACCCACGCGTACTCGTGAACAACTTCCAAACACTAGCTCAACTCCATGTCTGAACCAGCTCTGATACCATCTATCGGAGGGCCAGCCCCTCGAGGCCCGACGACCCTCTGCGACACCCCAACTCTTGCTTACTTAGCACACGGGGACTACGCCTAACAAACCAGCGTCTGAATTCTTTGCCACATTCACGAGATTAAAATGCAGGGTTTCCATTAACAACGTTCGCATTCAAAGACAAAGCTCAACTGCATAAACACAATAACACAACCATTGGTTCAAATGCAAATGTATTCATTAAAACAAGGTTACACATCAAGCAATAAGCCACGATCAATGATTAACCCCTTACATTGGCTGGCAGGGAGATTATATAAGCACGTGGCCAAGGTGGCCAATGGCTCGCTCCTGTGCATGCATCCAACATTCAAATCTAGTGGCAGGTAGCCACTTAATTACAACCAACACAACGGAGTACACCCAATGGGTTGCTCGCCCATTTACAAATGGCACAACGACCAACTACCATAAAGGCACTAACTACCCGAGCTGCCCACTCAGCTCTTTACAATGTAAACCCGAACCCAAGGCAACTACCTTCTATCCATTCTGGCAGTTCGCTCTCAATGCATACCCACGCCTTGCTTCTCTACATACTGCCTAAAAAATCCTCTGATAGCACTGTCAACACTGACACGTCTACCAATGTTCTACCCGAAAGTATTTTTTGTCGCTTCACCAGATCACCGATCAAACTCGGGTGCCTATATGTTGTTATTGGATGCCTATTTATCACTATCAAGCATCTATCTTCCGATCAGCCTTGCTTGCCTAGCAGTCGTGGCATCCTTGGCTGCCTGTCTGCTTGCAAACAGGTAGACTTTCCTTAATTCATCGTGGCATCTTTGACCACGCCGCCATCCGCATACGTGACTCGTAGTGGTACAATTCTCTTGATACATACCACAATAAGATAATGTTTTTAAATTTTTTTGTGCTTGTGCTTGTATATATTTTAATTTGAATTAATTTACTTCTTAATAAGATTGTGATAATTTTAAAGGGTAATTAATTGTTTTTTTTTTAGTTTTTTTTTTATTTTAAAGAGTAGACTCATGTAGAAATTTTATCCAATAGTACATAATAACAAAGTTGTAATATGATTATAAATTTTACTAAATGGTACGTAACAATTAAGTTGTTTTAATATCACTATATAATACTATATGACTATGAATCTTACAAAATAATACATAATAATTAAGTTGTTATAATACCAAACCAAAAAAAAATTGCTATAATACCAAGGTTTAAAACCTCACCAAAATAGAAACCCTTTCAAAACTCTACTTTAAATAATTTAAAAAATGTTCATTACTCTTATCAAATAATAGATAATAATAACTAAGTTGTTGTAATAACATGATTATGATGCAATAAAAATGAGATCTATTTGTTTATTAAATAATTTTATTTGATTAAACCTCCAAAACACACTACAAATAAAAAGTAACCAAAGGACTTTATATCATACATCATTTCTCGGGTTAATAATTCCTTAGGAGCAAAATGTCAAAAAAGTTCAAAAACCATAGAATCTTTAATATAAACACCAAGAAAAATATCTTAATAAAAGTTCAAAAGCCATAAAGTCCTTAATACAAAAATCAAGAAAGAAATCTTAAATTTGAAAAACAAGAAAATATCAAAGCTAAGATCAAGCAAAACTAATGTTACAACCGATGAGCCACCATCAAGATCTCCCAAGGTATACATGTTATATGAGACATCGCCCCCAAAACTTCAACAAATGATAAAGGTGCTCTAGTTCTATCTACATTTGCTTGAGCATAAACTAGAATCTTCAAATTAGAAGAAAAAAATGTGTCTATATCCTCTCTTTCATTATTTATTTCTTCAATTTCAACTTCACCCATAAATTAAACTATAATAACAAAATAACTATTCATTTTAATGTTATATAATTAATTGAAGATAATGTTGCTTGTTGTATATAGATTTATATATCCTTGTTTTATATGATTACTCTTTTTTTTCATAGATAGTTGTAGTAAATTAGATTGAAAGAAAAATTATATATATATATATATATATATATATATATATATATATATAATTTTAAATAGAAATAATTTTCGAAACTATAATTTAATTATCCAACAAACTCCACATAAAAAACTAATTTATAATTTTGGTTTATTTTTTTTAGTTACATAGTAGAGTTGGTCACTACCACACTATTAGTAATTGATAAGTGCATAGTTCAAACTTTGAACGGCCACTCAGGATTCGTACTGTCATCATCGGTCTGGCGCGCACTCAAAGAATTAAGATCAGATTACTACTTTTGCAAACAAGTTGACCTCAACCTAGGTGTCTTCTTGGTAAATGTCTGGTCAGACAAGCACTTACCAATCCACCTAATCCTCGGTAATTTTGGTTTAATTTTGAGCATCATGTTGAAGAATATCTTTATCATTTTCCTTCTATTCGACACTTCTCATTTTTATAATAATATTTGCGGGTCTACTATGTTTTTTTTGTTACATACACTATTTTTAGTAATTGGCAATCGTAAGGTTCAAATCACATGAGCTACTCCCACCAAACGCCTAGTTATTGTTGACAAGATTTAGATCAGACTACTACCTTTACAAACAGGATGCCCCAAAATTTAAATCTAGATGTTTGACCAAACAAACACTTACCAATCTACTAACTTTAAAAAGATTGCAGAACTACCCAATTACTTAGAAAAAGATTTCTTAATCTCACTCGTTGTCATTTTTATAGAGACAACATGACAATCATATCCTTAGAAAAGTATTTTAATCCAAAAATCCACCACCTATTCAAAAATCATATATCCGCCAATACCCGTCTTTTCCAACCCAAAGTTTCCCAAAAATATCGGATGTCCTGGCCCAAAGCATAAACGAAAGAAAACAAAATAGAAGATGGCGCATCAAATATGAGTGGGCACGGTCTCGAATCCCCGGGCGTGCTATGGTTAGTCGAAAACCGACGAAAAATAATGATAATGAATTTAAATATAAAAGCTAGGACAAATCAGAGACAAAGATTATTTATTAAACGAAAGAGTCCAAAATAATAGGAAAATTTTAAGAGGAGAATTTCTACACGTATGTGATATTTTGAATATCCTATGTAATCTTAAGAAAAATGAAAGAGATGTCAGATGTCTTAAATAATTTGAAAAGGGAAGAGTATTAAAAAATATTGCCGCGTATTTGTTTAATATTTAAATATAAAAAAAGAAATAGTCTAAAAAGTGATCTTTAAAACAATATTGTCATGTAACCATTTAATATTTAAATTTCACGAGCCAAAAAATATGGTAGACCCGGAGTTGAGTTGAGTATTTAAAAGCTGAAGTCTAAACAAGAGTGAGAAGAGCTAGGAAGTCTGGCTAGCCAAAGGGAGTGTGTTATATTGGGAGATTGTCTAAGTGAGATGTGGGATATGATTATTAGGACTAAATCCATTAGAAGATCAGTTAAGGATTTTATTTTTATTTTATATATGTAGTAAAATATTTGTTTTTAAGTAAAGTTTTATGGTGTAATTTTTGTATTATTTATTTTATTTATGTTGTGTATATTTATTTGTGTATAAGTGTTGTATATTAGCATATAATTATTATATGTAGTTTATTTTTTTTTTTGGTTACATAGGATAGTTGGTCACAACTACACTTTAAGCACAAGATTCAAACTACATTGTCTGCTTTTACCAAACTTATTTTCGTTTAATTATTGTTGATTTGATGTGAAGAGGACCAT
Source organism: Wollemia nobilis (assembly GCA_028583015.1). Lineage (NCBI taxonomy): Eukaryota > Viridiplantae > Streptophyta > Pinopsida > Araucariales > Araucariaceae > Wollemia > Wollemia nobilis. The sequence continues at coordinate 16,875,890 of JAQPPZ010000541.1, forward strand.
CGATTGCTCGAGATTCGTACCATCATCGTCGGTCTAGCACGTCCTCAGAGAATTGAGATCAGATTACGACCTTTCCAAACAGGCTGCCCTCGAGGTTTTGAACCTGGGTGTCTTCTTGGTAAGTGCGTGGCCAAACAAGCACTTACCAACCCACCTAGCCCTCGGGGACAAGTTTATACATTGAAGAGAAATACAATTTTAAGAGGATGGCTCTACAAGACATTTTTTTAATGCCAAGGATAAATATTTTTGGTTTCGTTGCTAGGAGCACCCCTCTTTGGTGGTGGTGTTATTCAATAACTATGTTCTTACTCCTTATAAAAAAATTGGAGAAAGTCCCTATCTTTTTAGTGTAATCTTTTAAATAATGACTTTCTTTAGGAATAAAAGAGAGCATATATTTGTAATGGTTTGAAACAAAATATATGATGGGCTAAATTCCTTTTAATATTTTTGAACAATGTTGTTTTGAGGTGGTACAAGATATATGATGATGAAATAAACAATTCATAAATACTTTTGGTTTCGTTGCTAGGAGCACCCCTCTTTGGTGGTGGTGTTATTCAATAACTATGTCCTTAATCCTTATAAAAAAAATTTGGAGAAAATCCCTATCTTTTTAGTGTAATCTTTTAAAGATAATGACTTTCCTTCGGAATACAAGAGAGCATATATTTGTAATGGTTTGAGACAAAATATAGGATGGGCTATGTTCCTTTTAATATTTTTGAACAATGTTGTTTTGTGGTGGTACAAGACATAGGATGATGAAATAAACAATTCATGGGAGAGCATAATAAAAAATACAATTCACAAAAATACTAAAAATTATATGTCTTCTATAAATTATTTATATAAACATCAAAATAATTTATTTATTTTATAAATTAATTATATAGGATTGAATTGAGTCTCATCTATGTTATATCATCACCACATAATAGTATTATAACTTGGCTATTATACATATATAATTTGCAAGATTTGAACCTAAAACTTTTCTATAAAAGTCAAAAAAATTATCTTATTAAACTAATGCCATTTACTTATCAAATTTTATTTTTTCTATAATTTTTTCAAATTATTTATTTTCTAAAATTTTAATTTAAATATTTTCAATATAAAAAACTTCAATATATTTATTTTTGAATATGATTGTATTACATAATTATAATCCACTTAATTTAAAAAAACAACATTTTTTTTTTTGAGTAATACTTTTGATACACATCCACCATGGGGATTGAACCGGGTCACATCACCGATAATCCAAGTGGCGTCCTTGCTAGTAGACAACATATTTATTACCATGAATGATTCAATTATATTATTTATCCTAATATTTTAATATTTTGAGGATTCTGAGCGAATACATGGCAAGTTCGATCCAGGTGGCAGCAGGTGGTACACCAAAAGTAAGTATCAAGGATGAGATGATTGAGCATGATATAATGGTTCTTAAAAATATAGGGTTAATATGTAAGTTCCATAGATCCTGGCCAGAGTTTTTGGAGATTCAAAATTGGATCAAGTGGTAGTGGGGATTTAATTAAAATTATTTCGACTTTTCTTCCTAAATGTTTTTTCCTCGTCATCTTTTCCAGTTCAAAAATTAGGGATAAAATAATGGTTGGTGGTCGATGGTTTATGGGAAGAGATGCACTTTATTTGAGACCATGAAATGAAAATTTTTCAGTTGAGATAGAAATCATTAAGAAGCTTCCATTCCGAGTTAGGCTTTTTGAACTTCCATATCAACTTATAAATAAGGATGTTTTGAAAAATATTGGAAATACCCTAGGGGAATTCATCAAGGAAGGACCAACAACTAAGGAGGGAAAGCTTGTTATATATACTCAAATATGTGTTGCTATATATACTCAAAAAAACATGAAGATTACTAAAGGAACAAACGGTAAAAACAAGAGCAAACAAAAAAGCATATGAGAAACTGGTAAAGGCAAAAAAAGAACACACTAGAACAAGGAGGAAAGAATTGATTTACTTAAGGAAGCATGAACCAAATAAATTTTAGAAGGAACTTAGCATGAAAAGGATGCAACCTAAAAATAGCATAACAGTTAATTAGTAGTTGAAGTATTCAAAACAATTGTATCAACGTAGTAACCAGCAGGAGACACCCCCTACTATCATTGTCAAGAAAGAACTTTTCACAAATGAAGACATTATTCAAAGGATAAAAAAGTTAGCAACTGGTAAAGTCTGTGACATAGACAATATTCGAGCAAAGAATATAAAATGGGGAAGATATTCTGACATCGCAGATCAAAAAAAAATTCAATGAGGTCATACAAAATGGCTTCCTTATTGAGTGGACAACTAACTTGACCATTTCTTTGTTTAAAAGCGAAGATGTAAATAATCCCTCGAACTATCATGATCAACCCTCTCTTTGCAAAGTTGTTTGGGAGTATGATAGAGTGTAGGATAAGCATATGGGTAGAATAAAAGGGAAAGAGAGCAAAGGGGCAAGCAATTTTTAGGCCCAAACACTCAACTATTGATCACTGTATCACGCTTAGACACAGTGGAAAAATATGGGACAAAAAAAGGAGGTTTTTTGTTGTTTTGTAGACTGCAAAAAGGTATTTGACACAGTGCCAAAAAAATAATTATGGAGCAGAATAGAAGAGTTGTAGGTTCCAATTCACTACAAGGTAGCAATTCATAGACTATATGAGCATGTAAAGGCTAGAATCAGAACACAGGAAGGGTTTACTAAATATTTTGGTAGTGTCATAGGTGTCAAACAATGTTGCCCTCTATCTTAAACCTTATTTTGTTTCTACATTGACAAGTTTGAAGAATGGATAAACAAATTTGGGGGAGAGTGTGTGCACTTAGCCAAATATGTGGTAAAACTCCTCATGTATGCAAACGATGTAATTCTTGTGGCCAAAATAGCCAAAGATCTAGAAGATCACCTTCAAGCTCTAGAAATCTTTTATAAGAAAGTTGGGATGTAGGTGAACAAGAGCAAAACAAAAATTATGATTTATTCAGCAAAAAAGAAGAAGCAACAACTCAAATTTCAGTTTGCAGGAAAACCGCTTGAAGTAGTAGTAGAATACAAATACCTAGGCACAGACTTTCATGACAAACTTAATTGGAATACATGTAGGATGAAAATAAATCAAAGTGGTTGGAGAGCACTATATGCACTTCAAAAAAAATATAGGAATGTCGAGTTATTGGATTGGAAGACCATCGAGGTCTTATTTTACCTACTTGTTACACCGATTTTGTTGTATGGTTGTGAGGTGTGGGCTAGTGACACAACAAATGCAAAATGGAGGTAAATATAAAGGATTCAAAAATATCTAATCATAATTTTTTTCAAAATTAAAGCCACAACCCCTTATGAAAGTATTCTAGCTAAAACTGGAATGTTCCCTTTAGAGGCAATTGCTATGACCAAGTTGTTATGTTACTTGAAAAAAATATAAAACATGAAAAATGACAGATGGCCTAGAGCAGCTAGTGACAAAGAGTTGCATAGGCAGAAGAATACATGGATGAAACAAAATCAGAAATGGATGAAACGTTGGGAAATCAACATAAATAAATGCCCAAATGTCAACAAAGACATAAAAATTATGTGAATGAAAAGTTTAGAAGTGGAATGTGGAAAAAGGCAAGCAGGAAAAGATAATATTATATTGCAAAGTTTAACCCAACGTATGACCACAATGAAAAAGCGTATATAGGCATTGAAATCAAGTGGAAGAAAAAAATCCTCATTGCTCAAATAAGGAATAGCTCTCATAGGCTTAGATGTTAAACCAGGAGATGGACAACACTCAAAGAACAATGGGAAGAAAGGATATGTACTCTATGCAGCACAAGGGCAGTAGAGATAGAGGAACACTTCATCTATAAATGCTTAAGTTTTTCAAATATCCGTGGCAAATACAAAGAAACACTTGGAAACAAGTCTATGGTAGAGTTATTTGAAGACAGTAAAAATAAAATAAAGTTGAGGAATTGCTAACCCAAATCAGTAGGAGAAGGAACAACCTTCTCAAAGATATTAGAGATCATATGATATGATTTGAGTAGTTGTACTTCCTTATTTGAGGTCCCATAGACCATATTTGGGTCTCGTGGGCGTAATTAGAATCTTTCATTTCATTTCATATGGATATTTCAAAACCTTTGCCACAATCCATTAAGATTAAATCTGAATCAAGAGAATGGGATCAACAAGTAGATTATGATTACATTTTGTTGCCACAATTATTTTGAGATTGGACACATGGTAAGAGTTTGCAAAGTAAAAACTATGAAGAAAGAGATAAAAAATTCTAGCCATGAGATAAACTTCAAGACGAAGCAAGGAAATCATTCAATAATAGAAGCAAGATCAGATCAAGGATATTCCACTCTAAAAGAAGAGGTAAAGAAATCCTATTGACAATATCAATTGGCAAGTTTAGAAGGAATTAAAGGTGCAAAAAAAGATGTGGAGATAAAACCCAAAACAAAGACAACAAAAAAGGTCAAGTTTATTCCAAGTAAATCATCTTCATTTTCCTCAAGTAGTATACAATCCTTTTTAGGTAATAAAAATGAAAGTGGTGAAGATGTTATCCCTTGCACTTTAAGGTTTCAAGAGCTTAATAATATAGAAGTGAGGTTGGAGGAAACCCATAACAATTTAGGGTTTTTAGGGCAGAATAAGAAGATGATTGCTACATAAGAGTATCCTTGCACTTTAGGGTATCTAGGGAAATATAAAGTAGAGTGTGCTTTTGAGGTTATTCTTTGCACTTTAGATCCTTCAGAACAAGGTAAACCTAAAGATGATAAGTCTTACTATGAGCAATGTGAGAAGATTGAAGAGATTAATGAAGATGAAAGTATTGCTGAGAATGAAAAAAAAAAGAGGAAGACCCAAGAAGCAAAAACAAAGAGAAAAGAAACACAAAGGGATGTTGATATGGGAAAACAAAAGCAAATATCACAAGGGTTAACAAGAAGTGAGGCTAAACCCACATATATATAAAAAAAACAATGAAAATAATATCTTGGAATAATAGGGGAATGAATAAGAACCCTAAAAAAAGATATCAAGAAATTGTAAGGTTGTTATAAATAAGATATTTTTGAATATAGAAGCTCGGCAACAAATATTTTAGCCATTCGTAGTGTTGAATTCCATATGGACATAATTTAAATTTTTGAAGGCATTTGATATAAAAGGAGTTGAGTGTGGAAAGTTAGCAGTTTGAGGAAGATGAAGAATATTTTTGATAAAAGGATAAATGAAGAATATCTCTCATAAAAAGACAAAGTTGGATATGTTTTAATTAACTTGTTAGAAAACCCGGGTGTTGTAGGTGAGTTGGAGAGGAGAGGGCAATCCTCCAAGGGAGGTCCTAGGTTCAAATCTCCACCCTACCAAAAAGCTGAATTGGGTATCCAAAATCCAATTGATAATGTTAGTGCGAGCAGGGTTGGGTGCAACCCCCAGATGACTTTGACGGTGTAGAACCCCTTGTTCGTGGTCTCTTAGACCAAGCGGCACCGCAAGGGGTTTTTCGCTTTAAAAAAAGAATTAACTTGTTAGAAATGTAATGAGAGCAATGCAATGTTTTGTTTTTGTAATTGGAGTGGCCCCAATATAAGTCTCACATAACTTATATATATTGATGATTCTATTCCATTTGAGCTTCAATCAATTGAAAGACCCATTTTAATGAAGGACTCTCACCTTGTTTTCCTTTATCCTTATTGGGATAGACAAAGATGACCATGGAAAGAAATCAATTTATCAATTTTATTGATTACATATCAACTTGCTAGAAAAATAAGTCTGCTTCATCATTTCATAGAATAACAAATAACATGTTTCATCATTTTATAGAATAACAAATGACATGACATGATATGATATCAACTTATTAAAAATGCTTATTTAATTATGAATACTTTACTTTTTATTTAATTTATTTTATTTTTTAACTCCTAAAAAATATTAACATTATTATAATATCCCAATTAATATAATCTAATTTTTCTATAAAAAACTTATACCATATCACTTAAAAATACAATGATTTCTTTGTTTTAGAGCAGCCATTTATTTTCTCTTAGTGAAATGGATAATTATAAGCAGCCTAAAAAAAGGCCTAACCCCATTGAATGTCTAAAATAAGAAGTCCCTTGCCAAATCATGTCAAAATACAATCGTGGTTCTTTTTCTTACTACAAAGAAATAGGTTGGTTTCACACTAAATTATTTAGATCAATTTTTTAAATAATAATAGGTTTTATTTATTTATTATTATTATTTTTTTCTTTGATAATATTAAGAAGTAAGGGTTTTGATCAGAATCTTTCAACTTGTTACAACAACTTCATTAGGGAGACACACACCCACCCCTCACACACTCACCTACACCATGGTTTGAACCTTGCCTCCCGAAGAAGAGGTTTCATTTATTTTGTTATTATTTAACTATTCACCTCATTATTACTTCATTATTAGTAGTCCATTCATTTCATTATAATCTAACAAGTTAAAGCTTATAATAACGGCGTGAAGAACAATACCATACCTTTTATTTATATATATTTAGAAAAAGCTTAGATTATATTAATTTATTGATCGAAAGAATATAATATTACGAAGCTAACACTGTCCACCAACTAAAAAAATAAAATAAAGTGAATAAGGAGTAAAACATACATAATTGAATATACATAAGAATAGAAGCTGATAGCAACAACTATAGTTAAATCTTGCTGCAATACATCCTATATCAACACTTATATATGGGAAAGCCTCTTATAGGAATAAATTATAGGTGTCTTTCGTGATATCTTCTGAAGTCTTCAAAGAGGAAATAGAGGTAATCAAAACCTGTACTTGCTCATCATTGTAAATTGTCTTATTTTTAGTTTTCTTTGGACCTAACATCTGGGAATGAATGTGTCTTACATATACCAAAAGATCAAAGGTCAAGTTTGCTAAAACTATATCCTATGGAGGAGTAGATCCGATTGATACACTTTTGCATCTGCAATTTCGAAAGTGCTTGAGGAAGATGAGTCTACAAACATCCTAAAATTTAAAGCACTAATAGAGGTGAGAAACACTAATAAAAAAAACTTTCAAGAGGAAAAAAGAATCCTTTAAATAATTTAAAAACTATTATTCACTTTTTAATTGATTTTCATTTTTAATATTTTTTAATTGACATCGTGACTTTAAATATATATGGTCGATGGGGCAGCTAATGGAAAGTGATTGTTCTTTAATTGACATAAGACAATGTTTTAAAGGTTTTCGTGTGCCTAACATCTCCAATATGTATATATATTTTAATTTTAATTAATTTGCTTGTTCATAAGAAATAGGTAAACGTGGTCAAGTTTAAATTTTTCATAGATTTTAATATTTTCAATTAATTTATATAAATTTAATTAATGTATTTTAATTATTTAGATTTAATTTTTATTGATAAGATTAATTTTATTATTGTATAGGATGTTAGTATTATGTTATAGTTTATAGATTTTTAATTTGTTTTTTTAATAATTCTTTTTATATATATTTATTATTTGATTTTATGATTTATAAAAATATAATCATAATTTTGTGATTTATTCAAATACTCAAATATAAATAAAATCTAATTCAATTTTATATAATAGTTTTACTTACATAACTAAATTTATAAAATAATATGATTTATAAAAATATTGTGATAATTTCATATGATAATTAAGTTAATTGGTTAATTTTTTTTATTCTTAAGGAGAAAACTTATGTTAAAATCTTGAGTTGGAGGGGGTAGGGCAATCTTCTAAGGGAGGTTCCTGGTTTGAATCTCCACCCTACCAAATGCACATCGGGTATCCAAACTCTAGTTGATAATGTTGGTACAGTTAGAGTCGAGCGTGACTCCCGAATAAACCCCGTAGTTGTGGTTTCTCAGACCAAGACAACCCCACAAAAGGTTTTTCACTAAATTCAAAATAATAATAATAATTAAGTTGTTGTAATATCACTATATAATTATGAATCTTACCAAATGATATATAACAATCAAGTTGTTTTAATACCATTATATGATTATAAACCTTAAGGATTACTCCACAACAAGACAATAGTATCCTTTGTACCTTTAACCTTATGCTTTTAAATTTTTAACGATAGTAGACCTAATCCAAAATCAACCACCTAATCAAAAACTGTGAATAGTCATATATATATATATATATATATATATATATATATATATATATATATATATATATATGTAAACAAGTAAATCCTCAAAGGAGGTTCAAGGTTCAAGGTTGGAGAATTGTGTCTGATACAAAAGAAAACCCGGCCAACCTGAAGGGTATACGAAAAGTCCTGGCCCCAGGGGATATGAGAAACGATTTTCCTTATTAAGGTTTTTAGTCCAAGGGAAACAACCTAACCCATCAAGGGTTTTAGTCCAAGGGAAACAACCCAACCCAACGGTTTTGGCTTTGGATCTTCTTCGAAAGGTCCAAGATTCAAATCATCACGTGGGGGAGTATATGAGGCGTAGTTATATGGTGGATATGTATTAAATTCTCTATTGAAAAGCATAACTCTCCACTTTACAAAAAATCATCCATACTTTGATCATAGAAGTTTCTCACACTAACCAAATCCAAAAAAACCACGAATAGCCCACAATTTTTATTAAAATCATCATATCCGCCAATACCCGTCTTTTCCAACCCATGTTTCCTAAAAATATCGGATGTCTTGCCCCAAATCTTAAACGAACGAAAACAATATAGAAGATGGTGAATATGAGTGGGCAGGGTCTCGAACCTCCAGGCGTGTTGTGGTTAGTCGAAAACTGACGAAAAAGAATAATAATGAATGAAAAGTCAAAATAAATTATAAATTATCATAGGAAAATCTAAGAGGAGAATCTTCGATATTTTTTTTGGTAAGTAGATATTTTATATACAAAATGAGTTTTTTAAGACGATCCCAAAACCTTATAACATGAGATGCCGCAGCCCTTAGTAACAAAAGGAGCCCCTTAGGCTAGTACAGTAGAAACCATAGTAAACCTTACAAAAAAATATAGTAATGCTTAGGAGGGCTACATCAAAACCTCAAATTGGAGGTAAAACATGCTGAAAAAACAACAAAAAGAAACAGATGCATCCATTCTAAAAAATTAAATATCCTCTCCCCACTCCTCGTGCCCGTTCGCCCAATCCCGATGCTTTCTTCTTGCTTATGTGGAATCATTAGCGATATCCTGATTGGTGATCTTTTCCATGTCTGTCGAAAACAACTACCGCCACACCACGATACATGTGGACAGTATTCCCTTATTTGCCAAGTGGTCAGCTAAACCATTGCCCTCCCTATAGGTGTGCTTGACTTGAACCAAGTTCCTCTAGAGGAGGAGGTTCCTGGCCTCAAAAATGACATTGAAAACCTTCCACACCGGATCCTGAGAATTCATCATGTAGTTAATGTTGTTCAATGAGTCCCCTTCAACTACCAAGGGTCGGGGATCCTTCGAAATGAGCTCGAGTCCTCTCAGAAGTCCTTTGGCCTCTGCAACATGATTTGTTTGAAACCCCAAGTTTTCACATAAATCTAGGACAAGTTGTCCATTATGGTCTCTAACTGATCCACTCGTAGCGGCCACCCCTAAGTTACCCCGAGAGGCCCCATCAAAATTTAACTTCAACTATCCTTGAGGAGGCCTGACCCACCTGACGTCCTTCTTGGATAAGCACAGATCCTCCCGCTCCTTGATCTCCCCTGATAACTTCAAGGTTTTGAACAAACCCTCTTTAAACACATGCTTGGGTCAGGGGTTGGGGATAAGCTTGGAGTTATCAATGGCAAAGGTGATGGCCCTATGAGCGACTGAGGGAGGATCCTTGGGAGGATTATCGAAGACCCGACCATTGCGTTCCAACCATATCTGCCACAAAAAATGGTAAAAGCAAGCATTCCATGGGAAATGAAGCTTGGAATTTTTAAAAGGATTGGACCATTGGAAGAAAGCCTCCTTAATGGTCTTGGGGGGAATCCATTGGATCTGAAAGGTAGAGAGGATGGAGCCAAGGACCGACCCAGTTAAAATGCAGTGCAGGAACAGGTGGTCAGAGGACTCACAGGCAGACTCACACAGATAGCACCTATTAGGAATATCAAACCCCCTTTTGTGAAGATTGTAAATTGTGAGAGCTTTATTCTAAAAGATAATCCACGAGAAGAAATTACCTTTGGGATCAAATATTTCCTCCAGACCACATTGCAAGGAAAGTCCAATTTCAGCCATTTGCATTGGAATTCATAGGCAGATTTGACAAAGAATCCACCATCATCGGTCCCCCTCCAAATCATTTGATCCAGACCTATACTGGTGGGTATGATGATGTCCTTATGGACGAAGGACAAGAAGTCAGCCTCAGTCTCTAGCCCCTCTGCATCAATGACTTTCCACTGTAGGGAGCCATTTCTTCATTCAATGAAATTGGCCACCCTCTGCCCAAATTTGTTATCAAGAAAAGTTTTAAGGTGAACCAACCCGATCTGCTCAGAGAGAGGGTCCTCTAGGGCCCACCTGTCCTTCCAAAAATATATGCTTCGACCATCCCCAAGGATCCACCTGATACCGTCTTAGATCAATTGCCTGGATTGGATAATGGCTTTCCAGAAAACCGACCCCTAGTGGGAATCCCATCCTCAAGAAAGGAAGTGTTAGTGAGGTATTTCCTCCTGACAATTCTAACCCATTCTACTGGTTCATCTACCAGGATCCTCCAAGTGTATTTGGCAATGAGCGCTAGGTTCATCTTGGCCATTCTCCTGAACCCTAATCCTCCTTGCTTCTTGCTTCTGCAAACTTTGTCCCAGGCCACCAAAGGAAACCTGGACTTGTCTTCATTGCCTGACCAAAGAAAGTTTCGTTAGGTCTTCTCAATCTTGTGAAGAACCAAGGCAGGCAATATGAAAACAGACATGAAAAATGTCAGAATCCCTTGGAAGCACGCCATAGTGAGGGTTGAATCTCTGATATTTTGAATCATTGATTTTTTATTAGGAAGAGTTGTTGGTGAATATTGAAGGAGTGTTGCAAAGACACAAATTACATACCCAACTTTAGTTACAACTAAGATTCTAAAAAGTTGACTATAAAAAAAGTTGGAGAAAGTCCTTTATCTTTTTAGTATAATCTTCTAAAGATATAATGTCTTTCTTTTACGAATACAAGAGAGCATATATTTGTAATGGTTTGACAAAAAAATAGACAATGGGCTAAGTTTCTTTTAACTTTTTTGAATAATGTTGTTTTGTGGTAGTACAAGACATAGGATGATGAAATGAACAATTCATAGGATCCAGTTAACAAGAGCATAATAAAAAAATATGGTTCACAAAAATACTAAAAAATGTATGTCATCCATATATTATTTATATAAACATTATAATAATTTATTTCTTTTATAAATTAGTTATATGAACATGTTATATCATCACCATATAGTAATTTATAATAATTTACAATATTTAAACTTAATTTTTTTCAAAAAAAATTATATTAATACTATTTACTTATTAAAATTAAAATTTTTAATTTTTCTATAATCTTTTTAAATTATTTATTTTTTAAAATTTTAATTTAAATATTTTCAATAATAAAAAAACATTAGCACATTTATTTTTAAATACGATTATATTGCATAATTATATTCCACTTTAAAGCAACCAAGCAGCGTAATAAAAAAAAACTTTCAGAAACCTCATTCGATAAGTCTAAAATAAAAATGCAACCATTTGTTTAATAAATAAGTTGGTTTATAGTGATTGTTAGTAAGTTGGGATTCAATTTTCTAATAAGTTTCATTCATTTCATTACAATAGATCTTATTCATTTTATTATTCAACAAATTTAAATTTATAATAATCATAACAATTATATTATACCTTATATACTTATTCAACTACAAATGAAAATATTTTATCTTTATTTTAAGTTGATGAATATCAACAAATTAATATAATCTAATTTTTCAAAAAAATAAAAAATAAAACAAAATATTTTATCGTGACTTAATATTTGGGGCATTTAAAAGAAAAGTGATTGTTCATTAATTGATATAAGACCATGTTTTAAAGATTTTCGTGTACCTACCATCATCACGATGTATATATATTTTCATTTAAATTAAGATTTGGTAAAAGTTGATAATTTATTTGGTTTTAATATTTTAATTAATTTATATAATTTTTTTTATTTGGTTAGTGTGAGAAACCTCTACAACCAATGTAGAAAGTTGACTAGTCTCGTCTCAACTATGATCCCTCGCAATTTTGAGAGCTATGCTTATCAATAGAAAATTTAACACACAACCACCATACACCCACCTCCTCACACACTCGCCAATACCGAGTTTGAACATTGGAAAAAGAACCAAGACCCAAACCGTTGCATTGTCCTTCTTGGAACTAACCTATATTAATTTAATTAATATCCCCATGGTGGATGTGTATAAGAAATATTACTCAAAAAAAATTATTTAAATTCAAATTTTATTGAAAATATTAATTTTACTATTGTATAGGTTGTTAGCATAATGTTATAGTTTGTAGATTTTTTATTTATAAACTCTGGTTTATATTTTAACATATTGATTTAACCCAACGTTGTCCCATAGACCATATTTGGGTCTCGCGGACGTAATTAACATCTTTCATTTCATTTTATTATATGGTTTGCAAAAATACAATTACAACTTTGTAATAAGTCCCTTTCAAGGGCTAGGTGGATTGGTAGTTGTTTGTATGGTCAAACACTTACCAATAAGAAACCTAGATTCAAAGTTTGGGGTATGTTTGTTGCAAAGGTAATAGTTTATTCTGAATCCTTTGAGTATGCGTCAAACCAACGATGACAGTACAAATCCCAAACTAATGGTGGTCCCCTCATTTTAGATGGTAATAGTCTATTCTAAATCCTTCAAGTGCGCGTTAAACCAACGACAATAGTACAAATTTCAAACTAATGGTGGTCCCCTCACTTCAAGTCGTAATAATTTGTTTTGAATCTTTTGAATGCACGTCAAACCAACGACGACAATACAAATCCCAAACTACTAGTGGTCCCTTCACTTCAGGTCATAACCCAAACTAATGGTGGTCTCCTCACTTCAGATGGTAATAGTCTGTTCTAAATCCTTTGAGTGCGCGTTAAACCAACGACAACAATACAAATCCTAAACTAATGGTGGTCCCCTCACTCCAGGTCGTAATAGTTTGTTCTGAATCCTTTGGATGCACATCAAACCAATAACGACAATACAAATCCCAAACTACTAGTGGTCCCCTCACTTCATGTCGTAATAGTATGATCGGAATCCTTTGAATGCGCATCAAACCAACAACGATAGTACAAATCCCAAACTAGTATGCTTTAAATCCTTTGAGTAGGCATCAAACCAACGTCGACAATACAAATCCCAAACTACAGGTGGTCCCTTCACTTCAAATCAATAATAATGAAATGGTATACACTTGTTGGGGGCAGCCCCTATGATTTGAATCCTACACTTGATAGTTACTAAAAATAATATGAATGTAACCAACTCTTATATATATAAACATCATTAAATAAGTCTATCTTATCAAATCATATCAAATATAAAAGTGGTTTTATTTTTTTACTCAAAAATTAATTAATTATTTAATTTGTAATGTTTAGGTATTTGTTAATAAATTATCCCATCCAATTCCTTAAACGGTCATAAATCCCATTCACTTCATTATTACTCAACCACAAATCTCATTCACTTCTTCACTTTATTGTGATTAATGTCACTCAACAAATTATATATAATGAGTAAAGTCAAGAAACATTCTATGCGGCATACTTATTACTCAACCATAAATCTCATTCACTTCTTCACTTTATTGTGATTAATGTCACTCAACAAATTATATATAATGAGTAAAGTCAAGAAACATTCTATGCGGCATACTTATTACTCACCCATAAATCTCATTCACTTCTTCACTTTATTGTGATTAATGTCACTCAACAAATTATATATAATGAGTAAAGTCAAGAAACATTCTATGCGGCATACTTATTCAAAATACAAATGAAGATATTTTCACTTGTTAATATTTTTAATTGATATCGCGACTTAATATAAAAAATAAAAAAAACCTAAGGTCTATGGGCATGTGAACGGAAAGTGATTGTTCATTAATTGATATAAGACAATGTTTTGAAGGGTTTCCTATGCCTAATGTATATATATTTTAATTTTAATTAATTTACTTATTAATAAGATTTAGCTAGACTTAGCTAAATTTTAAATTATGAATTTTTTTTAATAATTTAATTAATTATTTTAATTATTAAGATTCAAATTTTATGTGTAATATTTTTTAATAAAAATAATGTTTTAAAAGGATTGTTTTTAATTTATTTATTTATTAATAAGATTTAGATAGACTTAACTAAGTTGTAATTTTTTAATGAATTTTAATATTTCAATTATTATTTTTTTATTTAGTTATTGTGTGAAACCTCGCTCTTCTCTCAACCATGAATCCTCGTAAAGAGAGTTATGCTTATCAATAGAGAATTTAACACAAAGCCACCACACACCTACCCTCTTATACACTCACATTGCGGTTTGAACCTTGGACCTTATTATTCAAATTTTATTAATAATATTATTTTGAATAAAAAATAGCATTTTGAAAGGATATTTTTTCTTCTTTTTTACATCAATTTAGTCATATTGAACTATTTGAGTCCCAGTGGGGACAATGCAATGTTTCGAGTTTTGGCTCTTCTTCGGGAGGTCCAAGGTTCAAACCGTAGCGTGGGCGAGTGTGTGAGGTGGCTCTTCTTCAAGAGGTCCAAGGTTCAAACCGCAGCGTGGGCGAGTGTGTGAGGTGGCTCTTCTTCAAGAGGTCCAAGGTTCAAACCGCAGTGTGGGCGAGTATTATATTCTCTTTTGATAAACATAGCTCTGGATTTTACGAGGGATCATGGTTGAAAAAATATTGTTCAATTGTGTGTTGATCGTAGGGGTTTATCACGCTAACCAAATAAAATATATATATATGAATATGAATATGAATATGAATATGAATATGAATATGATGTTGCGATGAACATTGGTGTATGTTACATTAACTATTTTTCCCGACCATTGAACCAAGGATTCGTTGATAAACCATTGTACAGGTTGTTTACGATATGTTATAGTTTATAAATTTTTAATTTATAAAATTTAGTATATTTTAAGGTATTTGATTATTTGATTGCATGGTTTATAAAAATATAATCATAACACCTAGGGGTGCAACGCAACGGTTCGGGCTTTGAATCTTCTTTGGGAAGTCCAAAGTTCAAACCGTGGTGTGGGCGAGTGTGTGAGGAGGTGGGTGTATAGTGAATTTGTGTTAAATTCCTTATTGATAAGTATAGCTCACCATGTACGTCGGTCATAAGGGTTTCTCACAATAACCAAATCAAAATAAATAAATATATATATAAATATATATATATATATAGTTGTGACTTATTGCAATACTCTAATATAAATAAGATCTTATTCAATTTCATATAATGGTTTCACATGATTCGATTTCATAAAACTAAATTTAAAAAATAATATAATTTATAAAAATATTGTGATAGTTTCAAATTTGGTTAATTTTTTTTTATTTTTAAGGAGTAGATTCATGTTAAAATCTAATCCAATGTGGGAATATCATGTTTGATGCATTAACACTGCCTTGAGGTGGTGTTAGTTCACCCTTTTTATGGTTGTTGCTCATGCAGTCGGCTCCATTTATTTTGAGTCTACTGCAAAGCTCAATGATACCGAAGAAGCATCCACGCAAGTTCATTATGACAATGTATCACGAGGTAAAGACCTTGTCCTTAAAGCTGTTATTCCTTTGCATGAGTTTCATACAGCTTGTGAGTGGTTTGAGAGTCATACCCTGGTGGGTTATTTTATGGGTCGTATCCCATATAATACCCTTATTCATTCATGGGTACAACAAGTTTAGGGCCCGTATGGAGTCAAAGTGGAGAATGTACAAAACCTTACCAAAGGGTATTTCCTTTTTCGCTTTTCAAACTTAGCTCAAACACAGAAGGTTCTGTCTAGGGGTCCATGGATTGTTCGTAATTTTTTGTTGATTTTGCAACCCTACTCTCAAAATTTCCAAGTCAGTGATCAAGCTGCACTGGAAGTCCCAATGTGGGTTGAATGCCTCAATATTCATGTTCCTCTTTGGGGTTTTCTGTAGACTTTAGTTGCCCCATTAGGTAAGTTTGTTTACCTTGAGCTAGAAACATTTTTCTCCCCTCGACCCACTAGAAGGATTTGTATCAAAGTTGACCCTACCAAGGATTTGCATTAATTTATTGATATTAAAATTGGGGACCAATCTAGAAGGCAAAGAGTTGCCTATATCAATTTACCCAATACATGTTATCGGTGTCAATCTGCAGCTCACAAAATTTGGGAGTGCCCTATGATGGAATGGAAATTTAAGGTAAATCCATTTTCCACTATTGTGGCTCCCGCTATAGACTCGCGGGGAAACACTAAAGAATGGACTATTGTCTCTAGTAGTAAATTATGTGGTGCTAAGCAGTAGGAATCTTCGATTTTTGCTGCGCAACCTATCCTTTATTCTTCTTAAGACATGCAATCTTTTACTAAAGTTGTTCACACTCCTATTGATATGGCCCCTCCGATTATTGGCATGCAACCGCCAATTCCACTAATGTCTCAACTTATTTGGTCGGGCCCTTCTTTGGCCTCAATGGTGGTAGCTCCAAATAATTCTTCAGTGGAGGAGGGTCGGGCCTTGAAGGTCCATCGCTCTCGTAGCCCCGTTCGGAATGACAAACGTCAGAAGCTAAACAGTGATTCTTTCCACGTAGTCTCCAACTATTTTGGATCACTTACAAGTTTGGGTGATGTCGAGGATGTCATGGAGATCATGCATCCTAATAAATCCCAATGATTTTTTTCTCGTGGAATGTTTGAGGACTTACGGACCCGATCAAAAAATATTTGGTTCAAAATGAGATGTCAAATATTTCTCGAATGCATGAAGCCTCGATTTTTTATGTCTGCAAGAAGTTAAGATTTTTTATTTCAATGTGTGGTGTGCATGTAAATTTTTGTGGCCACTAAGTACCTCTTTTGCCACAAAGCATTCCCTAAGAAAAGGAGTTGTCACTATCCTTGGGCCTCGATTACAGAAGAATGTTGTGACTTGGGGTGTTGACCCATCCAATCAAGTTGTCTAGATTTTGCTCGAGATCTACAAAAAACTGTTTGGGGTGGTTAATGTGTATGCCTTGAATATCGCTTCTAATAGATGTGAGTTGTGGAGATGGCTTGCCATGAATCTACCATTTGCCACTTGGGTGCTCTGTGGAGATTTTAATATGGTGGAGAAAGCTTTTGACAAGGTCAGTCATGTCCCGATGTGATGGTGTTTAGGTGAAATAGAAGCTTGATTTTTTATGAAAAATAAGCTTTGCCTTTATGACCCTAATTCTTGCTTCTCACCTTTCGACTTTCTGTAGACTCTTTGATACACCTGGTCCAATTTTCAGGTTGCTTCTGCCAAGGTTTTGGTAAGATTGGATAGAGCCATGATTTTTGAGTGTGGCAACTTTTAGTTCTCTTGTCTTTTGTCTTCTTCATCGTATGTGTTGACTTTTATTGGTACTACACTGTCTTATCATTCACCTATTTTATTCTCGGTGGCAATGTTAAACTTTCAACCTAGAGTGCATTCTTCACAGTTTTACCTGAATGTTTCTTTTTTGCATAGCTTTAGCATGAAAGCTCATATATGTCGCATTTGGAATTTGATTCCTAGACCTAATGGTATTTTTGGAAGGATTGAATGGTGGAATTTTGTCATTCAATGAACCACTAAGGTGTTGCGAACTTTGGATGTTGAAGTTGCAAAATGGTGAAAATAGGCTAAGTTTGCCTTGCAAAGTGAGTTATCCAAAGCCTGTCTCAAGCTTGAAGCCTCTCCTTTCAACTCTGTTGCTCAATCCCAAGTTTCTTCCATTCAACATGAGCTAAAAAAAGTTAATTTGTATGAAGCTAAGGAGGCTCAATTACGTGCTCGAATGCATTGGCTCAAAGTGGGGGATAGAGTGACCAAAGATGTTTTTTAGTGCCTCAGACCTCCTACTTAGTATTCTCAGTTTCAAGCCATTCAAGTTGATGGGAAGATATTTATAGATCTTTCAAACATTTTCAAAGCCTTTGTTTCACATTATCAAGGTGTTTTTGCTTCTCAACCCCTTGATGATGCTAGAATACAAGCTCTTGTTGATTGTACCGTTGTTGTCCCCAACAAGATTTCTCTTGATAAAATGTTATTCTGTGACACTCCTCTTTCTCTGGAAGATCTGAAAAATGCCTTGTCACTCATGGCCAATGATAAGGCACATGGGCTTGATGGCTTCCCTGTGAATCCTATAAAGAATTCTGGGATATGCTTGGTTCTGATCCCCACAAATTTTATCTCGAAGCCCTACAATGTGGTTCATTGGGTTCCATTATTAACAAAGGCAATGTTAAATTTATTCCTAAGTCTGAATATCCTGAGCTCATCACCAATTGGAGGCTGATCACCTTGCTTAATGTGAGCTAAAATATTATTGCTAAAGCCCTTGATATTAAGCTTAAATCTCTTCTGCATTTGATTGTCAGACCTGAACAAAATGGTTTTGTTAAGGGAAGATACATTCTTGATAATTTTCTTGCATTTTGGGAAGGTATGGAGTGGGGAAGAAATTTTGAACAAGATGCTTTATTCATTAAGATTGACTTTGAGAAAGCCTATGATAATATGGAGTGGGACTTCATAACTACCATGCTTCAGGCGCTGGATTTTGGGCCAGTGTTTGTGAGCATCATTATTATGTTATTTCAAGATGCTTCAGTTGTTCTTACCTTGAATAATAGTCAATCTCAGTCAATTTATCTTGGTTGTTCTGTAAGACAGGGGTGCCCTCTTGCTCCATATCTTTTCATTCTTATTGTAGAGGCTTTTGGCTATTTGTTGGCCCATAAGATGTATCAAGGATTAATCAAGGATATTCCTCTCCCCAATTTTGATCGTCAGTTGGTTAATGGTCATTTTGCAGATGATTCTTTCTTAACACTTTGAGAATATGAGCAATACCTTTCCTCGGATATTAGTTGCTTAAAGGTTTTGTTTAGCCTTTGGTTATTCTATACAATGGAAAAAAACCTCCTGTTTTTGGAAATATCAATCTCAGATGCCATGTTGGTTGAATAATTCCAATGGACTTGGATTTAGCCAGGTGAGGTGTTTAAATTTCTTGGAATTTTTTTTGTGTTTCATGGTTCCTCTGCTCAATGGTGGTAGTATGTTATTGATAAAATGGAAAAGAAGATTTCTTACTAGACTAGTAAAAAAATTTCTTTGGCAAGAAAAATTTAGATTTATTTTAAGGTTTTAGCCACTACCCATTTCTATTATTCGTCTTGTTGGGTTCCATCCAAATCTTGTTATAAAAAGTTGGATAAGATTATGAGAGACTTCTTGTGGGCCAAAGACTCTGTCAAGCAAGGTTTTCATTGGGTAGCCTGGGAAATTTTTTGTTTGCCCAAGGACTATGGAGGCATGGGTTTGTTTGATTGTCATCGACAATGTTTTACCCTTTTTGCTAAATGGATCATCCAATCTTTAACTGGGGATAAATATTAGAAAGTGTTGGTCAGGCATTGCATTTCTTTTGGTTTTCTTCAAGGGAAGAAAATTTGTAAAGGGGTGGGATTGCAATCCATTCTTACTGCCCCTGTCCCTATTAAAGTTACAGGCTCTTTTGTCATTCAGAGTATTTAGAAAGCCTTGGAGGCCTTCAAATCTTGGCTTAGTTGGAAAGAGAATTTTCACAATGTAGGTGCCTCTTTGCCTTCCATGAATATTTGGTGGTATCCTGTTATCACTTGGCAGGGTTCTCCCCTAGCTTTGGTGGTATCCTGTTATTGATAGTATTCTATTTTTTATTTGGAGCAAACTACATAAGAATTTTCAAGAACCCTGGTGGTCAAATTGGTGTTGGCCTAGGGAGCTTCCTGTTTTGCAATATAAAGCTCATATTGGTTATAAATGGCTCACCCTGCAAGTTCCAATGGTTGATAAGCTCACTCTGATATGGGACTTAGTCTCTCTTCCCTTCGGATGGAATAAGAGGTTTCGAATTGCTTGGGTTACTTATATTGAATGTAAACTAAGTTTTTTTGCTTGGAGCCTCTTACACCAAGGGTTACCTTTTGGCAATAGGCTTAAGCATCTAGGTGTTCATAATCCCATTTACCCGGTTTGTGGACATGCAAAAGATCTACTGCATATTTTTTAATTTTGTGATCGAGCTCAGTCAGCTTGGGAGTGGCTTCTTAAAATTTCCAGAACTTTTATGCAGGAGGATTTTACTTGGGTGCATGTTATTTTGGATGACCCTATTGCTTTTTCCTTCAACTTGGGTGTTGTTTGGAATATTTTTAGAATTGATACCCTGTTTTATCTATGGAAGTCCCATAATAGAGCTATTTTTTCTCAATAAGATGTCGAGCGTGTCTTCTCTGTTGTTGATAAATATGATATATTCTTTGATTGTTGGTTACAAATTCAAGTATAGGTTGAAAAAGTACAGGTGGAGCTGCAATACTTACATACCCTCATGGATCATTGGGGGAATGCACCTTACATTATGAGTCATGTGCCTCTTCCTTCCTCTTAAATGTGGCAGTGATTTCTCGACTTCTTTCTTTCCGAATGCATATTTGACACTGTTTTGATAATTGTTATCTGGCAGTTTGTGGACTGTTTCTAACACTCTTATATACTCCTAACCACAGTGGTTAGTGTATTAGTATAATCCCACCCACTCTTTTTTGTATGATTAAACATTATTTTATTAACATAACGACCTTTTCATCCAAAAAAATCTAACCAATGATACATAATAATTAATTTGTTGTAATATCACTATATAATTATGAATCTTACCAAATGATACATAACAATCAATTGTTTTAATACCACTATATGATTATAAACTCTACCAAATAATACATAATAATCAAGTTGTTATGATACTCATTATAAATCTTATCAAATAATAATACATAATAATTAAGTTGATTAAATCTCTAAAACATAATATAAATAAAAGGTAGCTAAAGAACTTACCACTATATATTTTTCAGATTAATAATTTTTTAGGAAAAAAAATGTCAATTTTTTTTAAAACCATAATCCTTAATATAAAAATAAAAATAAACTCTTATATTTAAAAAAATAATAACCTATTAAATTAAAATCAAACAAAACTAATGTTACAATCGACAAGTCAACATCGAAAACTCTATCTCCATCCCCTAAACTTGTACTGCAATCTACAAATTAGAAATTGTATCCATATCCTAGACTTTCATTATCTACATCTTCAACTTCAACTTCAACGTCACCCAAAAATTAGAAATTGCATCCATATCCTAGACTTTCATTATCTACATCTTCAACTTCAACGTCACCCATAAATTAAACCGTTGCCGATCAACCAGTAAAAACAAATTGGCATCGGGTTGACAGGATGTTATTTTAACACTAAACCACTAGTGCGGGCAGCAATTTCTTTCTCAACTATTTTGAAATGATTGTTTTTAATGTGGGTCCCAGAAAAAAGCTTAATCGTTTGCTTTATTTTATATTTTTGGTTTAATTTTGATCATATGATAAATGTTGTTTTCCGGCACGGCACGGCATTCCTTTTCATATTTAAAATAATATTTGCGGGCCTACCATGTTACCGTGAATTACCTAACACGGGAAGGATTTCATAATATTTATAGAGACAATAAGACAACGACAGTAGACCTAATCCAAAATCCACCACCTAATCAAAAACCACGAATAGAGCCCAACTTTTTTTAAAATCATGGTATCCGCCAATACCCGTCTTTTCCATCCCATGCTTCCCAAAAATATTGGATGTCTTGGCACAAAGCTTAAACGAAAGAAAACAAAATAGAAGATGGCGCATCGAATACGAGTAGGCACGGTCTCGAACCCCCGGAGGTGCTGTGGTTAGTCGAAAACCGACGAAAAAGAATGATAATGAATGAAAAGATAAAAGCTGAGACAAATCACAGATAAGGATTAATTATTAAACGAAAGAGTCCAGAATAAATTATAGGAAAAATCTAAGAGGAGAATCTGTGATATTTTGAATATTCTATGTAATTATAATTATTATTATTATAAAAATAAAACAAAAATGAAAGAGATATCTTAAATTATTTGAAAAGGAAAAAAATTAAAAAAATAATCTCTAAAAGAATACTGTCCTGTATCCATTTAATATTTAAATACAAAAAGGAAAAAGTTTAAAAAGTAATCTTTAAAAGAATAATGTTATCTATATTTAATATTTAAATATTGTGTGGTTTATTGCAATAACGTCACTTGTATTATTCGTGATGTGATCTGGGATCAATCTCTATACATGTTTATAAAAAATATTACTACCTAAAAAATTATATAAATTTTATTAATGTATTTTAATTATTTTAATTTAAATTTTATTAAGAATATTAATTTTACTATTGTATAGGTTGTTAGCATTATGTTATAGTTTAATTTATATTTTAACAAATTGATTATTTGATTGTGGATTGTCAAAATATAATCATAACTATCGAAATATTTTAAACTAAGATCTAATTTAATTTTATATAAGATGTAGTTTTACATAATTAAATTTAAAAAATAATATGATTTATATACGTATTGTAAAAATTTCAAGTGGCAATTAAGTTAATCGGTTAATTGGTTTATTATTTTTTTTAATTTTTAAATAGTAGATTCATGTTGAAATATAACCAATGATATATAATAATCAAATTGTAATATTACTATATTTTACTATGAATGTATGGGATATAGTTTTAGCAACTTAACTTTTGATCTTTTGTTATATGTGGAACACATTAATTCCTAAGTCTATGGAACTTCCAACATATCCTAAGTCTATGGAACTAAAAAGAAGAAGTTATATATTACTATGAATGTATGGGATATAGTTTTAGGAGACTTGACTTTTTATCTTTTGTTACATGTGGGACACATTAATTCCTAAGTCTATAGAACTTCTAACACATCCTAAGTCTATGGAACTAAAAAGAAGAAGTTAACAATGATGAACAATTAGTTGTGATTACTTCTATTTTTTCTTTGAATACTTAAGAAGATATCAAGGAAGACATGCCCAAAATTTCCTCATATAAGGCTTCTCTCCCTGAGTGTTAATATTTGGTGTATTGCATGAAGATATAACTATAGTTATTTTGTTATTATTAGCTTCTATTCTTATGTATTTTCATGAAAAGGACATAATAATCTCACTTGAGTCCTTTTCGTGGTAAATAATTGGCGATAACAGACAATCATATCCTTCGAGCCTTTAACCTTACACTTTTAAATTTATTAAGAAGAGTATACCTAAATTGAGGAAAGGATACCTAATCAAAAACCACAAATAGTCCAGCCTCTCTTGTCAACAAATAGGGGGTTCAATGTTGGACAGATTTATAACTATGTCCTTACTACTTTGTCTTTACTTATAACTACTTTTATTGTGTGATGAATTATGTAGGACCATTGTTAATTGATATCTCTAGTCAATACTTTTGTTGTAGATCATGTTTGTGTATCTCATAAAGATTACTCCACAATTATATCCTTTGTCATTCAGGTGTTTGTAATTACCTTGTCATAGTTTATTGTTTAATTTGCACTATCTTCATCTGTATATCTTTCTTTTATACATATTATTAAAGAACTAGGTAGCACAATATGTTAGACATGGTGTTTGCAATTCTTTGTAATTCTCCACAAGTAGATTCAACCTCCATTTCATGTGAACTTGATTTTTTATTAGGAAGAGTTGTTGGTGAATATTGAAGGAGTGTTGCAAAGACACAAATTACGCACCCAACTTTAGTTACAACTAAGATTCTAAAAAGTTGACTATAAAAAAAGTTGGAGAAAGTCCTTTATCTTTTTAGTATAATCTTCTAAAGATATAATATCTTTCTTTTACGAATACAAGAGAGCATATATTTGTAATGGTTTGACAAAAAAATAGACAATGGGCTAAGTTTCTTTTAACTTTTTTGAATAATGTTGTTTTGTGGTAGTACAAGACATAGGATGATGAAATGAACAATTCATATAGGATCCAGTTAACAAGAGCATAATAAAAAAATATGGTTCACAAAAATACTAAAAATTACATGTCATCCATATATTATTTATATAAACATTATAATAATTTATTTCTTTTATAAATTAGTTATATGAACATGTTATATCATCACCATATAGTAATTTATAATAATTTACAATATTTAAACTTAAATTTAAAAAAAAAAATTATATTAATACTATTTCTATAATATTTTTAAACTATTTATTTTTTAAAATTTTAATTTAAATATTTTCAATAATAAAATAACATTAACACATTTATTTTTAAATACGATTATATTACATAATTATATTCCACTTTAAAGCAACCAAGCAGCGTAATAAAAAAAACTTTCAGAAACCTCATTCGATAAGTCTAAAATAAAAATGCAACCATTTGTTTAATAAATAAGTTGGTTTATAGTGATTGTTAGTAAGTTGTTGGATTCAATTTTCTAATAAGTTTCATTCATTTCATTATAATAGGTTTTATTCACTTTATTATTCAACAAATTCAAATTTATAATAATCATAACAATCAAATTATACCTTATATCCTTATTTAACTATAAATGAAAATATTTTATCTTTATTTTAAGTTGATGAATATCAACAAATTAATATAATCTAGTTTTTCAAAAAAATAAAATATTTTATCGTGACTTAATATCAAAAATTAAAAAAACTACGGTCTATGGGGCATTTAAACGAAAAGTGATTGTTCATTAATTGATATAAGACCATGTTTTAAAGATTTTCGTGTACCTACCATCATCATGATGTATATATTTTAATTTAAATTAAGATTTGGTAAACGTTGGATAATTTATTTTGATTTTAATATTTTAATTAATTTATATAAATTTTTTTATTTGGTTAGTGTGAGAAACCTCTACAGCCAATGTACAAAGTTGAGTAGTCTCGTCTCAACTATGATCTCTCACAATTTTGAGAGTTATGCTTATCAATAGAAAATTTAATACACAACCACCATACACCCACCTCCTCACACACTCGCCAATACCAAGTTTGAACCTTGGAAAAAGGACCAAGATCCAAACCGTTGCATTGTCCCTCTTGGAACTAACCTATATTAATTTAATTAATATCCCCATGGTGGATGTGTATAAGAAGTATTACTCAAAAAAATTATTTAAATTCAAATTTTATTGAAAATATTAATTTTACTATTGTATAGGTTGTTAGCATTATGTTATAGTTTGTAGATTTTTTATTTATAAACTCTAGTTTATATTTTAACATATTGATTTAACCCAACGTTGTCCCATAGACCATATTTGGGTCTCGCGGACGTAATTAACATCTTTCATTTCATTTTATTATATGGTTTGCAAAAATACAATTACAACTTTGTAATAAGTCCCTTTCAAGGGCTAGGTGGATTGGTAGTTGTTTGTATGGCCAAACACTTACCAATAAGAAACCTAGGTTCAAAGTTTGGGGGTATGTTTGTTGCAAAGGTAATAGTTTATTCTGAATCGTTTGAGTGTGCGTCAAACCAACAATGACAGTATAAACCCCAAACTAATGGTGGTCCCCTCATTTTAGATGGTAATAGTCTGTTCTAAATCCTTCAAGTGCGCGTTAAACCAACAACAACAATACAAATCCCAACCTAATGGTGGTCCCCTCACTTCAAGTCGTAATAATTTGTTTTGAATCCTTTGAATGCACGTCAAACCAACGACGACAATACAAATCCCAAACTACTAGTGGTCCCTTCACTTCAGGTCATAACCCAAACTAATGGTGGTCTCCTCACTTCAGATGGTAATAGTCTGTTCTGAATCCTTTGAGTGCGCGTTAAACCAACGACAACAATACAAATCCTAAACTAATGGTGGTCCCCTCACTCCAGGTCGTAATAGTTTGTTTTGAATCCTTTGGATGCACATCAAACCAATGACGATAATACAAATCCCAAACTACTAGTGGTCCCCTCACTTCATGTCTAAATCCTTTGAGTGCGCGTCAAACCAACAACGATAGTACAAATCCCAAACTAGTATGCTTTAAACCCTTTAAGTAAGCGTCAAACCAACGACGACAATACAAATCCCAAACTACAGGTGGTCCCTTCACTTCAAATCAATAATAATGAGGTGGTATAGGCTTGTTGGGGGCAGCCCCTATGATTTGAATCCTACTCTTGATAGTTACTAAAAATATTTTAATGTGAATGTAACCAACTCCTCTATATATATATATATATATATAATTCTATCTTATCAAATCATGTCAAATATAAACGCGGTTTTATTTTTTCACACAAATTTGTAATGTTTAGGTATTTATTAATAAATTATCCCATCTAATTCCTTAAACGGTCATAAATCCCATTCACTTCATTATCACTCAACCACAAATCTCATTCACTTCTTCACTTTATTGTGATTAATGTTACTCAACAAATTATATATAATGAGTAAAGTCAAGAAACATTCTATGCGGCATACTTATTCAAATACAAATGAAGATATTTTCACTTGTTAATATTTTTAATTGATATCGCGACTTAATATAAAAAATAAAAAAAAACCTAAGGTCTATGGGGCATGTCAACGGAAAGTGATTGTTCTTTAATTGATATAAGACAATGTTTTGAAGGGTTTCCTATGCCTAATGTATATATATTTTAATTTTAATTAATTTACTTATTAATAAGATTTAGCTAAAATTAGCTAAATTTTAAATTATGAAATTTTTTTAATATTTTAATTAATTATCTTAATTATTAAGATTCAAATTTTATGTGTAATATTTTTTAATAAAAATAATGTTTTAAGAGGATTGTTTTTAATTTATTTATTTATTAATAAGATTTAGATAGACTTAACTAAGTTTTAATTTTTTTAATGAATTTTAATATTTCAATTATTATTATTTTATTTAGTTATTGTGAGAAATCTCACTCTCCTCTCAACCATGAATCCTCGTAATGCTTATCAATAGAGAATTTAACACAAAGCCACCACACACCTACCCTCTTATACACTCATATTGCAGTTTGAACCTTGGACCTTATTGTTCAAATTTTATTAATAATATTATTTTGAATAAAAAATAGCATTTTGAAAGGATATTTTTTCTTCTTTTTTACATCAATTTAGTCATATTGAACTATTTGAGTCCCAGTGGGGACAGTGCAATGTTTTGAGTTTTGGCTCTTCTTCGGGAGGTCCAAGGTTCAAACCGCAGTGTGGGCCAGTGTGTGAGTGGCTCTTCTTCGAGAGGTCCAAGGTTCAAACCATAGCGTGGGCAAGTGTGTGAGGTGGCTCTTCTTCGAGAGGTCCAAGGTTCAAACCGTAGCATGGGCGAGTGTTATATTCTCTTTTGATAAGCATAGCTCTCGATTTTACGAGGGGTCATGGTTGAAAAGAGATTGTTCAATCGTGTGTGTTGATCGTAGGGGTTTATCACACTAACCAAATCAAATAAATAAATAAATAAATAAATATATATATATATATATATATATATATATATATATATATATTTATATATTTATTGCGGATGAACATTGGTGTATGTTACATTAACTATTTTTCCCAACCATTGAACCAAGGATTCGTTGATAATATTATTTTTACCATTGTATAGGTTGTTTACAATATGTTATAGTTTATAAAATTTTTAATTTATAAAATTTAGTATATTTTAAGGTATTTGATTATTTGATTGCATGGTTTATAAAAATATAACCTAACACCTATGAGTGCAACGCAACGGTTCGTGCTTTGAATCTTCTTTGGGAGGTCCAAAGTTCAAACCGTGGTGTGGACGAGTATGTGAGGAGG
This sequence comes from Wollemia nobilis, assembly GCA_028583015.1. Classification (NCBI taxonomy): domain Eukaryota; kingdom Viridiplantae; phylum Streptophyta; class Pinopsida; order Araucariales; family Araucariaceae; genus Wollemia; species Wollemia nobilis. The sequence continues at coordinate 16,904,051 of JAQPPZ010000541.1, forward strand.
TGGGTATATAGTGACTTTGTGTTAAATTCCTTATTGATAAGTATAGCTCACCCTGTACGTCGGTCATAAGGGTTTCTCACAATAACCAAACCAAAATAAATAAATAAATATATAAATATAAATATATATATATATATATATATATATATATATATATATATATATATATATATATATATATATATATATAATTGTTTTTTTTTTTTTGAATTTACATGGTGGAATCGGTAGCCGCCATGAATTCGAGCATGACTGTTCAGCTTTTATGGTATATATATATATAATTGTGACTTATTGCAATACTCTAAAATAAATAAGATCTTATTCAATTTCATATAATGGTTTCACATGATTCAATTTCATAAAACTAAATTTAAAAAATAATATAATTTATAAAAATACTGTGATAGTTTTAAATTTGGTTAATTTTTATTTTATTTTGAAGGAGTAGATTCATGTTAAAATCTGATCCAATGTGGGAATATCATGTTTGTTGCATTAACACCACCTTGAGGTGGTGTTAGTTCACCCTTTTTATGGTTGTTGCTCATGCAGTCGGCTCCATTTATTTTGAGTCTGCTGGAGAGCTCAATGGTACCGAGGAAGCATCCACGCAAGTTCATTCTGACAATGTATCACGAGGTAAAGACCCTGTCCCTAAAGTTGTTATTCCTTTGCATGAGTTTCATACAACTTGTGAGTGGTTTGAGAGTCATACCCTGGTGGGTTATTTTTTGGGTCGTATCCCATATGATACCCTTATTCATTCATGGGTCCAACAAGTTTAGGGCCCATATGGAGTCAAAGTGGAGAATGTACAAAACCTTACCAAAGGGTATTTCCTTTTTCGCTTTTCAAACTTAGCTCAAGCATAGAAAGTTTTGTCTAGGGGTCCATGGATTGTCCGTAATTCTTTGTTGATTTTGCAACCCTACTCTCAAAATTTCCAATTAAGTGATCAAGCTGCATTGGAAGTCTCGGTGTGGGTTGAATTCCTCGATCTTCCTGTTCCTCTTTGGGGTTTTCTGCAGACTTTAGTTGCCCCCTTAGGTCAGTTTGTTTACCTTGAGCTAGAAACGTTTTTCTCCGCTCGACCCACTAGAAGGATTTGTATCAAAGTTGACCCTACCATCGATTTGCAAGAATTTATTGATATTAAAATTGGGGACCAATCTAGAAGGCAAAGAGTTGCCTATATCAATTTACCCAATACACGTTATCGGTGTCAATCTGTAGCTCACAAAATTTGGGAGTGCCCTATGATGGAATGGAAATTTAAGGCAAATCCCTTTTCCACTATTGTGGCTCCTGCTATTGACTCGCGAGGAAACACTGAAGAATGGACTATTGTCTCTAGTAGTAAATTATGCGGTGCTAAGCAGTAGGAATCTTCGATTTCTGCTACGCAACCTATCCCTTCTTCTTCTTAAGACATGCAATCTTTTACTAAAGTTGTTCACACTCCTGTTGATACAGCCCCTTCGATTATTGGCATGCAACCCCCAATTCCATCGATGTCTCAACTTCTTTGGTCGGGCCCTTCTTTGGCCTCAACGATGGCAGCTCCAAATAATTCTTCAGTGGAGGAGGGTCGGGCCTTGAAGGTCCATCGCTCTCGTAGCCTTGTTTGGAATGACAAACTTCATAAGCTAAACAGTGATTCTTTCCACGCAGTCTCCAACTATTTTGGCTCGCTTACAAGTTTGGGTGATATAGAGGATGTCATGGAGATCATGCATCCTAACAAATCCCAATTGTTTTTTTCTTGTGGAATTTTTGAGGACTTACGGACCCGGTCAAAAAATATTTGGTTCGAAATGAGATGTCAAATATTTCTCGAATGCATGGAAGCCTCAATTTTTTATGTCTGCAAGAAGTTAAGATTTTTTATTTCAATTTGTGGTGTGCATGTGAATTTTTGTGGCCACTAAGTACCTCTTTTGCCATAAAGCATTCCCCGAGAAAAGGAGTTGTCACTATCCTTGGGTCTTGATTACAGAAGAATGTTGTGACTTGAGGTGTTGACCCATCCAATCAAGATGTCTAGATTTTACTCGAGATCTATGAAAAATTGTTTGGGGTGGTTAATGTGTATTCCTCAAATATAGCTTCTGATAGATGTGAGTTGTGGAGATGGCTTGCCATGAATCTGCCATTTGCCACTTGGGTGATCTATGGAGATTTTAATATGGTGGAGAAAGCTTTTGACAAGGTCAGTCATGTCCCGATGTGATGGTGTTTAGGTGAAATAGAAGCTTGATTTTTTATGAAAAACAAGCTTCGCCTTTATGACCCTAATTCTTGCTTCTCACCTTACGACTTCTCGTAGACTCTTTGGTACACCTGGTCCAATTTTCAGGTTGCTTTTGCTAGGGTTTTGGTAAGATTGGATAGAGCCATGATTTTTGAGTGTGACAACTTTTAGTTCTCTTGTATTTTATCTTCTTCACCGTATGTGCTAAATTTTCCTGGTACTACACTATCTTATCATTCACCTATTTTATTCTCGGTGGCAATGTTAAACTTTCAACCTAGAGTGCATTCTTCATAGTTTTACCTGAATGTTTCTTTTTTGCATAACTTTAGCATGAAAGCTCATATATGTCGCATTTAGAATTTGATTCCTAGACCTGATGGTATTTTTGGAAGGATTGAATGGTGGAATGTTGTCATTCAATGAACCACTAAGGTGTTGCGGAATCTGGATGTTGAAGTTGCAAAATGGTGAAAATAGGCTAAGTTTACCTTGCAAAGTGAGTTATCCAAAGCCTGTCTCAAGCTTGAAGCCTCTCCTTTCAACTCTGTTGCTCAATCCCAAGTTTCTTCCATTCAACATGAGCTAAAAAAAAGCTAATTTTTATGAAGTTAAGGAGGCTCAATTACATGCTCGAATGCATTGGCTCAAAGTGAGGGACAAAGTGACCAAAGATGTTTTTCAGCGCCTCAGACCTCCTGCTTAGTATTCTTGGTTTCAAGACATTCAAGTTGATGGAAAGATATTTACAGATCTTTCAAACATTGTCAAAGCCTTTGTTTCACATTATCAAGGTGTTTTTGCTTCTCAACCCCTTGATGATGCTAGAAGGCAAGCTCTTGTTGATTGTACCGTTGTTGTCCCCAACAAGCTTTCTCTTGATAAAATGTTATTCTGTGACACTCCTCTTTCTATGGAAGATCTAAAAATGCCTTGTCACTCATGGTCAATGATAAGGCACATGGGATTGATGGCTTCCTATGTGAATCCTATAAAGAATTATGGGACATGTTTGGTTCTGATCCCCACAAATTTTATCTCGAAGCCTTACAATGTGGTTCATTGGGTTCCATTATTAACAAAGGCAATGTTAAATTTATTCCTAAGTCTGAATATCTTGAGCTCATCATCAATTGTAGGCTGATCACCTTGCTTAATGTGAGCTACAAGATTATTGCTAAAGCCCTTGAACTTAAGCTTAAATCTCTCCTGCCTTTGATTGTCAGACCTGAACAAAATGGTTTTGTTAAGGGAAGATACATTCTTGATAATGTTTTTGCATTTTGGGAAGGTATGGAGTGTGGAAGAAAATTTGAACAAGATGCTTTATTTATTAAAATTGACTTTGAGAAAGCCTATGATAATATGGAGTGGTACTTCATAACTGCCATGCTTCAGGCTCTGGATTTTGGGCCAGTGTTTGTGAGCATCATTATTATGTTATTTCAAGATGCTTCAGTTGTTCTTACCTTGAATAATAGTCAATCTCAGTCAATTTATCTTGGTTGTTCTGTAATACAAGGGTGCCCTCTTGCTCCATCTCTTTTCATTCTTGTTGTAGAGGCTTGTTGTGGTTGATCCACAACACACCCCAAAATTGGGGACCCACCTTTTTGCATGCTTTCACAGAAAATCTCAGTGACCTAGATGCTAAAAATTAAGAAAAAGGGGAAAAATTGCACAAGGATGAAAAGTGTCGCGATATCGCGACATGTCGCGCCATTGCTGTCGAAAAAAGAAAAGTGTCGCGAAATCGTGACATGTTGCTCCGTCGTGGCCGAAAATGAAAAAGTGTCGTGAAATCGCGACGTGTTGCGCGGTCGCTGTCGAAAATGAAAAAGTGTCACGAAATCGTGACATGTTGCTCCGTCGCGACCTAGAGAGGAGAGAGAAATGCAAAATGGAAAGGCGTAGCGACGACATGTTGCAAAATCATGGGTCAAACCAGTCAAACAGGGCAAAGCAGAAAAAACGTCACAAAATCACGACAGGAAGCGACAAACGGAGCACGAAGCAGAAAGGCGTAGCAAAATCATGACGTGTCACGAAATCACGGTCAACGCAGTCAGCGATAGCGGATGGGCGAAATTGTCGCGAAATCGCGACGTGTTTGATTTTCGCGGCTTGCAAGCGGGCGGAAGGCATGAAATAGAAAATGGTAGCGAAATCACGACAAAAAACGAGCCAAAGGCAATAAGGCGCAGTAGTGTAGTGAAATCGTGACAAAAACAAGCCAAAGGCTATAAGGTTCGGTAGTGTAGCGAAATCGCGATGAAAACCGAAACAAAGCTCATAAGCCAAAAATGGTAGCGAAATTGCGCAACTTTTGAGAAAGCGTGCTCGCCAGACAAAAATGTCACGAAATTGCAACAAGGACTGAGAACCATGCAGAGGGCCGAAAACGATAGCGAAATCGTGCAACTTTTGAGAAAGCGTGCCCGCCAGACAAAAACGTCGCGAAATCACAACAGAAAGCAGTGAAAGGCATGAAGCGTAAAATGGTCGCGAAATCACGACAAAATCGAGCAAAAATGTGTGAAGCATAAAATGGTCGCAAAATCGTGACAAAATCGAGCGAAAGGGCACAAAACAGAAAAACGTCGCGAAATCACGACAGGTTGCAGCCAAAGGAGTGCCGACGAAAAAACGTCGAGAAATCGCGACAGGTTGCGGCCGAGAATGTACGAAACAAAAAATCGTCGCGATTTCACGACATGTCGCGTTTTCGCTGGGCAAGAAGGCAAGAAGGTTGTTGGCCAAAAAACGTCGTGATATCGCGACCTGTCTCATTTTCGCTGTGATGGCAGATAAGCAGGCTGCATGCATAAAAACATCGTGATCTACATGGGGTTGTTACGAAACATGTTGGAAAAGCATAACACGTGGCATACAGGTGTTAGAATTGCAGAAGCGTTACATGTAACAGCAAACTTCGAACGTTTCGAAATCGAGCGTGAATCAAAGGCAGCGAAAAAGCGAGGAATTTGAAACGAAACATTTTGGGGGGTGAAACGAAGCGACGCAGGTGAACCGAAGAGCCATATCAGTTAGTATAAAATCAGAAGCGCAGATCGATGCAGGGGTTGGAAATTGCTCGCTAGCGAGTTGCAGAGACAAGGGCTGCAAGCCATTATGGGCCTGCACTTGGAGCAATTTCTTTCATTTGTTCTAGATTTGTCATACCTGGAACATTCCGTTATTGTAACTGATATACCATTTTAATACAGAAATATAGAGAGTTGGCATCTCATTGATGAGAAAGAAGGAGTCATTTTTGCATGCATGATTTAATGTTTATCTTCCCCTTTCAGATTTTAGGTTTATAGATGGAGTTTAATGCGAATTTTCTCGGTTGCTTCATGCGAACGCCTAAAATCTAAAATTATAGTAAAACCCTAGAAACCCGCACCTAGCTTATCAGGATTGTGCGAATGTGCAGATTCAATAGGTTAGGTTACATGTAGAAAACCTCATTATCTTCGATTTTGTCGAATTGAGATGGCAGCATTCTGAGCATAGTTTAGTTTACTATTCTTTGCATTTTCTTTTATTCACATTTTTTTCATTTTATTTTCTGCATTTTAATTATTACAATAACTGAAAATCCATCAAAGCTCAGGAGCAAAATATATTTATTTCTTAGATTTATTCACTTTGAGTCCATTGCAAATTCAAATTGAAATAAACCACAGTGCCCCTTGTTAATATCCATTTGTAACCCTAAGGTATTCCCAGCATTCAAATTAAAACAGCATCATTGATATACAAAGAATTAGCAAAACAAGAACCTTGGAGAAATTATCTGTTGTAATTTCTTTGCAAGCAGAGGATTTTGGGGCTCGGATCCTTCTAGCGCCAATCTGTTGAGTGGTGTTTTTTGAAAATGATAGACACATCTTCAAATTTGTCACGAACTCGGGTATTTTTGAAAATCAGGTGATTGATGAAGAGCAAAGGTGGCAAGATGAAACAGAAAACGAGAATGAAACTGCATGTCAATCCAACAAAATACCTAAAGACGTGGTTTCATTGGAGAAAATGTTTGACGTGGGATACAAGACCAAGAAATAAAAAAGGGTCCCACTCCCCAAAGATGCTTGTGATTCAATTAATCTAGGGAGTGCAGACAATCCAATGGAGGTGTACATTGCAAAGGCATGTACAGATGAAGAAAGGGGCAACATAATACAGGCATTGAAGCATTACATAGATTGCATTGCTTGGAATTACAATGAGCTGAAAACATACAACCAAGACATCATCACACATACCATCCCCTTGAAGCCAGACTCCAAGCCTTTTAGGCAAATACAACGAGTTGTTAACCCGCTATTGGAGCCTTTGATCGAAAAGGAGGTCAAAAGATTATTGGAAGCGAAGATCATATTTCCTGTTAGGCACTCAACCTGGGTTGCTAACCTTGTTCCAGTAAGAAAAAAGAGTGGAGAGATTAGGCTGTGCATAGATTTTTGAAATCTTAATAAAGCCTCTCAAAAGGATAATTATCCATTGCCTTCAATTGATGAAATTCTACAAACGGTAAATGGATCTGAAATGATGTCCTTTCTTGATGGGTATTCGGATACAACCAAATTCTTATACATCCAAATGACAAGATGAAAACAGCCTTCACCACAAAGTGGGGGACATTTGCATATAAGAGAATGCCATTTGGACTGTTAAATGTTGGTGCAACTTTTCAACGCGCCATGGATTATGCATTCAAAGGGCTCATAGGCAAATGTATCATCGTGTATGTGGATGATATTCCAGTATTCTCGAAGAAGAGAGAGGACCATGTCAAAGATTTAAAGAAAGTGCTTCAAAGATGCAGAGAACATGGAATTTCCTTAAATCCAAAAAAGTGCATTTTCGGAGTAACAGAAGGAAAATTGCTTTGTCACATCATTTCAAAAGAGGGCATATCCATTGATCCAGAAAGGATACAAACTATCCAAAATTTACCCCTCCCAAGTAGTAAAAAAGAATTGAGATCTTTCTTTGGGCAGGTTAATTTTGTGAGGAAGTTTATCTCGAGCTTTACTGAGATAGCCAAACCTCTAAACAAGATGCTCAAGAAAGATGTAGAGGTCAAGTGGAACGAGGAAAGTAGGGTGGCCTTTCAGAACATCAAGGATGCCATTTCCAAAGCCTTGGTCCTCATAAGTCCAGACTATTCCAAACCTTTCTATATTTATGCTTTCGCATCAGAACACTCTTTCGCGAGTGTCTTAACCCAAAAAGGTGAGGATAGTGCAGAAAACCCCATAGCGTTTTTAAGTGCCCCTCTAAAATATGCTCAATTAAGGTATTCAATCCTTGATAAGCAGATGTATGTACTTTTTAAAACGATGAAAATTTTTAGGCATTACATTGTGCACAGCAGAGTTATTGCCATCGTGCCTGACTCCGCTGTTAAGACCATGTTTTTACAAAACGAACTAGGTGAGAAAAGAGGGAAATGGATTTCCACCATCCAAGAATTCAATCTCGAAATCCAACCTATGAAACTAGTTCGAGGACAGGGACTGGTGAAGGCGATCGCTGAAAATAATCCACAAATAACGTGCCAATACTCGAATATAGAATACATTGCTAAGGATGACTGGTATGTTGATATTGTGCAATTTTTGTTGAATGGTAAGTGTCCTTCTAATATGAATTCAACCCAGAGAAGAGCTTTAAGGCTTAAGTCTGTCAATTATCTGATGAAATCCGATGTTATTTACAGGAAGAATCATGAAGGGATCTACCCGAGGTGCCCGAACAAAGAAGAAGTCTGCAAGGGTGTTGCGGGAATTTCACGGGAAACATGGAACCGGTCATGGTGCGGCGAATGCTACGACGACATCAAATCCCGAGAGTAGGATACTATCGGCCCCACGTTTTCAAAGATGTACATGCCCATGTACGATCTTGTCATATCTCGTCAAGTGGCTGCCAATAGAGAAAGAAATGCGGCCATGCCATTACAACCTGTAGTTGAAATGAGACCATTTGCACAGTGGGGACTAGATTTCATTGGGGTTATTAACCCAAATTATTTTGAGTCTCATAAATTCATATTGACAGCTACAAACTACTATACAAGGTGGACAGAAGCGATTCCTACTAAACATGCCACCACAGACGTTGTAATAAAATTCCTTGAGGACCATATTATAACAAGATTTGGGATGCCCGATTCTATTGTCAGTGACAATGGTAAAGCTTTTATTTCTACACAATTTGCAGATTGGGCATATGACAACAAAGTGAGCTTAAAATTTGCATCCAATTATTATCCTCAAGGAAATGGTTTGGCCGAATCTTCAAATAAAAATTTATTGAATACCATTAAGAAGTTGCTGGAAAAGAACCCTCGGGATTGGCACAGCCAATTAAAGTTTGCCCTTTGGGCAGATAGGACCAGAGTGAAAGAATCCATAGGGAATACTCCTTATCATTTGGTCTATGGGCAAGACCCGATATTTCCAGCAAATTTGAAGTTGCAGACCTTGCATTTCATACAAGAGTACTTGGGGACAGATGATCAAGTTGAAGCCAGATTAAGTCATTTGCTGCACCTTGATGAAAAGAGAGAAGAAGCCATGAATCACATGAATAAACACCAGGAAGTTATTAAGAGGTGGTTTGACAGAAGGGCTAAAATCAAGTCCTTCAGAATTTCAGATTTGGTATTGCTATGGGACAAAAGCCATGAGGAGAAAGGGAATCATCAAAAGTTTGATTGTCTTTGGTTAGGCCCCTATCAGATTTCAAAAATTCTCGAGAAAAATACCTTCAGGATAAAAACTTTGGAAGGGAAATATTTTATGCTACCGGTTAATGGGCTGATTTTAAAGCATTATTTCAGCCCTTAGGTTGTGATATTTTGATGTTATTATGTTCGGTTATGGTGGAGTTTTTCAGATTTTGTTTTCATAGTTTAGGATTGTTAGTCTAGTTAGGATTTAGGTTGTGGGTTTGATTTCAATTGACATGTTTTGTTTATTTTTATAAAATAAATAAATAAATAAAAAGGAATAAAGTTGAGATGTCAACTTATGCTTAGGACTAGGAGAATATGAAATATTGGAATTGTCTTGTATAAGCTCCACAAGTCACACAAACATTTTAAGTTATATCATTTGATTTTGTGATGCATGAAGTAGTCAGTTTTGCATGACAAATATTTCATTTGCAATTCAAAGATAATGCATTCATGTTACATCTCACCTTACATATACATTCCATCTTAGTTGCATATGCATCTTAGGTACAAATCATTAAAGTATGTCAAATCCTCTTAGGGTTGTGTTATAACATAAATGTAAGAACATCCTAAGGTTGGAAACTGAGTCTTGAGATATCTAGGACCAAGCACGTCTTATACATTAAAAAGGATCTTGATCAAAATGATCAAAACCTAACTTGGAAGAAAAGGTTGGGCGAAAGAAGTTTTTCATGTCTATCCTATAATGCAACATGATCCTTAAAACAGTGGTTTTGACCACTTCCATAGAGCTCAAAGCCTAAAATCAGAGTAGTCAGGATAGGGTTAAGTCCTCATCGAACTTAGGTTGAGGATCCAACTCCCCAAAGCTTTGATTTGACCTACATGGAGTAGTAAGGATAGGGCATAAATTCTCATCTCGCTTAGGTTGAGAATCTGATTCCCCAAAGCTCTTATGTCTCATTTCATAATAAGTCTTGGATTGGAAGGATCGTACTGCTTGTCCTCCGCAAAGGATGGGTAGTCATCCCCAAGGTCTAAGCAATAAATTAATATTTTCCATTTTTATCCAAAGCTTGGATTGGAAGGATCGTACTACATGTCCCTAGCAAGGATGGGTAGTCATCCCCAAGGTCCAAGAAGTAAAAATTAATTTTTCCCATCTCATATTTATTTTGGATTCGAAGGATCGTACTACTTGTCCTCTGCAAAGGATGGGTAGTCATCCCCAAGGTCCAAAGAAATGAAGATAAGTTTTGGATTGTGGGGTTAAGTGTGCCCATGCATGACAACATGTCTTGTCTAAAAAACAAGACCACTGATTGCCCAAAGGGTTAGACTAGCATGACCATTTCCTCCATAATTGGTTAAATTATTTTTCTCAAAGTGAGGTAATGAACTCTAAATCAGAATAGTAAGGATAGGGTTAAACTCCCATCTCGGTTGGTTGGGAGTCTGATTCCCCAAGGTTTTGATTTCACATTCACTTGCACATGGGTTCAAGATAAGTAGGGACTCATAACCAACTTTGGGATATAATAAAGCAATTAATTAAGTGGATCCTAAGAGGGTTTGGCAATCTTGAATGTTTTTACATGATACTAGAAGAAAGACTATGCCTTTTATGAAAGCAAAATCTCCTAGCATATTCATTCAGTGACACAAATCATTCATAAGTTCACATATGCATTCATGTAAAATTGACAATGGAATGTTGATCAATTTCAAATGATAGGGAATGAAATTCATTGCACACACTGAGCTAATACTTGATGATTCTGATGATTCATGTATTTCTGATCTTTGGGAATTTGTTTATATTGCTTATGTGCTAACACATGTTTTCGAGTTTGTATGTGTTTCAGGTTGGTTTCTCACTAAAATGCTCAAGAGCATTTGACAGCAGAGTCGCCATTTGTTGTGGTTGATCCACAACACACCCCAAAATTGGGGACCCACCTTTTTGCATGCTTTCACAGAAAATCTCAGTGACCAAGATGCTAAAAATCAAGAAAAAGGGGCAAAATTGCACAAGGATGAAAAGTGTCGCGAAATCGCGACATGTTGCTCCGTTGCGGCTGAAAATAGAAAAGCGTAGCGAAATCGCGACATGTTGCTCCGTCGCGGCCGAAAATGAAAAACTGTTGCGAAATCGCGACGTGTTGCGCGGTCGCTGTCGAAAATGAAAAAGTGTCGTGAAATCGCGACATGTTGCTCCATCGCGGCCCAGAGAGGAGAGAGAAAGGCAAAATGGAAAGGCATAGCAAAATCGCGACATGTTGCAAAATCGCGGATCAAACCGGTCAAACAGGGCAAAGCAAAAAAAACGTCGTGAAATCGTGACAGGAAGCGGCAAACGGGGCACGAAGCAGAAAGGCATAGCGAAATCATGACGTGTCGCAAAATCGCGATCAACGCAGTCAGCGGCAGCAGATGGGCGAAACTGTCGCGAAATCGCGACGTGTTTGATTTCGCGGCTTACAAGCAGGCGGAAGGCATGAAATAGAAAATGGTAGCGAAATCGCGATAAAAAAAGGAGCCAAAGGCAACAAGGCACAACAGTGTAGCGAAATCACAACAAAAATGAGCCAAAGGCTATAAGGTTCGGTAGTGTAGCGAAATCACGACGAAACCAAAATAAAGCTCATAAGCCGAAAATGGTAGCGAAATCACATAACTTTTGAGAAAGCGTGCCTGCCAGACAAAAACATCACGAAATCGTGACAGGGACTGAGAACCATGCAGAGGGCCGAAAAAGATAGCGAAATCGTGCAACTTTTGAGAAAGCGTGCCCGCTAGACAAAAACGTCGCGAAATCGTGACAGAAAGCAGCAAAATGCATGAAGCATAAAATGGTTGCGAAATCGTGACAAAATCGAGCGAAAATGCGTGAAGCATAAAATGGTCACGAAATCGCGACAAAATCGAGCGAAAGGGCACAAAATGAAAAAACGTCGCAAAATCGCGACAGGTTGCAACCAAAGGAGTGCCGACGAAAAAACGTCGCGAAATCGTGACAGGTTGCGGCCGAGAATGTACGAAACAGAAAAGCGTCACGATTTCGTGACATGTCACGTTTTCGCTGGGCAAGAAGGCAAGAAGGTTGTTGGCCGAAAAACGTTGCGATATTGCGACCTGTCTCATTTTCGCTATGCTGGCAGATAAGCAGGCTGCATGCATAAAAACGTCGCGATCTACATGGGGCTGTTACGAAACATGTTGGAAAAGTAGAACACGTGGCATACAAGTGTCAGAATTGCAGAAGCGTTTCATGTAACAGCAAACTTCGAACGTTTCGAAATCGAGCGTGAATCAAAGGCAACGAAAAGGCGAGGAATTTGAAACGATGCATTCTGGGGGGTGAAACGAAGCGACGCAGGTGAACCGAAGAGCCGTATCAGTTAGTATAAAATCAAAAGCGTAGATCGATGCAAGGGTTGGAAATTGCTGCTAGTAGAGTTGCAGAGACAAGGGCTGCAAGCCATTCTGGGCCTGCACTTGGAGCAATTTCCTTCATTTGTTTTGGATTTGTCATACTTGGAACATTATGTTATTGTAACTGATATACCATTTTAATACAGAAATACAGAGAGTTGGCATCTCATTGATGAGAAAGAAGGAGTCATTTTTGCATGCATGATTTAATGTTTTTCTTCCCCTTTCAGATTTTAGATTTATAGATGAAGTTTAATGCGAATTCTCTCGGTTGCTTCATGCGAACGCTTAAAATCTAAAATTACAGTAAAACCCTAGAAACCCGCACCTAGGTTATCAGGATTGTGCGAATGTGCAGATTCAATAGGTTAGGTTGCATGTAGAAAACCTCATTATCTTCGGTTTTGTCGAATTGAGATGGCAGCATTCTGAGCGTAGTTTAGCTTACTATTCTTTGCATTTTTTTTTACATTTTATTTTCTGCATTTTAATTATTGCAATAACTGAAAATCCATCAAAGCTCAGGAGCAAAATATATTTATTTCTTAGATTTATTCACTTTGAGTCCATTGCAAATTCAAATTGAAATAAACCACAGTGCCCCTTGTTAATATCCATTTGTAACCCTAAGGTATTCCCAACATTCAAATTAAAACAACATCATTGATATACAAAGAATTAGCAAAACAGGAACCTTGGAGAAAATATCTGTTGTAATTTCTTTGCAAGCAGAGGATTTTGGGACTCGGATCCTACCGGAGAGTGTGCTTTCACAATTGGGTGAAAACACCACTCAACAAGGCTTTTGGCTATTTGTTAGCCTATAAGATGTATCAAGGATTAATCAAGGATATTCCTCTCCCCAATTTTGATCGTCAGTTGGTTAATGGTCATTTTGCAGATGATTCTTTCTTAACACTTCGAGAAGATGAGCAATCCCTTTCCTCGGCTATTAGTTGCTTAGAGGTTTTGTTTAGTCTTTTGTTATTCTATACAATGGAAAAAAAACCTCTTGTTTTTGGAAATCTCAATCTCAGATGCCATGTTGGTTGCATAATTCCAATGGACTTGGATTTAGCTAGGTGAGGTGTTTAAATTTCTTGGAATTTTTTTTGTGTTTCATGGTTCCTCTGCTCAATGGTGGTAGTATGTTATTGATAAAGTGGAAAAGAAGCTTTCTTACTAGACTAGTAAAAAAATTTCTTTGGCAAGAAAAATTTAGATTTGTTTTAAGGTTTTAGCCACTACCCATTTCTATTATTTGTCTTGCTGGGTTCCATCAAAATATTGTTATAAAAAGTTGGATAAGCTTCTAAGAGACTTCTTGTGGGCCAAAGACTCTGTCAAGCAAGGTTTTCATTGGGTAGCCTGGGAAATTTTTTGTTTGCCCAAGGATTGTGGAGGCATGGGTTTGTTTGATTGTCATCGACAAGGTTTTACCCTTTTTGCTAAATGGATCATCCAATATTTAACTGAGGATAAATATTAGAAAGTGTTGGTCAGGCATTGCATTTCTTTTGGTTTTCTTCAGGGGAAGAAAATTTGTAAAGGAGTGGGATTGCAATCCATTCTTACTGCCCCTGTCCCTATTAAAGTTACAGGTTCTTTTGTCATTCAGAGTATTTAGAAAGCCTTGGAGGCCTTCAAATCCTGGCTTAGTTGGAAAGAGAGTTTTCGCAAAGTAGGTGCCTCTTTGCCTTCCATGAATATTTGGTGGTATCCTGTTATCACTTGGCAGGGTTCTCCCCTAGCTCTGGTGCAGTGGGTCAGAGCGCAAAGGTTCTATAAGCATGGTATTGCTTCCATTTTTGATTTCTTATCCTGACATACCAAGTGTTGAATACCCTGGGAAATTTTTCGTCAAATTCACAATTTAAATCTTGGTGATAAAGACACTTATGAGGTGGTTATTGATAGTATTCTATTTTTTATTTGGAGTAAACTACATAAGCATTTTCAATAACCCTGGAGGTCAAATTGGTGTTGGCCTGGGGAGCTTCCTGTTTTCCAATATAAAGCTCATATTGGTTACAAATGGCTCACCCCGCAAGTTCCAATGGTTGATAAGCTCACTCTGATATGGGACTTAGTCTCTCTTCTCTTCGGATGGAATAAGAGGTTTCAGATTGCTTGGGTTACTTATATTGAACGTAAATTGAGTTTTTTTGCTTGGAGCCTCTTACACCAAGGGTTATCTGTTGGCAATAGGCTTAAGCATCTGGGTGTTCATAATCCCATTTACCCGGTTTGTGGACATGCAAAAGATCTACTGCATGTTTTTTTATTTTGTGATCGAGCTCAGTCAGCTTGGGAGTGGCTTCTTAAAATTTTCAGATCTTTTATGCAAGAGGATTTTACTTGGGTGCATGTTATTTTGGATGACCCTATTGCTTTTTCCTTCAACTTGGGTGTTGTTTGGAATATTTTTAGAATTGATACCCTGTTTTATCTATGGAAGTCCTAGAATAGAGCTATTTTTTCTCAATAAGATGTCCGGTGTGTCTTCTTTGTTGCTGATAAATATGATATATTCTTTGATTACTGGTTACAAATTCAAGTATAGGTTGAAAAAGTACAGGTGGAGCTGCAATACTTACATCCCCTCATGGATTATTGGGGGAATGCACCTTACGTTATGAGTCATGTGCCTCTTCCTTCCCCTTGAAGGTGACAATGATTTCTCGACTTCTTTCTTTCTGAATGCATATTTGACACTGTTTTGACAGTTGTTATCTGGCAGTTTGTGGACTGTTTCTAACACTCTTATATACTCCTAACCACAGTGGTTAGTGTATTGGTATAATCTCACCCACTCTTTTTTGTATGATTAAACATTACTTTATTAATATGATGACCTTTTCATCCAAAAAAATCTAACCAATGATACATAATAATTAAGTTGTTGTAATATCACTATATAATTATGAATCTTACCAAATGATACATAACAATCAATTGTTTTAATACCACTATATGATTATAAACTCTACAAAATAATACATAATAATCAAGTTGTTATAATACTAATTATAAATCTTATCAAATAATAATACATAATAATTAAGTTGATTAGATCTCTAAAACATAATATAAATAAAAGGTAGCTAAAGAACTTACCACCATGTATTTTTTAAATTAATAATTTTTTAGGAAAAAAATGTCAATTTTTTTTTAAAACCATAATCCTTAATATAAAAATTAAAAAAAACTCTTATATTTAAAAAAATAATAACCTATTAAATTAAAATCAAACAAAACTAATGTTACAATCGATAAGTCAACATCAAAAACTCTATCTCCATCCCCTAAACTTGTACTGCAATCTACAAATTAGAAATTGTATCCATATCCTAGACTTTCATTATCTACATCTTCAACTTCAACGTCACCCATAAATTAAACCGTTACCGATCAACCAGTAAAAACAAATTGGCATCTGGTTGACAGGATGTTATTTTAACACTAAACCACTAGTGCGGGAAGCAATTTCTTTCTCAACTATTTTGAAATGATTGTTTTTAATGTGGGTCCCAGGAAAAAGCTTAATCGTTTGCTTTAATTTTGATCATACTGTCAAGAATATCTGATAAATGTTGTTTTCCGGCACGGCACTCCTTTTCATATTTAAAATAATATTTGCGGGCCTGCCATGTTACCGTGAATTACCTAACACGGGAAGGATTTCATAATATTTATAGAGACAATAAGACAACGACAGTAGACCTAATCCAAAATCCACCACCTAATCAAAAACCACGAATAGCGCCCAACTTTTTTTAAAATCGTGGTATCCGCCAATACCCGTCTTTTCCATCCCATGCTTCCCAAAAATATCGGATGTCCTGGCCCAAAACTTAAACGAAAGAAAACAAAATAGAAGATGGCGCATCGAATACGAGTGGGCACGGTCTCGAACCCCGGATGTGCTGTGGTTAGTCGAAAAACCGACCTAAAAGAATGATAATGAATGAAAAGATAAAAGCTAGGGACAAATCAGAGATAAGGATTAATTATTAAACGAAAAGTCCAGAATAAATTATAGGAAAAATCTAAGAGGAGAATCTGTGATATTTTGAATATTTTATGTAATTATAATAATATTATTATAAAAATAAAACAAAAATGAAAGAGATATCTTAAATTATTTGAAAAGGAAAAAAATTAAAAAATAATCTCTAAAAGAATATTGTCCTGTATCCACTTAATATTTAAATATAAAAAGGAAAAAGTCTAAAAAGTGATCTTTAAAACAATAATGTCAAGAACGTCACTTTTATATTATTCCTGATGTGACCGGGGATCAATCTCCAGAGATGTTTATAAAACATATTACTAACTAAAAAATTATATAAATTTTATTAATGTATTTTAATTATTTTAATTTAAATTTTATTAAGAATATTAATTTTACTATTGTATAGGTTGTTAGCATTATGTTATAGTTTAATTTATATTTTAACAAATTGATTATTTGATTGTGGATTGTAAAAATATAATCATAACTATTGAAATACTTTAAACTAAGATCTAATTTAATTTTATATAAAATCTAGTTTTACATAATTAAATTTAAAAAATAATATGATTTATATACGTATTGTAAAAATTTCAAGTGGCAATTAAGTTAATCGGTTAATTGGTTTATTATTTTTTTTAATTTTTAAATAGTAGATTCATGTTGAAATATAACCAATGATATATAATAATCAAATTGTAATATTACTATATTTTACTATGAATGTATGGGATATAGTTTTAGGAGACTTAACTTTTGATCTTTTGTTATATGTGGAACACATTAATTCTTCAGTCTATGGAACTTCCAACATATCCTAAGTCTATGGAAATAAAAAGAAGAAGTTATATATTACTATGAATGTATGGGATATAGTTTTAGGAGACTTGACTTTTTATCTTTTGTTACATGTGGGACACATTAATTCCTAAGTCTATAGAACTTCTAACACATCCTAAGTCTATGGAACTAAAAAGAAGTTAACAATGATGAACAATTAGTTGTGATTACTTCTATTTTTTCTTTGAATACTTAAGAAGATATCAAGGAAGACATGCCCAAAATTTCCTCATATAAGGCTTCTCTCCCACGTATGAGTGTTAATATTTGGTGTATTGCATGAAGATATAACTATAGTTATTTTGTTACTATTAGCTTCTATTCTTATGTATTTTCATGAAAAGGACATAATAATCTCACTTGAGTCCTTTTCGTGGTAAGTAATTGGCGATAACAGACAATCATATCCTTCGAGCCTTTAACCTTACACTTTTAAATTTATTAAGAAGAGTATACCTGAATTGAGGAAAGGATACCTAATCAAAAACCACAAATAGTCCAGCCTCTCTTGTCAACAAAGAGGGGGTTCGATGCTGGGCAGATTTATGAAATGTTGACACTGGTGATTGGTCCTCTTTGTCTAACTTGGTTTTTAAGTACAAATTGCAATATTATGATAAAGATGCTATCACCCAAATTCACTCTCTTTTACCATCTAATCAGATTTACAAACTGAATAGAGGACTGCCAAGACCTATCTAGAGAGATTGAAGGTGGAAGTTTGGTTGCCCTATGCTTTAGTTTAAACCTACTAATATTTATGAGGTTTTGTTGATATAGGTCCCTATAGATATTGTATTGAATCCCAGATGGAATGTCAACTACACCTACAAAAAATGGAAAATATGATTATCTAAAATTTGGCATTTTAGAATGTATTCTCAGCTCAAGGTTTTTGCTTGGTCATTAGCCTTCCAAGGCCTACCCTGCAAAGCTAGGTTGGCAAAACTAAAATTCACTTCTGGTTGTTGTGTGGTTTGTGGCAAAGAGGAAACAATAAAGTGTTTTTTTTTATTGTTCTCGTGCCAAAGTAGTATGGAAAGGAATGGATGGAGTTATTACCTCTTTTTTTGGGGACACCTCTAGTGCAGTATTGCACTTCTTGGAGATGTCAATGATTGTCCATCTCATCTTGTTCAAATCTGGCAAGTGGTGAGAGTCTCTATTTTATTTGCTATCTGGAAGGTCATGTGCTCTCTTGTTTTTAGTGTAGGTTCCATTCCTGTTACTAGCATGTAAGTAAAGTTGTGAGTTGTATTTCAGATCCTGTAAGAATGCTCAGAGTAGATTGCATGCGAAGAGGGTGGAACACAATGTTGAGAAGGAAGGGAGCTTGAGGACGCGAGAGAATACCTGCAAATGGTGGTCGAGGATCGGGGATTAGGACGGGCGATATTGAGCTAGAAGATGGCTTTGTTATTGATTGAGTGGGAGATTCATCGTTGAGAGAGATAAAATTGAAATTTAAATATTTACAAAGGTTATCACGTGATAGGTCCTATGAGGACTTAGTAAAAATCAAGCATGATGCTTCACTATCGGGTTTCAAAAACCCATTGTTCTCTAGCAAATTGTTTGAAGAAGACATAAATCTTCCTGCTGTGAAAGAGTTATCGAAGTCGTCGAATGAGAAAATCTATGCTTCAAATAAAAAGGTGTCTAGAGGAGGAGATCCGTGGCTGCTTGCAAAAACTTGTGAGCACAATGTTGCGAGCTCTAGAAGAAAGTGGGCAAACATGGCTGAACATGTCGACTCAAAGGTTGCAGGGGCTAAGAAAAATACGTATGGTTCTAAAACGGATAACGGGAAGAAAAATTATGTCGCTTCTGTCAACAGGGTTCATAAACTCAACCTTGCTTTTTTGGCGAGTCTAAGTAAGGTTGTTGCGCAATCTACAAAGGATTTGAATACACTTTCTTCTGACCAAGCATCACAAGGTAAGGGTGGAGAAGGTAGGACCTTTGTTGAGGTGTTTAAGGAAGCGCATGAAGAGGACTCGATGATCAAAGTTTTGGATGCCAAAAAGTATCATTCAGGAGAAGACGAAGGTAAACAAATTGATTCTAGTGAAGGGTTTGGTCATTTAAACGAAGATGAACTAGAGGAGGATTTGGACTTGAAAATGGATCATTTGGATTTGGTCATGGCTGATGAGGATGTTGAATTTACGTTCTTTGCTGCTGATTATGATGAGTATAAGAGTATTCGAAGGGATCTGGAGGCAGTATGCATCATCCTTTTTTTCTTGCGTAGGGTTTTAGTTGAAGCTAACTTTCATAACTAGATCTGACTTAAATAGGAGGCTAAAGGGTTACTGTTGGTCATCAAATCCGCCTAGGTAAGGATTTTGGGTAAATGTATGCGCCCTAGACCTGGACCAACATTGAAAGGCCGAAGGGAAGAGATGCCCCTCGTGCCAATCTTCGGAGAAAGGCCGGCTCCTATGCTAAACTACTTGGGTGTTTTGAAGACAAGAGTGCAGGAAAGAGATAAAAGGGATAAGGGTTAGAGAAATAAAATAAAAAGGGTTAAGGGAAGAGAGATTGGTGATTTAAGGTGGGAGAGAACAGGAAGCACGATCGCTAACAGACAACTTGAATAGCAGCAAGGAACACCAAGAGTAAAACGAAAGAAACGTAGTATCAACCTTCCTATGTATCCTCCCGAACGAGTTTCAGGGCACTGTCCCCGATCGCACACCGGACGCAGAGTTCAGCATCTCAGTCTACAAACGAAGAGAGACAAAAGAATCAAGCAAGGCAGGCAGCATAAAAGAAAGTCAATATGACGCTTTTTCACTCCTATGTATCCTTCAGAACGAGTTTCAGGACACTGTCCCCGATCGCACATCGGACGCAGAGTTCAACATCCAACATACAAACGAGGAGAGATAGAAGAATCAAGCACAGAAGGCAGCATAAAAGAGAAGAATTGAGCTCAAAGTCTCTTAGTATTAATCGCAGGACATCAAGTTACAGCAGCTTTCTAGCAGATAGTTCCCCCCATTTTCCATTACAATGCCTGGGTTTTTATAGAGGACCCGGGCCTCTGAATCATAATTACATAGCAAAGAAGAGTACGCCCTCGAGCTCTGAGAATTCGGCCTTCCTCGGCTCTCGCGACTGAGCTTTCAAATCTGTTACCAAAACTGGCAACTGTGACCGGGTCAACCATGGAAAGGTGCATTGATGAGCCGTCCGGACGTCCTTGGTCTCTGGGTGCAGTGCTCGAGTGGCCGCCATGCTCGTCGGGTTCTCCATCATGGCTTGATACTTGGATTTTGATTGCCAAAAATGAGCAGCGGGCTTGCTGGGCACGAAAAATTGCATTTATGAGGCACTTGATCGCCTCGGGAAGATACCCGGCTTGGAACGTGTGCCCGTGAAGCGCTTCGCTAAGTTTTCATTCACCACTTCGCTTCGCAATGGTTCTGGGCCGAAGCAAAACTCCTCCTTGGTTAGTACTTCGCAAAATTGAGCTTCGCAAAACTGGTGGGGAGTGTTGAAGCATATTCGCTTCGCAAAACGGGCCTCTTTATCCTTGGTCGCTTCGTTGCGATCTTCTTTCAAAATTGTGGTTTGGAGAGATTTCGGCCGAAACACATTCCTGCCTTCAAAATGCTTCGCTTCTCTTGGCTGCCAGAACTTCGATCGAAAATGCTTCGGGTGAAAACTCGTCGAAGTGAATGCTTCGCTAGGTTTTCCGTCGAAGTAGAAATGGTTCGGGCAAAAGTTGGCCGAAGTGAATACTTCGTTATGGTTTCCACCGAAGCAGAAATGGTTCGGGCGTGAAGAGGCTAGAAGTAGATGTTTCGATAATTTTTTGGCGAAGGATTCTTCAATGTTTCTTCGAGTTCTTCTTCATTGGTCCTCTTGCATTTTTCTTCGGCAAAACTACTTCGCAACAAATCCTACCGAAGCAATGCTGGAAGCGCTTCGGGTGCGAAGCTCTTTCTTCGGCAAAACTACTTCGCAAAATTTTCACCCGAAGTAGCGCTGGAAATACTTCGGGTGCGAAGCGGTTTCATTTTCTTTGGCGAAGCTCTTTTCTCTAGCTTGTTCGGTAGCGAAGCTTTTTCTCTTTCTACTTTTTATACAAAGGGGTGGCTTTGAAAGCCAAAATTGTTGCAACTTTTCAAAATAAAAATAACAAAGCAAAAACTTTACACAACACTATACAAAACTTGTTTCTTTTCTACCCCTTGAGAAATGTGACAAAATTGTCAACATTCTTGGCGGCTCGCGGGGCAACGAGCTCGTCTCGGTGGGAGGACCCTTAGTCTTGATCCATTGGGCCGGAGTCCTTTCCCGATCCTTCTCCTCCTTTCGCACCTTCTTTTTCTTCTGGGAGCGCCTCGGCAGCTGGTTCTCCTTCTTCTTCTGCTCCCTCTTCTTCTTCGCCCTCCTCCTCTGGTGCGGCCTCTTCTGGAGCAGCTTCCTACGGTGGTGACGGGGCAAGACGCTCACGGATTTTCTTCATCGTTCGGTGAACCTGAGACCAGGCACTTTTTGAGAAAGGTTCTTGATCTTGCAGTGCCTTAATCAAAATACGAAACCGATCAATCTGCCCGATGTCAGCATGCTGGGCTCTGGTATACAGATCGTTCAGGCAGGCCGCTATCTTACAGTATCTTAGAAGAAAATCAGTGACTTGTCTTTCAGTTATGGGTTCTACCCATCCGTCTATCTCCGAGACGTCACTCTCAAATTGAAGCCATATCGGCTTGATCTGTTCCTTGGTCAGGAGGTTCCCTTCATTATCTGTGAAGCTCGAGAAACCCATGGAGGAGAGATCTTGAAAATAGCCCCAGGATGTACGCTGCTCGTCCTCGAAAACATCCAGGAGGTTCTTTGCCTTTTGAGTTTTTCGCACCTTGGAGAAGAAGGCGCGAACTGTGGCCTGGGCCGTGGACCAATCTCTAGCTATCCGACTCATTGCAGGGATCTGCAATTGTTGATGTTTGGCGCTGTGAACGTCGAAAGCTAACTTGAGTCGGCTTCTGGCCTTCTGAGTTATCTCATCGATGATTGGGCCTCCTTCGGCAGCGGCGCTCCGGGCTTCAACAATGAAGGCCAAAATTGAAAGGGCACTGGAGGCCCGAGATCTGAAATTTTTTAGCAGAAGCGAGCGGATTTCCTTGATTCTGCTCCTGTCGCACAGCCCTAACCCTTCCTTTTCGTTCAGCTGATTTTGCATCTGCAAGATTTTTCCTTCAAGCTCCTTGGCTCTCAGATCATTCTCGATCTGCCTTTGCTCTCTATTTTTAGCTGTACATTCCAACTTTTGTATTTGCAATTTTAGGGCATGTGTTTCCTTCCTCATCAGCTTGCACTGCTCTTCAGCTTCTGCCAGCTTGGACCGGATCCTCGCCAGCTCTTCCTCTAGCTTAATATTGGCGCTCTCTGCTTCGAATCTGCACTGGTTTGCGATATTTGCATGTGCTCGAAAGGTTTCAATCCCGATGTGCATGGAAGCTGATTCATCGTCCACGTTCAAATGCTCCAGATCCTTAGACTTGTCTTGGTAATCATAATCCGTGGGAGTCATTTCGTCCAGAGGCTTCTGGACTTTGGGGATCTTCTTTACCTTATGCAGCTTCCCGGCCTGCAAATCGAAGACAGCGCATTTTTCCACTTGAGCCAATGAGCGCCCTCTCTTCTTCCTTGCCTCTTTCAGCATCTTCTCGGTATTCTGGCGGGCCTGTGAGAGCTTTTCGGCTAGAGCGGTTTCTTTTATTGTAGACAATTGGGACTCAAATAAGGCTGGATCTCCAGCCGAGGGGGTAAACAAATATAATGAATTAATGGGGGATGCCTCGCCAGAAGGCTCAGCGACGGGAGTGGCTGGGGCTTCGACGAGCGTGAAAATGCCCTGTATGATGGGGGTGTGGGCCACGGGGTTCGGCGTTAGAGGGCTATCTTCACTCTGGACTAAAGGATCAGCGACGTGAGTGAGCGAAGAAGCTTCAACGGCTTTGTCTTGGCCGGATGACTCAGGTGAAGTGTGGATAGGCAAAGCGCGAGGTGAACTTGGAACGGCCGTGGACTCAACGTGGAGGGGCGATTGACCTTGTAGGGGATGGTGAGAAAAACTTTTGGTCGGGGCCATGGTGGATATGTGAGAGGTGAGAGTTAAGGGTAGAGAACGCGTACCTGCGTGCCCTCCTGGCAGAGCGGCCGTGATGACTTCTTGCGTAGTCGGCTCCTGCTCGTCCTGGGCTTCGGCACTTTCGACCTCCAACACTTCCACTTCGGGGTCCCCTTCTGGTTGGAGGAGTTCCTCCATATTAATGACGTCTAAGTCTGGGACCGTCTCGGTACTTGGTGGCTCCTTACTCTCAATATTTGTTTCGGCTGGAACCAGTGCAGGCTGTTCGGCAGGAGCGTTCGGATGCCCTGTGCGGGGTCGTTTCGGGTGGCTCGGAGGCATTTGATCTTGTTCTGGCCTTTTTCGCTTTTTCCTCTCCAACGGTTGCTCCGACTCTTCGGCACTTGTGTCCTCTGATGGCCTTTGTGGTAGCGCCCTTGGTGCAGCTTCAGTTTCCTTCTGCCTTCCCGAGGCATCATCGGTCCTCCCTGGGCTTTCACCTGATCCTGGAGTGGCTGGAGGGACAAAGTCTGCGAAGGATATGGGCTTCCATGATCCGACATTGGCTTCGTAGACAATTGCGAAGTCCCTATCTATTGCCAAGAGTCCGTAAGAATTCATCTTTCGATGATGGACTCTCATTATCCACCACTCCCTTAGCTGTTCCTCATCCCAGTTCTTCAATTCTTCCTTCAGATCGTCCTTGGCTTTCCTCCAGAATGTGGAGTCTGGAGTTGGAAATGGGTACTGATCAGGATCGAACTCTATCTCCATGGGATAAAAATCATGCCAGGGAGGTAATGTCCGCACTTTCTCTAGATGCCACTCCAGATCTCTCCCGTTGGGATTGTTCCTCTGCTCCATTATCTCGGGGTGGGGGCAGACATGAAAATTTTTACATTTTAAGTGATCTTTCATCACCCCTATGGGATCATAAAGCCACCTCTGTGGAATCTGAAGCAGGCCAAAATTAGCAAGCTTTTCTTCCAGAATGATGTTCTGCTTCAATGCGAAAACTTCAATCACTCCCATTCTAAAAGGAAAGTCACAAGTGTGTGCCCACTTTCGGCCGTGGCCGTAAACTTCATTGGTCGCGTCGCTCTGTCGAGCGACCTCTAGTGCGAACTGGTACTCGGATGGGAAAACCGGCAGCAGGAAGGGCTTTCCCATGAAGCCGAACAGGCGTATCACAAGCCCCTGTGTGAGTTGAAAAATATCCCCCTTTCTGGCCTGCACCACCCTGTCTCTTAGACTGAGGGGCACCCGAGGGCTGGACCCTGTCAACAATTGCATGGCAGGCCCCAAGAATTGTTGATTGAAAGAATAATAGGACTCTGACCTCAATAGGAGGCGAGTCCACTGGTATACAGGCAGAGGATTTCCATCCTCGCCTTTTGATGTAATCGCAACATGGGGAAAATTTTTATATGCGCGATAAAAGAATAACCAGACAAGAAAAGAACATGGGCTGAAATGCTGCTCCGCTCCAGAAGTCTTCATCGCGGTGAGCCGCGTGTGCAGGTTTTGGGCTACCCATTCCGCCCAGTCAAAGAAGACTGGGTTGGTGTTTGGCCTCGAAGCATCGGGAGCATAGAACTCCCCTCTGGAAATACACTCGGCCAAAGACACCTGCCAAGGGTATACCGAAGTATCAGTTGACAAGCCCGCCACCCATGCAATGATGGAGAAGATGTCCGTGTTCTTGAAGGCCTCCAAGGGTAGGGGCATTTGGGGCAGTTTGCCTGAAGGGAGCCCGCTTTTGAGGTTTTCTTGCAAGAATTTCAACACATAGTTGTTCGAGGTGAACCTCTCCATTTGTTCGCTTAAAATGACACTGCGAACTGTATATCCCTTCGACGGCCCCTGTTGTGGTGCGAAAGCTGCTTGCACGTCCTCCTTCAGGATAGAGAACAACTTATGGCCAGCGGCATTCAACACTTGCCTGGAAGCTGGTTGGTAGTTCTGTGCGATGGCGTAAATCAGCTCAGGGCAATGGTGCACAGGAGGGGTCAGATACCAATAGATTTGGGAGTAATACGCGGTGGCTCTCTTGTTTTTTGGCGTGAGCCTGCTCTTCATAAAATCAATAGTGTACCTGAGCTCGGCCATGCTTCTTGAGAGTTTTGTATCTTTAATTTTCTCCCACCTGTCAACTGGTGGCTCTACAAGTTGTTCATCTTCGGATTCCTCTCTTTCTTCCACAACTTGTTTTTTTGGGCGGAGGTTCGGGTTGACCTTCTTCGGTCTCTGCTTTTTCTCCTTCGAACCTTTCACTTTTTTAGGAACTGTTGCCTCTGGTTCCTTTCCTCTCTGGGTAGAACTTTTCTTTCCCATGTTGTATGATTATGGCAGCAACACCAACAGCGCAGACTGTTTCGGCGTCAGGGAGCTTCTCGGCGAGTGGCAGCAGAATTTGCGGACGAGCAATGTGCCTTCAATCTTGCACTTTCAAATAACCTTTTCCTTGCTAAAGCCTGCATTTTATAGCCTTAAGGGGTGACTACCCCTATTTATGGCTCTTGCCATAATTAAACCTATGCTAGTGGCCTAGGAAATTGTTGCGCCATCCGATTGGCTATCCGACGGCATCGCATGCGGAGTTACGCGCCCTAATGATTACACCTTGCATTGGAAGCACATCTTGTACTCGGGTGCGAGCCCTTTCCCCAACTGAATCACCTCGGGACGTGCCCCGCCACCTTTGCCTTAAATTCGTCTGCTTTGAGCTCTTTTCAAGGTGGTAGTCGGCACATTTCTCGAGACGTGCTTTAAATGCTCCCGTCCTGCGCATAATCGGTTCGACGAAGCTTGGGTCGGACTTGGAAATGCTTCGCAGTGAACTTCTTCTTTGGGCTGATCTTCTGTGCTTCGGGCCCGAGGTACTTATCCTTCTTCGTGCTTTGCGAGGACCACCTACCGAAGCTTGTGCTTTTGAAAATTACTTCGCAGAATTTCCACCCGAAGTGGTTGCTGGAAATGCTTCGGGTGCGAAGCTCTTTCGTGCCTTTGTTTGAACTTTGGTTCGGCCCTTCACTTCCTCGCAACCGTTACTTTGGGTAAAAATCTCCGAAGGAGATTACCGAATTTTTTTTTTTTTTACACCCCTTGTGTAATGTGACAAGAGTGTCAACCTTCTTAACGGCTCGCGGGGCAACGAGCTCGTTTGGGTGGGAGAACCTCTAGCCTTGATCTATTGGGCCAGAGTCACCTCCAGACCCTTCTCTTCTCTCTCCCTCTGGGAGCGCTCCTGTATCTGGTTCTCCCTCCTCTTCTGCTTCTCGAGACACATTCAATGGATTCTGGCTGAATTCTTGTGTCTCGCCCCTTGGGATACAAAAAGGGCGCAAAAAGGTGCCTTCCTCATTCTCAGGCCTTACCGCTTGAGACTGCTCTCCTTGGACTACCTCTTGATGGAGATTGCAAGCAGCCACATTGTTCATTGTTGGGTCAAAGCTTGCATATTCCCATTGTTGTTCTTGGGAAAAATTTGCTTCTTGAGCTCCGAATGACTGCATCTCAAACCTACGCTCGGTACGAGGAGTCTGCCATGATGAATACTACGCAGGATGGCCAGGGGCGATGAACGGTGATGGGTTTTCTCCCCACTGCCACTTTCCGGATAGGAACAAGAGTTGTTCTGCTCGTATTGCTTCCTCAAATATCTGAGGAAATCTTCGTTCCCCTGATTGCAGTAAGAGAAGGCGTATGTCCGGGTGAAAGGCACGAACATAGAAGAGGTGAGCTTGGGCATGCGTCGGTTGGATCTCCACTGGAATGCTCTTCCAACTTCTACAAAATCGGACATTGAAGTCCGTGATGCTCTCCAGAGGTGCTCTCATGATAGCGAATAGATCCATCAAAAGTTGGGAGGGATCTTGAGAGCCGTCGAATGTCTTGATCAATGCTTCGGCTAAATCGCTCCACGAGCAGATGCTTTCATACTCGAGTAATCTGAACCACCGCATCGCTTCTCCTTCCAGAGACATGACCAGAAGTCTAACCATGACATCTTCATGGATTATGTTGTGGAGGTTTGCCAATGCCGCAACGTCTTCAAGGTGCCTTTGGGCCATTCCTTTAGTGCCATCGTATTTCGCCAATGTATGCAAGGCTCCTCTAGGAATTTTATGATAACCCTGAAGATTCAGAGGGGAACGGGCATTCCAACTAGGATAACGTGCTCTTTCCATTATGGCGGTGGCCTTGATTTTTTGGGACGTTTTCTTTCAACTTAAAAGGCGCCTACGATGAAGGAATCTGGATCTTCAGCTCAGTTAGAGTCGCCAGGTGATTTTGATAGATGGGGGCAAGCCAGAGATTCACCAACTCGGACTTCCTTAAAACATGGGGGTTTTTGCCATGAAGGCACGGATTTGGGTACTGGTCTTTACGACTTAGAGATTTTTGGGTAAACAGAGTCGCCAGATGCTAAGAGTCTTTCAGTAATGAGGGCATCAGTCCTCACTACCACTAGTCAGGTGAGACTGACCGGGTCACACCGAGAACTAGTTAGAACTATTGGCCCCGGTGAAGATGGGTTTGTGTTTAAAATATGGGACCTTGACTGGTTATGGATCTTTCTAAGACAGACACAGTTGTGTCCCATCGGGCGTGCCAAAAACTGTTGGTCATCAAATCCGCCTAGGTAAGGATTTTGGGTAAATGTATGCGCCCTAGACCTGGACCAACATTGAAAGGCCGAAGGGAAGAGATGCCCCTCGTGCCAATCTCCGGAGAAAGGCCGGCTCCTATGCTAAACTACTTGGGTGTTTTGAAGACAAGAGTGCGGGAAAGAGATAAAAGGGATAAGGGTTAGAGAAATAAATAAAAAGGGTTAAGGGAAGAGAGATTGGTGATTTAAGGTGGGAGAGAACAGGAAGCACGATCACTAACTAGCAACTTGAATAGAAGCAAAGAACACCAAGAGTAAAATGAAAGAAACGTAGTATCAACCTTCCTATGTATCCTCCCGAACGAGTTTCGGGCACTGTCCCCGATCGCACACCGGACGCAGAGTTCAACATCTCAGCCTACAAACGAAGAGAGATAGAAGAATCAAGCAAGGCAGGCAGCATAAAAGAAAGTCAATACGACATTTTTCTACTCCTATGTATCCTTCAGAACGAGTTTCAGGACACTGTCCCCGATCGCACACCGGACGCAGAGTTCAGCATCCAACATACAAACGAGGAGAGATAGAAGAATCAAGCACAGAAGGCAGCATAAAAGAGAAGAATTGAGCTCAAAGTCTCTTAGTATTAATCGCAGGACATCAAGTTACAGCAGCTTTCTAGCAGATAGTTCCCCCCTTTTTCCATTACAATGCCTGGGTTTTTATAGAGGACCCGGGCCTCTGAATCATAATTACATAGCAAAGAAGAGTACGCCCTCGAGCTCTGAGAATTCGGCCTTCCTCGGCTCTCGTGATCGAGCTTTCAAATCTGTTACCAAATCGGCAACTGTGACCGGGTCAACCATGGAAAGGTGCATTGATGAGCCGTCTGGACGTCCTTGGTCTCCGGGTGCAGTGCTCGAGTGGCCGCCATGCTCGTCGGGTTCTCCATCATGGCTTGATACTTCACTTCTGATTGCCAAAAATGAGCAACGGGCTTGTTGGGCACGAAAAATTGCATTTATGAGGCACTTGATCGCCTCGGGAAGATACCCGGCTTGGAACGTGTGCCCGTGAAGCGCTTCGCTAAGTTTTCATTCACCACTTCGCTTCGCAATGGTTCTGGGCCGAAGCAAAACTCCTCCTTGGATTATACTTCGCAAAATTGAGCTTCGCAAAACTGGTGGGGAGTGTTGAAGCATATTCGCTTCGCAAAACGAGCCTCTTTATCCTTGGCCGCTTCGCAGCGATCCTCTTCAAAATTGTGGTTCGGAGAGATTTCGACCGAAACACATTCCTGCCTTCAAAATGCTTCGCTTCTCTTGGCTGCCAGAACTTCGGTCGAAAATGCTTCGGGTGAAAACTCGCCGAAGTGAATGCTTCGCTAGGTTTTTCGCCGAAGTAGAAATGGTTCGGGCAAAAAGTTGGCCGAAGTGAATACTTCGTTATGGTTTCCACCGAAGCAGAAATGGTTCGGGCGTGAAGAGGCCCGAAGTAGATGTTTCGATAATTTTTTGGCGAAGGATTCTTCAATGTTTCTTCGGGTTCTGCTTCGTTGGTCCTCTTGCATTTTTCTTCGACAAAACTACTTCGCAACAAATCCTACCCGAAGCAATGCTGGAAGCGCTTCGGGTGCGAAGCTCTTTCTTCGGCAAAACTACTTCGCAAAATTTTCACCCGAAGTAGCGCTGGAAATACTTCGGGTGCGAAGCAGTTTCATTTTCTTTGGCGAAGCTCTTTTCTCTAGCTTGTTCGGTAGCGAAGCTCTTTCTCTTTCTACTTTTTATACAAAGGGGTGGCTTTGAAAGCCAAAATTGCTGCAACTTTTCAAAATAAAAATAACAAAGCAAAAACTTTACACAACACTATACAAAACTTGTTTCTTTTCTACCCCTTGAGAAATGTGACAAAATTGTCAAAAAATAACAAAGCAAAAACTTTACACAACACTATACAAAACTTGTTTCTTTTCTACCCCTTGAGAAATGTGACAAAATTGTCAACAGTTACATGTGAAATCCTATTGGGGTTTGGGTGGGTGCTATGTTTTCGTGTTGTTCGAGAGGGCAGATACATCTAGGCATGTCTTGCAGTTTGGCACATGGAATATTGTAGGGTCTACAACTTTTGTGCAGACATGATACCCAAATTTTGATTTGGGGGATACTTCTTAGGCCCATTACCCCCTTTGGATCAAGTTTGTGACCATAAATTTGAACTCAGGTGCATGTTGAATTCAATGGCTCAACGTTTTTGAAAGATCCTTTTGGATCCGACAGGGAGTAAGTCTCTTAGGTTCATCCCGTGTGTTTGTGTTGAGGTGTATTTGACAATGAAACTTCCTCAAAAGCTCAAAATTATTACTCCAGAAGATCCGATGGTTCAAGATGTAAGATATTTGAATTTACCTAAGTCATATTTTGGGTGTCATTCGCTAGATAATATGATTCAAAATTGCCCGTATAAAAAGAAACAACCTAAGGAGGTGGAAGGAGACATTAAGAAGGAAGAACCTGAAAAATCAACAAAATAGGAAAATAAAAATAAAGAGGATATGGAAGTTGATGATGGTTCGAATCCTTTGTGCAAAGCTTCCAATTCTTCTATTGGGCAACAGAAATGAAAAATTGTTCAAAAAATAAGGGATGTGCGTGAATCTCTTGCTAGGCGTAATAAATTTAGGAGGGGACCAGTTTTAGGGGATAACTTGAGTCAGACTCATAGGAGCAGTTCTCTAGTTTCTAGATCTGGGAAAGTGGATAATGTTATTGAGTTTGGAGTTCAGGATGGATCTTCTCCAAGTGGTACTCCACAGATAGAAAAAGAAAGCATTGACAAGGGAGGGAATCGATTTCAGGTTCTTGATTCCTTAAGTTCTCAATAAAGTTTGATATTACTTCATGGAATGTGAGAGGGATGACTATCCCCACTCGTAAGAGTTTTGCGAGTAGTTTTTTGAAATCTATTTTTGTTGATGTAGTCTATCTTCAAGAAATTAATATTATTGGGTTTGAGTTGCATAATTGCTTAAACAACTCTTAGAATGGCACTTGGTGGATCTCTTCTCATCGTCAAGGGTTTGGGGGTGTTGTTTTGGTTGTTAGACAATGGTTGACCTCTCTTTTTCTAGATCGGGGTGAGGACCCGGAGGGGCGTATCATTTGGGCTACTTTTGCTTTGGTTGTCCAAGTGATCAAAATATGTTCAGTGTATGGTCCTAATGCTGCTAATGATCAAGCTCGTTTATGGGATTGGATGTAATTTGATCTTCCTTAGGCATGTTGGTTCCTGGGAGGGGATTTCAATATGGTCGAGTGGGAAGGAGATAGAGAGGGTGGATTGGGTTGCTGCATTGTTGGCACAAAAAATGATTTGTGGATGAAATTAAAGGTTGCTCTTCAGGTGTTCGATGTGAATTTCAATAAAAAATAGTATGAGTCTAGCGATTGGTTTAGTTGGTCAAACAGAAGAGCAGGTGTGGAAAGAATATTTGCGAGACTTGATAGATTTTATGCGGATAACATTTTTACTTGTGTTGGAAAATCAAAGAGGCATGTGGATGTTGATCTAGTAGTTACTGCCTCTGACAACACTCCTATTTCTACATGTGTTCACATTGGTGCGATGCTTGTTGAGAAGAAAAACTTACCTTTCAAATTGAATGTCTCGCATCTTGATTCTACAGATTGTAGAGAGTTGATTTGTTGTGTCTGGAATATGGAGCCAAGACCTTCCAGGAAGGTATGGGTCCCTTGGTGGGATGTTGCTATTAAAAGGGTGGTTAAATTTTTAAGGGGATGGGGGAGACTTTTAGCTAGAAAAAGATGAGAAATATGAAGTCTCTCAGACAAAATCTTGAGAAGGACAGGAGGAAGTTGGAAGTTGATCCTTTTAATCCTTCCTTACAAGAAAAAGTTGCTACTCTAGAGGGAAAAATCAAGAAAATCGAAGATAATATTGGTAGAGGAGTGCAAGTGAGAAGCAAGCTCCATTGGATGAAGGAAGGAAATGATTCGACTAAATTCTTCTTCAATTACATCTGTAATAAGAATGCTCTGGAAAATATTTTAAATCTGCACCGAAAGATTGTACTCATACTGAGAAGGAGGGAGAGATAAGGGAACTTTTTGGTAATCACTTCAGTAAGATTTTTGCGGCATATGAGAGCACTATGGATGTTCAACATGTTAGGAAGTTGATTAAAGATTGCATTCCCAAAAAGGTTTTTAGCTTTGAGAGTGATTGCATAGCCACTGATTTTTCCAAGGAGGAATTGTTTGGTGCTTTATATAGAATGAAGAATAGTAAGTCTCCTGGTCTGGATGGTCTTCTAGCATAATTTTATAAGTATATGTGGGATTGCATAGGGGAAAACTATACTAAAATGATATAGGAAGTGTTTGAAGGAGTAGGATTTTCTTCTGGGTTGAATCGAGGTGTGATTAAATTAATCCCCAAAGGAAGTAATAAGGACAAAATTTGCGGCTAGAGACCTATTACTCTTTTGAATATTTTTTATAAGATAGTTTCCAAAGCTTTAGCTTTGAGGTTGCGAGACATTATTGCCATAATTGTTAGAGAAGAACAAACTGGGTTTGTGAAAGGAATATTTATCCTAGATATTATTCTTTCTATATGGAAGACGATGGAATGGTAGGAAGAATCTCAATAGCAGGCTCTCTTTTTAAAAATAGACTTTGAAAAAGCCTATGATAGGGTTGATGGGACGTTTATCTTTAAAATGTTGGAATAGCTTGGGTTTAGCAGATCTGCATTTCAGAAGATTCGTATGCTCTTCTCCTCAACTTCTGCCAAGGTGGTGGTCAATGGAAGAATGTCAAAAAATATTCAACTTTTCAGATCAATCAGGTAGGGTTGCCCTTGTTGAACTAAGTGTGACACTAAGAGGGGGGTGAATATGTGTATATTAAAAATTTAATCCAACTACGAAATCAAATAAAAACAAGCAATCACACAAACATGCATCACATTACACCAGATTTATAGTGGAAACCTGATGTGGGAAAACCACTGTGCTAATGGACTGTTTGGACTCCCATCCAAATCCAGCCTCAAAAATATTTGATCTTTACAATATTTTTGTAGCACCAACTGCAGGGAATGGCACCAACCAACCCGGACTTTAGCAGCACCAACTGCAAGGAGCAACGACCCCGATCGCCAAGCACCTACTCGGCAAAATAAAAACTGTAGTAGAAAATATGATTTCTGTTTTAAAAGACCCTGACTGGTCTAGCTCATTGCTTCTCTCTACACATCCACTCTGACTAATCTCATCTAATATGAATCTAAATCTCACATCTTTCTCTGTACTCACACAAACTCCTTTTTAAAAAAAAAACTTTTTGCAATTCCTTCAACTTCCAACACTTCAACTTCCTAACAAAATTTGAGCTGCAAGATGACCATTTCAGCATTCAATAACATATCCCATGGGAGATATAACGTTATTCTAGATTTTAAAATTCTACACTCGCTGGAAAATGAATGGACTCAAAAGGAGTTATGGATCAAAAGTTATGACCTTTTTAAATTTCAATTTTATTTTGGAGAGGCATTTTGTCAAACAGTTCACGGACAAGGTGTTATGCACATTACTCGTTCTCACATTTGGAGGCCTCGAAATTACTCCGACCAAAAATCAAATATGTTCAATTCGATGAGCTATACGTGAAACAACACTTAAATGGCACATTCGGCAACAAGAAAATATGAATTTGAGTATTCGAGTGCAAAAGCACTTGGCTGCCCAAAACTAGAAAAAGTGCTATGAAGGCATTTTGAAACTGTTGTCGTTTCTTCCTCGGGTCTCCGTTCGGGCTGAAATTTAAAACATAAGCTCTCTGTATATCAGAATACATCCAGTGATAATTTTGAAGTTTGATTCCTCACAGATTGCTTAATATACCTCCGATAAAGTGGCCTCTGGCGCTGATTTTACACCTATCACAAAAATTGAAAAAGTGCTCCAAAGCCATTTTACAACGCTCACCATTTCTTCCTTCGGACTCTGTTTGGGTTGAAATTTAAAACTTAAGCTCTCAATATATCCAACTATTTTAGGTCCAATTCCTCATGGATTGCTTAATATTTCTCTCGCAAAGTGACCTCCGACGTAGATTTTACAACTGTAGTTTCATGATCAACAATGCATCGACGAAGCAACCGGTCGTTCCAACACTGCAACCACACTTTCTAATGATCAACAAACCTCCAAATATTATCTTGGGATGTCCAAAACATTCCATTGACATTTTGCCACTTCGACAACTTCCTTTTTTTGCTACTTTGACAACTTGACAATTTTTACAACTTTTGCAAATTTGCACGAACAACCTGTAACAACTTCACCTAAACATCACAAACATTATCATAAGCATTGAACACCACTGTACATACTTTGAACAACCTCCGAACAATTATCCAATGCATCAACCTATCCATCTGAGTGTGTTGACAATAATGACAATACTGTTATTGCACCTTGGTCAACAATCTCCTCCTTTGGAATTGTTGGCAACACACGCACAATTTCATGTAACTCTTTCCCCCTTTGACAACAAGACCGAAGGGCTGCTGCAAACTCCCCCTGAGTCCATGCACACCATTCTCAGGTAAAAAATATTACACTTAGCAAAAATCACAAACATGAGCAAAAAGATAAACAAAGACACAAATGCTCCCCCTGAGAATGTGACCCCGATAGCTAGTCAATGCTTGGAAAGTGTGATCGCTCCTAATTTCTTGCGAAGGTACTCAAAGACTTTCTTGGGCATTTTTTTGGTGAAGATGTCCGCTACTTGCTCTGTTATTAGAACAAAATACAACTTAACCTCACCTTTTGCAACTTTCTCCTTCAAAAAATGGTATTGAATAGCAATATGTTTTGTGCGAGTATGCATAACCGGATTCTTTGAGATATTAATTGCACTTGTATTGTCATGCATGATCGATATGGGCTCACTAAAATTTATTCCAAGATCTTTGAAAGTTTATTTCATCCAATGTACCTATGTACAACATGATGTTGCTGCAATATACTTTGCCTCTGTTGTAGATAATGAGACTGACTCCTGCTTTTTGCTATGCCACGCAATAATATTATCACCAAGATAGAATGCACCTTCACTAGTACTCTTCCTATCATCTACACATCCTACCCAATCTGCATCTGAATACGCAATAAGGGTGAAGTCCTTAGCTTTCAGATGCCATAACCCATACTCCATAGTACCCTTGAGGTATCGAAAAATCATCTTTAATGCTATCACATGAGTCTCCTTGGGACTAGCCTGAAATCGTGCTACCATGCATACGGCCTACAAAATGTTCGGTCTAGTAGCTGTCAAGTACAGTAAGCTCCCAATCATGGATTTGTACATAGTTTGATCAACAGGTGGAGATTTGTCATCCTTGCTCAACTTGCAACTTGTCGTCATGGGAGTGCTAACTGGTTTTCAATCCTCCATTGTGAACTTTTTCAACATCTCTTTAACATATTTGATTTGAAAAATAAATATGTCCTCCTTTTGATTAACTTGCAATCCAAGAAAATACGAAAGTTCACCAATCATTGACATTTCAAACTCTTTCAGCATCTTATTTGAAAAGTCTTTACACAACTCATCTTTGCTACTGCCAAATATGATATCATCTATGTAAATAACAATAACAATGTGATGACTATTTTCTCTTTTGACATACAAATTATAGTCTACCATACCTTTATTGAACCCTTGCTGAGTAAGATAACTGTCTAGCCTTGCATACCATGCCCGAGGTACCTGTTTTAAGCCATATAACTCTTTCTTCAACTTGAAAACCAAGTTGGGATCATCACCAAGATGAAAACCGTTTGGCTGCTCAATATAAACCTCTTCTTCAAGTTTTCCATTCAAAAATGTTGATTTCACATCCATTTGATAAACTTTGAAATTCTTGTAAATTGTTAAAGCAAGAAATATTCTAATTACCTCTAGTTTGGCCACAAGTGCAAAGGTTTCCTCGAAATCAATACCTTCAACTTGCGCATACCCTTTGCATACCAATCTTGCTTTGTTCCTCACTACCTATTCGTATTCATTCAATTTGTTTCGAAAGACCCATTTAGTACCGATTACATTTTTATTTGCGGGTCTTGGTACTAACTCCCAAGTCTTATTTTTCTCGATTTGATCTAATTCTTCATTTATTGTCTTTACCCAACTTTCATATTTGCTTGCTTCGACAACATTTTTGGGCTCAATGTTGGATAGTAAAGAGTAGTTACTTACTAATCTTCTTCTTGTCTGAACACCAACTATGGGGTCTTCAATTATTTGCTCTCTAGGATGATCTTTCTACCAACTACCTATTTTGAAATTTCTGTTTTCTTTCAATTCGGAATCACTTTTTGAATCCTTTGAGTCAATTATTGATTTCTTTTCCATTTTCTCTTCCTCATCTCCTTCAATGACCTCTTCATAATTTGGGTAGTTCTCTTCATAGCTAATTACTCGTTCCCTTCCTTCGTCAACTTTAACATCGACACTTTCCACAATTTTTCATAGCCTCTTGTTGTAACATTTGTAAGCTTTACTTTTTGACGATTAGCCAAGAAAAATACCTTCATCCGCTCTATCTTCAAACTTACCAAGGTTTTCTTCAATTATTTTGATGTAATACTTACTGTCAAAAACTTCAAAATATCTTGTTGTTGCCAATTTTCCGAACCACAACTCATAAGAAGATTTGCTTTCATGCGTCCTCAACATGCACCTATTTTGGATGTATACCGTAGTATGGACTGCCTCTTTCCAAAATCTGTCTGCTACTTTGCTCTCAGTCAACATAGTTTGTGCCATTTCCTGCATTGTCTTGTTCTTTCTTTCTACCACACCATTCTACTGAGGTGTCCTAGCTGCTGAAAATTGTCTCCTAATGCCATATTTTTCATAATACTCTGTGAAATCCTATGAAATGAACTCTCCTCCTCTGTTTGACCTTAAAAATTTAATCCTTTTTCCTGTTTGATTCTCAACTTGGTTTTTGAAAACCTTGAACATCTCAAAAGCTTCTGATTTATGCTTCAAAAACAATACCCATGTCATCTTGGAATAATCATCTATACACAACATGCAATATTTGTCACCATTTATGCTTTGCGTTATCATGGCTCCACATAAATCAGTATGTATTAGTTCCAAAGGTTTGCTCATGTAGTACTCTTTTGTTTTAAATGAGACTCTAGTTTGCTTCCATTTTTTACATGAAGCATAAATGTTATTTGATGGTTTGCCAATGGTGGGAATATCTCTCACTACTTTCTTTGAACTGATTTTTACTAGATTGTCAAAACTGATATGATCGAGCCTCTTGTACCACAACCAATTCTCTTCTTCCTGTCCAATAAATCAAGCTCCTTCTGAAGTCTTTGAAAGAGTGTAGAGGTTGCCAGGTGTCCTTGATCCAGCTACTATCAACTTCCCACTGTTTGCCTTTCTGATTTCACAACCCTGCTTCTTAAAGATCACATCATGACCTCTATTACAAATCTGACTTACGCTCAACAAGTTATGCTTCAGACCAACCACAAACAAGACTTCTTCTGACTTGATTTTCCCATCACTAATCTTAACTGAACCTTTGTCAACTATCTTAGCTCCATCATTATTTTCGAATTTCACTGAACCACCTTCATATTGCTGCAACTTCTCAAATTTTTGTTTGTCACTTGTCATATGACTGGAGCATCCACTATTAAGTATCCATGGTGTGAATTTATTCTGCGCTTTAAATGTCGTCTATATGATCAAGGATTCATTTTCTTCCTTAGGTTGCTCTTTTTCTTTCCATTCTGGTTTGATTACATTTTTGGGCTCTTGTTTTGGCTTTTCTTTTTCAATAGCTTATGCATGTTTTTCAAGAAATTTTATATTTTGTTTTATTCCATTTGGCTGAAATTTTCTTCCTTGAAATTTATTTGATGCAAATGAACTTCTACAATTTATTGCAATATACCCAAAGTTATGACATGTATAACATTCTACTGCATAATCTATCAAAGGTGAAAAAATATTTCTACTGGAAAAACTCCTTGGTCCTACATTATACTTGCAATCTGAAATCTTATGTCCATAACCATTGCATTTAAAATAGTAACCAAAAAAGAGATGATTGAACCTGGGTGGTGGTCTTTGCCATGTTGTTGTAGGAGCCATAAATATTCTTCTTATT
The DNA here is from genome assembly GCA_028583015.1 of Wollemia nobilis. Classification (NCBI taxonomy): domain Eukaryota; kingdom Viridiplantae; phylum Streptophyta; class Pinopsida; order Araucariales; family Araucariaceae; genus Wollemia; species Wollemia nobilis. Next base: position 16,942,246 of record JAQPPZ010000541.1, read on the forward strand.
TGATGTGTGACATTGGTGAAACCATCATTGTCAATTCTTCTTTCGTGCCTTGCATTATTGCTTTCCTTTGCATGATTCATTTTTGCTTGATTAATCTGTTTCTTTTCTTCATTCTTTGTGGATTCTTCATTCGTGGCCTTTGATCCATTTTATGATTCTCTTTTGTCAAAAATCAAACCAAAATTGATGCATGTAGTCTTCTGGTTCTTTATGATCTTATCTAGCTTTATAGAACTCTCTGCACGTTTGTGATAAAAGCTAATTTTTTGATTCATTTCTTCTAGTTGCATCCTTAAACCAACAATCTCTTCTTTTAACTTGCTGCAATAATCTATTTTCATGGTTATTTGTACTTCAAGATCTTCGGGGATCTTCTTGGATTATTCTATCTACACTTTCAAACTTTTTATGATTTCATTTGCATCGTCAAGATTTCTTGAAATTTTCTTATTCATTTTTCTTTCTGTTTTCAATTCATCCAGAGTTGCAATTCATTCCTCTTCCAAATTCACTTTTGCGTCAATTTATTCTTCATCACATTCTTGTTTTTTTTTCCGGTTTTTCTTCTTTGAATGCCATGAAAAGAGCTTCACATGTTTCTTTTTCAGAATCCTCACTGGAGCTGTCTTCTAATGAACTGATATTCTTGGAGATGAAACTTTTCTTATTGAAGTTACCTTTTCTGAAATTTGTTTTTTTCTTCCAGTCACTTCTTTCTCCGTGCGATCCTTCATCACTTCTATTCTTCTCATTAAGTGGACATTTAGCTGTGAAATGCCCAATGCCTCCACAATTGAAACATTTAAAAGATAACTTTCCTCTATATTTGTCTTTTCCCTTTTTCAGTTTTCTCACGAAGTTAGCTTCCATTTCATCTAACATTTCATCTTCATCTGACTCTGGTTTCGTTTTTGCATTTTTTTGAGCTTTAAAGGCAGCTTCTTTATCTATAGATTTAGCTTTTCCTATTCTCATTTCATAGGCGGTTAAAGAACCATACAACTCATCCATAGTAAGAGTATTTAAATCTTTAGCTTCTTCTATTGCAAAAACTTTAGAATAAAACCTTTGATGAAGATATCTTAATACCTTTTTGACGATTATCGAGTCTTTGATTTCCTCTCCAAGTGCTATGATAGCATTGATGACTTCATTTACTTTTAACATGTAGGCCTCTATATTCTCATCTTCATTCATCTTTAATCCTTCGAACTGAGCTCGATGTGTTTGTAACTTGGCCTCCTTGATCTTATCGTCTCCTTCATGAATGCTCTTCAGTTTGTCCCATATTTCCTTTTTCATTTTACGACCCATAATATTTACTAGTTTGTTGTCCACTAATCCACACATGATGGCATTCTTTGTTTTTGATTCATTCTCAAACAATTTCTTACCAGCAACATCAGTTGGAGGAGTGGCGGGTGTTGTATACCCATTGCGTACTGATTCCTAAATATCGTATCCCGATGCACAAAGATATGTTTGCATCATGATTCTTCAAAAAGCATAATTAGTTTCATCAAACAGTGGTGCCTTGTTCGAAGAGAAGCCTTCGCCTCCTGCCATTATGTCACTTCCAAGATCACCCTAGTCGGTTAAGCCTGTTCAAGAACCTCGCTCTAATACCAATTGTTGAACTAAGAATGACATTGAGAGGGGGGGTGAATCAGTGTATATTAAAAATTTAATCCAACTACCAAATCAAATCAAAACAATAAATCACACAAACATGCATCACATTACACCAGATTTATAGTGGAAACCCGATGTGGGAAAACCTACTGTGCCAATGGACTGTTTGGACTCCCATCCAAATCCAACCTCAAAAATATTTGGTATTTACAATATTTTTGTAGCACCAACTGCAGGTAATGACACCAACCAACCCAGACTTTAGCAACAACAACTACAAGGAGCACCGACCCCGATCGCCAAGCACCCACTCGATAAAACAAAAACTGTAGTAGAAAATCTGATCTTTGTTCTAAAAGACCTTGAGTGGTCTAGCTCATTACTTATCTCTACACATCCACTTTGACTAATCTCATCTGATCTGAATCTAAATCTCACACCTTTCTCCGTACTCACACTGACTCTTTTTTTAAAAAACCTTTTTGCAATTCCTTCAACTTCCAACACTTCAACTTCCTAACAAATTTTGAGCTGCAAGATGATCGTTTCTGCATTCAATAACATCTCCCATATGAGAAATAACATTTCTCCTAGATTTTAAATTTTTGCACACGTTGGAAAAAGAACGAACTCAAAAGGAGTTACAGATCAAAAGTTATGACCTTTTTAAATTTCACTTTTATTTTGGAGAGGCATTTTGTCAAACAGTTCACGGACAAAGTGTTGTGCACATTACTCGTTCTCACACTTTGAGGCCTCGAAATTACTCTAACCAAAAATAAAAAATGTTCAACTCGATCAGCTATACGTGAAACAACACTTAAACGACACATTCGACAACAAGAAAATATGAATTTGAGTATTCGAGTGCAAAAACATTCGGTTGCCCAAAACTGGAAAAAGTGCTACGAAGGACTTTTGCAACTGCTGTCGTTTCTTCCTCGCGTCTTTGTTCGGGCTAAAATTTAAAACATAAGCTCTATGTATATCTGACTACCTCTAGTAAAATTTTCAAAGTTTTATTCCTCACAAATTGCTTAATATACCTCCAACAAAGTGGCCTCTAGCGCTGATTTTACACCTGTCACATAAATTGTAAAAGTGCTCCAAAGCCATTTTGCAACGCTCATTGTTTCTTCCTCCGAACTCCGTTTGGGCTCTTAGTATATCCAACTACCTACAGTAAAAAAATTGAGGACCAATTCCTCATGGATTGCTTAATATTCCTCCTGCAAAGTGACCTTCGATGTAGATTTTATAACTGCAGGTTCATGACCAACAATGCACTGACGAAGCAACCGACCGTTCCAACACTACAACCACACTTTCTGATGATCAACAAACCTCCAAATAGTATCTTGGGCTGTCCAACATATTCCATTGACACTTTGACAACTTCTTTTTTTGCTACTTTGAAAACTTCCTAACGATTTTTGCAACTTTTGCAAATTTGCATGAACAACTTGTAACAACTTCACCTGAACATCACAAACATTCTCATAAGCATTGAAAACCATCGTACATACTTCAAATAACCTCCAAACAACTGTCCAATGCATCAACCTGTCCATCTGAGTGTGTTGACAACAATGATAATACTGTCGTTGCACCTTGCTCAACAGCCCTTTGGCTCCGTTGTTTGTATTGTATGTGAATGCTTTGGGGTATATGTTGGAAAAAAGAGGTTAGCTAGGCTTATTAGAGGCATCGCTCTTCCTGAGGGACATCTCCTAAATAGTCATTTTGTTGATGACTCTTTCCTTAATGTGTAGCTGGATAGAGATTCTATTTTGGGTATGCAAGATTATCTTCAACAATTTTGTCTTGCTTATGGGGCAGTGGTGAGTGAGGCTAAATCAAATTATTGGCTGATAAGAGCTGAGAATATGCCTGGTGGGATTAACACTAGTTGGAGGAAATTTGATGATGGATAAATTATTAGGTATTTGGATATTCTCTTTGGCAGGAGGATTTCTCTTAAATCTATGTGGGATTGGTGTATGGATAGGTTTGAAAAGAAGCTTCAGGGTTGGAAAAATAAGATGATTTCTTTTGTTGGGAAGTTCGCTGTTGTTAGTAAGATTCTCCAAACTTGTCACATGTATTACTCCTCTTGTTGGCTCCCCAAATTGACTCAATATAGTAGGTTGAAGACTTACATTAGGAGTTTCTTGTGGGTTAATATGGATAGTTCTAGGCGTGTTTCCATTATTGCCTGGAAGTATTGCACTGTTCCTAAGAAGGAGGTTGGTTTGGGGTTTTTGGACATTCAGGTTCAAGGAAAGTTCTTGCTTCTAAGTGGATTACCAAATTCCTGGAGGATAATTTTTGCTGGCAGTGGTTGTTGAGATACCAGATTCAGACTTGTATCAATTTTGATGGGATTCGTGGGGCTTTCAGCTTTGAGGATATTGTTGGGCATCCTAGTAGATTCAAAAATAGAGGAGGCATCTTGATTAAAAGAATTTGGGAGGTCTGAAAAGAGGTTTTTGGAATGGTTAAATGGGGTTTTTTGGATGATAGGAGAGGTTGGACTCTTTCTTCTAAAGCTATTTGTCTTTGGCAAAAAAATGATATGTATGTTGTGGATATGCCTAATCTACAATGTAAGAGGCTTAGCAAGACATGTCTCTTTAAACGGGCTGATCTATGGGATGGGAATGTTGGGCAGTGGATTCCTTGGCAACAATTGCTTGTTAAGTTCAAATTAAAACCTTCTGATAAATTCGTTGTTCAACAAATTCAAGGCCTTCTTCCATCTGAGCAACTATATAAGATTTTAGGTGGCCTTCTGCTCTGATTTGGAAATATTGGAGGTGAAATTATGAGAAGCCAATTTGGTGCTTTAAGGCTTCTAAAATTTATCAGCTGATGCTTCCCAGTATCCCTCTTGGGGACATATTGAATGGTAGATGAGGTATGAATTGTACATGCAAGAAATGGAAGAAACAGTTGTCTAGAGTTTGGAAATTCAAGGTCTCAATGTAGCTAAAGATTTTTGCTTGTTTGGTGATGATGCAAGGTCTGCAAAGCAAAGCTCGATTAGTCAAATGGATGCGTATTTTTGATGCTTGCGCTAGTTGTGATCAAAGTAAAACTATTAAGCACATCTTTTGGGAATGCCCAAGAACAAGGAAGGTTTGGAGAGCAACGGTCTGGCTTTATGACAATGTTTCTTAGGGTCATCTTAGGTAGAAGAAGATTGTTTTTGGTGACTCACTTGATTGTGCATCTCATAGGAGGATGTTTTGGCATGTTATCAGGATCTCTATTCTTTTTAGCATTTAGAAGGATAGATGCAGCTTGGCTTTCAGAAACGAGGAGGCCCCTGTTGATACTACTATTAGTAGAGCAACTAATTTTGTTTATGGTCAAATTAAGGTTTTCAAGGATGAAATTTTGAAAGACTGTCTTAGCATAAATAAAAGTGCTAGATCTGATTGTTTGCTTTTATTTCGCAAGCTGATGTAATGACTCTTTGTTTTCTGTTGATGTATTTTTTATCCATTCTTTAATATTAAATATTTATTCAATATAGAATTGTTAAGAGATCTAAAACGAATTTCTAATTTATGAATATTTGCTTATGTTATATAAACTTACATAATTCTACTATACTTAAATTTTTTATTTATAAATTTATAAAAAATATTAAAAAAAAAAAACAAAACAAAAACCACAAATAGAGGCCAACTTTTTTTATATCCGCCAATGCCCGTCTTTTCCAACCCATGTTTCCCAAAAATATCGGAAGTCCTGGCCAAAAGCTTAAACGAAAGAAAACAAAATAGAAGATGGCGCATCGAATATGAGTGGGCACGGTCTCGAACCCCCGGGCGTGCTGTGGGTGGTCGAAAACCGACGAAAAAAATGATAATGAATGAAAAGATGAAAGCTAGAAACAAATCAGAGACAAGTATTAACTATTAAACGAAAGAGTCCAAAATAAATTATAAATTATCTTAGAAAAATCTAAGAGGAGAATATGTGATATTTTGAATATTGTGTGTAATAATAATTCTCATAAGGGAAAAAAAAATGAAGACAAAGGAAAAGAATTCTAAAAAAATGATCACTAAAAGAATATTGTCGTGTATCCATTTAATATTTAAATATAAAAAGATAAAAAGTCTAAAAAATTATCTATAAACCAATATTGTCATCTATGCAATTAATATTTAAATATTATGAACCAGTAAATGCGGAAGACATCTCCCTTTGGAAGTTCACTTGAGCATTTAAGAGCTGAAGTATATAAATGAAAGTCACGAGAGCTAGCAAGTCTTGCTAGTCAAAGGGATTGTGTAACTTTGGGAGATTGATTAAGTAAGAATGTGGGATATGATTGTGAGTTAAGTTTATAAAGAAATAAATTCATTTATTAATTATAAAAATTATTTAATTATTATTATTATTTTTTAATATTAAGAAATGGTGTTTTGTCAGAATCCTCCAACCTTTTACAACAATTTTATTAGGAGACACATCCACTCGTCCACACACTCACCCATGTCAAGGTTTAAACCTTGGACCTCTCGAAGAAGAACCAAAGTTAACTATTTTATTTTTATTTTATATATGTAGTAAAATATTTGTTTTATTGTGTAAAGTTTACAGTGTAATTTCTCATTATTGTTGTTGTGTATATTCAATTGTGTATAAGTGTTGTTTGTTAGTATATCATCATCATATGAAGTTTGAAGAGAAATCCCATAACAAGAGGAGGGTTTTAGAAGACATTTTGCTTGTGTTAAGGATACATATTTTTGGTTTTGTTGGTGAGAGCATCCCTCGTTGGTGGTGGTATTATTTGGTTACTATGTCCTTACTCATATGATTACTTTATCTTTATCCATAATTACTTTTATGGTGTAATAAGTCCTTCAGATTATTGTTAATTGATATCTCTAGTCAATACTTTTGTTGTGGGTTATGTTTGTGTATCTCATAAGGATTAGTCCACAATTATATCCTTTGTCATTTTGGTACAAAGTTTGTAATTACTTTGTCATAGTTTATTGTTTAATTTGTACTATCTTTATTTGTATATTTTCCCTTTATACACATTATTAAAGAACTAGGCAATACAATCTGGTAGACATGGTATTTGTAATTCTCCACAAGTAGATTCAACCTCCATTTTATATGTGAAAATTGAAGGAGTGTTGCAAAGACACAAGTTACATACCCAACTTTAGTTACAACTAAGATTCTAAAAAATTGACTATAAAAAAAGTTGGAGAAAGTCCCTATTTTTTTAGTGTAATATTTTTAAGATATAATGTGTTTCTTTTACGAATACAAGAAAGCATATATTTGTAATGGTTTGACAAAAAATAAACAATGGGCTAAGTTTCTTTTACATTTTTGAATAATGTTGTTTTGTGGTGATACAAGACATAGGATGATGAAATGAACAATTTATCGAGGGTCCCGTTAACAAGAGCATAATACAGTTCACAAAAATACTAAAAATTACATGTCATTCATAAATTATTTATATAAACATTATAATGATTTATTTCTTTTACAAATTAATTATATGGGATTGAAAAGGGTCTCATCCATGTTATATCATCACCATATAATAATATTATAACAATTTAACTATTATTGAAATTTGAACCTAAATATTTTTATAAAAATAAATAAAATTAATTTATTATATTAATACCATTTACTTCGTAAATATTACACATTTATAACCCGCTTAATAAAAAAAACATATTTATTTCCAAAAATGATTCAATTATAATATTGATCCAAATATTTTAATATCCGAAGGATTCTATTCCATTTGAGCTTCAAACAATATAAAAGGCCCATTTCAATGGAGGGCCCTCACATTGTTTTCCTTTATCCTTATTGGGATAGAAAAAGATCACCATTAAAAGAGAAGGAAAAGGAGTCTGCTCCATCATTTAAAAGCATAACAATGACATGACATAAAAACTATGGATTGCCATGTCGCATGAAAATAGAATGATTTCTTTGCTTTAAAGCAACTATTTGTTTTTTTATATAAAATAGATAATTAGCAGCCTAATAAAGAAACTTTCTTGGTAACCTAATTGGATAGGTCTAAAATAAAAAGTCCTTTGCCCTGTTCGGATCCAATTTATTGCATAGTGATGGGTCCCATTCACTCCATTATTACTTAACGATGGGTCCCATTCACTCCATTATTACTCAACGATGGGTTCTATTCACAAGGACGTTAACATATTTTCAAACATTGATGTCGTGACTTAATATCCAGAAATTAAAAAACTATGGTCTATGGGGCATTTAAACCGAAAGTGATTGTTCATTAATTGATATAAGACAATGTTTTAAAGGTTTTCGTGTACCTATCATCAATATGTATATATTTTAATTTAAATTTATTTGCTGGTTAATAAGATTTAGGTAAACGTTGCCAAGTTAATTTTTTTAATGGATTTTAATATTTCAATTGACTTGTATAAATTTAATTATTTAGATATAAATATATTAATTGTTTTTAAGTATTATTTTTTATAAATATTCGTGGTCATGGAGATTGAACTCGGGTTACATCGCGCAAGTGGTATCTTTACTGGTAGACCACACTCACTGAAAATATTAATTTTACTCTTATAGTTGTAGATTTTTATTTATAAACTTTAATTTATAATTTGATATATTTTGTAAAAATATAATTATAACTTTGTAATATATTGAAATACTTTAAACTATTAAAGATCTAAGTTAATTTCATATAATGGTTTATATAATTCAGTTTTTACATAAGTAAATTTTTAAATTAATATAATTTATATAAGTATTGTGATAATTTTAAATGATAATTCAGTTAATTGGTTTTTTTTTTTTTTTAGATACATAGGAGAGTTGGTTACAATCCCACTACTATTTTTGGTAACTGTCAAGTGCAAGGTTCAAACCATAGGGTTTGCTTCGACCAAACCTAATCCATATTGTGTTGTTAACTCGACGTGAGGGGGACCACTAAATCATAGGGGTTTGCTTCCACCAAACCTAATCCACCTCATGTTGTTGACTCAGCGTGATGGGACCACTGGTCGCTTGCTTCCACCAAACCTAATCCACCTCATGTTGTTGACTCAGCGTGATGGGACCATTGGTCGCTTGGATTTCATATTATCGTCGTCGATCTAGCAAGCAGGATTCAGGTGCTCACAAAATTTATATTAGACTACTACCTTTGCAATCAGGCTGCTCCCAAAGTTTGAACCTAGTGTCTTCTTGGTAAATTTGGTTATTTTTTTACTCTTAAAGAGTAGCCTCATGTTGAAATATAATCTAATGATACATAATAATTTATTACTATGAATCTTATCAAATAATGCATAACAATCAAGTTGTTTTTATACCACTTTATGATTATAAATCTTACAGGATTATATAATAATCAAGTTGTTATAATATCTTTCTGAAAAGTTCCCTCAATCCTTTGAAGGAGGTCCAGGGTTCAAGCCTGTCAGTTTACGTCGGATACAAAAAACTCATTGGCTAGCTTAAGGGGTATACTTGGATAGGATAGGCCCATGGAACGAAAAATCCTAACCCCAAAGATATGAGGAACGATTTTTCTTAACATAAGGTTTATCCGCACCAAGTACTTTACTGGCAAGTTCCCTCAATCCTCAAAAAAAGGTATGAGGTTCAAGCCTGACAACTTACACTGGATACAAAAAACCCCAACTAGTCTAAGGGGTATACCCGGATGGGATAGGCCCCACGGAATGCAAAGTCCTAGCCCTAAGGGATACTGGGAACGATTTTCCTTAACATAAGGTTTATGGCATGGGCGAGTGTGTGAGGGGATGAGTGTATGGTGACTGTGTGTTAAATTCCCTTTTGATAAGCATAGCTTGACTTTACGAGGAGTCATGCTTGGAAGGGGACTGCTCAACCTTGTGCATTGGTTGTAGGGGTTTCTCACACTAACAAAAAAAAAAAATTAAATTGTTATTAAATTGTTATAATATCAATTATGAATCTTAAAAAAAAAACATGTTGTAATACCACATTATTAAATAATTATATTTAACTAAACTACAAAAACACAATACAAATAAAGAATAGGTAAAGGGTTTACCACCACACATCATTTATTGGTTAATAGTTTTCCTTAGGATCAAAAATATATAAATTTTTTTTTAAAAACTTTAGAATTTTTTTTTGGATTTGGTTACTGTAAGAAACCCTTATGACCGACGTACAAGGCTGAGCAGTCTCCTTCCAACCATGACCCCTCCTAAAGTTGAGAGCTATACTTATCAATAGGGAATTTAACATAAAGGTACCACACACCCACCCCCTCACACACTCACCTACGCTACATTTTGAACCTTGGACCTCTTGAAGAAGAGTTAAAGCCTGAACCGTTGCGTTGCACCGGAGGTGCCCAAAACCTTAAAATCTTTAATATAAACACTAAAAAATAAAAATCAAATATCCTAATCTTTAATATAATAATTAAAAAAACATTTTAAATTGAAAAACAAAAAAATATTAAACTAAGATAAAGCAAAACTAATGCTACAACCCATGAACTACCATCAAAATCTTCCTGGATGTCCATGTTATATAAAACATGGCCTCATAACTCCAACAAATGATAAATGTATTCTAATTCTATTACACTATTAAACTTGTACTGAAACCTACAAGTTAAAAAAAAAAAAAAAATTATATTCATATCCTCTTTTTCATTATTTACATCTTCAATTTTTATTTTAAAAGAAAAAAACTTAGATTATATTAATTCATTAACCAAGACATTACAATATTATAGAACTTAACACTATCCACTAACTAAAAAAAATAAGATAAATAAACTCAACATTACTTATAATTTAAATTATTATAATTAAAAACTTACAAAACAATAATTTAATTATCAAACAACTTGCACATTAAAGAAACACCAACCACTAAAAAGAAATTGGCATCAACCAGGATGTTATTTAAACACTAAACCACTAGTGCGGGGAGGAATTTCTTTCTCACCTATTTTGAAATAATTGTTTTTAATGTGGGTCCGAGAAAAAGCTTAATCATGTGCTGTATTTCATATTTTTCGATTCATTTTGACCATCCTGCCGAAAAATATCTTATACTTTTTTTTTCGAACAATCCTTGACATATTTATTATCATTTTTTGGGTCTATCATATTACGGCCTAATCTCTAATTTAGAAGTATAGAGTTTTGATAGATAAAGTCAAGTCATTAAATAGAATTATGATGTTGGTACAAAAGAAGAAAAATTAAGGTAAAGAATATAAAGTGGAAACCATCAAATGTGGAGTGGGTTAAATTGAATTTTGATGAAGCATGCAAAGGAAACCTAGGACCAGCAAGAGAAGGAGGAATAATCAAATAATAGAGGAGAGATTTTGTCTCATTATGCTTTTAATTGTGGATTTAAGACAATGAAGTTGAAGCTTGGGTAGCTTTAGAAGGGTTAAAAATATGTAAACAAATGAAATGAAATAGAGTTTGGATGGAAGGTGATTCTCTCATAGTAATAAATGCAATTTTGAGCAAAGCAAAGGCTCCATGGAACATACAAGAGATAATTGTGGAAATTCAAGATCTTGCTAAAGAGTTTGAAGAAATTATATTTACACATATATTAAGGGAAGGAAACAAATGTGTAGATAAGCTAACCAATAAAGAGGTTTTGATTGAGGATTGTGAAGTTAACATCTCCTTTCCATGGTTAGAGGAAGTAGAAAGTTTAGTTGAAGCTGACAAAAATTGTTGATTGCCTAAATCAAATAACGATTAAGATTTACTTTGATGTTTTCCATTAATAATATTTGTTTGATTTTGTAACAATAATGTGTGTTCATTTAGACTATTTATTATAATTTTTGTGGTTGCACTTGTGTTCAGGAAGGAAACTAGCAATCTAGATTTGGTAAAGCGAACTATGTTAGTGCGAAGGGATTGTGCAACTTTGGGAGATTGTTTAAGTAAGAATGTGGGATATGATTGTTAGTTATGTTTAGAAAGGAAACAAATCTATTTATTAAACATAATTGGAAGATTATTTAAGTATTTTATTTTTATTTTATATATGTAATAAAATATTTGTTTTATTGTGTAAATTTTTTAATGTAATTTTTATTATTGTTGTGTATATTTACTTTGATCTAAGTGTTATATGTTAGTATACTATCATTATATGAAGTTTGTGTACTGAAGAGAAATCCCATAACAAGAGGAGGGCTTTAGAAAAAATTTTGGTTGTGTTAAGGATAAATATTTTTTGTTTTGTTGCTGAGAGCACCCCTCATTGGTGGTGGTATTATTTGGTAACTATGTCCTCACTCATATGATTACTTTATTTTTATCCATAATTACTTTTATTGTGTGATGAGTTGTGTGGGGCCATTGTTAATTGATATCTCTAGTTAATACTTTTGTTGTGAGTCATGTTTGTGTATCTCATAAGGATTAGTCCACAATTATATCCTTTGTCATTTTGGTGCAAAGTTTGTAATTACCTTGTCATAATTTATTGTTTAATTTGTACTATCTTCATTTGTATATCCTTTCTTTATACACATTATTAAAGAACTAAGCAACACAATATGGTAGACAAGTTATTTGTAATTCTCCACAAGTAGATTCAACCTCCATTTTATGTGAACTTGATTTTTTATTAGGAAGAGTTGTTGGTAAATATTGAAGGTGTGCTGCAAAGACACAAGTTACATACCTAACTTTAGTTACAACTAAGATTCTAAAAAGTTGACTATAAAAAAAGTTGGAGAAAGTCCCTATCTTTTTAGTGTAATCTTCTAAAGATATAATACCTTTCTTTTATGAATACAAATACAAGAGAGCATATATTTACAATGGTTTGACAAAAAAACAAACATTGGGCTAAATTATTTTTAACATTGTTGAATAATATTTTTTTAGGGTGGTATAAAACATAGGATGATGAAATGAACAATTCATCGGATCTCTCGTTAACAACAACATAATAAAAAATATCGTTCACAAAAATACTAAAAAATTACATGTCATCCATAAATTATTTATGGAACATTATAATGATTTATTTTTTTTATAAATTAGTTATATGGGATTAAAAAGGGTCTCATCCATGTTATATCATAGTATTATAACAACTTAACCATTAAATCGAGATAGATGCGTTGATGATTAGAACCTTGCCTTGGCAGTTACTACAAATTATGATTGTAACCAATTCATCTATGTACAAAAAAAAAAAAAAATGAACTTAAATCTTTTAAATACTATTTACTTATTAAAATTTATTTTTCTATAATATTTTCAATAGCAACATATTTCATTATATTACATAATTATAATCCACTTAATTAAAAAAACATATTTATTTCCATAAACGATTCAATTAAGAATTCCCTATCGATAAGCAGAGCTCTCAGTTTTAGGAAGGGTCATGGTTAAGGGAAGCTTTAGAAAGGGTCATGGTTGGGGGAGCCTGCTTAGCCCTATGCATTAGTTGTAGGGGTTTCTCACACTAACCAACTAAAAAAAATCAAATTTCATTAAAAATATTAATATTACTATAAGTTGTTATTATATTTGTAGATTTTAATTTATAAATTTTAGTTTATATTTTGATATATTTTATAAAAATACAATTATAACTTTGTAATATATTGAAATACTTTAAATTAAATAAGATCTAAGTTAATTTCATATAATGGTTATATAATTCAGTTTTACATAACTAAAGTTCTAAAATAATATGATTTATATAAGTATTGCGACAATTTTCAGGAGAAGACCTAGGTTCAAACCTCCTGAGCAAAGGTAGTAGTTTTACCTTTGCTGAGTGTGCACCAGCTTGATGACGGTGGTACCAATCCTGAGCCATTGGGGTCTCCCTCACTCCGGGTCATGTTACCAAGGCGAGGTAGGGGTTATAGTGGTAGTACCATGATTTGACGTTACGATCGGAGGTAATGTGATTTGACCCTGTGACCAGTTGTTCAAAAAGGAAAGGTGGTTGTCGATTACTCTATGTATTAAAAAAAAGTATCATGATAATTTCAAATGATAATTAAGTTAATTGGTTATTTTTTTATACATAAGACAATTGGTTACAACCACACTGCTATTTTTAGTAACTGTCAAGTGTAAGGTTCAAACCTCAAGAGTTTGCTTCCACCAAAACTAATCCACCTCGTGTTGTTGGCTTGACGTGAGGGGGACCACCAAACCATAGGGGTTTCCTTCCATCAAACCTAATCCACCTCGTGTTGTTGACTTGGCGTGAGGGGGACCACCGATCGCTCAAATTTTGTGTTGTTGACTTGGCGTGAGGGGAACCACTGATCACTCAAATTTTGTATTGTCGTCATCTGTCTGATGTGCACTCAAAGGATTCAAATTAGACTACTACCTTTGCGCAACTGGTTGCCCCCAAGGTTTGAACCTGAGTGTCTTCTTGGTAATTTTTTTATTCTTAAATAGTAAACTCATGTTGAAATATAACCCAATGATACATAATAATTAAGTTGTAATATTACTATGAATCTTATCAAATAATGCATAACAATTATAAATCTTATCACATTATATATAATAATCAAATTGTTATAATATCTTTCCTTAACATAAAATTTACTCACAGGTTTCCTCAATCTTCGAAAGGAGGTCTGGGGTTTAAGTCTGACGACATACGTTGGATACAAAAATCCTTGGCTAGCTTGAGGGTATACCCATATGGGACAAACCCTATGGAACAAAAGTCTTAGCCCCCAGGAGATACGGGGAACGATTTTCCTTAACATAAGGTTTATCCGCACCAAATACCTTAGTGGCAAGTTCATTTAGTCCTCGGAAGGAGGTTCGATGTTCAAACCTAAGGTTTATCCGCACTAGGTACCTTACTGGTAAATTCCTTCAATCTTTGGAAGGAGGTCTGAGGTTCAAACATGGCAGCCTGCGTTGGATACAAAACCCCCCTTGGTTAACCTGAGGGGTATACCCAAATGGGACAAATCCTATGGAACGCAAAGTCCTAGCCCTTAGGGATACGAGAAACGATTTTCCTTAATATAAGGTTTAGGCTTTGGCTCTTCTTCGGGAGGTCTAGGTTTAAACTATGGCGTGCGCGAGTGTGTGAGGGGATGGGTGTGTGGTGGTTGTGTGTTAAATTCCCTATTGATAAGCTTAGCTCTCGACTTAACGAGGGGTCATGGTTGGAAGGAGACTGCTCAACCTTATGCGTTGCTCAACCTTGCGCATTGGTCGTAGGGGTTTCTCACACTAACAAAAAAAAATTAAATTATTATAATATGGATTATGAATTTTATCAAATAATACATAATAACCAAATTGTTGTAATACCGCATTATTAAATAATTTTATTTAACTAAACCTCGAAAACACAATACAAATAAAGGATAGTTAAAGGGTTTACCACCATAAATCATTTATTGGTTAATAGTTCCTTAGGAGCAAATATATATAAAAAAAAACCTTAGAATTTTTAATATGAACACTTAAAAATTGTTAAAAAAAAAAAAAATTATAATCTTTAATATAATAATTAAAGAAAACATTTTAAATCTGAAAAACAAGAATATTACGCTAAGATATTAGTTATCAAGTTTGAGTTCGTGTTCGAATTTGATACTTTTGAAATTTGAAAGAAATTTGTCATGATTAAAAATTTGAAATAAAATTTGACATAAAATTATGTGCATATATGAAGTTGGGTGTATACATATAACTAATATATTATATTATCATAAAACCATATATATAAAATATATAATAAATATTCCAAATATAATATAAATGTTCATCTAAATATTTTCATCCACATAAGAATATCTATTCTCAAAATATAATATATTATGTGGTCAACTAAATATTATTTATATACAAATAAAATAATTCTCAGGAAAGTTTGTTAAAATCCACTATCAATATCCAGATGTAAATTGTTTATTACTATTAATCCAAAGCATCGCGCATTCAAGACACAATGTGCCAAACTGAACCGTAAAGCCTATTTTCTCACACCAACATATACACCACCTCGGTACACCACGCCCAGTCACGTTATCTACGAACTAATATGTAGATGTAAACAATTTATTACTATTAATCCAAAGCATTGCGTATTCAAGATACAATGTGCCAAACTGAATCGTAAAGCCCATTTTCTCACACCAACATACACACTCCCTCTGTACACCATGCCCAGTCACGTTATCTACGAACTAATTCACTCAATTAGTAATAACTTGTGTCGGCTCCGATGCGGCCTTTAGAGGCACCATCACCTTCTTAAATGACTGCTTCTTGGATTCCCCTTCTGCATTCATTTCCACTCAATTTTTCCCATGTCAAATTTAGGATTTGTTTGCCGTTTTTCCCTCTGCATGTATTTTCACTCAATCTTTTCTCATGTCGAATTTAGGATTTGTTCACGATATCTCTCTTATGCATGCATTTTCACTCAATTTTTTTCCACCCCGAATTTAAGGTTTTTTTTTGCCAAATTTATTCGTGAAAATCTTAAATTCGACAAATTTCAAATTTCATCTTAACAATTCGACAAATTTGATAATTAAGACTAAAATCAAGAAAAACTAATACTACAACGCATGAACTACCATCGAGATCTTCCGAGATGTCTATGTTATATAAGACATCGCCTCATAACTCAAACAAATAATAATATCTACACTATTGAACTTGTACCGAAACCTACAAATTAAAAAAAAAATGTATCCATATCCTTTCTTTCATTATCTACAGCCTCAACTAAAAAATAAATTATATTCATTAACTAAAACATTACAATATTATAAAGTTAACATTGTACACCAATTAAAAACAAAATAAAATAAATAAGCTCAACATTACTTATTCTCAGCAAGATGTCGGACATGTCTTCTCTGTTGCTGATAAATATGATATATTCTTTGATTGCTGGTTACAGATTCAAGTACAGGTTAAAAAAAAACAGGTGGAGCTGTAGTACTTGCATACCCTCATGGATCATTGGGGGAATGCACCCTGCATTATGAGTCATGTGCATCTTCCTTCCCCTTTCAGGTGACAGTAATTTCTCGGCTTCTTTCTTTCCAAATACATATTTAATATTGTTTTGGCAGTTGTTATTGGCAATTTGTAGACTGTTTCTGGCACTCTTGTATACTCTTAACCACAGTGGTTAATATTGGTTTACAGGGTGTGCTAATCCCACCCACCCTTTTTGTATGATTAAACATTATTTTATTAATATAATAACTTTTTCATTTAAAAAAAAAATTATAAAAAATAATAAAAAATCTATCTTATATAACAAACTTACAAAACAATAAAATTTTCAAACAACTAGCACATTAAAGAAACACCAACCACTAAAAACAAATTGGCATCTGGTCGACAGGATGTTATTTAAACACACAGGATGTTATTTAAACACTAAACCACTAGTGGGGGAGCAATTTCTTTCTCAACTATTTTGAAATGATTGTTTTTAAAGTGGGCCCAGAAAAAGCTTTATCATTTGCTGTATTTCATATTTTTGATTTAATTTTGACCATCCCTGCTGAAGAATATCTTATAATTTTTTTTCCCACACTCCCTATCATATTTATTATAATATTTGCGGGCCTACCATGTTACGGCCCATTACGTAACACGGAAAGGATTTTTTAATCTCACTCCTTGTCAATTTTTTTAGACAATATGACAATCATAAACCCAAAATCCACCGTCTAATCAAAAACCACGAATCTCGCCCTCGCCCAACCTTCTTTTAAATAATGATATACGCCAATGCCCGTCTCTTCCAACCCACGTTTCCCAAAAAAATCGCAAGGCCTGCCCCAAACACAAAACCTAAAAGAAAAGGTCGGTTTATAATTGTCGGTAAACTATGTTAATTTGATATTAATTTTGTTTTGAATTAGTGTTTAAACATGTTTTGAATTAAAGTTTAAGGTTTATCTGACACAGATCATTATCTTAAATTAGGGTTTAAGGTTTATCCGACACGGAATCATGCCCTAAATAAAAGGTTTTAGGGTTTATCCGACAGGGAATCATGTTCTAAATAAAAGTATTAAGAATTCCCATATGCAACCAAAAAAATAAATACTGAAAAACAAAATAGAAGATTTGCGCGTCGAATATGAGTGGGCACGTCTCGAACCCGCGGGCGTGCTGTGGTTTGTCCAAAACCGACGGAAATCATGATTAGGAATGAAAAGATGACAAATCAGATCCAACGCATTAATTGCTAAACGAAAGAGTACAAATTAAATTCAATCCGCCGCCATAATTGACGAAAGACAAATGGCAAATAGCGTAATGGCCCCGCCTTTACCCCACCGCTCTAAGCATTTAGGCCTATCCTCTTGCCTGTCGCTTCAAATTTTCGAAAATTGAACAAAAGCTCGAAAAATAGCTGGATTCCAACGCAATTGGCATCGTAAGGATAAGCATCTCAGAACGTCTGGAATACCTACGATATTATTATGTAAAGGTCTTTATATGATCGGGTGAAACTAGAAAAATTTTGCAGTCAGAAATGGCTCGTTCGATTTGCTTCTGCAGGATCCGTTTCTTCGACCCCTCCAACAGCGCTATGTAAACTCTTCTTTTATGAAACTCGGAGAAGATTTTATTTTTCTTTATTTTTAGTTTAACTCTTTGATTTGCATTGAATGAATCTGAGTTTTATTTTTTGTTTTTTTATTTTTAAGGTATTTTGGAGGGCTGGTCGGCCTTGCCGGCGTCCGATTCAATTTCAAAACCAGTATGTGAGTATTTATGCATAAGTTTAAAATTTAGTTATTTTTTTACTTGATTGTGATCTCTTATTTAGACCTAGAACTCATATAATTATTTCTTTTAGATTTGGTATTGTATTCAAATTGGACTTCATCTAGATTTTTCAGTTCATAAGAGGCTTATATTTTGAATTGGTTGGACTTCATCTAAAAGATCAGCTCATAAGTTGCTTTATTAGACGTAGATCGCATACAATTATTTACGTCAGATTCAATATTTTAGTTACATTTGATTTCATCCAGAAATTGAACTCCTAAGGGGCTTATACTAAAAATTTGGTAGTGTCCAAGACTACATGCTTTTGAAGAAATTGAAATCATAGTTCTTCTAAAATAAATAATAAATAAAATTTCAATTGGTTACTTGGAATTGAAGAGACTATACTGTGGTATTGCAACAGCATTTTTTTAAAATGTAATTATGCATGTACAGCTGGTTATTTGCTATCTGCGTTTAATTTTTTAATAAAATAAAAGAGTAAGACAGAACGTGACCTGCTATGGTTGGTTATGATCAGCAGTTGACTATTAATACAATTTAATTTTTATAAGGCAGAAGTGCTTCAGGTGAAGTGAGATGTTTGTAAGGTTGTTATAGGTCACTAAGCAGCGATACGGATTTGTGTCGTGGTTTGTAACTTTATGCATAGGTTTGTGTGGGCATGATGTTGCATATAGGCTACCGTAGTTTTTAGGGCGTTTGTTATCGATATCAGAACTGTTTTATGTTGCAAACTCCTGTATTATCAGTATCTAAAGAGTAGAGGGGAGGCTTTTAGAAGAGGAAATATATGTGCATGCAAAATAGTTGAAGGAAGCCAAAGGATTTTTAAAAGATATATACATGAGGGAGGATATATAATTTTTTTCTATTTATGAAGGTTTTGGTTAATGGGTTTGAATTTCGAATTTTTCAAACCTATAAAGGGTTTCAGTTTCTCATACTGAATGGGATTAAAATTTTAGACCTTTCAAGCCTAATACCACTGTAAGCTTGCAACTTGATAGAGAGAATATATAATAATTAAAAGGCGTAGAGCTGGGAGGGGGAGGTGGGTTGTGATGAGCTGTTTGTGACGAACATAAACTTGTTTTTCCGCGCCCAACATTAATATAAAGGGAAGTCGTACAGGAGAAACTTAAGCGAGTTTGATGTCTCTCAATGTTGAATAGAAAGTCATAATACTCGATGTCTCTCAATGTTGAATAGAAAGTCATAATAATTCATGATACTACATTTTATGTCTCATCTTTTCCTCCTTACTTAGAGGAGGTCCGAACTGTATTATGTTACAAACTATTGTCCTGTGTATATATAAAGAGTAACTTTAATAAAATAAGTTTATTGAAGAATTGTTGAAGAATCTTGGAGAAGGAATAATTTAGATGATATACTCAAGGACGCTTGCTAAGAATATATAATTATTAAAATACATTTATAATTTTTAATTGTGACTATATTTTATTTGTCTCATTGTTCCCTTCTTATTTAGTTGTAGATGCGGAGATTATTGCTTAAATGCTTAGTGGATCATCACTTAATTTTGTCTCATACAATGGATTATTTTATTACTTAAATTTTCAGGAAATCTACTGTTTAACTGCTATAACTACTGCAAACTTGTACAAAAACTGAATTTAGATTGGACAAAATATAAAACATTGTGAGAGTTAAACACTAAAGGCTCAAATTGAACAAAAAAAAAAAAAAAAAATTGAACAGGAAAACTGTTTTTATGAGGGGTACTGGTCCCCCCCTTATACTGAGTGTGGTTTGAACCTTGGAACCTCTAAAAGAGGGGCCAAAGCCCTTACCACTCCAATAAGCTTGCAACTATTAATAAAATTTTAATTTTTAATATTAAAAGAATGTCAAGATTAATGGTAAAACTTGATGGTTAATGGTTTAAAATATTTTGAACCTACTTAACCTTAATAATGAATGTTTACTTTGTGAGAGATATTAAGGTATAAAGTCACTTAAATTCAAAGTTTATTTCTTAAAAAAAAGAAAAAGCAAGCAAATAGAGTAGATTTGAACCAAGATTTTTATCTAAATCATTTGACCACTAAAATAGTCCATTGTATGAAAACTATAGCAAGCTTACGGCAGCTATAAAATTATTATTTTTTTTGAATGAGTTTACACAGGTTTTTATGAGGGTTTTGGTCCCCTCATACTGAATGGGGTTTGAACCTTGGACCTTTCAGAAAGAGGCCAAAGCCCTTACCACTACAGTAAGCTTGCAACTATTTCTCTTTCTAATTTTTACTTCTCACCAAAAATTATAAATTTTTGGGAATATCCATAGTATTTGGGTAATAAAGCAAACAGACTAAATTTAAACGGAGTAAAACTTTGAAGAACTAAAACAAAATATAACTTGTTTTGTATGCAGATGGCATTTAAAATAATACAGAAAATACTTTCCTAGAATCTATGTATCACAACTCAGCCTCAAATCCAAAGGCAGTGTGGATGCTGCCTCAAGCTGGTTTATGCACAAAAACTTTCTTCTACTAAAAATTGTCCTCTAATAGGTTCAACCTTTTTATAAGATTTCCCCATTTTAAATCTTTTTGCTGGGTGCATGGGGGATTAATGGTGTATGTTGAGAAGTGCATGTAATGACAAAAAAAAAAAAAAGCTCCATAAGCAAATTTAAAATAATGTTTTAATAGACCCTATTTATAATTTCAGGTTGGGGATCTATTAAGGGTCTTATGAAAAATAAACGAAGTTAACCTCTTCAAATGTGGTTGTGCATAAACTTGACTCACATTCAATAAATTATGCACACCACAGTGAGAAGGAAGATCCAGCCAAATAACATTATTATCAAGCTACTACAAAATGGTGTAAGCCTATACCAAATAGGTTTGAGCTTACTATACTGTTCAGATATAAACCTTTGTTTATCCAAGTAGAGTCAAACTTTATCAGCAGCCTGACAATGTGAAGAAATACTATTATAATATGAAGCTCTTTGTATTTGGTTTTAATCTTTGATAATGCATGATGAACTTGTTCATGGACTTAAGCCAAATGTTAAACAAAAGAAGCCACCTTATCTATCTCCTCTTGTTGATGAGATGGAGCTTTGGGAAGGGGTACTGGAATATTATATGGAGCAAGGTTTGATACTCATAGTAAACTAAGAACTTTAAATTGAGAATATCCTGTAGATACATGGATAGCTCTTGTAGTTATTTTGCAATACATGAAGATAAGTGTTTTGCATTTTTAACATCATAGATGCAAATGGGCATCAATAGACAAGCGATGAACAGCTTTGGTATGACCACGACTTATGGAAAACATCAGGTTTGTTGTTAACCGTCCACACAACAAGCTAGGATTTTCATATAAAGGTCTTGGAAAAAGCTGTGACTGTAAAGTTTTGAACTCCCAAGGCTCTTCATGAATGCCTGTTAATTGGTAGTGTTGTATAGGCTTGATGTAGCAATTTGCAGTCTCCTATTTGATATAACTGTATATCAGATGAATTCACAATGATTTCCAGAGTTAGTCATATTCTTAGATTTTATTTTTTTATATTTTATATTTTTCCTTTTTTCATGGATAATTCTACATTGCCATTTTTATATGCCTGCCAAATTGGTTGCACAATACGAAGCACATATCACAGTCATTATACATGCCTAAACCATTAGACTCGTCATTATTTGAACATCCCTCTCTTAGAAAACATTCATTTTTTTTTGGAAAATATTAAAGTGAGAAAGATTTAGAAGTTGACCTTAAACCCAATACTATCAATAGAAAGAAAAATATAAATTATATTAAATTCTACAAGTGACTAAAGTAGGTCAATGAGACTCAACCATAGAAATGTTTATTATGGAAGTGTCAGAGTGAAAGGAACCATAAGAAAATTCTAAATTTTAAGGCGTTCAAGCAGAAAACAATAAAAAGCAGTGTAAGCTAAATAGGGGCAAACATAATATGGTTAAAAACCAAAGAATGTGTTCCTATTTTAAGTAGAAATAACCATGAAGGGAAGACCTCATAAGAAAATAAAGAGACGGAGATATTTTCTTTGCTGTCTAATTCTTTTGACATGGGAAGATGTTTGTGATGGATTTTTTTAAAATCAGCTTCTTTTAAATCCAATATGTTTGCCAATTTATTTTTTAGCCAATGTGTGGTCTTTCTAAGCTTCTTTTTGTTTTGTATGTTTTCAGACTATAATGCTGATAAATGAAGTCTTGGAACACTGGGGACTTCATGCCCCTGCAAAAGTTGAATTGGTGGATGAGAAACTGCGCTTAAATCAGATTATTTGAATTTGAAGATAGGACGAAACAGATGTTTAGAATGGATCATGGGGGTTTTAGGAAAGCATCATTAAATTTGGGCTTGGTGTTTGCCCTGCTTGTCATGCTTTCAGAAATGTCAGATGCAAATGTTATCCTTATTGGGAATAACATGTCATTTTCATTTCATGACATGGAGGCAAGATTTGGTAAGACTCATTTCCTGATGGTCATTTGTAGTTAATGTTAAGCGTATGGTATAAGAGGTTGCTGCATTGTTTCCTTTCCTGTACTTTGTTTTATTTTAGCTTGGCCTTCTCATACTGTAAGCAACTTACAATTACAGTTTATATAATTTTCTTTATTGCCAAAAATCTTTTGCTAGAATAGTCAATTCCTTTATTTTATGGTGTTTTCAGGGCAGAGAGTGCTAGGAAATGTGGGGATAAGTCTATGATCAAAGATAAATAAGAAAAGACAAGTTTCCCACCCCAAAACATGGAACAAAAGAAAACTTTTTCCTGGCTGTAGGGGATATCGGCATTCTTGGCAAGTCAAGGGATGCTGGATAACATTCTTGATTATCTTGGGGATAGCTAAGTATCCCCTTAATGTTCCCATTTTGGAGACGTCCCAACCCCTGCCCCTTTTCCTGGGAATTTTCCCATTGTCCTTCTGTTTCTAGTGTACAGCAAGGGGACAGTCTGTCGCCAATTATGTTGCTAATTTGTGGTTTCTATTTGAATATTAGATAGATTTGTTAAACTACCTCTCAAGTTGTATCAATTTGTGAATAGAATGACTTCTTTATCATCAATGAAGATGTAAAAAACTCATTTGAGATGCTTTGGAAGAACAGAGAAACAATTTGTTTGGCCAATTTTAGGATCTCATGATTAATACAGGAGCCTCATCTACTATTGCTAACCCTTTGCCTTGTCAGAGCTACAATTCTTTGAAGGTGTAGACTAACATCGACATTCTAGTCTTCTCAGGACGGACCAATGTTGACAAGTTAGAAAATTGGCTTCAAGAGCTTGAAGCCTACTATTTTGCAAATTGATTCTCAGATATCGACAAGATTGAATTTGCAGTCCTAATAATGTCTAGAATTGGTTGCCTAATGGTGGGCAACCACTAGGAAGAGGCTCAAAGGCGGAGCACAAGTCACCTTATGGACATTCTTGAATGGTTCTACTTGTTACACCACTACGAAGATGAATACATGCATTTATAGTAGCTGTGTCAATGCAAAGATCAGACTGTCAAACAATACATTGACAAGTTCAATGAACTTCGTATTGGCCTAAAAGTTAATAGTGATGAGAAGCATCAAGTGCTCAAGTATGTCGATGAATAGCAATATCATCTTCATTCGAAGATGGAATTCCTGCCAGTAGACTCCTTGGCACAAGTATTTTACTATTTGAAACTGGACGAGAGAGCTTGTTCCAAATAGAAGGGCCCCACTTCAGCCCCATGTAGAATGTCGATGCCAAAGTAGAAACAACTAGTTGCCAAGCCGCATACAGTGCCATTTAAACCCAAAGCGCCTACAACATAGGAGAAGGGTAAACAAAAGGTGGGCGGTAAGTGGTGCAACCACTATAACATTGACACTCAAAATGAAGTTGAGTCTAGGGTACAACAAAACATAGTGGTGCTTCACCTAGAGAATCAGGATGTTGCTCCAACTTAGATGGAGAACAGGTGGATGCGACATGTCTCAACGCTCGAGCAAAAAAAATAGGCCAAGCTTCAACATTTTATTCCTTTGAGGAACAAGAGTGTTTGTTTGACACCCATTGTTGGGTGAAGGGTAAGCCTCTCCATGTCGTCATAGACATTGGGAGTCAGAAGAACATCATTGGGTAGAACATAGTCAAGCACCCAAGCTTCCAAACCACGACGCATTCTTAGCCTTATTCCTTGGGTTGGTTGCATCTAGGGAAAGACATAGAAGTTTGATGCCAATAAACCCTCAAGGTCATCTAGTTGATGCATGATACAATCACTTGTGATGTGTGCTAGTGAACATCTTTGATGTCTTGCCGGGAAGACCTTACCTCTTTGATCACCAAGCGACCTATCAAGCTTGTTTGCAACGATGGTCAGTGTGCATCAGAGAGATGACATACAAAATCTTGGAATGTCTCCCTTTGAAAAATGTAATTCTGGTTTTTGCTATGGTTCGCCCTAAGATCCACAATATTAAGAAGTTCACCCTTGCTACACCAACCACAACTGTTTTGCTTAGTCTCAACAGATGGATGCCTTGCTCTATCCATACTTTGATGTTTCCCAAGACCCCAAGGGAGTCCAGATTGAGTTGACCCTAAGATCAACTCTTCTCAATAGTCTTCTTTGTTGTCGATTGGTTTGGGAGAAAGATGAGATTTAACTTTATATACAGGAGTTAATAGACCAGGGAAAGAGTTGGCCTAGCTCATCACCATGTGGTAGTCCCATTGTGCCAACGCTTAAGAAAGATGGTACTTGGTGACTATGTTAGTAGGTATCAATGACAAGGTGCTCAACACGATCACTCTCAAGGACATGTATCCCTTGTCATGCATTGATGATCTGTTGGACTAGTTCCATGGGGCTTGAAGATTGACCTCAACTCAAGTTATGATCAAGGACCTATCAACCCTACAAATGTATGGAAGACGACCTTAAAGACTCAAAAAGGATTGTATGAGTGGGTGGTTATGCCTCTAGGCTTGACGAACACCCCAACAACGTTCATGCACTTAATGAATGACATTTTGTAGCCATTCATAGGATACTTCATGATTGTCTACTTGGATGACATCCTCATGTTCAAATGGACATGGGAAGAAATCTCCAGCATGTGCGCCAAGTTTTGGACACTCCACGCCAACATAAGCTTCAAGCAAATCTGGGCAAGTCCAGATTTGGCGTCTCATAGGTATCTTACCTGGGCTACATCACTGACAATCAGGGAATACTTGTGTTAGGAAGTGGAGATGTATGTTTCTTTTTGTGCTCACCACATCATTGCCAAAGTAGCAAACATGCAACTCCAATTGTATACTCCTCTATAGGTTCCTTCCAAATCCTGGGAATCCATCAACATGGATTTTCTCTCAAGGTTATCGCCCACTAAGTGCTAACATGATTGCATCTTTGTGGTCGTGGATAGATTTAGCAAATTGCCTATTGTGGTACCATGCAACAAAATCATTGATGCTTTGGACAGTACTTGTCTGTTCTTTTAGCAGGTTTGGATACACTTCAGCCTACCTAATTTGATTATATCAGATAGGAACACTAGGTTCCTCAGCAATTTTGGTTCTATCTCTGGAACCTCTTGGACACCAAGCTTCAACATTCCACTGTATTCCATCCACAAACTAATGGGAAAACAAAGGTGGTTAATGGGATGCTAGTGCACCTATTCAGGATGTCCAATCACAATCACCCTCCCACATGGTATGAGAGTCTGCCATACATACAATATTCCTATAACAAGGCCATCCATACGTCCACAGTCCACAGGTCACAACCTGTTTTAGCTATGCTTTGGTTTTCAACCTAGCGCCCCAGTGGACGTTGCCTTTCAAATTCCAATTGGTCCAATGAAACAAGCTCAAGTCAAAGAGGCACACGAGGCTGAAAAGTTTTTGCGGCATGTGTAGAAACACCTCACTCATTTCAGGTTAGATATAAGGTTGGGATCTACCTGAAGAAGGAACTCTTCTTTTGTCCTCATCGGACCATCAAACCATTGTGCTATGGTCCTTACATGATTCAGTGCGAGGCAGGTGAGAGCGCTTTTGTTTTTGATTTTCCACCTTACTTGGGGATGTCCTCAAGTCATACTTACCTCCTTTGTTAGAGCTAGTGGCAGTACAACATCCAACAGATCTGAACCCAACATAGTTGGAGCCTGCATTAGCAGACCAGCTGATTGATGTGACTAGCAAGAGTATTAGAAAAGGGACACATAACCTATTCAAGGTTGCCAAACAGGGACAGTTTCCAGCACAAGCAAAAGAGATCCAGGCTTGAACAACTCAAGCACCATATCCCATAGTTGGAGGTTGACGTAATGGGGACCATTGCTTCTCAAGAGGGGACAAATGATTTGAGCAAAACAAGGGTTGCTGAAAGTCCTAAAGAGTATGATGCCTAAGCCTTCATATCTTGCTAACCTTGGCACCTTTCTAGACTCCTCACTAGATGGGAAAATGCCAAGTCTCTCTCTTTGGTGCCATGACTCCTTAGGCTCCAACTCTGGGGTGCCAACCCATTTGGGGCCAATGCGCAGAAGATGACAAGTCCTCAGTGCCAACTGCACTTGTCGCCATTCAGCCTCAGAGTGACTGCATTTAGAAATGCTGGATTTATAAAACCTCCCCACAATGGACCAGTTCAATCACCTATTCATCTATTAATCAGTTGGAATTCAAAGTGGTTAACTGAATTGTAACTTATGTACAGAACTTGTATATCGCTTAGTGTGGGAACTCCTTTCTATATTCTTGGATCTCTTAATCTCTTGGTCTTTGGATTTCTCTTTTATTTTCTACCTTCTGCTTCCTTTCCTGCTCTCACAGGCTATCTTTGCCATCCTCAGCAGAACAGAGTGCCCTGCATCCTGTAGCATCATACCCTTGTATTAAACATTTGTGCAGTTGCTTTACATTTAATACAAGAGTCTTGTATTCTGTAGTGCATTTGCATCATCATCATATGTTATACTTATTATCTTGTATGGTGCATTTCTTTGTTGGTGTTGAATGGAAGAACACACTTATGCCCCGCTGCCTTGTAGTGCAACTCTGACCATAACTTGTAGGTGCCACAAGTTGGTTTTGTAAGTTGTCCTCTACACCATCACATCTTGGGTCTTGCGGTGTGTATCGTTTCTATAATCACCAAATTGACACCAACCTTCACATTTGTAATTGAAAGGATCCAACAAAATGTGCAGTCATATTTGGTATAATCCATTTTCAAAAAAACTTTTGCTGCATTAGTATGTAAGGAAACATGATTTGCTGTTTTTGCCTTGTAGACCAATTCAGCAACTACCAACAAATAGAAGAAAACATATTGTATGCAATCTACTGCTTGATATACCATGCAAAGGAGAAGGCAGTCATCCATCCTTAGTCTTCACAAAGCAATGAAAAGTTTGAGATAGTTGGAGTACATGGTCCATAGAAATATAGATTTACGGTTTGAGAATAAATGAATTTTAAATAAAAAATAATTGATGCCTGATAGAATGATAAATATACGTTAATGAAAATCCAGTTGCAAGACTACCGCCGGTTGGCAAAAAGGCTTTTCTAGATCTGAAACAAAATATTAATTGGAAAGCTCTTCCATGTGATCATGTCCATACGTTACATGTATTTAAGGATTTAATTACCACTTGTTACATACTATTGTGGTCAGCATGACATTTCAAAAAGATAAATATCATTAGAATATTATTTTTGGAAGATTTTCTCTAATTGTTTTACATTACTGTGTAATTTCAATTGTTTTACATGTCTACTAGTAAGTAGGAAGAGAGAAGTCTGTAAAATATTTTCTAGAATTGACTGAATTTTGTATTAACATTACACCATTTGTTTATCACCATGTATGCATCCTGAAAATTTCTATTGAGATATATTGTTCACTTGCATTGTTCCAATCAATCTATGAGAATTTTCTTCTTTGGAACTTACAAGATTGTTTGTGCTTTTTATTGATTCAGTGAGTTTGTGAATAACTTCTGCAGATTTAATATATATTTTTTAAATTCTATTTCAGTTCCGGCAATGAAAGGATCAGGAATCTGCGGGATGCTTCATGTTGTAGAACCATCTGATGCATGTTTGCCTCTCAGAAATAAAGCAGGGACAGGAGTAGGGGTAAACTCACCATTTGCATTGATTCAAAGAGGTGCATGCAGCTTTGATAAAAAAATTCGAAATGCACAGGATGCAGGCTTTAAAGCAGCTATTGTCTATAATAACAAAGATAAGCCTGAGTTGGTATCAAGTAAGATTTCATGACATAATTGCCATTTTTTTCTATGTACCTTGAATTTTTATTTGGTTTCCAGTGGAGTAGGGCGCACCTATGGAATACATGTTTTCCAGGCTCGCATATCCCGTCTTTCATGTTTATCTGTGAGTGGCAGCGATTAGAAAATAGGAAGAACATGTAAACCTAAGAATAAGAATATTCTATTTTGTGAAAATAGGAAACAAGTTTGATCTGTCAGCCAAATCTGCCTGAATGTAGGGGGAAATGTGCATCTTATAAGGTAGGAGTGTTCTTATTAATTAATATCATTTAATTATTTAATCTCCTTATTTTGTTGTATTTTTCCCCCTGCAGTATTGTTATAAAGAACAATTTCCTTTTCCGTTGGAATTTGTTTTCTTTGAACCCAATCCCAGTCCACTTGCTGTGTAATTGTTGGAAAAAATGTTTCTTATAATCTGCACTCTAAACAAAACAGGTAGCTTTTGATGGCATACCTCAGAGTCATGGCTTTACATGCTTACCTTGGGAGGTAAAAGTTATTATAAACATATCATAAGGAAACACATATACAAAGGAAAATGGTGCATTTGTGCATTTTTTTTTCCAATTTTAGAACTTCCTTTATTTATAATAAGATCGTTTAATTTCATTTGAAGAATGGTCTTTTACAAAATGGAATACAAGCTCTGGTGGAGGAGCTGCATTACAAATATGAGTCTAACCAAAAATACATTATTGACTAACCATATTTTGCACTTGATCTTTGGACCTAACTCTTTGTTCTCTCTGGAACTTTGTTTACAATAGGTGTAAAGTCCCCCAGATTTGCAGGGGTTATCAGCTTTTTAAGATGAAATTTTGTAATGATACAGTCTGTGTAGGTTTTCATAATTGTCTTTAGTTGGAATCAGTTGATTGACATCTAATACAACCATCAGCAGAGTGAAAAATCTTTGCATATGTCAATCTTCTTTTCATAAGGAGAGGAGGAAGATTTAGTTGTACCCACAAATAACAATTACATGCTCCTCCTTTACTTTTTATCTTTTTAATTAATTAATTTAAATTTAAGTTGTTTATATGGGATTGAAATGGGCCCCACTTGTATTACATCATCACCACATTGTGGTATTACAACAACTTGGGAATTATACATGTATTGCTTGGGATGATTTGAAAGTCAAGGTATTTAACCAGTTGACCTCATGCCATTTGATACTCCATCTTAACTTTTTAGATATGGATAAAAATAAAAATACTAATTTTTTTTCCTATTTACTTAATACTTTACATGTTTTATCCAAAAAGGTTGGTTAGTTTTCATCGAAAAGGATATCAATTGATAGAGAGTGACTTAATCTTTGTTTTCCATTGGCAAGTTATTTTGGAAAATGCTGACAAATATATGATGCTAAATTTTCTTCCTGAACATGATTTTTTTCAAGGCCCTATTGATGGCATTGGCCATGTTGACAATAACAATATGTATTTCATATAATCCGATTAGAATACTTTTCTAGCAATCTAGTCCTGGCACAACAAGAACTTGTCATTAGTTCTGTATAACTACTGCCCTGTCCAACTCTCAAA
Organism: Wollemia nobilis; assembly: GCA_028583015.1. Taxonomy (NCBI): domain Eukaryota; kingdom Viridiplantae; phylum Streptophyta; class Pinopsida; order Araucariales; family Araucariaceae; genus Wollemia; species Wollemia nobilis. The sequence continues at coordinate 16,972,595 of JAQPPZ010000541.1, forward strand.
CCGTGGTCTGACCTAATTCTTTCAACAATTTTGTCTCAGAAACATCATGTTCTATTTATTTATTAAAAAAGGCAAAACTTGTTTGGATCTAATTGCATGCATTAAGGCGGTCCTCCTACCTGCTTGTTTGCATGCTTTGAAAAAAAAATCGTACCAGATACCATCAGTGCAATCATGATAGTAAAATATTTGGTGATGCTCTAGAGGGTCATCCTTTTGTTACACAAACTAAACTTGGGTACAGTCAAAGAAGCCAAGTAATTAGACACTTCTACAGATGTATGTAAAGTAATTATAGACAATAGTAAGAAGCCAAGTATGTATATATAAGATAGTATTTATCTATGAACAACAAGGTGATTAGACACTTAGTATTGATCCGTAAATACTATTGTCTATAGTACCTTGAAGTTCATTGATAATATGTATTGTCTTGTCAATAATTCTGTTGATAATGAGGGTGTCAATATCTATTATACTCTTTGATAATTGTTGGCATCCCTGCCACATTGATTTTCTTTGCAAAATTTTGCTATGTAGTAATCTCTTCTTCCTCGAAACGCAAGTGGGGCCCAGGCCTTTTTGCCCCATTTAAGAGCGCAACTTGGTTTCAGACCTTGTCTGGGCGAAACTCAGTTTCAAAGGAAAAGATGCTAAGTGGGGCCCAAGTGTTTTCGCCCCAGCTAGAGAGCGCAATGCCTTTTCGAGGCTAACTTGGGCGAAAATGCCTTCATTTTGTTCTAAAAATCAGCGCGCTTTAAACAGTGTGGGGCCCATTTCCTTTTCGCCCTTATATGAGAGCGCAGCCCAGTTTCGGAGTTCTTTTGGGCGAAAGTGCCTGACCTTTCCTCAAAGTCAGCGCAATTATGTTTCAAGCTAAAAGGCAGTGTAGGCCCAAAGTGTTTTCGCCTTAATTTGGAGCGCAAGCCCATTTCGGGCTACAGGCTGGGCGAAATGTAAGTGGGGACCAAGTGATTTTGCCCCAATGTGCCAGTGCAACCCCTTTTCGGAGTTTGATGAGGCGAAAGCGCCTTTGACTTTTCAAACAAAAGTGCAACCCAGTTTTCGGGTAAAAATGCAGGTGGGGCCAGGTGCCTTTACGCCTCAGTTTCCCAACGCAAATCAATTTTGGGCTTGGTGAGGGAGAAGGCTCCTTTGACTTTTCTCACTCTAGCGCCACTCCCAAGGCAGCAAAGTATTTTCGCCTTAGTTTTGGAGCGCAAGCCCATTTCGGGCCAAAAGATAGCGAAACTTAGTGAGGCCCAAGTGCGTTCGCTCCTATTTGGGAGCGCAAGCTCTTTTCGGAGCTTGTATGGGCGAAATGTAAGTGGGGCCCGCATCAACGAAGCCCCTGTTTCAGTCAAACTCTCCTGCCTCAGCCAGAATTCACCAGAAATGCTTCTCAATGACGAAGGAAGGCGTGCCTTCACCCGTTTAAGTGCAGTCAGTCAGAGAAGCTTCCAGATTTGATTTTTTTGGATCTCAGAATCCGATTTTCCATTGAAGCGGTTCCAGCAAGTGAGGAGACGGCTCTACAGGAGAATCATATTGTCACATTGAAGCCATGCAACCACTTCTCCATGAGTCATCGAATTCAGGCCATGCCTCATTACTCTTTGATGAGTGCTGAAATCCAATCTTTGCTGCCACCGCGATGTTTTGTGGGTGAGCATTTATGTTTCAGAGGCGGAATCCTCTATAAAAACTAGCAATTCCAATGTAAGATGATGGACGTTTTGCTAGAGAACTGCTGTACCTGAACTCTGCTATGAATACAAAGAACTCTTGGCTCTATTTCTGGATTTCTCTTTATGTGTATGTCTTCTATCTGTTATTTCTATTAAATTCTCTTCTTTGTCTGTGGGCTATAATTCTATGTCTGGATTTAGCTTCCGATAGAGGGTGAACACTGGAATAATTCTGGAGATTGCACATATAAGATATCTGGTTTTAATTTCTGTTACAGTCTTTGTGTGAAGTGCTATTGGTTCAGAGTGCAAATAAGTAATCGTGCTGTTTGTTCATCACCGCTGTTCATCTGGCTTGAGGCCATATTTCCCATCCCTTTCAGTCATTTCTAATCTCTTTCTTGTTTCCTTAATCTTAAATCCCCAAGTTAAAGTAGCAAGGAACCAGCCCTCTCTGGAGATTGACACGGGAGGCATGGATGAAACATTCCAATGTTGGCCGGGTCTATGGCGCATGGATGAAACATTCCATACCTAAGGCAGATTCTTGACCAACAATAATAGATTGTCTTCATAACAAGGATACAATAAGGCTTAATATTTTTAGCTTATATATGTTCAATTGCTTTGGAATATTCAGTTTGATGGTTGTCCTCTTGAATGGCACATGGAGATCAAGATCTGCATGCTGTAGTCTCACCTTTATGTCCATAGTAGTCACTGTGTCTTCCAAACGTTCCTTAATAACTGCTTAAGAATGGCAACATAGCTCTTTACTTCTTGTTAATATTTGATTCTAAAGTCGATTCTTGCATCTATCATCACCTGCATGCAGATTTTGTCTTGTTTTTGTTCTGCAGCTTCTAAATATCAACCTGTATGGATCTGTATTAAATCACCCTCATTTACCTCATGCTTCTCTTCCATCCTTGGAGTGTTCCTTATTAGCTGTCTGAAAAAGTGATCACAGTTAGGGAGAAGGATTTCTATTAATCTTTGGGTCACATTTTCAATTCCAAAGTAAACTTTAAAAATAAAAAAAAATAATCAAGAGTCTGGTTTAGTCACTAATGTCTATTGAAATTTGAAACATTCTTCTTGACCGTTTGTTCGACAATTCCATTATAGTCAATCTGCAGAAGTTAGATCTTTATTAGGGTAATGTAATGAAGCGACATCTCTTCTTCCTTATCATCTCTTTTAGAACTTGTAAAGTAAGTGAGGACCAATTTGTTTTGAAAGAATTGGCAGGTTAGAAAAGGGACTCAAAGAAGATGTAACACTAGAAAGGTTTCCTCCAAACAATCAAAATTTTACAAAATAGATACAACACTGGATGTTGAACACTGCTGAGAAAATGAAAGAGCGTCTTTTTATTAAGTTAAATGTCATTTGTTGTGGGTATAGGGGTTATCCTTTACATGTTAAAACTCCCATCTATTGAGGGACAATTCTTTCTTTTTGAATTTTTCCAGTGGCTTTTATATAAGCACAGGCTGTTGAAGTCTCAGGGTGGTGGCAACTTTTGCGTCTAGGATTACCTCCCCTTCGAAGCCTAGTTTTCTCTAATTTAGTTTATTGGGTTAGTTTCTATGTTACTGCAGTGCATTGTAACAGTTTATTTCTGGTCATTGGCCTAATTTGGTCCTTGGTGGACATTAGTAGAATTAGCTTAGCTTATATTATCTACATGCATTATTCTTACTGGTTATTCTGGACATTTAACTTTGGATCTCTTTGCGGGCACCATGATTTTTAGCAATTTATATAAATATATTTTTGAGCAGTATCATGAATTGCATGATGCCTAAGCTCAGACTTCTGATTGAGAGAATTTGGAAGAGTTTGTCAAGAGGGCTGGAACTAAAGTGCAATCAACATTGTGCATCAATTGACCAAGTGGATTTTGGTAATAATCTAAGCACAGAATTTTCATAGGTAATTCAGTGGTGCATATATAGTTTGGAGGCTTGCTTTTTTTGGAGAAATGCTGTTTGCCTTCCACAAGAAATAAACACAGATAAAGCATGGAGAAAAAAAGAACTTCCATTAATGTCTGCAGATGACCAAAGCAGGTCAATAGGTCTTGCAAAAGAGTACCTAGTTACAAAGCCTTCTTAAAGACGAGAGAAGTTTCCAAAGTCAAAAGATAAGGCAAAGTGGTACAAACTGTAACAAGACTAATCTAGAACCTCTAGTAACAAAAGGACACAGATGCAACCTATCTACTTAAACCCCAAAATGGTTAATTCTAACTATGGTAATTTTAAAACTTCATGCTGTACCAGAAGTATGGATATGACAAAAAATATGTATATTAGGATCTGCTGCCGAGAGACATGAGGCTGTAGTAGAACAGCACTATGGCCGAATGTAGAAGCCAACAGCCTAGTTTATAATGGAACGCTGAGTGGTACGTTGAACACGTCCAGTGTTAACAACCCTGACAGAACCAATGCAAGTCCTGATGATGTCGATGGGGAAGTATTCTGGACTGAGCAGTTCTGGTTTGGTAATATTGGGATGGATATAAAGAACAACTCTCATAAATGTTTCTACCATCCATGGCTGATGATCTTGCAAAAGAAAACCAGAAACTGGTAATGCTTCTCTGCCTGGGTCTCCTGCTTTGTTATTGAGGAGAGGTGGTTACTTGTTGGTGGACAGCAATGGGCCCTTGCCTTGTGCAAGAAGAAAAGTAGGTCTGCAAGAGATTTAACTGGATACAAGCAAATGAATCAGTGAATGCCAATTGTAGAACCATGTGTTTTGCCAAGTACGCATCTATCAAGCGAAGTATTTGCACTGTACTGAACAGCACAGATGCATTCCAACTATACCATTCTATACCATACAGAATGGTGCAAATAATTTGCTGGATAGATATCCTGTTTTTACAGAGGTGTGGACACAGTTATAGATTCCTAGAGGTTGGCTATCTGGACCACTTCTTTTGCACTTTATAATCTTTTTATAAATATTAGGCTTGGAGTTTACAAGGTCAAATGATCATATATGCATATTTATTAAGACTTTATGTAACGATAAATAAGCCTGAAGAATTTCCCTGGAATCCTAATACTGAACTATTTATCATTAATGCAAGGCAGTCACCTTGATATAAAATAAACATCCTTGAGGATAGAACATTCTCTGCTCAGTGTCCTATTTAACAATTTGTTTAAGCCTAATTAGAATAAAATATGTTTCTTTTTTTATTTGCACACCTTACTGCTGAGGAAGGCTTGCCTATATATATATATATATATATATATATATATATATAATACTATCTTTCCCCTAAACACAAAGATCTTGTATGTTCTATTTGAAATGGTTTTTAAGCAACCAGTGTTTGTCTTCTGGGCTGTAGGTGTACCTGTTTTTGCTAGCTTTCTCCTAAATGCAAAGATCTTGTATGTTCTACTTGAAATGGTTTTTAAGCAACCAGTGTTTGTCTTCTGGGCTGTAGGTGTACCTGTTTTTGCTTATGGGAAAGGCGAGCGCATTGTCAGTTCTTCCACTTATTTACGTTAACTTAATCAGAGAGTGCATTTTCAGTTCTTCTCTAAGACGTCTTTGATAATGTGTATTTTGGGTAATATAAAATGATAACATAATAGATTTCACACTGTCTATTATAGTTTGCCTGTATCTATTTCATTTAGTTTTTGTTCAGTGCAAAGAAATAAAAGGTCCTGTCAGTCAAGATATTGGCATCAGATGCAATATCTTTTTATCCAGTTCTATGTCTAGTTTGTGTTGTTTTTTTCTTTGTTGCATTGCTTAGTGATCAGTTTATTAACTATAATCACCAGAGGTTTTATTATCCATTGTGGCTTAACATATGGTGCCTAATGCTCCATTTTGAAATTTTCACTCCATAATATAGTCAAGGAAGCTTTCCAGGGATATCTTCTTCTCAACTTATTTGTATTTTTAAAATTCTCGTTTCATTTTTTGTTCTTTTCATTTTTTTGCTTATATGCTGCAAAAGAGTTCATCCTTTAACATCTGAGCATACAAAACTTCCTGGTCAGTAAGGGAAAGGCACAGATTTGACAATGTTGCTTGATTATATGAGTGAGCAATTATGATATTATAATGGTTTAACTCTTCTGTATGTATTTTTAATTGAATTGTTATGCAGTGGGTGGAGATTCCACAGGTATCATGATATATGCAGTGTTTGTCTCAAAGGTCGCTGGCCAACAGCTCTTGAAATATGCTGGAAATTCGGATATGGAATGCTGGATTGTTCCTTCACTTGAGAATGCATGGTCAGTGATTGTAATTTCTTTTGCCACACTGGTTGCATTGGCTTTGATTCTTGCAATCTGTATCTTTGTAAGGAAGTGTTGGCAACGACAAGTTAGACGCAGAAATCCACGTCATCACCAGTTACATGGTATGAGTTTTCGGCTAGTAAAAGCATTACCAAGCCTGATATTCAGCTCTGTTACTGATGACAACTGCACATCAGAAACCTGTGCTGTATGTCTTGAAAACTATATGGCTGGGGAGAAGTTACGTGTCCTTCCTTGCCGCCATAGTAAGTAACTTTATCCAAGGCCTCAGGTGTCTTTTTGGTGTTGAAATTGGTTTTGCTGTCATCATGTCTTCAGTTTTTCACAGAACGTTTTTTTTTTCAATAAGGAATTTCCATGTGAGCTGCATTAAATACTAATTTTACACTAGAGAATAATTTTCTGTTGACCTTTGACTGGCAGAATTTCATGCTCGTTGCATAGACAACTGGCTCACGATGTGGAGGACATTTTGCCCCGTGTGCAAGCGTGATGCAAGAATTACCACTGTGCAGCCGCCAATGACAGAGAACACACCGCTTTTGACTGCAAGTGCTTTAATTTCTTCTTCAATTCAATCAGCACACTTGTCCGGTACAGGATCTCCTTATATGCATATAGCTTCAAGCTCAAGTCTTACTTGCTCTGGATCATCAAATTCACATCATTCTCCAAACATATCCATTTTGAGTAGGAACTCTGGTAATATTGCAAATACATCTTTCCTGTCCATAGGTGTTCATTCTTCTTTATTATCACCCCAAAATTCATTTGCTCTGTCCCCGCAGATGACCCCTCTTTCTGTAAGTTCTAGGGGTGGGTCCTTGATCCCATGCTCTTACACTGCTGCGTCACCACAATTGGATGCTTCATTCACTCATCCCTCACTTATTCCATCTTGTGGTGGTTCAGTGGTTGTAATATCCCCATTCAATTCAACACACTCTTTACCAGGATTTCAGGAGTGTTTTGTATAATTATCCAGGCTTTTGGCACAGGGTTTTCACACAGGATCTGTTTGTGGAGTGGGAGGTTGCTGAACTGTAAAGGTTGCTGAACTGTAAATACGATCTATGCTAACTTGCCTTTTCTTAGGTGTAATGTCTAAGGGGACTTCCCAATAACAGATTCTATGTTTTCTGTCTGAAATGGCTCTGTATCTCTGTGTTAAGTGATGTTTGAAGTGCAGTGGGTTCAAGTCCTTCAATTTATAGAAACTAATTTTAGCCTAATTTTGGAAATCGATCAGATTAGCCTTGGAAGCTCCTATTCTTTTGCCTCTTAATATTTTCAGTTATGAGGCTTCTAGCACATGTTTTCAAACACAATTTCAACACAATTTTAGCCTTGATTAAAAATTTGGGATTGGAACACCGAAGTGCTTATCGTCAAGAGTATAATTGAAGTCAATGTTTCAGTTTTTGTGCTTGGATTTGAGATTTATGCATGCAATGCATAGTTTAGTTAATCTAGAAGATTCAGGGTTGGAAAGTAATGATTTCTTTTGGTTTATTAATAATTGAGACTTTCAAACAGGTTAAAGCAAGTGGCTATAATATTTGAGCCCAAAATGCTTAAAATGAGATTTCTTTTCCGCATATTTTTCATTGTAGAGGGCCAAAGTTGGCCGTATAGCTTATTGATTTTCCAAAGCCATCACTATCTCATTACTTTTTTTTTCACAAATTATATCAACAATCACTTTCAAAGGATTTGAACACAAGATCATTTAAAAAACAACCACCAGCTTTAGCCACTAGTACCTGTCTCGGCAATATCTCATTACTTTAAATTTGTCGACTTAATATTATAGGGGATTTGCATTAAATTTGTCGACTTAATATTATAAGGGAAATTTGCATTTCACTATGACTACTAAATGTTTAAAGAAATAAGATTAACAGCTTTCGCCACTAGTGCCTGTCGGCAATATCTCATTACTTTAAATTTGTCGACTTAATATTATAGGGGAAATTTGCATTACACTATGACTACTAAATGTTTAAAGAAATAAGATTAACATTTAACCGTTGAATAAGATAATTATCCTCGGTTGAAAGTAGACAGGATTTGTATAAAATAATAGTAATTAATATTTAAAACTTTAGAACATAACAAAGAGAGGTACAAATGTAATGGTTCACGCGGAAGCCTCACTTCACCGAAAACGCACAATTCAATCAAAAGCTGTGATTTAGTAATGGTAAAATTAAGATTTATTTTAATTTAATTGTTAGCTTTGAAAAAGAAGATTTTTTACAACAAGTTGAAAATGCCGTGACACGGTTTTTTTTTGGACACACCAAGGATATGTTGATGACTTGAGTTCAAGGATAAGATTTTACAACACAATTAATATAAATTGTTGAACATGGGTTTTGCAAGGATAGGTTAATAGTATATAGTTGATATTAGCATATGTCGATGACTTAGTTCAAGGATAAAATTTTACAACACAATTAATATAAATTGTTGAACATATATAGTTGATATTTCATTTTGGTGACTTCAGTTCGAATTATGGGGCGAGAGGTGTTGCTATACTCCATGAGAGTGTGGTTTGTTGTACTTTTTATTAATTAAAAAATAAATAAATGTTGGACACATCAAAATAGGATTAGTTTAATTAGGTAGATTCTTTAATATTTAGGAATAGTTTAATCAGTTAGATATCTTAACATTTAGAGGAAATGTAGGTTTAAATCTGGTTAATAATATCCAAGTTATTATATTACCATTAAGTTCAATCCAAAGAAAATAAAAATATTGAACACCACATCAAATGGTATATGACAAATAAGTACAAGTGTTTAAATTTCTTGACTAAGTTACATGCACAATTGTCACCCTCTTAAATACACATTCATAGTGTAATAATATATATTGTGTTCATTTCAATCTTTTGAATCAATTTTATAGTAAAATTTTACAATTTTTTAAAGTTCAATTTTAAAAAGAAAACTATACAATCTCGTAAAATTTTTATTTTTTAAAATTTAGACATTGCTTTTCTTAAAAAAATTTTAAGGGAAATATCCTTCATTCGAAGTTAAAAGGGTCTTGGAAGAACTACTAACAATAAAGTTGAAGGATTGATTATCAAACAAGGTTCTCTCAATACTTGGGAGAATGGGGTTAGAAAGATCATAGTTGATTCTGACTCTCAAATTATGGTGGGCCTTCTAAATGTTATTAAATTTTTTTAACAGTTTGGAGGATAAGAAACATTTTGAGCCAAATTAAGTCTATTTGGCAACAGTTTGAGGATCTCATTCCGGTTTATGTTAACAAACAAAATAATGTAATGGTTAACTTTTTGGCTAAACATGGTAGTGACATTCCGGTTAAATATATGTTGAATTCTAATCAAGATAGAGACACTTTTGAATGGTTGGAGATGAAACAAATGGTTCTTAGTTTGGCCAGCAAATATTTAGGTAAGGATGAAGATAGATCTGAAGTCCATTGAGCCTTGTGAATCAATGGAGGATGAACATTTATTTGTTGGGTTTTTTGCTGCCTCTTGCAACTCTCTTTAGCTCTTTTTGGGATAGCACTAGCAGGATTGTCAAGTCTGTTAGGTTACTTAGGATAAACGTAAAGTAAAAATGTGACTAGGTTAAAAGTTTTGCTCATTAGATGGTACTCAATTTTTTGTTATTTTTGGAGATGTTAATCGGAATTTTATTCATATTTTAAAGCTTGCCAAAAGTGGGACATATGATTGTAATTTGATTCTTGTTTTTTCAATAAATATTCTTTTACTTTTTAATTTTTTTTTAAATTAGATTAAACAATAATATTTATAACTTTGTTTATGACAAAAATATTATTAACCCAGAGCATAGAACTAAATTAAGATTATTGGGTGGAACATTGGCTAAATTTTTAATTCATACTCATATCTTTAGTGTTAAAAAAAAGTATATATATATAAAATTGAATTTTGTTAGTATGAGAAACCTTTATGACGACGTTCAAGGTTGAGCATCCCCATCCCTCCATGACCTCTCATAAGGGGGAGAGCTAAACTTATCAATAGACACACTCGCCCACACTACGGTTTGAATCTTGGACTTGAAGAAGAGTCAAAGCCCCGTTACGTTGTTTTCTCGAGGCTGAATCATTTTTTTAAATAATTTGGTTAGTGTGAGAAACCCTCGTATTTTTATTTTTTTATTTAAATTTAGTTAGTGTGAAAACCCCTATGATCGAGGGCATCCTCATCCCACAATGATCTCTTATAAGAGGAGAGCTAAGCTTATCAATAGAGAATTTAACACACAACCACACATGCCGTTATTTGAACCATGGACCTTCTAAATTTGAACCTTGGACCTTCTAAAGAAGAGCCCAAACCATTGTGTTGTACTACGACTTGAACCTTGGACCTCCTAAAGAAGAGCCCAAACCGTTGTGTTGTCCCTCTCATAACAAAGCAATAAATATTTGTTATGATTTGTGTTGTCCCTCGTAATAGTTAACATATGAAACTATTAGCCTAGTTTTGGAATGATTTTACCAAAAAAAAAAAAAAGTTTTACTAATAAAAATTAAGCATTATTAAAAACTATGGTTTACTAATGATTAAAAAGAATTGTTTAATTTAAGTAAATAATTAAAAAAATATGATGATTATTATTTAAAACTATGGTTTATTTATGGTAAATATGATTTGGTTAGTGTGAGAAACCCCTAAGACCAACGTATAGGGCTGAGCAAGCTTTTCCCAACCATGACCCTTCTTAAAGCCGAGAGCTATGCTTATCAATAAAGAATTTAACACACAACCACCACACACCCACCCTTTTACACACTTGCCCATGCGCGGTTTGAACCTTGGACCTCTCGAAGAAGAGCCCAAGCCTGAAACGTTGCGTTGTCCCCCTGGGACAAAAACCTTATGTTAAGGAAAACCATTCCCCGTATCCCCTAGCGACCAGGACTTTCCATTCCACGGAGCCTATCCCATACGAGTATACCCCTTCCAAGGATTAAGGGAACTTACAAATTACACTATGTAAGAAGTGTAGCACATCACGTTGCATGTAAGGCCAATAATATAAATGTTGCAAGTGGTGGAGTGTTTTCTGCTCACCAAAATGACCACTACAAAATGAAGAGTGTGCCTCCTTGAGAAGAGAAGTGTGGTGATTGTAGGGCACACAACTTATCAATTTTATATAGTAGCCCTTCCTTGATGTGAAAATCTTGAAAATGTGTTAGGTTTGAAGATGTTGGAAACTTGGATGTTAAACGCCTTTATAGACCTTTCCAAAATATGGATGATCTGCATATAAAGAAACACAAGTCCGAAATCCAAGATGCGAAATGATGACCACAATCAAGGCATGAGCTAAAGGAAGTCTACTTAAACAATTTGCAACAATGTTTGTTTTTTCCTTCTTATACTTGATGATCAAATGAATTTGTTGCAAGTATGATTCCCATTTCATGTCATTTCTTCAATTTTGGTTTAAGATTGAAGAAATTGCAATGGCATATGATCCATATGCACAATTATCTCCTTACCTAAAAGGTAATGTCTCCAATAATTGATAGCTTGAACTAATGCATACAATTCTCTATCATATATGTAGTTTTGTTTTGCTATTGATAATGCTTTTGAATGATAGGCCATTGGATGATCATTTTGCTTCAAAATTGCTCCCAATGCAAACTTAAAAGCATTTATCTCAATCGCAAAAGGCTTTGAGAGGTCATGTAATACAAGTACTGGTGTTGAACACAATTTCAACTTTAATCTCTTGAATGCATGAGTTTGATCCTATGTCCATCAAAAGCAACTTTAATTTTTGTTAATTGGTGCAAAGGTGAAGCGATATCTGAATTATCAAAAATGAATTTCTAGCAAAAGTTTGCAATACCAAGGAAACTCAACTCAATGACGATGGAAGGAGTTGGCCATTTGTGCAAAAATTCCACTTTAGCAAGATCCACATGAATGCCTTGTGTATTAATGTAACTCCAAGGTCCAAGTGTTGAAGATGTGCCTTCTATGTTATAAAAAAGACAAGAATATCATCCAAATAGGTGATAACAAATTGATCAAGGCATCCTTGAAAATATCATTCTTCAATCCCATGAAAGTGGCAAGTGCATTTGTGAACCCAAATGACATTACAAACTATTCAAAGAGACCCATTTTTAGCTTTGAAAGTTATATTCCCTGTTTTCAACCCGAAGTCCGACCTGGTGATATCCACTTTTAAGATCTATTGGAAAATAATTGTGCACCATGAAGTTGATCTAAGAAGTCATTAACACAAGAAAGTGGTGATGTGGAACAATATCAAACTAAATATTTACATTGCAAACTAGGCTATAAATAGCCAAATACATTGCTTTTTTTGAAGAATCCTATCGGATAAGATTTTGGATAGGATATTGGATAAGATTTTGGATAGCATTATCTAGCCACTTGATTTTCTAGAAGGTACTAAATCCCATATTTCTTCAATGCAAGTAAAATTAGAGAAGCAAAGGGGATATACTTGGCTTGATGAAGCCTTTGTTTAACAAGTCTTGAATTTGTCGTTTGATTTCGTCACTTTACATTGTTGATGTTTGATACAATGGGACATTAGGAAGAGAAACACTAAGTAGGCAATTGAGTGATTGATTGTTCATTATGGTGGAAGTGTATATAAATCCAAAAGTTAACAAAGATCTGCATGTTATGTAGAATATATGATTCTTTCTTTCTTTGAATATCTTGTAGCTTGATGAACATCAATGCTAGTGTTGTGGCTTGATTAATTGCTTTACGTGTTTGCTTATAGGTGAGTACCAAATATTGTCATTGTAATGCTCCTTATTAGGTACTTTTTATTATCTTGTACAATGTGCAGGCATTGTATGCATCATAATAGGCTTTCCTATTATACTGATAGGGCTTACCAAGCAACATACCACAACAATCTAGATCAAACATCGCAAGAGACCTTATTCATGTACTTCAGACCAAAAGTAAATGATATGATGCATGTGTGTGATTTGTGTGGATGAACCATGCTCCTTCCATCCAAGAGCATATGGATGAGGATGTGGGTCTATTAGTAGGTGCAATTGGTTGACTATGGATCTCACAATTAAGTTCTTCTACGAGCTATTGTCAATGATACAATCCACTGAGAAGTCATGTATGAGGTGTAACAAGTGATAAGCAAAGTGTCATAACCCCCTTGAGTAGAGTAGTGGTGCATCAAGGTGACCTTGTCGAGTTAAAATTTTAATTTTTTCATTTGCCATATCAACACTATGAGTTTCAACAAGAACATTCATTTCCTCATTATGAGAAAATACAATCAAAACATTCATCTTCAATTTGAAATACTTCAAGCTTTTCATGTCTTGAATTTTTACAATAGTTACAAGACCTACTAAAGTTCTTGACATAAAAAAAGAAGAGAAATATTGATTCCTTGGGTGAGATAAATATTATCTTCCTATAAAAGAGAAGGATTGTCTACCTACTATGGGAGGATGTAGGTGAGTACCAAATATTGTCATTGTAATGCTCCTTATTAGGCATTTTTTATTATCTTTGTACAATGTGTAGGCATTGTATGCATCATAATAGGCTTTCCTATTACGCTAATAGGGCTTACCAAGCAACATACCACAACAATCCAGATCAAACATTGCAAGAGATCTTATTCATGTACTTCAGACCAAAAGTAAAGGATATGATGCATGTGTGTGATCTGTATGGATGAACCATGGTCCTTCCATCCAAGAGCATATGGATGAGGATGTGGGTCTAGTAGCAGGTGCAATTGGTTGACTATGGATCTCACAATTAAGTTCTTCTACGAGCTATTGTCAATGATACGATCCACTGAGAAGTCATGTATGAGGTGGTAACAAGTGATAAGCAAAGCGTCATAACCCCCTTGAGTGGAGTAGTGGTGCATCAAGGTGACCTTGTCGAGTTAAAATTTTATTTTTTCATTTGCCATATCAACACTATGAGTTTCAACAAGAACATCCATTTCCTCATTATGAGAAAATACAATCAAGACATTCATATTCAATTTGAAATACTTCAAACTTTTCATGTCTTCATTTTTTACAATAGTTACAAGACCTACTAAAGTTCTTGACATAAAAAAAGAAAAGAAATATTGATTCCTTGGGTGAGATAAAGATTATCTTCCTATAAAAGAGAAGGATTGTCTACCTACTATGAGAGGATGTGTTGGTCTTGAAAATGTTGTTATGAAGGTGTCATAGGTAAAAGGTCATGGGGCCTTACACTTAGCATAAGATTTTTGTTCTTTCAATTTGGTTGGTTGAATTTTGCATCAAATGTGTTGGTGGTTGTATATTTTAGCTCTCGATATAGGTGTTCCTATAAGCCACTTTTGAACTTCAAAATGAGAGTTATTGTATCATCTACCACATTTTGTATGAATCATAAACGATTGAACTAGTAGATATAGTATTGTATGGATGTATTTAGGCCTTGATGTAAACAGAGCCATTTGATTCCCAAATCCTCTAGGTAATTGGATGGAAAAAACAAATCTGTAAGAGCTATTAAAAGGTGGTTCCAAGTATGGATGGGATTATGAGATTGTTGATGATATATGATTAGGACTTTGTGATATTATGTTACTTGAACCTTGTCCTCCTTTGTGATATTATGGTACTTGAACCACATCCATCTCCATGCAATGAATCTCTTCTTCTCATGTAAATATTTTACCTTGAAATTAATAGTTATGAGTTGTATTGAGATAAGAAATTCAGTGTCAAAGATAATTCTAATTATGATTACAAGGATTATTGACAAAAACAACAATAATATTTCATATCCAATAACACAAGCATTCACTAAATGAAACATGAAAATGCAAAATAATGACAAATGCAAAAAAATTGGTTCAAGTAATATTACTATTGATGGCCTCTTTGAGGAGGCAACCTCCTTACAAAATATTTCAAGTCTTCACTCCCCCCATGAGGGTTACATCATTCCATTTTTATAATATTTACAAGCATATTTTATAACATTCTATGATAATATTCCTGACTATATATTCTATGACCATTATAGTCTTGATTCCAAAGTGGTTACATACATGATTTAATGACACATAGTCCTATCTATATCTAACTTAACACGTGGTCCAATTCTAGCTTAATCGTGGTGCACTTAACATACAATATCATATGCCAATATGATTTACAATTGTGGGGTATATAACATACCACACCCCTTAGAGAAAATTTGTCCTCAAAGCTAAAAGGTTGAAAATTGCTACTAAAATTTTGACAGTGACTCCCATGTGGCATATTCTGGTTACAACCCTTGCCATTGCACAAGCACTTCAATGATATCATGAGAGCGAATATGTCGAGTCCTTTGATCCAAAATGGTTGTTGGTTGTCGAAGAATGGATCCTTCATCTAATTCAGAAAGGTCCATCTGTACTTGGGTATGCATTTCCACCTTCCTTCTTTAGATAAGATACATAAAAAATTGGGTGAATCTTGGATGTCGTCGACAACTCCAACTTGTAACCTATATTCTATCTATTGAAGTACCTTATAGGATCCATAAAAATTAGGTGTTAGCTTGTGCCAACCATTTTTTTTTATAGACATCTACTTGTAGGGTTGAAGACAAAGACCACGTCACCCTCTACAAATTCCCTCTTAGTCTTGTGTTTATTTGCTTGTTGTTTCATGTGGTTTTGGGAGGTTACTAAATTTTGTTTTAAAGTAGATAAGACTTTCTACATCTGATTGAGAACTGTGTTGACTACTTCAACCTTTGAGCTATATGAAATGTAAGAAGTAAGTGTTGGAGGCGATTGAACTTATACTGCCTCGTACGACATCATCCTTGTGGTTGTATAAAAAGGGGTGTTATACTACCATTTTGCTAAGTGAATCCATTAATTCCACTTGGATTGGTTATTAGAGATAAAAAACCAAAGGTATATCTTGACATTTATTTACCACCTATATCTGACCATCAATCTATGGATGATAGGATGTGTTTCATTTTAACTATGTTTCTTGAATGTGATATAACTCCTCCCAAAATATACTAGTGAACACCTTATCACAATCACTAACAATGGATTGTGGGATCTCGTAGAGCTGAAAGATCTGATCCATGAAAATTTGTACCACTATTCTTATAGTATAGGGATGACATAGGGAGTAAAAGTGAGCATACTTGGTTAATCTATCCACAATCACCATTATAATTATTTTTCCATCGTATAAAGGGATACCTTCATTGAAGTCCACAAAAATATCTATCCATAGTGACTCTAGAATGGGTAAAGGTTGAAACAACCCTAGTGTGTTGATTTTTTCCCCTTTTTGGTGCTGAAAAGTATCACAAACATCCACAAAAAATTATATATCAAATTTCAACATGGGCCAATAAAAGTTGTGGTCTAGTTGTTCATAGGTTCACAATAAGCTCATGTGTCCTCCTACTGGAGAAGAGTGGAATTGTATTAAAATTTGGGGTTTGAGTTCTAAAATGGATCAAATAACAACCCGATGCTTGCAACACAATACCCTTGCTACCTTGAATGATTAGGATGGCCCCTTGCTATTGTTTGGAGGTCCTAAATGATTTTTTAAGTGTAAGGTCATTCTACCATTACGTCTAGAGTACCTCCAGCCAATTAGTCCTAAGGATGAATACTACATAGAGGGTATCTCATGTTTTTGGTAGTTTAGAAAGGGCATTGATGACCATATTTTATTTTCCCTTGTAGTAGACTATCTCATAGTCATATCTTAAGAGCTCAATGATCCATTTTTGTTGCTTACGGGAAGAAATACTCTCTTCCAAGATATACTTGAGGCTCTAATGATATATGTTACTGATGAAGTGATTCCCTAAAAAGTATTATCATCAATGGATGACTGCAAAGATGATGGCAATCATCTCCTTCTCAAAAGATGATTTTATAAGATTCTTCATTGATAGGGCCTTACTGATGAATGCAAGGGGTCAACATTATTGCATGAGTACAACTCCCAACCCCACTCTTGATGCGTCACTTTCTATTACAAAGGATTTAAAAATATTAGGTATTGCTAAGACTAGTGTGTGGCACATAACATTATTCAAAGTAAAAATACCTGCTAGGCTTCACTAGTTCATGCAGACACATCCTTATGAAGCATAATTGTCAAGTGTACCATAATATTTCCATAATCCTTCACAAAATTATGGTAGTACCCTATGAGTCCAAGGAATCCTTGAATGCTCTTTAAAGTTTTGGGTTTGGGCCACTCCTTCATGGCCTCAATTTTTGCTAAGTTGATGTCTACACTATCTCTAACCACAATGTGGCCCTAATATTCCAATCCTATTGCTCCAAAGGTGCACTAAGATTGTTTGACATACAACTAATTCTACTGTAAAAGCTCCAACACACGGTCAACATATTGCAGGTGCTCTTTCCATGTTCTACTCTAATACTAGTATATCATCAAAAAAGACCAATGTAAACTTTCTTAGATATGGCTTAAGAACCATATTCATCAACCCTTGGAAAGTCAATGATGCATCATTGAGACCAAAGGGTATAATGAAGAACTCATAGTACCCCTTATTAGTCTTTAAAGTTGTTTTGGTTGTCCTCCTCATGAACGTGAATCTGATGGTACCCTGACCTGAGGTCCAATTTGGTAAAGTATTGAGCACCATGCAGTTCATCCAACAAGTCATAAATCGCAAGGATTAGTGTTGGGTGCCAAACACTGGTTAATTTTGTCCTAAATTTGTCACAACACTCGCATTTAAATTGTCAACCCGGGAGCTCGTAGACTTTCGAAGTGCCACGATTGAGACCACTCACATTACCACTTTTGAGATGAATCCATTAACTACCATTGGGGGGTGTTTATAAAACATCAGTTGATTCATCCACACCAAGAAGTCTTAAATACAAATGAAATGCATAGAAGTAAATATACCACACTGAAAGCAATAACACACTTACGTAAAAAGAACACAACTCTAAAATAATTAAATTAATCTAGGAATTAAAACATACTACCACATGCAATTGAATACATGAAAAATAACTAAGAATTAGGGGAGGAATACTGGCTTGGAGTGGGCCCGAGCTCTAGTAGATCCTGCCCGACAAAGCACACAGACAACTCGCTAATAAAGAATGCTAAAGCTTTTTATTAACAGTGCAATGAAATATTACATGCGGTAATGTTCTCTAAATTTTTCCTCCCCTACTATAGAGAAGTTTGTGTGTTTATATACCACACACATGACTTCCTATTGTAGTTCTGTTACAATAGGCATCCTAGTTATAGTCTAAACTAGGATAGTTCAGTTACTATAGCCGGTGCACGATGATCAACTCTTCGTTATTTCCTTGCAATCGGGCGATTACGATTCTGCTTCGTGAGTGGTTGTGCGCTCATCCATCCTAGCTGGGACAACTCATTCATCAACGGTTTCCCATAGATGACATGGAACGATGGTCAATGGGGTCCCTCTTCAGTCGCTTGGTCAACACGCATAATCTGGGCATCCTCCTGAGTAAGGTGCCTTCCTCAGTAAGGCACCTACTTCGATAAGGTGCCTACCTTAGTAAGGTGCCTACTTCAATAAGGTGCCTACCTCAGTAAGGCGCCTACTTCCGTATGCCTTCATTTGATTGAGCAAAACCGTGCTAGGTCCATGTAGGACCTCAATTGAGCAAAAGATGACAAAATCAGGTGAATAACTACACAAAACACACTTCATGCATGGATTAGATAATACACATGATTTCATTAAATAAATACATAATTTTTCATAAAAATATACAACTCATGATATATTTTTGCATAAAAACCATTAGTACATATACAAAAATATGAGCATATCTAGTGCTCATCATCCCCCCATGCCTAATATGTGCCATGCCCTCGTGGCACCTAAAATCGGTGATCACCTCCTCTGTATAGGCCATCGCTCCCTATTTATTTTTCTTGTTGGTGGCCTTGGCTTTCTCTCCATCCTGAGGCTTTCGTTTTTGTTGAGGGGCCCTAGTTTGTTGTAGGGCATCCCTGGGTTGTGTTGTCCTTCGGCTACATTGGCTTTCAGTTGCACTAGGTTGGCCTTCATTCTACGTCGACTTCTTGTTATGTTGGCTACGCCTCCCTATCATGCTTGGTCCAACACCTATGGTGGGCACTACGACCATAGTCATTGCTCCCTTATGGAAGGCTACCTCTGCTTCCTACCACAAGTCAACATGTTGAGGGTGTAGCTCTCCGAAGGGAATGTCAGAGTCATCCCTCTTATGCACAACCATGCTGGCCTTGTACAGCCAAAGTTCTTTGGGGGTGAGGCTCGACATTTTCTTCCACGATCATTGCTACCTCTACCTCTGGTCCATATACCCCCTATATTTCCAACCATTTCCTCATCTTGGAGGGTCGACCCTATGACGAACCATAGATCTCCCAAAATTGGTCATCCATAGCAGGGTCCACACAGATGCCTGGCCCTATTTTGATCTTTTTGGTAGCTTTCCTAGCTGCCTTTGCTGCCTCAAATTCTTCTCAGATCTTTTCAAAATTTTCCTTTTGTTCAATGAAGGCCTGTAGGCCTTCTTCCCATTCCTCATCCGAGTGGGGGTTCAGTTCAACAAATGTCACTCTGGCCTTTCTTTTGGCCCTCTTCTGCGTTGTTTGAGGTGCCTTCCCCTTTCTCCTTTCTAGTATTACGATGGTTTGTATGGGGAGGTATTCCTTTCCCATGGAGGCTGCCTCCCTGTTAGAGGATCCAGGGATCTATCCTTCTATGCTTAGGCCCTCCGTGGCTGTTCCCCCTATTTCTTGGTCGCTCGAGGCTTGCTCCTCTGGTTCTTCGGGTAGCGATCCCTCAATTTTGGGTCCCTAGAATTCTGGAGAATCCTTCGTGGCCTCGGGCTTAGGGTTCTACCCTTGGCTCTACTCTGAAGGCTCCTCATCATCATCAATGTTGATAACAGGGGTTTTTGTTTGAAAAATAGAATTCCCCTATTCCTTTGCAATTACCTTATCAGAGGTGCACGAACCTTCACCTGCCTCTAATTATTCATTTTGGGCATCTGATCTGACTACCCCTGATGAGACTACTCTCTCTAGCGAGGTTGGAGAGTTCGTGGGCACCTCAATTGCCCAATCAGTTTGGGTAGAGGCATCTCGCCTTTCGATCGCCCTGACTTGCAACTGCTGGTTCTCTACCCTGAGTTATTGGATCAATTGCTAAAATTGGGTGATGGTGGCCTCTTACCTCTAGATTCTACTCATAGTCATTTCCTTATATTCATTGAACAATGCCTACATCATGGATTTCTCACTCTACTTAGCGTGGTCCTCTTCCATTGGTACCTCGGACTGTTATTGCAGGCTCGCTAAGGATTACGGGTCTTGCGGACTGCGAGTGGCCAAATTCCATAGGGTTTGGGCCGTGAAGTCAAGCTCTGCATCTTCCTCCTCTTCCTCGCTTGAGAGGATTAGGTGTCATAGTCATCTTCGACCACATATGCACTCTGTCCATCGTACTGTGGGTTCGAGGCTGGAGGATTCTGATCTTTCCTTCATATAATTGGGCAGAGAATTTTGCCCTTCCTTTGCAGCATCTAGTGAAAATTGGGGGTGTTCCTCTTCGAACATTCCCCCTAATTTGGAATCGTATTCTACTTCTATTACCACCTACTCTGATGCATCGAAGGGTTCGACCCTAACTTCTTCGTCCGCTCCTCATAATTTGACCTCTTGCTCTGCTTCGATCGCTACCTGCTCTCATGCACTAGAGTGTTCAGCCCCAACCATCGATGAGCTTCTCTTGTGCTCCTCTACATGGCGTATCAAGGCTATAATTAGCCCATGGTGGGCTAGGGCAGAGAATGCCCCTCTTTGATATCATGATGCCTCATCCTGTAGGGCATTTTCTAGGTAGAACAAGATGTTAATTTCTCGCCCATGCACTAGATGGTTCAAAAACTGCATATGGTTCGCATTCAGGTGTGAATACTTCTCGGTGCATGTGAAGTATCTCGCAACCTACTCAAAGAGCTTCCTCAAGTGCATCGAGAGTCTCTACTTTGGGAGCCCGTGTTGGTCGCATGGGATGTTTCCTTGTTCGAGCAACACTTCTACGCACTTCTTTGCCACACCATATTTATACGTGCATTCCCCAGTAAGGGGGAGGTCGGTGACATGAGCGATGTGCTCTAGAGTGACTGGAATTTCTAGTCTATGCAATCAGGCAACTCCTCTACTCACAGCGGCAACAAATTCCTTTGTCGCTTCTACATCCTGGTCTTGGTTGACCAGGCGATAGTAATTCATCCACCCGGCTGCTTCGAACTGGTTGCGGACTTCTCCCCTAATCCCCTTAGTACCGCTGGGCTCATGCTTTTTGAGCGCATGATTCTTTGATCGTCCACCCATGGTGAATTCCCTGCTGGTTTTGACTGGTTTGATGCCCTGCTCTCAGTAAGGCACCTTTTTATAAACTCAGGCACCTAACTCTGGAAATTGTTTTTGCATTGGGGTTGGTAGGGTATGCCACCCGAATTAACTTTTGGCATGACGTATTAGGCATGAGGGGTGAATTCAATTCTTGCATCAACATTATTTTTAGAGAAGCATATCATATGAAAAATTACGTATATATCTAAAGAAAATCATGCGCATACCTGATTGGTCATTTCATGTTGCATGGAGTATGCCGAATTGGTACTCGATAATATTTTTCCCATGTGTTGATTACGTCACCTTGGGTACTGCATTCCTGGTTCGCTCGAGGTCCTACGCTAAAAATGTGGTGGATCCTATTGGTTTAGGTTGGGATGCATATCTCCTCGATGGTTGGCCTTGGAACGTGTAGAGATCCTGCCCAATGATTTCAAAATATTTTTGGGTGCTTCCGGATTTCCATCACGTGAGATGATGGTGTTGGCTTTGGTTGCTCCATGTACTGCCAAGTTGTGCATGTGTTTTTGAGTCAATCGAGGCGCCTGCTTGAGTAAGGCACCAAAGTAAGGCGCCTACCTCAGTAAGGCACCTACTTGAGTAAGGCACCTACTTGAGTAAGGCGCCTACCTTAGTAAGGCGCCTACTTGAGTAAGGTGCCTACTTGAGTAAGGTGCCTACTTGAGTAAGGCACCTACTTCAGTAAGGCACCTACCTCAGTAAGGTGCCTACCTTAGTAAGGTGCCTACTTGAGTAAGGCACCTACCTCAGTAAGGCATCGCTTGACTATGAAGAATTCTCTAGGGTGGTGCCTCCTTGGCGGAGTAAGGCGCCTCCCTTGGAATTTTGTTTTTTGATAAATCGCCCTAGGGTGGTGCCTCCTTGGCAGAGCAAGGCACCTTCATCAGTAAAGTGCCTACTTTAGTAAGGCACCTACCTCAGTAAGGCACCTACTTGACCATAAATAACACTCCAGGGTGGTGCCTCCTTGGCGGGGCAAGGCACCGCCCCTTCGGGCTAAGGCACCAACGTAAGGCACCAGAGTAAGGCACCAGAGTAAGGCACCTCTCCTTGTAATGTCAATGAAAGAATACTCCAGGGTGGTGCCTCCTTGGTGGGGTAAGGCATCGCTCCTTCGGAGTAATGTGCCAGAGTAAGGTGCCTCCTTCATCGTTGAAAATCCAGCAGCGACTGACGTGTCTTTTGATGTGAGGTTGATCAATCCTCCTAAAGTCCTAGTACTACATCAGCGTCTGCTTCATGCAAGAACGAGGGTGCATAATTTTTTTTCTTTGCGGGGAATTGGTGCCCACTCCATGCCTAGATCAACACTATCCTCCTATTGTGCAGGTTCATGGATGTTGAGTCGATCTAGGCATTTTTCCCAAGATGCCTATTGTTCGAGCAATCAGGCCATTTCCCTACAAAAATAAAACAAAAAAAGAAAAATGCAGTTAAACGCAATCCGTGCCTGTTAGGCCCTAGCTCTCAGGATGCCTGCAGCTTGCATGCGGGCATTGTCCCTGCAAAACACACCGTAAGCTAAAAAAAATAGGAAACTACACTAATTTATTCTTGGTGGACACCTTTGCATCCACCATGTTGTTGAGAATTCTAGAAAAGTTTTACTTGGATGGGGTCTCCCCCATGCCTGTTCTGGATTCCACCAATAAGCTTTCGGACCTGTGGTATGGGTGCAACCGGTGGCCATTGGCTATTAGAATGGTGTTGCCACTGTCAATTATCTTGACTTGCACAACACCATTTCTTATTATTTCCACCACCTCATATGGTCCCATCCATCTTTGCATCAATTTTCCCTTTCGCTCCTGGAACCTGGAGTCATACAACAGTACCTAGTCTCCCTCTTTGAACTATTTTATTTTAATGTGGTGGTCATGCCACTGCTTCCTTTGCCTCTATACGATTTTTTTTCGTTGGAGGGCATCCATTCAAAATTCATCTAGCTGGTTCAGTTGTCGAATTCATTCCCTCTATGCTTCATCCAAGCTCAGGTCCAATTCTACCATCGTTATGAGCGTCTTAACCTCGAATTCGATGGGCATCATTGCATCTTTCCCATATACCAATTGGAAGGGTGTGAAGCCTGTGGTTGATTTCCACATTGTATTATACACCCATACTACCTTCGGTAATCTTGCAGCCCAATCCTTCTTGTGTTGTTGCATAGTTTTCATCAAGATGTTTTCTATTTCCTTGTTGGTTACCTCCACCTTCCCATTCACCTACGGATGGTAGGGGGTAGTTCTGTTGTGTTGTACCCTATACTTTTCCATCAGCTCCTCGATTAACTTGGAGGTGAATTGGGGTCCTTGGTCTATTGTAATCTCCCTGGGCACTCCAAACCTCATGAAAATATGGGAAAACAAGAATTTTGCTATCGTATTTTCTTTGGAGTCCCTCAATGCCTGAACTTCAACCCATTTGGTAACGTAGTCTATGAAGACTAGAATATACCTCCTCCTAGTTGAAGGTGGGTTGATGGGTCCCATGAAATCCATACCCCATTTATCGAAGGGCTCAATGTGTACGTGAGGTTGAAGGGGCATTTCGTCCCTGTGGGTCAGCCTACCCATTCTTTGGCATTCATCACACCTGCTGGCATATGCGGCTACATATTTAAATAAAGTGGGCCAAAAATACCTAGTTTGTAATACCTTATATGTAGTCCTTCTCCTTGAGAAGTGTCCTCCACATGGCTCATTATGACAAGCTTTGAGTATCTCTGGGAACTCATGCTCTGCTATGCACCTCCTCATGATCTGGTCAAGCCCTATTTTGAATAGGAGGCCATCAATCCATTGAAAGGAAGCTCTCTTTTCAATCACCCCTTGCTTCTCTTAGTATGAAAGAGCAGGGGATGTTCTATCGATGGCTAGATAATTGGTGATGTCCACATACCATGGTGTCTATTCACTGATGACGAACAAATGCTCATCCGAGAACTGGTCCTCTACCACTGCATGATCTGCTGGTATTAGTCTGGACAGGAAGTTCATGACTACGTTGTCCTTCTTGAGCTTGTCAACTATGGTGATGTCAAATTCCTACAACAACAAAAGCCACCTGATTATCCTGCCATTGATCGCTGGTTTACTCATTAGGTATGTGATGGTCGCATGGTTTGTGTGAACGAACACCTTGTACCCAGTGATGTAGTGGCAAAATTTTTTGATGGCATGTACCACTATGAGAAATTATTTCTCCGTTACCATGTAATTGAGCTCAGCCCCTACTAAATTCTTACTGACATAATAAATGGCATAGAATTCTTTGCCATCCTTCTGCCCAAGGACCACTCCAATTGCATTATTGGATGCATCACAATATATGTGAAATGGGACTGCCCAATTTGGGCCCTACAACACTGGGGTAAAAATAAGCTTTTCCTTTAGTGTCTAAAATACCTGCTCACAGTCCTCCATCCAGATGAATTCTACATCCTTCGTCAGTAGGTTGTGCAATGGTTTGGCGATCTTGCTAAAATCGACGATGAATCACCTGTAGTACCCGAAAAATTCGAGAAAACTCCTCACTTCCCTCTGCATTTTTGGGTTGGGTAGATCTTTAATCACCTCTATCTTCTTTTGATCTACTTTAATCCCTTCTATCGAGAGATGATGTCCCAACACTATGCCCTCACGCATCATCATAAAACATTTCTCATTGTTGAGGGATAAGTTGTTTTCTTTGCATCTCTGGAGCACACATTCCAAATTCATCATCGCCTCTTCAAATGTTTCTTCGTAAATGGTGAAGTCATCCATATATACCTCTACTGCCTCCCCCATCATGTCCAAAAATATGCTCAACACCACCCTTTGGAAGGTGGTTGGTGCGTTGCACAACCCGAAGGGCAGCACTCTGTAGGCAAACGTTCCCCATGGGTAGGTAAACATTGTCTTGTCCTGGTCCTCTTCCCCGATCTAGATTTGGTTGTACCCATTGAATCCATCTAGAAAGGAGAAGTATTTCCTCCCAGATAGTGTGTCCAACACCTGATCAACGAAGGGAAGTGGGAAGTGATATTTTTTAGTCGTTTTGTTTAGTGATCTGTAGTCAACACAGATCCACCATTTCCTATTTTTCTTGGGAACCACCACAAGTGGTGATACCCACTCATTTTCAAAAATTGGATAGATGAACCCTATTGACAAGAGCTTCTGTAGCTCATATTTGATGATTTCTTTCATGGTCGGGTTCATCCTTCTCTGGGTTGTCTGACTGGGACCACTTGCTCTTCGAGGTAGATCTGATGAGTGCAGATATCTGGGTTGATTCCCTTCATATCCGAATAATCCCAAGTGAATGCTTGTTGGTACCTAGCTAGGAGCTCCTTCAACTCTGTTAGTTGTGTGGGGGTCAACCCACTACTGACGTTCAACGTCCTGCCAGGCTCAATGTCAATTTTCTTGGTGTGGTGGTCCTGAGCACTGACCAATGGTGACTTAGGAGCTGAGAGGGAGGATTCCCCTTGAAGGAATCTCATGATGATGTCATCTTCATCGGCTTCTTCCTCCATCTTTATTAATGCCATCACCAACTGGAGCATAGACAATGAATCATCGTTCTACTCCATTTAGTGTGGGTTCACCCAACGTGTCCACGGACTGAGCGGGGGGAGAGATTGTCAATCTCTTGATATTTTATCCATTCGAAATAGTCATCAGTCCATCACGACAACTGATGTAGGCATCATCCATGGCTAACCATGGTCTCCCCAAGATGAGTGGGTAACCACCTAGTCCCATTTTTTATTGTAGCACTAGGAAGTCCGTAGGGTATTCCCATGCATCAACTATTACGATGATGTCCTTGAGCATCCCTTTTGGTGCTATGGTTGACCGGTTGACCAGTTGCAACACCATCTTGGTGGGTTTTAGGTTCGTAAGTTTTAGCTTCTGCATGGTCTCCTACGACATCACGTTGATGGTTGCACCTAGGTCAACTAAGGTGTTCGCCAATGAATACCCTCCTATTTTTACCATTAGCACCGGGCTACCTGGGTCTGCATATTTGGGATGATATGCATTCCCCATCATCAAATCAGCCAATTTTCCTATGATATTGATGGTTTGTGCTGCCTTACATCCTGGTTTCCTCAGACATAACTCTTTTATCACCTTGGTGTATATGGGCACATCTCGGATGGCTTGAAACAGTGGGATAGTGACCGTAAGGTTCCTCAGGCTAGAGAGGATATCAAATTCTGGTTGTGTCATCTTCCTCTGCTCCTACAACCATTTAGGGAATGGAGCCTCTATTTTCTCAACAACTTTCTCTACCTCCACCTCTTCTATCAG
Source organism: Wollemia nobilis (assembly GCA_028583015.1). Lineage (NCBI taxonomy): Eukaryota > Viridiplantae > Streptophyta > Pinopsida > Araucariales > Araucariaceae > Wollemia > Wollemia nobilis. The sequence goes on from JAQPPZ010000541.1 coordinate 16,999,391, forward strand.
AGGAGAATATCCTACATCTTCCTCCTCTTCTACTAGGGGAGGTGCTTCTACTCCTAGTTGCTTTCCTGATCTAAGTTGAATAGGATTACAACTAATATGATACATCGGATACATCTCTCCTTCTACTTGGTATGCTGGCTAGTTTACCTTATTATTTGGGTTCACCGTCGGTTGTGCTGGTAACTGCATAGTGTTGGAAATTACCATCAGTAAAAGTTAAAAATATTTGATTTTACTTGGGGTAAAGGTAACTTACCTTTACCTTACCTGGACGACAGTGGACGACAGCATTTTGGCGACAAGAGAACTCAAGTTAACTTTCTTTTCCCCCAATTTCTCCTTTCCCCCCTTTCTTTCTCGAATAGGTTATTTACCTTGTATTTAAGCTTTGTAACCTTTGATTCAACGTTAATTCAATTAATCCTATTTGCAAATCACTCACCTTTCACATTTGGTATCAGAGCGGCATGATTCCCGAGGTGATGGGGCCCACAGTTTGAGGCAGCGACACGGATCTCGAGGTGGCCAGCAGGAGCCGGGGCGACACGGATCCCGAGACGGCCTGTAGGAGCTGACTGGCACATTTTTTGAGGCACTGATGGAACTAGACGACACGACCCGTAGGAGCAGCAGATCCACATGATTCTCGAGGTGCTATTGACGTGGTGTCGGCATGATTCCCCAGGAAAAGCTGAGGTGGTGATCTGCTGCACGTGGCCCAAGGTGCGAGATCGACGTGGCACGATGCATGGCGACGTGAGACTGGCACGTGGCCCGAGGAGGCTGACGAGGCAAGGTGACGTGGCGCTGGTGCGTGGCCCGAGAAGGTGACGTGGCGATCTGCAAATTATGCTGACGTGGCACTGGTGCACGGCCCGAGAAGGTGACGTGTCAATCTACGCGTGCATCATCGGTGGCAAAAGGCTGCGGCATTTGTGACTGCCCGCAGGCAGTCAAAGCACATTGCGTGCTTTGTTGTTTTTAAACAACAAAAACATCTCTCTGTGAGCGATGTGGGACTAATAGTCCCAAAGAATATAAAAGCTTCGTGTCGAAGCGTGAAGCCAAAACTTGCTTCGCGCTCGACGCGAAAGTCAAGAGGCGGGGAGCGCGCGTTGCTCCCGGATCAGCCCGAGTAGCGCGGCGACTACCCTCAGCCCTGAGACCGGCGAGGTCGCAGGATTGACTCTCGGCGGGGTCGATAGAAAATCAAAATTTTTTTAATTAAATTTTTTTTAATCAAAAGAAAAACTAAGGAATAAGTTTAAAATTAAAAAAAATATATATTTTTTTAGTTTTTTTTTAAACTGTTCATTAGCTTTTATAAATTTTTTTTTTTTTAGTTGAGTGAAATTTCCTAAGAGGAAATAAATGTGAAGTTTTTTATTGATTGAAATTTCCTAAGAGGAAATATATGTAAAGTTAAAAAAAAAAAAAAACTTGGAAAGTTAATTTTTTTTTACTATTTCCTAAGAGGAAATCCTTGTAAAAGAAAATTTTTGGGAAATTTTCTTAAATGATAAGATCGGAAGGTTGTTATCATGCCCTCTGCAAGTTTTTACTGAGAACAACTCCTGAAAACTTTGATAGGAGCGTGAAAACACTAAGTCTTAATACAATTTTTTCACAGTTGCAAAACGCGGTTATTGCACACCAAAGAAATCCTGATCAAGGATACAAAGCCGATTCAGAAGATAACTCCTTCGACAGCAAGTTTGAACAATCTGACACAATTGCAATTGCTGCACAAGGATCCGAATATACTCATTATAGTAATTCGGTTGAAATCCTTCAACCTCCTTCTCCTGAAATAATATTGATCAGTGACGATGATGAACAAGTCGCTGATAATTTTGTAATTCTTTGAACAAGTTTGAGTTTTTCATGATTGTAAATCAAGTAGGGCTTGATAGTTTGTAAAGTCTTTTTGTAATAAGACTATAAAAGAGAGGTTTCTTGTTTTAGTAGATTAAAAAATGGGATCACATAATAATCTACCAATTCCTGAATTCAGAGGGGATAATTATGAGTCTTGGTCCATCAAGATGAGGACATTACTCATCGAAACAGGACTATGGGATATTATTGAAGACGGTTACATTGCTCCAACAGATTGGACTACTTTAAGTGCAAATGATAAAAAGATCTACAAAGATGCACGAGAAAAATAATTCATTTGCCTTATACCATCTTCAATCGACATTAGATCCTAGTATCTTTCCAAGAATTGCATCTTACTTAAGCACTACGAGATGCATGGAATGCCTTGAAAGAAGGATTCCAAGGAAGTGATAAAGTAAAGCAAGTCAGGCTTCAGACTTTGAAAAGAGATTTTGAAAATCTCAGAATGAAGGACAATGAAAGAGTTGGAGACTATTGTGTTCGTGTTAAAGCAATAGTTGATATGATGCAAACTTTAGGTGAAGACACAAAAAATGAAACAATTGTGAAGAAAGTGTTGCGAACACTTCTTCCTAAGTGGAATCACATTGCAATCATAATTGAAGAATCCAAAGATCTTTCTACTCTTACATTTGATAGTTTGATTGGATCATTAACATCACATGAAGAGCGACTTCAAGGTGCGCCTTCAACAAGCTATGGAGGTGATGACAAAGCCTTCACTTCGAATGAAAGTGTAAGACGAGGACAAGGAAGAGGACGAGGCGAGAGGACAACAATAAAGAGGCAAGGGCCAAAGCAACTCCTACGAGAGGAGGTAATCCAAACAAATGTGGAAATCAAAACGAGAGGAGCCAATCGGAACCAAAGCGGCAATGCGAGCCGTGGAAATCAAGGACAAGGAAGTAATAAGCATAAAACAACATGTTTCAATTGTGGGAAACAAGGCCACTTCGCTCGTGACTGCTGGTCAAAGTCTTCAAAAGATCAAAGCAGTCAATATGGCTCATTCTACGGAGAAGAAGAAGGTCCACCAAATATTTTTATCTCTTATGGACAGCCAGATCAAAATCTAAATGATACATGGATTACGGATACTTGGTTGCTCCAACCACATGAGTGGCAAAGAAAATCTCTTTGCTACATTAGATTCAAATTACAAATCTCAAGTTAAGTTAGGGGATAATAAATCCTTGCAAATTGAAGGCATAGGAACTATGGAAGTTCCCACAAAAGAAGGTATTAAAAATGTGAATGACATATACTATACTCCACAGCTACAACACAATTTGTTAAGTGTTGGCCAAATGATGGAGAAGCATTACAAATTAGTTTTTGATGAAAGAAAATGTACAATCTTTGATAAAAACAATTGTAACCGAGTCATAACAGAAGTCCCTATGACAAAGAATAGGTTGTTCCCTCTAAAGTTTGGTGAGCCAGGGGGGAGCTCAACTTGCAAACATTGCTATTACAAATCCAAGTGAATTGTGGCACTTGAGATATGGTCACCTCAATTCCGCTAGCTTGAAAATGTTAACATCACAAGCTATGGTGATAGGACTACCAAAAATACTAGAACATAAAAAGGTATGCGAAGCATGTGCTTTGGGAAAGCACTCCAGAACGAAGTTTCCAAGAGGCAGAGCGTGGAGAGCAAGCTATCCTCTTCAGCTAGTACATTCGGACATCTGTGGTCCAATGCAAACAAAGAGTCTTGGAAACAATTCTTATTTTCTAACATTCATGGATGATTATTCTAGAATGTGTTGGTTGTATTTTCTGAAACACAAAGATGAAGCATTTGATTACTTCATAGACTTCAGAAATAATGTAGAAAAGCAAAGTGACTACTATGTCAAATGTCTTCGCACTGATAAAGGAGGAGAGTACTCCTCAAATGAATTTCTTCATTATTGTAAGCAAAATGGGATAAAAGGCGGTTCACCATTGCCTACACCCCTAACAGAACGGTGTGGCTGAGAGAAAGAACCGCACCCTTGTTGAAATGGCATGAACAATGCTTCAGGCAAAACATCTCACAAACAACTATTGGGCAGATGTAGTGAGAACAAGTGCATATATTCTAAATAGAATTCTGACTTCTAGTTTAGATGGTATCACTCCTTATGAAGGATGGTACGGTAAGAAACCAAATGTCAAACATTTTAGAGTATTTGGTTCTTTAGCTTATGCACACATTCTTGAGGAGAAGCGAAAGAAGCTTGATCCAAAGAGTCAAGCATGTGTTTTTGTAGGGTATTGTGATTCAACCAAAGGGTATAGATTGTACAATCCCATGAAACATAAAATCATTATCTCCGGGGGATGTAATTTTTGATGAAGGGGGAGAATGGGGTCATAAAAAATTTGTTGATTTTGACTCTAATTCGAGACAGTACCACACCGGTACCTCCCATAATGGTACAACCCAAGAAAAGCAGTCCTCCTCCACAGATTCCACATCAGGAAACTTCATCAAGTACATCAAGTGGTACACCAAGTCCAAGAAGGAATTTGTTGGCACCCCCAAATTCTCCAAAACGATTCCAAAGATCTATAAGTGCTCCAAGTCCGATGGATATTGATTCAGTTTCTCAAAGGAAAGAGACAAATAGAGGAAAGCGCATACTATAGAGTCATCCATCTTCTCAAATGTTGGATAGGAATTTCCAACAAAGATACACTAGGAGTCAAGCTAGTGAGATGGATGACATTTTGTCAAGACTTGAAAATATTCAAATGTCAGGGGATGATGAGTCTCATGAACCAAGGGGTGATGTAGTCAATTATTCTTTGTTGGCTGCTGCACGCCTAGAACCTTCTAGCTATGAAAAAGCATGCATTGAAAATATATGGCGGGATGCCATGGAAGAGGAAATATCCTCTATTGAAAAGAATGATACTTGGGAGCTTGTGAAGCTTCCCAAGGGAAAAAAATGTGTTGGATGTAAATGGGTCTATAAGACCAAATTCAATGCTGATGGAAGCATTGAAAGGCACAAGGTGAGATTAGTAGCTAAAGGTTTTACTCAGAAATATGGAATAGATTATGAGGAAAATTTTGCTCCAGTTGCTCGACAAGAAACAATTAGAACTGTTCTTTCCTTGGCAACCCATAAAGGATGGAAGATTCAACACATGGATGTGAAAAGTGCATTTTTAAATGGATACCTGACAGAAGAGGTGTATGTTCAACAACCTCAAGGTTTCCAAGAACCAGGAAAAGAGAACCTTGTTTATAAATTGAAAAAAGCACTATATGGCCTCAAGCAAGCACCAAGAGCATGGTACTCAAGAATTGATGGTTATTTCAGCAAATATGGTTTCACAAAAAGCAAGAGTGAACCAACATTATACTACCTGAAAAATGGAGTAGATATCCTCATAGTTTGTTTATATGTGGATGATCTAATATTCATGGGTAGTAATGATAAAATGAATATGGAGTTCAAAAACTCCATGATGAATCAATTTGAGATGAAGGATCTCGGATTAATGAGATACTTTCTAGGAATGGAAGTACATCAATCAAAGAATGGGATCTTCATATGTCAACAAAAATATGCTCATGACATGATCAAGAAATTTGCTATGCAGCAGTGCAAATCAGCTGCAACACCAACTGGACATGGAATCCAGCTAAGTAAAGCAGATGGAGCACCTAATGTTGACTTGACCAATTACGAAGCATGGTTGGGAGTTTAATGTTTCTCACCAACACTAGGCCAGATATACAGTATGCTGTTTCTCTTGTATCACGATTTATGGCATGCCCATCCGAGCTGCATCTTCAAGCAACCAAATGAATTTTACGATATGTAAAAGGTACATTGGATTTTGGAATCCATTACCACAAGTCTAACTCTATGAAGTTATTTGGTTATAGTGACAGCGATTGGGGTAGTAATATAGATGAAAGAAAATCTACATCAGGGAACTTTTTTAGTCTAGGATCAGGACTAATAACTTGGAGTTCCAAGAAGCAATCTGTTGTAGCATTATCATCTACAGAAGCTGAGTACATAGCCATTACCCATGCAAGTACTCAAATCCTCTGGTTGAGGAAAATCCTTGAAGAGATTGGCAAAAAAAAAATTGGTCCAACCAAACTGAATTGTGATAATATAAGTGCCATACAGTTGGCATATAATCCGATCCACCACAAAAGGTCAAAACACTTTGATATGAAGTATCACTTCATAAGAGATATGGTGGAACAACGAGCGAGTTGAGCTTCAATATTGTAGCACTTTGGATAATCTAGCGAGACATCTTCACCAAAGGCATGGCTAAAGCTCAATTTATAAAGCTGAGAGACTATATAGTTAGTCCTCTCAACTTTAAGGGGGAGAATGTTGGAAATTACCATCGATAAAAGTTAAAAATATTTGATTTTACTTGGGGTAAAGGTAATTTACCTTTACCTTACCTGGACGACAGTGGACGGCAGCATTTGGGTGGCAAGAGAACTCAAGTTAACTTTCTTTTCCCCCAATTTCTCCTTTCCCCCCTTTCTTTCTCGAATAGGTTATTTACCTTGTATTTAAGCTTTGTAACCTTTGATTCAACGTTAATTCAATTAATCCTATTTGCAAATCACTCACCTTTCACACATAGGTCTCACCATAGGTAGGGCCGATAAGCCTTATTGAGGTGGAACCTATGTCATGTTTTGTGGAGTGGAGTTCCACGAAACGTGGTTCCTCCACTGTTACCTAGGGTGTTTATATGACATCCATGGTTGTTGATTGGGAAATGCAACTCCTGGAGGCACGTTTGTCCAAGGTGGTGGTTCCCACTATTCCATATTGGATGGTTGTGGCTACCCTTGTGGCATACAAGGTCCTCCTTTGTATGGTGGCATCCCTATGGGCATGTTCCCCATAGGGGGTTGCTACCAATTTCTTCGATTGCCCATGAAATAGGCTTTAGTTACATCAACCTCCTCCTTAGTATTGGAAAGTTGCAGACATAGTCAAGTTTTGTGGTTTTGTTGGTAAACCACACATACTCTGACCTTGTTCTCTGGGCACGCATTCCTAGTATGCTTTCCTATACATTTTGGATAAAAATAGGTCAACATTGCATTGTTCTCCTATTTGTTCTTCTCCAGCAAGAGCGTATCCAACTACAGTGCTAGAGAGGATAGCATTTCACTCTTTAAATATTCCAACATGTTACCTATCTCCATTTTTGTGATCGATGTAGTCGTCTTTATAGTCTTTGGAGTCGGTTTACCTCTTCTCCATGAGTAATTTTGACATAGTTGTTAGATATCTTCCATGGCATGCTGGTAAATGTCTCCTCCCGAAATCATGTTTAGCACTTCCAGTGACTCGTTGTTGAGTCCTCTCAAAAAATGCTCTTGAGAGACTTATCTCCTAGCTTTACGTGAGGAGATCACTGTAGGTTGAAATTAAACCTCTCCCAGTATTCTTCCAAGGACTCGTCCTCCTTCTGTGTCATGCTGAGGACTTCCTCCCTGGAAGTCCTGGTACTGTTCTAGAAAGAGCTTCCTCATTTCTTCCCATGTGGTGATCTGCTTGTTTTCTAATTCGATAAACCATCGTAGAGCTGAGTTGTCTAATGTTTACGAAAAGAGTTATAGCTTTTGAGCATCTGATTTATAGTCGACAGACCTGCACAACACATCAAATTTAAACAAAAATAGGTCAAGGTTTTTGGTTGGGTATCCCTTGAAGATAGGAAGATGGGCAGGGGATATGTTCTTCATTTTGGTTTCCCTTGCTCCTTCCTTTATTGGGAAGCTAAAACTGAATGAGACTTATTTGGCCATTTTTCAAGAAATGTGGTCTCTAATGCAACTTCTATGGCCTTTCAGTTGCTCAAGACTTTTTGTATTAGATCCTCTAAGTCAGCTAGTTTTATAGTTTTATCCTCTACGACTTTCCACAATAGGGCTTCCTTCAAGAGTGTTCTTTTAAACAATGGGTTTAGAATGATTCGTTCTTTCTTAGGTTGATGAGACAAGGAGGCGCTTTACACGAAGTGAGGATGCTCACTCCAGTGGACTGCTGGTGATGATTTGGGAGAATCTAATTCAAATTCTAGGTCATCGGTTGACTCAAAATTTTCTAATGGGCTCTATCTTATAAAATGACCATCGAGTCCTCTTTTTCTTGGCGAACTCATACAAGGTCAAGCAAAAGGTTTTTAAGGGGTAATGTAATCAGTATACTAGTGACGCTTCCTCAAAAATGATGCCAAAATATTGGGTGCTAAACACTAGTTAATTTTGTCCTAAATTTGTCACAACACTCGCATTTAAATTGTCAACCCGAGAACTCGTAGACTTTCGAAGTGCCACGATTGAGACCACTCACAGTACCACTTTTAAGATGAATCCATTAACTACCATTGGGGGTGTTTATAAAACATCAGTTTATTTGTCCACACCAAGAAGTCTTAAATACAAATGAAATGCATAGAAGTAAATATACCACACTGAAAGTAATAACACACATAAAAAGAATACAACTCTAAAATAACTAAATTAATCTAGGAATTAAAACATACTACCACACGCAATTGAATACATGAAAAATAACTAATAAGTAGGGGAGGAATACTATCTTGGAGTGGGCCCGAGCTCTAGCATATCCCGCTCGACAAAGCACACAGACAACTTGCTGATGAAGAATACTAAAGCTTTTTATTAATAGTGCAATGAAATATTACATGTGGTAATGTTCTCTAAATTTTGCCTCCCCTGCTACAAAGAATTCTATGTTTATATACCACACACATGACTTCCTATTGCAGTTCTGTTACAATAAAGCATCTCGGTTACAGTCTAAATTGGGACAGTTTAATTACTGTAGCCAGCGCACCATGATCAACTCTTCGTCATTTCCTTGTAATCGGGCGATTATGGTTCTACTTCATGAGTGGTTGTGTGCTCATCCATCCTGGTTGGGACAACTCATTCATCAACAGTTCCCCACAAATGACATGGAACGATGGTCAATAGGGTCCCTCTTCAGCCACTTGGTCAACATGCATAATTCGGGCATCCACCTAAGTAAGGCACCTTCCTTAGTAAGGTGCCTACTTGAGTAAGGTGCCTACTTTAGTAAGGTGCCTACTTCAGTAAGGTTCCCACTTCAGTAAGGTGCCCACTTTATTAAGGTACCCACTTTAGTAAGGTAACTACTTCAGTAAAGCACCTACCTCAGTAAGGTGCCTGCTTTCGTATGCCTTCATTTGATTGAGCAAAACCATGCCAAGTCCATGTAGGACCTCGACTATGCAAAAGATGACAAAATCAGGTGAATAACTACACAAAACACACTTCATACATGGATTAGATAATACACATGATTTCATTAAATAAATACATAATGTTTCATAAAAATATACAACTCATGATATATTGTCGCACAAAAACCATTAGTACATATACAAAAATATGAGCATATCTGGTGCTCATCAATTAGGAACTTATCTTTGATGGTAATATTATTGAGTTCATGAAAGTCCACACACATCCTCCAAGATCCATCCTTCTTTCTTGCTAGCAAAATTAGGGCTAAAAAAGGCTTGCGCTTAAATGAATTAGTCTTACTTCAATAGTTCCTTCACTAGTTACCCAATCTCATTTTTTGGTGCTAGGGGTACCTATATGGTCGATTGTTTGGAGGTTGACTCCTTAGATCCAAGTTTATTCTATGGTATTTTGATAGACTAGGAGGTAGTTTTTTAGGCTCATTGAAAATCTTTTGATTCTTCGTTAGAATGGCTAACAAGTTTAACAATATTTTTTCATCCTATATAAAACACAACCACATTTGAAAAAATATACCCACTACAACCCTATGGCCCTTCTTGATCAGTTCCATCTGATGGGACATTATGACTTTGGGTTTTTCCTCTTTGAATTTTTATATGGTTTGTGTTCTGTTGTTGATGATGAATTGCATCCATGGTTTTTAAAAGTCTCATAAATCCCAAAGTTCTTAGCCAGGGGAAGCCCAACATAATGTCCATGCCTCCCAATGGGACTACATAGAGATCATTTTGAAACTCATAGTCACCTATAGATAGGTAGGCATTTCAAAGCCTCCTATTATAGGTCATGATATCCTCGTTAAATTTTTTTACATTGATTTGATCATTGATCATAGATGAAACAATCTGCTCTTTTGGCTACACTAGGGTCAATAAAGGTATCTACGCTACCAAAGTCTAATATTATCAAAAACTTGTGCCCTTAAATAAATCATTGGATTGTCATGCATTAGAGTTTCAATATTCCTATAGTAACATTCAAATAAAGGGTGAAAGTTTCTTCTATGGGATTATCGGTTAGAGGTTCTACATCCACTGATTCTAGTTGCTATTCTATTGAATCCATAAATTCATCTCCCATGTTTGTAGAAGAAGATAAAGTACTACTCATATGTCGAAGGCAGAGGCATTGGGTTTTACATTTGTGTTCCATGACCCATTTTGTGTTACAATTATAATAGAGTTCCTTCACTTTACAATTGACCATCTCCTTTAGTGATAGCCTCTTAACTATTAGATCCTTTGGTGCATTATATTTTGTGGATGTAAAATTTTTATTCTGAAATATCAAGGGTCTAGGAGCTTTCCATTGGGCATTCCATTTGTTATTTCAAGTTTAGCTAGCCTTGTGGTAGTCATTTAGGTGGTCATCTTGAGCATTTCGACCTTAGTTTTTATTTCTTCCTTAAAGCCACTAGTAAAATATCTCTTGAAGAATTCATCCAGGAGATCTTTGGTTCTATTTGAAAAATTCTCAAAAGTCATAATATACTCAGGTACAATTCTTGTTTACCAAAGCTTATGAGGGATCAGGTAAAATATTCAAACTCGAATAGTCTAGATCTACTAAGGAGTTCTCTCTTGAATTGTGTCCACCCAAGGTTTAGGAATTGTTTTTACAACCTGTAGAAACCCAAAATGTATCAATGTTCTATTTGCCTAAAGTCATTTTACTAATTCATGCAAAATACCAAATAATTCCTAAAATTACATTACCCCACATTCTGACCTTACAAAAATTAATTTCTCCCTTCCTAGCCCCCTTTTCCCCACTAAGCACTCTACTACACTAAGCCCCTAGTCACCATGTGACTTCCCATTCCCCTACTCTATGTGTACAACTCCCTATTTTGTGTGCACCCCCCATATAGCCTCCCCCTTTGACCTTAGAATAGGTCCACATCACCCTAGCCTAGTCTACCCCTACTTTCCACATCCTCATGCACCCTCATCACTCCCCATGTCTATTTATGACACTTGGGAAGGGTGAGGATCCTCACCATCTAAGTGCATTTATGTGGCATGATGTGCACATGCCACTTGGGTGGGTGAGGACTCTCCCCACCCAAGGTCATTAATAGGGGAAGGTGCACATTCTCCTAAATAGGGTAAGGTGCACATTCTCCTAAATAGAAATATCTAAATTTTCCATGTCCCCTCACCCTTGACACATGACAACCACATCATGCCATGTCACTTCCAAGTCATCATCCCCTCTCCCTTGCAAAAAGTCTATAAATATCCCCTCCCTTAATTTGCAAGGGCAATTGATTTTACAAGCCAAAACTCTACCAAATTTTCCATTTATCCCCTAGTGTGTGCTTAGCCTCCCTTTGCAATCCACCCTCTTGTGAATTTTTAATCAAGCATGAAGATGAATGTGACCTTCATTATGCATATATCTCATTTTTAAAGTTGCTCATAAACAAAGTATCAGACTTGCATCATATTGCTACTAGAGGTCAACCACATCCTACTAAAGGTCGAGAACAAGTTTTAGCACCACCTGAGCAATAGTTAAGAGACCATCACCCTCCTGACGGTCTACAAACATCATTGTCAGAACCTAGATGGATGGTCATATTCTAGAGTCTAAAGCAGTCATAGCCTCATAAAAAAACAAAACAAGAAGGTAAGCAAGGTATGTTTTTTGAGGTTATGTTCTCATCTTAGTCAAGATTTGTCAAGTTTTATTGTTTGCATCTTTGACTGACTTAGGCCTAACCAAGATAGGTCCATTTTATGTTGTTAACTTCTTGTTGTGGGAAGTGTTAAGGTACTTTGGAGGAGCATTCAGCCTAGGGTGGTCAAGTAATTGAGGCTACAAAATCCACCCAACATCTTGAGGTGGCATAGAATACCATTGGAGCACCATTATTGTAATAATTTATAAAAAGGAAATTCTCCATCTTGGAGATCCTATTGTAAGCCTCTAAGAGATCCATTTGTAAAAGGAGACCATTTGTATCATATTATTAATCAATGAAAATGGTGCATATTCTATTTCACATTTATGGCGATCACGATGGGACCTGTATCGCTCCAAATTTTTTGCATCCTTACCTTCAGGCTATAGGATCCACACCCGGAAGGGGGATGCGAGAAGGATGGGACAATACCTCGAAATGAGAGGCCCTTTGAAGGTTGTGCCTCTCGGGGGAGGGGTATCAGGGTGAATTTTTGACGGATGGTGGAGTTCACCAGGAAACTTTGAGTGGCAGTTTCCATGCCTAAGTTGAGAATGGGTTTGATGTGTTCTTTTTTGTATTCAATCATTTAATTCCTAGGTTTCACCAAAATGAATCTAAGCTATTCTATATGCCAATGCTGATTTATATGGATACCAAAAACATGAATAAGTGCTAAACATATAAAGTATGCTAAATAAGATAGAATGTACCTGATTCTGGATGTTTGATGAAGATTTTGAGGTTTGTAGAAGTCCAAATCGTCTCAAATATTACATTATCATCTGTAATTGCAAAGAATCATCTCAAATAATAGTAGGTCATCTGAGATCAGAAGAGATTGTCGTCGACCTGACGAATTCGTCAGAAAACCTGCAATCACAAAAACAGATACCAAAAACCAAAAATACAACTGCAAAAGCAAGGGGAAATGATAGAAATAACAATAAACTTGCCTAAATGATAAATCCAGATAACAATTAAAGGAAATGCATTAATTTAATAATTTATTTTAACTTTATCATGCATCTATGCTAAATGAGGTGAACTCCAGAATGAAAAAATAGAATAAACTAAGTTAATGCATAAAGAAATGAAGAGAGAAGATAAAGAAATGCAAACTCCGGGCTTTGATTACCCCCAATATGGACTGTAGTCGAGATCACCTCAAATCGTACGAGATCATCACCAATATGCGACAGGATCCTCCAAAATCATCTGGAATCGCCTGCGACAATCCGAGCTTTGCTCTAGCTGAAAAACAGTAAAATTCTTGCAAGAAAAACTTGAAATACACAATGCAAGCGATGGTGTGAAGGTGTTCTAATGCACAAAAAACTAAGGTTGCAGGGAAAATCAGCCAAGGGGAAGTCAAGGAAAATACTAAGTTTATATAGGATTTAGGGAGAGGTTAGGAGGTTGGAGATCACCCCAATTTGGGAGATCTCCAACGGGGGAGACTCTAACCACGCAGACACGCTTTCTGCCCAAGTTAGAGAAGCTGTTGAAACAAAAGCTAATTATGAAAATCAGTTTTGGGACAAAATCATCTGGACATTCTGTTCCAGATGAATTCGTCAGATTTGGGACGATTTTGTCTGATCGTCGATGATATCGTCCAACGGTCAAAACAAATCCTAAAAATGGCATGGAAAATGAGGGGAGCGGGTAATGGGCGATTTTGGGGTTAAAATTCAAATTTTTATCTTTTTACTAAGGGTTTAACTGCACTAATTTTAGGGTGCTACATTTTCCCCCTCTTTAGCGAATTTTTCGAAGAAAATGCGTGAAAGACGAGTTCTTCCCTTTTTACGAGAAAGCAAAAATTTACTTCATTTTTTAGACGACGATTCCAAGTCGAATTGTACAATTGCTTACTATCGTGCCCCCTCTGGGTTTTTACCCAAATCGAACGTTTGAGGTAAAAGCGTGGAAAAGCAAAATTAAAAATGTTGTTTTTAAAATAAAATTAAGAAAAATAAGGTAAAACCCTAATTCACTTTTACTGTTCATTTTCACTGTTTTTAGAGCTCTGCAGACAAAATGGTCAAAACAATGCACAGATCGACAGAGGTTCGACACGGGCTACGGGTAAGAATATAAACCTAGTGAATTATATTTTTAATTTGATTTGTGTAATCTTTGATTTAAATTTTGACTGTTTTGGCACATCGCGGTCGTTTTTATGCCGTCGACGATGTCGGGACGAAATCGTCCTTAGATCGTCGATTTCGTCTAGCGACAAAATCATCGAAATAGGGGCGATCCCGTCCAACAAGGGGTGATCCCCAAGTTGTGAAATCGAAGACGATTTCGTCATACCAAGGATGATTTAACGTAATTTAGGATGATATCATCCAATAATGGATGATATCATCATTGTTTTTAGAAGATTAAATTGATTTAACTGATTTTTAATGATTATCTATTGATGATTTTTATTGTTTGATTATTTATTTTGCAGAGGGGATTACTAAAGAGTTAGGAATGAAAATATGGGGGGTTGAGGAATGACATGTTTGTGCTCGACTAGGCAAAGCAAGACCGACTGGCGAAGATTAGACTACAACATGTGGCAGAGATGCCACAAATACCAACAGACATGGGGCTATTGATAGCCCTAGCAGAGAGATGGTATCCGGGGTCGTCCTACTTCTAGTTACCGACAAGGGAGATGGATCCCACTCTAGAGGATGTATGGAGGATCTTGAGGATCCCCATATAGGTACAATTTATGACTCCTACGACAAATCAAGGCCAAACTATTATGAGGCTGTACAGAGACTCGAGCTTCACCTTGGAGAAGGGCAGAGTGAACATCGAGTCTCTGAGGCAGATGCCTAGGGCATCTAGGTTGACTCAGGTTTTAGTAGGGATAGTGGGTGGCCTACTATTGTGCCACCAGAGCAGGTGCAGATTACCATGGCTCCTTTCAAATGTGGTCTGTGACATGAGAGACCATGGGTATAGATTTGCATGGGGTAGCTTTGTACTATACCGCTTGGATAGAATCCTGCACGGGGTCATATACAAGGGAGGCCGATGTCTGGTTTTGACATCGCTACTACAGGTATGGTGCTGGGAGCACATCGTGATGTGGAGGCTAGTAGGACTCCCACTGATAGGGGTTGATTGGGAGAGACCCCAAGTTTTCTATTAGTGGCTCTAGAGAGGGTCACAACGACGAATAGATCTGTTGATGTCACGAAGGTTACTAGATGACCTCATCCCTAACTAGATCACCTAGAGGCCATGGAGAGAGCATCTAGGGTGGGGAGAGAATGGACAGGAGTTGGCTAGCATCAGGCAAGTTTGCTGGCTGAGGATGGAGTGGGGAGAGGTAGAGCTCCATCGCTACGATCAATTTTTGTGATAGTTCGATCTACAACAGGTGATGCAGGAGCATCCGGTAACAGTGTCAGCAATCTTGCATCCTTCAAAATTTTCTTTAAGTTCTTGTATTTTGATGTATTTTGGTTCCTTTTCGGAGGAGGGAAGTTGTTGCAAAGCAGAAGGGGAAGTTGGTAGAAGAGCTAAGGCAAAAGTTGGGGAGGTCACGAAATCACGACCTCCGAAGCGGTGGCAAAGGCAGGGACCAGTTCTGTCGCGATATCGCGACATCACGATATCGTGACATTTGTTTGTAGTTGGAGCGTAGGGAGGGTTCCGTCGCGATATCGCGACGTCGTGATTTCGCGACGTCATGATATCATGATGTCACGATGGTTGTTGAGAAGCTAATGCAAGGGGTGATCTCCGTCGTGCTATCACGACGTCGTGATATAGCGACGATGCTGAAAGAGCAAGATGTGGCAGTGGTTGGGTCGCGATATCATGACGATGTTAAATGGACAGTGATAAGGCAGTGTTTTTGTCGTGATACCATGACATGTCGTGATATCATAGCCAATGAGAAGACAGGACCAAGCTTAGAGGTGGACGGCTAGACAAGGCCGAAAATTGACACATGGACAACCACGTGTATCAAAAAGGTTGAGAAGGGCATGTGTATTGGAGATGGTGCGATAAGAAGAGGGCAAAGCCAAATTTACATGTGGTTAGCTACGTGGATCAAGAGGAAGATGAAGGCCACGTATCGGGAGTTAAATTTTATAGCCGCGTGCATTAAACGAGGACAACCACTTTATGGAAGTATTTCGAAAAATAACTATTGCAAGGCATGGCCGGTATGGAGGAGACGGCAGTGCAGAGGACAGTCTGACCGAAATTGCGGTGCAGGTCAAGGAGGACATTAATGCAAGCTTCGGGTAGATCGGAAAGATGGCCCATTTATGTCAGAAGATTTGAAAACTCGGAGAGGGGGAAAATTGAAGTTTGAATTTTGTTTTAGGCGGGGCATTAATTGCTGGAGGACCGGGGACCTCGTTAAAAACCCAAAAATTTTGTAATAGTCGAGACGGGAGGACGGAGGACCAAAGAAGAGGAAAGGGACAGAAGGTCGAGAATACCAGAGGACCTATGGTCATTGTATGCCTGCGGGCTGTTTTTAATTCAACGCATGTAAATATTTTCGACAAAAAATTTAATGAAGAGTTGAAATTGTAAGGTTCTGGTCTTCCCGTCCCCGTCAGTGGTATCAGAGCCCGTAGCTCCTAAGCGTACAATAGACCACCGAAGGAGAGGCAGTTGTACCAAGACTTGTGGGAGGGCTTGAGTTCAGGTGAAGATGCCTCCGAGAAGAAACCCCGTGGGTGGCAGAGGCATGGCAGCGAAAGATTTTCAAGCTTTGCAGCGGCAAGTCCAGGCCCTGCAAGAAGAACTGCGCAGAGGACGTGAGCCGAGAAGGGATGCAGACAGTGAGGATGAAGTGGAAGAGGAGAATGAGTTTGAAGAAGAGGAAGAAGATGTAGATCCAGCACAAGCCAGATTGTACAAGGCCATATCCCAGATTGGGAAGAGGCCAAAGTTAGAAGTTCCCACGTATTCTAGGAACTTGAACCCAAAGGAGTTGATAGACTGGGTGAATGATTTAGAAGAGTATTTCAAATACGAAGAAGTTGAAGACCCTAATCGGGTCAGATTTGCTAAGACCCGACTGAAGGGTCATGCTAGCATATGGTGGAAGGGGGTACAGTTGGAGAGGAACCGAAGAGGAAAAGAGCGGATAACAAGATGGGACAGGATGGTGGAGAAATTAAAAAGGCAGTTTATCCCCGTGGATTATGAACTGGACCTACTTCGTAAAATGCAGAGTTTGAGGCAGATGAACAAAACAGTTCAAGAATACACGGAGGAATTTTACAAGATCTCCATCAGAACCGGGCATTTGGAGGCAAGCAAAGAAAAAGTGGCCCGTTACATTAATGGGTTGAGGCCCAGTGTTCAGGAGGAACTGAGTTTGGTTCGGGTAAGCACCATTGAAGATGCTTACCAATTTGCTTTGAAGGTTGAAGAAAAGCTGAACCGAAAGTTTGAGAGCAAGCAAAGAGTAAAAGGACCGGGAGGAAAGAACGGTGGAAAGAAAGAAGGAAAGGAAGAGAAGAAAGAAGAGGAGAGCAGCAGCCGAGGTCAGAAAGAAGAAGATGAAGAACCCAAACTGCAAGTTCAGAATGATGGCTACCCGAGAGGAAGAGGTAGATCTGGACGCGGGTATGGAAGAGGAGTGTTCCGAGGAACATGTTTCCACTATAGAGAAGGACATCGGGCATTTGAGTGTCCACAACACCGAGAAAGAGTAAACAAGAAACAAGTGGGTCCTGCCCAGAGCAGTTGTGGCAGTTGAAGATGCTGACTCAGAACATTCTGAAGAAGCTGAAAAAGGAGAAGCAATGATTGTGAGGAGGACCATGTTGAGTGAGGAAGACAAATCTGAATAGAGGAGAAGCCTATTCCGCACCCGGTGCAAGAGTGCAAGCAAAGTCTGTAATGTGATTATAGACAATGGGAGTACAAAAAACTTGGTTTCCGAGGAGATGGTTACTAAGTTGCAGCTGGAAAGGAGGAGACACCCGCACCCGTACCGGATTGCATGGTTGCAAAAGGACCACAGAGCTTGGGTCCGGGAATAGTGTTTAGTCACGTTCCAGATCAGGAGATACCAGGATGAAGTCCTGTGTGATGTATTCCCCATGGATGCTTGCCATTTGCTGTTGGGAAGGCCATGGCAGTTTGATCGGAATGCAGTGCATGATGGCCGTGCAAATACGTATTCCTTGAGGAAAGATGGAGTGCGGCACAAGTTGAAGCCATTGCAGACCGAAGATGAGAAAGTGTGCAGCAATGCCAGAATATGTCTGGTAAAGGGCAGAAAATTTTCTTGCCACGAATCAGGATTTGAGCAGGTTGCGAAGGTCGATGACTGTTTGGAGGTGTTACAGAAGATGCGGGCCAAACAGCACAAAAGTGAAGGTCACTTCTCTTGTTACCCCGGGTGTCTGATGCAGGAGCATCCGATAACAGTGTCGGCAATCTTGCATCCTTCAAAATTTTCTTTAAGTTCTTGTATTTTGATGTATTTTGGTTCCTTTTCAGAGGAGGAAAGTTGTTGCAAAGCAGAAGGGGAAGTTGGTAGAAGAGCTAAGGCAAAATTTGGGGAGGTCGTGAAATCATGACCTCTGAAGCGGTGGCAAAGGCAGGGACCAGTTCTGTCGCGATATCACAACGTCACGATATCGTGACATCATGATATCGCGACATTTGTTTGCAGTTGGAGCGTAGGGAGGGTTTCGTCGTGATATCGCGACGTTGCATTGTCGTGACGGTTGTTGAGAAGCTAATGCAAGGGGTGATCTCCGTCGCGATATCGTGACGTCGCGATATCGTGACGTCGCGATATCGTGACGTCGCGATATCGTGACGATGCTGAAAGAGCAAGACGAGGCAGTGGTTGGGTCGTGATATCGCGACGTCGTGATATCGCGATGGTATTAAATGGACAGTGATAAGGCAGTGTTTGGGTCGCGATACCGTGACATGTCGTGATATCACGACATGTCGCGATATCGCGGCCAATGAGAAGACAGGACCAAGCTTAGAGGCGGACGACCAGACAAGGCCAAAAATTGACACGTGGACAGCCACGTGTATCAAAAAGGTTGAGAAGGGCACGTGTATTGGAGATGGTGCGATAAGAAGAGGGCAAAGCCAAATTTACACGCGGTTAGCTACGTGGATCAAGAGGAATATGAAGGCCACGTATCGGGAGTTAAATTTTACAGCCACGTGCATTAAACGGGGACAACCACTTTATGGAAGTATTTCAAAAAATAACTGTTGCAGGGCATGGCCGGTATGGAGGAGACGACAGCGCAGAGGACAGTCTGACCGGAGCGGCGGTGCAGGTCAAGGAGGACATTAATGCAAGCTCCGGGTAGATCGGGCAGATGGCCCATTTATATCAGAAGATTTGAAAACTTGGAGAGGGGGAAAATTGAAGTTTGAATTTTGTTTTAGGCGGGGCATTAATTGTTGGAGGACCGGGGACCTCGTTAAAAACCCAAAAATTTTGTAATAGTCGGGATGGGAGGATGGAGGACCAGAGAAGAGGAAAGGGACAGAAGGTTGAGAATACCAGAGGACCTCTGGTCATTGTATGCCTGCAGGCTATTTTTAATTCAACGCATGTAAATATTTTCCGCAAAAAAATTAATGAAGAGTTGAAATTGTAAGGTTCTGGTTTTCCCATCCCCGTCAGCAGGGAATCCCATCTCTCAAGGACTATGAGTACTCTCGGACTATCTAGGATAATACCACACTGAGCAGGGCTTTGGATATGCAATGATTTTGGAGCTAGGACATAGATGATGCCCCTATATAGCCAGTGGATGCAAACGACACTAGGGTCGCTGATGGATACGATGCCTGGTACGTAGGCATCCACCCTCCTTGGATGACGAGGGCACAGGGTCTAATGTATGCGATTGTGTGATGGATGGGTATGCGAGGCCAGGCTACCATTGAGGTAGTGCGAGGTCACGAAGGGAGAGAGCAGTGATGGTCTCTACAGGGGAGACGCCAGAGGATGCCATAGGCTCTGTAGAGATCGTAGTAGATAGGGAGGAGGGAGGAGAGATTCCCTTCTCAGTAGGGGGAGAGGCCACCATCACATGATAAGGGCAAGGGTGTCGAGGTGGGGGAGAGCAGCAAGATGGCAGCTCTTTGGGCTGAGAATGCTTGCCTCTAGGCTCAGGTGCAGACACTACAGGATGAGGCTACATGGCTCAGGGCTCAGAGCGGAGGGCCAAGCATGCAGGAGTTGGCGCAGTCTATGGCTCAGATCACGTTCTATTAGGGAGTATAATTTTAGCTGGTTCCAGAGGGCCAGAGGTTATAGCTGCCAGCTGACATTACAGAACCGATCAGGGTGGGATCATCGAGGACATCCTCACGATCGACGGTGAGGACCCGAGACACAACACGGACCTCTATGGGACCACCTCCTCCACCTCATGGTGAGAGAGGAGATGAGGCTGAGAGCTCGAGGGCTTCTCGAGGCTAGTTGCTATAGATGGATTGTATATATATTTTTGAGAGGATTGAGTATGCTAGGGTATAGATTATGGTATACCAATCCAGTTGTGATATGATGTACAGATATTTTTTGATATATGTATGATCTTTTTATGATATAACTTGTCCATATGTTTTTATGATGCTTCAATGTTTGAATTGTTTGTTTGTTTATTGATGATTCATGTAATTATGTCGTTTGGAAATATTATAATTTGATGTCATGCTATAAAATTTAAATGAAATAATCTGATGTAAACAAATTGGTTGTGTATGGTGTAATTTGATGAAAAATAAAAAAGGGACTTCTAACAATAATTTCAAAGGACATTGTCACTGTTATAGACCATTTCATGGAGTCGCCGCTCGCTAGGTCATCAAGCTAATCCCAATATAGAAATATTGCTAAAAGTAAAAGAGTGCTTAAGAGACTATCTTAAGACTTTGTGTTGTGATGATGAAAAATGATGATGGTGATGATTTGTTTTCAGATTTCCATGAAAATATTATGCATGAAATATTAAAAATATGATTTTTGCTGGGTATAAAATTTCTAAGTGTGATAATTTTTTTGAATAATTCCCTAGGAACTATACCATCATTGCAAAATTGAATGTTGACATAATAAAATGAAATAGAAAAAGTGTTCGTTCTTTTTAAAGCACAATTGTGTAACATAATGATGTGAGCCATATGTTTTTATGGATTAAAATGAATGGGAAATAAAAGGAGAACAATGGTTTGCTCCAGGCATAGAATTATAGGTATAGAATTATACCATCATCGCGAAATCCAAATAAGAAATTGATATTTTAGTTTTATTGCATGATTGATTTTTGATTTTTGATTTTTTTTAAATAAACAAAATATAAGATAAGGACTTGCGCTAGGCATAAAATTCTAGTTTAGGTTTTGGAACTATACCATCATTGCGAAAGTCGAATATATAAAGAAATGTGACTTTATTGCATGTTTTGAAAGGAGGTTTGGATTTTTGAAAAAAAAAATGTATGTAATTGTCTTTATACTAAATAGATGTTCTTAAGTAAGAAGATGAAATTATTCCAAAAAGAGTTGCAAAAATATTTTAAATTATCTCAAAGACAAAATGTAGATTCATAAGGAACCCCATGTGCAGATGTGAGTTCATTGCCGATCTTGATCTATCATAATGATACAAAAATCTCTCAAATACAAATGTGTGTGCAATTGCATTGTTCATTCACCAATTTTGAGCAAGATAATTTGATACAAGTAATTTGAATTAACCATATAAGTGTTCGTTGACCATGATTTATATGCATGTAACCATACCAGACTACTATGTAAGTCAGGTCATCAAGAGCTAGCTTATCCATAAGCAGACATAGGTCTGTACAAAAGAAGGTTGCTAATGTGACAGACATATCACCACGCTAGGGATTACCCAAGGCCAAGCGGGTTGGGCACAAACCACCTGTTATGGGGCTTACCTCATAGTTTTTGAATAATTGAGAATTCCAAGGATTCAAGCTCATTCACCCTTCTTTTCTTTTCAAGGGGTAGGGAAAAGGATTTTATTGCTTTTTGCTTTTGCTTTTTCTTTCTCTTTTTTTTTTGTATTTTTGCTTGATACTGAGATAATGCTGAAATATTGCGGTGATGGTACAAAATGATATTTTTCTTTTTCTCATTTTTTTTGACTTTTATTTTTCTTCCTATACTAGGGATACTTGCTCGGATTGGCTATAGAGCAAGGGATTTTTATTCTGGGTAGGGGTGAGATTGTCCTTTTGTCAATTCTCAAAGATTCTAGACCATGTGCATGATAGGATAGCAGGGGAAACTTTTCGCTCAAGAAGCCATTTCTACTATGTAGCATCATATCAAATTTGCAATGAAATCATTTTAATGTGAAAAGATATGCTTTGTTCAAGTAAATAACAAGATCGATTCTCTATGCTCAAAACTTTATTTAATTCAACTGTGGACTTTAATATAAGAGAGATTAATAATCATACCAAATAAAATCAAGATATTTATTCATGTGAGTGTGAAAGTGAGGGATTCCAAATAAATGCTAATTTATCCAAAATAATTGAAAATATAACTGCAATACTTCAAGAATTGACAGGTACGAAAATAAAAGATGTTTTTTTTTTTTGAAGATTTTGATGATTTTGATTTTTGTTTATGTTTTGAGTTTAATTTATGAATTGAAAGAAACACAATGTGATTATTTTTGATTTTGTTTTTTATATGAATGACTAAAATGAAACAATATGCAAAATAACAATATATACAATGATGAAATGACCAGATTTATGCATAATAGCATTTAAGATGCATAATGTTCATAGGTTCTTTACGATATTTACCATATAAGGTAGCTAATCAGTATGCTCCCGAGCCAAATTTAGCAGTGATGATATACGGTCCAAGCCAGTTGGGCTTGAATTTATCTTTAAGATCTTTAGTTGCATTAGTATTTTTTTTATTTTCTTTTAAGACAAGGTTGCCAATCTCAAAGGATCGATGATGAACTTTCTTGAGGTATGCTCGTTTAATCTTGTTCTGATAGGCTCGAAGATGCTCCAAAGCATTGATGCACTTCTCATCTAGGAGTTCCAGCTGACTAAATCTGCCAGCATGATATTCATATCCTACTTCAGTATCTTGAAGTAGAGCCAAAGAAGGAACTTCTAATTCAAAGGGAAAAACAACTTCAATGCCATAAACCAAAACAAAAGGTGAAGTGCTCGTGGGAGTACGAACACTAGTTTGATATGCCCACAAAGCATGATATAGTTGAATGTGCCAATCTTGGCCAAATTTATTGACCAATATTTTGAGGATTTTAATTAATGTTTTATTAGATGCTTCTGCTTGGCCATTACCCTGAGGATAATAGGGAATGGACCAACGATGTTGAATTTTATATTTTTGACATAATTTCTTGACATATTTATTTTTGAAACAAGTTCTATTATCTGAGATGATATTTACAGGAATTTTGAACCTACAAATAATTTGATTAAAAATAAACTTGGAGAACTGGGTTCCAGTGCAAGAAGCTAAGGGCATAGCTTCAACCCACTTCGGGAAATACTCGATGGCGGTTATGATGAATTTGTGTCCATCAGATGACACAGGGTTGATTTTTCCAATGATGTCTAAGCCCCATTTTGAAAAGGGCCAAGGAGATGAAATAGCCTGTAGCTCTTGTGCAGGCGCATGGACAAGGTCCGCATGTTTCTGGCACTTGTCGCAATGGCATACGTAATCATGTGCATCATTCTCCATGGTGGGCCAAAAATATCCTATTATAAGGAGATTCTTAGCAATGACACTACCACTAAAGTGTCCCCCACAAGATCCATTGTGGGCTTCACTCAAAGCTGATCTAGATTCGTCTAAATTCAAACATCTCAATAGGATGCCTTCAAAAGATCTCCTATACAATGTATTGCCAATAATTACGAAGCGACTTGCTCGTCTACATAATAACCGATGCTGGTTGCTATTACAACCTTTAAGGAATGTCCCTTTTTTAAGAAAATTAAATATATCAGAGTACCAAGGTTCAGGAGTAGTTTTGTTGATTAGAAACACATCCAAAGGTTCTAAGCATGATTTATTGGAAGTGGGTTCCTAGAGTCGACAAATAATGATGGTAGCATATTCGTCATCTAACTCCAAGGGCAAAAGAGATGCAGCTACAACCATAACATCAGTCGCACGATTGCTAGTTCGAGGAATAGCTTCCAAGGTAACTTGATCAAATAAAGATATTAATTGTAAGACATATGCTTTATATGGACGTAATTTATCATCTTTGGTCTGATAAACATCATTAATTTGATTTATGACAAGTTGAGAATCATCGAAAACCAATAATTTTTAATTTTTAGTGCCAAGGCAGCTCGTAATCCAAGGATTAGAGCCTCATATTCAATAGTGTTATTAGTACAAGCAAACATTAATTTAAAGGACATAGGTATAATATGTTTCTATGGAGATATTAAAATAATACCTACACCAGCCCCACTCATGCATCGGGCTCCGTCAAAGTATAGGGACCATTGCTCTGGATGGTCTGCCTCTAATTTAAGGCATTCATCAAGAAACTCAATGATGAGGGGATGGGTAGAATCTAAGGGTGCAATAGCTAATTGATCTGCTATGATTTTACCTTTAACAGAATTTTGTCCTATAAACGTGAGTTCAAACTCACTTAGCACAAGAACCCACTTTACTATGCGACTGGATAAGTACGATCGACTCATGAGATACCACAAAGGATCGGATTTAGCAATAACATACATTTTCTGACTGAGCATATAATGGCATAGTTTTTGTGTAGAAAATACGACTGCTAGACATAGTTTCTCTAATGTTGTGTAGCGGGTTTCATAACTGATTAAGGTTCTACTGATATAATAATTAGCCTGTTATTTATTCTCATCGTCAAGTTGAGCTAACATCGCTCCTAAGGCAAGATCTGAAGCAAAAATAGACAAGATAAATGGGCAATCAGATCTAGGTGGTGAAAGCACATGTGGGTTAAGGAGATATTGTTTGAGGAGTTCAAATGCTTCCTGACATTCGTTGTCCCAATGAAAAGAGACATCTTTCTTAAGAAGCTTAAGAAAGGGTCCTATTTTGTCTGCCAACTTATCGATGAAGTGACAAATAGCTTGAAGCTTATCTTGTAAACTTTGTAATTTTGATATATTTGTGGGTGCGGGCATATCAGTGATAGCCGTGATCTTGAAAGGGTCAATTTCAATGCCACGTAAAGAAACTATAACCCCCAATAATTTACCAAACTTAACTTCGAATATACATTTGGCTGGATTCAGTCGGATAAGATATTACCTTAATCGATCAAATAATTTTCTCAAGTCATCTAAATGATCATCTTCTTTGATGGAATGAGCTATAATATCATCTACATAATCATGTAGAATATCATGCATCATATCATGAAAGATATAAGTCATGGCTTGTTGATATGTTGCACCTGCATTATTCAAACCGAATGGCATCACTTTCCAACAAAAGGTCCCCCAAGGGGTAATAAAGGTTGTTTTAGCTTGATATTCAGGAGCTATCCTGATCTAATTATAACCAGAAAATCCATCTATTAAGGATATCATTCCACTCTCAACAGTAAAATCAATGATCTGATCCACGTTGGGAAGAGAAAAATTGTCTTTAGGGCATGCAACATTAATATCTCTAAAGTCTATGCAAATCCTAAATTTGGTAGCTTCTTTCTTAGTTACTAGAACTACATTCGAGATCCATTCAGCATAATCAATGGATTGTATAAAAATAACATTAAGGAGTTTTTCTAATTCCCCTTTGACTAGTAAGGCCACTTTAGGATGCATTTTTCTAAGTTTTTGTTTAACAGGTTTAGCATCCGGATGGACTACTAGGTGATGAATAACTACAGAAGGGTCTAATCCTGGCATATCTTCATATGTCCAAGCAAAGACATCTTCATATTCCTTAAGAAATGCAATGTATTTATCTTGTTTATCTTGACTCAATTCTGATCCAATGTTGATTATGTGAGGATTATCTTTGGTTCCAATGTTAATTTTTATGACGTTTTCTACTTCCATGTGTAGATCTCTCTCAAAATTAACTGGGGCGGGTGAAACGCTCAATTCTTGCAATTATTCTGAGGTTAGCTTGGATAATTCATCTTGAGGAGTCATGGCCTCAATCTAGGCTATACTAGGTATAGAGCCATCGAAATAAAATCCGTTATGTAATAATTCCTCAACGGAGACATCATGGAAGATATCTCCCTCCAACTCATCGTCGGATTCAACAATCATCTTAGGGTAAGCTATAGATAGCATATTACATGTAAATGGCTTATTCATTAAATGCAAGGCATCATGTTTATCCAAATAATCTTGGTAAGATATGAGATGGTCATCATCCTCAAATGGGAAGGGCTGACCTTTACTAGGAAATAGGCCCACACCAGATTGGACAGGCGGTGGTTCTACCTCAAAAGGTTCTTTCATACCATTTTGGAAAGGTCCCAAACCTTTCCCTTTATACCCCAATTTAAGCATTATAGGATTAAATTTAATATACTCATTAGCAAAATAACATCGAGCATATCCATCGTAATGAGTCTTGATGTTTCTGGGTATTCTACCCCAGTCATATCCCTTGTAAATAAAAGCGCAACTCCCGACTTGGTAAATACTTCCCATAGGCTATGGGAGGCCCAAGGTATGAGGAGAGGGTGGCAAATTATTTAAAATAAGGGAATCTTGCATAGCAACATTTTTTTTTTGATATAAGAATTTTAGATAAATCGGGTAAGAGCTCATCAGTAAGAGCGTAAGAGGTAGAAGAAACATTTCCTACATATTTCAATGCGGAAAATATGCCTCTGGTAGGTGTAGATGTTGTAGGGATGTCGATGGACGGGTCTATAGGTATGGAAGTTATAGGAGTAAAACAAGAAGCATTGGTTGTGGGTTTAGGATCTTGTTGAGGTCCTAATGTGGTTTGTTCGGAAGATGGTTGAACTATATGTAGAGGTGGAGTTGATGGAGAAAAAGTAGATGATGTTATGGGTGTGTGTTTCACACGTTTAGACAAATGATGAGAATTAGGATGTGTGGATGATAGAGCAGGGCAAAATTAAACTCCAACAGGTTCTGCCAAAGCACACATATCAAAGAGTCTGTGATCACCATGAATGGTAACCAAATGATTTTTAAATTCAAATTTAACACACTGATGTAAAGTTGAGGGAACATCTCGCATCGCATTGATCCAAGGGCGACCCAAGAGTATATTGTACGATGCAGGGCAATGTACAATAAACACGGTCATGTCTAAGGTTCTTGGACCAACTTGTAATGGGATAGTAATAACTCCACACGTTTCTTGTGTTTCGTCATTGAAGGCTTTTATGATCATATCAGTTCTTTTCATTTCGTCACTTCTAAATCCAAATCTTTGGTAGAAGTCAAAAGTGCAAATGTTTAAAGATGAACCATTATCAATAAAGACTCATTTAACTACTACATCTCCAATTAGGGTAGTAATTTATAAGGGGTTATCCTTATGTAAACTATGTTGCGGTATATCTCTATCCTGGAAGTCAATACAATCGACTTCTCGAGTTATGATAGTATTGGCCATGGCTTCAGGTTGAATATTTTGTGGTACCATCATTTGGCTTAATGTGAGCATTAATTCATCCCTATGTGTAGGAGAAGATCTTAAAAGGTCCAAAAGGGAAATTCTAGCTATAGTATTTGATAATTGTTCATTAATATTATAAGGAGGTTTAGGTTGAACATTAGGTGCATGATTCCCTTTATTAGGAACTTTCAAAACAAATGGAGCTGATCCATCATTTTGAGTTTGATCTTGTTGAGAATTTTGAGCCTGTTGTCTAGTAACAACTCCGATGGTACCTACAATATTATTTTGCGGATGATGAATGGGTCTTGGTCTAGCGTTTATGGCTTGTTCATTAGAAAGTGATTGGTGAGAAGATGGTCTAGTAGTGACTCTTCTTGGAAATGGTTCTTTCGAAACCATAGAATTTGTGATAGGTTGAATAGCATCCGATTCATCTTCAATTTTTTTTGATTGATTTGATGTGATTTCCATGTCACTTTCAGTCTCGTATTTTGTATCACTAAGATCAGGTGTCCGAATATTATATAGAGGTCTGGTGATAACCATGGATAAAGTTGTGTTAAATATTTGCAGATCATGAGCAGGTAAATGCCCACTAATGGTCCCTACATATCAAGTAGGAGGGGGAACATTATGATGCTCAATTTGATTAGCCACCTCTTTACCATGCTTTGGTAAAGGGTGTTGAAATATTTCCAATGATTTATTGGCATTCTGATTCTAATTTTGGGAGATGTTCTTTTGAGCATTATTAGGAGGATTTTGTTTAGGTTGAAAGGCTTGCACCTCCATCTCATTGTTATCAATCAAGTCTTGTATTTTATGTTTTAATATTTTACAAGAGTTGGTAGTGTGTCTAGGTCCTCTATTGAAATCACAATGTAAATCGGCTCTGTATCTGGGTATAGTTGGATCAGGTTCCCGGATAGTTGGTAATTGAATCAAACCTCATTCTAATAATTACGATAAAATGGTTAATAGAGGTTGATTTAACCTAGTAAATTCTTGAGGTGGTTTATCAGGAGGTTTCAGTATAAACTTCTTCATTGTTTTTGCAACAGTAACATTAGCAATGTTTCTGCTATCAGTGACTCCATCACCCACAACTTGTTTATTCTTATATTGATTTCTAGATGTTTTCTCATCATCTTTATTTTTAAGCTGACCTCTCCTAATGAGAGAATCTTCCACTCTTCGAGCTAAGTCTATAGCTTGATCAAATGTGGTCAAGGTAGCAGTAGATAACTCATAGGATAGTTGTTCTTGTAAATTATTGATAAAGATATCCAACATTTCCCGAAAAGGTAACACAAAGTGCAATTTTCCTATCAACTGTCTCCACCAAACTAGAAAATCAACAAAAAATTCATATTTGTCTTGTTTTAAGTTGTACAAATATTTAATGGTTACATGCATTTCGATGTAGGCACTAAATTGATGAACAAAATACTCGACTGTTTCTTCGAATTTCCTCAAAAAATGAGTGGGTAATTGATAATACCACTCTAATGCCATTCCTCCTAAACTTTTTGAGAACATTTTTAGTAATAACAAGTCATCATGTGATATATCATGACATGCTATCCTAAACATATGAAGATGCTCTATGGGATCTTCGGTTCCTTTGTATATAGGTAGGACAGGCATAGGAAAGTGTTTAGGATATGGATGTGCTACCACTATAGGATATGAAGGCTGACTACACATCTCTTGATAATTGTACGAGGGACAGTAGGGATCTATCTGGTCCATGCGGGAGACTAACTATTTCACCATGGCTTCCAGATTACTAGTTTGTCCACCATATTGGTTTGGTTGTACCTGAGTATGGGATTTATGAGCGTATGATGGCGTGACGTAAGGATTAGATGCTATATTGCTATTATGTAAATGGTTGGTAGGGAGAGTATTATGAAGAATATTTGTAGTAGCATTATGTTGTATCCTAGATTGTTGGAAATTGGTGTTTGGTTTTGTTTTGGGCTTTTGTTGATTTGAGGTATATTGATCAATAGCTTGGCGAAATAGAACAGTGAATGAAGGTTTATTTTGTGTGGAAATAAATCTAGGCTTGGTAACAGGCACTCTAGGTGGTTGAGTAACCTGTTGTTGTTGCATGTTCTGGATTATAGCGGCCATATCCAAATTGGATGGTCCAGCTTGATCACTTTCTTGATCAACAAAGGACAAGGGATTAGTGCGTGTGTGATATATTTCTTCTAGGGTTTCTTGAGTGTCACTAATTTTATCCTTGTCCATATGAACTGCTCTATTAAGAGTGCCAATATTAGTATTGAGGAACTTTCAAAAATGTTCCATGTTCTCAAAAGTAACAGCTCCTCCCGGAGACATTTTAGGGGATGAGGATCCTTCCTCTCTAAAAGTTTCCCTTTGTTCATTTCCTTCAGCAAACTCTTCTTCTTGTTGGTCTAGGGTTCCTTCTTCCTGAATTGGGTCTTCAGGAAGGACATCTGGTTTATTTAATGGTTTTCCTAACCAATCTTCTTCTACTTTAGTCTATTTTCCATTCCTAAGTCTAGTCATTATGCTTAAACTTAGATTTTAGCAAATATATATTTATATATATATGAGACAAGTTTGGGAGGTATATATTTTAATTATATACCTACTATAATACTTAAAGAAAACGTTTTAATTTTTGTTATATTTTTGTTATGTTTTTATAATAATATTATAAAGACAACAAACAACATACTAAATGCAAGAAATAATAATAATAAAAGAATGGCTTAGTTTTCTATAAATAGTTTATGGATATCATTAATAGGATCAAGTTCATCAAGAGTCATGAAATGCTCCTCTTCAAATTGGAAATGGTTTTTCAAGAATTTGACAAAGTGTGCTATGGTGATATTATCTGTTTCAGACTCTAACCTATAGAAATAAAGTTCATGAAAATACTCTCGATATAACATAGCTCTAGGAACTCTATTCCATATCTTTCTATCCATAATAATTACCTCTTGATCCTCTATACGAGATAGAAATTTATGTACTACAACTATGTTGTCGAGGTATTCCTCAAAGGTGTACAACTCAAAAGACACAAGTGCTCTTTTATCAGCTAACCACCTATGGCAAGCTCTCTAAAGCTCATGGTACAAAGTCACCTGATCAGGATCTAGGATTCTATCTAGGACAAACCTCTTAATTTGCCTAAGTTCTGTTGACCTAGATGAAATAATACTCAATCTCCTATCAAGTTCGTCCCACAAAGGTTGGACTCTATTTGTTTGAGGTACTCTAAGCACAAAGGTAATTTCTATGGCTACTAATTGATTTTCAACATTTATGGTGACAAATCGTCTTTTATTATAATCTACCATCTAAATATGATATGCAATCTTAAAAATCTTCTCCTTTTTTTTTTGTTTTCAAAAGGTTTTTAGTATTCACGTTGGGTTCACCAAAATGTATCACTCCAAATTTTTTGCATCCTTACCTTCAAGCTATAGGATCCACACCTAAAATGGGGATGCAAGAAGGATGGGACAATACCTCGGACTGAGAGGCCCTTTGAAGGTTGCGTCTCTCGGGGGAGGGGTATCAGGATGAATTTTTGACGGATGGTGGGGTTCACCAAAAAACTTTGAGTGGCAGTTTCCACACCTAGGTTGAGAATGGGTTTGATGTGTTCCTTTTTGTATTCAATCATTCAATTCCTAGGTTTTGCCAAAATGAATCTAAGCTATTCTATATGCCAATGCTGATTTATATAGATACAGAAAACATGAATAAGTGCTAAACATAGAAAGTGTGCTAAATAAGACAGAATGTACCTGATTTCAGATGTCTGATGAAGATTCTAAGGTTTGTAGAAGTCCAAATTGTCTCAAATATTACATTATCATATGTAATTGCATATAATCCTCTCAAATCACAATCAATCATCTGAGATCAGACGAGATCATCGTCGACCTGATGAATTTGTCAGACGAATTTGTCAAAAACCTGCAATCACAAAAATAGATACCAAAAACCAAAAATACAACTACAAAAGCAAGGGGAAATGATAGAAATAACAATAAAATTGCCTAAATGATAAATCTAGATAACAATTAAAGGAAATGCATTAATTTAATAATTTATTTTAACTTTATCATGCATCTATGCTAAATGAGGTGAACTCCAAAATGCAGAAATAGAATAAACTAAGTTAATGCATAAAGAAATGAAGAGAGAAGATAAAGAAATGCAAACTATGGGCTCTGATTGCCCCCAATATGGACTGTAGTCGAGATCGCCTCCAATCGTACGAGATCATTGCTGATCTACGACAAGATCATTCGAAATCGTTTGGAATCGCCTGCAACGATCCGAGCTTTGCTCTAGCTGAAAAACAATAAAATTCTTGCAAGAAAAACTTGAAATACATAATTCAAGCGATGGTGTGAAGATGTTCTAATGCATGAAAAACTAAGGTTGTAGGGAAAATCAGCCAGGGGGAAGTCAAGGAAAATCCTAAGTTTATATAGGATTTAGGGAGAGGTTAGGAGGTTGGAGATCGCCCCAATTTTGGAGATCTCCAATGAGGGAGACTCTAACCGCGCAAACACGCTTTCTGCCCAAGTTAGAGAAGCTGTTGAAACAGAAGCTAATTATGAAAATCAGTTTTGGGATGAAATCGTCTAGACGTTCTGTTCCAGACGATTTCGTCTGATCATCGACGATATCGTCCAACGATCAAAACAAATCATAAAAATGGCACGAAAAACGAGGGGAGCGGATAAAGGGCAGTTTTGGGGTAAAATTCAAATTTTTATCTTTTTACTAAGGTTTTAACTGTGCCAGTTTTAGGGTGCTACAGGACCAAGCCCTAACCACACTTAACAATTTCCATTTGTTTTTTAGGCAATAGGATTAGTCATTTTGTTGGTATCCTTTATTTGGAATATGCCTTATGTGTTCTTTTAAAAATTTCCATGCTTTCTTGCTTACTTTATTACATTTTATCTATTTTTAGGGATGAAACAACACAAACACATCCTAAAAGCAGCCAGACTGAGACCCATCCAAGCTGGTCTCCCATTATTTGTACTAAGATATCACCGTCTGACCTTGGACTATTTGCAGTCATAACCATCAAGGCCCAAAAAACTTTCAATCCAGCCCATTGTCACTCTGAGTTAGACCCAAAAATTAGGTACCAACCTCATATAAAACATCACATTGGTATTTAGGTGTGTATGAATCCTTATCACGTAGTCAATAAATTTGGGGACCATAGGTATATCACCTCTCTCCCCCTCAATCAATTTTTTATTTTTTTCTTTACAGATTTTGGGGACCACAGGTATTTCACTTCTCTTCCCATCAATCACTATTTACTAGGTATATTTGTTTTTTCTAGTAGCTTTTTAAGTTGCTTTTGTCTATTTTGTTTGGTTATTTGTTTCATTTAGAGTGCTTTTATGCTTCTTCTCTTTCCATTATAAAATCCATTTTATAAATATTTTGTTTGCACTATTCTACAAGGAAAACTTGATAAAACTGACCTTTGAGGAGTAGAAGGCCATAATCATCAAACATAGTTAGTCAAACACCTCTCTTAGACTCAATCATTCAAGGACAAACAGTTCTATGTAAGGACCATTAGGGGCTTGGTGATTGAGATTATTGAGATTGTTTTGACCACAAATTTGAGCAACAACCTCTGTTGAACCCCAGCCAACGTAGGACCACATGTAGGAGGCTTTGTCCCCAAATTTTACCATAATTTTCATAAATAAAACCACATCCTAAGGATTTATTTTTATTAATCAATATTTTTTCATTTTAAGCCTTCACATTAAACAAGAGTAGTTTCTTATGCCCATATTCTCTCCTCGTGTGCCTATAAGACGATCTCAAGGATCAAAAGGGAGGAGGACTCTCTTGGGGTCAAATAATATGTATTCATTGTTGCAATATTTCCATCCTTCTTTGCACTTCCTATTTCATTCTAAATAGGGTTGTGGTTCTACGTATGCTCTCCCCTCACACCCTAGGATGATATTGGGGATCAAAAGTAGGCCATAACTCCTAAGGAAACAAATTTCACACCATATATCACATTAAAAATAAGGTAGAGCTTGTAAGCTCTCTCTTTGCATCTTAGGACGATATTGGAGATCAAAAGAGTGTCTATCCTTCTAGGTTAAATATTTTCACTTTCATACAAACATCTCACACTAAAAGGGGCTCCCCATTTTTCATATGCTCTTCCCTCACGTCTAGTACAATCTTTGGAATCAAAAGCGGATAGGTCCCCAAAGGTTAATGATCCCCCTCATCAACATCATCATATTTTGTATGCTCAATTAGAGTAGATTTATTTTCTTATCTTCATAGAATAGACTTTAGTTTATGTGCATTTCTTGATTTCTTAGAATATAATTTCTCTTATGCTTTTTATCGCTTTCTTATATTAGCTTATCCATTATTTTTCTTAGATTAGTTTTCTTTCTAAGTCATTTATTATTTTTCTTAGAATAGTTTCATTTCAAAGTTATTTACTGCTTTCTAGTGTAGTTTCATTTCATGCTTTATTCACTTTCTTAGCATAGTTTTAATTTTTTGTCTTTTATTATTTTCATAGAATAGCTTAAATTTCATGTCTTTTATTGTTTTCATAAAATAACTTTAATTTCATGTCTTTTATTGTTTTTATAAAATAACTTTAATTTAATGTCCTTTTCATGATTTCATAGAATAAAGTTTAATTTCATGTTCTTTTCATGCTTTCATAGAGTAGAGTTTAATTTCATGTTCTTTTCATGCTTTCATAGAATAAATTTTCTTTCATGTCATTTTCATGCTTGTCTAGATTAGGTTTCTTTTTATGCAATTTATTGCTTTTATAGATTATGTTTTTGTCCATGTATTTTCTTGCTTTCTTAGGTTAGGCTTGGTCTTATTATTTATTTTTGTAGAATAGTTTTATTTTCATGTCTTTTTATTTAATTTCTTAGCTTAGCTTTCTTTTCATACCTTTTTATTTGCTTTCTTAGATTAGGTTTTGTTTCATGTCTTGTTTTTAATTTCTTAGATTAGTTTTATTTCATGTCTTGTCCTTTGTTTTCTTAGATTAATTTTAATTTCATGCTTTGCCTTCCTTTCCTAGATTAGATTGCTTTCCATGCATTTCCATGCTTTTCTAGTTTAGGTTTCTTTTCATGTATTGTCTTTACTTTCCTAGTTTAGTTTTCATTTCCTATTTTATCTCTGCTTTCTTAGCTTAGTTTTCTATTTATGTCTTGTCATTTACTTTCTTAGGCTAGTTTTGATTTCATGCCTTGCTTTACTTTATTAGCATAGTTTTCATTTCATGCACTTTTCTTAGCTTTCCTTAGGTTAGATCTACTTTCATGCTTTTACAATTTGTTTTCTTCAACCTAGAATTTACTTTCAAAAATAGTCAACGAGCATTTTAGATTATCACTTGCATTTAGCATAGGAAAAAATACACTTTGCATCCTTAGATCAGTCCTACCTTAAAAAAAAACACAATAAAAAGCACACACACATTTGCACGAGCAAGATTTTGTAAAAAAAATTAGTGGCATTGGACTTCATCCCCAACCATCAGTTGATCCCCTAGACACCATAATTTATGTTGCATAGTTTTTTAGACTTCATCATTGGAAAACTGACTACCCTTAGGACTAGATCAGGGTAGTTTTAGGACTAGAATCCCTTGCTCATGAGGCTAAATAATTAGTGGGTATACAACTATCATTTTTTACCGAGCTCACCAAAGGGTGAAGAGAAAGTTCGTTTGGCCTACACGAGTTTTAGACATCACCACCTCTTATTGTAGGTATTTTTTCCATTAGGATACCTTGATCCAACCTCACCCTAGGAATCCATTTCACTCATTTGTGCACTTCTCCTCATAGAGGAGTGGGCATAAACACACCTTGTAGATATATCCCATCCACCTTTTGTAGATATTATGGGTAGGCAAAAATCAAAACACACTAAAACAAAAAAATAAACAATAAACAAGACAACAAAACCTTCAAAAACACCAAACATAAAAACATACCCTAGCTTAAAATTTGCATCACCATTGTTTGATGTTTATTTGCTTTCTTTTATAGATATGATTTTCTTCGAAAAACCATCCAAAACATCCATAAAAATTGACAAAAGACTCAAAACATGGTCCTACCACATTTTTGTCATCTGTACCTACCCCTATAACCCCTATAACTTATCTCTAGTGCTAATCATCTGAATATTTATGATTTAGAGTCATAACCATTTAATACCATATGGTTGATAGTTGTACTCAAGGTTAGTTTACAACAATTCCTTTATAGCCTACTCAATCTTCCATATTTTATCCTACCCTCAATTGCTTATGATTTTGACCAGAAGCCCAACCCATGTTTAGGTACGCCCTCTCATGGCATATTATGAAAGAATCCCTTATCCCTTGATGACTCCTCCAAATCATCCAGAAGAGACACTTCCTACATCACCTAATACCCTATCCACCATCCATCCTATACCTTCTCAATGTCTTGAGGCTCGTTATCAACCCTCATATTTTGATCTAGTCCTAATATCTTAGACCACCCAAACCACTCTAACCAAGAGCTCTCATGTGAGGACCACATCATCCCCCTCACATCGATCAACCTCATGTATTCCACCTCTTATTCCAACACCATATCTTCCCCGTATTATTTTGACACCCCAACCTCCATCCTACATGGTTCACGTGGTCTAACAACCATAAATTTACCACTCAGATTATCTTATTTCTCCACATTTGTCCTACCCATACTCTTACCCTACAAAATTAATCCTGACCACGTCCACACCCAACCCAATCATATCATGACCATTTCAACCACATCCCCAGTTGACTTACAACAAATGCCAAGCCGACTCACAAATCTTGAGATCTAGTCAAGTCATCAAAAGACTTTTGAATCACCCTCATAATATTACTCTATCCAATATTCCTCCGCTTCACCTCCTTCTTATAAATCTTCCCTTCATCCTCATCATCCTTCTCATCCACCTTGAACTTGGACGTTTTTATCAAAGCCACTGTCGATGATTTTTCCAAAGTTACATGATGCAACATTAATTTATTTACCTAACACCTGCCCTATAGAACTGAACAAACCTAATCTAAAGTGGTATAAACAATATCACTTTTGTGTTTTTTACTGCCAAAAGGGTCAAAATATTGATAAATGTCAACAATTCAAGCACCTTATACTGTTAGGAAAAACTCCAAATTTCTTACCTACAAGAGGAAGCACAATAACACAAATAGAAACACGCAAAAATAGTAACACAAGTGACACAAATATTTATGTGGAAACCTGTAATGCGCATGAAAAACCACGGGGTAATGAAACTTCTCTTTCTATTATTTTTAGCAAATTTACATTCATGTTTTCACAATGTTTCTCATACTACCAACCAATATGCAAGGGATCACATCCCTTTTATAGAGCTGAAGGAAGACTCCAACTGTTCATTTCCTCTCCCCGTGGATACCTTCACAAGACTGTTTGTCTTCATATGGAACCAAAATGATTTGTCTTCCATAAGCTATCATCTACCTAGATGTCCACTGCTTTTACGCCTACTTGGCTTGACGTTTGGCCTAGAAATCTACTTGGTCAGACATCAGGCATAGACATTTGGCAGCCCAAATGTCAGGCCTAGACGTTTACCAGCCTAAATGTCAGGCCTAGACGTCTAGCGACCCAAACATCTGGCCTACACGTCTAACAACCTAGACATCTGGAAAACTAGATGTCTAGCTTAAACATCTAGCAACCTAGACGTATGACAACCCAAATGTCTAGCCTAGATGTCTAGTAGGTTAGACGTCTAGCCTGCTTTGGACTACTGCAGTCATTTTCTTGGCTGCCTATACTACATAGTGACTTCAATTCCTAACATTCTCCCACCTAAAGTCAATATTAGGAATTCTTTTGCCAAATATCTTCATCCAGTGCCAATCACCCAATGCTGCCCTTGTTACTTTTTTAGCAAGCCCAGAGAAGTTCTGCACCACTCAAACTTATCTACTTTGACCAACTTTGTAAGCATATCTGATGGATTCACTTCAGTGTCGATTTTCTACAATAGGATCCTACCTTCTTCCACCACATTTTTGATAAAGTGGTACTTGAAATCAATGTGTTCTGTGCGATCATGAAATATTGGATTCTTCACTAGCTGAATAGCACTTTGGCTATCACAATGCAGCGTAATTTTCTCCTACATTACCTTGAAGTCACCCAAAAACCACTCTAGCCAAATTGTCTCTGCTGGCATGAGTCACTGTAATATATTCTGCTTTAGTGGTTGATAAAGCCACAACATACTGCAACTTAGAAGCCCAACTCACCACTCCACAAACAAGAGTAATGGTATATCCTGTAGTGGACTTTCTCCCATATCTATCTCCACCATAATTAGAATCCACAAAAACTATAACTTGCAAATCTGTCAATCCAAAGTAAATGGCAACATCTGAAGTGGCTCTTAAATATCTGAATATCCACTTCACCATATTCCAATGTTCCTTACCAGGATTTGCCATGTACCGACTGACTACTCCCACTGCTAGGGCAATATCCGATCTAGTGCTCACCATGGCATACATGAGGCTTTCTACTGCTGATGAATACAATACATGAGACATGCTTGTATTCTCTGCTTTTATTCTAGGACACTATTTGGAAGACAAATTTAAGTGTGAAAGAAGTGGGGTAATAACTAGTTTAGCATTATGCATACTGAAGTGCTGTATAATATTTTCCACATATGACTTTTGACTTAACTAGATCTTTCTTCCTTTTTTGTCTCTGTGTATCTTCATCCCTAAAATTTGGTTTGCTATTCCTAAATACTTCATTTAAAATATCCTAGCCAACTGAGCCTTAAGATCAATGATTTTCTTCATGTTGGGGTTTGCAACCAACATATCATCAACATACAACAACAAGATAATAAAATTGCCATTATCAAACCTATTATAGTATGCACAATGGTCAGCTTCACTCCTTCTAAAACCTTGGATCTTCATGAAGGTGTCAAATTTCCTATACCACATCCTTGGTGTCTGTTTCAACCCATACAATGATTTCTTCAGTCTGCAAACCAAATGCTCTTTACCTCTTTCTTCATAGCCCTCAGGCTGATCCATATAAATCTCTTCCTCAAGATCACCATGCAAGAAAGCAATCTTCACATCAAGCTGATCTAGTTCTAAATCTTGTGCAGCTACAAGTGCAAGTAAAACTCTAATAGTAGTCATATTCACAATTGGAGAGAAAATTTCATTAAGGTCAACACCTAACTTCTACACATAGCCCTTTGCCACCAAGCGAGCTTTATAGTGTTCCAACAACCCATCACTGTTCTTATTCACTTTATACACCCACTTGTTTCCAACAGTATTTCTTCCATGTGGGAGATCCACAAGTTCCCAAGTTTTGTTCTTTCGAAGTACCTCAATTTCCTCCTCCACGGATTTCCTCCACTTTCTTGCATTTTTAGACTCTTTAGCTTCCTAAAATAAACTAGGTTCACCATCATCAGTTAACAAAGCAAAAGAGGATGGATACACATGAGAATACATTTTTGGACAATTTTGTAGATGTGTAGATCTTTTAACCCAATTATTTGTTGATTGTGGCTCTTGGTCTTGTGACCGTTGTGGCTACTCTACCTACTGTTCTACTTGTTGTTCTGCATGTTGATCAAAAAATTCAGCATGCTGATTTTCATAGTCATCTTCACTCAATTCTACTTCAACATGTACAACATTAGGATTTTGTTGTACCTCCTTCCTTTGCATGGATTTTTCATCAAAAATTATATCTTGGATAATAATAACCTTGTGGGAAGTAGGATCCCATAATCTATACCCCTTCACTATATCTCCATAGTCGAGAAAAACATATTTTCTTGACTTTGGGTCAAGCTTACACCTTTTTTCTTTGGGTACATGGGTAAATGCATCACAGTCAAAGGTACATAGATGAGAGTAATCATCTGGATTACAAAACCAAACCTCCTCCAAAATATGACCATCCAACACAGTTGTAGGTGACATGTTAATAAGATAAACAACTATATTAACAACCTCTACCCAAAATGTTTTCTCCAACATGGCTACGCTAAGCATGCTTCTTGTATGTTCAATAATTGTACGATTCATCTGCTCAGCCACACTATTTTTTTATGGAGTGTATGGTACAGTTTTCTGGTGCTTAATACCTTCATGCATATAAAATTTATCAAATCCATTGGAGCAATATTCACCCCCATTATTTGACCTGAGACATAAAATCGACTTGCCCAAACTCTTTTCTACTCATGCTTTGAGCTCCTTAAATTTCTACAAAGCTTTCGACTTATTATTCAGAAAGTAAACCCACACTCTCCTAGAATAATCATCTATAAAAGTCAAAAAATAGATGGCGCCATTCAATGACTGAGTGGGGACATGTCCAAATATATTTGAATGTATAAATTACAAAAAATCAAAACTCTTACCAAGACTTGCAGTAAACTAAATCCTCTTTTATTTACCAAAAATACTGTGCTTACATAAGTCTAAATTACAATACTTAATACTAGAAAGCATACCTCTGTCATGTAGAATTTTTAGGCCTTTTTCACTCATATGGCCTAGGCGTTGATGCCATATCATTACTGCATCCTGATGAGGCCTGGAAATGCCTCAATCATAACATGGTTTGTACACTAAAAATGCCTATAAAATCTTATGTTTTATCTGATATGTTAGTTAAGTTGATTTAATATGCTGTATATTAACCATTTTGCATGATCAATGTATTTGAAATATCATATGTTGATTTTACAGCTTTTTGCATAGTTTTGTGTTCTTTTTGCTATGATTTGCTACAATGGGATATGCTTAGAATAATAGCAGCATTTCACTAATCATATTTTGATTTGTCTCAAGCATTTATTTCACCTAAATCTGCAACAGTGCAAGCAAACTATTGCTATGCAGCAAAAACTAGTCTTTCCCATGTAAATTCCAGCCAGCTGTCCATAAATAGCAAGGCATGGAATTCACATGAGGAAAGGGATGAAGACCATTAGAATTTGATCTTAAGAGATAACCCACCTAAGAGATGTAGAAGAAATCAATGAAAAAGCATATATTTGTTCATACTAAGATATCTTTGGAATGAACAGATATCTTCGGAATGAAGGAACACAACATCTTCGAAATGAGCGGATCTTCGGAATGAAGAATGCAACGTCTTCGGAATGAGCGGATCTTCGGAATGAAGCATGCAGTATCTTCGGAATGAGCGATCTTTAGAATGAGAATGTAGTATCTTCGGAATGAGAGATCTTCGGAATGAAAACTGCATTGTCTTCGGAATGAAGCCACTTATCTTCGGAATGAAGAACAAAATGTGTTTTTGACCTTTTGACCGATTTTTGAAGCCTAAAAAAGGGAAATAAAGGTTGGAAAAAGTAAATAGAAATATATTCCATCTGTATTTGCCGTCATTGCCGACCAAAGCCATCATTAAGGAAAAGATCAAGTTTTAGTCCTCTTCTAGGATAAAACCAGAATTTATTGCAGCATTGTAGGATTAGATCTTTTTGATATTCTTTGTTTGTAATCAGATCATAGGATAGCTATAAATATTGCTCCCATTCAGGTTGAGTGAGGTAGATAGAAAAAGAGGTAGAAAATAGAGTAAGGAAGCTAGCAAAAAATACAGAGTATAACTAGAAATTGACTCATTACAGTCCTGTAATGCTTTTTCAGTAGAATTCTTGTAATCATGTCTTTTGATCAATAAAGTGCACCAGTTCTATTTCAAATTACTTGTAAATGAATGTGATTAATATTTAGAAAAAGAGAGAGAATTACACCTTCTTCTGGACAAAGAGGCTGGCCACTTCCAGACCTAGGAGGAGGACTAACAAAGAAGGTTTTTATTCTGATTTTGCTGCAGCAGAATGAGTTGTAGAACTTGTTATGTCAATTGCTTGTAAATAGTTGACAATATTTGCAGTATTAGTTTATTTATGCTTAGATTAATCTTGTGCTTAAATTTTTAGTTGCAATCTTACTTTCAGCAAAGTTTCCACTTTATTTTTAGATTATTATTTCCAGAATTTACTGTTTTTCAGCAATTTCCTGCATTTTATGTTTTGCTATCAAAATTTGAACAGAAGATTAACAACCTTCTGTTACAGAACTTTGATAGTTTTTATTTCCACATTAGATCTAAACTTTCATTACTGTAAAAAGTAGTTAGATTTCTTTTCTGCAATTAGGATCAGACTTTCAATTCTGCAACTATTAATTTCGCAATATAATTAGGTCTCATTCCTCAATTGTAATTAGGACTTCATTTCCAGCTTAATGATTAGTTTCCAATTATGCAACTTAGATTCAGATTTAATTTATGCAATTTAGAGATAGGAGTGTTTCAAAACCCCCACACAATCGGTTCCACCAATAAGACTTGTTGCCCTATATTGACCTAAGTTATAGCTGTTTCACTTCTTCTCCCGCAGATAGCCTTGTACACTGCCCTGGATTGACAGATTCATTGAGAATTAATGATGGTATAATGACTACGCATCATTTTGGCACCGTTGTCGAGGAATAGTGTTGTCAGAAGAAAACAAATAGTCCAAT
The DNA here is from genome assembly GCA_028583015.1 of Wollemia nobilis. Taxonomy (NCBI): domain Eukaryota; kingdom Viridiplantae; phylum Streptophyta; class Pinopsida; order Araucariales; family Araucariaceae; genus Wollemia; species Wollemia nobilis. The sequence continues at coordinate 17,041,613 of JAQPPZ010000541.1, forward strand.
AGCTGTAATCAGACTAAACTGTGAACATTCAGGTTAAAATCTAAATATAACAGCAGAGTAAGATAACAACTATTGACTTAATTTATGTCATTTAGGAGTAAACATGAATGAGTAAGTCTAGGGATACTCCAAAGGATCCCTGGCTTGTCCCATTAAGGAGATCTTCATGCCTAAGGGGTGAATCACCTGTGTTTGAACTACTTGAAAGATTGATAGAAAAATCACCAGTCTCACCATCAGTAGAACATTTTGAGAAAGGAAAATCACCAATTTTATCAATAGAATATCTTAAGGAAGATAATTCATCAGACTCATCAACAAAGAAGCTTAGACCTCTTGAGAGAACAATTTGGAAAGCTTTAACTTCTCCTAGGAAACAATAAACTATGGCAGAAGGAGGCAATGTAGATGGCCAACATGGCTATGTTCATAATGAAGGGGATGATCAAGATATACTCCAACCATCCAGAACATTTGAATATCCTATTCATCTAAATCCAACACAAAACTCTCCCATGAAGACCATTTCACCTTTGGTACTTCCAACCTTCCGAGGTGTTGTATCTGAAGATCCTGATCAATTTTTGTTTGAATTCAAGGTAGTGTGTCAGACATATGATTATATAAATGATAATAAAAAACTTAAGGTCTTTCCCTCAACTCTCAAGGATTCAGCATTACGCTGGTTCATGAGATTAGAGCCAAATTCCATAAGAACCTGGGATCAAATGGAGACTATCTTTTTAGACAAATATCAGGAATACTGTCGTGTAAGGAATAGAAAAGATGAGTTATTTAGAATCAAGCAGGAATATGATGAGACCTTGAAAGATTATCTTGATAGGTTCTCCTTTGTTCAAAGGATATGTGGACTAGTAGAACCAGAATTGTGTAAAACTATCTTTTTGAGAGGATTGCAAGATGAATCCAGAGAAGTTTTGGATTTAATGGGACAAGGGGATGTAACCACTCTCAGTAATGAGAAAATTATGGATCTCTGTAGGAATTACTCTCACACTAAGCAGAGAAGAAGAAAAAGCCGCACAAATGGCACTGATGTAAAGGACCTGATAGAGGAACTTGCAAATTTCAAAATTGATATCCTAGTGCATCTAAACACTACTTTAGGGGAAATCTCTACAAAAGCTAAAAACACAGAACCTTTGGCAATTTATTGCCCAAGATGTAGAAGTAAACATGCTTTGCAGGAATGTCCTTTGAATAAAACATCTATCTCAACCATTTGTAGTATCTGTTCAAAAAGGCATTCAACCGATCAATGCCACCTGCTACCACAACTCAAAACTGTGTTAGAAAACCAGATCGAGGAACTCAACTATATTGGACCAAAACAAGGGGGTAATTTCTCTCAATATCAAAATCCCCCTCATTTTCCTACAAATTGGGGGCATAATCCTGGTACTATGCCTTGGGGACAATCAGAACCACCCAACGTCCTTGGAATTATCCTCAATGGACAAATTCCCAAGAATGGCCACAATCAAATTAGAGTAACTCCACTGGAATCGGAATCAAAACAACCCCTCATGGAATCAAAACAATACAACTTGGAATCGGAATCGGACTAATCCACAAGTGGGTGCAAAACCAACTATAGTGGAATCAACAATACCAAATCCTATCCAAGGCAGCAAAGGAATCAAGGTCAAACTCAGCATTTGTTGCCTGCACCTAATCAGAATTTTCAAGAAAAACAACAGCAAACACAACAAGTGAAACAACCTCAATTGCCAGATCAGCCAGTCACTAATCCAAATAGTGTAAGACAGACACCTTCTGTCTATGTGGCTGAAGCTAAAGAAAATATTAAAATTAATGTTCTTGATTGAAACGATATCCAACTCCGTTCAGGGAAAGTTGTACCTGAACCAGTTTTAATGGAAATCAAAGATAATGAAAAGCAAGAATCATCAGAACCAGAGAGAATCCAACCAACAATAGAATCAGAAAAATTAGATCCAACAATAGAAAAAGAGACACAAGCAGAACAATTACCAAGGATAGTTCCATATCCTGAAGGAGACTTAATGCAATACCAGAAATTTATGAGTCAGAATTGGTCAAAGAACTCAAAAAGTTGACTATCTCATTACCCTTATTGCAAGCCATTAAGGAAATACCAGAAATTAACAGTACTGTCTGAAATTTGTGCATTAAAAGAGTAGGAAGAAAGAAGAAAGCATTCCCCAAGACTGCAGGTTGAAGGGAAGATAGCTGATCTCTTATCTGAAAAACTACTACCTCCAAAGTATAGTGATCCAAGAAGCCCAATTATCACAGTCACCATAGGTTCAGTACCAATATCAAATGTTTTAGTGGATCTAGGAGCTGCAATAAATGTCATGACTAAAGATACAATGGAACAATTACAGCTCAAACATCTCAGCCCCACATTTACAGTTTTAGAAATGGCCGATAGGTCAATTGCAAAACCTGAAGGAATCATTGAAGATGTCCCTATAGAAGTTTCTTCTTGGGAATTCCCTGCAGATTTTCTGGTTTTACAACCAAGAAATTTAGCACATGGATATTCCATTATTTTGGGAAGACCTTGGCTTGCAACTACAGCAGCCTTCATAGATTGCAGATTTGGAAATATGACTATTTCAAATGGTATTGAGCTGAAACAAATTTCTTTATATCCTCCTACAAAACCATCTAGCAAATTTTCAGGTCAGTTATGGTTTTCTGACTCAGATGAAGAACCAGAAGAGGTCATTTCTACACTAGCTACCTTAGTAGTAAGATAACACACAGAAGACCTTAGTGACACAGAAAACTTAGAAAATGAAACAATCCTGATGAATGTTCTGCATGAACAAGGTTTAGAAGGGGAAGCAACAAATATCCAACAACTGATAAGTAATGAGGAGAATCAAAAATCTAAAAATGAATCATCTATGCTATCACAGGGAAACTCTGTTTCACTACCACATGGATGGCACCATCATCTGATTTTTTCTTCTCACTATTCCATACAAGATATGCTTCCCTCAAGCAACAATGAAACATAAACTGCTTCGTTTCTCCCATCTCAGCAATGTCCTCTTAATCCCTTAAACACCAAATATGAAGGAGTGAATTTAGTCCTTCTAAATGCAAAACAAATAGAAGTCCAGCCAGGCAAATTTTTGAACATCTACAGCCAGCTTACTAGGGAAGAGGAAGAAAAATTGATAGTTGTTTTGCAGAAGCATGTTCATGCTTTTGCTTGGAACTACAAAGATATGTTAGGAGTTCATCCTGATATATGTACCCATAGAATCTATACTAAAGAAGTCAAGCCAGTCAGAAAACCTCAAAGAAGATTGAATCCTGCCTTAAGAGATATTGTGAAAGAAGAAATTGAAAAACTCTTGGAAGTAGGATTCATTTACCCAATTTCTGATAGCCAATGGGTTTCTCCATTGGTAATAGTTCCTAAGAAAAATGGAAAAATGAGAGTATGTGTAGACTATAGAGAATTGAATAAGGTGACATACAAAGACCATTTTCCATTACCTTTCATAGATCAAGTGTTAGATACTCTTGCTGGAAAAAGATACCTTTGTTTTCTTGATGGATTTAGTGGATATAATCAAATTCAGATTGCACTTGAAGATCAAGAAAAGACAACTTTTACATGTCCATGGGGAACATTTGCCTATAGGGTTTTACATTTTGGTTTGTGTAATGCCCCAACAACTTTTTAAGAGCAGTTCCTAGCAATTTTTGCTGATCTGACCACCAAAAGTGTTGAAATTTACATGGCTGATTTCACAGTATGTGGACAAACTTTTGATTTTACATTGGAAAATCTCGACAAAGTCTTAACTCGCTGTGAAACATACCACTTATCCTTAAATCCAGATAAATGCTTCATGATGATGAAGGAAGGGATGGTTCTTGGTCATCACATCTCTCCTGAAGGGATCCAAGTTGATCCAAAGAAAGTTGAAATTATCAAGAATCTCCTTCCTCCTAAAACTCAGACTAATGTTAGAAGCTTCCTAGGACACATTGGTTTTTATCGCAGGTTTATTCCCAACTTTAGTACAATAGCCAGTCCTATGTTTGCCTTATTGACTAAAGATTCTGAATTCTCCTGGACTGCAAAATGTCAGGAAGCATTTGAAGCTTTGAAAGAGAAATTGATAACTCCACCTATGCTCAGAGGACCTAATTGGACATTATCATTTCACATTCAGACTGATGCCTCCAATACAACGAATTGGAGCAAGCATTAGGACAAATTGATAATGGTGAACATTATACCATCTACAACATTAGCAAGAACTTGACAGAGCAGAGAAAAATTATACAACAATCGAGAAAGAATTCCTAGCAGTAATTTATGCCATCAACAAATTCAGGCATTATATCATAGGTTATCAAATATTTATTCACACAGATCATACAACCATTAAGTATTTGATGAATAAACCTATGGTAAGTGCAAGAATTATTCGTTGGTTGTTGTTGCTACAAGAATTTGATATCACCATAATCAACAAACCAGGAAAAGCTAATGTTGTGGCAGATTTCTTGTCTAGGTTGCAGAACACAGATGAAGGGGAATTAGTTGATGACACTTTTCCTGATGAAATACTATTTGCTATATCAGTTCAATCACCTTGGTTTGCAGATATAGCCAATTATTTGGTCACAGGGAAAGTTCCTCCACATTTTACTTCAAAACAGAAAAAACAATTGATCAAACAGAGTTCTTATTTTGAATGGATTAAGGGTATGCTTTTTAAGTGCAGTCCTGACCATGTGTTACATAGGTGCATCCGAAAGGATGAAGTGTATGATATCCTTAGAGCTTGTCATGATGAACCCTCAGGTGGACACTATTTCGTAAAAAGCACAGTTAGAAAAATCTTGGGGATAGGATATTATTGGCCATATCTTCACAAGGATGTGAAAAAGTACATCAGGCATTGTGATGCATGCCAAAGAATGGGGAAACCCACTCATACAAATGAGATGCCATTGCAGCCTCAAATGGTTTTAGAACCATTTGAGAGGTGGGGGCTTGATTTTGTAGGACCTATTGATCCACCTTCTCAAGGAAAGGTGCATATTCTAGTATGCACTGATTACCTAACAAAGTGGGTAGAGGTGCGTGCTTTCAAACATGCTCGTGAAGAGAAGGTCGCTGATTTCCTGTATACTCAAAATTTTCAGAGATTTGGAGCTCCAAGGTCTATCACCACAGACCAAGGACCCCAATTTGCATCCAAAGTCAAAAGCATTTACATAATTGTATGAAATCAAACATAGGAAATCATCACCTTACCACCCACAAGCAAATGGCTAGGTTGAAGTAACAAACAGGGAACTAGAACGCATCTTGACAAAAATAGTAGCTTTTCATAGGAAAAATTGGCTAGACAAATTACCTAAGCGCTTGGGCCTACAATACTACTTGGAAGTCCACTACTGGATTCACACATTATGAACTAGTCTTTGGTAAAAAGCCTCTATTACCTATTGAATTTGAGCTACTAACATTGCGCACAGCACTGGAAATTGGAATTGAATTGTCGCAGGCACAGATAGATAGGATTCTACAGTTGAATGCATTGGATGAACTTAGATTGAATGCTCTGCACCAAATTGAGGTAATTCAAGAGCAGAGGAAGTTATGGCATGACAGTCACATTCAGCAGAAGGAACTTCAACAAGGAGATTGGGATTTACTATTAGATTCTCAATATGAAGACTTCCCTGGAAAACTAAAAACTAGATGGTTGGGACCTTACTGGATTGAAGAGGTATTTAACAATGGAGTAGCTCATTTATCCCCCATTGATGGGTCACGAAGAAAGTTGGTAGTGAATGGACATCGCCTCAGGGTATACCATACACCTCTGACTAAAGAAGAATTCTTGCAGCAACTTGATAGTTTGGATACACAGCAGGTGGAAGAGATTCCTTCTTCCACTTCAAAACAATCAACATGATCAGTGGATTTCAAGAAAAAATAGAAAATAAAAAAAAATAAGAAAAATAGAAAACAAAAAGATGAATAAATTCTGAGTATGAATTCCTTCATGGGCATGGTTTCAGGGGAAATCATGAAATTCCTTCATGGGCATAGTCAGGATCAAGAAAAAAAAAAAAGAAAAAAAAAGAGAAAATGAGAGGTAAAAATAAAAAAATGAAGGAAAAAAAAAAAGAAGAAGAGAAAAATGAATAACCCAGCAGTGAAAACCTTTTATTAAGGCACTACTGAGTTGGTGTGCATGAAAACCAGTTTTCTGGCATGCATAACCTTGAGAAATTTCTGAACCATCATTGTACAAATTCACCTAGTGCACTTGTTTAGAAATGTTGCAAAAAATCTCAGCAGAATATCAACAAAAGCAGTCATTCTTCAAAACTGGCATTAACTATTTTTATCAGGTATATATTTCTTACATTTCTTCATTGTAAAATGATTGGTATATAGTATGTGACAATTAACCATTAGCATAAAAGGTATTCATAAGATTTGGCATACTTAAAAACATGTTTTGAGAATGAAAATATTGATTTCTGTCTAATCTTCGGAACAAGAATGCCAAAAACAATACCTGCTGTATTATCTTCGGAATGAAATTGTCTTCAGAATGACAGCAAAATGAATGTTGCACTTTGTCTTCAGAAAGAAACTTTGTCTTCGAAATGACAATTTGTCTTCAGAATGAAACTTGGTCTTCAGAATGACGACTTGCTGCATCATCTTTGGAATGAAGATGTCTTCGAAATGAAGATCTGTCTTCGGAATGGGGGTCTGTCTTTGGAATGATGATTTAATTTCACAATATAGCCTAATATTCAGAATGAGGATTAATCTTCGAAATGAGGATTGATATTCGGAATGAAGATCTATCTTCGAAATGAAAATTTTGCAAAGAAGATTTGTCTTTGGAATGAAGACCTGTCTTCGGAATGAGGTCATAATATTCAGAATGAAATTTTGTTTGCACAATAAGTTATAATCTTTGGAAAGAGCATTTCCACGTGGCATCCAAGAAGGTAAGATACGACAAAATCAAGATTTTTCTTAGTTGCATGCGAGGAAGGGACACGTGTCAATCAGCACATGGTTTGTTTTTGCACTCATTGGAAATACGGAGAACATGACCAACCATATGCCACCAGTTTTTAATGTCAATTAACATGCATGTGAGAATCTGTAAAACTAATGAGGTGGATCTGATGGTAAGGACATCCATGCAATTATCAACAAACAGGTGTACAATGCAAAAGTAGAAATGTGTGCCATATTTCTTTCCGAAGACTTGTTGCGAGGTACAGTGCACAGGATACGATTCATTTCGAAGAAGAAGATGAGAAACAGGGCAACGAGGGTTTTAACTTAAAACTCTACAAATTTGCAACAAAAAACAACCAAAAATCCTAGAGTAGAATAGCAGCCGTAGTGTACAATTTTTAAATAGAGAAAAATGGGGCGAAAGATCAGAACAGAGCCTGCAGATACCAATTACCTCTGAGAAAATCTAGCAGTTATGCAAATTTTTGAAGACGAAGGGTTTATGACATTTTTGGATAAATTCAATGGGTCTTCTGAAGATTTAGCTGGCATGTTCGCCCATACGTTCAGAAACAATCGAGCACATGTCAACGACATGTCTATTGAGGTAAGCCCTGAAATTTTAAGTCAGATTACAGAGCTACCATTAGAAGGGATTTCAATTACTAGATCTAGCAAGAACACATTGGCAAATGTAGTTAATCAGTTTGTAGAAGAAAATGATAGAGAACCTAAATACTTAACCCATAACAACACATGCAAAGGGTTAAAAAGGGCCGCCTGGAGAAACCCTGGGATGAAGTAGCCACCTGGGTGATTAAGTTTTTGATCTGTGAAGGGCAGTATGTGTTGTTGTCAGGGCATCATCTGTGAATTTTAAACCATCTTAGACATGGTATACAACAACCAGAAGTTAGGGTAAATCTTCCCCTGTATCTGTATCAAGAGTTAAAGAACATGGCAAAAATATATCAGGAGGGTAAAGGAAGCCTTCGCCATCATGGCCTCATAAAATTAGTTTGCCAACACCATTTTAGAGGAAACCCTAGGAGTTTTGACAGATTTTACTCTAACCTAAATGATGTCATTTTTGGGGATGAAAGTGAGGAAGAAGAAGAATCAAATACTGCTGATGTTGCTATAGAAGAGGAAACAACTGCTGCAGAAAGTATTGTAGAAGTTGCTATAGAAAATGTTGCAGAGGATGCTACAGAAGAAGCTATAGAAGGTGCCCCTGAAGCTGTTACAGAACTACACCCCATAGCAGCAGCAGAAAACCTTGCTCCTGAACCCTCAACTTCACAAGTTAAGAGACAAAAGAGAAGAGGATATGGAACTAGCAGCAGAGCAGAAAAACAAAAGAAAGTTTAGTTTGCTCAAACTGTAACTAATTTGTCAGAACAGAGAAGTGAAACAAGGGAAAAAAAGGCATCTAAAACTGACCCCATGACCCCTGATGTCACCAAAAAATAGAGCAAAAAGAAGTTTGCATCTGGAACTAGGAGGTCTACAAGAATCCATTTGAAAGAAACTGCAGAACGGGTCATGGAGGAAGAAGATAGACCAAGTAGCCCAGATGTCATAGAGATACAACTAGCATCTGACAACTTTCCAGAATTCCCTAAACAGATAGCTGAGGCAGAAACTAAGCAAGTTGGTTTGGAAGAGGCTATAGTTCAACAGGCTATAGATATGGTAGATATCCTTATAGACAGTCTCACAGAGCCTCCTGAACAAGAACAACCTGTTGTAGAAGAAGAGATATTGGTTGAGTAGCCAACTGCAACTGATTTGTCTATATCAGCTTCTGAAGTAGAAACAGAAGTGGAAGACATCACTGAGCAGCTGAGGGCAGCAAGAAGTGTTGTCAAAACACAGACCAAATGGATCACAGAGAAAAAAACATCATTGAGATGCAAGAAAGAAAAATTGCAGAACTTCAGCAGGAAGTGGCAGAACTAAAAAAATTGTTGTTGTCACAATCTGAAAAACAACCAGCTATATCCCATGATGAAGATAATTTGGCTCAATTGCTTCTAGGTTTATCAAGAGCAGATGATTCTGATGAAGCAGACATGGGAGTCCATCCTGAAACAACACTCCTTCATTCTGAAGAAGTGCCTATTCATTCTGAAGCAGCACCATCTTATTCTGAAGCATTGCCTTCTTGTTCAAAAGATACTTCAGAAATGGTGAGGAATATTGCAGAGGATGTTGAAAATGAGCCACCAACATAGAAACAGTCCCAACAACAAGAAAATGTTCAAGTAAGTACTCCTACTGAGGTCCTTGCATTTCAACTTGCTACACTTCCAGTAGAAATAGCAGATAAGGAGGTACAAGTAGAAATACTATCTGATGACAACCCCATAGAAATAGCAAATAAGGGGATGCAAGTAGAGTTATTGACAGTTGAACAGCCAGTGGAAGTGGCAAAAAAAGGAGTTCAGACAAATCTGTTGCCTAGGATCCCCCCTATAGTAAGACCACCTAATACTATGTCTTTAGAGCAGTACAATGCAGACATAGCTAGCTGGATGCTTAGATATGAATAGCTTGCCAATAAAATTGAAAAATTCAAATTGGAAGCAAAATAGCTAGAAGCCAAGGACACAAAAATTCAGGCATTGAAAGAAAATGTGTCTGACTTATGTCAAATTGCTGAATTTTTAGTCCAATTTAGACGACCAGCCAGGTTTTATAGCCTTATTTTGAAGGAAAAGTACCTCAGATGGCAGGTCATGAGGATTACTTCAAATCTTCCCTACAAATTGGACACTATTAAAGATTTTTTGGAAGCATATTTTAACAGTCCTTTTGAGAAGAAAAATCTCCTGTGTGAACTGTTTTTACACAGTTTCTTCATTCCAGAGGAAGTTGACTCTCATCCTCAAATCTACATTGGAGATGTTCAGTTGAGAGCATTTATGTCTACTTTGCAAAATCAGCTTTATTGGGATCACAAGAAAAGGCAGAATAAAGTGATTGAAACAAGGGTTGAGTTGTTAGTCAGAGCAATCCAGCAAAATCACCTAAATATCACTCAGCAACACTTCTCAATGATGAATGGAGATGATATTAAGAGAATGTACTTGAACAATTTGAGGGACTGTATGGCCAGATTTAACAATTTCTGTGATCACAATTTCTTCCCAGCATTATTAGTATGCAGAGACAGATGGAATGAACTTTCCATGTCTTTGAGGAAAAGAGAACCTATCTCCCCCATCAATCTAGAATGGTCCAGAAGAAGAGCAAAAGGTGTAGTCCAACTGATCCAGATCATGCAACATAACTGGATAGGTCTCGAGTTCGAGCCTCCAACCATCATTACTCCAGTTCCATTCTACTTTGAGGAAGATGCCCAGACTGATGAACAATTTGAAGATTGGCTCGAAACATTCGAGAAAACAGGGGTATTACATAGGTAAGAAGTTATTCTACAGGTCATGGAATCTAAACATGGACATATGCGATTCCATAGCCCAACAAAATGCATGAGGGCATGCATTAATATAAGTTGGGGGGAAAATGATGAGGCCTGGAAATTCCTCAATCATAACATGTTTTGTACACTAAAAATGCCTATAAACTCTTATGTTTTATCTGATATGTTAGTTAAGTTGATTTAATATGTTGTATATTAATCATTTTGTATGATCAATGTATTTGAAATATTATATGTTGATTTTATAGCTTTTTGCATAGTTTTGTGTTCTTTTTGCTATGATTTGCTACAATGGGATATGCTTAGAATAATAACAGCATTTCACTAATCATATTTTGATATGTCTCAAGCATTTACTTCACCTAAATCGGCAACGAGTGCAAGCAAACCGTTGTCGTAAAGAAAATCGGTCTTTCCCATTAAATTCCAGCCAGTTGTCCATAAATAGCAAGACATGGAATTCACATGAGGAAAGGGATGAAGACCATTAGAATTTGATCTTAGGAGATAACCCACCTGAGATATGCAAAAAAAATCAATGGAAAAGCATATATTTGTTCATACCAAGATATCTTCGGAATGAATAGATATCTTCGGAATGAAGGAACACAACATCTTCGAAATGAGCGGATCTTCGGAATGAAGAATGCAGCGTCTTCAAAATGAGCGGATCTTTGGAATGAAGCATGCAGTATATTCGAAATGAGCGATCTTCGAAATGAGAATGCAGTATCTTCGGAATGAGCGATCTTTGGAATGAAAACTGCATTGTCTTCGGAATGAAGCCACTTATCTTCGGAATGAAGAATAGAATGTGTTTTTGACCTTTTGATCGATTTCTAAAGTTGAAAAAAGGGAAATAAAGGTTGGAAAAAGTAAAGAGAAATATCTTCCATCTGTATTTGCCATCATTGCCGACCAAAGCCATCATTAAGGAAAAGATCAAGTTTTAGTCCTCTTCTAGGATAAAACCAGAATTTGTTGCAGCATTGTAGGATTAGATCTTTTTGATATTCTTTGTTTGTAATCAGATCATAGGATAGCTATAAATATTGCTCCCATTCAGGTTGAGCGAGGTAGATAGAAAAAGAGGTAGAAAATAGAGTAAGGAAGCTAGCAGAAAATACAGAGTATAACTAGAAATTGACTGTTACAGTCCTGTAATAGTTTTTCAGTAGAATTCTTGTAATCATGTCTTTTGATCAATAAAGTGCACCAGTTCTATTTCAAATTACTTGTAAATGAATGTGATTAAGATTTAGAAAAAGAGAGAGACTTACACCTTCTTCTGGACAAAGAGGCTGGCCACTTCCAGACCTAGGAGGAGGACTAACAAAGCAGGTTTTTATTCTGATTTTGCTGCAGCAGAATGAGTTGTAGAACTTGTTATGTCAATTGCTTGTAAATAGTTGACAATATTTGTAGTATTAGTTTATTTATGCTTAGATTAATCTCGTGCTTAAAATTTTAGTTGCAATCTTACTTTCAGCAAAGTTTTCACTTTATTTTCAGATTATTATTTCCAGAATTTACTGTTTTTCAACAATTTTCTGCATTTTATGTTTTGCTGTCAAAATCTGAACAGAAGATTGACAACCTTCTCATTACAGAACTTTGATAGTTTTTATTTTCACATTAGATCTAAACTTTCATTACTGCAAAAGTAGTTAGATTTCCTTTCTGCAATTAGGATCAGACTTTCAATTCTACAACTGTTAATTTTGCAATATAATTAGGTCTCATTCTACAATTGTAATTAGGACTTCATTTCTGCAGTTAATGATTAGTTTTCAATTCTGCAACTTAGATTCAGATTTAATTTATGCAATTTAGATATAGGAATGTTCCAAAACCCCCCACACAATCAGTTCCACCAATAAGACTTGTTGCCTTAGATTGACCTAAGTTATAGCTGTTTCACTTCTTCTCTCGTAGATAGCCTTGTACACTACCCTGGATTGATAGATTCATTAAGAATTAATGATGGTATAATGACTACGCATCACATCCTAAATAGAAGGTATTGCTGTTGCATGGTTTGTCATCGTATTATCGCATAATGGTATAAAGTCCCATAAGATTCTCTCTTTGCTACTACAAGAGCTCCTTTGGTAATTTTGTAGTAGTTTTTATAGAAGGTGACATAATAACCTAGCTTAACCATCATTTTTATTGAGAGAAAATTCTTCCTCAAATAGTACACATGTCATACATCACATAACATCCTTTCTCTACCATCGTCCAGCCTGATCCTTATATCCCCTCTTTCCATAATTTTTAAAGGATGATCCTCACCCAAATAGACCTTTCCACCATAGTATGGCTGATATTTTTCAAACTAGTATCTATGGGGAGACATGTGGAAGGATGCATCTGAGTCCAAAACCCAGGTATACAAAATTGTTTAGCTATTACTGATATAGAAGGCTTCACATATTGTCGTATCTCCTGAATTTGCTGCACTGGCCTCAGTTGATGGCTGATTTTCCTTTTCACCATTTTTTAATTGCCAATAGTCCTTGGAGTGTCCTAGCTTCCCATAATGCCAACACTTCCATTTTTTGCTTACGTCCTTTAAAATTAGATCTAGATTTTTTTCTACCTTGTTTACTCCCCTCGAAGTATTGACATCTCGTAGATAGGGCTTCATTGGTCGAGGTTCCTAAAGATGTTTTTTGCCTCAAATATTCTACAAACAAAGTGGCTACCACATCATCAATTTTGAGAGTTATTTATGATGAATTACTGATGGTCATCACCATATGATCCAAAGTATTCAGGAGGTAACAAAGTAGGGTGATAGCTCTATCTTCATCCTCCAGCTTCACATTAACTGAAACTAGTTTACTGATTATATTATTAAATTCATTCAAATGATCTACTACGGATAAAATTTCCTTCATCCTCAAGCTATAAAACTATTTTTTTAGAAAAACCTTATTTTTTGTTGATTTTGTTTCATACAACTTTTCAAGCTTTTTTCAAAGGGCTTCCATGGTCTTCTCTTCAACTACATTGAACAAGACGGAGTTCGCTAGGTAGAGACAGATTGTAGAAATTGCCTTCTTGTCAAGAATTACCCACTCCTCATCTTTCATACTACTCGGTTTACTTGTGATCCCTTTCAAGGCTTGCTCTTGGCCATTTTGAACCAACAAATCCTCCAGCTTCATCTTCCATAAAGCAAAGTGTTTGCCATCAAATTTATCAATTTCAAACTTGGTTAAACCCTTTGTCATTGTTGTAGCTCCCACTTGCATAAAATCTTAGCTCTGATACCAAATGTTAGAAAAAACTCCATATTTATCACCTGCAAGAGGAAGCACAATAACAAAAATAGAAACACATGAAAATAGTAACACAAATGATATAGAGATTTACGTGGAAAATGGCAACTTCTCTTTCTATTATTTTTAGCAAATTTACATTCACATTTTCATAATGTTTCTGATACTACTAACCAATATGCAGGGGATCACATCCCTTTTATAGAGCTAAAGGAATATTCCAACTATTCATTTTATCTCCCCGTGGAGACCTTCACAAGATTGTTCGTCTTCATATTGAACCAAAATGGTTCATCTTTCATACGCTATCATCTACCTATATATCTAATACTTTAAAGTCTACTTGGCTTGATGTTTGGCCTAGACATCTACTTGGTCAGACATCAGGCCTAGACGTCTACCAGCCTAGATTTTTGGCAATCCAGATGTTAGGCCTAGACATCTGGAAGCCTAGACGTCAGGGCTAGACATGTACCAGCCTAGACGTTTGGCAGTCTAAACGTCAGGTCTAGATGTCTACCAGCCTAGACATATGACATCCCAGAGGTCTAGAAAACTAGATGTATGGCAACCTAGACATCTAACCTAGACATATAGAAACCCAGACATTAGGCCTAGATGTCTACCAGCCTAGAAATCTGGTAGCCCAAACATTATGCCTAGACACCTACCATCCTAGATGTCTAGCAGCCCAGACGTCTGGCCTAGATGTCTAGCAGCCTAGACGTATGGCAACCTAGATGTCTGGCCTAAATGTTTGGAAACCCATCTCATGACTTCACTTCTTAACATGTATAAGATATGCTTGATCATAGGGAATTGACCATCTCATCGACATGATCCCCTTCCAATGGCTTCATTCATATACAATTGTTTCTTCCTAGTAGTCATATTCTCTCACTCATCCACCTCTTATCAATAATTATCATTGCATCTGCATATCCCCAATCATATCCCATCATAAATTATCTCATCACTTGAGTTAGATGATATTACCTTATTAATGTTATGATGAATTTGATCAATACCCAACACCCAATCTTAGAAATCATGTTTGTCGTAGAACATTTCTTGAGACTATTACTAGCCCTCCTTTACTGGGGCAAAAGCAAAGCTTCTCTTCTCAAATTGAAATTCCAATCCACTACCTATTTGATATGCTCCATCCCTATGTTTTTATGGTTACCCATGCCTACGCTACATCAAGTTGGCAATGTAAGACTACTTGCAATTTATTTGTAGCATCTTGAGGTAATTTATCATATGATTGGTCCACTTGCTACATAAAATGTGCTCAAAACTTTGTCAATGATAATATTTAAATATATTTATCCCTTCCATTGCTTGGACATATTACATTGATCATGATTCAAAACAATCACACATCTCCTCCTTAAGTGTCACTTCTATCCACTTACATACATTATCAACCATCATCATCACCCATTTGCTTGCCAACCCTTATAGTCCTCCTTCTTCATCACATCTTCAATCTCCTTCTCACCTCCTTCTCTAATAGAGTCTATACCATTGTTGTACAGTCATGCTACAAGTTACTGCATACCTATGGTTGGTTCCTTGTTCTCCCTTTCTTTATTCTCCTCACCTTCCTTTACCTTCTTCTATTTCTCTCATTTCTCCCCTCTTATTTTCTCCATTTTGTTCCCCTATCACACTTTCTCTTTCTCTTCATCTCTCTCCTCCTATTCCTACTAATTCTATGACTGGGGGCAGTCCATTCTATTCCTAAACCATTAGCTTGAGGGAGTTTGTACTCCTTCCATATTCCCCTTGGTCTGGGGGACATTGCAACCACTTCCACCTCCAATTTTATTACATCACATAATGCCAACTTGTCCTTTCCTCTCTTCATCATTATTCATTTTCATTCAAACATTCCTCAACATCATTTAGTGACTTCATCACGTATTCTACAACACGCGCTTCTTGTACTATAAATTTTTCTTGCATTACCTTGCTCCTCTCCACTTTTTTCTCCCCCTCATTCATTCCTGCTATCTTGTTCATAACCATTCCTTCTTTATTGGGGGATTCAACCCTAATTTCATCTAATTTTATATCTAAGAGAATTCATATTCCCTCCATGGTGTCAATATCATTGTGTAGCATATGTTCATTGTATATATCCCCATCATTCATCCATTATAGTCCTACATAAGGTTTATAGCATGCTAACTTGATATTTTTTGATTCATGAATGTGTTCTTTCATCTCGATTGGTGTAATTAATCAATGACATAAAGTAGTTGCACATATTGTGTACATTTCTATGTCTCAAGTTGTGTTTGTTCTATATTTACCCATTATGTCTTATTTGATAGTGTGTCATATTGTTTTATCTATTATATGGTATACCCATTATATCTTGTTTCCATTATCCCAATGTCTTAGGTTGCTTAAATAGAGTTTTTTTTTGGTTATTTAACCATACCTAGTGTTCCATTCAACCTTTATTGAATATCATCGTGTTCTTAGGAGATATAGGCCTCCCTTGGCTAACTAGAGTTCTCTCCTAGACCACACACATATCATACATATTAAGCAAATTTTAAGTCTCGACAAGATGATGCCATGAGTAATCCTATCATAAAGTGAATGGTTTTCCCTGCTCATCCTATTATGCACATAATCTAATCCTAAGGATCCACAATTTATGTATGAAAAGAAAAATAAAGAGAGAGAAAAATAAATTAATAATATTGGTTCCTCAGGAATTTTAGATGTCTCCACTGAGGCTAGGGACACCCGATTGGCAGCGGAGCTATGTTGAAGGATTATGCAGATAATTACACCAAGGCTATAAATGCTTAACTCATAGTGGAGTACACCCTCCATGTGGTGAAATGTTTGTCATATTAGCGACCTTATTTTGTATATACCTTTGTCTGCTCATCGATGAGCTAGCTTATATTGGCTTGTACTATAATTGGTTAGTCCAACCTCGCTCAAAATTTGAAAATGAACCTCATTGCACACATATTGGTCCATGAGTGGCTTGAATTTTATAGGATGGTCTAGGTCTCTACGAGATACTGATTGACTACTAGATGAACTTTATTGGTACCACTAGGGTGTTCGAGTTTCATGAGACACTTCCAAAATCTAAAATTCCTAAGACATCTGGGGCAACACATATCTTGTAGCTCTTTATCGCTCATTGTACACATGCCTTCATATTTTTGTTTACATCCTATCCTATCAGTCATTTGTTATAGTTTTTGGGACTGTAGCACCATAAAATTGGCACAGTTAAACCCTTAGTAAAAAGATAAAAATTTGAATTTTAACCCCAAAATCGCTTGTTAATCGCCCGTTACCCACTCCCCTCGTTTTTTGCACCATTTTTAGGATTTGTTTTGACCTTTGAATGATATCGTCGATGATCAGATGAAATCATCCTAGATCTGACGAATTTTTCTGGAACAGAACGTCCAAATGATTTCATCCCAAAACTAAATTTTCATAATTAGCTTATGTTTCAACAACTTCTCTAACTTGGTTAGAAAGCGTGTCTGCGTGGTTAGAGTCTTCCCTATTGGAGATCTCCCAAATTGGGGTGATCTCCAACCTCCTAACTTCTCCCTAAATCCTATATAAACTTAGGATTTTTCTTGACTTCCCCCTGGCTGATTTTCCCTGCAACTTTAGCTTTTCGTGCATTAGAACACCTTCGCACCATTGTTTGCATTGTGTATTTCAAGTTTGTCTTGCAAGAATTTTACTATTTTTCAGCTGGAGCAAGCTTGGATCGTCACTGGCGATTCCAAAAGATTTCAGATGATCCTATCATAGATCAACGACGATCTCGTACGATTGAAGGCGATCTCGACTGCAGTCCAGATTGGGGGTAATTAGAGCCCAAAGTTTGCATTTTTTTATTTTCTCTCTTCATTTCCTTATGCATTAACTTAGTTTATTTTATTTTTGCATTCTGGATTTCACCTCATTTAGCATAGATGCATGATAAAGTTAAAATAAATTATTAAATTAATGCATTTCCTTTAATTTTTATCTGGATTTATCATTTAGGTAAGTTTACTATTATTTCTATCATTTCCCCTTGCTTTTGCAGTTGCATTTTTGGTCTTTGGTATCTGTTTTTGTGATTGCAAGTTTTTGATGAATTCGTCTAACAAATTCGTCAAGTCAATGACAATCTTGTTTGATCTCAGATGACCGAATGTGATCTGAGATGATTCTGTGCAATTGCAGATGATTATGTAAGATTTGAGATGATCTGGACTTCTACAAACCTCAGAATCTTCATCAAACATCCGAAATCAGGTACATTCTGTCTTATTTAGCACACTTTCTATGTTTAGCACTTATTCATGCTTTATGTATCCATATAAATTAGCATTGGCATATAGAATAGCTTAGATTCATCTTGGCCAAACCTAGGAATTGAATGATTGAATATAAAAATGAACACATCAAACCCATTCTCAACCTAGGCATGGAAAATGCCACTCAAAGTTTCCTGGTGAACCCCACCATCCGTCAAAAATTCCCTTGAGAGGCACGACCTTCAAAGGGCCTCTTAGTCCAAGGTATTGTCCCATACTTCTCACATCCCCCTTTCGAGCGCGAATTCTATAGCCTGAAGGTAAGGATGCAAAAAATTTGGAGCAATACATTTTGGTGAACCCGACGTGAAAACTAAAAACCTTTTGAAAAAAAAAAGAAAAAAAGGGAGAAGATTGTTAAGATTGCATATCATATTTAGATGGTAGATTATAATAAAAGACGAGTTGTCACCATAAATGTTGAAAATAAATTAGCAGCCATAGAGATTACTTCTTTGCCTAGAGTATCTCAAACATATAGAGTCCAACCTTTGTGGGACGAACTTGATAGGAGATTGGGTATTATTTCATCTAGGTTGATAGAACTTAGGAAAATTAAGAGGTTTGTCCTAGATAGAATCCTAGATCCTGATCAGGTGACTTTGTACCATGAGCTTCAGAGAGCTTGCCATAGGTGGTTAGCTGATAAAAGAGCACTTGTGTCTTATGAGTTGTACACCTTTGAGGAATACCTCGACAACGTAGTTGTAGTACATAAATTTCTATATCGTATAGAGTATCAAGAGGTCGTTCTTATAGATAGAAAGAGATGGAATAGAGTTCCTAGAGCTGTGTTATATCGAGAGTATTGCCATGAACTTTATTTCTACAGGTCAGATTTTGAAACAGATAATATCACCATAGCACACTTTGTCAAATTCTTAAAAACCATTTCCAATTTGAAGAGGAGCATTTCATGACTCCTGATGAACTTGATCCTATTAATGATATCCATAAACTATTTATAGAAAACTAAGCCATTATTTTATTATTATTATTTCTTGCATTTAGTATGTTGTTTGTTGTCTTTATAATATTATTATAAAAACATAAAAACAAAAAAAAAAAACAAAACAAAAATATAACAAAAATTAAAACGTTTTCTTTTAAGTATTATAGTAGGTATATAATTAAAATATATACCTCCCAAACTTGTCGCGAATATATATATATATATATATATATATATATATATTTGCTAAAATCTAAGTTTAAGCATAATGACTAGACTTAGGAATGGAAAACAGATTGAAGTAGAAGAAGATTGGTTAGGAAAACCATTAAATAGCCCAGATATCCTTCCTAAAGACCCAATTCACGAAGAAGGAACCCTAGACCAACAAGAAGAAGAGTTTGTTGTAGGAAATGAACAAAGAGAAACTGTTAGAAAGGAAGGATCCTCATCCCCTAAAATGTCTTCGGGAGGAGCTGTTACTTTTGAGAACATAGAACATTTATGGAAGTTCTTCAATACTAATATCGATGCTCTTAATAGAGCAATCCATATGGACAAGGATAAAATTAGTGACACTCAAGCAACCCTAGAAGAAATATATCACACACGCACTAATCCCTTGTCCTTCATTGATCAAGAAAGTGATCAAGCTGGACCATCCAATTTGGATATGGCCGCTATAATCCAGAACATGCAACAACAACAGGTTACCCAACCACCTAGAGTGCCTGTTACCAAGCCTAGAGTTATTACCACACAAAATAAACCTTCATTCACTACTCTATTTTGCCAAGCTATTGATCAACATACCTCAAATCAACAAAAGTCCAAAATAAAACCAAACACCAATTTCCAACAATCTAGAATACAACATAATACTACTACAAATCCTCTTCATAACACTCTTCCTACCAACATTTTGCATAATAGCAATATAGCGTCTAATCCTTATGTCACACCGTCATACACTCATAAACCCCATGCTTATGTCCCACCGAATCAATATGGTAGACAAACTAGTAATCTTGAAAATTTGGTGAAACAGTTAGTTTCCCGCATGGATCAGATAGATCCCTACCGTCCCTCGTACAATTATCGAGATATGTGTAGTCAAACTTTAGATCCTATAGTTGTAGCACAACCATATCCTAAACACTTTCCTATGCCTGTCCTACCTATATACAAAGGAACCGAAGATCCCATAGAGCATCTTCGTATGTTTAGGATTGCATGTCATGATATATCACATGATGACTTGTTATTACTAAAAATGTTCTCGAAAAGTTTAGGAGGAATGGCATTAGAGTGGTATTATAAATTACCCACTAATTCTTTGAGGAACTTTGAAGAAACTACTGAGTCTTTTGTGCATCAATTTAGTGCCTACATCGAAAGGCATGTGACCATTAAAGACTTGTACAATTTAAAACAAGACAAAGATGAATGTTTTTCCAATTTCCTAGCTAGGTGGAGACAATTGATAGGAAAATTGCACTTTGTGTTATCTTATAGGGAGATGTTGGACATCTTTATTAATAATTTACAAGACCAACTATCTTATGAATTATCAACTGATACCTTGACCTCCTTCGATCAAGCTATAGACTTAGCTCGAAGAGTGGAAGATGCTCTCATTAGGAGAGGTCAGCTTAAAAAGAAAGACAATGAGAAAACATCCAAAAATCAATATAAGAATAAACAAGTTGTGGGTGATGGAGTCACTGATAGCAGAAACATTGCTAATGTTAATGCTACAAAAACAACGAAGAAGTTTATACTGAAACCTCCTGATAAACCACCTCAAGAATTTACTAGGTTAAATCATCCTCTATCAACCATTCTACTATAATTATTAGAACGAGGTTTGATCCAATTACCAAATATCCGGGAACCTGATCCAACTATACCCGGATATAGAGTTGATTTACACTATGATTTCCATAGAGGACCTAGACACGCTACCAACTCTTGTAAAAGATTAAAACATAAACTACAAGAATTAATTGATAACAATGAGATGGAGGTGCAAGACTTTCAACCTAAAAAAAATCCTCCTAATAATGCTCAAAAGAACATCCCCCAAAATTAGAATCAGAATGCCAATCAATCATTGGACATATTTCAACATCCTTTACCAAAGCATGGTAAAGAGGTGGCTAATCAAATTGAGCATCATAATGTTCCCCCTCCTACCCAATATGTAGGGACTATTAGTGAACATTTACCTGCTCATGATCTGTAAATATTTGACACAACTTTATCCATGGTTACGACCAGACCTCTATATAATATTCAGACACCTGATCTTAGTGATATAGAATATGATACTGTATCGCTCCAAAATTTTTGCATCCCTACCTTCAGGCTATTGGATCCGCGCCCGGAAGGAGGATGGGAAAAGGATGATGCGGTACCTCGGACGAGAGGACTTTGCGAAGGTCCCGCCTCTCAAGGGAGGTGCATTTTGGTGATTTGTCAACGGATGGTGGGTTCACCAGGAAACATTTGGCGGCAGTTTCCACGCCTAGGTTTTGGGAATGTGTTTTAATGTGTTCGTTTTATCCTTAAACATTCATCCTAGGTTTGGCCGAATGATTCTAACTTAAACTACATGAAAATGCAATTTAAATGAATACAGTAAACAGACTAAAAGCAAAAAAATAGAGAATTTGCAGGAGGCTAATGGAGATTACCTGATCCGGGATGTCTGATGAAGTTTTTGATGCTTGAAGTAGTCTGGATCATCTGGGATTCGACAAATTCACCTGCAATCTGTCAGAATCGTCTGGAATCTGACAGGATCGTCTGAGACAGACAAAATCGTCTCAGATCTGATGAATTCGTCAAACGAATTTGTTAGAAACCTACAAAACAGAGAATAGATGCAAAATACAAGCAATTCTACTATGCAAAACAGAGGCAAAATATGCTAAAGAACAAGGTGAATACTAAGCAATAATTTAAAATAGAAAGTAAAACAGATCACTGCATTATGATGGCAAATCATGAATTTAATATGCAATCTAAATTAGATGGGTGAACTCCAGATGCAAAGTAGAATAAAAACTAAATAAATGATCTGATTTATAGCATAAAATGATAGAGAGAAAAGAGAGAAGAGCAAACTTTAGGCACTGATTGCCTCGATGTATGCTGCAGTCGAGATCGTCTCGCATCAGTACGAGATCGTCCCTAATTTGACAGGATCGCCTCCGATCTTGACAGGTTCGTCGACTACGATAGGTGCTGGCTCCGGTTGAAAACCAGTGATATACCCGCAATAAAATTACTATAGGAATAGTGCAAAAAGCAAATTTGAGAAGTTCTAGCACATAGGGAGTCGATTTGCATAAAAATTCAGCCAGGGGTTGGGGAGGGAAAAGTCCTAGAGTTAAATAGGCATAGGGTAGTTGTTGGGAGGTTGGAGATCATCCCAATTTGGGAGATCTCCAACGGGGGAAGGGTCCCAACGGCGCAGACACGCTTCTGCCCGAATTGGAGACCCGTTGGAACAGAGTCTATCTATGCAAATTTAGTTTTGCGACAAAATCGTCTGGACGTTCTAGTCCAGACGAAATCGTCAAATCTGGGGCGATATCGTCTGATCGGCGACGATATCGTCCAACGGTCAAAACAACCTCTAAAAATGGCACGGAAAAAGGGGAAACGGGTTTCTCGGCGGTTAACGGGCGGTTTGGGAGGTTAAATTTGAATTTAAATTTATTTACTAAGGTGAATGTAATTATTCCAATTTGACTGCGCCAATTTTAGGGTGCTACATTTTGCCCCCTCTTTAGCGAATTTTCCGAAGAAAATGCGTTAAAGATGAGTTCTTCTCGATCTACGAGAAAGCAAAAAATTATTCCCATTTTTAGGCGACGATTCTTGGTCGAATCGTACGATAGCTTACTATGGTGCCCCCTCCGTGTTTTTACCCAAATCGAACGTTTGAGGTAAAAATGTGGAAAAGCAAAATTAATTTGAATTATTTTTGAATGAAATTATGTTTGATATATGATATGTTTTTGATCATATGACTTGTGTTATGTATTTTTATGATGCTTTTATATTTTGATTGATTGATTTAATAATTCATGTAATTATGTCGTTGGAAATATTATAATTTGATGTCATGCTGTAATATTTTAAATGAAATAATCTGATGTAACAAATTGATTTGTTGTAATGAAATGTAAAAATAAAAAGAGATTTCTAACAATAATTTCAAAGGACATTGTCGCTATTATAGACCATTTCATGGAGTCGTTGCTCACTCGGTCGTCAAGCTAGTCCCAGGATAGAAATATTGTTAAAAGAAAAGAGTGCTTAAGAGACTGTCTTAAGACTTTGTTGTGATGATGCAAATGATGATGATGATGATGGTTTGTTTTCAGATTTCCATAAAAATATTATGCATGAAATATTTGTAAAAAATAATTTTTGCTAGGCATAAATTCCTAAGTGTGATAAAATTTGTGAATAATTCCTTAGGAATTATACCATCATTGCAAAATGTAAAGTTGACATAATGACATGAAATAATGAAAATGTGCATTCTTTTGAAAAGCAAAATTTGTGTAATAAAATGAAGTCATATGTTTTTTATGATTTTTGATAAATGGGAGGAATAAAAATTGTTACAATGGTTTGCGCTAGGCATAGAATATGTAGGTATAGACTTATACCATCATCACAAAAATCCAAAAAAGGATAGTTTTATTGCATGATTGATTTTTGATGAACAGAAAATATGAAAATGAGGACTTGCGCTAGGCATAAAATTCCAATTTTGGTTTTGAAACTATACCATCGTCGCGAAAGTCAACACGATATATATGATATGTTTTGAAAGGAATTTTTGATTTTTGCTATTATATAGTTGTCTTTGTGGAAAACAACTGTATTTGATTTATTCCAAACAAGTTGCAAAAAATAATATTTCAAAGTATTTTGAAGAAAAAAGTTAGATTTATAAGGAATCCCATGTGCATATGTGAATTCATTTCCGATCTTGATTTATCATAATGATAGACAAAATCTCTCAAATACAAATGTGTGTGCAATTGCATTGTTCATTTACCAATTTTGAGCAAGATACTATGATACAAGTGATTTGAAGAAACCAAATAAGTGTTCATTAACCATGATGTAGATGCATATAACCATATTAGACTACTATGTAGATCGGATTATCAAGAGCTAGCTAATCCATAAGCAGACATAGGTCTCATACAAAAGAAGGTCGCTAATGTGACAGACATATCGCCATGCTAGGAGTTACCCAAGGCCAAGCGGGTTGGGCACAAACCACCTGTTATGGGGCTTACCTCACAGTTTTCGAATAATTGAGAATTCTAGGGATTCAAGCTCATCAACCCTTCTTTTCTTTTCAAAGGGTAGGGAAAGGGATTTTATTGCTTTCTTGCTTTCTTTTGAACTTTGCTTATTTTTCTTTTTGTATTTCTTTTGCTTGATAATGCTTGGAATATTGCTGGTACAAATAATATTTTTCTTTTCTCTTTTTTCTTTCTTGAATTTTTCTTCTCTTTTTCTTTGCTAGGGATACTTGCTCGGATTAGCTGTAGAGCAAGGGATTTTTATTCTGGGTAGGGGTGAGCTTGTCCTTTTGCCAATTCTCAAAGATTCTAGACCATGTGCATGATAGGATAGCAGGGGAAAATTTTCACTCAAGAAATCAGTTCTACTATGTAGCAAAACATGGAAATTACAAATATAATCATTTTATTGTGAAAAGATGTGCTTGGTTTAAGTAAATAACAAGATCAATTCTCTATGCTCAAACTTTATTTAATTGAATTTTGTGGACTTTGATATAAGAGAGATTAGTAATCATGCCAGATAAAATCAAGATATTTATTGTTGTGAGTGTGCAAGTGAGGGCTTCCAAAATAAATGCTAATTTATCCCAAAATAATTTGAAACATACAACTGCAATGATTGTAAGAAAATATAAATTTTGAGAAAGTTTTGAGACTATTGACTCTCTCTTTCTTCTTTATTTTGTTTTGGTTTCGAAAGAGTCAAGCATATAGCTGTTATTATATTTTTATCATTATTTTGATTTTTGTTTTTGAGCAAAAAGAACTTAACAAGTGCTTTAAATAAATGCAATAGATAGTTTTGAAGATTTTGGATGATTATGAATATTTTTGATGTTTATGGATTTTTATAAATTTGAAAGAAATATAAATTTTTTTGAAAACAAATATATACAAGGATGAAAAATGACCAAATTTATGCATAGTAACATTTAAGATGCAAAATATTCATGGGTTCTTTAAGTTCTTTACCATCTAAGGTAGATAATTTGTATGCTCCTGATTCAAATTTAGCAGTAATAATGTATGGTCCAAGCCAATTGGGCTTGAATTTACCTTTAAGTTCCTTAGTTGCATTTGTATTTTTTTGAAGATTTTGAGGATTTTGATTTTTTTGTATTTTGATTTTAATTTATGAATTGAAATTGGTGGTATATACAAGATGATCTATATACACTATACAAGGTTTATTTGAGTATAGCATGTCTAAGGTTGCTTCAAAATCAAAGGAGGTTTTGAAGGATAATCTGGTTGAGGTGAAGGTAAGAATATAAGGTGATGAATAAAAGGTAGTGATAACAAAAGCTTTGTTATAATGTAGAATAATGTAGAAAAAGATTTGACTTTTATATGTGGAAAATTGATCATGTTACAAAATAAAATGTCGGAAGGATAAGAAGGTTCTTCATTCTTATTATTATCTTCCAAGTCTTGATAAGATGGAGAAAGTATATGTGAAAGATATGCATGAGTGTTATTTGGTAAACAAGGATGATCATATATGGATGAAGAAAAATGATGGATAAAAAATAATTGTGACAATAGAGAGTGTATAGAACTTGATGTTTCAATCCAAGGACTTATGAGAAGTGGGTTGTAAGGTGAAGGGCAATATGCCACATAAAACAAAGTATCCAGGATCTTGGATCCAATATTGAGGGGAAAAATTAT
This sequence comes from Wollemia nobilis, assembly GCA_028583015.1. NCBI lineage: Eukaryota > Viridiplantae > Streptophyta > Pinopsida > Araucariales > Araucariaceae > Wollemia > Wollemia nobilis. The sequence goes on from JAQPPZ010000541.1 coordinate 17,067,725, forward strand.
AGTACCTTGAGCTTCTTGAATTTCATTGTTAAAAGATTTTATAATAACATTTGATTCATTAAGATCTTCTTCCTTTGTTTTGAGTTTTTGGAATAATTGATAAGTGCATAAATTAAGAGAGGAGTCATTATCTACCATGATAGTTTTAACAGATGTTTCTTTACCAGATTTGACAATGTAAAAATAGGAGTCTTGTTGCGAAGTAGAGGAAGGAATATCCTCATCATAGAATGAAATATGGTTAACCTCAAGAGGGTTTACACCATTAATTATGTTCTTAGAAAAAATATGATGAGGAACAAATTGTTGGCTAGGTATTTTGAACAAAATTTCCTTGTGATAAATTTGTAATATTTCTAAAAGGGATATATTTGCTTGAGGATTAATCACTTGTTGTTGGTTATCAAAGGGGATTTCAGATTGAAATTTTGATTCTAAAGATGAGCTTTCTATGCTTACATTCCATTTTGTATCATTCTCTAGAGCCAAAGGTAGTTTTGAAGGTTGGTTAAATGAGGAATCCATATCTTGAATATCAGATTGAGTTGATTGAATTTGAGGTTGCTCATTTGTAGTTTTTGTCACAATATTAGTAATATCATCATTATTGAACACATTAACATGCAATATTTGATTGGTTTCTTGTTGTTGATAATTGAATAGGGATTCTTGGGAGATCTCCATGTCTTGATTGATTATTGGTATTTGTTGTGTAGGAGTTTGATTGTTTACTGGAGATTTATCATCAGTTGTAGATTGTAATTCCTTTATATTAAAAAGACCCTTATCAATCAAATCTTGAATTGCACATCTTAAATCTTTACAATTTTGTGTCATATGTCCATCCACTCTATGATATTCACAATGTAGCTCAGGTTTAAACCAATCTGATGTGGTATCAAGTTGTCTTATGGAAGGAAGTTCAATAATATTTGTGTCAAGTAAATACTTGAGAATTATATCCATTGGTTGATTAAGCCTAGTAAATTTACGTGATGAAGGTTTTTGAGAGGTTTTTGATAAATGCCTTAGGAATTTTGTCATAAAAGGACCTAATGGTTTCTCACCTCTACTTTCTTTATTATGGGTAGAATGATGACAGGAAGATTGCGATGTAGGAGGTGAGTGCACGGTAGAATTGGAAGAATAAGTATTTTCTTGTTGAAATGGATGTGTTGTATTGAAAGAAGAGTTTTGAAAAGGTGGCGGAGGATTATATGTGGATTGATAGACATAATATGGATATATGGGAGAATAGATAATATCATTATGAAGAGGATTGGCAAAGGGATTGTTTTGTTGGGTTATGGATGAAAAATAAGAAGAGTGTGATGGAGGTGGTGTTGAATAGGGATGAGGTTGGTCATAATCAACAAATGTATTTAGCTGAATTCTTCCAACATTACTGATGGACTCATATTGATTTGAGTAAAAACTCATGGTTTCTTTAGTACTTCTAAAAGTAATATTTAGCATCTACTATTTAGGATTGAATATAAAACATACAAACTTGAAATGATGATTTTGTTTTTGTTTTTCTTGTATATATATATTTTTTTGTTTTTTTGTTTTTTGTTTTCAAAAGGTTATGATGCATTCACGTCGGGTTCACCAAAATGTATCGCTCCAAATTTTTTGCATCCCTACCTTTAGGCTATTGGATCCGCGCCCGGAAGGAGGATGGGAAAAGGATGATGCGGTACCTCGGACGAGAGGACTTTGCGAAGGTCCCGCCTCTCAAGGGAGGTGCATTTTGGTGATTTGTCGACGGATGGTGGGTTCACCAAGAAACATTTGGCGGCAGTTTCCATGCCTAGGTTTTGGGAATGTGTTTTAATGGGTTCGTTTTATCCTTAAACATTCATCCTAGGTTTGGCCGAATGATTCTAACTTAAACTACATGAAAATGCAATTTAAATGAATACAAGAAACAGACTGAAAGCAGAAAAATAGAGAATTTGTAGGAGGCTAATGGAGATTACCTGATCCGGGATGTCTGATGAAGTTTCTGATGCTTGAAGTAGTCTGGATCTTCTGGGATTCGACAAATTCGCTTGCAATCTGTCAGAATCGTCTAGAATCTGACAGGATCGTCTGAGACAGACAGAATCGTCTCAAATATGACGAATTCGTCAAACGAATTCGTTAGAAACCTACAAAACAGAGAATAGATGCAAAATACAAGCAATTCTACTATGCAAAACGAGAGGCAAAATATGCTAAAGAACAAGGTGAATACTAAGCAATAATTTAAAATAGAAAGTAAAGCAGATCACTGCATTATGATGGCAAATCATGAATTTAATATGCAATCTAAACTAGATGGGTGAACTCCAGATGCAAAGTAGAATAAAAACTAAATAAATGATCTGATTTATAGCATAAAATGACAGAGAGAAAAGTAGAGAAGAGCAAACTTCAGGCACTGATTGCCTCGATGTATGTTGCAGTCGAGATCGTCTCGCATCAGTACGAGATCGTCCCTAATTTGACAGGATCGCCTCCGATCTTGACAGGTTCGATCGGCTGCGATAGGTGCTGGCTCCGGCTGAAAACCAGTGATATACCTGCAATAAAATTACTATAGGAATAGTGCAAAAAGCAAATTTGAGAAGTTCTAGCACATAGGGAGTCGATTTGCATAAAAATTCAGCCAGGGGTTGGGGAGGGAAAAGTCCTAGAGTTTAAATAGGCATAGGGGAGTTGTTGGGAGGTTGGAGATCATCCCAATTTGGGAGATCTCCAACGGGGGAAGGGTCCCAACGGCGCAGACATGCTTCTACCCGAATTGGAGACCCGTTGGAACAGAGTCTATCTATGCAAATTTAGTTTTGCGACAAAATCGTCTGGACGTTCTAGTCCAGACGAAATCGTCAAATCTGGGGCGATATCGTCTGATCGGCGACGATATCGTCCAACGGTCAAAACAACTCCTAAAAATGGCGCGGAAAAAGGGGAAACGGGTTTCTCGATGGTTAACGGGCGGTTTGGGAGGTTAAATTTGAATTTAAATTTATTTACTAAGGTGAATGTAATTATTCCAATTTGACTGTGCCAATTTTAGGGTGCTACAGATACTGAAAGTGACATGGAAATCACATCAAATCAATCGAATAGTTCTGAGGATGAATCAGATGCTATTCAACCTATCACAAATTCTATGGTTCTAGAAGAACCATTTCCAAGAAGAGTCACTACTAGACCATATTCTCACCAATCACTTTCTAATGAACAAGCCATAAACGCTAGACCAAGACCCATTCATCATCCGCAAAATAATATTGTAGGTACCATCGGAGCTATTACTAGACAACAGGCTCAAAATTCTCAACAAGATCAAACTCAGAACAATGGATCGGCTCCATTTGTTTTGAAAGTTCCTAATAAAGGGAATCATGCGCCTAATGTTCAACCTAAACCTCCTTATAATATTAATGAACAATTATCAAATACTACAACTAGAATTTCCCTTTTGGATCTTTTAAGATCTTCTCCTACACATAAGGATGAATTAATGCTCACATTAAGCCAAATGATGGTACCACAAAATATTCAACTTGAAGCCATGGCCAATACTATCATAACTCGAGAAGTCAATTGTATTGACTTCCGAGATAGAGATATACCACAACATAGTTTACATAAAGATAACCCCTTATATATTACTACCCTAATTGGAGATGTAGTAGTTAAACGAGTCTTGATTGATAATGGTTCATCTTTAAACATTTGTACTTTTGACTTCTATCAAATATTTGGGTTTAGAAGTGACGAAATGAAAAGAACTGATATGATCATAAAAGCCTTCAATGACGAAACACAAGAAATGTGTGGAGTTATTACTATCCCATTGAAAGTTGGTCCAAGAACCTTAGACATGACCGTGTTTATTGTACATTGCCCTGCATCATACAATATACTCTTGGGTTGCCCTTGGATCAACGTGATGCAAGATGTTCCCTCAACTTTACATTAGTGTGTTAAATTCAAATTTAAGAATTAGTTGGTTACCATTCATGGTGATCCTAGACCCTTTGATATGTGTGCTTTGGCAGAACCTATTGGAGTTCAATTTTGCCTTGCTTTATCATCCACACATCCTAATTCTCATTATCCATCTAAACGTGTGAAACACACACCCACAACATCATCTAATTTTTCTCCATCAACTCCACCTCTACATATAGCTCAACCATCCTCCAAAAAAACCACATTAGGACCTCAAAAAGATCCTAAACCCACAACAAATGCTTCTTGTTTTACTCCTATAACTTCCATACCTATAGACCCATCCATCGACATCTCTATAACATCTACACCTACCAGAGGCATATTTTTGCATTCGAAGATGTAGGAAATGTTCCTTCTACCTCTTACCCTCTTACTGATGAGATCTTACCTGATTTATCTAAAATTCTTATATAAAAAAAATAAACGCTGCTATGCAAGATTCCATTATTTTATATAATTTTCCACCATCTCCTCATACCTTGGGCCTCCCACAGCCTATGGGAAGTATTTACCAGGTCGAGAGCTGTGCTTTTATTTATAAGGGATATGACTGGGGAAGAATACCTAGAAACATCAAGACACATTATGATGGATATACTCGATGTTATTTTACTAATGAGTATATTAAAGCTAAGCCTATTATGCTTAAATTAGGATATAAAGGGAAAGGTTTGGGACCTTTCTAGAATGGTATCAAAGAACCTTTAGAGGTAGAGCCATGGCCTTCCCGATGTGGTGTGGGCCTATTTCCTAGTAAGGGTCAACCCTTCCCGTTTTAGGATGATGATCAATTCATATGTTACAAAGATTATTTGGATGAACGTGATGCTTTGCATCTAATAAATAAGCCACTTACATGTAATATGCTATCTATAGCCTACCCTGAGATGATCACCGAATTCGACGATGAGTTGGAGGGAGATATCTTCCATGATGTCTCCATTGAGGAATTGTTACATCGTGAGTTTTATTTTAATGGATCTATATATAGTATAGCCCAACTTGAGGCCACGACTCCTCAAAATGAATTATCCAAGCTAACCTTGGAAGAATTACAAGAATTAGGCATTTCACCCGCCCCACCTAATTTTGAGAGAGATCTACACATGGAAGTAGAAAACATCATAAAAATTAACATTGAAACCGAAGATAATCGTCACATAATCAACATTGGATCAGAATTGAGTCAAGACAAACAAGATATATACATTGCATTTCTTAAGGAATATGAAGATGTCTTTGCTTGGACATATAAAGATATGCCAGGATTAGACCCTTCTATAGTTATGCATCACCTAGTAGTCCATTCGGATGCTAAACTTGTTAAACACAAACTTAGAAAAATGCATTCTAAAGTGGCCTTACTAGTCAAAGGGGAATTAGAAAAACTCTTGAAGGTTATTTTTATACAATCAATTGATTATGCTTAAATGGATCTCGAATGTAGTTCCAGTAACTAAGAAAGAAGCTACCAAAGTTAGGGTTTGCATAGACTTTAGAGATATTAATGCTGCATGCCCTAAAGACGATTTTCCTCTTCCCAAAATGGATCAGATCATTGATTTTACTGTTGGGAGTGGAATGATATCCTTAATGGATGGATTTTATGGTTATAATCAGATCAGGATAGCTCCTAAATATCAGGCTAAAACAACATTTATTACCCCTTGGGGGACCTTTTATTGGAAAGTGATGCCATTCGGTTTGAAGAATGCAGGTGCAACATATCAACGAGCCATGACTTATATATTTCATGATATGATGCATAATATTCTATATGATTATGTAGATGATATTATAGCTCATACCAACAAAGAAGATGATCATTTAAATGACTTGAGAAAAGTATTTTATCGGTTAAGGGAATATCTTATCTGATTGAATCTAGCCAAATGTATATTTGAAGTTAAGTCTTGTAAATTATTGGGGGTTATAGTTTCTTTACGTGGCATTGAAATTGACCCTCTAAAGATCGTGACTATCACTGATATGCTCACACCCACAAATATATCTGAATTATGGAGTCTACAAGGTAAGCTTCAAGCTATTCGTCGCTTCATTGATAAGTTGGCAGGCAAAACAGGACCCTTTCTTAAGCTTATTAAGAAAGATGTCTCTTTTCATTGGGACGACGAATGTCAGGAAGCATTTGAACTCCTCAAAAAATAACTCATTAACCCACCTGTGCTTTCACCACCTAGACCTATCACCCATTTATCTTGTATATTTTTGCTTCAGATTTTTCCTTAGGAGCTATGTTAGCTCAACTTGACGATGAGAAAAGAGAGCGTGCTAATTATTACATTAGTTGAACCTTAATCAGTTATGAAACCCACTACACAACATTAGAGAAACTATGTCTAACAGTCGTATTTTCTACACAAAAACTATGCCATTATATGCTCAGTCAAAAAACGTATGTTATTACTAAATTCGATCCTTTACGGTATCTCATGAGTCAACCGTACTTATCTGGTTGCACAACAAAGTGGGTTCTTGAGCTAAGAAAGTTTGAACTCACATTTATAGGACAAAAGTCTATTAAGGGTCAAATCATAGCAGATCAATTAGCTGCTACACCCTTAGAGTCTACCCATCCCCTCATCATTGAGTTTCCTAATGAATGCCTTAAATTAGAGGCAGACCATCCAGAGCAATGGTCCCTATACTTTGATGGATCCCGATGCATGAGTGGGGCTGGTGCAGGTATTATTTTAATATCTTTGTAGAAACATCTTATACCTCTATCCTTTAAATTAATGTTTGCTTGTACTAATAACACTACTAAATATGAGGCTCTAATCCTTGGATTACGAGCTGCCTTGGCACTAAAAATTAAAAATCTATTGGTTTTTGATGATTCTCAACTTGTCATAAATCAAATCAATGATGTTTATCAGACCAAAGATGATAAATTACATCCATATAAAGCATATGTCTTACAATTAATATCTTTATTTGATCAAGTTACCTTGGAAGCTATTTCTAGAACTAACAACTGTGCGACTGACGCTATGTCTACAATTGCATCTCTTTTGCCCTTGAAGTTAGATGAAGAATATGCTACCATCATTATTCGTCGACTCCAGGAACCTGCTTCAAATAAATTATGCTTAGAACCTTTGGATGTGTTTCTAATCAATGAAACTACTCCTGAACCTTGGTACACTAATATATTTAATTTTCTTCAAAATGGGACCTTCCTTGAAGGTTGTAATAGCAACCAGCGTTGGTTATTACATAGACGAGCAAGTCACTTTGTAATTATTGGCAATACATTGTATATGATATCTTTTGAAGGCATCCTATTGAGATGTTTGAATTTAGATGAATCTAGATCAGCTTTGAGTGAAGCCCATGATGGATCTTGTGGGGGACACTTCAGTGGTAGTGCCATTGCTAAGAAGCTCCTTAGGATAGGATATTTTTGGCCCACCATGGAGAATGATGCACATGATTACGTGCACCATTGCAATAAGTGCTAGAAACATGCTGACCTTATCCATGCGCCTGCACAAGAACTGCAGGCTATTTCATCTCCTTGGCCCTTTTCAAAATGGGGCGTAGACATCATTGGAAAAATCAACCCTGTGTCATATGATGGACACAAATTCATCATAACCGCCACCGAGTATTTCACGAAGTGGGTTGAAGCTATGCCCTTAGCTTCTTGCATTGGAACCCAAGTTTTCAAATTTATTTTTAATCAAATTATTTGTAGGTTCGAAATTCCTACAAATCTCATCTCGAATAATGGAACTTGTTTCAAAAATAAATATGTCAAGAAATTATTTCAAAAATATAAAATTCAACATCGTTGGTCCACTCCCTATTATCCTCAAGGTAATGGCCAAGCATAAGCATCTAATAAAACATTAATCAAAATCCTTAAAAGACTAGTCAACAAATCTGGTCAAGATTGGCACATCTAATTATATCCTGCTTTGTGGGCTTATCGAACTAGCGTTCACACTCCCACGGGCACTTCACCTTTTGTTTTGGTTTATGACACTGAAGCTATTTTTCCCTTTGAATTAGAAGTTCCTTCTTTGGCTCTACTACTTCAAGATACTAAAGTAGGAGATGAATATCATGTTGGCAGACTTAGTCAGTTGGAACTCCTAGATGAGAAGCGCATCAATGCTTTGGAACTTCTTCGTGCCTACCAAAACAAGCTAAAACTAGCATACCTCAAGAAAGTTCATCATCGATCCTTTGAGATCGATGACCTTGTCTTAAAAAAAAATAAAAAAAATACTAATGCAACTAAATATCTTAAAGGTAAATTTGAACCTAACTGGCTTGGGCCATATATCATCACTACTAAATTTGGATCAAGATCATACCGATTAGCTACCTTAGATGGTAAATATCTTAAAGAACCTATGAACATTATGCATCTTAAGCACTATTATGCATAAAATCTGGTCATTTCATCATTGTATATATTATTATTTTGTATATTGTTTCATTTTAGTCATCCATATAAAAATTTCAAAAACAGTAATAGTATTTATTCTTTCAATTCATAAATTAAAATCAAAATATAAAAACTTTAAAATCATCAAAACTCAAAAACATCTTTTATTTTTGTACCTGTCAATTCTTGAAGTATTGCAGTTATATTTTCAGTTATTTTGGATAAATTAACATTTATTTGGAATCTTGCACTTTCACACTCACATGAATAAATATCTTGATTTTATTTGGTATGATTATTAATCTCTCTTATATCAAAGTCCACAGTTGAATTAAATAAAGTTTTGAGCATAGAGAACTGATCTTGTTATTTACTTGAACCAAGCATATCTCTTCACATTAAAATGATTTCATTGCAAATTCGATATGATGCTACATAGTAGAAATGGTTTCTTGAGAGAAAAGTTTCCCTTGCTATCCTATCATGCACATGGTCTAGAATATTTGAGAATTGACAAAATGACAAGCTCACCCCTACCCAAAATAAAAATCCCTTGCTCTACAGCCAATCCGAGCAAGTATCCCTAGTATAGGAAGAAAAAGAAAATAAAAAAAAAATCATGAGAAATAGAAAAATATCATTTTGTACCATCTCAGCAATATTTCAGCATTATCTCAGTATCAATCAAAAAAAAAAAAAAAGAGAAAGAGAAAAGAAAAAGCAAACAACAATAAAATCCCTTTCCCTACCCTTTGAAAAGAAAAGAAGGGTGAATGAGCTTGAATCCATGGAATTCTCAATTATTCGAAAACTGTGAGGTAAGCCCCATAATAGGTGGTTTGTGCCCAACCCGCTTGGCCTTGGGTAATCCCTAGCGTGGTGATATGTCTGTCACATTAGCGACCTTTTGTATAGACCTCTATCTTCTTATGGATCAGCTAGCTCTTGATGACCCGACTTACATAGTAGTACGGTTACATGCATATAAATCATGGTCAATGAACATTCATTTGGTTAATTCAAATTACTTGTATTAAATTATCTTGCTCAAAATTGGTAAATGAACAATACAATTGCACACACATTTGTATTTGAGATATTTTGTATCATTATGATAAATCAAGATCGGCAATGAACTCACATTTGCACATGAGGGTTCCTTATAAATCTACATTTTGTCTTTGAGATAATCTAAAATATTTATGCAAATCTTTTGGAATAATTTCATCTTCTTATTTAAAAGAACATTTGTTTAGTATAAAAACAATTACATACATTTTTTTCAAAAATCCAAAATTTCTTTCAACAACATATTCAAAAATCTAGCAATAAAGTCACGTTTATATATTTTTTTATTTTTCTGTTTATCTCAAAATCAAAAATCAAGTCTGCAATAAAACTACTATATCAATTTCCTTTTTGGATTTCACGATGATGGTATAAGTTTATGCCTATAATTCTATGTCTAGTGCAAACCATTGTTCTCCTTTTATTTCCCATTCTTTTTAATTCATAAAAACATATGGCTTACATCATTATGTTACACAATTGTGCTTTAAAAAAAAAAACGCACAATCTTTCTATTTCATTTCATTATGTCAACATTCAATTTTGCAATGATGGTATAATTCCTAGGGAATTATTCAAAATTTTTATCACACTTAGGAATTTATGCCTAGCAAAAATCATTTTTTAAATATATTTCATGCATAATTTTTATATAAAAATCTGAAAACAAATCATCACCATCATCATTTTTCATCATCACAACACAAAGTCTTAAGATAGTTTCTTAAGCACTCTTTTACTTTTAGCAATATTTCTATACTAGGATTAGCTTGACGACCTAGCGAGTGGCGACTCCATGAAATGGTCTATAACAACGACAATGTCCTTTGAAATTATTGTTAGAAGTCCCTTTTATTTTTCATGAAATCACACCACACAACAACCAATTTGTTTACATCAGATTATTCCATTTAAATTTTATGGCATGACATAAAATTATAATTTTTTTCCACGACATAATTACATGAATAATCAATCAACAATTCTAAAAATTGAAGCATCATCAAACATATGGACAAGTCATATCACAAACAAAAAAAATCATATATATATATATCAAAATATCTGTACATCATATCACAACTGGATTGGTATGCCACAATCTATACCCTGGCATACTCAATCCTCTCAAAAATATATCCAATCCAGTCTATAGTAGCTAGTCTTGAGAATCCCTCAAGCTCTCAGTCTCATCTCCTCTCCCACCCTGGCATGGAGGAGGTGGTCCCATAGAGTTTCGTGCTATGTCTTGGGTCCTCGTCGTCGATCATGAGGATGTCCTTGATGATCCCATCCTGATCGACTTTGTAATATCGACTGGCAGCTATAACCTCTGGCCCTCTAGAACCAACTAGAAGTATGCTCCCTGGTAGAATGCGATCTAAGCAATAAACCGTACCAACTCCTGCATGCTCGCCCCTCTGCTCCGAGCCCTGATCTGTGTAGCCTTATCCTACAGAGTTTGCACCTGAGCTTGTAGGTGGGCATTCTCATCCCAGAGAGCCACCATCTCACTGCTCTCCCCCACCTTGACACCCTTGCCATTATAGGGCTATGGTGGCCTCTCCCCCTGCTAAGATGGGAATCCCTCCTCCCTCCTCCCTGTCTTCTGTAGTCTCTACGGAGCCTGTGGCATCCTATAGCATCTCTCCTATGGAGACCGTCGCTGCTCTCTCCCTCTATGACCCCATGCTGCCTCAATGGTAGCCTGGTGCAACCTCCCCATCCGTTGCATAACTACATGCATTGGAACCTGTGCCCTCGTCATCCGAGGAGGGCGGATGCCTATGTACCAAGCATCGTATCCATCCGTGACCCTAGTGTCATCCCCATACACTAGTTGGATGGGGGCATCATCTGTGTCCTAGCTCTAGAATCATTGCATATTTGGAGCCCTGCTCAATGTGGTATTATCCTAGAAAATCTAGAAGTACTCATAGTCCTTGAGAGATGGGATCCCCTACTGTAGACTGAACTGTCACAAAAATTAGTCATAGCGATGGAGCTCTACCTCTCCTCGCTCCATCCTTAGCCAGTAGAATTGCTTGATGCGAGCCAACTTCTGTTTGTCCTATCCCTAGCCTGGATGCTGTCTCCACAACCTCTAGGTGATCTAGTCAAAGATGAGGTCGTCTAGTAACCTCCGTGACATTGGCAAATCTATTCGTCATTGTGACCCTCTCTGGAGCCACCAATAGCAAACCCGGGGTCTCTCCTGATCAACCCCTATCAGTGGGAGTCCTACTAGCCTCCGCACCATGATGTGCTCCCAGCACCATACCTGTAGTAGCGACGTCAAAACCAGACATCGACCTCCCTTGTATACGACCCCATGCAGGATCCTATACAGTCAGCATAGTACAAAGCTACCCCATGTAAATTTGTACCCGTGGTCTCTCATGTTGCAGACCATATCTGAAAGGAGCCATGGTAATCTGCACCCACTCTAGTGGCACAGCAGTAGGCCACCCACTACCCCTGCTAAAACTTGAGTCAACCTAGATGCCCCAGGCATCTACCTTAGAGACTCGATGTTCACTCCGCCCTTCTCTAGGGCAAAGCTCAGGTCTCCACACAACCTCATCATAACATGGCCCTAATTGTCCGCAGGAGTCATCAACCGTCCTTGTATGGGGATCCTCAAGATCCTCCATACATCTTCCAAAGTTGGAGCCATCTCCCTTGTCGATAATCGAAAGCAGGATGACCCCGGATACCATCTCTCTGCTAGGGCTATCAGTAGCCCCATGTATGTCGATATTTGTGGCATCTCTGCCATATGCTGTAGTCCGACCTATGCTAGTCGGTCTCGCTCTGCCTAATTAAGCATGGCCATGTCATCCCTCAACCCCCTGTATTTCCATTCTTGAATCTTTAGTAATCCCCTCTACAAAATAAACAATAAAACAACAAAATTCATTAATAAAACAATTATTAAAATCAATTAAATGCAATTCAAACAAGCTTAATTTCATAAAAATGATGATATCGTCCATTATTGGACGATATCGTCCTAAATTTAGTCATTTCATCCTTATCAGGATGAAATCGTCTAAATTTGGGGATCGTCCCTTTTTGGACGGGATCACCCCTATTTCGTCGATTTTGCCTCAGATGAAATAGGCGATCTAGGGGACGATTTCGACGAAATTGGGACGATTTCGTCCCGACGTCATCGACGGCCTAAAAATGGCCGCGATGCCCCAAAATAGTCAAAATTTAAATAAAAAATTACATAAATCAAATTAAAAACATAATTCACTAAGTTTAGATCCTTACTCGTAACCAGCGCCAGACCTCTGTCGATCTATGTGTGGTTTCGACCATTTTTGTCTGTAGAGCTCTAAAAATAGTGAAAATGAACAGTAAACATGAATTAGGGTTTTACCCTATTTTTCTTAATTTTATTTTAAAAAACAAAATTTTTAATTTTGCTTTTTCGTGCTTTTACCTAAAACGTTCGATTTGGGTAAAAACACGGAGGGGGCACCATAGTAAGCAGTCGTACGATTCGACCTAGAATTGTCGTCTAAAAAATTGAGTAAATTTTTACTTTCTCGTAAAACGGGAAGAACTCATCTTTAATGAATTTTCTTCGAAAAATTTGCTAAAGAGGGGACAAAATGTAGAACCCTAAAATTGGCGTAGTTAAACCCTTAGTAAAAAGATAAAAATTTGAATTTTAACTCCAAAATCGCCCGTTAACTGCCCATTACCCCCTCCCATCATTTTTCGCACCATTTTTAGGATTTGTTTTGATTGTTGGATGATATCATCAGCGATCAGACGAAATCACCCCAGATCTGACGAATTCATCTGGAACAGAACGTCCAGACGATTTCGTCCCAAAATTGAATTTTCATAATTAGCTTCTGTTTCAACAACTTCTCTAACTTGGGCAAAAAGCGTGTCTGCGTGGTTAGAGTCTCCCCCATTGGAGATCTCCCAAATTGGGGTGATCTCCAACCTCCTAACCTCTCCCTAAATCCTATATAAACTTAGGATTTTTCTTGACTTCCCCTTGGCTGATTTTCCCTACAAATTTAGCTTTTCATGCATTAGAACACCTTCGCACCATTGTTTGCATTGTGTATTTCAAGTTTGTCTTGCAGGAATTTTACTGTTTTTCAGCTAGAGCAAGCTCGAATTGTCGCTGGTGATTCCAGACGATTTTGGACGATCCTATCGCAGATCGACGATGATCTCGTATGATTGGAGGCGATCTCAACTGTAGTCTAGATTGGGGGCAATCAGAGGCCGGAGTTTGCATTTTTTTATTTTCTCTCTTCATTTCCATATGCATTAACTTAGTTTATTCTATTTCTGCATTCTAGAGTTCACCTCATTTAGCATAGATGCATGATAAATTTAAAATAAATTATTATATTAATGCATTTCCTTTAATTATTATCTAGATTTATCATTTAGGCAAGTTTACTGTTATTTCTATCATTTCCCCTTGCTTTTGTAGTTGCATTTTTGGTCTTTGGTATCTATTTTTGTGATTACAGGTTTCTAACAAATTCGTTTGACGAATTCGTCAGGTCGATGATGATCTCATCTGATCTCAAACGACCAACTGTGATTTGAGATGATTTTGTGCAATTGCAGACGATTATGTAATATTTGAGACGATCTAGACTTCTACAAACCTTAGAATCTTCATCAGACATCCGGAATCAAGTACATTCTATCTTATTTAGCACACTTTCTGTGTTTAGCACTTATTCATGCTTTCTGTATCCATATAAATCAGCATTGGCATATAGAATAGCTTAGATTCATCTTGGCAAAACCTAGGAATTGAATGATTGAATATAAAAATAAACACATAAAACCCATTCTCAACCTAGGCATGGAAACTGCCACTCAAAGTTTCCTAGTGAACCCCACCATCCATCAAAAATTCACCTTTATACCCCTCCCCCGAGAGGCACGAACTTCAAATGGCCTCTCAGTCTGAGGTATTGTGCCATCCTTCTCGCATCCCCCTTTCGGGTGCGGATCCTATAGGTTGAAGGTAAGGATGCAAAAAATTTGGAGCGGTATAAGGACCACATATTATCTTCATTCCTATCTCATGTTTGGTATCTATTGTGATTTTACTCTCATGTTACATAATTATGATATTGTGACTTTGAGTATGTCCTTGGTTAATTAAACTAATTGTGATAAGAAAATAAATATGTGCCTGTAGATTAAAGATACAATGCCAAACAGAAATAAAGAAATCACAATAAAGGAATGCAGAACAGTTGTACAAAATGAATGATTTTTATTAATCAATGGAGTTTAGAAACTCCTTTTAAGTACAACGAGGCCTGTAACCCTTTTCGTGATACAAAGTTACAATTTGTGCTAGGGTTCTCCGAAACCCTAGGCGGCACAATGTGGTGGCGTTTCCGAAGAATGTATCCTTAACCTCAACAGAATGAGTGGGCTTCGTTGTATCCTTTGGCTCGGACCACTCCAGCTTAAGCAGCTGCTATCAAAAAATCAGATCTACCACTAGAATCCTGCACACATTAAAATTATCAAAGACCACTGTGTGAGCCCTCAGAAACAGTCTAAAACCCTAGATTTATGAAATAAAAATAAACAGAATGCAGAATTCAACAACAGATTAATACATAAAGAAATATTACTTGCTTTAGACGAATCTATACCTTTTCCCGTTAACGCGGCGAGACCAGGCGGCGACGATGAATGCGGCGAAAGGGTTTAGTTCAGACTTAGGGCCGTAGAAGACTCAGAAGACTCAGGATTAACAGCAATAGCCAACTCCAGACTTAGATTGGAAAGATAGGTAGGTTTTAGCCAAAGAGATAGATCGGGTTTGAGTCATCAAGGTGACTCAATTTATAATCTACTCTTAGGGTACACTTTAGGGTTTTAATGACACTTTGAACGTGTGGCTAAGATTTAAGTGGATCCAAGGGTAGAGAATAAATCTAGGTTGTGAAACGGATTAAGATGGATGGACGGATGAGATTAAATGAAGGATGGACGACTCAGATTAAATCAATTAAACTTTATTTATATATAAATTAAAATATATTAAAATATTAAAAAATATATATAAATATTAATTTAAATAAATTTGGGGATGAAAAATGGCAGAAAAAGTGAAATTGGGCCAAATAATGGTGGGAAAGTGTGGATTTGGGCCAAATAATGGCAGGAAGGATGGATTACTGACACGTGGTTGGCAGGGAAGGTATAGATGACTTACAAGTGGCTGGATTTTGGTGTCTACAGATGCCCCTTTTGAGTCGCTTTGTGTGAAGACACAATGTAGCACAAAAACTTAAGACACTGAAAAGCTGGATCAGACGCAACTCTCTCAAGACTAAAGCACAACTTTGAAGACCAAAGAATAAAAGAATATTTAAAAATTTTCAGCTTACCCCCTCAATTGGCGAGCGAGAATGGTTCTCACAAGCCAATTGGAAGAAATTCGGAAGATAATGAACCGTTTTTTGCTCCAACGATGAAAACAAGGGTTGGTGCATGCACCATCTATTTATGTCCCAACAAAAAAGGGGTTGGTGTACAAACCAGAAAAGAATATGATTGAAGACAATATGAGTGATGTGAAATATGGACCGTTTTCTGCCCCAAAGGTTATAAAGGGATTTTTTCCAAACTTTAAATTCCATGATCATGTAAGATGAATTCCACTATAGGAAAATTAGAAATTGATAACGGATGCCCCAACTCCTGTGTGTGAATCCATACTGTTGATGAAATTGCCTTGTTGGCACCATTGATATGCAGAGATGAAAGATGCATGAAAGAGTCCGGAACTCAGAGATGCTCCTAGTGACTGTATGGATAATTCCTCGGGTCGGAACCAATCAACCTAGGTAGCCACAATCTCTAGCAAGACTTAAAATAATGATGATATGAAAGATTGTCCATGTTTATGGCCCCATGAACTAGGCCATCAATGACAACTGTTGAGCAAATTAATCTTGGTATGACGTCACTTGAAAAGTAGAATACCCAAAATTGATTTCCAATTTTCAAATAACAAAATAATTGATGATGATAAATGGTAAGTGTCCTTATGGTGGTTTAATCCTCTTACCGAATTGCATGGATTCAAATCGCTGCAATCGCCAAGGTGATAGAATATACCACTAGATACGAGGTTTACTTTAATTTGATTTGGCAAAAATATGCATGATGAAAGAAGAATGAAATTGACGATAGATCGGAAGAATTGATGAATGTGGTTAATTTTGTGAAGGTTTTGAATATTTTTAACCCAATTTGTAAAACAATGATGAATGATGCGCTTTTTGAGCGAAATGACAAAATTTGTGTCCAAAATTGTTGTAACCTTCACAAAATGTTTTATTATGATAAGAAGAATGGATGAATGCAATTTGATGAAATTTGGAGGAGGTAAGCTTCAATTTTGCAGGTTTTGTTCCTTTATTCAATACTAACACCAAACGCCGATCTGCGTTTGTGGTTGGCAGAGACGCCCGCTGGTGTTTAGGCACTCTGTAGACATAGGACTGCGTCTGAATCTGCCATGAAACGCCCTACTACATTTCAGGGTGCGAAAATCAGCTATTTAAACAGTTTTAGCAAGAATTTCGCTCATTTGTGCGTTTGAGCTTAAGAGAAGTGCGTCTGAGGGAGTGGAGTGAAAGGTTGTGTGGGAAAGTGAAGCACGCGGGAGCTATGGCGAAGATGGGAGCGGACGCGCCAGTGCAGCCAGCTGAGGTATTTGTTCATTTAAGCAAGTACTTATTATGTGTTTTTTTTTTTTTTTTTGAAAAAATTTGTAACAAATTTTTGTTTTGTTGTTTTGCAGCTTAGGGTGTTAGAGGCACGACACCGATTCTCCCCTATCATTTCGGGGATGAGGAGGTCGTTGTCCCAGGCAGACTGGGAGATATTGGATGCAGTGGGGCTAGCGGAGGTAGCCCAGTTGGATGTAGTTTGGGCGGATGAGGGGTACCTCTCGGCTTTGGTCGAGAGGTGGGATCCAGATTGGGGGACGTTCCAGCTCCTGACTAGAGAGATGACGGTGACGCTTGAGGATGTATACCGCATCCTCAAGGTGCCCGTGGAGGGGGTGCGGGTGGAGGTTGGATGAGATAGGGCCACGAAGATGGCCAAGGTGTTTGGGGATGACTGGAGGGAGATCCAGACAGAGAGCGGGGGGATCCCATACTTGGCCATGTATACGGCCAAGGAGTTGGGAGCGATGGAGGCTCTGACGATGTTCATGTTGGCCAACATTGTGGCCCTGAACAGCATCGGGTGTAGGTTCCCATGGAACTCGATGGGTGTAGTGAGCGAGATGCTCACTAATAGGGTAGTGTATTCCTGGGTGCCCGCTTTATTGGCGCAGGTGTATCGAGAGTTGTATGAGGTTCGGAGACGGGGCCGAAAGGGCCTGGGTTGCAGTGTGGTGCTCCAGTGCTGGGGTTGGGAGCACTTCAGAGTGGCCCGACCGGATGGGTTGCCATGGGCTCACTAGGACGTGATCCAAGCTTATGGTAGGAGATGGCCAGTGGCAGAGGAGAGACAGCCGAGCCGCCTCGTGAGATCAGGGCAATGGTATAGGAGACTATGGGCAGACTTGACAGATGTCCAAGTCATTTGGAGGCCCTGGCGGGAGGTGAGGTGGATCGGGGATGGAGAGCACCTAAGACGGGTGCAACAGGCCAGATGGGTAGTGGGGCGGAGCCACGGCGAGGTAGAGTACATACAGATGTCTCGAGTACTCCGCTAGGTCGGATTGAGGCAGGATGTCCCCAGTGAGCCAGTGCGCTACCAGAGGCATAGATCAAAGGGGGATTTTCCGTGTGCTGAGCTGTGGAGGGAGGCGGCAGAGGATGATGAGGACATGGAGATCCCCAATGTGGATGACATCGGGGTGACAGTTGAGTATGCAGCATGGATGGCCGTAGAGCCGAGGTGGGAGCCACCATTGGTGGCTGGTGGAGCCGGAGAGCCCGAGGCTGGGGCTGGAGAGGGCGAGGGAACCACAGAGGTTCCCAAGTGTAGGGAGGGTCCCCACCTTCTATCTGACAGTTGAAGGCGAAAGGGGAAGATGGCACGGTAGGCTCCGAGGAGTGGAAATGATGGGGAAAATGGCAGAGAGGGCCTAGGAGAGGCCGCAAGAGAGGCTAGGGAGGTACCCCCTAGCGGGCATGAGAACGAGCTGGCGCAGCTACAACAGCAGATAGCAGAGCGCGATGCTATGCTAGCTACCCGAGATAAGAGGATAGCTTGGCTGGAGCAGCAGGCTACAGAGCGGGATGCCCTGTTAGCTGCTCAGGAGGAGAGGATGGCCCAGCTGCAGGCGAACTTAGATGGAGTGACCAGGGTGCCCCAGGATGACAGGGTGACGAGACTCTAGGCAGAGCTAGCGGAGCGAGAGCGATGGCATGGGATAGACATAGCTAGGCTTAGGTCTAGGACTCGTTACATTGAGGCTCTGGAGGACACATTGTTTAGGCATCACATTGTGTTGCCTGATACTCCATCCTCCTCTGTCTCTAGGCATAGTGAGTCTAGGCACACCACTAGGTCTAGGGCTCCTACTAGGTCTCAGGGGTCTTCTTTTGATGGTTAGCTTAGTGCTTAGATGCACTCTTTATGAGCCTTGGTGCTCTATTGTATATTGTATCCTTTTGGCATTCATTGTATAGTTTGACCTTTATACATATATATATACATGGCTTTTATTTATTTGGTGTTTTACTCTCTTTTGTGTGAATGTCTATGTTTTTGTGATGCATGTTTTTATATGTTTTAATGTTTTTGATGCATATGTGATGGAATGGAATGCAAACTTATAGATGATTAATGCGAGACTAAGTATATAACATGCAAATCTATGGATGATTAATGCAAGACTAAATAAATGATATGTAAATCTATGGATGATTAATGCAAGACTAAGTAAATGAAATATGCACTAAGAAGCACTCATATTTTTAGATAGTTAGATTTAGCCAATCTGTTATCATAATTGTTTAATCAGGGGCACCGAACTTGGTGGCTTGTGAATGGATGACGTATGGAATGATATGAATATGGAAGAAGATATGGAGGGTGATATGGAAGAAGATATGGAGGAAGATATGGAAGAGCTGCTTTTACAAAGACTCAAACATGCTAGTGGTATCAAACAAACTTACTAACACTGCCTAATTCAACTAGGACCAAATGTGTGTGCATGCGAGTTTATTAACCAAATCGAAGCATGGTAGTGACTCTAGGCAATCAAAAACTCGTGTGTGTGCAAGTGTGTTCATTAACCTCATCTTGCATAAATTAGGTAACCCTGTTATGGAGAAGACCCCGAAGCTAGTTTGTCCATATGAGCATTCAGAGGTCTCTTTTTGAGGAGAGACATGTCGCCACGCAATGAGTATACTCCACTGCCAGTCAAGCGTCTATAGCCCCAGTGAAGGTTAACTCCATAGTCCATGTTGTTTTTGACCTTTGTAAGCCTTGGGGATGACTACCTATCCGTCTGACTGGACAAGTAGTACGATCCTTACAACTTATTTGGGATCAGTGGTGTGTGAAAAATGTTCATTTCCTTAGAGCTTTGGGGAATCGGATTCTCAACCAAAGTATGATGAGAATTTTACCCTATCCTTACTACTCTATTTATATTTATATTTTGTGATTGCTTGTGATAGTGGTAAGAACCACTGTTTTATGGACTATGTTTGCATGATAGGACAAACGAGGATTACCCTTTTCACTTCAAGGCACAACCCAAGGATGGTGTTATTTCTCTTTTACACAAGATTTTTTTAAGATGTGAAAATGTGATAGGTTCAAGACCGCTTTTGAAATCATTTCCCAATACTCAAGATTTTATTTAGTGTAATTTGTGATATGGCCCTAGAGAAATTTGACATGCATTTCGAAGTTTGCTTAAAACACTAGGAATGGCTGAGTGACTGAAAACATTTTAGCAATGTAAATATGTGCAAATGGAAAATGGGTGTACGAATGACAATTCGGTTTGATGGATTTTATGAAGGTGCCCCTGATTAAGGCAACATGACTTTTGCTTGACCAAATTTTATATCCAAAAGATAGAATGGTCTCTAACTTGATATGCAACTATGGCTGAAAATGAAATGTTATGGTTTTCAATGAGATGTATGCACATGAAATGCAATGTTTTTGAATGAGATGTATGCAACTAAGAATGAAATGCAAATTCTTTTTATTTTATTTGTTTTTTTTTTTTTTTTTGTTTTGTTTTTTTGTTGTACAAGCCATGTATATATGTACATATAAAATTCAAACTATACGTAGAATGCCCTCAAGTGTATAACATTAAGTGGTTCGGGTTCTTCCTCTCCCTCTAAACTGGCAAGTCTATAAGTTCCATTACCCACTCTTTCAGTGACCATATATGGACCTAACCAATTAGCCGTGAATTTATCTCAAAGATGCGGCAATGCATTGGTGTTTTGTTGATTCTCTTTAAGGACAAGATCCCCTACTTGAAATTCTCTTAGATGAACTTTGGCATTGTAAGCACGTTTCAATCGGTCTTGATAAACTCACAAATGCTCTAAAGCATTGATTCGTTTTTCATCTATGAGTGTGAGTTGATCAAGACGTGCTTGTCTAGCAGTATCATCATCGATAAATTCCTGCAAAGAAATTCACAAGGAAGGGATCTCGAGCTCAAGAGGCATGATTGCTTCAGCTCCATAGACCAAAGAAAATGGCGTTGCCCCAATGGGAGTTCTGATGCTTGTTATGTAAGCCCATAATGCTAAGGGGATTTGTGTATGCCAATCTTTATGATTTTCTTTAACAAGTTTCTTAAGAATAGCAATTATGGTCTTATTGGAAGCTTCAGCTTGTCCATTGGCTTGTGGGTAGTAAGGAGTTGAGAAACTATGTTGGATATTATACTTTTCGCAAAGAGCTCAAACATCCTTATTCTTAAAAGACTTGCCGTTATCAGAAATGATTTTAGAGGGAATACCAAAACGAAAAATGATATGGTGAAGTATAAACTCCACAATTCTAGGACCCTGTCAGATGCGGCTAGAGGAACAACTTCAACCCACTTTGTGAAGTATTTAGTGGCTGTAATGATGAAAGTATGTTGTCTTGAAGAGGCAGGTGAAATCTTGCCAATTAAATCGAGACCCCATTGTGAGAAGGGCCAAAGGCTTTGGATGGGTCTGTAAAGCTTGTGATGGTATATGGATTAAATTAGCGTGTTCTTGACACTTTTTACATTGTTTAACATATTTGCAACAATCTTGTTCCATAGTGGGCCAATAATACCCCATACGTAAAATACGCTTCACAATCGCCATTCCACTAAAATGACCACCACAAGTACCATCATGGGCTTCAATAATAGCTCTATGTGTTTCACCTGCTTCTAGACAACGAAGGAGTACTCCATCATATCCATGTTTATACAACACATCCCCCAAAAGAACAAAACGAGCTGCCTTTTTCTTATAACAGCGGCGGGCAGTTCGAGACAAAGCAGATGGGAGTGTTCCAAACTTGAGGAAGGCTACTATCTCACTAGACCAAGGCTCATATGGATCCGAATGGATAAAGCAAACATCTTTTTCATCCTTAGACTCAGCATGGACAATTGCAGACTTAGAGATTATGGAAATGATTAGGGGCTGTACCTCTCCAAGGGAGTCCTTTGGAATCAATGATCTAAGAGAGGCCATGGCATCCGCCAATCTATTAGTCGAACGAGGCAAACTAGTGATATCATACCAATCAAACTTAGAGAGCAACTTCATTGCTACATCATGATAAAGCTTAATGGTAGGTTATTTGGCTTGGTATTCTCCTGTAATTTGTTTAACCACGAGTTGAGAATCCCCAAATATCTGAATACACTTAATACTCATAGCTATGGCTGATTGAAGACCTAAAATTAAGGCTTCATACTCTGCTATATTATTGGTGCATTGGAAGTCTAGTTTGAATGATAAAGGGATGGGAATCCCTTGAGGTGTATGAAACACAACTCCAAAACCTTGACCTTTCGTGCACTTAGAGCCATCAAAGAATAGCGTGATGTCAACATCTTCCTCCGGAATGATGTCCTCTTCTTGTTCAGTGATAGCAAATACCGAATCATCTGGGAGCTCAATAATCAAAGGATGATCACTAGGTAGTGGAGCTTTCGCAAGTTGATCAACTATAACTTGACCTTTAACTGATTTTTGGCTAATGAATTCAAGATCGAATTCGGTAAGAAACATTATCCATTTAGCGGTACGAGTGTTATTATAAGTGCGAGACATCATATAACGCAGAGGGTTTTCTCTAGCTATGACATATGTTGTATGGCTAAGCATATAATGACGAAGTTTCTTAGTGGCAAAAGCCACTGCTAAGCACAACTTTTCCACATAAGCATATCGGGTTTCATAGCTTACCAATGTTCGACTAATATAATAAACAACTTGCTCACGATTTTGTTCATTCTTTTGTGCAAGCATTGTCCCTAAGGCAAAGTCCGTTGCTGAGATATAAAGATTGAAAGGGACCCCTGGACGAGGTGGAGCTAAGACTGGCGGAGACGCTAAGTACTGCTTGATGTCATCAAAGGCTTTCTGACACTCATCTTTCCATGAAAATTGTACCCCCTTTTGTAGTAGGTGGCAAAATGTCCTACATTTATCAGAAAGTTGTGCAATAAAGTGACGGATTGAATTAATCTTTCCTTGTAAACTATGCAACTCCTTCAAATTAGTTTGGGGACACATTTCCATAATGGCTTTGACCTTGTTTGGGTCCACCTCAATACCTCGTTTAGAGATAATAAAACCTAGGAGTTTGCCTGAGGTAACACCAAAGACACATTTCTTAGGGTTCAACCTTACTTTATGCTCTAGAAGTCTATCAAAATTTTTTTCCAATACATCAAAATGCTCTTGTCGAGTTTTAGATTTTGCCAATAAATCATCCACATAATCTTCGATAATCTTATGCATATAATCATGGAAAATATAAGTCATGGCTCGTTGATAGGTTGCACCTGCGTTCTTAAGGCCAAAGGGCATCACCCTGTAACAAAAAGTTCCCCAAGGTGTGGTAAATGCTGTTTTGTGTTGATCTTCAAGGTTTATTTGAATCCGGTTGTATCTCGAAAATCCATCCATGAACGAAAGCATTTCATGACCAGCGCAGGTATCGACAAGAGTATCAATGTTTGGAAGAGGAAAGTCATCCTTAGGACACGCTTTATTTAGATCTCGAAAATCGGTGCAAACACGTATCCCCCCGTTAGGCTTGCGAATGGGTACCATGTTAGAAAGCCACTCAGGATAATCAATCGGGACGACAAATTTAACATCCGAAGTTTCGAATCTTCGATTTAACTATGAGGGCCACGGTAGGATGCATTTTCCTAAGTTTTTGTTTGACAGGTTTAGCATATTTTTGTAAGATGAGGTTATGGACAACCAAATTAGGGTCTAGGCCTGGCATGTCTTTGTAAGACCATGCAAATATCTCCTTCTTTCGCTTGAGTAGAGCAATCATTTGCTCTTGTTCCTCTGATGATAGACTTTTAGCTAGTTTCACAATTTGGGTGCCATCTTGGTCTGTACTAAGGTCTACATCGATAGTTTCTTCAATAGACATGTGGGAACCTTCCTCAAGCTGATGGGGAGTAGGGATTAGATTTATGTCATCTAAAATGTCATCAAGCTCCTGTGCCTTGCTCTCGTCTATGTCTGCCTAGAAGACCTCTGGCTTAGAAGATGAAGGTGAATGTGGAGGTGAAGGAGGAATGTAGTTGGCGGAAGCCCTTAACAATTCCTCGAAAAGGATGAACTCTAAAATAGATGGAGGAGATGAAATCCGATCCATGTCAATCAGGTTTGGGTTGATCGGGATTGGCTTATCCGGATCATATGGATTATGGAGCGGGGTGAATAAGTCTTCAAAATTCATTGTCGACTTATGAAAGAAAGGATGGGCGGAATGGAAGGGAATACCGGTGAAGACCTCGGAAGACCTGAAATGCAAAACAACATAGTTTTTCAGTTTTTTTTTTTTTTTGTAGTGGTGAAAACCACTATTACACACATACATAAAGCAATAAAGTATTTTTATATATTTTGATATTTCTTTTTTTTTTTTTTGGGAATTTTCTGATTTTTTTTTTTTGGTAGTGGTGAAAACCACTATTTTAGTATATACATATAATACAGGTTTGGATTATGGCTTATGGATGTGGCGGAGGGGGTGGTTCACCTCGTTCTTGTGGAAGAAGCAAGCGAAATAT
The DNA here is from genome assembly GCA_028583015.1 of Wollemia nobilis. NCBI lineage: Eukaryota > Viridiplantae > Streptophyta > Pinopsida > Araucariales > Araucariaceae > Wollemia > Wollemia nobilis. The sequence continues at coordinate 17,092,513 of JAQPPZ010000541.1, forward strand.
GGCCTCTTGGAGAGGGAACAATTGGAGATAAAACTCGTCTTGTTCAGTGAGGGGAACAATGGGCGCCGACTCTTCTTCGGATTCATCACCATTTGACATGACGTCAAATTCTTCATAGGCTTCATCTTCGGATTCATCGGGGTGGAGGATTTCTTCTTCTGAATTAAGATTAATGCTTTGAAAAGCTTGTTCAAAAGAAGAAAGGCATGGAAGTGGTTGGTAGCCCAGACCAAAACACTCAGTGGGTCTCTGGTATGGCATATCGATGCGTTCAGTTACTCCCTTGCTCGTATCGACCTAGGCCAAATTGCTGCCAATTATGTCCGTGGAAATAGCGAGAGGGAAAACCCTCCATCCTTTCGATATTGGCGAGGACTGGATGCTTGGGTTCTAGTATGGTGGTAGGACTAGAAGATGACTCTATTCCCCCATATACAAAATTAATGGAATTTTGCATAGAACCCATGTTATAAACTGATCCAATGGATAAATGTTGGTCATGTGGACGACCAAAATATTTAACTGTTTGCACATTGAACGGTGTGATGTGGACATCTTGGATGGCATACTCACCAATACCTGCATCGGTGAGATGGACCTTGACTTGGGAGAGAGATGGACTAGATGATGGAATAGAAGAATGTGGGATAGAAGAATTGGAAGGATTTGGTTGGGTTGATGCTTCACTGACTTGTGAAACATTAGCTGGTGATGGTTGGGAAGATGGAGGAATAATAGGTGATGTTGAAGAAGGTGTAGAAGAAGGGGGTAATGACGTGGAAAGATATGATTGGTCATGGCCACATGTGCATGTGGTCACTGATGAAGAAGAAGGAATATTAGGAGATGAAGAAAGTGGTGAATGAGATGGAATAGCGAAAGAGGAAGATGGTTGCGATATGATGGGTAGCTCCTCAAGAATGGGAGCTTTAGAAGAAGATGGTATAGAAGAAGTAGATGGGGTCAAGAAAAGATGAGTGGATGGCAACACAATCTCATAAGGATTTGAGATATAGTTGCAATGTTTGAAGGGTTCAGGTGTCAGCAGGTACACAATGAACCTGTCCCTCATATACATACTTCGGACATTGATGCTATATAGAAGGGACACATCTCATCTCCCTAAGCCAAGGCCGTCCAAGCAATACATTGTATGCCATGGACCCTTCCAAGATGTGAAACAAGGTATGCAAAGTTTGGGCCCCTACCTCAATGGGCAAGATAACCGTGCCAACCGTGGAAGATAAAGCATCATTGAATGCTTTAAGAGTAAAATTCGACTTGGTGATAAGGGATGGCGACAACTCTAGATTGCTCAACGCCGATGTTGTAATGATATTGATTAAGGAACCGGTGTCAATTAAGACTCTCTTGAATGGCTTGTGATCGATCTTGGCCATGATATGCAGTGGAGGATCTATACTTTCTGTTGACAAAGGTTTGATTTCAAAATCATAGAAAGTGATGGAGGGCTCTATGCATGTTTGAATACTCCCCACAAAGTTGTTGAAGGCATTAGTATCTTGAGTTTGAAGCTCGATTGAATTTAATATTTCCATTAATGCCTCTCTATGCAGGGGAGATTGTTGAATGAGGTCATAGATCGATAACTTGGCGGAAGCCATTTTTAAACTCGGTAGTTAATCGGCTACTCAATGACATGATGGGTCATTGGCGTTGAGTAGAATGATTTAGCGGTTGTTGAGAAGTACTAGCACGTCGTTGGGTCATCGTTACTCGAGGTGGATCGGGAGTTTGTACAGTGGTCGTGGTTCGAACCTTGATTTGGTTGGTTCACCCTTTGACCCCGGGTTACTACGTTAATAGTACCCACCAAACCTTGGTATTGTTGTACATGGTTGACTTGATTAGGAGTTACCTGAGTTACTCCCCCTGAAGTTATTGGAGCTTCCTCCTGATGTGGAAGGGGTGTTTGAAATACACCAAGATTTTGATTTTGTTGGGCTAAGGGGCTATCCAATTTAATGGCTCCAATCTCAATAAGATCTTGGATCACATGTTTGAAAGCTATACAATTATTGATATCGTGTCCATTTTGCCTATGATAAGGACAAAATAGGTACTCCTTGTAATATTTCCCCCTTATAGATGGTTCTAAAGGTTTAAACTCAGGTAAAGTTAACTGATTTGTGCTATATAACTTGTTGAATATGACTGCATATGGTTCATCTAAAGGTGTGAACTGTCGCTTGGGACGATTTGTTTGCCAAGGTCGAGTTTCCATGGTTGGCCCAGTATTGTGAGCTGGTTGAGGAGGGGTGGGTATCGCATGATAAGCAATTGGTTGCGGTTGACTTTGCATTACTTGTTGTTGTTGAGCCATTACGGGCGGGCTCGCCACCACTTGATTAACTTGGTTAACATTTGAGGTCGTACTAGCCTGTGCTTGTTTTTTTTGGCCATAATTATTATTTCGTTGTTGGCCCTTTTGTTGCCATTCTTTTCTATGGGGTTTTAAAACACCCTCTTGGACTTTAATGTCTTCTATGATACTTGCTTGGGCCAAAGCCTCTTCAAAAGTCCTGTATTGTTGTAATTGGGGTAACCAAGAGATAGGTTTTAGACAACTCTGGGTGAAAATTTTGGTTAACTCCTCCATTGGTAGGGAGAATGGCAATTTATTAATGATAGCCCTCCAACGGTTTCCAAAGTCATAAACAGTCTCATCGTCATGTTGCTTGAGCTTGTATAAGTCGGACAATGAGACTTTATTTTGTACATTTAGGGAGAATCGTTCTAAAAACAGATTAATCAATTCCTCGTAAGAATAAATGCTATGGTGAGGTAAATGATTGTACCATTGTACAACATCTCCTCCTAATGTATGAGGAAAAGTTTTGAGCATAAGAGCGTAATTATTTTGGATTCTAAAGCAGGCATGCATGAATGAGCTCACATGTTCATGAGGATCCTCAGTTCCTCGAAATTTGTCAAACTTCGATAATGTGAAATATGACAGATATGACGGTGATGGTACCAAAGGGTGAAATGGTTGATTGATCAACGACCTTAACGTAGGTTTCGACTAGATGAGCCGGGCATGTTGAGCATAACGTTGTCAATGCGTTGTTGCATAGCATGGAGTCGAGAATCTTCATGAAAATTTTGATTCGTTTGATGATTATGATGATGCAATGGAGGAGTGGAAAAATGATGAGATGGGATGAAATTGCCTGGATTAGGCGGTGTGGAATGGACAGATTGTTGGTATGGATGATACCGAAAAGAAGGTGATTGGGGTGAATGATGAACTGGATTGGGTTGGGAGAAAGGTGGGGGTAGGAATGGACACCACGGAAGATTGGGGTACCTGGTGGGGCTCGAGCTAAGAAAAGCCGGTCGGGTAGAAATTGGTTGGGGTGTAGGATTTACTACGACAGGTGGTTGGGCATTTTGTTGTTGTTGTTGCTTGAAGCAACTTGTCGAGGTAATCCCTAACCTTATTAATTTCTAACCCAAGGGATGTGGGATGATTGGATGAAGGTGGAGGGCAAGTCGCCATGGTAGTCACGAGGAGACTGCGTAGCAGGGGCAATGAAGGTGGTTGAAGTAGGCGGTACCTGGGAAGAAACAGTAGACTGTGCCCCAGGTAGGGTGAAACCATAAATGGTTTGGGAAGAAGAGGGTTGAAATTGGTCATGGCTAGAGGAGGTTCCACCAACCTCATAGAGAGAATTGGTGTACACCCGTGTAAATGGAGGAGAAAGTGTTCGGGAAGACACTACATTTGTCTCCAAAGGAGGACAATTGAGCATCTGGGAAGATGTTGGAGATGAAGCCGGCTGAGTAGATACAACATTAGCCTCAAAAAAAGGGTTAGTGTAGACCTGAGTGAAACCAGTGGGTATGGTTGATGCAATATCCTCGCTAAAAAATAGAATCTTGCATAGGGGAATCTTGGATTGGCTTAAGGACATAACCAGTGCCATCTCTTAAGTGAGTTTGCACTTGGGCCATATCAATGTGGGTAATATGACAGGAATTGTCTTCCTCCATGGGCATGGCCATGCGATAGACGGTAGAAGGACGTGAAAGACCTACAGGCAAACCTGCCTGAAATTCACTAGGATAAGTGGTCATGTTGGTGGTGGGGATGTTCTGTGAATTATTCATTTGATTATTTAGATTTAACACTTTAGATTGATTCCTTGTTAAGACCATAATGCAATAAATCTAAAAAAATTCAGAAAAGAAGAATGCAAAACTTGAATGATAAATTTACACTAAAGAAATTATCAGAAAACAATCACAACCTAGGTTTCAACCAATGTGTCTTACTCGCGATTAATTACTTATTTTCTCGGTCTTAATCCGTAGTAAATTTTAAGTGTCCGGTTTATGAGTTTTGCATGTGATCTAATCTTGAATTATTCACAAAAAAGGTAAAAACTATGGCTAGGAAAGGACAACGAGATTCTTACTGGTGATGAAATCCAGACAAGTTTGCTCGGGGGTGACCTATGGTGTACCGAGGCGAAGTTTAATGGATGGAGATGAATTCCACCGTCACTAAACTTCAAGCAATACCTGGTGATGAAATCCAGATATTATTGTTTTAAATGCAATATGAAATGCAATGAATTTTATTTTAAGTGTTTTAGTTGTCTAATGTATACATACAAAGCTATAAATCAAAAGTTCTAATGATCTAAGCAAGAGGCCACTGAAAATATGCCATTTCCTCTGAAGAAGTGGAGTACACCTTTTAAAACCCCCTGCCTACCAATGATATCAGATATCAAAGGAGCAACTAGAAGGTTCGTCCACTTCTCTGCCTGGAATCACCCAATGGCAGGAGTACTATTGACATCCAATCAATAGTCCTACTTAGATAACTAAAATAGATAATTCGTAGCTATTCTAATATGCAGCTAGGTATGCAATTTTTTTTTTATGCAAGCAACAACCAATAATGCAATGCAGAAAAATGTAACTAAAAATGTAACAAAAAAAATGTATATACAGACTTTAACTGTTCTTTTCCAGATTACTTAGTTTTTGTTCATTTTAAAGCAATGATCTGAAAAAGAAACAGAATACGAGTAGAAAAACCAAAAACGTAAAAAGTACAGCTTTAACAAAGAAAAAAAAATGCACTTACTCGGAAGCCTATGCTTTTTCTGTAAAACTGCCTTCAAACACCCAAGGGAGTCTGCGCAGGCTGAAATGCACCTCTGCGTTTTGGATCGGACTTCCAGACGCCGCTCTGCGTCTGCTGCATTTTCTGTAAACTCCTCATAAACCCTAATTCGCTGGAACAGTGAATTTCACGATTTTCGAAACCTGCAAAATAAAACAAAAACATGAATAGATCAGTAAAGCAAGTATTAAAAACATGAAACCCTAGGGGGTCCCACCGTGATCGCCATTTGTAGATTAAAGATACAATGCCAAACATAAATAAAGAAATCACAATAAAGGAATGCAGAACAGTTGTACAAAATGAATGATTTTTATTAATCAATGGAGTTTAGAAACTCCTTTTAAGTACAACAGGGCCTGTAACCCTTTTCGTGATACAAAGTTACAATTTGTGCTAGGGTTCTCCGAAACCCTAGATGGCACAATGTGGTGGCATTTTCGAAGAATGTATCCTTAACCTCAACAGAATGAGTGGGCTTCGTTGTATCCTTTGGCTCGGACCACTCCAGCTTAAGCAGCTGCTATCAACAAATCAGATCTACCACTAGAATCCTGCACACATTAAAATTATCAAAGAGTTAGAAACTAATAAGAGGGCTCCACTGTGTGAGCCCTCAGAAACAGTCTAAAACCCTATATTTATGAAATAAAAATAAATAGAATGCAGAATTCAACAGCATATTAATACATAAATAAAGATTACTTGCTTTAGACGAATCTATACCTTTTCCTATTAACGCGGCGAGACCAGGCGGCGGCGATGGATGCGGCGAAAGGGTTTAGTTCAGACTTAGGGCTGTAGAAGACTCAGAAGACTCAGGATTAACAACAATAGCCAACTCCAGACTTAGATTGGAAATATAGGTAGGTTTTAGCCGAAGAGATAGATCGGGTTTGAGCCATCAAGGTGACTCAATTTATAATCTACTCTTAGGGTACACTTTAGGGTTTTAACGAAACTTTGAACGTGTGGCTAAGATTAAAGTGGATCCAAGGGTAGAGAATAAATCTAGGTTGTGAAACGGATTAAGATGGATGGACGGATGAGATTAAATGAAGGATGGACGACTCAGATTAAATCACTTAAACTTTATTTATATATATATTAAAATATTAAAATATATATATAAATATTAATTTAAATAAATTTGGGGATGAAAAATGGCGAGAAAAGTGAAATTGGGCCAAATAATGGTGGGAAAGTGTGGATTTGGGCCAAATAATGGCGGGAAGGATGGATGACTGACACGTGGATGGCAGGAAGGTATAGATGACTTACAAGTGGCTGGATTTTGGTGTCTACAGTGCCTATCCAAAATATGATCAAATAAGCAACTATAAGTCACTACACATCATCCTCCATCTACTCAAATCCATCACATCATCTAGCATAACCATCTCATCATAACTCATCAATCACAATCATCAATCACACATCATCATAATTAAACACACAAAGACATCACATCAACACAAAACTCAATTATATATATATATATATATATATATATATATATATATCATAAATAACTCCCCATATATCCCTATGCAATGCTTGAAGGCTATATCAAACCTACCCTCTCACCTCATAATACATCATGCATCATGCATATATATACAAAATGATGACCTCTCCAGCATCAACCAAAAATATCATCCTATTGTTGTCCCCCAGTTGTCCTCCTATCCACTATATCTATAAACACTCACAATTGATCCACTTTCCATTAGTTATCATAAATTCACCCTCATATATCGATCCTCTAACCACCCAAGCCAAATTTACCTTTCAATGACCTAAAATTCAGTATTTTTTGCTCCTAAAAGGAAGTTCATCTTTGAGCCACCTTTTAGCCTATTAAATATTTTCCAAAAATACCACCATTGGATCAGGATTGAAAAGAGATTTTTTATGAGTATATATTTTCCTATTTCTGATATTGTTTGACCCCATAAAATGTAGAAAATTTCACATAGGTCCTAATCGCACACATCAGATGGTTGTAATTCCCAACCACCATCCCCTAAATTTTTGTAATTCCTAACTTTCCACCCCCAAGTGGTTCCCCAAAACCAAAATTTTCCCTCCTTCAATGGAAAATTTGACTCTTTAACCACTTCATCTCCATTTTTTCCATTACCCTTTGACTTTTCATCAAGCACTTCATTGTTTTTTTTCATTTCTTCATCCATTAAATCTTTGCTTGAGGGGGTAGATATTACCCATAAAATTATGTTGCAAACTAAGTTCACTACCTAAACATCCAATAATGGAGTCACATGTGCCCAAGAAATATTTACCTGAAGCTATCATTAGCCCTCTTTTGATGGGACAAAAATAGAACTTCTCTTCTCAACTCAAGCTATTATTGCAGTGTGCTAAAAGTTATGGTCATCCATTCATCATCATCCATCATCAATCCAACAGTCTATATCATTTGTTTTTGCATCACATTGTGTTCACACATAATGCAGTACAAAAAGGGACAAATGTAAACACCCAAAACATGTCAATTTTGTATTTTCCTAAAGTCATTTTAATAATACATGCAAAATTCCAAAGAATCCCCAAAATTGTATTATTCCACCTTCTGATCTTACAAAAATTAAATTCTCCCTTCCTAGCCCTCCTTCTCCCCACTAAGCACTCTCCTACACTAAGTTCCTAGTCACCATATGACTTTCCATCCCCCCTAGTCTATGTGCACAACTCCTTAGTTTGTGTGCAAACCCCCTCTAGCCTTCCAATTTGACCTTAGAATAGGTCCACATAAACCTATCCTAGTATAGCCCTACCTTTCCACATCCCCATGCACCCTCATTACTCCCCATGCCTATTTTCTGAGAAGTTGACTCTTTCGTTATGATAATTTATAATTTATAAATTATATTGTTGGTGTTGTAAGCTTAAAGTACCCCACAATTATAATTCATTTTAATTGGTGATAATATGTAGTATGTTGAGTTGGTCAATAAAGTGGTTAGTTTTATGGATAAATTCAATTAGCTTGATTTCCATATTTTAAGTTATTGATAAAATAAATTATAAAGTCAAGGTGTACAATGGCTTTCTTGAGATACTTGTTAGTTGAATTTTGTACTGTTAAGTACCCCATAATTGTAATTCATATTGGCATATGATATTGTATATAAAATGGACCACATATTAAGCTAGAAATGGATCATGTGTTAAGTTAGATACAGGTAGGAGTGTATCATAGAATCATGTGTGCAACCATTTTAAAATCATGAATGTAAATGTCATAGAACATCAAGAAATATGCTTATAAATATTATAAAAAGGGAAGGATATAACCCTCATAGGGGAGTGAAGAATTGAAATATTTTGTAAGGAGATCGCCCCCTTGAAGAGGCCAACAATATTAATATTACTTGTCTTAAATTCCTACATTTGTTGTTATTTTGCATTCCCATGTTTCATTTAATGAATGCTTCTGTTATTGGATATTCAATATTAGTGTTGCTTTTTTCAATAATCCTTGTAATCGTAGTTAGAATTATTTTTTTGCATTTATTTTATTATCTTAATACAACTCATAATTAAGAACTTTGAGATGAAATATTCACATGAGAAGAAGATATTTATTGCAAGTGGTATCAGAGCTCTTTCCAGGGTATGGTAAGCTTTTATTGTGAGCAAATAATTTTTTATTAATCCTAGGTCCATAGGCTAGAAAAGGTGTTTTGATCATTTTAAAATAACACATAGGGGTTATCACTATTGGCTAAGCTATATTGCCCATAATGCATCTAGTAAAGTGAGAGGCGATCAAGCTCTAATACCCAAGCCTTAGACAACACCCATATACATATTTGAACTTCCACATAGCTTGCATATATCAAGAGACCCCTTATAGGAACCCTAAGCCAAACCTTCATATATAGGAAGCCATTCAACTATGTAATCTTCATAGTGTTAGTGTAATATTCCATTACTTGGGATATTTACCATTTACTCCACTAGGTAAAAGAGTATTTACATTTATCTTTTACTATCTAGATATTTATTCTTCTATCCTAGGTTAATCTCTAAATATCATAGGTTAGTGGTTTGGTTAGGCTTCTCTACCTAGGTTAGTGGTTAGCATCACACAACTCCCTACTCTATTGTTAGAGGGTAGTTAGCACTATTTCCTAATGCTTTTAGTTAGTCTATATATTTAATCATAGACTTTCTATTGTAATTTTTAATGATTAATTGATTTTTATTTTCGCTCACTCTCTTGCTAACATTAGTAGCAGTCGGGTGGCCTAATACGAGTTCCACTCGTTCCACCTGACCTGGACTTGACACGATCTTCGAGGGCCCTGTTGGCCCTCAAGACCTACATGGATCCTGAGGCATCTCCCAGGAAGCAAGGCCCGCAGGCCCATACACCTGGGTAGAGCAGGCCCACGTCACCGGGCGGCCACAAGAGAGGGCCTACAAGCTCATGTCATCGAGCGACCACGGGAGAAGGCCCGTAGGCCTAGATAGATTTGACAGCATTATGCTATCTGACCTATCAAGCCTGACAGCTTGATAGAGGGCCGACAACCGACCCAACCCGGGCCCCGCGTGCGAGGAGCCCCCTCTCGATGATCAAATTTTTTTTTTTCGACCCGACTGCGGGACTCGAAGCTGACCTCCATGAGAGGGCAGGAGCGTCCTCCGTGAGAGGCCATGTGGCAAACCTAACCAGTGACCAACCACCTAAGGAGGGCAGGTGTGCCCTCCCACAGGTGGTGACCAGACCGAACCGTTGTCCGACGATCGAAATCCAAGAGGGCAGGCAACCCTTCAATTTTCGACGATCGACAAGGTGACTGCCGACTGGAGCAGCACATCTAACCACCGATGACCCACATCCAATGATCAAAATTCAAGAGGGGAGGCGACCCTCCTATTTTTTATGATCGATAGGGTGACCACTGACTAGAGCCAAGGCAGGAGTGCCCTAGCTCGAAACACGTGACACGTGGCACATGAACCTATCAGACCACGTAGATCAGAAGGACCCATGTGCACCCAAGCATAGATCTCAAGGTGCTGACATGGACCACTCATCTGGTGACATGTGGTAGACATCCATTGGCCAGTCATGGACTTGGGCATAGATCTCGAGGTGCTAACGTAGCACTGCCATTGGACTCGACCTGGACCAGACTTGACATGTGGCGGACAACCACTCGATGACAGAACGGACATGTGGCGGACAACCACTGGACGATGGACTGGACACATGGTGGCCATGTGGTGGATAGCTACGTGTGCCACCTGACATGTGGACCCCTCCTATAGCACCACGTGGACAAAAAAAAAGGGGTCCAATAGACCCTGATTGCCCACAGGCAATCAAAGAGCATTGTGTGCTCTATTGCTTTTAAGCAATGAAAAATCACCCGCATGGCGATGTGGGATAAATCCCACTCATTTCCCCACCGCTCAACGGGGAAGCCTTCAAGGAGAAGGCGCGCCACCTCTGTTCCCGTCGGGCCAGCTAGCCCGACCGACGGAGGGGCCAGCGCTAAGGCGCTGCCCGACGGGAGGTCGGGAGTTCGACTCCCATCGGGGCAAGAATATTTTTTGCCACAAGGAGCCTGCGGCAAGAAAATCAAAGGTAAATTTTTTTTGTAATTTTTTTTTAATCATTTTACTTTATAATTTAATATTTTTATGATAAAAATTTAATTTAAAATTTTTAAAATTATTATTTTTTCTTAACTATATTCCATTATAAAAATTTGATTAAAACTATGAAAACATTGCATTAAAAATAGAAAATTTGGAGGGTATTTCTTTTGCAACACAACAAAAATAGTGATTTTGTTTTCTCACCAAAACAGAGATATAAGACATAGAAGAGCATATTTTTTTTGCAAATTAGAGAACCTCCCATTCTTCTCAAACCTTGTCCATTTTGCACCATGAAAGGGAGACAACAATCAAAACTTTGATTCTTTCTTGCAAATTTGGAAAACAAGGAATCTGAAAATTTTGTGAATTTCATAGACAAAGAGTGCATTTGTTTTTCTCCAAGAGGGGGATATAAGACATAAAATTGCACTTTTCGTTTGCAAAATTGAGAAGAATTTAAAGCCTTAGACCCACAAAAAAACTAAGTCGTGTGTCGACTAGTTCTGGAAGCCTTCCAAATGCGGGTTGTGTGTCGAATTGTCTTGGAAGGAGTGCTCAAAATTGTTAATTTTGCAAAATTCAGGGGAGAATACAACATTGTATTTTTTTTTGCAAAATTGGAAAACAAAGTAGGAGACAAAAAAATATCAATTTTTTTGCACAACACAAATACATATTTTGTTGCAAAAATTTATAAAAGGTGCATTTTAGATTTTACTCGACACCTTAAATTGGCAAACTCGGTGATAAGAATTTTGAGGCAATTTCTTGTTTGATTGTTGCATCATTATTTTTGGAACTATAAGTCATATAATAGAGAACATCCATACCTCAAAAATTCGCAAATTTGTGTAAATCCTTGCACAGATTTAAAGCCAAAATTACTTGATATTCTCTCCTAAATCAACAAAACCCCTAATTCACTCTTATTTGTTTGGCTTAATTTCCTCAAAATTTTCATCCTTCTTGAAGGGAGTTAAGGTAGGTGCCATTAAATATTTGTTTGAGTGAATTATATTTTGGTACTCTTTTAGGGTAATCAAAAGAAAGAACAAATTTTTTGAAAATAAGGAACCTTGAAAGTTGCAATCCTTTGCACTAAGGGGGGATAGTTCCTTTCTTCCTTCAAACATAGATTTTGATAAGAGGGAAATAAAACTTGTAAAGGCAATCAAAAAAGTCCAAGTCATGAAAATTAAACCTTTTCTTTTAGACTTCATTAATAGCAATCATGTTTGAAGTAATTGCAATAAGAAAGGACAAATTGGTGAAATTTTTTTGATCAAATTGCCTAGAAAGCATAGTTTTGCACAAATTGTAAAAATGACAACCATGACACCATTCAGTGTTGGTTTCAAAACAAGCAAAACTAAAATGGCAAAGGCACAACATAGAAGCCATATTTCTTGTGAAGTGTCTCATTCTGATTCTGTTTCTGGTTCAAAGATAGCACAAGGAGTGCTCATTGCTAAAATAGTTTTGTAGAGGGAGAACACATGTGTCCCTTGGGCAAAAACACCATATTCTCTTTCTCCTCTTTTAGGCTTCATAAATAGCATAAATTTTTTGTTTGAAGACCTTGCAATAAGGGGTGCTTGTACCTCTTTTAGGCTTCATAAATAACAAATTCTAGGTGTTTGAAGTACTTGTAACAAGAGGAGCAACTTTTTGTGATGTAAAATTGTCTAGGAGGCAATATTTGTAAAATCCTTCACAACACTCTTGCGTTGCACATATTTTTTTGCAATTGAGGGGGGATATTCATTTCTTTTCTTCACTAATTTTTGTAAATAGGGAAGATGACTTATAAGGGTGCATTTTCGTCTTTCACTGACACCTTAGTCACACTTCCTTCAGAAATTAATTACACTATGTTTTGCAACGAGAAGGGGGGAACTTATAGGGGTGCATTTTCGGTAGTGACCAACACCTTAGCTACCTTATCTTTTACAAATTCATATTGTAAATGAATGAACCTTGTATAAAGTGATCTATTCTACTACACCTAGAGATTGCAGTGACTGGTTACCCATGCAATTTGGTTGGATGATGTGATTACCATAAGGACATTCGTTGGTGTGAAGACATAGTGAGGAATGACCCAATTTTTGCTTAGGAGCAGCCAGAGCACTGTGACAGAGCAAAGAACCAGAAAATCAACATCTTCTCCACTGTATTGGGACAACTATATACTTTACCCAAATATTGTTGTATAGAGGGATATGTATGTATTACCCAAATAATGTAATAAGGGGGCATGTTAGTGTAATATTCCATTACTTGGGATATTTACCATTTAATCCACTAGGTAAAAGAGTATTTACATTTATCTTTTACTATCTAGATATTTATTCTTCTATCCTAGGTTAATCTCTAAATATCCTAGGTTAGTGGTTTGGTTAGACTTCTCTACCTAGGTTAGTGGTTAGCATCACGCAACTCCCTACTCTATTGTTAGAGGGTAGTTAGCGCTATTTCCTAATGCTGTTAGTTAGTCTATATATTTAATCATAGACTTTCTATTGTAATTGTTAATGATTAATTGATTGTTATTTTCACTCACTCTCTTGCTAACACATAGTGCATCAAGCATAGCACTCAAAAATATTACCCTTGCATATTGATCAGAGAGGGGTAATGTGCTCAAGGATATTGGCTATATGCTCTTTGGATAGTGGCCTGAAATATTAGTCTAAGCATTAAGGCCATATTAGTCTAAGCATTATCGATCACTACTATAGTATATTAAAGGGCTATGAAGAGTACACACACCTTAACCTATAATACTTCCATTTCCTATTTACCTTATCAATAGTAGAGCTCATGGGGAATTTTTTTTGAAATTCAAAGCATTTTGAAGAAGATATACAACCTAAAAACCCTTATTATATATTTAAGTCTAAGCTATAAAAAAGGTAATTTTAGGATATAGTCCATTGTGATCATCTCATCGAGTTAATTATTTTGGTATATAATACCTATACACTTTTTTTTTAGAATCCCAATATCATAATTTTGTGGTATAAGCCCATTTAAATCATCTTTTTAAATTGGACATTTTGGTCTATAACATCCATACATTTTTTGGAGACCCTTACTAAAAATAATAATTCTATTTTTAGTAAATGCCATCGGAGACCTACTATCAAGTAATAGAGGCCAAAATGCATAAGATGGAGGAACAACTCCTCAAATTGAATGTCATAATTGAACTCTAGGGTCAAATATCTATTATCTCCACCATAATAGTAGAATACTAGCATAAGAAAGAAAATAAGTCAATACATTGAAGTGCTTAAGATTTAAAATCCAAATTTTGATGTGTTAGCGTACTATAACCACTTTGTCTCTATTGCATTGTTAAGCGTACTGTTACGCTTACTGTTACACTGTTGTAACAGTGCTCGTTTCGACCGTGACTATTTCCGACAAGTGTTGTGTTATTTAAACTCGGCTGATTAATACAATTCATGTTCGCACATTTACATGGCATCAGAGCCAGTGGCGTGAAGGGAGCAGCGCAGCGGCAGCAGAGAAGCGTGGACAACAAACGGATTTTTTTAATTAGCCAGACGGGAATTTTTTTTCTCCGGGTTTGTTGTAGCAGAGGATTCCTCCAGCGAGAAAAAAAAAAAGACGCGCAGAGCTGTGCGCGTCGTGACACGGGCCCCGTGCGCAGACGACCGGGAGTCCGGTCGACGGCCAGGACGTCACGCAGACGTCCATTGGCGCTGCGTCCGAGGAGGTGCATCCCCTAGGCAGGACGCGTCGGCAGGAGGAGAGAGCGCCCGCGCGGGATTTTTTTTAAATCCCCGCCGCGCGCAGAGGTGCGCGCTCCCCGAGGGCACCACCCCCCTCTCCCGGTCGGCGGAGCGGGAATTCAAATTCCCGCCGACGCGGGAAATCGGAGGGGGTATAAACCCCCCCCCGCGGGTCGCGTTTGCGCACAGTTGCGCAGGCCCTCCCCCCCCGCAGCCGTGTTTGCGCACGGCCGCGCAGCCCTCCCCCCGTCCCCCGCAGGCCGCGTTTGCGCACGGTCGCGCAGCCCTCCCCCCCGGCGCGAGCCCTCGAAGAAAAAAAATAATAATAATAATAATTTTTCCAGTTTTTTTTTAAATCGCCGGAAAAATCGAACGCCCTCTCTGGAACGAACTCGGCTGATTAATACAATTCATGTTCGCACATTTACATGATGGGTATGTTGAAAATAACCTAGAGGCTTAGAGAGGGAAGGCTATTGACAAACATATTTTTCTAAGGCCTTTACTAAGTAAAATAATAAATGGTCAAGGAATAAAAGAAGTGACTCCTAGACTTCCTAAAATAGATTTTTCAAGTTTTAATGGGACCAAGCCATAAAATTGATTGATTAAAGTCAAGCAATGGTATGAAGTACATGAAAATCCCTTCAATAAATGAATCTTTGTATCCACTTTTCATTTTGATCTTGAAGCACTACATTGGTACCAAGAAGATGCATTATTTTCATCAATTAATAAGAAGATGTTAAAAATTGTCTTCTTTTACAAATGACCCTCTTAGAGGCTTACAATAGGGCCTCCAATATGGAGAATATCTCTTTTACAAATTATTACAACAATGGTGATCCAAAAATCTTCTATGCCACCTCAAGAGGTTGGGTGGGTTTTGTAGCCTCGGTTGCTTGACCACCCTAGGTTGAATGCTCCTCCAAAGTACTTGAACACAACCCACAACAAGAAGTTAATAACATCAAATGGGCCTATCTTAGTTAGGTCCAAGTCAATAAAAGATGCAAACAATAAAACTTGATAAATCTTGATTAAAATGAGAACATAACCTCAAAATGTCATAAAACCTAAGAAAAATACCTTGCTTACCTTATTGTTTTGTATGTTATTGAGGCTATGACTACTTAAGACTATAGAATGTGACTATCAAGGGGTTGGCAATATTCTCTATAGATAATCAGGGGACGATGGGTTCTTCCTTGTTGCTCCAGTGGTGCTAAAATTGTTTTGGGCCTTCAGTAAGATGTGACTGACTTTTGGTAACAATTTGATGTAGGTTTGATACTCCATTTATGAGAAAATTTAAAAATGAGATACATGCATAGTGAAGGTCACATTCATCTCCATGGAATATTAGAAATGCACAAGAGGGTGGACTGCAAAGGGAGGCTAAGAACACACAACGGGTTGAGTAAAAAATTTGGTAAAGTTTTGGCTTGTAAAATCAATTACCCTTGAAAATGAAGGAAAGGAGGGGGTATTTATAGACTTTTTGCAAGGGAGAGGGGGTGATGACTTGGAAGTGACATGGCATGACATGGTTGCCATAAGTCAAGGGTGAGGGGACATGGAAAATCTAGAAATTTCTATTTAGAATAATGTGCACCTTACCCTATTAATGACCTTGGGTGGGGAGAGTCCTCACCCACCTAAGTGGCATGTGCACATCATGCCTCATAAATACACTTAGGTGGGGAGGATCCTCATCCTACACAATAAAAACAACTGCATACACTAATTATTTTTAAGAGCCTTGTGGTAAAAGGGCTCACTAATCCTTCCTACTCGAGATGCACCCAAGAGTAGGAGACTTTCCAGTGATGAAATATGAAATGCCACTTAATTTTGGCCACTAAGGTTTCTATGGTGCGAGTCAGCGTGTGGAGATGAAGCCCACCATAGTTGGTTTTGATCAATGGTTGGTGATGAAGTCTAACTCGTGGTGTGTGGGGTTATTTTTATTATGCAAAAAAAGTAAAATCAAGAAGCACTCAATGATATTTTTACTAATGCATAAAATGATTTTTTACTTTCAAATTATCCTATAAAATAATAGAATTTCTAAATGCAAAACCCTATGTGAGATCAGCCTTTGAGCAAGCAACAATAGGTAAGCCAAAAATTGATAGGTACAGAGTCATCTTGAACAAAAAATGCTACTGACAGAGGTCGTTTGTCATAGATACAACCATATAAAGGGACCGCCTGCACTTGGTATGGCCTTAGATATGGGCCATATGGACCAAAGACAATCATAGATAGAGTCCAACATTGTAATATTTTCTATATTTTATTCTCTACAATTTGAAATATTTTCTACAAATTGATTTAAAAAGTAGAGACAAAGAATACTCACCTTGATGACCTATGTTTGATGAAGATATTGCTCTTCACTATTTTTGCTTTCTCATATGAGGATGTCCTTCTCAGGGATGGTTGCTTAATAGGGGTCATCTCAGGATCAGACGATTTCCAAACAAGGGTCGTCTCTGTGCTAGACAGTTAAACCTGCAACTTGTAATCAAAAAAATAAACAACAATTAGCAATATGATTGTTAAAACAAGACTAGGTCCCACCATGATCACCATCGAAGTGCTGAAAAGACCATACATCCATGCAAACAAAATATTGAAAGATAACAATAATAATTCAACCACAAAGATAAGAATAAGATAAATTCAAATGAATGATGGTTCTCTTTTATTAATAATACCCTTTCTTTTTAAAGGAGGTCAAAATGAGATCCCTCTGTGGGACTTTCTACTGATCTGATACAATGAATTACTAATAAAAATATTTTGGATGTACTTCATAGGATCTTCCTTGCACCCACAAACTAATTTGGGGTAGGTTTTTCATGACTGCCACAATGATTAACGTGCAAAGATCTTGCACTCCTATTTCCCATATGAAAACCTTTAATCTGCACACAAGAAAGGAAAGTATGTTAATATCATGTGCAAAGCCATTCAATATAGGGCTCGATATAATGATTATAAAATAGGTGAATAAAATGAAATATGATAGATGCATTGCATAAATTAAAGCCTATTTATGCTAAAATAGTAAATAAAAAATGCTGCTAAAACTTATTATGAAATGAAATAGAGAAATATATTTAAACCCTAGAGGTTGTCTTCGTGTAGGACAATCATACCTGCAAGCCGTATTTTATTGAGATGGTTGCTAACCTGTAAGTGCTTTTTTGAGGTCAATACAAGGGCAACTTCGGGTTTGATCTAGGGTTTGGTCGATGGATTGTTGCATTCATGATAACAACTTATTAGGTTTGGATCAGTCTTCAAAACATGAATTTTTGATTACGTAGTGAATATGGATGCGATATTCAACCTTTGGAATGAACTAGTAGCATGCTTTCTACAACAAGAAGAATGCAAAGGCTAGGAGGCTCATGGCCAAATTTTGGCAGAACTTCGTTGCTTGAAGATTTAAAAATTTGGTATTCATGAATTAAGGGGTGAGCACTATTATATAGATTCCTTGAAAGAAATCTAATAATAGCACCACCTTGTGCATGAAACATTGAAGAGGTAGTTCATATTAAGAAAAGTGAATGTTTATCTTCAAAATTCCATGCAACTAATTGTGTCATGTGGTTTTATCTAATTTGGGCTCATGCACGCACTAAATTACTGCGCAGGTTCATGCGTAGGATTAACTAATAGTTTCAATTTCTAGTTATATCCTACTCTTATTTTTATCTTGCTTCTAGTGCAATTGTCTAGGGGTGAGATGATCCTAATTGGGGGTCGTATCTTGGTGAGACAACCTCTGGAGGTTGTCCCTTGGAGGGACTACCATGGTTGTAAATGGAAATGCCCTTGTTTGAGTGGTGGAAACCACTGTTTGAGCCCTGAGGCTGCCCAAAGTGAGTCATATGGTCTAAAATGAGTCCATATAGGTAGTCTCCTCAACATGATGTGTTTTAGGTGTCTGCAATAAGGTTTAGAAAACCTAAGGTAAAATAAATAATTTTTCCCTTTATCATTAAAATCACAAAAATTGTTGAAAAACCTAAATGTTTGACTTAATACTTGAGATATGAAATTAAATAAAATCAAGTAACTAATAAGAGTTCAAAATTAAATGAATTATTTGAGAACTTAAGGCATAGTAAAGAAAATTAAAGTTTCAATAAAAAAAATAAAGGAAAATTTTAACCTAAACCTTAGAATTTGAACCTTAGCAATATGAAATTAAAATGGAAATCCTTAACATTAAATTTTAAATTTTTCATGGAGTTAAAGTGGAAGGGGTCGGCATAATTCTAACCTTCAAATTTTAAGCATATAAAATTTTATGTACATGGACCATTCATTTTTTAAAGGAAGTAAACCTTATAAAATCAATTAATAAAATTCGGATAGTCAATAACATTGCACATTGGAGATAGTTTTAATTCAAAATCTAAAGAATGTCATAAGTAAAATATAAAGGTATATCAATTGAGAGCAATAAATGTTAATGGCTTAGAGACTTATTGAAATATTAACTGCTAAATATTTTAAGAAGATAATCTCTAATCTTCGTAATTGTTGGATTTAATACTTTGACATTAAAATTAGAATGGAACTTTAGTATTAAACCTAATACATTGGACCTAAAATTAAACCTTATAAAATCAATTAATTATATTCAAATTAATATATGTTGTTTTTCTATGTTGCAAGCAATTGAATCAAAAAGCGAGAACCAAAAGGGAACAAAAGGAAGCAAAGGAAGTGAACTTGAACTTGATCTCGACTAGATAGTGCATGACAACTTAGATCGCATGGAGCACAACGATTCAACTACCCAACATTCAGAGAGACACCATTGAAGCAGTTAAGGATCCATGGCTAAAATTGAAAATCAAAATTAAGAATAATTACAAACTGCCACATCATCTATCCACTTAGTTGAAGACAACTAAAATACAACTGTAAACTTGAAAGTATAGTTGTAACACTGTTGTAAGGCATTAAAATTTTTAAATTGTAAGGCTATAAATAGCCATTGAGATCAAATTCCAAAGGGTCAGATTACACTCTTAGCGGTAGACTTTTAGAATTTTTTTTCTTTGTAGACGGTGGATATTTGCACCCCTATCATTGTACTTCGAGAGTTATCCTTGCAATCACCTTATGCAAGTAAGTCTGAGTGTAGTCATTGAATATATTATCAATACAATGTATTAGAATGCTTGGTGTAATTTGCGCATGATGATGGTGGTTACATTTGAGATAATTTTAGTGCATTGTCTCTTTTTGCTTTGAAGATAGCACCATCTTGGTCTCAAATTGTATAAATACTGATCAGGCTAAGCCTGGTTGATTTCAGAATTACCGCTTCAACAGATTCAACATAAGTCTTCAATAATACAATGGTTTATTTTATTTATTTCTCTAACCTTTTTCTTTTGATTTTTTTTTTAAATCTGTTTAGAATAGTAGATTAGATCAATTTCAATTTTTGGAGCTTATCTTACATGATTTATGTGTTGCATTTCTATAAGTTTCAGAATATACATTACTTTGTGCTATAATGATCATGAGAATGATGCAATGAATGTGATATATTAATAATTTTAAGGTAGCAAGCCTAGAATCTTGCTTTTATTTGATTCTCTAATGCAATACCTTGAGATTGAATGTTATATTTCTAGTATTTCAAGGTTCAACAATGAATTAAAACTCACCCTTGTTAACAGTTATATGTGCCTCTGAGTTATCCATTTGCCTTCTCTTTTTATTGATTTGATTTAAGATTTAATAATAACATACCCTATCACTCGAACCTTGGGGGATCAGTGTTCCCTTTCAAGAGAAAACAAATGTTGTTCTAACTATTGGTGTATGTTGGCAATTAGGCTGATCTATCACTCAACAGGAAATGGTACTAGGAGGGCATGAACCGCCGACCTTGTGGTTAACAATATTATTTCAAATTTTTGCAGTAAAGCTTCTAACAACATTATTTCAAATTTTCGCGATAAATCTTCTTACGAGAGAATTAAGAAAAGAATTGAGAATTAATTTCATTTAATAAGGTTTGAACCTTAGGAAGAAATTTCCCTTTAATTTTTTATACACCAATTATTCTAAGGGTCTAATTTTTCTTTCTCTATCGATATTAAGGATTAAATTTTTCATACGCACTCATATATCTTTAATACTAAGGTTTAGAAAACCTAAGGTAATAAAAGAAATAATTTTACCCCTTATCATTAAAATCACAAAATTGTTGAAAACCCTAAATTTTCTACTTAACAATTGAGATATGAAATTAAAGCAAATCAAGTAACTAATAAGAGCTCAATCTTAAATGAATTATTTGAGAACTTAAGGCATAATAAAGAAAATTAAAGGAAAATTTTAACCTAAACCTTAGACTTTGAACCTTAGCAATATGAAATTAAATCGAAAATCCTTAACATTAAATTTTAAAATTCTCATGGAATTAAAGTGGAAGGGGTCGGCATAAGTCTAACCTTTAGATCTTAAGCATATGAAAGTTTATGTACATGGACCACTCATTTTTTTAAAGAAAGAAAAACTTATAAAATCAATTAATAAAATTCGTATAGCCAACAACATTGCACATTCAAGATAGTTTTAATTATAAATCTCAATAATATCATAAGAAAAATATAAAGGTATATTAATCGAGAGCCATAAATGTTAACAATTAAGAGACTTATTGAAATATTAACGTCTATATATATATATATTTGGTAGATTAAAAGTGGGTTTTTTTCAAGGATCCCAAAACCTGATTACAATGGAACAAATTGCATCAAAGTACATCAGATTAAATCAAGGCAAGGACAACCAAAAGGAACAAATAAGGAGCACACAATAGGACCAAAAAGGAAGGTGCCATCCTTTGCACCAGAGGAAGGCACTTTCCTTTGCACCAGAAGGTTTTTGTCTAAATAAATAAATATTAACAAAAACCTTAGTATTGGATTTAATACTTTGACATTAAAATTAGAATGGAACTTTAATGTTAAATCTAATACTTTGGACCTAAAATTAAACCTTATAAAATTAATTAATTAAATTTGAATTAATATATGTTGTTTTCTATGTTGTAGGTAATTGAATGAGAAAGCGAGAATCAAAAGGGAACGAAAGGAAGCAGAGGAAGTGAACTGTTGGTCATCAAATCTGCCCAGGAAAGGATTTGGGTGAGTGTATGCGCCCTAGACCTAGACCAACATTGAAAGGCCGAAGGGAAGATATGCCCCTCGTGCCAATATCCGAAGAACGACTGGCTCCTATGCTAAACTACTTTGGTGTTTTGAGATAAGGGTGTAGGAAAGAGATAAACAGAGTAAGGGTGCAGGAAAGAGATAAAAAGAGTAAGGGAAGAGGGATCAATGATTTAAAGTGGGAGAGAACAGGAAGCACGATCACTAACTAACAACTTGAATAGCAGCAAAGAACACCAAGAATAAACGAAAAAAATGCCACATTAACCTTCCTATGTATCCTCTAGGTGAGCTCCAAGATTCTCCTTCTCCCTTTCATCAAAATTTAGGGTTCAGAGTAACGACGATTAGGACAAGTGAATATGACAGAAACCACTACCCACCAGGCAGCATAAAAGAAAGCCAATATAGCATTTTTCCTCCCCTATGTATCCTTCGGGTGAATTTTAGGGTACAGTCCCCAATTGCACATCAAAATTCAGGATTTAGAGTAACAATATGCAAATGAAGATAGACAAGAGAAATAAACACAAAAGGTAGCATACAAGAGAGAAATTGAGCCCAAAGCTTTTTAGTATTAATCACATGACATCAAGTTACAACAGATTTCTAGCAAAAATTTCCCCCCCTTTTTCATTACAATGTCTGGGTTTTTATAGAGGACCCGACCCTCTGAGCTATAATTACACAAAATGGAGGAGTACATCCTCAGAATTTGAAAAGTCGGCTCTTTGTGGCTCTCATGACCAAGCTCTCAATTTTGTTACCAAAATTGGCAGCTGCGACCGGGTCAACTGGGGAAAGTCGCATTAATGTGCCCCCTGGACGTCCTTGGTCTTCGGGTGCGATGCTCGAGTGGCTGCCATGCTCGTTGGGCTCTTCATTATGGATTGATACTTCATTTCCAATTGCCAAAAATGTGCAGCTAGTTTTTTGGGTACATAAAAATGCATTTATGAGGCACTTGATCACCTCAGGAAAACACCCATCTTAGAGCGCATGCCCTTGAAGTGCTTCGCTAGTTCTTCATTTGCAACTTTACCTTGCAATAGACTTGTGCCGAGTAGATGCTCCTTAATTTGCACTTCACCTGGTGGAGCTTTACAAAATAGCTTCGGGGGTGAGGAGGGCCGAAGTAGATTTCTTCCTCAAAATGGGGTCTTCACTTCTTACTGCTTCGTTATGCCAAAACTGCTTCGACGAGGTCCTTCACACAATCACCTTCATCTTCTTCTTTTGTTGGTGCAGCTTCCTCTGGAGTGGCTTCATGTTACAGCGATGGGGCAAGGCGATCATGGATTTTTCTCATGGTTCGACGGACATGAGCCTAGGCACCCTTCGAAAAAGGCTCTTGATCCTGCAGTGCCTTGACCAAAATGCGAAACCAATCGACCTTCCTAATATCAGCATGTTGGGCCCTGGTATACATATCATTCAGGTAGGCTATGATCTTGTAGTATCTCAGAATGAAATTTGTGACTTGTTTTTCTATTATAGGCTTTGCCCATTCATTTATTTCTGAGATGTCACCCTCAAAATGAAGCCATGCCGGCTTAATATCTTCCTTTGTCAGAAGGTTCCCATCATCATCCGTGAAGCTCAGGAAACCCAAGGAAGAGAGATCTTAGAAATAGCCCATCGATGCATGTTGTTCATCCTCGAACACATCCAGGAGGTCCTTTGCCTTATGTGCTTTCCTCACCTTGGAGAAGAAGGTACGAACTGTGGCCTTAGCTGTAGACCAATCTCTAGCTATCCGACTCATCGCAGGGACCTGCAAGTCCTGATATTTAGTGTTTTGAACATCAAAAGCTAATTTGAGTCGACCTCTAGCTTTATGAGTAATCTCATCGATGATTGGCCTTCCTTCGGTAGTGGCATGATGTGCTTCGATGGTGTAGATCAAAATTTATAGGGCACTGGAGGCTCGAGACCTAAAATTTTTGAGCAAGAGCGAGCGGATCTCCTTGATTCTACCTCTATCAAACAGATCTAGGTTTGCTTTTTCAAACAACTACTACTATGTCTGCAAGATTTTGCTTTCAAGCTCCTTGGCCTTCAACTCATTTTTGACCTGTTTCTATGCTTGGTGATCAGTTGAACACTGCAGTTGTAGTATTTGCTGTTTGAGGGCGTGTGTTTCCTTTTTCATAACTTACACTGCTCTTTTGAATCCTCCAGCTTGGAACGGATTCTAGCTAGCTCCTCTTCCAACTTGATGTTGGTGCTCTTTGCTTTGAACCTACACTGATTAGCAATGTTTGCATGCGCTCGAAAAGTCTCAATACCCACATGCATAGACATAGACTCATTGTCTATGTTCAGGTGTTCTAGGTCCTTGGTCTTCTCCTGATAATCGTAGTCCATTGGAGTCATTTCATCCACGGGCTTCTGGACCTTGGGGACCTTCTTTACTTTATGTAATTTTTTGGCTTTTAAATAAAAAACAGTGCATTTCTCAACTTGTGCTAGAGAGCGCCCTCTCTTCTTCCTAGCCTCCTTCAACATTTTTTCTGTATTTTTTTGGGCTTGGAGTAGCTTTTCGGCTAAAGGGCGTTCCTTTATTATTGATAATTTGGATTCAAATAAGGCTGGATCTCCAACCGAGGGGGTAAAAAAATATAAAGAATTGATGGGGGAAGCCTCACCAGAAGGTTCGACAGTAGGTGTGACGGAAGCTTCGGCCAGTGGAACAATGCCATGTGATGTAGGGGAATGAAGAATGGGGTTTGGTGAAGTGGGGGCAACTAAATTGTCCTGGCTTGGTGACTCGAGTGGAATGGGGCTAATGGGATCAGTGGTAAGAGGCAACACATGAGGAGGCGACTAAATTTATGAGGGAAGGGGAGACTGGTGAGAATATTTGGCCAGGACTGCAGTGGACATGTGAGAGACCAAGGCAAAGTGTGGAGAGTGCGTACCTACATGCCCTTCTGGAAAAGTGGCCATGGTGACTTCTTGAGTAATAGGCTCCTGCTCTTTTTGGGCTTCGACACTCTCGACCTCCATAACTTATACTTCGGGGTCTCCCTCTTGTTGGAGGAGTTCCTCCACATCAATGACGTCTATGTATGGGACCGTCTCAACACTTGGTGGCCCTGCATCTTCAACTTTTGCTTCGGTTGGGCCTAATGTAGGTTGTTCGACAGGAGTACTTGGGAGTTTTGTGCGGGGTCGCTTTGGGTGGCTCAAAGGCACTTGAATTTGTTGCCTATTTCTTTTCTTTCTCTGTAGTGGTTGCTCCGACTCTTCGACAGTTGTGTCATGGATTTTTGACGGTCCCTATGGGAGTGCCTTTGGTGAAGCTTCGACTTCTTCCTATTCTTCTTATTCTGAAGCATTGCCAGTGCCTTTTGGGCTTTCACCTGATCTTGGGGTAGCTAGAGGAACAAAGTAAGTGAAGGATATGGACTTCCAAGTTTCAACATTGGCCTCATAAATAATTGTGAAGTCTTTATCTATTGTCAAGAGTCCATAAGAATTCATCTTCTGGTGATGGACTCTCATTATCCACCACTCCCTTAATTTCTCCTCACTCCAATCCTTCAATTCCTCCTTTAAACCATCCTTTGCTTTTCTCCAAAACATGGAGCTTGGAGTTGGGAGGGGGTACTGGTTAGGGTCAAACTCAACTTCCATGGGGTAGAACTCATGCCAGGGAGGAAATGTCCTCACTCTCTCCAAATGCCATTCCAGATCCTTCCCATTGGGATTATTCCTTTGTTCCATAATTTTAGGGTGTGAGCAGATGTGGAAATTCTTGAATTTTAAATGATCCCTCATTACTCCAAAGGGATCATAGAGCCATTGCTGAGGAATTTGGAGCATGCCAAAATTGGTAAGATTTTCCTCCAAGAAAATGTTCTATTTTAAGGCAAATACTTCAATTACTCCCATCCTGAAGGGGAAGTCACAGGTATGTGCCCATTTTTGACCATGGCCGTAGATGGCATTGGTTGCGTCGCTCTGTCGAGCGACTTCCAATGCAAACTGGTACTCGAAGGGGTAGACTGGTAGAAGGAAGGGCTTCCCAATGTAGCTGAACATACGAATTACGAGTCCCTACATTAGTTGAAACACATCTCCCCTTTTACCTTTCACCACTTTGTCTCTCAAATTGAGGAGGACCCGAGGGTAAGAACCCTTCAACAAATGCATAGCGGGTCCCAAAAATTGTTGGTTAAAATAATAATAGGACTTTGTCCTCAATAGGAGGGGAGTCCAGTGGTACACCGACAGAGGATTTCCATCCTCATTGCTTGGATAAATGGTGATATGGGGGAATTTCTTATGTACCTGGTAGAAAAACAACCAAAGAAGGAAAGAACAGGGTGTAAAGTACTAGCTTGTCACCGAATTCTTCATACTGGTGAGCCGCGTATGCAAGGTTCGGGCCACCCATTCTGCCCAATCAAAGAAAAATAGGTTGGTACTTGGTCTTGAAGCATCAGGGGCATAGAATTCCCCTCTTGAAATACATTCAGCCAAAGACACCTACCAGGGTTGCATCGAAGCATCTGTCGACAGGCCTGCTACCCATGCAATGATGGAGAAAATATCGGTGTTCTTGAAGGCCGTCAAGGGTAAGGGAATCTAGGATATCTTGTTTGAAGGGAGCCCACTTTTGAGGTTGTCGTGCAGGAATTTCAATATGTAGCTGTTGGAGGTGAACCTCTCCATATGTTCGCTCAGAATGACGTTGTGAACGACATAGCCCTTGGGTAGACCTTATTGTGGTGCGAAGGCTGCTTGTACATATTCCTTTAGAATGGAAAACAATTTATGACCTGAAGCATCCAACACTTGCCTAGATGCAGGCTGGTAGTTCTGTGCGATAGCATAGATTAACTCTGGATAGTGGTGAGCAAATGGTGTCAAGTACCAGTAAATATAAGAATAATAGCTAGCAACCCTTTTATTCTCTGGGGTGAGTCTACTCACCATAAACTCAATAGTGCATCAGAGGTCGGATATACCCTTAGAGATCTCCATGTCTCTAATTTTCTCCCACCCATCGATTGGTGGTTCTACAAGATGCTCCTCCTCAGAGTCATCTCCTTCTTCTATCGAATATTTTTCTAGGTGAGGGGTGAGAGATATCTTCTTAGGAGTATGCCTTTTCTCTTCCTTGCCCTTATTTGCTTTTTTAGGGCCTGCAGCTTCAGGCTCCTTCCCCTTATCTTTGGAATTATTCTTCCCCATGTTGAAAAAAATGGCGGCAGAGTCATTGATACAGAGGGATTTGATGTGAAGGGCTTAGATGCAAAGGGCAAGAGAATTGCAAAGTAATCGAAGGATCTTAGTTTTGCACGAACTGATGGATAAATAACCTTCTTGCTAGAGATTCACATTTTATAGCCTAAAAAAAGTAACTACATCAATTTATGGCACCTACCAAAATTAAATTAATGCTTCAAACAGAGGAAGTTGCCATGCCCTTTGATTGGCTCTACAGCAGCATAGTACACAGGGCCACACGCTTTGGTGATCATGAAGTGCAAACTACTGCCACCTCATACCTCAATGCGGGCTTTTCTCTTAATCGAATCACCTCGAGATATGCTCCACCACTTTTGCCTTAAATTCATCCACTTCAAACTCTTTTCAAGATTGTTGTCAACACGTTCTTCGAGGCACGTGTTAAATTCTCCCATCTCATGCATTGTTGGTTCGATGAAGTTGAAATCAAAGTTGAAAATGCTTTGTGGCGAACCTTTGGTATGGGCTACTTTTTGACGCTTCAGGCTCGAAGTACTTTTCCTTCGTCGCGCTGTCGCTTTGCTTCGCGAGGACCGTCTATCGAAGCTTGCCTTCTTGGAAACTGCTTCGCAAGGGCTCTCTTTTTAAAATATGCTTCACAAAACTTCTGCCCGAAGTTGCCTCTTAAAATGCTTCGGGTGCAAAGCTCTTTTCGTGCCTTTGTTTGAATTTTGGTTTGGCCCTTTTGAGGGTAAAGTGCTTCACTGTGAACCTCCTTGCAACTACTACTTCGCATCAAAAGTCCTCGAAGGAGATTTTGGAGTGTAGTTCATGGTTTTTGCAATCTCGAAACAGGATGTATATACACAAATGAAAATTATATACAAAAGTACATACACACTTTTTTTTTTGTTTCACCTCAACGATGAAAAGTCTTCATATGAAGACCATTAACAGAAATTGGTAATACCTGGCCATCTGCATCTTTGAGGATGAAAGATTTGGTCGAGTTCACCTTCACAATTTCGAACGGTCCATCCTAGAAAGCATCTAGCTTGTCGTGATTTCCAGGCTTGGCCTTCCAAGAATCCCACTTCCATACCAGATCTCCCACTTTGAATGTGTGATCAGATTATTTCTTCTTGAACCAATATCAGGTGACCTGAGTATGCTTAGTGAAGTTCTGGTAGGCTTCTTTGCGATCTTCCTCTAGCTGCAACAGCTGAGCTAATCTATTTTCCATAGGATTGACTCCTTCTTCTTCTAGCAATTGTAATGCAGGGATCTCTATATGAGTAGGTAGAATGGCCTCCTTGCCATACACCAGGGCATAAGGTGATGTCTTGATTGACTTCTTGATGAAAATTCGATCAGCCCATAAGACATGATCTAGAAGGAGATACCAAGTCCTTTTTTTCATTTCTATGAGCTTTCTTAGCACCCTCAACAGAGTATTGTTGGTTGATTCTGCCAAGCCGTTGCCCTATGGATAGTAATTGGAGGATACTTTATGATATATCCCATATCTATAGAGAAATTCATTGATTTTGGTGCCTGTGAAGCCAGGACCATTTTTCGTGATGATTACTTTGGGGATGCCAAACCTGGTGATCAACCCTTCAAGGAATACTATGACAGTCTCCTGATCAGCATGCTTTGTGGGAACTACTTTGGCCCATCTGGTAAAGTAATCTATTGCGATCAAGACGAACTTATGCCTAGTGGAGGAGTTTGGCGATATGACCCCTATGAAATCTAACCCCCATTGTTGAAAGGGCATTTCTACTTGTATCGGTTGGAGAGGTATCAGAGCATTTTTGCTTCGGCTAGCGAACTTCTGACACTGCTCGCATTTGCGATAAATCATGAAGGCATCAACGAAGAGTGTGGGCCAATAGTAACCTGCCTTGATGATCTTCAACACCGTTATTCTCCCTACAAAGTGGCCTCTAGATAATCTTGAATGAAATTCTCCCAGGACATTCCTTTTATCACCATCTTTTATGCATCTGAGAAGGACGCCATCAATGTTTCTAAAAAATAGGCCTTCGAGGCGTAAAGGATATTGGGTGGACCGCATCCTGAAATGCCTTCGCTGTGAAGCATTTAGACATGAAGGACATCTACCAGTATTGAAGTATTGAACTATTTCATTAACCTAATATTTCTCGTCCTCTTCTTGGTTGGCGAAGCATTCTTCTACTGGCAAGTCATCCCACTGAGATTCTGTAGCTTTGGCCACTACACTCTTTGCCAGTTCTTGACATAATGCATGACCACAAACTAGTTTTGTGGGCTTGATCTCAATGTCAAATTCTTGTATTTTGTTCACCCAACCAGCTCTCTTGCTTCCCAATTCTCCTTGGATGATAAAATTGCACATGTCGGGGTGAATGACAAAGACCGTAACTCGACTTTGGGAGATGAACTGCTTGAACTTCTTGAGAGATTTCATTACTGCATTCCCCTAACATTCTATGAAATTGTTTTTCTCTTCATGGGGATTGATCACCTGGCACAGAAACATGATGGGACACTCTTCACCGTCTTTCCCCTTTTGTGTTAGGACTGCAACATAGCTCTCGGGTTCCCCTATGGCATATATGATAAAGTCTTGACTGTAGTCAGGGTTGATCAGGATCGGTGCCTGAGCGATTCGGGTCTTGATCTCTTTGAATGCCTCATTTCTCTATTTTTTCCAGATGAATTCAATGCCCTTCTTCAAAATTTTGAACATTGGCTTGATGACTTGGGCAAAATCGGGGATAAACTTCCTTATAAATTTGATCTGGCCAAAGAAATATTGAAGTCCTTTCTTGTCTACTAGGAGTGGGAGCTTCGTTAGAGCCTCGACTCTGTCGAGATCTACAGTGAGGCCCTTTTATGATATCGCATGTCCCAACAACTTTCCTTTGTTGACTGTGAATATGGACTTCTTCAGATTGATTGAGATGCCAAACTCTCAACATTTTTCAAAAATTTGTTGTAGATGTACGGTGTGATCCTCCCTTCTTCGGGAGAAAATAGTCATGTCATCTAGATAGATGATAATAACCTTATTCAGAAGCTCACCAAAAGCTAGATCCATTGCCCTTTGGAAAGTGGCACCAACATTCGAAAGGCCAAATGGCATTTGTTGGTAAGAAAATGTCCCCCACTTAGTGGTGAATGTTGTTTTATGCTGGTCTTCGTTCTTGACCTAGATCTGATTGTATCCAGAGAAACCATCGAGCAGGGAGAAGCGTTGAGCTCCAGCCATCGAGTGCAATATCTGATCGATTTGCGAAAGAGGATAGTGGTCCTTGAGAGAAGCTTGGTTTAGGTTGCAAAAGTCCACGCATAACCGTATATATCCGTTATTTTTTTTGATGGGGACTAAGTTTGCTACCCAAGAAGAATGCTTTACGAGATAAATTATCTTTGCCTTGAGCATTTTTAGGAGTTCGGCCTTCATTAGGACCTCGATATTTGGGTTAATCAACCTTTGTTTTTGTTGGAAGGGTTTGACCCCTTCCTGCAATTCAATTGTATGCTAGATTAGCTACCGATCGTATCCCCTGAGGTCTTGATAAGACCAAGCAACTATGTCGGGATACTTCCTGCACAGAGTCTGGATCTGTTCTATCTCTTCCAAAGTGCAATTAGTTCCAACTTTTGTTGCTTTTCCAGGTTCAAGCTCTAAATCTTGATACTGATTTTCATTAACTTTGATCCTATGAGAGAGTGCTCGATCATTCTGATCAAAGAGGCTTTCAAGAGTGATCAGTCCCTTAGGAATGTGGTTATTCTTTAATTGGACCAGCCCTTCATATTATTCTTCGTCAGGGCTTCTATCTTCAACTCTGGTGGCTTCTTGGATCATGAAATTTACAATCTTCTCATCATTATCAAAGACTTGCCAATGTAGGTCTTTGTCCGAGACAGAGGGTCTGTAGATCATCCTCACAGCTTTGGGCTTGTGCACCATGTCTTCTATTGGAGAGTACTTGGCTGTGATGGATGCTAGAACATCAGCATGTTGATTCTTTTCTTGTGGGATAGACTGTAGATTGAGAGACTCAAACTGGTCACACAGGTCCCATACCCTATTACGGTATGAATTTAGATAATATTTCTTTGAAGTGCACCTATTTATGACCTGGTTGCATACCGGTTCAGAATATTTGAAAATTTGGAGGTGCTTTATGCCTAACTTGTTAGATTTCTTGAGTCCTAGGCATAATTCTTCATATTTTGCTGCATTGTTGGTGCAGCTCCATATCAACTGGTAGCAATACTCCTTTTGCTCTACGGATGGCGAAACTAGAAGAATCCCTGCCCTAGCACCATTTTTACATCGGGCACCATCAAAGAACAACTTCCATAGTCCTTCTTGGGCACTTGTTCTAGTCTCTGGTTGGGTGTGTTTCTCAGGCTTGGTGATCGCATAACATCCTATCTCGGTCTCTATCATGGCATTAAAGTTTGCCAATGAGAACTCATCTTCATAACTTAGTTGTGCAAGATATTCCTCGACCAGGTCCACCTGCTCTACTTGCTCCACTATTGCATTCACTGGATCGCTACTCTCTTCTTTGGACATCTTCTGCAAAAGGAAGGAAGAAGGTTTTTCATTGTAGATCTTCAGATGAGAGTAATCCATAGACAGATATCTGCCCATTTTGGCTGTGAATTCCCTTGACAAGCACATACTAAAGTATGGCTCCAAGTCAACGACCACTACCTCTTGTATGACCGTGATCTGAGGCATCTTATGTAGTTGAATAGGAATGTCTTTGATCACTCCTATAGTCTTCACTGGGGTACCATCCAACTGGAGTACGACTTGGCTACTTCACGTATATTCCATCCCTATTTCTTTGTAGACTGCTTTTGGCATGACTATTGTCACTGTACCAGAGTCGATCATACAGTTATGCATAATATACCATTCCATCTGTAGAGACAGGTAGAACGAAGGTGGTCTATTTTTCCTCGTAATAGATGTGGATAGGGTCTGCACAAGAGCAAGCGGTGCTGCCTTTTTTGCTTTAGTCGTCTTCAATGATTCTTGTAGTAGGTCCACTTGTCCAGGTAGTTGCAGTGCATTGTACAAGATGATCTTGGCTGGAATCCTCTTTAACTCTTCTACAATGTTGTACGCTAGGGAACTGAGCACATTGGGTTTCTTTCTCGGCTCATATCTGGTGCGATACTGCTCCGTAGCTTCAACTCTTTATCGCTTAGTCAGTGAAAGGAACTTGAGCTTTTCCCTAGCCTGCTCTTTAGTTTTTGCCTGAGGTGGTCCGGTAGAGGCCTTTTGAGCTTTTTCTTTGGTCAGTGTAGGCAGAGGAACTTCGTTCAGGGCCGAAGAAGATGATTGTCCCTTATTGGGTCAAGCGTACACTTTTAAGGGAGCCATCTGGGTAGCATCCACTTCTATCACCTTCTTTCCTCCTTTGGTAAGCACTGCAATCGACTCTTCTTCACCAATCGCCAGGTTTTGACTCATTTTCCTGATGACGTTGACTTGACCGCCATGACTACTGCTCGCCAGCATTTGTAAATAGTGTTGGTGCAACATGTAGATATTCTCTTCATGCAGATCATTGAACATAGAGCACCAATATACATAATCAAAAGTGCTCGAAGCTTCATCAATCGTAGCATTTCTCATCGAAGCCTTCCCTTGCTGGACTGCTTGGTCTTTGGTAAGCGCAGGCCTAGGATAAGACCTTATCGGTAGAAATTCTTATTGTGCTTGCTTCTTCTTCACAATGGTCATGTCATTGGACAATGTCTGAACTATGGAGTTCATAGACTGCATCTCTTGCAAAATTTTAGTTTGCATATCATCGACTTTTGGAATAAGTGGCAATGAAGCCATCGTCGGTATTAGAGGTAGGGTGGGGTGTTGAGGTGGTGCTGGCAGTACAGGGAATGCCAAAGTGATAGTGGGCTACAAAGTTGAAAATGTGGGAAAATGAATTTGTGGAGCGGTGATTTGAGACACAATAGGATTCAGGTTCCAAGATGAGATTGGGTATGTAGGGGTTACAGAGATCTGCAAAGTGGTAGTGCTCGCATACTGGTATAGAGAGAATTCAGGAAGTATGGGTATCGACATACTTTGGGGAAGCTTGCCCATAGCTATCAAATCCATTTTTGCCCTCTTGGCTAACTCATACAACTCGAGAAAAGTATTGATGTTAGAATATCTTACCATGATACTGATATCAGGGTTGAAAGCCTAAAGGAAATAGTATGCTACAGCTTCGTCGGTTGGCCAAAGTCCAACTGGTACTCTCTTCCAGGTTTGAGCGAACCTAACATTGAAGTCTATGATATCTTCTTATGGATGTCTCTAGATTGAAGTGAACTAATGCAGGAGAGAGGTAGGATTGGAGGACTCATTGAAGCTTCGCATCAACTACCTGGCTAACTGGTCCCATCCCATAATAGTACTGGGTGGTAAAGATCTATACCAGTAGAGGAGTTTTCCTCTAAGGGAAAGAACCAGAAGCTTTACCATAACTCGCTCCTCTGTGATGTTGTGGATCGCCTCCAGAGACATTATGTCCTAGATGTGCTCCAGAGTAGTCTTCCCAGTTCCATCGAATGTTGGGATCTTCTTTATAGCAGCAGGTGGCACTTGCCCTTGTCCCACTAGATTTAGCGATGACAAAGAATACCATGCTAGGAACAACCTGAACGACGATTGTTGCTGCATTTGCTATTGTTGTTGTTGTTGTTGTTGCTGCTACTGCTGTTGTTGCTGCTGTGCCATACTTGCTCCTAGATTTTGAAAAATAGGAATCCTTGAAGCTCCTCCTTGATTGCTAATAGGATGACTAATAGGAATGGAGGCACTAGGATGCTTTTGTGATTTGGGAGGATTGGGAGGAAAACTAGATGCTGTGCTATCAGAAGTTAGACCTTGTTCAACAACAATAGCCTCTTGCGAGGACATTCGATGTAATAGTGACTCGGGGGTGACCAACCTTGATTGCTTCCCAAAGGCATCGATATCTAGCTCAAAGAACTGTTGGCATTTTTGCCACATTGATTCTCATTGATGAATGCATTAATGTATCGTTGGGGATCTGACCTTTGATTGATGCAGCTTGGGCGAAAAAAGGAGAAAAATTGAGCAAGAAATGGCTAAGTCTAAAAATTGCAGCGACGCGCTGACATGTTGCAGAATCGCGGTCAACGCAGTCAACGCAGGCAGGTTGGGCGGACCCGTCGCGATATCGCGACGTGTTCCGAAATCGCGGGTCGGCGGGCGAAAAAGCATTAAGTGGAAAACATGCAGCGATTCGCTAACATGTCAGCGAATCGCGACCCGGTGAGCGTCGAAGGCAAAAAGTGCAAACTTGCAGCGCGTCGCTGACATGTCAGCGAATCGCGACCGAAAAAGGCGATTGGTATGGCGAAGGAACATGTAGCGAAATCGCGACATGTTCCGGTTTCGCGGGGCAGAGCGCAGGGAGGAGCCAACGGCGGAAACATGTAGCGAAATCGCTACATGTTCCATTTTCGCGGGTCAACGGTTGTCAAAGCGTACTGAATGATAAGACGTCGCGATTTCGCGACCCGTCGCATTTTCGCGACCTGCGCAGTTTTCCCGCCAAGTGCAATATGAACGGCCGAAAGGGTTTTTTCGATTTTCGAGGATTTAATGATAACCCGAATTAAATATTTTGCGGATTTCCGATGCGGTTAAGGTCAAAGAGTGCCCAAGCCACCAAAATTAAAGGATTTATTGGTTCAAAGTATTGGTTCGTGGATTATTTTAACGGCTTCATGCACATGTTTGAAAAAACGAATTTAATGAAGGGCCGCGAACGTTTAATGGTATTTAATTTTTATTTCCTCGAGGCCGCTATTAAGGGGTCGTGTTCCCGATTTTCAAGATATTATTGTAGATCACGAGGAAGTTGGTTTTACGTTTTTAATGCTGCAAAGAGGACGGACCTCTATAAAAACCAATGTAATTTTCATTTGCAAAGGTTGGAAAAACTTGCTGCTAGAAACTGAAGTGCATTTGCAGGAATAAAGGATTGGCTTTTATTTTTCAAGCGTTTGCATTAGTGATTTCCTTTCTGTTTATGTTGCATTTCTAATAGCATTTGTATGTCTTAATGGCTGTTGCATTTAAATTCTGCATATTGGATTTATGCACTTCCGTGAGAGTATGATTCCTGGAATGTGATTTTGGAGGGTTTCTCTACGTACATCGTGCGAAAGTTAGGTTGATAACTTTTATTGCTTGGTGTTGCTGCACTTTAAATTTCCTGCTCGTTATTTTTCGATCCCATCACTTCGGCTCGTGGCCATATTTCCATTTCTTTCTGCAACCTTTTAGATCTCTTTTCAAAGAACCCTTATCTTAAACCCAATTTTAGAATAGTAGAGGGAACCAGCCCACTCTGGAGATTGGTCTGGGAGCCATTTCTTGCTTCCGACCTTTCAATGTTGGCCGGGTCTAGGGCGCAATTGTAAAAATCCTTTCCTGTGGCGTATTCGTGACCAACAGTTTTTGGCACGCCCGGTGGGACAGACTGTTTCGGTCTCCAAGAATTCATAATCGGTGGGATACGCATAATTTTCCAAAGTGATAACCCCACCGGTGCCAACAGTTTTGGCATGTTTTTAACACCCGGAGGTCTCAAGATTTGATGAGCTGTCTTGGCCTCACAGCGGAGATTTGTAAGTTCATCTGGCGACTTTGCTGAGTTGAAGATCTGTTCGTGGACGCCTATTGTTTTAAAAAAAAAAAAAAATTCAAAGAATGTTCATCTGGCGACTCTGACTTAATGGCGATGGCCGTGATTCCGCAGACCACTGCCACAAAGGCGAGGGTTTTTTCTAGATGGGATGATCCTGGCCCTCTGAATCCGCAAGTTCGGCATGAAATTCCCGAAGGTGCCCCGAAGAACCTGGCAAAATATGATGGTACCGAAGGCATGGCTCTGGCACATGTTGAAGACATTGCTATTCTGTCCATGATCCATGTCATAGAACACGAAGATGTCATGATCCGACTTCTGGTTCAGTCTTTGGAAGGAAGAGCATTGCAGTGGTACAGATTGCTCAAATGTCAAAGCATCAACTCATGGGATGATCTCGCGGGAGCACCGATCAAAAGATTTGATGAAGATCCTTTCTACGGTTCTTTGGATCTCTACCAATTTTTCATGTACATCACGAGAGCACCTCAAGAGAGCATCACGGACTTCAATGTCCGATTCTTGAGAAGCTGGCAGAGAATTCCAGAGAAGATCCGTCCATCACCCACCCAAGCCCACCTCTTTTATGTTCGAGCTCTGAACTCTGACATAGGTCTCTTTTTGCTGCAGTCAGGTGAACAACGGTTCCCACAAATATTTGAGGAAGCAGTGCGAGCAGAACATATGTTGCACTTATCAGGAAAGTTACCGTGGGGGGAAACTCCATTACCTTCTCCGATGGTTGCTGCTCCTGTTTACCCTGCACATTCATGCCGCCTCCTTATACTGTACAGAAACCTGAGATGTCGTTGTGTGGAGCTCAAGGGACAGATCTCATCCAAAGCCAAGGATTGGCAATGAACAATATGGTTGCTTGCAGTTTTCATAAGGAGATGGATCCAGAGGATATAAGCAAAGAAGAAGAACCTGAGCACCAAGAAGGCATAGCTGTGCATGACATGCAAGCATTTAGTCAGAACCTGTTAAATATGTCAGATCAACAGGTAGAGTCTGAAGAGATCCTGAAGAAGGAACTGTTGCTGGACAATTCCTGTGATCGGATCCAGGAGTTGGAGGAACTTGTTTTTAGTCCACAGTCAGAGAACTTTTCAAGATGGTGGGGTTTCTTTTCCGCATTATTTGTCAGTTGTGTAGGTCTTGGCATGTATGATAACTTGCCAGTATCAGCACCATGGAGAACTTCAGGAAGGAGCCAGCCCAATTTCAAGGACCGACTTAAGTATGATCAGATCTGGTCGGGACATTGCAGATTTACCGGATAACATTCTGAGATTGGGTGTCTGGTGGCGACATGCCAATCATGTCGTGACTTATTGTATATAGTATTTTGAAAAAACAAAAAAAAAATAGAAAAAGAAGAAGAAAAAAAAAAAAGAGTGGTATTGTTTTTATTTGTTCATCTCGGTTCTTGTTGCCTGCGAGCCGTAGATGCTTGTTTTTTTTTCCTTTGTTTTTCTCCTCCCAACAGTTTGGTGGCTTTCTAGCACTTTCTTCTTTTCCCTTCCCCATTTCCTCTCTTTCCTTTCTTCATCTTCTTCCTTCTGTTTCTTCTGCATTAAAACAAAATGAGCCACAGCTGTTGTTTCTTTTCCCTTTTCTGTTTTTCCCCGTTCCTTCTTATCGCTTTCTTCTAAGTTCTGTCATTTTACGCATTTATTTACAGTTCAGTTCATTCTCATTCCACAGCATTCATATTTCCATTTCCATTCCATCCGTTCATTCACTTTCATTCCATCCATTGTAGATGGTAGTACAACAACATTCTGCTATTGTGTCTACCACATTGCTTTGTCAATCTATCATTTCATTATTGTCATCATTCCATTGCAGTCACCACTTGCGCAACCGCAAGAGCTCACTCCACTATCGCATTCCATTTCTTCAGTTTATAACCGCTTCTATGCAGGTTCTTCCAGTTCTAGTTTTCCGCAGCAGAAGAAGTTTGGCAGCAGTCCCCTGACATGTTTTGCAGCAGCTTGTTTACAGTTCCAATATGACTCTGTGCCCAATGGACTAAGGCCTGGATTCTTGCATACAGCGAGCTGTATACCCCGCGAGCCGCCAAGAATGTTGGCATTTTTGCCACATTGATTCTCATTGATGAATGCATTAATGTATCGTTGGGGATCTGACCTTTGATTGATGCAGCTTGGGCGAAAAAAGGAGAAAAATTGAGCAAGAAATGG
Source organism: Wollemia nobilis (assembly GCA_028583015.1). Taxonomy (NCBI): domain Eukaryota; kingdom Viridiplantae; phylum Streptophyta; class Pinopsida; order Araucariales; family Araucariaceae; genus Wollemia; species Wollemia nobilis. Next base: position 17,130,415 of record JAQPPZ010000541.1, read on the forward strand.
CTAAGTCTGAAAATTGCAGCGACGCGCTGACATGTTGCAGAATCGCGGTCAACGCAGTCAACGCAGGCAGGTTGGCGGACCCGTCGCGATATCGCGACGTGTTCCGAAATCGCGGGTCGGCGGGCAGAAAAAGCACTAAGTGGAAAACATGCAGCGATTCGCTAACATGTCAGCGAATCGCGACCCGGTGAGCGTCGAAGGCAAAAAGTGCAAACTTGCAGCGCGTCGCTGACATGTCAGCGAATCGCGACCGAAAAAGGCGATTGGTATGGCGAAGGAACATGTAGCGAAATCGCGACATGTTCCGGTTTCGCGGGGCAGAGCGCAGGGAGGAGCCAACGGCGGAAACATGTAGCGAAATCGCTACATGTTCCATTTTCGCGGGTCAACGGTGGTCAAAGCGTACTGAATGATAAGACGTCGCGATTTCGCGACCCGTCGCATTTTCGCGACCTGCGCAGTTTTCCCGCCAAGTGCAATATGAACGGCCGAAAGGGTTTTTTCGATTTTCGAGGATTTAATGATAACCCGAATTAAATATTTTGCGGATTTCCGATGCGGTTAAGGTCAAAGAGTGCCCAAGCCACCAAAATTAAAGGATTTATTGGTTCAAAGTATTGGTTCGTGGATTATTTTAACGGCTTCATGCACATGTTTGAAAAACGAATTTAATGAAGGGCCGCGAACGTTTAATGGTATTTAATTTTTATTTCCTCGAGGCCGCTATTAAGGGGTCGTGTTCTTGATTTTCAAGATATTATTGTAGATCACGAGGAAGTTGGTTTTACGTTTTTAATGCTGCAAAGAGGACGGACCTCTATAAAAACCAATGTAATTTTCATTTGCAAAGGTTGGAAAAACTTGCTGCTAGAAATTGAAGTGCATTTGCAGGAATAAAGGATTGGCTTTTATTTTTCAAGCGTTTGCATTAGTGATTTCCTTTCTGTTTATGTTGCATTTCTAATAGCATTTGTATGTCTTAATGGCTGTTGCATTTAAATTCTACATATTGGATTTATGCACTTCCGTGAGAGTATGATTCCTGGAATGTGATTTTGGAGGGTTTCTCTACGTACATCGTGCGAAAGTTAGGTTGATAACTTTTATTGCTTGTCGTTGCTGCACTTTAAATTTCCTGGTCGTTATTTTTCGATCCCATCACTTCGGCCTGTGGCCATATTTCCATTTCTTTGTGCAACCTTTTAGATCTCTTTTCAGCAACCCTTATCTTAAACCCAATTTTAGAATAGTAGAGGGAACCAGCCCACTCTGGAGATTGGTCTGGGAGCCATTTCTTGCTTCCAGCCTTTCAATGTTGGCCGGGTCTAGGGCGCAATTGTAAAAATCCTTTCCTGTGGCAGATTCGTGACCAACAAGAACTCTATTTCCTCTCCTCTATTCCTAAATCTCCATCTTGTTTGCATGAAGGCACAGGCTTTGGTATTGGTCTTTATGACTTAAATATTCTTGGGTAAACAAAGTCGCCAGATGCTAAGAGTCTTTCGGTAATGAGAGCATTGGTTCTCACTACCACTAGTCAGGTGAGACTGACCGTGTCACATCGAGAACTGGTTAGAACTATTGGCACTGGTGGAGACGGGTTTGAGATTTGCGTTCTTAAAATATGGGACCTTGGTCCCACCAAGCGTGCCAAAAACTGTTGGTCATCAAATCTGCCCAGGAAAGGATTTGGGTGAGTGTATGCGCCCTAGACCTAGACCAACATTGAAAGGCCAAAGGGAAGAGATGCCCCTCATGCCAATATTCGGAGAAAGGTTGGATCCTATGCTAAACTACTTTGGTGTTTTAAGATAAGGGTGCAGGAAAGAGATAAACAGAGTAAGGGTGCAGGAAAGAGATAAAAAGAGTAAGGGAAGAGGGATCAATGATTTAAAGTGGGAGAGAACAGGAAGCACGATCACTAACTAACAACTTGAATAGCAGCAAAGAACACCAAGAATAAACAAAAGAAATGCCACATTAACCTTCTTATGTATCCTCTGGGTGAGATCCAGGATTCTCCTTCTCCCTTTCATCGAAATTCAGGGTTTAGAGTAATGACGATTAGGACAAGCAAATATGACAAAAACCACTACCCACCAGGCAGCATAAAAGAAAGCCAATATAGCATTTTTCCTCCCCTATGTATCCTTCGGGCGAATTTTAGGGTATAGTCCCCAATCACACATCGAAATTCAGGATTCAGAGTAACAGTATGCAAATGAAGACAGACAAAAGAAATAAACATAGAAGGCAGCATACAAGAGAGAAATTGAGCCCAAAGATTTTTAGTATTAATCGCAGGACATCAAGTTATAGCAGCTTTCTAGCAAAAAATTCCCCCCCTTTTTTATTACAATGTCTGGGTTTTTATAGAGGACCCGACCCTCTGAGCTATAATTACACAAAATGGAGGAGTACATCCTCGGAAGTTGAGAAGTCGGTCTTCGTAGCTCTCATGACTGAGCTCTCAATTTCGTTACCAAAATTGGCAGCTACGATTGGGTCAGCTGGGGAAAGTCACATTAATGATCCACCTAGACGTCCTTGGTCTCAGAGTGTGGTGCTCGAGTGGTTGCCACACTCGTTGGGCTCTTCATCATGGACCGATACTTTGTTTCCAATTGCCAAAAATGCGCAGCTAGTTTTTTAGGTACGTAAAAATACATTTATGAGGCAATTGATCGCCTCGAGAAAACACCCAGCTTGGAGCACGTGCCCTTGAATTTCTTCGCTAGTTCTTCATTTGTAACTTTACTTCACAATAGACTTGTGCCAAAGCAGCTTCTCATTAATTTGCACTTCGCCTAGTGGAGCTTTGCAAAACAGCTTCGGGGGTGAGGAGGGCCAAAGTAGATTTCTTCCTCAAAATGGGGTCTTCACTTCTCGCTGCTTCACTATGCCAAAACTACTTCGGCGAGGTCCTTCGCTCGAAGTAGATACTTCACTGATGAGCTTAAAAATGCTTCACCGCGAACCTTCTTCAAAACTACGATTTGGGGGTATTTCGGCCGAAGCGCGTTCCTGCCATCAAAAGATGTTGCATTCTTTATAGCCGCTACTACTTCGGGTGAAATTACTTCACATGAAATATGACCGAAGTAGATGCTTCGCAACGTCTTTCGGTGAAGTAAAAATGGTTCGCTAGCACAGGGGCCCAAAGTGGATGCTTCGATGACTTTTTGGCAAAGTGTTTTCAATGTTGCGCTCCTTCAAATCCCACTTCGCAAAACTTTTACCTAAAGTATCCTTTTGAAATGCTTCATGTGCGAAGTAGTTTTCATTCTTTTCCCTTCGACAATACTGCTTTGCAAAAATCTTGCTTGAAGTAGCTACTTGAAATGCTTCAGGCCCGAAGTAGTTTTCTTGCTTTAGCCAATTCGGTCCGCGGTCTTTCTTCGATGAAGTTGTTCTTTCAAAATGCTGCTTGCATTCTGCTTCATAAAATTTTTTCCCGAAGTAGCTGTTGGAAATACTTTGGGCACGAAGCTCTTTTTTATGCCTTGCTAGAATTTTTGCTTCAGCAACGCTGCCTCGCAAGGTTTTTGCATGAAGTAGTTGTTTGAAGAACTTCGGGCCCGAAGTAGTTTTCATCCTTACTGATTTCTTTGATGAAGCTGTCTTCCTTAGCTTCTTCGGCAGCGAAGCTCTTTCTTCTTCATTTTATGTACAATGGGGTGGTAGGAAAGCCAAAATTGCTGCAACGCTTGAAAATGTTTTTTCTAAAAAAAAAAACAAGGGAACAAATTCATGAAATTAAAGGAAATACTTTACAAAAAATTCAATCTTTTCTACCTCTCTGTGCAATGTGACAAAATTGTCAACATGAACCTGGACCTAATCTCATCTAGATAGTGCATGACAACTCAAATCACCTAAAGCGTGATGATTCGACTACCCAACCTTCACAAAGACACCACCAAAGAAGTTAAGGATCCATGGCTAAATTTTAAAAATCAAGAAAAGTTACAGACCACCACATCATCTATCCACTTAGTTGAAGACAACTAAAATATAACTATCCACCTGAAAGTATAGTTATAACACCGCTACAAAGCACTAAAAATTTGAAATTATAAGGGTATAAATAGATATTAAGACCCCATTCCAAAGGGTCGGATTCCACTCTAAGCAATAGATTGTTAGAATTTTCTTTTCTTTATAGACAATGTATATTTGTACCCCTATCATTATACTTGGAGAGTTATCCTTGCAATCACCTGATGCAAGTAAGTCTGAGAGAAATCATTGAATATCTTATCAATACAATGTATTAGAGTGCTTGGTGTAATTTGTGCATGATGATGGTGGTTACATTTGAGTAATTTTTAGTGCATTGTCTCTTTTTTCTTTGAAGATAACACCATCTTGGTCTCAGATTGTGTGAATACTAATTGGGCTAAGGTTGGTTGATTTTAGAATTGTTGCTTCAATAGATTCAACATAAGTCTTCAATAATGCAATGGCTTATTTTATTTCTTTCTCTAACCATTTTTTTTAATTTTCTTTGAAATTTGTTTAGAATAGGAGTAGATTAGATCAATTTCAATTTTTAGAGCTTATCTTATGTTATTTATGCTACGATGATCATGAAAATGATGAAATGAATATGGTATATTAATAATTTTAAGATAGCAATCCTAGAATACTACTTTTATTTGATTCTTCAATGCAATACCTTGATATTGAACGTCAAATTTCTAGTATTTCAAGCTTCAATAATGAAATGATACTTGCTCTTGTTAACAGTTATATGTACATGTTGTGGTTGTCACACAACACACCCCAATTTGGGGACCCACTTGAAATTTTGTGATGCTAATATGACTTTTAGTTTGCATTGTTTGTTTTGGTTTATGATGTCATAAGTTTACCATTGTCAAGTATGTTCTTTCTCCTAGGATCATGTTCAAATCTGGATAAAGTCCTCAAAATGCTCTGAATGAAATTGAAATAGTTGATTAAATCAAGCTATGGAGAGTTGAACATAATGTATTTATCATCCATTTGTACAATGCTTCAAGTGGTTTTGGTTAGCTTTATATAGAATTTTGAATCAATGTTTCACATAATATATTTTGAGCTCAACCCATGATTACTTACATTTTAATAAAATAATAATAATAATAATAATAGTAATAAAATAAATAAATAAATAATTTTACAGAAAAAATAAAATAAAACAGAATAAAGCATAAGAAAGTGCACTTCATTATGACCTTGTGGATTTATATAAATTTTTTTTTAATTAATTTTTTAATGTTTATGTTTATAGGTTATAAAAAGGAATGGTACAATTTTGGAGAATCGATAAGGGGCCCAATTTTTAAGGATATGGCACGATGTTCAAGGCAAAAGGTAGGTTAGACCAACGGATGCACTGCGTGAGCTGGTCAACATGGTCAGCAGGCTATAACTTTGAGAAGTTACCAAGTGGCACTAACCAATGCACCCCTATGACCCATAGCTGAGTCATCATACTATACGAATTGGCATTTATAAATCCTTCTTTGTTTCATACCTAGATACATATGGGACTAAAGAGGTATCGATTTGTATCAAGTATGAATAGTGCTCAGGTGAGATGCGTGGTTGAAGCCCACCATAGCTGTGAGCACTATGAAGAGGAGGGTTTGCTTTGGTGCTCGACAAAAATAAATAAAATGGGTGGAAAATTCAAAATGGCATTACATTTGACCTATAAATACGGTCGTATACAAAAAAAGTGGTAACAATGAAGCCAAGGGAAAGCAAGGGGATATTGAGGCCATTTTTATTGCCACGAGTGTTCATAGATTCTTTAGGAAATTTTCCCACTTAGTCGACTCCACCAATAATGTTGGGCATTTCCAAAAGGTTCTAACAACCATCAGTAACTTTTGTATTTATTCGATTGCGATCGACATGGTAATAGAATTGATTGTAATGTATCTTATCCACCATGCAAAATATCAGGTTGGGGTGAACAATCTTCTGGTTTTGTTTATCAGTAGTATTCCTATTGCAATACCTATTGTATTATCCGTAAAAATGGCTATTAGATCTTACTATCTATTGTAGTAGGGATCTATTACAAAGTGAATGATTGTCATTGAATAAATTGTTGGAATGGATGTTCTTTGTAGTGATAAAACTAGAACTCTAACGCTAAATTAGATGACTATAGATAAAAACCTTATCGAGGTGTTTGCAAAGGGAGTAAAAAAAACCAAGTAGTGTTGATGGCAGCAAAATATGCCATTGATGCCATGGTCAGTATGTTGGGAGATCCGAAGAAGGCTAGAGCAAGAATCACCAAAGTTAACTTTCTGCCATTCAATTTGATGGACAAATGAACTGCCCTCACTTACATTGATACCAATGGAAACTGGCATAAAAGTTGTAAAGGAGCACCCAAGCAGATTATTCACCTCTGCAATTACAAGGAGGACATGAGAAGGAAGGTGCTTTCGATGATTGGTAAATTTGTAGAACATGGGCTTCATTCCCTCAATGTGGCCAGATAGTAAGTGCCAGATAAAAGAAAAGAGAGATTAGGAGGACCATGGGAGTTGGTGGGGTTATTGCATTTGTTTGACCCTCCTCACCATGATAGTGAAGAGATAATTCGCAGAGCTATCAACCTTGGTGTCAATTTCAAGATGATCACTGGAGACCAACTGGCTATCAGTAAAGAATTAGGACGAAGGTTTGGAATGGGTACAAATATGTATCCTTCATCCTCCTTGCTTGGATATGACAAGATGATATCTGAAGCATCTATTCCCATAGATGATTTGATTGAAATGGTGGATGGTTTCGTTGAGGTGTTCCCAGAACACAATTATGAAATAGTGAAACAACTTCAAGACAAAAAACACATTATTGGAATGACCGACGATGGAGTTAACGATGCTTCGATGCTGAAGAAGGTAGACTTAAATTACAGATTAAGGAAGGATTAGGATCATAATGTCTTCGATGCAAAAGAATTGGAAATTCAATTCAAATATATAATTATTAATGATGCCTTAAAATAAATACGAAAGCATTATTTAACTTCTTGCTAGCAAAAGCATTATGAAAGGAGAAGGAATGATATAATGATTGCAAGTGGAGGAGAAGGAAGTGTTAGGAAACCAAATATGCGAAAAGCAAATGAAGAGTTTTTTTTAATATTTTAAATGCCCATTGAAGCTAACGAAAGAGAGGTTGAAGACTTTGTGCAGTGAAGGAATGTTGGAAATCTGAGTTGTGGAAGAAACCTCCCCTCCCTTGTTGCTGGATTGCACCAGATTTCACCCATTACAATCGATTTAAGCATGGTATTCTGCAAGTGTATTTATTTAAAATCTTTCATGTTGGCAATATATGGGAAATTTTAATAAGTTTTATGCATGTGGATGGTAGACTTGTTTATTTTTCCTAATATATTGTGTTATTCCATTGAATATTGCATCACATTAACTTTGGACTATGTGAAGATGGGTCAAATTAATGTTGGTTTAGTGCAGGATATTTGTTTATGCAGATTCGGGTCAAAATTTTAAAAGTTACAACTTGTCTTTTTATTTTATTTTCTCTAACCCTAGCCTTTTACATTTTTTTTAATTTCATCAAATAAAAATAAATAAATAAAATTTAAAACCCCAAAAAAAATGAAATGTGGCAATTTCAAGAATTAAAATTTAAAATTTCACATTTACACAAATTCACATTTTTTAATGAAAGTTTGAGGTTTTAAACTCTGCACATTTTTTTTAATAAGCAATTAATTTCATTTTTATGGAAATGAAAATTTCAATAAATTCCAACTTTCATTAAAATGAATAATTAATATGATATTCCAAAGTTCCTACATTGCAAAGTTAGATTTTAGTCATTTTTATTTTTAGTTTCAAGCAAGTCTTAACAATCCAAGATAAAATTGGTTAACAAAAGAAGATAAAATTGGTTAACAAAAGAAGATAAAATTGGTTAACAAAAGAAGATAAAATTTTGTTAACAAAAGAAGATAAAATTTGGTTAACAAAAGAAGATAAAATTGGTTAACAAAAGAAGATAAAAATTGGCTTAACAATCAAAGATAAAATCGGATTAACAATTTGAGATAAAATTGATTAAATCACCTTTCAAAGATTGTTATTTCAAAGTAGATAGTTGATCAATAAATTCACATTTTCAATAATTACATGAACAACAAAATCATTGCAAATAAAATCAAACCTAAATAGGCCCCTTGTTAACAATTATATGCAACATTGAGGTATCCAATTAATTTTTTAGCATTTCATATTTTCACAGAGCATTGCAAGCAAGATTAACATATTAAAAAGAACCTTTGAGGAGATCACAAATATTTCCTTGTAAGAGAGGATATCCGGGCAGAATCCTGACTATGAGTATATTATTGTAACTGGGCAAGAATATCACTCAATAGAATTAGTGCTAGAAGGAGGGCCTACTCTGAGGTATTTTCTTTGACTTACGAAGTTTTTGTTGAAAGTTGTTCATATTTTTTTGATTGGAAAATTCTCTAATTGATGATGCATTGATGCTAACCTTTTAAAAATTTGAGAATGTTCCTTATTGTTATGGTTTAATTGATGCATTGTTAATGAGTACTTATTGTCATCATTGTTAAGGTTAAAACCAAAAGTCATAATCACAAGATCCAAAGCTTCTGAAGATACTATTTTCCATAGCATCTCTCCTACAAAGAGAATCAGAAGGTCTAAGAGTCCAATGATTGTTATTTCACCCAATAGCGATTCATCGCTACCCATCATCCCATTAGTTCCTCCACTATGAATTCCAATGGCATAAGTTGCAGGAATTGCAGTTTGGTTAGATGCTCATAGTAGTCCTTTAAACATTGCTAGAGATGCTCATGACATTCCCAAAAATATAGAAAGGTATTTACCTAAATATAAACATGATGGAATTTGAATTGCTAAAGAGCATATTCAAGCTTACAAGGATACCTTGATTAGACTGTAATTTGAATATGAGGATGTTGCTCGTAAGATTTTTCCTCTCACCTTATTTGAAATGGCATATGATTGGTACATTAGTTTACCTGCCAATTCCATTACATATTGGATTCATTTGGAAATAGCTTTTGTAAATCAATTTAGGCCACCCATAGATTCAGTTGTAATCTATCATCAGTTTGCGTCAGCCAGGAGAGAGCCTAATAAACCTTTGAGATTGTTCAATACTCATTTCCATAAATTGTATAATAGGTTAGTTGCTTCTTATACTCTTCAAGCAGTTGTTTCCATACAAATGTACTTTAGGGCATTGGATCCTTTAACATCTATGTTTGTAAGGAGAGCTCCTCAAATCACTACTCTTCCCATGGCATACAGTGAGGCTTTGACTATAGAACAACAGTTGATGCCACAAGGTTTTGGGATAGGATATTTGCCTTCCATAGGACAACCAGGTGCTTATAATAAAGTGTTTATGATCAATCAAGCTTTGTCACAACAAATGCCTATGTTGAATTCCATGCCATTCAATAATTTCAATTTGCCATATAATCCTAACTATCGGTATATATTTGTGATTGGACAAAAATAGCACTCAACAATACCTTTGAGTTATCCATATGCCTTCTCTTTTTATTACTTTGATTTAATATTTGAAAATAGCATACCCTATCACCTGAACCTTGGGGGATCAATATTCCCTTTTAATAAATAACAATTGTTGTTCTAACCATTGGTGTATGTTGGTAATTGGACTGATGTATTACTCAACAGGAAATAACACTAGAAGGAAGGCCTAAATTGTTAGATTCATTATTACTTTAGCACCTGAATTATTGACTTATTTTTATTTTAAGCCATTAATTGTTAATTTTCTAAGTCACCTAAGCCCTCAACACACCACATAAATGGCCTGAAGTTGATTTACTTGATTTTAGGGCTTAAATTGACCTTTAATGTTGAAATTATTTTTTTCTATAACTACTCCCATAGCTCTCACTATTTATAATTCTAGAATTTGTAATCATTTGTGGTTACTGTTAAATTGTTATTGTGTTAATTTCTTGTAGATAATAGTTTAATTTTTTATATCTAAAATTGTTAGTTCGTGTTATATATTTCATATACATGATGTAATATCTTGATTATTGAAGTTGGAACCTAGAATTATTATTACCAGATCCAAGTATTCTAAAGGCAACATTGAATTCCACAATATTTCTCCTCTTAGAAGGTTTGTAAATACCAAGGAGTAGTCATATACCCTTCCTTCCATCAATACCTCATTCCAACCCATAGTACCACTTGTTGATCCATTTTTTTCTCCATTAAGTACACGAATGGTAACATTTGCATCCCGGTTAGGTGCAAGTAGTCCATTGATTATTCCTAGACCATACTATGATATACCTAAGTATCCTAAAAGGTATTTGCTTAGATACAAACATGATGGGGCTAGAATAGCTAAAGAGCACATACACACATATAAGGATACTTTAATTTGTTTACAAATTGAACATGAAGATGTAGCTAGTAGGATGTTTTCTCTTACCCTAGATGAATTAGCTTATGATTGGTATATTAGCCTACCTACAAATTCTATTACTTATTGGGCTCATCTTGAGATAACTTTCATTAGTCATTTTAGGTTGCCTATAGACCCTACTATCATATATCACCAATTTGCCTCAATAAGAAGGGAACCTAATGAACCTTTAAGGTTATTCAACACCAAGTTTCACAAGCTTTACAATAGGCTCACTCCTTATATTCTCAATGTAGAAACAGCCATTCAAATGTATTATAGGGCTCGAAATCCCTTAACTTCTATGTTTGTAAGAAGATTCCCTAATATCACTACTTTAATCATGGCATATAGTGAGGTATTGACCGTAGAAAATCAAATAATACCTCAGGGTTTTGGAGTTGGTCAATTACCTTCTTTAGGATAACCAAGTGCATTTAATCAAGTCTCAATGATTAATCAAGCCTTTTCACAATAGTTACCACTATTGAATGTTTCACCATACCTTAATTATAATAATATATTTAATGCTATTACTGCCCCTACCCACCCTATTACTCCAACATACTTAGATAATTAGTTTATTGCTCATTGGAATACTTATGCTAATGCTCAAACTACTATAACATTTCTAAATTCTACTTCAAATCAGAATATACCAACTTTCCACATGTTAATTTGTCTCAGGATACCCCAAATTTTTTTAATACTACTCCAAATCAAACCATACAAAATTTCTTGAATCCCACTTCATCTGTAAACAATACCACAAATCATACTACTACAACCTAGACTAATAATACCAACTCCCAAATAGATAACCTGTAGAGGTTAGTCTAGAAGCTCAGTAGTGATATGATTTAGTTAACGAAACAAGTTCCTTGGAATCTACCTAAAAATAATATTCAGAATAGGAATTTCAATGTCCAAGTGACTAATAACCAATGGGATACTCACCTAGACAATGGAGGAGTCCCAAATATTACTAGCAATCAATCGGATGACAACCTAGGAGCTTCTATAAATTTGGTTGACCTTGCTAAAAATAACTGTTTAGAGTTTAAAACCACTTTAGATACTGATTAGAAAGAGATGAAAATGTTGGAGTTAGTATCCACCAATGAGGATTGTAAGAATCAAGTTACTCAAAATACAGGGATAACCTTAGTTTCATAGACATGAACCATCAAAAGTGGATGAAGATAAATCTGAAAAGGAATTTAAAGAAGAATATGAAGAGGACATAGAAGAAGAGGTGAAAGTTCACCAACTATTTCAGAAGGATAATGATTATATTATTCAAATTAAATAATAGGAATTACTGATTTCTTTCACACCTCCTAGAGAAACTTCCATCCCACCTGAGGTGCAATACATTGAAATCCCTATCCTACCTAAAGATCATGTAATTATTATACAATAAAAAATAGAGAAGAATCTAGAACCAAATAATATTGGATATGATTTTATCGAAGACCTTAATGAAGCCAAGGAAAATAGTCCTTTTATTGAGATAGTTCAATTGACTAATCATAAGAATTTGTTGCTTGAGAAAGAAGAAACTATAAAGGCTACTCATGCTCTAGTGGTTGTAAACACATAAAAGGTAGAATCCCCACCTTTCCTTCTGACTACTAGAATTTTTGGTAAAATTTTACATAACTACCTCATGGATTCAAGGGTTGTTGGTAATGAAATATCATATATTGTTAACAAGGAATTAGATTTGACTCCTATTCACCCAAATAGGAGTCCACGACAAAACCATATGAAGGATCTTGGATAGAATCCACAACATATGATATTTCATCATCATGGACTCCTATTCACCGTGGACCCCAAGGAAGTTTGTGAGCAGTCACCGAAGCAAAGCTACAAGCGCGCCTACCCTATTGAGGGCGTTGGCTATTGTAAACATTTGTATCGTCTTTGGAGTGACCCCGAGGGGGACATTTTTGTAACCTGATATCCTTTGAAATATCAATACAAGAATAATTTGCATTAGTTGGCATTATTTGTTTGATTTGTGCATTTTTGTGTAGATCTTTGTGTTTTCGATGGTAATGATTAGTACAATAGCTGGGTGTGCACTCCACGGTTGCGTCAGATGGCGATCACAGTGGGACTCCACAACATATGATATTTGACTCCTATTCACCCAAATAGAAGTCCATGATTGCATCATATGGCAATCACGATGGGACCCCAAAATTTTAGCCTCGAATTCTAACTATTCTTGTTTTTTTTGTCTATAGGTGCTAATCACAGCTTTCAGTTGTGATTATTTTTTGGCCATAGTGATAACCTACGGTCTCCACTGCAGCCCATAGGTTGGACCTGCAGTTCATAGAGGAAGAAGTAGACAACAAAGAAATCAGTGGGCAATAGAGCAAGAGCTTAGGTAGGGCCTAATTTCACCTTATGTATTCAACTTTCTGCTCTGTATCTTTCCAGAGATCATTGAATCGCTGCAAATTAAGAATAAAAATATAAGGGGTCAATGAATAAGTCCTAATTTGCATTTGATTTCCATTCAGTGGAAAGGCATTTTTGGAAATAATGGACCTCTGAGTGCAGTCTGCCCCTAAATACATCGACCTTGATAAATATTATGTGTCATTTGCATGCTTGAGGTCCAATTAGCGGCCATGTCATTATAATTGCATCGTCAAAATATCATGTAGCACATTAGCATGCATTATTTCTGAATGCAAAATGTTCCTTTTTCTTTTCATGTACATCATGTAGGAATGGTCATTGTGCTCTGTGATGCATTCGTCATTTTTGCAAAATAAAAGGAACCACACACACCATGTATCATGTAAACATCAGTGGCGTTGGGCTCTCACATCCAACCTGCTTGATTGAGACCAACAGTAGATGTTATTACCACTTGGCTGGCTCATTTGAAATTGTACTATCGAGACCCGCTTGTTTCCAAGGCTAACCCAAGAACTGTCCTATCCATGCAAAATAGCATGCACTCTTCCTCGAAAGGGTGTATCGCTGCATACGGTGTGCTAGGTGAGGGTTGGTAGTACCTATGCTACTTCGTTGAGTATGGATGTCATTACCATATTCAGCTTGTGTGAGTATATAGGTGAAATCCAATTTAACTGAGTTTAAAATCCAATAATATTTCAAGACACGCAAGAGTTTCTAACACTGATACAACACATCTGAAAATAACATCAAATAGTTTAAGGCTCACAATCAAAAATTTAAAAGAGATAATCACCATTTGTTTAGATTTTCTACATAATAAAATACATCTAGACATCAGGAACACAAATGGTGAACACACGGGGTGATCAAAAAAGGTCTAGGACCAATGTCCATGATCAACCCCAACTGGTTCACAGCAGCATGTGTCGAGTCCTCATACACATGAGAGAATCGAATGACATTTGACTAGCATTAGAGGCAAAAACTCGACACGAGGAGATCCCATTGAGTGGACCCCTGATAGAGGAGCTTTAGTACACTCATCTAGGCATAGGACTGAGTGTGGATCTTCTCAGCACAAGGATGCTCTAGCCCAAAGCCATTATCAAGATCGCACTACACATGCATCCATGGGATCGATCGAGGAATATGTGGTGTAGGGAACCAAGTTGGTTCCCATACGTACTAGGTCCACAGGAGGTTCTAACCCTCCACCATCAGAGTATAAATGAGTCAGAGATCCACCCATTCAGGGGCAAGAGAATAGGATCATTTTCAAGCATAGGTCCACCCATACTCCTGTGCTTGGCTCACTATGCAAGATAACCATTAATATATCAAAGGTTGGAGCTAATGGAACACCAACACATGAGCGATGGAGGTCTAGACAGCTAGATGGTCTAGGTAGTGTTCTTGAGTAGCTAGGCTATAAGCCTACAACTTCGTCCACTCATGCTCTGAGTGAGCGTAGCGACAGTTGTATCAATATCACTAGAGAGCATGGAGAGACTTCTAAGTGCCCTCATGTCACACATCCACCATCCACACATCTGTATGATGGGTACAAAACCCATAATAGCTCACACAGAGCATGCACATCGAAGTCCTCCTACGGTCGATCAGATCGATAGATCACACAGACTGGTGTTCGAGCAAAGACATCAGCTACTCCAAGATCAATTGGATGATGCTCACCTAAAGAGGCAACATATTTAAGATGAAAATATTCAAGCATAACGGCTAGTACATAAGATATTATATGAGCAATGCATGCGTGAAGAGTATATTATAGCTCAGAAGGAGCGCATAGAGTAGGAGGATTGACTAGCCAGGGCTGGCCTATACCCTCTCAAGGACCATAGAGAGCATGTGCATAGAAGGGTTGTGTACTTAGCCGATATGCACGAGTAGCGAAGAGATGCTCGTACTCATTCCAGTGCCCAACATAGGAAGTGACTTCCAACACTCAATGATCTTAGGCAAAGGCAGCATGAGCACATATATGTAGACATATATGATCAGGGCTATCCTGAGAGTTCCTAGGTTGAGGAGGAGGAACAACCATGTCCTCCACCTTCCCCGAAGAAGGCATTACCTCCTAGATCACCTCCATAGAAGCTTAGGGATGAGGACTTTCTATATTTTAAGGCATACAAGGTTTTGGTCGATAAGGTCAAAGCAATAGAGAGGCAAGGCACAACTATGCAAAAGAAGACACTAAGGAAGATACACAATGAACCTCTAGACCCCTCGATGCCTACATCTCCATATCCAAAGCATTTTGATATACCCCATTTAGAAAAATTCAAGGGTGATGAGGATGCACAAGAGCATGTTACAATTTTTTTGGATGCGTATTTCCAGATAGAGAGTCAGGATGCCTTATTGTTATGCAATTTCATTACAACACTTTTCGACCTGGCCCGAGAGTGGTTCAACCAACTGAAGAAACATAGTATTACTGGTTTTGAACAGTTGGCTGATGCATTTCTTGAATGCTATTCATTTAGCATAAAGAAACAAGCCAACCTTTCTGATTTGGCTGCACTAGCTCAAGGCGACGATGAGGCCATCGATTAATACGAAAAGAGATAGCATAGAATAATGACAATTTTGCCATTCCCTATTCCTGTGATCGAACTGACCTGAATGTTTACAAAGAGTTGTGCTAAGCACATATTGCTATTTTTGTAGTTGTAGTAGTACCCTACATTCGAGGAATCCATGATGCAAGCTAGGGTGATCGAGGACATTAAGTTACAAGAAGGCAAATTGAAGCTCAAAACTAGGAAAGAGGGGTTTAAAAAGAGTACTACAAAACAACAGGGCAAGCAGGCCCACATGAATCAAGTAGTGCTAAATCTCGTAGGAGAAGACAAAGGAAAACAAAAGACTAATTATCAAGCTCAACCTCATATGTGTTACGATACATGAAAAAATAATTATAAGGGAAAAAACAAAGAAGAGTGCCTACCTCGCCAGTTCACACCCTTCACGAAATTGATGACTTTGATTTTTCATCAACTGTGTGAGGCCAAGGCCATATGATTGCCTGAGGTCAAATTAGTAGATCCGAATGTGCCAAAATCAAAGTGGCATCAAGATGATTTGTTCTTCATATTCCAAAGAGCGAAATGCCATGACATTGAGACATGTTAGTCCTTCAAACACATTGTGCAAAACATGATAGAAAAAGGAGAGTTGGTAGTACTAAGAAACCCATAGACGCCTGACAACAGAAACATGGGGATTTTCAAGAATCCTCTACCTAATCACGAGGTGCGTCGTAATAATTCTGGCCATGTCAATCAAGTGAGAATCGAACCACCTACCCAGGGGTTCATAGGCATGGTCAATATTATTACTAGACACAGGAGGTATGACCAACCGAATTGACCTCATGCTCCCATTAGAATACAAGCTATGTCAGATCAATGACCATCTCAGAACATGCCAAGCCCATCAACCAGACTGGTGGTGACCATTAGGAGTGAGTTGGTTCAGAACCCGTAGATAGCTCCTATGAAATTTAGTAGTCCCCTAGACATAGGGAGACTCTTATGGAAATTTTGAGGTCCATTGAGGTACAGTCCCAAGATGCCCATGCATTTATAAATTTTGTGGGACATGTACAACAGTGTTAGGAACCCACAATACAATTTTATGATCATGAATTGAAGATGGTTCCTACTATTACGACTGACCCGTCGCTGCATATTATCGCGTGTGTTAACCACATGCCTTTCAAAAGGGTCTTGATCAACACTGGGTCCTTGATCAATATAATCACAACCAAGTCACTGAGCCACCTCAAGCTACCCAAGTCACACATTGTGCCTACCACATTTACGTTGAGGGTATTTAATGATGCATTATGCTCGACAGTTGGTACAATTGTTTTACCTATTCATGTGGGAATCAATACCATCTTTGTGATGTGTCACGTGATAGAGGGTGCCATGTAGTACAAAATTATTCTCGGGAGGCCTTGGATTCATCCCCTCTATCTTGCATCAGTGTGTGAAATACATTCATGAGGGACAAGTTCACATAGTCTCCTCAGACGAAGAACCATTCAAGTTCGTGAACCTAGCAGATTTGCCTAGGGGTTTTGTACTCCTGTTGATGCACTTGGATATCTGACATGTCTCATCTATTAAGATTTCAATAGGAAAACCAACAGCCCGTGCTTAACCATCAACATCTATGTCACACAGATCTGAGCACACAACTGCAACTTCTCTAAAGCCAATTGCATCGGTGATGCATTGGCAAGTCGAGAAGCTAAAGGAAAAATGAAGTGAGAAAGTGGAAAATCATGTGCCCAGATCAGTCGCCAATGAGACTCCCACTCCCATTGATGTGGAAGAACCTCAAGACAAAGTCAAGGAGGCACCTCAGCCTGCTTCACTTGCATCTTCAGCAAGGTCATCTGCACCGCAAGTGATCGTTCATCTGGCCAACACATGATTGGGTAAGTATCTTGTACAAAATGTTACTTTCAGACCTATCCTAAAAATTGAGTAAGAGATGGGCCGACCACATGCCCATAAATTTATGATTGGATCCGTAGTGTCATTGGGTGAGCCACCCAACCAAACAAACTTTGTCTACACAGGGCTAGATCAAGCACCCACCAGAATATTCGTAGATGAGGACGATGATGAGTTCGTCATATCCATCGACTATCCAGAGTGGGTCTCCAATATGGTTCCCATAAGAAAGCCAAATGGAAGGGTTTGTATTTGTACAAATTTTAGATATCTCAACAAGGCAACACCTAAAGATTCATTTTCGTTGCCAAATATCGATGCTCTAGTAGACGCCACTGTAGGTCACAAAATGCTCTCCCTTATGGATGGTTTTTTTGGATATAACTAGATTCAAATTAAACTCGAAGATCAACATAAAACCATGTTCATAACGCCATGGGGGACATTTTTCTACAAATTTATGCCATTCAGTATTAAAAATATTGGTGCCACATATCAGCGAGCTATGACATAAACTTTTCATGACTACATGCATAGAATCTTAGAAGATTATATCGATGACTTACTATCTAAGTCATTGCTATGAGAAAAGCATGCAGAGGTCTTAAGGAAGGTCTTCGATTGCCTGATAGAGCACAATGTCGGGCTAAATCCTAAGAAGTGCGTATTTGGCGTAACTTTAGGTAAACTCTTGGGATTCATCATTTCCAAGCGAGGCATAGAAGTAGACCCAGCAAATGTCACGACTATTCTAGAGATGCATCCTCCCACTAATATTAGAGAACTAAGAAGCCTTTAGGGCAAATTAGCATCCATAAAGTGATTCATCGCTCAATTATAGGATAAGTGTCAACCCATGAATCGACTGCTACACAAAGGGGTCCCATTTGATTTCCATTCAGTGGAAAGGCATTGTTGGAAATAATGGACCTTTGAGTGCAGTATGCCCCTAAATACATCGACCTTGATAAATATTATGTGTTGTTTGCATGATTGAGGTCCAATCAATAGCCATGTCATTATAATTGCATCGTCAAAATATCATGTAGCACATTAGCATGCATTATTTGTGAATGCAAAATGTTCCTTTTTCTTTTCATGTACATCATGTAGGAATGGTCATTGTGCTCTGTGATGCATTCGTCATTTTTACAAAATAAAAGGAACCACACACACCATGTATCATGTAAACATCAATGGCATTGGGCTCTCACATCCAACTCGCTTGATTGAGACCAACAGTAGATGTTATTACCACTTGGCTGGCTCATTTGAAATTGTACTATCGAGACCCGCTCGTTGCCAAGGCTTACCCAAGAACTCTCCTATCCATGCAAAATAACACGTACTCTTCCTCGAAAGGGTGTATTGCTACGTACAATGTCTTTGGGTGAGGGTTGGTAGTACCTATGCTACTTCGTTGATTATGGATGTCATTACCATATTCGGCTTGTGCAAGTATATAGGTGAAATCCAATTTAACTGAGTTTAAAATCCAATAATATTTCAAGACACGCAAGAGTTTCTAACACTGATACAACACATCTGAAAACAACATCAAATAGTTTAGGGCTCACAATCAAACATTTAAAAGAGATAATCACCATTTTTTTACATTTTCTATATAACAAAATACATCTAGCCATCAGGAACACAAATGGTGAACACACAGGGTGATCGAAAAAGGTTTAGGATCGATGTCCATGATCAACTCCAACTGGTTCATAGCAGCATGTGTTAAGTCCTCATACACATGAGCGAATTGAACGACGTTTGACTAGAATTAGAGGCAAAAACTCGACACGAGGAGGTCCCATTGAGTGGACCCCTAATAGAGGAGCTTCAGTACACTCCTCTAGGCATAGTACTGAGTGCAGATCTTCTCAGCATGAGGATGCTCTACCCCAAAGCCATTATCGAGACCACACTACACATGCATCCATGGGATCGATAGAGGAATATGTGGTGTAGGGAACCAAGTTGGTTCCCATACGTACTAGGTCCATAGGAGGTTCTAACCCTCCACCGTCAGAGTATAGATGAGTCAGAGATCCACCCATTCAGGGGCAAGAGAATAGGATCATTTTTGAGCATAGGTCCACCCATACTCCTGTGTGTGGCTCACCATGCAAGATCACCATTAATATATCAAAGGTGGGAGCTAATGGAACACCACTGCATGAGTGATGGAGGTCTAGACAGCTAGATGTTCTTGGTAGTGTTCTTTAGCAGCTAGGCTGTAAGCCTACAGCTTCGTCCACTCATGCTCTGAGTGAGCGTAGTGACAGTTGTATCAAGATCACTAGAGAGCATGGAGAGACTTCTAAGCACCCTCATGTCACACATCCACCATCCACACATCTCTCTGATGAGTAAAAAACCCATAATAGCTCACACAGATCATGCACACCGAAGGCCTCCTACGGTCGATCAGATCGATAGATCACACAGACTGGTGTTCGAGCAAAGACGTCATCTACTCCAAGATCAATTGGATGATGCTCACCTAGAGAGGTAGCATATTTAAGATGAAAATATTCAAGCATAAAGGCTAGTACAAAACATATTATATGAGCAATGCATGCACAAAGAGCGTATTATAGCTCAGAAGGAGCACATAGAGCAGGAGGATCGACTAGCCAAGGCTGGCCTATACCATCTCGAGGACCATAGAGAGTGTGTGCAAAGAAGGGCAGTGTCCCTAGCCGATATGCATGAGGAGCAAAGATATGCTCGTACTCATTCTAGTACCCAATAGAGGAAGTGACTTCCAACACTCAATGATCTTAGGCAGAGGCAGCATGAGCACATAGATGCAGACATATATGATCAGGGCTATCCTAAGAGTTCCTAGGTTGAGGAGGAGGAACAACCATGTCCTCCACCTTCCCCGAAGAAGGCATTACCTCCTAGATCACCTCCACAGTAGCTTAGGGAGGAGGATTTTCTATCTTTTAAGGCATACAAGGTTTTTGTCGATAAGGTCAAAGCAATAGAGAGGCAAGGCGCGACTATGCAAAATTTGACACTAAGGAAGATACACAACGAACCTCTAGACCCCTCAATGCCTACACCTCCATATCCAAAGCATTTTGATATACCCCATTTAGAAAAATTCAAGGGTGATGAGGATGCACAAGAGCATGTTACGAGTTTTTTGGATGCGTATTTCTAGATAGAGAGTCATGACGCCTTATTGTTATGCAATTTCATTATGACACTTTTCGGCCCAGCCCGAGAGTGGTTCAACCAACTGAAGAAACATAGTATTACTGGTTTCGAACAGTTGGCCGATGCATTTCTTTAATGCTATTCATTTGGTGTCAAGAAATAAGCCAACCTTTCTAATTTTGCTACGCTAGCTCAGGGCGACGATGAGGCCATCGAGTAATACGAAAAGAGATAGCAGAGAATAATGGCAAATTTGCCATTCACTATTCCTATGACTAAACTGACCTGAATGTTTACAAAGAGTTGTGCCAAGCACATATTGCTATTGTTGCAGTTGTAGCAGTACCCTACATTCAAGGAAGCCATGGTGCAAGGTAGGGTGATCAAGGACATTAAGTTACAAGAAGGCAAATTGAAGCTCAAAACTAGGAAAGAGGGGTTTAAAAAGAGTACTACAAAACAACAGGGCAAGCAAGCCCACATGAATCAAGTAGTGCTAAATCTCAGAGGAGAAGACAAGGGACAACATAAGCCTAATTATCAAGCTCAACCTCTTGCGTGTTACGATACACGCAAAAATAATTATAAGGGAAAAAACAAAGAAGAGCACCTACCTCATCAGTTCACACCCTTCACAAAATTGATGACTTTGATTTTTTATCAACTGTGCGAGGCCAAGGCCATATGATTGCCTGAGGTCAAATTAGTAGATCCGAATGTGCCAAAATCAAAGTGGCATCAAGATGATTTGTTCTTCATATTCCAAAGAGCGAAAGACCATGACATCGAGACATGTTAGTCCTTCAAACACATTGTGCAAAACATGATAGAAAAGGAGAGTTGGTAGTATCAAGAAACCCATAGACTCCCGACAACAGAAACATGAGGATTTTCAAGAATCCTCTACCTAATCACGAGGTGCCTCGTAATAATTCTAGCCATGTCAATCAAGTGAGAATCGAACCACCTACCCAAGGGTTCGTAGGCATGGTCAATATTGTTATTAGACATAGGACGTACGACCAACCAAATTGACCTCATGCTCCCATTAGAATACAAGCTATGTTAGATCAACGATCAGCTCAGAACATGCCAGGCCCATCAACCAGACTGGTGGTGACCATAAGGAGCAAGTTGGTTTAGAACCCGTAGACAGCTCCTACAAAGTTGTCAATAAATGAGCTTATTCAGTAGTCCCCTAGACACAGGGAGACTCTTATGGAAATTTTAAGGTCCATTGAGGTACAGTCCCAAGATGCCCATGCATTTATAAATTTTGTGGGACATGTACAACATTGTCAGGAACCCATAATACAATTTTATGATCATGAATTGAAGATGGTTCCTACTATTATGACTGACCCATCGCTGTTATCATGTGTATTAACCACATGCCTTTCAAAAGGGTCTTGATCAACACTGGGTCCTCGATCAATATAATCACAACCAAGGCATTGAGCCACCTCAAGCTACCCAAGTCACACATTGTGCCTACCACCTTTACGTTGAGGGCATTTAACGATGTGCTATGCTCGACAGTTGGTACAATTGTTTTACCTATTCATGTGGGAATCAATACCATCTCTGTGATGTGTCACGTGATAGAGGGTGCCATGTAGTACAACATTATGCTTGAGAGGCCTTGGATTCATGAAATGCATTGCATCCCTCCTATATTGCATCAGTGTGTGAAATACATTCATGAGGGACAAGTTCACATAGTATCCTCGGACGAAGAACCATTCAAGTTTGTGAACCTAGCAAATTTTCCTAGGGGTTTTGTACTCCTGTTGATGCACTTGGATATCTGACATGTCTTGTCAATTTAGATTTCAATAGGAAAACCAGCAGCCCGTGCTTAACCATCAACATCTATGTCACACAGATCTGAGCACACAACTACAACTTCTCTAAATCCAATTGCATCGACGATGCATTGGCAAGTCGAGAAGCTAAAGGAAAAATTGGGTGAGAAAGTGGAAAATCATGTGCTCAGATCAGTCTCCAATGAGACTCCCACTCCCATGGATGTGGAAGAACTCAAGACAAAGTCGAGGAGGCACCTTAGCCTGCTTCACCTGCATATTTAACAGGGTCATCTACACCACAAGTGATCGTTCATCTGGCCAGCACAGGATTGGGTAAGTATCTTGTACAAAATGTTACTTTCAGACCTATCCTAAAAACTGAGTAAGAGATGGGTCGACCACATGCCCATAATTTTATGATTAGATCCGTAGTGTCATTGGGTGAGCCACCCAACCAAAAAAACTTTGTCTACGCCAGGCTGGATCAAGCACCCACCAGAATATCTGTAGATGAGGACGATGATGAGTTCATCATATCCATCGACTATCCAGAGTGGGTCTCCAATATGGTTCCCATAGGAAAGCCAGATGGAAGGGTTCATATTTGTATAGATTTTAGATATCTCAACAAGGCAACACCCAAATATTCATTTTCATTGCCAAATATCGATGCTCTGGTAGATGCCACTGTAGGTCACAAAATGCTCTCTCTTATGGACAATTTTTTTGGATATAACCAGATTCAAATTAAACTCGAAGATCAACATAAAACCGCGTTCATAATGCCATGGGGGACATTTTTCTACAAAGTTATGCCATTCGGTCTTAAAAATGTTGGTGCCACATATCAGCGAGCTATGACATATACTTTTCATGACTACATGCATAGAATCTTAGAATATTATATCGATGACTTACTAGCTAAGTCATTGCAACGAGCAAAGCATGCAGAGGTCTTAAGGAAGGTCTTCGATTGCCTGATAGAGCACAATGTCGAGCTTAATCCTAAGAAGTGCATATTTGCCGTAACTTCAAGTAAACTCTTGGGATTCATCGTTTCTAAGCGAGGCATAGAAGTAGACCTAGCAAAGGTCACGACTATTCTAGAGATGCATCCTCCCACTAATATCAGAGAACTAAGAAGCCTTTAGGGCAAAGTAGCATCCATAAAGTGATTCATTGCTCAATTATCGGATAAGAATCGACTGCTACACAAAGGGGTCCCATTTGATTTGGACAAGGACTACCAAGTAGTCTTTGCTAAGATTAAGCAATACCTAGAAACGCTACCAGTACTAGCTCCACCAAGGCTGGATGAGCCTTTTCTACTATATATATCGGCAACCGACTTTGCATTAGCGACCATGTTAGCCCAAAAGAACGTGCAAGGTAAAGAGCAAGCCGTATATTACATCAGTCACACCTTGGTGAGTTATGAGTCAGGATATGCATATGTTGAAAAATGTTTTTTAGCAGTAGTGTTCACTACCAAGAAATTACGACATTACATGCTAAGTCATACAACATATGTTATATCGAAATAGAATCCTTTGTAGTACATGATGAGCAAGACATATCATAACACACGTACTGCAAAGTGGATCATGCTATTGATAGAATTCAATTTGCAATTCATTAGCCAAAATTCCATCAAGGGACAAGTCATAGCTGATCAATTGGATGAGGCACCACTGTCCAACAGTAGGCCTCTAACCATTGAGCTTTCAGATGATGCGGTCTTCATAATATCTAAAGCTCTCAAACCTGAGGAACCATAGAATAATGCTGATATGACATTGTTCTTTGATAGTTCAAAGTGTGATCAAGGCGGTGGTGCATGAATAGTGTTTTTCATGCCACAAGGAGCTCCAATGCCTTTGTCATTCATGTTAGACTTTTTGTGCACCAACAATGATGCTGAATACGAAGCCCTACTTTTGGTCCTCCACATAGCCATCGCCATGAATATTAAAAGACTGAACATTTTTGGTGATTCTCTGATCATAGTTAACTAGGTTAAGGGGCTCTTTTAGTGTCGATGTCCTATGTTGAAAGCGTACAAATATCTTGTTGCCACTTATCTAGCTAAACTTGAATGGTATGACATCAAGGCAATCCATCGTTCATAAAATAGGTTCGTAGACACCATGGCATCTTGGGGGTCCTTGATCCCTTAGAATTTGTCTACCAAGTTTACTACCATCCATGTTAGAATGCTCTCTCACCCAGCAGTGGAGTGTATAGCCTTTAATAAAAAAGAGTCAGTCAACATGATTGTTGTGGAACCAACAGTTGATTGGTTTCACAAAGCAAAATACTTTCTTAAGCAGGCACCATAGGAGTCATTGACTTCACAGAGTCCTACGGGGAGTGGTACTACCATTCACCACAAGGTTGTTTCCCAATCTGTATTTGCAAAGCTAAATACGCAGGGGAAGCAATCCATCTTAGCAGTCTAAGTTGAGGCTTATCAAAGATGTATGTTGCAAAACCAAGACTTCCTAAAACTTGGTATGATTCCAAAAGGATTTTCGCATGCCACAAGATGCACATTTAAACAAAAAGCAACTAAGTATGTCTTGATAGGATATATTTTGTACTAGTGCAGTTACGAAGGAGTCCTCCTTCAATTTCTTGAGCCCCAAGAGTCATCTTGGGCAATTTTAGAAGCTCACGACGGTAAGTGCGATGGCCATTTCAGTGGCATGGCTATCGTCAAACACATCCTTCACATGGATTATTATTGGCCAACTATGGAGAAGGATTGCAATGTGTATGTCCAAAAATGCGTTAAATATCACCATCATGCTAATCTTACACACTTGCCATCACAAGCCTTATCATGCTAATCTTACGCACTTGCCATCATAGGCCTTACAACCCATTCAGGCAGCTTGGTCATTTGCTCAATGGGGACTAGATCTGATTGGGAAGATTTCCCCTCCATCGTCAGGTCGAATACATTCATTATCTTGGCTAATAAGTATTTTACAAAGTGGGTGGAAGCAATTCCCCTTACAACGACCACTGGAGCTCACATCACAAAATTGATTCTTGAGCATATCATATGTCATTTTTGGATACCATCCAAAATAATTTTGGATAATGGAACTTCTTTTAAGAACAAAATAGTGATGGCTTTAATGTCTAAATACCGCATTCAACACAGTTTTGTAACTCCATATTATCCGCAAGCAAACGGGCAAGCTAAGGCCTCAAACAAGACTATGGTAGCCATATTAAAAAATATAGTGAAAGAAAACCACAAGGATTGGCATATATAGCTGCCCCTTGCACTATGGGCTTATAGGACTAGAATTCAGACGCCCATTGGGGCAACACCATTTTTACTAGTATATGGCACTGAGGCCATTATACCCTTAGAGTTGGAAATTCCAATGTTGCGCATCACATTGAAAGAGTTCATTGATGATGACACCATGCAGTAAGCTTGCCTCGATCAATTGATGTTGCTTGATGAACGTCACATGAAAGCCCTCGAGCATCTCCGTGTTTATCAGGAGCGATTAAAACAAGCTTACAATATCAAAGTCCACCAGAGAGACTTTGAAGTTGGAGATCTTGTGCTAAAAGAGAACCAACAAAACTCGAATTTACCACCTGACATGCGATACAAATTCGTGGCTAACTGGCTAGGGCCTTACATCATATCTAAAAATTGTTTTCCAGGTACCTATTGCCTAACGTCGCTAGATGGTGTGGACGAGCTTGAGCCTCTCAATATCATCCATCTTAAGGCGTTCTATGCTTGAGAGTGTAGTAAAGGCACCAAAGGCATCTGTAAGCCCTTTGGTCAACCCAAAAGCCCTAAGGGTTTTGTCTAAACCGCTTGGTCATCCCAAAAGGCCCCAAGCTATCTGATTAAGAAGCTTGGTCAAGTAAAGGCACCAAAGGTATTTGCAAGCCCTTTGGTCAACCCAAAAGCCCAGAGAGGTTTTGTCTAAACCACTCGGTCATCTCAAAAGGCCCCAAGCTATCTTATTAAGATGCTTGGTCAAGAAAAGGCACAAAAGATTCCCAACAATTGCTTGGTCAACCCAAAGGCTCCGAGAGTTCCTATAACTTCTCGGTCATCCCAAAAGGCTCCATGCCATCTTGCTGAGAGTTTTGTCAACTAAAATGTTCCAAAGGTAGTTGTAAAACCTTTCGTCAAGTCAAAAGGCTTCAAGGATTTCTAAAAATTTCTTGGTCAACCCTAAAAATATCCAAGGACATGTACTCGTCATTTGGTCAAATATGAAAGCTCAAACACCTATAAAAATCAAGAAAAATATTTAAAAGTCCAAAAAAATTGATAAAGCCTAAAATCCAAAAATATTTGCATTTAAATTTTCATCTACATATTCACATGAATTCACATCGTCATATTGCATTTAGGCATTTGTCATCCGTTACATTTCGCAGTAGAGTGTAGTGTGTTTATCAAATTTTTACAAACAGTCACACATTTGTATGATAATCATGCACCCTTGCACTTATCATAATTCATTGCATTTGTACACGATACTTGTTGTGGAGACCTATGTGTATTAAGTTTTCCAGTCACTTAGCCATAGCTAGTGGGTTCTTTAGATATTGTAGAAATCTTGCTTTGCTATTATAGACAAGGTCATTAGTTGGGATAGTGCCTTGACATATCAGAATCCCATCACTAAGAAAAATAATATAAAATCTTGCTAAGACGAGGGAGGATGAAAGCCGCGAAAGCATTATTAGGTCTCTAGATTGATGGGTCTCACGTCCTGCTTATCTTGCAAATAGTCGGTCTAGAAAGGTGTACTTTGGTAAAAGGACAAGAATTTTCCCTTTAAATCCCAAAGTCACAAAAGTTAAATCCCAAGTTACAAAGTGCAAAAAAAAAATACAAATTTCAAGTTCAAAATGTAAAGTGACATAGTGAATCAAAAGCACTATAAAAATCCCTTTCTCAAAGAAAGCGGTAACACGTGGACTAACAGTGATTTTTATCACTACATCTAAGCAAGTAATAAGGGTGAGAACTTGAATCCCTAGATTGTACACCTTTTGAAAGCCATAGAGTGATCCCCGATCATAGCAATGGGTTGGAAGAGTCCCGCCTACAATCGAAGGGGTAGTTCTATTGGGTGATCCCCAAATGTAGCAATGGGTTGAAAGAGTCTCGCTTGCATTTAGAGGGGTAGCCCTGATCAATTTGCAATATGAGCTAGCTCTAGGTACTTAGGATTGTCTTGTTGTATAAGTCTAATAAAAGTTGAAACAAGGATTATACAATCGTATGAGGAACCTTATCTCACATATGGGTTGAAAGAGTCCCGACTGACATACGGGGTATGCTTACGATCTATCTAAAAATACTCACATGCACACATAGGGATTATGAATAGTTGGGTCTGTCACGGAAAAAGCCTTGTCCAATATAAACCTGGTATAGTTAGTATGTGATTTTTGGAGAGGTCTACTAGGGTGTTTGAGTCTCAAGAAAAAACCCAAAAAGTGCTCCAATAGCAACAAAATACCAAATCTCATCAGAATACAAAAATACGAGTCATTCATTAATCAAAATGTACTTTACAATGTACAATATATAAGATAGATACCACATGAAGATCAGAAATGATGTTTAGACGACCACTGACTATATAGTACAAAATGACATAATCATTCATTAAGAATTTTACCAATCCATTTCACTGCATTTCATATATGGGTGATTAATTGATTAAGTTCTTGTAATGAGAATTATCAATTATTTTGCATGATTGTTATACATTATGTGGTATCATATTTTAAAAATTGTTATACACAGTTTACATTCATTCCTTATGTTCTAAGTGATTAAAGCATATAGGTTCATTTCCATTAGATTATGATTCACGTACATAATGCATTACCATACATTGCATAGCATATCATAAACTGCATAAAATATACGCATGCCCACAAAGAAAAAATAAATATGCGTTAAAAAATAAACATCGAATCCATCTACATACATCATATATCGCACATCTAATCATCTAGATCACTATATATCACCATCATAAAAAAGAATAGCTATCCAGTGCATGACATCCATACATTTGATATAGCATTTAAATACGCATTGCATCTGTGTGCATTAAATAAACATAAAATCAAAAATTAATAAACACACACTTACACATAATGAGACATGAAAGATCATATCATATATATATGTGTCCAAATGAGTACATAAGGAGTATAAAATTCTCGTAGGCTACAACTGTGTAGGTCCTCGACCTTACACATAAAATGATACATCAAACTGTAGTAGGCAGATGCTAATAAATAGATCTAGGTTGATCCCCATGTATTGGAGCTCTCGTTGCCTCCCTTTGCACTATGCTCTGGAGCCTGCTCTCCTGGCTGACCTGGTACCTGTGGTGGATCATGTTATGGATCCTACCTTCCTCCAAACCCTAATGCACACAGCACATGGGAAACTGATAGTTGTAGTAGGCTAGTCCTCTGGCTAGAGGTCCCTGATGTCTACCTCGGATCTCTAGCCCTGGCTTGCGATCTCGATGTGTGTGTGCTAGAGGACCTGTGCATCCTCTGAGTCTTGTGAGTCCTATGACTCAAGCTAGCTATGGACTACCTTGAAGTCCTTGATCTGGTACGCTGACTCTACGAAAAAAGGATCCTCAGGAATCGCTAGCCCCTACATCTCTATATAGCTGACAAGCTGATCAACACGGGCAAGCCGAGCTGCATGCATCTCATTGGTCCTCATGACCATATCATGCAGTCGCATCACCTCAGTAGTCAGATCTTGTGTAGCTAGTGTACCTATTGCTAGTGTCGTAGGAGACCCCATAATAGCCTGAGGAGGCCCCATAGTAGTTCCCCTCGCTGCTCGAGTGTGATATCGCTCTACCTCTGTTGTAGTTTGCTACACATGTGCCAACTCCAATGCAGTCTGTAGTCTTTAAACATGGGCCTCTATGTCAGTAGCTCGAGTTGTGAGCTCCCGTATCTAGCCTTGTGCCTCAGTCAGGAGCCGCTTCCTGTCAGCCACCTTCACCTCCAGAGTGGCGATGGTAGTATCTCACTCCTGCTACTACATATGTAAACACCCAATATGACTTTGCAAGTCAGCAACCTGTGCTAGTATATGTCCCTCTGCGCTGTCAAGAGGAACCTCACCCTCCTTCGAAGCATCCTCCTCAGGGTCGATCATTGGTAGGTCCTCAGCAGCGACCTCTATGCCCTAACCACCCTCAGTATGTTGGCACACCCTGTGCCCCTTAGGATCTGCCTCTGTTGGCTCTTGGCCCAGAGGCCTAGTATCATGCCATCTAAAAAAATACCACCACCCATCATAGTCAAGCGTGGTCCCAGTAGTCTCAACTCTCAACTCTTGGAAGTTGTTAGGTGCATACCCTAGTGGAGGAGGAACTATCAATGGGATATCCCTCTCAAAAGCCAGTTGTTTGTACCTAAGGGGCATATCTGGCAGGTCCTGCACCATGATGAACTATCATAGGATGCAAGAGAAAAATTGGTACTCTCTCACATTTGGCTTACGCCAGATGAGCCATCTATCTCAATGGGCCCATCGCATCCACTCATCCACCTTCGGCCATACAAGACAATCCATGTAGGGGCACCAGACGACATCCCCCAACCCAAGTATCACAAAACTAATGATATAATGTTGTGTATCCCCAACATGAGCCCTGCTATGGACACCCTCCTCAACACAAGGCCAATAGGTGGCGTAGCACTGATGAGCGATATCTAGGGTAGTGATGCACAGAGGTAGGTCAGTAGGAAGCTCGATCTGGATATGCTGCCACCCCCATATCTATAGCAAAAGGCTGTAACTGATGCCCTTATAGCTTCACTTTGTGATCTAGTATAGCTCCTGATAGAGCTAGCATAGTAAAGTTCTCCCCCATGCTAGCAGTAGTGGCTCCTCCGTCGAGCTTTGAAGCACCCTCCAAGTAGGGGATAGCATATTCTAGGGAATGCTTGCACCTGAGGAGTCTGGAAGGACAATATGAACAATGAGGTGCATGAACAGGTCCTCTTGAGTAGAGAAGACATCATCTCGGTACTAGTCCCCGATGTGCACCCCTCCATGGTCTGCATCATCCTATGTGTCGATGCTCTAATCATTGAATATGGCAGCAAAAATGGTATCCTTTACCGTGCAGGCAAAGGAAACGATAGCCTCACCATCGATATGGATCCTGAAGATCCTGTAGACGTCCTCCAGTGTGATGGTCATCTCACTAGGAGGCAGGTGAAATATGTTGGTCCATGCATTCTAGCATCGGGACAATGCAGTAATATAGTCCTGATCTACCCTAATGGTGGGTAGATCCACGACATAACTGAACCTGACAGCTCAAAACCATGCTTGGTCATCATTCGATAAGACCTAAAAGAGAGTCTTCATCAAGTCAAGCTTTCACGCTCTAGATGTTAACTTTTAAAAAGCAAAAAAATACATACTGTAAGCTAAATCTAGCTAGGCAATGGTAAAAAAAAACAACAAAAAACATAAGCAATTGCAGCCTACAACTGTAACTTGCAGTTCTCAATTTGCAAATTGGGAACTATAACTGCAAATTATGGTCCCCAATTTACAAATTGGGAACCACAGCTGCAACTTGCGGTCCCCAATTTGCAAAATAGGGGCCACAGCTAAAACATGTGGTTCCCATTTTGCCAACTGGGAACCACAGCTACCAACTGCGGTTTAGGAGTGGCACCCATTTAGGGTACCCTCCTAGACCACTCATGCATAAAATTAAATTCTAATCTAGCCTAAACTAGTGGGGTTCATTATCGGTAGTTTAATGAGGTTCAATTTGTGCATTTATTAAGTGTGGTTTATTTTATTGATATGGAGTGTGAGGTCTCAATTTAGAGTTACCTTGCCCGCACCCTGCCCCCGGATAGTTGACAGCTAATTAGGATCCACCATTAGGGAAGAATGAGTGTACAAGTTGTTGAGTTTGACAGCATTTCGTATCAGGGAATGTCTTCTCTCTCTCAAAACTCTCAAATTGCTCAAGGGTGCAGAAAAATAATGAAAAATTATAAATCAACTTTTAATTTATAGGTTCTCCTAGTCTCTGCAGACTATAGCTGACACTTGCGATCCATAAACTAGGGCTTTTCACCCACAGGTCTGACCTGTGGTCCGCAAAATTTGGTAGTGGAAATCATCGGTCGTACCCGTGGTCCGCAATTATTAATAAATGCACTAAAAACCTATCGTGGGAAGGTTTGAAAAGGTAAATTAATGACTCTCGATGGAAAAAAATCAAAATAAATGATCAAATTTACAAATTTGGTGACATTAAAAGCACCAGGATCAATCCAATAAATACAAAATTTGACATAAAAAAAAATCAAACAAATGAAAAACCAAATGTGCCTCATATTCAGTGATTTATCCTATAAACTTGGTGGTTGTAGCGACTTGTGATCCATGTAATCCGGCAAGATGAGCAGATCACAATAAGGACATTTTGGGTAAAATTATCATTTATTTTATGACATTTTTCAGAAAATCATCGATAATATGATTCAACACAAGTCTTCTTGAATTTGTATTATCTTGACTCTCTAAGACGACTATCATAGCCTGACTGCTCCATGGGAGAGAGATATGCAAATACTACTAAGCATTGCAATCATAAGCTGAACTAGGCCTAGCCAAGGCATTAAACGTCTCAAATCTAAAGTTGTTCAGGATCATTCATTATGGTCAAGCGATTTTGTCACTTCATACATTGTCATTACCCTCATCGACTCATCGCTTGAGGGGGTAGTCATAATTTCATGTCATAATAAAAATCAATAGAAGATCTCGAAGATCGTAGATCCCTTGATCTTATCAAAATTGTATTCGTCCTTGCAAATCATTGCTAACAACTATCATAAGATTCCCCCTTTACTTGGGGCAAATAGCAAATATGAAATTTTGTTTGTAGCTCTCATTCGTTGGTTATATAGGCCTAACTCCTATTGTAGCACCAAAGCTACTCGAATGTCTGATGACGAGTGTAGACTTTTCAAATGTAAGCCTTCCCACATTGGAAGCAATGATTTTAGGATGCACGTTATTTTGCTAGACCTGGGGCATCTAATGTTGATTAGACTAATGATCATCATAGAACCTTTAACATCATTTTAGGAGGTCTATTTTGCTCAGCATTGTTCAATCTCATAACGCATCTCAAAAGGGGCATATATAGACACCTAAAAAATGTCATGCCGAGGGCGAATACTCATATGGACATGCTACAAAACCATAAGAAGGATCTTGGATAGACTCCAAGATAGAGCAGTGGTTCTAACCACTCAATTTAGGCATTCTGGCCTAAGCAGTCTGAATCGTAACCCAGACCTACGATATCTAGTCTGAACCATGGTTGACACCTGCGGTGTCTAGTCTGGACCATAGTTGTGACCTACGATTTGAATTGGAGTTTAGTTAGGCCTTCCATTTGAGCCAAATTGGTTGGAACGACCAAGAGATCTAGAAGGAGGTAGTTGGAGGACAAAATATTCCAGAGGATTCCATCCCAATTGTCCTAACCAACCTTCTTGATCTTGGCTTCTCCATGAAGCCACCCCTAGCCCTGGGGGCATGCTATAAGTACCCCCCTCCAACCTTCTTGATCTTGGCTTCTCCATGAAGCCACCCCTAGCCTGAGGGGCATGCTATAAGTACCCTCATTTTTCAATGGGGAAAAAGGGAGGACTGAAGAGAGATAATTTGCATAGTGAAGCGTTGTCGAATTATCGAGCAAATGAATTTATCAAGAGAGCAACGAAGCCCTATAAAATTACATAATGACCTTGTGCATTTGATATCCCCTTTGCTATCCATACAATGATCAATTAGCCATGGATGCCCTAGGTTCCTAGGAGGATCAAGAAACGCAAATCCAAGCGAATGAAGGCCCTTCATAGCGATTTGACCACCAAATTTGTCATAGGATGACAAAGGTCACCCTTGAACATCAATTCGGACAAGGAGATCAAGCCCACTGCCCCTAATTCTAAGGTAAAACACATCAGAGGTCAAACCGTGGTTGTCAGCCACAGTTTACAATGTAGACTGCCCCTCACAGCTGCGGTTTGCAACAGGTTAGAGATCACCTTACTCAGTTTGCTTTTTACTGTATAGGTTAGTTAGATTAGTTCTTTCATAGGTTAAATTACATTTTTAGAGAAACTCTGACCGTAGGAATTAGGAATTTTATGCGTTGTAGTGGGTAGAATTATATTGGATCTTTTTGATGCTTTATTGCTTTCAATTCAACATTTGTTCAATGCATCATGTTTTTATTCATGTTTTGTAAATTGTAGTGTAATTATTGATACAATTAGAATAGCGTAGAACTTTTCTTTATGCTTTATTGTTTCATTAGTTTGATTCCATTTATATGTATAATCCTTTAAAGGGCCTCATCATGAGAGGCTATCAATCTATATAATCATGCTTTGTTGTTTCTTGTTCGTAGGGAGACAGGTGCAGAAAGGAGCCTATATCATAATCCTTCTACATCGTGGAGAAGGGGGTTAGCTCTACCCCAAGGCAGTTTGTGAGCAGTCACCGAAGCAAAGCTACAAGCGTGCCTACCCTGTTGAGGGTGTTGGCTATTGTAAACATTTGTATCATCTTTGGAGTGACCCCGAGGGGGGTATTTTTGTAACCCGAGATCCTTTGAAATATTAATACAAGAATACTTTGCATTAGTTGGCGTTATTCGTTCGATTTGTGCATTTTTGTGTGGGTCTTTATGTTTTATATGGTATAGATTAGTACACTAGTGGGGTGCATGCTCTACAGTTGCATCAGATGGTGATCACAGTGGGACCCCACAATTTTAACTACAAATTCTAACTATTCTTGGATTTTTTTGTCCATAGGTGCTAACCGTAGCTTTCAGCTACGATTATTTTTTGGCCCGCGGTTGTAACCTATGATCTCCACTACAGCCCGTAGGTCAGACCTACAGTTCACAAAGGAAGAAGCAGACAGTAAAGAAATCAGTGTGTAACAGAGCAGGAGCTGAGGTAGGTCCTAATTTTACCTTCTGTATTCAACTTTCTACTCTGTATTTTTCTAGAGATCATCGAATCACTGCAAATTAGGAACAAAAATATAAGGGTTCAATGATTAAGTCCTAATTTGCATTTGATTTTCATTTAGTGGAAATACGTTGTTGGGAATAGCGAACGTCTGCCCCTAAATACAACGACCTTGATAAATATTGTGTCATTTGTATGCTTGAGGTCCAATCAGTGGCCATGTCATTATAATTGCATCGTCAAAATATCATGTAGGACATTAGCATGCATTATTTCTGAATGCAAAAAAATCCTTTTTCTTTTCATATACATCATGTAGGAATGGTCATTGTGCTTTGTGATGCATTTGTCATTTTCACAAAATAAAAGGAATCACACATACCACGTATCATTTAAACATCAGTGGTGTTGGGCTCTCACATCCAACCCGCTTGATTAAGACCAACAGTGGATGTTATTACCACTTGGTTGGCTCATTTGAAATTGTACTATCGGGACCCGCTCGTTGCCAAGGCCGACCCAAGATCTGTCCTATCTGTGCAAAATAACATGCTCTCTTCCTTGAAAGTGTGTATTGCTGCATACGGTGTGTTGGGTGAGGGTTGGTAGTACCTATGCTACTTTGTTGAGTATGGATGTCATTACCATATTCAGCTTGTGTGAGTATATAGGTGAAAGCCAATTTAACTTAGTTTAAAATCTAATAATCTTTCAAGACACGCAAGAGTTTCTAACACTGATACAACATATCTATAAACAACATCAAACAGTTTAGGGCTCACAATCAAACATTTAAATGAGATAATCACCATTTGTTTACATTGTCTACATAATAAAATACATCTAGATGTCAGGAACACAAATGGTGAACACACGAGGTGATCGACAAAGGTCTAGGACCGATGCCCATGATCAACCCCCAACTGGTTCATAGCAGCATGTGTTGAGTCCTCATACACATGAGCAAACCGAATGATGTTCGGCTAGCATTAGAGGCGACAACTTGACATGCGGATATCCCATTGAGTGAACCCTCGTTAGAGGAGCTTCAGTACACTCCTCTAGGAATAGGACTGAGCATGGAGCTTCTCAACACGAGGATGCTTTGCCCCAAAGCCATTATCGAGACCGCACTACACGTGCATCCAAGGGATCAGTCGAGGAATTTGTGGTGCAGGGGACCAAGTTGGTTCCCATACATACTAGGTCCATAGGAGGTTCAACCCTCCACCGTTAGAGTATAGATGAGTTAGAGATCTGCCCATTCAGGGGCAAGAGAACAGGATCATTTTTTAGCATAGGTCCACCCATACTCTCGCGCGTGGCTCACCACACAAGATCACCATTAATATATCAAAGGTGGGAGCTAATGGAATACCACCACATGAGCGATTAAGGTCTAGATAGCTAGATGGTCTAGGTAGTGTTCTTGAGCAGCTAGGCTACAATCCTACAGCTCCGCCCACTCGTGCTTCAACTGATCATAGCGGTAATTGTATCAATATCACTAGAGAGCATGGAGAGGCTTTTAAGCACCCTCATGTCACATGTCCACCATCCATACATCTGTCTGATGGGTACAAAACCCATAAGGTAGCTCTCATAAATCACACACATTGAATGCCTCCTATGGCTGACCAGATCGATAGAACATACAAACTGGTGTTCGAGCAAAGACATCAGCTACTCCAAGATCAAT
Source organism: Wollemia nobilis (assembly GCA_028583015.1). Lineage (NCBI taxonomy): Eukaryota > Viridiplantae > Streptophyta > Pinopsida > Araucariales > Araucariaceae > Wollemia > Wollemia nobilis. Next base: position 17,166,612 of record JAQPPZ010000541.1, read on the forward strand.
TGGATGATGCTCGCCTAGAGAAGCAGCATATTGAAGATGAAAATATTTAAGCGCAAAGGCTCTTACGACAGAGATTATAAGATCAATGCATGCATGAAGAGTGTATTCTAGCTCATAAGGAGCACATAGAGCAGGAGGATCGGCTAGTCAGGGCTGTCCTATACCCTCCTAAGGACCATAGAGAGCGTGTGCATAGAAGGATTATGTCCTTAGCTGATATGCACAAGGAGCGAAGAGACGCTAGTACTCATGCCAGTGCCCAATAGAGGGAGCGATTGTCATCACTCAATGATCTTAGGCAGATGTAACATGAGCACATAGATGCAGACAGATACGATCAGGGATACCCTAAGAGTTTTTGGGTTGAGGAGGAGGAAGAGCCATGTCCTCCACCTCCCTCGAAGAAGGCATTACCTCCTAGACCACCTCCATGGTAGCTTAGGGAGGAGGACTTTCTGTCTTCTAAGGCATACAAGGTTTTGGCCGATAAGGTCAAAGCAATAGAGAGGTAAGGCACGGTTATGCAAAATCTAACACTGAGGAAGATACACAACGAACCTCTAGACCCCTCGATGCCTACACCTCCATATCTCGAGCATTTTGATATGCCCCAATTGGAAAAATTCAAGGGTGATGAGGATGCACAAGAGCATGTTACAATTTTTTTGGATGCGTGTTTCCAGATAGAGAGTTAGGATGCCTTGTTGTTGTGCACTTTCATTACGACACTTTTTAGCCCATCCCGAGAGTGGTTCAACCAACTAAAGAAACATGGTATTACTGGTTTTGAACAGTTGGCTGATGCATTTCTTGAACGCTATTCATTTGGCATCAAGAAATAAGCCAACCTCAGTGCGACGACGAGCCCATCAAGCAATACAAAAAGAGATGGCATAGAATAATGGCAAAGCTGCCATTCCCTATTCTTGCGGTCAAACTGACCCGAATGTTTACAAAGAGTTGTGCCAAGCACATATCGCTATTGTTGTAGCTGCAGCAGTACCCTAAATTTGAGGAAGCTGTGGCACAATCCAAGGTGATCAAGGACATCAAGTTACAAGAAGACAACTTGAAGCTCAAAATCAAGAAAGAGAGGTTTAAAAAGAGTACTACGAAACAACAGGGCAAGCAGGCCCACATGAATCAAGTAGTGCTAAATATTGGAGAAGAAGACAAGGGATAGCAGAAGCCTAATTATCAAGCTCAACCTCCTCCTGTGTGTTACAAGACATGCAAAAACAACTATAAGGGCAAAAACAAAGAAGAGCGCCCACCTCGCCAGTTCACACCCTTGATGGAATCGATGACTTCGATTTTTCATCAACTATGCGAGGCCAAGGCCATACGATTTCCTAAGGTCAAATTAGTAGATCCAAATGTGCCAGGATCAAAGTGGCATCGATACAATTTGTTCTACATATTCCATAGAGCGAAAGACCACGACATCGAGACATGTTGGTCCTTCAAACACATCATGTAGAACATGATAGAAAAAGTAGAGCTGGTAGTACCAGGTAACACATAGGCACCCAATAACATAAACATGGGGATTTTCAAGAATTTGCTACCTAATCATGAGGTGCCTTGTAACAATTCCTACCATGTTAATTAAGTGCGAATAGAACCACCTACCTAGGGGTTCGTAGGCATGGTCAATATTGTTACTAGACACAAGAGGTACGATCAACTGAATCGAGCTTGTGCTCCCATTAGAATACAAGCTACATCGGATCAATGGCCAGCTCTGAACATTCCAGGCCCACCAACTAGACCGATGATGACCATAAGGAGCAAGTTGGTTTAGAACCTGCAGATAGCTCCTACGAAGTTGTTAATATATGAGCTTATTCAGTAGTCCCCTAGACACAGGGAGACTCTTATGGACATTCTGAGGTCCATTGAGGTACAGTCCCAAGATGTCCATGCATTTACCTATTTTGTGGGACATGTACAACAGTTTCAGGAACCCATGATACAATTTTATGATCATGAAGTGAAGATGGTTCCTACTATTACGATTGACTCATTGTTGCATATTATCGCGTGTGTTAACCACATGCCTTTCAAAAGGGTCTTGATCGACACTGGATCCTCGATCAATATAATCACAACCAAGGCACTAAGCCACCTCAAGCTACCTAAGTCACACATTGTGCCTACCACCTTTACGTTGAGGGCATTTAACGATGCGCTATGCTCAACGGTTGGTATAATTGTTCTACCTATTCAGGTGGGACTCAAGACCATCTCTGTGATATGTCATGTGATAGAAAGCGCCATGTAGTACAACATTCTGCTTGAGAGGTCTTGGATTCATGAAATGCATTGTGTCCCCTCTATCTTGCATCAGTGTGTGAAATACATTCACGAGGGACAAGTGCACATAGTGTCCTTGGACGAAGAACCATTCAAGTTTATGAACCTAGTAGATTTGCCTGGGGGTTTTGTACTCTCATCGATGCACTTGGATATCCAACCTGTCTCGTCGGTTAAGATTCTAATAGGCAAACCAGTAGCCTGTGCTCAACCATCGACATCTGTGTCACACATATCTGAGCACACAACTACAAATTCTCTAAAGTTGATTGCATCGGCGATGCATCAGTAAGTTGAGAAGCTAAATGTGAAACTGGATGAGAAAGTGGAAAATTATGTGCCTAGATCAGTCACCAATGAGACTCCCACTCCCATGGATGTGGAATAACCTCAAGACAAAGTTGAGGAGGCACCTTAGCCTGCTTTGCCTGCATCTTAAATAGGGTCTTCTGCACCGCAGGTGACTGTTCATCTGGCCAGCATAGGATTGGGTGAGTATCTTGTGAAAAATGTTACTTTCAGACCTATCCTAAAAACTGCGCAAGAGATGGGCTGACCGTATGCCCATCAATTTTTGATTGGATCTATAGTGTCGTTGGGTGATCCACCCAACCAAAAAAACTTTGTCTATGCAGGGCTGGATCAAGTGCCCACCAGAATGTTCATAGATAAGGATGATGACGAGCCATTCGCTGTGAATGTATGCTATCTATCCAACCCGAAATATGCCATTCACATTTTTGAGTCGTATCATTGGCATGGGCATGTCCTTGGTCTTTTCAAACAAGGATGGAGAACTTCGCTCGAACCTCATTATCAGTGGGCTACTGATAGGTTCAAGTTAGGGTTACAAGTACAAGGTCATGACGATTTGCTTACTGCATCCTTAGATCGCATGTACTTGAGTCTGGGGGATGATGTGGATTTTAATCCATATCACCCCGATCCTTCTAGTTGTTTGAGGACTCGCCAAATGGTTGTTGTGGCTGCTCCACAACATACCCCAAAATTGGGGACCCACCTTTTTGTTTTGGGTATTTGGGTGTTTGCCTGTTGGTTTCAAGTGTCTAATGTTTGGCTTGTTTTGAATTTGCATTGGTCATTAGTTTTTGTGTCAGTAATATTTTCTTGTCGATGATATTTTATTGTCGACGATATTTTATTGTTGATGACTTTTCTTGTCGACGATTTTTTTTATCATCAAATTGTTGTCAATTTTGTTGTCGACGATTTTTATCGTCAATGTTGTGTTAGCAATGTTATTGCTAACATTAGGTTGTTGTTTTCTATCATGTACATGTATAAGAAATATTTACCCAATATAAAAAAATATAATAAAAAAAAAGGTAAAAACAATAAAATATAAATAAAAATAAAAAGTGGTGAATGAAGCCATGGTAGCTTCATTCACCACGTTTTAGTTTACGTTTTAAAATGGTTTAATTTTAAATTTTGTTTTTTATAAGTTCAACTTTATGTTTTTAGTCTAATTTATTGTGTTTTTAAATTTTGTTTTAAGGCTAATTCACCTATTTGTTTTATGTGCAGATAAGGTGGAAACAGCATGGAGCGAGGAGGATACCACATGGCCCGACACGCGGATAAGAATCAACCTAGACCAACACGGTGACCCGAATAAGCATCGAACATTGAAGCAAGGTCATACATTGATGACTTGAACATGGTCATGACGAGGTCAGCAGGGAGGACATTGGAGCCATGGACGCGAATCACTGGCGTACCTATACTCCATAGACGAAGATAGCATTCGAGAGATCTCAGTGGTCATCCGGGAGCGAGGTTTCGTCCTTCGACAAAGGCAGCTAGCAACGATTGTTTTATTTTTGGCAGTGTGTTTGGACATCGACGACGATGCGCAATCCCGGTAATAGAAGCGGCTCAACGTGGATACCAAATCCAATGAAGATAACAGCGACATAGGCGAAGTTAGTCGAGCTGGCCAGGGGATAATGTCATTGGCAGAGATATCGGTGTCATCATGGTGGGGAAAGTTCTAAAGTAGCGGCATACTATTGTCGATGTCTAAATGGAAAGGTAGCTCATAGCTAGAGGTGTTAACGTTTAACCGGATAGTGCCACGAACGGGGAGATGAACTCCATCGTGGAATGCTGATGAAGGCAGATCATATCCGAATTTAGAAGATACGATTTTAAAATTCAATTTTCAACATGCCGATGTCAATTACCTAGATGAGTGGGCGATCTTGCGATAGGATGTACTGGAGGATATACTTAGACAGCATCAACCCAGCAAAATTTTTTGTCGATAAGATGCAGATAGAGTCGATAAGTTGAAGGATTCACAGAGCCCGCACGATGACAAGTAGATAACATCCGGCTCAACGGCAGTGGGGAGGCGAGATTTATTGTTTGATAGCGACCGTCGGTGACCAATAGACCTTGGAGAAGAAAATATTTATGTAAAAGGACGACATCACATCATAGTGGATGCACAGTTGTTACCATAGGTCCAGAGCCTCTAACCTTTCAATTAGAAGGTTAAAAGACGAAATCAAAGGGGGCAAAGAAGGGATTGGTTGAAGCGAACATAAATAGGAAGCAAATATGCTTTCTAATTTGATTGGGCCCACATATACACATATTATCAATTTAATTTTCATATTGTCAAAAAGGCAAAAGGTATTCAAAGGTGTGACCAAGGCCAGTTTGTTTTATATGAAATAAAGGGTGCTTGTTGTAAGACGATTGTTGGTGGTAGTTTCGTAAGGAGCGGTGGCTTGTCGAAGAAGCGTTATCAAGATGCACATCCAAACAGAAATGAAAGGAAACAAAAATTCTTTGGGAAAGCGAAACGAAAGGCGTTTTGAAATCAAACGAAAGGGCAGAAAACCAGAGAGCGGAAACCAAGCATCAAGGGAAGGAAAACGAAAAACGAAGGGCCATGGAGTGAAAATAGAAACTTTAAAAACAGATTGAAAAACATGCACAAGGGGCTGGAATTTTTGGGCATGGCCAAATGCGGCAGATTTTGATATGTAAAACTTGAAATATAATTTCAATGCTAAAGCTTCTCTTCAGAAATTTCAGGCCTTGTTAGCAAGAAAGGATGAGAAATTTTCTGCATGCTTCATTTTAACTGTTCTATTTTTCTCCTTTCAGATTTCAGATTTGTAAATGAAATTCATGCCATTGTTTTGGGTTATTTCATGTGAATGTCTGCAATCTGAAAATTATTTTAAACCCTAGGAGCCAGCACCTAGTTTACTTTGATTGTGTTTGTTTTGCAGGTCAAATAGGCTAGGTTGCATGTACGAAACTCTCACATATTCGGTTTTGCAGGATGGGGTGCTATCAGACTGAAGGAGATTTTTGCATTGCTGCATTTTCAGCAATTATTTTGATGCAAATTTTTAATTTTTTTGTTTTCCAAAATTTTAATTTCAGAACTTTTTCTTATTTTCAGGCATTAAAATAAACAATTAAAAAAATTAAAATAAAAAAAATAATTGCACCATTATGTAGAGCACCTATCATACTTCCAATACGCACTTTGAAATTTCATTTTCGGAGTTGTTTAGTATTTTTAAAAATTCATCGAAGTTGCTGTTTTGTTACAGATTTTAAAAAATCCGAAAATAGAAAATTTCCATTTTAAGGTCAAATTTCATTTTTTCAGTTTTGTTTTGCACTCATGAGCCTATGATGACATTCCCTTCATGAAAATTCCAATTTCATTGAAGGAGTTATGTTTTATGGCATTTTCACAAATTTCCATTTTGAGCCTAAAATTACCCTCTCTTCATAAAAATTCTAATTTTACGAAAGAGGGGTAATTTGAGTATTACATTGAAGGTCTTTTCCTCAAAGCACTTAATTGTTCATCTTGATGAAAATTTGATTTCATTTAAGAGGGATAAGTTAAAGTGACATTTAAAGCCCTTTATCTAAGGCCATAAATTATTGCTTCTTTGTGAAAATTCATTTCACCAAAGAGGGATAGTTTATCGATCATATTGAAAGCTATCTTTATCTTCATGGTAAGAAGCCATATTTGGACTTAATAAAGAAGATAAAATCTACCTTAAAACTCTCAAGATAAAAGGAATAAAGGCACTACATCGTGGTCATATGAGGGCCAACTCACATTTGCTTTATTTTGGTTCAATGAACAATCACTAAAGTTTCATGGTAAAATAAACCAACATTGCCCCTTGTTTACGAGTTACTTGCAATCACTAAGGTGTTCCAAGCATTTAAAATGAATATATTTATTTGAGATTACTAATACACATGCAAATGCTAATATAGCGGAGACCTTGGAGAAGTTGGTTGTTTAACTTCTTTGCAAGAGGGGATTTGGAACCCAAATCCTAAGGAAGAGTGTAATTTCACAATTGGGTGAAAATACCACTCAACATTTTGGCGCTAGAAGGAGGGCTTAAACCTTTGGTTTATTTCAGTGTGATTTAAATGCTATAGGGATTTAAATTTTGAATATTTCATGCCCTATTGGTTATTATCTTTAGCCCTCTTTTAACAATACAACATTGTATTGTTAAAAGGAGGACATGAATTGCTATGCATTGTTCTAACATTTTTTTTGATTGTTCATACAGGAATAATGGTTCTTGATTGGATTTAAAAAAAAAAATTGGTCTTGACTAACGAGGTTGTCTCCATGCAATTACTTTCATTTGAGCTTAATGGATACATCTTTTGGTTGATGCTAACATGATTATTCACACATTACATGTTTGACATTTGCTAGTCATTTCATACTTATTTGTAAGGAATTATTTTGTCTAAAATGTATTTGTTGTCGGTATTATGCTCTTCACTTGCGTGTAATGCGATCTTGTGAATCAGAAACCTACAACACTAGGAGTATGCTCTTCACTTGCGCATATGCGATCCGGTGAATCAGAAACTAATTTACATTTTAGAATATTGCTTTGTCATGTTTCCTTCTTCTATTGATGACTAACAAATTGGTTTTGAAGTTATTCTTTGAGTTTCATTAATGGCTACAACTGCAGGAACGTGGTATGGGATACATGCTAATCCTTTGAACATTAGTGGAGATTTTCATGATTTACCCAAGAACGTAGAAAAACATTTGCCCAAGTTTAAACACAATGGTCCAACATTAGCCGAGGAGCATATTCAAGCCTATGTGGATATCCTAGTTAGATGGAATGTCGAACATGAGGATGTGGCATGTAGAATGTTTCCTGGAACCCTAGATGAGGTGGCATATGATTGGTACATCAATTTACCCATTGGTTCTATTACATCTTGGACTCAATTGAAAGATGAATTTATCAATCAATTTAGGTTGTTCATTGATCCTCTCACGATATTTCAACAATTTGCTTCTTGCAAAAGAGAACCTAATGAGCCAGTGAGAAGTTTCAACTTGAGGTTTCGAAAGCTTCATGCGAGATTAATTTCTCCCTATACTATTGAGGAAAGGGGTGCTCTTCAAATATACTTTCGAGCATTGGATCCATTGTTTGCCATATTTGTTAGGATGAATCCCTTGGTTACTGATCTTGCATCGGCCTACACAGAAGCTATGATTGTAGATCAACAATTAAGGCCACAAGGTTATGGAATAGAGCAATCAACTATGGTAGGACAACTAGGGGCTTGCAATCAAACCTTGATGGTAGATCAAGCATGGGCACAACAAAATTTGATATCAAATGTTTTTCCCTACAATCAACTTTATCCTACCATACCAACTTATGCTCCCACATGTGCTTATACAAGTACTTCCATCCATCCAACTATACCTCAATTAGAGAATCATCTGGTCACTCATGGAACTATTGCAACAAATGTTCAAGCTTTGTCCATGGATATTAATCCAACTAATCCTACTACTTCTACCACTCAACCCAAAGAGTTTGTATCGGAAGTAAAGGAGCAAAAGAAAGTGGTAAAGAAGGTATGTAGGCATGTTCCATCACAAAAACGAGCACATCAATGTATGCATCCAAATCATCCTAATAAGAAAATTCGTAATGCCGATCTTAATGATGTTTCATGTTATGCTTCTTCAAGTGATACAAGAAATTTTGAGGTGACTCACGTTGAAGTGAATGCCTATTCGAAATGTCTTGAAGAGCATGAAGATTTTGGAGAAGAAATTCTATGGATGGGTAACAAGAAGTTGGAATCAAATAATCACCATCTTGTTTTGGAAAATAAATATCCAGAATCATTACCTAAAAAGGAGTATTTGGATGAACAAACTTATGTGGATATGATTTGGGCAGATGTTCTTGCAAAGGATTGGAGCAACTATATGACACGGAATTCAAAAATTGATCCCATTGTAGAAGCTCCTAAGTCATCACAAGTGGCTGAAAATGAATTTGAAATAAAATCAACAAAGGAAGTTGAAGACATAATCGAATTTCACCACTTGTTCTCGAAAGACACTTTGGATGATGCTCTCGAAAGTGATGACCAAGAGGATCCACACCTTCCAAATTGTGATAAAATTGAATCATGGGTTACAAATTTGGATTATGATAGCTTTACCAATTTGAATTCAAGAAATAACCCACTTTTGGAAATAACGGGACCATCTAAGGAAGGTGAAGATGAATTGGATGAGAAACAGGTTGATGAATCGGAAGATGAAGAAGAAATACTTGAACGTCACAACTTGAACTTGGAAGATGATTACTATGATTCATGGAAGAAATGGGAAGAATATTATCAATCTGAATCTTCTAACAAACTTGTTGTGTCAAATAATATGCAGGACAACTTAATTGCTTCCTCACATGAGGATACTATAAATCCTGTACAATTTGAGAAAGTTTTGGAAGAGGAATTCGAATCTCATCAAATTTTGGAACATGATAAGGATTCTACAACCATGAATCAAGAAAGAGAGTCACTTGCTTTAGATTCCTTTGAAGGAAAAGAAGTTGAAAATCTTGATCCACTTACTTGTGCTACAACGATTATGCCATTTCAAAATGAGAAAATTACAAAACCTAAATCATTTGGGTTTGATATCATTGATGATCCAATTGAAAATCCCACGTTACCCAAAACAACCCAAGTGATTGATCATGGAAATGTGTTAGTTAACCCACCCCTAGATAGACAAGACTTATGGTTTGAAAGGGATGGACATGTGTTCAATTGGGTACCTAGGTTTGGTGCCTTTGATAAACAAATCATGGAGAAAGAACAAGTGCTACATTATGATGAAATGCCATTGAAGGTGAATAAAGAACAAGGATTAATTTCTAACCACACCTTTGATAACATTACTTTAATGAATGAAAAGGAGCTTGATGCATTTAAATTGCTAAATCAAATTCATCAACAATTAATTCTTGAACCTAGGATAAAAACTCCTAATGATCCCAATTTAGTAAATATCCTAGAGGCTTGTGAATTGTTGCACAATTTTAATTGGCCTAAGAACATGGAAAATGAATTAGCTTTGAAATTTTTAGAAATAGGCTCTCGCTTACAAAATTTTATTTTGAATAAAGAAAGCCTAGTTCTAAATCATGAATGGAATTATGAAATTTATACCTTAAAGAATAGACGAGATGAAATTGAAGATCAAATATTGTCTAATCAATTTGATGATTTGAATCTCACCTATGAGAGTACTAATGACACTAAATCAAATTGGTGGGGTGAGCGAGGCAAGTTGAATTTTTTTGCATTGCTTGGTTGGATCTTATTGTTGTTGGATTCCTACAACATTTGGCATACCTATTGTGTCATATGTCTTTTGAAATGTTCTAATCATGTTTGGGATCCGGGAAAGTGATAGTCCAAGCTTTGCATCATCTTGTACCATATTGTACATTTGTATATAATTTTTTGGTTTTTGATGTTGGGTTTGCATTTCAGTTTTGGTTTTAAGTTTTGTGTGTTGGTCCTTTGGACATTTTTGGTTTGTTTTGAAAAAAAAAAAAAGCGAGATGTCAACTTATGTCCTTATGAATGTTGACTAAGACTAGGAGAATATGAAACATCGAAATTGTATTGTAGAAAGCTCCACGAGTATCGCAAACACATTAAAGAATATCGTTTGGAACTTGTGATGCATGAAGTTGTCAGTTTTACACATTATGGTAAAGTAGGTGATATACTCCATCCGCATGTCAAAAAGAGCAATGCATTCATCCATATCTCATGTTACATTCCACATTGCATATACATTTCATATCAGTTGTATTTTCATTTCAAGTACAATCATTGAAAAGGTGTCGAATCCTCTTAGGGTTATTACATAACATATATTAAAAGGATCCTAAGGTTGGGAACTGTTGCCCAAACTATCTTGAACCAAGCACATTCCATGCACATTAAAAGGAATCTTGAGCAAAATGGTCAAAACCATACTTGGATGAAAAGGTGAGGTGAAAAGAATATTTCATGTTTGTCCTATCATGCAACATAATCCTTGAAACAGTGGTTTTTACCACTCCCATAAAAGCTTAAAGCCTAAAACCGGAGTAGTAAGGATAGGGTTAAATCCTCATCGAACTTAGGTTGAGGATCCAACTCCCCAAAGCTCTGGTTTGACCTACATGGAGTAGTAAGGATAGGACTCAATTCTCATCTCGCTTAGGTTGAGAATCCGATTCCCCAAAGCTTCCATTTTCCCCATTTTATCATAAAGCTTGGATTAGAAGGATCGTACTACATGTCCTCTGCAAAGGATGGGTAGTCATCCCAAAGGTCCAAGTAATAAAATTAACTAATATTTCCCATTTCATAAATCTTGGATTGGAAGGATCGTACTACATGTCCCTGGCAAGGATGGGTAGTCATCCCAAAGGTCCAAGAAATAAAAGAAAAAGAATGAATGAAGCCAAGTCATGGATTATGGGGTTAAGTATGCTCATGCGTGGCAACATGTCTTGTCTAAAAGCAAGACCACTCATTGCTCATATGGATAGACTAGCCTGACCATTTCATCCATAACAGGTTAAATCATTTTGTTCAAGATGAGGTAATGAACTCCAGATCGAAGTAGTAAGGATAGGGTTAGATTCCCATCTCGCTTAGGTTGGGAATCCTATTCCCCAAAGCTCCGATTTCACTTACACTTGCACATGGGTTCAAGATGGTAGTGACACATAACCAACTTTGGGATCTAGTAAATTAATTCAAGTATACATATATTTGGTCCTAAGAGGGTTTGACAACTTTAATATGTTTGTTCATGGTACTAGAAAGTTTGAGCCTTTGCAAAGCATGTTGTTATATATCTAACATCTTCACCATGCATTAAATCCTACAGGAATCATCCATAACATCGCATATGCATTCAGGTAAAACTGACAATGGAAAGTTGACCAAGTTTCAAACGATAGAGAATGAAGCACACTGCACACATTGAGCTGACGCTGAATAATTCTAATGCTTCATGTATTTCTCGTCTAGTTTCATTCTTTGGATATTTGCTGACGCTTGTATTTGAGTTTGTGTGTTTTCAGGTTGGGTTCTCACCGAAATGCTCAAGAGCATTTCCCAATAGAGTCGCCATTTGTTGTGGTTGCTCCACAACATACCCCAAAATTGGGGACCCACCTTTTTGTTTTGGGTATTTGGGTGTTTGCCTGTTGGTTTCGAGTGTCTAATGTTTGGCTTGTTTTGAATTTGCATTTGTCATTAGTTTTTGTGTCAGTAATATTTTCTTGTCGACGATATTTTATTGTCGACGACTTTTCTTGTCGATGATATTTTATTGTCGATGACTTTTTCTTGTCGACGATTTTTTTTATCATCAAATTGTTGTCAATTTTGTTGTCAACGATTTTTATCGTCAATGTTGTGTTAGCAATGTTATTGCTAACATTGTGTTGTTGTTTTCTATCATGTACATGTATAAGAAATATTTACCCAATAAAAAAAAAGTAAAAACAATAAAATATAAATAAAAATAAAAAGTGGTGAATGAAGCCATGGTGGCTTCATTCACCACGTTTTAGTTTACGTTTTAAAATGGTTTAAATTTAAAGTTTGTTTTTTTTATAGTTTAACTTTATGTTTTTAGTCTAATTTACTTTGTTTTTAAAGTTTGTTTTAAGGCTAATTCACCTATTTGTTTTATGTGCAGATAAGGTGGAAACAGCATGGAGCGAGGAGGATACCACATGGCCCGACACACGGATAAGAATCAACCTAGACCAACACGGTGACCCGAATAAGCATCGAACATTGAAGCAAGGTCATACATTGATGACTTGAACATGGTCACGACGAGGTCAGCAGGGAGGACATTGGAGCCATGGACGCGAATCACTGGCGTACCTATACTCCATAGACGAAGACAGCATTCGAGAGATCTCAGTGGTCATCCGGGAGCGAGGTTTCATCCTTCGACAAAGGCAGCTAGCAACGATTGTTTTATTTTTGGCAGAGTGTGTTTGGACATCGACGACGATGCGCAATCCCGGTAATAGAAGCGGCTCAACGTGGATACCAAATCCAATGAAGATAACAGCGACATAGGCGAAGTTAGTCGAGCTGGCCAGGGGATAATGTCATTGGCAGAGATATCGGTGTCATCATGGTGGGGAAAGTTCTAAAGTAGCGGCATACTATTGTCGATGTCTAAATGGAAAGGTAGCTCATAGCTAGAGGTGTTAACGTTTAACCGGATAGTGCCACGAACGGGGAGATGAACTCCATCATGGAATGCTGATGAAGGCAGATCATATCCGAATTTGGAAGATGCGATTTTAAAATTCAATTTTCAACATGTCGATGTCAATTACCTAGATGAGTGGGCGATCTTGCTATAGGATGTACTGGAGGATATACTTAGACAACATCAACCCAACAAAATTTTCTGTCGATAATATGTAGATAGAGTCGATAAGTTGAAGGATTCACAGAGCCCGCGTGATGACAGGTAGATAACATCCGGCTCAACGGTAGTGGGGAGGCGAGATTTATTGTTTGATAGCGACCGTCGGTGACCAATAGACCTTGGAGAAGAAAATATTTATGTAAAAGGACGACATCACATCATAGTGGATGCACAGTTGTTACCATAGGTCCAGAGCCTCTAACCTTTCAATTAGAAGGTTAAAAGACGAAATCAAAGGGGGCAAAGAAGGGATTGGTTGAAGCGAACATAAATAGGAAGCAAATATGCTTTCTAATTTGATTGGGCCCACATATACACATATTATCAATTTAATTTTCATATTGTCAAAAAGGCAAAAGGTATTCAAAGGTGTGACCAAGGCCAGTTTGTTTTATATGAAATAAAGGGTGCTTGTTGTAAGACGATTGTTGGTGGTAGTTTCGTAAGGAGCGGTGGCTTGTCGAAGAAGCGTTATCAAGATGCACATCCAAACAGAAATGAAAGGAAACAAAAATTCTTTGGGAAAGCGAAACGAAAGGCATTTTGAAATCAAACGAAAGGGCAGAAAACCAGAGAGCAGAAACCAAGCATCAAGGGAAGGAAAACGAAAAACGAAGGGCCATGGAGTGAAAATAGAAACTTTAAAAACAGATTGAAAAACATGCACAAGGGGCTGGAATTTTTGGGCATGGCCAAATGCGACAGATTTTGATATGTAAAACTTGAAATATAATTTCAATGCTAAAGCTTCTCTTCAGAAATTTCAGGCCTTGTTAGCAAGAAAGGATGAGAAATTTTCTGCATGCTTCATTTTAACTGTTCTATTTTTCTCCTTTCAGATTTCAGATTTGTAAATGAAATTCATGCCATTGTTTTGGGTTATTTCATGTGAATGTCTGCAATCTGAAAATTATTTTAAACCCTAGGAGCCAGCACCTAGTTTACTTTGATTGTGTTTGTTTTGCAGGTCAAATAGGCTAGGTTGCATGTACGAAACTCTCACATATTCGGTTTTGCAGGATGGGGTGCTATCAGACTGAAGGAGCTTTTTGCATTGCTGCATTTTCAGCAATTATTTTGATGCAAAATTTTAATTTTTTTTGTTTTCCAAAATTTTAATTTCAGAACTTTTTCTTATTTTCAGGCATTAAAATAAACAGTAAAAAAATTTAAAATCAAAAAAATAATTGCACCATTATGTAGAGCACCTATCATACTTCCATTACGCACTTTGAAATTTCATTTTCGGAGTTGTTTAGTATTTTTAAAAATTCATCGAAGTTGTTGTTTTGTTACAGATTTTAAAAATCCGAAAATAGAAAATTTCCATTTTAAGGTCAAATTTCATTTTTTCAGTTTTGTTTTGCACTCATGAGCCTATGATGACATTCCCTTCATGAAAATTCCAATTTCATTGAAGGAGTTATGTTTTATGGCATTTTCACAAATTTCCATTTTGAGCCTAAAATTACCCTTTCTTCATAAAAATTCTAATTTTACGAAAGAGGGGTAATTTGAGTATTGCATTGAAGGTCTTTTCCTCAAAGCACTTAATTGTTCATCTTGATGAAAATTTGATTTCATTTAAGAGGGATAAGTTAAAGTGACATTTAAAGCCCTTTATCTAAGGCCATAAATTATTGCTTCTTTGTGAAAATTCATTTCACCAAAGAGGGATAGTTTATCGATCATATTGAAAGCTATCTTTATCTTCATGGTAAGAAGCCATATTTGGACTTAATAAAGAAGATAAAATCTACCTTAAAACTCTCAAGATAAAAGGAATAAAGGCACTACATCGTGGTCATATGAGGGCCAACTCACATTTGCTTTATTTTGGTTCAATGAACAATCACTAAAGTTTCATGGTAAAATAAACCAACATTGCCCCTTGTTTACAGTTACTTGCAATCACTAAGGTGTTCCAAGCATTTAAAATGAATATATTTATTTGAGATTACTAATACACATGCAAATGCTAATATAGCGGAGACCTTGGAGAAGTTGGTTGTTTAACTTCTTTGCAAGAGGGGATTTGGAACCCAAATCCTAAGGAAGAGTGTAATTTCACAATTGGGTGAAAATACCACTCAACAATGGTATCATTTATTACCATAGGGTCACCTAATTTATACCATGATGGGCTCTTAGAGGAAAATTCCAGAGACAACTTGGGTAACCAAATATGTGGTGCTACCAACTATACTGGTAAGCAGGTGCATGACCCCCATGCTGTAGGCGATCTCAAATAAGGAGATCTCTGTGATGATGATGGAGAGGAGTCCACCTCCAAAATTATCAAACCTAGTTATGATGCAAATGATGAGTCCTCAAATTATGATCAATCTGAGGAGGATATCAGGCCGAAATTTCTAGGTCTAACATTTATACGCCATCTGCTACCTATGGAATAAGTGGAAGAGACAAACGAGTGTTTCATAATCGATAGTGATTATAAAGATGAAATAAAGGAGGCTTAATTAAAGCCTCACCCAGTGGATCTCCCACTTTGTATAGACACAATAGAGTGGCCCATCCATGGTAGTGACCACAGTGATGTAGATGAGAGGATCGATTCCAGGCTCGTGTATCAACAATATCTATTGCCTAGGGAATCAAAGCATGTTATGGAGGAAGTCCTTATCGACATTGAGCACTCTAAGGAAGGAGTAGCACTAGTTTACACAACAATATCATATATATGATCATTCTATCAAATTTATCCAGATAGTGATGATAGTGACCGTAGGATCAAATACATGGGACCACATCTGCCTAATCCCTCCTTAAAAGAGGAGGGAAGTGACGGATTGTATTTGAATAGCGATGATGAGGACTCGATGGAGATGGCCTATCTAGGACCTCACCACTTACGCAATAGACCTCCACCTAGAGGTCCCCCACCTATTATAGCTGTAGGTTTACATCGAGAGATCAATCTCCATCGTAGCCTGAGGGAAATAAGAGAGCTCGAAGAGAGGTATTAGGAACTCTTTCTTGATATTCCTACGTACATAGAGCTCCTTGAGCCGAGATATCCCATTCTACAGCTAGTGCACCGAGATGATCCAGTTATATGGGTATCCCATAGAGAGGATCTGTTTGTGCCTGTACCATCCAAACCAGATCTTGGGTACGAAAGCTATGCTTCAGAGATAGAGTTCTATCCATGTGGTTTTGAAGATCAATTCCATTCCATCAATATGGTCTCCATCGATTTGACCACTCCACTCCAAAATCTAGTAGATCCATCCAAACTACTGCATCTGAACATGGATGCTATCGATTGGGATCGCATTGACTTGCCAGTCTAGCCTGAAGATTTCTTCCCAAATGAAGAAATACTACAACTGTTTCATTTCACACCAGCCTATGCTCATGATGTTTGTCACATCGAGAATGCTTTCCAAGAGGAACATGTGAACCCGATTGATGATATCCATATGATTCCTATGCCTCACCAGCTTGAGGAGGGATCACATATATCAGTAGAGAAAACCTTCGATGTGGATATCAGTGAAGATCCCACCAATCCAAATAAGGTTATATTTGGAGAGAGACTCACTCAGGATGAGCGTGATAGCATCATCCCTCTACTGAAAGAGAGACCTAATCTCTTTGCTTGGACTTACAAAGACATGTCGGGTCTAGATCCAAAATTGGTTACTCATAACCTTTCGCTAGATTTGTCGAATAATCCAGTCAAGAAAAAACTTAGAAAGATGCATCCAACAGTAGCCTTAATGGTAAAATATGAGTTGCAAAAGCTGTTGGATGTAGATTTTTTCATCTCCATCGACTATCCAGAGTGGGTCTCCAATATGGTTCCCGTAGGAAATCCAGATGGAAGGGTCCATATTTGTACGGATTTTAGAGATCTCAACAAGGCAACACCCAAAGATTCATTTTCATTGCTAAATATCGATGCTCTGGTAGATGCCACTGCAGGTCATGAAATGCTCTCCCTTATGGATGATTTTTTTGGATATAACCAGATTCAGATTAACCCAAATATCAACATAAAACCACATTCATAACGCCATGGGGGAAATTTTCCTACAAATTTATGCCATTCGATGTTAAAAATGCTGGTGCCACATATCAGTAGGCTATGACATATTTTTCATGACTACATGCATAAAATATTAGAATATTATATCGATGACTTACTATCTAAGTCGTTGCTGTGAGCAGAGCATGCAAAGGTCTTAAGGAAGGTCTTCGATCGCCTGATAAAGCACAATGTCAGGCTGAATCCTAAGAAGTGCGTATTTGGTGTAACTTTAGGTAAACTCTTGGGATGCATCATTTCTAATCGAGGCATCGAAGTAGACCCAACTAAGGTCACGACTATTCTAGATATGCGTCCTCCCACTAATATCAGATAACTAAGAAGCCTTTAGGAAAAGTAGCATCCATAAAGCGATTCATTGCTTAATTATCGGATAAGTGTCGACCCATGAATCGACTGCTACACAAAGGGGTCCCATTTGATAGGGACAAGAACTACAAAGTATCCTTTGCTAAGATTAAGCAATACCTAGCAACACCACTAGTACTAGCTCCACCAAGGCTAGATGAGCCTTTTCTGCTATATATATCAGTAACCAACTTTGCATTAGGGACCATGTTAGACCAAAATAACGTGCAAGGCAAATAGCAAGCTGTATATTACATCAGTCGCACCTTGGTGAGTTATGAATCATGATATGCATATGTTCAAAAAATTTGTTTAGCAGTAGTGTTCACTACCAAGAAATTGTAGCATTACATGCTAAGTCATACATGATGAGCAAGACATATCATAACACACATACTGCAAATTGGATCATGCTATTGACAGAATTTGATTTACAATTCATCAGCCTAAAGTCCATCAAGGGACAAGGCATAGTTGACAGGCTAAGGCACCACTATCCAATAGTAGGCCTCTAACCATTGAGCTTCCAAATGATGTGGTCTTCATAATATCTAAAGCTCTCAAACCCGAGGAACCAAATAATAATGCTGATATGACATTGTTCTTTGACGGTTCGAAGTGTGAGCAAGGGGGTGGTGCAGGAATAATATTTTTCATGCCACAAGGAGCTCCAATGCCCTTATAATTAAAGTTAGACTTTTTGTGCACCAACAATAATGCTAAATACGAAGTCCTACTTCTAGGTCTCCACACATCCATCACCATGGGTATTAAAAGACTAAAATTTTTTGGTGATTCTCTGCTCATATTTAACCAGTTTAAGGGGCTCTTTCAATGTCGATGTCTCATGCTGAAAGCATACAAAGATCTTGTTGCCACTTATCTGGCTAAACTTGAATGGTATGACATTGAGGCAATCCCTCATTCATCAAATAGGTTTGCAGACACCATGGCATCTTGGGGGTCCTTGATACCTCAGAATCCGTATGTCAATTTTACTACCATCCATGTTAGAATGCTCTCACACCAAGCAATAAAGTGTGCAGCCTTTGATAACAAAGAGTCAGTCAACATGATTATCATGGAACCAACAACTGATTGGTTTTGTAGTGTGAAAGACTATCTTAAGCAGGCACCCTGGGAGTCATTGACTTCTCAAAGTCCTACAGGGAGTGGTACTATCATTCATCACAAGGTTGTTTTCCAGTCTGCATTTGCAAAGTTAAATATGCAAGGGGAGCAGGTTGTCTTACTAGTCAAAGCTGAGGCTTGTCAAAGCTGGATGTTGTAAATCCAAGACTTCCTAAAGCTTGGTATGATTCCAGAGGGATTGTCGTGTGCCACAAGATGCACATTTAAACATAGAGTGGCCAAGTATGTCTTTATAGGAGACATTTTGTACTGACACGGCTATGAAGGAGTCCTCCTTCGATGTCTTGAGCCCCAAGAGTCATCTTGGGAAATTTTAGAAGCTCATGACGGTACATGCGGTGGCCATTTTAGCGGTATGGCTATCGTCAACGCATCCTTCACATGGGTTATTATTGGCCCACTATGGAGAAGGATTGCAATGTGTATGTTAATAAATGAGTTAAATGTCAGTATCATGCTAATCTTATGCACTTACCATAATAGGCCTTACAGCCCATTCAGGCGGCTTGGCCATTTGCTCAGTGGGTACTAGATCTGATTGGCAAGATTTCCCCTCCATCATCAGGCCGACATACATTCATTATCATGGCTACTGAGTATTTTACAAAGTGGGTGGAAGCCATTCCCCTTACAACAACCACTGGAGTTCGCATCACAAAATTTATTCTCAAGCATATCATATGTCGTTTTGGGATACCATCCAAAATAATTTTGGATAATGGAACTTCTTTTAAGAACAAAACTGTGCGGGCTTTAACGTCTAAATACCGCATTCAACATAGATTTGCAACTCCATATTATCTGCAAGCAAATGGGCAAGTTAAGGCCTCAAACAAGACTGTGGTAGCCATCTTGAAAAATACAATGCAAGAACACCACAAGGATTGGCATATACAACTTCCCCTTGCACTATGGGCTTACAGGACTAGCATTCGGATGCCCATTGGGGCAACACCATTTTCACTAGTATATGGCATTAAGGCCATTATGCCCTTAGAGTTGGAAATTCCAATGTTGCACGTCACATTGAAAGATTTCATCGATGATGACACCATGCAAAAATCTCGCCTTGATCAATTGATGTTGCTTAATGAACATCACATGAATGTCCTCGAGCATCTTCGCATTTATCAAGAGCGATTAAAATGAGCTTACAATATAAAAGTCCACCAGAGAGACTTTGAAGTTGGAGATCTTATGCTAAAAGAGAACCAACAAAACTCGAATTTGCTGCTTGACATGCAAGACAAATTCATGGCTAACTGGATAGGGCCTTACATCATATATGAAAATATTGGTCCAGGTACCTATCGCCTAACATCGCTAGAGGGTGTGGATGAGCTTAAGCCTCTCAATATCATCCATCTTAAGGTGTTCTATGCTTGAGAGTGTAGTAAAGGCACCAAAGGCATCTATAAGCCCTTTGGTCAACCCAAAAGCCTTGAGGGTTTTGTCTAAACTGCTCGGTCACCCCAAAAGGCCCCAAGCTATCTGATTAAGAAGCTTGGTCAAGTAAAGGCACCAAAGGCATCTGCAAGCCCTTTGGTCAACCCAAAAGCCCTAAGAGGTTTTATCTAAACTGATCAGTCATCTCAAAAGGCCCCAAGTTATCTGATTAAGAAACTTGGTCAAGAAAAGGCACCAAGGATTCCCAAAAATTGCTTGGTCAACCCAAAGGCTCCGAGAGTTCCTATAGCTTCTCGGTCATCCCAAAAGGCTCCATGCCCTCTTGCTAAGAGTTTGGTCAACTAAAAGGTTCCAAAGGTGGCTGTAAAACCTTTGGTCAAGTCAAAAGGCTCCAAGGATTTCTAAAAATTGCTTGGTCAACCCTAAAAATCTCCAAGGACATGTACTCATAGTTTGGTCAAATAAGAAAGCTCAAAAACCTATAAAAATCAAGAAAAATATATAAAAGTCCAAAAAAATTGATAAAGCCTAAAATCCAAAAACATTTGCATTTACATTTTCATCTTCATTCACACATGTATTCACATCATCATATTGCATTTAGGCATTTGTCATTCGTTGCATTCCATAGTATAGTGTTATGAAAGTTTTACAAATAGTCACATATTTGTATGACAATCATGCACCCTTGCATTTATCATAATTCATTGCATTCGTACACGATACCTATTGTGGAGACCTATGTGTATTAAGTTTTCCTGTCACTCAGCCATATCTAGTGGGTTCTTCAGATATTGTAGAAAGCTTGCTTTGCTTTTATAGACAAGGTCATTAGTTGGGATAGTTCCTCGACATATTAGAATCTCATCACTAAGCAAAACAATATAAAATCCTGCTAAGACGAGAGAGGATGAAAGTTGTGAAAGCATTCTTAGGTCTCTAGAGAGATGGGTCTCATGACCTGCTTATCTTGTAAATAGTCAGTCTAGAAAGGTGTACTTTGGCAAAAGGACAAGAATTTCCCCTATAAATCCCAAAGTCACAAAAGTTAAATCCCAAGTTACAAAGTTAAAAAAAAAATATGCAAATTTCAAGTTCAAAATGTAAAGTGACATAGTGAATCAAAAGCACTATAAAAATCCCTTGCTCAAAGAAAGTGGTAACACGTGGACTAACAGTGATTTTTATCACTACATATGAGCAAGTAAGAAGGGTGGGAAATTGAATCCCTGGATTGTACACCTTTTGAAATCCATAGAGTGATCCCCAATCATAGCAATGGGTTGGAAGAGTCCCACCTACAATCAGAGGGGTAGTTCTATTAGGTGATCCCCAAACGTAGCAATGGGTTGAAAGAGTCTCGCCTACATTTGGAGGGGTAGCCCTGATCAGTTTGCAAGATGAGCTAGCTCTAGGTACTTAGGATTGTCTAGCTATATAAGTCTAATCAAAGCTGAAATAAGGATGATACAATCGTATGAGGAACCTTATCTCACATATGGGTTGAAAGAGTCCCGACTAACATACGGGGTATGCTTACGATCTATCTAAAAATACTCACATGCACACACAGGGATTATGAGTAGTTGGGTCTATCACGGCAAAATCCTTGTCCAATATAAGCCTGGTATAGTTAGTATGTGATTTTTGGAAAGTTCTATTGAGAAGCAACACACCCCCACTAAAAAAATGAAATTCCATCCTTTGAAAATATTTAATTTTCATTTTTTCGTAGGGACCCTCTTGATGTTTTTCGGGTTTTAATTCCAAATTTTTCTTGCATATTTTTTCAAACTTCGCCTACATCAAAGTGTCCGAGTAGACTTGCATATGGCATGGATTTCAATTTAGAAATAGTAGTTTCTATTTCTGGCCAGCAAACTTTTAAATGCATTTTCACTTAATTCGTGATGAATTTTAAAGTTTTGTTTGCAGATTTGGATACCCTTTGGGATTTTTTAGATGCTTGTAAAGTTTCATCAAATTATAGGCACTTTGAATTTTCATCATTTTTCTACACCATGTGAACCTGATCATTCTCGAGCAATTTAAAATTCATTTTTCAAATGTTAAAGTTATTTCTGAGTAAGGAAGATCCTTCACCAATATGTAAAAATTCCAAATACAGATGGACAAAGTCACTGGAGTCAACCTACAATTTTTGGAGAATTTGCAAAGTGAAGGAAAAGCTTGAGGGAAATGTCACGATATCGTGACATGTTCCATTTTTGGACTTGTCTCATTTTCGTGATGGCACAAGCTTGGAAGAAAATCTTGATGGAAATGTCATGATATCTTGACATGTTCCATTTTTGGACTTGTCAGACTTTCACTCAAATTTAATTATGCCCCAAAAATATTTTAAAGTCCAATGTCGTGATATCGCGACATGTTCCATTTTCGGACTTGTCGAAATTTCGCTCAAATTTAATTGTACCCTAAAATATTTTAAATTTCAATGTCACGATATTGTGACATGTTCCATTTTTGGACATGTCTCATTTTCGCAAGGGCAAAAGCTTGGAAGAAATGAAGTGAGAGAAATGTCGCGATATCGCGACATGTTCCATTTTCACGAGGGCGAAAGCTTGGAAGAGATGAAGTGAAGGAAATGTCGTGATTTCGTGACATGTTCCATTTTTACGAGGGCGAAAGCTTGGAAGAGATGAAGTGAAGGAAATGTCGCGATTTTACAACATATTCCATTTTTACAATGGCAAAAGCTTGGAAGAGATGAAGTGAGGGAAATGTTGCGATTTCACGACATGTTCCATTTTCGTGAGGGCGAAAGCTTGGAAGAGATGAAGTGAGGGAAATGTCACGATTTCGCGACATGTTCCATTTTCATGAGGGTGAAAGCTTGGAAGAGATGAAGTGAGGGAAATTTCATGATTTTGCGACATGTTCCATTTTCGCGATGCGAAAACTTAGAATAAAAGACATTTTAGCAATTTCCTACAAATCTTGTTTGAATGCTTTGTTCTGGACCTGGGGTTGGTGTGACATCATTTTTTTGTGATAGCATGGCCAGGAGCCTAATCTCTTTCGGATTGTGATAAGTGCATCTTCTTTTGTTTTCATATCGCTAAGGTTTATTTATTTTAGTTGTAAATATGTGTTATCAAGATTGAATATGCTACTAGGCTTCATTTTGTTTGTTGTATGCTAGGGAAAATTAAATATTTAAGGTTCGGGTCTATCCTAATTTCTCTATCCTCACTGCGAGCTAGGCTGCTAGTGAGAGATACCAGTTGACATCGACTTCCCTTCTATTTATGATTTTCTTTCAGATCTATGTCATCTCCATCTTATGCTCTCAGTAGAAGGTGATCCTAGAAAGCTGGACACCTTCCTCTTTGATTGGTTTTATTGTGAAGCTAAATAGTGTAACTGAAATTGGTAGTTTTTATTTTACAACTAACTTAGATAAGCTTCTCTTTTCTACCCTACCCTACTCTCTTTGTTCCACCATTAAATGATCCATTTTTATTTTCTTTCAAATTTGTCTTTTATTTAATCTGCTAAAACATAAAGAGCTATATCAAAGAACTCATTGTAAATCCGATTGTCAACAAAGATAACAACCGCTAAAACATTATTGAACGAAGGTCAAACCCGTTGTAAGGTAATAGATAGTCCACTTGAAACTATTCCAAAAGCAGAAAAGAGTGAATAGCCATTCGACCCAACTCTATAACTCACACCTTGGATAACCAGCAAGATGCTAAAGTGAGTGGGATTTATCCCGTATAAGTGTTATCGGTATTTTATGCTCATTCTTCATGGGGTGTGTATGGAAGACGAACCAACAAGGTCTACTAGGGTGTTTGAGTCTCAAGGAAAAATCCAAAAAGTGCTCCAATAGCAACAAATACCAAATCTCATCAGAATGTAGAAATACAATTCATTCATTAATCAAAATGCACTTTACAACGTACAATCAAATATATAAGATAGATACCGCATGAATATCAAAAATTATGTTTATACGACCACTGACTATATAGTACAAAATGACATAATCATTCATTAAGCATTTTACCAATCCATTTCATTGCATTTCATATATGGGTGATTAACTGATTAAGTTCTTGTAATGAGAATTATCAATTATTTTGCATGATTTTTATACATTCTGTAGTGTCATATTTTAAAAATTGATATACACTGTTTACATTCATCCCTTATGTTCTAAGTGATTAAAGCATATAGGTTCATTTCCATTAGATTATGATTACAGTACATAATGCATTACCATACATTGCATAGCATATCATAAACTGCATAAAATATATGCATGCCCACAAAGCAAAAATAAATATGCGTTAAAAAATAAACATCGCATCCATCTACATACATCATATGTCGCACATCTAATCATCTAGATCATTGCATATCATCATCATAAAAATGAATAGCTATCTAGTGCATGACATCCATTAGCATTTAAATACACATTGCATCCATGTGCATAAAATAAACATAAAATCAAAAATTAATAAACACACACTTACACATAATGAGCCATGAAAGATCATATCATATATATATGTGTCCAAATGAGTACATAGGGAGTACAAAATTCCCGCAAGCTACAACTGTGTAGGTACTCGACCTTACACATAAAATGATACATCAAACTATAGTAGGCAGATGTTAATAAACAGATCTAGGTTGCTCCCCTTGTATTGGAGCTCTCGTCGCCTCCCTTTGCACTATGCTTTGGAGCTTGCTCTCCTGGTTAACCTGGCACCTGTGGTGGATCCTATTGTGGATCTTGCCTACCTCCAAACCCTGATGTACCCAACACATGGGAAACTTTTAGCTACAATAGGCTAGTCCTCTGGCTAGAGGTCCTTGATGTCTACCTAAAATCTCTAGCCCTGTCCTGTGACCTCGTTGTGTGTGTGCTAGAGGACCTGTGCGTCCTCTTAATACTATAAGTCCTATGACTCAAGCTAGCTATGGACTGCCATGAATTCCTTGATCTGGTACACTGTGACTCTATGACAAAAGGATCCTCAAGAATTGGTAGCCCCTACATCTCTTTATAGCCAACTAGTTGATCAACACAGGAAATTCAGGCTGCATGCATCTCATTGGTCCTCATGACCATACCGCGCAGTCGCATCACCTCAGTAGTAGGATCCTTAGTAGCTAGTGTACTTATTTTTGGTATCGAGGAGGCCCCATAATAGCCTAAGGAGGCCCTATCGTAGATCCCATCACTGCTCAAGTGAGATCCCACTCTGCCTTTGCTATAGTTCGCTATGCCTATGCCAACTCCAGAGTAGTCTGTAGTCTCTACACATGGGCCTCTACATCAGTAGCTTGAGTCATGAGCTCCTATATCTGGCCCTGTGCCTCAGTCAAGAGTTGCTCCCTATCAGCCACCTTTGCCTCTAGAGTGGTGGTGGTAGTATCTCACTCTCGCTGCTACATATGGGATCACCCAATCTGACTATGCAAGTTAGCAACCTATGCTAGCAGTTGTCCCTCTACACTGTCAAGAGGGACCTCATCCTCCTCTGGAGCATCCTCTTCAGGGTCGATCACTAATAAGTCCTCAATGGTGGCCTTTGTGCCCCAACCACCCTCAGTATGCTGGCACACCCTACGCCCCTCAAGATATACCTCTAACTCTACCTCTATTGGCTCTCAGCCCAGAGGCCTGGTATCATGTCATCTAAACAGAGACCACCACCCATCATAGTCGAGTGTGGTCCCAACAGTCTCAACTCTTGACTTTTGGAAGTCTTTAAGTGCATCCCCTAATGGCAGAGGAACTATCAATGGAAGATCCCTCTCCAAAGCCAGTTTTCTATACCTGAGGGGCATATCTGGCAGGTCCTGCACCATGTCGAACTGTCATAGGATGTGAGAGAAAAATTGGTACTCTCTCACATCTGGCTTATGCCAGATGAGCCATCTATCTCGGTGGGCCCATCACAACCACTCATCCACTTTCGACCATTCAGTACAATCCATGTATAATGCTATGTATCCCTAGCATGAGCCCTACTACGGACACCCTCCTTAGCACGAGGCCAGCAGGTGACGTAGCACTGATGAGAGACATCTAGGATAATGATGCACAAAGGTAGGTCAGTAGGACATTCAATCCAGATATGCTACCACCACTAGATCTATAACAAAAGGCTACAACTGATGCCCTTATGGCTTTGCTCCATGATCTGGTATAGCTCCTGATAGAGTTGGCATAGTAAAGTGCTCCCCCAGGCTAGTAGTAGTGGCTCCTCTGTCGAGCTCTAAAGCACCCTCCAAGCAGGGGCTAGAATGTTCCAAGGAATCCTCATGCCCGAGGAGTCTAGAAGGACAATCTGAATGATGAGGTGCATAAATAGGGTCTCTCAAGCAGAGAATACGACATCCTGATATCAGTCCCCGATGTGCACCCCTCCATGGTCTGCATCATCCTATGCATCGACACTTTGATAATCGAAGATGGTAGCAAAAATTACATCCTTTGTCATGTAGTCAAAGGAAATGACAACCTCACTGTCGATAGGGATCTTGAAGATCCTATAGATGTCCTCTAATGTGATGGTCATCTCACCATGAGGCAGGTGAAATGTGTTGATTCGTGCATTCTAGCGTCAGGTCAACATAGTAATATAGGACTGATCTACCCTAATGGTGGGTAGATCCATGACATAACCAAACCTGACGGCTCGAAACCATGCTCGGTCATCATCTGATAAGGCCTCGCTGAGAGTCTTCATCAATTCAAGCTCTCGCACTATAGACATTAACTTTTAAAAATAAAAAAAAAACATACTATAAGCTAAATCTAGCTAAGCAGTGCTAAAAAAAACAACAAAAAACATAAGAAATTGTAGCCTACAACTATAACTTGCGGTCCCCAATTTGCAAATTTGGAATCGCAGCTACAAATTACGATCCCCAATTTGTAAATTGGGAACTGTAGCTGCAACTTGCAGTCCCAAATTTGCAAATTGGGGGTCACAGCTGAAACCTGCGGTTCCCATTTTGCCAACTAGGAACCGTAGCTACCAGCTACGATTTAGGAGTGGCACCTATTTAGGGTACCTTCCTAGACCACTCATGCATAAAATTAAATTCTAATCTAGCCTAAACTAGTGGGGTTCATTATCGGCAGTTTAATGAGGTTCAATTTCCACATTTATTAAGTGTGGTTTATTTTATTGATATGGAGTGTGAGGTCTCGGTTTCGAGTTACCTTACCTGCACCCTGCCCCCGGCTAGTCGATGACTGATCAGGATCCACCATCAGGGAAGAATGAGTGTACAAGTTGTTGAGTTTGACAGTGTTCTATATCAGGGAATGTCTTCTCTCTCAGAACTCTCAAATTGCTCAAGGTTGCAGGAAAATAATGAAAAATTGCAAATCAAATTTCAATTTATAGGTTATCCTAGTCTCTGTAGACCGCAGCTGACACCCGCGGTCCGCAAACTAGGGCTTTTTTCTCGAAGATCTGACCTACAGTCCCCAAAATTTGGTAGTGGAAACTATCGACCGTACCCACGGTCCACAATTAGTAATAAATGCACTAAAAACCCATTGTGGGAAGGTCTAAAAAGGTAAATTAATGACTCTCGATGGATAAAAATCAAAATAAATGATCAAAATTGTAAATTTGGTGACATTAAAAGCACCAGGATCAATCCAATAAATACAAAATTCAACACAAAAAAAAATCAAACAAATGAAAAACCAAATGCACCTCGCATTCAATGATTTATCCTATAAACTTGGTGGTTGTAGCGACTTACGATCCATGCAATCCGAAAAGATGAGTAGATCACAATAAAGACATTTGGGGAAAAATTGTCATTTTTTTATGACATTTTTCAAGAAATCATCAACAATATGATTCAACACAAGTCTTCTTCAATTTGTATTATATTGACTCTCTAAGATGACTATCATAGTCTGACTGCTCCATGGGAGAGAGATATGCAAATACTACTAAGTGTTGCAATCATAAGCTGAACTAGGCCTAGCCAAGGCATTAAACGTCTCAAATCTAAAGTTGTTCAGGATTATTCATTATGGTCAAGCAATTTCATCACTTCAGACATTGTCATTACCCTCATTGACTCGTCGCTTGAGGGGGTAGTCATAATTTCATGTCATAATCAAAATCGATAGAAGATACCAAATATTGTAGATCCCTTGATCTTGTCAAAATTACGTTCGTCCTTGTGAATCATTTCTAATAGCTATCATAAGCTTCCCCCTCTGCTTGGGGTAAATAGAAAATATGAAATTTTGTTTGTAGCTCTCATCTGTCAATTATATAGGCCTAACTCCTATTGTAGCACCAAAGCTACCCGAATGTCTAATGACGAGTGCAGACTTTTCAAATGTAAGCCTTCCCATGCTAGAAGCAATGATTCCAGGATGCGTGTCCTTTTGCTGGACTTGGGGCATCTAATGTTGATCAGACCAATGATCATCATAGAACCTTCGACATCATTTTAGGATGTCTATTTTGCTCAAAGTTGTTCAATCTCACAACGCATCTCAAAAGGAGCATCTGGAGACACCTAAAACACGTCATGCCAAGGGTGACTACTCATATGGACATTCTACAAAACTGTATGAAGTATTTTGGATAGACTCCAAGATAAAGCAATGGTTCTAACCACTCAATTTAGGCATTCTGGCCTAATCAGTATTAACCGTAGCCTAGACCTACGGTATCCAGTATGAACCACGGTTGACACCTATGGTCTACAGTTTGGACCACAATTGTGACCTACAATTTGAATTGGAGTTCAGTTAGGCATTCCATTCGAGCCAAATCAGTTGGAACGACCAAGAGATCTAGAAGGAGGTAATTGGAGGACGAAAGATTCCAGATGCTTCCATCCCAACTTTCCTAACCAACCTCCTTGATCTTGACTTCTCCATTAAGCCACCCCTAGCCCTAGGGGCATGCTATAAGTACCCCCCTTTTTCAATGGGGAAATAGATGGCTGAAGAGAGATAATTTGCATTGCGAAGCGCTGTCAAATTATCAAGCAAACTAATTGATCAAGAGAGTAGCAAAGCCCTGTCAAATTGCATAATGAACTTGTGCATTTGAGATCCCCTTTGCTATCCATTCAATGATCAATTAGACATGGATGCCCTAGGTGCCTAGGAGGATCAAGAAATGCAAATCTGGGCGAACGAAGGCCCTTCATAGCGATTTGACCACCAAATCTATCAGAGGATGACAAATGTGACCCTTGAACATCAATTCGAATAAGGAGGTCAATCCCACTACCCTTAATTTTTAGGGCAAACACATCAGAGGTCAAACCGCGATTGTCAACCACGGTTTATAGTGTAGACCGCCCCTCATAGCTGCTGTTTGCAACAAGTTAGAGATCACCTTACTCAGTTTGCTTTTTACTGCATAGTTTAGTCAGATTAGTTCTTTCATAGGTTAAATTGCATTTTTAGAGAAACTATGATCGTAGAAATTAGGTATTTTATGCGTTGTAGTGGGTAGAAATATATTGGATCTTTTTGATGCTTTATTGCTTTCAATTCAACATTTGTTCAATGCATCATGTTTTTATTCATTTTTTGTATAATGTAGTGTAATTCTTGATACAATTAGAATAGTGTAGAACCTTTCTTTATGCTTTCTTGTTTCATTAGTTTGATGGCATTTACATGTATAATCCTTTAAAGGCCCTCATCACGAGAGGCTATCAATCTATGTAATCATGCATTGTTGTTTCTTGTTCATAGGGAGACAAGTGCAGAAAGGATCCTATATCATAATCCTTCCACATCACAGAGAAGGGGGTTAGCTCTACCCCAAGGCAGTTTGTGAGCAGTCACCGGAGCAAATCTATAAGCATACCTACCCTGTTGAGGGCGTTGGCTATTGTAAATATTTGTATCGTCTTTGGAGTGACCCCGAGGGGGGCATTTTTGTAACCCGAGATTCTTTGAAATATCAATACAATAATACTTTGCATTAGTTGGTGTTATTCATTCGATTTGTGCATTTTTATGTGGATCTTTATGTTTTCGATGGTATAGATTAGTACACCAGCTGGGCGCATGCTCCGCGGCTGCGTCAAATATTATTACATTAGAAAATAAAGAAGTAGATGTGATTGAGGTTCTAAATCAAGTTAATAAACATTTGACTATTGAACCTGGGATACAAAATTACGGTGATCCTCATATGGTAGATATCCCATATTCCTCTAAGATGTTGCTAAACTATGATTGGTCTTAAACAATGAATAGTTATATGGCAATCAAGTTTTTAGAAATAGGTTCAATATTGAAGGAACTCATTACTGATCAAAATAATGACAATAATAATCCATGCACTAAACTCAAAATGGGAATGTACATCATGGTAGTGGAAACTATAACTAAAGATAAATACTCAATAGTAGATATTCCACACAATAAACAAAAAGTAATTCAAGACTAGTTATGGACCTTTAAGTCTAATGAATCAAAGTCTAAGTATGGCAGAGGTGATGGAATTAAATTAAGTTGGTGGGATGAGAGAGGTAAAATGAAGGCCTTTGGAATTTTAGGTTTGATATTACTATGGGATAAGGCTCATGAAAGCCAACATGTTTGTCATTACATGCATCTTCCAAATGATCATAACCGAGTATGGGATCCTAAAAATTAATATGACCCAATCATTGTACCATAGTTTTTTGTTTATTGTCTTTCTTTTCTATTTATTTTGATTCAGTCTCATTTTGTTTCATAGCTAGTTTTATTTTCTAATTTTTGAGATTCTTCTTTTCATGTTTAGTGTTTTAAATATTTGTTTAATTTTACTTGCTTTAATAGTTTATTTTCTTTTGTGAAAGCTTTTGTTTGTTCCATGTTTTAGTATTTGTTTTCATATTATCTTTTTTCTCCCTTAAATTTTGATAAGTGTATACAAATTGCAATCAACCTTTGGTTTCTTTAAAAGAAAATGTGCTTAATTAATTAAATATGGAGGACCTGTTTGAAATTAGGTGAAACTAAAAATTAGTGAATTAGATTATTTAGTAGTCATCCTTGGATTATGGGCTAAAATAGAGGACACTAAAATTGCTAGAAAAATAGAATACTTCATATTATTGAATGAAAGTGGCCTTGCTTAAATAACAAATGCATAAAATCTGATCCATTGGATCATAAAAAACTAAGCTAATCTCAACCACATAGATTACCCTAGTAACAACTTAGGATATAATTTATTATTCTAACACCCCCCTTAAGTGGTACTAGGAGGTAAAAAATAAAAAAACTAAAGAAGTAGCATATCCATAAGTATGAGTCCCGACAATAAGGCTTGATAAGGTACTCATGTACAATATATGCATATGAAATATCTACTGAAAGAGATGATGATAAAATCACAAGTGATAAAAACCACCTTCCATAATAGAATAAGAAGAAGGAAGATGTGCATGGAGGATGGAGAGGAAGGAATATGTCCTCTTCAACCCCCCTAGGACAACTTCCATCAATAATCCTACAAAATATGCATGAGATTCCTCAGAAAAGTAGAGAAGCCTCATCGCAAAACTGAATGAAATCATACTCCCAGACTGGTGCTTGTGACACAGATCAAGGTTGTGAACCATGAAAAAAAGGTCACTAAAAAACCCCTTGGAACCAAAGTGTCTCACAAAAAGAAGAGTGTGAATATAGTGTGAAAATAACCACAAGGATCACAAGGGATGTCCAAATCGACTCCACAAGCATAAGCAGTGGTATCCACCTATATGAACACAATGGGCTGATAAAGGTCCCAAAATTGAGGACAAATAGCAAATATAAGGGAATAAAAATGAAGCACCAAGGAAGTTATCAAATGTGTCCTTATGGTGACCTCCTCATCCTACTGGAATGCATGGGTAACTAGCTGCTACAATTTCTAGGTTATATAGAGGATATGACTAAATACTAGGATCACTTAGAACTGCAATGTGAGTGTCAAGTTCAATCGAGAGTGCACTCTATGATACAATAACTTTGAGGTCAAAAAACATAGGTTATGTTAGTCTTACAATGGCACTGAGAGGGGGGGTGAATCAGTGTAGCTCTTTAAACTTGAATTTACAGCTCTTAATATCGTAGCAATTAAAACTTATTACTAGATACAACAAGTATAACACAAGAGCATCACATAACACAAGATTTAACGAGGTTCACCAATGTGGCTACTCCTCAAAAATTGACTTGCTTGGACTACCATCCAAATCCAGCCTTTGCAAAGCACCAACTTTACAATCAATTTACCAGCACCCACTGGAAGGAGCACCAACCCCTTATTTATCTGCACCAACAGAAAGGAGCACCAACCCCTAATTTACAAGCACCAACTAGAAGGAGCACCAACCCCTAATGCCAAGCTACAACCTGGACTTCAATTTTGAATCTATAAGTTTGTCTATAAGATACCTTTGCTTTTACAAGACCCTGACTGGTCTTCTTCACGTTTGTGATCTCTGCACACTCTTCTCTCTCTGCGCAATCACTTTGCACACTCTGCTTCGTTACAGTCAAACTTCACGATCGTCTTCTCCCTTTTGTGCACTCTGCTCTCTTTGCAAATTTTGCACTTAGCATGATTCGACATGACTTGCTCTCTGCGCACAACGACCGTATATCGCATACATTCAACACACCTTCAATTCTCCAAGCAGCCCTCCTTTTATAACAATATTTTTTATGATGAAGATCCTAATCTTAGTCGGTTGTAAACCCTAATCTTGGTCGGCTTTCATAACAACTGTAAACCCTAATTTTAGTCGGCTGTCATACTTCTCATTTTAGTCGGGTTCTCCTTCTTGACTTGCGCATTTACGACCTGTCATGAAATCGTGACATTTTTGCCTCTGTAGCTTCTTTTGTTGTTGTTGCCATGAAAATACAACATGTCGCGATATCACGACACCTTTTTCTCTCTCCTCTTTCTCTTTGCTTTGGCTCTGAAAATGCAACATGTCGCGATATCACGACACTTTTTCTCTCTCCTCTTTCTCTTTGCTTAGGCCCATAAAAATACAACATGTCACGATATCGTGACACTTTCACCTCCGTATACTTTATCTTTGCTTTTGTCATGATATCGTGACACTTCTGCTTCCATAGACTTCGACTTTGCTTTTGTCGCGATATCGCGACACTTCTACCTCTGTAGTCTTCAACTTAGCTTTTGTCGCGAAATCGTGACACTTCTGCTTTCGTACTTAGCTTCTTTGCTTTTGTCATGAAATCGTGACACTTCTGCCTTCGAAGTCTTCTTCTCTGCTTTTGTCATGAAATCATGACACTTCTGCTTCCATACTTTACTTTCTTTTGTCGCAAAATCATGACACTTCTGCTTTCGAAGTCTTGCTTTCTGCTTTTGTCATGAAATCATGACAGTTCTGCTTCCATACGCTTCCTCTCTTTCTTTTGTCACAAAAATGTGACATGTCACGAAATCGTGACACTTTTCAAACTTACTTTCTCTCTCCTATTTTAGTCGCAAAAATGCGACATGTCGCGAAATCGTGACACTTTTCCAACTTACTTTCTCTCTCCTATTTTAGTCACGAAAATGCGACATGTCGCGAAATCGTGACACTTTTCCAACTTACTTTCTCTCTCCTATTTTAGTCATGAAAATGTGACATGTCGCGAAATCGTGACACTTTTCCTACTTGTTCTCTTTCTTCGAACTTGTCGCGAAATCGTGACACTTTTTCTTGCTTTCTCTTTCTCTTCCAACATGTCGCGAAATCATGACAGTTTTTCCACTTGCCTTTTTCTCTTCCAACATGTCGCGAAATCACGATAGTTTTTCCACTTGCCTTTTTCTCTTCCAACATGTCGTGAAATCGTGACAGTTTTTCCACTTGCCTTTTTCTCTTCCAACATGTCGCGAAATCGTGACAGTTTTTCCACTTGCCTTTTTCTCTTCCAACATGTCACGAAATCGTGATAGTTTTTCCTGCTTTTTCTCTCTCTTCCAACATGTCGTGAAATCGTGATAGTTTTTCTTGCCTGTTGTATATGTCGCGATATCGCGACACTTTTCTTACTTGTCTTTTTCTTTGATCTTTTGCATATGGGCCACTTCGGTCTTCTTGGAAAATCACTGTACATACTCTGAATAACCTTTGAACTCTTGTCTTCCGCATCTGAATAGCTTTTGAACTTCCTGTCCACTGCATCAACAGATCTATCTGACTATGTTGACAACAATGACAATACTGTTGCTGCACCTTGCTCAACAATCTCCCCCTTTGGAATTGTTGGCAACACATGTGCAATTTCATGTAACTCTTCTCCCCCTTTGACAATAATACCAAAGGGCTACTGCAGACTCCCCTGAGTCCATGCACAACATTCTCAGGAAAATTTGATTACACTTAGCAAAAATCATGAACATGAGCAAAAAGATAATCAAATACTTAAATGCTCCCCCCGAGAATGTGATCCCTGTAGCTAGTCAATTCTTGGGAAGTGTGACCACTCCCAATTTATTGCGAAGGTACTCAAAAACTTCCTTGGGCAATGGTTTTGTGAAGATATCTGCTACTTGCTCTGTAGTTGGAACAAAATCCAACTTAACCTCACCTTCTGCAACTTTCTCCTTCAAAAAGTGATACCTGATAGCAATGTGTTTTGTGCGTGAATGCATAACCGGATTCTTGGAGATGTTAATGGCACTGGTGTTATCACACTTAACTGATATTGGCTCACTGAAGTTAATACCAAGATCTTTCAGGGTTTGTTTCATCCACAATACCTACGTACAACATGTTGTCGCTGCAATATATTCTGCTTCTGCTATCGATAAAGAAACTGACTCTTGTTTCTTACTGTGCCACGTGACCAATCTGTCTCCAAGATAGAATGCACCTCCACCGGTACTCTTTCTATCATCGACACATCCTGCCCAATATACATCTAAATACGAAATAAGGGTAAAGTCTTTACCTTTCGGATACCATAACCCATACTCCATAGTACCCTTGAGGTACCGAAGAATCCTCTTCACTTCGTTGTCACATGAGTCTCCTTGGGATTAGCCTGAAATCGTGCTACCATGCATACTGCCTGCAAAATATCCGGTCTGGTAGCTGTCAGGTACAGTAAGCTTCCAATCATAGATCTGTACATGGTTTGATCAACAGGTGGAGATTTTTCATCCTTGCTCAACTTGCAACCTGTCATCATGGGAGTGCTAACTGGCTTACAATCCTCCATTGTGAACTTCTTTAACATCTCTTTTACATATTTAACTTGAGAAATAAATATGCCCTTCTTACATTGATTAACTTGCAACCCGAGGAAATACGAAAGTTCACCAATCATTGACATTTCAAATTCTTTCTGCATCTTATTTGCTAAATCTTTACACGACTCATCTTTGTTGCTGCCAAATATGATATCATCTACATATACAACAAGAACAATAAGATGCCCATTTTCTATTTTGACATACAAATTACTATCCACCATACCTTTCTTAAACCTTTGTTGAGTGAGATAGTTGTCTAGCCTTGCATACCAGGCTCGGGGTGCCTGTTTTAAGCCATATAATGCTTTCTTCAACTTGCAAACCAAGTTGGGATCATCACCAAGTTGGAAACCATCTGGTTGCTCAATATAAACCTCTTCTTCAAGTTTCCCATTCAAAAACGCTGATTTCACATCCATTTGATAAACTTTGAAATTCTTGTAGACTGCTAAAGCTAGAAACATTCTAATTGCCTCTAGTCTAGCTACTGGTGCAAAATTTTCCTCAAAGTCAATGCCTTCAACTTGTGCATAACCCTTACATACCAATCTTGCTTTATTTTTGACTACCTGTCCATCTTCATTCAATTTGTTTTAAAAAATCCATTTAGTCCCGATTATATTTTTATTTGCAGGTCTAGGTACTAACTCCCAAGTTTCATTTTTCTCGATCTGATCTAATTCTTCATTTATTGCCTTCATCCAACTTTCATCTTTGCTTGCGTCAGCAATATTTTTGGGCTCAATGCTGGATAATAGAGAGTAGTTACTTACTACTCTTCTCCTTGTCTGAACACCAACTTTGGGGTCTCCAATTATTTGCTCTCTAGGATGATTTTTTTCCAGCTGCCTGTTTTGAATTTCTTATTTTCTTCCACTTCTGAATCACAACTTAAATCATCTGAGTCAATTTTTTGTATCTTTTCCATTTCATTTTCCTCATCTCCTTCAATAACCTCTTCATAAATTGGGTAGTTCGTTTCATAGCTAATTACTCGTTCTCTACCTTCATCAAATTTAACATCGACACTGTCCACAATTTTCTTTAGCCTCTTGTTGTAGCATTTGTAAGCTTTGCTTCTTGGTGAATAACCAACAAAAATACCTTCATCCGCTCTATCTTCAAACTTACCAAGATTATCTTCAGTTCTTTTGATGTAGCACTTGCTGCCAAAAACTTTGAGGTATTTTGTTGTTGCCCTTTTACCGAACCACAACTCATAAGGAGTTTTGCTTTCATGTGTTCTCAGCATGTACCTATTTTGGATATACACCGTAGTATGGACTGCTTCTCTCCAAAATTTGTCTGCTACTCTACTTTCAGCCAACATAGTCCGTGCCATTTCTTGCACTGTCCTGTTCTTTCTTTCTACCACTCCATTCTGTTGAGGTGTCCTGGCCGTTGAAAATTGTCTCCTAATACCGTATTTTTCATAGTACTCTGCAAACTCCTCTGAAATGAATTCTCCTCCTCTATCTGATCTTAAACATTTGATCCTCCTTCCCGTTTCATTCTCAACTTGGTTTTTGAAAATCTTGAACCTTTCAAAAGCTTCTGATTTATGCTTCAAGAAAAATATCCATGTCATTCCGGAATAGTCATCAATGCACAACATAAAATATTTGTCACCATTTATGCTTTGTGTTCTCATGGGTCCACATAAATCAGTGTGTATTAGTTCCAAAGGTTTGCTTGTGTAGTACTCTTTTGTTTTGAATGTGACTCTAGTTTGCTTCCCCTTTTGGCATGAAGCACAAATGTTGTTTGCAGGTTTGTTGATGGTGGGAATATCTCTCACTACCCTTTTTGAGTTGATTTTTACTAGATTATCAAAACTGATATGACCGAGTCTCTTGTGCCACAACCAACTTTCTTCTTCCTATCCAATAAAACAAGCTCCTTCGAAGTCTCTGAGAGCGTGTACAGGTTTCCAGATGTCCTTGATCCAGTTGCTATCAATTTTCCACTATTTGTTTTTTTGACTTCACAACCCTGCTTCTTAAAAACTACTTCATGACCTTTATCACAAATCTGACTTACGCTCAACAAGTTATGTTTCAAACCATCCACAAACAAGACTTCTTCTCGACTTAATTTTTCTATCAATAATTTTAACTGAACCTTTGCCAACTATCTTAGCTCCATCATTATTTCCAAACTTTATTGAACCACCTTCATATTTTTGTAACTTCTCAAATTTTTGTTTGTTACCTGTCATATGACTGGAGCATCCACTATCAAGTATCCATGGTACATATTTATTCTGTGCTTTAAATGTTGTTTGTACGATTAAGGATTCCTTTTCTTCCTTAAGTCGCTCTTTTTCTTTCCACTCCATTTTGATAGTAGTTTTGGGCTCTTGTTTTGCCTTTCCCTTATCAACAGCTTGTGCATGTTTTACGGGAAGTTTTCTATTTTGTCTCATCTTATTTGGTTGAAATTTCCTTCCCTGAAACTGATTTGATGCAAATGTACTTCTACAGTTTCTTGCAATGTGCCCAAAATTATGACAGTTATAACATTCTACTGTATAATTCATCAGAGGAGAAAAAGCATTTCTACTCGTGAAATTCCTTGGTCTTACATTATATTTGCAGTCTGAGATTTTATGTCCATAGCCATTGCATTTAAAACAAAAACCAGAAAAGGGATAATTGAACCTGGGTGATGGTCTTTGCCATGTTGTCGTAGGAGCCATAGGTCTTCTTCTTCTTTGATGTGTGACATTGGTGAATCCATCATTGTCAGTTCTCCTTTCGTGCCTGGCATTATTGCTTTCTTTTGCATGAGACATTTTTCCTTGATCAACCTGTTTCTTATCTTCATTCTTTATGGATTCTACATTTCTGGCCTTTGATCCATTTGAAGATTCTCCTTCGATGAAACCCAGACCAAATTTGATGCCTACAGGCCTTTGGTCATTTATAATCTTATCCAGCTTCATAGAACTTTCTTCGCGTTTGTGATAGCAACTAATTTTGTGATTCATCTCTTCTATCTGTGTCCGTAAACCAACATTCTCTTCTTCTAGTTTGCAGCAATAATCTATTTTCATGGTAATTTGTACTTCGAGATCTTCAGATATTTTCTTGTATTCTTCTATCTGTACTTTCAGATTGGTTATGATTTCGTTTGCATCCTCAAGCCTTTTTGAAATTTTCTTATTCTTTTTCCTCTCTATTTTCCACTCTTCAAGTGCAGAGATCAACTCACCTTCTAGATCTACTTCAGCCTCAGGGTTTTCACCACATACTTCAGAGTTCACTCCTTCTTCCTTTTCTGATTTTACTTCTTCAAATGCCATGAAAAGAGCTTCACCTGTTTCCTCTTCAGAATCCTCGACCGAGTCGTCTTTCGATGAACTCGGCATTCCTGGAGATGAAACTTTTCTTCTTGAAGTTGCCTTTTCTGAAATTCATTTTCTTCTTCCAGTCACTTCTTTCTTGGTGCGATCCTTCATCATTTTTGTTCTTCTCATTAAGTGGACATTTAGTCACAAAATGCCCAATGCCTCCATAGTTGAAACATTTAAACGGTAGCTTTCCTCTGTATTTTCCTTTTCCCCTTTTTAGTTTTCTAACAAAGTTTGCTTCCATTTCATCTCGATGTCTCTTCTTCCTCGGACTCTTGTTTTGCATTTTTATTTTTAAGGGCTTTAAAATCCGCTTCTCTATCTATGGGTTTAGATCTTCCTATCCTCATCTCATATGCAGTCAAGGAACCATACATCTCATCTATACTAAAATAATTTAGATTTTTAGCTTCTTCTATCGCTGAGACTTTAGAATCAAACCTTTGAGGAAGAGATCTTAATACCTTTTTCACGATGGTAGAGTCTTCGATATCCTCGTCGAGTCCTCTGATCGCATTAATGATTCCATTAACTCTCAGCATATATGCCTCAATGTTTTCATCGTCATTCATTTTTAATGCTTCGAACTGAGCTCGATGTGTCTGTAACTTGGCCTCCTTGATCTTATCGTTTCCTTCATGAATACTCCTCAGTTTGTCCCATATCTCTTTTGCCATTTTATAGCTCATGATCTTTACTAGTTCACTTGTCTCGCTATTCCGCACATGAGAGCATTCGTTGCTTTTGAGTTATTGTCAAACAGTTTCTTTTTGTCAACCTCTTCTGGAGGAGTGATGGGTATTGTGTATCCACTAACTACTGAATCCTAGATGTCGTATCCCAAAGCACAGAGATATGTCTGCATCCTGATTCTCCAGAATGCGTAATTAGATCCATCAAACAATGGTGCTTTGTTTGATGAGAAGCCTTCACCACCTGCCATTGTGTTACTTCCAAGATCACCCTAGCCGGTTAAGCTTGTACAGGAACTTGGCTCTGATACCAATTGTTAGTCTTACAATGGCACTGAGAGGGGGGTGAATCAGTGTAGCTCTTTAAACTTGAATTTACAGCTCTTAATATCGTAGCAATTAAAACTTATTACTAGATACAACAAGTATAACACAAGAGCATCACATAACACAAGATTTAACGAGGTTCACCAATGTGGCTACTCCTCAAAAATTGACTGCTTGGACTACCATCCAAATCCAGCCTTTGCAAAGCACCAACTTTACAATCAATTTACCAGCACCCACTGGAAGGAGCACCAACCCCTTATTTATCTGCACCAATAGAAAGGAGCACCAACCCCTAATTTACTAGCACCAACTGGAAGGAGCACCAACCCTTGATGCCAAGCTGCAACCTGGACTTCAATTTTGAATCTATAAGTTTTACAGTAAGATACCTTTGCTTTTGCAAGACCCTGACTAGTCTTCTTCACCTTTGCGATCTCTGTGCACTCACACTCTCCTCTCTCTACGCAATCACTTCGCACACTCTGCTTCGTTACAGTCGAACTTCACGATCATCTTCTCCCTTTTGTGCACTCTACTCTCTTTACAAATTTTGCACTTAGCATGATTCGACACGACTTGCTCTCTATGCACAATGACCGTATATCACATACATTCAACACACTTTCAATTCTCCAAACAGCCCTCCTTTTATAACAATATTTTTTATGATGAAGATCCTAATCTTAGTCGGCTATAAACCCTAATCTTGGTCGGCTTTCATAACAACTGTAAACCCTAATTTTAGTCGGCTGTCATACTTCTCATTTCAGTCAAGTTCTCCTTCTTGACTTGCACATTTACGACCTATCATGAAATCATGACATTTCTACCTCTGTAGCTTCTTTTGTTGTTGTTGCCGTGAAACTACAACATGTCACGATATCGCGACACTTTTTTCTCTCTCCTCTTTCTCTTTGCTTTGGCCCACGAAAATGCAACATGTCACGATATCGTGACACTTTTTCTCTCTGCTCTTTTTCTTTGCTTAGGCCCACAAAAATACAACATGTCACGATATCACGACACTTTCGCCTCCGTATACTTCATCTTTGCTTTTGTCATGATATCACGACACTTCTGCTTCCATAGACTTCGACTTTGCTTTTGTCGCGATATCATGACACTTCTGCCTCCGTAGTCTTCAACTTAGCTTTTGTCGTGAAATCATGACACTTCTGCTTCCGTACTTAGCTTCTTTGCTTTTGTCACGAAATCGTGACACTTCTGCCTTCGAAGTCTTCTTCTCTGCTTTTGTCGCGAAATCGTGACACTTTTACTTCCGTACTTTACTTCTTTGCTTTTGTCGCGAAATCGTGACACTTCTGCTTTCGAAGTCTTGCTTTCTGCTTTTGTCATGAAATCGTGACAGTTCTGCTTCCGTACGCTTCCTCTCTTTCTTTTGTCGCGAAAATGCGACATGTCGTGAAATCGTGACACTTTTCCAACTTACTTTCTCTCTCCTATTTTAGTCGCGAAAATGCGACATGTCGCGAAATCGTGACACTTTTCCAACTTACTTTCTCTCTCCTATTTTAGTCATGAAAATGCGACATGTCACGAAATCGTGACACTTTTCCAACTTACTTTCTCTCTCCTATTTTAGTCGTGAAAATGCGACATGTCGCGAAATCGCGACACTTTTCTTACTTGTTCTCTTTCTTCGAACTTGTCGCGAAATCGTGACACTTTTTCTTGCTTTCTCTTTCTCTTCCAACATGTCGCAAAATCGTGACAATTTTTCCACTTGCCTTTTTCTCTTCCAACATGTCGCGAAATCGCGATAGTTTTTCCACTTGCCTTTTTCTCTTCCAACATGTCGTGAAATCACGATAGTTTTTCCACTTGCCTTTTTCTCTTCCAACATGTCGCGAAATCGCGACAGTTTTTCCACTTGCCTTTTTCTCTTCCAACATGTCATGAAATCATGACAGTTTTTCCACTTGCCTTTTTCTCTTCCAACATGTCACGAAATCGCGACAGATTTTCCACTTGCCTTTTTCTCTTCCAACATGTCGTGAAATCGTGACAGTTTTTCCACTTGCCTTTTTCTCTTCCAACATGTCGTGAAATCATGATAGTTTTTCCACTTGCCTTTTTCTCTTCCAACATGTCATGAAATCATGATAGTTTTTCCTACTTTTTCTCTCTCTTCCAACATGTCACGAAATCGTGACAGTTTTTCTTGTCTGTTGTATATGTCGCGATATCGCGACACTTTTCTTACTTGTCTTTTTCTTTGATCTTTTGCATATGGGCCACTTCGGTCTTCTTGGAAAATCATTGTACATACTCCGAATAACCTTTGAACTCCTGTCTTCTGCATCTGAATAGCTTTTGAACTTCCTGTCCACTGCATCAACAGATCTATCTGACTGTGTTGACAACAATGACAATATTGTTGCTGCACCTTGCTCAACAGGTTAAACTACCTTAAAATTGAAATTGGATGCCACCAATTTGATCGTCTTGAAAAAACCTTTTCGATGACTATAAGTACCCCTATATGTGGGTTCAATGTGACATTCATAGTGCAGGAAAACTAATAGCCTTTTTCTTTCCCTCACAAGGGAATATTCCAAAAAATTGTTCTTTGGGAAAAAAAATTCCTCGCAGAAAAAATGGAAAAAAATTCAGATCCCTTACATAGGCCCATCTCTTATTTAGAGTAATATTGTGGAGTAAAAAAAATCAACCTCTTGTTTTAAAAAAGGATTTTAATGGGAAATAATAATGGTCCATCCCTCATGGCCATTCATGGTAATACCCCACTAAAATTTCATCTTAAAAAAAAATCATTGCCCCCCACTATGATTAAAGATATTGTCCTCTTATCATGACATTGAATATAAAAATAAATGGGCCCATGAACGCTTGAACATCTCCTTGATGCAACCAACATTACATTCAATATGAGAAAAATAATATCGTAGGGCATCGAGCCACTGAACCACTTTATGCAAGGATAGTCAGTTACCACTGATTCGGGTTGTCCAGGTTACCATTGATGTACAATTATAGAGTCACCATCGGCTATCATCTGCAACGAAAATATGATGCACAATGCCTGACAGGACAATTCTCATAGACGAAAGATCATATCTCTCCACCAACGGATTTGGAGCAAAAACCACATCGTTGGATTTAAAAAAAACATTTGACCAAAGTACACTAGTACCAAAGTTATCACCAAAAAACAATGTATCTTGGCTTCATCACGTGCTCCAAAAAAAATTGTAGTGGTTCATTTGGATAGCTTGCATGCGCATGAAGGTAGACCTCCACAGAGCAACTACAACGATGGATGCTTCACCATGTTTAGAAAAAACTGAGCACAATCAAGATTTCGAGCAGTGCTACCGCATTGTAGATGGCTTGTCTATTAGGTACATCACGTGGCAATTTGATTGGAATCACCCCAAACATCATGAAAATAAATGGGTATTATAGAGACTTTTGCGGTATAACTCCTCATGGTGATCTCCATTAGTGGGCATATCTTGTTCACTACTTCATCTTCCATCAATTGATTTTGATCACCACGTGTGTCCATTCGAGCAATATCACCATCTACGTGGGCCATGTTCTAGGCCATGGTGGGCACTTAAGTTTCTCTCCATTTGCTATATCATCTACTGTAGTTGGGCATAGTGGTAGATGTAGTTAACTTTGATTATTGACATGAACACCAAGCGTCTTACTCCAAATCTCAAAACGACCAGTGGAGGTCAAATTAGGTAGTGTGCGTACAGGATGGGGCAGTTAATAAGAATGTAACATGATCTCTGGCTGCATTTTCTCTGTAACACTGCCAATCAGCACCCTTCTAGAAAGCTTGTATGTAGTAGCTTTCAAAAAATGTCTTCGTCACAGGCAGAAGTGGGGAAATCTACCACCAAAAAAAATCGCCCGTCTACTATAA
This sequence comes from Wollemia nobilis, assembly GCA_028583015.1. Taxonomy (NCBI): domain Eukaryota; kingdom Viridiplantae; phylum Streptophyta; class Pinopsida; order Araucariales; family Araucariaceae; genus Wollemia; species Wollemia nobilis. Next base: position 17,210,321 of record JAQPPZ010000541.1, read on the forward strand.
AAATACAAAATATGCCACCTTCGAATAATCAATCATGCTATCGCAGTAAATTATGTGTCACACAGGATAGATTTCCATCATAGAGCTTGCGCAAACACACCGTGCATAAATGAACTTGAAGTTGTCTTAACATTTGAACTGTAGCATAGCCCAAAGCATTTAATGGTTTTCAGTGGGAGCGGTGGAAGAGCTCCTTGGTGCGGTGTCCTCGAAGCCACCGTTGGATATGATAATCAAAGCTCTCATAAATTAAAACAACCACAACGTAAAAAATATTTCCACCATCACGTATAAAATCTTGCATAGCTCGTACTTCAACAAAAATATATTTGGCTACCTCTGTAGCCACTTGGATGCTATCGCGTAGGTCTCAACTGATAGTTTTGGTTGTTTAAAAAATGGTTCGCCACCATCACGTCAATAATATCCAGCTCCACTACTATGAGAACAACCTCTCCATTGGCACATTTAATAGGTAGATTGTGATCTCTTTTTTCATAATAGCGAACTTCATGGCCTCCTATCAATTGAAATTCAAAAATATCAACAACTAAACAATGATTATGATTGGCAGTGAGCATGCGGCAGTCTGGCTTCTCTTCCTAGAACATGCTCCATATGCGTCGAGAGATTTGTTGTATCGAATGAAAAAATATCTTCCACTGAAAACGATTCACCACGTGATTGCCAACTCACATGCATCCTGAGCACATCATCGACATCCATGACTCCATGTACTCCAACAACAAAAAAAAACTTCCCATAAATACTCGAGCATAGCATCATAGTGCTATTTTGGTTTCTCATTCAATCGTGATGTTGGCAATATGGAAACTGGTAGTGGAATAAGCGACAGCCTGATGATTTCTAATAGAACTAAATTTTTAACAATCAGTTAAGTTAGTAACCATTCCAACTGATTCATGTTCATGGCATCCAAGTGCTCCCATGGAAGTCTTCAATGGGGAAGGTACCATTGTCTTCATCTTTGTAGTGCACCCAAAAAATTTTGAATCTCGATGACTGGATCTGGAACCGCAGTGCTCAAAGAGAGATTTGAAGATGCACGAGTACCGAAGTATGTGCCCTCTTAATGTGGGCACTATAGTAGCATGCATCACACATAAAACAAAATGCTTGACTTCCACTGCATGTTGTTGTGCCAATATGAGTATGAAAAATATACAATATGACCAATTTCATTGAAAAAAAATATCACTATCACCCAATAAATTCATAATGCAGACTGATTGCAAGTGGCTTCCTCACTGTCATTTTTTTTGGCCTCCCCCTCTTTGATATGTCATCCGTGATGGCGTCTTCTGGATTAATCTCCATTGTCTCCTACACCGCAGCGTTGAACAATGGAAATTCTAGTTCTTCGGCCTCTCAAAAAATAAAAGTTTGCAGCCTCCTTTTTTCAATATTTGCACCAACACGAGGATAATGACTGGGAAAATTTGAGCGCAGCCTGAGGAAATTTTTTTGACAAAATATTTCCAAGAATGCTTTCCATAGAATGAAAATATGCACTTCCAACTGAATCAAAGGGCACTACAACTCATATTCCATCATGAAAAGCGAAAAATATATTCAAATGCTCAGCAAATTAATATCTCCTTAGAAACAAAATATGAGAAAAAACTAAAAATGTCTTCTCTCGCCCTAAAAGTATGGTGTCGCTTGTCAAAATCGCCCAGACAACAATAATAGCATTTTTGTGCATAAAAAAAAGGGGCCATATCAATAGATTTGGGTAAAATTTGTGCTTCTATTAGGGACATCAAATTAGAAAAAATACTTGCACTACAACCCTGTTCACGTTTGAGTTCCTCCTGAAGTCAACATTCTCCAAGGATAGCTACACACTGTGAAATCCTATAAAAAATAGTGATTTTACAAAATACAAGTATGTCATGCTCATCAACAATGATGGCACCAAATCCTAAAAACTAAAAAGACCTCAAAAAAAAAAATTAACCATCTGGTTTCTGATCCATCAAACGATGGAGAGCATACTCCCTTAGTAAAAAAAATATTAGAGAAAAAAATGAAAAAAAGAGGTGGGTATTTCCATGAGGGAAATCCCCCTAATGAAGAAAAGCTCCTCAGGCTCACAAGGCAGGGACGACCTGCTCTAGTACCATGTTAGAAAAATAGAATACTTCATATTATTGAATGAAAGTGGCCTTGCTTAAATAGCAAAGGCATACAATATGATCCATTGGATCATAACTAACTGAGCTAATATCAACCACACAAATTATCCTAGTAACAACTTAGGATATAATTTATTATTCTAACGAAATAGTGTAACACTTTGCTAAAAGCTTAACATCTATCAACCATATTTAGAATATTTTTTAATCATAAAGAATGAAATCATCTTGGTTTGATAATTAGGTAAACATATATACACTCTATCCTTAGCCTTATAGATATCTAACCCAAAAGCACATATAATATTTACAATTTATCTAAATACTTCTTAATAAAGAAGAAAAATAATAATATTAATACAAAACAATCAAGCTACAGATGCCTGGCTTAGAGCAATGTCTAGAAGAGATCAAGGTCATCTCCATCGGAGCTATAGATGTTTGACTAGTTGTGGAGCAATACAAAGGTAAATATTTATGAGTGATATCCTAATAGCCTAATTTCAAACCAAATGATGGAATTTTGATTGATTCAAGAATAGGAATGAATGCACAAAGCACACACCAAGCTAAGGCAAATGGAACATCTATTTTAACCCTATCTTTCTTAAATGTTGCTAAGTGATTTGCATTTTGCTAGTTTAAGTTTTATTGATTTCAAACTGGGTTCTTTATACAAAATGCTTAGGAGCATTTTCTAGCAAAGTCACCATTTGTTATTGCCATTGCACAACTCACCCCAATTGGGGATCCACTTGAGATTTTAAGTTTTACGCCAAGATTTTAAACTTGCTTGCACCCATATTTATAATTGGTTGCATTGAATAAGTCTTTTAACTTGCTTGAATTGAATATTTTAGAATGTATTGGATCTCAATTGCTCTTTATTGTTTAAAGAATTCTATTTTGAAGTTATTTTTAGGGTTTTCTAAATTTTTTCATTTTTAGTAACTTTAAACTTAGAATAACCATAACTTTTTCTACAAATATCCATTTGATGTGATTCAAATACTGATAGGAAGGTCTTGAAATTATCTTCGCAATGATACCAAATTCACATGCACAAACCTAATAATTTAGGATTTTCAATAAAAATACCTTTCATACACATTAATTTCTTATGACATTTCACAAACTTTAAATGATTGTTTGATTCATAGCAAATTTTCTAGTATTTCAACTATTTTGGATACCCATTTGGCCTATTTAAAAATATGCAATTTTTTATGTGAATATATGAAAAAGACTATATATCCAAGCACACAAATATTGAAAGATAGTAATAACAATGAAACCTACAAAGATTAAGAATAAGATATATATAACATGAATGATGGTGTCCTTTTATTTAACAATGATATCCATTCTAATCCCTCTTAGGGATGTGCTACCATTCTTGATACAATTAATTACACATAAACCTTTGGATGTAATGCGCAAGATCTTCTTCAAACCCACAAACCATCTTGGAGAGGGTTTTTCATGACCTCCACAAGGGGTGATGATATTGAGTCTTTTATGTTGTTATCTCCTTGTAGATACCTAAAATCTACACACAAAGAAACTTAAAAGGTATTAATAGCATATGAAGAGCCTTCCAAGGTAAGGCCCATATCCATGATAAAGAAATAATAAAGAAAGCTGAAATACGATAAACAGATGCATAAAACTGAAATCTAATTATGCTAGGAAGTAAATGAAATGCTACTAAATCTACTTAAAGCAAAAAAAGAGGGAAAATAATATCTATTGAGAAGCCATATTCATGCAGAATGGTATGGCCTACTAACCATCTTCGGGTGAGATGATGGCACCTACGGGCCATCTCTAGGTGAGATGACCATTGAACTATATATGAATTTCTTGTGACCGATGCGAGGTGACGTTAGGTTTGGTCTATGGAATTGATGTTCAAGGGTGTGCCCATGAAGAACAACTTGATGGAGGGATTTAATGCAAATAAAAAGCATTGGATGATGCAAGGAGTGAAAATTTGATCTTCAAACATTAAAATGATGCATTATCATGCTTGAGAACTCCATGGTTGAAATCTAATAGCACTTTTTTGCTTTGAAACTTTGAAGACTCTTTGATCTCCAATTCGGCAACAATTCGATGCTTAAGACTTGGATCTGATCTCCCAATTCGATAGCACTTTGTTGCATGAAAATTGAGAGATATTTCTATGAGGGAAATGTGTTCTTAAATAGACTTCCCAATGGGAGTCTAAAGCTTCCTTGAGAAGCCAAGAAATAGTTGAAAATCAAGAAACGTAATCACTTCTTGATAATAGTTGCATCGTTACCCATAGATGGAAATTATAATCGCTTGATCTATTGATTGGAATCAAGATTTTGTTGCTTTAGGCATGACCATCTCTAGGTGGGATGGTCATGACTATGGATCAGCTTGGGGTGAGACAATCACAGTTGGAGGCCATCTCGATGTGATATGGTCTCCACTACAAAGGAAATTTACCCCTATTTGAGTGGTGATAACCATTGTTAAGACCTAAGGCTGCCCAAGGTGGGTCATATGGCCTAAAAAGGTGTCCATATAGGTAGTCTCCTCAATATGATGTGTTTTATATATCTATGGATACCCATTTTTGGGATGTGTTGTGTGAAAACACGGCGTAGAGCAAAAATAGATGACCTAAAGTCGAGTTGAAGGTTGATTGTGTTCATTGATCTGATCAATGTTAAATACTCCAAGTGAAGAAATTGGTTTGGTAAGATTTTTTAGTCATGGGTAGACATTATTAGTCCGCAAGTGATGGCAGTAGAATCATTAGCCATGGGTGAGCATTTTTAATCCATAGTCGATGACTTCAAGCATACCAAATAGGTAGTAGAATCATTAGCCTATTTTTATTTGATTTGATTTTTTGCTTGTTATCTACCCCAAGAAAGAAGGGCATGATTGGAAGTGCTTCTTTGAATGAATGCAATTTGCGTGATTGATTGTTTGATTATTGATTTTTATTATGAATTTTGTGATGTATGACTACCCCCTCAAGTGACGAGTCAATGAGGAGATGGAAGGTGATGAAAGCGATGAGTCACTTGACTAAGATGATTTGCTTTGGGTTTTGTAGGTCTTTTTGTGAATGTGTAAAGGGGAAAAATCCCATTACAACTGTGATTTTGACCATTAGTGATGATTACTTGTGGTGAGTGACCTTATGGTAATTTACTCATCCTACCAAATTGCATGGACAACCAATCTAAGTTGATAGAGAAAATCACTAGATACAAGATTCACTCGAGCTTTTTGACTTAATATGACCAAAGGGGTTAGGTGCCTTTGGAGAATTTGAAAGTGGATTGACCAAAGTTGTTAGGGGCATTTTGGAACCTTTCAAATTTGACCTAAGGGATTAAGCATCCTTAGAACATTTTGTAATTGACCAAAGGGATTAGGCGTCTTTGGAGCTTTTTGTAATTGACCAAAGGAATTAAGCATCTTTGGAACCTTTTGAAATTGACCAAAGGTATTAAGCATCTTTGGAGCCTTTTGAAATTGACCAAAGCGATTAGGCATCTTTGGAACCTTTTCTAATTGACCAAATGGATTAGGTGTCTTTGGAGCTTTTTGTAATTTACCAAAATAATTAAGCATCTTTGGAACCTTTTGAAATTGACCAAAGGTATTAGGCATCTTTGGAACCTTTTGAAATTGACCAAAGGGATTAGGCATCTTTGGAACCTTTTGTAATTGACCAAAGGGATTAGGCATATTTGGAGCCTTTTGTAATTTACCAAAGGGATTAGGCATCTTTGGAACCTTTTGAAATTGACCAAAGGTATTAGGCATATTTGGAGCCTTTTGAAATTGACCAAAGGGATTAGGCATCTTTGGAACCTTTTGTAATTGACCAAAGAGATATGGTTTCTTTGGAGATTTTTGTAATTGACCAAAGGAATTAAGAATATTTGGAACCTTTTGAAATTCACCAAAGGCATTAGACATATTTGGAGACTTTTGAAATTGACCAAAGGGATTAGGCATCTTTGGAACCTTTTGTAATTGACCAAAGGGATTAGGTGTCTTTGAAGCTTTTTGGAGTGATTTAGAGATAGAAAGGCAAGAAGCACAACCTTTTTAACCTAGCCATTTATTGGTTAATTGAATGAATGCAAGGCAAAGGGCACAACCTTTTGAACCTAGCAATTGATTGGTTGATTGATTGAATGTGAGGCAAAGGGTGCAACCTTTTGAACCTAGAATTTTAATGTGTTGATTAATGATTGAATTGAATTAGAATTTTTATCAGGAAGGTGCGCTACCTTGATTTACCCCATGTTGTTTGATTGTTTAATTTGATTCATGGGGAAGATATGATACCTTTAGTGTCCTATTTGGTGTTGTAGATGTTTGTGTGATTTGTAATTATATAATTTTGGGACCATCCTAGGGTAGGATGGTTGCATTTTGTAAATTACGAGACCATCTCAGGGTAGGATAATCTCATCGAATGTGATCACCTCACACAGGGACGGTCTCAAAACTTGAAAAATATAAGAAAAATTGTTTCAATTTTTTTGTCATTTGCACTATTGACAGTTGGATAAAAGGAGATGTGAGGAGGAGGAAAGCAAATTCTGAAATGGAATGTTGTTGAATTTTCTACTCATTCATACCATGGATCGGCTCAAGGCTTCGACTAGTAGAGGAGCCAGAGTGAGGAAGGTAGAAACTTGACTCTCACTTCTATCATTGGTGATTAAAATTAACCTCATTAAGTAATGCAGTAAATGAACGTCATTAATTAATGGTAAAAATGAACCTAACGTTAGATTAGGATGTAGTGTAGGTTAATTAGATTTGCTTTTGTTTTGTTTTTTAATGCACATGCCCCAATTTCAGGGCCATCTCAAGAAGATGTGATTCTCTTTTGGGGTTTTGGTGGTCACCTTAGGGTGGGATGGTTGTATTTGAAAAAAAACGATCAATTTTTTGGCCATTGGGGAAGTCATACCAGGGTGATACGGTTGCACCTGCAAACTGTCTTGGCCCTAAACAATGACAATTTTTGTGATTTTTTTATTTTTATTTTTAAGTTTTTATTGTCAATTAGTTTATTGTTTTAATTCAACTTTTGAAGGCTCATCACAGAGTTCCCACCCTTTTCAAAGAGGTGCGAGGAACTTGATGAGTGGGTATGGCTTGAGGTGATTGGTCTTAAGAAGGTTACTCGGCTAGAGGTGGTAATGTCAGATCAGGCCTATCTAACTGCCCTAGTTGATGATGGGATAGCTGGGTGAACACTTTCCACCTACCAAATGGTCAAATGATAGTCACATTGGAGGATGTGTACCATGTTTTTTTACATTTTGATTGAGGGATGTTCGATCATCTCCACTCCCCTTCTTCAACAAAAGGATGTACTTTAGATATTTTTTGGTGTAGAGGCTGAGGTTATGAGGCAGCACATGGATAGCGGTGGAGTTTTGATCAGTACATGGTATAGAGCATGGGTATTCACTTGAAGACATGTAGTACTGATGTGTGTTATATCAAACATCTTACTACCTAAATCTTTAGGAGCGAGGTTCCCATGGAACCTCCTTGACTTGGTACAGGACCTTATAGAGTGTGATATCTGGTAGCCACCGATCATGGCATGGGGGAGCACCTTGCTTGCTCATATATATGATGAGCTATATGAGATCCAACATCGAGGTCGACGTGGATTAGGTTGTAACCTCCTTATTCAAGTTTGGGGATGGGAGCATATCCGAGTGGATCGACCAGAGGGGCTTCCATGGGTATCACGAGTAGATATGGATGATGTTGACATAGGATATGTCGCTTTATGGAGATGAGAACAGGAAGTGGGTCGGATCCATCCTTAGGCAAGAAAATTGGCACATTATGCAGGATCATTAGATGGACTGAGACCAAACCAGGTGATTTAGAGGCTCTATATGGATTTCCCATCCTAGATAGAGGTGGTAGCATGGCTGGGGAATGTGAGGCATGAATAGTGGTTTATTGGTAAATATGGTACATAGTAGTAATACTTTCAATACTCTCGTGTTACTCACCAATTTGGGATATGCCAATGTGTTCCTGAGGAGCCTATAATTTACCACCATTGAGGGGACAAGGGACAGTTGGAGTGGCCATAAGTTATGCCATTAGAGGATGAGGAGGATGATTCAATAGCTAAGATATATTTGGAGGACCTAGGTACTATGATGGAGTACAACACCTTGTGGGTAACTCAGTTATAGCAAGGAGGTGGGCCTATGGGTAGACTGGCTAGGGTTGCAGTAGTGAAGGGTGTAGTAGGCGAGGCCTTAGGAGATGAGTTAGGTGAGGGAGGATGACAAGTGCATCATTGAACAGAGGTAGAGTGGGGCCAACCTAGAAGGGAAAGTGGTAGAACCATAAGATGAGGGTGGCAATGATGAGGAGGATGAGGGTGCTCATTTTTGGACATAGGTGCAGACTCTCCAGGGAAAACTAACAAAGAGGGATACTACCATCATGGTATTGTAGAGTTAGTTGGTTAGAGAGTAGTAGAAGGGTAGGGGCTTACCTGAGGAGAAGACTCTTTTGATCACACATTTGGAGAGCTCCAAAAAAATAGTTGACAGGATGATGATAGAGAGGGATAGGGTGACAGTAGAGTGGGATACTCTGTAGACACAAATGGCTACCCAAACAATAGAGTATGATGCTATATAAGCACAGGTGGTAGCCAGGATAGCAGAGCGGGATGCTCTATATGCTTAGCTGATGGTCTTGTCTACAGATCAAGGATAGGTGGGAGCAGGTAGCTAGGTTACAAGGGATGTTGTAGGGTTACAATCTGAGGTGGATAGATTATGGGCCCTATTTGGTAAGTATGATGCTTAGCATCGATCTGATGAAGCCTATATCATGGACTTGGAGTGTCAGGTAGTGCTACTTGGTGGTCATCTAACTAAATATTCTTCGATAAGGGAATCTCAATGAATCTTACATAGTGAGTCAAGATAGTCATCAACTAGGTCATTAGCCAAGCACAATCATATATCTTCAGCCAGACCAAAGAGGTTAGTGGCCAATGATCCTGCTCAGCCTCATCAGAGTGGGGTTGAGGGTGGAGGTGACTCTGGGGGTGTAGGTCTTGCATGATTTATGCTCATGTATTGGTTTATTTTTGGGTGTAAGGTCCGAGGACCTACACGATTGTAGCCTATGAGCAATTTTGTACCATGATGTATCAAGCATTTTACCATATATATGATATATCTCTTATTTATAGCTCATCATGTGTTTATGTTATGTTTTTTATTTTATGTATGGATGCAATGATGGATGTAATGCCTAGATGATGGATGTGTACCTAGATATTGTAGTATAGATGCATAGATGTATGCCTAGATGTATATATGTATGGATGTGATATCTAATGTTAGATGCATGTTTTAGATTTGTTTATTTTATTATGAATGTGAATTCATGTTGTTATTATAACAAATCTAGTGTGTATGAGATGCATTACATTTTATATAGATGTTCTAATGCAAATTGTGGATGTATATTTTAATTAATTAAAACATAATAAATGAATCTAAATGTGTTTAAAAAACTAATGGAAGACACCACATAATGTATAAAAGTCATGAATTAAAATGTTAACCTTATCACAAAAGTTATACATTTAGATGTGAATGTGTGAGATGAGATATGTGAGATGTGGGGGTTTTCCCTATAAGATTTTGCAAACTAAAAGGTGTGCATAAAATAGCCAGTGGTCGTCTAAACATCATTGTTGATATTTATCCGATATCTAACCTATCTTATGAGGACCTCTTAATAAGAAAAAGCTCATAAGGAAAACTACAAATGATGATGAGATAGTTAAGTGCTATGAGGGAATTTTAAGGTTTTCCATGGGACTCAAACACCCTAGTTGATTGATCAAAAGTTGTATACTAGCTACACAAGACTCTGAAAGATATAAGTCTATAATGAATACCCAGATATTCAATATCCTTGTGTGTGCAAAGTGAATATATTAGATGATGCATAAGACTACCTCATTGCCAGGTGGGTTTCATGCAACCCATTATTGTAATGAGGATCACCCTATGGTCATCTTATCCTGAGTTTGGACGTAGTTGGACTAGACTACTAGGCAATACAAGCCACCAAAAGCTAGCTCAACCATAATCTAACATTGGTCTATACAAAATAAGGTCACTAATGTGATAGACATATCACCATGCGTAAGGCTACTCCATTGCCAGATGGGTTTCATTCAACCCATTGTTGTAATGGAGATTGCCCCATGACTTTTGAATAATTGAGGATTCCAGGGATTCAAGCTCATTACCCCCTTATTTTCTTTTTATTGCTTGGGATACTTGCTCATTTTTAGTGGTGAAAACCACTTGTTTTTTTGGAGCAAGGGATTTTGATTAGTGGTGAAAACCACTATTTTTTGGGGTGGATAATTTGCTCATTTTGTGTAAGAGCAAGGGGATTTCTTGGGTAGGGAGGAGCTTGTCCTTTTGTCAATTCTCATCATCCTAGACCATGCGCATGATAGGATGAGCAAGGAAAACCTTTCACTCAAGGTGACAAGGACTACGTTGTAGTGTCATCCTTCCTTGTTCAGACTTGGATTTTAATGTGTAAAATTGTGTTAGGATTTTGACATATGTAAGGTACTATAAAAGCAAGACCTTAATTTCTAAAAGCCAAGATAGCTTTCTATAAAATCTGAAAAGAAAACTAGGGATGGCTAAATGACCGAAAACCCTAGTAAACACCCTATAGCAACTTATTGGTTGTGTTGAAAAACACAATTACTCACAAAGGGGAATATGGATGGTAATGATATGTGGTATGTGGGGGTTTTTCCTGTAAGCTTTTGCAAACTAAAAGGTGTGCATAAAATAGCCAGTGGCCATATAAATATCATTGTTGATATTCATCTAGTATCTAACCTATCTTATGAGGACCTCTTAATAAGCAAAATCTCATAAAGAAAACCACAAATGTTGATGATGGATAAGGTTGATTTAAGGCTCATGACTGGCATACAAACATGGTGTCATTCATAAGAATGCAAACATAACTTGTCCTAGTGCAAGTGCAATGGATGAATATACCTAATGCAACTAATCAATGAATGTAATGAAATGCATGATGATGTAATGTAAATATTTTTTGTATTTTTTATGTTTTGTATTATTTTGTGTTTTTATGTTTTTTGATTTTTTTGAAATTTTTGATAATTTTTGTTGTTTTTGTAATTTTGATTATTTTTTTTTATTTTAGGGGGAAGGTGCGATACCTTAAGCACCCCCAGAGTGTGTGGTGATCGATGAATGTGGGGAAGGTGTGATACCTTTAGAATCCCCAAATTGCTTCACCGATTATGATGTGGATGGTGGGGAAGGTGTGACACCTTGAGCACCCCCAATATGCACTATGGTTGATGCGATGTGATTGGCTTGGTTGGGAGGAGCGATAAAAATTGACCCCCCTATTGTGGCAATGAATTATATGCAATACCAATGTCTCTATGGGGTGAGACGAGTGAACCGTATATGCGAAGCTCATTTTTTTCTATCATATCTTCCACCATATTCTTGAATGAGTAGTAGGTTTGGATGTCATGCCCATTCAATAGATGATAGGGACAATAGAGGATTTCTATTTTGAGACCCAGGTTTAGGTCTACTTGGTTTTATTTTTGGTAATGTGATTGTGTGTGCCTCATACAACCTTTGGAATAGGGCTAAAGAGGGCATTGGAAGTTTTGTGTAATGGTGAGGTAGATTGTTGGGTTTACCGGGTTGCGGTTGATCTTGAGGTCACAAAGGAGGTGGTGTGGTTTGAATTGTGGCTTGTTGAGGTGAGGTGAGCAGGCCATCTATGGGAAAATCCTCCCTATCGATAAGATCTTGGACCACATTTTTAAATGCATAGAAATCATTAATGTCATGGCCCTCTATCTGATGATAAAGGCAAAAGTGATCCTCCCTATAATCCTTAGGCTTAGGCCTGTTGGGGTCAAGAGGATGTATGTCAGGTAAAACAATTACTTTTGCCTCCTACAACTTTTGAAAAATGGTCGACATGGGCTTAGATAATGGAGTCCAAGTACAATGTTGATACCTTGAAAGAGGTGGATGAGGTGGATGAGTTTGGTGAGGTGGTAGGGTTGTACATATATCATCTATCGACCTAGGTTGCTCTTCTTGATTTATCGATGTAGGTAATGGATCATTAACTATACCTATTTTTTGATCCTTGGTAGTGAGAGGATTGTCAATTTGAAGTTGATTTCTCTCAAGCATGTCCTATATTACGTTCTTAAATGAGTGACATGACTGAATGTCATGACCATTTTGTTGATGATAAGGATAATGCAGGTCCTCTCAATACCACTTAGGCTTTGGCTGGTTAGGATCCGAAGGATGAATCTTTGGTAAGGTAATAGCCTTTGCTTCGCACAAACGATTAAAAATTGATGCCAAATATTTAGATAGTGGCGTATAATTGTGAAGTTGGTGGTATTGTTGACTTTACCCCTACTCTTGTTGGGGTTTATTTTGTGGTTGTAGAGGAGGCGATTTGGCCTTGGATATGATTTTTTGCTATAGCTCAATGTTTGTGAGTTGATGCATGATTTGTTGTAAAGCATCATTTTGGTGACCCATTTGTGTCTCAATTTTGGCTAGCCGATCCAAGATATGTTGTAAGACTAATGGGGGTGATGATTGGATGGTTGTTGATGAAGTTGGATGGCAACTGATAGGTGGTGGAGGTGGATTGGGTGCAGGTGCTAGAAGACAATTAAGTAGATGTGGGTCAAAAGTCCTCAACACCTAAGGATATGTGGATGTTTCATGATGATCTTGTCTAGTGAGTATGTCCACATGCTCTTATTTTTTACTTAGCTTATGCTCTTGTTCCAACTTGGAGTGCTCAACTATGATAGCTTGATTATCCCCATTTTGGTGTAGTGGATACACTTATTCTTGATTTTGTGAAGATGTTGGGTGATATGGGGTAGGTGTGACTAGATTCGGTGGTGGTAGTAGTTGTGGCATAGAGGGAATGTTAGATGGAGCCACAAGTTGTGTAGATTGATTTGGAGAGCCCTGGTTCTCTATCACAATATTGATCATTCCCACAAACTCATGGGAAGGTGGATTGGCATTTGGACAAGTCATGTATACCTCATTAACCTACCTAGGGTGCTCTACTTGTCCCCCATGTTTAGGTAATGAATCATGAATGGTACCGATGGGTAGCAACTTGATAGGAGGGTGACCTAGATCTTTGACTGACTCGATGATAGGCATGAACATAACATTTTGTGCTATATACTCATCGAGCCTAGGATTGGTCAAATGAACCATGACCTATGGTGGGGTGGATGATGATGGTATGGTATGATTTGATTCATTCATCACAATAGTGGATTCTTCCTCATAGATAGGAGTGGGAATATCCCCTACTAAAATTTTGGAGATGGATGTGGGAATCTCCTCGAATGGTTCCTTCAAATTTTTCTTGCTAGGAGGATCTGACGATGTAGAAGGGATAGGAGAAATAGATGGCAATAGTGAGGGTGGAGATGGTTCCATGACTAACTATAGTGTTGGATCTAGACTCTAGATAGGATCATTAGGTTTGATATCTAGATGCATGGATGGTAGGGTAGACTCCTGTGGATAATCAATCATATTGTAATACTTGAAGGGCTCTGGATCGGCGTGAACCACATGGACTTGACCTTCATGTATGAACTTGAGGTGTTGATGCACTATGGATGGGATGCACTTCATGTCTCTCATCCAAGGCCTTCCAAGCAGTATATTGTACTATCTTGCACCCTCCAAGATGTGGCACAATGTAGGTAGTTTTTAGCCCAACTTGAATAGGGAGGACTATCGTGCCAACAATGGGATATAAAGCATCATTAAATGCTTACAAGGTGAATGTGGATGCTGCAATGTGTGAAGGTGGAAGGTTGAGATGCTTTAGTGCGGTTGTGGTGATGATGTTTATGGAGGATCCCGTGTTAATCAACACCCACTTATAAGGAATCCTATTTATGCACGTAATGATGTGCAATGGAGGATCAACTATGTTGGCAAGTATTGGTTTGATCTCATGATCTTGGAATGTTATAATAGGATATTTACATGTTTGAATATGTCCCATGAAATTGGTGAAAGCATTAGGATCATGGGGTTGTAATTCAATTGAACTCAAAATTTCCATCAAAGTTTCTATGTGTTTTGGTGATTGTTGTATTAACTCATAGATGGGAATTTTGGTCGATGTCGTACGTGGACTTTGAGTAAGTCTACTTTTTATCGTCACCACGGGTTGAGGTGGTGGAATTTGGATAGGATTTTGAGGTGATGAAGGATCTGACATACAAAGAGTGTGGACTCCCCTACTATGCCCCTTGATGGGTAGGTAATGTATGGTAGTGGTGTGAGATTGACTTTGACCAAGAGGTTCGTCTTCTTGATCATAAGGAGGACCCATAGATGCATCCTAAATTAGGATATCCTGAAGGTTGGATTCCTTGTATATAATGTCAAAATTACAACGTAGACCAGGATGCCACGGTGGAATGACCATGCCCTTAGGACTGAATTGGAGATGTTTTGTGCCTCCTTGTACATTTTTTGCATCATCGACTTGTGACTAAGCTTGGCTGCATGTAGTTACCATGATCTTTATTATGCAAATAGAATGGAAACAAAGTATACAATATGTTTATCTCTTTTAAATTTTTTTTGTGAATTCCTATATGGTTTCATGTATTTTGATGTTGAATCCCCTAGTCCTATGAAACTAAAGGGGTAAACAAAATAGAAAGCTACTAAGAGGTAGTTTGAGCACACCCCCTATCGGAGAATGTGACCCAAATGAAAAAATAATGGCTTCCTAATGGATAATGGATCAAGGTAAACCTAAGGAATAAAAATTAACCCCTCGAAGGAGGTCACATTGTCTGAGTCCTACTACTAGCCCAACAAGGAGTTCGCTTCAACACTCGGGCGTGTCTTGGACAAAAATGACAACTACGTTCCACTAATTATTTTACCCCATGGTAAAAGGGCACTACTAATCCTTCCTACTCTAGGTGCACCCAAGAGTAGGGGACCCTCTAGTGATGAAGTCTAGAAGAGCCACTCACTTTGGCCAACTAGGTTGCTAAGGTGCAAGCCAACGGATGGAGATGAAGCCCATCGTCGTTGGTCTTGATTAACGATTGGGGATGAAGTCCAACTCATTAATGTTTAATATGATATGTGGTGTGTGGGGTTCTTTTTTATTTTATGCAAAACAAGTAAAGCATAGAGCATTCAATGATATTTTACTAATGCATAAAAGAAAATAACATTTGATTTTTAGATTTCTAAGTAATAAACGTTTCAATTTTAGAAACCTAAAAATGTAGAACCCTAGGATGATATTAGCCTTTGAGAAGTAAGCAAGCAAGAAGACCACAAAGCAATGGAATAGAGGTTATATTTTTGAAGGATGATCTATAGTAGAGTCCATCTGACACAGGGATGGTCAAAAATAAGGGTCGTCTAGGATAGGGATGACCACCGAGAAAGACTGTCTAACCCAAAAATAGTCACAGACAAAGTAAATTAAAATTGAAATATGTTCTACAATTTCTCTATGGAAGCATGAAATTTTAACTTTATATACTGAAAGCAGGAAAGGAATGACAAAACCACTTACAGGTGAAGCCTAAGTCTACTGTAGATGATGTTTCTACCTTTTTTTTAATTCTACTCTAGGGTCATCATTGGGTAGGATGACTGTGACTGTGGGCCATCTTGAGGTGAGACAGCTGCATTTGTTGATTGTATCATTCAAGGAGGATGGTACCTGCAATTCAAGAACACTAAGAAAAGTAGCAATTAGCAAAAAAATTTGTGAAATATGGATAAATTCCCATCGTGATCGCCATTGAAGATATGAAAAATACCATACATCCAAGCACACAAATATTGAAAGATAGCAATAACAATGAAACCACAAATATTAAGAACAAGATATATATAACATGAATGATGGTGTCATTTTATTAACAATGATATCCATTCTTTCTCATGAGGTTACAATATAATCCCTCTTAGGGATGTGCTACCATTCTTGATACAATGAATTACACATAGAACATACAGATGTAATGTGCAAGATCTTCTTCAAATCCATAAAACGTCTTGGAGAAGGTTTTTCGTGACCTCCACAAGGGGTGATGATATTGAGTCTTCTATGTTGTCTCCTTGTAGATACCTGAAATCTGCACACAAATAAACTTATAAGGCATTAATAGCATATGAAGAGCCTTCAAAGGTGAGGCCCATATCCATGATAAAGAAATGATAAAGAAAGCTGAAATACAGTAAGCAAATGTATAAAATTAAAATCTAATTATGCTAGAAAGTAAATGAAATACTGCTAAATCTATTGAAAGAAAGAAAATAGGGAAATGAATCTCTATCGAGAAGTTATCTCTATGCAAAATGGTCTAGCTTGTTGACCATATTAGGGTGATACGGTGGTGTATGTGGACCGTCTTGGGATGAGACGACCGTTGAACAATGAATGAATTTCTTGTGACTGATGCAAGGCAACTCTAGGTTTGATCTATGGAATTGATGTTCAAGGGTGCACTCATGAATAATGACTTGATGGTGGGATTTGACATGAAGAAAGGGTGTTGGATGATGCAAGGAGTGCAAATTCAATCTTCAACCATTGAAATGATGCATTATCACGCTTGAGAACTCCATGGTTGAAATTTGACAGCACTTCATTGCTTTGAAACTTTTAAGACTCTTTGATATCCAATTTAGCATCAATTCAACACTTCAAAATTGGATCTAATCTCTCAATTTGGTAGCACTTCATTGCATGAAAATTGATATATATTTCAATGAGGTCAAGGCATTCTTAAATATACTTTCCAACAAGAGTCTATGGCTTCCTTGAGAAGCCAAGAAACGGTTGGAAATAAAGAAACGCAACCATTTTTTGATAATCGTTGCACTGTTACCCACAATTGGCAATTGTAACTACTTGATGCATTGCTTGAGATCGATATTTCATTGCTTTAGGCGTGCTCATCTCTGGGTGCTACAATCATGATTGCAGGCCATCTTGGGGTAAGACGATCACAGTTGGAGGTCATCTCGAGGTGAGATGGTCTCTGCTGCAAAGGGAAATTTATCCTTGTTTGAGTGGTGAGAACCACTATTAAGCCCTAAGGCTGCCCAATGTGGGTCATATGGCCTAAAAAGGTGTCCATATAGGTAGTCTCCTCAATATAACGTGTTTTAGGTGTCTACATTATGAAATTTTTGGCACTTTAAATTTTTACCTATTTTTGCACTACAAAATGTTTATGAACTTTTAATTATGCAATAATCTCATGGTTGAAATATAGTGAGATCCGTTCTCCATTGAATCGGGCTTGAAACTAGCTTTCAAATGAATATAAACATGCCTAGGTTAATAGTATGCAGCTAGATCATCCAATTTAAATCTTATTGCCACGACAAAATCCATTCAATGTTTAAATTCAAATTTTTGTCATTAACCACCAAGTAATGACATAATATACCTCTCCAACATCTCGTAAAGTCATATACTCCATTTTTATATCTCTTGATTAAGGTAAGTGTTAGGATCTCATCCTAACCCTTAATGTAATAACTTCCATGATGTAATAATTCCTAGTGAACGTGGGTAGTACCCATGATTAATATTTTGTAATGTTCTAAGTTTTAGCTTAGGTAGTGCCCATGACAAATGGCACCCTTTTTATGTAACACATGGTAGATAGGTGGCATTGTGCATGTAATTCGTGTGGCATTATGCATGTAATTCGAGTGGCCTTGTGCATGTAATTCGAGTGGCATTGTGCATGTAATTCAAAGTGGCACTATGCATGTAATTCGGGTTGCATTATGCATGTAATCCAGGTGGCATTTTGCATGTAAGCCAACCTTGGAAGGAAACTCCTTAAATACCCGAAAGGGCACCAATGTAACCATCTTTTGCAAAATTAATGAATTATTGAAGGAGGTTTCCCCCTCGAAGAGGCCTGCGATTCAGTCCTATTGTGAGATTGTTCTTTATGCAAATTTCTGTTATATTAATGTGATGTTTATGTGAGTTATTTCCGAGCAATTGTGTGAGAGCGTGTTATTTGAGTTTATTTTATAGCAGGATCATAACAAGTGGTATCAGAGCGCTTTCCAGGGCCAAGTTCTGCTGCAACTGCAACGATTCTTGCCATCCAATCCGCCTGTTAGGTATAAATTCCGTGTGTTTTTTCCATTCTGTTTTTCCTTAATTCCAAAAAAAAATACAGTGTTTTTTTTTTTTTCCAGACCAGAAACAAAAAAATATATTGTTAGTTGAGTAGGTAGAAACCCTGTACCGAGGGTTTTAAAATATCGCGAAGGATTTGTCGTTATTGGCTAAGCTAGATAGCCCATAAAGCGTCTAGTGAAGTGAGGGGCGATCAGGCTCCAATACCCAGGCCTCAGACAGAACTCGCGCATGGACTTGAGCTCCCACGTATCTTCGGGTATATCGGGAGACCATCTAGGATTAAACAAACTTTTAGCCATTAGGAAGCTCTTCGGCCTTGTATTACTCATAGTCTACGGGACACAGCATCCTGGACGATTACCCTCCCGTATTGTCAGAGAGGCAGGTAGTGTGCTCAAGGGTATGTGTGGAATCCTCCTTGAGTAGTGGCCTAAAATATTGGTCCGAGCACTATTGTTCGTCACTGTCGGTATATTAGAGTGCCTATGGGTGGTACATACTCCTATACTTAGCATTCCATGGTTCTGTTAAAACTTCAACCTGTAAAAAACGTAAAAATAAAAATAAAAATCCAAACATCCATGTTCGTAAACCTGCATTTCAAAAGTGAGCATATGAGAAAGGAGTCCTCTACTAAAAAAATAACAGAAGGGACATGCATTCAGGATAAGCCATGAGGGTGACACTCAAGTTGAAAGTCTGGAGAATAACAATAAAATTTACAAGTGGCGATCCACAATCGAGTCGGTCAAGTCGGAGAGGTCGACACGGTCAAGGCGGAATTCACGGTCTTCGTGGTCGAACAAAACTGTCATATCGCTCACCCGCAAAATACGAGAGAATCTTGAGTGTGAAACATGGCCAGTTATAGATAGTGCTCCAGTAGCCAACTTTTGCTCAGTAGCTCAGAATCAGAATCTATAAACACCGTTAGACTCAGCAAAATAGGAGGAAAAAAAAAAGTCTGGGGTGCCAAAAAGTAGTGTTGAGATATATAGCTCATTGTGACCACCTCCTTCTACTGATCATTTTGATATATAGCACCCAAGCACTTTTTTGGGCACTTACTAAAAATAGTAAGTCCTAAAAATTCAATTCTATTTTTAGTAACTGGTCACAAAAGGTCAAAAAAATGGCCCAGGGTACTCGTGGACACCAGAAAGAACTAGAACACTTGGAGTCCCTAACAAAAGCCATTGAGAACTTGCACTCGGATTTTCACTCCATAAGGGAATAAGTCCAAGGTCTTCGCCTAGAGCATGAGGCCACTAGCAACCGCCTAGAAGAAGCACTAACAGAAGTGGACAACAAACTGAGAAGAGAACCACCCAAATCAGAATACCAAGCTGAGAGTTCTACAAGGAATCGTGACCATGATCCACCCTTTAGAATGCCCAAATTGGACTTTCCAAAATTTAGTGGGAAGGATGTTGATGGGTGGCTATGTCGGGTTGACCAATTCTTTCGACTTCATAATGTACCCATATTTCATCGAGTCCAGATGGCTTCCTTTAACTTGGAATCTGAGGCTCTACACCGGTTTCAATGGTTGCGTCTTGCCTACCCAAATCTCTCTTGGGAGGATTTTGAATCCCAACTACCCACTCGATTTGGTCCTAGTGAGTTTGAGGACTTTACAGAGCCTTAACCAAACTACAACAAACAGTGTCAGTCCGAGAGTACCAAGCTCAATTTGAAAAATTGGCCAATCGGACAAGAGGATTGAATGAAGGGTTCTTCCGCAGTTGTTATATCGATGGGTTGAAGATGGAACTCCAAGCGTAAGTCAAAATGTTTAAACCACGAACTATGATGGAAGCTATCGGTTTGGCCCGTTTGGCCGAATCTAAACTCTCTGCCCAAAGACACCCATCAAAGTTTCCTCAAAATAGACCTTCATTTCCCCCTAGAGCCCAACACCCAGATGATAATAAACCCGTTGCACCCAAGCGCCTCACCACTGAAGAGATGGATGCACGTCATGCCCAAGGATTATGCTACAATTATGATGAAAATTTTTTCAAGGGGCATAAGTGTGCACACAAAAAATTGTTCTTGATAGATGTTGGAGAACCTGATACCACTGACGAGAGTGATGAGGATGAGGACCCTCCAGAAACACCTCCTCCATAAGAAGAAGGGAAACAGGAACCTGAGACATCAATTACAATCCATGCCCTTGCAGGCATTACTACTCCTCAAACCATGAAGGTTACAGGATGTTTCAAGGGCCAACGTCTTTCCATCCTTTTGGATTCGGGAAGCATGCACAACTTCATTGACCCTAGAGTTGCTCAACGGGCAAATTGCTATATCCACAATTGTAGTTCCTTTGAGGTCATGGTAGCCAATGGGGGAACCTTATCTTGTCAAGGAAAGTGTCGCAATGTTAAAATCAAGATAGGGGACTATGAACTCAAGCAGGACATGTTTGCCCTCCATTTGGGTGGATGTGATATTGTTTTGGGATGCCAATGGTTGAGTACGTTGGGCACTATCGGTTGGAACTTTGCTAAACTTTGGATGCAGTTCTTCCAGAACGGACAAACACACATCATCAAGGGTTCCTCGACAGGAACACCTCAAATTATTAGTTCAAATGACATGGAGAAATTGCTAAAGAAATCATCACGTGGGGTCATTGCACAACTATTCTCCATCCAGCCATCCACATCTCCAATGGGTGAAATCCCACAAGACATGCAACAGATTCTCCATAAACATGAGGCCATCTTTTCAGAACCCATCACACTACCACTGCATCACTCTCATGACCATGCCATTCCATTATTGTCGGATAGTACACCTCCCAATATCAGACCACCTTATGAGCGACTCAAGTGCACCTTATTTTGGAAAGGCAGGAAACAGGACATTCGCTCTTTTGTGGCAGACTGCGACACAGGTCAAAGGATGAAAAGAGAAACAGTGCACTCTTCGGGCACTCTTCCCCCCTTGCCGATACCGGATCAGGTGTGGACTGACATCTCTATGGATTTCATAGAAGGGCTACCTAAATTTGGAGACAAGTTTGTTATTTTTGTGGTAGTGGACCGCCTTTCAAAGTATGCTCACTTTTGTGCCCTAACCCATCCTTACACAACATTCACTATTGCCCAAATTTTTCTTGACTCCATATTTCGCCTTCATGGCATGCCAACCTCCATTGTATCTGATCGTGATCCCAGCCTTACTAGCAATTTTTGGCAAGAGTTGTTTAAGTTGCAGGGGACTCATCTCACAATGAGTTTAGCCTACCATCCGCAAACGGATGGTCAAACAAAGGTTGTTAATAACTGCTTGCAAACCTACCTTCGCTGCTTGCCTCTGATCATCCTAATCATTGGGCAAAATGGCTTTCTTTGGTCGATGGTGGTACAACACTTCCTATCATACCGCCACCAGAGGCAGTTTACGGGCACCCTCCACTCACGCCTCCCTCCTACATTTTGGGCAGCTCCAAGGTACAGGTTCCATCAACACTTCCCGAATTGGATGAAGAAGGCTCCATCTTACTTGCACCAAAGCAGCTGCTGTATCGTCGAACTCGCAACCGTACCATCATAGAGGTCCTGGTTCAGTGGCGTGGACTTCAACCTGAGGATGCTACATGGGAGTCTCTCCATCAACTTCAGCAACAGTTTCCTCATTTTCAGCTTTGAGGACAAAGCTTCTTCAAGGAGAAAGGCATGTTAGGATCTCATCCTAACCCTTAATGTAATAACTTCCATGATGTAATAATTCCTAGTGAACGTGGGTAATACCCATGATTAATATTTTGTAATGTTCTAAGTTTTAGCTTAGGTAGTGCCCATGACAAATGGCACCCTTTTTATGTAACACATGGTAGATAGGTGGCATTGTGCATGTAATTCGTGTGGCATTATGCATGTAATTCGAGTGGCCTTGTGCATGTAATTCGAGTGGCATTATGCATGTAATTCAAAGTGGCACTATGCATGTAATTCGGGTGGCATTATGCATGTAATCCAGGTGGCATTTTGCATGTAAGCCAACCTTTGAAGGAAACTCCTTAAATACCCGAAAGGGCACCAATGTAACCATCTTTTGCAAAATTAATGAAGTATTGAAGGAGGTTGCCCCCTCGAAGAGGCCTGCGATTCAGTCCTATTGTGAGATTGTTCTTTATGCAAATTTCTGTTATATTACTGTGATGTTTATGTGAGTTATTTTTGAGCAATTGTGTGAGAGCGTGTTATTTGAGTTTATTTTATAGTAGGATCATAACAGTAAGATCCTTGAATAACCCTAAGTCTCTGAGTCTATGCACTCAATTTTCCCTTTTAGGCACTAAGGTTTTAAAATCCTATTAAATCAATTGTCAAAACCTAAGGTCCATTTTACGTACTTAAATTTTTATGTAAGATTTAAGAAATAATAAGTTGGAAAAGACCCCCCTAAAGCTTCCTGCAAGGTTTTGTCTTATTTGAATGAATATGATGGTTAGGAGGTAGGGTTGGGAGATCTACGATTAGGAGGCATAGCCAATAAAATAAAAAAACCTAAAAATAATGCCTTCATTAATTAAAAGGATCGCCTAAAGTCTTGTCTTATGCACCCCAAATCTAAGAGTACGAAGGCAAGGTCGGGATATCCATGGCTAGGAGGCACAGTCGATAAAATCAAAAATCCTAAAAAATAATGCCCTTATTAATTAAAATGGTCACCTAAAGTCTTGTCTTATGTGCCCTAAATATAATAGTGTGGAGGGAGGGTCGAGAAATCTACAACTAGGAGGTACAGAGGCACAAATGGTAATACTAAGAATCTTGAAACTTAATGCCTTCATTAATTAAAATTACCATCTAATGTTTTTCATGAAATAAATGATGTTATTTCTCTCATATTTGATGGTTAGGAGGTAGGGCCAGTAAATAAATGGCATGAAGGGGCAGTTTGCAATCCAAATATTAATGATAGCCTAAAAAGGTGCTTTGTCTTCTATGTGCTCATATGCGCTCAAATCTGACGATTAGGAGGTAGGACTAGTAAATTAATGACACATAGGGGTAGCATGCAGTCCAAATATTAATGATAGCTTAAAAAGGTGCTTTGTCTTATATACAATCACATCTAACGGTTAGGATATAGGATTGATAAATCAACGATACGAAGGGGCATCCTATAGTGCGAAGATTAATGATAGCCTAAAAATATGCTTTATCTTATATACACTCATATTCGACCAGTTAGGAGGTAGGATCGATAAATCAACAATGTGAAGGGGTAGTCTATAAGATCAAAAAGCTTGAAACATAGTCGGAAGAATTAAGAAAAGCACTAAGAATTAATATCATTTAATAAGGTTTGAATCTTAGGAAAAAAATTCCCCTTAATTTTTAATATGCCAATTATTCTAAGGGTCTAGGTTTTCTTTCTCTTAAGGATTAAATTTTTCATACGTGCTCATATATCTTTAATACTAAAGTTTAAAAAACCTAAGGTAATGAGAGAAATAATTTTACCCCTTATCATTAAAATCACAAAAATTATTGAAAAACCTAAATGTTTGACTTAACACTTGAGATATGAAATTAAAGCAAATCAAGTAACTAATAAGAGCTCAATCTTAAATGAATTATTTGAGAACTTAAGGCATAATAAAGAAAATTAAATGACAAGTGGAACCTGATGGCGGGAGAAAGAGCGGGAGCAAGAGCAGGTGCAGGTGCAGGAGCGAGAGCAGGAATAGGTGCAGGGCTGGGAACAGGGTCAGTGCTTGGTGCAGGTTCCCGGTCGAGATCAGGCTCGGGGTCAGGGTCAGGCATGTCGAGGCCTGGTCTTGGGCCCGCAGGACCCTCAACGGACCTAGAGGATGGGCCTACGCTCGATCCGTTTGGGGGCCAGGGTGTCCTGGTCCCTGGCCCACAATCTAGCTTTGATGCAAGCGTTGGGTCGAGGAATCAGTCCCCGATTCCTGAGCGGGGCTTTGTCCCAGGTGGGCCTAAACCCTCCTTCTAGCAGATCTTGGCGGGCACCAGGGCCCCTTCTCGAGCCCTGGGGCTAGGTCTGTCCCTTGAGGGCATGCACATATCTATCCAGGAGGAGGTCTTTTCCTCCTTAGTAGATGGATCTTCTGCATCTTTGGTAGGGAAATTCTTAGGAGGTCATCCAGACATGGAAACCATCCACAGGTGGGCAGCTACCAAATGGAAGGTGTCCGGGCACATCCAGCTGGTTGCCCTAACCAAGGGCTTCATCATCAAATTAAA
This sequence comes from Wollemia nobilis, assembly GCA_028583015.1. Classification (NCBI taxonomy): domain Eukaryota; kingdom Viridiplantae; phylum Streptophyta; class Pinopsida; order Araucariales; family Araucariaceae; genus Wollemia; species Wollemia nobilis. Next base: position 17,235,051 of record JAQPPZ010000541.1, read on the forward strand.
CAATAGTGAAGACGTCGAAAAGATTCTATCGAGAGGGCCCTAGTTTTTGGGGTGTAAGAGCCTCTTCCTCAGGCGGTATGGAGTTGACTTCCACCCTAGCACCCAAAGCATCAACTTCACCCTGGTTTGGGTTTGCCTCCCAGACCTTCCCTTCCATATGTGGCACAAAGATGTACTTAGGCTCATTTCCCAGTTGTTCGGGGACCTAATGGCCTTTGACCCTGCTACCAAGGCAGGATCCCAAATGGTGCATGCCTAGTTTTGCGTCAATTCCAACCTTGAATCTGTGCTCCCCTCCTCGGTAACCATATCCTCTTGGTCATACTTCTAGATCCAGGACTTGATCTATGAAAACAAACCTGCCTTATGTCCCTCTTGCAGCACTTAGGGCCACCTTTCTCACCAATGCCTAGTTTCCAGAAATGCGGAAGGCCCTCCACCCAAACCCCCTTCTCAATCATGTCGGGACCCACCTCGTGAGCCCCCCCACGATGGCCCCAGATCCCAGGCCTGGGCCACCAAGGGCCACCCCCTCGGCCCCAAAGGATTCTCCCTTGGACCTCAATCTGGAAAGCAATCCCCCCAAGCTTCCCTACCTGTTGCTTCCACCCGTGGGTCGTCTTTTGTGGCCCTTATCCCAGGCTCTCCTACCCAACCCATTTTGAACCCCTCCCCGCAAGGCCCTACTTGTGCAAGTGAGCAGGCCAGGTCTTCTTCCCCGTTGGTTCCTTGGCTGAGGGCCCCTCTTCCCCCCATCCTCGCTCCTCCCCTGACCCCTTCCTGGCCCCTCGACATTCCCTGCTGGGCTTCCCCTCTTGGAGTGCAGTTCTGAGAAGTCTGATGAAGAGATCAAAGTCAGTTCTTCATCTAGGCCCGATGAAGTCAGTCCTAAGATGACCCGAAGTAGGTCTTTTGCCTCAAATTTTGGCAGCAAACTCAAAAGAGGGCGCCCCACCCTGGGCAATCAGCGGACCAGGATCACCAAAGATGACATAGCCAATGGCTCTCAGGCTACTTTATCTGACGTGGGGGCAAGTTTCTCCAAGATGGACACCAATCGATCCAAACCCCCCGCTCACTCTAGGAAGGTGGGCAAGCGACCCCTCAAGGGTGTCAAATGAAGCTCATCACCTGGAATATCAGGGGCCTCAATGGGGCTCCCAAGAAAGGATCCTCGACTAGCTTTGTAGGGATCACTATCTGTCCTTCCTCCTCCAAGAGACCAAACTAGATGATGCAGCTACCCGGCATGTAGCCCAAGCTACCTGGCACAATTGCAAGTCCCTATCTACCCCTACAGCCGACTCAGTTGGGGGTTTGCTGTCCATGTGGGACCCCTGGTGCTTTGAAGGAAGACTCATATCTTCGTCCCCCAAAATCATCAACATGCTAGTCCACTGCATTAAGTCTAGGTGATCATGGATTCTATCAAATGTCTATGCCCCCAACAGTCCTGTCGAGAAGGTAGCCCTATGGCAAGAGATTAGCTCGATGAGAGAAGCCTTCACCTCCCTGCCCTAGATCTTGGCTAGGGACTTCAACAGTCCTCTATTTCTTTTTGATAAAAATTGGGGCTCAATAGCTTAGGGCAAGAGCATGGAGGACTTTAGTGCCTTCACTGCCCTCAACGAGCTCATGGATGTCAACTTGAAAGATGCCAGGTTCACGTGGACCAACAGAAGGGTGGGAGCAAATCATATTCAGGTCAGATTAGACAGAGTTTTCTTGTCCAAGGAAGCCTTGCCTATGTTCGCTGACGCCACTCTACTGGCCCTTCCCAAAATTAGGTCTAATCATAGCCCCCTCCTTAAAATCGATCACAGGCCCTCCCCCAGGAGGCATTTTCGATTCGAGTCCATGTGGCTGCACCACCCTGACTTTCGAGCCCAAGTTGGGCGCTGGTGGGCTCCCCCGATCCCTGGATGCCCTTCTAAACAAATCTTCCATAAGCTGAGGTGCCTTAAGGATCAACTCAAGGCATGGAACAAGGAGGTGTTTGACAACATCTTTGAAAACAAAGTTGTTCTCAAAGAAAAACTCAAAGCCCTTGAGGCTAGATTTCAAGCTGGCTCCCAAGACCCGGGGCTCAGGGATGAGGAGCGCCTTATTCTCAACGAGTATCATAACATCCTGGCTTGGGAGGAAATCTTTTGGAGATAGAAGTCGAGAGCACTATGGCTCCAAGATGGCGATGCTAATACCAAGTTCTTCCACGTGTCGACCCTCAAGAATAGGGGCTCCAACATAATTGTTGAGTTGGTGGGCAACGATGGCGATATCATCAAGGAAGAAGAGGACATCCAGGCACAAACCACTCGATTCTTCTAGGAGCTCCTGGGTGACAGCCCTCCCATGTCCCCAGACACTGCTGACTCCCTTTTGGAGCACATCCCTTCGTCGATTTCTCCCATGGCAAATCAGAGGCTATTGCAATCTTTGTCTGACTCTGAAATTCAGGCTGCCACCTTTTCCATGAAGGCCGAGGCGGCCCCGAGCCCGAACGGTTTCCCCCCTGGCTTCTTCCAATCATTCTAGGACTTGTTCGGGGCAGAGGTGTGTGCTGCCATTCGGGACCTACAGACTGCCTGATCCATCCCCATAGGTATCAACTCCACCTTCATAGCTCTAATCCCCAAGTCCCAGGCAGCCCGATCCATCTCGAATTTTTGCCCCATTAGCCTGTGCAATGTCCTGTACAAAATCCTGACCAAATCTATGGCTTCCCGTCTCAAGGACATCCTCCCCCTAATCATTGCCCCCTGCCAGGGTAGTTCGATCAAGGGCAGATTGATCACTGACAGGGTCATTATCATGCATGAGGCCATTCACTTGACGGTCCTATCCAAAAAGGCCTCCTTTCTGCTCAAGCTAGACATGAACAAGGCCTTTGACAAATTTAACTGGGCCTTCCTATCCAAGGTCCTCCTCAAGTTTGGATTCCACCCCTCTTGGGTCAGGCTCATCGATAACTGCATGTCCTCCCTGTGGTTCTCCATCCTTGCCAATGGGTCCCCTACCAAATTTTTCCCCAGCTCTAGAGGCCTTCACCAAGGTGACCCCCTATCACTGATCCTCTTCATCATCCTAGCTGAAGCCCTGGGGCGGACCATCTCGGGCACTGTGACTCATGGTCTCATTTCAGGTATCAAGCCTGCGTCGGGCCTGCCCCCTGTTTCCCACCAACAGTTTGTGGATGACACCATCCTGGCCACTTTTGCCTCAATCCCCCAAGCCAAAATTCTCAAGAATATTTTGACCATGTTCAAGGAGGCGGTCGGCCAGAAAATCAATCTCCGAAAGAGCATGATTTTCTTCATTCACACCCCCTTGGCTAGACAGATCAGAATCGAACAGATTTTGGGCTGCTCCCCTGGTTCCCTCCCCTCCTCGTATCTCGGGCTCCCCCTATTCACAGGTGCGTCCTCCAGGGCCTTGTGGGGAAGGGTGATTGAGTGGATTAAGAGGAAGTTGGCTCCCTAGAAAGGTCATCTTCTTTCGCAGGCTGGCAGAGCCACCCTCTTGATAGCAGTCTTGCAAAGCATCCCGATACACTTCATGTTAGTCTTCAAAATCTCGGCCTCCATTGCAGGACACATTGAACAAATTCAAAAATGCTTTCTCTAGTCAGGAAGTGAATACAAGAAGAGGATTCCCTTGGTCTCCTGGTCCTTGGTCTGCCGCCCCAAAGCTAAGGGAGGGATCGGGCTCAGGAGGGTGGTTCCCATGAACAAGGCTCTCATGGCCAAGCATGCCTGGAAGGTGCACACCAATACCCCTGATGAGTGGGTCAGCATTATGCACAGGAAATACTGTCATAGCCACCCCTTCCTCAGTGAGTCCCAGCCCTATGATGGATCCACTTTTTGGAAGTCCCTAACCTCCACCAAAGACATAATCCGAAAAGGAAGCAAATGCATCCTCAAATATGGTACCAAGATTGATTTCTAGGATGAAATATGGATTTAGGATGAGGCCTATTGAGAAGCAACACACCCCCACTGAAAAATGAGATTCCATCCTTAGAAAATTCTGAACTTCCATTTTTGCAGCAGGGACCCTCTAGATGTTTTTCAGGTTTTAAATCCAAATTTGCTTGCCTCCTTTTTAAAGTTGTGCTTTTTCTTGCATTCCAGCTGTGTTATCCAAGAATTCACTTTTTACATGCTAGAATCATTCATGCACAAAGAAAATCTTGCACCGGTACCGAGAAAATCCATAAAACAGTTGCATAATTCACTGAAAAATCAAACTTTCCATTTTTGGTAGTGTCGCGATATCGCGACACTTCCATTTTTGGAAATGTCGCGATATCGCGACAGGTAAATCAAAAAGCAGCTAAGTCAAAAAACGTAGCGAAATCGCGACACTTTCCATTTTTGGAAGTGTCGCGATATCGCGACATTTCCATTTTTGGAAGTGTCGCGATATCGCGACATTTCCATTTTTGGAAGTGTCGCGATATCGCGACATTTCCATTTTTGGAAAGTGTCGCAAAATCGCTGCCGGACGGAGGAGAGAGAAAGAAAGCGTACGGAGGTCGCGAAATCGCGACATGTCGCATTTTCACGATAGGAGAGAGAAAGTGGGCTGCAGAATGAAAAAAATCGGCTAAGTCGCAAACATGTTCCAAAATCGTGGTCAACGCATGCAGGTACGGAACTGTCGTGATATCGTGACGTGTTCTAGAATCGCGACTGAAAATCGGGATGGCTGTACGGAGGCCAGGAGGGTCGCGACTTCGCGACATGTCACGAAATCGCAACATGTCGCGTTTTTGCGGTCAACGAGGGAAGAAGTTGCCGATGCGCTGGCAGGGTCACGATTTCGCGACATGTCGCGAAATCGCGACATGTCGCAGAATCGCGACAGGAGAGAGAAAGTCTTCAGAGGGCCCGAAAGTGCATTTCAGCTGAAACAGAGGGCATCCTGGGGTAGCAACACGTGTCAAAGCGTGAATGAGACATGCAGAAGTCGACATGCAAGCTTATTTTGTGGATTTTAATCTATTTTTAATGTTAAAGCTTCTGATTTAATTAAAATGCTAATCTAATGCATCTTTTTGTCTTTCATGCAGGATTCCACCGGGCACTTACGGGACAACCGGGAAAGACCATAAAGGCAAAGATAAAGTGCGGATTTAGTCAAGGACCGCCATGCTAGAAGAGAAGAAGCCGGTAAATCATTCAATAGCAAATTTATTGCGGACTTGATAGCATGAAGACAATTTCAACACAGGGATGGCTTTACGGAGACCAGATCTGAGAGAAGTGGTGACTCATCCGGCTCACCAACAGAATTAATGGAGGCATTTATTTGCAGCTGCGGATGAATGCAAGTGGCTTTAGATTTTATCTTCTCCATTTATGGCAGTTGACTCCCCAGATTTGCAGAAGGGTTAAGTTCTATCCGGACTTTGATTTTTAAATGGATTTTTATTGTAAAACCCGGGTCCTAGGGTTTAAGTGCGATAAGATTTAGGGTTTGAAGAAGATATTTTGAAAAGATCAGGGTTTGTCCTGAGTCTATAAATACAGATTCTAAATGTAATCGCGGGAGGCAGAGACTTAGAAATAAAAGGCTTATAAGCAATTTCTTGCAAATCTTGTGAAATCCTTTGTTTCTGGACTTGGAGTTGATGTGCTTTAGCTTTTACGTGATAGCATGGCCGGGGAGCCTAATATTTTGCAGAGTGTGATAAGTGTATCTTCTTTTGTTATCTGTTCCATTTAAAGTTTGTTAGATATATGCTGTGAATCTGTATTATCAAGTTTAAATATGTTGTTAGGCTTCAGTTGTTCTTTTGTCTGCTAGGGGAAATTACAGATTTCAAGTGTAAGTTTGTTCTAATTGCTCTGTCTTCATTTGTGCAAGCTAGGGTTACAGGTGAAAGATACCAATTTTAACCAGATTGCCCTTGGATTTATAATTTTTTGCTAGATCTGTTTCACTCGCCTTGTGCTCTTAGTTGAAAGTGATCTTAGGCTGACTGGACACTTTCTTCTTTGATTTGTTCTGTTGTGAAGCTAGTAGCATAGATAAAATTGACAGTTTTGGATTTTACAGTTGATGTTTGATAAACTTTTCTTTTCTGCCCTACCCTACCTTCTCTTTGCTTACCATGAATGATCCATTTTTATTTTCTTTGTGTCTTTTATTTAAATCTGCTGACCCATGAGAGCTAGATCTAGAATTCAAGTTAAATCTGATCAACTTTTGCAACTACTGAACAAGTTCAAGAACCCCCTGTAAGGTAACGAGAGCGATCCATATTGAAATCTATTCCAGAAGTGGAAAAGAGTGAATTGCCATTCGACCCAACTCTGTAACTCGCACCTTGGATAACCAGCCATATCCTAAAGATGAGTGGGATCCGTCCCGTGGGTGTCTCCGGAGCTTCCCTGCTTCATCCTTTCCCGGGGTGTGCATGAAAGTCGGACTAACAACCCAATTGGCGCTAGAAGGAGGGCCTGAACTCAGTTCAAGTATTGTAAGGGCATAACAGCAACATTTGAAGGACCCACAGTGAAATCCGAACAGTTTTGTAAATTGTCAGTACAATTTTGTAAATTGTCAGTACAGTTTTCTAAATTGTCAGTGCAGTTTTTAAATTGTCAGTACAGTTTTTGAAAGTTGTCAGTACAGTTTTTAAAATTGCCAGAGAAGACCTCAAGTTAAGAACAGTTTTATCTCCACTGGCAGTTATCCAATTACAACTCAGAATATCACTGTCAGCCAAGTAATAATGGCAAATTGGTTGGGCCCCACTGCTTTGAACATTCCGGGTATAGCCCATGACTTGCCCAGAAATCCAGAAAGATATCTCCCCAGATATAAACATGATGGGACAAGAACTGCAAAAGAACACCTACTAGCTTTCAAAAATGCTCTAATATTGTTGAATATACAGCATGAAGATGTTGCCTGCAGATTGTTCCCGTTCACTCTCCAGGAGGGAGCTTATGACTGGTTTTTAAACCTCACCAGCAATTCCATTACTAGCTGGGATGATCTAAAGAAAGCTTTTATATCACAATTTTGGGAAGTGATAGACCCCAGTGTGTTATACCAACAATTTTCCAGCATCAAGAAAGAGTCGGGAGAAATTGTTAGGTCTTTCAATATGAGGTTCCAAAGAGCTTACGATAGAATGACTGGCCATTACATCCCAAATGCAAATCTGGCCTTAGAAATCTACAAGAATGCATTGGATTCGGTGACCTCTATTTTCCTCAAGAGAGACATCAATATCACAACCCCGGCGGGGGCTTATAAAGAAGCCTTAATTCTTGAGAGACGATTAGGGCCTCAAATTACGAGCAGTCCTTTGATATCCTATGTTACACAAAACATGCCTGTTCCAGACCCCATTCCACATCATGAGTTAGTGCCAACATGTCATGCTCTACCCAAGGAGACTCCGTTAACTGTGACATCCACTCAGCATGTGCAAAATACAGAGAAAAGTTCTGACAAATTCAAAGTGCAGGTGCTTGAACTGAACAATTGTGATCTGGCACCACCCAAATCTGAAGTTTTTCTTGGTGAGTTAAATTTTCCTAGAGATCAAAGAAATATTGATATTTTTAGTTCACCCAAAAACAGTACAACCAGGGTTTCAGATTCTGTCACTTTTCCTGAAGAGACAGAAAGTCTTGTACAAACTCCTACGGGTGAAATGCAAGATTTTTAACAGTTCAAAATGGACAGTTATAATTTGAGATGTGAGAGTCCAGAACTTAACAATGATCCTTCCTCATCAGAGGATGATGAAAGTGAGATTCAATATCACTATGCAGAAGTAACTGAGGAGGATAGCATCATTGAGGATATGAGGGAACTTAAAGTCGACATCACCCTCTATGAATTGCCTCAGATTGTTGAACAAAAGGTTAACTTGATTGAGGCTTACTCTGGACCACCTGTTGGATTTCAAGAAAAAGAGGAAAAGATAGTAAATATGAATGTGGTCAGCCAACTTGGAATTGATGAACTGTCTCAACATAATCCTGCAACTTCTGAACATAATGTCAAAGAGAAGGCTATAAAGCGTGTTGATGCGAGATATTGGAGTTTATAATTTGGCAACCGAGGAAGTGAGAACGATTCATGACTCTAAACCATCACAACAGTGACAGTTGGATATTGCACTTTGATGAGGTTAAATCTAAGCAAGGCTCAGGTGAAAAGGAAAATTGTAAACATCCTTCTAGAGGGATAAAAATTAAAGTCCTGGATATTGAAGCGATACAGACAACCACAAAATGTTCAAGTTGTTAAGAACCGGGGCATACAAATAAAACATGATTTCTTTCGGTTGTCACATAATTTTGAAGATGTGGTGGTCGCAGGTCTCGTCAATATTTTAAGGTATTTGATCCTGGGGGTTTTTTTACATTCGATCCTTTTGAAAGAACTCGCAAACCCTTCAATTAGAAGCATGAACATGTTATCATATGATTTGTTATTATATGATTTGTTTAATTTGAAGGAGTTGCGGATTTGTTTTTCAAATGGGACAGGGAAGACGATAAACCCAAGTCTTTCCCAGATAGCAAATTTTTGAAGCACGGTCTGGAGTGCATTTCGTCAACAGGACCTGAAAGGTAATTTTTCTAAGTTACTTGTACATGGTCCAATTTTTTTTAAGGCACCATTTCTCTGCTTTCCCAACTGCTGCATTTTTTGAGTATGAAGGGAAGTTGTAACATATGTATGCATTGTAAGTAAGCTTTGAAGTTTTTCAGTTTATTTCTTTGTCAGTGCAGTTTTATTTTTTTTAATGTCTGTATAGTTGCAGTTTTTCAGTTTTCTTTAATTGTTTTTCAATTTTAGCTTGTGCAGTTTATTTCTTTTGTCAGTGCTTTTTATTTATTTTCTTTGTCTTTTTATTTTAGCTTGCTTTTATTTTAGTCTGTACAGTCTTTTCTTCCTTGCAGTTCTTTTTCTTTCTTTATCCGTACGATTGCGGTTTATTTTATTTCGATTTACGATTTAGTTTATTACGATTACGGTTTATTTTATTTCAGTTGCTTTAGTTTATTTCAGTCTCTGTTGCAGTTTAGCTTTCTTTGTAGTTCAGCAGTTTTAGTTGCTTTGCTTCAGTTCTTTTAGTTTATTTCTTTTATTGCCTGTATAGTTTTTATTTTCTTCCCTGCATTTATTTTTCTTTGCTGTCTGTACAGTTTTAGTTTTAGTTTTGGTCTTAGTTGCTTGTGTAGTTTTATTTGCAGTCTGTGCAGTTTTTATTCTGTTTTGCTTTAAAGCCTGTGCCTGTCCTTGGAAGCTTTGTACAAAGTCCTTTGGCTTCTGAAATTTTTCTGTCCTTTGCCTTTGCTTGAGCAATCAATGAAAAGTTAGCCTGCTAAAAAATTATTTATTCTAAGCTGATCAATCCAGTTTCCATCCAATGCCCATGCTATTTATTATTCCAATTGAGATAGTCTGCTTACTCTGAACAGTAGAACTATTTTGTTATTCAGGACAAAGGTAGAGAGATGATTGGATCTTGTGTCTTACTTGCCACAGTTGTTTTAATGATAGAAAAACTGCTATGCTGTTTAGTTGGAGGAACTCCGGGGAATCCAAGAAAAGCTGGTTATGAGAGGGGACTATGTCATGCAATTATTTGGGTGTCACCAGAGGCTATCAATGCCTAGACTGAAACAGTTCCAGATTGATCAAATGATAAAAGAAAATTGTAATTTCTCTAAGGTCTCAGATATTGATATATTTCAGAGGGAGACATAAAAAAAAAAGGAGAAGAAGAAAAAAAAAGAGAAAAAAGAATTACACAATTAAAAGAGGCAGCCAATATTAGATTCTGCCCTACAGTTGTAAATTGGGTCATGTAAATCTAAAGGGTAACTCTGTCTAGGCTGTAAAAGGCTAAACTAGTAAACAGAGCTCTACTCGGTTTCCCCTTTTATAATCTAGAAAAGTTGATCAGTCCAAAGTTATCATTCAATTCAGTCATCCTTGAAGAAAGTTTTACACCTTTTGAAATTGCACATCAGAAATCTTCCTTGAAGTAATTCAGCCTAGTATGTCCTTGGGAAATTTTAACAGCTGGCAGTTAACAGTCAATTTATTGTGAGGAATGTCTGTGGCAAGGCATGATGCATGGTCTTTTTGTTTTGAAACCAGAGTCTTGGGTTCTAACATAGTGCTACTATTTTACCTGCAGATATCCCATTTGTTGAGAAGCAACACACCCCCACTGAAAAATGAGATTCCATCCTTAGAAAATTTTGAACTTCCATTTTTGCAGCAGGGACCCTCTAGATGTTTTTCAGGTTTTAAATCCAAATTTGCTTGCCTCCTTTTTAAAGTTGTGCTTTTTCTTGCATTCCAGCTGTGTTATTCAAGAATTCACTTTTTACATGCTAGAATCATTCATGCACAAAGAAAATCTTGCACCGGTACTGAGAAAATCCAGAAACGGTTGCATAATTCATCGAAAAATCAAACTTTCCATTTTTGGTAGTGTCGCGATATCGCGACACTTCCATTTTCGAAAATGTCGCGATATCGCGACAGGTAAATCAAAAAGCAGCTAAGTCGGAAAAACGTAGCGAAATCGCGACACTTTCCATTTTTGGAAGTGTCGCGATATCGTGACACTTTCCATTTTTGGAAGTAAATGGGAAGTGTCGCGATATCGCGACATTTCCATTTTTGGAAGTGTCGCGATATCGCGACATTTCCATTTTTGGAAGTGTCGCGATATCGCGACATTTCCATTTTTGGAAGTGTCGCGATATCGCGACATTTCCATTTTTGGAAGTGTCGCGATATCGCGACATTTCCATTTTTGGAAAGTGTCGCGATATGTCGCGATATCGCGACATTTCCATTTTTGGAAGTGTCGCGATATCGCGACATTTCCATTTTTGGAAAGTGTCGCAAAATCGCTGTCGAACGGAGGAGAGAGAAAGAAAGCGTACGGAGGTCGCGATTTCGCGACATGTCACATTTTCGCGGTAGGAGAGAGAAAGTGGGCTGCAGAATGAAAAAAATCGGCTAAGTCGCAAACATGTTCCAAAATCGCGGTCAACGTGGTCAACGCATGCGAGTGCAAGCCGTCGCGATATTGCGACATGTTCTAGAATCGCGGTCGAAAATCGGGATGGCTGTACGGAGGCCAGGAGGGTCGCGATTTCGCGACATGTCACGAAATCGCGACATGTCGCGTTTTCACTGACCGACGAGGGAAGAAGTTGCCGATGCGTGTTGCGAGAGTCGCGATTTTGCGACATGTCATGAAATCGCGACATGTCACGGAATCGCGGTAGGAGAGAGAAAGTCTTCAAAGGGCCCGAAAGTGCATTTCAGCTGAAATAGAAGGCATCCTGGGGTAGCGACACGTGTCAAAGCGTGAATGAGACAAACAGAAGCCAACATGCAAGCTTATTTTGCGATTTTTAATCTATTTTTAATGTTTTAAGCTTCTGATTTAATTAAAATGCTAATCTAATGCATCTTTTTGTCTTTCATGCAGGATTCCACTTGGCACTTACGAGACAACCGGGAAAGACCATAAAGGCAAAGATAAAGTGCGGATTTAGTCAAGGACCGCCATGCTAGAAGAGAAGAAGCCGGTAAAGCATTCAATAGCAAATTTATTGCGGACTTGATAGCATGAAGACAATTTCAACACAGGGATGGCTTTACGGAGACCAGATCTGAGAGAAGTGGTGACTCATCCGGCTCACCAGCAGAATTAATGGAGGCGTTTATTTGCAGCTACGGATGAATGCAAGTGGCTTTAGATTTTATCTTCTCCATTTATGGCAGTTGACTCCCCAGATTTGCAGAAGGGTTAAGTTCTATCCGGACTTTGATTTTTAAATGGATTTTTATTGTAAAACCCGGGTCCTAGGGTTTAAGTGCGATAAGATTTAGGGTTTAAAGAAGATATTTTGAAAAGATCAGGGTCTGTCCTGAGTCTATAAATACAAATTCTAAATGTAATCGCGGGAGGCGGAGACTTAGAAATAAAATGCTTATAAGCAATTTCTTGCAAATCTTGTGAAATCCTTTATTTTTGGACTTGGAGTTGATGTGCTTTAGCTTTTCTGTGATAGCATGGCCAGGAGCCTAATCTTTTGCAGAGTGTGATAAGTGTATCTTCTTTTGTTATCTGTTCCATTTAAATTTTGTTAGATATATGCTGTGAATCTGTATTATCAAGTTTAAATATGCTGTTAGGCTTCAGTTGTTCTTTTGTCTGCTAGGGGAAATTACAGATTTCAAGTGTAAGTTTGTTCTAATTGCTCTGTCTTCACTGTGCGAGCTAGGCTGTCCGGTGAAAGATACCGATTTTAACCAGTTGCCCTTGGATTTATAATTTTCTCGCTAGATTTGTTTCACTCTGCCTTGTGCTCTTAGTTGAAAGTGATCTTAGACTGACTGGACACTTTCTTCTTTGATTAGTTCGTTGTGAAGCTAGTAGCATAGATAAAATTGACAGTTTTGGGTTTTACAGTTGATGTTTGATAAACTTCTCTTTTTTGCCCTACCCTACCTTCTCTTTGCTTACCATGAATGATCCATTTTTATTTTCTTTGTTTGTCTTTTATTTAAATTTGTTGACCCATGAGAGCTAGATCTAGAATTCAAGTTAAATCTGATCAACTTTTGCAACTATTGAACAAGTTCAAGAACCCCCTGTAAGGTAACGAGAGCGATCCATATTGAAATCTATTCCAGAAGTGGAAAAGAGTGAATTGCCATTCGACCCAACTCTGTAACTCGCACCTTGGATAACCAGCCAGATCCTAAAGATGAGTGGGATCCGTCCCGTGGGTGTCTCCGGAGCTTCCCTGCTTCATCCTTTCCCAGGGTGTGCATGAAAGCCGGACCAACAAGGCCCTGTCTGTTGACAGAGAGCTCCTCATTCTCAAGCTAGGCCTGGTGGACAGAGGCCCTAAGGTTGTGGGCTATCTCTCCCAGGTCCTAGGCGATGCGTCTTGGGCACCCATCTTGGACCCCAGGCACCTGCTTCAAGTTGGCAAACTCTAGGGCCTCCTCATGGTGACTGTCATCCTATCCTCTGGATGTGACGATAGATGCATTTGGCATGGGACCCCTAATGGAGTCTTCTCTATCAAATCTACTTACAATCTCTAGAGAGTCCCTGACAAGGCTCCCTTCCCAACCCATCAAGTGTGGGCCAAGAAGCTGATCCCCAAAATCAACCACTTTGTTTGGGCGACCATCCAAAATAAGATTTTGATGATTGAAAATCTCATCAAGAGAGGCTTCCAGATCTCGAATAAATGCTACCTTTACTGTGATGCCTAGGAATCCACCAACCACCTCTTTGTCAACTGTCCCTTTTTGGCTGATGTCTTGGGCCTCATCCTCTCCCAATTCTCCATCCAGTGGGCGGGCCCCAACTCCATTTTTGACCTCCTGTTGCAGTGGCCCAACCCCTTTTTCCATCCCTTCACCCGCTTTCTCTAGAATTTGTGCCTCCCCCATATGCTCTGGCAGCTCTAGCTTGAGCGCAATAGCAGAGCTTTTTCCTCCCCGACCCATTCCCCCTTGTGGATTACGACCAAGGCCATGACCTTTGCCATTGAAAACTCCCGATCCATTCCCCTGACTGAGGTGCCCCAGTGGCTGGGTGAAACTACCCTCCTATCCTCTCTCGGAATCCAGCTCCCCTCCCCTGGTGCCCCCCTGCCCCCTCCTATCATTCTTTGACCAGGTGGGCTACCCCCCTTAGATGGGTTAAGCTCAACTTTGACGGTGCGTCAAAAGGCAATCTCGGGCCCTGTAGGGCGGGTGAGGTTGTCCGTGATTGCCACGAGGCCCTGATCATGGCGTTCGCTGCTCCACTTGGCCTCCAGACCAACAATTTTTCTAAACCAGCTACTCTGCTAAGTGGTTTAAGCGCCCTCAGGGAGTCTCCCTCTCAAGTCATCATTGAGGGCGACTCCCAAGTCATCATCAATGTTGCCCACAGTCTGGGTAACTGCTCCTAGCGCATTCACAACTTCATTCGAGAAGCCCTCTTTGTTCTTTAAGGATTCCCCGACCATAGCTTCTAGCACATGTACATGGAAGGCAACAAGGCGGCTGACTTCATGGTGAACCAAGCCATTTCTGCTGACACCTTCACTACCTAGACCACGGACTTTCCTGAAGCCCTGGTTCTCATTATTTCACAAGATCAGGTCAGTAATGTGGAGGTCCCTGATGTCTAACCTTTCCCCATGTCAGGGCCCTGTCTTTCCTTTGGCACGGTCTCCAGAGGACCGATGACTTTTGTCCCTATGGTGCCTCGTCGCCTGGCCCTACCTCGCCTCCTACCTGCTGGTTAGTTTCCCAGATCTCTCATGTGGTGGTAGGCGTGCTAGGCCACGCTAGCAATCCAACTATTTTTTATGGGGGTCTGCATCGCTCCGATGGTGCCTTTAGCAGTCCCAAGACCTCCGCCATGTCAGCCCTTCCTTACCTATCTACCTCGACCACTTTGTGGATGGATTCCCATGCCACATTAGTTCGCCTGCAACATTATCCCATGATGTTCCATCAAGGCGCTCCCTCGATCAGCTTGCACCACCTGGCTCGTTGGCAATGGCCCCTTCCCCTAGCCTTGCATGGCAAACTACAGTCGCACCTCCTTAGCCCCCCCTCGTGTTGCACCCGACCTCGAGCGCCCTTTCCTGATGTCGGTGGCTCCCCCCTTCTTCGGCCCCCTGCATGATTTTAAATTTGCCTTGCATTGAGTTTTTCCATCGTGTTGGTTTTCCCTACTCCCTGTCCCTATGCTTCTGGCCAGTTTTCCCCTCCTTCCCCTGCCCCATGGCTGCCAAATGCATTTTCATCAAGCCCTCCACGCTCAACCTGAGCGTGTCGGCTAAATTGTTCTCCAATGCTAAGCATTTCACCCCCTTCTTCAGTAAGTTCGTTGGAGTGGACGAAGAGATCACCCAATGCTTCCTGGACTCATGGAATGACGGCAAGGTTCAAGTTAAGGGGTTGCATTTTAAAGTAAACAAATAATTTCTTATAGAGGTAACAGGCCTCCACCATGAGGACAAGGGATGCGTTGTTAGGCAGGACAAGCATAATTGGGAGGAGGAGTTGTCCCACTTTTCAAAGCAATAATAGGACAAGGCAAATATGTTCTGCTCCAACCTCTCAGCCCCCTTTGATGAGGCAATCATCTCGATAATGCAATAAATTACCTACAATGACCCAGATCAGAGGCTCTTCAGTTTTCATTTGAGCTATTTCAATCACCTTTGGGGGGCCACGGTGGTCAGCACTCCCCACTTTCTACTATATTCCCTGGGTCTTTCCGTGCTCACAAAATCCACTCTCGGCCCTCCCACCAAGGCCTCATGGCGATGCTATACAGGCATGCCCTGGCCAACCAGCCACAGCTCCATCGCATTCCCCCCTTGTCTACTACCCCCCTGATGTGGCTATTTCCCTGACTGGTTCCCTTGCGACGTCCATCTCCAAGGAGTCCCCCCTGGCTCCCCCACCCCGAAGCACCGTAGGCCAACCTAAAAGTGTAATACTCTAGCCTAGAGCACAGGTGGGGCCCCAAATCTTAGGGGTGCCCACAAAGACCCCTTCCCTAGTAGCAGCAGGGTTGCTGGCAGCGTCAAGAGGCCCAAATAGGGGACCCCAAAGCCCGTCGATGTTAGTTTCAAGGCTGGCAGCAGATTGTAGAACCTGGCTATTAGAGCCCTCCTCGACACGGCTATCGGCTCTCTGAATGTGGCTGCCCAAGCAGCCTCCTCCATTGCCACTACCCTGGCTGAGCTCCGATGTAGGCTGGGTGATGGCCCTGGCCTGACCGGCGTGGGGCCCCGTCTGGCCAGGTGTGATCGCTGGGCCCAATGGTTCCTGGCGTCCAGCTTCTACGAACTGTCGATAATGATTTCTCATTTTGATGGCTTGCAGCCATGGTTTTGTTTGTGTTTAGTTGTTTTTGTAGGGCCCGAGGTCAAGGTCTCGGGCCCCGGATTGCTGCCTTGGGCGCAGCCTCGTTTTTTGGTTTTTCAGTCTTGGCTGATGCTGTAACTAAGATTTTGGGATCCTGTTCAAAAACCCGCTATAAATATTCTATTACTTACCAAAAAAAAATAAAGAAAATTAAAATTTTATAAAAAGAAATTAAAGGAAAATTTTAACCTAAACCTTAGACTTTGAACCTTAGCAATATGAAATTAAAACAAAAATCCTTAACATTAAATTTTAATTCTTCATGGAATTAAAGCAGAAGGGGTCGACATAAGTCTAACCTTTAGATCTTAAGCATATGAAAGTTTATGTACATGGACCACTCATTTTTCTAAAGAAAGTAAACCTTATAAAATCAATTAATAAAATTTGGATAGTCAATAGCATTGCACATTCGAGATAGTTTTAATTCACTATCTAAAGAATATCATAAGAAAAATATAAAGGTATATCAATCAAGAACAATAAATGTTAACGACTAAATATATTAAGAAGATAATCTCCAATCTTCGTAATAATAAAATAAATAAATAAATAACGAAAACCTTAGTGTTGGATTTAATACTTTGACATTTAGGTTAGAATGGAACTTTAGTGTTAAATATAATACTATGGACCTAAAAGTAAGCCTTATAAAACCAATTAATTAAAGAGTGATTGGTTCATTTGAAGGACATAAATGCTTCAAACCCTTACCACAAATTTGTGGAACATTATTTCCAAAAAATTGTTGAAGTAAAGGACGTCGAGAAAAAGAAGAGATAGAAGAGATAGGGGCTATTGCAATCCAAGAGAGAGTGCAAGATAAGAGCAAGTGAGAGATAGGAGAGAGTGCAAGCTGATAGGGAGTGCAAGCCAAAAGGGAGTGCAAGCCAAGAGTGAGCCCCATTAGCTAGTATGGAGGTCCAAGTTGGAGATAAGGAAAAGAGAAAATACATGGCATGTTTGATCCAAGAAGTAGATGTTATACTAGAAGTAAGTATTTAGCCTAGGATGAAATTATTGATCATGATATAATGGTTCTTAAAATTAGAGGGTTAATATGTAAGTTCCATAGATCATGGCCAGGGTTTTTGGAGATTCAAAATTAGATCAAGTGGAAATGGGAATTAAATTCAAATTGCTCTGTGACTTTTATTCCTAAAGATTTTTTCCTCATTATATTTTCTAGTTCAAAAATTAGGGATAAAATAATGGTTTGCGGCCTATGGTTTAGGGGAAGAGATACACTTAATTTGAAACCATAGAATGATTTTTTTTTTGTTGAGACAAAAACTACTAAGAAGTTTCTAGTATGGGTTAGGCTTTTTGGACTTCCATATCATCTTATAAATAAGGATGTTTTGAATAATATTGGAAATACCCTAGGGAAATTCATCAAGCAAGGACTAACTAATAAGGAGTGAAAGCATGCTATATATACACAAATATGTATTGCTATGGATATTTCAAAATATTTTCCATAATTCATTAAGAATAAATCTAAATCAAGAGAATGGGATTAAACAAGTAGATTATGAAAATATCACATTTCATTGCCATAATTATTATGAGATTGGGAACATGGCAAGAGTTTACAAAGTGAACCATGAAGAAAAAGAAAAAAAATTCTAGCGATGAGATAAACTTCAAAACAAAGCAAAGAAATCATACGATAATAGAAGCTAGATCAAATCAAGGATATTCCACTTGAAATAAGAGGTAAATAAAACCTATATACAATATCATTTGGCAAGTTCAAAAGGAATTAAAGGTGCAAAAGAAGATGTGGAGAGAAATCCTAAAACAAAGACAACAAAAGAGGTCAATTTTATTCTAGGTAAATTATCTTTGTTTTCCTCGAGTAGTATAAAATCTTCTCTAGGTAATAAAAGTGAAAGGTGTGGAGGAAGCTTATTATAATAAGACTACTATGGATGGAGGGGGGGGCAAGGGAGGGATGGCTCCAGCACCAGGTTCCCTAGGACTGACCAGTCCCACTTCTCCATTTCCCTGCCCCCCTCCCGGGTCTGCTCTCAGGCCTAGTTTCTAGGTTCCCCTATTTTCTCAGGTTTCCCTCTTGACGGGGTTGCTGGTCTGCAAGGAGGGTTTGGTGGTTTCTTGCCCTGAGCTTCCTGGTTCGACGGGTTTCCAGCATGCTTTTGAGGCTTTTGGAAGAGGGTTGGCTCTAGTTTTTTGGTTGTTGTTTGAGATCTTCATCTGCGTTCTTTTGGCTTCGGGGGGCGCCTTTTCCCATAGATGGTTTTCCCAGTCACCCCATGAAACCCTTATCTTTGGGATCTCCTTGTAGATCTGAGGTTTGTTTATTCTTATGGATGGATCTCAGGGATATTTTCATAGTCTACTATTTGGGTTCTTAGGGGGGTGCCCTGTTAGACTTACAATGGCACTGAGAGGGGGGTGAATCAGTGTAGCTCTTTAATCATGAATTAACAGCTCTTAAAACAGCAATAGTTAAAACTTATAAATAGATATAGCAAGTACAGCAAGAGAACATCACACAACACAAGATTTTAATGAGGTTCACCAATGTGGCTACTCCTCAAAAATGATTGCTTGGACTACCATCCAAATCC
Source organism: Wollemia nobilis (assembly GCA_028583015.1). NCBI lineage: Eukaryota > Viridiplantae > Streptophyta > Pinopsida > Araucariales > Araucariaceae > Wollemia > Wollemia nobilis. The sequence continues at coordinate 17,253,611 of JAQPPZ010000541.1, forward strand.
AGCCTTTGCAAAGCAACAACTTTTACAAATAGTTTACCAGCACCCACTGGAAGGAGCACCAACCCCTTATGCCAAGCACCAACTTGGACTTCAATTCTAAAACTAGAAGAATGATAGTAAGATACCTTTGCTTTTACAAGACCCTGACTGGTCTGCTTCACTTTTTTATCCTATGCGCACTCTGCTCTCTCTGTGCTATCACTTCGCACAATCTACTGCTTAACTATCGAACGTTCGTCTTCTCCCCTTTGCGCACTCTGCTTCCTTTGTGATCTTCGCACTTAGAATGATTCGATGACTTGCACACTGCACACTACGACCGAACTTTGCACTCTACGCACTATCTCCGAACGTCGCACTTCTCAACATCCTCAACTCTTCAAACAACCTTCCTTTTATAACAATATTTTCAAGATCAAAAACCTAATCTTAGTCGGTTGTAACCCTAATCTTAGTCGACTGCAAACCCTAATCTTCGTTGATTGCAAACCCTAATCTTCGTCGGCTAACATCGGTCTTCGTCGGCTTCAACTGCCTCTGTAACTCTTCTATAGCTATTGCCATGAAAACACATGTCGCGATATCGTGACACTTTCACCTCCGTACGCTTTCTCTTAGCTTTGGCCCACGAGAATACAACATGTAGCGATATCGCTACACTTTTTCCTTCGTACTCTCCTTCTTTACTTTTGTCATGAAATCGTGACACTTCTGCCTTCTTACTTTCTCTTTCCTCCTTTAGTCATGAAAATGCGACATGTCGCGATATCATGACACTTTTTCTCCTTAGCGCTTTCTCTTTGCCTTCGGGTCATGAAAACCCGACATGTCGCGATATCGTGACACTTTTTCTCCTTGCGCTTTCTCTTTGTCTTCATAAAGACATGTCACGATATCACGACACTTTTTCTCCTTAGCTCTTTCTCTTTCCATATGTCATGAAATCATGACACCTTTTTCTCTCTCCTCTTTCTCTTCGCTTTGGACCACAAAAATGAAACATGTCACGAAATCGTGACACCTTTTTCTCTCTCCTCATTCTCTTCGCTTTGGACCACAAAAATGAAACATGTCACGAAATCGTGACACCTTTTTCTCTCTCCTGCAACATGTCACGAAATCGTGACACTTTTTCATCCGTACAACCTTCCTTGCAATATGTCACGAAATCGTGACACTTTTTCGTCCGTACAACCTTCCTTGCAATATGTCACAAAATCATGACACTTTTTTGTCCGTACAACCTTCCTTGCAATATGTCACAAAATCGTGACACTTTTTCTACTTGCCTTTCTTTCTTCCAACATGTCGCGAAATCGTGACAGTTTTCCACTTGTGTTTTTTTCTTTCCAACATGTTGTGAAATCGTGACAGTTTTTCCACTTGCCTTTTTCTCTGCCAACATGTCACAAAATCGCGACAATTTTCTCCCTTCTTCTTCTCTCTTTCCAACATGTCGCGAAATCGCGACAGTTTTTCTTTCTTCTTCTCTCTCTTCCAACATGTCACGAAATCATGACAGTTTTTCTTGCTTTTTCTCTCTCTTCCAACATGTCACGAAATCGTGACAGTTTTTCTAACTTTTTCTCTCTCTTCCAACATGTCACGAAATCATGACAGTTTTTCTTGCCTATTGTATATGTCGCGATATCGCGACACTTTTCTTACTTGTCTTTTTCTTTGATCTTTTGCAAATGGGCCACTATGGTCTTCTTGGAAACTCACTGTCCATACTCTGAATAACCTTTGAACTCCTGTCTTCTGCATCTGAATAGCTTTTGAACTTCCTATCCACTGAAACACCAGATCTATCTGACTGTGTTGACAACAATGACAATATTGTTGCTGCACCTTGCTCAACAATCTCCCCCTTTGGAATTGTTGGCAACACATGTGCAATTTCTTGTAATTCTTCTCCCCCTTTGACAATAATACCAAAGGGCTACTGCAGACTCCCCCTGAGTCCATGCACAACATTCTTAGGCACAATTTGTTACACTTAGCACAAATTATGATCATGAGCAAAAAAATAATCAAATACTTAAATGCTCCCCCTGAGAATGTGATCCCCGTAGCTAGTCAATTCTTGGGAAGTGTGACCACTCCCAATTTGTTTTGAAGGTACTCAAACACTTCCTTGGGCAATGGTTTTGTGAAGATATCTGCTACTTGTTCTGTGGTTGGAACAAAATCCAATTTAACCTCACCTTCTGCAACTTTCTCCTTCAAAAAGTGATACCTGATGGCAATGTGCTTTGTGCGTGAATGCATAACTGGATTCTTGGAGATGTTAATGGCACTGGTGTTATCACACTTAACTGATATTGGTTCATTGAAGCAGATACCAAGATCTTTCAGGGTTTGTTTCATCCACAAAACCTGCGTACAACATGTTGTCGCTGCAATATATTCTGCCTCTGTTGTTGATAAAGAAACTGACTCTTGCTTCTTACTATGCCATGCAACCAATCTGTCTCCAAGATAGAATGCACCTCCACTGGTACTCTTTCTATCATCTACACATCCAGCCCAATCTGCATCTGAATATGATATAAGGGTGAAGTCTTTACCTTTTGGATACCACAACCCATACTCCATAGTACCCTTGAGATACCGAAGAATCCTCTTTATTGCTGTCACATGAGTCTCCTTGGGATTGGCCTGAAAGCGTGCTACCATGCATATTGCCTGCAAAATATCTGGTCTGGTAGCTGTCAGGTACAGTAGGCTTCCAATCATAGATCTGTACATGGTTTGATCAACAGATGGAGATTTGTCATCTTTGCTCAACTTGCAACCTGTCGTCATGGGAGTGCTAACTGGCTTACAATCCTCCATTGTGAATTTCTTTAACATCTCTTTTACATATTTAACTTGAGAAATAAATATGCCCTTCTTACTTTGATTAACTTGCAAACCGAGGAAATATGACAGTTCACCAATCATTGACATTTCAAATTCTTTTTGCATCTTATTTGCTAAATCTTTACATGACTCATCTTTGCTGTTGCCAAATATGATATCATCTACATATACAACAAGAACAATAAGATGCCCATTTTCTGTTTTGACATACAAGTTACTATCCACCATACCTTTCTTAAACCTTTGTTGAGTGAGATAGTTGTCTAGTCTTGCATACCATGCTCGGGGTGCCTGTTTTAAGCCATATAAAGCTTTCTTCAACTTGTAGACAAAGTTTGGATTATCACCAAGTTGGAACCCATCTGGTTGCTCAATATAAACCTCTTCTTCAAGTTTCCCATTCAAAAATGCTGATTTCACATCCATTTGATAAACTTTGAAATTCTTGTAGACTGCTAAAGCCAGAAACATTTTGATTGCCTCTAGTCTAGCTATTGGTGCAAACATTTCCTCAAAGTCAATGCCTTCAACTTGTGCATACCCCTTGCATACCAATCTTGCTTTATTTCTACTACCTATCCGTCTTCATTCAATTTGTTACGAAAGATCCATTTAGTCCCGATTATATTTTTGTTCGCAGGTCTAGGTACTAACTCCCAGGTTTTGTTTTTCTCAATCTGGTCTAATTCTTCATTTATAGCCTTCATCCAACCTTCATCTTTGCTTGCTTCAGCAACATTCTTGGGCTCAATGTTGGATAATAGAGAGTAGTTACTTGCTACTTTTCTTCTTGTTTGAACACCAACTTTGGGGTCTCCAATTATTTGATCTCTAGGATGATTTTTATGCCAGCTGCCTGTTTTGAATTTCTTATTCTCTTCCGCTTCGAATCACAACTTACATCATCTGAGTCAATTTTTTGTATCTTTTCAATTTCATTTTCCTCATCTCCTTCAATAACCTCTTCATAGATTGGGTAGTTAGTTTCATAGCTAATTACTCGTTCTTTACCTTCATCAAACTTAACATCGGCATTGTCCACAATTTTCTTTAGCCTCTTGTTGTAGCATTTGTAAGCTTTGCTTCTAGGTGAATAACCAACAAAAATACCTTCATCTGCTCTATCTTCAAACTTGCCAAGATTGTCTTCAGTTCTTTTGATATAGCACTTGCTGCCAAAAACTTTGAGGTATTTTGTTGTTGCCCTTTTACCGAACCATAATTCATAGGGAGTTTTGTTTTCATGTGTTCTCAGCATGTACCTATTTTGGATGTACACCGTAGTATGGACTGCTTCTTTCCAAAATTTATCTGCTACTCTACTTTCAGCCAACATAGTCCGTGCCATTTCCTGCATAGTCCTGTTCTTTCTTTCTACCACTCCATTTTGTTGAGGTGTCCTGGTTGCTGAGAACTGTCTCCTAATACCGTATTTTTCACAGTATTCTACAAACTCCTCTGAAATGAATTCTCCTCCTCTGTCTGATCTTAAACATTTGATCCTCTTTCCTATTTCATTCTCAACCTAGTTTTTGAAAATCTTGAACATATCAAAAGCTTTTGATTTATGCTTCAAGAAGAATATCCATGTCATTCTGGAATAGTCATCAATGCACAACATAAAATATTTGTCACCATTTATGCTTTGTGTTCTCATGGGTCCACATAAATCAGTGTGTATTAGTTCCAACGGTTTGCTTGTGTAGTATTCTTTAGTTTTGAATGTGACTCTAGTTTGCTTCCCCTTTTGGCATGAAGCACAAATGTTGTTTGCAGGTTTGTTGATGGTGGGAATATCTCTTACAACCCCTTTTGAGGTGATTTTTACTAGATTATCAAAACTGATATGACCAAGTCTCTTGTGCCACAACCAATTTTCTTCTTCCTGTCCAATAAAGCAAGCTCCTTTTGAAGTCTCTGAGAGCGTGTACAGGTTACCAGATGTTCTTGACCCTGTTGCTATCAATTTTCCACTATTGGTTTTTCTGACTTCACAACCCTGCTTCATAAAGACTACTTCATGACCTTTATCACAAATCTGACTTACACTCAATAAATTATGTTTCAATCCATCCACAAATAAGACTTCTTCTGATTTAATCCTTCCATCACTAATTTTGACTGAGCCTTTGCCGACTATCTTGGCTCCATCATTATTTCCAAATTTTACTGATCCTCCTTCATATTTTTGTAACTTATCAAATTTTTGTTTGTCACCTGTCATATGACTGGAGCATCCACTATCTAGTATCCATGGTACATATTTATTCTATGCTTTGAATGCGGTTTGAACAATTAAGGATTCCTTTTCTTCCTTCGAGTCGTTCTTTTCCTTTCCACACTGTTTTGATAGTAGTTTTGGGCTCTTGTTTTGTTTTTCCCTTATCAACAGCTTGTGCATGTTTTACAGGAAGTTTTCTATTTTGTCTCATCCTGTTTGGTTGAACTTTTCTTCCCTGAAACTGATTTGATGAAAATGTGCTTCTACAGTTTCTTGCAATGTGCCCAAAATTGTGATAATTATAACATTCTACTGTGTAATTCATCGGAGGAGAAAAAGCATTTCTACTTGGTGAAATTCCTTGGTCTAACATTGTATTTGCGGTCTAAGATTTTATGTCCATAGCCATTGCATTTAAAACAGAAACCGAGATAAGGGATAATTGAACCTGGGAGATGGTCTTTGCCATGTTGTCGTAGGAGCCATAGGTCTTCTTCTTCTTTGATGTGTGACATTGGTGAATCCATCATTGTCAGTTCTCCTTTCGAGCCTGGCATTATTGCTTTCTTTTGCATGAGGCAATTTCCCTTGATCAACCTGTTTCTTATCTTCATTCTTTGTGGATTCTACATTTTTGGCCTTTGATCCACTTGATGATTCTCCTTCGATAAAACCCAGACCAAACCTTATGCCTGCAGGTCTTTGGTCATTTATGATCTTATCCAACTTCATAGAACTTTCTTCACGTTTGTGATAACAACTGATTTTCTTGTTCATCTCTTCTAGCTGCATTCTCAAACCAATAGTCTCTTCTTCTAGCTTGCTGCAATAGTCTATTCTCATGGTTATTTGTACTTCGAGATCTTCGAAGATTTTCTTAGATTCTTCTATCTGAACTTTTAAGTTGGTTATGATTCCATTTGCATCCTCAAGCTTTCTTGATAGTTTCTTATTCTTTTTCTTTTCTATCTCCCACTCTTCAAGTGCAGATATCAACTCACCTTCTAAGTCTACTTCAGCCTCGAGATTTTCACCACAAACTTTAGAGGTCACTCCTTTTTTTGATTTAACTTCTTCAAATGCCATAAAAAGAGCTTCATCTCTTTCTTCTTCAGACTCTTCACCGGAGTTGTTTTCTGATGAACTAACATTCTTGGAGATGAAACTTTTCTTTTTGAAGTTGCCTTTTCTAAAATTTGTTTTCATCTTCCAGTCACTTCTTTCTTGGTGGGATCCTTCATCATTTTTGTTCTTCTCTTTCAGTGGACATTTAGTCGCAAAATGCCCAATGCCTCCATAGTTGAAACATTTAAATGGAAGCTTCCCTCTGTATTTTCCTTTCCCCTTTTTCAATTTTCTAACAAAGTTTGCTTCCATTTCATCTGATGTCTCTTCTTCCTCGGACTCTTGTTTTGTGTTTTTATTTTTAAGGGCTTTGAAAGTTGCTTCTCTATCGGTGGGTTTATATCTTCCTATCCTCATCTCATATGCGGTTAAAGAACCATACATTTCATCTATACTAAAATAATTTAGATTTTTAGCTTCTTCTATCGCTGAGACTTTGGAATCAAACCTTTGAGGAAGAGATCTTAATACCTTTTTCATGATAGCAGAGTCATCGATATCCTCGTCGAGTCCTCTGATCGCATTGATGATTCCATTAACTCTCAACATGAATGCCTCAATGTTTTCATCGTCATTCATCTTCAATGCTTCGAACTGAGCTCGATGTGTATCAGTAACTTGGCTTCTTTGATCTTATCATCTCCTTCATGAACACTCTTCAATTTGTCCCATATTTCTTTTGCCGATTTACAGTTCATGACCTTTACTAGTTCACTGTCTGCTAATCCACACAAGATGGCATTCTTTGCTTTTGAATTGTTCTCAAATAGTTTCTTTTCATCCACTTCTTTTGGAGGAGTGGTGGGAATTGTGTATCCACTAACTACTGAATCCTAGATGTCATATCCCAAAGCACAGAGATATGTCTGCATCCTGACTCTCCAGAATGCATAATTAGATCCATCAAACAATGGTGCTTTGTTTGATGAGAAGCCTTCACCACCTGCCATTGTGTTATTTCCAAGATCACCCTAGCTGGTTAAGCTTGTACAGGGACTTAGCTATGATACCAATTGTTAGACTTACAATGGCACCGAGAGGGGGGTGAATCAGTGTAGCTCTTTAATCATGAATTAACAACTCTTAAAATAGCAGAAGTTAAAACTTATAAATAGATATAGCAAGTACAGCAAGAGAACATCACACAACACAAGATTTTAACGAGGTTCACCAATGTGGCTACTCCTCCTAAAAATGACTTGCTTGGACTACCATCCAAATCCAGCCTTTGCAAAGCAACAACTTTTACAAATAGTTTACCAAGCACCCACTGGAAGGAGCACCAACCCCTGATTTATCCGTACCAACGAAAGGAGCACCAACCCCTGATTTGCCAGCACCAACTGGAAGGAGCACCAACCCCTTATGCCAAGCACCAACTTGGACTTCAATTCTAAAACTAGAAGAATGATAGTAAGATACCTTTGCTTTTACAAGACCCTGATTGGTCTGCTTCACTTTTTTGTCCTGTGCGCACTCTACTCTCTCTGCGCTATCACTTCGCACAATCTGTTGCTTAACTATCGAACGTTCATCTTCTCCCCTTTGCGCACTCTGCTTCCTTTGTGATCTTCGCACTTAGAATGATTCGATGACTTGCACACTGCACACTATGACCAAACTTTGCACTCTACGCACTATCTCCGAACGTCGCACTTCTCAACATCCTCAACTCTTCAAACAACCTTCCTTTTATAACAATATTTTCAAGATCAAAAACCTAATCTTAGTCGACTGTAACCCTAATCTTAGTCGATTGCAAACCCTAATATTCGTCGGTTGCAAACCCTAATCTTCATCGGCTAACATCGGTCTTCGTCGGCTTCAACTGCCTCTGTAACTCTTCTGTAGCTGTTGCCATGAAAACACAACATGTCACGATATCATGACACTTTCGCCTCCGTACGCTTTCTCTTAGCTTTGGCCCACGAGAATACAACATGTAGCGATATCGCTACACTTTTTCCTTCGTACTCTCCTTCTTTACTTTTGTCACGAAATCATGACACTTCTACCTTCTTACTTTCTCTCTCCTCCTTTAGTCACGAAAATCTGACACTTTTCCTCCTTACTTTCTCTTGCCTCTTCGAGTCATGAAAATCTGACATGTCACGATATCGCGACACTTTTTCTCCTTGCGCTTTCTCTTTGCCTTCGGGTCACGAAAACCCGACATGTCGTGATATCGTGACACTTTTTCTCCTTAGCTCTTTCTCTTTGTCATATGTCGCGAAATCGTGACACCTTTTTCTCTCTCCTCTTTCTCTTCGCTTTGGACCACAAAAATGAAACATGTCACAAAATCGTGACACCTTTTTCTCTCTCCTCTTTCTCTTCGCTTTGGACCACGAAAATGAAACATGTCACGAAATCATGACACCTTTTTCTCTCTCCTCATTCTCTTCACTTTGGACCGCAAAAATGAAACATGTCACGAAATCGTGACACCTTTTTCTCTCTCCTACAACATGTCGCGAAATCGTGACACTTTTTCATCCATACAACCTTCCTTGCAATATGTCACGAAATCGTGACACTTTTTCGTCCGTACAACCTTCCTTGCAATATGTCACGAAATCGTGACACTTTTTCATCCGTACAACCTTCCTTGCAATATGTCACGAAATCGTGACACTTTTTCTACTTGCCTTTCTTTCTTCCAACATGTCGCGAAATCGTGACAGTTTTGCTTGCTTCTCAACATGTCATGATATCGCGACAGTTTTTCCACTTGCCTTTTCTCTGCCAACATGTCGCGAAATCACGATAGTTTTTCTTTCTTCCAACATGTCGTGAAATCGTGACAGTTTTTCTTTCTTCTTCTCTCTCTTCCAACATGTCATGAAATCATGACAGTTTTTCTATCTTTTTCTCTCTCTTCCAACATGTCGCGAAATCGTGACAGTTTTTCTAGCTTTTCTCTCTCTTCTAACATGTCGTGAAATCGTGACAGTTTTTCTTGCCTGCTGTATATGTCGCGATATCGCGACACTTTTCTTACTTGTCTTTTTCTTTGATCTTTTGCAAATGGGCCACTATGGTCTTCTTGGAAACTCACTGTCCATACTCTGAATAACCTCTTGAACTCCTGTCTTCTGCATCTGAATAGCTTTTGAACTTCCTATCCATTGAAACACCAGATCTATCTGACTGTGTTGACAACAATGACAATATTGTTGCTGCACCTTGCTCAACATGCCCATGCATGCAGCTACATCTCTCCTTGGATCCATTCCCTGACAGAAAATGGTGGGGCTAGAAGTTTTCTTGATGGTGGTTTTAATGGCTTGTTTCCTTGCAGGGTTTAATCTTGGGATGGGGGCTCAAGATCTTACAATGCAATGGCTTTCGCTATTTTTTCTACCCGTCAAAATCCTTCTCAGTCATGGACGCTCACGGGACAGCTTCCCTGTCTCTCCTCTATAGCTTGCATCCCAGATCGGGGTTCCTGTTAGGCAAGGGTTGTGTTCTTCTGGGCATGCTGCTGGTTTTCCCGCTGGGCGGGATCCACGAGTTCGCAGGATTTTTTGTAGGTTCAGGGCATGCTGGTTTTCCCCGATGGGGGGTTGTGGGTTTGTCTGTAGGTCTTGGGCGTACTACTAGTTTTTCCCATTGGGCGGGTTCACCTTCTCTTGCTGGTTTCTCTAAAGGTGGGATTCTGGGCATGCTGCTATTTTTTTCCTGCAAGGCGGGATTTCCTATTGCTGTTGGGTTTCCCGCGGGGCGGGACCTTCCCTTGCTGCTAGTTTTTTTTCCCCACTGGGCGGGACCCTTCACACTCGGTTTAGGGTTGGTTTGGTGGTTTTCCCGTAGGCGAGATCTTCCAATTTTGTTGGTTTTCCTGCTAGGCGAGATTTCTCAAACATGCTGGTTTAGGGTTTGTGTGCCTTTCCTTCTTGGCAAGATTCCTAAACATGCTTGTTTTCCCCACGTGGTAGGATTTCTAGATTGTGCGGTTTTTTCCCCATGAAGCGGGATTGTAATATTTTCTGTTATTTTCTCTATTGGGAAGGTTTTTAAATTTTCTAGGGTCCCCACTGGGCGAAATTTTCCCTTTTTGACTGTCGATTTTTCCCGTTGGGCGGGATTTCCTTTGTGGTGGTCTTCGGATGTTTCCCGCTAGACGGGATTTTATCTTCATCCTTGTAATAAGTCTCCCACTGGGTGGGATGTGTCATTTGGGTTTTAATCCTCGGTTTGGTCTTTTGACCTATTGTAAGAAGGTTTTTGGGATCCTTTCAAAACCCACTTGTAATATAATTCCAACTTACCAAAAAAAAAAAAAGTGAAAGGTGTGAATATGTTATCCCTTGCACTTTAAGGTTACAAGAGCAGTATTATAAAGAAATTAGGATGGAAGAAACCCATAACAATTTAGGTTTTTTATGGTAGAATAAGAAGGTAATTGGTACAAAAGAGCATCCTTGCACTTTAGGGTTTCTAGGAAAACATAAAAAATATTGTTATTTTGAGGTTATTCATTGCACTTCAAATTCTTCTAAACAAGGCAGTCCTAGATATGATAAGTCTTATTATGAGCAATGTGATAATATTTGTTTTTCAAGAAGCATGTTTTTTTCAAAATTTGGAAAATACTCATACTAAAATTGTGTTGATTCAATGAAAGCATTCCACTTTTAGCTTAATGGATCAAAGAAAAAAGCGTTTCAATTTCAAATCTAGACATGCACAAGAAAAATTAACCATATTTTTTAGCATTACCATTATCATACCTAGTTTAAGAAACTTGCAATAGATTCCAAGACATTCATTTCAAAATTTGTATGGGAGCTCACAAAGTTACATGCAAACTAGGGATCTAAATGGTAGTTCATTCGTAAGTTTAAAACCTAAATGCCAATGCTTTTATGAATAGTCTCCTATTTGTGTGAAACCAAAACCCCCATTGAAATATCAGGTCATAACACATAAAAAGGAACAACACAATATCCTTCTGGACATGTTTTAATCTCATAAGCACCATTTCTTTTCCATCTCTTTGAAGGATAATCGTACAAGTACCTAAATTGTCATATTAAAAAATAACATAGCAAAACATTCTCTAATAATTATATAATATCATCTTCTAAATTTCCTTTATCTAATTTTAAAATGAAACTTTTCTACATTTTTCTAAATTAAATATTTTAATTATTATTTTATTTTAAAATCACGTTCATGCTTAAGAAACCTTATTTATTTTCGATCACAACTTAATGAAAAAATAATACTCTTTCAAAACTCATGGAATGTTCAAAATCTCATTGTGGAGTCAAGGAAAGCATTAACAAATCTCAGTAGCAAGGTCATTCAACATGTATACAGGGAAGACAATAAAGCAACGAACACTCTTGCCAACCTGGGCCTTTCTCAAGAGTCCCTCCACATGTGGCACAATAATTTTCCCAATGAAATATATGATTTGAGCATGTTGGATGGTAATACTTTGCTTTAATGTCATTGTGTGGGATGTTATTTGGTTGGATAGGATTGGACTTTTTGTGGGACACTTGTCTTCCTCTAATCTGTTACAAAATGGTCCAAGCTCTCATTGAATTTTTGTTTGTGAAATAATTGTTGGTATTTGGTTCTTAGTGATGTACTTGGGTTTTAATTTTGCAGGTTTTCTTAGGTTTTCTTAGCTCCTGGGTGGGTCTTCTTGGTTTTTTATCCTCAAGACTCTCTACCCTTCTTGTATTGGTTTATGGTTTGTCCTATATGGACTATATCTTTTTGTTCCTAATAATGTAAAAAAATTTGTGAACCCTTTGAAAACCCCTTACACCAAATAATAAAAAAAATACTCTTTCAAACTTATCCTCACCCTTTGATATCCCACAAAATTCCTTAAATAATCCCACCACTAGAAGCGTTCACAAAAAAAAAAAATCCAAGAAAAATATCAATACCATAATCATCCAAGCATCTTGTTTTTCCTTACCTTCTTATAAATGGCAGTGATTCATATTCATATTGTATTATTGAATATGTTATCATGGTATTTTTTAATTGTTTATATACAATTGAATTGAGTTTCATTTATGTTACATTATAATTATAAAATTTTATATAATTATTTGACAATTATATGTATATAGTTTAACAAGATTTGATTGTAAATCTCCTTTCATAAGTAGGAAATTTTATCTACTAAACTCGTATTTTTTTCAATTGGTTACATGGGATTGAAATGAGCCCCACTTGTATTACATCATCACCACATAATGGTATTACAACAAAGCTTGGATATTATCCATGTATCTCTTGGCAAGATTTGAATCTTGGTCTCCTCTTTAAATATTGAGTAATCTAACCGGTTGAGCTAATGCCACTTGATCTATTGAACTCATATTATTTAATATATGTTATACAACACAATAATATTATAATAACTTCGATTAATATAAAATCTAAAAATTGAAACCCTACGAACTCTTTAGAAAGATATTCTTATTAATTGAACTCTAATCCTATAGGCACCTTGTTTTTTCTTACCTTCTTGCAAATGGGGTTGTTTCATATTATAGCACTGAATATGTTATCATGGATTTTTTAATTGGATTTATACAATTGAAATGTGTTTCATTTATGTTACACTATAACTATAAAATGCTATTATAATTGTTTAGCAATTCTATATGCATAGTTTGGCAATATTTAAATGTGGATCTCCTCTTATAATTAAGAAATTTAGTCCATTGAGCTCACATTATTTGTTACATTAACGTATTATTTTACAACACAATAATATTACGACTTTCATTAATATAACATCTAAAAATTGAAACTTTACAAACTTTTTAGAAGGATATTCTTCTTAATTGATGTTGGCTTTTTAGTCAGATTATCTTAGGTCCCAATATTCAATATCTTGAGTAGACTCAAATATTAGAGCAATGAATATATTAAATGGCCAAAATCAATGAACATAACATTCATGAAAATAACAATAATATGGAATAAAATGGTCAATATCAACAACAATATGCATAAGCACACTTACAATATAATTGCTCAAAATATTGCATACAAGCTTCAATATTCTCTAATGAGTCTTCTTTTACAATGGACTATATTCAATACAATATTCTATATTTTCCATATACATTTCATGGAGCTTTGTCTCCATAATATAACCTTAGGAAGGTGACTCTTTAATACTTGACTATTGCACTCCTCACATATTTGCAAGATGCATACTTTTCTATTCCATGCATAAGACAAATCTCTCATATCCCTTGGCTTTACATCTTACCACTTGTATACATGACTCTTGACTCTCTATTTACTTGCACACTTTACTCTATGACACTTGCACACTTCTACATGCACACTTTCTCACTCTACACACTTGCACACATTGTTACATGACACTTGTGCACATCCTACACATAGACACATACATAAAGGGAAATATAAATCACACTCCTAAACTATAAACTTAAAACCCTATTCTAATATTTACATTGTACCAAATGTGCATTTGTATTTCTACCAAATAATGTAATATTCTCTAACACCCCCTTTATTACATTATTTGGTTATTGAAAATTTTAGTCTTCAATCTTTGATTCTTACTTTTGTCCTTTTGCTCTGATTTTTGCATTGCTCAAGATTTTGATGTTTAATTGTTCTTCTTCTTCTCCATCTTGATCTTGATTCTAATATTGATATTTTCAAATTTCGTTTGTATTTTTGAAATGGGCCATTCTGCTTCATTTCTTATCACTCTTGGAATTGATTTTAAAATAAGTCTTTGGAGAATTTTGTTCAATTTCATCAATAACTGTTTTTTAATTTTCATTATACTTGTTTTCCCTATGCCAACAAAATTTTGAGGAATGATTATTTCTCCCACATAATTTACATGGATAAATATTCCAACATCTTGCTTCTTCATGCCCAATTCTATTGCAACAATTACATTTCATCTAATCATAATATCCATTCTTCAATTTATTTTTCAATCCTTGTTTCCATATCAAAGCTTTGTAATCACAATCATTAGTATTCTTGAGAAAATAATGCAAACAATGATGCAATATTAAAGATATTCTATCTTTATTTTCCTCATAAATGAGTTGCATATTTTTTGATGATGTATTTTTTTCAACTTGAACACTCATTCTATCCATATCCTTTGGAGTAGAATCCCTTATTTCTTCAAATTTTAATTCAAATAATCAAATTCTTCAGTCTTAAATTTGCAAATTCAATAATCAAAATTTTCAATTTAATTATTTTGAAGTAGAAGACCTTATGGCTCCCAAATTTAAAATTTTACAAATTCAATTTTGCAATTATCAAAAAATTTAATTTCTTAAAAAATATTTTGGAGTAGTAATTCATATCTCTCCAAAATTTAATTAATCAATTCTCAACTTTTTTGAAAATTAAATTGCAAATATCAAATTTTCAGCTTTCTATTTCCAAAATTAATTTTTAAATTCCCCTTATAACTTTTAAAGTTTTTCTTTTCAAATACTCTAATTAATATGCCAAATATTCAACTTAAGTGTAACTCAATTTTCAAAGTTACTAAAGTTAAAATGTGTGTGCTCATGAATTTGAAATATGAAAAGATAATTTTGGCACCTTGGCACATGCAATATCCATGTAGAAATCATGGTAGAAGATGTTATTTCATTGTTAGGCACTACTCGTTAGGTATTTCACCTGATTATTCTATTCTGAGGTTGGCTCTTACCAGGCACAACAAAGCTCCAATCCTTCAAACACTCAATTGCTTCTCTTATTTTCAAGTTCTCATATGCTTCAATATATTCCTTGAATGCACGACATGTTCTTTGTAATTTTTCATCTAAACTGTTCGACATCTTTAGATTTTGATTCTCAAGAACTTTTGATATCATTAGCTTACTAAAAGCTTTTACTATGCTCTAGGTTCCTTGCTTCAAATTGCATTAATGGGTGTCAACTCAAACAACTTCTCTAATGTTTTCTCTAGATCTTTGCTTTAGTAAGCTCTTTTTCTTAGTTTTTCATCCCCCAAATGCTCTAATCCCCTTAATGCTCTTGATTATAAACTTTATTGACATAGTCAATAATGCTTTCCCTAACTATTTCTTGTGCTTTCAAACAACAGTTAATCTCTTAAAATGATTTCTATTGTCTAACATCACTTATCTTCAAACATCCTATTATATTATACCTTTTGTGGCACTTAATATCTCTACATTCTCTTGTAATGTTTCTCGTTGTTCCTTCTGCTCTAGGTAGGATATGGTTGGAGATTCTCCAACCTAGATGAATCCATTTTTTTATTTTTCATTGGCTCTATCAAACTCTGCCTACAAATATCAAATAATATCAAGGAAATAGAATGCCCAAAATTTAGCTTATGTTTCCTTCATATGGCTCTAATAGAACAATTGTCTAAGCTTTGTCTTGGATTGAATATCAATTAGTTAGATAGTTCTACCAAGCTTCTTGCTTGGCCTAAATGTTAGTTTTGTAGACTATTCTCCATGATATTTAGCTTGATTGTAGATCTCTTTACTCAAGGTGGATCTTCCCCTAAATTCAAATTTGTATTCACACCGAAGACTTCCTCCGATGCTAGCTTTTGACCTGGAACTTATCACTTCAAATCTCTTCAACTATTTACACCAATTTTTTTATGCTAGCAATAGAGACTACTCAAAGTAGGTCTAATACCACTGTTGAATTTTTAGCCAGATTATCTCAGGTCCTGATATTCAAGATATTGAGTAGATATAAATATTATATTAATCAATATATTAAATGACCAAAATCAATGAACATAAAATTCATGAAAATAACAATAATATGGAATAAAATAGCCAATATCAATAACAATATGCATAAGTACACTTATAATATAATTGCTCAAAATATTGCATACAAGCTTCAATATTCTCTGATGAGTCTTCTTTTACAATGGATTGTATTCAATACAATATTTTATATTTTCCATATACATTTCATGGAGCTTTGTCTCCATAATATAACCTTAGGAAGGTGACTCTTCAATACCTAACTATTGCACTTCTCACATATCCGAGAGATGCATCCTTTCTTATTCCATGCATAAGAAAAATCTCTTATGTCCCTTGGCTTTACATCTTGCCACTTGTATACATGATTCTTGACTCTCTATTTACTTGCACACTTTAATCTATGACACTTGCACACTCCTACATGCACACTTGCACACTTTCTCACTCTACACACTTGCACACTTTCTCACT
Organism: Wollemia nobilis; assembly: GCA_028583015.1. NCBI lineage: Eukaryota > Viridiplantae > Streptophyta > Pinopsida > Araucariales > Araucariaceae > Wollemia > Wollemia nobilis. The sequence continues at coordinate 17,270,054 of JAQPPZ010000541.1, forward strand.
CTACACACTTGCACACAATGTTACATGACTCTTGTGCACATCCTACAAATAGACACATACATAAAAGAAAATATAAATCACACTCCTAAACTATAGACTCAAACCCTATTCTAATATTTACATTGTACCATAGGTACATTTACATTTCTACCAAATAATATAATATTCTATAACAATTAAACTCGAACACTATAGGCACCTTGTAAGAAGGAAAACATGAACTGTTTTGGTATATTGAAAATTAACTTTTTAATTAATTGATTATATGGAATTGAAATGGGTTTCATCTATACTTCCATTAATATAAAATCTAAAAGTTTAAATTTTATAAACTCTTTAGAAGAATATTCTTATTAATTGGACTCTAACCCTATAAGCACCTTGTAAGAAAGCACCCATGGATTATTTTGGTAGATTGTTTTTTTTTTGCTTGAGAAAAGGGTTGTACTTGGGTCCCCCACCCTTGACAAATCATAACTCTCTCATTTAAAAATTGAGATTTTACAAATAGATTCAATTGTCATCTCAATTGAGTTTCTATAGCTAGATACCTACATATTTTTCATAAAATTTTAAATTCTTGATTTGCATTTTCTAGATCTTCTTCAATTTTTTTTATAAATACAAATATTCTAGAATTCAGCCTCCTTGACATTTTATTGCAATAGCCTTCGCAATACCAAAAATCCACCTTTATTGTCTACGCATTGCATCTTAGTAGAGTAATATTTTCAAAACTTTGTGTTATCATAGTCCGCTTTACATACTCTAGATTTTTAGTTTCCTTCTTGAAGCATAAGTGCAACCACAAGAACTATAATAAATAGTTTAGTAATCTTAAAAGTTAAAATTTCATGATTAAATCTTATCAAGGAATATATGCATGATAATTGAACCATAGGTCATTATTTAATACAAAGGAAATTCATTTTAATCACAAATAACCAATTAGAAAAACATTTTATGATTTTAATGAGTTATGAAATAAATATCATTTATATTATAATGACATTTTCAAAAATCATAATGGTATTATTTTAGTAAATATTTTAGCAATCTCAAAAAGTTGAAAGTTCCAATCCATACTCTATCCCATAATCCAACCAACAACTCAAATAATCCATTCAACTATGAATTCCATCTGATATCATCTTCTTTTACTTTAGCATACAAAACTTATACTCACTTCACGAAATCATAGTTTGCTTTACCAAATTTGGACTATTAGTTTCCTCCAATGCATTGATCTATAAATGGATTCCTTGAAATATTTTGTAATCCTTTGGAACATTATTTTGAATTTGATCCTTTCAAATTTTTCTTGTCAGCTTCAACTAAACTTACTACTTCCTCTAACCATGGAAAAGAGAATTTAACTTCATGATCCTCTATTAGAACCCCTCTATTGGCTAACCTATCTGCACATTTGTTCCCTTCCCTTACTGTATGTGTAGACTTATTTTTTTCAAACTTTGTAGCAAGTCTTATATTTCCACAATGATATCTTGTATGTTCCATGGAGCCTTTGTTTTTCTCAAATTGCATTTATTACTATTAATGAATTGCCTTTTATTCATATTATGTTTCATTTCATTTATCTACATATTCTTAATCCTTCCAAAGGCACTCAAGCTTCAACTTCATTAGTTGTCTTAAATCCACTACTAAAAGCATAATGTGTCAAAATCTCACCTTTATTATTTCTAATTATTCCTTCTCATCCTGTTAGTCTTGGATTTCCTTTAAACGCTCCATGAAAATTCAATTTGACCAACTTTGCTTTTGATGGTTTTTACTTTATATTTTTTGCCTTTCTTTTGTTTCTCGTGCACCCACCATCATAATTCCAATTGATGACTTAACTTAATCTATCAAGGCTCTCTACTTCAAGATTATGGATTGAGTGAGTTTATAGGGTTGGTTTAGACTCCTTTATGGCTATACCAATATTTCTTTTAATTACCTCTAAACTACTTTCCTTTTCTTTAAATATTCTTCTATTCCTTTCTATCCATACAATCCAAAGTATTTTATCTTTCAATGTATCCTAGATTGTCTGTAATGTTTTGTTATGAACCTCTATTCTCATTAACAATAAATTATTCACCGTTTATGCAAAAATATCAAACATCCAACCATAAATAATATTCCACAAAGATAATCCACACAAAGAGATAGAGAAAGATAATACCCTTGAGGTAGGGCAACACCAAAAGTATTCCTTAAGAAAGGAATCACTCCACTATCTCCAAGCTCCATGAGCCAAGACTATTACAAGAATACTTGATATCACTTCTATTCCCACCCTTACCTTTATATATAATACCCACAAGCATACTTCCTGACTATTCTATGATAATATTTGTTGATAATATTTCCTGACAGTTACATATGACAATGTTATCTTCCTATTCCTAACTTGACATATGGTCTTTTTCATATATGTCATATGGTACAATAACATAGGTCGACATGGATTACATTAATGGGGGTACATAACATGCCACATTAGCCACTAATTTGTTTATGGCTCATACCAATATACAATACAATATTACATTATGAGGTACCTATCTTTGGTACCTAACATGCCTCAGTTTTAAAAGTGCTTTATCATTGCTTTAACCATTCTTCAATTATGTCATTCATCACCATGCATTTACCAAACATATCAAGAATCTATTACCATAGTTTCCAGAATATTGAGAACTATCCCAAGAGATGATCTATACTCTCCTCCTTTTTACATAGAACACATTGTGAGGGGCCATGAAAACCCCTTTTCATTAGGTTATCCCTAGATAAAATTTTCTTATGACCTACTGGCCATACAAACATTTTGACTTTTGGAATGCTTGAGTTATCCCAAATATCTCTCCATATTCTTTTTGTATTCCTATTGTGTTGGTGCTTTACATTATATTTATTTTTTGCTATATATTCTCCTAAGCTATTCAACTCCTAAATCAACTTATCCTCAGATCCCCTCAAAATAATCACTATTTTTATCTTTTTGCTCAACTCCTTCCTAGCAACAATGTTTGGTATACTTGTAAAAATATCTTTTTTCCATTTTTATATACTAAAGAATATTACATTATTTGATTAGGATGATTTTTATGTTAGTATCTATGTGTAGGATATGCACATGTGTCATGTAAGTAGGTATGTTAGCAATTAGAAGACTAAGAGTCTTGTATACGAGTGGTAAGATAAGAAGCCAAAGGTCATATGGAAAGCAACAATCAAGAATTTGGAGAATCATCTTGTATAGCTATACTATGGAGACAAAGCTCTATGAAATGTATTTCTAAAAAAAGAGAAAATCTCAAGTTTTTATATTTGATACGTGAATATTATTGTAAGTATTTTTCATGCATGTACATGAATGATTTTGGCCATTTATATTCATATACGATATTATAAGTGAATGTTAATTCATTATTATATTGGTCTGGATATGTTGGAATATATTACATTATTTGGTACATGCTAATGTACCACCTTAGGTACATCCTTAGATTAGGAAAGTGTGATTTATTTTATGTAATGTAATAAATGCACAAGTGTGCATAATATTCAATAATGTAAATGTGCAATTCATTTCATTAAAATTTGATCATTTATGGTAACTAAAAATTTTTCTATGAGAGTAGACGGATTTGAATCCGATGATGGTGGGTCAAGGCTTGGGTCGAGTAGAAGGGTTGTTTCTGGAGAGCCTGATGGTGATTTACGAATGAAAAAAAGGAATAAGCGCCCTCTAGGTGGCCATGGAGGTGGATCCCCAAGTTTTGGACAACCCCTTTTACCAGAGGTGTTTTCATTTGCATTTGTTGTTGCAAAGGGTTACGGGTCTCGTAACCCTAGTGCTCTATTTGATCTATCCCCATCCTGTAATAAGCTGATCATTATGGATGAGTTGATGGCTATCACCATGGAGGAAGGCTCATGGAATTTGATTGGTAAACTCTAAGGGGATTGTTCGAATATTGATTCCTTTAGGATATGGGCTTTAATCAAGTGGAAACCCAATGGATCTTTGGAGATTGTGGTGGTTTCCAATGTTTTTTTATTAATCAAATTCAACTATGAATAAGACTCACAATGTATCCATGGGGAGGGCCCTGGTTCTTCAATAGAAGGGGGCTCTTCCTATGAAAATGGGGGTCATATTTTAACCCAAGGACTCATAAAGTTAATATGGTTCCTCTTTGGGTTAGGCTCCCAGATTTGCCTTTCAACTTTTGGCATGAAGATATATTGTGAGGTATAGCTAAAGTTATTGGGGATTTAATATTTATTGATTTTGCAACTCGATCCATGTCCAAAATGATTTTTCCAGGATGTGTGTAATGGCAAACCTGAAGGTGAATTTTCCAAACCACGTTGACCTCATTTCCAACCAGGTTTCCTGGACCCAATCCATAGTTTATGAGAACATACCTATTAGATGATCAGTCTGTAGTGATGAGTGTCGTTTAATTCATCATTTGATCATTATTTATCAATTCGGGCAGGTGTCCTAAGGCTGTTTACGATAGTCAATTCAAGCAGGTGTAAGACACTCCATTTAGAAAATGGCTTTATTGGTAGAACAGTTAATGTTTGTCGGGGGTTCTTCTCGTCACTCTAAACCCTATAACTTGAAAGGAAACTAAATTATGCTTGCTGAAATAAAACTACATAAATGAAATGACAGTGAAAGAAACCTATTTACTCTTGCTGAATCTAAAAATGCACTCAAAAACTGAAGTAAAATTGCTGAAATGAAAGTTGCTGAAATTGGAATTGCAGAAAATAAACTTAACTATCTTGCAAAATAAAAGAACAGATCTAGAAATAAACTCAGAAATGAAAATGTAACTACAAATTCTGAAGCTGGAAATAAGTTCAGCAAAATAAGAAAATGCAGAAAAAATGACAGGTTTCTCGCTATTCTCGCTACGTGACGTAATTAAACAAGAAAACTCGTATGAACCTTCTTCTCGCTCCCGGGAGTGGCCCTTGCTCCCTGGTTCAGAAGAAGGTGAAGAAGTAGCTCTGGTGTTCTACCTAATCACTCCTTCAATCATAAAATAAAATTGATAAAAACCGCACTTTTTATTGATTTAAAAACATGCAGAAAAATTCTGCATATTATTGCTACGTAAATCCGATTTCACAATATTCGGAATTACACTAATTGCAATCCTAATTCTTCCTACATAGCTCAACCCAGATGGGAGCCAGTTATTTATATTAAAAATAGCTAAATCAGATGTGGAATGATTCAAATTCAGGCATTTTAGGAATGTTGTTAAAACTGCATTCCTAAAATGCAAAATATGGTTACATATGAAATCTATTCATTGCACACTTGCTAGAGGTCTTCTACGTTGAAAAATATGCATAACAAATTTACATAGCTATCCCTATCATTCACCTGCAATTTGCTGTCTTTCCTGAGCTGTTTTGGTCAAAACTGTGCATTTCCTGTTATTCCGGAGCAGTCCTGTTATTCCGGAGCAGAATCCCTGTTTTTTCAGAGCAGCGCCAGAATGACTGTTTTCAACACTCGTTTGTGGTTCTTTGGCCGAGCATTGGGTGGACCAGACTTATAAGTCTTTCAATAACCTGGTCACATGCTTTCCTAAGTTGAATTTGACCAAATCCCAAGCCTTGCAAATCTGGCTGGAATTTGTCCAAGTCAAAACAGTCAAAAACAGTTTTGCACAGCTTGCAGTTTTGACCTGTTTTTAGTGCTATTTTCTGCATTTGACAACTTCAGAGTGCATGATATGAATGATATATATTCCACACGTGATTGCACTTAACATATTTCACAATAAATCATTATTTATCAACAAAACTTATGCAGAAAATACAGAAAATTAGTAAAAACAGAATATTATGCTTCTAAACAGTCAAATATGTAAATAGTAGTAAATATTGCATTTCATCAGCAAAATTAACATTAAAACATATCAAAAAGGTCTACTAAGGATGTCCAAAATAATAAAAAATGAGGCAATATTTGGCCTCATCATCCCCCCCAACTTATTCTGATGCATGTCCTCATGCATTCTGTGAGGCTACAATAGAACAGAGATCCTTGTCCATAACTCTTTCTTGGTAGCTGAACTTTGGACCAGGAATCTTGTAAAACCCTCTGATTTCTTTTATCTGCTTGAGCCATGCCTGAAACTGATCGTTTGGCTGGGGGTCTTCATCAAAAAAACATGGAACAGGGGTGATTACAATAGGCAATCTGTATCTTAATCCTATCCACTGATGTTGCAGCTGTTGAATAACTTGCATGATACCTTCAACTCTTCTTTTTGACCACTGCAAGTTATTGGGGGAGATAGGTTCTTTCTTCTGCAAGGAAAGAGGTAACTCACCCCAACGATTTCTACAGGCTGCTAAGGCACTATTAAAATGTTGGTGAATAAAATTTTGAACATCAACTAAACATCTCTGAAGATTTGTTTCATAAAGTTTTCTCACCTTTTCTTCTCTCATCATAGTGAAATGTTGATTGGCTGCACCCCTGTAATCACCATGCATTGGCCTCAAATATAGTGCTGCATTTGCCTCATTATCCTTAATCATCTGCTTCTGCTGTTCCCAATATTCTTGATTTTGCAGAGTGGACAGGAAAGCTCTTAACTGAATATCCCCTGTAAAAATGTGAGGTAGGAATGTGTCATCCTCAGGCATAAAGAAATTATGTAGGAATAACTCACACAAGATTTTTCTGTTCTGTTTGCAACTATGTTTCGAAAGCGCTGGAATGACAGTCTTAGCATGCATGCACTGGAATAATAGTTTGTGCACCGGAACAGAGCATGTAAAACCGACTTGTTAATTCATTATTTTAAAAACCGGTGGAATATGCTGACAACGCGAAAAAAATTAATGCCAATGCAGATTTCACGATTACGGTTTGCTGAGTTGGCATTCATGCATTTGATGTGAATTTTTCAAGGCAAACAAAATCTGTTTTCGGTGTGCTTTGAAGCGTGTGCCATGATTACGCGTATCGTGAAATTATGATATCTAAATATTATAAATTTCGAAAATCACGTGTTCCACAATCGTTTGCCACGTGCCCCTGCATGAATTTTTTTAAGAAACGTCAACTTATTCCGATGCACTACGCACATGTCGTTATTTTGTCGTTCCGGAGCATATCTATCAATTCTCATTTCGGAGCACAACTGTCATTACCCATTCCAGAGCACAACTATTATGGAGCTTTTGATGTTCCGAAGCAATGGTTATTCGGAAGCAAACTTCATTCCGAAGCATATGTCATTCCGGAGCATATGTCATTCCCCCCTTTTCATTGACTAATTTAGACATCCCCAATTTAAACCTTATGAATGCTTTGAATGCTAATCAAGTGAATCTATACATTATATACTTTAACTATTTACAATATTTAAAATGTAAAGAAACACATACCTGTCTTGACTACCTTTCTACATTTCATACAATTTGATTAGCTTTGCTGTTTGTTTGTTGACAAGTGCGATAATGTAATCTCGAAAAACACAAACAAAATGGGTGATGGCAATGACAACGGTGGTGAATGACAATGGCGGAAAATGTATGGTGATGGAATGAATGGCGATGGAATGAATAGTGATGAAATGGATGGTGATGGAATGGGACTTAGTAAACATGCCAGATAACTGGTTTTCATGTAAACTAAATGTTTTTTTTTTTTTTTTTCGACAAAAACTATACTATTGTTGCTTTAGTGGAAGAAGGGAATTCTTCCATTAAATGCACATCCAAGTGCTCTATTTGTTTTAAAAATTCATTTTTAGTTAGTGGCTTATGGTAAATCCGGAGACGATGTCCATTAACCACTAACTTCCTTCGCGAATCATCAATTGGTGAGAGACGAACCGCTCCATTCGAGAAAACCTCTTCAATCCGGTATGGTCCAAGCCACCTTGTTTGCAACTTCCCGGGAAAATCTTCATAACGGGAGTCAAACAAGTAATGCCCAATCCCCTTGCTGGAATTTTCGTTCTTGGATATGCTTATCATGCCAGATTTTACGTTGTGCTTGAATTATCTCGTTCTGATGCAAAGCGTCTCTTCGTATTTCATCCAATGCATTGAGTTGCAGGATCCGGTCCTTTTGTGCCTGTGACAAATCAATACCAACTTCCAAAGCAGTTCGAAGAGTTAGTAATTCAAATTCAATGGGCAAAAGGGGTTTTTTACCATAAACCAATTCAAAAGGGGTAAATCCCGTAGTGGATTTCCAAGTAGTGTTATAAGCCCAAATTGCTTCAGGTAACCTTTCTACCCAATTCCTTCTATGAACTGCTACATTTTTGGTCAATATTTTCTCTAATTCCCTATTTGTCACTTCAACTTGACCATTGGCCTGTGGATGATAAGGAGAGGACTTCCTGTGCTTGATTTCATATAATTTTACAAAGGCTTCAACAACCTTTGAAATAAACTGAGGTCCTTGATCAGAAGTAATAGACTGTGGGGCTCCAAATCGTAGAAAAATCTATGAATACAAAAAATCAGCAACTTTGTCTTCTCGGGCATGCTTAAAGGCACGGGCTTCTGCCCATTTGGTTACATAATCAACACATACTAGGATGTGCACCTTCCCTTGGGAGGGTGGATCAATAGGTCCTACAAAATCTAACCCCCACCTCTCAAACGGTTCTACACCTAATTGAGGCTGTAAAGGCATTTCATTTTTGAAAGTAGGCTTACCCATTCTTTGACATGCATCACAATTTCTAATATACCTTTTTACATCTTTATGCAATGATGGCCGTAGTAACCAAGTACCCAAAATCTTTCGAATGGTATGTTTTACCGAATAATGCCCTCTCGAAGGTTCATCATGACGAGCTCTCAAAATGTCATATATCTCATCCTTACGAACACACCGCGTAAAACATGATCGAGGATCGCATTTAAACAATATTCCTTTTATCCATTCAAAAGAAGAGCTTTGCTTGATTAACTGTTTTTTTTGTTTTGAGGTAAAATGAAGTGGAATCTTCCCTGTAGCTAAATAATTAGCTATATCCGCAAACCATGGAGTTTGAACAGAGACGAGCAAACAATTTTTCATCAGGGAATGCGTCTTCAACTAGTTCTGCATTTGGCAATCTTGACAAGAAATCTGCCACTACATTAGCCTTTCCTGGTCTATTTACTATAGTAATATCAAATTCCTGCAGTAAAATCAACCAGCGAATAATTCGTGCACTAACCAAAGGCTTATTCATCAAATATTTGATAGCAGCATGATCTGTATGGATGAATACAGGGTATCCTGTGATATAGTGTCGAAACTTGTTAATGGCATATACTATAGCTAAGAATTCCTTTTCAGTTGTAGTGTAATTCTTTTCAGCTCTTGTCAAGTTTTTGCTAATATAATAAATGGCATAGTGTTGTCCATTTTCAATTGCCCTAGTGCGGCTCCAATAGCGGTATTGGAGGCATCAGCCTGAATATGAAAGGGCAGCCCCCAGTTAGGTCCTCTTAGTACTGGCGAACTGGTTAGCTTTTCTTTCAAAGCTTCAAAGGACTTGTGGCAATCATCAGACCATACAAATTCAGAATCTTTCATTAATAATGCAAACATTGGATTAGCAATGGTACTGAAATCAGTAATGAATCTGCGATAAAAGCCAATATGTCCTAAGAAACTACGGACATCGCTTTGAGATTTCGGAGGAGGAAGACTCTTGATGACCTCTACTTTCTTAGGATCAACCTTAATACCGTGAGCAGAGATATGATGTCCTAAAACAATTCCTTCCTCCATCATCAAGAAACATTTTTCAGGATTAAGAGATAAATGATATGCTTCACAGCGTATTAGAACCTTTTCAAGTTGCTTTAATGTATACTCAAATGTGTCACCAAACACTGTGAAATCATCCATGTAAATCTCTACACTCTCATTGGTTAAATCAGAAAAGATGGCCAAGACAACTCGTTGAAATGTTGCTGGTGCATTACATAATCCAAAGGGTAATACTCTATAAGCAAATGTCCCCCAAGGACATGTGAAAGTTGTTTTTTCCTGGTCTTCTGGTGCCACTTGGATCTGGTTATACCCACTAAAACCATCCAAAAAACAGAAATATTTCTTACCAGCAAGAGTGTCCAACACTTGGTCTATAAAGGGTAATGGAAAGTGGTCCTTGTGTGTGACTTTGTTTAATTCCCTGTAATCCACACACACTCGCATCTTTCCATTCTTCTTAGGCACAATAACTAATGGAGAAACCCATTGACTGTCTGAAATTGGATAAATGAATCCTACTTCCAACAATTTTTCAATTTCTTCTTTAACAATGTCTTTTAAAGCGAGGATTCGACGTCTCTCAGGTTGTCTAACCGGTTTGACATCCTCGGTGTATATCCTATGTGTGCATACATCAGGGTGGATTCCAACCATATCCGTATAATTCCAAGCAAAATCTTGAACATGTTTCTGCAAAACAGCAAATAGTTTGGCTTCTTGATCGTCAGTCAACCAATTGTTAACATTTACAGGTTTTCCTGGTTGAATTTCAATTTGCTTGACTCCGGGATAAACAGAGTTAACATGTTCATATTTGCTGATCAAAGCATTTAAAGGACAATGATGTGGTTGCAGATCATGAAATACTCTTGATTCTGAGTTAAATGCAATACCTGATGGAAGCATTGGCATAGGACAGGTGAAAGAAGTCAAAAGATGATGATGCCACCCATGTGGCAATGTAAAGGAACTTTCATGAAGTGGAATAGATGGTAAATGTTCAAGCAACTTGTTCATCATCTTTCCATAATAGGCGATTGACCGGAACTTGATCATCCCTGAGGCCTTCTTCATGCAATGTATTCACCAAAACTGTTTCATGTTCAAAAATTTCTCTCTCTAGTGAATTCAATTCTTCAATATGTTCTTGTACTACAATGGTGGCAAGGGTAACAAGAGGCTCCTGTTCTTCATCGGACTCAGGATACCATAACTGTCCAAAAAATTTAGATGATGGTTTAGCAGGTGGATACAAAGAAATTTTCTTAAGATCTACTCCATTTGAAATAGTCATTTCTCCTGATCTACAGTCTATGAAAGCAACTGCAGTAGCAAGCCAAGGTCGTCCCAGGATGATAGGATAGCCATTAGCTGTACTCCTAGGTTGTAATACTAGGAAATCTACATGGTATTCCCAAGAAGATACTTCAATGGGAACATCCTCCAAAAGTCCTTCTGGTTTGGCAACTGACCTATCTGCCATTTCCAAAACTGTAGCTGTAGGACTCAAATCGGTGAGCTGCAATTTTGCATAATATCTTTGGTCATGACATTAATTGCGGCTCCTAAATCAATAAGTACATTGGGAATTTGAACCAATCCTACAGTAATGGTGATTACTGGACTTCCTGGATCACCATATTTGGGAGGTACTAATTTCCCAGAGAGAAGATCAACCAACTTTCCATCCACTTGTACAGTTTGTGGAAAGGCTTTCTTCTTCTTGCCAGGTTTCCTTATGCATAAATCCTGAATGGTTTTCTTAATCAATGGTACATCCTTGATTGCCTGCAACAGAGGAAGTGAGATTGACATTTTCTTTAATTCTGTGATTAACTCTGATTCAGGGGTAGTGATGGGATGATCAAACCTTTCAAGAAATGGTAAATCTGATGTGACACGTTCAGATTTTCTTTGTAAGTTTTTTGCATTCTTTTGCTCTGATTGTATTTTTTCTGGACTTGAAATTTTTGGAATTTCTTCAATTGTAGGTGGAGCAGGGTCAGGTAAGACCTTCCCTGAGCGTAATTGGATGTTACCACAGTCAAGTACATGAACTGCAGCAGTATCTTCAAACTCAGCCTCATAAACAGGGGCTGCTTGTCTGACATTATTGGGGTTAGTCACAGGCTGAAGTCGGGAGTGGAGGTTGTCTTACTGGTTGTGCTTGTTGATGTTGTGTTCTTCCCTAAAAATTTGGATTAGGAGCTGGTAGCAAATTTTGAGTTTGGCCTTGATACCTTTGTTGTCCTTGATGGGACTGATATTGCTGGCCTTGATAAGGTTGATATTGTTGTGGTGGAAATGGTTGTCCTTGATATTGTTGTCCCCATCTTTGTCCTTGTTGTGTCCATTGTGGAGGCATGGTATGCCAAGGTGGGTTCATCCATCCGCATTGTGACCAATCCGGAGGAGCTATCCAAGGTTGGTTCCAAGGTTGTGTAGAAGCTTCTGCCTGTCCCCATGGCATATTCATATTCCAAGGAGATTGTCCCTAGTTTGGAAATCTAGGAGCATTGGGATATTGTGCATAACCACCACCGGGTCTTTGCCCAATAGCATTGAGTTCTTCTGCTTGGGTGCCCAAAACAGATTTTAGATGAGGCAACAAAGGGCATTTATCTGTTGAATGTTCCTTGGAACAAATTCCACAAATAGAAGTTTTGTTTAGGGGGCAATCCTGCAAGGCATGCTTACTCCTACACCTTGGGCAATAAATTGCTAAAGGTGGTGTAGAATTATTTCTTGTGTTTTTCTCACCTAATGCAGTATTAAGTTGAACAAGGATATCAGTTTTTAAATTGGCCATTTCCTCCATCAACTCTTTCATGCCATTATTGCCAAGATTCTTTTTCTTTCTTCGTTGGTGAGTACGGGAATAATTTTTGCATAACTCCACAATCTCATCAAGGTCAAGTTGATCTATGTCTCCTTTTCCCATTAAATCTAACACTTCCCTAGATTCATCCTGTAATCCTCTTAAGAGAATAGGCTTTAAGAAATCAGGCTCTACAACACCACACCTCTTTTGGAAAAAGGCAAAGCGATCAAGATAATCTTCTAAACTCTCATCCTCTTCTTGCTTGATCCTAAACAACTCATCTTTCCCGTTTCTTACTCTACAATAATCCCGATATTTATTTAAGAATGCAGTCTCCATCTCATCCTAGGTAGTAATTGAGTTAGGTTCAAGATTGCTCATGAACCATCGGAGAGCAGAATCCTTAAGTGTAGAAGGAAACAACTTCAATTTTTGATTATCATTTATGTAGTCATAAGTCTGACATAACACTTTGAATTCAAACAGAAATTGATCAGGATCTTCTGCAACAGTTCCCCTAAAGATTGGCAATATAGATGGGGAGATTGTTTTCATGGGGGCATCTAGAAGTGGATCCAACCGAATAGGATATTCAAAAGTTTTAGGAGCATCATCGGGATCAACATATCCTCCTCGTCGCTGTCGCTGCAGCCCATAGTTGTCTTCTTTCTAAAGGATGCTTGGAAATAGTTTAGTCAGAGGGGAGTGTTTAGCAGCTAGTGCTTCAAAAAGCTCCTTTTCTAATTTTGCCAACAATTCTTCTGATGAAGAAGGTATGTCTGGCTTTTCCTCAGTGATGTCAAATGAAGGCAATTCTTCATCAGACCGAGTAGGTCTCTTTGGTGGCTCAGAGCCACTCCGGATAAACCTCCCTCTGTCGTCTCTCAACCTATGCATTCATGCACATTTACTAAACAGATTATAGAATTTGCAAGAACTGTTTTCCGTATCTAGCCTACAGCTTCTTGACCTACTTAGATTTGACTAACAACACCATGATCCCCGCAACGGTGCCAAAAATGATGAGTGTCGTTTAATTCATCATTTGATCATTATTTATCAATCTGGGCAGGTGTCCTAAGGTCATTTACGATAGTCAATTCAAGCAGGTGTAAGACACTCCATTCGAGAAAATGGATTTATTGGTAGAACAGTTAATGTTTGTTGGGGGTTCTTCTGTCACTCTAAACCCTATAACTTGAAAGGAAACTAAATTATGCTTGCTGAAATAAAACTACGTAAATGAAATGACAAGTGAAAGAAACCTATTTACTCTTGCTGAATCCGAAAATGCACTCAAAAACTTGAAGTAAAATTGCTGAAATGAAAGTTGCTGAAATTGGAATTGCAGAAAATAAACTTAACTATCTTGCAAAATAAAAGAACAGATCTAGAAATAAACTCAGAAATGAAAATGTAACTACAAATTCTGAAGCTGGAAATAAGTTCAGCAAAATAAGAAAATGCAAGAAAAAATGACAGGTTTCTCGCTATTCTCGTCGCAGTACAAAATTAAACAAGAAAACTTGATATGAACCTTCTTCTGCTCCTGGGAGTGGCCCTTGCTCCCTGGTTCAGAAGAAGGTGAAGAAGTAGCTCTGGTGTTCTACCTAATCACTCCTTCAATCATAAAATAAAATTGATAAAAACTGCACTTTTTATTGATTTAAAAACATGCAGAAAAATTCTGCATATTATTGCTACGTAAATCGGATTTCACAATATTCTGAATTACACTAATTGCAATCCTAATTCTTCCTACATAGCTCAACCCAGATGGGAGCCAGTTATTTATATTAAAAATAGCTAAATCAGATGTGGAATGATTCAAATTCAGGCATTTTAGGAATGTTGTTAAAACTGCATTCCTAAAATGCAGAATATGGTTACATATGAAATCTATTCATTGCACACTTGCTAGAGGTCTTCTATGTTGAAAAAGATGCATAACAGATTTACATAGCTATCCCTATCATTCGCCTGCAATTTGCTGTCTTTCCCGAGCTGTTTTGGTCAAAACTGTGCATTTCCTGTTATTCCGGAGCGATCCTGTTATTCCGGAGCAGAATCCCTATTTTTTCGTAGCAGCGCCAGAATGACTGTTTCCAACACTCGTTTGCAGTTCTTTTGCCGAGCATTGGGTGGACAGACTTATAAGTCTTTCAATAACCTGGTCACACGCTTTCCTAAGTTGAATTTGACCAAATCCCAAGCCTTGCAAATCGGTCGGAATTTGTCCAAGTCAAAACAATCAAAAATAGTTTTGCACGGCTTGCAGTTTTGACCTGTTTTTAGTGCTATTTTCTGCATTTGACAACTTCAGAGTGCATGATATGAATGATATATATTCCACACGTGATTGCACTTAACATATTTCACAATAAATCATTATTTATCAACAAAAATTATGCAGAAAATACAGAAAATTAGTAAAAACAGAATATTATGCTTCTAAACAGTCAAATATGTAAATAGTAGTAAATATTGCATTTCATCAGCAAAATTAACATTAAAACATATCAAAAAGGTCTACTAAGGATGTCCAAAATAATAAAAAATGAGGCAATATTTGGCCTCATCATGTAGTAGTTTTGGTCATTCCTCTGGTGCATGCCCTAAGGGTATTCAAAATAAAATGGAGACTCTTAAAAGGGATCCTCCCAAGTAGAACTGGGATAAGAAGAAACCAGTGGCATCTCATGGTCATAGTCAGAGCATAGGGTCCATGGAGGATCCTATGCCGAATCCCATCCGTATTAAGCATGAGATCCTAGTTGTAGGGGATAGTATGATGGATGATCTAGTGGAGGTTGATATTAGTCATCTAGGAGTGGCAATTGTAAAGAATCTGGATAGTTCTTGTAGTGGCCATTCTCAATCTAACCTCGTTGTTCTGAAATTTGAAACTCCTATTCCTTAGGAGTTCCTTCAAAATTCTTTTCTCAACTTAAATTCTCAGGTAGTGGTTTAGGAGGAGCATGGTGTTCCTCAAGATGTAGCTGAGGGTGGTTCTCCCCTTTGAAGATTGTGGTGGATCTCGGTTCTCCTCTAGAGGTTGTGGCTTCTCAAAAAGAAGTCTAGTTCACTCTCCCTAGGGAGGGAGCACCAAGGGTAATATATTCTCAACCTAAAACAAGAAGTAGTCGAAAAGGCCAGTCGAATTTGGGGGTAAAAAGGAAGATAAGAAAACTACCCAGGTTTTGGGTAGTAGATACAGGGATAGAAATGATCTTCAATTCCTGTCGAATATTGAAAAGGATAAGGAGCCAAAAGGTAAACAACTTAATCTTGATTCATTTTGTCAATCCTCCCAGTCTCCTGAGGGGGAAAATAGTATCAAATCTCATAAATGAAGATTTTACCTTGGGCTAGCAAAATGTGGAATCAATTTCAGTTTTGAGTGGAAGTTGGGGTTTTGGTTTTTGATCTCCAACTTCTAGTAGAGGTCCGGTTGTCTCAGTCAAAAGGAATCAAATAATGCTTCTGTGTAGTTTGGTGGGTGTCCCACCCCTAGTAGTGATCCAAATTGCTTCATCAGGAAGGGGATGGATTTTATCTCTGAGTTGAGTGGCAATTTTTTGGGCATAAAACTGGTGTAGTTCTTTGCGATGGTTTTGATCCTTTTTTTGGGTGGTAGTTTAGATTTTATTTTCCTATTCTTGACTTGTTTAAATGCTTTTTAGTTTCAATATTTGTGTCAAATTTTATCCTGGCTGGACAACATTCTATTTTCAAATTTTAATTTTTTTGTTGATGTAAATGTCACCTATTAGCTCTTTGGTTGGCAGCTTGATCTTTGGTTGAAGTGTTTCATCACCTTTTTGGTGACTGCTCCACTTTGTTAAAATGTTTGGAGACCCTTTTAAAACTCCTTCATCCATCTAATCAAAAATAATAATGTAAATATGCACATTATTCCATGAGTACATAGAATAGGAAGTGGAAGAGTCTCTAGAAGAGTGAAGGCCAACAGTGCCCCATATGAAGAGTCACATTACATTATATATGTAGTGTAATGTGCATATGTAACATGACACGAAGTAACACTTCTTGGTACTTACAAAGCTATGGCACCATTTTTGTGAGCATTTTTTTATGGCATGTTTATGAGTATTTGCTAGAGTTATTTTTGAGTTTTATACTTGCAAAATATTACCATTAATATATATTTCATATTGTAACTTTATTATTGATCTTGTGGTTAATTTATCTTAAGTATATAGCTTCAAAAGCTAACAATGGTATCAGAGCCACAAGGGATATTGACAAGAGATAGGTGGAGTTATTGCAAGGACTAGACTTGCACAATTTTTAAAGTTGCGAAGGAGATTACCTCTTGAAGGAGAAACCAGAGAAGACTGGAGATTTATTTATTCCAAGATTAAATTTGAAATAGAAGGAGAATTTAGGTCTTGAGGACAGACCTTGACATTAAGGAGGTTGAAGAGATTAAGAGACCCAAGAAGGAGGTCTTATTGGAGATTTTGGTAGATTGAAGGAGTTTGCAGATTGTAGATTGGCTAGAGTCTTTCCATAGGGTTGTGAAGACTAGGACTCAACACAAAATTCTTTCCACTAGTTTTGAGGATAACTAGTGAAGTTTGTTCATTTTAGAATTTTAGAAATTTTAATATATTTGGTACTATTATCTAAGTTTCTTGTTGCAAAAATTAACTCCCAGAAGTTGAGAAGCTTCCTACAATATATAGAGAATAATTTCACCTTCATTGCCTAAAATTCTATGTGTTTTTCTCGTGCAGGGATTAGTTTATTTGTTGCAAAAAATTAAATATTGAAGATTGACGAGGTCTAATAAGAAGACCCCATCAGAGACTAAAGATTAATGAGACTCAAGAAGGAAGTTCCAATATAATATTTTAAACTGAAGATAGAGAGTTGCAAATTAGAGAAGTTGAAGAGACATAAAAAATATCAGATTGAAGAACTTCCAAATTTGAATATAGAATATTGGAGATAGAAGATTGCAGATTGTAGACTGCAGATTGAAGATTAAGGAGACCCACGTAGGAGGTTCTTGTTAAAAATTGGAGATTGGAGACAAAGAAGGACTAATAAAAGGTCCTATTGTAGATTTTAGGAGTAGCAAATTTCAAAGATCTAGGAAAGAGATCTCATTACAAAATTTCCATCGTTGAGAGATTGAGAAGACCAAGGAAAGTTTTTATCAGAGTTTTGAGAGAGGATTTTAAGAATTACAGAATTATAAGACCCAAGAGAAGTGGTCTCAAGAGAATTTGGAGAAGAGGAAGAAGGCTATAAAAAGCCCTATTGTAGAATTGGAGAAGAGTTCATTGAAGATATTTTTGAAGAAAGCTAGAAGTAAGATATTGCAAGCAAGGAGGAGTAACTTTGCAGAGTTGAAGAAGTAACCATTGGAGGAGATTTGAAGAAGTCTTATGATAGGAGATTACAAGAAAGGAGGAGCATATTTGAAAAATTAGTGGAGTGATCATTGGAAGAAGGTTTGTGATAGAAGGTTTCAAGCAAGGAGAAGTTTTTGATAAGAATGATTTGCAATAATTATCGCCATCCAACAGCAAGCCCAAGAGGAAGGAGATTTTGGCAAGAAGTTTGCCAAATTTTGGAGAAGGTATTTGAATATCTCAAGATATTTAGATTATTGAGAAAGAAGAAAGTGAAGGAGATCAGTTTTGAAGTCAGAATTTGACAAGGAGATTGCAAGAGAAGAGAAGATTGAATATCCCATAGTTTTGGGAAATTTAAGGATAGCCACAGTATTTTTTAAGGTTGAATTGAAAGGAGAAGGTAGTAGATTTCAAAGGCAAAAATCAAAGGGTTGCAAGATATTAATTTGAATAAGGTATTGTGCTACATATTAGAAATTTTTTAGGTAGATTTTAGAGTGCGCTTGAATAGGATATTGAAGGAGCCCAAGACAGAGAAGAAGGTAATAGTTTGAAGACTTTAGTTGTAGTTTTTTGGATAGCATTTGGGTAGTATTAATAGCTATGAATTACAAAGTTTGAGAGAATATAAATAAAGGATATTTGGAGCCACAAAGTTAGATTTTATGGAAAGCATTAGAAGAACGTATAGAGCTAAGTTTTTGGAGAACTTCGAGATAAACTCGAAAGATCTTTGGACAACAAGCACAAGAGAACTTAACATCATTTGAAAGAAGATAATTGTTGTAAGTTTGGACAACAAAAAGGTAGTATTTGACCAATAGTTAGAGCTATAAATTTAGTGAGTTTTGGAATAGAAAAGTGAGGAATATTAAAGGTGCAAAACCCTACAAAATCAAGATTGCTAAAGGGTGAATCAAATCACCAAAGAAACTAGCTAAAAAGGATATTGAAATGTATTTGATATTGGTGCAACTTAAGTTTATTATTGAAGAAGGATGAAGAAGAGTACAAGCTCCAGCAAGAGAATAAAGATCCATATTGAAGACTAAAGTCTTCAATAACCAAATAATCTAATACAAGGGGGTATTGGAATATATTATATTATTTGGTACATGCTAATGTACCACCTTGGGTACATCCTTAGATTAATAAAGTGTGATTTTTTTATGTAATGTAATAAATGCACAAGTGTGCATAATATTCAATAATGTAAATGTGCACATTAGTCCATGTGTACATGAGTCCATAGAATAGGAAGTGGAAGAGTCTCTAGAAGAGTGAAGGCCAAGAGTGCCCCATATGAAGAGTCACATTACATTATATATGTAGTGTAATGTGCATATGTAACATGACACAAAGTAACACTTCT
The DNA here is from genome assembly GCA_028583015.1 of Wollemia nobilis. Taxonomy (NCBI): domain Eukaryota; kingdom Viridiplantae; phylum Streptophyta; class Pinopsida; order Araucariales; family Araucariaceae; genus Wollemia; species Wollemia nobilis. The sequence continues at coordinate 17,289,424 of JAQPPZ010000541.1, forward strand.
TGATACTTACAAAGCTATAACACCATTTTCATGAGCATTTGTTTACAACATGTCTATGAGTATTTGCTAGAGTTATTTTTTATTTTTATACTTGCAGAATATTGTCATTAATATATATTTCATATTGCAACTTTATTATTGATCTTGTGGTTAATTTATCTTAATTATATAGCTTCAAAAGCTAATAGGATATATATTTGATTGCTCATATATATAATTCTTCTCTTAATATTGATATTTTGACCTATAATATTGTGGCTTATTTATATTGGGACCTGTGATATTTTGAGGTAGCAAGGCTTAAAATCCAGTAGTGATATTGGAGCTACCACTTAACTCTTTTCATTTTTTATAGAGTTATATTTTATTATCCACCATTACATTGGAGTCTGTCCACTTTGGAAGTAGTAAAGACTTGGGCTCTATTTTTGAAGGTTTAATTGAGTAGATATTGAGGGGACAGATAAAAGTCACCCTAAGTTGGATGCTAGGGTCTTTCCACTTGGTTCAAGGAAAATAAATAAAGACTAGGACTCAACTTGAATAGATTGAGGGCCAACTCAAAATGAAGTTGGACGTGCAGGAACATTCATAGTCACCCTGATATTGATTTTGGATTATCTAGAAACAAGGAGAATCATTTTGGTTCTTAGGTTCAACCTAAGACATTGAAGATATATTTCAGACATTAGAGATAGATTGAGAAGCATCATAGCTTCCAAAAAATTTAGAAGCATCGTAGCTTTTAGAAGATTGAAAAGCATCTAAGCTTCCTGAGTACAGTGATAGAGAAGATATTGAGAAGCATCTAAGCTTATTGAATTCAGAGATTGAGAATTAGTATAATATTCCAGAGAATAAATCAGAGTTTAGTACTAAGAAGCCTCTAAAGATAAGAAAAATAGAGACATAAAGAAAATTTTAAGTTCTATTCAATAACTAGAAAGATAAGACTGACTTGAATACTACATTTACTAAGTCTTGGCCTTGTATTAGTTCTTTTGAAGAAGTATTCTTTGAAAAAGCATTTCTACATAAGGAAGACATAAATCCATAAGCCATAAAGCACTACTATACAATGACTATCTAAGAGCCCTAAGCACTACTATATAGTGGCTATCTAAGAGCCCTAAGCACTACTTTATAGTGACTATCAAAGAAGTGCTACCAGTCTAAGAAGTTAAGACTTATAGGTATGGTTGAAGAATAATATAATAGATAAAAGATATAATCTCTATTCTACATCATTCCTATCAAGAATATCATAGCCACCAGCAAAATTTTACACAAGGATTCAAGTGTTGTTATAAAGCATCAATAGTAGAGAATATTGGATCAAAATCTAAGAGCTATTAATAGAGGCATACAACACTATTCTAAGAATCATTCAAAGATACATTAACAGTGTAAGATATGCATAAACCTAAGTGCCACTCTAAATGCCATTAAAAGATACATTAGCAGTGTGAGATGTGTATAGACTTAAGCGCCATTCAAAGACATTCAAATGAGAGACATTGGCACTTAAGATGTTGCCACTAGAGATATTGATACCTGATATATTTCCAACAAAGAGCATCTCTGTATTTTGAATGAGGAAGCAATAGCAACAGAGAACGTCTAGCATCACCACCATTCAAACGAGTGAGTGATAGTAATAGAGAGAAAAGCAAACAAGGAGTGCAAATGGAAGTCCAAACATTTTGAGTCTTGAAAAATTGAAATGCTAGCTTGGCACAAGGATTAAGATGGTAACTTAGAACGCTATCCAGTAGAGAAATTATTACAATGTGAATTTAGTCAATTTGCACAGGTAACGTTCTATGTTACTTTCTCTAGAATTGATGTGCCATTTAATTTTTGGAGGGAAAATTTTTTTTACTTACTTTGAAATTTATAAAGTGGAGTTATAAAGGTTTTCCACTTTGATATTTATGCACCTTAGTTATTTGAAATTTTGAATTTATTTATAAGTTATGAAGTGATAAGGATTACTACTAGGATTAAGTTGCAAGCTTATTGCAGTGGTAAGGGTTGTGGCCTCTCTTTGAGAGGCACAATATTCAAACCCTAATTAGTATGAAGGGACTAGGATCCCTCATAAAACCCTATGTAAACTCATTGAAAAAGAAATACCACTAGGTTTTAATTTTTAAGGTTTAAAAAAAAAAAAAAAAATTAAGCTTTGAAGGTTAGAAGATTTAAGTTTTCGAGTTTTTGAATATTTTTTTAATAAGGTATGTGTGGCTTCTATTCGGTGCCACTCTCGTTACAAAAACAAATCATTACATTTATCTCATTACATTTCTAACAAATTAAATAAAGCATATTCAACTTTATCTTTCTACCAAAGATATTCTTCATTTGCCTTTCTATCAAAGATATTCTCCATCTTCCTTAAATGGCTATCAACTCCTTTTATATTAGATGTCTTCCAAAGTTTAAATTTTGTCAAGATGAAATTTAACACCGTAAATGGCTAAAATATTTGTTGCCCAACTTTTGTATCTATAAATATCTTGTCTATAACAACCTCACAATTTTTTAATACCTTTTTTAGGATTCTTATTCATTCTCCTAATATTTGAAGATATTATTTTCATTATTATTTTTTGTTTTTATTTGTGGGTTTAGCCCCACTTCTTGTTAACACTTGTGATATTTGATTTTGTTTTCCCATATCAATATCCCTATGGGTTTCTTTTTCTCTTTGTTTTTGCTTCTTGGATCTTCCTCTCTTTTTTCATTCCCAACAATACTTTCATCTTCATCAATATCTTCAATCTTATCACACTATTCATAGTAAGACTTATGATCTTTAGGTTTGCCTTGTTTTGAAGGATCTGAAGTGCAAGGGATAACCTCAAAAGCAAAATCTTCTTTATGTTTCCTTGGAAGCCCTGAAGTGTAAGGATGCTCTTATGTAGAAATTAACTTCTTATTATGCCCTAAAAAGCCTAAATTGTTATGGGTTTCCTCTAACTTCATTTCTTTATTATTTTGCTCTTGAAACCTTAAAGTTCAAGGGATAATATCTTCACCACTTTCACTTTTATTACCTCGAGAGGATTCTATACTACTTGACGAAAATGAAGATGATTTACTTGGAATAAACTTGACCTCTTTTGTTTTATTTGTTTCTGGATTTGTCCCCACATCTTATTTTGCACCTTTAATTCCTCCTACTCTTGCCAAATGATACGGTAGATAAGTTTATTTACATCTTCTTTTGGAGTGGAATATCCTTGATCTGATCTAGCTTCTATTATTGTATGATTTCCTTGCTTCGTCTTGAAGTTCATCTCATGGCTAAAAAATTGTGTCTCTTTCTTCATAGTTTTCACTTTGCAAACTCTTGCCATGTGTCCAATCTCATAACAATTGTGGCAAAAAAATGCAATATTTTCATAATCTACTTATTGATCCCATTCTCTTGATTCAAATTTAATCTTAATAGATTATGGCAAAGGTTTTAAAATATCCATAGCAACACATATTCGAGTATATATAGCATTCTTTTGCTCCTTATAATTTGGTAATTCCTTGATGAATTCCCTTAGGGTATTTCCAATATTCTTCAAAACATCCTTATTTATAAGTTGATATGGAAGTCCAAAAAGCCTAACCCACACTAGAAGCTTCTTAATAGTTTCTATCTCAACAAAATTATTTCATTCTATGGTCTCAAATAAAGTGCATCTCTTACCCTAAACCATGGCCCACCAACCATTATTTTATCCCTAATTTCTGAATTGGAAAATATGATGAGAAAAAAACTTTAGGAAGAAAATTTAGAATAATTTAAATTTAATCCTAACTTCCACTTGATCTAATTTTGAATCTCCAAAAACCCAGGCCTTGATATATGGAACTTACATATTAAACCTCTACTTTTAAGAACCATTATATCATGCTCAATCATCTCATCCTTGATACTTACTTCTAGTGTAACATCTGCTACTTGGATCAAATTTGCCATGTATTCACTCTTTTGCTTATCTCCAACTTTGGCTCCCATACGTCCAATTAGAGCATATTGACTTCCCATTAAGGCTTTCAAATATAATTTTCCTTCCATAATAGCTAATGGGGCTTGATCTTGGCTTGCACTCCCTCTTGGCTTGCACTTGCTCTTGGCTTGCGCTCTCTTCTACCTCGCACTCGCTTTTAATTTGCACTCCCTCCTAGCTCACAATTTCCCATGTCTCTTATTTTTCTCGACATTCCTTCACTTCAATAGTTTTTTAAAAATATTATTACATGCATTCGTAGTAAGGGTTTGAAACAGTGATGCACTCTGGATGAACCTACCACTCTTCCACCATGATTGAATCCTGACTTGCACTCTCTCTTAGTTCACACTCTTTCTTGACTTGCACTCTCTCCTACCTTGTACTTACTCCCAGCTTGCACTCCCTCCTAGCTCACAATTGCCCCTATATCTTCTTTTTCCCACCATTCCTTTACTTTAGAATTTTTTTAGAAATAATATTCCACATATTTGTGGTAAGGGTTTGAAGTATTGATGCACTCTAGATGAACTCGTCACTCTTCTGCCATGACTAAACCTTGGCTCACACTCTCTCTTGGTTCACACTCCCTCTCGACTCATATTGACTCTCAGTTTGTGCTCTCCTAGATTTCTTCAACTAAATCCTTTAAATTCTCTTAAGATCTGGAGTAATTAGTGGAACTTGTTCTTTGATCACACTTTGCTTTTTACTTCTTGCATCTTGCTCACACTTACTCCTCACTTCGAACATGCACTCATACTCACTTTCAGCTACACTCACTCTTAGCTCATGTGCGCACTTATTTTTGGCTACACTCACTTCCAATTGCACTCACTCCTATTTCACGCTCACACTTACTTTTAACTACATTCACTCGTACTTGCTTTTGGCTACACTCATTCCTGAATCGCACTCGCTCCTTCAAATCGATAGTTTTTGAAGATATTTGGTTTAAAGTTATTTTAAATTTTTAAAAACTTTGAAATTTGAAATTTTGCAAATTTAATTTAGTAGGGAGTTAAAAGGATTTCTACTTCAAAGTTTTAGAAATTTTAAAATTTCTTATTTGAATTATTTAAACTTGGGAGATAAAAGGATTTCAACTTCAAAAGAACTTATCATGGATTATTGGTATATTGATTTCGGAGCAAGTAGGCATATGACAGGAAATAAACAATGGTTTAATACTTTTTAGGAGAAATATGAAAAACTAGTTGTCATAGAAGATAGTATGACTTATGAGGTCAAAGGAGTAGAAGATGTTTTAATTGATCTGACAAATGAAAAATGAATAATTAGTAATGTACTATATGTACCAGGATTAATTGCTAATATTCTTTCAGTATCTCAACTAATGGATCAAAATCTAGCAGTTGAATTCAAAATTATTAAGAATAAAAAAAAATATCTTATTACCAAAAAAGGAAGAGTTATAGCTTCTGGTTCTTATAAAAATAGTTTATTTACTCTAGATACATTGTCAAATATGGCTCTATCAATAGGGATTTCAGAAACAAAAGAACTTTGGCATAAAAGGCTAGGACATATAAGTGCATCTTCATTAAATGAGATGAGTAAACATCAAATGGTTAAAGGTTTACCTAAAATTTCATGGGAATCTACAGTCTATCCAAAATGTCTAGTAGGAAAACAACATAGAGTACCTTTTGAACTCAGTCTACATAGAGCTCAAGAACCATTGGAACTAATATATATAGATTTATGTGGTCCGATGAACATTACTAGTCTTGGAGGACATAGATACTTTCAACTATTTGTTGATGATTACTCTAAAAAATGTGGGTGTATTTTATGAAATTCAAATCTGAAGCATTTAGTTGCTTTAAACAATTCAAACTACTAGTGGAAAAAGAAATAAGAAAATCAATCAAGAATCTTCATTCAGATAGAGGAGGTGAATTTTTATCAAGGGAATTTAACTCATTTTTAGAAACCAATGGCATAAAATGATAGCTTACCACAACATATTCACCACAACAAAATGGTATTGCATAAAGAAGAAATAGATCTATTATGGAAATGGTTCATTGTATGCTAAAGGAAGCTCATCTTGATCATCAATATTGGGCAAAAGTAGTTAAAATAATTGTATACTTACAAAATAGATCACCTACAAGGATACTAAAAAATGCTACTCCTGAAGAAATATGGTCAGGACAAAAACCAATAGTAGAACATTTGAGAATCTTCGGATGTAAGACATACATGCATATCCCAAAGCAAAGAACTAAACTAGATGAAAAAAGTATGTGTGGAATATTTCTTGGTTATGATGATGATTCAACAAGTTATAAAATAATTGATCCAACAACAAAGAAAATTTATATAAGCAAAGATGTAGTATTTGATGAAGGAAACAAAAATGTTATTAAAGAACAAAATATTGATACAAGGACAATTCTAAGTTTTTCAGAAGAAGACTCATCAAGTGAAGAATCAAAATAAAAAATATATGATGAACAAATTGAGAATTTAGAAACTACTACAACACTTCAAAGGAAAGAACCAATATGGCTTAGAGATACACTTAAGGACTCAAAACTAGAGCAAATACCAGATCTCACTACTACAAGACCTCAAACTCGTAGCTTAATAAGAATAAATAGGGGATTGATAAGTTTTGTAGAAGAACCTACAACTACTCTAAGTGCTTTAAGTCATCCAAAATGGAAGGCAACCATGGAATCAAAATATGCAACATTAATAAAAAATAAAACATGGAATCTAGTTGATTTACCTCAAGGAAAGACAGTAGTAGGATGTAAGTGGATCTACAAGATCAAATACAAAGCAGATGGTTCACTTGACAAATACAAAGCTCGATTAGTGGCAAAAGGATATATTAGACAAAAGGAATTGATTATGAAGAAACCTTTGCACCAACAACAAGAATGACTACTATTCAAACAATTTGTGCTTTAGCATCACATCTTGGATGGAAAATTCATCAAATGGATGTAAAAAGTGCATTTCTTAATGGTGATCTTGAAGAAGAGGTATATATGTCACAACCAAAAGGATTTATGATCAAAGAATACAGGAACAAAAGGTTTGCAAGCTAAACAAATCCTTATATGGTCTAAAGCAGGCACCAAGAGCATGGTATATAAAGATTAATAATCATTTGTTACAACATAATTTTAAAAGAAGTTTATCAGATCCAAATCTCTATACAAAAAAGGTTGGACTAGACAGAATAATACTTATAGTATATGTTGATGATATAGTAATCACATGAAGCTCTAAAACTCTAATAGATGAAGTTAAAAGGGATCTAGAAAAGGATTTTGAAATGATAGATTTGGGGCTCCTTCATTATTGTCTTGGTTTAGAAATTTGTCAAAATGAAAATAATATCACAATAACACAGACAAAGTATGCAAAATCATTACTTGAAAAATACAGAATGAAAAATTGTAAACCCAAAGATACTCCTATGGAGCAAGGATTGCAATTTTCTAGATATGATGAGACATCTCTAGTCTCAGCCACTATCTATCATCAATTAATTGAAAGTCTTCTATATTTAACAAATACCAAACCAAATATAGTTTTTGTTGTAAATTATCTTTCAAGATTTATGCAAGAACCTAGACAAAGTCATTGGAAATCCACAAAAAGAATACTACAATATATTAGCAAGACTACATAATATGGGCTAATATATAAAAAGGATGATAACAAATTTTGTCTACATGGATATTCAGATTCTGATTATGTTGGATCTATAGATGACAAAAAATCTACATTAGGCTATATTTTCTATCTTGGTTTTGGACCTATTTCTTGGTATAGTAAAAAACAACATGTAGTAGCACTTTCATCTACAGAAGCAGAATATCGTGCAACAAAAGATGTAGTTTGTGAAGCACTTTGGTTATAGTACATATTATCAGATATGGAAATCATAAGAAATCCTATAATAATAAATTGTGATAATCAAGGAGTACTTAAATTAATCAAAAATATAGTGATTCATGAAAGAACAAAACATATTGAAGCTCAATGTCACTTTATCAGGGATCATGTACAAAATCATCATATTCAATTAAAACATATTTCTACTAAGGTTTAGATTGCAGATATTTTTACAAAAGCTCTTGCTCGAAACAAATTTTAGATATTCCATAATCATCTATGTACATCAAGAACAACTTATATCAAATAATGTAATACAGGGGAGTGTTAGAGAATATTACATTATTTGATTAGGATGATTTATATTATGTTAGTGTCTATGTGCAGGATATGCACATGTGTCATGTAAGTAGGTATGCTAGTAATTAGAAGACTAAGAGTCTTGTATACAAGTGGCAAGATAAGAAGCCAAAGGTCATATGGAAAGCAACAATCAAGAATTTGGAGAGTCATCTTGTATAGCTATATTATGGAGACAAAGCTCCATGAAATGTATCTAAAAAAGAGAAAATCTCAAGTTTGTATATTTGACATGTGAATATTATTGTAAATATTCTTCATGCATGTACATGAATTATTTTGGCCATTTACATTCATATTTGATATTATAAGTTAATATTATTTAATTATTATATTGGCCTGATTATATATATATATATATATATGTGTGTGTGTGTGTGTGTGTGTGTGTGTGTGTGTGATTGATCAAATATATAATTCTACTCTTGATATTTATATTTTGACCTATAATATTGTGGCTTATTTATATTGGGACCTGTGATATTTTGAGGTAGCAAAGCTTGAAAGCCAACAATATCCTTCTTCTTGATCCTTGTGCATAATGTTTGAAAATCTATCACCATATTTGTCTTGAAGTAATATTATCCATGGTTTAAAAATTGGATCTAGATTTAATGGTATTTTATAACACCAAGTATCCATCCAAATAAAAAAAAAATCTCGAGTTCTCACCACCCATCTTAAACATTTAATCACTAGTTCAATTGATTTTTGTTAAATCATTCCATAGTGCAAAACCATATGGTAGTAAAAATGCAATAAAGATTAACCTTGGGTCATTGGGCTCAACACACCTTGAACAATTGTTGCCTATTGTCTTTGACTATCTTTGTACAATATCTAAATTAAATTTCCCCTTAGAGCTAAGTTTACATTCGTAAAAACTCTTAAATTGAGACCTCCCCTAGTTTTATCATCACACACCTTGATCCATTTCACCAAAGAAAATTTTATTTTATCATGTAATCTTGACCACAAAAATGACTGCATAATATAGGTTAAACTTTTTTTAACCGAATTTGGCATAATATACAAGGATATATAATATGTTGGAATGACCTGTAAGACTAATCTAATTAGTTGCACTCTTCCTGCTAATGATAACCATCTACCTTCCATGTTGGTAGTTTATTATAAACTTTACTTATAATTAGATTTCACAATTCTATCCTCATTCTCGTTTTCAAATAAGGGCATCCCTAGATATGTTGTTGGTAAACTTACCTTTACATTTGAAGTAACCTACATGTCCTTACCCTTATTATAGTTGGAGTGTTTAGGAAGTAAATTTTGTATTTTTTTCAATTAACTTTCTACCTATATGCTCTTCCATATTCCTTTAATAAGTTATTCAAAGCTTTAGCCTCATTTTTTTTTACCCTCCCAAAAAGGGCTATATCATCTACAAAATATTGATGGGTAATGTTGTTGATGTTATTACTAGCCTTAAGTTTGCTTATTAGCCCATATTTGTATGCCTTATTCAATTTTTAAGATCATTACTCTCTTTTTTCTAGAAGCTATTGAATGCATTACTTCATGAGCTACTATATTCCTGTTTAGAATATATCTCCCTTTCAAAAATCCTCCTTGCTCTAAAATAATTTTGTCTAGTAGTGGTCTTAATTGATTTACCACCACTTTGGAGACACTACACCAAAAAAGGCTTTAACGGTGGTTATAAACTACCCTTAAAGATCTTTAAAGGCATTTATTCAGTCATTGTCTATGAGGGCATCGTAAAAATTCTATGATATATGATAGCGACTAAAAATTGCCTAAAAAAAACACCCTCTTAGGGATACAATGGTGGTTCTCAACCATCGTCTTAGGACGGTAGTTTTAAACCTCTCTCTTAGGGTTAAGACCTCTTACGCCTAAGAGGATGGTTTATAACCGCCCTCTTAGACCCTAAGAGGGCGATTTTAAACCATCCTCTTAGGCTTAAGAGGACGGTTAAAAACCACCCTCTTAGGCCTAAGAGGGCGATTAAAAGATGTCCTCTTAGGTCACCCTATGATGGCAGTTTATAATTGTTGTCTTAGGTCACCCTAAGATGATGGTTTATAATCATCGTATTAGGGCTAAGAGGGTAGTTAAAAACCACCCTCTTAGGCCTAAGAGGATGGTTAAAAAACATCCTCTTAGGTCACTCTACGATGGTGGTTTATAACCATTGTCTTAGTTCACCCTAAGATGATGGTTTATAATCATCGTATTAGGGCTAAGAGGGTGGTTTAAAACCGCCCTCTTATGGTCTCATCCTATATAAAAATATAAAGGAGGTGATCCATGTTGGAGGGACTAGAAGTTAGGCCAAACAATAATGTAATTTACAATTATACTATAAATGATTTATATGTAGTTGTCCCCGTTCTAAATTATATGTAGTGTTATAAAAAGCTATATATAACAATTATATATATATATAGAACAGAGCAAGCATTGCTTGGAGAGTTACAGATAACATATGCAATAAAAATGAAATTTGTCTACAAATAAAATGTCTAATAAAGCTTGCTAGACAGAGTGAACCCGAGGATGACAGAAGGATGATTCCTTCAATGAAGAAACAAGCAATAACATATGATCAGTTATGAATAGATCCCCATACTGTTAATAGGTGGTAAGATTTTGCATAAATTTCCCATCTCTGAAGGAAGCTTGTCATAAAGCTTTAAAGCCAACAATAATGCATCTGGATTTCCATTTCCATGTAAATTCCAAACACAAATTCAAGCAACAACCATTGTACAGATCTTCACATCAAGCCTTGATGTCTCTAAATAGATAGGCTCAGGTTATAACACATCTAAAATCAACACCATATTTCAACTTGTAATTTGAATAGTTGAGTGGTAGATCCATTTTTTTTAGCATCCAGATATAGGCAAAAAATGATTGTTATTATAACTTATCGGTCCTAAGAAACCAAATTTATTAGTCAAACTCAAATCTGCATTATTTGAGAAAGAATTTTTGATCTTCCTTCCTAGTTTTCCAACCTTCCATTCATATATATATATATATGTATGTATATATACATACATATATATGTATATATATGTATGTATATATATATGCAATAGAGCAAGCATTGCTTGGAGAGTTACATATAACATATGCAATAAAAATGAAACTTGTGCAAATGTACTCTCTCATATTAACTCCTGCAATATGGTATAAACCGATGTAAAACTTAAATTCAACCTGTTGATTAAAAAATACAATTAGTAAAATAACTCTCTATCCAAAGCATTTCAATTAGAAGCTATTAAACTGTTTGTTTGTTTTTTCAACTTCTAACTTTCTAGTAGAATAAAAGATATATATTTTTTAAAATGGTTGACTTGAGAGACGATTCCAGATATAAGGACATCTAACTGAAGGATGTAGATGCATCCAGGTGCATGATAATTTAGATTGTACAGGTTGTTTAGATGGTAATAAATCTATCACATAAACTAAAATAATGCCAATTGGAGGGCCTAATAGTTTACATGTATTTTAAGTTATCATTCAACCATGTTTCAAAAATCAGAGTATGGTTGGACAACCATATATTACATAAACAACATCCTCCATAAGGATCATGGATATTAAAGACTACTTTACTTTTACTGATTTTATAGATAGAATATTTTTCTTATAGAAGCTTCTTGTAAGATTTCTAATTTTCTAGTGTAATATATGAAACATTTTTGAAACAAAAAGAAAAGATAACCAAAACGATGCAAATACAAACAAGAATTTCACATTTAGAAAATTCTAATCACTATTTAGAAAAGGCATTCCAGTCATCTACAGTATGTGATTTCCTTAGTGGGTCAATGTTGTAAGTCTACTCCCTGAAAAATTTTAGACATGGAAAAATCTTGTTTGTTCAAAATCCTCGGTTCTTGAACGTCCTACCAAGCATTCTCCATAATAGATTAAAATAAAATTAACAAGATGAACCAATTATATATGTGTTTGAATAATCATGCAAATGTCAATTTGCATAAAAGAATATATGTATTATTTCTCTAGGATCTTTTGGAGAACATAATAACAAGTCCACAGGCAAGTTTATCAAAAACATAAAAGATAAAAAAGACACACTTACAGGATTTTTCAATCCATCTAACATAGAACATGATAATTTCTTCTTATGCAAATGCAAAAACATGTCAAATTTCTTCAAACCTAAAAACAAATATCTTAAAATTATGAAATTCTTTGCAAAATTAAATTCTTCTTGCTTCTCATCATTCCATCACCTTGTATATAGCAATAAATAAATTTTCATGCCACAAGTCATCCCTATAAAATACTCTCCAATACTAATACCTTGTAGTGAGGATATAATGTATTAAGAATGATATAAATATGAAGTTCCAAACAAAATGCAAGAATATGCAACCAGATGATCATGATAGTTAGTATCATATATCAAGACTAGGCAAGATTTCCTCACAATCTAACTAAAAACACGAGATTCCAGAAACAAAAAGGAAATACTAAACAAAATTGTATTAAAATGAAAGAACACAAATGAATGAACACAAGATATAAAAGCAATATAAACTATGGCCCTTTTTTTATTGATATTCTTTTCAATTCATGTTACAATGTGTCTCCTTCCTTTTTAGGGGATAGGAGCGTTAGATATTGATCTCTATAACTCATTTTCAGAATTCCTTCTTCCGCATGCCCACATATAAAATGTGTGAACCAAAACGTTGTCACTGCTTGCGTTGGTACAGGTCGATTCCTCGCTGCTCCTCCAATCTTTGCAAAGCTGCGTTTAAAGAAACAAACAAAGAATCAGTAGCACCTGTGTATGAAAAATAAAAGATAAATCTAACTATGGCTAAAATGAATCTAAATGAACTAAAAACTTGATAAAAGCATAAACATGAAACTAGCTAAAAAAAAACTACAAAAGCAATAAAGTGAGAGGGGTGCCCGAAGGCAAACCACCCGCGGATGAAACTTTGCTTCGACACCAATCCGCTTAGGATGAGTCCGAAACCTGATGTGATGTGTTGTCGACAAATTGGTAGGATATTGTGTTCAAAAGAATGGGGTGTTGGTTCTTGATTCGTGCCTTCAAAAGTCACCCAATAACCTCTCTTTCGATTAAGATATTATGGATGTTGAAAACACAAATCGCAAGTAAATGAATTAGCAGCACTTTGTCGCTCAAAATGCTCCAGCTCGGTATATCTTTTGGGTGAGGAAACTCACCATTTTATAGACCCAAGGGGTCTCTTTGAATTAACATGCAAAAGTGTTTCTTTGCATGAATGCTTTTGCCTCAAAGAAAGACTTCTTCTTGATCAAGGGATTCTTAACTCGTCTCGTGCATGTCTTTGTGTGTTTTAGAAAAGCTCACTTGCACTCCCATGCAATGAAGGGATAGCTAAGTGGCAAATCCGAGTTGTCTTAAAAAAGCTTACTCTTATTCCCATGCAGTGAAGGGAGAGTTAATTGGTAGATATGAGTTGTCAAAAGAACTCACTCGCACTCCTATGTCATGCAGGGAAAGCTAAGTGGCAGTTCTGAGTTGTTATATGTCGAGATTTGACTTTTTGCCGGTCAAACCTGACATTCGTCCCACCCCGAAACGAGCGCTAGTAATCGTCCCTGGGTGAGACGAGTATAAGTCAGCACTCGTCCCTAGGTAGAACGAGTAAAAATATCACTCGTCCCTGGGTAGGACGAGTAAAACTAGCACTCGTCCTTGAGTGGGACGAATAAGCAATAAAGTGTCTAAAAGGTGCCAAATTGGTTTTTGACTTGCCAAACTGTTGTGTGAGTGGTTAGAACCACTGTTTAACCTCTGAGGGCTGCCCTGGGGGCTGTGTGTGTTAGTGCGATCAGTGCTTGTCGTCACATAATTGGATTGGTGTTGTTTTGGTGTCTACACTAACCATATTTTCCTTACAATAATCAAGACACTCAATCTCAAATTCTTCATCAATGTTAAAGTCCCTTTTAGATATCAGTTCTGGAATTACAAATAGCAGTGCCAGTCTTTAATCATCATCACTAATAACACCACACTTGACATTGAAGCCAACACCGATCCTAAATGACTTCACCTAACACAAAACATCAGGTGGATTGAAAACTGAAAACTCAATCCTACATATCATGCTCATACATATTTAATGTCAAAACTGAAAACTCTACATTTACCACACATTTTGCAAATTGTAACTTAACCATATTTAATCCCTTCCTCACCTCATAATAGCTTCTCCAACAAGTCACAAATGATGCTCTTGGTGGTCTATGGTATTTCAAAAGAAGATTATTGTAGAAAATCTTAGTATTTTGCCTAATAACTCGGTCAATCCCCAAACACATTGTTTACTGGATTTTTGATCAACTCTTTTACAATTTGAACTTAACTCACAATGTTTTGCAATTTTGAATCTTTACATAATTTACCTATCAAATTATCCTGTTCTACACCAAAATCCTGACCATAATGCTCCCCACATTCAAGCAAAAGAAAACAACTTTGTACAATCTACTTGAATACCCATGCAAACAATGTAGGTGGCCAATGTTGCGTACCATTTCCAATTGTTGTGCAAGTAAAACACAAGGACCACACCATGTTGCATACAAGTCCACCACTAAAGGAATCATTCTTTTAGAATCCTATTCACTCTATTTTATTGTTCATACGTTTAAGAAGCATAAGTGCCATCTGACCCACTTTTTATCAAGAACCATCATAAGTTGAACTCCTATAACTAAGGATCATAGTAATCACATGTATGAGGATTAGAACCTAATAATAAGTTTGTTACATTACAAACCTGCTATGTCATTAGAGACAGGAAGCAATATGGACACGAGCTTGAACCGAGAAACAAATTCATTGTTTTGAAATAAGAAATATTTTAGGGTCTTTTAAATATTTTCTTATACAAAAGTAAGATTCATCAACTGTTGTCAACAAAAAATTACAAATAGTTCATCTTTCTAAACATAAAAGATATATTGTAATAAGCTTTGTTGTTGAAATTCAATAAACAATAAGCAATATTTACATTGGAGAACTACCTCAGAGCTATATACTCTAAGTTTCACCAGTTGACTAACATCCGTCAGATGGAACATAAACTATTCGAGAGCCAAATCAAAATATAGAATTTATGGAGGACATGTTTAATTTAGTCAGCCATTTATTACAAGTCAAAAATGAACGAAGAAATAATAGTTTTTTGAGATATTGATTTTGAAACAATGATAGCCCCAGGTGTTCCATTCTTTCGTTAAATTTATACCCAAAATATCTTCCCTAAAAAAGAACTAAACTTTCTCAACTTCTTATCCAAAATTTCTTCCTAGGAAAAATAGGCACATTTGTGAAACATTCTCATCATTGTTGTGTGAAAATACTACCATTTTTTTATAATATAAAACTTTTTCAGCAACATTTTAAACCAAAATTGCATGAATGAGTTCAGCTCTAGCACCATTTGGTCACAAGTTGTATTAGAAAAAGTTCCATCATATTCAAGCAACATAAGAGAACACAAGGGCTATGAACAAGTAATTCATAAAGATAAATGTCAATGACTAAAAGAGGTAACATCAAATATAGAGTATAAGTGATCTTATCCATATAAACCCTTTTGAAAAGGGAAGAACAAAACACTAATAAACAACTACATAAACCAAATTAACTACAAAAACACTCAGTTCAATGCAAGCTTAAATGAAAATAAAATAACAGTTATGTACATAGACCACAAAGGGAGAAGTAAATGGATAAAAGGCAATCTCTGATATAGGCCTGACAATGGAGCCCACATCATCCTTCGTTGTGGCCATCTCATCATTTCTTCTAAACAAGATTATACATGGAAATGAAAATTTCTTATTTCAAGTGCAAATTTTATTTACAGATATAGGTGAATGGACAACTTGAGCCCTCCATATAATAGGCAGATGTCTAAACATCCCTACCCACCCCAACCATAAAAAATGAGGCACGTAGGTATCTTGAGACTTCCATATGATACATAAATATCCATCTATACAGCTCAAGTATTATTGCTAAAGACTAGGACTAAGAATCAAACATTAACCATCAATTTCATAACTAACACACATTCAACACAATAAACCTTCATTTCAACACATTACAACATGCATGCATAATTAGACTCTTAATCCTAGCCCTAGCAGCACTTGTATTCTCTCTCTCTCCCTCTCACCAAATTACCTTCTTGTATATGACTGGCCAACCTCATGCTCAGGATACCTACTTGCCTCACTCTTAACTTGGATGTCCATTAATCATCTACTAGCATTTTCTAAAAAAACAAAAAATGTCTAACAACACCCATTAATTATAACTACTTTTGAAGTATAGTAATTAGGCTTCCAACCATGTACCCTCAAATTCTTCATGGACATATTGAATGTTGCCATCATTTGCATTTTTATCTTGTGCAGTTTTAGGTCCAACGAAATTTATTTCTCCAAAGACACTAACATATTCTGCCTCGTATGCTTCAATATATTTTATCCTTCTTGGAGGTGATGTGAGAACCACATACCAACTGGTATCAAGTGGATCATTTACATAAAAGACTTGTCTAGCTTACGACACTAGGATAAATGGATCATCTTGTAGTCTATCCCAACCAGGTAATATTTTCATGTTGACCAATGTGAATCCCATTTCATACTTTCTACATCCATTCCCCATATCAAGAAAATTTACCCAATCACATTTGAATAGGGGGTATCAAAACCAATAGTAATCCAACAAGATTATTTCCCTAATAACACCATAATATGTGATTGTTTGAAGCACTGGGTTTGTGTCTTTTGCGCTTGCTCTGCATAAAGTAGTAGCATTGATGCACACATCATTTTTTTGAGTTGTTTTTTGGTCTTTGATATGAAATCTATAACCGTTGATCAAATAGCCTGAATGTTTGGTTGTAACTTTCCTCAGACCACGTGCCAACCATTTTATTGTGTTGGAGCCATCATTATGGTGCATTTCATCTCCATGAAATTAAAACAAAGCATAATAGTTTAATGATGATTGTAGAACATTACATAACGTTCAATACATGACAATCAGTATAAATGTCAAAGATCATATTCAAGAGAGCAAACAATAACCTAATCTCGTAGCCAAGTGATGAATGTTTGATTATGGAATTTTTACAACACCTCTTCATCTCTCGCTGCACAAGGGTTCGATTCTTTGATACTCTTCAAGTGCTTCCTGATTTGGTCCAAAGTTTGTCAAGTTTAGTTGGATCTATTTAATATTCTGCCATATATAACTGTTGACAATTTTGTCACATTGCACAAGGGGTAGGAAAAAAAAAAAATCAAAAATCAAAATTTTGTATAGTGTTTCCTTTTGTAAAAGTATTTCTTTTTGTTGCTTCGAAAGTATTTGTAAGTGTTGCAGCAATTTTAGCTTTCAATGCCACCCCCTTGTACATAAAATGAAGAAGAAGAGCTTCGCTGCCAAACAAGCCAAAGAAGATAGCTTTGCCAAAAGAAGGAAAAAGTGTCGCGATATCGCGACATGTTGCATTCTCACGACCAAAAGAGGAAAAGTGTCGCGATATCGCGACATGTTGCATTCTCGCGACCAAAAGAGGAAAAGTGTCGCGATATCGCGACATGTTGCATTCTCACGACCAAAAGAGGAAAAGTGTCATGATATCACGACATGTTGCATTCTCGCGACCAAAAGAGGAAAAGTGTCACGATATCGCGACATGTATTCTCGCGACTAAAAGAGGAAAAGTGTTGCGATATCGTGACATGTTGCATTCTCGCGACCAAAAGAGGAAAAGTGTCACGATATCGCGACATGTTGCATTCTCGCGACCAAAAGAGGAAAAGTGTCGCGATATCGCGACATGTTGCATTCTCGCGACCAAAAGAGGAAAAGGCGATATCGTGACATGTTGCATTCTCGCGACCAAAAGAGGAAAAGTGTCGCGATATCGTGACATGTTGCATTCTCGCGACCAAAAGAGGAAAAGTGTCGCAATATCGTGACATGTTGCATTTTCGTGGCCAAAAGCAACAAAAGAGGACAAAGACATAGAAATGTCGTGATTTCACGACATGTCGTATTTTCGCGATGCAAGAAGAAGAACCAAGCTGAAGACATAGAAATGTCATGATATCATGACATGTTGCTTTTTTGCGACTCAAAAGGGGCACGCACTTCAAGTCGAGTATTTTCTCGAGACAATCAAGTGCCTCATAAATGCATTTTTACTTGCCCGATAAGCTCGCTGCTCATTTTTGGCAATTGGAAACGAAGTATCAGTCCCTGAAGGAGATCCCGACAAGCATGGCGGCCACTCGAGCATTGCACCCAAAAACCAAGGACACTCAGATGACTCAATGCATGTTTTCGTGGTTGACTCGGTCATAGTTGCCAATTATGGTAATGGATTTGAGAGCTCAGTCACGAGGGCCGCGAGGAGCCGACTTCTCAGATCTCAAGAGTATACTTCGCCATTCTATGTAATAATGACTCAGAGGGTCGGGTCCTCTATAAAAACCCAAGCATTGTAATGTAAGAAGGGGGGAACTTTCTGCTAGAAAGCTATTGTAACTTGATGTCCTACGATTAATACTAAAGAGCTTTGGGCTCTATTTCTCTCTTGTATGTTGCCTTCCGTGTTTATTTCTTTTGTCTATCTTCATTTGCATACTGTTACTCTGAATCCTAAATTTCGGTGTGCGATTGGGGACTGAACCCTGAAATTCACCCGAAGGATACATAGGGGAGGAAAAACACTATATTGGTTTTCTTTTATGTTGCCTAGTGGGTAGTGGTTTCTGTTATATTCACTTGTCCTAATCGTCGTTATTTTGAACCTTGAATTTCGATGAAAAGGAGAAGGAGAATCTTGGAACTCGCCCAGAGGATACATAGGAAGGTTAATGTTGTGTTTCTTTCGTTTATTCTTGGTGTTCCTTGTTGCTGCTTCAAGTTATTAATTAGTGATCGTGCTTCCTATTCTTTCCCACTTTAAATCATTGATCTCTCTTCCCTTACTCCCTTTATTTCTTTCCTACACCCTTACTCTTTTTATCTCTTTCCTGCACCCTTATCTCAAAACACCAAAGTAGTTTAGCATAGGAGCCGACCTTTCTCCAGAGATTGGCACGAGGGGCATCTCTTCCCTTTAGCCTTTCAATGTTGGTCCAGGTCTAGGGCGCATACACTCACCCAAATCCTTTCCTGGGCAGATTTGATGACCAATAATTTTTGGCATGCCCGGTGGGACCAAGGTCCCATATTTTAAGAACGTGAATCTCTAACCCGTCTCCACCGGGGCCAACGATTCTAACAGTTCCCGGTGGGACCCGATCAGTCTCACCTTCTGAGTGGTAGTGAGAATCGATGCTCTCATTACCAAAAGACTCTTAGCATCTGGCGACTCTGTTCAACCCAAAAATCTTTAAGTCGTAGAGACCGGTACCTAAACCTGTGCCTTCATGCCAAAAGTCCCCATATTTTAAAGGAAGCCCAAGTTTGGTGAATCTCTGGCTTGTCTCCATCCTACGAAATCACCTGGCGACTCTGTTTAGTTGAAGGTCCAGTTTTTAAATCTGAAAGAAGACATCCCGGAGGAATCAAGGTTCGGTGAGCAGCCTTGACCTCACAAGCGGGGAAAAGAATGTTCACCTGGCGACTCCGGCTTAGCGATAATAACCGTGATCTCTACAGACCACTGCTGTAATGGCAAGGGTAAGCTATCCTAGTTGGGATGATTCTGGCCCCCTGAATCTTCAAAGTTACCATGAAATTCCCAAAAGCGCCTTGAAGACATTGATGAAATACAATGGCACTAAGGGAATGGCCCAAGAACACCTTGAAGATGTTGTTGCTTTAGCGACCCTCCATGACATAATCCATGAAGATGTCATGATCAAACTTCTGGTTCTATCTTTGGAAGGAAGGGCACTGCAGTGGTACATACTACTTGGGCGTAAAAGCATCTGCTCATGGGATGACTTAGCGGGAGCGCTAATCAGAACATTTGATGGCTCTCAGGACCCCTTCCAGCTTTTGATGTACCTCTCCACCATCATGAGAGCATCTTTGGAGAGCATCATGGACTTCAATGTCCGATTTTGCAGAAGTTGGAAGAGAATTCCAGGGGAGATCCAACCGACGCCCGCCCAAGCCCACCTCTTCTATGTTCGGGCCTTTCACCCGGACATGAGCCTCATCTTACTGCAATCAGGTGAACGAAGATTCCCTCAAATATTTGAGGAAGCAGTACGAGCAGAACAACTTCTGCTCCTATCGGGGAAGTGGCAGTGGGGAGAAACCCCATCACCTTATCCGGTAATTGCTGCTCCTATCTATCCAACACAGTATTCATCATGGCAGACTCCTCATACTGAGCAGAGGCCTGAAATGCAGTCGTGTGGAGCTCGAGAGGTAGATCTCATCCAAGTTCGATGATGGGAATATGCAAGCTTTGCCCCGACAATGAACAATATGGTTGCTTGTAGTCTCCATCAGAGGACGGGCCAAGGACAAGAGCAGGCCCAAGTGGTAGAGCCTGAGAACGAAGAGGGCACATTTTTGCACCCTTTTTGTATCCCAAGGGATGGCCCACGAGTGTTCAGCCAGAATCCACTAAGCATGTCTCATCAAGCTGAACCTGAAGAGATCCTAGAAAATTACTCTTTGCCGGAGGAGCCCTATTACCGCATCAGGAGGATGGAAGAACCTGTACCCAACCCACAGTTAGTAGATTCTTCGATATTCTGGTATTGGTTCCAGCCCCCACTATGACCAGTACCCCAAGAGGCCCCTCATGCGGTGAACTTCTTTGCCACATCTTTCATCAACAGTACGGGTACTGGCAGGAGCGACAACTCACTGCGTTGCTCCATGTTCGCAACATGGACAACTTCGAGAAGAGGCCAGTCGAACTTCAAAGATCAACTGAAGTTCAATCAGATCTGGTTCGGACATTGCAGGTTCACCGGATAGGCACCCGAAGCTAGGTTTATGGTGGCGGCATGCCAATCATGTCGTAAAATTTTATGTAAATAATGTAAATAGCCCGACTAGTAAATAAGTGTCGAAAGCGCTAAGTGTTGCTTAGGAGCTTAGGAACAAACAAAAAAAAAATGTCGTCAGTGGATAGTCAGAGAAGAGGACAATGGGAATGACTCTGTTGCCCAATGGATAAAGTCCTGGGATCTCTGCATTCAGACAAGCTAAATGCCCCATGAGCCGCCAAGAATGTTGACAATTTTGTCACATTGCACAAGGGGTAGGAAAAAAAAATCAAAAATCAAAATTTTGTATAGTGTTTCCTTTTGCAAAAGTATTTCTTTTTGTTGCTTCGAAAGTATTTGTAAGTGTTGCAGCAATTTTGGCTTTCAATGCCACCCCCTTGTACATAAAATGAAGAAGAAGAGCTTTGCTGCCGAACAAGCCAAAGAAGATAGCTTCGCCAAAAGAAGGAAAAAGTGTCACGATATCGCGACATGTTGCATTCTCGCGACCAAAAGAGGAAAAGTGTCGCGATATCGCGACATGTTGCATTCTCGTGACCAAAAGAGAAAAAGTGTCGCGATATCGCGACATGTTGCATTCTCGCGACCAAAAGAGGAAAAGTGTCGCGATATCGCGACATGTTGCATTCTCGCAACCAAAAGATGAAAAGTGTCGCGATATCGCGACATGTTGCATTCTCACGACAAAAAGAGGAAAAGTGTCGCGATATCGCGACATGTTGCATTCTCACGACCAAAAGAGAAAAAGTGTCGCGATATCGCGACATGTTGCATTTTCGTGGCCAAAAGCAACAAAAAAGGACAAAGACATAGAAATGTCGCGATTTCGTGACATGTCATATTTTCACGATGCAAGAAGAAGAACCAAGCTGAAGACATAGAAATGTCACGATATCGCGACATGTTGCTTTTTCATGACTCAAAAGGGGCACGCACTCCAAGTCGAGTATTTTCTCGAGATGATCAAGTGCCTCATAAATGCATTTTTACTTGCCCGATAAGCTCGTTGCTCATTTTTGGCAATTGGAAATGAAGTATCAGTCCCTAAAGGAGAGCCCGGCAAGCATGGCGGCCACTCGAGCATTACACCCAAAAACCAAGGACACTCAGATGGCTCAATGCATGTTTTTGCGGTTGACTCGGTCATAGTTGCCAGTTCTGGTAATGGATTTGAGAGCTCAGTCACGAGGGCCGCGAGGAGCCGACTTCTCAGATCTCAAGAGTATACTTCACCATTCTATGTAATAATGACTCAGAGGGTCGGGTCCTCTATAAAAACCTAGGCATTGTAATGTAAGGAGAGGGGGGAACTTTTTGCTAGAAAGTTGTTGTAACTTGATGTCCTATGATTAATACTAAAGAGCTTTGGGCTCAATTTCTCTCTTGTATGTTGCCTTTCATGTTTATTTCTTTTGTCTGTCTTCATTTGCATACTGTTACTCTGAATCCTGAATTTCGGTGTGCGATTGGGGACTGAACCCTAAAATTCGTCGAAAGGATACATAGGGGAGGAAAAATGCTATATTGGTTTTCTTTTATGCTGCCTAGTGGGTAGTGGTTTCTGTTATATTCGCTTGTCCTAATCATCATTATTCTGAACCCTAAATTTTGATGAAAGGGAGAAGGAGAATCCTGGAACTCACCCAGAGGATACATAGGAAGGTTAATGTTGCATTTCTTTCGTTTATTCTTGGTGTTCCTTGCTGCTGCTTCAAGTTATTAATTAGTGATCGTGCTTCTTGTTCTTTCCCACTTTAAATCATTGATATCTCTTCCCTTACTCCCTTTATTTCTTTCCTGCACCCTTACTCTTTTTATCTCTTTCCTGCACCCTTATCTCAAAACACCAAAGTAGTTTAGCATAGGAGCCGACCTTTCTTCGAAGATTGGCACGAGGGGCATCTCTTCCCTTCGGCCTTTCAATGTTGGTCTAGGTCTAGGGTGCATACACTCACCCAAATCCTTTCCTGGGCATATTTGATGACCAACAATAACAACAACAAATAAACATCTACTTACTCTACCCAAGATTGAAATTCATCCATGTTAAAGAGAACGCATTGATGGGCTTGCTTATAAGAAGTTTCATCCAAATTGAAGTCTTCACCACTGGACAAAGGCCTCCCTTTAATTATAGTTTCTTCATCCTCGTCACTCCGTAGCTCATTGCGACCAAGGTGATCGCCAATTTCTTATGTACCTCTCATGTAGTCTACACAAAATTAAATAGATTCCTCAATAAGATAATGTTCAACAATACAACCTTTGGGCCTAGCTTGGTTATTTACATAACCCTTAAAAGTATTCATAATTCTAAGAAAGGAAACAAACAATTTGGATGAGATGAGACACTACAAAAATTAGAAAATTTGTGGTTCATGAAACTGATGAATGCATACAAACCTCTCGAAAGGGTACATCCATCGATATTGTACAGGTCCACATAGACGTACCTCTCATACCAAGTGAACAGTTAGGTGCACCATGATATCAAAAATTGAAGGGGAAAAGTACTTTTCAAGCAAATATAATGTATCCATGACCTCTACCGATAATTTCTCTATTTTTATGGGATCCATCACTTTAGCATATATATCCCTATAGAACATGCACAATCAATAAATGGTTTGTCGCACTAGCTTATCAAGCAATTGTTATAGCATTACCAAAAGTTGTTACATGAGAACATGGTAGTCATGTGACTTCGGGCCCTAGATCTTAAGTCCTTTCATAGAGACACATTTTATAATATTTAAACTATATCCATCTAGTAGTTTCATATTGTAGTGTACAACAAAACCTTTCTTTCTCAACCTTCGATAGATTGTAGGGTGTTGGTGGAAGATATGTCTTGTTTCCATTAATTACTGGCCACAATGTGTTCTTGATACCCATATTTATTAAATCCTCATGGGATTTTTTTCCATCCTTTGACTTTTTATCAATACCTAGTAGTGGTTCGAATAGGCTTTCACAAACATTTTTCTCCACATGCATCACATCCAAGTTGTGATAAACTAGAAGATGTTGTTCATAGATAACAACATAAAACAAGAATTACTCGATATTAAGAGACATAACAACAAATACAAAATGAAATTTGCATGTCATACCTCCCAATATGATAGATTGAAGAACATAGATTTCATTTTCCATCCTACTACAAGAACAAATACGCTACCCTCATTTTTGTTGCCTTTCTTTTTATTTGAGTTGCTCTCCTCAATTTGGTGGGATTTCCTGTACTTTTTTTAGTATTTCCATCCCATTTAAATGTTTGGATGGTTTATCAAGCTCTTGTTTGTCATTGAAATATGCCCTCTAACGATGAAACGAATGATCTGGAGGAAGGAATCTCTTGTGGCCCATGTAAGCCATATTTCTACTACATTTAAGATATTCTGCATAGATGTTCTCCCTGCATATTGGACATGCTACCTTTTCCTTTTTCATACATCCTGATAGGTTTCCATAAATAGGAAATTCATGGATGACCCACATCATTATTGATCTCATATTGAACATAGTATTTGAAAATGCATCATACGTTTCTACTCCTTTAGTCCATAGTTCATGCAAGTCATTAACCAATGATTGTAGATAAACATAAATATTATTGTTTGCTTGCTTGCGACTAGGTATTAACAAGGTAAGCATTGAATATTTTCTCTTCATCCACATCCATGGTGGGAGTTTGTAAGTGATCAACACAACAGGCCAACAACTGTAAGTAGATTTAAAGTCAGTAAAAGGGTTGAATCCATCGGTTGCCATTGTAAGTCATACACTACGTGGATCGTTGGAAAAATATTTCCACTTAACATTTATAGTTTTCCCACAGCGGGGTAACTAGATGTCGCATATTTCCATCTGAACTCTTGTGTTGGGAATGCCACCTCATTTTCTTCGTAACCTTTGCAAAGCTATAGAAAGAAGGCAACTCATTTCAACCGTGTCTAACAATGTTGAAAGAAACAATACAACAAAGCTAATAATATAATAAAATCCCTTACATATACATTCTTTTCAACCTTTCTATAATGGGGAAATACCTCAACACCTTCGTAGGAACATTAATGCATGCCTTTTGTGAACGAGGGTCAACTTTCCATCGAAATGCACATGTTGGTCAAGCTTACTTCTTTTCATGATCTTTCCAATATAAAATGCAGTAATTGATGCATGCATGTATCATTACATAATATAATCCCAATGGCCTCATCATTTTATTTGCCACATATGTGGACTCTAGAATTGTATTGTCGATTGGAAGCATATCTTTCAACAACTCTAGTAAGTCACCTGTTGGAACAAAATCTGCCTTCGGTTAATAGTGTTGCGCCTTAGACTTTGCCAACATTGAATAGACAGATCTTGCTTGAGATCATCTGTCTAGTCTCCAGAGAAGGCTGGTTCCTTTGAGTTTTTTAGAGAAAAGGGGAACAAGAGATAAGGGAAATATAGCCTAAGCTAGAAACTTTTCTCACGGTACAGATTGGACAACAACAAACATTGATGATGCAGATTACTACTTTCAGAGTTTTCTTTATATCTTCTTTATAGAAAACACGAATTCTTGAGTGTGACTTTTAGATGTTCGTCTAAAAGCATGTAACTATCTTTTAATGTTCAACTCTAGAAACAAGATTTATACGTGCACAGTCCAGATTTCAGAACAGATACATTATAAAACTTAGAGTGAATAAAAGTTAAAACACCCGATACATACACTTGCACACAGAAGTTTCGGAAGCCAGAAGAAGAAATCTTTTATTGCTTGTAATCCAGTACATGTACATCAAGCTTGTAAACGTCCAAGAGCCAACCTTTTTTGGAGTCGCTCACCCCTATATATACCCTAAAAGAGTATCTTTTTCTAAGTACATCTTACTATTTTACAAGCAATCATCTATAGTTTCTAATAATTCTAGACGAGCCTATCACATTTTCAATCGTCTGGCAAGCCTGCTCTATCCTAGATTTCTGATAATCATGTCAGAAATCACTTCTTGGTGTCAGTGCATGCCTTTGATTGCCAAAAATACATTTTATTCCTTTACAGCTGGCGTGTCGTGAAATCATGACATTCTTTCCTTGCTTTGCTCTTTTGCCGCCTCCAACCGCAAAAATGAGACATGTCACGAAATCATGACATTCATCTCTTGTTTTGCTCTTCTACCACTTCCAACCATGAAAATGAGACATGTCACGAAATCGTGACATTCGTCTCTTACTTTGCTCTTTTTTCCTCCCACCGCAAAAATGAGACATGTCACGAAATCGCGACATCCATCTCTTGCTTTGCTCTTCTATCGCTTCCAGCCATGAAAATGAGACATGTCACGAAATCGCGACATCTTTATGTCTTTTCCTTCATTTCTTCTGGGCGATCGCAAAAATGCGACATGTCACGAAATCGTGACATTCCTTACCTTCTCAGTCTCCTCTTGCTATTTTCTAGCAAAAATAAGACATGTCACGAAATCGTGACATTCCTATGTCTTTCCTTTATTTCCTTTCGGATGGTCGCGAAAATGTGACATGTCACGAAATCGTGACACTCCTCCTTCGCGTTGCTCTTTTGCTGCCTTCAGCCATGAAAATGTGACATGTCGCAAAATCGCGACATTCTTTCCCGCTTGGACTCTTTTTCCGCCTTCCACGAAAATGCGACATGTCACGAAATCGTGACATTCTTTCCCACTTGGACTCTTTTGCCACCTTCAACCGTGAAAATGCAACATGTCGCGATATCGCGACACTTTTGCCTCCTTGCTCCCTTTTGTTGCTCTTGACCATGAAAATGCAACATGTCGCGACACTTTTTCCTCCTTGCTCTTTCTCTTTGCTTTGGACCGCGAAAATGCAACATGTCGCGATATCGCGACACTTTTCCTCCTTGCTCTTTCTCTTTGCTTTAGACCACGAAAATGCAACATGTCGCGATATCGCGACACTTTTCCTCTTTGTTCTCCTTTTTTTGCTCTTAGCCAGAAAATGCAACATGTCGCGATATCGTGACACTTTTACCTCTTTGTTCTCTTTTGTTGCTCTTAGCCACGAAAATGCAACATGTCACGATATCGCGACACTTTTGCCTCCTTGCTCCCTTTTGTTGCTCTTAGCCGCGAAAATGCAACATGTCGCGATATCGCGACACTTTTGCCTCCTTGCTCCCTTTTGTTGCTCTTAGCAGAGAAAATGCAACATGTCGCGATATCGCGACACTTTTGCCTCCTTGCTCCCTTTTGTTGCTCTTAGCCGCGAAAATGCAACATGTCGCGATATCGTGACACTTTTGCCTCCTTGCTCCCTTTTGTTGCTCTTAGCCATGAAAATGCAACATGTCGCGATATCGCGACACTTTTGCCTCCTTGCTCCCTTTTGTTGCTCTTAGCCGCGAAAATGCAACATGTCGCGATATCGCGACACTTTTGCCTCCTTGCGGTATTTTGCTTTTTCTTTGATCTTTAGCATATGGGCCACTTCGGTCTTCTTGGAAAATATGCAAAAAGGTGCATCAACTATTTTTCTGTAGTTAGTCACTTTTTGACTAACATTCTTGGCGCCTTCCGGGGGAATTTTTTGCTTGCAAAAATTTTGAACCAGGCCTTTATCCATTGGGAAACGGAGTCAACAACGTAGTTGTAAAAAGAATATTTCAGAGAAAGACAAAGAAAATAGGAAAATGCACTTAGATAAAAAGTGAACATTACCTCGTCAAAACTCCCTCTATACCTTAGTATCTCTATTCAAAAAAAATGTCGACTTCTGATTGGTCACGATTGAAATTTTTTGTTAAGGCCAAAAAATGGTAATATTTACAAATATTGTCTGAATATACTTATATTATACTGTACATATAATTCCTTTTCTGCTTTCTCAACAGAAATATAACTTTAGGTGAAATGCATTCACCGTGATGGGAAGAACCAATCCATCTTGATCTTTCAACTCAAAAGCATTGAACTGTTTCTCTGAAACAATTTCAAATGGTCCCTCCCAGAAAGCATCGAATTTATCATGGTTACCTGGCTTAGCTTTCTTTACATTCCATTTCAAAACCAAGTCTCCCACTCTAAATTTTTTGGCAGTTGTCTTTTTGTTGAACCATCCTTCAGTATCTGCCATATGCTTCTGATTGTGATTGTATGATTGCTCTCTTTGTTCTTCTAACTGTAAGAGTTGCATTGCTCTTGCAACTATGTGTAGAATTTGGTCAATCTGAGGTAGCGAGTAATGATCTTTGAGTGATGCTCTGTTCAGATTTCTGAAATCTACACACAATCTGATATCTCCATTTTTCTTCCTGATTGGTACCAAGTTTGCCACCCAGGTGGAGTGTTTAACAGGGTATACTATTTTAGCTTGAAGGAGTTTTAGCAGTTCTTGTTTCATCAAAGATTCTATCTTCGGATTCCCTGGTCTTTGCTTTTGCCTAAAAGGCTTAGCTCCTTCTTTTGATTCTATGGTATGTTGAATAACATCTTTATTGTACACTTTTAGATCACTATACACCCAAGCTATGATGTCGGGGAATTTTTTACACAATTCTCTGATCTGGTTCACTTCCTCTTCTGTACAACTGATTCCAACCTTAATCATTTTGCCTGGCTCCAACTCTACATCTTTGTATCTTCGTTTATCGACCTTGATTTTTCGGCCAACTGCTCTATCATTGTTATCAAACAGGCTTTCAAGGGTGATGAGACCCTTAGGAATATGATTGTTTTTTAACTGAATAATGTCCTCTTCCTCTTCATCCTGCAGATCCCGGTTGGCTGAGCAATTCATTTCATGGATTAAGAAATCCGATGATCTGTTCATCATTTTCAAAAACTTGCCAGAAAATATTTTTATCGAGCACTTGAAGGCTCGTATATAAGTCTAACGAGTTTTAGACTTCGAATAACATTACTTACAGGACAAAAATTAGCTCCCATTGAAGCTAACAAATCTGCGTGGGTATTCTGTTCTCTAGGGATAAACTTTATATTTAGGGCCTCAAAGGCCTCTAAGAGATCCCACACTTTGTTCCTGTAAGCCTTCAAATAATGTTGTTTACTTATACATTTTTTGGTGACTTGATTCACAATAAGTTCTGAATCTCCATAGATGAGTAACTGTTTGATTCCCAATTTCTCAACCCTTCTTAACCCTAAGCACGGGGCCTCATATTCTGCTGCGTTATTGGAGCAACTCCAAGTCAACCTGTAAGAGAAAACCTTTTCCTCTCCGGTGGGAGAAATCAAAACTATTCCGGCACCAACTCCATTCTTGCACCTAGCCCCATCAAAGAAAAGCTTCCACAATTGATTCACAGAACCATCCTTTTCTAGGGAGGGTATCAATTTTTATTTTGGTTTCTCAATAGAATAGTTTCCTATTTCTGTTTCTATCATGGCATTAAAATTCTGTAGAGAAAACTCGTCCTCAGCTTGGAGCTCTTCTAATGTTTCTTCCATTAGATCTTCTTCTATTGTTTCTTCGATCATCATATTTACACGGTCAGTTTCACCAATATTTTCTACATGAAACGTAGATGGTTTCTCATTAAAAATCTTGACCCTTCTACCTTTGAAAGGTATCTCCAAATGAGAATAATCTAAGGATAAGTATCCTCCCATATTTCTTGTGAACTCTCTGGATAGACACATACCAAAATAGGGCTCCAAGTCTACGACTACTACCTCTTGTATGACTGTCATCTGAGGCATTTTATGCAACCGTATGGGAATATCCTTTATCACTCCTATAGTTTTTACTTGGAGTACCATCTAACTGTAGGACGCATGCACTGCTCCTAGTGTACTCCATTCCCATAATATCACATACTGCTTTGGGTATCACGGTGGTAGCGGCGCTGAATCTATCATGCGAGTTGTGGACAACCCATCCTTCCATTTGAAGGGACAAATAAAAGGGTGGTGGCACTGTTCTTACCGATGGCGAGACGTCAAGTTCGTTAGAACCATTTTTGAAGATGATGCGAGTCCCACCTCCATTTTCCATTGTTCTTAGGGATTCCTGTAGGAGATCGATTTGACCTCGGATTTGAAGAGCATCATACATACTTGCCTTAGAAGGAGTCTTTTTCATTTCCTCTACTATACTGAATGTAGGTGAATCAACTATTCTTTCTCTTTCTTTGGCAAAAGTTTCATATTTATTTTTGTATCCCTGGGTAGCTTCAGTTCTTTGCCTTTTTGTCAGCGAGGGGAATCTCAACCTTTCCCTAGCCTGTTCTTGGGTTTCATTTTCCCCCGAGGAATAAATTCTTTGTGTGTTTCTTGCCCTTGAATTTTGGCTGGAAACTGATATTTTCTTTCCTGAGGGAGACTTCCCTTAGGAGTTTCTTTGGGAACTTCCTTGGGAGCAGGGGAAACATTCAATGGCTGAAGCTCTTTAGGGTCTACTTGCAGTGGTTTCTTACCCGATCTTGTCAAAACTGAAACCTGTTCTACTGTAGGCATCATGAAGTTGTGGTCCTTCTCTCTAATTATATTTACATGGCCTTTCATTCTTTCTTTACTCTTTTCAATTGCTATACTTTGTACATAATGTTGGTGTATCATACACGAACTTTCCCCATGTGGATCGTTACATGTAGTACACCAAAAGTTAGAATCAGTGGGAGGCTCCTCGGCCTCCACTATCTCATTTGTATATACCGTGCTCGGTCTCTCTTGTCCCCTATTGCTTTTCGAAGCACCTTCCTTTTTTATCTATGGAAATATTCTTGCTTGGATATTCCTTTCAGCCTCTCTCTTTTTCATGGATGCCATTTCATTTGACAATGCCTTCATTGTATCAATTATGGTCGTGTATTGATCATTGGGGGAGCTGATGCAAGGGGTGTAGGCTGGTAATGCAAGGAATGTAGGAGATGCGGCTATAGCTGGGAGGGCCTGTGTTGATGGGAGTACAAGCGGTTTAGAAATTGATGCTTGGGAAAGCTCTGGTACAATTGGCAATAGACTTTTTGATGGATATCTTTTTGTAGCGATGAGATCAGCTTCGCCCTTTGTTGCCTCTAGATAGATCCCAAGAAAAGTGGTTACACGGGATTGCCTTATTATCATACTGAGATCTGAATCAAAAGCCCTTAAATAATAGCATATAGCTTGTTCTTCCATGGGCTTTAGGCCTTGCGGTACTCTATCACGAGTTCCGGTAAATCTGATGTTGAAATCTTGGATTTCTTCTTGTGGATGCCTCTCAATGATAGTGAATTGATTCAACAATGTGAAAGGATCTGCATGTATATTAAATTCATCGACCAGACGACCGACAAGTACTGCCCAAGAAGTAATGGATCCAGTGGGAAGCGCTCTGTACCAATAGAGCATCTTTCCTTTCAAAGATATAATCAACAATCTGACCATTACATCTTCTCGAGTGATGTTGTAAATAGATGCTAGCGATGATACATCTAAACAGTGCTCATCTGCTATTTTTCCTATTTCGTCAAAGGTCGATAATGCTTTTAGTGCAGCTTGTGGAATTTGGTGGTGTGTTCCCAAGTTCAAAGGGCCAGTTTGATTCCACACAAGATGCGTTGGGGCAGGGGTGGCTGCCATGATTGCTAAAGGAGTTACAACCGCTATGGGATTGCTTGCAGATGCTCCTACAATGGGTGTTAAAGAGGTGCTAATGGTGTCGGGCGGATTTGATCATGCGGCTAGCACAGGGTGTGCTTTTAGGCTTTCGAGATGTAGTTCAAAGAACTCGATAGGTTCTTCAGAGTTTCTAGCTCGGGATCTGGTTATCATATGGCTATATAACCTAGAAGGTTTCTAGACAAGGTCTTTCTTTTATGGTCTAAATTGCAACGGAGTCGCCAGGTGGTTTTTCTTGAGATTTTCAAACAAAAAGGCTCTTAAGGTAAAACACCAAAACTTATACAATACTATGGGATTGTTGGTCCCACCGAGCGTGCCAAAAACTATTGGAACAAAATCTGCCTTCGGTTAATAGTGTTGCGCCTTAGACTTTGCCAACATTGAATAGACAGATCTTGCTTGAGATCATCTGTCTAGTCTCCAGAGAAGGTCTGGTTCCTTTGAGTTTTTTAGAGAAAAGGGGAACAAGAGATAAGGGAAATATAGCCTAAGCTAGAAACTTTTCTCATGGTACAGATTGGACAACAACAAACATTGATGATGCAGATTACTACTTTCAGAGTTTTCTTTATATCTTCTTTATAGAAAACACGAATTCCTGAGTGTGACTTTTAGATGTTCGTCTAAAAGCATGTAAATATCTTTTAATGTTCAACTCTAGAAACAAGATTTATACGTGCACAGTCCAGATTTTAGAATAGATACATTATAAAACTTAGAGTGAATAAAAGTTAAAACACCAGATACATACACTTGCACACAGAAGTTTCGGAAGCTAGAAGAAGAAATCTTTTATTGCTTGTAATCCAGTACATGTACATCAAGCTTGTAAACGTCCAAGAGCCGACCCTTTTTTTGGAGTCGCTCACCCCTATATATACCCTAAAAGAGTATCTTTTTCTAAGTACATCTTACTATTTTACAAGCAATCATCTGCAGTTTCTAAATACACAATCTTCTAAGAAAAGACATCTCCTCTAATTCTAGATGAGCCTGTCACATTTTCAATCGTCTGGCAAGCCTGCTCTATCCTAGATTTTTGATAATCATGTCAGAAATCACTTCTTGGTGTCATTGCATGCCTTTGATTGCCAAAAATACATT
Organism: Wollemia nobilis; assembly: GCA_028583015.1. Taxonomy (NCBI): domain Eukaryota; kingdom Viridiplantae; phylum Streptophyta; class Pinopsida; order Araucariales; family Araucariaceae; genus Wollemia; species Wollemia nobilis. The sequence continues at coordinate 17,322,449 of JAQPPZ010000541.1, forward strand.
TTATTCCTTTACAGCTGGCGTGTCACGAAATCATGACATTCTTTCCTTGCTTTGCTCTTTTGCCGCCTCCAACCATGAAAATGAGACATGTCATGAAATCATGACATTCATCTCTTGTTTTGCTCTTCTGCCGCTTCCAACCATGAAAATGAGACATGTCACGAAATCATGACATTCATCTCTTACTTTGCTCTTTTGCTGCCTCCCACCGTGAAAATGAGACATGTCACAAAATCGCGACATTCGTCTCTTACTTTGCTCTTCTGCCGCTTCCACAAAAATGAGACATGTCACGAAATCATGACATCCATCTCTTGCTTTGCTCTTCTACCACTTCCAGCCACGAAAATGAGACATGTCACGAAATCACGACATCTTTATGTCTTTTCCTTCATTTCTTCTGGGCGGTCACAAAAATGCGACATGTCACGAAATCATGACATTCCTTACCTTCTCAGTCTCCTCTTGCTATTTTCTAGCGAAAATAAGACATGTCACGAAATCGTGACATTCCTATGTCTTTCCTTTATTTCCTTTCGGATGGTCGCGAAAATGTGACATGTCACGAAATCGTGACACTCCTCCTTCGCGTTGCTCTTTTGTTGCCTTCCCCCAAAATGTGACATGTCATGAAATCGCGACATTCTTTCCCGCTTGGACTCTTTTTCGCCTTCAGCCATGAAAATGCGACATGTCACGAAATCGTGACATTCTTTCCCGCTTGGACTCTTTTGTCGCCTTCAGCCACGAAAATGCAACATGTCGCGATATCGTGACACTTTTGCCTCCTTGCTCCCTTCTGTTGCTCTTGACCGTGAAAATGCAACATGTCACGATATCGTGACACTTTTTCCTCCTTGCTCTTTCTCTTTGCTTTGGACCGTGAAAATGCAACATGTCGCGATATCGTGACACTTTTTCCTCCTTGCTCTTTCTCTTTGCTTTGGACCGTGAAAATGCAACATGTCGCGATATCGCGACACTTTTTCCTCCTTGCTCTTTCTCTTTGCTTTGGACCGAAAATGCAACATGTCGACACTTTTGCCTCTTTGTTCTCTTTTGTTGCTCTTAGCCGCGAAAATGCAACATGTCGCGATATCGTGACACTTTTGCCTCCTTGCTCTCTTTTGTTGCTCTTAGCCATGAAAATGCAACATGTCGCGATATCGCGACACTTTTGCCTCCTTGCTCCCTTTTGTTGCTCTTAGCCGTGAAAATGCAACATGTCGCGATATCGCGACACTTTTGCCTCCTTGCTCCCTTTTGTTGCTCTTAGCCACGAAAATGCAACATGTCGCGATATCGCGACACTTTTGCCTCCTTGCTCCCTTTTGTTGCTCTTAGCCACGAAAATGCAACATGTCGCGATATCGCGACACTTTTGCCTCCTTGCTCCCTTTTGTTGCTCTTAGCCGTGAAAATGCAACATGTCGCGATATCGCGACACTTTTGCCTCCTTGCGGTATTTTGCTTTTTCTTTGATCTTTAGCATATGGGCCACTTCGGTCTTCTTGGAAAATATGCAAAAAGGTGCATCAACTATTTTTCTGTAGTTAGTCACTTTTTGACTAATAGTCACCAAAGATTTTGTTCAACCATCCATGTTTTTATTTGATATTATACAATTTAGCAATCGCTGATAGCTTTGAGTACTTTGTACATCCTAGGTATAATGGTCATTTGGCATCTTTGAGCAAGCTACAATATTCATCAATAGGAACTGCTCCATAAGACGATTGGAACTCAACATCATTATCTCGCAGTTATGGTCCACTCTCTAGGAAATTGACATTGAACAATCCATATGCATCATTGACCATTCCAATGATGTCATCTTGTACATCTTTGGTAATTGGACCCTCATTAGTGGCAAAGCACATGTTTGATGTATATTTATCAAAACTAGAGGGTTTTTCTTCATGTAAAATAAACTCGGTATATGTCTTTTCAATCCCGTGCCAAATCAGGTGGTCACAAACCTCCAAAAAACCAAGAGTTTTCATATTTGAGCACTTTCAACATGGACATCTAGTTCTTTCAGGATTCGTTGAATTCTCCTTGCAAAATCCAAGAATTTGTGAACCCCATGATTATAGTCCTCACTATTTCTACAAACAAGCTTCTAAAAAAAAAAGTATAGTTATACGAGTAGATATGATCGAAAGCACAAATTTTCTTTGTTAATGGAGATAACATACTTGACATACCTGGCTGCCCCTAGCCAAGCTTTATCCATGATATTTGATGGACAGAAAATATTGACCCAATTGACCTAGTTAGAGTTGGTGCTCTCAGTCTTGAGGATGATCCAGCCGTTAAAAGTAAAGATAACAATCTTGTTACCCAAGCACAACCTGCACAAGGTAAGTGGAGTTTCTTATGTAGCTTATTACTACGCAATACAGTCCAGGGAAAGCTTTCCACCTTTACTAAATCTAATGATGTAATAGAAATATTTAATATGGTTTAAAGGAGCGAGATTCAAATAATTTTGTAGTCATTTTATGCATGGGATCCAAAAAATATGCCAACCACAACTGAAACACTCAAGCATCCAATGAGTCTCAAAACACATGTAACTATAAGATTAAAGAAAATGGAATAATTATGTTGAAGGTGGTGTACATGTTACTCTGCTAATGCTAAATAACAAATGCAGGAAAATGATAAGTATGCTACTTTGAAGCCCACTATAATTCCTACTGTAGATAAATGATGATAATAAAGTTGATGAAGTGTAATTGATTTAAAGATACAAATTTTGTTGCAGTCTAACTTTAGTTAGGATGTCCTTTAAAGAGCTCTATGTTGTTGATACAACTTTATGCATGCAAATAATGATAATAAGCATGACAGAGACAATTGTTATAGTATGCAAAACTGGTCTTGAATAATAATGCTTTGAATCTCTATGGTTACATGGTAGCCTTTGTAGAAAACTAGTTGCAGATAGACCTTCACTTGTTTAAAATTTCAAGTCTCATCCCATGTGCAAGAATAGTGAAGGTGGAAAATGTAAATCTTGAAGACCAAAGGTCCAGGATGCAAAAACACCAAAGACCTTACCAATAGGAGTTTCACACATATGCCATTGTGTAGTATGCAAGTAAGTAAAACAAACCCTCAGGGATATTGAACTAGTTAAAATTATTGAGGTACACAGTCAAGAACTAAGAATCCCAAGAAAAACTTGGATAAAAAAGTTATTTGAGTATACAATGAATCTCAAGGATAGAGGCAAGAGTCGATCTGAGAGCCAAATAAATTTTGCAAGCACATATAAGCATGTTTTAATTATAACAATGACAAAGTACTCCTCTATGGATAGAGAAGCAAGTCAAATGACAAATATTAGCCAAAAAAAATGCAGTTGCAGTATTTCACACAGTAAGCCAAGGTTCCAATCCCATGAGTGAACCTTAACAATTTTACAATCCCCATAGGTGCCATGATAATAAAGTTTATCATATTCCTACTATGTTGTTCATTGAAATACAAAGGTAATGCAATCATGAAGTAATATGGGTAATTCCATTTCAATCCCATATAACCAATTAAAAAAAGGTAGTTGCAGTACAAGAAAGCAAAAATAGATAGTACAAATATTCACCTTTTTTATAACTATGGTGAGCTTCATGTGCCACATACTCATAAGGCAGTTCATTCAAAAATAGACACTCAAGATACCTGATAACATAAATAGTATGCTTAACTTCCAACCAAAGGGTTGACAACGTCTAACAGTGTTGTAGTCTCCTGTAATCTCTGCTTCTGCAATCCCATCATGCAACTATGAACATGGTCCATGTTTTAAAGCATGTTGTTGTTTTGTTTTACTTTTATCTTTTGATTAGACATTAAATGTAATGCCACAGGGCTTTTCAAGTAAGGGTCCATTTACTCTGAGTTTACTAACAAAGAATACCCATCAGAGGGATGATCCTATAGCATGACATAAAGGTATGATATACCTGGAAAGTGAAAAATATGACCCCTACAAATCTAATGAAAAGTTTAACAATTAATTTTTTTGGAAACCTTTCAGGCTAGATGACTTAAAAATAGTCTTTGGTAATGCCAAGACTTGACCTAGTATGTTTTTATGCCCATGCCTTATGTTCTTTGCATGTTACTTGTGTGAAGCTAGTTCCTTGAAGACCCAATGAAATTGAAGACTCAATAAACTAGAAATGTCTTACCATTTGCTTGAGGAACTTTGATTATTGCTTTTCTTTTGGTTGTTACATCCACACACAGTGCATAGGAAAAGGAGCTAATGCCTTACCATTGGCATAGCTTTAACACATACAATGCATAGGAAAAGGAGCTAATTCAAAAGCACAACTCTTGGTTAAATGAAGAGTTGACATCTAAAGTGAACATAGTTCTACAATAGTGCCAAACTAGTGTTGAAGTGGAAGCAGAGCTTTCTGCTAAAATTTCAAAGGTAAGATTTTAGTTTTGATTGCTCCTAACCTTGTTGGACCTTGCAAGTTTGTCTGAGTTATGTCTAACCTTTTCCAGGATGAGAAGAAAGGGAATGAGACTATAGGAGCATTATAGAGGAGTAAAGAAAAAGTGAAAGAACTAGAAGAAAAATTGGCATCAACAAGAGAGGTAACATATGGAATTTCAGTGTGTTCAATGGTCATTTTTATTTACATTTATTTTCATAAGTAGATTGTCCTCATTTTATGTTTCTATTCTGTAAAGGAGCTACAATTTACTAAGCAAGATGTTGCTACCAAAGAAGAGCATTTTACGATGGAAGTTGCAACTGTAAGTCTCAAATTGCAGATGCATATTTTGTCACCCTTCTCTTTTATATTGATTTAATTATATTTGCATAGCAAGTCTTTTGGGAATGGAAATAATGCCTGCAAGTTTAAATTATCTAGATATTAGAAAGTTCATGTTATTATCCCTGCTTTACTTGAAAAGGAAGAAATAATTATGATAGAAGTTGATATTGGATTTTAATGAATTTTAAAGATAGAAATTTGTTTAGACAATTGAGATATAAGTGTTATATTGGTAGACCTAGAACTTAAACTAACAAAATGAATTTTGCAGTCAATTTTCTATCTAACATAAATTTTATCCACTACAATTTTGACAAGTCTTAATCAAAACAACCATTCTTAAAAATGTGCATCCTTTTAAATCTTTCCCAACTTATGTCTTTTCTTTTAGTTCACTGGAAATGGCTTAATCCTTCCTATCAAGTAGACCAATTTTTAGGGTTTCATATGAGGGCATTGTGTAACCTTTTCCAAATTCATGACTGCATCTATGAAAATTTTGAAATGTGATGAATAAATTGCATTGTAAAGGATTGTTTTTGCATAAAAATTCTAGTTGCTAACCTGTTTACTTCATGTTTTTCTTTGGATTTCCATAAATACTTAAGGAAAACCTACAAACCCTTTCCTTTGGCACTTCCATTGAGAAAAAAGTGATACAAAGTAGCTCTTTGTGGCCTTCAACCAATTTGTGAACTATATAAACCCCAAATCCAAAAGCAAGGCCAGGGATTTGTATATGTGTCCTACCACTAACAAGTATGTCAAAATAATCAAGTTTTTCTTTTGCCTGAAGCAAAGCTTTCATAAACAAGCTTTTCCCTTCAATTCAAGTCAAAAACTAGTCTAAAACAGCTAGTTGGTGGTAAAAAAAGGACTCTAATTAATATGTATATTGAAGGACTAGAAGATGGGTAAAAAGGTTGATAGATGTACAGTAAGCCAAGGTTCCAATCCCATGAGTGAACCTTAACAGTTTTACAATCCCCAAGGGTGCCATGATAATAAAGTTTATCGTATTCCTACTATGTTGTTCATTGAAATATAAAGGTAATGCAATCATGAAGTAATATGGGTAGGGCCCATTTCAATCCCATATAACCAATTAAAAAAGGTAGTTGCAGTACAAGAAAGCAGAAGGAGAATACAACAAGTGAGAGATTCTAGAGGGAGACCTAGCAAGATATTAATGGCACAACCACCCTAGCACTAGAATCATGGCTACAAAATTCATCAAATCTTGCAAACAATTAAATTTATTAATACCTGAATGTTATATAAATGTATAAAATAAATGCATACATATCAACTAGTCTGTGATCATTCAATATCTCACATTTTTACGTTGTAGATATCTAATAAATTCCAGAGAAAATGCTATCTAGTCTATGTCCAGATTTAGCAGAGTATAACATGTAGAAATCCTTTGAGGTAGTAATCCTTTTATCTCCTAAATTTAAAAATCAAATAAGAAATTTGCAAATTCTAAATTCTAAACCTTTGATGTAGAAATCCTTTTAACTCCCTACTAAATTAAATTTGCAAAAAAAAATTTTCAAAATTTTTTCTAAATTTCAAATCTTTAAAAAACTTTAAAAAGCTTCAAATAACTTTAAACCAAATTTAAATCTTCAAAACCTTTTAAATCCTCTACTTTAAAATAAAAACTTAAATAACATAAGTCTTCTAATCTTCAAATCTTAAAAAACAATTTAAAATTAAAAAACAACTAAATCCTAGTAGAAATCCTTTACGCTCCAAACCTTAAACAAATTTAAATCTTTTCAAAAATAAACTTCAAAAACTATTAGGGTAGAAAACCTTATAACTCCCATAGAAAACCTTATAACAAGTGAGAGATTCCATAGGGTTTTATTATAAATGGTATATCTATCTCTATTTTACTCCATGAATCGGACTCTGAATCATAAGTTTGTAGCAAAAGAGTTGTATTTTCTAAATCACGATCAATAGTTACAATGCCCAACAACAGAGTAAAATGACAATTGGAAGGATGACAAGTCATTGTCGTAAAAAACCCAACAACCTCATTCAGGTACTTGGATTATATATCCAAAATTGGTAAAAACCATCCCTTGCTAGCTTTCCATAATAGTAGATACTTTTGCAAGTGAGTGCCACATATGACCTACCTGTGTAGTCATTATGATTGTTCACCACAAAATCAGGCATAAGTATTTTTTGGATATTTCCTTCTATAGATATAACCCATGAGTTTTGAGAATCCAGCTGAACTAAAAAGGTAGGGATATGACTGACAGGGATATACCAAGGAGAAATTGTTGTAAAGGCATCTATAGATGATAACAAAACATTCCATGGCTTGCAGACAACCTTCATATGGACAAGACATTTAGGTAATCTAGGGTTTAAATTTTTAGAGAAATTTTAGGGTAAACCCCAACCAAAAAATGAACAACACGATTAAGGTAATCTAGGGTTTAAATTTAATTTCAAGCCCTAAGGTTTAAGATATAAACTAATATCACCCCAAGGTTTAAACTATATTTCAAAAGGGTATTAACATCATCCTAGGGTTTAAATTTTACAAATCTCATGCGTAAACACAACTTTACAAACTAAAAAATTCCAAACCCTAAAAGGACATGGGTTCACAAAAATACCAGAAATAATGTAAAATTCATTGAACCTAACTAACCTCATCTCTTCCAATATTCAATTCATCTTCATACCTTGTTTTATGCCTTTGGCTTCTACTTTGGCCCTCATATCTCACCATTTTGGGTTATAGATTTATTCAACGAAGTGAAGAACCAGGGGTAAAGTAGCAGATGTCATAGTTTTAGAGAAATTTTAGGGCAAACCCCAACCAAAAAATGAACAACACGAAAGTCTTTACTTGCTAAAATTAAAAAAAATAAACGCACATCTTTATATCAAAGGAAGTCACTCTCAAGGTTCTTGCAAGCGTATCTTTTTTAAAATAGAGAGGGTATAGCCTCAATCGAAGCCCGAGAGCCCTAGTATGATAGATGAGATGAGGTTTGGTTCGAGCGATGTGGTGTATGGGTTGTATCTATTTGTGCAGTGCTGGGCAACTAAGCCAATTCAATATGTAAGGACTACTAAAAGAAAAATGAAAGCTTTTGATCCTACAGATAGAAGAAACAATAATGTCAGCGAGGGTTTATCATGGTTTATCACATACGCCAACTTGCCTTCCTTCTAACCCTAAGAGGGCGGTTATAAACCACCCTCTTAAGGGCACCCAAAAACACGAAGAGAGTGGTAACAAACCACCCTCTTAGGGTCACCCTAAGACGATGATTTATAACCATCATATTAGTCCTAAGAGGGCAGTTTATAGCCGTCGTCTTATTCCTAAGAGTGCAGTTTATAACCACCCTCTTAGGATCTATTAGGGTAATTTTTTACCATCGTAAAAAAATGCCTTATTTTAGTTACCGTTAAAGCCCTTTTTTGGTGTAGTGAGATTATCTTATATGCCATATTACATAGGCTTATGGACCTAAATGAATCAAACAATTTTGTATCCCTTTTTTTTAGAATCAAGGTAAGATATTTGCATTTATTATATCAGGTACGTATTATTTTACCTTGGATTTTTCCTTTGCCACCAATAAAAAATCCTTCACTAATTCCCAATTATGTTGATAAAATACTATAAAGAGTCCACCTAGACCTAGGGATTTATCTTTATCAAAAGAGACAAGTGTTAAATGAACTTCTCGTTGGAGAATATTATGTTATTTGATACATGCAAATGTACGCCCATGGTACCTTTATGGTACAAATGTAAATATGTAATATATTAAGGTTTGAGTCTATAGTTTAGATGAGTGATTTATATTTCCTCTTTATGTAAGTGTCTATGTGCAGGATATGCACAAGTGTCATGTAAGAGTGTAATGTGCAAGATATGCACAAGTGTCATGTAGAAGAGTGCAAGTGTGTAATGAGAGTGTGCACAAGTATCATGTATGTCAATGTGCAATTATGTAATATAAGGAGGTGCACAAGTATCTTGTATTAGGAGTGCATGTAGGAGAGTAAGAGTCATATAGAAGTGTGCAAATGTCATAGATTCAAGTGTGCAAGTGTCATAGAGTGAAGAGTCTATTATACAAGTGGCAAGATGAGAAGCCAAAGGTCAAGAATATGAAAGGTTGCAACTCCCGAATATGTGAGGAGTGCAATAGTCAAGTATTGAATGACCATCCTTCTATGTCTATATTGTGGAGATAAATCTCCATACAATGTAAGTGGAAAAACAGTCTGACCACCATTACAAACATTGATAATAAAGCTTGTATACAAATTTTAAGTAATAGTATTATAAATATATTTCATGCTTGTACATGAATGATTTTGGCCATTTACATTCATATTTGATATTATAGTGAATGTTATTATATTTATATTGGCTAGTTTATATATTTAATTCTACTCTTGATTATTGATATTAAGACCTAAGATATTGTGGATTAATTATATTGAATCCTAAGATAGTTTGGCTTAAAAGCTAACACTTATTCCAAAGTAACAAGCTCCATCAATTGGCTATTGTCTTCATCTACTATAACTAAAGGGACTTTTTACAATAGCTTATCATTAAGAATTTCAATCTCCTTTGATCCAAGAATATTTTGGGAAAATAAACCTTGCCTCCTTTTGATTTTGCTTTGGTCTTCAATCCAAACCCCTTCTACTAATTCAACTCTACTAATTATATATGTTGGTCTTTGTACTGTTGCCATCCTATGAAAAAACATTGTATTTTTATCTCCTTTTAACCAAGTCTATCTCAATTTTAATCTCCAAAACTCTCTTTCTTACATCAAATTATTATGATATTCACTAAGAAACCCTCTTTCCTCCGAGCTTTGGATTATTGTGCTCATATTCTTGACATTTTGAAAGTATATCTTTTAGTTCTTTTTTCTCATAAATGTTTTCGAAAGTGTTATTTTTTATTCTTTTAATTTAAATGTCATTGATTTAATTTGTTTGGAAGTGTATACAACCAACCATTTTTTTTATGAACTTCATATTGCGCTATCGTATCAAAAAAGTAAGGATGGTCTTCCTACCTTTGCTCAAATTTAAAATATGATTTTTTGAATTCACTTAACAACATTTTAACACAAATTGAAAAATAACTTATTAATTAATTGATTATATAGAATTGAAATGAGTTATATCTATATCACATCATACCTACAAAATGTTTACAACTTGACATTTATATATAGCCTTGCAAGATTTGAACCTAGGTCTCCTCAAAATAAAACTAAAAAACTTAATCTATTAAACTTATATAATTTGATAAACCCCAAGGGCTAGATGGATTACTAAGTGCTAGTATGGTTGGGCACTTACCGAGAAGAGACCTAGGTTCAATCCTTGGGGGAAGCCTATTGCAAAGGTAGTAATCCGATCTGAATCCTCTGGGTGCACATCAGATTGACGATGATGGTACGAATCCCAAGCACATGGTGGTCCATTTCACATCGGGCTATAAAACAACAAGGTGGAATAGATTTGATGGATGCAACCCCTATGGTTTGAACCCTACGCTTGACAACTACTAAAAATAGTGTGGTTGTAACCAACTCCCCTATCAAACAAAAAAAACTTATATCATTTGATACATGTTTGTACAATTTTATAACACACAATAATATAATAATAACTTTACCCCGAAGGGCTAGGTGGATTGGAAATTGCTTGTCTAGCCAGACACTTACCAAGAAGAGACTTGGGTTCAAACCTTGGGATGCTAATTTGCAAAGGTAGTAGTTTGCTTCGAATCCTTTGAGTGCACGCTAGACCGACGACGATGGTATGAATCTTGAGCAACCGATGGTCTCCCCCTCACATTGGGTCAAAACAACGAGTTGGAATAGGCTTATTGGGAGTAGCCCCTATGGTTTGAACCTTGCGCTTGTCAATTAGTGTGGTTGTAACCAACTCCCCTGTGTATCTAAAAAATAGTATAACTATCCGCTCATGTAGAGGAGTTGGAGAGCAAGTGGGTAGTTAAAACTCTCCGGTTATCGAGAGGCCCAGGTTCAAATCTCTCCCCTCACATGTTGCGGATATGTTGTATATAAAAGGTTCCTCATCAAAAAAAATAAAAATAAATAAAAGTAGAATAACTTTCATTATTTATTTATTTATTTTTAATTGGTTATATGAGATTGAAATGGCCCTACCTGTATTATATCATCACTACGTAATGGTATTACAACAACTTGAATATTATCCATGTATTGCTTGGCAAGATTCGAACTTCGGTTTCCTCCTTGAATGTTGAGGAATCTAACTAGTTGAGCTAACGCCATTTGATTTTTCAAATCTTTTAGGGTAAAACATAGGTTTTTGAAAGGGGTCCCCATTCACTTGTACGAGGGTTTGGATTTGGGTCTTCCGAATGGAAACCAATTGTATCGGGGTTTGAACTTGGTTCTTTTGGATGAAAATCAATTATACCAGGGTTTGAACTTGGGTCTCCTAAATGAAAACCAAAAGATATACTGCTATGGTATGCCTCGTAGGATAATTTTTTAGGGTAAAGCATAGGTTTTTGAAAGGGTCCTAAACCCTTGTATCGAGGATTAAACTTGGATCTCCCAGATGAAAACCCAAAGATATACCACTACGGTATCCCTTACAGGACGAAAGATAGTTTTAATAACTACCATTATAAACCCTCGCCTGTTAGGTAAATATGAAGTCAATGAGACCCCAACTATTCAAGGAATTGAACTAGGACAACCCATCGACAAGCACTCGGTCACTACCAACTAAGCTATCCATTTCGAGTCAAATTTTTAGGGTTAAACACATGCTTTGAAAGGGTCCTAGTTCCCTTATACCGAGGGTTGAAGTTAGATCTCTTAAATAAAAACCCAAACCCAAAGACATACATTCTCTCAAATAACATAATGATTTTCATTATTTTTTCAATTGGTTATATAGGATTGAAATGGACCCCACTAATATTACATCATCACCACATAGTAATATTACAACAAACCTTAAATATTATCACTTGGCAAAATATGAACCTTGATCTCCTCTTAAATATTGAAGATTTATCCAATTAAATTAATACCACTTAATAATAACTTTTATTATTATAATATTTACAAATTAAAACTTTACGAATATTTTTACTCATTAAATTTTACCCTCCTATACAAAATATATATATTTTATCAGATTAAAAAATAATTTATTGAAAAAAGATATTGGCCTAATTGGACCTCGTTCACTTGACAGTTTTCACATTGAAGAAATGACAGCAAATAACTGTCCAGTAATTTTCTGTCTTTTAAGATACCACCCACTCATATTCCTCTAGAACAGTCTTCATTCGTTTTTCCAATACCACGTAATCATATTCTTTTCGAACAACCTTAAATTGGTTGAGCAATATACGGCAACGGAGATAGAGTTCAAGTCATCATTGAATTGTTTTGGTTTGATTTAATGGGTGGTTAACATTTTATTGATTTTATTTTTATTCAGTAAGTTAAAATTTATAGAAATGAGGATCAAGTTTGTTTTGGAATCATACTTTATGTATCAAAAATTGATAATAATTTTCATGTCAATCAAATAAATCATATTGTACTAAGATGCAAGTGGGGAGTCCAAACCCTTGTACCAGAGTTTGAATTTAAGTTTTCTATATAAAAATTTAAAGACATCACTACAATATCTAGGACAGCCCATCTATAAGTACTCGACCACTACCAACTAGGCTATCCCTTTAGAGTTAAATTTTTAGGATAAGACACATGTTTTGAAAGGGTCTCACTTTCCTTATACCAATAAACTTAGGTATCTTAAAAAAAAAAAAAAAAAACCAATGACATATTATCCCTAGATGACATAATGACTTTTATTATTTTTTTCAATTGATTATATGGGAATAAGACGACCCCACTAGTATTACATCGTCACCATAAGTGGTATAATGGTATAAAAAACAAAGCTTCGAAATTATTCGTATATAACTTAACAAAATTTAAACCTTAGACTTTATTTTTAAATATTAAAAAGTTTAACTAATTAAACTAATACTATTTAATAATAATTTTCATTATTATAATATTTAAAAATTAAAATTTTAGAATATTGATACCCATTGAATTCTTACCCTAACCCTATAGACACGTCGTATGAAGCATATATAAATTATTAGATTAAAAAATACCTTGACAAAAATATTGACCTTAGTGGACCTCGTTCACGTGACAGTTTTCACATGAAGAATTGACACAGGAAATAACTGAGGAGTAATCTTCTTAGTCTCTTAATCTTCTTAGTTTCCTTTGGAACAGTCTTAATTCTTATTTTTTCCAATACCACGTAAGCATATTCTTTTGGAATAACCTTAGATTGGTTGAGCAGTATACGACAACAGATATAGAATCCAGGTCATTTGATAGGAGTCTAATACTTATCAGCCAATTGTTGACAGTAATTTTCACGTGCAACCAAATAAAATTTATAATTATAATTATAACATTCAATGTATTTGAAAGATTTGACCGTAATTCCCACGTGCAACCGAATAAATCGTATTGTAATGGGACACAAGTGGGAAGAGTAATTAGCTCATCCCGGAAGTATAGACAAATACTTTATAGAGCGTGAGCTGGCAAATCAACGTGGAAGAATCTCCGTACTAAAAAAATATCTTTCCAAAAGCACGAGCGGGGAAGCCAATTTCTTCCGGAACACTTCCGCCTAGAAGAAAATACGGCAGCAGATAAGGATCCTAGGGTGTAAAAAAATCTGCAATCGCAAATAAAGACTTGAGCTTGGAATCGGGGAGAGAACCAGAAGGGTTTTGTGAGGGCGGAATTAAATTTTCTCTATGTGATGTAGCGGCAGCCAACTTGATTGCCCAGGAAATGGCTCGTTCAGTCTGCTTGAAGTCCTCGTGGGGTCGATTCGCTGTCTCCAACAGAGCCATGTAAATAATTCTCATTCGTTTTTTTTTTTTCGATGTTTTTAGCCATCGAATGATTTTGCATTTTTTTTTTTGTGTTTCGTTATATTTATGTTTTGAATCTTCTGCATCGATTTAGCTATCGAATGATTTTGCATTTTCTTTTCTTTCGTTATTGCATTTTTTGAATCTTCTGCATCGATTTTAGTTATTGCATGATTTTTTTTTTTTTTCCTTTTAGTTATGTGTATTTTTTGGAGTCTTATGCATGGATTTTAGTTAATGAATGAATTTGCATCTCTGTTTTTGCTTAGGTGTTTCGGAGGCTTGATCGGGCTCGGAGGCGTGCGCTTCAATTTCAAGACTAGTTTGTAAGCACTTATCTGATTCTTTATTTACTTACCTTTTGTTTCAATTTCAAGACCAGTATATCAGCATATATTTGTTTATTTTTATTTTTTTTCATTCTGCATCGAATTAGAGCTCTTTGAAGTGTTGCTGGGGCTTTTGTTCCTGAATCTATACAGAGTCATGCGACTTTTGGTTACAGAGAAATTTAAGAAAGAGTGTCCTCCTTCTATGCATATAGATATTTTGTGTATTGAGTCTTAACCTTTATTTACTTCAAATGTTGCCAGAATATCAGTGGGAGAGAACCTCAGGAACTACAAAGTTTTGGATTATATTATCGCTAGTCCTTAGCAAGATTCAGCAAAATGTGGTAAATTTAGCCTAGTCAAACTTAAGAAATAAAGTTCTGTTCCTTTGGGGATGCGAACTAATTTTTTTTTTTTTTTTTAAGGTCCATTTCCATTTTTTCTCTCCCTAATTAATCTAGGTTCACTGATTGGAAAATTTCATTAGACGGTGGCGATTTTTTAAGTAAGCTTTATCTCAAGTTCAATAGATTTGTCTCACACTGAATTTTTTCTTAAAATGCAGATTAGGTAATAAGTTAACTTCCTACTAACTTGTTCTTAAATATTTTAGTCATAATACTGTCATACCATAATGTTTGGTTTTAAAAATTAAGCACTACACCCAGTTGTCCCAAGGAGGGCAAGTCCTGCCGAAAAAATAAAGCAGAACCGACTTGTCTCCAGTAAAATGGTTTCCTGAGATTTACAATGGTTGTGCTTTTCAAAGCATTTCATTTTGAATTAGCAATTAATATTTTAATTAATAAAGAATGTAAACTTCTATATCAATAAGGGATTGCCGTTGGGCAACCAAAATTGTTCAATCATTCCCGTTCCTCCCCTTTTCCCTCTCTCTTTGAGCACCTGTTCAAAAATTTGCTTCTCACACTGCTCTTTCAGGTGAATGAGGGTTAGTAATGGGTCGTCCTCTTATAAATACATTTAAAAAGAAGGGGGAAAAAAATGAAGATCATCACCATGCCATCTGGCCATGACAGTTTGGATGGTCTCACCAAACGTTACTGTCTTCGACATGACAACTCTGAATGGCACCAAATGGTTCTATTATCATTAATTTGAGCTTCAAAATATAACACCAAATAAGTATTCTTAGAGTTTGGTGATGAACACAGGAATGTCTGGTCAAACAGACATAATATTATTTTTGGCCTTGGATGGAGGGCATTTAGGAGTCTTTGCACCCTTCAGAGATTGACCAATTTGAACCCCTAGTCTAGGTTGCTTTTTCATGGGTATTATTGGATATTGTAAAATGGGAGAAGTTATGAATTCTAGGCCAGTGAAACACTTTTCCAAAGGAAACTATAAGCATTAAACACAAGCCACACCATCCTTCAGAGATTGCCCAATTTGAACCCCTAGTCTAGGTTGCTTTTCCATGGATATCATTGGATATTGTAAAATGAGAGAGCTTATGAAATCTAGGCTAGTGAAACACTTTTCCAAAGGAAAGTATAAGCATTAAACACAAGCCACGCCAGTTACTTATCTATAACAAAGTCACAAGCTAATGTTAGGATTTAGCCAATAAGCATGAATTACAGAAATTCACTCTGAAGAAACTAAAGGACAACATATGGTTTGAACTGTGTAACAGCCTGAACCATATAACTCACTCTAATACAATAACAAACTATATTCTAATACCCCCTTAATGACTGAACCATGTACAATCCCAAGCTTATCCCAAAGTTTTACATATTTATCTATACCAAGTGGTTTAGTCATTAAATCAACAATCTAATCTAATGCAGCACAATAATGAAGATAAATATCTTCATTATGGGCTAGTTGTTGGGTATAATAGTGATGAACCTCTATATGTTTTGTTTTGGTATGATAGACTGGATTCTTCACCATCTTGAGCACACTCTAATCATCACAATGAAGTGGAGTCGATGTTGTTTGGCTATGTGAAGATTGTTCAATACTCTCCTTAACAAAATTGGCTCGTGATCGACTCTAACTACTCCTTTATATTATACTTCAGTAGAGAATAAGGGAATTGTATGTTGTAACTCTCTTTGCCAATAAATTACTCTTGATTCAAAAGCAAAAATATACCCTCTAGCAGATTTGCAATTATCAATTGATCCAGCCCAAGATGAGTCAGTGTATCCAGACAGAATAAACTGAGCAGATCCCTGATACAAAATATCAAAGTCAAGGTTTCCTTTAATATATCAGAGGACTTGTTATGCAGCTTGCCAATGTTTTGTGTTTCAACATAAAGTGAGAAGATAGCTTGATGTAAAGCATAAGCCCCATCGAGTGGTCAAAACATAAATCAAACTTCACACCAATTGATGATATGCTGATTCATTAACTGGAGACAAAGCAATGTGAGCTGACAATTTCAGTCCAACTTCCATAGGCGTTAATATTGGATTACAGTTAGGCATCCATCTTTTTTTAAGTGTCTTGACATAGTTGCTTTGTGATACAAATGTGGAATATAACCAAGTTGTCAAAATTCTACACTCAGACAATAGGGTAGGAGGCCTGGATTTGTCATATCAAAAACTGAACAAAGATTGATCTTACCTTTTGAATCAAACTGCCTCGCTACTAGTAAAGGAAAGACCATCAACATATGCAATTAGGATCACTATCTCATCATAGTTGTTTTTGAAATACAGATTAGGATCAAAGGAACTTCTTCTGAATCCTGAATCTTTGAGACGTTGATCAATTTTTTAATACTAGGCCTGAGGAGCCTGCTTACATCCAGACAAGGACCTAATCAATCTGCGAACTAAATTCTTTTTACTTGTAAGCTGAAAACCTTGTGGTTGAACCATGTAAACCTCTTCTTCCAAGTGTAGTACAGTTTTACATATTCCACTAAGTAGAGCAAATAATGACAAGAACAATGCACAAAGGAAATAACAGTAATAAAAGATTATAGCAGCAAGATCATTTCATTACTTCCATCAAGATGTACATTGTGATCCAGTCTCAACTTGTGTCCACAATCTCTCTGGCAACATGAACATACATAAATCAACTCTAACATGCATGAACAATCTATTCTGATGCCTTCAAACTGGTCTGGGGTGAAATATACACAATAAGCAAGGGTGGTAAGTGGTTACAACTCCCTATCCACCACATACCCCATGCACAACTACGTGCACAAAAAAGTTTTAAAATACCTTTCATGACATACATTATTATTAGGTTCAGGTGTTGTAGACATACGGTACAACAAATCACTAAAATGACAACTACACTTAAATACAAAAATGCAAGTGCTTAAATTGAATGGCATGAGCTCAATGGGTTACCTTGACTTTCAAGGAGGAGACCCAGGTTCAAATCTTGCCAAGCGATAAATGCATAATTGTCAATCTGTTGTAATACCGTTATGGTCACGATGTAGTACCAGTGGGCCCTGTTTCAATCCTATATAACTGATCCAAAAAGGTAAAGAAAATGCAAGTGCTTAATGACAGCTCGTTTGGGTGAGCACTTGAGTGGGCATCATGTCTGTTTGACCAGATTGATTGCCTACATCAATCTTCCATTTAAAAAGACACTCTTAACATCCATTTGATATACCTTCCATCCAAACCAAGTTGTGATGGAGAGAGACAACCAACTGAAACACAATTTCTTTATAAACTATCCCTTCTTACTGTGCATAGCCGTCGGCAACAAGATGATCTTTGAACTTGTCCAAGGAGACACCTAATATAGGCATTTCACTTTAAAGACGTATTACAACCAATGGGTTTCTTCTGTTTGGGTAACTTATATAATTCCCATATTTTGTTCCATATTTAGAGAATCAAACCTTGCCTTCTTTGGAGCTTCCTATTTAGATTTACCTTTGGTGTCTTTGTACATTCTAAGTATATATACTTGTGAAATAGCAAACATTAAAGCAAAATTCACTTACTCAAAACCTTGTACAACCACTCACCAATTACCAATTCTTAGATCAGCTAGCAATTACCAATTCCTCCTCTCGGACATCCTTCACAGTGGTAGAACACCATTTTAGTCGCTGTCGTTGGCACCCTTGACTTGTGTGTGAGATTTTAGTACCACTCTGTTTATCGTTAGAATCCTCTATAATACTTGATGTTCCTAATGTTTTAGGCTCTAAACCCTGTTTGTCTTCATTAGCAGAATGTGTTCTATCACGATCAAGTTATCAACAATACTAAGCTGTACAAGGCTGTTACCATCATCAGAGAGGAAAGGTGTCATCTCCTGTACTACAACATCTATATTAGTGACTGTACAATGCTGTTGGTGGGTTTACCATCATGCAACTAGAAGGTGTCATATCTAGTACTATAACATCTATATTAATGACAATTTTGTTAGAGGAGACACTAAGTAACCTGTATTTTTTGGGCTGCTTGTTACATTCAACGAAGATCTCTTTATTTTTCATCTAACTTCGCTTTTTCTCTTGATTTAATGCAAAATCAACACACTTGAAAACACAAAAACCACAATTTGTCTTCTGCCTAACCATTCTTCTTCAGGAGTCACATTCACAGTGCTTTGCATGGACGCCAGTTGAGAATGTATAAAATTTTATTTACTGCATCCGCCCAATAATGATACAACACATTGCAACTGTGCAACATGCACCTTGACATATCCACAAAAATCTTGTCCTCCTTTCCATGACTCCGTTTTGCTATAGAGTGCATGGAGTTGTATATTGTCTATGCATACCTTCATCTTTGCAAAATTATCGAAATCGTTTTGAGCAAACTCGCATCAATTATATGTCCTCAAGGTTTTGATTTGTTTACCAATTTGTTTGTCCACTGAAGTCTTTAATACTATGATTTGTGCAAAAAATTGTAACTTGTATTTTAGAAAATAGACCCACATTTTCTTGGAATAATCATCAACAAGTGGCAAAAAATACTCTGTTCTAAACATAGAACATGTGTTCATTGGACCACATAAATCACATGTATTAGATCCAATACACCTTTTGCATACCATGCTTTACTAGTTTCAAATGCTTATTAGTTTCGCTTTCCTGCTTGACACCCCAACACATAAATTTTGATGCTGCTGAATAGGTGGCGGTCTATGAACCGTATTAGACGTATTAAGAATAGACAGATACTATTGGTTGAGATGTCCATGACTTGTGTCAAATTACATTGATATTTTCTAGTTACTAGTGCAAAATAATTTGTTGATTTGGGATCAACCAGCTTGTATGATCCCTTCTTGCCAACATTTGCTATGAAAATTGACTGAAAGTTGTTATCCTTTCTTATTTCATGTATTATTGACAAGAGATTCTTGTTCATATCAACAATATATTGAAATCCCTTTTCACCAACATCAAGTGCAATCACTTTGTTCTCATGGACGTTTGCCACTTTGCATCGATTGCTCTGAAAATTGACTGAAAGTTATGATCAGTTATTTTTGCATGTATTGACTAGAGATTCTTGTTTATATCAAGAATATATTGAACATTCTTGAAAGTATAAGTGAAAACTTTATTCAATGTGGGACGAACATCATTACGTCTGAGTTCTTCCCTCAACTAGTGAAATAGATACATTCCTACTATTGTCTTCAACAGAAGTTACATACTGGTCTTTGCGACATGTATAATGTTTGGATGCACCTCAGTTGAAGTACCAGGTTGTGGATTCAGTTGACTGCCCTTGAGTTGTAACAAATGTAAAATCCTCTAGTGCACTTGATCATCAGGTTTAGCAATGCTTGCTTGCTTTGATGCTTGCACAGCAAGTTACTCTGTTTTTCGACAGTTTTTCTTGTATTGACCAGGCTCTTTACAATAAAGACAAGTCACTTTGGAGTTATCAGATGCATTACAATGTTTGGAGGTATCAATTGACAATTTGCTAGAAATTTGGTTGCCATTACCTTTGAATTTGACAGTGAATGCACTTTGTGCTTTTTGAGGTGATTCTTCCATCTAAGTCTATCATTGCTTCTTTTCCAGAGTAATGTAGTAACTTTCTCAATATGGGTTTTTATGATCAAACTCAAAGACTTGACAACAGGTCCATAAGATGGGGGTAGAGGTCTCAATGCCAAGGCAACCTTATCTTCATCATTGACCGATTTTTGAATGGCAAATAACTAATTGCGTAGATCCTTCAGTTGTAATAGATACTTTGAGATGGATCCGCCTGCTTGCAACTTTGTTAAAAATAGAAGTTTTTTTTACTATGAAGCTTCTATCCAGCTTCGGATGTTTGATGCTTGTTCTTGGGATTTTTCCAAAGTGTGATTTTCCCCAAGTGTTGTGTCCTGATTGACTTTGCGAACTTCAGGAATCAAATCTTCAGTGGATAGCTTTAGAAGCATCAAAGCCTTCTTATGAATTTTATGCCTTTTGTAAAATTCATTGGGATCATCAACTGGTCTCGCCTCATTCCTGAGAACAAGGTTTTCCAAGTCATGACACTCACAAATGATGAGCATTTTATAAATTCAAACTCTATAATTTTTCCGGTTCGACTTTTGAGATTGGGTAAAATTAGGGCTTGGAGATTGTTAAGAGCAATGGGCTGGTTTCCTCCAAGGATTTTTTTAACTCCTACAACTGATATTCAATAGCTTTGGTACCTTCTTCAATGCTTCTCAGTTGATGAATGCTTTCATCATGTTAGGAATTGAAGTGCTTTTCTAAAGAACCCCCAATAAGATAATTACAATTAAATCATGGTGCAACAAGTCAATGTTAAACTTGAATCAACCATTTTTGGGATCTTTCACAACAAAAGCAGTTGTTGAATCATGATAGTGGCGAGGTGGAGAACATAATGCGATTTTTAGACTTTCTGTGAAGTAGAACATGTTTCTTTCAATTCAGAACTTAGTTGTTTTGTATTATGCATGATGGAAGTGTTGATGACATGTGCAGATTGAGTTTGCATCTCAGCTTCTTTTGCTTGAGATTATGTTTAGGTTCATCATTTATTTCCATAGACTTTGGTGCATGGGGGATTCTACTTTTGGGGTTGAGACATATTTGTCCTTGGTGCTTTGTTTATCAGAGTCGATTGCTTCCTTAGGGTCTATCGGGCATCAACACTATTGTCACTTTGAGGCCAGCCTACTCCTTCAGTCTATTGACATCTCTATTGGTTGATTTTTACCTCTAAATTATTCTTTGGATGCTCCCCCTCATTACCTTCCCCCATTTGAAGTAATTATCAAAGTTGAATGAGAAGCTATATATTGATGTACATCCATGTCACTTGGAATATTTCCTTCATAGCTCCTTGGCCTGAAGATGGACTTTTACATAGAGCATTACTGGCAGATTATGGATTGTATCATGAGTTGACCATAATATCTTTTGCATCATTTGTCACACAACTTGAGGATAACCCTTCACCAAGCGAAAGTTTGTTCTTATCAGCTGTATATCAAGATTGATCACCATTTTCCTCGTGGCGACAGGATTTGCTGGCTATGTTCTATTAAGGAGGTTGTGGATGAGGAGCACCTCATATTTAGGTGCCCTTTCTATTATGAGATTCATGGAAAGTAGTAACTATCTATGTAGAAATTTTGTCTGCTCAATTTCCACTTTCTTCTGCTCCCTTGACCAGAGGTGCTTGGCAGTCTTTCTTAAGAAGATGGTTAACCTCATGTGTCCATCCAACTCTCCAAGAAACTTCTCAGTCCATTGGGCTTATTATGTCCTCCTTTCATTCTATCTTTAATATTGGTGGTGTCAAGCACCCTTTGGAAATGGCTGCCTCACATATATGGAGACAAGTTTGCAAGATGATGCTTCTCTCTGCAGATTTCCCCTAGAGTGCACCTTCACCCCTGGAACCAGTACATGCAGCACGGTGTTGAGGACCTTTTCATGCGTTAGACCAGTGCCTCGAGCCCGTGAACAAGCATAGATCATTAACTTTCTTTTCAATATAGTAGACTTTACCGCTGATGTTAAGAAAGCACCTTTCTTGTGCTGTGCATCACTTAGATTGACCTTGTCAGTCCTGGGCACTCCATGTTGATCATTTCTATTGCACTGTCTCCTTGGACACAGTGGACGACAATATCACCAACCCTTTGATACACAATATTGCTGCAGATTCTTGATACAGCCACCAATTTGTTAGGGTTCCCACTTTTGCTTCTCCATAGTCATTTCTCATTGCAGGACTCCATCCTCTTGTATTCAATATTCACACTTGTGCTTGAGTTGCGTGCCCTAGGGTCTACCTACCCTTTTATGTTCCCTCCTAGCTTCTTTAGATTTTTAATTTTTTACTCTCATAGTTCTTGTTTTAGTTTGTAATGTTTTTCCTTCTTTTTCTGTAGGGTCTCTTATCCTAATGTGTCTTTGAGTCCCGTTAACCTTTTTTTTTTTTTTTTTAAATTAATGTCCGCAAATGGCCAAAGCAGGCCAATGTCATTAAGATAATCTCTCTTCATTTCTTCCCTGTTGTGCATATTGTGTGGTTTCTGGTATCTTTGGAAGGTGAAGAAGGGTGTTTATATATAACTAGGCTTGTGTTAAACATTGAATTATTTAGGTTTAACATTCTTTATCCCTCGGATGTGCATTGACTGTTCACCTAGTAAGGTTTGTATAAGTGATTAGATACAGTGACGTTTTTGAGTTTATCTCTGCCATATAAGATGTTTGTGTCTTGGGATGGTCAAGATTTGAATCCTCCATTGAATACATTGAACTCCATTGTTCCAAATGATCTTGACAAAATTTCATGTATCCAGATTGAGTTTGAATGATGGAGCTTTGGCCCATATAACTTGCAGTCTGTTATTTAATACCTAATAATATACTGACTTACTAGTTTTTGTTTGTAGTTTTAACTCTGAATTCAGCATCTTTCATTCCAGTTGTCAGTTAACTTATTTAACATTCAATCTAGTTGTCACTTTAAACTTTATTTTATAGCCATGATCAAGTTGTTCTAAGTTTCTTTCTATTTGGTGTAATTGCAGACTATGAATCAGTCAAATTTCTCTACATTGGGGATTGCATGCTGCTGGGACAGTTCAATTGGTGTAGGGGTGATTGCTGTTAGATGATATTATTCACATTGCCAGGTGGAGCTAATTGCATAAGAATGGAGAACAAAACTTTTAGGAAAGCATTAGCAGTTATAGGCTGGATGTTTGCCCTGCTTGTATTGTTCCTGGAGATGTCACATGCAAATGTTATCTTGATTGGGAACAATGTGTCTCTTTCATTTGAATCAGTAGAGGCAAGCTTTGGTAAGACTCAATGAAACATATTCTGATGTCTCCTCCATCAAGAATCCATGTGTTTTCAGTTTCAGTAGTTTATATTTTTTCCCTGTAATATTTGGTGAAGTTTTTCTGTTTAAATTACCTCTCATGTTGTACCCACCTATGGATAAGATGTCCCTTATGTCAGTAGTCAATTATTACAAGTATCGCTGGATATGCACTAATATTTGAAATAATACTTGTACAGCATAATTTGTTGACTTCTATATGAGAGGTTCTGTTAGATTCCTATTACACGTATAGACATACCACCTACTTGTACAAAACAATTTTATGGCATTCATGTATTTTTTTTCTCTTTTCTTTGTGTGTGTATATATGTAATGCAGGCATAGAGTTTAGGTTTGCCTCTAGTTTTTCATATGGTATTTTTATGTTTGATAATGGATCACAGAGTCATTGCATCTTACTAATGCCAATAATACCCACATTTTTGAGTGGACAGCTTTTAGAGGTTGGTTTGATCAACTTGAAAGACTGCATTGGAGGATATGCTGTAAGAATTTTGCAAAAAGGTGTAAGTGAAAGTTGACGATAGAGCGAGGACAGGTTTGATTTCATAAGAATTAATGTCATAAAGATCACTAAATATATCAAAAGATGCAAATTGAGCTCAGAAAGCTTGGCAATTTGCTGTGCCTATTGAGAGTCAAGACTAACATATTGAAGATCAAGGTAAATTGAATATTGCATATATATATCTAGAGAATAGGGAGTTGTGGATTATAGTACTTAAAAGGTTGGATAGCATGACCTAACAGACTGGTTGGAGGTATGGCTGCCTAGTTGTCTTTTGTAATGCATTAAAAGTATAGAACACAAACTCTAGGCTACGGTTTTGAACATGTATCTTTTTTAAAGTTTTGGAGGGTGGCAATTTTTAAATGCAAAAGCCAGGCTGGTTTGGAGAGAACACTTCAAGACAATCCACAATTTTTTTGCTTTCCAAACTATTATTGAAGAAGTTAAGATCAAATTGTAGAAGATGGATGGTTATTTTATGGATTTTAGACAAGTATTTGACTCTTCAAGGGGTTAGGTTGATATTAGGATTTTAGGAGAGCTACTTACTACTCCTATAAGTCATCATGAGATTGTGATAGCTAGTCTCCAAATGACTCATGGTCTTTTGGTTTTATCAAGAGCACTAGTTTTTTCCAGTGGTTATTATGATGCTTCACAAGACTATGGTAGGCCATATCCAGATTGCACATAACCTTTCTGGCTTTACCAAGTGAACTATTGGGGTCAAGTAGGTCTGTACACTCTCTCCAACATTACATAGATAAGATGGAATAATTCTCAAAGGAAACCTCAGAGGAAGATGAAGTCTATGTTTACCGTTGAGTTTTCACTTCCACACGCTTTTTCTTGATGATGTGGTCCCTTTTGGTTCTTGGACAAAAGGTTTGCAAAGACAAGTAGATTCTTTGGCTCTATTTTGTCTCTTATACATCCAGAGAAGATTCGTTAAAACTTAAAATCTACAGTTCACATATTTGGGGAGCCAGCTGAGATGTACAACTTGCAGATGCTTCGGAGTGGCTTTTTGGTTTGTAATTCAAATTGAAGCTTGCTTCTCAATCATGGCTATGTAGAGGTTATGTTTCCTGACAATACATAAGCTACCGATGCTTTCAGCTCATATCCAATATACTCTATTCAAAATGCACTTTTTTTAACCATATTTTATCTGAAATGTGTATGGCTTTGACGTTGGGGAGCCTAGTTTTGGATCAATTGATTGGGTGCATATCAAGAGGCTTTAGACTATTATTCTGCAATGTATGATATGATATAATTGTCTTGCCCTCGTTCAGATTTCCACTCACAACTGCTCCATCTCAAGACATTTGTCAACTCGTTGCATATGGGCTTGGTCCTTGTCTGAAAGAGCTATTCATTTTTGGCCTTTTGCTCTCCCTGCATTTTGGATGAGTGGGGAGTGGTATTGGTATGTATGTCAAGGCCTTACAAGTTTTGCACTCTATGCATATTTCCATCAGTCACATCCTCCTTTATAGGTCTATCTTGGATTCTCTTTTGGAAAGAGCATATAAATACGGATAGAAAGCATATTTGTGGACAGTACAACTAGATGACTTGAATTTTTCTTCTCCAGTGTTTCAGCCCTTATCCTGTCTGTTATGCCAGACATTTTCTACATGCTTTTGGAAGCCATATTATCTCCCTCAGCTATAGGAGACAGCAGACGCAATCTTTGATCATTATGGACATTTATCATTAATATAACTTCTCCCTCCCTTTCTGGTATTTCTTTGCAAAAGAGGCAAGAAAAACCAATATATCTGCCCTGGCACCCAGACATGTAGGATTAACGTGTTTTTGAAACGCCTATATGGTAGTGACATATGAGCAGATTCTCTAACTCAACTGGGATAAATTTTCATGGAAGTGTGCTTTACACCAGCATCTCTAAAGGAAAATGATGCCCAAAGACCTAGTAATGTGGCAAATATCTTTTCCACATTTAGTCATCAAGGAGTTTCATGATAAGACACCTTTCTACCAAATGGATCTACAAAGATGCCTCTGACAATCTTCAATGCCAAAAAGAGTTTGATATATTTTTCATTCTTCTGCAGCAATGCAGCATCTCAACTGTCTAGAAAGAGAAGAAGAGATATATTGGCATCTTTGCTAATTGCTATTTGAACACAAATCAATCCTTGAAGAAAACAAACAAAATTGCACATAATGCTTACGATGGCCCTGCCTGAGACTGCCTAGCTCCAGATGACCATGACCAGGTTGCCCCAGATGACCTGCTTCCAGACGACTCTAGTTTGGATGACCTGGCTCCTCTACAATCAAACGACTTGTACGATGTGCTCTTTCGCTCAGAAGGCCATTCAAACTTCAAGGATTATGTGCATTGAGATCAAGCATTATGTGCAAAGAGAAAGGGAAAAGAAAAGAAAAGGGAGAGCAGAGGGGGGGAGGGCTGCAGTCCAACATGCGTTTGTGTCGCACTCATCCTCAAAGTGATCGTTCTTCTCTTTAGAGTCACTTCCTTCATTGACTTCTCGACCCCAACACTTGGACGATTAACTACTCATTCTCAAAATCATAACACTATCAAAGTCACTCTCAACATCAAAGTCACTTTCATCTTTAGGGTCACTTTTGTCTGCATTAACATGACCCTAGCATTTTAATGATATCTTTGCATCACTTTCCAAGTTCAAGGCCCGCTCCAAGGCCTCTTGATATGACGTCGGAGGGACCACCCTAATATTCTTTTGGTACATAGGAAAAAGTTTGTCTATGAACCACCTCTTCTTATATGCATCCGATGGATCTTCCTCTAGATGGGTAAACATTCCACTCAACCTCTGGTTGTATGAATGAATAGACTCTTTCTCACCCTGTGGCATTCTATGAATCTCAACAATGACCTCATCGTCATTGTGCTATTCCTTCACGAATGCTTTGTGCAACTCATCCCAAGTCTAGTACTTGCCCTCGGGCAATCCCATGTGCTAGTTTATTGTGATTCCACAAAATGTCATAGGGAATAACATCCTCCAATGTGCATCATTATTTTACCCATTTGCTTTCCACATCACGAGGAAGATTCTCCAATGCCTAACTAGGTCCTTTGTTTCCTCACCATGAAATATGGGACACATACACAATATGCCAAAATTAGTCTTTGTCATGATAGGTTGATTTGACATTGGTAGTGGTTGTTTGTGTGGCTCGCATTCATCAGACACATCATCAAGTGTAGCCCACCGCAATTGCTCTCATGCCAGACTCCCATCCCACGCACCATTTGTCAGAATTTTTCCTCGCTCACCATTGAGCACACCGACAGACAATTGCTCCAGTGTCGAGTTCCCGTCTCGCGCACTGTCGTATATGCCTTCTTGAATTTGCATCGATGTTGGACTCCCACCCTGTTCACCATCGGATACACTAACTTGCGATTGCCCAAGCGCCATACATTTGTCATGCATTCTTTCTATTGCACAACTTGCTCCAACCACTCCTAGCCTTTCTTGCCAAACCAAGTTTTCTCCTCCATCAAACTTGTCATCTTTGTCACCTCCAACTTCATTGATGTGAACATGAACAACCATATTTGCGTGCATGTCTTTGCTTATGCAAGCTAGTCTGTTTGCACGTACATCTCTTGTGCGAACTTGTTCCTCTATGCATGCATCTTTGTCACCTCCACATATGTTATTGTGCACTTGTCTATCTTTGTCAATATGCACTTCCATGTTGACACACACATCTACTTCATGCTCAAACACTTGCACATCATTGTCTTGGGTGAACACTTGTTCTCCTTTCTCATGCATGGGCACTTGGGCATTGCCAACTTTGTCATCATGGTCGCTGTCATGGATTTCTCCATCGTCACATATTTCTTCGTCAACGAGTTCACTCAATGCGTTTGTAGTTTGTACATCACCAACTTCGCCGTCATGCAATTCCTCACTGTTGTATAACTCATCATTGTGTCAAGTTCCGTCGTTGTCATGTAATTCACCGCCACCAACATGCAATCACCACCACCAACATGCAACTCACTGCCATCGACATCCAACTTTCTACTCGTCGTCACGATACTCTCCATTGTCGACATGCAACTCATCGATGTAGTCATGCAACTCATCGATGTAGTCATGCAACTCATCGACGTTGTCATGCAATTCATCGCCACCATAACACAACTCTTTATGCACAAACCCTTGCGTGTCTCCATACGTGTTTGCTTGCGCGTTTGGTTGTGTATCCACTTGCATGTCTACTTTGTGCGTCAGCCCTTTGTTAGCGTCAACAAACAAGTCTGCATCTTCATCTATTGTGACCTCCAATCTACCCTCCTCTTAAAGGAAACTACATTGTTTGTTGGTTGCATTGTAATCATTCCATTGTTGTTGTTGTGCACCTTCCTGAGTGATTTGCTCATCACAACTCCATGTCACCAAGCTTGACCCAACTTCGAACAAGCAATGACGCCAAAATGTAGAAATGGAATACAACATATTGCAACACAATTCCATTACCACTTAAATAAACAAAATATACAATGTCTATAATGTACAATTACAAATGGATAAACTGTGCACACAACATATGTTAGACAACCTGGTCCAATGTTAGATGACCTTACACAACAATTTAGATGGTTTGGCACAAGTATCTCATGAATACATGTTGGATTACACCCAACTTCTACTACATTTGAATGAGAGGGGGTTCTATTTATACAATTTTCCTACAAACAGGGAGGTAGTTGCATCTTCAACTCCCTCCAACTAACTACCCCAACATATCCGGACTTCTTGAACTACATTTTAAGTTCATTTATCTTACATTTGCATTTCATAAACTTATTAATTACATGTACGACATTTCATCAAACACTTTGCATACGAACTACAAAATAACACAAAATGACAAAACTTTATTTATTGTTTATGTAGACATGTCAATTCGCCTGCCTACAGGATTATGTGTGTAACGTCCTACTCGGATCTGTCTTAGAATTATTTTTTTTTTGGATTTTTGCTATATATAATTTCTTTTGTATTTTTAAATATAAGGTGAAGAACAAGGATATTCTAATCAGCTAATTTGAACACACTGTTATTGCAAAAGTATACAGTCTACACACCAGAAGCTTGAAATAGAAATAGGACTAATACTAATATCCAAAACCCACCACAAAATACACTCTGAAATATAACAGTTCATACATTAACTATCAAAATTTAGCATCAGAATTGTACCAGCTGATCAGAGTTGACTGCTACAGTTTTTTTCCCCACGTGGTCTGGGCTGCTGAGACTTCCTCACTAATGTTCGTCCCCTTGAGACACAGTAGTCACTCTCGGCACTAAGCGATTTGGCTCAGATCTGACACGTCCTGCCTCTGACAGCAGCAGTCTGGACTAATGATGACTGAATGCCCTTTTTGTTCTGCTGATACTCCTCTCTAATAGCCTCGAATATGCCTATCTCTAATTGTTGTAAAGAAGTTAGAACCTTCCAACACAAAACCTAATGCTTGCAACTCAAATCAAACCAATGATGGCCCTGTATGGTACGGCCTAGGAAGAAGTTGGCAGTAAATGATATCAACTGAATATTATGCCACAAACCCTTGCAATTCTCTGCTCAAACTTCTCAATGCTACCTTATTATAATTTCTGGATGAAATCACCACAACCAATCCGCTAGGGGTAATATTGCATACCCGAAGAGGATGTCCTCACTGGAAATGGTCTTCCCCAATGAGCTTGACGCCTGCAAATTATCTCTGCAAGAAGTCTCCAATATATCCCCAATCTTGTCTTCTAATCCCCCTTAAAATGAGAGCCAAAATCCCAATTTATAGAATTTTCGATAAGGCTGGTGGCTTGGAGGGAACTTTTTCAAATTTCAAATTAGCTTCTAGAATCAACTTCTAGAATAATCTTATATTTTATCATTATGACGTCCTTCCCCTTTTTGCACTAGGAAAGTCACTTTATGATTTAATATATATATATATTTTTTAATTTACATGGTGGAATCGGTAGCCGCCACGAATCCGGGCAGGCTGTCCAGCTTTAATGATTTAATATTTATTTAATGACTTTTAATGACATTTTCCTTCATAACATAATAAATATTTAATTTAATTGTATATAAATAACTTCCAGACATTAAAATTTCTAAGTTTCACCACTCCAAACCACAAACTAATCACGGATTTGGATACCCATTAAGCCAAACAATCCAATCGTACCTTCCGCTCTGGCAGAAACCCTAGCATGGTGACTTACTATAAATAGTAAGTTTCCTCCCAAAAGCCCAATAAGACACCAAAATCGACCACTGAAGACGATCAATGGCCCCGGAAAGGACTCCCAACTATCTCACTTAGCCTACGGGAGCCCGTGAGTAGGCTAACCTCGTCTGTCAACCAATGAACTAAGAAGGGGACATTACAATGTGGTAAATGGAACATACTATCACAATTTAAGGAAAATAGATACCTGGTAGAACGATGTAGTAGTTGTTAATGCTAATTCACTTACAGGTTTTTAACATCTTGCAATAAATATAAATGATGTAGTAGTTGTTAATGCTAATTCACTTACAGGTTTTTAACATCTTGCAATAAATATAATAATTACCTCTTCTTATCAGTCAGTCTTGTCTTCCAGAGGGTCACCTGTAGATTTGTTTGTTGGTAGTTAAGTAATGCACTTGGCGTAATTTTCAGCATGAGCTTTGTGTTTAGAGCATATAAGTAAAGACCTTTGACAGCTTTTTACAATCTAAGTTGTGGTCTGTTTGTCTTCCCAAGAAGAGTTCTTTAAGACGGACATTAGAGTCTGAAGCATTTTAAAAAAAAATTCTCGCTTTTATGGGTTCTTTGACAATTGTTTTTCATAAGTCAAAAATATCAAAATGGAATATTATTTTATTACTGACACATTATTTTTGTTGCGTGAAGCATATTTCTCCTTCTCAGTACCAAAGTTCATAATTTTCTTTGTTTCTTAAGCTTGTTTTTCAATATCTTTTGAGAGTTGCACTTTAGTTAAGTCAGCATGAAACTTAAAAAGGTCAAATATCATTACAGTTTTCTTTTGGACTTATACCGACAACTGTATACCATGATTTGCTTAATTTTTTTAATTTACTTTTCTTCTTGTTTACAATGTTTTTGCCTCTCAAGGGTAAAGCAGAGTGGACAGACGTTTATGAAATTCTTTCAAGGGTTGACAGAATTTTATATTGATATGTCCATGTTTTGTCACAACCAAATATCATTACAGTTTTCTTTTGGACTTGTACTGACAACTGTATACCGTGATTTGCTTAAACCTGTTTAATTTACTTTGCTTCTTGTTTACAATGTTTTTGCCTCTCAAGGGTAAGCAGTGTGGACATAAGTTTATGAAATGCTTTCAAGGGTTGACACAATTTTTTATTGATATGTTCATGTTCTTTCACAACCAAATATGTAACCTGCTAAAGTCTCTCAAGACATGGTTCACAAATCATTCTTGTTATTGATCCAAGGGAATTTGCCTCGTCATAACTTCTATAGATGCTAATACATTTTCAATTCTATTTTCAGTTTTGACAATGAAAGGATCAGGACTCTGTGGGCTACTTCAGGTAGCAGAACCATCTGATGCATGCTTTCCACTGAGAAACAAAGCAGTGTCAGGAGAAGGTCTATACTCACCATTTGCATTGATTGAAAGAGGTAAATGCAGCTTTGAGACAAAAGTACGACATGCAGAAGATGCAGGCTTTAAAGCAGCTATTGTATACAACAATGAAGATAGGAGCAAATTGGTTACAAGTAAGTTTCATCATGCAGGATCTATTTCTTTACTACATTTTTTTCATTTTGAATTTGGCTTTAAGTAAACAAGTGTCAAAACATGGATGATATTCTAGGTTTGGATATGCTGTCTTGCATGCACACCATGCACTAACAAGTATCAATGAGTTTTCTATGCATTGGAGAGCAAGGGATAAAAAACAAAGAAAGAAATAATTTCCTTCAGAATAAAAATGATATGGTTGGTGATGTTGAGAAAGCAAAGAAGAAGAGTGGTTTATCCATAAAATATGGCTAAATATATGGGAAAACATGCATCTTATAATTCAGAAGCTTCTTTGGTAATCGAAGTATTCAAAATTTCCTACTCTTATTTCTCCCTTTTTTATCTTTTTTTCTAGTGCAACATTAATAAAAATAACATATTTATTTTTCCACCGTGATCTGCTTTATTTGAACTGAATCCCATCTGATAAGAATTTCTTTCTAGAATAAAGAAAAATTCTGGTAGTACAAGTTAAACTGTTGCTGTTTCTCGGGCCTCGCCGGACTGAATGCTTGTCCGTTTCCTGGTGCTTTCAGCGGTGTAAAAGGTTTAAAATGATGCGGCATGGTGGTTATAGGGGCGGACAGCACGGATAACCGTGGCAGCTTCCGATTCCACCATGTTAAAAAAAAAGTTAAACTGTTGCTGTCTTTGTGCCTTTAATTGCGAGTATCGGACTTCAATTATGTTTTAAATTAATATGCATTCTAAACAAACAGGCTTTCTGGCAGACCCCTGAGTGATGCCCTTTCAATTCCTTTTGGAGGTCAATGGTCTCAAAAAAAAAAGATGAGACTAATATAAGGTACTAGGGTACATCTTGCAAAGTTTCACATCTGCATATATCATTTGTCTTGTTGATGATTCTCAGGTTTGGAGATTTTCTAGCTCTATCCAATAAGAACTATGGCCATTCTTTTATCATTGAGATGTGCATATTATTATATGTTTATCCAAATTTATATGTTGTAACTTGTACCTTATGTGTTGAGAATATAGAACTAATAACAACAAGCATCACGGTGATGTATAAATTCCACAACAATGAGTTCCAAGAAATGACATCATATGAAACCTTATAATGCAACATCATAACCTTTTGTCCAAAGGAGAATGTCATGCCCCAGTCGGTCCACTATCTGTGTTTACTAGTTTAGTATCCATTGAGTCATCTCTGATCCTGAGTTCAGCAGGTAAGTTTTAAATTTTAATAGGTTTCAGGAAGTCAGATTTAGGTTTATTATAGTCTAATAAGAGTTTAAGCGGCCTATTTGACATAAGAAAATAGAGCAACTAAGCTTAAAGTAGGGCTTGAACCCTAATTTAGTTTAAAGTAGGGCTCATAGTGGTCTACTTAAGATAATCAAAATAGGTCTTGAACATCCTTAATTAAGTTTAATATATCCTCAACTAGTGGATACCATAACGATATAAACACACATACTATCAGAAGAAATGTATATACTGTAAATTCATTTGTACTATCTATATACAGAGTACAAAAGAAGCTTCTAGAAAAGGAAGCTTTTAGGTGAAAAAAGATGTACATTGAAGCTTCTTTAAGAAGGAAAAGAAAAAATCTTCTAGATAATTAACATGTAGATTTATAAAACACATGCAACATGTACAAAAGATACACAATAATTGAATGTACATACAATTATTTAGTACATTAGACATCTTGAGTGGAATTTTTCCATGTTTATTTCTCATCATTTTCCTTCCTAATAAGAGGAGGTTGTCCCCCAAGGTTTGCTGAAAATGTGGAAATGGCTGGTCAAAGACTAACTTGGACATCCAGTTTTTTCACTTGGCAATAACTAATAAGCCTTTTGTTGTCCCACCTTGGTGGTAGTTAATTTGCACCTCCTAGTGTGTGCATGGATATAAAGAAGAGTGTCTTCATCTAAAAGAGGCAGAAAATTTGGACTGGTATTCTTATGATGGGAGATAACTTCTTCCTCCAAATGTGGTGGTGACTAATAAAGCTTAAGTTGGATCACATCCACTAAATCATTTATAATACTATGATGGGAAGGAAGAACTAGCCAAAAAGCATTTTTTCTTTTTCAATTTGATGTAAAATGGTATAAGGCCTGAACCAGATAGGTTTGAGCTTATGATGTTGAAAGATAAATATCTGTTTATCCATGTAGAGCCACTCTTTATGGCCAATGTGAAAATGTGAGGGAGCGTGAAGGCAGTTATGAAGCCTTCTGTATTTGTCTTGAGTCTTCAGTAATGCATTACCTACATGTGCTGGGCCTTTTAATCAAATGTTGAACAGAAGAAGCAACATTAAGTTAAAAGCATGGTATTGTGAGACTGTTTATTTTATGCCACCAGTTTCTTAAAAATGCAGTATGCTCAACTTCATCAAGGAATAAGTGCTACTTTAGTTGAGAATTAGAGGAAGGTGTAAATTGGCAGAACATTATAGATGAAGTATAGAATAGGAATATAATTTTTGTTTAAAAAAATATGTACAGATATATTAAATTATCTACTTTAGTAGAGGCCGTCCTTATTTTTAAGCTGAGTGTGGTTCATGCATTATTCCATATAACATGAGTATTTTGACAAAATATTCTATGAATATGTCTTCTACACAAATAGATCGAGGGCAAGATATAATTTTCATGACTTTGTTGTTAATGTTTTACTTCAAGGAGTATAAAGTTTTCAAGAAATTGTCAAGAGTCTATATGTTGGGGCACCAAATGTCAATAAACGTTTACAATTTTTAGATAGATGAACGTAGACAAATAGATCTACTAAGGCAAGGATATGACATAATTTGTGTGTTTTTTATATTTTTGTATTGCTGAAACATAAGAGTTTATTTTTGCTTTCAGATATACCTTTAGTAATCAATAGATAAATAACATAATTATAATAAAATTAAATGAAATTTATATGTTTAGATTCTGCATTCAAATATCTCTGCATACACAAATTCCATTGTAAAGTGATATGATTTAACCCATATGAGGCCTCCAAAGTTGTGTTAGTGACCTTGTCAACACAAAAATTGATATAAATATAATTTATAAATTTATAATAAAAATAAAACTAAACAAAATTTATATATTTTAAATCAACATTGCAATACCTACCACTCCACAATTGTTTACTACAAAATGATATGATTTGACCTCATTTGAGGCCATCAAAGTCATATCAGTGACCTATTAACAATAAACCTGGGTGGCAATAAAGTGTCAAAACACCATGCGTGTACCCCTTATCTTGCTTTGTTTTGTTGTGGGAAGAGCTATTGAAGTTTCATAGAGAGCAAGGTTTTGATGCTTGTAGCAAACCTCAAATGTAAAAGGCATGGATAGCTCAATTGTAAATGTGTTGCAATACAGAAAGACAAGTTCCCCACTGGGTGTTTAGATTATGAGAGATGCAAAGTGCATAACCAAGGAACTATTAACTGCATTGGCTTGAGGATGTGTATATGGATGAACAAGCTAAAAGCTTGCACAACGTTTTCCAAAAGTAACTAAGAAATTTGGATTAACAATCTGAAACCAATAGTAAATGGAAAGCCAAAGTGAGAAGATACATTGTCATATTGCATATAATAAATTAGCCATCTTAGAAAACCTTCGTACAACCATCCTTGCAAAAAGTTCTTGGTCATCCACTAATGAAGTTCATTGATAAGGAATCCGGAAGGCATGGAATAAATTGTTAGTGATTGGTGAAAACCAAGCTTTTCTATGAGAAGATGCTTGGATTGATTGCATAATGAACATCTTTTAATAAAATATTCCACATACTTCCTCATAGAAGGCCATTAGAAATATTGTGCAAATGCTAAACGTCTTTAATGTATGTGTCAAAGTGACTGTGACCACCATAAGATCAAGAATGTGCCACTTTTACGAGTGTTAGATTGAATGAACCATTTGGAACACAAAGCTGATTCAATTTGTATATCAAACCATTTCTTGATTTATAGTGGAAAAAAGGAGTTGATTTACCAATGTATATTACTTTAAAGAGGTGAGAATTGGACCAACGTGTGAATTTGAAGAAGAAAGTGACTTCCAAATATCAAATATGGTATTAAGAATGTGCAAAAACTTTGAAAGGAGGACCATACTAGCAATGCCCTTTTTATACTCAATTGCGAGATGGATTGCTATATATAAGAGGCTGATGAAAAGTGTCTTTATTCTAGAGTCTTGGATTTAGAATTCAAGAGGAGTTGATGATTAGCATGGAGGATTGTTTCCTTCAAATGATATAATGCCCCTTTCGCACAAGTGCTTGAACCAATCTTTAGAATTTTGTTGTATGTTTTGTAGTTTTTTTTATTGCAGAGAATCAAACACGTAACCTTGTACTTGTGGATATGGGTCCTTAACTAGAAGCCCAAACTAGGGGCCATAGCAAGGTACCCACTTTCCATGTTATTTAAACAGCTTGCTAGTAGACTTGCAACGACAAAGAGTGTTTCCAAGTGATATGCGCTTGGGTGGCCTGCTTGATTAAACATATCACCTATGGCATAGTTTGATGTATATGGTTCCATATCAAAGGGATGCAAATCAAGAGGAGCAAGCATCGAAGCAGAATAAACTTGAGCCACTTGAACATGTTGTTGATTGTTGCATTCTATAAAAAATGCTTTGGGTTGGATACTTGATGAAGTGGCTTGACAATGTGAATGAAATGCCAAATGAATTTCCACCAAGAAATCTTTTCATATATGTAGTATTGTTTGGGGTCGGTTAATGTTTGAAGGCTTCGACTTACAAGGAAACTTGAATGCTTGTCTAAGAAAGACTTTTCATTTCAGCCTACTATTTATGTTGATGTAGGAGATCAAGAGCAATTTGAACATGTTTGAAATGGTCTTCCCAGTTACTATATACACAAATATGCCACCTACACCACAATGAATCTTCCCAAATATAAGCAAAATATATCATTGATTATCATTGATTAACCTCTTGAATGTTTTTAAAGCATAATTAAAATCCAAAAGGCATCTTTAGCCACTTGTAGAAGGCCATTTTCAGTTTTGAAAGTTGTTTCTGGATATCTAATGTGTCCACATTGGATATGTGTGCATGATGGTATGCAATAGCTAGATTTATTTTGTTGAAATATTTGGACCCCTTTAGCTAGTCTATCACTGACCCTTGGTATT
Organism: Wollemia nobilis; assembly: GCA_028583015.1. Lineage (NCBI taxonomy): Eukaryota > Viridiplantae > Streptophyta > Pinopsida > Araucariales > Araucariaceae > Wollemia > Wollemia nobilis. The sequence continues at coordinate 17,359,459 of JAQPPZ010000541.1, forward strand.
GGATACTGATTTTTCATTATTATTTCATTTGAAGTTCTGTAAAATATGCACTATCTCTAACTATTTCCTTCTTTCTTTGGAGCAATTAAGATTGGAGAACCACAAGAAATACTAGGACAGATCTTATCCTCTACAACAAGTTTTTGCAGTCATAGCTCAATTTTCCCACTTCCAAGAGGTCAGGTATAATATGCAGGAAAAATAGTAAGACAATAAACTGAAACCAAAACAATGCTCTGTTTTGTGGCTTTCAGAGGAGGCACTTGTGTAGGTTCTCCAAAAACATTAGAATATACTTCCAAAATGGCCTGAACATTCAGGGAGGGAGCTTGCTTCTGTTATTTTTCTTTTCTTGGCATATGAAACACACTATTAAGAACATATTGACATTGACCTCACTACATGCTTTCTAGAAAGTAAAGGAGACTTAGATGGCAAAGAAGATGCGAATTTGAAGACTCGAAATTCTCAAGAGGTCAAATTCATATACTGTGGGGGCCTTAACTTCAATCGAACAGGAAAATCTGCTTTAGCATAGCATTCTTTTGCCATTATGCATCGTATTTGCATACAAGAGGCAAAAGTCATCACAAGAATTGTTAATTAGACCAAGTATTATTTAAGAGAAGTTATTGAGATAGGAAGAACATGAGAAAAATCTTAATAAAGATGATGTTTTAAATATTATCCGTGTTTGGAAATCCTTCATTCATAAAATAGGTAGGTAAGGCCTTTATAGTCTATTATCTTGTTTTTTTTTTTTTAAATTAGTTATATGGGATTGAAATGGGCCCCACCCGTATTACATCATGACCACATGGTGGTATTACAACAAGCTTGGCAATTATGCATGTATCGCTTGGCAAGATTCAAACCTTGGTCTCCTCCTTGAAAGTTGAGGAATCTAACCGGTTGAGCTAATGCCATTTGATCTATTATCTTGTTCTTTAATGTGATGTTCCTAATGTCTTTTGTGTTGTCTACTTGTGTTGCATAGGATAGTATAAAAGATGTTCTTGATTTATTTTATTTATGAATGTCTTTTGTGTTCTTAATTTGTCTATCAATCCTTATTTGTTTTGATAAGAGTGAAGATAACACAAGGTCAAGTTTAAACCTAGATAAAACCCCAAAAAATAACATGAAATATGGCGAAGGTTAGGTTGGAGTCTGATATGTGGGTACCCTAGGGGGATAGTCTAGGTGTGACAAAGAAGTAAGTATGAGATGATTGGTATGGTTTAAGTCTCATATACACACAAGTAATGTTCTATGCAAAGCAATAGACTATAACAATGTAAAGCAATAGATCCAATATGCAAGTAAAGTACAGAAATGAGAAGATAAGAAAAAAGATGTATTAACCTTGTTTACGAAGTTTGTTGAAGACTCGATGAATTTCATCTTCTTGATCTTTCTCCATGAGTTCTTTGCTTTTGAAGCTTCTTCTTGGATGATCCTTGTCCTTGATGGTTGAGACCCTTCTTGATTAATGGTTCCCAACCATGACCTTGACGTAGGTAATCCTTCCAAAGGACTACTAAGGGCAAAGGAGAGCGAAATCTTGCTAGGTTGCCTATTGCCTCCCTTAGTATCCTAGGATGAATTTTGATGAGATATTAGGAAGATGTAGGGCAATTAATATAGGATTTTGAAAGAACAGGAGAATTTGCCTATTGCAAGTCTTCTACCTGCTTCATGTCGAATTTGTTATTGGAATTGATGCTAAAATAGCCAGAATTACTTGGTATATATAGCAATTTGGTATTTGAAATTGAACTTGTGAGTGTGCCAGGTGTCTGCCTGAATTCCAATCAGCCCAATGTGCTCAAGATATGTTAGACAAAATTTGGAGTCAATTTGACCTAGGGAGGTGATTTAAGTGAGTGCACCACTTTTTAAAAGTAGTTGCTCTGCTCTCTTAGAAACGATGCACTTGCCCGGTGCACTTGACAAAATAGATGAATCTGATGGGATTGAATGGGCAGTGACGTTCCTAGGGCTCTTCTAATATTCCTAGAGCCTTCTAGGTGGTTGTACATGAAAGACATGATGCTTCCTAACCTATGGCCCGGTCAAGGGAAAGAAATCCTAATGGGCCAACTAAGCTTTGTACCTCAAGGACTACCCATCCTTTCCTGGGAAGAATTAATCAAGTAGGGTAAAGAGAACCCCTCTTACTTGATTTCATTGATTTGTGTTTGATTTAAGCTTTGGATTTTTATCTAGTATATAAGAAGTGGTCAACTTATTTAGTTTATTTATGCTGGCCATTTTGGGGTAGTTGGTGATGATGATGACTCTGCTTCTACTTTACATCCCACTATAGATAAATGTTGGCCCTTGGATCTACTGGAGCTTCTTTCTATCTTGTTGTATCTTGACTTCTAGCTCTTTCTTAATCATTACTTTTAGCATGTTATGGTTTATCCATTTTGTGTAACCCTTGAGGCTGTAATCTTATGCCATACAGTTGTTCCTCTTCAAAGTAGTTTACACTAGATTCTTTACTTTAGCTTATTTTCGTGGTACTTTTTGGTTACAACAGTGCATTGTATTTGTAACAACTCTTTTCAATGAGTCCCATGGCCTACTTTGGTCATTTGTGGATATTAACAAAATTATCTTATCTTCCTTAGTTTAAATTTGGTTGCTCCCAAATATGTACCTGACTACAATTTTTATTCCTTCTTTTAGGTGTGAAAATATTAACTTCTATGTATTTATGAATGCCGTAGGATCTGCTATTGCCTCACTCCCTCATCTGATCTCATGAGGGCTCTAGAAAAAGGGCTGAAATGTCATTAATGAATCTCAATAACTCAACAGTCCAGAATCCTCACAATTTTATATGGATGGTGACTGAGGTCTATAATTCAAGGATATGTCTAAAGCCTTAATCAAATGCCTTGTTTTAACTTATTTGTGCTTCATATTTTCAATATTTTTCATAATTTCTCTGCTCCTATAAATATGCAGTAGGCATTATGAATTTCTCTTAAATATCTAAGCATATAGAATACCTCTGCATCTGAATTTACAGAGAACAAGACAAAGGTTTGAGAGCTCTGTCTGATGACAACTGGTCTTAGTGTTTGTGGTACTGTGAAGGGTTTTCACACACATTTTTATTGACTTGCTATGCAGTGGGTGGAAATTCCAGCGGTATCAATATATATGCAGAATTTGTCTCTAAGGCAGCTGGTCAACTGCTCTTAAGATATGCTGGAGATCCAGATATGGAATGTTGGATTGTTCCCTCCCTCAACACATCATGGTCTATAATGGTAATATCTTTTGTCTCTCTGGTTGCCATGGCTGCACTTCTTGCATTGTTTGTTTTTGTACGGAAGTATTGGCTGCGGCATTCTAGACAGGGAGATCCACATCATTGCCAGTTACGAGGTATGAGTCGTCGGCAAGTGAAAGCATTACCCAGCTTGATATTCATTTCTGTTACCAATGACAACTGCACATCAGAAACCTGTGCTATATGTTTGGAAGATTATACAGGTGGCCAAAAGTTACGGGTCCTTCCTTGTCACCATCGTGAGTTGCTTTTTTCTCCCATTCTGTAGGTACCCTTTTGATGTTGAACCGTTGCTCTTATTTATTAACCTGATATCAGGTCAGGAAGTATCCTTTTGCAGTAGGGACCTTTCATGTATATGCTTCACCGAGTAATATTTCTTTACTGACAACAATATTTGGTGGTTGTTTGGTTGGCAGAATTTCATGCTCCTTGCATAGACTCTTGGCTCACAAGGTGGCGGACATTTTGCCCTGTATGCAAGCATGATGCAAGAAGGATAACCGTAGACCCTCCTGTAACAGAAAAGACCCCACTTCTGTTTGCAAATTCTTTAACCCCTGCTCAGAGTGAGACAGGACAGTCATCTTTCATAAGATCTCCTTCGATGCATATATCTCCAAGTTCACTCCTTCCTGCTGAATCATCACATTCCCATGTTTCTCATATTGCATCATCATGCATGCCACAAACATTAGGTCCTTGTGGTGATTCAACCATTTTAAGCAGAAACTTTTCTAATATTGGAAATACCTCTCTTGTGCCCTCGGGTGTCCAACCTTCAGTATCGTCAACACAAAATTCTTTGTATGCATCTCAACAAAAGGATTCTGCGTTCACTCCTCCCCCAGTAATGCCATATTGTGGTGGCCCAGTGGCTGTAATATCCCACTTCAATTCCACACATTCTTTACCGGGATATCAGGAATGTTGTGTGTAGTATTTGGGCATTAAAAGAAGGGACTTCTTACAAGATCTTATTTTGGAGCATGGTTCCATCTTGTGGTGGGTCAGTGCACGTAATATGCCATTCAATTCGACACTTTTTACCAGGATGTGCCTAAGAGTTTAGGCATTGCACGAGGGGTTTCTTACAGGCTCTGTTTTTTGGAGTGGGTAGGTGCTGAACTGTCAACAATGGTTTGTGCTAAATAGCCTTGCTTGGGTGTAGTTCTTGAGATGAGCTTTTCATGCTTCGTATAGGATTTTGCCAATTATGGTTTACCCCCTATTTTGATTGTTACTTTAGTATGTAGTTTTATTTGGCTTGGGAGCATTTCTTGCTGGCTTCCACCTGCTATTTCATTTGTACTTTCAGGTATTCATGTACATGAATAAAGTTTCTGTCCTTCTGTTATTAGTAAACTGAAATTCTCTATAATCTCTGCAATGAACTCTTATCTCTATTTCCTTTCATTTATATGTTGTCCATCTTAAAAAAAGTTTGAGCCTGTTGGAAAGTGAAGCAGATTATCTTTAAATTTTTGCAATTATTTCTCATGTTGTCAATTTTAATACATGTTTTTAAGAAGGATCTCACCCGTGTTACTAAAAAATTGAAAACTTTGAGAATAGTTTCAGCCAAGTCCTAAATTAATTGATTTGAAGGATTCAGACTTGCAAATTCACATGATCAGTAAAACAGATTTTTGAAGTTGATCTACGCTTATATCTACACAGTGTAGGCAGGTCAAAATAAATTCTTGCCATCTATGAGGCAAAAGTTCTCAATATGGTATTTATTTACTGCATATTTTTCTTCTCTGATCAGTGGTTGATGATTTATCTGTTCAACATTTACATAAAATGTGCAAAACCAGAAATATCTGTACGGATGAAAACATTTGAAGAAACAATATATCTCCAAGTTCAAAACAAATAAACTCATCATACAAATACTTGTAAACCTAAATTCACTCATGTTGATAAATGGTTGAAGAAATAAATGTCCCTATTAAAGGAAACATCTCAACTTGCACAAGGAAAGCATGAAGGGGAAAAAGGATATTTGGACTTGGGCCTAGTCTGGAGAAAATTAGACTTGTCTCTGGATTTTATTGTGTTTTTCTCTAATTATGCTGGTAAGCAACATATTTGACATATGATGAATTTCACTTGAATCAGCAAACAATATTCCTCAATTATGACAGTCTTAATAGTTTGATCTCCATTCTATAGATCTATTGTCTATTCTTTGCATTGATTTTTTGGAACAAGAAGCCGCATCTCTTTCTCTGCAGTAATCCGATCCTTAAATTAGATGTGTGGTTGAGATGAACACGGTAACATTATTGGTACAAAAGCTTGTTGGAAATTGTTTTAGAATCTTCCTTTTGAGACCAAATTGACTGAATCCAGCCTAAGTTTGACAGCACCGAATTTACTTTTTTAAAATGTCTGCACTAAGTTTGAAGTTGCATTTAGCAGATTAGCTGTAATTATGCCTGCCTGCTTTGAATGTAAACCTGCCTTGTAAAAAAATGCGGAAATGAGCCACAGACACTGGCAATAACCTTTATATGGCATCTCTAGGTTACAAGACTGTTCAATTCTATGTAAAATGTTTTTTCGGAAACAAAAGTGTTTGATCTTACTAAATTACGATTGAGGTCATTCCCATATCAACTTACTAAATTACTAAATGACCCAATTTTTTTTCTCTGATTGTACACAGTAAAACTAAAACCTAAAGCATCCGTCTATGATCAATGAAAAGATATGAAGGAAGCAGCATCCGTTCCTCATTGTATCACAAGTGAACTGCATTTCAATAGCAATTGCAAAGATGCAGACAAAATCAAAGGTCAAACACCCTCCATATATATACACAAATGGTGGAGTTGTTGGCATTGAGCGACTTAGATGTGTTTGGAGTTGTAGATGCATGCTTTGCCAGGTTCTTTTACCAAGTGATTTGAGTTGATGGTAGATGCTGGCAATGATTCTTTGGCAAGTCCCCTTTTGGAGTGGCATATATGGTAATGCATATGGCCAACGAGATTGCCAAGTATAGTTGGTCACACAAAGACACCAGGAGTAGCCAATTAGAGAGTTTGGAGGACATTCGTGCATGGGAGACATAGGCCCATGCTTTGCAAGGTCACTAGGAGGTGCCACTTGAAATGGCAATTTTGTATAAACATCCTTTGTGTATCCACTTATTAGATACTTGAGGAGCAAAGCATCAAACACCACCGAGAACTCGACTAGGACCTGAAGATTAGCACCGCCTCTACCCGACTGAGTCTATTTTATACGTATTAACAACTTCATTTTAAAAGGTCGAGTGCTTATCGTCGGGGGGCGGGCGATGGGAAACTCCATCCGATTCGAGAGGAAGTGCGGTTTATGATGCATCCAACACTCATTTGTTGACTGAAGAAAAGGGTCCTCTCTATTTTGAAAGGAATCAAAAGACTATCTTTATAGAGGCCACTATGAAGAGGCATATAATCATAGAGGACCTTGAGTTGCCATTTCGACAACTCAATTATAGTATATACTTCATCTAATGGTCACTAGTCAATATACAATTACAGAGCAACTATGCCATGTCATTACAGGGATTGGCCGACTCCAAGAGATTGTGAGCTCAATAGCTCGAGGAGGAATCATGACTCTTATAAGTGAGAGTCAAAGCAAAGGTGACTCTAGGGCGCATAGACATAGAGATGATACATTACCTTCATCAAGAGCAACTACTAGTGAGAGATCAACACATAAGTACTCTAGAGTCTGAGTTATAGAAGGATCAACATATTACTTTGATTAAGAGTTAGGTTTGGACACTAGAACAGGTCTTGGAGAAGTTAGATAGACACTTGGGCCAAGAACGGAGGTTTCAAGAAGATACAACTAAAGTACAAGGCAACATGTTAAAAGATCCACCAGTTGCAGGCCCTTCTTGTCAGACCCTTCACTTAATTATTGCAAAGTCCAACTTCTAATATTTAGCATGTCCACTTGCAGATATTAGTGATGCAGTCAGCAAGTCGACTGGTTTAGAAGGTAGACAAAGACAACAAATATGACATGGTACCAACTCACATGCCATTGCAAAATTGAGAAATTGTATGCGTGGTTTTATTTATGAGCATTGTGTCATGTACGTATTTGCTATAGTTTGTCATCATATATGGGTTATCATAAGTGGCTGTGCAACAACTAATGTTTATACTGAAGTTAGTAGGGGCTTATTTTATTTTGGTAGTTAACTCATAGATAGACAATTGCCAATCTCGCATCTTAAAAGTCTTTCTTGTATATATCCATATAATGATTGTATGGAGATGTACATATATATCTTAGTAAATGTCCATACTAAGCATTGTATGAGTGTTGCTATGTATACGATATTGTATTATGGATTGAAATGGACCCATCCATATTGCAATGGACACCATCCATATTGCATCATGACCACATATGGGATTGAAATGGACTATAGTCTTTTTTTCTATGGGTTATATGGGATTGAAATGGACCCCATCCATATTGCATCATGACCACATAGTGGTATTACATCAACTTGACAATTACGTATGTATAGCTTGGCAAGATTCAAATGTCTACCTCCTTGAAAGTTGAGGAATTTAAATGGTTGAACTAATGCAATTTGATATATTGTATTTTGCAGATGAGAATGGTATATATATTTTGTAAGCTATTTTGACTTGGATTTTATTTTACATTATTGTATGTTGTTTCCTTCCATTATGTGGAATACGGAAATGTTGTGTTCTTGAGGTCAAGACACAATAGACATAAACACCTTCTATATGTAAGTGATGGGGTTTCACCTCCAAGTGAGTTGTGTTAGCTTCACTATAAACAAATTTCATGTTAGCTCGTTTTTTTTTTAAATGATTAATTTATTAATTAACTATAAATTATTATTATCCAATTGGTTATATGGTATTAAAATGAGCTTCATTCGTATTACATTATGACCACATAATGGTATTACAACTTGGCTATGATGTATCAATTGACAAGATTTGACGTTGGCTCTTCTCATTGAAAGTCAAAGAATTTAAGTGGTTGAACTAATGCCATTTGATAATAAACTATCAATGAACGAAATCAATAGAAGTTTTTGTGCAACAAAAATTAAGCACTTGGTTAAGAGAAACATAAATCTTAGATAATAACTATCAAAATGTAGTGATGTTAATACAATGGTTTACAAAGATCCAAAGATTTCAAAGAAGGCAAGTGCAGGTGCAAAACACAAGCCAAAAACATCAAAGGGGGGTTTATAGAGATCTTTGGCTGAGGGTTTGTAGAGACCCTTGGCTGAGAGTTTATAGAGATAAGTGGATAACGAAACGGTAAAGCCTTGGATGGTTGAAGGAGGATTCCATGGGAACAAGACCAATATGCAACATAAGCCAGAGGATGTGGACTCCAAAAAGGGCCAAAATAACCATGAGCACATGCAAGTGGAACAAATAATACAAGTCAATGATCAAATCCCATTCTAGCAAGAGAAATCTAAAGATTTATTTGAGTTCACAACAACCAATCTTAAACAAGGGTAGAACCAAGGGTGCAAACACACAAGAGGTAGAGGACCGACTTTAAAACAACAAGCTAGGGTTATATTGCAACAAGTGGAAATGTTTGAAAAGGGGAATAACATTGGACCGATGGAAAGTAATCAAAGCAGGGACCAATGTTAATCATATCAAGGAAAATGAGTCGATCCCTAGTATGAGAAGAGATTATGGTGAAAAATTTCCAAAGATGACCTTTCAGGATGCCTTGAGAGGAAGACAACTACAGACAATTGCAATTAATAACATTAGGACTTCTTGTAGACCTTTGAGAATGCTCAAAATAGACCCTAGGAAAACAACCTCGAGGTGCATGAAAGCAGTGGATGACTCTCCTATAGTTCAACTTCAAATGTCAGACATACAAATTGGGATTAATGCTTTGGAATGTAGAGGATCAATCTGTCGAATTCTAGGTCTTTGTCCAAGCCTCCTTGCTTTCAAGATGTGGGTTGCTAGACAATGGAGAACTAGAGGTGAGTTAAATATTTCTACTTACCCCAATGGTTATTTCTTAGTTCTTTTTGCTAATGAGGATAGAGAACAAGTTTTCTAGGGGGTCCTTGGTTTTTAGGTAGGGCAAGGCTTTTCATGAAGCCTTGGCATACCAAGTTCAAGGCAGAAGAGGAAATACCCTCAATAGCCCTAGTATGGGTGAGACTTTTTGGGTTGCCAACAAAGTTTTGGAACCAAGCTGTCTTCATGGCAATAGACAATGCTCGGGGTTCTAATCTTATATGATGATAACAAACAATATAAGTAAGTTGAACAAATTATCTATGCTATAACTTATATTCTCATCAAGCCCTTACCGAAAAAGATTACTCTGTAGTTTGTGGAGGATACTTGAAAACTGTTGTGGCTGTTCCACAACTAGACCCAAAAGCTTGGGGACCCACTTTAAATTTGTGTGCTTTTGGGATTTTGGATTTCTTTGAGTAACATTTTGGATAGGTCTTCACCCTTGGAGTTCACCATGCATATGCCAAGGCTAAGGATTGGTGGTGTTTGTTTGTTCCTTTTGCGTTTAGTGTTTTGCGTGGTATAGGTTGTTTGTGTGTCTTCTTTTTAATTAAGTGTGCAGCAAAATTTATGATTGAGTTTAATCAATATGAATATTCAAAAACAATTAATGCAAATTCAAATATTTAATTTTGATTTAACCAAATATTTAATAATATATAAATATATATTTATATATTAAAAAAATAAAATAAAAATAAATAAATAAAAATTATAATAAAAAATAAAATAAATTATATATATATATATATAATGAAAGGTTATTTGAGTCTAAGATTTGAATGTCTTTGAATGAGGTAAATTTTGGGTTTTGTTTTATTTAGGCTAAGTTTATTTTGAAAAGTGAAGAGAATTACAAAAACATATTCTAGAAATAATGCAGAAATAATTCTCTTCATTTGGTATCAGAGCCAAGTCATTAGCCATAGGGGGACGCCTTTATTGCTAGGGTTTAAATCCGTTTGAAGAAGATCTAGGGTTTCTAGGAGTGAGAAAACCTATTCTGGAGTGGGAGTTACGCAGAAGGAGTTTGAAGGAAAAATGTTAGGAAATCATTCAAGGATAGAGATCGAGAAGTTTGACGGCAAAAGTTTTGAGCTATGGAAGTTAAAGATGGAAGATATGCTCGTGGACAGAGATCAGTGGGCTGCTATTTCAGAAACAACACAACCTACGGGTATTTCCGATGAAGATTGAAGATGAATCGAAAAGCAAGGAGTCTGATTCGACTGTGTCTTGCAGATTCGATGCTCATCAATGTTTCAGGAGAAGCTACAACAAAGGATCTTTGGGAGAGGTTAGGGGCTTTGTTCAATCGAAGTCCCTAGTGAACAAATTATTCCTCAGAAAGAAACTGTACAATCTTAGGATGCATGACGGGGATTCGGTTGCAGATCATCTGAATGCATTCAATACAGTGGTAAGTCAACTAACATCTGTAGAAATTAAGTTGAGTGAGGAAGATAAATGCATTACTTTGTTATGTTATTTACCAGATTCATGGGATAACTTAGTAGTAGCAATTGGTAGTACAACTTCATCCACATTGAAGTTTGAAGATATAGTGGCATCTCTATTATCCGAGGATATGAGGAGAAAAGCCATGGAGGGCACATCTAAGGAAGCCCTAACAGTGAGAGGGCGTTCCAAGGAGAAAGGACAAATCTAGATATGGTGATAGGTCTAAGTCTAAAGGTAGATCCAAGTCTCGGGGAAGTTTGAGAGAAAATGTTGGAATTGTGGCAAGCCAGGTCATATGAAGAAGGATTGCAGATCAAAGAAAGTTGAGTCTGGAAAAAAGTCTGATGAATCGACTTCCACAGAGATGAATAAATCCATTGATGAAGCAGGGGATGTATATTTGGCATCCTGCTCATCATGCTCCACACGATCAGATAAAAACGATTGGTTGATTGATACTCGGTGCCTCTTTTCATATGACTCCTCATAGAGGGTGGTTCAGAGAATATGAAAGATATGATGGAGGGGAGGTACTATTGGGAGATGATTCACCACTCAGAATCATGGGTCGTGGAAGAGTGAAAATTTTTCTGCAGGATGGTAGGGTTAAGACCCTACCAGGTGTGATGCATATTCCGGGACTTGCTAGAAATTTGATTTCGGTAAGCAAAATGGCCGATGCAAGCAGATGAATGTCGGCTTTGGCAAGGATTCATGCAAAATGGTTCGTGGATCAATGGTGTTGGCAAGGGGAGTTCGGATTGGAACATTGTATAAGCTATTGGGAAGCACTATGACAAATGAGTGCAATAGCTCAACTGCTCCCCGAGGTTGATTCCGATAAAAGCTCAACACTCGGCATCAAAGGATGGGACATATTGGAGAAAAGGGATTGCGTACCTTGTACACAAAAGGTATGGTTCATGGTATCCCTAATTACTCAATGACTTCCGAGTTCTGTGAACATTGTATTTATGGTAAACGGAATCGGGTTAGTTTTCCATCTAATGCCACAAGATCTAGTGGGGTACTAGATTTGATCCACAAGTGATATTTTTGGTCTTGTTCCTATGCCGTCTCTTGGAAAATCACGGTATTATGCTTCCTTTGTTGATGATTTTTCAAGATATGCATGGATTTACTTTCTTAAGAGCAAAGATGAAGTGTTTGAAAAATTTAAGGAATTTAAAGCACTTGTTGAGAATCAAACCGATAAAAGGATTAAGGTGTTGAGGTCTCGATAATGGAGGGGAATATTGTTCTAATATATTTGAGAAATTTTGTAAGCAATGTGGTATTGCAAGACAGTAAGACTACTTCATATACACCTCAACGGAATGAAGTTGCAGAGAGGTTGAACAGATCACCGATGGAGAAGGCTAGAAGTATGCTCAGTGGTGCAGGTTTGGCACAGAATTCGCGGCGTATGAAGTGAGTGCAGCATGTTACTTGCGAAATCGGTCACCTACATCAAGCATTTCCAGATCAAACTCCATTTGAAGCTCTATTTGGTAAGAAACCATCTATTTCACATCTCGTAGTTTTTGGTCGTGATGCATACATGCATATCCCAAAGGAGAAAAGAAGTAAGCTAGATAATAAGGTCGTTAAATGTATCTTTATTGGTTATAAAGATGGTGTTAAAGGATATAAGCTTTGGAATCCAAAAACTAAAAGTACAAGTGTATAGTAGAGATGTGGTGTTTAGGGAGATGATCGGTGATTCTAGGAAGGTAGTTACGGAAGAGGAACCCGGAACGGTCCAATTTGATCTAATGGAAAACTATCAGATAGTAGAGGATCCGGAAGAGGAGCATACAGATGAGGATATGGAAGAGGAGCATACAGGTGAGGATCTGGAAGAGGATGAAGAAGAGGTTCATACACCTGTGGTAAGGAGATCAACACGGGAAAGGAGGCAACCCGAAAGGTACAGTCCATCCGCTTTTCCTACTTCTTTTGTACTATCTCATATCGATGAAGATCCTAGAACAGCTTAGAGAAGTCATTAATTCCGGAGAGGCAAACCATTGGGAAGAGGCCATGGATGAGGAAATGATGTCCCTGAAAAAGAACAGAACATGGGATTTAGTGAAATTACCAAGTGGTAGGAAAGCAATAGGTTGCAAGTGGATCTTTAAAAAGAAGCAGAATGCTGAAGGTAAAGTGGAGAAATATAAAGCTCGCCTAGTTGCTAAAGGTTTTTCTCAGGTTGAAGGAATTGATTATGGTGAAGTTTTTTCTCCCGTTGCAAAGCTAACATCAATTAGATTTATGTTAGTCGTGGTCGCTGCATTCGATCTTGAAATAGAACAGATGGATGTGAAGACCGCATTCCTTCATGGTGAGTTGGAGGAAGAAATCTATATGAGGCAACTCAAGGTTTCACTCATTGCAGAAAGGAGGATCTCGGTATGTAAGTTAAAGAAATCATTGTATGGACTGAAACAATCACCTAGAATGTGGTACCAAAAATTTGATACTTATGTTTTAGGAATTGGTTTTGTTCGTAGCAATGCTGATCACCGTGTGTATTCAAAGAAAATTGGTAATGTAATTGTCATTATAGTTCTTTATGTTGATGACATGTTACTAATTGGAAATAGCAAGAAACTGGTCAGGGAAGTAAAGTCTCAGTTGGCATCACAATTTGACATGAAGGATCTTGGCCCTGCAAATTTTATATTGGGTATGCAAATAAAAAGAGATCGCTCTAACAGAAGGTTGTGGTTGGATCAGAAAAAGTATGTTGAGACAGTGTTGAAAAGGTTCAATATGCAGGATTGCAAACCGGTGAAGGTACCTATTTCTTTAGGTGAAAAATTGTCTACTGAACAATGTCCAAAAACAAAAGAAGAGGTAGAGGAAATGTCACATATTCCTTATGCAAATGTCGTAGGTAGTTTAATGTATGCCATGGTTTGTACTAGAGCAGACATTGCCCATGCAGTGGGAGTCTTGAGTAGATATATGTCTAAACCTGGTAAAGAGCATTGGACTGCTGTGAAAAGGGTGTTTAGATATTTGCGTGGCACCTCTGATTTTACAATCTGCTATGAGGGTACAGGTAAAGAAAACAGACAATTGGATATAGAAGGGTTTGTTGATGCAGATTGGGCTGGAGATCCGGGACAGAGAAGATCTACTAGTGCTTATGTATTCAATTTGTTCTGGAGGGGCCATTAGTTAGATGAGCAAGAGGCAGATCGTTGTTGCTCTTTCAACTACCGAAGCCGAGTATATGGTTGCCACTGATGCAAGTAAGGAAGCTGTATGGCTGCAAAGACTATGTGCTGAAATTGGGTTCTTTCAAGGAGCTATAAAGATAAACTGTGACAGTCAGAGTGCCATATTTTTGGCAAAGAACCCTGCTTACCATTCAAGAATGAAGCACATTGATACAAAGTTCCATTTCTGTAGGGACATGCTTGAACAGAGGAAAGTGTTGGCTGAAAAGGTAGACACCAAGGAAAATGTTGCAGATGCTTTAACCAACGCTGTAAGCACTGAAAAGTTTAGATTCTGTTCAAATGAAATGGGTCTGGCAAAGTATTCAACAAGTGGGAGAATGTTGGATATGTCTCATTCTTTGCCGAAAAAGAATTGTATGACAGGCACTACAGCGCAAAAGACAACGGGTAGGGGGGGTCCGGGGGATTTCCTACTTTTATCGCTACTTTTGGAGCGGCCCTCGGGATTCCCACGGTTGGTGGGTGGTTAGTGGGTGTGGGTGGTTTAGCCCACGGTGTTGTATCCACGGTACCCTAATACCACTTGGTGGTTTAGGGTTGTATGAGTTTCCTTATATAATTATTGTAATGCCCCATTTGAGGGACAAGCGAGAGAATAATATATCAAGGAGGATAGACTCTTGTTTGCTGGACTAGCCCAAATCGGGTGAACGAGGGTAAATCTTGTGTGTTATATGTGCATTGAATGGTGTCATTATTTCCTTAGTTATTATTTCTGCATTATTTCTAGAATATGTTTCTGTAATTCTCTTCAAAAAGGGTTTGACTAATTGGTGTGTGCGTGCAGGTCATAAAAAGGTGAACCCGCGGACGTTTGGGTCGCAGTAGACGGCGACAGCTAGGCTTGGCACGTTGCGTGGAGGAGTGCGCAGTGACCCGGCGAGAGCGTCGGCGATGACATCGCTTATCGGATGAGGCGCCAGTGCAGCACGACGGCGAACGACGCGAATGATGTGCATCCAAACTCCACATGGCAAGATGACGCAGGCGGCAGTGTGACGAAGAACTCCAAAGCCAGCATGACTGGGACGAAGAAATCCAAAGCGCAGTGGACACCGCGGCAAAACAGAGTGTTTCACATGACGAATCGACCAGAAGGGAGCGCTGACTTGGCTTAACGGGAATTAATATCGGAGGGAATGAATGAACACAGAAATGAGGTGGCTACGGCGATCCACATAGACGAATAGCAGACAGACGGACTGCATGGAGAATTTTAGAGCGGTCGTGACAGAGTGTAGCAACTAGCTGGAAGCTGACCCGAAATTGGTGCAGTGATGGACTTTTCCCAGCAAAAGTGGGTCCAGTGGGAAATCTCCAGTGACCATTGCCGGCGAGCAAGGAGAATCCGACGTTGTTTGGTGACGCGGCGGTTAATGTTGTCACGTGGGAGGATAATGAAACCAAGGAAAACGTAAGGAGGCTATACACACAGAATAATGAAGCTGACGCGGTCGTTTATTGCATAATGAAGCTCAGCAGTAGGCCTAAGCAAGCGCACTATGCCACAATTTTCAAAATGTGGATAACATAGAGTATGCATGGAGGACAGGTCGTCTACGTGGACTAAACAGCCATGGTTAAGCCTACCACGTATAATACATAGGGGCTCATTTGTTTTCTTTAACGAGCTAGTTTCACAACGCACCTCGGGCGAGTGTAACGGTCGAACATGGAGATGGCAGTAAAGTAGTGATGATAACCAGAACGCATATGTTAGCAAACGTTATAACATGATCGAGAGAAAGTGGGCGGTTTCAAAGACTTACTCGTTGCGCCAGCGGGATATAAGTCCAACATTAAAACTGCGCCGCGTCGAAACAAAAGGGTGACGCCCAACCGAATATGGGGAAGCGTTACTAAGATTTTAAAGAGCTAGTAGATTAATCAAAAAGCAATGGACGCCGGTTGGAAAAAGGGTTACAAAAACCAACAATATGAAAAGAAAGTGAAACGGCACATAACCGAAAGGTCGAAGAGTAGGGTTTTTAAATACTGCATTGGAAAAAGAAAAGGGGTTGAAAATTTTTGGGAACAGGATTGCAGGAATGGAGACAAAAATGTGGACATTCGATCTATTTTCTGGAAGTTTTTCTTCCATTCTGTTGGACCAGATGTTTACAATTTGATGCCATTATTAAAGTTTGTATATTGCGTTTGTGGGATGATATTGAAAATTGTTTTATGTCAATATATTGAATTTATATGCATGGTTGATTCTTTATTATTTTTAATATATTGCACTATTTCCTTAGAATATCTTACCTCATTAATGATAAATTGTGGGAATATGGATCACTTTAATGCTGGTTTTTGGTGGAATATACTAAAGTTTTGCAGTGTCTGTGAGAATTTATGGGTTGCAACGTTTGATTTATTTTAATTTCATTTTATTTTATTTTACTTTTTTTCTTACCCTTACCTTTTCATTTTTTTTTTTTAAAGTTAAAAAAAAAAAAAAATGTAGGAAATATAAAATTTAAAAAACAGAAAGAATAAAGTTTAAAATTCAATTTAAAGAAATTTCAATTTTGTTTCAAGGCAAATACAAAATTCTATAATGATTTAAAGTTTATATTGTTAATAAGAATTTTGGAGTTTCAGTTTTGCATGATTTTCCATGATTTTCATAGGTCTTAAATGAAATCAGAATTTCAATCTTTACATTTATTTTTCTTTCAAACAATAAGTTATTTCTCTTTTATGAAAATTTCAATTTCATTAAAGGGGAATAATGTATAAGGCATTTTTAAAAAACTATTTTATCTGAGCAACAAATTACTTTTCCTTCATGAAAATCACAATTTCACCGAAGAAGGGTAATCTATAGGGCATTTCAAGCAATCAACTAACTCTCTTTATGGAAACCAATTTCATTAAAGATAGTTATTTATAAGGCACATTAAAGGCTACTAGAGCTACAAAGTTAGTCATCCAAGTTTATTCCATTTTCATGTTTGAGGCAACATAAAAGGAATCATGGCATCATTTAAGATTCACATGTAGAGATATATTTTCCTCCCCATATTTTGGTTGTCCGAAGCCTGAGGGTTGTCCACAGTTAGCTCACCTCTTTCAATCATGTTTTGCACTACGTGTTTAAAACTCCAACATCCTTCAATGTCGTGTCCTTTCATTATGTGGAGAGCGCAATACAGATTGTCCCTATACCCCTTTGGTTTGGGTTGATTAGGGTCTATTAACTTGATCTCCGGTAAGTTAAGGGCCTTGGCCTCACACAGTTGATCGAATATCGATGTCATCAACTTCAACAAAGGCATGAATTGGCGAGGCGGGCATTGTTCTTTAATCTTACCCTTCTTGTTATTATTGTGTTGATCGTATCGCGCAGGAGGAGGTTGGGCTTGATAATTCTATTGTTTTCCCTTATCCCCTTTCTAGAGGTTTACCACCACTTGGTTTACATGGCCCGGCTTGGCCTGCTGATTTTGATGTTGGGTGGTCTTCTTGTTCCATTCCTTCTTGTTTCAGAGCTTCAAGTTACCCTCCTGTAACTTGATGTCCTCAATTACCTTGGCTTGCACCAAGGCTTCCTCAAATGTTTGATACTGTTGTAGTTGCAACAATAACGAGATGTGCTTCGCACAACTCTTTGTAAACATTCGAGTTAGTTCTGTGGTCGAAATGAAAAATGACAACTTTGCCATTATCTTTCTCTATATTTTCCCATAATCCATGATCAAATTTTTGTTATGTTGCATTAAAGCAGCCAAATCAGATAGGTTTACCTTCTTCTTGACATTGAAGGAGAAACATTCAAGAAATGCATTAGCTAGATGTTCAAAGTTGGTTATGTTGTGCCTCTTAAGTTGATTGAACCACTCTCGGGTAGGTCCTGAAAGGGTTGTGATGAAGGTTCTCAGCAACAGAACATCATTGCTTTCTATCTGAAAGCACTTATCCATAAATCTCGTAACGTTTTCCTAAGCATCCTCCTCTCCTTGAAATTTATCTAGCTTTGGCATCTTGAAATGCTCGGGATATGCTGGAATGGGAACCGAAGGGCATAGAGGTTCATTGTAAATTTTGTTCAAGGTTGGCTTTTGATAAGCCATCCCTTGTTCCTCTATTGCTTGAACCTTGTCTACCAAGGCCTGATAGGCCTTTGAATATAGAATTCCCTCTTCTCTAAGAGGCCTTTGAGGAGCCTTCAAAGGTAAATTCATCTTCGATCGAGGTGGAGGACTAAGTTCATACACCACATCCACGAAGGAGATCTTAGGATATTCATGTTCTTGTTCATCTCCTGCTACTTCCTCGTACTACGTACGCCCATGATGTTCAAGCACTCAGCGTTGCACCATGTCTTGGACCGTGTGGTGAGTACGAGTTTCAATGTATTCAGGGCACAATTCAGGCTGCGAAGCGAAACGTCTGTGAGTGCACTCCTTGTATTCACTCCGAGGGGGAAAATTAGCACGAGTCAATCACTCCTCTCGCTCAACACGCTCCTTTTGGTCAAGGATGTGTTGCTAAAAAATATGATGCCTTAGCAACCTCTATCTTTGAGTATCCTCATTTTCAAGGCACTCACACTCTATGCGGGCATCTTCCAAGTGATCTTGGAAGATTTGCTACCGTTGTTTTGACACAAGTTTCTGTGATTGATCTATGAGATCGACCGTATGCGTTCTCTAGTGTATTCGTTCTGTCCGAGTAGCTTTGTCGGTATGACTTCCCACAGACTTGTTTGCCACACTCTTACCTTTGTCTGTGTAGACAATATTCACGTTCTAGTGTTGTCTATGCTCTATGTTCTAATGTTGTCTGTGTTTAGATGCACATATTTTATTTCATGCTTAAAGCAAGGTTTAATAAAAAGGTAAAATTGGTTAAAACTTGCTTAATGAAGAAAGATAAAATTTGTCTAAAACATTTCAAGATAAAAGGAATTTCACTTCTACATCGTGGTCATATGAGGGCCAATCACATTTATTCTCCTTTCAAGTTTCATGAACAACAATAGCATAGCATAATAAAATAACACCGGCACAGGCCCCTTGTTAACAGTTATTTTGCAGAGCACTAAGGTATTCCAAGCACTTTTGACACATTTATACAAGCATACATGCACACATTAAGTAAAAGGAACCTTGGAGAAATGTTCATTTATTTGAAAGAGAGGGTTTTCTAATCAAAATCCTAAATGTGAGTGTGGTTTTGTACTTGGGCAAAATTACCACTCAACAAGAACAAGATGTGGACTATGAGAACATCCCTTTAAGGGGTAGGATTTATCATGAATATGGTCACCTAGGTAGGGATTGTAAACATTGGATCCAAGAGCAAGCATGAGGGGAAACAACCCCTAAGGTTTTGAACTATCTAAACAAAATAACATATAGAGAAAACAAACATAAAGAGCAGGTAGTCATCTACCAATTAGTTTTCTAACCTCCCAATGGATGATGAGGAGAACATCATGGAGACGAAGATCCTAGAAAATCCTCTTCAATCCCTAAGTCAAGAACCAATAGTTGAAATAAATCACAACACCGATCCAATTATAGATATAAAAAGTAGTCCATAAGATAACCCACACCAAAAGTTGAAGAGATCCCAAAGGAAAAACAAAAGCCAAGAGAAATACATGACTAACCAATCAAATGTAAGAACTCATAAAGGAATAAATAGTGGAGATGACACCCCGAAATATTCTAGCAGGGCCATGGTGGTATTCTCACATAAACCTGGTTTGGAGTCCATCCTAGAACCAAAAAGAGTGAGTAGGGAGTCTACTAAAAAAATGAAGCTAGATACATACCAAAGAGCAGGTAGGAAGACTACTCAACATAAAATAGGGAAGGTGCAAAACTGATAGCAATGGATAAGGTCAAAGATCTTACCCATATTTTCAGTACCCATGCTTGATGAATTGCATCACTAGAATATTCGAGGGCTTAAGGGTAGCTCGATAAAGCATAATGAAGTAAAACAAATGATTCAACATCATTGTCCACAGATGGTTTGCAACCATGAAACAAAAATGTTAGAAGAAGAGATGCAATTTTTTTCCAAAAATGTTTGGCCTGCATGTAGGGTGGAATCCCTAAGCTCCCAAGGAGCTTTTGGAGGAGTGACTTGTCTTTGGTCTCTGAAAGAGAGTGATGCACCAAACAATGGAAATTTGGAGGATTCTGGCTTTACTAGCCCAAAGTAGACATTCTTCTCAGCATTGGTTGTCTCAATGTATACTCTCCTATCAACCTTGATGAAAAATAAAAACAATGGAGGAATGTAGCTTATATTATCGGTCATTTCCCTAGAGCTTGGTCGCTTGTAGGTGGTGATTTCAATACCATCCTCTCATTGGAAGAGAAGATAGGGGAAAATCATACTCTAGATAGTAGTATTGACCTCATGATGGAGCATATTAGATCTCTTCATCTGGTAGATATCAAACAAGACAATGGTATGATGACTGGGTCTAATAAGAGGCAGGGCCCAACATACATTTTAGAAAGACTAGATAGGTTTCTATTATCAGAGGAATTTTTGAGAAATGGATATATTCCAAGAGCATAAACATTGAATAATGCATGATCATATCATTGGTTGGTGCTGGTGGAAGTGTGGAAGACCAGACCCAATCATGCTCCTTTTAGATTCTAGCTAATGTGGTTTCGAGATAGTAGTTTCTAAGATAAGGTTCAACAATGGTGGCAGGAGGGTAAACCCAAGCATGGTACAAAGATGTACAATTTTGTTAGGAGGCTTTAGTACCTCAAGTCCAAATTGAGAACATGAAACTGGGAGTGTTTTGGTGACATAAAGGAAAACAAACAATCTTAACCAAACTTGAGGACCCAAATGAGAAATTACGAATGGATAGTACTACTGAGATTCAAAGCAAGGAGGAGGCTAGGCTTACTGGTTAGTTAGAGGTTTGGGACAAAAGAGGAGAGATCCTATGTAAACAAAAATCTAGGATCCAATGGATCCAAGAGGGAGATAGGAACACTAGCTTCTTTCCTAAATCTCTCCTAGCAAGGTGGTCACACAATTTCATCTCTAACCTAAAAATAATTGTAGGTGATTCAACACACACATAGGATGGGATGAAATATATAGCAAGACAATACTTTGCTCAACTATTTAAAGTAGAACCACTGAACCAAGAGATGCAACAAGTATTATACGAGATTTCTTCTCTCGTCACAAAGGAAGATAATGTAACTTTGACTGCCCCAATTACTACCAAAGAACTTTAACATGTACTTTTCAAGATGCGAAAAGAAAAAACTCCAATCCTAGATGGATTTCCCATAGAATTCTACAAGAATTCTAGGAGATCCTTAAGGAATAACTATTGGAAGTGGTATAAGAGGCTAGGATAGCCATAGTGGTGCTCAAAGAGGTGAACAAGACATATATAGCATTGGTTTCAAAAACCCAAGAGTCTAAACACATCTTTAGATACCCACCAATTGCCCTTTGTAAGCCAATGAGGTAGCAGGCTTAAAGGTGCAAGTCCTTGGTCCCATTTTTTGGGACTCGTCACCCCTATTAACATCGACTTTGGGCATGTGTGTGGGGGGTTGGCCCTTTTGATTTCTAACCAGTTAATATGATGATGGAAGTCTAGTGGCATATTCCATGATTGGAATTTCGTTCCACATTAATACCTATCTATCTATCTATATGAAATTATCACTAAGATCATTATAGAAAGGGTCAAACTTCTTCACAAAATTATTTCTTCGAAACATGATGGTTTTGCGAGAGGAAGATAGATCTTGGATGAGATAGTCTTAGCTTAGGAGGTCATCCACTCTATGCAAGTATATAAAATACCCTCCATGTTTATTAGGTTAGACCTATCCAAAGCATATGATAGATTTGAGTGACATTTTCTCCTAAAGGTGATAAGACAATTTGGATTCTTGGGTGATTACGTAGAATGGACCAAGGGATGTATTTCCTCGATATCCTATTTGGTTCTTATAAATGGAGCTCCTACCTAGCTATTTACAACTTTTAGAGGTGTTAGGCAAGGAGACCCCTTATCCCCATACTTGTTTATCATATTGGCTAAATGTTTGGGTAAAACAATAGCCAAGGATAGGGAAACCAATAATTTGGAGGGAATATTAATAGCAATTGGAGCTAAACCAATTACTAACCTATAATTTGTTGATGACTCTACATTATTATAAAAAACAAGCGAGACCTTCAAATTTAAAAATATTCTAGGACAATTTACAAAAGTGATTGCACAACTTATAAATGAAAAAAGTCCAAGGTCATATTTTTCTATTGTTCACCTAGACATGAGATAATGTTGGATAAATAAAGATACAAGAAGACATCTCTTCCAATCACCTACCTCAGTAGTCCACTTACAGTTGGGAGGCAAAAAATGAGATATAGACTTGGCTATCAGGGAGAGTGAAAACCAAATTGGAAAAATGGACTAATATGTGGCTTTCTATAGGAGGATAGTTGACCCTTATAAAAACTATCCCCAATGCCATACCTATTTGTGTCTCCTTAGTGCTAGCTATCCCCAAGTCATTTATTAAAGAATTGGATCAAATAAGTTATAGATTTCTTTGGAATGAAGGAAGAATGGAAATGGGTACTAGTGAAATGAGATACTTTATGCTTACAAAAAAAGTACTAGAAATTAGATTAATTGTCAAGAATAACAAGGCATTGATGGCTAAGTTATATTAAAGATTTCTAAAATCCCCTAAGAATTGTGGGCTCAATTTTTTAGGGCCAAATATGCAAAGAATAAAACCTCGATAGAGCTTATCCGATTTTTGCTTCCTAGAAGAGATCTCCCATATTAATGAGATTAGAATAGGATACTATATGATTAAGGAAATATTTTTCTAGATTTTCCATAATGGACATAAGGTTAAATTTTTGATAGATTCATGGGATGATCATCCTCCTCTAATAACTCAATTCCTAACTTGGAGACCGTTGATGGAGAATATTCATAGAAACAATTGGGTTAAGGTAGCAAAATATTGTAAGCCTAAAAGTAGGTGCTAGGAGGTAGGAATGCAATGGATCCCAATAGAGAAGTGGCCAATAAAAATACCAAAGGATTAGAGAAAAGAAATCTATAGGACCATCCAAACAAGATCACTCTCATCACTCATGGTATCAAGAGAAGGATACTCTTGGTTGGGGTAGAAAAAATCAAAGTGAATATATAGTTACCTTTGGATACTTAGCCCTCTATTCGACTACCTCGAGCCCGTTGAGTGATATATTCATGTAGATATGGGCGCATAACATTTGGACTAAATTTAGATTCTTCATTTGGTTTATACTTCATATAATGGTGCTAACAGGAGAACAATTGATGAAAAGAAGGATGCATGGGCCTTTCCAATGTGAGATGCGTTGGGAAAATGAGGAAACAATTTCTCACCTTTTAATAGAATACCCCATCATGATCAAACTATGGAAACAAAAGGTACCTTTGCTAGGTATCTCTTGGTTTGAAATATCTTCTATAGATCAAATTTGGAGGGAGTGGCCTAAACGGGAGGAAATGGACCAACCCACTCAACAAATTTTTTGGGTGGGAACGACTCTCCTATAGAATTTGTGGAAGGAGAGAAATAATCATATATTCAACCAGGAATATAGAGACAACCACTTTTTTTAGCAAAGGATCATATCCAATATGAGGGAGTCAATCCAATACCTGTTAAAAGAGCCCTAAAATCCTAACCAAAAGTGGATTCAAATAATATCTAGATTAAAAGTATCTTCAATAGTGGTCACATCAAAAAGGGTAACCCCACATCATGCATAAGCAATCAGAACTGGGATTTGGAAACCTCCTCCATAGGGACTAGGTAAGATTAATACAGATGGATCCTTAAGTGGAAATCTACGAAGAGCGAGTATGGAGGAATATGTCACCTCTCGAATGAAACCCCTGCTTTTATCTTTGTAAAAAACCTTGGTGTCTTATCTAACAACTTTGCAAAGGGATATACCATCTTAAGGGGATTACAAGATGCTCTAAAGGTGGGGTGGAGGAAAATTCAGGTGGAATCTGACTCCCAAATTATGATTAACCACTTAAAAGGACTATGCAAGCACAAGAACACAAGTTATATAATATAGAGAATACTTGAGCAAATATAGATGAACCAACAATGCTTTAGAACATGGATTTCATTCACATCTTTAGATATCAGAATAGGATGGTATATGCGATGGCTATCTTAGCTCTTGATCAAAGACTTCACTTGCTATGGATATCCTCCCATATGGTGGCCTTAGTAGACCAGGGAAGCTCTTTTTTCCATTCTTATCATTGATGATAGTACTACTTGTATCTATATTTATATATCCTTGCTTTACATGATTACTCTTTTTTGCATAAATAGTTGCAGTAGATTAGATATGAGGGAGAATAGTCCTACATACTCTATTAAAACTTGGTTTAAAAGCCTTCAATCTTGGAAAGGCATGAGATGTAATATGAATTTCAAATAATTTAATTTATTAATCCTTTTTACCCTAAAAAATAATAAACTACCAATTATTATTATTCGTGAAACCGATCATATTTTAAAAGGTAAAATAACTAATATTTTTTATAATTGATTATATGGGAGTGAAATGGGTCTGATTATTACATTGTGGTATTATAACAACTTGACAATTATATATGTATTACTTGACAAAATTTAAACCTAGGTCTTCTTAAAATTTGAAAAAAAAAAAATATATTAAACTCATGTCATTTGATAACTAATATCAATTATTATAATTACAAATTTTTTATTGTTTCCAAGAAAAATATCCTAAAAACAATAATAGTTAAAAAAAGACTATTATAAAATTTTTATTGTTTCCTCAAAAAACTCCTAAAAAAAAGTGAAAGTTAATTTTAGAAACCATTTACCATTATTACAAGTATTATAGATTATAAAAGACTTACGTCTCTAAAGACACATAATTTTTAGGTAAAAATATTTATTGTAAGCCTTCATTGCTTAAATATTAATCATTGTTGAAAAGTCATAAATATAGCAAGGATCAATGCTATGTGCCCAAACTCAACCACATGAAACAAAAAAAAGGAGAATATTTTCAACAATGGAGAGAATGAAAAATCACATCTCTCTTTGTGTTATGGAATTATATATTGATAGAAATGAGATTAGGATTAGGGTTCCCAAATCATATTACTTGAAATTCAAATGAACATGAAATGACATTACACATTAAAATAACCTATTTTAATGAGGTCTTATTAAAGCCTCATAACAATTAATTTGGAACCTAACTAATAAACATGACCTTGTAGTATTAACATGTCTTCAATCCCCCTTAATGGTAGAAGGTTATTTTATTTTAGTATATGAGTGGCTTAGGTGGCTCTTTGTGTAGCCAATTATCCATGAAATGCGGCTCCAATATGTTGGGTCTCCATATACCGTTTGGTCATCCCCCATGCTCTTTAGAGTTTTTACAAGTTTCAATTTTCGAAAAGTAGTACAACCCTTATCCTTTTGCACCCACAAGGGATTTTCATGAATGTGATAGAGCAGAGATCGACCAATAATTTCTACCCACATGAAGGTGATTTTACAAATAAGCATTAACCTTGCTGGTCTTGTTGCATCTTCATTGTCAGGGGGAGATGGAGGCTTTCAAGCCTATCTATTGTCTAAACTGTTCAAACTTCACCCTCCCTCTAGAGGGGCTTGGTGAAGATGTCGATAATATGATCTGTTGGTGGACAGTAGTGCATTTGTATTATGCCATATTGAACAAGTTCTTGGATCCTATGGACTTTTATGCTGATGTGTTTGGTTCTATCATGAAACACAATATTATTTGCCATGTGGATTGTTGATTGATTGTACACATGCATTTTTGTAGGATCTTTTTGAGTGATATTGACAGTGTATAATACATTTTTTAACAATACCACTTCTTTGCTTGTCTTATTTGCAGCAATATATTCAGCTTCTACTAAAGAATCTGCTACAGTATTTTGTTGTTATTATCTCCATGAAATTGGTGCTAAGCCAAGAAATGTTAAGTACATAGATGTAGATCTCCCAATATCTTTATCTCCTACAAAGTTTGAGTCTGTGTATGCGATGAGTTTAAAATATGTATTCTTTTCATACAATAGGCCATAATTGTGGGTTGTGTTTAGGTACCTCAACACTCTTGTTATCACTTGCTAGTGACTCTCCTTTGGCTTGGTCATATACCTTACGAGAATCCCCAATGCATAAGCGATATCAGGTCTTGTGTTAGTAACATATATGATACTACCAACCAACCTTTTGTAGAGTGTTGCATCTGCCTTTGGTGTGTCATTATCTGTAGTGAGTTTTAGATTTGATTCCATTGGTATTGTCATAGGGCGTGCATATTTGAATTGAAACTTCTCCAGAAGATTGTTGATGTATTTCTCTTAGATCAAGAATATTTTACCATTTTATTGAGTTACTTCTATGCCAAAAGAGAATTTCATCAATCCCAAATCAGATATATCAAAAGTCTTTGCAAGGTCTTTTTTTACTGTGTTGATGATGTGTTCAGGGTTACTTGTTATAAGCATGTCATCCACAAATATTATGAGGTATGTGACTTTGTATTTGTTGTGCTTGATGAACAATGTTACATCGATGTCTTGGTAATCACACACTTTAAATTCAAGTTAGTTCATCCAATATGACAACTTGCTGAATCAAGCATGAGGGGCTTGCTTCAATCCATATAAAAGACTTTATGAGTTTGCATACCTTGTGCTCCTATCCTACAATATCAAAACCTTCTATATATGCCATGTATATTTCTTCTTTCAATTCATCATTCAAGAAAGCAATATTTACATCTAATTGATGAATATTCCAACCTTGATGTGTAGCTAAGGCTACAAGAGTCCTAATTGTGGGCCATTTTGTGGTAGGTGCAAATACCTCAGTATAGTCAATGCCTTGATTTTGCATGAAGCCTTTAGCCACTAATATCACCTTGTGTTTGTCAAGGGTGCCATATGATTTATACTTATTTTTACACCCATTTGTTTCGAACTACCTTTATTCCAAGTGGTAGATCGACTAACTTCCAAGTACCATTTTTATTATAGATTCATACTCATTGTTTTATAGCATGTCTCCAAGCTACGTGTTTGATAGCTTCTTGATACATTAGAGGTTAATTATATAGAGCGAGGTGTAATTCTACAGGTTCCAGTTCAACAAGTAATGATTCGTGCACTCTTGCTTTAAGGGAACCTCTTGTGTTCGCTTTACCCTCTTCATATGGTTTGATGTTCTTTAAGAGTTGGTGAGCTTCACAAATTCGTCAAATGGGAAGCAGTGTGGATGTCTCACCTACCTTGAAGTTTTCATCGTGATCTTGGAATGGATCATTGTGTATGAAGGATGCTAACAAATATGGATGTGAAATAATACTTTTACCATGATCAACATTACTGTGTGAAGGGGCAAAAGGTGTAGAAGATAACAAACATCTACTCAATATCAGAGTTTGGTTTCTTCGAACTTGTGGGTTGATTTGTAGATTCTAAAATTTTGAGTAACTTTTCAACATATCCTCCCCAAATACTAGAATTTGAACATCATATATGTTAGCATATGTTGATCTATGTTGAAGATTGTGTCCCCTAGTATCCAATGTAACCAGTTGTTCTTCAATTTCTGCAAACACATCATGTGTCATAATCACTTTTCAATGTGAAGGAATGAATATCTTATATCCCTTATGATCCGTAGGGTATCCAACAAAGTTGATTTTAACAACGTGAGCTTCAAGTTTGTTTATGTGCTCTAGAAGAGGATGAGCATAATAGATGGAGCCAAATATTCTAAAGTGGCTAACAGTTGGGGGTGTCCAGTCCATTTTTTATGAGGTGATAGATTGAGTTTTGAGGGACTCACTGTGTTGAGTACATGCATAATAGTCTAGGTGGCTTCGGCCCAAAGATATGGAGGCACATTTTTTAGACAAGAAGGGCACGAGCCATGTTCATAATTGTCCTATTCATGCACTCAAAAATGTTATTTTTTTGAGGTGTGCCTAGTATTATCAATTGATGTTTGATCCCATGTGAGAACACGTATTGTGGGAGTTCATTTAAGGTGTACAAGTTGCCATTATCACTTTTGAAGGTATTGATTCTACAACTTGTTTCTCATTATGTGTGAGCCTTGAATGCTTTGAAGAATTCAAAATATTTATACTTCTCCAAAAGGCCAATCCATAGCTTCTTTGAGAAGTCATCGATGAAGGTGATGTAATACCTTTTTCCTTTTAATGAGAGAATAGGCATTGGACCATAAATTTCTGAGTAAACGAGCTCTAGTTTTTGTGTGGACTTCCACTAACTCTTTGGAAAATGCTTTTGAGAGGATTTGGAAATGATGCATGCTTCACATTTGATGGGTTTGGAAGAGAAGTGTGGTAGTCCCCTTATAGTGGACTCCATTTGTCTCAATTTATCAAGTTTGACATGACCCATATGAGCATACCATAATGCATTAATAGAAAGTTTCTTGGGATTTAGGGTGGCATTAAGTACCATGTTAGCTTCGACAATGTGAAATTCAGAAGTAGGATGTCTAGCAAGTCTGATGATTTTTCCATCTAAGGAACCAATCATGAACACTATTTTAGAGGGTGGATGAATGACTCAAAATTTTTTATCTTTGATAGTGACACTCAAATCAAATCCATGATAGACAAGCGTGGATAGTGACAACAAATTTTGCTTTAGAGCAGGGATGTAGAGAACATCAAGTAGCTAAAAATTAGGTAATCCAAGAAGTTTCAATCAAACAGTTCCAACTCCTTCAACTGGTTGAGAGGATTTATCAACCATGTGAACTACACCAAGTACTTTTGAGTTAAATTCTTCAAAGAAGTCCTTTTTTGAAGTCATGTGTTGGGTGGCTCTAGTATACACGATCCAAAAACTATTGGTGGAGGCTATATTGTGGGAAACTACAATGGTTGCGATGTGGGATGAGAAATGTTATAGCCAACATATCTTGAATGTGCCTCAATGAATTGTTTGGGATGGTCAATAGACGGTGATATAGGTGCCCATGTGTTGATGATATGTATATGCACAAATTGAGCGCTATGAAAGACATTTGGATTAAAGCCATCTTCATTTACATTATGCACACTATACTTTTAAAATTGCTTGATATTTTGTGTGGCAGTTTTATAATCAGTGGCATAGTGCCCTTTTTTGTTACAATGTTTGCACACGATATTTGAGTTACCAGTTCCTTGAGAGGTACTAGGTTGTTTTATTTATCCTTGACTATGTTGTCCTTGACTAGTTTGATATCATGAGTGTTCATGTTGACCATTGTTAGAAACTTGTCCTTATCCTTTGCCTTTGCCTCGACCATGGACTTAGCCATGGCTTTTGTTACCTTGATTATTTGAAAACTTTCCATATTCATCCACCTAAAGGTTGAGTCACCAAGGTCAGAATTGGTGAAGTTTGTGTCAAAGGTTTTGTCAAGTTCAATGAAATTTTTTCTAAGGATTCAAAGTTGAGAGTTTTTAAGGTTCCACTAGATCATAAATTGGCAAGTAAGTTCTTGTAGTTTGGAATGTGAAGACATGACTGAATGAGGAAAGCCCATGTGATACATTTATTTTTGAAGTCTTTATCAATAACTTGTTTAATAGGGCGAAGGAGGTTGATGGTGGAACTGGAGTCTCCTTTTTACATATTTATTTGATTCATCTTAAGGACAAGATGAATAAAATCTAGGTCAGATTTGGTGTCAATTTTTTTCTTGAGGACTTAGAGAATTGACCATGCTATGTCATGCTTGGCTTCATAAATCAAATAATGAAGGTGATATTCTGTGACAAGTAGGATGTTGACACAAATTCGGTCATCATATATCTGCCATTTTTCTAGGATAACAACATCTATGGGTGGTGTGGGATTTACATCCAGATGGTTGTGCCATAGGTTCTCAAATTTTGTAGTTGTACTAAGGCCTGTGAACCATTGATCCCAATTATCCTTACCTTTGAAGGTACATCCAACTTTTTTTTTGAATTTAGAAGTTATTGTAGCCTATGACACTACAAAGACCTAAAAGAGGTGTGTCAAGGTGTGAACATGGAATAAATGACTAAGTGAGGCAAAATGTTCTAGTAAATAATGAGCCAAGTGATGATAATGAATGAATGTTATCCACTAGACCTTGCTCACCATACAAGTGGAATCTCTTTTATAAATGATGAATTGTACAAGTGGTTATGAGTCTTGATGCAACAGGATGATGATGTGGCTAAATATGAAGTATTGAAAAAATGTGTAGCCCAAACTAAAATACTATAGATGTAAAAGCTAATATCTCCAACAGACGAATGTGTAGGCCAATATCTC
Organism: Wollemia nobilis; assembly: GCA_028583015.1. NCBI lineage: Eukaryota > Viridiplantae > Streptophyta > Pinopsida > Araucariales > Araucariaceae > Wollemia > Wollemia nobilis. The sequence continues at coordinate 17,389,966 of JAQPPZ010000541.1, forward strand.
CAACACTAGATTACACAACTAAATACCAATGTCTGGGATGTGCAAAACTAGTAACCTCAATCTTATGATTGTAAGTAGGTCAGGTGTTGAAAGTTGGAGAGATATAATAAGCTTATCTCAAATTAATACCTTCACCTAGATGCACACATACCAACGCTCGATGATAAAATCCAAGTCATGATGGAACCCAATTCCTACTAGTCCTCACCTAGTTTACTATAGTCAACGATATACTCTTTGAAGAGAAGTACGTGCTCTATTCCACAACTATGATGGATATTGGACTAGATTAATTTTAATATTGATTAAGAGTTTTTAATTTTTTGAGAACAGGTGAAAGGATGATCCCTTTCCAAATGTTCGTGGGTATGGCTAACACCCTTCACTATGTATTCTTGTTACATCCAGTCCAACTTTGACTCACAAGGCCTTTAATACAGATTTCCCAACACCAAGGAAGTGGCGCCTTGTCACAAGGCTAGGATTTAGAATGAGGCATTCCTTTTAGGTTTGATGCAAATATGTGAATTTATTTGCAATGAAAGAAATCAAATTAAAACTAAAAATAGAATTGGAGTGCAAATGAAATGCTACTACAGTGCTAATGTGGCAGTATGTATGTTAGGTGTGATCCACTAGGCCTTGCTCATTGTGTAAGTGGAATCACTTTTACAAATGGGGGCTATAAGTTATCCAAAAGCAATGTGGAAAATTTTGTAAGCCACTTATACAAGTACAATGGAGATGTTAGAAGGCTACTATGATATTAAAAAAAAAACACTATCAATTTACACAGACGTTGATATGATTGTATGGTTGTGTAAAGACAAACACAATAAATTTACACAGAGGCAGTCAAACTTCGTCAGATCCATATTTTGGATACTATATGGCTATGTAAAAATAAACACAATTAGTTTACACAGAGGTCGTTGAACTCGGTTAGATCCAAATTTTGGATACAATATGGTTGTGTAAAAAATGACCACGGTCAGTTTACACAGAGGCCGTCGAACTTGGTTAGATTCAAATTTTGGATACCTGTAAAGAGAGATACAAGCTAATATCTGCACTAAAAAGAGTCTATTGAGGCTTTATGAAACCTCATGCAACATACTCATGCTCTCCTTCAACTCAACACATGAATTTTTGGAGGAGGAGAGAAGGGGAATGTAATGCTTCTACTAGCTTGGTTGTGGGAGGGGCAAGCATCCAAGCTTTGATACCACTTGTAGCAAGGATCAATGCTATGTGCCCAAGCTCAACCACATGAAACAAGAATAAAGAAGGATAAGATTTTTGACAATGGAGAGAATGAAAATTCACAACTCTCCCTTTGTGTTACAAAATTATATATAAAGAAAAATGAGATTAGCGTTAGGGTTCCCAAATCCATATTACATGAAATTCAAATGAACATGAAATGACACTACACATTAAAATAACCTATTCTAATGAGGTCTTATTAAATCCTCATAATAACTAATTTGGAACCTAACTAATAAACATGACCTTGTAGCATTAACATGTCTTCAATAAGTAATTAAAAAGAACTTATAAAACACCTATCTTAAATAATGTCAATTTAAAAAAAAATCTTAGTGAATTATCTAATGTTTTTTAAAAATAAACAAAGCTTTTATTACATGCAATATATTATAAACCCGCTATATTCTACAATCATGAGTAGTAAGGGATAACCTATTTGTGAATATTGTTTAAAAAAGTAATCAAGATATTTATTGAAAGTAAAGGTTTTTTTGGACTTTTATTGTGTTAATATTAGTCAATTTTTAGATGACCTTTTCAAAAAATGTTTGTATGCTTTATATATCTCTAAATTATAATTATTAATTTGATATAATTTAAAATAATTATATATTTTTTAATAAGCTATGTGTGGCTTCTATTGGAGACCACTTCCATTACAAAAACAAGACATTACATTGCTTTCATTATATTTCTAACAAGTTAACCAAAGCATATTTAACTTTACCTTTCTATCACATATATTCTTATTTTACCTTTCTATAAAATATACTCTTCATCTCCCTCAAACTGCTAATTACTAATTAGGGTTATGCATAAGGGGTCGGCCCCAAAATGCATTTATAAAAATTTGGCAAATCAGTTTTGAAATCCAGGCGAATAATGTCCAAATGCATGTAGAAGGTTCACTGTTATTAGGGGTAATGTTGGAAATTTAAACTTAAAATGGTCAAATTATTATAAAATTGGGGCGAATCGACCCAAAAAAATTTACACCCAAATTTTTTTGGCTAATGGGCCCTGGTCAAGGGTCCCAAATATTAACCAATTCCAAATTTCAAAAATCCTAATTTTAGCCAATTTGGCGATAAATAGCCGCTATGCATAACCCTATTGCTAATTTTCCACAATCAACTCCTTTTATATCATATGCCTTTTGAAATTTAAATTATGTCAAGATGAAATTCAATATTGTAAATGGAAAAAATAATTGTTGTGCAACTTCCATATTTAAATATCTTGTCTATAACAACCTCACAATCTCTTAATACCTTTTTTTAGGGTTCTTATTCATTCCCCTAATATTCAATGATATTGTTTTCATTATTATTTTTTATTTTTATTTGTGGGTTTAGCCCCACTTCTTGTTAGCACTTGTTATATTTGCTTTTGTTTTCCTATATCAATATCCCTCTGGGTTTCTTTTTCTCTTTGTTTTTGCTTCTTAGGTCTTCCTCTTTTTTTCATTTCCAACAATACTTTCATCTTCATCAATCTCTTCAATCTTCTCACATTGCTTATAGTAAGACTTATCATCTTTAGGTTTGCCTTGTTATGAAGGATTTGAAGTGCAAGGAATAACCTCAAAAACACAATCTTATTTATGTTCCCAAAAAACCCTAAAGTGCAAGGATGCTCTTCTATAGCAATTATCGTCTTATTTTTCCCTAGAAAACCTAAATTGTTATGGGTTTCTTCCATACTTGTTTCTTTATTATGATGCTCTTGAAACCTTAAAGTGTAAGGGATAACATCTTCACTCCTTTCACCTTTATTACCTAAAGAGGATTATATACTACTTGAAAAAAATAAAGATGTTTTCCCTGGAATAAACTTGACCTCTTTTGTCATATTTGTTGTAGGATTTCTCTCATCTTTTACACCTTTAATTCCTTCTAAACTTGCCAAATGATACTGTAGATAATATTTATTTGCCTCTTCTTTTGGAGTGGATTATCCTTGATCTGATCTAGCTTCTAATACTGTATGTTTTCCTTGCTTTATCTTGAAGTTTATATCATGGCTAGAATTTTTTCTCTTTCTTTGTAGTTTTTATAGACACCAGATTTTAGTCATTTGCACTCAAATTTATGCAAATTTTCCAAAACCCCCAAATCCTCACAAAACCATCACCAATAGCTAAAATTCACTAAAACCTTCCAAAATTCCAATTTCTTGTTTAATCCATCCAAATTCCTCCAAATTTCCCTAATTTCTAGCAATTTCTTCTTAATTTCCTTCTAATTTCCCCATGTTCCCCCTAATTCCTCTAATTTCTCTCCTTTCCTTCTAGTCAGCTTAATTTCCCTCTCATTCCCTCCTAATTTCCCTAATTTCCTCTAACTTTGCTCTAGATTTTCTAATTCTATTTCATCTCCCTCTATTTTTTCCTAAAGTCTTCTAAGTGTTCCCTAAGGTATTTATTTTCTTCTAATTTTCCCTTTTCCCCTAAATTCCTAAATCCCTCAATTTTTCTTAATATTCCCCTAATATTCTCCTACTCTGTTTAATTCCCCTAATAATTTGTATCCTCTCTCTAATTTCTCAATTTCACCTAATTCCCTCATTTATTCCTCCCCCTCAAAATTCTCATAACCCTTCTTATTCACTTAATTCTTCCACTAAGTCTTTCATTAGCCTCTCATTAATCCTATCTTAAGTCATGGTCAAATCCCTAGGGAATGTGCACATTATTTCAAAATCTCCCTCAAATCCCTAGGATTATCTAAAGTCTTCACCCACAATCCTTCATTTATTTCACTTTGTCCCCCCACTCATGCTTCCCTCTAAATTTGAGCAATTTAAAAATACAAGAAAAGGTTAAAGTTAAGGGGAGTAAATTAGCAAAATCAATGACCGTGTCATCACCCTCCATGTCATATTTTTACAATTTAAAATTAGTGCACACATCATCCCATGCACACATATCCCCATGATCCTCACTCTCCCTTAGACCATTTTATGGTAATTGTGTGAGTGAGATTTCACCCCACCCAAGGCCATTTAATTTGGAGTATGCACATTCCACCAAGTGGAATCCTCTAGATTTGCCTTGGCCCTTGCACCATCCACATGGCTTCCACATCCCCTCCACATCACCTACATGCCACCTACCCCTCCCCTTGCTCAAATCCTATAAATCCCCCCTCCATTTCCACCATTTGCAAGAACTCATGTGCACCTTGTTGTTATGCTTCCAAAATTTGGCCAACCACCCTTGTTGCTCTTGAAGAGTCACCTACCATCAACACAATTCTTTAGGAGCTCAACCATGGTGGCTATGGAGGATGCTTGATGAGCCCAACATCAACTTTTATTATCAACTGTACTTAGCTTGATCGACATCCAACCATCTCACTTGCATCAAAGGATCCTCAGAGACTGCCTGCACCCCCCAATAGGGGCATCTTGCCCCTCCTACAATATGATATCAACTGTCATAGATGACCACCAAGAACCAATTTTCCTTGATGGCTATACAAAGGTAACCATCTTTGATGCTTACCTAGTGACACAACAGATAGAGCACCCACTCACCAAATAGGTAAATGAAAGCATAAAGTATCATATTTCTTGGTTTTGTGAGCTTTTAAAGTGGTTTTGTAATCATATACATATTTTTCTAATGTTTTACTGTATTTTCTTTAAAAAGGGCCTCATGTAAGGGAGGCCCTTCAAATGCTATTGACTCCATTTGGTTTGCATGTGTGCAGGTATTGCAATAGCTGACAAAGCACCGAGGTGATCTAGGAAACACACACACACAAAACCCATAAAAAAAATCCGTTTGTGGCATGAATAAAAGTTGCACATGATAATTTGTTGTAAAAGGGGTTATCCCCTTTGTTTTCATTCAAAAGACATCATATTTTAAAAGTCCCTTTGGCAGGGCTTGATTATACTCAAAGACTTCGTTTGCTCATAATATAAATATTATTTGTCTTTCCTTTATTTTCTATTGTAAGGTGCATTATTAATGCTTATAGTTTTTACTTTGCAAACTCTTGCCATGTGTCCAATCTCATAACAATTGTGGCAATGAAATGCAATATTTTCATAATCTACTTGTTGATCCCATTCTCTTGATTTAGATTTAATCTTAATGGATTGTGGCAAAGGTTTTGAAATATCCATAACAACACATATTCGAGTATATATAGCATGCTTTCTCTCCTTAGTAGTTAGTCCTTTCTTGATGAATTACCCTAGGGTATTTCCAATATTCTTCAAAACATCCTTATTTATAAGCTAATATGGAAGTCCAAAAAGCCTAACCCATACTGGAAGTTTCTTAATAGTTTTTGTCTCAATAGAAGAATTTTCATTCTATGGTCTCAAATAAAGTGCATCTCTTCCCCTAAACCAACCACCAACCATTATTTTATCCCTAATTTGTTTTTTGATAAGTAAAAAAATTGGATTAATGCGGATTTTGAAAGGAATCCCAAAACCTTGTTACAAAAACAACAGTAAGGGATGTTGTGAAGAGAAAAACGTAAAGCAAAGACAAAACCACACAAAAAGGTCAGATTCAAAAAAATAGGCTCCAAAAATATAGCCCAAAAACCGCTCACAACCACAACCTCATAAGCATCCCAACAAACAACACCTACACTACGTCCTTACTCCCATCCTTAGCTGCTTCCTTCGCCTCTTCCTTCACCACTTCCCTGACCACCTTAAGTTCATCAGAAGCCTTAGGGTCAACTTCAGTGCCAAAGAAAGCTTCATGAAAAAAAAAATAGGTTCATGGCGTTTCGCATCTCCTTCAAGGTGGAAAAAAAATCCTCGAACTGGGAATTAGTAGTAGAAATTGATTTGATGATGAGTTTCTGAAGCACCATGAACGTATGGTCATCGCAGTCATTTTTAGAAACCACAACCTGAACCTTTTGTTGACTCTGAGATGTCTTCCTTCTGAGGCGAGCGAAAGACTTGGTAGCACTTGCCGGTTCTTCAACCTTGACCTTCTTTCCCATGGAAACCTTGGCGTCCTTGTCAGATCCCACCGACTTCCTCTTCCTAGACAAAGGGGTCGACAAAGGGCTCATGGATACGTCATCCTCAAGGATGACCTTGGAAGGACTGGAGTTACCTTGAGGAGGTTCCTCGGGGGGAAAAGGGTCGGCCAGGGAACCTTTAGGATAATGAATTAGGAAATGACTATAGATTATCTTGAATAAACCTTGGTGGGATGAAAACACGACATTCTTCTTTTTCCTACAGGTTTCAATGGAGTAACTCATGGAGTGAAACAAGAAATTGAAAATATTGATGACATTTATCCCTAAAGTGGTTAGAAAAAGTAGGGTGGAAGCTATACAGGGTTTGGTTAATTTTTGAACTAGAAAAGATGATGTGAAAAGACCTTTAGGAAGAAAAGTCTCATAGTAATTTGAATTTAATTTCCACTTCCACTTTATCCAATTTTGAATCTCTAAAACCCTTGGCCATGATCTCTAGAACTTACATATCAACCCTCTACTTTTAAAAACCAGTATATCATGCTCAATCATTTCTTCCTTGATTTCTAATGTAACATCTTCTAGCTACATCGAAATTGCCATGTAGTCACTTTTATGCTTATATCCAACTTGGGCCTTCATACTTCCAACTAGGGCATATTGAATTTCCATTAGGGATTTCAAATATGACTTTTCTTCCATGCTAGCTAATGGGGCTCGCTCTTGGTTTGCACTTCCTCTTGGATCACACTCCTTCTTAGCTTGCACTCTCTCTTACCTTGCACTCGCTCTCGACTTGCACTCCTTGGTTTGCAATAGCCCTTGTCTCTTGTTTTTATTGGTGTTCCTTTGCTTTAGCAATTTTTTGGAAACAATATTCCATGCATTCATGGTAAGGATTTGAAGCATTGATGCACTCTGGATGAACCCACCACTCTTCCACCATGACTAAATCTTAGCTCACACTCCCTCTTGGCTAGCATTTCCTCTCAAATCACACTTCCTCTTAGCTGCAATTTAAAATAATTATAAAAGTTAATAATAGTTCATAAAAATATTTAAAAAAATACTTATACTAAATCAATTAAAATCCCATTAAAATGTTAGTAACAATAATTTCTCTAATTAAATTATATATTTTTTTAATTCAACAAGTTGTATGTAGCTTTTATTTGGGCCACTCCCATCGAAATACCAAAATATTACATTTGTTGTTAGGTCAATCAAACTATATCCAACATCTTTTTTAATCACATTTTCATTTCATTTATTTTTATATTAAATATAGTTTTCAACTTCCTCGAAATGCTATGTTTCCACAATCAACTCCTTTGATATCATTTTGATTAAGAGATAAAATCTCACTTGGCTAGTTACTTTCTAAAATTTGAATTTCACTAAAATGAAGATCAACATTGCGATTGGCTAAATTATTTGCTATTCTATTTCCTTATTTTTTTAATATATTCTCACATTTTCAATAGGCTGCCTCTACTAATAGGGTATAAGCATCAACAATAATATTATTTTTTATTCAATCTCCAAATCCATTTTTGTTGATAACATTGATAACAATTTTTGAATCCCTTCAATTGAAATATATTTCCATAATTTTTCTATTTTTTAATTACAATTTTAATCACCGTCAGAAGTGCCATAGTTGTTAGTTGAAGCCATATGATTATGAATAAGTGAGGATAATTTTGTCTTCATTATTTCTTTAAACACCACCTCCACTAGCTTTTTCTGAATTTCCTTTTAGAATCATCATTAAAATTAATCTTGATGAATCCAATTCCTAGACATTTTCATTTTACCCTAAAGTTAAAGTAAATATTTTGATTTAATTTCATTGACTCTTTATGTATATTCAAATTTTATAACCAAGTTATTTATTTTTGTTTTTTTATACATAGGAGAGTTGGTTACAACCACTATTTTTAGTAAATGTCAAGCAGGGTTCAAACCATATGAGTTGCTCCCAACAAGCTTATACCACCTCATTGTTGTTGACATGGCATGAGGGGGACCACTGATCACTCGAAGTTTGTATCATCATCATCGGTTTGACGTGCACTCAAAGGAATCAGAGTAGACTATTACCTTTGAAACAAGCATACCGCCAAGGTTTGAACCTAGGTCTCTTCTTGATAAGCACATGAACTTACAAATCCACCTAACCCATGGAATTATAACCAAGTTATTACGGCTTATTTTGTTGCACTCAAGACTTCCCATGATGAGCACCATATATTTAGACAAACTTGGGCATGGTTTTGAGATCTATTTTAAAAAAATCTATTATTCCTTTCAAACCATAAATTTCAACAAATAATAATGATAGGCCCAATTCTCCACTAAAAATATAATGCTTTAGTTTGAAGTAATAAATCCAACATTTCATCATACTTGGGTTTCATTATTATTAAGTTAATAAAATTTAAAATGTTATGACTTTCATTGAAATTTTATTTTTAAAAACTTATTATTAACTTATGAAAATTATAGAAGCTAGGTTCAACTTAACGATTGTTGCGGGCTCTGGCGATTTGGCGGGAAAATTTCTGTGACGGCGTCTGGTGTTGCTCGAGGGATTCTGGCCCGAAGATCTTGCCTGGGGCTTTGGGGGGTTGATTTTGAATTCATCTGAAGGTTCATTCGTGGTCCCGGGAGGGCCCGATGGGGTCTCCTCCAGTTTCTCCTGCGGGGAGAAAGACTTCATATGCTGAGAAGTTGAAAGATAACCCCTCGCCTTCCACTGATGGAGCTCAGCGGAATGCTTTTCAAACGATACTCAAGAATGTTGGCAATGGCCCAAATGCTCACCGCGTTAATGGATGCCTCCCGCAATCCACTTCCAGGCCTAAGATTGTTATAGAACCAATGCTGGTCGAAGATACAATCGTCTACCGAGCTAATCACGACTTGATCTCGCAAATTCATGGGCATCCGGCCCACACCGAATTTTTTGCATACCTGGGTTCGCCAGAACTGGGAGCCACACGGTGAGTACTCTTTATGGCCTATAAGCAATGGGTATTTCATCATTAGTTTCTCTTCTTTAGCAGATAGAAACAGAGCATTTGAATCATAAAAGAGAAACCACGGACTAGCAGGGTTATTTGTCCAACCCTAGAGAGTGGGTTTCGACCCCCGCATCGAACCCACGGCTGTCCCGGTCTGGATTCGGCTGTACGCTCTCCCGATGGAGTTTTGGGGTGAGCAGGTGTTGGAACTAATAGGTAATTCCCTAGGCAGATTTTTGGGAGTCTCCAAAGATACCATAGAGGGAAATACTGTTGTCTTTGCTAGAATATGTGTAGAGATGGACATTAGTCAGCCTCTACCACCGAGGTGGAACTTGAGCTAGCAGGAGTACCCTGGATCCAGCAGCTAGACTATGAGGCCCTAACTTTCATGTGCCGAGTATGCCATAAGCATGGACATTTGGCAAGGTTCTGCCCAAACATATTGAGCACAAAAACGGAGGCTCTGAGCAGAATGTCAAACCGCCCTAGAGAGGGTAAGTCCAATCCTGTCAATGAACCTTCTAGCAATTCTCCAGGTCCTGATGCTCAGCAGGATGGCTTTGAACAGGTGAAACGAAAGAGAAACAAAAAGAAAAATGGCAAGGAGCAGGTGCAGCTCAAGCCAAACAATCGGTATGAAATTTTTAAGTCATTAGTGGATCAGGAGGACCAATCTATGGAGGGAGTGGATGGGAATGGTGTGAATGACAACACTCCACCTCTTGTTTCTCCTTCCTTCACTCCTGTAGTAGAACAGGTGACTGTGCCAACTGAGAATCTGCAGTCAGAGAATCCAGGGGCATTGGTTATACACTCCCCAGCACAGCCGGCTATCAAAGATGTCACCATGGGAAATGCAGATAAAAATAGAGAAAGGCCTGCTTTAGGGATTACCCTGTGGAGAAGAGATCTAGAAACAATAACTCTCAAGGAGCGGGAAGAAAATCCAATAAGGAACTACTAACAACAAGAAGGAGATAAGCTAATCAATGGAGGATTGGTGAGGACCATTGACTCTTACTGCTCTCAAGGTTTTCAATGATTATTCAATCTTGGAATATTAGGGGTTTAAACAATAGAACCCATCAATCTGCTGCTCAAAGACTCTTAGAAAACTGTAAAACAGACTTTTTGCTTCTTCAGGAGACCAAAATGTCTTTAGATATTATGAGTAAAACCGCTACTAAAATCGCAGGGAGCCGGGCATATGGATGTGGCCGCCCAAGGAGCTTCAGTGGAATTGTTACCCTTTGGAACCCTCTGGTCTGGACTGCTTTAGAACATATAGCTTGCAGGGGTGTTCTTACTTCTCTCTTCAAAAATAACTTCAATTCTGAGCAGGTCCTAATCACCAACTTTTATGGGGCCCAAGACCTAGATGGCCAGAGGCTCCAATGGGAAGCTGTTCACAACATGAGGGCATACAGGGAGTGTTATGACTGGATTATTGCAGGGGATTTTAATGCAAAATTATCTGTTCGTGACCAGGAAGGTGGCACCCCTGTTTTGGATCCAGGGGACCGGCTTCTGATTGCCCAAGTTCAGGCCTTTCATTTAGTGGACGTTCAAGGCCCTGGTGTTTTTTTCACTTGGACAAACAAGAGAAAGGAGCCACATAGCAGAAGGTCAAGTTAGATCGCTTTTTGGTCTCGGAGGAGGCTTTTGTTAAATGGACTTTTAAGTTCCGGATTTTGGAGGGCCCTATTTCGGATCATTTTCCCATTTTGCTAGAGGGAGGGACTTCGAGAGGGCAGCACCATAGGCCTTTTAAATTTGAGAATTTTTGGTTACAAAAGGAGGACCTTCGACAGTAAAATTACTCAATGGTGGGACGTAAGGCCGTCCACCTTTTGGGACAAAGCAATGTTCAAATTTCATAAACAGACTTCAATTTGTCAAAATTCAATTGAAACAATGGAGGAAAGAAAACAAGTCGGATTTCCGGGTCCCAAAGGGCCCCCTTGGTGGCTAGATGGGAGGAGGTTCAAAAACTTTTTAGGGAAGGATCAATTACTGAGCAACTCAAATTTGAAGATGATGAACTGCGTAAAGCGGTTGAGGACATTGACAACCAAGAGGAGATATACTGGAAACAGAGGGCTAGGAATACTTGGTTATTAGAGGGGGACATAAATACCAAATTTTTTCATCGGTCAGCTTGTGCTAGGAGACAGATGAACAATATGGAAGTTCTTAAAGATGAACATGGAAATGTCTTCGATACTCTTCCTGGCATGCATTCCCATGCTATCGATTACTTTTCTAAACTTTTTAAGGAAAGTATGCAAGCAAGATGTTGAGGCTCGTAACGAAGTTCTTAATGTTATTCCTTCTATTATCTCTCGAAGAAGACAATCAGTGCCCCGCTTAGACCCATTGAAAGGGATGAACAGAGAAATGTGGTCTTTGGTATGAGTACTCGGAAAATCTCCCGGTCCAGTATGGCTTTCCTATTGAATTTTTTCAGGCTTTCTGGGACACCTTGGGGGAGGATGTTTTGGTTGTTACTGAGGAATCCAGATCCAATCGAAGAATGCTCAGGGCGATCAATCACACCTTCATAGCTTTAATTCCAAAAGGGGAAGCGGGGACTCATATCTCTGATTTCAGGCCTATTGCTTTATGCAATGTGATTTACAAAATCATCACTAAGATAATGGCTGAGAGGCTTAAACCCCTTCTTCACAACATCATTTCTCCTGAACAAGGGGGCTTTGTTGAGGGAAGACAAATCTTGGATGGGGTGGTTTTGGCCCAGGAGGCCATCCATTCAATGCAAACTTCGGGCAACAAAGGAATGTTCATTAAACTCGGATATGTCCAAGGCTTATGACCGGGTGGAGTGGTGCTTCTTGTCGAAAATGATGGCTGCCTTTGGCTTTTCTCAAGAATGGATTGATTGGGTTATGAGTTGTGTTTCTTCTCCCTCTTTTTCTGTTCTCATCAAGGGCCTTCCCTCGCATCCTTTCGGTGCCACTCGTGGTCTCCGCCAGGGAGACCCTTGTTCTCCCTATCTCTTCCTTCTCTTGGTTGAAGGTTTGGGCAGACTGTTTCGGAGGAGAAGGCAACAAGGTCTGCTATTTGGTATCAAGGTTGGGGAGGAAACTCTGACTCACTTGCAATTTGTGGACGATACTGGCCTGGTTGGTGCGGCCACTCTTCGGGAAGCTAGAGGAATCAGAGATACTTTGAATTTCTACCTAAGGGCTTCAAATCAGGTTCTAAATGACAGGAAGTCCAAAGTGGTCTTTTTCAATCTTGACCAACGGCTACAGGAGCGTGTTATTGAGATCCTGGGCTTCACAAGGACTTCTCTTCCAATTGTTTACCTGGGCGTTCCCCTTCATTTCAAAAAGTTAAAAATTGACATCTGGAAGAATCTGATAGCAGGCATCAAAGACATAATGAATCATTGGGCCCATAAATGGCTAAGCTACGGGGTAGATTAACCTTCCCGAAGTCAGCTATACTGTGCTTTGCCGATCTATAAATTCTCAATACCGGCTGCCCCTCATACCATCCGGAAAGAGCCGGACAAAATGGCTAGAAGATTTTTATGGGAAGGCGCAAAAGGGAAGAAAAGATGGGCCTTGGTTGGGTGGGGACAAAGTTACCCACCCTAAGGACAAAGGAGGGCCGGGCTTGAGAAGTTCTAAGCTTAATAACAGAGCATTGGCCGGAAAACCGTATTGGAGGTGGATTTCTCACCCAACCTCCCTCTTCACAGTAATTCTTTCCAAGAAATATTTGGGGCATGTTCATCCCAATGAGGTGGGTCGCTTTCCCTTGGAAGGTACTCGATCCTTAGTGTGGCAGACTCTCAAGCTTGGGTCCCGGATTATCAAAGATCAATTATTCTCGGAAAGTGGGGAGAGGAGACAAGGCTCGCTTCTCGGACCGACTCTTGGGACCAACATCCGCCCATTATTGTCATGTTCCCTGAGCTACAACCAATAATGACCGCCTTAGAAGCCTAGGGCTGGATCCATATTGATAATTATCTACTTACCAGCCAATTGGGGGGGTATAAATTTAAAAATTTTAAGCGGTGGGAGGAGTGGCCAATCATCGTCTCTCCGGAGTTGGCGCCCATCCCGCAAAAAAAATCTTGTCGGAAAGGTTCCTCACGGGGAGGGATGAGGAAGATGAATTAGCCTAGGGCTATGGTAGCCTTGGGGTCTACTCGGCTAAGGCCGGATATGAAGAGATCCTCCCCGAGCCTCCCCCACACTCTTTTTCGGCTCAAACATTGGAGAAGGATTTGGCATTCAAAGGGTTGGCCGAAAGTGAATTTCTTTGCTTGGCAACTTATGCATAATGGTCTTCTCACCTTTGACAATCTCAGACGTAGGGGTTTCAATGGCCCCTCTCAATGTGCTTTATGCCTCCAACATGAGGAAACTGCAGATCATTTGTTTTTTGAGTGCCCTTTTACTCATCAGATTTGGGAACGCCGGTTCTCTCAATTTAAACTCCAGGCTAATGGTGTTTTCAATCGTACCAATATTTGGGAAAAATGGAAAAGGGGCAGGTTCAATTCCATAGCTCTCCGAACTGGCCGGCGCTAGGCTTTCTCTTCATTTGGTGGCAAGTTTGGTTGGAGAGAAACGCCCGGATCTTTAGAAACACTTTCTCCTCGATTGACGGCGTTTGGCAGGTCATCTGGAGCAAAGTCACAGAAACTGTTGCTATTTATGTTGATGAAGAGAATCAGGCTGCTCTTGGGCATCTTGAAGAGGGGGTTGAGGGACATGAGAGGCAAGGCAGAGCATGCTGGAAACCTCCCCCCGTTGGCTGGATCAAGATCAATACTGATGGGGCTGCAAAAGGCAACCCGGCAGCGCAAGAATTGGTGTTGTATGTCGGGATCACTCGAGTGCGGTTCTTTACTGGGAATTGCAGGGATTGGGCAGAGCCACGAACAATGAAGCCGAAGCCTTTGCCATTAAGTCAGCGTCTATCTGGGCTGTTAAGCAGGGTTACCGGAGGATAATTCTTGAATCAGATTCTCAAGTCCTGATCGGCGCTCTGGATTGCTTGCAGAATTTCTCATTAAAAGCCTGGAGACTACGGATTTTGATATCCCAAATCAAGGAGTTATGGAGGGAGTTAGATGATGTTATCCCTGTGTATGTGAGTAGAAATTTGAACACGGTAGCCGACTTCCTTGCGAAGATGGGTGCCGAGAAAGAGGTAGGTGTTCACTGCACAGTGATATGCCTATGATAGATGAAGAGATTCGGAGTGGTCTGGAACGATCCCTGCATCCATGAGCTCAAAAATGGCTAAGGTTAGTTTTTGTCGCGATATCGCGACATATTGCGCCGTCGCGACCTTGTTTGGAAATCTGTCGCGATTTCGCGACATGTTGCTCTGTCGCGACCTTTCCCGGACAACCGTAGCGATTTCGCTACCCTTTTTGTTGCCGCGGCCTTGGGAGGAAAATTGTAGCGATTTCGCGACTTGTTGCGTCGTCGCGGTCTTTGATGAGAAGGTGTCGCGATTTCGCGACCTTTTTTGTTGGTTCTGCTGCTGGAGGAAAAGCGTCGCGATATCGCGACGCTTTGAGAAAAATTGCGTGAAGGGGAAAAACCGTCGCGATATCGCGACATTTTTTGTGAAAAGCTACTCAAAGGAAAATTTGTCGCGATTTCGTGCCTTTTTTGAGGAAAGGACGCAAAGGGGCAAACCTGTAGCGATTTCGCGAAAATTCTGGAGAACAAGCTTCATGAAGGATAAACGTCGCGATTTCGCGACTAGTTTGAGAAAAGGGCACCATGGGGAGAACATGTCGCGATTTCGCGACCTTTTTTGTCGGTTCCGCTGTTGGAGGAAAGTTGTCGCGATTTCGCGACGCTTTGAGCAAAATTGCGTTAAGTGGAAAAACCGTCGCGATATCGCGACATTTTTTGTGAAAAGCTTCTCAAAGGATAATCTGTCGCGATTTCGCGACATTTTTAAGGAAAGGAAGCAAAGGGGCAAACTTGTAGCGATTTCGCGATAGTTCTGGAGAACAAACTGCATGAAGGATAAACGTCGCGATTTCGCGACTAGTTTAAGAAAAGGGCACCATGGGGGAGAACATGTCGCGATTTCGCGACACTTTTGCGGAAGGGGCGCCCATTGGAATTCTTGTCGCGATTTCGCTACACTTCCGGCCAATTGGGGCTTTAAGGAAAAGCCGTCGCGATATCGCGACACTTTCTCAAAGTTGTTGTTTAAAGGAGAACTCGTCGCGATTTCGCGACAATTTTGGGGAGCAGGTGCCTTCTGGCTTTCTCGTCGCGATTTCGCGACGTTTTTGGCGTTTGGGTGCTTTGGTGCTGTGCTGTCGCGATTTCGCGACATTTTTTGAGTGGTGTGGCCTCGGCGCTGTTTTGTCGCGATGTCGCGACATGTCGCGATTTCGCGACATGTCGCGTTTTCGCGACCGGTTGTCGTGGCGCGGCGGTTGTTAGGTTTGGTGTCGCGATTTCGCGACTTGTCGCGTTTTCGCGACTTGTCGCGTTTTCGCGCCCTTTGTTCTTCTGGTCTCTTTGCTCTTGGTTGGGATGCCCTTTCTCCCTCTTGTAACTGTAATTTGTTTTAATGCAAGCTTTTTTCAATTTTTTCAAAAAAAAACTTATGAAAATTATAAAAGTTTCATAATATAATTTTATTTATAATATAATTCAATGAATTAAATATTTAGGTTTAAATTTTAATAATACATGTATAATTGTTAATATATTATAATATAATACAATTGAATAAAAACAATGTAATACAGATAAAACCCAATTCAACCCCTTTAATCATTTTTTAATGGGTTTATACGGGTTTTAATGAGGGGTCCTGGTCCCCTTATACTAAGTGGGTTTAAAGAAAGATCAAAGCCTTTACCATTGTAGTAAAGTTGTAGTTACATAACCAATTAAAAAATATATTATATGTTTTTTTAGGGTCTTGATCCCATTGGTTTGAGATTCTTCTGCTCTATAAGGTTATATTTTTCTTTCATGCCTCATTTTAACTAATAAGTTTTATAATGCTTTTTCATTAGTTTTCTATAGATCTATTTGCATGATTATAGAATGTTCAAAATATGCAATTAATTAATCTTTTCTTGAAATTTGTAAATTGGTTAATATAAATCTAAATAATTGTCGACTATGGATAGAGGAGTCGCTTCCGTATTACAAAATAAGAAATGTAATAAAGAATCTCAAATTCATAAATTGGATTGGTAATTGTGTTCCTTTTCATATTTACTTTTTTTTTTGGTAAGTAGTGTTTGTATTTACAGTGGGTTTTAACAAGGATCCCAAAACCTGATTACATAAGCAATGGGCCTAGGGCATCAATCCCTTGAAACCAAACACCAAAATAGAAATCCCGCCCAGCGGTAACAGTAAGCATGAAACAATCCCTCTCAGCGGGAAACAAACAAATAAGAAAGAAAGTAGTTTTGGATATCCCGCCCAGCGGGGAGTAGCCAAAAACCACCATAGAGAAGATTTCGCCCAGCAAGAAGCAAAGAAAAATCGTTACAATAAAATCCCGCCTCGTGGGAAGCAGTCAAAACCACCACAAATAGTCCCGCCTAGCGGGAAGCAACAGGGAAATCCCGCCATCCGGGAAACCAGTAGAAAAGAAAGGATCCCGCCTCACGGGAAAACCGGCGGATTTGGCGGATCCCGCCCTGTGGAGAAACCATCCCGCCCACCGAGAAAACATTCCGTTCAACGAGAGCCATCCTACAGGAAGCCGACAGCCAGCACAGAGAGGATCCAGCCCATCAGGAAGCGACCAGAGAGCTACACCACGAGGAACCCGCCCCGGGAAAACAGAAGAGGATCCCATCCCGACAAAACAAAAAGAAACAGTAGGTTAAGGGACCAGGGATCCAGGGACTGGGAATCCCGAGCGGGAAGAGGAAACAGTCATAGGGATGGGATCCTTAGGAACCAAAATAGTGGGATCTATGGTCTGCATGCATAGATCAAACCCCCCCAAGAATGAAACATGCAACAAAAAAAGGAAACCCAGCAGCAGGGACCAAGAATCCCGTCCAAGCACAAGAGGCGACTTCGAGGAACTGGGACTGGGAATGGGAACAACCCAGACAGGGAAAATCCCCCCTCAAGGCCAAACCAGATGCCCAGGGTGTCCACCAAGGAGCAGAACCAACACGAAGAAGCCTCCACGCGGGAATAACAGCAGCCAGGATCCCGTCGAGGATTCACAAGCAAAAGGGGGAAAGAGGCCCCCCCAGACCACCCCCAAAGCTGTGAGGGCCTCAAGGGAGACCCCAGAAAGCTATCCAAACCCTAAACCATCACCTCCACCACACCGAGAAACGTAGGGGACCAGATCCATGCGAATAACCTACAAAAAACCCCAGGGGGAAGCCTGAGGGAAAAAGGGAAGGGATCCCCAACCAAACAGGGATCCTTGGGAAGCACCAGTCTGAAAAAACAACCAAGGAAACCCTAGCCGACTGGGAGGGACGCAGATAGTGGAGAAGGATCTCCCCCCAGGAGATCATCTGCAAACAACCACTCCTCGGGAGGGATGACCTGGGTTGAGCCAGGGACTGGGCAGGAACCAGGATCCATGGGAGGGGGAGCAGGGGAGGTACCAGAGCCCTCCCCTCTCTCTATTTTCTATTCATTTCATTCTCCTTCACTTTTTATTTTGATATTTACTTTTACATTTAATAATTTTTTTTATTTTGATGTGATTTATTGTAATATTATATTTTTTAAATGTAAAAGTAATTTTTTATTTTTTATATTCATTGAAAGTATAGGTCATAGTCTTGAAATGGACATCATATTGGCATGTCTTTAAGTTCTCATCAAGGAGATCCAATTTCAAACAATGTGGTGGGTGTATGAGTGTGTTCAACAACAAAACAATTATAGTTTATCAAAAAATATATTTATAGATAATATTATTCTATTAATTCGACTTTAATTATAGAAGTATGATATATAATTTTACACTATCGGATTTAAACCTTGAAATTTCATTTACAGTTGTTAATCCTAATATACTGACACACCTCCTGCCTTCAGGATAAACTCCTTTTGTTGATTGTAGCAAGTATGATTGCACGATCGAATCAATATTGTGAGTTGTCCTGCAAAACAAGACAATGTTTTACAATCAAGCACTTTAAACAGTGAGTGAGTTTCACAATTAGGCCACTCAAAAGTAAAGTGTGTATGCCTCCATGGTCAGAGCTTACAAAGTGAGTTGGATGCCTCTATAGTTAGAGCATCTAAGGAGTCGTGTTGGTACCTCCGCAATCGAAGTACCATCTCAATTCTTGTGTCCTTCCCTAAGAGTCTAAGTCTAATGACAAGGCAACATGACAAACATTAGAGTTAGAGAATCCCAACCCAAGGACCAACCTCAAGGATGAGGTGAGTAATATGAACAACCAAAGTAGGAAGGTGGTGGCACGAGAACCCATCATATAAGCAAAGCATGACTAGTCAGTAACCTTGAGCAAAAAGTGTTGCAAAGAGTCAACAAGCTTGAGGATAAAATATTGGTCATGGAAAAATGAGTGTCCAAGTTACAAATAGGCCATGAGGACCACGAGCAAAGACTTGATTTGATTGAGTCCATTATGATCGAATGGAGGACCAAGATGGAGGAGTCAAAATGTCGTAGTAATAATTTAGGAGGAAGTTTTGTTGTATTAAGAAACATCCCAGACAGTGAGCCAGTTGATTGCTTCTACCTCTTCAACCCTCAAGCCATCCAAGTTGAAGGAGCCAAAGTGTTATGAGGGGCCTCAAGATGAGCATCCCTTAGACAACTTGTTTTAGGACATTGGGAAGTATTTTTTGGTAACCTTATCAAATGAGCTTTAGGTTAGAACTACGACATGATATTTGAAGGACATGGCCAAATTATGGTGGAGAAATTTGTGTAATGACATAGCAATAGGATGGGTCACTAGGAGGGTGGTCTTGTGGGAGGATCTGAAGTTAGCACTAATAGAGTAATTTCATTTAGAATATGTCAAGTGAATGGCTAGGACAAAACTCCAAAACTTGAAATAGATAAGGATGATCTAGGAGTACACAAAATCCTTTCAAGATTTTTTTTGATGTCAAATGGCTTTTAAAAGAGGAGAAAATCTTATTATTTTAGCATGGTCTTAACCCATGGGATCAGGAGGATCTTAGGCACCACAAAACTAAGTTGGTCAGTGAAGCCATTTTTGTTGTTGAGGGATTATAACTTCTAGCTAGAGAGCAAGGAGAAACGGGAGTCCCAACATCCCACTTTTATAGGGAATGGGGTGCAAGGAGGGAAGGTTGGCATGTCCTCATATGAGGGGTCTAATTCCACTAGTAGAGGAACACTGGTGACAACCAAAGGAGAAAGGGTAGCCCTTGGTTAAGGTGTTGTACTTGCAATAGATTACATGTTCAAAGAGAATGTACTCAATGACAAAAGGTTTTGATTGTTTAATACAAAGAACAAAACAACAAGGAGAGTGAGCACAATCCCAACGAGCATAAGGGAGTGTACTTGACGTGTTGTTGCACCATGTCCGACAACATCATAAGAGAGAGTTTGAGAGCCTTCGAGCATAAGTTCATCTTGTATTGAGAGGACTTATTTATATTGGCCAATGTGGTTACCTAAAAGCATGAGTAAGTCCATGAGGATCTTTGACTTGTTGTAAAGAGAACTTGAAGTGGTTGATAGTCGACTTGTAAGACTGGATATCAGGTCCTCGAGTATAATTAAATATTTCTTGTTGCCAAGTGTGTGTTCTCTCTTGTTGTGAAGCATGTGAATTCTTATTGTGTGCATGTACAAAAACTGGTTTTGCTAACCATAACCTTTGTCAAAGTGGTACCTAGGTTGTATTTGTGTAGGATGGATTATGAGATTCATCTAGAAGGTGTATCCCATAGCATCTTGGCAAGTGGTCCATTTATGAAGGCTTGGAAAGTGTGCATGATGCCACATGATTTCTATTCACATGAACCTTATCATAATCCCTCAAGACAAACTTGCCAAGATGCCATGAAATACATCTTCTAATGAGCTCTCAAGAACCTTGCCCAAAATAAATCAATAACAACCCACACAACAATAACCTTAGCTCTAGGTTAGTGGAAGCACCACCTTCAACAATGGAGGTATGCCATGCACTTGTACTTGAAAATAAAGGAAAAAACCATGCATGCATCACAAGTATACAATAGTTTGGGGAAATAAAAGAACTTTATTATTCAACATGAGACCAAGGGTCCAATATTACATTGCTAGGTATGAAGGCTCTCAAAGTTATTTTACAATTTCACAAATAAACTTGGCACAAAAACACATCAAGGCCATTCCCTCATGCTCACTGGGATCGTAGACCTTGAGAATTATGCATGGAATAACCTTTCCCTTCACTTGGAATTAATACCTCAAGGAAAGGTCATTGGTCGTCAAACCCCTCTTGCTTTGTCTCTATCCAATGCCTTGTCTATATGGCCAAGCTCTTAATCTTAGCACGAGAAAATATAAGGCATGTCACTTCACTCACTAAGGAAACACAAAGAAGCCATGAAAGTTGATGAGAAGTGTTGAGACTCACACCCCTCATAGATCTCCCCTACTTAAAATTGATGAAATCTTGGATTTTGATACAAATATGGAGTACTCCATTGGGAGGTTTTCTTTGTGGTGGTTCTATGCACCAAAATTTTTCTTTCATTTCATCACTCTTCATGCTCCAAGCTTGTGCTCACCTCCAATCTGCTCTTGGCATGCACCTGCCTTCCTTGTGCTCTCAACTTACACTCGCCTCACCTATGCTCTCGGCTCACACTTGCTTCACTTTTGCTCTTGGATCACACTCGCCTCACTTATGCTCTTGGATCACACTTTCCTCACTTGTACTCTTAGCTTATACTTTTCTCACTTGTGCTCCTGGCTCACACCTACCTTCTTGTTATCTCAGCTCACATCTACCTCACTTATGCTCTTGATGCACATTTACCTCTTTTCAACAATTCATTTTGGTACAAATGATACCAATTGTACCTGCTACCCACCATAGTCATGTTCCTTATCTCCTAGCTTACTCCCACCAAGGGTCAATCTATCGACATGTAGAGTTTATTTTCTCCTTCATTCTATTGATTCCATAGATCTCACGGTCATCAGTGCCTTGTTGGGACTTACCATCTACACCTGCCTTTAACATCAAATCCTCTAATGAGGGGAACACCCTCTATCATGCTTTCCTTCATATTTTTGCTTTTCTCAATGTTTGAGGTGGAATTCCCCTTCCCTATTCAAATATTTCATGCTTCGATGGCTAAACCTCCATTCACTCTCTTACTTCAACACACCTATGAGAAATAAATGGTTCATTTGTTGGTCTCCTTAGCACCCAACGATGTCCCATACCATACCAAGATGAAAACATACTTTCTATTGCCATGCCTAACATATGCCTCTTCTTATCTATTTTTTCTACTCTTGAATCAATGTGCTCCTCAAAATTCCATTGCTCAATGTTCAATGAATGGTCGTCTTCAATCTTCGGCCTATCCTACCCCTAGCTTGTCCTAATTCCTCAAACCTTTTCAATCCATTTTGCATTCATGATGCTCTAGGATTTTGGATACCTCTTCATCGACCCATCATGTTTTCATGTCACATATGGCTTCCTACATTCGTTCACCATCTCTTTTTTATTACTCTAAGTGACTGAGTTCCTTCTTCCTTGCATGTCACAGGGGGTGAGCTCCATATTATTTGGCTTACTCCTATGTATCCTTGAGTTTGTTTTGGCCACACTTCAACTCCTCAACTTTTGATGGTAGGAGAGATAAACTCCTTTTAACTAACCTACCCTTCTCCTAAATTAGTTCTCTAGGTGAATCAACAACTTTAAACCACTTGGTGCCTCTAGAGGAACGAAAGCCTAGTTTCTTTGGTTCACTAGATGTCCATACAATGTGGGAGGCACTTAGAGGTAATAATATCATGGTTTCACTTATCTTAATGATTCTCCACATGACTCTATGCAAACAACCCATCAATCCTACTCGACTCAATTCATTCCTAGGAATTGAACCCATGTGAGATGCTTGTTTCGGGTCATGCCCTCTAGTCCAACTCATTAGTTTAACTGTCGATACCCTCATGCATTGTGAAATTCCTCCTTTGGGATGCTTTTCAAGCACCTTCACATCCTGATATTCCATTTAACAATGTTTCATGAAGTCTTAACTTACCTTTCTCTACAACCTCACTCCCATTAGGATGTTGGTACTTTGGGTATTGTTCGATGACTCCTTGCTAGAAATCAACAGAACCTTGGCTGTAGAAACATCAACTCTTTTTACACATTTTCAATAGGGTCCTCCACTAAACCCAATCCGTACCACTAAAAATACCATGTTTCTACTGGCATCCCTAGTGCTTTTGCAATCCTCCTATTTATTTTCCAAGTACTCTATGTTTCTACATTTTTAGTGTTCTATTGTAGGAAAGCTAGATCTCATCCATATCTAATCTAGTGCTTGTGTTTTCACCTAACATCCATAAGTACCTCTTTTAATCTAACCACAACACTCAACAAGTTGTGAACACATGATCAAGTTGAGTCCTCATATTGTGTCCTTTGTATGACAAGTAGGCATTTCACATTTGAGTGCTCATATATGTTATATGTCCTTTTGTAGTCGAAACAAGTCAAATTGGGTGTCTTTGCGAGTGAAGCACTCATGGGTGCGCATACCTTTGTAAATAGAGGATGCAAGTTGAGTCATGTATACTACCTTAAGTCTACCAATTCGATTCAAAGACAACATGATTGAGATTGTAGCTAGAGGTTCTCATATTGAGTGATAGCCTAGGGGGAGGGGAGAACAACCAATTTGGTGGATCAAGGTGGAGGCAACAACATATGCTATCATTAAATTAGAGCAAGACTAATTGAGAACCTCGAGTAGAGAATCATGTTGCTTGAGTTAGGTATGACTAAGTGGAGAACCAGACTAGATAAGTGTCAAACAACCTTGGTAAAACTTCAAGAGGAATTAGTGTTGTACAAGGTGACGATATTGCAGGCAATGAGTCAAATGATCACATCTACCCCTTCAAAGCCTAAATTACCCAAAATGAAGGAGCCAAAATGTTATGAGGGAGCTCGAGATGAGCACCTCTTAGACAACTTGCTTTAGGACATGGGGAGATACTTGGCAAGGTTGGGAACCTTGTCGAGTGAACTTTAGGTCAAAACTGCTACATGATACCTAAAGGTACAAATAAAACTTGATGAAGAAATTTGATCTACGAAATAGTCACAAGAAGAGATTCCCGAAAGGTGGTTTTATGGGAAGATTTGAATTCAGCACTGATAGAGAAGTTTAGACCCAAGAATGCCAAGTGGGTGGCTTGAGTTAGAATATATGAGCTAAAAAACTTTGGAGGGATATGAGAATACATCAGATCCTTCTAAGATCTCTTGATAGAAATTAGATGGTTGCCAAAGAAAAAAAAGCTCTTCTTGTTTTAACATAGCCTTAAACCTTGGACTTAGGAGGAGGTCAAACGTCACAAGCTAAAGTCATTCAACAAAGCCATTATCATGGTTGAGGGATTTGATGAATTCAAGTCCTAACCAAGAAGAGAAGAAGGTCATCGATCCCCCATTCCAAGAGAAAGAATACGGTCAACCAGTATCCTATAAAATCAAAAAGTAGTTTTTCAATATGAAAGGTGAGCATATTGTTGTTAGAATGGGCCAAACCCATTTTCTAGTATAAAATCCATGAGGGAAACTAGAAGGGAAAGGTGGACCCAAGACTTAAGTTTTGGACTTGTTAAGGACCACACTCTCAAAGAGAGTGCCCCCACCAACTACATGTATCTACGACCCAACAAACAAAGTTAGTAGAGTTCAGGAAGGCACAATTGATAGTTATCCATGGGCTCAACACCATCAAGAGGGTTGAGTTGAGTGGGAATATGGGGAACGAAGGATTACATGTGATTATGTATGTGGAAGTGGGAATCAAAGGAAAGAGGACCACTATGCTTATGGATACTAGCATGATACAACTACATAAGTGTTCAAAAGGCTAAGGGATTGGGCCTCCCATATTTTGGATGAGGTTAGAGGTTTAAGTCAATCAATTCCTCTATACGTGTAATGGTTGGCATTACCAAAGGTATAGAGGTGCAATTTGGAGAGTGGAAAGGGAAGTTAAATTTATTGCTAGTGAATATGTATGAATTTGAGCTAGTATTGGGCTAGAAGTTTATCAAGAAGGGTATAGTGGCAGTGATTCCCCACCTTGAAACTTTGTTCATGTTCAACCCAAAATAGACATGCATGGTATAGATAATTCAGATAAGATAATCAATAAATGTGCTTAAAATTGTGTCAAAGGTACAAATGTGCTCAACAATGAGCATGCAAAAGGCTTCTAGGAAGAAAGGAAAGAATCGCATGTTTTTGGTAGCACTAGTAGGTTATTGGGATGAAGATAAAGTACAACAAACCCCCATTCCATTGAGCATAGAGAAGGTTCTTCGCAAATACTAGGATTGTATTCCCAAGGAGTTACTCCCTTATCTTCCACTGAGAAGATAAATAGACCATCACACTGATCTAGTGCCTGGGATAACCCCTCTCACAAGGTCATCATACAAATTGTCAAGGATAGAGATGGTCAAGTTAAAAATATAGCTAGAAGAATTACTGGTTGCTAGTTATCTCCACCTCTCATGCTCTCCATACAAAGCCCTAGTATTTTTGCAAAGGAAGGACCATGGGTCTCTAAGACTTTGTGTCAACTATAAGGCCTTGAACAAGCTAGCAATTAAGAATTAGTATCCACTTCCCCTAATCATCGATTTCTTCAACTATCTTGCTAGGGCAAAGTTCTTCACCTAACTAGACCAAAGTTTGGGGTATTACCAAGTCTGATTTGTTCTCGATGACGAAGAAAAAATGATGCATAATGAGATATGGGTCATACGAGTTCCTAGTGATGCCCTTTGGGTTGTGCAATGCACCACCAATTTTTTGCACAATCATGAATGATATGATAAGGCCACTACTAAACAAGAGTGTCATGGTCTATTTAGATGACATCTTGGTATATTCAAAAATCCTAGAGGAGCATGAGGTTCATCTATCATAGGTGTTCAAGGCATCACGAGAGCATGTGTTGAGGATACTTAGGCTTATCCATTTAAGCCTAAGTTATTATTTTATTATTATTGTAATTTCCTATTTCTTGCACTTTGTATTCATGTGAGGTATAGTATGCCCATGCTGGAAATAAGTTGTTTTGTTATTGGATGTTTAGTTAACTATTAGGATATGTCTTGTCTTCTAGCAGTTAGTTGTCATCCTTGTTTAGCAAATGGTTATCTGTTAGTTAAGTGGTTGACTATGTTTGGAAACTTGTTACAACCACTTAACCACATAAGATTCTATTGTATTTCTTATATAATGCATTGCATCAATAAGAAAATCATCTTCATGTTGAGTTCCTACATCAACGGTAATCAAAGTCAAGGATAATTTTTTTGCAAGGAGGGTAATTTTACCACTTCATTGCTAGGTGTCTAATTGAATTTTATAGCTAGTTCATCAGATCCTAGGTAGGTGCTTATGTGAAATTGGCTTAAGGCCAACCACAACATCAGTTTGTGAAGCTCAGGAGATGGAAGAAGGAAAAAATTATCCTTGCACCAAATACCCATGACAAAAGCCAAAGGGTAAACATTGAGTTAACTTGTGTGGACAAGAATTTTTTTTTTGATTGGAGAAATAGTCTGCTTTTACCCAAGAGAGTTTACCGAGAGTTTTTGTGCAAGTTTGTTTGCATGAAAATTTAATTTAGCATGAGAACTAGGCTATACATTCAGTTCCAAATTAATATTAATATTAATATCTTATTAATATTAATATTCATATATTTTTTGGTTCGAATAAACATAGGCTTTCTTTGCCTATTTTATTTTGAGGTATACCACCATTTTAGTCCAAGTAACCAGCACCACCTGGCTGGCACACGGTGGGCCACCTAACCACCGGCCTTCCCACCAGTGACGATTTCGATGAAAACTACCGAAGTGCGGCCATTCTCTGACCTACGCACAAGAGTTGCACGCAGTCGAGTCGTCATCAATCGGCGTCGTTCGGTGCAAGAGAGAAGGTCGTGCCTTGGCTGCCTCACAAGGGAGCATCACCTTCCTTCGATAGATCGGTAATCTTACCGATAGCAAGCCACCCCGGAATCATTAGGTTTTGCAGTACAGGCTACAACATAGAAATTACAAGTGGCATCACAGAGAATCGGAGAAGCAAATATAAAAAATTAAACTACCAACCCTAAGGTTTTTAAATAAGCCAATAGGAAGATCTCATTCCAAACCCTAAAACACTCTTCCTATTGAATTGCAACACATGACAGATGATGGTTAGTTGAGGACGCGTTAATTGTGCATGTTTTAGAGATGTTTTTCGATTTAATATTTTCTCCACCACCGATGGCAACACTCTCTAGTAGACGCTGCTCGAATCCCAGCACGATTCCCCAACGGACAGAACACGATGAAGAAAATCCAACCTGTGTTCATTTTCCTGATGTCATAGATTCTCTAGCGAGCAAACGACCAGTCCAGGCGAGTTGTCTACGATTTTCAGGTGACGATCAGGTGCTCAGTGAATAATTGCTATTTTTTGGCAGATGAAATAGAGAATATGGAGAAAAAATTCAATAAAACCCTAAGGTTTCGATGATTTTAGACTCGAGTGAACATTTTTTGACTCGGTTTAGAGAATCTCGGTGTATTCTACTGATTTTCGGTGCGATCACTACCTTTGAAGGATAGGTATAGGAGCACGACTATGTTTTTGGATAGGGATATTTATCCCACATAGCCTATATACTGGCTTTAATATCATTCATAATCACTGAGGCGCGAGAAGTGTTGTGAACCAACTCTAGTCCTACCTTTGTGTAGGCCAGTGTAAGTTGGAGTCAATCACGGTTTAATTATTTTAATATATTAACAGTGGGTTTTTATAGAGGATCCCAAAACCTTATGTACAAAATTAGCCATATTTCTAATGATGCATCATACCTCTTGGCTGTAACAATAAGCCTAATTGCAAGTAAAGCCATCCTAATGCTAAAGACTTGGAAAGCTGTAAAAAGGGCTTTTAGGCCTGGAAACCCAACGAAAAAGAAACAGGACAAAACCGAAGGAACACCAAGTAGAGCCCGAAGAAATGAAACGAGGAAAGCAAAACAGACAAGACACCATGGACAGCTAAGTAGACAAAATTGCCACGCCACACCAAAACTCGTCGGAGGGGGCTTTCCAAAAACTGCGCAAGGAAAGCATCATGAATGGATGTCTGCTCTGGCCAACCTTTCCACCTCGGATGGGAAGCGAGACCGCCACACGACCGGACACGTGGTCGCGAGCCCTTTGTTGGCCATGTGGTCAGCCACGCGATTACCTTCTCTCAAAGTATGATTTGCTTTCCACCTACCACGATAGGAGAGAAGCGTTCTTGCCTCGAGGATGATGTTGTAGACTTTCCAAGATGGATTTTTGGTGCCAAGAAGGTAATTCACGATGTTGAGCGAGTCACCCTCAATAATAAGAGGCCGAGGATCCTCAGAGAGTATCCGAATACCTTTCAGAGCGCCTCGGGCTTCGGCATAGTGATTTGTCTGGGAGCCCAAATCTTCACAATAGGCCATCACAAGATTCCCATCATGATCTCTGACAACACCCCCAGCACCAGCGGGCCCAGGATTCCCCTTAGCCGCTCCATCAAAGTTTAATTTAATCCACCCCACGGGGGGTTTGGTCCAAACAATATTCCTTCGACAGGGCCCTTTAACAACCTCCAGAAACGGCCAGAGATTCATCATTTTGAGAATCGCTTCTTCGCTCGGAAGGTAGGGACGGGGACTGGGAACAACAATAGAATTCTCGATGGCGTAGGACAACGCCCTTTGAGCAACAAAAGGGGGCCCTCTAGGAGCTCTGCCAAAGATTACGGCATTCCTCTCTAACCAAATTTGCCAAATTGAATGATGGAAGGAGGCCTCGAGGAGGAAGCGGAGTTTGGGATTCTTGAAAGGATTAGGCCATTGGTGGAAAGCATCTCTGAGGGAGCGGGGAGAGCACCATAGGATTTGAAATGAGGATAGGACAATACTAAGAACGAGTGGGAAAACGGGCAATGCAAGAATAAATGATCCCTCGTCTCGCAATCTGCAAGACACAAGTAACACCTGTTGGGGAAGGCAAAACCTCTCTTGTGAAGGTTGTCAATTGTTAAGGCTTTGTTGTGGAAAGCAATCCACGCAAAGAAGTTGATTTTAGGGACGACTCCTTTCCTCCACACAGTATTCCACCTGTAGTCCGAGAGCGATCTTGGTGGTAAGAAACTCATAAGGCTGATTTAACGAAAAAAAGCCCATCCTCCGTACCACTCCAGATGATTCTGTCATTCCTCCTGGCAGAAGGAATTAAAACCGACTGGAGGATATTTGCAAGAAAGGTAACCTCATTATTAAACCCCTCCACAACTGGAATCTTCCACCGAGGAAAACGGGTGCTCCGGTCTATGAACTCTGCCACCCTGAGTTGGGAGTTAGGGTCAGTCAAACCTCTCAGCCCAGCGAGATCCGCCCTCGACCCAAGGGCTTCTTCAATCGCCCACCTGTCCTTCCAAAAGAAAATGAGGTTGCCATCACCCAAAATCCAGCGGGCTCCCAAGCTGATCAAATGTCGGGTTTGGAGCACAGATTTCCAAAAGGTCGACGCCACGGAGGAGGTCTCAGCATCCAAGAAGGAAATGGGGCCAAGATACTTCTTTTTAACCAGCTTAACCCACTCCACCGGGTCGCTAGATAGAATCCTCCAAGCGTGCTTCGCTATCGAGCCAAATTCATAAGTCTTGATCTTCTCAACCCCAGACCGCCTTGGTCTATCCTCGAACACACCTTGTCCCAGGCAACAAGGGGGAGTCTAGATTTCTCTTCATTGCCAGACCATAGAAAGGTCCTCTGAATCTTCTCAATTTTGGAGTGAACTGCAACCGGAAGCATGAACACCGACATGAAGTAGGTCGGGATCCCCTGAAGACAAGCTTTGGTAAGGGTGGCTTTTTCGGCTTGCGACAGGAGTTTGCCCTTCCAAGTTTCGAGTTTCTTGTGAAGGCGCTCAAGAATCATGTTCCACATATCCCCACTCGCCCGCCCGCTATAAGATAGAGGCAACCCCAGATAGGACGTAGGCAGGGAATCAATAGTGCATTCAAGAATTCTAGCAATCCGAAGTTGCCTGCGCAGGGGAGTGTTAATAAAATAGATTTTGCTCTTGATGTAATTGACCTTTTGCCCTGCAGACTTGCTCATAACGGGACGGGATCCGCTTGAGCGATTTGGCTTGGGCAACGGATGCCCTAGTGGAGATGAGGGTGTCGTCCACAAATTGTCGATGAGTGACGGGATCAACTCTAGAAGTCGGCAAAATGCCAGAAATCTTGTTACGACGAAGAGCCTCTTTCATGGACCAACTCAGAACCTCCGCCAGAAGAATGAAAAGGATGGGGGATAAAGGATCGCCTGTACGAGGCCTCCGGCGCTTTGGAAATACCCAGGTGGGGACCCATTGACCGGGACGAGAAAAAAGGGAGTGGATATACAAGCGTAGACAAGGTCAATCCAGTGGGGATGAAAGCCGAACTTGAGGAGGACTGCACACAAAAAATTTTGATCAACCCGGTCAAAGGCTTTGTTCATGTCGAGCTTAAGAAAAAGAGCGAGCATTCTTGGAGCGGTAAGCGGAATGAAGGGTCTCATGGACAGTGATGACACCATCAAGAATGTTTTTGCCTTTAACAGTGCTTCCACGACAAGGATCAATCGGGATGGGGAGGACTGTTTTGAGTCTATTGGCTATAGACTTGGTAAGAATCTTGTAAAAAACATTGCACGAGCTGATGGGCCGATAGTCGAGAGAAACTTTTGCAGGCAGGAGACTTAGGAATGAGGGCAAGAAAGGTGGAATTGAGTTTCGGGTGGATGGATCTGGAAGCTTGAATAACCCGAATAGCATCGCACACATCCGGACCCACGACCTCCCACATGACTTGGAAGAATCGGGGGGGAAACCATCGGGGCCAGGGGCCTTATCTGGTTGCATGGAGAACAATGCTTCCTTAATCTCGGACGAGGAAAAAGGTTCCAGAAGCTTAATGCTTACCTCATGGGGGACTTTAGTCAAAAAATTGGCGAGCAGAGATTTTGGACTTGAAGGTTCTTTGTCCGGAGGAGTGCCAAGCAAATCCTAAAAAAAGTCAACCGCTTCGCTCCTGATTTCCTCTATCTCCCTGGTAATGCGCCCATCCTTACAAGCCACTTCTCTGATCTTGTTGGCCCCTCTGTGCCTCATAGTAGACGCGTGGAAAAACCTCGTGTTGGTGTCTCCATTCTTCAACCAAAGGTCACGAGATTTTTGGCGCCAGAACGTTTCCTCCCTAGCGAGAATAGAATGAAAGTCCACCAAAAGACTCCGCTCTTCCTCCCTGAGACCCTCAGTGTAACCTTCGAGTTCCATCCTTTCCTCCAAAACCTTCAGGTTCTCAGAGATGGATTTTTTGGACTCAAAAATGTTGCCGAAAACCTCTTTATTCCAAACTTTCAGCTTTTCTTTGACCATTTTGAGCTTTAGAGCCACCCTCTTAGGAGCATTTCCTTCCACCTTCAATTGCCACCACGCTGAAACCAAACCTTTGAAGTCCTTGTGAGAGATCCACATGGATTCAAATCCGAGGGGGTTTTAAAAATAGGCCCATCATCCGCCTCCAAGAAAATAGGGTTATGGTCAGACCCAATCCTTGGAAGAGCCGAAAGGATAGCCCCGCCAAGGATAGGAATGGCTTCTTGGGACATAAAAAATCTGTCGAGCTTGACTTGAATCAAACCGCTCCCAATCCTTCTGTTACTCCAAGTGAAGGAAGCCCCTTTGAGTTCGATGTCGAGCAAGCCATTAGTAGAGACAAAATCCCTGAAGTCCTCCAAGCTGCGGCTGAAGTGGTCGGATCCTCCTTTTTTTTTCGAAGGATGAAGGGGACAATTGAAGTCACCCCCTAAAACCCAAGGAAAATTACTAAAATTCTCCCTCATCTGAGAGATAGCTTTCCACATTTTTGCTCTCTCTGTGGCAGAATTTGAAGCATAAACGTTGGACAAGAATCCGGGGAAAAATTGGTGGTTTTGGAGTGGAACAGTACATTGATGATTATGTTGGAAGTTGATAGCAGGCTGCCCTCAAACCTCGAAGGGTCCCACGGAACCATGAGTCCTCCCGTTGTTCCCACTGCAAGGCTGGACAAACAATTTGCCTTGGCCCAAATGGCCTTCGCAACTTTATCAGAGGAGATAGCATCGACCTTGGTCTCTTGCAAAATAAGGATGGAAGGATTAGTCCTCCTACGGAGATCGACCACTAACCTTCGTTTGGCTTGCACCGTTCGGTCCTCTCACATTCCATGAGAGGACTTTCATCTGGACGGTTTGAGGTTTTTCTTGCCTCCCCTTCCTTGTTGAGGGGGAGGTTTTGATGCATGCGCTTCGTCCGTCTGAGCGCCACAGTCATCCAGAACCGACAAACGTTGGGTTCCATTTGCAACGTCATTTGTTGTCTCTTTGTCCCACTTGTCTTTGTTAGGAGGACGGCCCTGCTTCCTCTCACTACCAAAATCCACACTTTGCTTTCGGCTCCTCGTGTTTCGGGGGCTAATGTGACCGGATTGTTCACCCCTCCTTCCTAAGAGGTAATCTTCTAGCATCGTCTGCGACTGGCTGAAATCGGGATGACCCATATCTTGGGGCAGAGAAACAGATCCGAGTCACAATTTGGGATGGGGTCCGTTCCTTCTCTTCCTGCGATTCACTTTCCAAGTGGGAGTCTGCTCCTTGTCGATTGTCGGCCTCAAGTTGCTCGGGGTCCGATTGGAGAGTGGGATTCTCTTCGAGGTGAGAGAGTCAGACACGAGACTCTAGAGGGGGACTGGAGATTCATGACCCTTCGCATCTGGAAGATTTGATTGCTTCGCTGACCTTCCCCATGCTCCAGGGGGTTGTCGTTTTCATGCTTCTGCTTACCCGATTTTTGAAGAGGACACTGGGATTGGAGGTGCCCTTGGGACCGACACTGGGGGCAAAAAGCTGGTCTATTTTCATAGACAATAGCTTGTTTATGAAGAAAGGTACCTCCAGACCGAAGAGTGATGAAAGTTGGGAGTTCCGCCTCCAAATCTGCTAGAACGCAAAAACGGGCTTGGACAAACCTTGTTCGAGCTCGGGTGGGTGGGTCAATGGTGACCAACTCCCCAATGGAGCGCGCAATACCCCTTATGACATTTTCATGCCAGCCAAAGAGGGGAAGATTCGGGAGCCTAACCCATATTGGGGCAATGTTGATGTTATGGGTATCAGGACTGAAATCCATGTCCCACTTCCTAAGGAATAAACTTCTGCGGCCCAGAAACCATGGCCCGCCAACCAAAATTTTACAATAATCCTCCTTATTGTTCGAGTCTAATGGCAAAAAAACCCCGGGATAGGGCCGCTAGCTCCATATGACCAGAAGTCCTCCATTTGCTTGCTTGCCCACTTTCGGATAGTTTCCATGTCGGGACGGCCGCCAATGAATTTGCCTATGAGGGTAAATTTCTCAAACTCCATGAAGCTTGAAAGAACTTCCGTCGGGATGTCCAGCTCATCCCCAACCGGAAACAACTCTTTGGTAAAAAACCCGTTTAGGGTTTCTGAGGCCGTTGCCTGGGCATAAGACTTTTGAGCCCCACCACCCCCTTTGTCTGGTGGGTCCTTACCCCGACTGACACCGTCAACAACCCGGTCTTCTTCAATGGGTCCGGACGCTTTCGCACCTCCGGATCCCTGGTGCCCTTCGATTGCTCCGCTGCGCCCAAGACACGAACCGTAGCCGCTCCCGGGCTCCCCTGCAGACGACTTCCCGCCCATCGACATCTCCTCCCTCCCCGCACTTGGAGACTGCTGCTCCACTCTCCGGTTGTTGGCGGCTGCTGGTTTCACCCTTCTGCTACTCTGTTGGTCGAAACCCTAGCTCTGCGGCTGCCCTGTGCTCGTTGTTCCTCTCTCCACTTCCCTTATTGATTTTCATGTTACGGTTAATGACGGTTAAATGTTTTTATTGATTTTCATTTACGGTTTTAAAATTTTATTTACTTTTCAATTTTTTTCATATTACGGTTAAACTTTTATTTACCTTTTAATTTTTTCTTAAACATATTATACATAAAATTTTATTTACTTTTCAATTTTTTTCTTAAATACATTAGGGTTTAAAATTTTATTTACCTTTCAATTTTTTCTTAAACACATTATACATTTATTCTTAACACCATTCAAATGGTAAAAAATATCAACTATTATCAATTATGGTTAATACTACAAATAAATCTCTTGGATAAGAGGGGATCATGCTTACAAAAGACATATTTGCTTAATAAGGAAACCATTTTACTATTAAAAATCACAATACTTTTATAATATCACTTAAAGTAAAATACTAATGTCCTATATAATATAAATTACGTCTTTTATAATATCACTAAAGTAAAATACTAATGTGCCCAGGTGTTGTAGGTGAGTTGGAGAGGAGAGGGCAATCCTCCAAGGGAGGTCCCAGGTTCAAATCTCCACCCTACCAAAAAGCTGAATTGGGTATCTAAAATCCAATTGATAATGTTGGTACGGGCAAGGTCGGGTGCGACGGTGTAAAACCCCTGTTCGTGGTCTCTCAAACCAAAGCGGCTCCGCAAGAAATTTTTCACTAAAAAAATAATAAAATACTAATTTTCTATATATAATATAAATTGCGATATTCAATATCATCCTTACTCCAATTTATTGAAAAATAAAACAACCACAACACTCATGTTTACATTAAACTTTTAACGATACTACCATTTCCAATGATGTCACAACGTCACACGGAGGATTCGTTTCAAAGAGGTTTTTTTAATGCAGGAACAAAAGTAAGATATAGCCTCCAAGGTTTTATAAAGGCATCAAATAATTATATACATTATTTTTATAAAATTAAAAGACGCTCCCTATCCTAGCAAGAGCGGGTTCTCATTTGGAAGGAAACTCTTCATTTTCCTCTTCCCAAAAACGGAATTGTTTTTCTTCCATCAATAGTTGGAAAATTCAAATCATGAACATGTCAAGCAAGGCACAGGATTGTTTACAGAAATATTTCAAGGAAATTTTTACATCATTTGATGGTTCACATGCACTTTAGAAATAAACTAGATCTGATTGAAGATTAACAAGTGCAATGCCAAAATACGATTTCCCAGAACGGACATCATTCAACAATGAGGACGAAGTGTGAAATCTGTTTGGACATTTCTGATATATGTTGTGCTAGTTGCAAAATTGTTCTTCTTAGGATTGAAATTTTTCGTGTGTACAAAGAATTTAATGCACCAGCCATGTCAATTCCAAATATTCAGTCATTCATTGACCCTACATGAGACTGAATTCTTGGGAAGTTGGGAATTTATCCTTTTTCTTCCATACATCAAACTTTGACCCAATTAAGCATCTGGTAAGTGCAGGTAAAAGGGGAAGATAACTTTTTTTTATTCCACATCCAGATTTTACGTTGTAGGGTTTGGTCAAGTCCAACCACAAGATATTGGAAGAAAACCTGGGTGTTGAGATACTGACAAGTCAAAGAAAACATCCAGTGTCTCATCAACAGTCATTAAAACTTCAACTACGGATGGAGCATAATGCACAAGGTGGTGTCAAATACACCAACGTTTTTGACATCTATGTCTACTTCAATATGCTGCTATCTTGTTGCTACTGAACAGTACCCGAGAGGCTGAGGAAGTGAGGAAATTACTAAAATAAATCTGTCATGACCCACTGATTATCTGCCTATGCTGGGGAAAGTTTTAATTCTTCATTTTTGATCAATATTTAACACATGCATCTATGGTCTACCCATAAGAAGGCCATTTGCATTATCGATACTGTGACCCAGGTTCAATTAAAAAATATATATACATTTAACACATGCGTGGCTACTGAAGGTGTTTGATGGAACAAAGGTATGAATGTTGCGAGGAGGCCTGATGATGTGCTTCTGAAGCTTGAAAAGTGATATTCGTGAAATATGTCTTTCTTTCTACTGAACAGATTCATTGAAATGTGATGGATGCCATGAGTTAAGAAGGTTGATATAAGGTTTTATGAGAAGAGATTTATGAGTTCAGGTCTTCAACTTGTGGATTGATGAATGCAAGATAGATTTCCATCTTGCATCGAGACGGATAGTGCGAAGCTCCAAAAATCTTCCACTAAATTTCAACAAAATTCTTCGTTTTCTTTCTCACTTCTGCTAATGATAATAAGCATCCATGACAAACAACCAATGCAGTTTCATGTGGAAAGTCTGATGGGTGCCCAGTGAATGAATATGAATGTGATACTCATTGCCAAAATTATTTTCACTGCAACGACAATCACTGCAAGTCCCTACCATAACAACATTGCAACAACAAGTTTTTGGAAGCTATAATGAAGGAAGAAAAACTAAAATATCGCCATCATTCTATTGTGTTCAAACAAACAACAAATCCATTCTCAAACAGTTCTTTCAAGCACTTTCACGAAAAATAAAGAGAGAGAAATTATTTCTTTCTACCTGCAAGTCTAGTCTCCCTTCTTCGTCTTGATGTTTGTCCTAAATTCTTTACTAAATATAATGGGTGGACGTTTATCTTCACCAAGCGTTTATAAGCCATCATGGAGACGTTTGATGCGCAGCCTAGTCTCCGTATTTAATTTGATGCGTAGAATCGCCCCACTCCTCTAAGGAACTTAATTCACCACTCATTCACTTGCCGGACAGGGAAAAAATTAATGCAATCGCCCTACTCGTCTAACGAACTTAATTCACCACTTTTCCACTTGCCGAATAGGGAAAAAATTAATGCAATTTTAACAAATATTCACCACTCACCCACTTGCCGGACAATAACTTATGAAGGGAAAAATTAATGCATTTTAACGAATGATACGATTTTTAAATATATTTACCTGTAAAATTTACAGTTTCTTAGAAAAATAAAAAATAAAAATCTACGGTCGTCAAAAAATTAAAACCATATTTTACGGTTTCAAATGCAAAATACAGTCATATGCCTGTCAAATTCTAGGCCTGGTTGGTAGATTGTTTTTACCGTGGTGACCATAGTAGACCAGTGGTCATGATCGTGATAGTCAACTAGCAATGGATCGGTGGGTTGACCATCAGAAAATTAAAAAAAATTGGCGTGAAGAAACAAAATTTGCCGCACAAGCAGATTTTTCCCGCCAAAAAGAAAATTTTAAAAATTCAAATTTTCAAATTTGGCACGAAAATCAGCAAATCAATCTAAGGTGATATTTTTTCCATTTTTGATCAAATTCTAGTATAATGATTTGTGATTTTTGCACATTTTTACAAATTTGATTAAGTATTTTACCTCCTAAGACAAATGTTTGCATTGTAAAGGGCTAATTTTTGTAATTTTTAGCGCTCTTTTTGTATTGCAAAATTGATTTTAATTTTGTAAAAGCACTTAAAAAGCCCATTTTTGTCAATTTTTGGAAGGCAAAATTTTGTAAAATCTAGGTAAAATTTATGCATTAGGAAACTTAAAATTGTTCCTAAAGCCTAGATTAGTTCTTGCAAAACCATTTTGTAATCCTCCTAGTTTGGCATATACACGAAAAAAAATGGCTCAAGACCTCAAAACAAACATGGAAAACCTTACTATTGCAGTAGACATTTTGGTAGATAAGGTAAAAGACATTGTTGTGCAATTAACTCCTAGTGATAGAAAATTTCATCACAATCATGCCAACAAAGCTAAATGTGAGGTCAAATTGTATGACGGATCTAGGGATCCTAATGTCTTGTCTACATGGATTTTGGATATGCAAACTTGGTTCGCTTATGCTGAAATTCCTGAAGATGAACAAGTTGCATTTTCTACAGTCAAACTCATAGGATTAGCAAAAGTTTTAATTTTAGAAAGACAAAGCCATAATGCCACCATGACTTGAAAATAATTGATCCAAATTTTGAAAAACATATTTTCTCCACCAAACTACCAAAGTGACCTCACGACCAAGTGGTATAGATTGAGGCAAGACTATAGTATGTATGTTTCGAACTACATTTTCCAATTCAATAGTCTAAGGGTGCTTCTTGGTGTGAAATATTCAGAAGAGGATTTGATTAATAAGTTCACTTGTGGATTGCAAGATCAAATTTTAAGGGAAATCAAGTTCAATGTTTTCATCACCTTGGATGTGGCATTCAACCATGCCATTCTTGTAGAGGAGAAAGTTGGTGCATATCACAAATCTCGTTCATCACAAAAGAGTTCTTCTAGAGGTAGAAATCAACATCAACAAAAGGTGAAGAACACTTCTCATTCTTCCCCTCATTATTCTTCTCCTCCCACTTCTCCTAAAGCACATTCTTCTTCTTCTCATTCTAAAGATTCTTCTTCTTCTTCAATGTATTGTGAATTTTGTAAAAAACATGGTCATGTAAAATCCAAATGCTTTACTTTTAAAAAATTTAAGAAGAAGTCCCTAATTGTATAGCCTACAAGTGAGGAACCACATGATGGTCCAATTGTGGCTACAGGGACAAAAGAAGAGTGTCCTGATTTGAAGAGTAAACTGAACAAAGTTACCCTTATGTCAAATGTATTTGCTCAAGGGGGTTGTGACCATTTGTTTGTCACTAGAGCCCACCTTACGCATGAATTCTATGTTGATTGTATCATAGATAACAGATCATAAAAGAACCTCATTACGAAGTTCATTGTGGAGAAGTTGAAGCTTCCCATAAAGCTACATCACCAACCATATGCACTTGGGTGGAAAGATGTAGACTCCACATCTAACATCACACACACTTGCACCTTGAATTTTGCTTTTGGTGATAAGTTTGTGGACAAAGTAAGATGTGATGTCACAAATATGGATTGTTGTGGACTATTGCTTGGTAAACCCTATCAATTTGATAGGAATGTTGTATATCATGCTAAAAATAACACATACACATTGGAGTTGCATGATAAAACCTACTTGATACAAAGCACTACACCCACATAAAATCTAATAATAAGTTGTAGGTAAGTTTGAAAGCCACTAAGTCAAGCACTTATTTTGGCTTCTACTTGCATAAGTCCCACACATGTTGAAGAACAAGCACCATCAAAGGCACATGATAAATAAAAAGCTTCACTCCCATAAAATGAAAAATCACAAGAACAAGTGGTTAAGGAACCCATCACTCTCACTCATGAGAAAGATTCCATTGGAATCATTTCGGGTACACCTTTGGATTCACAACCACTTACTCCACATAAGTTGCCTTTGGCTTTGTCATCTCCCACCATTTCACATATGGAGGAGAAAGCTAAGGACACTTCCTTCATTGAGCACCGATAGAGCCTTTAGTGCAAGATAACACGAGACTTGCAAGAGACTCCATAGGAGCAGCAGAGCATGGTGTGCAAGCATCACAGTCCTCACTCATCACATGTTGGAGATAGATATTGGTTTCCTTTGGATAAGCACCACTTTCCAGAGACACCATTTAAGGATCCTCTTTTGGTACTTGATCCTATTTTAATCCCTACAGTAGCAGTGGCACCTGATCGTTAGCTTTTGCTCATTTCAGATAGATTTTTTGAGATGAAGACTCATCACACTGGATAGGGTTCTTCAACTTCATACCTTGTTGCTCATCGCAGCCACTTTCCCTAGATGTCTCATTGGATTTCTCACCATGATATGACTCATGACTTTCCATATTTGTTGAGAGCATTGGGTTACAAGGCTTCTATGGTTGGGAGGAGTGTTGGGGATACTTAGGATTATCCGTTTAAGCCTAAGTTATTATTTTATTATTATTATAATTTCTTCTTTCTTGCACTTCGTATTCATGTGAGGTATAGGATGCCCATGTTGGCAATAGGTTGTTATGTTGTTGGATGTTTAATTAACTGTTAGGATATGTTTTGTCTTCTAGCAGTTAGTTGTCATATTTTTTTAGCATATGGTTATCTGTTAGTTAAGTGGTTAGCCATGTTTGGTAACTTTTTACAACCTCTTAACCACGTAATATTTTATTGTTTTTCCTATATATTACATTGCATCAATAAGAAAATTAGCTTCACATTGAGTTCCTACATCAGCATGATCTATTTGTAAAGAAGGAAATGTGTTCCTTTATCGAAAAGGAGATGATTTTCCTAGGTCACATGGTGGGCGATGGGAAGATAAAACCAGGCCCAAATAATCTTGAAGCAATCAGGGACTAGAAAGAGCCCAATCAATGACTGGAAGCAATTAGGGATTGGAAAGATCCCATGGACCTTGTGCAATTAAGTTCGTTTACAAAGCATTATCGATTATATAATCTACAAAATAATTGAGTAAGGTGAGTGTGCATAACAAATAGATTTTCATGGCTACCTACAAATGAAGAGTGATATACTAGGGTGACTTTGTTAAGTTTTTCCTTGAGTTCATCATACTTCCTATCTACTCCTAAAACCTCAATGTGAACATTTTTTGGTCATTCCTCATCATGAGGTTTTACAATAAGATTCTTTTTCTTTCTAAAACATACAAATTCTTCATGACCTCTCATATTACAATAGTATAAACTTTCTTGCTATCAAATGAGGGAGAAGGTTTTTGAGAAGAAGAAAAATGAGAGAAATAAGTATTTTTCTTCATATTTTGTACTTGTCGTTGCTAATTAGATGATATAGAATCTCCTTGTGAAGGCACTTGTCAATGTCCCCTTGATTATGCAACTAGGTTCTCCTTCACAAGTTGGGCATGATTGAATGTTACATGCAATATCACAAAAGGAGTGTGCTTTAGCTCTATGAACAAATATTATTGAAACCCACTCTTGAAATTCTTGATAAGGGCTAGTGTTGGATCTAAAATGCGAAGGAGTATGTGTAACCTATTGAACTGGTAAATGTAGTCCTACACAAACATTTGGTTACCTGGGCATAACCAAAACCATTCGATAGCTAAATCATCATCTTAATTAGAGGGATAGAATATGGCCTTTAAAGCAATGACTAATTCATCCCAAGAGGTGATAAGATTTTGAACATTTTGTTGCTCAAAAATCAAAATTTTGGCAACTCTAAAAAGTTTCAATTTTGTAAAGGGTACTTTGTTTTCTTCAAATATTTGACTAAAGGAGAACCATGTCTCCAAGTCTAGGATCCAACTATTTAAGACTTCAAGACTCTTGAAATCATCATAGACTTTTACTTCACATTTGACCTTATCATGAGTGCTTATTTTGACATCTAGCCCTAGGATTGTCTTTAGTTCCTTAGTTTAGAGTTAAGCTCTTCATCTATAGTCATTTCAATATATTGATTTATTGCAAGCCCAAGAATCTTCATACATATGTCTAGTGTGATAATATTGTTCTCTGTCCACTCTCTAAAAGTCCTCGGCATATTAAAGTAATCGTCCCACGTCTATTTTTGCACCATTTATTTTCAACGTATTTTCTTAGTACATGCTCCCTACAAAGAACGTAGCTTCTATAGATATTTTTGGCACTACTCCCATAGTTGTTGTTTTTCAATGATTATTAGCATTCACGAATATTTAGATGGTAACGTCCACTGACCAACCAATTGAGGTAGATTGCAATAGCTAGACACAAATTTCCATTGTTTGAGAGAGTTTGGAATTGCTTAAGGGCCAATTTTCTAAAAATGTTGCCATCGAATACAAGAAATATGTCCTCCAATTTTATAGAGCATAAGCCATCTCCATATAGAGCGAACAATATCTCCAGCTTCTTGTAAAATCCATTATCGTTTGGAGTAAAAATGTCTCCATTTGTCTGTAACAGCCATCCCTTGCAAACTACAATAGCACGCGTTAGTTTCGGAGCGGTTAACCCTTCGCAAATCCTTTAAAACTTTTGCACCTTTTTTTGGGATGGAATTCAATAATAACGTTATTTCAAGCATGCACCCCTTTTGGGGCTTTGCAATTATTTTAGGCTTTATTATTAAATTTTTATATTTAAAAATAATAATAATAATGTGTGCTACCTTTTTAGAATTGTAATTAACCACAAAAAAACCATTCCCCCTCTCCCATTTATAGCTTGCCACATGGCCCCCTCTCCACTTACCTCCCTCCTCTTTCCATCCCCTACTTCCCACTCCTTCCTAGGTTGGCAATCTAGTTTTGACTAAACAATGTATTTTGTCAAGCACCTCTTGGCATACTAGATATCATCAATTCTCCTATCAATTTAAAACCTGATATATAACATCCTCCAAAGTATGATTGTGTGTTTGGCGTGTCCACTCTTCAAATCATCAAGGTTCATACAAATCCAATTGATTGTAAAAACATTAGAGTCCAATGCTTATATGATGGGAAGGAATGATAGGAATTAAATAAATATTAATACAATACATTACAAATATACAAAGCAAAAGTAATAAAATAAGGTTAACACTGTATTTTACACATGATGATATTAAATAGCCTTCTAGAATTATGAAAGGCACATGATGTAATAAATAAGCCACCTTCTATATCTCCCACTGACCTTCTAGAGGCAGTCTTCATCAATGTGGGCTCGTTCTAGATCCTTTTGTAATGCCTATAATTTTTTTTGAAATGCAACTTTTGGAATTGGAACAAATATTGTTCCACATCATTCACCCAAATACCTGGTTCAAGAGAAGGATAAATCATTTAGAAGAAGTTATCTCTTTTACCATGAAATTTCAAGGGGAAAAGGATAGCCACCCACTCAAATGGAGCAAACTTTGATGGGTAACCATAGAAATAGAGCATCACTTCGTGCTTAGAAAGCCACACAAAAAAACCAAACCTTGTTTTAGGTGAAGAAAAACAAAGAGCAAAGTAGGCATAAGAAAAAATAAGGGTGGCAAGGAAGGCAATAGATAGTGTAGGGGTAAAAAGGGATTCGATCGAGAGCTAGAAGAGTTGAGCTTGGATTGAATGGCCTCGAAATTGTGCAACATTTTTGGTGGAGCATTTTGTGGACTAGGCAATACCAAGAAGAGTAAGGCAAAGTCAAGGGCAGGACAAGATAGAGAGTGAAGAGGACCTTTTATTGGGATATCAAGGAATGCAGTTTCAAAGAAGCACACCGATTTGGAAACTAGCCAAATTAGGGAGGTAGGACATGTATCAGACGAAGCAACAAAAAGTTTATTTTTCCACTGGAAAGTGATGGTATAGGACATATCTAGTTGTTGAGTGGACAACTAAGAAGCCAACTTTGTTTCCTAGGTTTGTGAAAAATCCTAAGGAGGTGCAAGTGCACAACATAAGGTAGAGTGGTTAAGTTGGAAATCCACCATAGCATGGAAGCCTAAGTAGAGAAAGGGGGAGAACCGCAAGAAGACAAATTCAACCTCAAATGTTGAGTAGAGCAAAAATGTGAAGGGA
The DNA here is from genome assembly GCA_028583015.1 of Wollemia nobilis. Lineage (NCBI taxonomy): Eukaryota > Viridiplantae > Streptophyta > Pinopsida > Araucariales > Araucariaceae > Wollemia > Wollemia nobilis. The sequence continues at coordinate 17,432,854 of JAQPPZ010000541.1, forward strand.
GTTAAATAGGGTGTGTTTTACCATGAGCGAGTTTGTTGTTAAAGGTAGGTGTAGATGCTAAATCCTAGCGAGGCATTGACGACTGTGACCCCTAGGGTGTCGACTATGTGATGAGACAAATAGACCCTATTGGTCAACTTGAATAAATTTGTTCTTGGCAAGAGTAAGCAAGGAATTGAGTGATGAGATAATGCATCAGTTGGTACTATTTGAACCAACAAGAGTTAAGAGTTAGCAAAGAGAACCAACAAAGTTTCCAAATTTGTGTTGGCATCAAGAATATCATTGATTTTAAGTGGGGGAGAGCTATGATGGGTGTACCTCTCAACACCTCTCATCGATTCTCACTTCTCCTTGTGACCAAAGTTGTCTAAGTCGATAAAGTGACATGCCTTTTTTTTTACCATGTTGATAATTAGGTCTTGGTCATACAAGCAAGGTACTGGACTAAGACGAAGAGAGGAAGGTTTGAGGGCCAATGACCCACTTTGAGGCACTAAGTTTAAGTGAATGGAGAAAGGTCAGTCTATGAATAAGTCTCAGGGCTTGCAAACCCAACAAGCATAAGAAATTGTCTTTGATTATCATCAGCCCAAGTTTGGATACAACATTGTCCATATTAGTTTATGTGGTTTCCCAAAATCATGAGCAAGTCCATGAGGGATGCTAGCATGTTGTAAAGAGAACTTGAAGCGGTCAATGACCGAGTTGTAATATTGGACCTTCAATCCTTGAATATAAATAAAGATCTATTTTTTTCCCAAACTATGTATTCTCTCTTGTTGTGGGGTATGCACTTTTTTTGTTGCATGTTTGCAAATTACTTCTACTAACTCTAACGTTCATCAAGTATGCACATGGGTGTTTTCTATTGTGCAGGTTGGATGTTGATATTGGAGAGTGTTTCTTGTTGAGAATACACGATGCCATACAATTTAGGCCTTGTCATGTAGTCTACCTAACAGTTGTAAGCCTACCCCATGACAATTGATATCAAAGCTCAAGTTGTGCAACGAGTTGGTGTCTTTCCTTGCTGACATTATTGTTGACCATTGCAATTTGTGATTGTATGGTCAAGTCAAGTTTTGTGTTCTCACTTATATGGTGAGCGAGTGAGTTCCACAGTCGAGACACTTAGGAAGCAAAAGTATGTGTGCTTCCATAGTCAAAATACATGGAGTGAGTTAAGCATCTTCATCATCAAAGTGCTTAATGGTGTGTACCTCCATGGTCAGAGTACATTATTAAGTCTTGCATCCAAGTAGAGAGGCACTAGTGAATCCTACCCCAAGGAGCAAACACAAGGGTGAAATGGGCAACTTGGCTCAGCAGTCCAGTGAGTAGTTAGAGCAGGATGGAAGATATGACAAGGTCCATCACACAACAAGGTTACATCATATGGATATGTTTGAGGTATAGATGGAAGCCAGGATTAGAGAGCTTGAGGAAAAGATTTTGTCCATGGAAAAAGTTATGGTAGATTTATGGTAGAGGTTGGAGGAGAGTTTGGAAGAGTGGACTAGGATTTGAGAAGAGATAGCCTTGTGTCAAGCAATATCAATATTGGCTTTGGGTCAAAATGTTACCACAAATTCACCAACCATGAAATTTCTCCTTATTGTAGTGTTGGATATGTTTGGAGTCTCATATCCAAAAGGAATGTTCATAGTGGCAAGGGTCTAGTCTAAGAGGAGAGAAGGTATTATCTTTCAAAGGATTGAGCAGTGTGCAAGGCAAAAAGGTAACTAAGAAGTCATTGGAGGGGTCCAAGTTCGAACAACCAAAGGGAAAGAAGAGCAATAATTTTGGGTTGTGGCTGAGGTCTTGGACTTGTGCAGGACCATACACTCAAAAGGAGATATCGTCAGGACAAGGGCCATGCAACACTGTGCACTCTCGACTGGTCACCATGAGTTACGCCTTCCAATGTCTCAATCACCTACCTTGCACCAATTAACACAACACATAAAACAATATCCTACTCATGGGGTTAGTGAAAGAATTTAAAGTACATACAATGGATAGTAACTAATAAGCATCCACACAATAGACACATAGATTGGAAACCAAGAGAAGCATTATTATTAAACAATGGACCAATAGTCCATTATTACAAGTCAGGCTCGAAGACTCTCAAATTTCTCTTACAATGTCATGATCAGAATTGGCACAATGATACGTCAAGGACACTCCCTCTTGCTCAATGGGATCATAAGGCCCAAGTCAATGATCGAGTTGTAAGATTGGATCTTCGATCCTTGAATATAAATAAATATTTTTTTTCCCTAAACTGTGTTCTCTCTTGTTGTGTAGCATGCACTTTCTCTATTACATATTTTTAAATTGCTTTTGTTGACCATAATATTTGTCAAGTGTGCACATGGGTGTTGTCTATTGTGTAGGTTGGACGTTGAAACTCGACTAAACGGTGTAACCTATGGCATCTTGGCAAGCCAAATCCTCAAAGAATCTTTCTGAGCATACATGGTGCCACATATTTTAGGCTTTATCAGGTACCCTACCTAAGGGCCATAGGCCTACCCATGACAATTGATATCAGAGCTCAAGTTGTGCAATGAGTTGGTGTCTATCTTTGTTGACATCATTATCGATCATTTCAAGTTGTGATCGCATGGTGAAATCAAGTTTTGTGTTGTCCCTTATATGGTGAGTGAGCGATTTTGTAGTCAGGCCACTCAAGAAGCAAAAGTGTGTGTGCCTCCATAATAGGAGCACATACAGTGATTTAAGAATATTTATCATCAAAGTACTTAAGGGTGTGTACCTCCATGTTCAGAGTATACTATTTTGTCTTGTCTCTTCCCCCTATAGTCTGTGAATCTTGTGTTCAAACAAAATGATAGACTGGCACCGATGAATCTTATCCCAAGGAGCAAACTTAAGGGTGAAATGGGAAACTCGAACCTACAATGCAAAGTGAGAAGTTAGAACGGGGTAAAATAAACAACAAGGTCTATCACAAAATCAAGTCACATCATATGGACAAGTTTGAGGTACAAATGGTAGCCAAGGTTAGAGAGCTCGAGGAAAATATTTTGTCCTTAGAAAATGTCACGATAGATTCATGGTAGAGGTTGGAGGAGAGTTTGGAAGAGTGGGCTAGGCTTTGAGAAGAGATAGCCTTATGTCGAGTAACACCAATGTTGGTTCTTGGTCATAATGTTACCACAAATTCACCTACCGTGAAGTTCTCCTGATTATAGCGTTAGATATGTTGGGGGCCCCATATTTTGAACGAAGGTTTGCAGTGGAAAAGGTCCAATATGATGGGAGATAAGGCATTATATTTTTAAGGTTCAAGCAGTGTGCAAGGCAGGAAGGTAACTAAGAAGTCATTGGAGAGGTCTAAGTTCAAACAACCAAAGGAAAAGAAGAGCAAGAATGTTGGGCCATGGCTAAGGTGTTGGAACTATGTAGGACCATACACTCAAAAGGATGTTGAGCAAGGTGCAGCGACAGTATTGTCATTGTTGTAAACACAGTCAAATATATCGGTTGATGCAATGGATAGGAGTTCAGAGGTTATTCAGAGTATGTACAGTGATGTTAAATGCTTATGAGGATGTTTTTGATGTTTGGATGAAGTTGTTACAGGTTGTTTGTGCAAAGTTGAAAAAATTGTCATGTTGTGGCTGCTCCACAACGTACCCCAAAATTGGGGACCCACCTTTTTGCATATTTTCCAAGAAGACCGAAGTGGCCCATATGCTAAAGATCAAAGAAAAATCAAAACACTATAAAGAAAAAAGTGTCGCTATATCGCAACATGTTGCATTTTCACGATCAAAAGAGAAAATAAAAAGTGTCGCGATATGCGACATGTTGCATTTTCATGACCAAAAGAGAACAGAAAGAACAAGAAATAAAAAGTGTCACGATATCGCAACATGTTGCATTTTTGCGACCAAAAGAGAAGAGAAAGAACAAGAAAGAAAAAGTGTCGCGATATCGCGACATGTTGCATTTTCGCTGCCAAAAGAGAAGAGAAAGAACAAGAAAAAAAAAGTGTTGTGATATCACGACATGTTGCATTTTCGTGGCCAAAAGAGAAGAGAAAGAAAAAGAAAGAAAAAGTGTCACGATATCGCGACATGTTGCATTTTTGTGGCCAAAAGAGAAGAGAAAGAACAAGAAAGAAAAAGTGTCGCGATATCGCGACATGTTGCATTTTCGCGACCAAAATAGAAGAGAAAGAACAAGGAGAAAAAAGTATCGCGATATTGTGACATGTTGCATTTTTGCGGTCCAAAGCAAAGAGAAAAAGCAAGGAGAAAAAAGTGTCGTGATATCGCAACATGTTGCATTTTTGCGGTCCAAAGCAAAGAGAAAAAGCAAGGAGAAAAAAGTGTCGCGATATCGTGACATGTTGCATTTTTGCGGTCCAAATCAAAGAGAAAGAGCAAGGAGAAAAAAGTGTCGCGATATCGTGACATGTTGCATTTTCGCGGTCCAAAGCAAAGAGAAAGAGCAAGGAGAAAAAAATGTCGTGATATCGCGACATGTTGCATTTTCGCGGTCCAAAACAAAAGTGTCACAATATCACGACATGTAGCATTTTCATGACTCAAAAAGGGTAGGCAGGCAAAGAAACAAAAGTGTCGCGATATCGCGACATGTTGCATTTTTGCCAAAGGAACAAAGTAGTTGACAGTGCGTCTGATATTAGTGATGAACACCAAGATAGTGAAACTGAAGATTGCATAGTGACGTGGACCTATAAGGAATAAATCGAAGATTGAATAAGGCAATTTGTCACATAAGGACAAAATTCAATGAATAAGACAAAATGTTACATAAGGAATATTTAATGATTTGAAATCATCTAATATGGTCATTACACATGGAAAGAAGCGGACACATGCCCATGTGGAGAAAAGGAAACGAAGGGCCACAAAATAAAAACGAAAAGTCTTTCTGGAAACCAAAACACATGCATGCACAAGGGAAGGAGAAAACGAATAGTCATGGAAGGAGTTACATAAAGAAGGAGTTACAATTGACAAGTGGCATATGAGAATATGAAAGAATGAGTTACAATTGATAGGTGGCATGTGAGAATATGGAAGTTACAAAAGGAGTTACAAAGAGAAAAGATAGTTATAAAAGGAGTGTTTCTTAGAGAATTTCTGTTGGGGGATTTTATTTTGTGAAGTGAGAAGAGTGTGTGGAGAAAAATAAAGAGTGAAAATCCGTGTTTTTGGTAAAAAGGTGAAAAATGCCACTTTAGTATTTTGGGCATAACTTTCTCATATGATATTAGTTTTGGCTAACATTTTGAGATGAGGTCATAGATAGAGTTCTGCACAATACCCAGAAAGTGTTTAGCATTTAACAAAACGAGCTAAGAGAATGGTCAATTTTTGTGAGAAGAGAAGATTCATATATGTCATTTTATTATCAATATCAAAATCAAGTGGGTGCTTGGTAGAGGGGTTGGTGCTCCTTTCTATTGGTGCAGATAAATCGGGGGTTGGTGCTCCTTCCAGTGGGTGCTAGTAAATTGATTGTAAAGTTGGTGCTTTGCAAAGGCTGTATTTGGATGAGAGTCCAAACAGTCATTTTGAGGATGTAGCCAAATCGGTGAACCTCGGTACATCTTGTGTTGTGTGATGTTCTCTTGTTATACTTGCTTTATTTGGTTTTAAGTTTTCATTATTTCAGCTTTAAGAGTTGAAGATTTAAGTTTAAAAGAGCTACACTAATTCACCCCCCTCTCAGTGTCATTGTGAGACTAATAATTGGTATCAGAGCCAGTTTCCCTTATCAGGCTAAATCAGCTAAGGTTGATCTTGGATTAGTACGCAATGGATAAGAAGAATAGATCCTCCTCCAATAAGGCATCTCAGTCAGTTTCAGTTCCTATGGAAGATAAAATTGAACTAGAAAAGATAGAAGGAGTGAATTCTATTCTGAAGTATGTGATGAAAACCTTGAGGTTGAAGTAGATCTAGAAGGTGATTTGATCGCTAGACTTGAAGAGTTGGATATAGAAAGGAAAAAGAACAAAATACTGTCCAAGAAGTACCACAATTTTAGGCTAGTCCCAAGGAGACTCATGTGACAAGAAGTGAAGAGGATTCTTCTGTACCTCAAGGGTACTATGGAGTATGGGTTATGGTATCCGAAAGGTAAGGACTTCACACTTATTGCGTATTCAGATGCAGATTGGGCAGGATGTGTAGATGATAGAAAGAGTACCAATGGAGGTGCATTCTATCTTGGAGACAGGTTGGTCGCGTGGCACAGTAAGAAATAAGAGTCAGTCTCCTTATCCACAATAGAGGCAGAATATATTGCAGTGAAAACATGTTGTATGCAGGTATTATGGATGAAACAAACCCTAAAAGATATTGGTATTAACTTTAGTGAGCCAATTTCAGTTAAGTGTGATAACACCAGTGCCATTAACATCTCAAAGAATCCGGTTATGCATTCTCACACAAAACATATTGTTATCCGATATCACTTTTTGAAGGAGAAAGTTACGGAAGGTGAGGTTAAGTTGGATTTTGTTCCAACAACAAAGCAAGTAGCGGATATCTTCACAAAACCGTTGCCCAAGGAAGTCTTTGAGTACCTTCGCAATAAATTGGGAGTGGTCACGCTTCCCAAGAATTGACTAGCTATCGAGACCACATTCTCAGGGGGAGCATTTGTGTATTTGTTTATCTTTTTGCTCATGTTTCTGATTTTTGCTAAGTGTAATAATTTTTGCCTGAGAATGTTGTGCATGGACTCAGGGGGAGTTTGCAGTAGCATTTTGGTATTGTTGTCAAAGGGGGAGAAGAGTTACAGGAAATTGCACGTGTGTTGCCAACAATTCCAAAGAGGGAGATTGTTGAGCAAGGTGCAGCGACAGTATTGTCATTGTTGTCAACATAGTCAGATAGATCGGTTGATGCATTGGACAAGAGTTCAAAGGCTATTCAGAGTATGTACAATGATGTTAAATGCTTATAAGGATGTTTTTGATGTTTGGGTGAAGTTGTTACAGGTTGTTTGTGCAAAGTTGAAAAAATCATCGTGTTGTGGCTGCTCCACAACGTACCCCAAAATTGGGGATCCACCTTTTTGCATATTTTCCAAGAAGATCGAAGTGGCCCATATGCTAAAGATCAAAGAAAAAGAAAAACACCACAAAGAAAAAAGTGTCGCGATATCGCGACATGTTGCATTTTCATGATCAAAAGAGAAAAGAAAAAGTGTTGCGGTATCGCGACATGTTGCATTTTCACAGCCAAAATAGAAGAGAAAGAATAAGAAAGAAAAAGTGTCATGATATCGCGACATGTGGCATTTTCGCGGCCAAAAGAGAAGAGAAAGAACAAGAAAGAAAAAGTGTCACGATATCGCAATATGTTACATTTTCGCGGCCAAAAGAGAAGAGAAAGAATAAGAAAGAAAAAGTGTTGTGATATCGCGACATGTTGCATTTTTGCGGCCAAAAGAGAAGAGAAAGAACAAGAAAGAAAAAGTGTCACGATATCGCAACATGTTGCATTTTCACGGCCAAAAGAGAAGAGAAAAAGCAAGGAGAAAAAAGTGTCACGATATCATGACATGTTGCATTTTCGCGGTCCAAAGCAAAGAGAAAAAGCAAGGAGAAAAAAGTGTCACGATATAGCGACATGTTGCATTTTCGCGGTCCAAAGCAAAGAGAAAAAGCAAGGAGAAAAAAGTGTCACGATATCGCGACATGTTGCATTTTTGCGGTCCAAAGCAAAGAGAAAGAGAAAGGAAAAAAAAGTGTCGCTATATCGCGACATGTTGCATTTTCGTGGTCCAAAGCAAAGAGAAAGAGCAAGGAGAAAAAAGTGTCGCGATATCGCGACATATTGCATTTTCGCAGTCCAAAACAAAAGTGTCGTGATATCGCGACATGTAGCTGTTGACAATTTTGTCACATTTCTCAAGGGGTAGATAAGAAACAAGTTTTGTATAGTGTTGTGTAAAGTTTTTTGCTTTGTTATTTTTATTTTGAAAAGTTGCAGCAATTTTGGCTTTCAAAGCCACCCCTTTGTATAAGAAGTAGAAAGAGAAAAAGCTTCGCTACCGAACAAGCTAGAGAAAAGAGCTTCGCCCAAAAGGAAAATGAAATCGCTTCGCACCCGAAGTACTTCCAGCACTACTTCGGGTAGGATTTGTTGCGAAGTAGTTTTGCCAAAGAAAATGCAAGAGGACCGATGAAAAGGGCTTCGGGCCCGAAACATTTCCAACAACTACTTCAGCCAAGGCACCAACGAAGCAGAATCCAAGGGAACATCGAAGATTACTTCGCCAGAAAGTTGTCGAAGCATCTACTTCGGGCCTCCTCACACCCGAACCATTTCTACTTCGGTGGAAAACCTAGCGAAGCATTCACTTCGGCTAGTTTTCGCCGAAGCATTTTCAACCGAAGTTCTGGAAGCCAAGAGAAACGAAGCATTTTGAAGGCAAGAATGTGTTTCGGCCGAAATCTCTCCGAACCACAATTTTGAAGAGGATCGCGGTGAAGTACTTCTCCAAGGCATCAGCGAAGCAAAGTGGTAAGGAAGAAGAGGTCCATTTTGCGAAGTAGATATGCTTCGGCGCTCCCCACCCCGAAGCAGTTTTGCGAAGCTCAATCCTGCGAAGTACATATCAAAGAGGAGTTTTGCTTCGGCCCAGAACCATTGCGAAGCGAAGTGGTGGATGAAGACCTAGCGAAGCGCTTCACGGGCACACGTTCCAAGCCGGGTATCTTCCCGAGGCGATCAAGTGCCTCATAAATGCAATTTTTCGTGCCCAGCAAGCCCGTTGCTCATTTTTGGCAATCAAAAGTGAAGTATCAAGCCATGATGGAGAACCCGACGAGCATGGCGGCCACTCGAGCACTGCACCCGGAGACCAAGGACGTCCAGACGGCTCATCAATGCACCTTTCCATGGTTGACCCGGTCACAGTTGCCAGTTTTGGTAACAGATTTGAAAGCTCAGTCGCGAGAGCCGAGGAAGGCCAAATTTTTAGAGCTCGAGGGCGTACTCTTCTTTGCTATGTAATTATGATTCAGAGGCCCGGGTCCTCTATAAAAACCTAGGCATTGTAATGGAAAAGGGGGGGGAACTATCTGCTAGAAAGCTGCTGTAACTTGATGTCCTGCGATTAATACTAAGAGACTTTGAGCTCAATTCTTCTCTTTTATGCTGCCTTCTGTGCTTGATTCTTCTATCTCTCCTCGTTTGTATGCTGGATGCTGAACTCTGCGTCCGGTGTGCGATTGGGGACAGTGTCCTGAAACTCGTTCGGAAGGATACATAGGAGTAGAAAAGTGTTGTATTGACTTTCTTTTATGCTGCCTGCCTTGCTTGATTCTTCTATCTCTCCTCGTTTGTAGACCGAGATGCTAAACTCTGCGTCCGGTGTGCGATCGGGGACAGTGTCCTGAAACTCGTTCGGGAGGATACATAGGAAGGTCGATACTACATTTCTTTCGTTTTACTCTTGGTGTTCCTTGCTTCTATTCAAGTTGTCTGTTAGCGATCGTGCTTCCTGTTCTCTCCCACCTTAAATCACCAATCTCTCTTCCCTTACCCCTTTTTATTTTATTTCTCTAACCCTTATCCCTTTTATCTCTTTCCTGCACTCTTATCTTCAAACACCCAAGTAGTTTAGCATAGGAGCCGACCTTTCTCCGAAGATTGGCATGAGGGGCATCTCTTCCCTTCGACCTTTCAATGTTGGTCCAGGTCTAGGGTGCGTACACTTACACAAAATCCTTACCTAGGCGGATTTGATGACCAATAGTTTCTAGCACGCCCGGTGGGACCGATTGTGTATGTCTCAGTAAGATCTATAACCAGTCAAGGTCCCATATTTTAACGCAATCCCATCTTCATCGGGGCCAATAGTTCTAACCAGTTCTCGGTGTGACCTGGTCAGTCTCACCTGACTAGTGGTAGTGAGATCTGATGCCCTCATTACTGAAAGACTAATAGCATCTGGCGACTCTGTTTACCCAAAAATCTCTAAGTCGTAAAGACCAGTACCCAAATCTGTGCCTTCATGGCAAAAATCCCCATGTTTTAAGGAAGTCTGAGTTGGTGAATCTCTGGCTTGCCCCCATCTATCAAAATCACCTGGCGACTCTAACTGAGCTGAAAGCCCAGATTCCTTCATCGTAGGCGCCTTTAAGTTGAAAGAAAACGTCCCATGAAATCAAGGCCACCGCTATAATGGAAGGAGCACGTTACCCTAGTTGGAATGCCCGTTCCCCTCTGAATCTTCAAGGTTATCATAAAATTCCTAGAGGAGCCTTGCATACATTGGCGAAATACGATGGCACTAAAGGAATGGCCCAAAGGCACCTTGAAGACGTTGCGGCATTGGCAAACCTCCACAACATAATCCATGAAGATGTCATGGTTAGACTTTTGGTCATGTCTCTGGAAGGAGAAGCGATGCGGTGGTTCAGATTACTCGAGTATGAAAGCATCTGCTCATGGAGCGATTTAGCCGAAGCTTTGATCAAGACATTCGACGGCTCTCAAGATCCCTCCCAGCTTTTGATGGATCTATTCGCTATCATGAGAGCACCTCTGGAGAGCATCACGGACTTCAATGTCCAATTTTGTAGAAGTTGGAAGAGCATTCCAGTGGAGATCCAACCCACGCATGCCCAAGCTCACCTCTTCTATGTTCGTGCCTTTCACCCGGATATACGCCTTCTCTTACTGCAATCAGGTGAACGAAGGTTTCCTCAGATATTTGAGGAAGCAATACGAGCAGAACAACTCTTGTTCCTATCTGGAAAGTGGCAGTGGGGAGAAAACCCATCACTGTTCACTGCTCCTGGCCATCCTACGTAGTATTCATCATGGCAGACTCCTCGTACTGAGCATAGGTTTGAGATGCAGTCATTCGGAGCTCAAGAAGCAAATTTTGCCCAAGAACAACAATGGGAATATGCAAGCTTTGACCCAACAATGGACAATGTGGCTGCTTGCAATCTCCATCAGGAGGTAGTCCAAGGAGAGCAGTCTCCAGCGGTAAGGCCTGAGAATGAGGAAGGCACCTTTTTGCGCCCTTCTTGTATCGCAAGGAGCGAGACACATGAATTCAACCAGAATCCATTGAATGTGTCTCGAGAAGCAGAAGAGGAGGGAGAACCAGACACAAGAGCGCTCCCAGAGGGAGAGAGAAGAGAAGGGTCTGGAGGTGACTCTGGCCCAATAGATCAAGGCTAGAGGTTCTCCCACCCGAACGAGCTCGTTGCCCCGCGAGCCGTTAAGAAGGTTGACACTCTTGTCACATTACAAAAGGGGTGTAAAGTAAAAAAAAAAAAAATCGGTAATCTCCTTCGAAGATTTTTACCCAAAGTAACGGTTGCGAGGAAGTGAAGGGCCGAACCAAAGTTCAATCAAAGGCACGAAAAAGCTTCGCACCCGAAGCATTTCCAGCAACCACTTCGGGTGGAAATTCTACGAAGTAATTTTCAAAAGCACAAGCTTCGGTAGGTGGTCCTCGCAAAGCGCAAAGAAGGATAAGTACTTCACACCCGAAGCACAGAAGATCAGCCCGAAGAAGAGGTTCGGTGCGAAGCATTTCCCAGTCCGACCCAAGCTTCGCCGAACTGATTATGCGCAGGACGAAAGCATTTAAAGCATGTCTCAAAAAATGTGCCGACTACCACCTTGAAAAGAGCTCGAAGCGGACGAATTTAAGGCAAAGGTGGCGGGGCACGTCCCGAGGTGATTCAGTTGGGGAAAGGGCTCGCACCCGAGTACAAGATGTGCTTCCAATGCAGGGTGTAATCATTGGGGCGCGTAACTTCGCATACAATGCCACCAGACAACCAATCGGATGGCGCAACAATCTCCTAGGCCGATAGCATAGGTTTAATTATGGCAAGAGCCATAAATAGGGGTAGTCACCCCTTAAGGCTATAAAATGCAGGCCTTAGCAAGGAAAAAGTTATTTGAAAGTGCAAGATTGAAGGCACATTGCTCGTCCGCAAATTCTGCTGCCACTCGTCGAGAAGCTCCCTGACGCTGAAACAGTCTGCGCTGCTGGTGGTGCTGCCATAATCATACAACATGGGAAAGAAAAGTTCAACCCCGAGAGGAAAGGAGCCAGAGGTAACAGTTCCTAAAAAAGTGAAAGGTTCAGAGGAGAAAAAGTAGAGACCGAAGAAGGTCAATCCAAACCTCCGTCCAGAAAAGCAAGTTGTGGAAGAAAGAGAGGAATCCGAAGATGAACGACTTGTAGAGCCACCAGTCGACAGGTGGGAGAAAATTAAAGATACAGAACTCTCAAGAAGCATGGCCGAGCTCAGGTACACTATTGATTTTATGAAGAGCAGGCTCACGCCAGAAAACAAGAGAGCCGCTACGTATTACTCCCAAATCTATTGGTATCTGACCCCTCCTGTGCACCATTGCCCTGAGCTGATTTACGCCATCGCACAGAACTACCAACCAGCTTCCAGGCAAGTGTTGAATGCCGCTGGCCATAAGTTGTTCTCTATCCTGAAGGAGGACGTGCAAGCAGCTTTCATGCCCCAGCAAGGGCCGTCGAAGGGATATATAGTTTGCAGTGTCATTTTAAGCGAACAAATGGAGAGGTTCACCTCAAACAACTATGTGTTGAAATTCTTGCAAGAAAACCTCAAAAGCGGGCTCCCTTCAGGCAAACTGCCCCAAATGCCCCTACCCTTGGAAGCCTTCAAGAACACGGACATCTTCTCCATCATTGCATGGGTGGCGGGCTTGTCAACTGATACTTCGGTATACCCTTGGCAGGTGTCTTTGGCCGAGTGTATTTCCAGAGGGGAGTTCTATGCTCCCGATGCTTCGAGGCCAAATACCAACCCGGTCTTCTTTGACTGGGCGGAATGGGTAGCCCGAAACCTGCACTCGCGGCTCACCGCAATGAAGACTTCTGGAGCGGAGCAGCACTTTAGTCCATGCTCTTTTTTGGTATGGCTTTTCTTTTACCATACACATAAGAATCTTCCCCATGTTGCAATTACACCAAGTGATAAGGATGGAAATCCTTTGCCTGTATACCAGTGGACTCGCCTCCTATTGAGGTCAGAGTCTTATTATTCTTTCAATCAACAATTTTTGGGACCCGCCATGCAATTGTTGACAGGGTCCAGCCCTCGGGTGCCCCTCAGTCTGAGAGACAGGGTGGTGCAGGCAAAAAAGGGGGATATTTTTCAACTTACACAGGGGCTTGTGATACGCCTATTCGGCTTTGTGGGAAAACCTTTCTTGCTGCCGGTTTTCCCATCTGAGTACCAATTCACACTGGAGGTCGCTCGACAGAGCGACGCAACCAATGAAATCTATGGCCATGGCCGAAAGTGGGCCCCCACCTACGATTTTCCCTTTAGAATGGGAGTGATTGAAGTTTTCGCCTTAAAGCAGAACATTTTCTTGGAGGAAAAACTGGCTAATTTTGGCCTGCTTTAGATTCCTCAAAGGTGGTTTTATGATCCCATAGGGGTGATGAAAAATCACTTAAAATGTAAAAATTTTCATGCCTGCCCCCATCCCGAAATAATGGAGCAGAGAAACAATCCCAACGGGAAAGATCTAGAGTGGCATTTAGAAAAAATGAGAACATTGCCTCCCTGGCATGACTTTTATCCCATGGAAATAGAGTTCGATCCTGATCAACACCCATTTCCAACCCCAGACTCCACATTCTGGAAGAAGGCCAAGGATGATCTGAAGGAAGAATTAAAGAACTGGGATGAGGAACAGCTGAGGGAATGGTGGATAATGAGAGTCCATCGCCGAAAGATGAATTCCTATGGACTCTTGGCAACGGATAGGGACTTCGCGATTGTCTATGAAACTAAGGTTGGATCTTGGAAGCCCATATCCTTCACCGATTTTATCCCTCCAGCTACCCCAGGATCGGGCGAAAGCCCAAGGAAGACTGACGATGCCTTGGGAGCACAGAAAAAAGCTGAAACTGTGCCAAAGGTACTAACGCAAGCACCATCTGAGGATACAAGCACCGAAGAATCAGAGCAGCCATTGGAAAGAAAAAAGAGGAAAAGGCCAGAGCAAATACAAGCGCCCTCGACCCATCCAAAGCGATCTCGTACAGGGCATCCGAGTCTGCCTGTCGAACAACCTGCGCCAGTCTCGGTCGAAGCAAATAATGAAGATGTTGTGCCACCAAATGCCGAGACGGTCCCAGACGTAGACGTTATCAATGTTGAGGAACTCCTCCAACAGGAAGGGGATCCTGAGGGAGAAGTCTTGGAGGCCGAAGGTGCAGAGGCCCATAAGGGCCAAGAGCCGATCACGCAAGAAGTTACCATGGCCGCTTTGCCAGGAGGGCACACAGGTACGCACTCTCTCCCTTTCTCCTCGATCTCTGACGCGTCCACCATGGTCTCGGTTGAGGGTCATCATCAACCCTTTCCCTCCCTACAAGGCCAATCATCCCTCCAAGCATTGCCTATTTCTCTGCCTAACCCCATTCCACCCGAGTCATCCGACCAAGACAAACCTGTTAAAACACCTTCGCCCGCCCACGCCACCGACCCTGCCATTCTCAGCCAAGGCGAAGTCAATATCTCATCACCGAATCCCGAGACCCAAGTTCCCATCATACACGGTGTTGTCCCACTAGCCGAGGCCCCCGCTACACCTATCGTCGAACCTTCTGGCGAGGCATTCCCCGTTAACCCTTTATATTTGTTTACCCCTTCGGCTGGAGATCCAGCCTCATTTGAATCCGAGCTGTCCATAATAAAAGAACGTCCTCTAGCTAAAAAACTACTTCAGGCCCGACAAAACACTGAGAAGATGCTGAAGGAGGCTAGGAAGAAAAGAGGGCGATCTCTGGCCCAAGTCGAGAAAGGTGCAGTCTTTGATCTGGAGGCAGGAAAATTGTACAAAGTGAAGAAGGTCCCCAGGGTCCAGAAGCCTCTGGATGAGATGACCCCAGCAGATTATGATTATCAGGAGAAAACCAAGGACCTGGAGCACCTGAACATAGACAATGAGTCTTTGTCTATGCATGTAGGGGTCGAGACCTTCCGAGCGCATGCAAACATTGCAAATCAGCGCAGATTCGAAGCAGAGAGGGCCAATATTAAGCTAGAGGAAGAGTTGGCAAGAGTCCGGTCCAAGCTAGCAGACGCTGAAGAGCAGTGCAAGCTGATGAAAAAAGAAGCGCATGCCCTAAAATCGCAAATAAACCAACTGGAATGTACAGCTGAAAATCGAGCACAGAGACAGATCGAGAATGAACTGAGGGCAAAAGAGCTCGAAGGAAAAATTTTGCAGATGCAAAACTAGCTGTACGAAAAGGAGGGCCTAGGGTTGTGTGACAGGAGCAGAATCAAGGAGATTCGCTCGCATTTGCTCAAAAACTTCAGATCTCGGGCCTCCAGCGCTCTTTCAATTTTGGCCTACATTATGGAAGCCCGGGATGCCGCTGTCGAAGGAGGGCCAATCATCGAAGAGATCACCCAGAAAGCTAGAAGCCGACTCAAACTAGCTTTCGATGTACAAAGCACCAAGTATCAAGACTTGCAGATCCCTGCGATGAGCCGAACAGCTAAGGACTGGTCTACAGCCCGAGCCACAGTACGCGCTTTCTTCTCCAAGGTACAAAAAATGCAAAAGGCAAAAGACCTCCTGGATATATTTGAGAACGAACAACGCACATCAATGGGCTATTTTTAGGATCTCTCTTCCATGGGCTTCCCAAGCTTCACAGATGATGACGGGCATCTCCTGTCCAAAGAAGAGATTAAGCCAACATGGCTTCAGTTTGAAGGCGACGTCTCGGAGATAGACGGATGGGCGGAGCCCATCACAGAAAGGCAGATCATAGATTACCTCCTGAGACACTGCAAGATCGCGGCCTGCCTAAATGACCTGTATACTAGAGCCCAACATGCAGACATCGGGAAAATCGATCGGTTTCGAGTATTGATCAAGGCATTACAAGATCTGGAACCTTTCTCGAAGAGTGCTTGGTCCCAGGTTCGTCGGACGATGAAGAAGATCCACGAGCGTCTTGCCCCGTCACCACCGCAGGAAGCTGCTCTAGAAGAGGCCGCATCAGAGGAAGAGGGCGAAGAAGAAGAGGGAGCAGAGCAAGAAGGAGAACCAGCTAGCGAGGCGCTCCCAGAAGAAAAGGAAGGTGCGAAAGAAGGAGGAGAAGGATCGGGAAAGGACTCCGGCCCAATGGATCAAGACTAAGGGTCCTCCCACCGAGACGAGCTCGTTGCCCCGCGAGCCACCAAGAATGTTGACAATTTTGTCACATTTCTCAAGGGGTAGAAAAGAAACAAGTTTTGTATAGTGTTGTGTAAAGTTTTTTGCTTTGTTATTTTTATTTTGAAAAGTTGCAGCAATTTTGGCTTTCAAAGCCACCCCTTTGTATAAAAAGTAGAAAGAGAAAAAGCTTCGCTACCGAACAAACTAGAGAAAAGAGCTTCGCCCAAAAGAAAATGAAATCGCTTCGCACCCGAAGTATTTCCAACACTACTTCGGGTGAAAATTTTGCGAAGTAGTTTTGCCAAAGAAAATGCAAGAGGACCAATAAAAGGGCTTCGGGCCCGAAACATTTCCAACAACTACTTCAGCCAAGGCACCAACGAAGCAGAATCCAAGGGAACATCGAAGATTACTTCACCAGAAAGTTGTCGAAGCATCTACTTCGGGCCTCCTCACACCCGAACCATTTCTACTTCGATGAAAAACCTAGCGAAGCATTCACTTCGGCTAGTTTTCACCCGAAGCATTTTCAACCGAAGTTCTGGCAGCCAAGAGAAACGAAGCATTTTGAAGGCAGGAATGTGTTTCGGCCGAAATCTCTTCGAACCACAATTTTGAAGAGGATCGCGACGAAGTACTTCTCCAAGGCATCAAGACGTATTTAAGCAAAGCGGTAAGGAAGAAGAGATCCATTTTGCGAAGTAGATATGCTTCGGCGCTCCCCACCCCGAAGCAGTTTTGCGAAGCTCAATCCTGCGAAGTACATATCAAAGAGGAGTTTTGCTTCGGCCCAGAACCATTGCGAAGCGAAGTGGTGGATGAAGACCTAGCGAAGCGCTTCACGGGCACACGTTCCAAGCCGGGTATCTTCCCGAGGTGATCAAGTGCCTCATAAATGCAATTTTTCGTGCCCAGCAAGCCCGCTGCTCATTTTTGGCAATCAAAAGCGAAGTATCAAGCCATGATGGAGAACCCGACGAGCATGGCGGCCACTCGAGCACTGCACCCGGAGACCAAGGACGTCCAGACGGCTCATCAATGCACCTTTCCATGGTTGACCCGGTCACGGTTGCCAGTTTTGGTAACAGATTTGAAAGCTCGATCGCGAGAGCCGAGGAAGGCCAAATTTTTAGAGCTCGAGGGCGTACTCTTCTTTGCTATGTAATTATGATTCAGAGGCCCGGGTCCTCTATAAAAACCCAGGCATTGTAATGGAAAAGGGGGGGGAACTATCTGCTAGAAAGCTGCTTGTAACTTGATGTCCTGCGATTAATACTAAGAGACTTTGAGCTCAATTCTTCTCTTTTATGCTGCCTTCTGTGCTTGATTCTTCTATCTCTCCTCGTTTGTATGCTGGATGTTGAACTCTGCGTCCGGTGTGCGATTGGGGACAGTGTCCTGAAACTCGTT
This sequence comes from Wollemia nobilis, assembly GCA_028583015.1. Lineage (NCBI taxonomy): Eukaryota > Viridiplantae > Streptophyta > Pinopsida > Araucariales > Araucariaceae > Wollemia > Wollemia nobilis. The sequence goes on from JAQPPZ010000541.1 coordinate 17,450,493, forward strand.
CGAAAGGATACATAGGAGTAGAAAAGTGTTGTATTGACTTTCTTTTATGCTGCCTGCCTTGCTTGATTCTTCTATCTCTCCTCGTTTGTATGCTCGAGATGCTGAACTCTGCGTCCGGTGTGCGATCGGGGACAGTGTCCTGAAACTCGTTCGGGAGGATACATAGGAAGGTTGATACTACATTTCTTTCATTTTACTCTTGGTGTTCCTTGCTGCTATTCAAGTTGTCTGTTAGCGATCGTGCTTCCTGTTCTCTCCCACCTTAAATCACCAATCTCTCTTCCCTTAACCCTTTTTATTTTATTTCTCTAACCCTTATCCCTTTTATCTCTTTCCTGCACTCTTGTCTTCAAACCCCAAAGTAGTTTAGCATAGGAGCCGGCCTTTCTCCGGAGATTGGCACGAGGGGCATCTCTTCCCTTCGGCCTTTCAATGTTGGTCCAGGTCTAGGGCGCGTACACTTACACAAAATCCTTACCTAGGCGGATTTGATGACCAACAGTTTCTGGCACGCCCGGTGGGACCGACTGTGTATGTCTCAGTAAGATCTATAACCAGTCAAGGCCCCATATTTTAAATCTCAAACCCGTCTTCATTGGGGCCAATAGTTCTGTTCTAACCAATTCTCGGTGTGACCCGGTCAGTCTCACCTGACTAGTGGTAGTGAGATCTGATGCTCTCATTACTGTAAGACTCTTAGCATCTGGCGACTCTATTTACCCAAAAATCTCTAAGTCGTAAAAGACCAGTATCCAAATCTGTGCCTTTATGGCAAAAACCCCCATGTTTTAAGGAAGTCCGAGTCGGTGAATCTCTGGCTTGCCCCCATCTGTCAAAATCACCTGGTGACTCTAACTGAGCTGAAAGCCCAGATTTCTTCATCGTAGGTGCCTTTAAGTTGAAAGTAAACGTCCCAAAAAATCAAGGCCATCGTCGTAATGGAAAGAGCATGTTATCCTAGTTGGAATGTTCGTTCCCCTCTGAATCTTCATGGTTATCATAAAATTCCTAGAGGAGCCCTACATACATTGGCGAAATACGATGGCACTAAAGGAATGGCCCAAAGGCACCTTGAAGACGTTGCGGCATTGGAAAACCTCCACAAATAATCCATGAAGATGTCATGGTTAGACTTTTGGTCATGTCTCTGGAAGGAGAAGCGATCCAGTGGTTCAGATTACTCGAGCATGAAAGCATCTTCTCGTGGAGCGATTTAGCCAAGGCTTTGATCAAGACATTCGACGGCTCTCAAGATCCCTCCTAGCTTTTGATGGATCTATTCGCTATCATGAGAGCACCTCTGGAGAGCATCACGGACTTCAATGTCCGATTTTGTAGAAGTTGGAAGAGCATTCCAGTGGAGATCCAACCCATGCATGCCCAAGCTCACCTCTTCTATGTTCGTGCCTTTCACCCAGATATACGCCTTCTCTTGCTGCGATCAGGTGAATGAAGGTTTGCTTAGATCTTTGAGGAAGCAATACGAGCAGAAAATCTCTTGTTCCTATCTGGAAAGTGGCAGTGGGGAGAAAACCCATCACTGTTCATTGCTCCTAGCCATCCTACGCAGTATTCATCATGGCAGACTCCTCGTACTGAGCGTAGGTTTGAGATGCAGTCATTCGAAGCTCAAGAAGCAAATTTTGCCCAAGAACAACAATGGGAATATGCAAGCTTTGACCCAACAATAGACAATGTGGCTGCTTGCAATCACCATCAGGAGGTAGTCCAAGGAGAGCAGTCTCCAGCGGTAAGGCCTAAGAATGAGGAAGGCACCTTTTTGCACCCTTTTTGTATCTCACGGGCACGTGTTCCAAGCCGAGTATCTTCCCGATGCGATCAAGCGCCTCATAAATGCAATTTTTTCATGCCCAACAAGCCTGCTACTCATTTTTGGCAATCAAAAGCGAAGTATCAAGCCATGATGGAGAACCCAACGAGCATGGCGGCCACTCGAGCACTACACTCGAAGACCAAGGACGTCCAGACGGCTCATCAATGCACCTTTCCATGGTTGACTCGATCATAGTTGCTAGTTTTGGTAATAGATTTGAAAACTTAGTCGCGAGAGCCGAGGAAGGCCGAATTTTTAGAGCTCGAGGGCGTACTCTTCTTTGCTATGTAATTATGATTCAGAGGCCCGGGTCCTCTATAAAAACCCGGGCATTGTAATGAAAATGGGGGGAACTATCTGCTAGAAAGTTGTTGTAACTTGATGTCCTGTGATTAATACTAAGAGACTTTGAGCTCAATTATTCTCTTTTATGCTGTCTTCTGTACTTGATTCTTCTATCTCTCCTCATTTGTATCTTTGGATGCTGAACTCTGCATCCGGTGTGCGATTGGGGACAGTGTCCTGAAACTCATTCGAAAGGATACATAGGAGTAGAAAAGTGTTGTATTAGCTTTCTTTTATGCTACTCGCCTTGCTTGATTCTTCTATCTCTCCTTGTTTGTATGCTGGATGTTGAACTCTGCGTCTGGTGTGCGATCAGGGACAGTGTCCTAAAAATCGTTCGAGAGGATACATAGGAAGATTGATACTACATTTCCTTCATTTTACTCTTGGTGTTCCTTGCTGCTATTCAAGTTGTTTGTTAGCGATCGTGCTTCCTGTTCTCTCCCACTTGAAATCACCAATCTCTCTTCCCTTAACCCTTTTAGTTTATTTCTCTAACCCTTATCCCTTTTATCTCTTTCCTGTACTCTTGTCTTCAAAACACCCAAGTAGTTTAGCATAGGAGTCGGCCTTTCTTTGGAGATTGGCACGAGGGGCATATCTTCCCTTCGGCATTTCAATGTTGGTCTAGGTCTAGGGTGCATACGTTTACCGAAAACCCTTACCTAGGTGGATTTGATGACCAACAGTAGAATTTTCGCGACTCAAAAAGGGCAGGCAGGCAAAGAAACAAAAGTGTTGCGATATCGCGACATGTTGCATTTTTGCTAAAGGAACAGAGTAGTTGACAGTGCATCTGATATTAGTGATGAACACCAAGATAGTGAAACTAAAGACTGCATAGTGACGTGGACCTATAAGGAATAAATCAAATATTGAATAAGGTAATTTGTCACATAAGGATAAAATTCAATGAATAAGACAAAACGTTACATAAGGAATCTTTAATGATTTGAAATCATCTAAGATGGTCGTTACACATGGAAAGAAGCGGACGCATGCCCATGTGGAGAAAATGAAACAAAGGGCCACAAAATAAAAATGAAAAGTCTTTTTGGAAACCAAAACACATGCATGCATAAGGGAAGGAGAAAACGAACAGTCATGGAAGGAGTTACATAAAGAAGGAGTTACAATTGACAAGTGGCATATGAGAATATGAAATAAGGAGTTACAATTGATAGGTGGCATGTGAGAATATGGAAGTTACAAAAGGAGTTACAAAGAGAAAAGATAGTTATAAAAGGAGTGTTGCTTGGAGAATTTCTGTTGGGGGATTTTATTTTATGAAGTGAGAAGAGTGTGTGGAGAAAAATAAAGAGTGAAAATCCGTGTTTTTGGGAAAAATGTGAAAAACATCACTTTAGTATTTTGGGCATAACTTTTTCATATGATATCATTTTTGGCTGAAATTTTGAGAGGAGATCATAGACAATTTTTTGCACAATACCCAGAGAGCATTTAGCATTTGATAGAATGAGCTAAGAGAACAGTCAATTTTTGTGAGAAGAGAAGATTCATATATGTCATTTTATTATCAATATCAAAATCAAGTGGGTGCTTGGTAGAGGGGTTGGTGCTCCTTTCTGTTGGTGCAGATAAATCAGGTATTGGTGCTCCTTTCTGTTGGTACAGATAAATCAGGGGTTGGTGCTCCTTCTAATGGGTTATGGTAAATAGATTTGGATGGGAGTCCAAACAGTCATTTTGAGGATGTAGCCAAATCGGTGAACCTCGGTACATCTTGTGTTGCATGATTTTCTCTTGTTATACTTGCTTTATTTGGTTTTAAGTTTTCATTGTTTCGACTTTAAGAGTTGAATATTTAAGTTTAAAAGAGCTACACTGATTCACCCCCCCTCTTAGTGTCATTGTGAGACTAACAAAGGAGAAGTCATTAGGACAAGTGTTGTGCAACACTATGTTCTCTTGACTAGTCGCCATGGGTTATGCCTTTCACCACCCTGCATCAATTAACACAACACATGCACCAATATCCTTCTCATGGGGTTTCGCGAAAGCATCCGAAGTCCATATAATAGATAGTAACTAATAATCATCCATACAACAGACACATAGATTAGGAACCGAGAGAAGCTTTATTATTAAACAAGGGACCAACATTCCATTATTACAAGTCAGGCTTGAAGGTTGTCAAAGTTCTCTTACAATGTCACAATCATACTTGGAACAACAACATGTGAATAACACTCCCTCTTACTCAATGGTATCGCAAGCCCTAAGTCTTATTCACCGATTAACCATTTCACTTGCTTGGACTTCACCTGTAGGCAGGTTGTCGACCTCGAAGCCTTCATTAATGTCTTAAGGTAGGTCGTCGACCTCAAAGCCTTCAATAATATCTCAAGTCACTTTGCCTTGCTTGTTTAGCCAAGCTCTCACTCTCAACATGGGAACCTCAAGGCATGCTTACTCTTGCTTGTTTTTTTTACTGGATTTTTTTTGTTAAAATTTAACTTTATTTATATAAAAAAATCTTCATTTTTTTTCTCAAAAATTTGTATATGCATAAGGTAATGATTTTAAGTTCTACTTTTTAACATAAAATGGTATAAAAATTGTTAACGTCTTGGCCATGCCAAAGTTGAATTTGAAAAGGTTCACATAACTTGCATTTTACCTTAAAATTCATATAGGTTCTTCCTGTCCATTTTTAAGAGACAATTTATAATTGTATCTTTTGGTTATGATACATATCTTACACAAAGCAACTTCAAATTTTTTTCCCTTATAATACATTCGTTAAATTGATTTTATCTTTATTTTATGTGTTAATGTACTTTATATATTTATATTAATTTTTTTTAAAGTGTTTTATGGGTTTAAAGCAGTTTCATATATATTATATCGATAATGGTATTATATTTATTATCCCAATATTATTTACAAAAGAAAGATTTGAACTTGGATTATACTCATATGATTATTTATTTTTTTACAAGAAAAAAATCGTAATTTTATTTCAAGAGTGAAAGAAAATTACACTTCTCAGGTGCCTTAGCACAAACAGAAACCCAGATAAAAGCAGATTACTGGGATTCAAGATATAATTACAGTCGGGTAGATCAGAGAGGAAAAAAACCCATCTTCAAAATAGCATGGGGATAATAAGGATAAATATCCTTATATATCAATACTTAATCATCCAAACAACCTCCATGACCAAAACCTGGATAGAAATCAGTGAAAAAGAAACCAACAGAATAGAAAAGAAACAGTTAGAAACTGCCATAAAGCTCTAATCAAATGAAACAGGCCCACAGTAAAAAACCCAGAGCTAGCATAGAAACTAGGGATATGATATGTGGGTGAAAGAAGAAACTCCATCCTTGTTCTCTTCCATTTGCAAGAAACCTTCTGGAACCTGTTGACCTTCTTTTGATAACCTATCTGCTTCTTGATTTAATTCCCTATAAACATGTGTAAAAGAGATATTTTCAAAAAGGAAATCACCTCCAGTAGTTCATCTCCCACTGGTCTAAGCAGATTATTTTTTAATTGAGTAGATCTATTCATCCAATTGATGACTAGAGTGGAATCTCCAAAAATTTGTAATTTTTTCACATTTCTCTCCACAACACACTTCATTAGCAATCTCAACGCCTGAAACTCAACAAAATTGTTGGAACCTATCCCAAGACCTGCTTTAAATTTGATATAGTGGGTATCCGAGAAGTACAGAATGCCTCCCACGCTACTAAAAGATGATTGTCTCTGACTAGCCCCATCAAAAAAACCCCATGGCTGAGACTTTTCAATGAACAAATTGTCTACTTGTCGAGGTTTCTTATGTTTGTCAGGCCCTTTGTTGATTGAGACCAAAGTCCTCACCTAAAATATGACTTGAAATGGGGGAATTAACTTCCCTTCAAAAATAGTTGCATTCCGTGCCAACCATATACCCCAACATATAAGACATGGTAAAGAAAGAAATTGTTTCAACTCTTTTTTCAAAAACCACTGTCTTAAGCATACCTCCATTGTTTCTCCTTCCCAAATATTTTGTACTCCAGTTATCTATTTAGCTTCTAACCAAACCTGTTGAGAAAAAGGGCATTTGATTAACAAATGTGTGATGTTTTCCTCCTCTGACTGACACAACATACAAATACTTGGACCTTGTCTGCTTCTCCTTTGTAAAACTTCCCAAGTCAAAGCCTTATTTCTCAAAGCTAACCACATGAAAATAATTGTCTTTTTTGGGGCAGATAATTTCCAAATCTGCTTCCACCACCAAGTAGGCCCTTGAGGATGAGGGTCAAAACTTGCTTTGTAACCAAGTCTAGCCGTATATTGACCCCCAGATTTGTTGTATGCCCAAGCAATAGTATCTGGTTCAGCTCTCAACTTGATATGACTCTTATTAAGACTATCAGTGTAAGCCTTCCACAAAACAACTTGCTCATCAGAAAAACCCAAGACCTGAGCCTGCTTCCAACCTTGGGTCCAAAGACTAGAAGAATCTGATTCCCCCACCTGATGAAGAAAGTAAAAACCCTTGTCTTGTAAAGAACTTATCATAGCTTCCGACAACAAAATGTTTTCTCCACAACCCAAAATAGAATCAGCCCCTATTCTAACTTGTTCACCATTGCCCACTTTCCAAGCCAAATATTTTCCAATCATAGGAAAGGCTTGTACTAGTGCCTTCCATTGAATGGAAATATTTTTAATGCTTTTCTGTTGGACTTCTGATCCAATCCATAAAGGTCCCTGGACAAATATACTTATGTTCAATAATCTTCTTCCATAATCCTTCTCTGGTCAAAATCCTCCATAAAATTTTTGTTGCCAAAGAAGAACCAAAAAGATGGATATTTTTAAGGCCCCAACCACCTTCCTCCTTTGGCCTAGCAATACTCTACCACTTAACTAAAGGAATGCCTTCATGTTCCTTGCATCCAGTCCAAAGAAATTTGAAGCAGAGTTTTCTTATTTTCTCTAGAACTCCTTTGGGAATGAAGGCCAAGGAGTGCCAAAACACAGGAATTGCCTCAAGAACCGACTTTACAAGTGTTAATATCCCACCAATAGACAACCATCTATTACACCAATGGTTAATCCTAAATTCAATCTTCTCTAAAAGCCATCCCCAATCTCTCTTCCTGTAAGTATTTGGCTTCAATACAAACCCCAGATACTTAAAGCCTTCCTAGAAATCTAAGAGATTAAAAGGAAAATTTCTGATTAGATCCTGTTTAGTCTCCTGCTCTAGACCATTAAAGCAAATAGAGGATTTTTGAAAATTTATCTCCATGCCGGTAGCAATACTGTAAGTGTCCAAGATTTCCTTCAACTTTCTAGCTTCCCTTAAACTTCCATTTGTGAACAACAATACATCATCAACAAATAATAAATGAGATAAATAAAGGACCCCCACTTTGATCCCGGACAAGGATCCTGCCCTCTTTGCATCCAAAACAGCTCTACTCAATCCTTCAACAACCAACAAAAAAAGTAAAGGAGATAAAGGACATCCCTGTCTCAGTCCTCTCGAGGGTCTAAAGAATTTGGAAGCTGATCCATTGATAAGAACAACAAAATATACAGAAGAAATACATCCCATAATCCACTTTACTATCGGATAGCTAAAACCCACATGTAAGAGCATCAATCTGAGATACAACCAGCTAGTTCTATCATAAGCTTTAGATAGATCTAGTTTAAGGACCATTGCAGGAAGATTTTTGGTTTTAATAGAGTGAAGGCCCTCTTGTGCAGCTCCTATGGCTTCAAAAATTTGTCTACCTGCTAAAAACCCAAACTGCTCCTGGGAAATAACTTCAGAGAAAATCTTCTTCAATCTAACAACCAGAATCTTTGCAATGATTTTATAGATACAATTACACAACGAAATAGGTCTAAATTCATCAAACATTTTAGGCTTCTCCTTTTTTGGAATCAAAGCTAAAAAAGTGGAGTTAAAAGCCCCCAAAACCTGACCACTCAACCTAACTTCCTCCATTACTCCGAGAAGATCCTCCTCAACCAGATCATAGAAAACTAGGAAAAACTCCACAGGCCATCCATCAGGCCCTGGAATTTTATCCTTTTTGAAAGAAGTCAGGACAACTTTCAGTTCTTCCTTTGTGACCTCCTTCATAAGTAACTGATTGTCCTCCTCTATCACAAAACTGGGGAAGAAAGTAGTTAACTTTAAAATTTCCCCAATATTGACTCTATCAGGTTCTTTATAGATAGATTGAAAATGTTTTACTCCCAAATCTGCTAACTCAAAAAAACTCCTAACGAGGACCCCTTCTTCATTCTGCATCTCCCAGATAGTGTTAACCTTCTTCCTGTGATTAGAAAAATTATGAAAAAACTTAGTATTTTCATCCCTTTTTTTAACCATACAACTCTACTTTTCATTCTCCATTCAACTTCCCTCCACTCCAAGAATTTGTTCTTCTTAATTTCTAGTTCAACCAGTCTTGTTTTCTCCTCCTCTTTAAACAAACCAACCTCATTCTTTTTATGAATTTCTGAAATTTCCTTCTCCACCAACTTAAGATCTCTATCCATACTCTCCTTTTTAACTGCAATCCAAGATGACACAACTCCTTTTAATTTTTTTAGAGCAACAACAAATTGAAAACTCGTTGATGACCTGGAACTTTGGTCATAACCAATCCATTTTTTTTAATCAGTTGTTGAAAATCTTCTTCCTCCAACCAAATTGGATTGAGCTTAAAAGGACTGGCAGGTTTTGCCTCTTGAATTTCTAATTGAAGAAAAATGGGAGAATGATCTGAGCCACCTCTAGTCTCAACCCATGATCATTTTCTATCTATTTCATTGTATAATGTCTCTAAGATCAAAAATTTGTCCAACCTCTTTGAGATCCCAGCTTCCCCAACTCTATTATTTCTCCACGTAGGCATTAATTTTATTGGTTCCAAATCAATTAAACTAGCTTCTTCAATATTATGCTTGAAATAATATTTATTTCTATCAAGTCTTATAGATTCTCCCTAGACCTCACTTCTATTCATAGTAAAATTTAAGTCCCCACCAATGATAACTCTTTCATCCCTAACACACCTTTGGGAGAAAAAATCATCCCAAAAGACCTACATATCTTCATAGGGACCATACCAATTAATAATTGTGTAATGTCCCCTTTCTAAGCAGTTAATTATATTGAGGTTAGCCTACTCATGGGCTTCTGTAGGCTAATATTTTGTGTTAGGGAGCTCATTGGGGTTGGAGAGGTGTACTATGTGCGTTACAAGCTTTCTTTTACCAGTTTTTGACGCTGTTTTGGGCATGCGAGCTCATGCTTACTATTTTAGTAAGTACGTTTTTGGACACCGACTTGGTCAGTGGATAGGGTCTGATGTTTATCTTGATTGGGAAGTTCATTTCTTCACTCAGTCGGTAATTCTTACCTCATTAGCAAATATTATTTAGTTTTTGTGTTATTCCCCTAAGTTAAATTAAATATTTAACTTATAATGTTAAATTAAACAATATAGTAAAAGGACCCAAACATAAAGTATTAAAATGAAAATTTTGATAAAGTGACTTTATTATTGGATGCAAAAGTGGGCATCCCACATTGGGAAAAGAGATTAAAAGATTAAAAGAGTTTTGGGCTCATTTTTGGAGGGAAGAGGGGACTTGATATTTTCTTCTGTGGAGAAATACTTGCAGCAGCTTGCATGTAGGGGTTTCAAGATTTGTGAGGACGAAAACCTTCACAAAGGACATTGTCTTTAGGTGTGGGAGATCATCCCTAGATAATATGTTGACAGTCTCATTCAAAGGGTGCACTTGAACTTTAATGGAGAAAATATTTTCTGGGTTTAATGGAGGATGGCAGGGCTGAATAGAGTTATTGGAGGGTTCATAACACTTTCATTGTTGTTGTCACTTCATGAAGTCAGCCACACCATTTCTAGGGGGTACCATACAATTTGACGGGGTTTAGTGAGGGTTTGAACTGGTAGCAACATTTATACTCCTTCAGAATCTCCTTGCCTTCATTTTCAGACTTGTTGCAAACTCATTTCCAACAAAGAAGAGACTTATTTAACTGGTCGTACCATTCTATGCATGTTGAGATACCTTGTGGAGCCACATGGGGTCTAAAGGATGATTCGCTGCCCTTTGGAGGGGTTTTTGCATGAAAAGATGTGCTTAGGTTGTGATATTAATATCTAGTTTGTTTTGGAGTGGAGTTGATGTTTTAAAAGTTGTTCGTGTTTTGGTGAAGCCCAGTTTGACTGAAGTAGACAACCAGATGACTGGAATTTCATTATTAACTAATGGGTATGTTGAAAACATCATTTTTAGTGATTTTTAAATGGAGTATTGTAAACCACTCATTATTTGGATTTAAATACAATATTTGGTGAAGTGGGTTTCAATTTTTGACATCATATTGCACTGTATTTATGTTTTTTTATTCAATAGCGACATTCTATTTAAATGTGTTAAGTGTTCATAAAAACTAGTTCAAAATCAGAAAGCAGAAAAAAAACCCAATTTTGGGGTGGGACTTTACAAACTGATAACCTCAAACTCGTATTTAAAAAATAATTATGTCCACAATCCTGAAACCATAAAGGAAGAATTAATTAAGGATACTGAGTTCTTCCAACAAATCAAAAAACCCCCTAAATTTTTGGTAGCATCTAGAGCCAAGAACTCCCAGTACCTAAGCAATTTACTTAAACCTTCAATGACTTTTGTACTTGTCCCCATGGTTTATTGTAGAAGGATAACATCCGAATTATGAATTTCCACTAGCTCGGATAAGGCAAGTCTTTTAAAGGGATTGCCAAGACCTCGAATATTAAGGGATAACAAGATCATTTAAACATCTTAGAGGGGTTTTATCCCGCTCTAAGGACCCCTTTGATAGATTTTTGTTTACCTTGTTGAATTTACCTCAAAGCCTTCTCCTATGCATGAAACAAAAATGATTTCCTACCTACTAAAGCAGTGAAAGATTCCTTTATATGGTCCAGACATAACCCTAACCTTCTAACAACTGCACAAGTTCTCATTTCGGATTCCCTTTTCCTAGAATGTAACAAATATCTGCAAGAGGAATTTATCTCCAAACCATCCCTTGAAATAGATACCTCCCTAGAAGATTCACCTGATAGGTCACAAAGAATTCCCCCAATAGTAGAAATATTTGGATCATAATCCCTATTCAATGCATTTGAGGTTGTCGACTCATTGTCCAAAATCTTAGAAGATTACTTATCCCTGGGACTTCTCTTCGAAAATTCATAAGGAAGTGTACAAAGTTCTTTATTACCTAAGTCTATATTTTTCTCATGTATTGGACAGTAGTTGTCATAAGGCTTAGATGTCTGACCAACAAACTTAATAGTATCGGGTTCCAATACTTTCATATTTTTCTTTATGACTCTGTCACCTTCTCTAACAACTTGTGAACAATGAAATTGAGACAAAGCTAGGCCCAAAAGTTCTTCCTCCTTCTCAAGAGTTTTGGTTGTAGGTTCAACAACATTTTTTTTTTTTTTGTACCAAATCAGGGAGCGCTATTGAGCTCTGAAAAATAAGTATCTCTTGATTGTTGTTAGCTGACTTGAAATCCCCACTAGTCATTTGTTTTCTCCTCCATACTTTTTGTGTGAAAGCTTGAGAACATTCCTTAGCAATATGTCCATAAACATGACAACAAACACATCTAAAAGGAATATTCAAATAATACAAGATTTGAGTATGAACTGTATTCCCCACAACTATCTCCATACAGTCCGGTAAGCCTTCACTGATATCCATCTCAACCAAAACCCAAGCTACAAACCAAAAAACACTAGATTTGAAAGAAATATCTATATCCAAGGTTTTACCTAATGAATCTCCAATCGCTTTCAAAGATCTTTCTAAAAATAACTCCATTGGTAGACTTGGAAGTTTTACCTAGATCGGGATTCTCCTAGCAACTTCAATCCTAAGATCAAAGCAAGTCATCCAAACCTTCAAAATAAAAAAAAAGACCCCCAATACCAATGACCTCCCATAATTTTCTATGCATCTTCCTCAGATCAAAAAAGGAAACCTATCCATCCTCTGGCAAGTAAGTGAAAAATTGGCCCATATCCTAAGATTAGGACCCATACCTTCTACAACCACTCATTTAGTGTATTATCAGCTATTTGATTTCCATGAAACTTTCCAATAAGGGCCTTCCCCGAAAACTCCAAAACTTGTTCCATCCTCAAGTCTTCCCCAAGTACCATTATGATCTTCGACCTTCTCTTTTTAACCACTTTATGTGCCTTACGCACTTTAGTAACCGGAGTTGTAGATTGTGTTGATTGTAAGTTTGGACCCACTCCACTTAGGGCCTCTAAATCAAGACTTTTACCAATAAAACCAGAACCAAACAAAGGAAACTCTATCAGACAAAGTGAGTTTGGATTGTTTGGAGCCTGCTCAAGTTTTTCTTCTCCGCAATGAAATGCTTGCTCATTCATTAGACCCATCACTTGAGTATTCTAAGACACCTGAGAGTGAGCAGTCAATAGGACATCTGAATTGATTTGAACCTTTTGACATAGACTCTTCTCTGTCCACTAAAGTAATGATAACCTATAGTATTATTCTGGTCACTCAAAAAACCTTAGGACCCCCAATTCTTAACTTCTAAATCTTGTCTAAAAATGGGATCCTTGGCCCTTGGAGTTGAAAAGGTGTGTTGTCCCTTAAAGGGGTCCTCTGAGAAGTCCAAACGTTTCTCTTCATTCTCCATAAAAAACAAGAAACCAATTTCCCAAATTATACTATCATTTTAAAAATACCAAATAAAAAATATTTTTACTTCGCTGCCCTAGCACTGTTGTACTAGCCTTCGCTGCCCTAGCACTGTTGTGGCACTATTAAAATATTTTTACTTCGCTACCCTAGCACTGTTGCACTCGCCTTCGTTGCCCTAGCACTACTATGGCACTGTTAAAATATTTTTACTTCGCTATCCTAGCACTGCTATAACACTGTTAAAATTTTTTACTTCACTACCCTAGCACTGTTGCACTCGCCTTTGCTACCCTAACATTGTTGCGACACTATTAAAATATTTTTACTTCGTTGCCCTAGCATTGCTGCACTCACCTTTGCTGCCCTAGCACTGCTACGATACTGTTAAAATATTTTTACTTCACTGCCCTAGCACTGTTGCACTCGCCTTCGTTGCCCTAACACTGTTGTTGCACTGTAAAAATGTTTTACTTCGTTGTCCTAGCACTGCTGCACTCACCTTCACTGCCTTAGCACTATTGTGGCACTGTTATAAAATATTTTTACTTCGCTGCCCTAGCACTGTTGTGCTCGCCTTTGTTGTCCTCGATGGGAAATCTTTGCATATCAAAGACTATCATTTTGTGTATTTTTCTCTTTAAGTGAAGTGATATTTTATTTCCACTAAAACATATACACATAACATGCACCAAAAGCTACTCAACATCACCCAAAGAACTAAAAGGCATTCAAAACGAGTCTACCTGTAAATTATGTTAGCTCAGAATAATTCTTTTCCACCTTATCCAGCGCACGCTTGCTCTCCAGACTCCTTGTTCTCTTCTCTCTTCCCCCCAGCTCTCCTCCTCTCAATGAAAATTCTACTTATCTCTCCCTCATATTATTATTTATTATTTACTATTGTTTCATAATCCCTTCAAACAAAATTTTGATTAATTATATAAGATTTTATTTTAATGAACCCTATTCCCTTTTAGATTGAAACCATTGATCCCTTATTTGAAGTATCCAAGCCTACACCATTAAGCCCACTAAGACTATGCAAAAATATAAGGCTAATATTGGATATAGCTAAGAGAACATTAAAGAATACTAGGGCGGACTTGAATTTGTAATATGGTACACTATACCTTAGATCTATAGCCACTCAGCATTGGGTCCATGTATTGTCATAAGTTTGAATCCTACCTTTAGAAGTTCTCATTGCTCTACAAGGTGTCTGTCTATGGGATCCAAATCTTGACTTACAATGTAAAACTCCTTTGTCTCCACCACTTGCCTCAAATCCATTAAACAAAAATTAGTTGATTATATGGAGTTGAAACCATGATCCCATCTATCTTGTGTCTATTTAGACTTTGTGTCTAACTTTGCACCTTATGGATTTGGACCTTGGATCTTCTATTTGGAATACCCAAGCCTTCTTTGTCATGTTCATTCAAGTTGCATATCAATTTACTATATTAAGATTAAATTGACATTTGAAAAACTTTATAGAATAATAAAAATTTGATTACTATTAAAATAAAAATAAAATTAAGTTGCTGAAGTGGTAAGGGCTTTGACCTCTCTTTAAGAGGTCCAAGGTTCAAACCCCACTCAATATGAGGGGACTAGGACCCCTCATAAAACTTGTGTAAACTCATTGAAAAAAAATTAAAACTGGAGAAAAAATAGGATTGAGTGACGAACCTTATTTTCTAAATATTTCATGACCTCATCCCCAACTACATTTTTTTATTTGGTTATATGGGATTGAAATGGGTACTATCCATATTACATTGTAAACCTTGGTCTCCTCATTGAAAGCCCAAATTTTCAAGCACTTGAGCTAATGCCATTTGATAAAAATGTTTAAGGTACCCACAAGGTTTAAACCTTGATTTAAGGTGCAAAACTCTTTACTCCCTACCAAGTGCTCTAATCCCAGTGGCAACTACAAATTACTTTTGTTTTTTTTTCTTGCTCACTTTCTCCATGTAATTTTTATTGTTGGCCTGCAATTTTTGCTTGAGCAGTTCATGCATAATTTGCATTTGATCAGTGAATCTTTCTACTAGTAACTTTCCTTCCATGTATTTGCAACTACAACAAATCAGTTGCTCCCTTAGGAGCCTTCCCTTAAACAATCTTGAATGGGCTGATCTATTTAATTTGCCATTATAACCATACTTGAGTTGGCAACTGCATCAAATCAGTTGCTCCCTTGAAGTCTTCCTATACACAATGTTGAATCAGATCTGGCCTACAGATTTATTTATTGTGCCATTATATTGAGTTGGCAACTGCAACAAATTTTCTCCCTTGAAGTCTTGTCCCTCTGATTAGGCTTAAACATGTTATATAATTTGCAAGGCTTCAATTGAATCTATCTACATCCCTTTGTTGATTATAAACAATTAAAATTTTGAGCCTAAAATGCCCCATTGAGCCCTCCAAAAGTGATGCAAAAACTATCCTCATCTACTATGATATTCTTGGTTAGCCCATGAACTCTTAATATTCTTTTAGAAATACCTTTGCCACTTCAAATGCATCAATATGGCAGTGTAACTTGCAAATGAGATTGTTTTTCACTGATTCTTCGGGTACACAATTGTTTACCCTTGAACAAGATCTGTCACTGATCAAAAGTTGTTTGCAAGCTCTCCATGCTTCTCTAAGATCTTCATTATCTTGGTACATGTTTCTAATTAAATCAAAGCCGGCTACTTCCACTGACAATGATGCTAATATCAACATGATGCAAGTTTGTGTACTCCTTCCCACTAAACATGATGTCCACTTAGCTTGGTTTGGATCATGACAATTGATGCTTGATGATTAGGGAATAAGACAAAACTACTTTGGCAACAAATAGTGCCTCCATTTCTTCCACTCCTGCACAGTTGTATAAAATTTTGGATTATAGATGAGATTGCTCTATTTGTGACTCATTCAATTTTTTTATTGAAATAAACCAAAGGCATCTTCTTGTTTGACATCTTCTCCAATGGGTATGCCACTTGCATCAACATCGTTGACATCTGGCAAAGCTAATATCAAGCAATACACAATCTTTCTTTCCAAGAATTCAGAAGTCTTTGTTCGTTGTCTAAACATATACCTTGCTTTTCACTTGATTCATTGTTGAGGTACATATAATGTTGAGATTCCAAATAAATTTAACATAAAGGTTACGGGAATTTTTTTTTTACTAAGCTATGTGTGGCTTCTATTGGGGCCACTCCCATTACAAAAACAAAACATTACATTGCATTTCTAACAAGTTAATTACAACATATCCAACTTTGCCTTTCGATCAAAGATATTCTTCATTTGCCTTTCTATCAATCTCCATCTTCCTCAAACTGCTAAGTTTCCACAATCAACTCCTTTACATCAAATGCCTTCTGAAATTTAAATTCTGCCAAGATGAATTTCTACACCGATAATGGCTAAAATATTTGTTGCCCAGCTTCTATATTTATAAATATCTTGTCTATAACAACCTCACAATTTTTTAATACCTTTTTTTAGGGTTCTTATCCATTCCCCTAATATTCCAAGATATTATTTTCATTGTTATTTTTTTTTTTATTTGTGGGTTTAGTCCCACTTCTTGTTAGCACTTGTGATATTTGCTTTTGTTTTCCCATATCAATATCCCTCCGGGTTTCTTTTTCTCTTTGTTTTTGCTTCTTCGGTCTTCCTCCTCTTTTTTCATTCCCAACAAAGCATTCATCTTCATCAATCTCTTCAATCTTCTCACACTACTCATAGTAATACTTATCATCTTTAGGTTTGCCTTGTTCTGAAGTGCAAGGAATAACCTCAAAAGCACAATCTTCTTTATGTTGCCTTAGAAACCCTAAAGTGCAAGGATGCTCTTCTTTAGCAATTATCTTCTTATTCTGCTCTAAAAAACCTAAATTGTTATGGGTTTTCTCCATCCTTATTTCTTTATTATGTTGCTCTTGAAACCTTGAAGTACAAGGGATAACATCTTCATCCCTTTCATTCTTATTAATTGGAGAGGATTCTATAGTACTTGAGGAAAATGAAGATGATTTACTTGGAATAAACTTGACCTCTTTTGATGGCTTTGTTTTAGGATTTCTATCCACATCTTCTTTTGCACCTTTAATTCTTTCTAAACTTGTCAAATGATACTGTAGATAGGCTTTCTTTGCGATAGTTTCATAATCTAGTTGTTGATCCCATTCTCTTAATTCAAATTTTATCTTAATGAATTGTGGCAAAGGTTTTGAAATATCCATAGCAACACATATTCGAGTATATATTGCATGCTTTCACTCCTTAGTAGTTAAATCCTTCCTTTATGAATTCCCCCAAGGTATTTCTAATATTCTTCATAACATCCTTATTTATAAGCTGATATGGAAGTCCAAAAAGCCTAACTCATATTGAAAGCTTCTTAATAGTTTTTGTCTCAACAGAAAATTTTAATTCCATGGTCTCAAATAAAGTGCATCTTTTCCCCTAAACCATAAGCCACCAACCATTATGTTATCCCTAATTTTTGAATTAGAAAATATGAGAAAAAAACCTTTAGGAAGAAAATTCGGAGTAATTTGAATTTAATCCTCACTTCCACTTGATCCAATTTTGAATTTCCAAAAACCCTGGCCATGATCTATGGAACTTCCATATTAATCCTCTACTTTAAGAACCATTATATCATGTTCGATCATCTCGTCCTTGATACTCACTTATGGTGTAACATCTGCTACCTGGATCGAACTTGCCATGTATTCGCTCTTCTGCTTATCTCCAACTTGGGCCTCCATACTTCCAACTAGGGCATCTTGACTTCCCATTAGGGATTTCAAATATGACTTTCCTTCCATACTAGTTAATGGGGCTTGCTCTTGGCTCACCTTCCCTCTTGGTTTGCACTCTCTCCTGCCTCACACTCACTCTCGGCTTGCACTCCCTCTTGGCTTGCAATAGCCCTTGTCTCTTCTTTTTCCCGATGTTCCTTCTCTTCAACAATTTTTTGGAAACAATATTTCATGCATTCGTGGTAAGGGTTTGAAGCATTGATGCACTTTGAATGAACCCGTTGCTCTTCTGCCATGACCAAATCTTGGCTTGCAATCCCTCTTAGGTCGAACTTACTCCTGGCTCACATTGAATTTTCTTCAACTAGATCACACTTTTGCTTTCTACTTCCCGGTCACACTTCCTCCTCACTCTCGGCTCACGCTTGCACTAGCTTCCGTTTACACTCCCTCCTGGCTCGCGCACGCGCTCGCTTCCGACTGCACTCCCTCGCGCTCGCACTCGCTTTCAGTTGCACTCCCTCCTGGTTCGCACTCGCACTCTTTGTTGCACTCCCTCCTGGATCGCACTCACACTCTCTGCTGCACTCCCTCCTGGATAGCACTCGCACTCTCTGCTGCACTCCCTCCCAGCTCGTGCTCGCACTCACACTCTCTGCTGCACTCCTAAGGGAAAATTTTATTATCTCTGTTATTTTTTGGAATTTACCATTCTAAAATGGCTATTACATTCTTGGGTTCATCTTCAGCCCCTTTTAGGAAGTCACAAATCCTAAATAAAATCATCCTTCTTGCATTAATGAAAACTTTTGCATATTTGCAATTATATTGTTTTAGTTGCTCCATCACGTATCCTTTGATGCAGTAAGTATTCTTCCTTTGTCTTGCTGAGAACAAGTATATCGTCTATATCCCCAGTCAAGAACTTGCCAAAGCAAAACTAAGCTTAGGTATTGGTTAGCCTAAATAGTGCTACTAAGGACTTACATAGTCCCTTCATTTTGAACATTATTTTCATTTGTTCCCTTCTTAAATTCAAAGTCACTTGTAGCCACTCTTGAGACCAATCTGTGAAGTTACTTTGCACCACTTTGATCCATAATAATGTCAGCCATCCACAACAACAGAAACAGATACTTCATTGTTATCTTGTCAACAGGCTGCAAGTTGCTGACATCTCCATCCAGAACAACAGAAACAGATACTTCATTGTTATCTTGTTGACAGGCTGTAAGTTGCTGACACCTCCATTCCCCATTTTTCTTGGGTGTTAGTAGTGTGAAAATAGCACATGGAATTGAACTCTTCCTAATGAACCACTTTGACATTAGATGTTGAACTTGTGGTTCCAACTCTTCTTGCTATTGGGCCTTGTCTTGGAGAAGCTTGGTTTGCAAACTTGCCTCCAGATTGAAATTCATGTGATATGTGATTTTTGTCAATTATGAGAATTTGATAGGCTGTCCTCTAAAGATGATCTCTCTATGCTCAGCAAGTAGAGGATTCTCTTTTGCCAGAAATTCATTTTCTTCTTCTTTCTTTTGCTTTGGAATTAAAAGCAAATCACATTTTGGATCTGTTCAAATCTTAAATGAACTCCTTGATGAAAATCAGCAATGCCTTGTTACTTTTTCCTCCCATCTTTTATTGGAAGTAAACTCAAATATAAAGGTGTTTTTTTCCTGCATCATGTGTGGTTCCTCGGTAAATTTCCATTGCTATGCCAAAGGCATTGACACTCTCCTTGGGGATTGCATTATTACACCCTTCCATTGTGATAGTTACATTTCAGGTTGCACTAATCCTTGTTCACTTTCTTGCCCTTCTACAGCTAAAAAACTGTGTCTAAACAAGGATGGGCAGTGCATTCTGGATTTATTTTTGCATTATCTCTAATATCCAATTATCCATTCTTCCTCAATCATTTATCAACTCGTCACACTTCTATCAGCTTTGCATTTTGTTTCAAAATGATTCCATTGTTGTTGTCCTTCATTCTTCCCATATTCAACATAACTATTTTTCAACGTCAAATTCTCCTTTTGGTTCAAGGAAGCACTATCTATTGTACTTGAGCAGATTCTTCTACTTAAACAACACTTGCTCTCGGTACTTGTCTTTTGCTTTCATTTGCTTCTACTGTATGTTCGAAGGTATGATGACCAACCTGCCCGCCCTAATAGGGACTGCCTCTATTGTAACCTCTTCATAGCCATGGCCTCTTCCACCAAATCCTCTTTCTCTACATGTAAGGATCAGATCTTTGCAGTGGTTGGAGAGACTTCTTCCAGCTATAATAGCAACCATTTATCTGGTATTTTCTCCAGGGCAATTTCATAGACATGTTCTTCAAAATACTCACTGGCGGACTTCTTCCACTAAGTGAATGCAGTGCAAGACCAGCTCATCTTGAATATCAAGCTACTGACCTTCCACACATCTTGACATATGCCTTCATCCTTGGCCATCTTGCAGAACTCCTTGGTGTAGAATTCCCACTCAAATCCTACTATCATAGATTATAAACTTTCCTGGATAGATTTTACTAGCAAATCACAAGGCAAAAACTTTCCTCTCAACTTGGAAGCCAGCCTGTTTCAATTTTGAACCTTGTCCCTAGACCTTCCCAATTTGTACTCTTTCCTTTCACAAATGATCCCATTGGAGGGATGCATGTCCCCTCAACTTGGTGTATGCAAATTTTACTCTTGCAGTGCTCTCCATCTGCACAAAGTCACACTGCTTGTCCATCCCCAACATCCAACCCCTTAATTCTTTTGGATTAAAAACCCCATGATATGTGAACACATCTAGCTTCAGCTAGTTTTCCCATCTTTGACAGCACTATAGTAAACCATTCCTCCAAAGCCTGTTAGATTGTCTCTAGTGTTTGCTCAACTTTTATTGATTCATCTTTGCTTTCTGCATCTACAGATTTTCCATGTTGTTGAGCAGTAAATCTTCTCAATAACAATTGCGCGAGCTATTATGCCCTATCTCCTGCAACTTCTTGCCGTCTGTCATCATTATCCTCCTTGAGTGGGAGCCAAGAAGAGTTGCACAAGACTTGCAATGGAACCTGTCAACATTTAGTAACAAAACCAATCCAGAATTCAAAACAATATGAGATTAAAGCTTCGAATGTCATTAATGGAAAGATAAATACAGAACATTGCCCCAATAAACAAAACATGAATCTGTTCACTGGACTAACACTCAACAGTTAGAAACCTTCGCATTTACTCTCAATCATTAAAATAAGAAGACATTCCCACATAGTAAACAAATCCCGAATGTTCCAAGCCACCTTTCCTCACCAAAAAAAGGCTTTCCTCTGTTGTTTTGCGTGCTGAGACTAGTCCTGTAACTACATAATTGAACAAACTCTCTAGCCAAGTATCTGATTTAACAGAATTGACTTTCTGACTTCCATGAACTATCCAAATGATTGCGTCACTGAACTGAGCTTAACTAGATCCCTATTCTCTTAATCTACAGTTTTCAACTCTATAATCAGAATATCTATTAGGTGTGATACTGTATCAGTTATGTGTGTTATGTACTTGATAACAGGACAAGGTATTGGCATGAAACAAAATTGACACAATGGATATACCGCTCAATAAGTCCATAGCTACACACCACAAGGAAGGCAACAAGTCAAGAGGATCAACAAAACACGCAAAAGCTGAATTATGTAATGAATTAAATCTTCACCATCACAAAAAATGATAAATTCTTTATTATATCTTTGTAGCATGCATGGTCATATACTATCCTCAGTTTAAATTTCATTTATTCTGGTCAACATAATTTTGTGTTATTTACAGAAAGGATTATTTAAACTCAATATAAATTATATTCTTGTTCACAGAAATCAGCAAACAGTCTCACACTTGAATAGATTTATTCTATAGAAAATTCCTCTTTATTACACAAACAGGTCAAAATCCTTAAATAGGGCACAAACAATACTAACCAGAAGCCACCAGTAACTTCTCAAGTCCCTTATTACAGAACACGCAGTTAATCGCCAAAAGCAACCAAAGCATATTCATCAGATATGCATATTCATATCCGTATGGTTCCTGAAGACCATATACAATTACACTAGGAAAAACAGTCGCTTGAGGGCTTCAAATTGAATCGAAATAATTACAATAAACCATTTCCATCCATCACATTACATCATATGAACACACCATGAATATAATACATTTATCAATAAATTGAGAGTTGTACTTAATATAGGCTTCATCTCTTCTTCTGAGGCTACTGGCAATGACAGTAGCAATTTTCCATTGTCTTAGAAGCATCTTCATGCTTTCATGCTGATGTTCTCTTATTACCGCCAAGTTCTTACAGACATACGGGTATTTATATGATGAGACTTATGACCTTCTACTGAAACACGCTGCTCTACTAGGTTGGCAGGGTGCCAACGCAGTTTACCATTACCCTCATATCTGTACACACCTTCATCATCTGAAGATTGTGTATTTACGTACTGATTTTGTATGCCATCATCAGGATCATACTCTTTGTAACTACCTGGATAAGTGGACTGATCAACAGACACTGTGCCTCCAACTCTTTTTTTAAAGGGCATACCATGAGAAGATAGGTAATCTTTATCTGGTTGTGAGGTTTCTATCAATGTGTTTCGACGGCCTTGAAATTTAACACCTCCATCACCATTCAAAGTCTCCATTTCATCTTCAGATTCAAGTTCCAAATATTGAAGAGGGTATTTTTCCTTTGGCACAAAATCCCCATATGAAAGCTTGGGTGGCCCTGATTTTTCCCTTGCAAAATCTTGATTCTTATATTCCTTCCTGCTAATACCTTTTTCATAGCCATCATCACCATCATAATCATGAACCTGTCTTTGATTGGTTGTGTAGTGAGAATGCCAGAGTTCAGTATCCTCGGTTCCCGACCTTCTATCGGCTGCCAGTGCACTTTGCCTACTGGGTCTGCCAGATGGATTCTCTTCAAAATCATCGTCATCATCACCATAGTCATCAAACAAGGGCTGACTAGCCTTAGGGGAGGAAGGTTGTTCGTTTGAATTAAATTTGCCACCAGACATAAGCTTCTTCAATTTGGGTTCAATCATACCATCATGCATCTGTTTGTCATCAAGTCTTTTCTCTTCATAGAAAGCATTGGTTTCGTGCTCCTCTTCATCATCACTGTAATGTTCCTGACTGGATTTATGCACATGAGACCTATCCTTTGACAAAGAAGCCTGATCCTCTGAAGGTTCTTCTCCACTTTCAGAATCAGAAACTTCTTTCTCACCTTGATGTGTATTTTTGAAGTCTTCCCCAAGGCTGAAAACATCATTTCCCCAATTTTTCATCCTTGGACTTTTAATGTCAAAAGATGCGTTGTCTTTTCTTGTGGAGAAGTTGCTTTCAATACCACTTCCAACTCCACTACGCATCATATGTTCCCTGTCATGTCTCTCCCTTGAAATTGCTTCATCATGCTCATCTTCACTTTCAGGCATTACGTCTCTTGAATCATTCACTCTATTATTAAGTTCCTTATTCCCAGGTTCACATCTTGAAAGTTCAACAGCAGCTTGTGCAGCAGCACTATCCTTTGACAAAGATGCCTGATCAGGTTCTTCTCCACTTTCAGAATCATAAACTTCTTTCTCACCTTGATGTGTTTTTTTTAAGTCTTCCCCAAGGCTGAAAACATCATTTCCCCAATTTTTCATCCTTGAACTTTTAACGTCAAATGATGCGTCGTCTTTTCTTGTGGAGAAGTTGCTTTCAATACCACTTCCAACTCCACTAGGCATCATATATTTCCTGTCACGTCTCTCCCTTGAAATTGCTTCATCATGCTTATCTTCACTTTCAGGCATTACGCCTCTTGAATCATTCACTATATTGTTAAGTTCCTTATTCCCAAGTTCACATCTTGAAAGTTGAACAGCAGCTCGTGCAGCAGCAGCTGCATAAGCAGCTGACTCAAAAGCTGCTTGAGCTGCAGTGGCCACATCTTTGTACTTAACATCTTCTTGTTTTAGACCAGCAGATCTCGGAGCAATGTTTGCAAACTTCATGAAATCATGGTCTGAGCTAGGTATGTTTTGATTAGCAGTTGTACTTTTCATGCTTATATGATGATCCATCTTGCCCTCCGTTCCTTGCCTAGTATACAAATAATTCTCAGATATGTTGGGATCAATATTTTGTGCTGAATCTGAACTGACCACAGAGTTCTCTTGGAAATGTGGAGGATTTTTCAAAGAATTTGAATTGTAGATGTCAGCATTCAGCGATTCTCCATGGCCTTGTTTTGTAGAAGAAAGAAATTCCTCCTTGCCCTTCATGCTCACATCAAGTTGAGGTGTGGGAGGAGAGGAATAAATACTCTCAGAAACCTGCTGTCTGACAGCATCATGTGCTTGTGATGACATAGAAGATATTTTGATCGGCTCATGGCTAACATCTTGTGGTTTGGAAGCTGTCTGGCTTGCTTCAAAATGTTGTTTTGACACATCCTACATATTGAAATATCAGAATATGATTATAATGAAGCCACTGTAAAAAAAAAAACTTGCAGAAAATGAATTTGGATAATTGCAAGACATGAAAACACTCTTTGAAGATCAACATATGCTTGAACCAAATAACCAAAGAAAGACTCACCAGTGTGTCTTCTGGATTGAACTTTTCAGCCTTCGTTTCTTCAAAATTCCATTCAATGCCATTTTCAGAAGCAATTTCTTTCATTAACTTCAACTTTACCTCTGCATTTGGTACTCTTGTTGACAATTTTTCAATTATCTGATGGAAAAAAGAATACCCAACTTCCATAATTATTGTGCAGAACTTTTGTGCTTCACAATCAAATTCTGAAAATGCATATAGAGGAAACAATAGAAAGAAATGACATATCTGGGTCAAACTAATTAGAAGAGAGATTGAAAATGTATGCATACTTGCTTGCTGACCCCACAGCCAGCACGCAATTCAACAGCAGATTCTGTAAACTCTCTTCCAAATTTTGCAGCAAATTGGTAGCGAACATCTTGCAGTTCTGGCAAGTCTGCACACCTTGGTGCAGCAAAAACCAGACTAGCTATTGATTCGTTCAGGTCATTAGGGCATGTCCTGAAAAATTCAAATTTATATCGTCAAAATGTAGCAAATATGTACCATGCAAAGAGCTTCTACTGTATATGTACCCTCTAACAACAGTAGACTGCAAGTAATTTCATTCAATGATAATTTGCAATTTTGGCTTACTTCTGTGTTTTAATGGATATCATTCTTTCAGTCAAAACTTCACAATATCCACTGATAAGAACGTACGCATCCAGCATATTTTGTTCTCTGATGAGGTGTTCCACCTAGAAGCATTAAGATAAACAAACTCAGTTTAGCAATTGTTTGAGGGAAACCGATTGTAGCCCATACTAACCAGCAAACAAGTCAATCTTGCTCTGTATATTTATTTAAGAAAACATCTCCTTCATTATCATCTAATCTAGGTATCATCATCCAAACAAATCTACACAGATGGATTCTCTATTGTGTCTAGCACATAGTTACGAAAATCATGATTTAATCCTGATCCGACCCGACTTTTCCCGATTCAGCAGGGTTGCCGATTCAAATTGCATTGGAATCCCAATTTTTTCCAAAAAATTGTAATATGCATAAAAAAGTTTTTTTTCAATGAAAATTTGCATTTTCTTCAGTATTTTTTTTTGGCATTCTTTTGCTGATTTTTCCCCTTTCTTTTGCCGATTGCTGATATTTCCCAATTCTTTTTCCATGCCAATTCTGATTTTCTCACCTATGGTCTAGCATACACAAATATCTCAAGAGAATTGGGGTGAAACGCCTTAAAAACAAAAATAGTACTCATCTAAGGGAGATTTTGTCAGCAATACATTCTACAATGCTAATTAATTACAGTCATAATTGAAAACAATATCATTTTCCATTTTACTACCCAACTGTGATGAACAAAAGGGTGAAGGGTGAAAGGATTTTAACTCAATAAGTCATATAAGGTACGTGATTCAGATTTAGACGTACTAGAACAGACTAAATCCAGACAACCAACTACAATTAATACTTATTTTCTCATTGCTAATATAATAACGTGACATGGAAGAACATAAATATTTAAAAGAGAGCTTCACAATCCTTCAACATTCACAGTCCTGACGGTCAAGAAGTGGAGACTCAAAACACGGGCCACGGGCCATACAAAAATGAATGCAGATAATCCAAACCAACACAATCAGATGATCCAAGACATCTAACATTCTAGAATCTAAGCTATTGCAGTTGCATGAAAATTTTGATCAAGAATGAACACATACATAATCATGTACACACTTATAGACACATATACCTAATCATGTATACAGAAATTTACAAAACAAATAAACAAAAATACACAAATATATAATCAATATACACAATACAGACAGAAGCATAAAAAAATTCATACTGTGACCACTTATATATCAAATGATATGAGTTCAACCAGTTAAATACCTTGATTTTCCATAAGGAGATCAGATTCAAATCTTATCAAACTATAACTATATATATTTACTGCTAAGTTATTGTAAAACCACTATGTAATCATAATATAATAAATGTGGAACCCCTTCAATACCAAATAACTTTTTAAAAAGTACTCTATACATGATCATATACACATTAACAAAAACCTATACCTAATCATATATACACAAATTTACAAAACAAAATGCACAATCAATATACAGATACACACAGAGTGACAGAGGCATAAATATTCGATCCAACTTCACAAAAAGTACACATACAAAATCATATGCACAAATTTATAAAATATATACAATAATCCTATCAAATTTTCAAAGCAAACACATAATCAACAAAAATACACAATTTCACGAAATTAGAAACATCAAACAAGAAAACTTATTACAACTTTACCCTAAGGCGAGCGCTGGCTTCCTGGCCGTTCTGAAGAAGTTGAGCCACATCTTTCCTCAGCTGTTTGCACTGCAATTCCCTCTTATTCCTTAAAATTTTGACGCGAGCAACAGTCAGCTTCAACTGCGTCTTGCTGCACAACCAAAAGAGAAACTATAAAAATAAGAAAATAGCTTAGGAGTTCAATTGATTAAATACGTATATTTTTAAAAAAATTTGAATGAAGATTATTGTAATATCATTAAGAAAATTTCAATCCCACCTAACTAATTTAAAAAACGTAAAATCTATCATTAACAAATTCCAAAACCCTGGCAAAACTTCTCTCTTATAGCAGAAATCATTGCGCACAGAAAAAAAAAAGGAGTCTAATCATGTCACCAATGGCACTTTGGCATTGCACACACAAAAAATCGCACTTGCAGACAGGACAGGTGTTTTTCAATTGAAAATTTAAAAAAAATCTATTCAGGTTCTTTAGATTTTGTTTTTGAATCTCTCAAATTGCATAATCGAAAATTGTAATTCAAACAGCTTCGTGATAAGATTGTAACAATTCAGGATTAAAAATTTCAATTGTTCATTTAAATATACACTGCTTGGCATGCTGCCCGACCAGTGCCGTTTGTTCCATCTTTTGAAAATATCCCAAAAAATATCGGAGAAAAGTAAGTGAATAAACACCATTTTGAAGATCTGAAGGCCTTTCCCATGAGGGCGTCCAGCTTTCGCCCCATCTTTCTCTCAATCTCTTTCTTCTTATCTTCTGTACAGAACTCAAAATCTTTGTCTATCTTCGGCTCTTCTGTCTTATTTAGTAAACTGAAGCAGATATTAGTGGAGCAGAAAACTTAGGAAACTTCGATCTACTCGTATAGATTTCTATTGTTTATTAAAGCCGTGTCTGTGAGAACCTTCCGAGAGGTTTGACCCCATGGAGAGGGTTTGCGCAAAATGGAAGAAACAGCAGGTTTTCACGCGGACTACCGCACAAAGGGGGTCCATCGCCGACTATGTTGCTGAAATAATCTAATATTTACTGCTCTGTAACGTTCCCTGACTGGGCATGGCATCACCGTTTAGCGTTAATTTTCCAACATGGCAATTTCCTAGAAAATTCACAATGGAATGTCTATTCAAACATCAATCGTATTTTCTTATCTAATGTATTTAACATTTTTCTAAGAATTCCACAAAAATTTATAAAAATATTTAAACAAATTGAATGGAAGTTGTTTAAACAAGTGATCTTTCATTTTTTTAATAACTTATGGTTGATTCATTATATATTATAAAATTAATGTTATATCAAAATATTAATATTAATAAAAGGTTTTTAAAGTTGATAAGATTGACGGATTATAAATTGGCAAGTTGACAATCCATTTGCAGAGTAATAATATTTTAATTAAACTATTAATATATATATAAATTATTAAATTTATAAGTTTATCAATTAATTATTTAAAAATATTTTAATTCAAAACTTATTAATTATATAAGTTATTATAATATTTAATGTAAAAGTATTGAAGTTTTGTAGATATTTTAGTAGTATGTTGTGAGATTATTATCTAGGTTATCAAGTTCATAAAGGGAGGTCCTCATTATACCCCAAAATGTGATTACAATTGTATCAACGATTATACTTTATTTTATTTTGTAATTTTATCTTTAAAAAAAATTATTAATATACTTACTAATAATATAAATAAATAAATATAATTAAATTTATGTAATTAATTAAAAATATATTTAAATTTTAAAACAACACAAAAATACTAATTTTTTATATTTTTATAAAAAATGTAATACTTAAAAAAATACTGATACGTGGGGTAGAAAATTAATGAGCTGTAGGCTTATTCTTGAACGAAAATGTAAATCAAAATGATGTTTATAAAAATATATATAAAAATAAAATAAAGAATATAGAGGTTAATAATTTTTATTTTTATTTTTTATGAAAAAATTTAAATCAAATTTATAAAAAATAATATTAAAACAATAAAAAATATATCTATCTAAAATTTTTTAATTTTTATACGGAATGATTTTAAAAAAAGTTATAGTTTTTCCTTTAGCACATTTAAAAATATTTTGGGTAAAAAACCCTGATTACATGGCACAACCGATAATGTAATCTTCTTACTTATTTAAGAATAATTAAAAAACTTTAAAAATAATTTATATATATAATATTATTATGATTCCAATGCTTGAATGTCATATTTTTTTTTAAATCTCCAATCATAAATTTTCCTTTCATTTTAATACCTCTTCTTCACCTGTCATTCCATTATTTTTTATTTTAATCACAAAGTTTACTCGCAAGTTGCATTCACTATTACAGGCACCCACCCCTGATTGGGGACTCAGGGAGTAGTCTTCCACTTAAAAGTCAAAGCTGTCTTATATAATTCACAGTCCAGACAATTGACCCTTCTGGAATATGCTTTCAAAGACGAAAAAACAATATTCCTTGTTACATACTCAAGCGTGGGTGACTTTTAAGGTTACAGATATTAATTTCCAGTGTTAGGTAAATGGTTTTTGGGTGATTTTTAAGGTTACAGATATTAATTTCCAGTGTTAGGTAAATGGTTTTTAGAGGTGTTCGGTTTGAACATGCAAGTTCATTAGATATATTTTGTCTAAATAAATATATAATAACCTAAATTAAGGCGTACAAAACTTATTTGAAGGATATTGGAGATTTTTTTAATATTTATTTGAATTTGGATTTCTTCCCTAAAATCTAAAATCAAAGTTTACGGAAGGTGCTTGGATAAAACTTGATTA
This sequence comes from Wollemia nobilis, assembly GCA_028583015.1. Lineage (NCBI taxonomy): Eukaryota > Viridiplantae > Streptophyta > Pinopsida > Araucariales > Araucariaceae > Wollemia > Wollemia nobilis. The sequence continues at coordinate 17,479,988 of JAQPPZ010000541.1, forward strand.
ACTGAGAAAGGAATTACTAAAAAAAACTGTGAATGTGAAAGTGCCATCTGTAAGTGAAAAACAAAAATCTACACACAACCACCCTTGATGTGGGTGGAACTTGGAAAGATGAAAAAAATAAAAATAAATAGTTAACAATGCATTAACAACCAATCTTGATGTGGGTGTAGTTTGGAAATATCACTTCAGCAAGAATAAGATGTTTAATGTATGTGATGAGATTAGCTTCCAATGATAGGAGGGCGGCGTATTAGACCATCTAACTTGAGTACCCTCCCATCTTCAATGATGAGGCAAAAAGCTTTAGAAAGATTTGAGGCGAAAGAAATTTACATATGCAATGGTATTTCTTTCAATTTAAGTTCATTTTGATTTTTAAGTTGAAATTATTTTATAAGTGGATTGTAATTTTTTTTTTGGTCTTGTGAGAGGTATTATAATGGTATGTTTTGGATTTTTATTTAAAAGATCAAAGTTTAAGTTCAAACTTCAATGAAAAGGACCAAAACTCCTTTTGAAAACTATGATTTATCCTAAAATTACTCAAAAAGATAGGTCAATTGGTAGCGGTTGAATACTTGCCCATGGGCTATCCCAGTTAAATTCCTTGAACAATCATGATCCTTTTGATTTCGTCTTTATCCAACAAGCTAGGGTTTATATAGAGGTTTACTAGGCAACAAAAAATAATGGTGATAGAATTTGATTCAATGCAAATTCGCATTTAAATAATTTTATTTATTTATTTAATAATGTATGTGGGATATTAATGGAGGTTATTATTATTGAAATAATATAATATTGTATTTGTTGTTAATTGAAATAATTTTATTTTTATTAGTCGGGTAGTGTGATAAACTCTTATAACCACACATATGGCTGAGTAGTTCCCTCCCAACCATGATCCCTTGTAAGGTAGAGAGCTACTCTTATCAATAGGGAATTAACACACAATCATGCACATGTCATGGTATGAACCTTCAAACCCCAAACCGCTGCAATGTCCCCGCAAGACTTATTTATTGAATAATTTATGTCGGGTATTATTGGATGTGATTTTTATTTTTAAGTTAATTATTAAATTATATTTTTATGAGGATTCTCAATAGGTATCTTTTGATGTTCATCAAAAAGATCCAAGTTCAAATTATGGGGTGGATGTGTGATCCCATTATATGTTTTCATTTTTAAAAAGTTAATTAAATTATGTTTAATTTGTTATTTTATTAAATATATTTTTATTTTTTTAAGTGGTTATGTTTCCTCAATCAACCCATTAACATATTTTTATTAAGATATAAAATCTCACTTGCATAATTTTTTTGTTAAAATTTGAATTTTGTCAAGACATAGATTGATATTGTAATTGGTTTAATTATTTGTTACCTAGTTTCCTTCTTTATAGATATGTTTATATTTCCAAAAGAGTGCATCCAAAATCCTTTTGTATAAAGAGAAGCTTATGATACAAAATTTTTATCCAATTTCCATGGATAAAATCAGAAGATATGATCTAGCCATTGTTTATCTAAGCCAAGCTCTCTCTTGATTTGGACTATCCTATGCCCAGTGAAATAAGTAACATATATAATATGCATTACTACTAAAAAAATTGAATCTCTTGATCCACACATAACACTAATTACATAAAATAACTATGACACCAATGATGTGTAGCACCCTGACGTGCAACACCAATGATGTGTAGCATCAATGATATGTGGTACCAATGACATGTAGCCCCATTGGAATGTAGCACCAACAAAATAGCTCCAATCGTATGTAGCACCAACATCTATTACACTTTTCTTTGTCACTCTTGTACTATTTTGTAGCTCATGTGAATCACACTGCTCCTTTACTAGTAACTCCTTTTTCAACAATGTCAAAATATCTTATTTTGGTCTTTCCATGCTCCATTTGAACTCCTTCATTGGCAAGTTGATCAACCTTTTTGTTAAAGTTTCTTCTCACATGTACAAAACTTATGGATTTGAAATGGCTGCATATTTCTTGATTCTCCTATAGAATCACATCTAGCATTAGATTTGATATTTCCACCTTTTTACTCATTGCTTCAATGACCAATTTCGAATCTCCATATACTATCAATTCTAACCACTCTTTCCACCTGGCAATTTTCAATCCTCTATTCAAAGCCGACAGCTCTGCAAAATTGTTCGAATTCACTCCTAATCCTTCAACGAATTCTACCAATACTCTCCTTGAGTCATTCATTATAATCCCTCCTACTCTTGCTGCTCCCAGATTCTTTTTTGATGCACCATCAAAAAACAGATGGTATGCTCCAATACTAAATCTTGGGGGCTCATCTTTCTTACTTACCTGCTTGGTTACAAACAATATTTCCAAAAGCTGAATTGTTCTTTTTTTAGCTTCCACTAGTGAGTCTTCATTCTCAATCCTGCTTCTATTGGCTTTAATTAAGAGTTTGAGGATTGCTATGCTATGCAAATATTCCCCAAAAGGTTGCATCTTTCTATCTTGAAAGATTACTATATTTTGAGCTTTCCATATTTGCCACAATACAATTTGTGGTAGTACTTCCAAAATTAACTTTATTGTTGATTTTCCATCTTTGCAAAAAGGATAATTAGTGTCCCATTTGGTTAAAAATTCCTCACACTCCTTAATTTTGGAATGGATGTCAACTCTGAAGCCCAATGCTTGCCACATGAAGTTCCAAACTTGGTTCGAGACTTCACATTGAATGAACAAGTGTTCAATATTTTCTTCCTACTTCTTACATAACATACATATTGACGACCCATGTATACCCCTTCTACTTAGATTTTCAGTAGTAAGAATCACTTTGTGAGTTAAGATCCACATAAAATGATCAATTTTTGGAATGGATCTTACACTCCATAATTTTGTCCAACACTTTCTATTTGGAATTAAGTGACCATATTTATCAGCCAATAGCTAGTTGTATCCTTGTTTGACATGATATTTTCTTGTTTTATTTATTGGTCCCCATATTATCTGGTCTAGTTCATCTTTGAGTCTGATATTTCTTTCTCTTAACAACTTGGCAAGTTTTTTATATTCATTCTTCAAGTCTGCTGATTCAATCTCCCATTCCCCCAATCTTTGATTCTGGATTCTAGCCATTCACTTTGAGAATTGTCAATTTAAAAAAATAGAATTTTTTTCCATACCTTTGCTTCTAAAAAAATCTCTTAGTTGGAGTATTTCTAGATATCCTCCTATTGGTGGTATGCCATTGATTGCATATGTCCATATGTCTACTTTTTTTCCATCACCGATGAGCCACAAACAACCTTTTCTAAAAAAGGATAGCACTGCACATATTTGACCATGTAGTAGATCCCTGATCTGAAGTTACATTCATTGTTAGTATATGTTCTAGTGGGTTGCCTCCAAGATACTTGTTCACCATGATCTTGCTCCATAGTGAGTTGCTTTTCTTGATTAATCTCCATATTAGTTTAGCTCCATACACCTCTAGCAATAAGGACAAATGCTTTATTCCTAATCCACCCCATTTTTTGGGTAAGCATACAATATCCCACTTAACCAAATGGAACTTTTTTCTTTCTTGTTCTTTAATACATTTCCATAGAAATGTCCTTATTATCTTCTCAAAGATTTTAAACACCTTTACTAGTGCATGAATAAATGACATTAAAAATATTAGGATGACGGATAAAACTAATTTGATTAGAATCAATCTTTCATCTAGATTCAACCATTTATTGGACCATATGTTCAATCTTTGTATAACTTTATTGAAAAAATTATCTAGATTCAACCATTTATGGGACCATATGTTCAATCTTTGTATAACTTTATTGAAAAAATTATCCCAATGCCTTCTATCATGCTTGCATGGGTCAATTGACACATACATAAAGAATTCTATGGATTCACGTAGTTTGAAGGAAAAAAATCCAGCAAGTTTCCTCTTAAAGCTACTGAGCAATTATATGTATAAAGGAAAAACTTACCAAAATTAATAACAACTGCTGTTGCTATACATAATTTGTCTAATATATCTTTCATATTCTTGGTTTTCTTCGTAGATGCTTGTCCCATTAACATAAAGTTATCTATAAATTATTGATGGGTAGTGTATACTACATTTTGAAGTAATTGATGCTCCTTCAATCTGTCTCTATTCTTGCTTGCTTGATAACTCAATACCTTAACCACAATGACATATAAAGTTGGTGATAAGGTAGCCTTGTCTTATACCTCTAGAAGAGTTGAAAAAATCAAATGATCTTCCATTGACTACAATTGATTAATTACTTAAATTTTTAAAAAATAATTCAAACCTTTTAAACTATACATACAAGCTATTATGATACTTAATGCAAAGAGGCATTGAAGTCCTACAAGGACATCCTAGTTGTATGTCTTATCTAGGCTATGTAAGTTCAAATTATAGGGAGGGAAGCCCTCATTATACATCCTAGTTGTATGTCTTATCTAGGCTATCTAAGTTCAAATTATAGGGAGAGAAACCCTCTAATTATGTCACTTATTGTACTTCATCATATTAAAAATAATTAATTCCATATTTACTTAATTTAAAATTATAACTTTTTCCTATTTTTTAATTATAATACTTATTATAATTAAATAACTACTTTAAAAATATTTAAATTTTAAAACAATAAAAATATTAATTTTAAAAAAATGTTTTTATAAATTTTCAATGCTTTAAAAATTATTAAAAATAAGGGAATTGAAAATTAATGAACTCCATGCTTATTTTTGAATGAAAATTTAAATCAAATCTGTTTATATATATATATATATATATATATATATATATATAAACTACGGAATATTTGGATATCAATAATTTTAATTAAATTAATGAATTGCATGCATATTTTTGAATGAAAATTTAAATTAAATTTTATATTTATAAAAAAATAATATAAAAAATTAGAAAATATTCATATTAATAATTTTAATTAAATTAATAAACTACATATTTATTCTTGATAAAATTTAGACTAATAAATGTTTATAAAAAATATATAAAAATTTAAAATTTAGAGATTTATTTTTCTTTATATTATAATATTTAAGACATAGTTGTAATTTTTTTTAGAAGTTCGAATAAAAGTTGTTTGCATGGCATAGCCGACTGTGTAGCTTTCTTACTTTCACTTACAAATAATAAAAAAAAAATTAATATATATTATTATGATTCCAATACTTGGATGTCAATTTATTTTTAAGTTTTTTTAATTCATATTCCGCTTTTTTTCTAATTCACTATTAGATGGACCCACCCTGGAGAGTAATTTTCACATTAAAAGTCAAAGCTGTCTCTTTCAAGTCAGAGTCCAGACAATTGTCTCTTCTGGAATATGCTTTCAAAGACGAAAAAACAATATCAAGGTTAAAGATAGTTCATTTCCAGTGGTCGGCTTTTCGAGGTGGTCCGAACATGCAAGGTCACTAAATATATTTATTTAAATAAATATATAAAATATAATATTTAATTATATATTTATATCATAATGAAACGCAAGCACAAAACTTAAGAGTCTGAGCAATTATAACAATTCAGACCTAGCTCACCTCATTCTACAACACAGTCCAGCTCATAGTTCTACAAGATAAATTTTTTTGGCATCCAAATTTAAGGTACAACTTTTAAAAATTAAGATCGGTATAACCAGAAAATTTATTTTGTGATTCTATTCATCTCACTTTTTCCATTTTGGTTTGGGAACGGTGGTGAAGGTGATGCTAGTACTGGATGAAGTACAAGGCACTGTTGGTGATGTAGTTGTATGGAACACCCCTATTGAGGTTCCCATGAGTTCTACTCATCAGCTTGCTCCTGAGATGCATGTCAAAATACTAGAGTCGGATTGAAACAATTAATGACTGTTGTGATCTATTTTTAGTTTTGTAGTTAAACCCACCTTTTTATAGTTTTTTTGACGATGATATTTTGAACTTTATCCTGATTGTCTTGGCTGTCTTCTCAACCGATTTACTTGGGGTGTGACATGTCAGTCCACCCACTATTGTATGTTTAGGTTTTGTATTTATTCATTAAAAAAAATCAACTGCATAAATTATCTTCTAAACCCCACAACTCTTAAAAGGTACACGTATACTCTCCGATCCATTTGCTTGATTTAAATTTCGGTAAGATATGCACTGTCCGAAGAAATTAAGAGCGAGTAGTAGCTCAACAAAGTTTATAGAAGGTTCTTCAAAACTTTTAGAAAGGGATGATGTGAAAATGCCATATGTGCTTGAAGACAAAATAAGAGAAAAACAAAAAAAAAATGTACAAACGACCAATCTTGATGTGGGTGGCGCTTGGAAAGATGAAAAAAATAAAAAACAAATAATTAATAATGCATGAACAACCAATCTTGATGTGGGTGTAGTTTGGAAAGATGCACTTAAGAAAGGATAAGATGTTTAATGTATGTGATGAGATTAGCTTCCAATGATAGGAGGGCGGCTTATTAGGCCAACTAACTTGAGTACACTTCCATCATCAATGATGAGGCAAAAAGTGCCCTTTAGAAAGATTTGAGGCCTAGAGGTTAGAGTTGAAGGTCAAAGAAATTTACCTAAGGTCAAAAGTATAATAATGGTGATAGAATTAGTTTCATAGTAATATGTATTTTGATTTTTATTTTAAGATTTTACTTTAGTTTAGACTTAAATTTAAACTTGTGTAAGAGGATGACGGTTATTAAAAAAAATAGGTGTTTTATTTTAATTTTTGTTGTTCAGATATTATGTGATATGTTTTTAAAAATTCATATAAATGACCTAAATTCAAATCTTAATAAAAAAATCAAAACTCTTTGTTTTATTTTAAAATTATTTGAAAATGATAGGGCAATTGGTAGCGTCAAATGCTTGTTGATGGGTTGTCCCAATTCAATTCCATAAATGATTAGGATCTCGTTCCCTGAATGTGAATGGTCAAGGTCCCGTTGACTTCGTCTTTATTCAAGATGTTAAAGTTTATAAAGGTTCACTAAGAAAAAAAGATGATGATGATGATGATGATGATGATGATGATGATGATGATGATGATGATGATGATGATGATTTTACTTGTTTATTTAATAATATATGTGGATATTACAAAATAACAAAATATTGTATTTGTTGTTAATTAAAATAATTTTATTTATTTATTCAATAATTTATGCGGGGTATTATTGGAGGTTGTTAATTAAATTATGTTTTTGTCATGTACCAAATAGGTACATTTTTTAGGGTGTTTTTCTTAGCTCGTCTTATTAAGTGGGCTTATGTCAAAGTCGACCTCACCAAAGACCTACCAAAATTCATAGATATCCAGATTGGTGATACCTTTATTAGGCAACCTGTAGCCTATATCAATTTACCGAATACTTTTTATTGTTGTCAATCTGTTGCTCACAAGATTTGAGGTTGCCCACTAATGGAATGGAAGTTCAAATAGACCCAACCCCTTTCGACAGCCCTGGTAGCTCAATCTAACGGGGCTCGAGAACACCAAGGTGTTTGGAAAATGGTTACTAGCAAGAAAAATCGTGCTTCTAAGCACTCTGAGCAGGCCAATCCCTCTATGCAGCCTACTCAAACCTGACCCGTTGATACCCAGATTATGTAAGCCCTCACTAACTATGTGCAGTATTCTAAAGCCACCACATAAGATGTCGTTAACATGCAGCCCGTCATGCAAGTTGTAGGGGTCCTGAATGCTAATCTGACCGCCCCTGTCGTTACTCAACCGCCCTTGGATACTTATCCCACTACCATTCCAAATTTTTCATCGAAGGTGCCCACATACTCCGCAACTGCAGAGGAACAAGCTTTTAAAGTTTGTCATTCTCGAAGCCCCCTTGAGGGACAACTTAGGCTTGAGCTTTGACAAGTGTCGCTAGTGCGATGAGTTTTTTCTCCAAATGTCCTCGAGCAAGGGTAATTTTAGTGGAGGTGCAAATTCTGTCAGTTTGCTTCGGGGCCTAGGTGATTCAGAGGATGTCATGGATATTATGAATCCTGACAAGTCCTTTGGATATCTATGAATTATGATGGATAGACACTGGTCCCAACCCTCTCAGTGTCACAGATGCCTGGATGATGGAGTTGGTCCTTCCTCCAACCAAAACTTTGGGTGGGATGCTCGGTTCACCATTTTTTATCCAATTATTGGATCGGGTGACACTACTACTACTTCGACTGTTTTTTGTCATATCGATGCACCTGTCACTCCTCAATAGACTCTGGTTGGTGGTAATGCAAAAGAAGGATGGAATGCCCCAATCTCTTCAGATGGAGGCTGATAGTATGTTAGTGAGGCAAAAAACTTTTGTCCCTCTCCTTGCTCTTTTTTTAATGATTATATCTTGGTATGTCTGTGTAATGATGGCTTGCGACGACATGTAGTAATATTTTTTGGACTTTGTTTTTACGGGGAGGTGTGATTTCCTCCACCTAGCGACTTTTATGGTTTGTAGGGTGTGCTAATTCCACCCGCCCTTTTTTGTATGATTAATCTTAATTAATATAAGGTTTTTCATTCAAAAAAAGAGACCCATATTCAAACCATGGGGTGGATGTGACTGAACTAGGTATGTTTCCATTAAAAATAATAATTAAATTAATGTTTAATTTATTTTTTATTAAATATATTTTTCATCTTTTTGAAGTTGTTATATTTTCTCAGTTGAAATGTGGTACTGGTGATGTGTAGCACCACGACATGTAACCTTATTGGAATGTGACACCAACAAAATAAATCCAATTGTATGTAGTACCAACATTCGTTGCACTTTTCTCTATCACTCATACAATTTTGTAGCTTATGTGAATCACACTACTTCTTCGCTAGTAACTCCTTTTTTAGCATTTTCAAAATATCTTATTTTGGTCTTTCCATGTTCCATTTGAACTCCTTCATTGGCAAGTTGATCAATATTTTTGTTAAAGTTTCTTCTCACATGTACAAAAATTATGGATTTGAAATGGTTGCATATTTCTTGATTCTCCTATAGAATCACATCTAACATTAGATTTGATATTTCCACCTTTTTGCTCATTGCTTCAATGACCAATTTCAAATCTCCATATACTATCAGTTCTAACCACTCTTTCCACTTGGCAATTTTCAATCCTCTATTCAAAGTTGATTGGCGTACAATCTATGGAGTTTGTCATGAATTTTCCATTGCACGTTCTACATATGCAAATTAAAATCACCAATGGATGTCAATTGAAACATAAACAAGTTATTGATGTTCTTTCAAAGTTTTAGGCAGTTCACGTTTGGACTAGTGAAATTGAAAATTTGAAGATAGTCACTTCTCTATTGTGATCGAACGGTAACGCCTTGATGATAGGGATCGAACGATAGTCAAATTAAATAAATTTATGAGCAATATGTAAGAGAGATATAAAAGCTTTGATTCCCTGTAGAAATATGAACGAAAGCAAACTCTAAAAATAAGAAGATACAAATAGAAGCGTTCCTTTGACTGTAGGGATTGTCAAAGAAAAGGTAACGCGACTACTGTTGTCTGGTTGATACGAAAGCTAGGTAAGGAGAACGATAACAGATTACCATGAGGAAAAATTTCTCCCTAACTCACACGATTAGAATATGGGAAAGGATGCAGCAAGTTGGAATATTGGGAAAGGATGAATGTGGATTTGAAAAATGAATATGAATATGATGAGATGATTGGAAAATGGACAGTTAGTGGTGGAACGGTTAGGGTTACTCTTGTACATCATCCAAAGATGATTGCTAGCAATAGAACGTTTGATTTTTGTCTATGTGTTGTTATATTTGTGTTCTTTTGTATTATCCAATGTAGACTTTTGCTATTTAAAAATTATAATCTGCTCGTAACTTTATTACTGCTTTGCTGGTTTTTGCTGGCACTTCTTGAAACAACGTCACACATAATTTTTTTTTCTCACACAAAATAATTGCTTATGAATGGGGAGATTTTTGTATGTTGTGATTGCAAATGGGTTCTATGGTTGGATCTTCACATCGAAGGTACAACAATGATGGTGACGCTCAGTCGAGCCTGTGTGCAGCGCTGGTAGTGAATTGTTTATGGAAATAACGGTGTAGGTGGAGATGTAATACGGGAAAATGGGGTAGTTATATTGGGGAAAATTTGTAGAATGAATCCTTAGAATGATGCTCTGATACCATATGGTAGGACTCTAAGTCCTAGCGGGTTACACAATTGAAATGAATGGATTTGGATGCAGAAAAACAAATGAAATTGATAGAATCACCTTTGGTTCGAATCACTGTTACACTAGAGGAAAACCTACCAATGGATTAAATAACATATATATTCTTATAATTTGATGGATGCCTACTTACACCCATTTGAATGATTATATATATCTACCCTATAGTTGTGAGTGAATGGTCCATATAAAATAATGAGTGATTAATTCATGGTTAATGATTAGGATTAGAATCATAACACTCATATATGAGTCTCAAAAACTAGGCCTAATGAGATACCCATGTACAATATGCATCCATAAGCTCTCAAACTAGAAGATGGAAAACCACATGGTAAAAAACATCCTACTATAAAGAGAGAAGAAGTAAGAATGGAGCCAAGGAGTGCTCCCAGCACCCCCTAGAATGATGAGATCCATGAAGAATTATTATGAAGAAGTGGATGCCTTTGTGACAAACAATGTGTCTCCTATGAGGAAGAAAGTAGCCATGAAGCATCCTTTGAATATCTTCCCACTCCTAGTGAGTGTGAGAATATGGGAACAAAATATAGAATGATGATGTAGAATCCTCTGACGAAAGAAGTGAAGATATCATCAATGAATTATAAAATGAATCTCTAGGAATGTAGAATCCCAAATCAACATCAAAATGGGGTAGAATATAGTCCCAATCAACATCCAAAAGATCAATGTGCATGAAACCATGAGTGTGCAAAAGTGGAAGAGATCTGTGGAGAGCACTCATCAAGGAAGAATCACTAATGTCTTGTTGCATAAGTGATGAAGAGACCATGGAAGCAGCAAGATAAATAAGTGGAGGCTTAGAAGCCTCAAAAGAATCAACATGGTCTTTGGGATCTCCAAGTGAGAGTCCAACCAAAGATAAAATATCTGTAGTATATGTTGCAACATCAACATGATCATCCACATCAAACAAGTGTGGAGATGTGTCATGTAAAATAACTAAAGCAGGTACTATAGAATCAACCTCATCATCCAAAACATCATGAGATAGTGACTCCAAAAATAAATATGCAATGTCACAAATGATGTTCTCCATGCAAGCAATTGTAAGAGAAGGTGCCTTGGGTAAAAACTTATTTTTCAACATATGATAAGCAAGGTGAGGTGTGTTCTTGTGAACTCCAATAAAATTTTGAAGCTCCCCATAAACTGAATGATAAAGTATGCTAGAGATACTTAAATTTTTTATGAACCATGTCCTATACTCCTTATCCTTCACCATTGGTTTAGGTTTTGGAGTTATGAACAAAGGATCCAAACCTTGACTTTTACTTAATGAACAAAGTACCTTAAACCATGCTTTAAAAGTTTCAATTTTTGCCTCTATGCTAGGTTAAAAAAAGAAGAAGTTTCCAATATGTCCTCAAAATTAGAAGAGCCCCCCCTCAAATAAAAATCCATTATAATATTTTGCTAAGACAAGAAGACAACAAGAAAGAAAACTCAAAATTCTGCTGTAAATTTGAAAAAGCAAAATTATTTTTTATACACAACAGCAAAAAAGTGAGTTTTCTAAATACTTTGTCCACTAGATCAGAATTCTAAATGCACTACTGTGAATCCCTTGAAAAATAAATCAAGATAAAAAAATTAACTCGAAACAGATTCAGGAAGAGGGAGAAATGACCTTCAGAAGTTGATTTTCTAGAAAACTGCAATAGGGCTACAGGTTTACAGTTAAAAACTACATTTTTTGAAAACTATGTCAACCAAATTGTATATCTGACTGCACCAGTGTGAAGCTCTTGAAAAATCAATCAAGATAAAAGAAATTGATCCAAAATGGATTTCAAAAGAGGGAGAAACGTCCTCCATAATATTTTCCAAAAAATTGCAAGGCCACGGGTTTGCAATAAAAAATCCATAGCCTGGGCCTAAAAAGGGGACCTGCAATAGAGATTTGGACCCACTTTATTATCACCAAGATCCTCAAAAAAGGGTGAGGTGAGATCATACAATGACCAAACCCTAAGAGGCAAGATCCACACTTTCAGAATTGTTGAAACTTGTTGAAGCTGATCTTGAGCATTTGGAGGTAGATTTGATCAATGTATAAGGTTCCTTCAAAGTCTTCAAACTTGCACAAAATATGCAATAAAGGAGATCCAAGATTGAAAAAAACATTCCTAAGATCCTAAACCTATGGGTGATATAAAACAACCTAAGCTATGAATACCATGTTAGAATTGAAAGCATCTAACAATCATGTATTTCCCAAGATCTAGTTGTTTGAAAAAAATATCACCACAATATCTAAGCTATCAACAAGAATCAATTGAGACAATAATAATACACACTATCTTACAATCTTACAATCTTACAATCTTACTCTTAAAGGGAGGGAAACCTGTTGTGGCTGATCCACAACACACCCCAAAATTGGGGACCCACCTCTTTTGCATGCTTTCAAAGAAAACTGCAGTAGCCCAGATGCTAAAAAAATCAAGAAAAAAGCAAAAATTTCACAAAGGAGAAAAAGTGTCGCGATATCGTGACATGTCGCTTTGTCGTGGCCAGAAATGAAAAGTTATCGCGATATCGCGACATGTCGCTCCGTCGCGGCCAGAAAAGAAAAGTTGTCGCGATATCGCGACATGTCGCTCCATCGCGGCCAAGATGAAAAGTTGTCACGATATCGCGACATGTCGCTCCGTTGTGGCTCAGAAATGAAAAAACGTCGCGATATCGCGACATGCCAAGCTTTCGCGGCCCAGGCAAGCAGGAAGAGGTGTTAATCGAAATTGTCGCAATATCACGACATGTCATAAAATCGCGGTCAAACCAGTCAAACAGGGCAAGGCACTAAAGTTGTCGCGATATAGCGACATGTCGCATTTTCACGACCTGAAGCAGCAAGACATGCCAAGGATGAAAAGTGTCGCGATTTCACGACAGGTTGCAGCGAGATGGCTCGAAACAGAAAATTGTCGCGATTTCGCGACATAAAGCAGCCAGAGCGTACAAAATAGAAAATTGTCGCAATTTCGCGACAGGTTGCAGCGAAATGGCCAGAAACAAAAAAGTGTCGCGATTTCGCGACATAAAGCAGCCAGATAGCCTGAAATAGAAAAGCGTCACGATTTCACGACAGAAAGCATCCAGGGCGTATGGATATGAAAAGCGTCGCGATTTCGCGACAAAAAGCAGCCAAGCGGTACGGAAGTGAAAGGGTGTCGCGATTTCGTGACAGGAAGCAGTGAGATGATGTCGAATGAAAAAGTGTCGCAATTTTGTGACATGTCGCGTTTTCACGGCCAGGTATAGGGAAACACAGCAAGATGAAAAGGCATCGCGATTTCGCTACAGGTTGCATCCTCACAGCTCGAAACAGAAAAACGTCGCGATTTTGCGACAGGTTGCATTTGCAAGGCTGTTGACAGGAAAATGTCACAATTTCGCGACATGTCTCATTTTCGCGGTGCATGAAGGCGGACAAGGCTGTTGGCAGAAAAATGTCACAATATCATGACATGTCGTGTTTTCGCGATGAAAGTAAAGGAGCAAAGCTGCATGCATAAAAACGTCGCGACATCGCGACATGCTATTTTTTGTCGTGATTTACACGGGGCCGTTACGGAACATGCAGAAAAGTGTGGAACATGTGGCATACATGTGTAAGGGCTGCAGAGGCGTTACAATTAGCAAGAAAATCAAACGTTTCGATGCTCGAACAGAAGTCAGAATAATGAAGAACGAGAAACGAAATGAATCGATCGAGAAGTTGAAATGAAGCATCACAAGGCGAAGCAGAGAGCCATAGCAGAAAGTTTAAAAGGCACAAGCGAAGACAGGCACAAAGGTCGAAAACCGTTGTAAGTAGGGTTGCAGAGTTGAGGGTGATTAGCCGTTCTGGGCCTGCTGTGGAGTGTTTTTCTTCCACCTTTTGTTGGCAGAAAAACTAGATATTTTGCTATTATAACAGGACGTATTTTTAATGCAGAATTGTTCAAAAATTTGCATTTTATGGGCAAGAAAGAAGGAGTCATTTTCTGCACGCAAGAGTAAATGTCTATTTTCCCTTTTCAGATTTTAGGCTTATAAATGTAGTTGATGCAAGTATTTTCTTGGTTGCTGCATGCGAATGCTTAAATATGAAAACCTCATTCAAATCCTTAGGAGCCGACACTTAGCTTATCCGGATTGTGCTTGTTTTGCGGGTCCAATAGGTTAGGTTGCATGCATGAAAACCTCATATCTTCGGTTTTGTCGGAATAGGATAGCATCAGACTGAATGTGTTCTATTTTTAATTTTTTGTATTTCTTTTTCATTTTATTTTATTTTCCAGAAGGTTTAATTTATTTAAAATGAACATTTAAAAATTACAAAATCTAAATGAACAATCACTAAAGTTTCATGGTGAAATAAATCAACATTGCCCCTTGTTTACAGTTACTTGCAATCACTAAGGTGTTCCAAGCATTTAAATTGATTATCTTCATTTGAGATTACTAATACACAGTTGCAAATGCTAATACAACGGAGACCTTGGAGAAGTTGTTTGTTTGACTTCTTTGCAAGAGGGGATTTGGAGTCCAAATCCTAAAGGAGAGTATACTTTCACAAGTGTGTGAAAATACCACTCAACAAAACCCTTGCTGATATAGGAAAGGGTGTACAATGAGGATTGTAGGATCAACCATGAAAAAGGAGGGAATGGATATCCACCCTAGAATAAAAAAACTAACAAAGATAGCCAACTAGCAAGCAAAAATCTAGATCAGTTAATATCCCACTAATAATTAAATTGGAAAAAATAAATATACTCTCCTAGGTAATATCCTATGTGAACTAAAGTAATAAGGTGCATGAATAATACACCAAAAAACTTCCTCAAGAGACTTATTTCATGGAATGTAAGGGTACTGAGAGACAATCCCCTCAAACACAATGAAATTAGATGGATGATTTAGAGAAATAAGTGAAACCTAATATTTCTTCAAGAGACTAAGGTATTGATAGAGTATATGGAGACAATGGCTAAGAAACTGTGGCCAATGGGTTAGGTAGAATCTCATAGCTCTCAAGAAGCATTGGGTGGGCTTTCCTCTCCATGGGATCCAAAGGAATTTATGGTGCATGCAACTGTGGGAAGTTAGGGTATCCTTGGAATTTAGGGGTAATGGAGGCAAAAGGACCAACAACTCCTATGTATTAACATATATGTAGCCATTGCTATAGAGGATAAATGGAGGTAGTGGTACCATATATGACACCTTAGGCTCTAGTTTCCTAATGATGATATTGTCCTAGGAGGGGATTTTAACACCATTCTCTCCTTAGATGAAAAATATGGGAGGGATGAGAACACTAGATATTGTGACTAATTTAATGCATGAAAAATTGAGGTATCTCCACCTAATTGATGCCAAGCTTGACATAAATTTGATCAAATGGATGAACAAATAATAATGACCTACACACATTCTAGTGAATCTAGACAAGTTTGTAATATTTTTTGACCTTATCTCTCTAGAAGTAATTCCAAACGTATCCTTAATAATGTGGGTTCAAACCAGTGGCATGTTTTGCTAGATATTTGGTAGTTTGCTAAGAATTATTCACCCTTTAAATTCCAACTTATATGGTTTAGAGATACTTTCTTTACACTATTAGTTCTTTAGTGGTGGAGGGAAGGAAATCAATATATGACACCTAGATGTATTACTTTGTCAAGAGATAAAGTTCATCAAACCAAAATTAAGGAATGGAATTGGAAGGATTTTAAGGATGTGAGGGCTAGAAAGGTAGATTTGGATTTTCAACTAGAGCAAGTGAGTGCTCAAATTCACTCCTTCAAACTTAGAAAGGAGCTTAGCTAATAGGAAATCCAAGTCTCTTTTGAGTTAATGGAATGGGAAAGGAGGAATGTTTTATGAAAATATAAATCCAGGATTGAGTGGTTGAAGGAAAGGGACATAAACTCTACTTATTTCCATAAATATATACTAATAAAATGAGCCTCAAACTTTGGGACCTCCTTAAATACCAACAATGATGATCCAATTTACTCTTGGGATGGGATGAAGAAAATTGCCATTGACTAATTCAAGAAACTTATCTTAGTAGTCCCTCTAGACCCTAGGGTTCTAGAGAAAATTATATTATGAAACCCTTATCTTATTAAGGAATATAATAATGAGGTATTAATAGAACTAGTCTCTGTGGAGGAAGTAAAGAAAGTGGTTTTCAATATGAAAAGAAAGAAATAAAAAACACCTAGGCCAAATGGCTTCTCCATTGAGTTCTTTCAAGAACTATAGGACCTAATCAAGGATGATCTACTTACAATGGTAGAGGAAGCATGGGTGGCAAATTTAGTTTTGAAAGAAATCAACAAAAACTACATTGCACTCATACCTAAGTCCCAAGAGGTTAATTAGATTTTTGGCTTTAGACCAATAGCCCTATGTAATGTTCTCAAAATTATTATGATGGTGATATCTCAAAGGTTTAAAACACTTTCTTTTGATGACAATATCACTAGAGAAAGCAGGATTTATGAGAAGAAGACATTAAAAACAAAATAGTGCTTTCCTAGGAGGTCCTTCACTCCATGTAGGCACAAATATCCCCCTTCATGTTTGTTTTTTTGGACCCCTCTAAGGATTGTGACAAGGTAGACTGGTATTTTCTTCTTCAAGTCTTGAGGAATTTTGGATTCTCTTAATATTCGGTGGATTGGATTAGAGGTATTATTTCCTCAATCTCTTATGCTATGATGATAAATAGTAGTGTGTCTCCTTTATTTACTACTTCCAGGGGACTATGCTAGGGGGATCCTCTTTCACCCTATCTATTCATCATTTTGGTAAAATGTCTATGTCATCTTATCTCTAAGGAAAGGAATAGCGGATCCATTTAAGGAATAAAATGTACTTCAACAACCCCTTCACTATATCACTTATAGTTTATACATGACGCAACCTTGATGGGTTGTGCTACTACACCCAAAGCATCCAAATTCAAAATAATTCTAAACATCTTTTCAACAACCATAGGATAAACTTATCAATGAGGACAAAGTCTAAGATCATTCTTTGATTGCATCTCTAGAGTGGAGATCATGATTCTAAATATTTTGAATTTTAGGAAAGCATATCTCCATATTATCTAGGAGTCTCATTAAAGGTGAAAAAAAGAAAATTAGAAATGGAGGTGGTTGATAGAGATGAATAGAGTAGGATTAATAACTAGATCAATCGATGGCTTTCCCTTCAAGGTACATTTACTTTGGTTAAATTATTTTTACAATCTATTCCCATATATGTCTACTTGGTCTTAAGCATTCCTAAGTATGTATTGAGAAAGTTGGACAAGATTAATCAAAAATTCTTATGGAGTGGGGCAAAAGCAAAGTGTACGTAATATCTAGTGAAGTGGGATCAACAAGGTTTGGGTGATAGGGATTAATATTATATTCTCTAATATTATCCCATGTACAAATTGGATTGTGGCAATTGGCAATGAGAACTTTGGCGATGTTGGAAATTTTGAGCTTTGCAAATGGAACCTTTTTATCACCAGGAGTGTGAGTATATTCAAACTAGGTCTCCATGTCAAGGATCTAGCTATTGAGTATCTTAGGATCTCGAAAGCCTTCATATATTTTTACTTCACAACTTTGGCGATGTTGGAAATTCTGAGCTTTGCAAATGGAACCTTTTTATCACCAGGAGTGTGAGTATATTCAAACTAGGTCTCCATGTCAAGGATCCAGCTATTGAGTACCTTAGGATCTCAAGAGCCTTCATATATTTTTACTTCACACCTTGGACAAGGAGGATGGGAGGAACATTGAAGGTTTTGCAACATGGCAGCCATTTTCACCATTTTTTATTTTGGGTTGCAATGATTTTAGCCAATTTTTCAACAATAGCCATATTGGTAGCTATGGGTTTACTAAGAGTGGCCAAGGGTTTACTAGGTGCTAGTTCGGTCAACAAAATAAGAATATGCGATAAAAATTTGTGGTCAACTTTTAAAAGGCCTGTAGACACCAAAACAGCACCAATTCGATTATGTGACTGTAAACACTGATCGCTTTGACACACACACAGCCCCCAGGGCAGACCTCAGAGGTTAAACAGTGGTCCTAACCACTTTTATAGCAATTTTGTAAGGTCAAAAGGCAATTTGGCACATTCAGGCACTTTGCTCGGTATTCGTCTCACCCAGGGACGAATTCAAACTGGGATCCGTCTCACCCAGGGACGAATTCTGAATTCGTCTTTGGTCGGGACGAATTCCAGGTTTAACGGGCAAAAAGAAGAATGGCGCCAAGTGGCAGCCAAAGACAGTCAGTTGATGACTCTTGCCTCGCACGCGTGTGTGGGTGGGCAGATGGGCCGTTAGAGGACTGTCACAAGGGCAGTTATGAAAGCCCAAGTCATGGAGGACTTTCCTCTCTCATGAGAAGACATGACCGCCACATGGCACCTATGACCAACACATGGCGCTTATGCATCCCTCTCCAAAGAGACCCCCTGGGTCTATAAAATGGTGGACTTTTCCCACCCAAAAGAAGAAGGAGGAAGCATTTTCAAGCAACGAAGTGTTGTCGATTTGATACCATGCCTTTACCCCTTTTGATTTACATTCTCCACATCCTTAATCTCTTTCGCAAGAGAGGTTATTGGGTGGCTATTGGAAGTGTGAAATCGGACCCAAAACCAGACATTTGGCCACTTGAATCAACCAATTTGTTGACAACCCCATCCTAAGAGATTTTGGGCCCATCCCAAGTGGATTGGTGCCAAAATCAAGTGCCAACGGTGGGCGGCCCACTTGGGCGCCCCGCACCTTTTGAGTTTCATTTTAATTCATTTTTTTGTCATTTGTTCATCTTTCATTTTATTCTCTCTTGATTAGATAGTTTATGTATTCAATCTCACAATGTTTTGATCAGATTTCATCATGTTCTCGTCGCTTTTGTTGTCCCACTAACTTGCAGGTAGCGACACCAAATTCTCGCTGATGGAGGTCAAATTGGGAGAATCCGACCATCTGGGTCGTCCCAAAATGCCCCCAATTAGCTAACCCCTCTGTTTGCAGGTCATTTGGAGATCCCGAGACGTGACATTGGGATGGCATCAACTCGGCATTTTAACACAGTCGAATTCGTCCTACCCGAGGACGAATTACAGTCGAATTCGTCCTACCCGGGGACGAATTACAGTAGAATTCGTCCTGCCAAGGGACGAATTTCAGTTGAGTGCAAATTGGCCGACTGTTTCGATGGCAGTGGCCTTCTGGTAATGTTTCCCGGTCTCTGTCGAGTTTGCAGGTCATTTAGAGTCATTTTGCCTATCGATTTGGCTAATATTTTACATGCATCTTTCATTAATTTTAGAGAACAAATGCTTCTTATTTTGCAGCAGGTGCTACTAACATCTTTGTTGTTTCTTTGATCGTAGGAGGAGCAGCAAAGGTTAAGGACTCATCAACACCAGCGGCGGCAACGTCTTGGCCCGCCCATTTCAAATGTGGGCACGCGAAAAGAGGAACATTAAGTCTTGATTGTAATCAAATTCTTTTAACGCTCCTAGCCCCTGAAAAGGGAGGAGGCATCTTTGTAACCGAGATCAAGAGAGTTTAATAAAAGGGCTGTGTTTTCTCCATTTTCTTGTATCTCATTTCAATGCGTCTCTTTCATTTCATGCATTCTACATTTTTAGGACTTAAGCGTATTTGATTTTGAATACATCGCAAGTAGTGTTTCCTTCACCCGAAATCTCGTGCTT